>OU342744.1:213609903-216175650 GCA_910589775.1 Avena eriantha | reverse complement strand
GTCATTGAAATGTGTGTTCTTCTCACATACCACCTATGGATCCACAAGTGTCATTGCATGTGTGTTCATTTCACAATCCACCTATGTATCCACCAGTGTCATTGCATGTGTGTTCTTTCTAGTAACAACAACCAGAGTCATTTTGCATGTGTGTTCTTCTCACATACCACCTATGGATCCACCAGTGTCATTGCATGTGTGTTCTTTTCACTAGCAACAACCAGAGTCATTGCATGTGTGTTCTTTTCACATACCAATATGGATCCACCAGTGTCATTGCATGTGTGTTCTTTTTGGTAACAACAACCAGTCATTTTGCATGTGTGTTTCTTTTCACATACCACCTATGGATCCACTAGTGTCATTGCATGTGTGTTCTCTTCACAATCCACCTATGGATCCACCAGTGTCATTTCATTTGTGTTATTTTTAGTAATAACAACCAGTGTCATTGCATGTGTGTTCTCTTCAGAGACCACGCATGGATCCACCAGTGCCATTGCATGTCTGTTCTTTTTACTAACAACAACAAGAGTCATTGAAATGTGTGCTCTCTTCAGAGACCACACATGGATCCACCAGTGTCATTGCATGTGTGTTATTTTCACTAACAACAACCAGAGTCATTGCATGTGTGTTCTTTTCACTAACAACAACCAGAGTCATTGCATGTGTGTTCTTTTCACATACCACATATGGATCCACAAGTGTCATTGCATGTGTGCTCTTTTCATAATCCACCCATGGATCCACCAGTGTCATTGCATGTGTGTTCATTTTAGTAACAACAACCGGAGTCATTTTCCATGTGTGTTCTTTTCACATACCACCTATGGATCCACCAGTGTCATTGAAATGTATTGTTTTCACAACCTACCCATGGATCCCACCAGTGTCATTTTGCATGTGTGTTCTTTTTAGTGACAACAACAACCAGACTCATTTTGCATGTGTGATCTCTTCACATACCACCTAGGGATCCACCAGTGTCATTGCATGTGTGTTCTTTTTAGTAACAACAACCAGAGTCATTGAAATGTGTGTTCTTCTACATACCACGTATGGATCCACCAGTGTCATTGCATGTGTGTTCATTTCACAATCCACCTATGGATCCACCAGTGTCATTGCATGTGTGTTCTTTTTAGTAACAACAACCATAGTCATTTTGCATGTGTGTTCTTCTCATATACCACCTATGGATCCACTAGTGTCATTGCATGTGTGTTCTTTTCACTAACAACAACCAAAGTCATTGCATGTGTGTTCTTTTCACATACCACATATGGATCCACTAGTGTCATTGAAATGCGTGTTCTCTGTAGAGACCACACATGGATCCACCAGTGTCATTGCATGTGTGTTCTTTGTAGTAACAACAACCAGTCATTTTGCATGTGTGTTCTTTTCACATACCACCTATGGATCCACCAGTGTCATTGCATGTGTGTTCTCTTCACAATCCACCTATGGATCCACGAGTGTCATTGCATGTGTGTTCTTTTCACTAACAACAACCAGAGTCATTGCATGTGTGTTCTTTTCACATACCACATATGGATCCACTAGTGTCATTGCATGTGTGCTCTTTTCACAATCCACCCATGGATCCACCAGTGTCATTGCATGTGTGTTCTTTTTAGTAACAAAAACCAGAGTCATTTTGCATGTGTGTTCTTTTCACATACCACCTATGGATCCACCAGTGTCATTGAAATGTGTATTATTTTCAACTACCGTTGTTTGCCGCAAACAATCGGGACGCAGAACTAACCAGCAATCGCTCTGGGCTTCTAGAAGACCCGATCCCCGATTGTTAGGCGCCGTTGGATCGGGGTGCATGGACGATAGTGATGTCCTTCTCGAGGGCGATCCACGAGAAGTCTGTTCTGCAAACTGATTGGCCGTGGCAACTACGCTGGGCCTATGTCCTTGCCTTTATCCACTTAACCTCGGGGCCGAAAATCAGATCGGGTTCCTTCATCGCCATGGAGAGGGAGAGGCCCAAACTCAGCTTGCACGTGGCTCAGATGTTCGCCCACTATAGTATACTCGCGCCGCCGTTAGCGAGGTTTCTGGCCGGCTTCGAGCTCAGCTACGCTGGGGTTCCTGTCGCGTCGCTCTTGTGCGACAATGTGTTGGCGAGGCAGATCGAGGAGCGCCGCCACCAGCTGTCGGAGCGGAAGAGGGCAATGGCGCGGTACTCGCGTACGAGCGCGTACTGGCGAAAGCTGTTCAAGAAGGAGCGGGATGCGTTGATTGAGCTGTGCGGAACCCACCGGTGGGAGATCCACCTAGATCTGCGCAACCCCGAAGGGAGGCAGCGCTTCTGGGCAGTGCCTGGGCGTACGACCTCCACTTATATCGATGCAGCACGCCGTGAAGAATCCATGAGGAGGAGGAACGCTGCCGGGAACGTCGGCATCGATTCCGACGCGGAGGAGGCTGGCGGCGACGCGGACAACGTCGTCAATGATGGAGACTGCAGGAGTGTCATAGTCGATTAGGGCCACTTAAGCATAAATTAAATCTATGTACGGTATCTTCATGCGCTCTTTGGATCTGGGTCACCTGAGTCATGGTCGATTATCGTCATAATCTATATATGTTGGCCATGTTTTAGTTGTCTTTGTCTTTGAAACTAGTCGATCGAAACTCGTCCGATCCTGAAAATAAATTTCGCGCATTCCCTGGCATATCTGATGGGACAATACGCTGACTCTACTCCCAGCACTTGATGGCACAGCCGTAATTTGGAGTGCGCCTGAGGAGAAGGGATCGAGCGTGTTGTAATAGTGTACTACTCTTGTCCAGATATATCTGACTTAGTTTTTTTTAGATATTTAATAAATGTGTCTATACCCAAAACATGTCTCGATACATGTTTTAGGTTTCTCTGTCTTTCAAACTAATCAAAAGTTGTCAAATTCTGAACAAACAAAGTCATTGCGTTCACACCTGATGGGACAATACGCTGACTCTGCTACTTGATGGCACAACCATAATTCTGGAGTGCGCCAGAGGAGATGGGAATGCAAGGGAGATGAGAACTAGTAGTCGCGTCCAAACGTAGGTAAAAAATTAATGTAATAATATTTAAAAAAATGTAATCTGGTCCACATGACCCCATCATAGACACGTTGCATGCGCCAGATATAAATAAAGACGACACAGCTAGTTTAGTTTCAATGATACAATTCAACATAGGACGTTACTGTGCCTGCATCTTTCTGCTCCTCTTATTAGTCTGCTAGCCCACGCTGCATTAAGTATCAGTTGATGAGGATAAAAAAATGATAAAATGACAAATAAAACAATTTTTAAGCTTACCTTTCATCCGGAGAATCGTACAAAGATGAAACTGGCAGGGATTTATTATTTCTCCTGTAGTTAGCCGAAAGATCCTCAAGAACATCCTCAATCACCCCTGCAACTTCTTCATATTCTAATACACCTCCATTATTTGCCCTTTCCTGCCCGTTCCGCTTACCCTTTTGTTTCTTTTCACACCCTTTTCTCGCCGACACCTCCACTTCTTCATAAATTGGTTGCCTACCTACGTTTTCCTCCGAGTGTTCATCACCGTCTTCGCGCTGCTCTTCCGCCAGTTCTGGCTGAGAAGCCTCATTTTCTACCACCGGGGTGTGAATAGGGACAATAGCATGTGTAACTGGGTTTTTGCACAACCTCTTGATATGGCCGAATCCGCCACAACGTCCGCATTTCCTTTTCCTAGCACCAAGCCTTGGACCTTTATCGGTGGAGGCTACGATCCTTAGCTTTCTAGGCCTCCCAGGTGGCCTCCTAAGAACTGGTGGTTGAAGTTTGAACCCTGGATCGACAATCTCCCAATCATTTTCATCGGCCATAGGTGGTACGTTTTCTGCATAAGTTGCAGCAAACTTGTCCACGGAGAAATAGTTGTCGACATAGTTCTCTATTTCAGCTCCGTTATCTCTAAGCTTTAAGATGAAGTAAATTGCATGGTGACATGGCAGACCAGTAATCTACCACTGCCTGCATGAACAAGTCTTGTTTCCAATGTCTATAGTGTACCTCCGTTCACTTCCACGCTTGTATTCTGCATAAACCTCAGCCAATGTTCTGGAACTTCTGACCACTCTCATCTTTATCGTTCTCATTGCCCTGGTTCTTGCATTCAGTAACATAACCACCTTTGGAACTAATTTATGGCCTAAAAAATTTCTTGCACAAATTCTTTGCCTTAAATCTATCTTCACCATTATGCACTGTCTTATTGCATCCAACAAAATAACAATTCCAAGTGTCTTCATGCCCGAAATCTTATCATTGAAACACTCTACCAAATTATTGCATACAAAATCCACCTTGCTTAACTCACCAAACTTGCTTCTGGCCCATAGCTTGATGTGATGTTCCTCAAGGTATTTTTTCACCTTTGGAACTACATACGTGTTCTGCAAGTAAGTATCATGCGTGCTTGGGATGTATGTGTATGCTGATCGCCACAAGTCCTCTTCAAAGATCTTTCCTTCGAACTTCTTCGTGAAGTTAGTAGCGAGGTGCCACATGCATTCCCTATGCTCAACCCCAGGAAACACAGCATCAACAGCATTCTCAAGACCCTCGGATGCACCGGTGTGTATCACCAAGCCTTCAGGGTGACCAATTACTTCCCGTAGTCTCTGCATAAACCATGTACAGCTTTCATTTGATTCACCCTCAAGAACAGCATAAGCTACGGGTAGAAGCCAATTATGCGCGTCCAAAGCACAAGAAGAAGCAACATGTCCCCTGAACTTCCCTGTTAAAGAAGTTGCGCCTATTGCCAAGTATGGCCTACAGCCGTCTAGGAACCCCTTCCAGCATGCCTTCAGGCAGACAAAACATCTCCTGAAGCATATCTTATCTGCCTACTTATACCTGACCCCCCTCGAGACCTTCTCTCTCCCTTTCACAACCTCGTAATCGATGTCAACAACACTACCAGGTGATGTTTGCTCTACCTGAGCTTTGAAACTATACAACATATGAAAACTGTCATTCCACTTACCTTGAATGAAGTCTAGAGCCATCTCCTTCCCATCAAAGACTCTGTGATAAGGAATCCGAATGTTAAACTTTTTGCTAATCTTTGCTCTGAGTTCAGCTGGTCCAATGTTATGATCCTGCCTCACCCAGTCAAGTACAGTAGCAGCAATCCACTTGGTAGTCACCGGTCTAATTTTACCACTTAAAGAAGTATTAGGGTAGTTGTGTTCCTTCATGTTTACTTTGATCTGCATTCGATAAGAATCCAAATAATTCAGAGCTAGTTATCAGCAGAATAAATATGAGAAAGACTGATACTAAATGTAGCTATTGCAACCTGAAATGGGTGTCCACCCCACATTGGAGATGCATGTAATCTCCACTTACACACATTACTTTCCCTACAGTGCACCCTAAATCTCTTTTGGTCGCTCTTTTCAATGATAAATTCGAACCCAACTCTGATTGCATAGGTTGCAACTGCATATCTGCAGTCCTCCACATTATCAAAGACAGTCCCCTCATCAATTGTAGGATTGTCCCTATCAAAGTGTATCACAGTCCTGTCCACGTCTTCGTCATTGTATCTACATCCCATTTCCACATCTTCACATTCCTCTTCCTCATCAGTCCCATAGTTAGGCTCAAAGTTTGAATCAACCAAATATTCCCTACTCTCCATCCTATCAGGGTCAGCAGCCACGTCTGGATATGCTTTCTCATCATCATCCGCACAGCCACACATTTCAATGCCTTCATGCTCGCTTGACAAAGCATCATGCTCAAGGACAAGCTGTACAGACGTCCTGCGGTTACCAACCCATATCATTGGCATCACCACGGGACTATAAACGCTAATTGGGGTATGCAGAAAAGGAATCACAGTTCTTACCTTTCAATGTGGACGCACGGCACCTTCTCCGGGCTCCATACCTCCAAAGCTCTTCACCTCGCTACCTCTCCCCCCGTTTCATTGTCCTCTGTGCTCTCTAGACTTGAAGGAGATTCCGTGCTCTCCAGCCGTGCAGGACCCATATCCGTGCTCTCAAGCCTCGCAGGATCCATCTCCGAGCAGGATCCAGATCACCAGCGTTGTTGGGCCGCTAACCTAACGGCCGACTCTTGGTTTTCGTTTCCAGACGCGCCTGGGCGGTTGGCGGCGGCAAGGAGACAGGGCAGGGAGGGGAGGGGACGTGAGGGGATGGTAGGGAGGGGAGGGCGGGAGGAGGACGACCCAAGGGGAGGACGAGAGCGGTGCACGACTGAGCGGAGTGGCGGCGGCAGGAGTAGAGGAGAGGAGAGGAGCTGGTTACGACAAAGCATGGAAAATTGCACAATAATGTGTTGGTGGGCGGCACCAGCCCTCGAACCTGGGACGCGCGCCGTCGTAGGTGGAGGAGGCAGGACCGCCTGTCAGAAAACATGCCACATGTCAGCGCACTATGCACGTGGAGCGCTTCACGGAATTTTTAGCAGGTCCCACATGTCAGTCTGTTTGATCAAAACTTGCATGCAGAATTCAAAGTATTTATTTTTAGTAGCTTCTTTCAGAATTCTCTATGTTCGACACGGGCATCAGCTCAGCGCCGGAATTCAGGTCCCACATGGAAAATTTCACAATAATGTGTTGGTGGGCGGCACCACCCCTCGAACCTGGGATGCGCACCGTCGAAGGTGGAGGGGGCGAGCCCGCCAGTCAAAAAACATGCCACGTCGGCATCCCCTGTTTCTGATGCCCTTTAAAAAAATAAAACACGCCACGTCATTATCCCCTGTTTCTGATGGTGTTGCTACACTCGACGGTACATGGTGGCATATAAATAATATCGTATAAACATAAGGGCACAATCGTCAACATTTCTAAAATGAAACCCGGTCCCGTCTCCTACCTGTCCTAGTACATTGCCCGATGAGGTGGATAGCCACGACCGATCTTTTTAATACATTCGCACTCTTATGCTGAGAAGGGAAATAAAGATTGAGCTGTTAATGCAACGAGTGTCGAATTATTACCCTCTAAGGAAATGGGAAATGGTTATTTTCACGCGTGCCCGTAGTCCAAACCTACTGTCAGTCTTTCACTCCCCTTCTCCGACTAACCATAGTTCACCTTGCGTAGCTCCTCCGTGTCGCACCAACTAGGGTAACATGGCCCCGCCTAAGCCGCCGCCGCCGCGATAGCCGCTGAAACTGGGGTATTTAGCCCCTCTAAGGCAGGCCATGAAGCTCTACTTCAAGGCCGGTCTCCCATTGCCCTGCCAGGCGGATGATTTTCCCGAATGTGCCGAATCGGCCACGGCGGCGACTGCGCCGTCGTCGGTGCCAGATGCGGCAAGCAAGGCCAAGAGAGCGATGTGGAGAAATAGCGCGCCGGCATTACGGCATGCTCTAGGCAATGGGAACAAGGTACGTATCAAATCGTTCATGAGAGCATGCCGCCGCCGAGGGTACACACCCTCGAACAGGGCAGCGCCAAGGTCTAGGAACTCTCGCGTCCACACTTCGGCACGGACTACCTTACCTCAGTGGGGTAGGCTGGGAGCATGCCGTCGGTGGCAAAGACGCTCCATCCTACGCACCGTCGAAGGCCGTACCGTGGCGGCGACCAAGCGGCTACACTCAGCATGCTGGATTGTTCGACAGCCGGAGCCGGCGGCGGGCATCAGCTTAGCCCCGGAATTCAGGTTCGAGTTCACACGGACCTACGATCCCGAGAAGGAGATGTCGAATTTAAGTTTCGAAGAAATCGTTGCGGCGGCCTAGATGGTCCAACTGAACCGGGACTGGCGCACGCAAATCGCTCGTGCATGAACGGTGCAGATTTCTTGTAGTTTGGCGGGAAGGCAATAGATCAGTTTGGGTTAAATGATCAAAGAACTTATGTCCTCTCAAGGCAATTGGCCAGCCAACTTTTCTGGTGGAGATCTGTAGTTTCTTCAGTGCAGAATAGTTAAGTTCAGACTGAAGAATGGCTTTTGTAGATGAAATGCTAACGGATTGTTCTATAAACTAGTAGTTAGTTTAGCCCACTTTTGTGCAGGTATAAGACGCTTTTGTATGGAAGTACTACTGTTGTAAGCAAATACTATCAAGTACCTATTTCCTTCAATTACTAGTCGTGGTTCAATCCAGTTAACTGGCATCTTTTTATCCCAGAATACAGATTTTGCGTATGCTGTCTGTGTTGTAAACCGTTTTTTCCTTTGTCTTGTGTTGCCTGCAAAATGGTCCTGCAGTTCAACGTGTTACAAATGTAGCTACCTTGTACTCCCTCCGTTTCAAAATATAAGATGTTTTAGCTTTGTGAATGAAGTGTATCTAGTCCCCTTTTAGTATGTAGGTTCATCTAGGTTTAGAAAGCACCAACACTAAAAGATGTCTAGATACGCTCCAT
The DNA here is from genome assembly GCA_910589775.1 of Avena eriantha. Lineage (NCBI taxonomy): Eukaryota > Viridiplantae > Streptophyta > Magnoliopsida > Poales > Poaceae > Avena > Avena eriantha. The sequence continues at coordinate 216,167,243 of OU342744.1, read as the reverse complement.
TCACAAAGCTAAAACATCTTATATTTTGAAACGGAGGGAGTACTTGAAGAGGAGATGGACTACATTTTCTTGGCATCCACAAAATTGACATTGCTCATTGCGAGACCACCCTCTTTTCATGAGGTTGTCCTTGGTTATTGGCGGAAATTATAAAGCACGGTGTTCAACTACATCGATTCAAACTATTACACGCACACAAACTACATCAAATTCATTACCCACACATACTACATCGATTCAAACTATTACACACACGTACTACATCGATTCAAACTATTACACATTTTTAGTCGATGCAAACTTCCTGCTACGCTCTCCATACTACAAATTCATTAGCCACACATACCACGGCAATTCACTAGAGCTCTGTCTTCACTCGAGGGAAATCAGAACCACCAGCTCGTCCAAGCCCGGTCCCCCCACCGAAACTGTGTGCCCCGTCGCGAAACGATGGCGGTCCTGTGCCATCAATCCTTCCAGGCCAGCACTGCAAGCGACGAGGGCGCTTTCTGGCAGCCTCTTCGGGGCCTTGAATGCCATGTACTGAGTCCAGAACTTCCTGCAGGTGGATGATGACCGGGTGCTTCCAGCAAAGCTGTCGCCCTGCCCTGCTTGGAATCTGCACCTCGTACATCTTAGGAACGGCATCAGGATCTTTCAGTCACGCCTTTACCTCGATGACCCATCTGTCTCTCGGTGGCATGATTTCCACCAGCTCGCCGCCAAGGCTACTGACGACCTGCTTGAGGGCCTCCGGCTCCCAAGCATCCAATGGGAGATCGTCAAAGCCGAGTTTGGAGAAGAAACGAAGCTGCACCAAGCGATCGTCCCACCCACAGGCACGATGCCAATGCATGAAGCTCATTTTCTCCCCGCAGCACTCGAAAGAACGGGAAGAATGCAGAACACGCTCGGTGTCTGAGCTGTGCTCGAACAGGACGAAAAAATCGAATGGCGGCACGCATACCTCAATGTTGACCACATTTTGTCTGATCCCAAAACGAGACCTGAAAGCTGACAGCAACTCTACCGGCGACACGGCGGGATGGATGCCTAGCACGGTGGCCATGAGAGCATGGTCGTCGAACTGCTGTGCCAGGGCTACCATGCCTGGGATGCGCGGCAGCACGCAACTTCCCGAGGCCGGTCGCCGGCGTGGATCGCCCGATGGGACGCGCTCCGCCGTGCGAGAAGGACTAGCTAGAGGCGAGATATTAGTCCGGGGACGCGAAGCTCCGATACGGCAGATGATGCAACGGCGACGGCTGCGAGCTTCGATTAGAGGCGTGGGAGGTTTACCGGACATGGCGGAGACGCAAAGTAGAGCAAGTGCGAGCTCCGATATGAGACGAGCAGCCGGAGTTGAGCAAATGTTATGGGCAGGGGAGCAGGGGAGAAGGCCAGAGAAGAGCAAAGAAATAGATCTCGTCCACTCAGGGATCTGGTCCACGCAGAGGTAAGCTAGTCCACGACCGCAAAAGATAACGGGGAATACTGACATGGCAGGCCAAGAAGAGTTGACCTAACGGCGGTATTTGAGTTCAACCGTTTTTCGTCTAGTTCAAACGACCGTCTGGCCGTTAGATTTGTATTCACCCCAATTTGGCCGTTCTAGACAATTGGCGAATCTACTATGGCCCCTCCGCGTGATTGATGGCAACTCGGGTACCACGGTGCGCTCACCCACCAAGTTTGGTACCACAGACGAACATTCCCCCCTATGGGAGTAGCCCCCGAGTGCTTGGTGGAGTCGAAGACTCGAGCAAGGACTAAAGTAGTCAAAGTCTTGTAGTGCTCATCTTGTGACATCAGTGCTGACGATGTGATGACCTCAGTTGCCCGCGTGAGCGGCTTTGACGGGACGTGACGAGCGGTGGGTCCCATTTTCTGACTTTGATTTGACCAGGCGTGCGTAATCGTTCGTTTTAACTGTGTCTCCTCGATTTCCGCGCATAATGTAGATAGTGGGGGACGGTTCGTGTTTTGGCCTCTCCACGTGTCGATCGCGATGTGCGCCATGCGTCTAATAGGTTTTTTGCTGGCCGTTGGATTGCATCCGCAAGGGGGTTAAGTAGCAGCGCAGCTGCAGTAATTTTCCCATCTGCTCTTTTCTCTGCTTGTGCTTCCATCACCATTGTCGCTTCTCTCTGCTTCCTAGAGCTCGTCCTCTTCGTGGCGCTGGACCAACTCCGCGTGTTTCCGAGCTACTTCCTCCGCTCGCACCACCACCACAAGATGGGGAAAAAGAAGGGAGGCATCGCCGCTGAGTCCACCGCCGCCATTGCTGCTGCCAAGAAGAAGGGTGGCTCCACCACTATGGGCACCAGCGCCGTCGGCGCCGGGAAGAAGAAGGGCGCGGGTACCGCGTTACCAATGGTGTGTGGCGTGCATCCATCATCAAATCATCCGAGCTCCATCTTCTCTGTCAAGATGGAGTTCTATAACCCATGGTGGATGACTCGTGAGTGCCAGGTGGCGATGTAACTCCTTGTCCTCTTGCTGGTTTCTGGGTGATGTTCCTAGCATTCATCATCTGCGGTCTTTCCCTGCCCCCGCATCCTTTCTTCAAGGGCCTCCTTTGCATCTACGGGATCTAGATGCATCAGTTGTCCCCAAACTCTATTCTCCACATTGCCTGCTATATTACACTTTGTGAGTGCTGGTTCGAAATCGAGCCACACTTTGGCCTCTTTAAGAGGATTTTCAAGCTGAAGCGCTAGTCAGCATCTGGTTTCGTAGTACGACGTAGGAGGCTGCGAAATCCATGTCGACTCCTCCGCCACATATTTTGATATCTAGCTCATGGCGTCTGTCCAAGGGTGGAGGGACAAGTGGTTCTACATCCGCGACCAGAAGGCCGATGGAGAGCACTACGGACTCGCGCCCTTCGATCCCGTGACGCTGTGCAAAAGCAGGCGTTTTTGGAAGAACGTGGTGATGCCTGGTGAGTCCGAGGAGACGGAAGTGCTGTACAAGCGCATCTGCGACCTCGAGAGTCGCATGGGTAAAGAAGAGGGAGGCGCCGCCCTCATTCGCACATGGTTGCACCGTCGCATCCAGCCTCTGCAGGCCAGAGTCCACCCCATGTTCCAATGGGCTGGTGCGGACGATGTCACTCGCGTATCTGCTGATGGCGTTTCTGCGGGTGAAGTAGACAAGAGGTTGCGACTGGTGACAAAGTATACCGCCAAGGAGGTTCTCCCAGGTGAGCCAGTCGTGCCTCCCTTCGACGCCTCTAACCCTCCTCCTGAGGTAGACTTGTGCTACGAAGTAGCTTTATTTGTCGATTGCTTCTGATTTCTTGACGTAAAATGAATTGTTTTCTATATGCAGGATTGGAAGGTATATCCCAGTTTGCCCCTCTTCCTGAGGGGGTTATTCCTCGCGAACTAGATGAAGAGGACGAGTCGGAATTGACCGTCCTACTTGAAGAGGAGGAGGAAGCCCCCGAGTCCAGCGGTCCGGACAATCGCAAGCGTTCTCACAGCAAGGATTCGGATGCTTCGTCTCCGTCGACTCTAGAAGGCCCATCCATTGGTACAGAGGAGACGAATCCCGTTGTTCCTGTAAGCTCCATGGCGCCCTCTGCTCGCAAGAAGATGCGGTTACCGAAGGAGTCATCGGAGTCGGAGGAGCAAACCTTCGACTTTGATAAATTTGACTAGTAAGTCTACAACTCTCATCTTGGTTCCTTTTGGAGTTGGATTTCCTGATGCTGGCTTTTGTTTCGTAGTCAAGAGGCATCGTCGTCTTCTGGGATGTCCAATTTGTGAAGGAATCCGGAGTCACTGACTCCAAGGCCAAGGAAGTAGCTGAACGATCTTCCTCTCCTCCATTGGCGGCCCACTCCGGGCACAACTCATCGAGTTCTCCACACGTCGGGGAGCACCAGATGGTTGCTGGACGACTGCGCACCAATCGTCTTCGGAGTCTCTGGAGGAGCATGTAAGTGTGATTTTGTTTTGTAGTCCATGCTATCTGCTGATCTTTTATTTTTCTTCTGAGGCAGCTCATTATGAAGGAAGCTGCTCATTTGTCGGAGCAGGTACTTGCGATGGGTCATCAGCACGCGATGCTGGACAATCACCATCGTGTCGTCGAAGGTTAGTATTTGCTTCTTCTTCTTTGTTCTTGTGAGATTTATACATTCGACTGATGGTCCATCTTGTATTTTTGCAGTCGAGCATAACGAAGTTCTTCGTAATGCTGCTTATCTTGAAAAGACGCTTGCCGTGGCGGTGAAGAGTCGCGACGAGACAGTCGCTGCGCTGGATGAATCGCGGAAACGCGAAGAGGATTTGCGCACCTCCATTGTTGCGAGGGAAAAGTTGTTCGAAAAACAGCTCTTCTCGATTGCCAAGTCTCTTTCAGGTATTCTTTCGTATGGATTTTGATTGTTTCTTTCTTTGATATCTTTTTACTGTGCTGACACTTTGCTCTATGTAGATGCTGGCGGTCTGAGCTTCGACGCCCAGGCACTTCGCCGCGATGATGCTTTGGCAGGCGCCATCGCGGTAGTCGAGGACCGCAACGCTTCCATTCAGGGGACGCTGAATAAGGCCAAGGTTGTGCGCAGCCGCATCCGCGAGGAGCTGACGCCCAAGGCTGAGCTGATTGAGAACTTGGAGGACCTAGTGGAGTCCCTCACTGGAGGTATCCCTGCGGACTTTAGGAAATCGCAGCGTGCGGTTGGCGCTTCCATGGCACTCGCAATGGTGCAAGCCTGTAGCACCCCAATTGTCTAGCAATTGTAATGCTACTTGTCCTAGTAAGATATTGGCTACTCCATAGATATTATTGTTGCATCATAATTATATCATGCTCATGTCATCATGCCACCTTGCATTTGAGCATCATATAAAACCCTTTTTCTTTTGGCTCTTCTCTCACATGCATTATTAATTGTATTTGCTTCTTGATATTATATTTGGCTATTGCTATATTGTTCAAATGCCCAAGTTGAGTTGGGGGCATATCTCTTATTTCCATTACACCACCTTTCTCTCTCACCACCCTACAATTCCACCATCCCATTAACAATGAGCTTGTCTTTCTTTTTCTTTGATATTTTAATTCTAGCTCATGTAGTTTGGGGTGGATTAAATCCTCTAAATTCTTGTGCTTGGTTTTATCTCCACTTCTTGGATAAGCATAGAGTAATGCCATAAGATTCTTATTGTTTTCACAAATTATATCATGGTATTATTATTTGCATGGGCCATGCACAATTCTTCACCACCTTCCTCTCCTTTGGTTTTTCTTTGGTTTTATTGGTTCCTATCTTTGTGGAAAACATCTCCTACCACTCCACCACCCTCATAATCTCACCATCTCTTTTTCCTCTTATTAATTTTCAATCCTCCATGCATGATCCATATGTGACCTTTTCCACCTATTTCTTTGCTTCCTCTTTCTTTCTAGTTTCTCCTCCGCATTATGTCAAGCAAGATCAAGCTTCATTTTTCTTCTTGGTTTGGCCTCATAAACTAAAATAAAATCTAAAACCTAATAAAACCTAACCTAGCTATTTCTCTCTCTCTCTCTCTAATTTTCTCCTATCCCTAGTTCTATTAGGCCCTAAACCTCCTCTCCATTCTCCACTCTCTCTCTTCCATGCTGGCCCCACCTGGCTGTCTCACCCCACCTGCCCTTCCCCTTTTTCTTTAGTTCCAAGCCAAAGAGAAGAAAGAGGAAGAGAAGACCAACCCGAACCCCCTCCTCACTTTTTGCTAAGCTACCACGCCCATGTGCTTTCCTCTTCCTCTCTCCTTCCTCAACCACCTCAGATCTCGTCCACGAGCTGCCCAGGTTCCTCTCCACTTCCCCTTCTTCCTCCCTAGACGACAAGCTCTCCACCGAGCGCCAAAACCCTAGCTACCACGTCCCGCTCGAGTTCTGCGCGCCCCGGCGTACCCCAAGCCCTACCAGGAGCTCCGTCACCGTCGTCTGCTTCCTCTTCGTATCCTCGTACCAGCCCTGAGCCAGCGCCTCGCCGGAGAAAGCCTGGCGCCGCCGTGCACCGCCGCAGCCCGAGGCCACCGTTCACGAGCCCCGCGCCAGATCCCCTCCACCTCCACACAAACGGCCACGCCAGCGACACCCCGGTGAGCTCCTACACCCCCTAGACAAGGTCTTTCCCTCCCTCCTACGCCGTAGCCCCGCCGCGCTCCGTCGAGCAGCCTGCGCGCACCGTCGCGCGCCGCGCTCTGGCAGTCAGCCGCAGCAGCAGCTACTGTCCGCCTCTGTTCCTCGCCGTATTCCGCGCGCCATGGTCCTCCTCCAGCGGCGCCGCCTGAACGAAACTTGTAGACCGTTGTCCCCTCTTCGTTTTTCGTTTTTGTGGCGACACGTTTCTTCCACCGTAGGCGTCGCCACCGTCGTCGGAAGACGGCCAGATCCGCCGCCGGCAGCACAGCGTCTGTCAGCGCGTCGCGACAGCCGATGTCATTTTGCGCATGGCCCCCTCCCCTTTTTCCCGCCTAAACCCGCAGTCCTAGTGCCCCACCCGTCAGTCCCGGTAGCAATCTTGCAAGAACACCCCCGCGTTCCGGAGATTCCCCGCCCGCGCAGCCCCGGACCGCCCACGTGTCACGCCCCGGCTGGGTGACGCGCGCGCGTGGCCCCGCTAAGCGCGACCCCACCTGTCAGCGATTGCGGCTAGGAGCGGCCCGGTGAGAAAAGTTGTCGGCGCGTCTTTTCTCGCCAGTCAGCACCAGGCCCACCCGTCAGTGGCCGTGGCTAGAATTGCCTGAGTAACAAAAGTTTTTCCTGTGTCTGTTTTTATTCAAATCCTTTTCAAATTATTTTAAATTCAAATTCTTTTCAGATTCAAATAATTTTTAAAATACAAATCCGAATAATACAAATAATATATGTTTTGGAATCAGAAAAATGTGAGGAATTCAATTATGCCCTTCAAAATATATTTTGAACATTTTAAATTTCGAGATGATTAAAATTACAATAAAATGCCCTTTTCCTTATTTAATTAATAACTTTTGTTTTATAACTCCAAATTTGACAAATAATATGTCTAAATCGATCAGCGCGACGAGCCCGTTCTATTTATGAAATCCTTGTTCTGAATTGAAGCATGCATCATGTCAACTTTTAAATTCTGAACTGTTTATGACAATAAAACGTGGGCAAATAAATAATAAAGTGCTTTATTTATAGTATCCACACCTCACCTTTGCCATGCTACTTAAATGCCATGCAAATTGTGCATCATTCATCATGGCATGCTTGGTTGCTTGTTGCATTTCAATTTATATGCTTGCGCACTTTATTTATGTTGGCCCTTGTTTGTTTGGTTCTTCTTCGAATAGACGCCTAGCAGGAGAATTACCAGGAATCACAGGAGTATTACCCAGATCCATCTCTCGCTTCAACTGAGCTGCCAGGCAAGCACTACCACATTCTTGCATACATACAATACCTATTTCCTCTATCTTATTCTTGCATCATTGAGTCGCGATTGCATTAAATTGAATCCCAAGTACTGCATAGCCTTTACTTTTAAACCACATTAAGCTTGTTCCGGTCCCATGAGCCATTACTACAGGAGTTGTTTGAGCCATGCGAGTCGTAGAAAAGCATGAGTAGGGTATGTGAGTGTCTGATGGATAATGAGGTACCTAAACAACATAACCTGAGTAGTAATGGGATAACTAATGAAAGAGGCACCGGTGAGCAATATCTGCTATTTGGTTTTTCCTGCTCACTTGTGTCCCGTAGGACCCCGAGTACTTGATTCCTGTTCCTTGTTTATTCGCACTATCCACATTCGGGAGGCCTTATGGACCCCCCTGAGCCAGAGCTTGATTCATACTTATTTCTTGGGGCCACAAGTAGTTTGGGGCTTTATTACTATTCTGTACTTATGCCATGTTACTGCTTTATTTAAGATTGTGCGTGGAGCACCTGTACTGTTTTGGATCGTGGAATGTTTTCGCGGTATCGACAAGCCCAGTCACATTTTCGGGTTCCCAGTCGTTTACAGCCATTGACACAAACCTTGGGTCCGTCTCGGAGCCGGCCAACTTCGTTGCGGGTAGCTTAATGGGGTGGCCCCCTGAAATATTTCTGAATCCTGTGATTGCTTTGTCGTGAATGCCTCGTTGGGTTTTGATTTGGTTTTTCCGAGGTTGATCGAGTGTGTGTTGCTATTCGTGCACCCCTGCAGGGTAAATCTTTCTGAAAGCCGTGTCCGCGATTATGGACGACTTGGAGCACAGTTTCTCGATCATAGACAAGTATAACTAAAGTACCGCTTTTAAATTGACTAAGTACTTGACTAGTAAATAGTGCAATACTCATGGAATGATTAATAAAACTGCCAACGGATGATGGGGGTTGTTCGTCCGCGTCCTCGTTGGTAAACGAGGAGGAGGATGGATCTGTTAATTATACTATTAGAACTGTTGTTCTTAATTCACGGACTTCCGTCTATCATTGGTTAGGCGGAAGGTTAGCGAGTCTCTATAGAATTGTTAGGTATTATCTTTTGCTGCAATTGCGTCACCCCAGGTTGTGTCCCCTTTAGTGGCATAAAGACTTGCTGAGTACCCCTAGGGTCTCACACGATAAATTGTTTGATTCAGATGAACAGGTGTACCCGCAAGATGGATACTGGGTGGAGGAGACAGATGATATTGGCAACGACCATTCGGTGTAGAGATTCCGGGAACAGGGATCCGTGTGATCTGTGGGCGGGATGTGTTTATTTATGGGGCATCTTATGCCAATTTTCTTCTTATCCGTACTCGGATCTTGTTTTCCGCTTCCGCCTGATACTCTGATGTGTGATGTATGAGGAGCTATCCTAAATTATTATATCTATCTAGGATATTTGGATCTTGCCGTATGGCGTTGCAATATTTCTATTTCTTTTAGATGGAATGGCTCTGATGTACTTTTGTATGTGGCTTGCATACATACTCATTTGTGTATGTAGTTGATCCCTTCGCCTGCCGATTACGCCGCTCGTTCTTGTCCCGTTGACTGAAAGTGGTTAGGACGGCCGAAAGGTCTACCGTGAGTGGCCCTGGGCCCCACCGTACTATTTTAACCACTTTCGTTCATCCAGGCATTAACTAAGAGCGTAATTCAGCGAGGTAGTTACAATTGGTATCAGAGCCATCCCGCCCTTCAGGGTCTCAGCCAAAATGGTCGTTGTCTGTCTAGCAAATATTTTGGTAGTTATGTATACTAGGGAAAAACAAACGTGAGAGTAGGACTGCTTCCATTTTTCTTCTTACCCACCCACCCACCCTTTTCTGGTAAGGAAGTGTAACGTTTTCAATCCTCTTCTAAACTTCAAACTAGGATTCACGTGTTTTGGGTTCCGTAGTACCATAGGTTATGTTTGTGTGTGTGTGTGTGAACTCCTTGTCTATCTGTTGCATCCAAATGTTATCACTATCTGCCTTTTGGTTATCAACTGTTGGTACATTCCATACCGACAGGCTTTGTAAACCGACGTGATCCATTCTGATTCGTTGTACACCGATGCGATCTATCTTACTCTTTGTTATCCGACATTATCTTGTTGGGGTGTTCTTTTCCGTAGTTACCAATCTTTAGGTTCACCTTAAGAAGAAGTTGTTGCGATATGTATTTTACTGATTCATGTGCGGAGTAATGATTTGAGTGCGGGATGGAGTCGCGACCATACCACTACTTTTGTCATTTGCTTTTGTATATTGAACTAGTAGAGTTACTAATCTTGATTCGTTAAGTGGTTTTGCGCATATAGTGGTATTTTAATGCCAAAATTTGCGGAAAATTTTTCTTTGTTAGTTGTGTACCACACTCCTTGTTCAGTCGTGTGCGTTATGCTTTATATCTTCTAATTGCCTTGAACCTTGTTGATATTTTAATATCATCTCAGTGAATTGCATTCCTTAATCTTGATTAATTCCATTTTGGTACTATTTTGGATTATTATCATTCTCCATTATTACACCGTCTTGTGGTACAATCTCCTGGGTCAAACATGAGGGCTGCTCATATCAGCCATGGCAATCAAATTGAGATTGGTGGTTCTTCGTTTCCGGCTTCCTTAATTATTCTGGGCAATTCTGATATTGATGTTATCTTGGGCATGGATTGGTTGACAGCAAATGCAGCTGTGATTGATTGTGCTGAACATTCGGTTTCTCTGAAAATTCCTGAAGGCCATATAGTCTATTCTCCAAGTCTGACTCCTGCAATTCAGCTTTATTCTTTGGCAGCTCTGAATGATGATGCTATGGAAGGTATTCAGAGTGTTCCTGTAGTTTGTGAGTTTCCAGATGTCTTTCCCGAAGAGTTACCAGGTATGCCTCCGGGTCGTGAGGTTGAGTTTGTCATTGAACTTGAACCTGGTACCACTCCTATCTCCAAGCGGCCTTATAAAATGGGTCCTGCCGAGTTGGCTGAACTTAAGCGTCAGTTGGATGAACAAGAGAAGTTGGGTTTCATTCAGCACAGTACTTCTTCTTGGGGTAGTCCAACCATGTTTGTGAAGAAGCGAGACAAGACTGATAGACTTTGTGTTGACTATCGGGCACTCAATGCTAAAACAATCAAGAATAAATATCCCCTTCCGCGGATTAATGATCTCTTTGACCAGCTAGCTGGAGCTGTGGTATTCTCTAAGCTTGATTTGAGAAGTGGTTATCATCAAATCAAGATTCGCAAGGAAGATGTTCCCAAAACAGCCTTCACCACTCGCTATGGCCTGTATGAGTACACAGTCATGTCTTTCGGTCTCACCAATGCACCTGCCACCTTCTCGAGGCTTATGAACTCGGTTTTCATGGAATATCTTGATAAGTTCGTTGTGGTCTATCTGGATGACATTCTAGTCTATTCTAAGTCTAAGGAAGAACATGAAGAACACCTTCGGTGTGTCCTAAACAAGCTTCGTGAGAACCGCCTGTATGCAAAGTTCTCCAAGTGTGAATTCTGGCTGCCTCAAGTCACCTACCTTGGTCACGTTATCTCTGCCAAGGGCATTGCCGTCAACCCGGAAACTATTAAGACAATTATGGACTGGCTTCCACCCATAAATGTCAAAGAAGTCCGGAGTTTCCTTGGTTTGGCCAGTTACTGTCGTCGATTCGTTCAAAATTTCTCAAAGATTGCGAAGCCTCTTACCGATCTCCTCAAGAAAGGCAAGAAATATCTTTGGACTCCTGCATGTCAAGCAAGCTTTGAAACGCTCAAAGAGAAGCTCACTTCCACACCAGTCTTGGTTCCTCCAGATACATCAAAGCCTTTCCAGATTTTCTGTGATGCTTCATTGCAAGGATTGGGTGCAGTCCTTATGCAAGAAAAGCAAGTTGTTGCTTACGCATCTCGTCAGTTGAAGACGCATGAGATCAATTATCCTACACATGACCTCGAACTTGCAGCAGTTGTCTTTGCTTTGAAAGTATGGAGGCATTACTTGCTGGGCAACCGTTGTGAGATCTTTTCTGATCACAAGAGTCTGAAGTACATCTTCACACAGCCTGATCTCAACCTTCGTCAGAGGAGGTGGATTGAAACAATCAATGATTTCGATTTGACCATCAACTACACCCCGGGCAAAGCTAATGTCATGGCTGATGCTCTCAGCCGAAAAGCTTATGTCAACAATCTCATGGTGGAAGAACAACGGCCTATCTTGTGCGAGGAATTCCGCAAGCTCAACCTTGAAATTGTGGATCAAGGTTATCTTCTGAATCTTCTAGCAACACCTCTCTTGGAAGAAAAGGTCCGTTCCATTCAGCTTGGGGATCCTTACACTAAAAATATCATCTCCAACATTCAGCTTCCGAAGTATGAGTCTTTTCACATAGATGACCAAGGCACTCTTTTCTTTGAACACCGGATGTTTGTTCCGAACTACCCGGGTTTAAGAGACCAAGTTCTCAAGGAGGCGCATGATTCTGTTCTTTCTATCCACCCTGGCAGCACTAAGATGTACATGGACTTGAAAACACAATATTGGTGGCCTGGTTTGAAACGATATTGTGCCAAGTATGTCTCAGAGTGTGATGTGTGTCGCAGAGTTGAAGCTGTCCATCAGAAACCTTCCGGTCTTCTACAACCATTGAAGCCTCCGGAATGGAAATGGGAGAAAGTAGAGATGGACTTCATCACTGGTTTTCCAAGGTCGCAGAAGGGCAACAATGCAATCTTTGTTGTCATTGACAGGCTTTCCAAAGTAGCTCACTTCTTTCCAGTCAAGGAAACAATTTCTGCAATTCAGTTGGCGGAGCTCTATATCAACAGAATTGTCTCTCTGTATGGAGTTCCTCTTGAGATCAGTTCAGACCGTGGAAGCATTTTCACTTCCAAGTTCTGGGGAAGTTTCCAAAATGCTTTGGGAACCAAACTAAACTTCAGCACAGCTTACCACCCTCAGTCGCAAGGACAAGTTGAAAGGATCAATCAGATTCTGGAAGATATGCTCCGTGCTTGCGTTATCTCTTTCGGCATGAAGTGGGAAGAATGTCTTCCTTATGCTGAATTCTCTTACAACAACAGCTTCCAGAAAAGTCTAAAGATGGCACCATTTGAGGCTCTCTATGGTCGCAAGTGCAGAACTCCGATTGGTTGGTCGGGCGCAGGTGAAAGAATATTGTTTGGTCCCGACATTGTAACTCAAGCGGAGGAGAAAGTTCATATCATTCTTGAAAACCTGAAGATTGCTCAAAGTCGCCAGAAGAGCAATTATGACAGAAAGCACACGGACATGGAGTATGTCCCTAGTGATCTCGTTTACCTTCGTGTCACTCCCATGAGAGGCACGCATCGCTTTGGTATCAAAGGAAAGCTGGCTCCTAGATACATCGGTCCCTTCAAAATTCGTGGAAAAAGAGGAGAAGTTGCTTATGCTCTTGAGCTCCCTGAACAACTCAAAGTCCATGATGTTTTTCACATCTCTCAACTCAAGAAGTGCTTCAAGGATCCCGGCAGGACCGTGGACCATGAACTCATTAATCTCCAAGAAGATCTGTCTTATCAAGAACACCCCGCAAAAATTCTTGAAGTCGCGGAAAGAAGGACTCGCAACAAGTCCATCAAGTTCTGCAAGGTGCAGTGGTCGCACCATTCCGTTGATGAAGCAACCTGGGAACGTGAAGATGAGCTCCGTGCCAAGTATCCTACCCTCTTTGAGTCTTCTTCTTCCTAGAATCTCGGGGCGAGATTCCTGTTTAGTGGGGGAGAGTTGTAGCACCCCAATTGTCTAGCAATTGTAATGCTACTTGTCCTAGTAAGATATTGGCTACTCCATAGATATTATTGTTGCATCATAATTATATCATGCTCATGTCATCATGCCACCTTGCATTTGAGCATCATATAAAACCCTTTTTCTTTTGGCTCTTCTCTCACATGCATTATTAATTGTATTTGCTTCTTGATATTATATTTGGCTATTGCTATATTGTTCAAATGCCCAAGTTGAGTTGGGGGCATATCTCTTATTTCCATTACACCACCTTTCTCTCTCACCACCCTACAATTCCACCATCCCATTAACAATGAGCTTGTCTTTCTTTTTCTTTGATATTTTAATTCTAGCTCATGTAGTTTGGGGTGGATTAAATCCTCTAAATTCTTGTGCTTGGTTTTATCTCCACTTCTTGGATAAGCATAGAGTAATGCCATAAGATTCTTATTGTTTTCACAAATTATATCATGGTATTATTATTTGCATGGGCCATGCACAATTCTTCACCACCTTCCTCTCCTTTGGTTTTTCTTTGGTTTTATTGGTTCCTATCTTTGTGGAAAACATCTCCTACCACTCCACCACCCTCATAATCTCACCATCTCTTTTTCCTCTTATTAATTTTCAATCCTCCATGCATGATCCATATGTGACCTTTTCCACCTATTTCTTTGCTTCCTCTTTCTTTCTAGTTTCTCCTCCGCATTATGTCAAGCAAGATCAAGCTTCATTTTTCTTCTTGGTTTGGCCTCATAAACTAAAATAAAATCTAAAACCTAATAAAACCTAACCTAGCTATTTCTCTCTCTCTCTCTCTAATTTTCTCCTATCCCTAGTTCTATTAGGCCCTAAACCTCCTCTCCATTCTCCACTCTCTCTCTTCCATGCTGGCCCCACCTGGCTGTCTCACCCCACCTGCCCTTCCCCTTTTTCTTTAGTTCCAAGCCAAAGAGAAGAAAGAGGAAGAGAAGACCAACCCGAACCCCCTCCTCACTTTTTGCTAAGCTACCACGCCCATGTGCTTTCCTCTTCCTCTCTCCTTCCTCAACCACCTCAGATCTCGTCCACGAGCTGCCCAGGTTCCTCTCCACTTCCCCTTCTTCCTCCCTAGACGACAAGCTCTCCACCGAGCGCCAAAACCCTAGCTACCACGTCCCGCTCGAGTTCTGCGCGCCCCGGCGTACCCCAAGCCCTACCAGGAGCTCCGTCACCGTCGTCTGCTTCCTCTTCGTATCCTCGTACCAGCCCTGAGCCAGCGCCTCGCCGGAGAAAGCCTGGCGCCGCCGTGCACCGCCGCAGCCCGAGGCCACCGTTCACGAGCCCCGCGCCAGATCCCCTCCACCTCCACACAAACGGCCACGCCAGCGACACCCCCGGTGAGCTCCTACACCCCCTAGACAAGGTCTTTCCCTCCCTCCTACGCCGTAGCCCCGCCGCGCTCCGTCGAGCAGCCTGCGCGCACCGTCGCGCGCCGCGCTCTGGCAGTCAGCCGCAGCAGCAGCTACTGTCCGCCTCTGTTCCTCGCCGTATTCCGCGCGCCATGGTCCTCCTCCAGCGGCGCCGCCTGAACGAAACTTGTAGACCGTTGTCCCCTCTTCGTTTTTCGTTTTTGTGGCGACACGTTTTCTTCCACCGTAGGCGTCGCCACCGTCGTCGGAAGACGGCCAGATCCGCCGCCGGCAGCACAGCGTCTGTCAGCGCGTCGCGACAGCCGATGTCATTTTGCGCATGGCCCCCTCCCCTTTTTCCCGCCTAAACCCGCAGTCCTAGTGCCCCACCCGTCAGTCCCGGTAGCAATCTTGCAAGAACACCCCCGCGTTCCGGAGATTCCCCGCCCGCGCAGCCCCGGACCGCCCACGTGTCACGCCCCGGCTGGGTGACGCGCGCGCGTGGCCCCGCTAAGCGCGACCCCACCTGTCAGCGATTGCGGCTAGGAGCGGCCCGGTGAGAAAAGTTGTCGGCGCGTCTTTTCTCGCCAGTCAGCACCAGGCCCACCCGTCAGTGGCCGTGGCTAGAATTGCCTGAGTAACAAAAGTTTTTCCTGTGTCTGTTTTTATTCAAATCCTTTTCAAATTATTTTAAATTCAAATTCTTTTCAGATTCAAATAATTTTTAAAATACAAATCCGAATAATACAAATAATATATGTTTTGGAATCAGAAAAATGTGAGGAATTCAATTATGCCCTTCAAAATATATTTTGAACATTTTAAATTTCGAGATGATTAAAATTACAATAAAATGCCCTTTTCCTTATTTAATTAATAACTTTTGTTTTATAACTCCAAATTTGACAAATAATATGTCTAAATCGATCAGCGCGACGAGCCCGTTCTATTTATGAAATCCTTGTTCTGAATTGAAGCATGCATCATGTCAACTTTTAAATTCTGAACTGTTTATGACAATAAAACGTGGGCAAATAAATAATAAAGTGCTTTATTTATAGTATCCACACCTCACCTTTGCCATGCTACTTAAATGCCATGCAAATTGTGCATCATTCATCATGGCATGCTTGGTTGCTTGTTGCATTTCAATTTATATGCTTGCGCACTTTATTTATGTTGGCCCTTGTTTGTTTGGTTCTTCTTCGAATAGACGCCTAGCAGGAGAATTACCAGGAATCACAGGAGTATTACCCAGATCCATCTCTCGCTTCAACTGAGCTGCCAGGCAAGCACTACCACATTCTTGCATACATACAATACCTATTTCCTCTATCTTATTCTTGCATCATTGAGTCGCGATTGCATTAAATTGAATCCCAAGTACTGCATAGCCTTTACTTTTAAACCACATTAAGCTTGTTCCGGTCCCATGAGCCATTACTACAGGAGTTGTTTGAGCCATGCGAGTCGTAGAAAAGCATGAGTAGGGTATGTGAGTGTCTGATGGATAATGAGGTACCTAAACAACATAACCTGAGTAGTAATGGGATAACTAATGAAAGAGGCACCGGTGAGCAATATCTGCTATTTGGTTTTTCCTGCTCACTTGTGTCCCGTAGGACCCCGAGTACTTGATTCCTGTTCCTTGTTTATTCGCACTATCCACATTCGGGAGGCCTTATGGACCCCCCTGAGCCAGAGCTTGATTCATACTTATTTCTTGGGGCCACAAGTAGTTTGGGGCTTTATTACTATTCTGTACTTATGCCATGTTACTGCTTTATTTAAGATTGTGCGTGGAGCACCTGTACTGTTTTGGATCGTGGAATGTTTTCGCGGTATCGACAAGCCCAGTCACATTTTCGGGTTCCCAGTCGTTTACAGCCATTGACACAAACCTTGGGTCCGTCTCGGAGCCGGCCAACTTCGTTGCGGGTAGCTTAATGGGGTGGCCCCCTGAAATATTTCTGAATCCTGTGATTGCTTTGTCGTGAATGCCTCGTTGGGTTTTGATTTGGTTTTTCCGAGGTTGATCGAGTGTGTGTTGCTATTCGTGCACCCCTGCGGGGTAAATCTTTCTGAAAGCCGTGTCCGCGATTATGGACGACTTGGAGCACAGTTTCCCGATCATAGACAAGTATAACTAAAGTACCGCTTTTAAATTGACTAAGTACTTGACTAGTAAATAGTGCAATACTCATGGAATGATTAATAAAACTGCCAATGGATGATGGGGGTTGTTCGTCCGCTTCCTCGTTGGTAAACGAGGAGGAGGATGGATCTGTTAATTATACTATTATAACTGTTGTTCTTAATTCACGGACTTCCGTCTATCATTGGTTAGGCGGAAGGTTAGCGAGTCTCTATAGAATTGTTAGGTATTATCTTTTGCTGCAATTGCGTCACCCCAGGTTGTGTCCCCTTTAGTGGCATAAAGACTTGCTGAGTACCCCTAGGGTCTCACACGATAAATTGTTTGATTCAGATGAACAGGTGTACCCGCAAGATGGATACTGGGTGGAGGAGACAAATGATATTGGCAACGACCATTCGGTGTAGAGATTCCGGGAACAGGGATCCGTGTGATCTGTGGGCGGGATGTGTTTATTTATGGGGCATCTTATGCCAATTTGCTTCTTATCCGTACTCGGATCTTGTTTTCCGCTTCCGCCTGATACTCTGATGTGTGATGTATGAGGAGCTATCCTAAATTATTATATCTATCTAGGATATTTGGATCTTGCCGTATGGCGTTGCAATATTTCTATTTCTTTTAGATGGAATGGCTCTGATGTACTTTTGTATGTGGCTTGCATACATACTCATTTGTGTATGTAGTTGATCCCTTCGCCTGCCGATTACGCCGCTCGTTCTTGTCCCGTTGACTGAAAGTGGTTAGGACGGCCGAAAGGTCTACCGTGAGTGGCCCTGGGCCCCACCGTACTATTTTAACCACTTTCGTTCATCCAGGCATTAACTAAGAGCGTAATTCAGCGAGGTAGTTACAATTGGTATCAGAGCCATCCCGCCCTTCAGGGTCTCAGCCAAAATGGTCGTTGTCTGTCTAGCAAATATTTTGGTAGTTTTGTATACTAGGGAAAAACAAACGTGAGAGTAGGACTGCTTCCATTTTTCTTCTTACCCACCCACCCACCCTTTTCTGGTAAGGAAGTGTAACGTTTTCAATCCTCTTCTAAACTTCAAACTAGGATTCACGTGTTTTGGGTTCCGTAGTACCATAGGTTATGTTTGTGTGTGTGTGTGTGAACTCCTTGTCTATCTGTTGCATCCAAATGTTATCACTATCTGCCTTTTGGTTATCAACTGTTGGTACATTCCATACCGACAGGCTTTGTAAACCGACGTGATCCATTCTGATTCGTTGTACACCGATGCGATCTATCTTACTCTTTGTTATCCGACATTATCTTGTTGGGGTGTTCTTTTCCGTAGTTACCAATCTTTAGGTTCACCTTAAGAAGAAGTTGTTGCGATATGTATTTTACTGATTCATGTGCGGAGTAATGATTTGAGTGCGGGATGGAGTCGCGACCATACCACTACTTTTGTCATTTGCTTTTGTATATTGAACTAGTAGAGTTACTAATCTTGATTCGTTAAGTGGTTTTGCGCATATAGTGGTATTTTAATGCCAAAATTTGCGGAAAATTTTTCTTTGTTAGTTGTGTACCACACTCCTTGTTCAGTCGTGTGCGTTATGCTTTATATCTTCTAATTGCCTTGAACCTTGTTGATATTTTAATATCATCTCAGTGAATTGCATTCCTTAATCTTGATTAATTCCATTTTGGTACTATTTTGGATTATTATCATTCTCCATTATTACACCGTCTTGTGGTACAATCTCCTGGGTCAAACATGAGGGCTGCTCATATCAGCCATGGCAATCAAATTGAGATTGGTGGTTCTTCGTTTCCGGCTTCCTTAATTATTCTGGGCAATTCTGATATTGATGTTATCTTGGGCATGGATTGGTTGACAGCAAATGCAGCTGTGATTGATTGTGCTGAACATTCGGTTTCTCTGAAAATTCCTGAAGGCCATATAGTCTATTCTCCAAGTCTGACTCCTGCAATTCAGCTTTATTCTTTGGCAGCTCTGAATGATGATGCTATGGAAGGTATTCAGAGTGTTCCTGTAGTTTGTGAGTTTCCAGATGTCTTTCCTGAAGAGTTACCAGGTATGCCTCCGGGTCGTGAGGTTGAGTTTGTCATTGAACTTGAACCTGGTACCACTCCTATCTCCAAGCGGCCTTATAAAATGGGTCCTGCCGAGTTGGCTGAACTTAAGCGTCAGTTGGATGAACAAGAGAAGTTGGGTTTCATTCAGCACAGTACTTCTTCTTGGGGTAGTCCAACCATGTTTGTGAAGAAGCGAGACAAGACTGATAGACTTTGTGTTGACTATCGGGCACTCAATGCTAAAACAATCAAGAATAAATATCCCCTTCCGCGGATTAATGATCTCTTTGACCAGCTAGCTGGAGCTGTGGTATTCTCTAAGCTTGATTTGAGAAGTGGTTATCATCAAATCAAGATTCGCAAGGAAGATGTTCCCAAAACAGCCTTCACCACTCGCTATGGCCTGTATGAGTACACAGTCATGTCTTTCGGTCTCACCAATGCACCTGCCACCTTCTCGAGGCTTATGAACTCGGTTTTCATGGAATATCTTGATAAGTTCGTTGTGGTCTATCTGGATGACATTCTAGTCTATTCTAAGTCTAACGAAGAACATGAAGAACACCTTCGGTGTGTCCTAAACAAGCTTCGTGAGAACCGCCTGTATGCAAAGTTCTCCAAGTGTGAATTCTGGCTGCCTCAAGTCACCTACCTTGGTCACGTTATCTCTGCCAAGGGCATTGCCGTCAACCCGGAAACTATTAAGACAATTATGGACTGGCTTCCACCCATAAATGTCAAAGAAGTCCGGAGTTTCCTTGGTTTGGCCAGTTACTGTCGTCGATTCGTTCAAAATTTCTCAAAGATTGCGAAGCCTCTTACCGATCTCCTCAAGAAAGGCAAGAAATATCTTTGGACTCCTGCATGTCAAGCAAGCTTTGAAACACTCAAAGAGAAGCTCACTTCCACACCAGTCTTGGTTCCTCCAGATACATCAAAGCCTTTCCAGATTTTCTGTGATGCTTCATTGCAAGGATTGGGTGCAGTCCTTATGCAAGAAAAGCAAGTTGTTGCTTACGCATCTCGTCAGTTGAAGACGCATGAGATCAATTATCCTACACATGACCTCGAACTTGCAGCAGTTGTCTTTGCTTTGAAAGTATGGAGGCATTACTTGCTGGGCAACCGTTGTGAGATCTTTTCTGATCACAAGAGTCTGAAGTACATCTTCACACAGCCTGATCTCAACCTTCGTCAGAGGAGGTGGATTGAAACAATCAATGATTTCGATTTGACCATCAACTACACCCCGGGCAAAGCCAATGTCATGGCTGATGCTCTCAGCCGAAAAGCTTATGTCAACAATCTCATGGTGGAAGAACAACGGCCTATCTTGTGCGAGGAATTCCGCAAGCTCAACCTTGAAATTGTGGATCAAGGTTATCTTCTGAATCTTCTAGCAACACCTCTCTTGGAAGAAAAGGTCCGTTCCATTCAGCTTGGGGATCCTTACACTAAAAATATCATCTCCAACATTCAGCTTCCGAAGTATGAGTCTTTTCACATAGATGACCAAGGCACTCTTTTCTTTGAACACCGGATGTTTGTTCCGAACTACCCGGGTTTAAGAGACCAAGTTCTCAAGGAGGCGCATGATTCTGTTCTTTCTATCCACCCTGGCAGCACTAAGATGTACATGGACTTGAAAACACAATATTGGTGGCCTGGTTTGAAACGATATTGTGCCAAGTATGTCTCAGAGTGTGATGTGTGTCGCAGAGTTAAAGCTGTCCATCAGAAACCTTCCGGTCTTCTACAACCATTGAAGCCTCCGGAATGGAAATGGGAGAAAGTAGAGATGGACTTCATCACTGGTTTTCCAAGGTCGCAGAAGGGCAACAATGCAATCTTTGTTGTCATTGACAGGCTTTCCAAAGTAGCTCACTTCTTTCCAGTCAAGGAAACAATTTCTGCAATTCAGTTGGCGGAGCTCTATATCAACAGAATTGTCTCTCTGTATGGAGTTCCTCTTGAGATCAGTTCAGACCGTGGAAGCATTTCACTTCCAAGTTCTGGGGAAGTTTCCAAAATGCTTTGGGAACCAAACTAAACTTCAGCACAGCTTACCACCCTCAGTCGCAAGGACAAGTTGAAAGGATCAATCAGATTCTGGAAGATATGCTCCGTGCTTGCGTTATCTCTTTCGGCATGAAGTGGGAAGAATGTCTTCCTTATGCTGAATTCTCTTACAACAACAGCTTCCAGAAAAGTCTAAAGATGGCACCATTTGAGGCTCTCTATGGTCGCAAGTGCAGAACTCCGATTGGTTGGTCGGGCGCAGGTGAAAGAATATTGTTTGGTCCCGACATTGTAACTCAAGCGGAGGAGAAAGTTCATATCATTCTTGAAAACCTGAAGATTGCTCAAAGTCGCCAGAAGAGCAATTATGACAGAAAGCACACGGACATGGAGTATGTCCCTAGTGATCTCGTTTACCTTCGTGTCACTCCCATGAGAGGCACGCATCGCTTTGGTATCAAAGGAAAGCTGGCTCCTAGATACATCGGTCCCTTCAAAATTCGTGGAAAAAGAGGAGAAGTTGCTTATGCTCTTGAGCTCCCTGAACAACTCAAAGTCCATGATGTTTTTCACATCTCTCAACTCAAGAAGTGCTTCAAGGATCCCGGCAGGACCGTGGACCATGAACCCATTAATCTCCAAGAAGATCTGTCTTATCAAGAACACCCCGCAAAAATTCTTGAAGTCGCGGAAAGAAGGACTCGCAACAAGTCCATCAAGTTCTGCAAGGTGCAGTGGTCGCACCATTCCGTTGATGAAGCAACCTGGGAACGTGAAGATGAGCTCCGTGCCAAGTATCCTACCCTCTTTGAGTCTTCTTCTTCCTAGAATCTCGGGGCGAGATTCCTGTTTAGTGGGGGAGAGTTGTAGCACCCCAATTGTCTAGCAATTGTAATGCTACTTGTCCTAGTAAGATATTGGCTACTCCATAGATATTATTGTTGCATCATAATTATATCATGCTCATGTCATCATGCCACCTTGCATTTGAGCATCATATAAAACCCTTTTTCTTTTGGCTCTTCTCTCACATGCATTATTAATTGTATTTGCTTCTTGATATTATATTTGGCTATTGCTATATTTTTCAAATGCCCAAGTTGAGTTGGGGGCATATCTCTTATTTCCATTACACCACCTTTCTCTCTCACCACCCTACAATTCCACCATCCCATTAACAATGAGCTTGTCTTTCTTTTTCTTTGATATTTTAATTCTAGCTCATGTAGTTTGGGGTGGATTAAATCCTCTAAATTCTTGTGCTTGGTTTTATCTCCACTTCTTGGATAAGCATAGAGTAATGCCATAAGATTCTTATTGTTTTCACAAATTATATCATGGTATTATTATTTGCATGGGCCATGCACAATTCTTCACCACCTTCCTCTCCTTTGGTTTTTCTTTGGTTTTATTGGTTCCTATCTTTGTGGAAAACATCTCCTACCACTCCACCACCCTCATAATCTCACCATCTCTTTTTCCTCTTATTAATTTTCAATCCTCCATGCATGATCCATATGTGACCTTTTCCACCTATTTCTTTGCTTCCTCTTTCTTTCTAGTTTCTCCTCCGCATTATGTCAAGCAAGATCAAGCTTCATTTTTCTTCTTGGTTTGGCCTCATAAACCAAAATAAAATCTAAAACCTAATAAAACCTAACCTAGCTATTTCTCTCTCTCTCTCTCTAATTTTCTCCTATCCCTAGTTCTATTAGGCCCTAAACCTCCTCTCCATTCTCCACTCTCTCTCTTCCATGCTGGCCCCACCTGGCTGTCTCACCCCACCTGCCCTTCCCCTTTTTCTTTAGTTCCAAGCCAAAGAGAAGAAAGAGGAAGAGAAGACCAACCCGAACCCCCTCCTCACTTTTTGCTAAGCTACCACGCCCATGTGCTTTCCTCTTCCTCTCTCCTTCCTCAACCACCTCAGATCTCGTCCACAAGCTGCCCAGGTTCCTCTCCACTTCCCCTTCCTCCTCCCTAGACGACAAGCTCTCCACCGAGCGCCAAAACCCTAGCTACCACGTCCCGCTCGAGTTCTGCGCGCCCCGGCGTACCCCAAGCCCTACCAGGAGCTCCGTCACCGTCGTCTGCTTCCTCTTCGTCTCCTCGTACCAGCCCTGAGCCAGCGCCTCGCCGGAGCAAGCCTGGCGCCACCGTGCACCGCCGCAGCCCGAGGCCACCGTTCACGAGCCCCGCGCCAGATCCCCTCCGCCTCCGCACAAACGGCCACGCCAGCGACACCCCGGTGAGCTCCTACACCCCCTAGACAAGGTCTTTCCCTCCCTGCTGCGCCGTAGCCCCGCCGCGCTCCGTCGAGCAGCCTACGCGCACCGTCGCGCGCCGCGCTCTGGCAGTCAGCCGCAGCAGCAGCTACTGTCCGCCTCTGTTCCTCGCCATATTCCGCGCGCCATGGTCCTCCTCCAGCGGCGCCGCCTGAACGAAACTTGTAGACCGTTGTCCCCTCTTCGTTTTTCGTTTTTGTGGCGACACGTTTCTTCCACCGTAGGCGTCGCCACCGTCGTCGGAAGATGGCCAGATCCGCCGCCGGCAGCACAGCGTTTGTCAGCGCGTCGCGACAGCCGATGTCGTTTTGCGCATGGCCCCCTCCCCTTTTTCCCGCCTAAACCCGCAGTCCTAGTGCCCCACCCGTCAGTCCCGGTAGCAATCTTGCAAGAACACCCCCGCGTTCCGGAGATTCCCCGCCCGCGCAGCCCCGGACCGCCCACGTGTCACGCCCCGGCTGGGTGACGCGCGCGCGTGGCCCCGCTAAGCGCGACCCCACCTGTCAGCGATTGCGGCTAGGAGCGGCCCGGTGAGAAAAGTTGTCGGCGCGTCTTTTCTCGCCAGTCAGCACCAGGCCCACCCGTCAGTGGCCGTGGCTAGAATTGCCTGAGTAACAAAAGTTTTTCCTGTGTCTGTTTTTATTCAAATCTTTTTCAAATTATTTTAAATTCAAATTCTTTTCAGATTCAAATAATTTTTAAAATACAAATCCGAATAATACAAATAATATATGTTTTGGAATCAGAAAAATGTGAGGAATTCAATTATGCCCTTCAAAATATATTTTGAACACTTTAAATTTCGAGATGATTAAAATTACAATAAAATGCCCTTTTCCTTATTTAATTAATAACTTTTGTTTTATAACTCCAAATTTGACAAATAATATGTCTAAATCGATCAGCGCGACGAGCCTGTTCTATTTATGCAATCCTTGTTCTTAATTGAAGCATGCATCATGTCAACTTTTAAATTCTGAACTGTTTATGACAATAAAACGTGGGCAAATAAATAATAAAGTGCTTTATTTATAGTATCCACACCTCACCTTTGCCATGCTACTTAAATGCCATGCAAATTGTGCATCATTCATCATGGCATGCTTGGTTGCTTTTTGCATTTCAATTTATATGCTTGCGCACTTTATTTATGTTGGCCCTTGTTTGTTTGGTTCTTCTTCGAATAGACGCCCAGCAGGAGAATTACCAGGAATCACAGGAGTATTACCCAGATCCATCTCTCGCTTCAACTGAGCTGCCAGGCAAGCACTACCACATGCTTGCATACATACAGTACCTATTGCCTCTATCTTATTCTTGCATCATTGAGTCGCGATTGCATTAAATTGAATCCCAAGTACTGCATAGCCTTTACTTTTAAACCACATTAAGCTTGTTCCGGTCCCATGAGCCATTACTACAGGAGTTGTTTGAGCCATGCGAGCCGTAGAAAAGCATGAGTAGGGTATGTGAGTGTCTGATGGATAATGAGGTACCTAAACAACATAACCTGAGTAGTAATGGGATAACTAATGAAAGAGGCACCGGTGAGCAATATCTGCTATTTGGTTTTTCCTGCTCACTTGTGTCCCGTAGGACCCCGAGTACTTGATTCCTGTTCCTTGTTTATTAACACTATCCACATCCGGGAGGCCTTATGGACCCCCCTGAGCCAGAGCTTGATTCATACTTATTTCTTGGGGCCACAAGTAGTTTGGGGCTTTATTACTATTCTGTACTTATGCCATGTTACTGCTTTATTTAAGATTGTGCGTGGAGCACCTGTACTGTTTTGGATCGTGGAATGTTTTCGCGGTATCGACAAGCCTAGTCACATTTTCGGGTTCCCAGTCGTTTACAGCCATTGACACAAACCTTGGGTCCGTCTCGGAGCCGGCCAACTTCGTTGCGGGTAGCTTAATGGGGTGGCCCCCTGAAATATTTCTGAATCCTGTGATTGCTTTGTCGTGAATGCCTCGTTGGGTTTTGATTTGGTTTTTCCGAGGTTGATCGAGTGTGTGTTGCTATTCGTGCACCCCTGCAGGGTAAATCTTTCTGAAAGCCGTGTCCGCGGTTATGGACGACTTGGAGCACAGTTTCTCGATCATAGACAAGTATAACTAAAGTACCGCTTTTAAATTGACTAAGTACTTGACTAGTAAATAGTGCAATACTCATGGAATGATTAATAAAACTGCCAACGGATGATGGGGGTTGTTCGTCCGCTTCCTCGTTGGTAAGCGAGGAGGAGGATGGATCTGTTAATTATACTGTTATAACTGTTGTTCTTAATCACGGACTTCCGTCTATCATTGGTTAGGCGGAAGGTTAGCGAGTCTCTATAGAATTGTTAGGTATTATCTTTTGCTGCAATTGCGTCACCCCAGGTTGTGTCCCCTTTAGTGGCATAAAGACTTGCTGAGTACCCCTAGGGTCTCACACGATAAATTGTTTGATTCAGATGAACAGGTGTACCCGCAAGATGGATACTGGGTGGAGGAGACAGATGATGTTGGCAACGACCATTCGGTGTAGAGATTCTGGGAACGGGGATCCGTGTGATCTGTGGGCGGGATGTGTTTATTTATGGGGCATCTTATGCCAATTTGCTTCTTATCCGTACTCGGATCTTGTTTTCCGCTTCCGCCTGATACTCTGATGTGTGCTGTATGAGGAGCTATCCTAAATTATTATATCTATCTAGGATATTTGGATCTTGCCGTATGGCGTTGCAATATTTCTATTTCTTTTAGATGGAATGGCTCTGATGTACTTTTGTATGTGGCTTGCATACATACTCATTTGTGTATGTAGTTGATCCCTTCGCCTGCCGATTACGCCGCTCGTTCTTGTGCCGTTGACTGAAAGTGGTTAGGACGGCCGAAAGGTCTACCGTGAGTGGCCCTGGGCCCCACCGTACTATTTTAACCACTTTCGTTCATCCAGGCATTAACTAAGAGCGTAATTCAGCGAGGTAGTTACAAAGCCCATGGCGTGGAGGTGGATCCTGCTGCGGTCTCCAAGGCGATGCCCGTCGGTGCAGATGGTCAACAGGTAGTTTTTGCTCCTTTTGCAACTGTCTGCGGCAAGTACGGGCCACAACTCATCAACACAGTCACCAAGTATTCCGAGGAGCTGCAGCGAGCTAAGAAGGCGGCGAAGGCTACGGCGTCAGGGGATGGCGGGAAGTCTGTGGCGTTTGATACTATCACGGACTCGATGGGGCCCCCGAAGCCGAAGTCCAAGTCAAAGAAGCATGCTGCTCCTCAGTAGTTATATTGTAATAGTTAATAGTTCGACTCCTTTTGTTGAAAACATGCCGTTGGCCGAGTGTCTCTATTGATACTTTTGTCATGTTTGAATGCACTTGAGCTTTTTTTCCATGTATTGCTTGGTCCCTTATTCGCTCTTGCTTGGCTTGTGATAGGGTACGGCGAGTGGTCCTTCGGGTGATCCTCGGGACCCTCCATCCGCTGATGAGACCTTGGCGCAGTCGCGTTCAAGGGTGGATGAGTTATCCCTACTTTCGCGACTGCGCGATCGCGTTAAGCAGCTGGAACGTGAGTTGCCCGTCCTTCGCGGTAACACAAATGTGTGTAAGTCAAGGGCGGAGAAGGCTACCACCCGAGAGCAATATCTGTTGGAGGAGGTGGCACAGTTGGGTGATCAGTTCAAGTGTTAGCTTCCTGCCCTCTTATCTTTTCTTGTAGTTAGTCACGATAGTTCCTTGTCTTCATGTGTTGCCTTTTTGCTTGGTGTAGTTGTCAGTGCTCGTCATCCGCAGGATGAGAAAGACAGGATCGCCATCCGAATGAACGACCTGACCCAGGAATAACTTCAGGCAAGTGGGTATTTTTGGGTGGACTACGATCACACGATTGCACTTGCGACCCTGCAGGATCGTGCTTCTCGAGTACTCCATTTTCTGAAGAAGGCACAATCATGCCTGAGGAATATCTATCAGAGGATGTTTCCACTGGACGCCGCCCCTTTGAGCTTGTTGGCTCTCCTGGCTAAGTTTCAGGATTTGAGTGTTGTTCGCGAGTGCGTGCGGCATCAGTTAGTGGCTGGTGCCAAGGCTGCTTTGTCGCTGGTGCGACTGCATAGGCCTAATGTAGATGTTGCGGCTGTTGCTATCGGGCCACCGACTCTGTCGACAGGTTCGACCTGGAACATGGTTCCACACTATTAGGCGGTGGATCGTCCAGCAGAAGAAATTGTCGACTTCTTTGAGGAACAGACAAACGTTCTTCTGCTGCAGCAGTAGTTTAACCAGTGTCCTGCACATAAGTGTACCAGTGTTGTAAAGTTTGTATGTATATTCTAGATGTAATTGAGTTATATTGATATGTAAAGAGCTTGCTACCATATATGTTTTGTGAGTGTATTTGTACTCTACAGTTCCTTTTCGTTAGCCTAACTTATTTTATCTCAGCACCTTGCCAACCTGTCAGGTGCATTGCAACTGGGTTGGTGTTGTATCAAGGGTTCGATTGTTGTTGTGTTAGCTACTCGGGATACTGCGTCTTGTTTGTAGAACGATGTTGTAAAGGGTGGCGTTGCGCCCGAGTGATAAAATTGCTAGAAAATGAGGAAAATAAAGAGTTTCAGGGCACTTAGCTTTATTTATTCGCAGAATCAGTACGAGGTACAATGTGTGGCTAAGTAGCTTAGCTGAATAGCCTTATTTTTAATGAAAATAAAGAGGAAAACAACTAGGGGTAGAAGCGTCGCAGCTGTGCGACATTCCAGGGGTTGGAGTATGCGACTCCTGTCTCGAAATCTTTAAGGCGATAGGCGCCACCTGGGATTACTTCTGTAATCACGTATGGTCCTTCCCAAGGGGACTCGAGCTTGAGGTGCCCTTGCTGCTTCAGTCGTAGGACAAGGTCTCCTTCGATGAAGGATCTGGAGCGTAGCCTTCTGTTGTGGTAGTTGCATAGATTCTGCTGGTAGATCGTCGATCTTTCTGCTGCGATGTCCCTTGCCTTGTCAAGGATATCGATGGAATCTTTGAGTGCAAATGTGGACTCCTGCTCGCTGTACGCGACCACCCGTGGGGCTTTAAAGCATACTTCTGCGGGTAGTACTGCTTCAGCACCGTGCACCCTGAAGAACATGGTGTATCCCGTGGCGCTGTTTGGGGTTGTGCGCAGGCTCCAAAGTACGGACTGCACATCGTCTGGCCAACATCCGGCGGCTTGCTCGAGTGGCCGGAGGAGTCGCTTCTTGATTCCACTGTAGACGAGGCTGTTGGCCTTTTCGACTTGACCGTTGGTCTGTGGATGAGCTACGAAGGCATATCTTATGCTAATTCCCAAGTTTTCGCAGAAACCCTGGAACTCCTTGGAGGTGAAGTTCGTCCCATTGTCCGTGATGATGCTATGTGGCACTTCGAAGCGGTAGACAATGGATTCGAAGAACTTGACGGTGATGGCTCCTGACTGGTTTGTCACTGGCATGGCCTCTATCCACTTAGTGAATTTGTCGACTGCGACCAGAAGGTAGACATATCCTCCTCGCGAGGACTTTGGGAGTTTGCCGACCATGTCGAGTCCCCATTGCGCAAAGGGCCAGGCCAATGGTATTGGCTATAGTTCCGCACCAGGTGCGTGTGGTTTGTCCGTGAATCGTTGACAAGCGTTGCATCGCTGGACGATGTCCTTGGCGTCGCGCATGGCCGTGGGCTAGTAGAATCCAGCTCGTAGAGCTTTGGCGACGAGGGCGTGACTGCCGGCATGGTGCCCGCAAGTCCCTTCGTGGATGTCGAGGAGGACGGCCCTTCCGTCCGCGTTGGAGACACACCGTTGGAGTACTCTTGTGATGTTGCGCTTGTATAGTTTGCCACTAATGATGGCGAATGCCTTGGATCGGTGCGATATGTCGCGCGTTAGTCGGGTCGTCCGGCAGCCTCTTACTGAGAAGATATGTGATGTAGGGTAGTCCAAGATGGCTCGATCATCATGACCCCCATTGGTCCCTCGAGTCCTGTGTCAAGCTCCAGGTCGTCGAGTGCCATTGGCTCATTGGGTGGCGTAGCCCCCGAGTCCGTTGTTGCGCGTGTTTTCTTTTCTGCGGCCTTTGGCTTGATGGAGTGATCGCAGATACGCTCGAGAAATACCCCAGGTTGTATGGGGGCACAGGTGGAGCCAATGTTGGTGAGTGCATCCGCCTCTTCATTGCTTTTGCGGCCTACGTGCCACAGTTCATAGCCGTCGAAGTCCCCTTTGAGTGTGTCATAGCGATCGCGGTAGGCAATCATGTTATCGTTCAACGCGTCGCACTCGTGCATCGTTTGGTTCACCACCAGTTTGGAGTCGCCGTAGATGATGAGTATCTTGGTGCCAAAGGCTTTCGCCATCCGCATCCCGTGCAGTAGGGCATCGTACTCAGCTTCATCGTTAGAGGCAGTGAACTGCATTCGCAGAATGTATTTCAACTTGTCTCCCTGCGGCGATGTCAGTATGACACCTGCGCCAGCTCCGTCCTTTCGTGTGGACCCATCAAAGTGCATTGTCCAGAAATAGGACATATCTGGCCTTTTGGGGAGCTGGTTCTCCATCCAATGTACGAGGAAATAAGGGAGGACTTGCGACTTGATCGCGTCGCGCTTCTCGTATGTAATGTCTCATGGAGACAACTCGATTTCCCAAAGCGCGACCCGTCCGATGGCATCGGGGTTGTTGAGAATATGCCCAAGCGGGGCATCGTTGACCACCACGATTGGGTGCTCTTGGAAGTAGTGGCGCAGTCGCCTGGCTGTCATGAAGACGCCGTATGCTAGCTTCTGGTAGTGCGGGTACCGCTGCTTTGTTGGAGTGAGCACCTCGCTGAGGTAGTTGACTGGGCGCTGCAGCCCGTGGACTTTGTTTTCTTCGACACGTTCCACCACGAGCACCGTGCTGACCACCTGGTTGGTGGCGGAGATGTAGAGAAATATTGGTTCCTTTTCGCATGGAGTCACCAGTACTGGAGAGGTGGATAGTAGACGCTTGAGGTCTTCGAATGCTTCTTGCGCCTTGTCAGTCCACTCGAACTTGTCAGCTTTGCGGAGAAGTTGGTAGAAAGGCAGTGCCTTTTCGCCCATTCGACTGATGAATCGACTGAGCGCCGCGATTCGCCCAGCTAGATGTTGGACGCCTCTTACATTTTTTGGCTTCTCCATGGCTAGTATGGCTTTTATTTTCTTTGGGTTCGCCTCAATTCCTCTCGCGGAGATGAGATACCCGAGTAGCTACCCAGATGGTACGCCAAAGGCGCATTTGTCCGGATTGAGCTTGATCCGGTAGCGGTCGAGGTTGGCAAAGGTCTCGTGCAAATCGTCGATTAGCGAGGCTTCCTCTTTGGTCTTGATGACGATGTCATCAAAATATACTTGGATGTTGCGACCAAGTTGATTCTTGAGGCAAGCCTGCATGCACCGCTGACAGGTGGGCTCCTGCATTTTTGAGCCCAAAGGGCATTGTATTGTAGCAGAACACACCGAAAGGCGTTGTAAACGCCATTTTCTCTTGATCTTCCTCCTTCATTCGAATATGATTATAGCCTGAGTAGGCGTCGAGGAAGCAGAGGCGCTCACATACCGCGGTGGAGTCGATAATTTGGTCGATTTGCGGTAGCAGGAAGTGGTCCTTTGGGCAGTGCTTATTCAAGGAGGTGAAGTCCACGCACATCCACAGGATATCCGTGTCTTTTTTAGGCACCAGCACCACGTTAGCGAGCCAAGTGCTTTCCTTGATCTCGCGTATGAAGTTGGCGTCGAGGAGTCTATTGATCTCCATTCCGACCGACTTTGCTCTTGGTTCAGACAATCGCCGAATTGTCTGCTTGACTAGCCTTGCGTCTGGGTTGACATTGAGTGCGTGCTCGGCGAATTCCCAGGGAACTCCTGGCATGTCCGCTGGACACCAGGCAAAGATTTCCTAGTGCTCACAGAGGAATTCGACGAGTGCGAG
This sequence comes from Avena eriantha, assembly GCA_910589775.1. Taxonomy (NCBI): domain Eukaryota; kingdom Viridiplantae; phylum Streptophyta; class Magnoliopsida; order Poales; family Poaceae; genus Avena; species Avena eriantha. Next base: position 216,136,184 of record OU342744.1, on the reverse strand, counting down.
TTCCTATGTGGAACTCAAGTTGTTGGCGATGAGGGCCGTCTTAGTCAGGTCTGATGGGTGGACCTGGACTTTCTTCGTGTGCACCGACGAGTCGAAGGACATGTCGGTTGAACTTGGCTGGCTCAGGGGAGGCAGACTGTTGTTTGTCGACTCCTTCAATCTTGCAAGCTCCTCCTGCATGCCGAAGGACTGGGAGATTCTGTTGAATTCCCTGACGAAGCTATCGGACCTCTCGAAGCTTCCATTGATTGTGATGACGCCGTTTGGACTTGGCATTTTCATCTGCAGGTAGGCATAGTGCGTCACTGCCATGAACCTAGCGAACGCGACGCGTCCGAGGATGCAGTCGTACTTGAAGGCCAGTCGACGACTTCGAAGTAGATGCGTTCACGTCGAAAGTTTTTCGACGTGTCGAAGATGACGTCAAGGTTGATTTTGCCCAGGGGATATATGCCCTTGCCTGGGACGATGCGGTGGAACGTCGTGTCTAAAACTTCCAGACAAGTCAGAGGGATCCTCATCGCACGCAAGGTACTCGCAAACATGAGGTTAATGCCGCTACCGTCGTCCATGAAGATGCGACTCATAACCCCTGATCTGCGCCTCGAGTACGAGGGGACAATGGCCTGGACGAGGAACTTGGTGCGGGTGGTCATGCCTGTCGAAGGTGATGCAGGAGTCGCTTCCACTGAGGTACTCAGTGGTGTAAGGTTGAGAGTTTATCGCCAAGTTGACTTGGCGAGTGATGGCCTTCTACACTCGATTTGTGGGACGCCCTTTTTGGATCATCCCCATGTTGCCCACGGGTCATGGGTATGGTTCACCGCCGTGATTCTGGACCGGTGTGGCCGTGGGTGGTGGTATTCCGGGCGGTGGTGGAGGAGCTCCGTGTGCCACGGTGTCTGGGGCGACTCCATAGCCCCTGTTGACTGCGTCGCGATTCATCCGAGCCAGACCCTCGTGGAGCTTGAGAAACTCGCGGCAGTCTTTGAGAAGGTGGCTGGATTTTTTCTTGCCGTTGTGCTTGTAGATGTAGAAGTGCATGTTGCATGGTCAAGACAGTTTGTCCTCGATGGTTGTTGCGGGTGCCTCCTCGCGAGTGCGGCACTACCACACCTGTGTGGTTTTCTCGGACTCGCGGTATCCGCCGCTACGATAGCCGTTGTTGCGGTTGTCGTCGCGTTTGTCGGCGTAGCCGGCTGCGACCATGTTGACGTCGTTGCGGTCATCGTAGACGCGCATTCGCCACTTGCCTCGACGGTCGCGTCTGCGCCCGAGGTAGTCGTCGTCATCGGAGTAGGTGCGGTTTTTCATCGAATCCTCTCCATCGGCCCACCGATTCGCAATTTTCATCAGGTGGTCGATTGTCTTGGGCTTCGAGCACCCCAGCTCCTCCCTGAGCTCTATGCGGCGAACACCGCCATTGAATGCATCGATTGCGTGGTCCTTTGAGATATTTTCTACGGAGTTCTTGATGATGGACCACCTCTGGATATATGAGCGTAGCGACCCGCTCGACCTTTGCTGGCAGCTCCTGGGCTCTTCGATTGATGCGGGCCTTTTGTAAGTGCCCTTGAAGTTGCGTACAAAGCTGTAAACCATCTCTTCCCAGCTGTGAATGGATCCGCACGGGAGGTTGTTGGCCATGCACGGGCAGCGCCCTACAGCTGTAGCTGCAGGCATTGCATGGTCGTGCTTCGACTCCCGCGATGTAGCCTAACGGAGGAGATGTGGTCCTCCAACCAGATCTTTGGGTCTTGTAGGCCGTCGAATTTTGGATTCTCCGACAAGAGTTTGAACCCTTTAGGCATTCGCTTCTGTGTGATGGCCCTGCTGAAGCATCTGGCGCCACAGAGTTCAGTCTCGTCCTCTTCGGAGTCAGTCGAACAAGCGTGCCTTGCCCTTGATTTGTCGATTTTGCACTGCGTGAGGTCATCGTGCGCATCATAATCGCGGTCATGCCACCGTGAGCGGCGACGCCGAGACAGATCGTGACCGTCGTCGCTGGATGACGGTGAGGAATAACATTTTTCTAGAGCTTTTCCCTTCTTCGGCTCCGGCGTTGGCTCTTTGTCAAGAGCAGCCTCGACTAATCCCAAGCCCACGATCGTAGGTCGGTACATGGCGGCTCGCGGTTCTCCAGTTGGTGGCTGGTTGTTGAGGAGGTACATGGTGGCCGCTGTCACCGTGGCTTGCGGTGTCTTTGGGACCATGTTGCCCCACATGTCAACTATCATAGAGCCGAAGTCGAGGACTTCCGCGGCTTCTATGCGTTCTTGCTCGGTGAGATGGGCCATCCGAGATCATCTCTTGTTGGCCACGTACTCGTTGCCCTTGGAGGAGGATCCTCCGTGGGAGGAGAGCCCAGCTCGACGAAGACACGAATCATCCGCCACCTTTTTACGTGCTTCGAGTTGCGCGATTGCCTATAGCTGGCGTCTGTACTCCTCCTTTAGTAACCAATGGTAGCCCATCAGCATGTCCTGCGGTGTGCCGGGAGGCAGAGGATTGCCTCGCAGAGCTTCTCGGCAGCGGGCCCACTTGTTGTTGTTGAGTCTAATCATGACACGTTCACCAGTGTGCTCGTTCACCATGGTTGGGGGTTCGACTGCCCCTCCGTTGTTGACGGGCACGCCATTGCCACCATTGGTAGGGCCGTTGGGTGGTCCGCCATTAGATATGCCACCGTTGGGCGGATCGGTGGCAGATCCATTGCCACCGTTTTCGCGATTGGCAACGGTGTCGCTAGCATTGATGAAAGCACACATGAAGTGGTTGGGGAAGCTGTTGCTCCCGCAACTTTCGGATCCGGAGCCGCAGACTCCATCTTCCATTGCTAGGTCACCTGGATAGGCTTCGCGACTACTGTCTTTGTCCGTGCTCCCAGCTATTGCTGAGGTGTTGAGCTCGCTGAGGGTGCCGATTGGTGGCGGGTACCACGACGCTGGAGCAATCGCGGGTGCAGTTGGCTGGCCAGGCATGCGAAGCGTGCCCATCTGACCAACCTGGAAGCGAAAGCTCCCAATTGCCAGGCTGATTCCATCGCCTACGGACTCGAAAGCCGGGCGAGTGGCTGGCGTGTGGACGGTGAAGTCGAACGCGCCGAAGAGCTGGCGAATCTCCGCTATTGCGGAGTTGTAGATCGCGGTTGATGGGGCTGAAGAAGCCACAACATCCGCACTCCAGTTCCCACAGACGGCGCCAATTGACGAGGGTTTAACTCATCAATGCCCATTGTTATGGACTTGGGTTTTGGAGAAGGAGGGAGCGTTGGAGGCATCAATCGGCTAGCAAACAAGCACACAAGGACGCAAGGTTTACCCAGGTTCAGGCCTCGTAGAGGTCCCTACTCCTGCTTGTCTGCTCTTCGATATAACGAAGGAATCGAAGATTACAGGGGCGCGCAGATGCAATCTGGCGAGAGTTGTGGAAACTAGGGTTGTGTGTATCCTCCTCGCCACCCCCTCCTAGCCTTTATATAGATAGGCTAGGTCTTGGGTAGGAGGTCGAGTCGGTTATAGATTAGAATTTTCCCTTTAAACTTTCTATCTTTAAGCTTCTTCTTGTCTCGCAAGTCTGTGGGCCACTCGAAGTCTTCATCGGGCCGTGGCAATGCCATGGGCTTCCACCATATCTGGACCGTATATATCAAACTCGAGTATCTGCAGGGTATACCCATGTCACCCAGCCTCTAGCAGCACCAGACACGCAACCCCCCTTTGCCATTGCGCCAGTACACCGCCGCCCGAAGCCAGCCTCGCCGGCCGACCATGGAAAACTTGCCCCAGGACACGCCGCCCTCTCCCACGACGACCAGCAGACAGGCGAACATCCACCACCACCCCCTGTCCAGCCCTTGACCGCAGCAAGGCCTTGGACCACCCCAGCAACGCAATGCCCACTGTCTTTGCGCCATGCCGAGAGTGCTCTAGAGCGCCACAGCCGATTAGCTTGCACACGCTGCGCCTCGCCCTCGCCTCGCGTGCACCCACTCGCCTTAAGCCCAGCTAGATCCCAGAGATCCCCGTTCACCGCCATGCAACCCGTATCACCCGTGCACCGTCTCGAACACCGCCGGTTCTGCGCAGAGCATCGCACGCGCCCGACCATCCTCGACCGCCCCGTGCCATTAAGACCGTGATGCCCACCAGGGAGCACCGCGTCGCCCCTACCCTCAGCCATGCTGTTAGCTTGCTGTACCGCCGTTGCCGGAGACGCGAGCCCATCCCGCTCGGTCCTCTCGTCGGTGTATAAATAGAGGCCCTATCCGCCTCAATTCTCCACACCACCTCACTCCCCACTCCTCACAGACCCTCCCACACTTCTCCCTGGAGCAAGGCGAGCGCCGCATCACCAGAATTTAGCCGGAGCCCATCGCTGCAGTGAAGGAAGGGCGTCGTCGATTGGAGCCGCCCCAGGAGCTGCCGTGACCACTGTTCGAACCGCCATCGTCGACCACGTCGTTCGCCCCCATCGCCGACCCTAGATGGAGCCCTGATGAGCCTCACATGACCCCCACCGCCATGTTAGGGTTTAGACCTCACTGGAGCTGTTCGTCGTCAACGATGAACCTCAGCCGTTGGATCGCTTTCTAATCGTAGGGCCTAGATTGCACGATACCATTTCGGTTACATTGAGTCGCTGACTAGTGGGACCCCCCTGTCAACAGCCCGCCGCGCCGCGCTGTGCAGATTGGGCAGGCCCAGTTAGTTTCCCACGCAGGCCTGTGATTTCAAATAATTATTTTCCAATTTAGATGAAACCAGATTCTGTCAGTAGATTCAAAAATCAATTCAATCTGATTCACTAAACCAAATTGTATGATTCCAATTATTATCCAAGCCCGTTGGATTTAATTCATTTGGAGTTAGAGATCATCTATAGTAAAAATAACAAGACATAGACTTTTCCACATTCAAACATTTTTCAAAAATCAACCATAAATGCTTTTGAGTTGATTCCAACTCTCAAAAAGCACATTTTATAAGATCGACCTAAATATGTCAAAATATTTAGGTTTGCATGCAGTGAAATTGGACTAGTACCAAAAGGATGCTATATGGGCATTTCTAGTCACTTTAATTCTATTAAATGATAATCTTAAACTTTATAAAATATGACCACCACTTTATATCACATTCCCATGTATTAGAATATGTGGTGATGACATGTGTCAACATGATCCCATATTTTAATTGGAGAATATTAAATCTTAAGTATTTTCAATGAGTAGAAATTACTTTTCTAAAATAAGATAAACAAGATTAAGTCTTTATTTCCTGTGATGATTGTGATGATGCTAGATCATCAAGTATGAGCCTTAGTGTGCTAAATAGAAATAGTTAAGTATAGTTTGGTGATTGTGTACCTCGTATTCATTTATAGACGATAGTATCAACTCGGGATACGAAGAGGAGGAGTACTACCAAGAATAAGAAGAAAACTTCAACCACTGCACTACTCAAGGCAAGCCTAACACTACAAGTTAACCATGCAAGCTAACACTTGCAAGTCTCATACCTATGCAAGCCATCCTTGCAAGATAACCTATGAAAGATGCATTAGGCATGCTTGGTTATCCAACTTTGATTATACCAATCCCAAGTTTTACTTGCAAGCTTTATTCTTTTACTTTTACCAAAGTTCTTTACTTTTAGTTAGTACTTTGTGAGTATTGGAAAAATAGTATAGATACCATCAAGAGTATAAAACTAGGCCTAAGTAGTTATACTTAGATGTCATTCCAAGGCATGAGATTAGAGTTGGATAGTTGCTCTTGATTAGCACCCCTCTTTAGTGAATACCCTCAACTTTAGTGTCTAGTGCTAAGCATAAAAGTTGATCACTTTAGATGGGAATACTTTGTGAAAATGATTATGAAAACCTTGGAATGAGGATTCATTCTATTGAAATGTTTGACATGTGTTGAGAAACACTAAAGGATTTTGATGATGGAAATGTTGAGGCATGAGCCTTATCCCTTTATAAAAACTAATGGTTGGGTTCGGATGCGATAGCATTCCAATTTTACCGTACAACCACAATACCTGATTTGGGTAGGGATTAACTGGAAGTTTATATGCCTTAGTATGGGTTCCCTCACGGAAGAGGTTGAGCCGAGGCTACCTCGTTAGTGTGAATGTCCACCTATGCAGTGCCCATGATGGCAGATGGCCATGCTGGGAGGCCAAGCTCATAGGGGAGGTGCCTATACTAGAGTGTGTAATTGAAAGGTTATGATTGATTATCCGCATACTAAGTATGATGATTTAGGGTTATCCTTGACGGATGTATTGAATTTTGTGGTGAAAGTGTACCACCTCCGCAGAGTGTCAAACTATTCGAATAGCCACGTCCGCAGTCATGGATAGTTGGAGAGGCCATACTGTTTCATTGTCAAATGTTTTCAAAATGACTTGTGAAGTGAACTATGATTTTGACTTGACCACAACAGGGTTGTGGATATGAAAAATTAGGTTCCCACTTATGTGATTTAGAACATTAAGTTAATTTTCTTTACTTCTAAACTCAGCTTTAGATAAATCTGGCTTTTTGCAAATAAACCTAGAGCTTAAGATTCCTACTAGAACTACCTTACTTGTTAGTGATAGTTTGCGAGTACTTAAAGAGTACTCATGGCTTTTTCCCTGGATATTCCCGTGGCCAGACTATGAGGAGGACTACCAGGATGATGGACAACAGGAGGTCTATGACAACTAGGATCATCTCTCATCGTCAGCATTGCCTGTGACCCTGAAGATGGAGCCCCTACTATGTTTCTTTTCTGCTGCTTGATTTTTATTAAGACTAGATCATGAGATCCTTTATTTTTTAAGACCTTATTATGGTTAGTAATGGATGATGTAATGTGGTACCAATCTGTTATGTCTCGCAAAAATGGTAATCCTAGGATTGCGACGTATGGCATAACAGGCATCTGGGATTAAAAATCCGGGTGTTGACACTGTTGCATGGGCCGGAGCTGATACAACATTGAAGTTCGTTCTGTCCTAGTATGAAGAGATGGATCTCAATCTTCTTGAGTGTTCGTGCATCGGATCAAAGTGGTCCAATGATCCAGAGTGCATCGCGCGACGCAAGGCTCGATCCAACAAGTTTATCCAATATGCCTTCTGCCATGCTTGGAACGAGGGGCCGAGTTATCTTGATGTCATTGATGATGCCTACATTTTTGAGGGCACAGAGGACGAGGAAAGTGAGGAAGAGGCCTCTGAACTCGGCGATGATGCCGAAGATCTAGAATATGAGGAGGCCAACCCTGAAGATGAGGCCGCGCCCACAGACGCTGAAGTAACTCCTCCACCGACCGATGATCCGGCTTCTGCTGCTGCTCCTTGAGCTTTAAAAAACACTTAACAGTATTCGTCAGATCCTCGGTATGCCGGGTGAAGTTGTACTTAAGCACTATGGTTTTATTTTGCTACAATTAGTGTTGTTTGCTACTAAGTTTTTAACGTCGGATTAACGTGGGCGAAGTCCCCGAGTTTCCTTTTCTTGTTCCCCCAATTTTATGACTCGGCTCGTGTCTACTTTGATTCGTTTTTTCGACTTATGAGTCCGAGGTTCAAAAATTGACTTAACAATACTTGAAACTTTGAGATTAGCTCAAAATAATCCGGCGAGAGACGAATGGAGTAAACAAGGGGTTAGTCCAAATAATAAATCTCGGCTCGATTACGTTCTTTTCCTTAGTTGTTTTTCATGTGCTTTGCAATTCCAAACTTGCTCTCTTGCTTGCCATGAAGCCAATTCTTGTTGGACAGCAGCAAAGTCGAAGAGTTGGGTTTTTGGTGCTCACACATTACTAATACGGCTAAGGTGTGAACAATTTAACCTAGCCGACGTATATAAAACACAAAAGCAAGAAAGACAATTATTATGGTAGTCCCCGAGTTTCTCCTAGGGGTGCTAAAGTTTCATTAATAAACTCATTGCTGACATACATACTGACATATGAGTAGCTTGGATACATTCACCTCTTTGTGAGGTGTAAAAAGGACGAAGTAGCGCTACATTCCATGGATACTTAGATTCCTCTCTGGACCTGTCTGCCTTGTTCTTTTCGTGTGGTTGTGCATCAATAAGATAGTAGGAATCATTGTGCAAAGCTTTTCTTAGAATCAAAGGTCCTTCCCATGGAGGGGACAACTTATGCATGCCAGAAGTGCGCTGCACCAGCCGGAGTACTAGATCACCTTCCCAGAAGACTCCGGGGTTTACTTTCCAGCTATGGTAGCGTCTGAGAGTTTGCTGCTATATGGCGGATCTGGACAAGGCCAGTTCTCTCACTTCTTCCAGCAAATCAACATCGTTTTGCCGGGCTTCGCACACTTCGGCTTCTGTGTATTCGATGACACTTAGCGAATCATTCTCTATGTCGGCTGGTAGTACAGCTTCTGCCCCATATACCATAAAAAATGGCGTATAGCCTGTTGATCGATTCGGAGTTGTTCTTAAACTCCAAAGTATTGCTGGTAGTTCTTCTATCCAGCACCCCACTGATCTTTGCAGTGGCTCTATGAGCCGGGGTTTTATCCCAGACAAGACTAGTCTGTTGGATCTTTCCACTTGTCCGTTCAATGCGGGATGAGCCACAGAGGCAACATCTAGCCGGATCTTCTTCTCTCGACAGAACCTCGCAAATGCTCCTTCAGCAAAATTTGTGCCATTATCAGTTATGATACTGTGGGGATAACAATATCTCAAGATTATATATTTGAGGAACTTTACTGATGTTTCCCCATCACATTTCCTGATTGGCTTTACTTCAATCCATTTAGTGAACTTGTCTACCATAACCAAGATATGGGTCATTCCTCCCTTAGCCGGCTTAAATGGTCCTACCATGTCTAGGCACCATACAAAAAATGGCCAAGTAATGGGTATGGTCTTCAGTTCTGACATTGGTACATGGGTTTTGGTGGCATATCTCTGACATCCATTACATTTCCTCACCAGATCCTCTGCTTGTTCCAAGGCATTTGGCCAATAAAATCCGTGCTGGAAAGCCTTTGCCACTAATGCTCTTTTTTTGACGAGGAACTGTGGGGCAACACCCCACAGTATTTTATTAAAATACCAGACAAATTTTTGCATATTTACAATATATATACAAAAAGATAAAACTAAGAGGGATTATGCTAAGTTGTCAATCCATTGTAACAGTTCTGTAGTGTGCTTGTCTTTCACCCTGTGCACATGCATGGTCATCTCATGGAGAAAGGCTCCCTTCCAAGCCCTGAAGGTTGGCATAATCTATTCAAAAATAGCCCCGTTACGTTGTTTCCATATATGCCAAGCAGCCAACAGCACCACTTCTGTGAAGAACGGTTTTGCAAATGTTCGACGAGCATGCATAAATTTCTCCTCCATGGTCTGTCCATTCGACCAATCAATTTGCAGATAATTCCAGATTCTTGTACTGAAGTCACAACCAAAGAAAAGATGTAGCCAGTCCTCATGTATATGATATGAACATAGGACACAATGATATACTTGTGTGACATTCCAGTTTCTTTTCTGGATTATATCTCGAGTGTTTAGGCGGTCACTAATCAGCAGCCACGCAAACACTTTAATCTTCAAAATACATTTGCTTGCCTAGATGTGAGCATAAATACTACTGCGTGTGATCCCTTTAAAACCATGTTTATAAAAACGACTAGCAGTATATTGCCCGTCTTCCCAAATCGTGGACCATGTGTCCTTTACCTGCTCATCCAAAATAATACCAGAGAGAAAGCCTTGGAGTTGCATGAGTTCATGATAAGCTTTCGGAGACATTGGAAGATGGAACAGGGATGTCTTTTCTTCAACCTGTAGGAACTCCTGGACTGAAATATTTGTCTCCTTTGTAAAAGAAAACAATCTAGGGAATTCAGTTTGAGGACAGTGTCCATTCCAGCGGTCAGACCAAAACATAGCAGTATCACATGCCCCCACAGTAATCTGGGTCACTGATCTATAATCATCAGACAATTTCATGATGTCCCGCCACCAAAACGACCCACAAAGCTTATTAGCATGAGGGACTCCATTTGGATAATGATTCCATACCAAATTCACCCAGGGCACGTCATCCTTATTAAAGAATTTGTGCAAGTACTTAAGAATAAGTGCTTTGTTTTGCCTTTTAAAGTCTAGGATGCCTAATCCGCCATTTTCTTTTGGTTTGCATATCATTTCCCATGAGGCAAGAGATTGGCTTGTATGACTTTCACCCTGTTTTTTCTGCCATAAACACTGCCAGATGATCCTATTTAGCTGTTTGATGATGCCTTCAGGTATGCTTAGGGAGCATAAAAAGAAGATGGGCATAGAACTCAAGCATGATCGAATTAGTTGCAGCCTACCCCCATAGGCAAGAAAGGTTGAGCTGGCAGAGAGCCTTCTGTAACTACCTCGGTGAATTACGCTCTTAGTTAATGCCTAGATGAACGAAAGTGGTTAAAATAGTACGGTGGGGCCCAGGGCCACTCACGGTAGACCTTTCGGCCGTCCTAACCACTTTCAGACAACGGGACAAGAACGAGCGGCGTAATCGGCAGGCGAAGGGATCAACTACATACACAAGTGAGTATGTATGCAAGCCACATACAATAGTACATCAGAGCCATTCCATCTAAAAGAAATAGAAATAGTGCAACGCCATACGGCAAGATCCAAACATCCTAGATAGATATAATAATTTAGGATAGCTCCTCATACACCACACATCAGAGTATCAGGCGGAAGCGGAAAACAAGATCCGAGTACGGATAAGAAGCAAATTGGCATAAGATGCCCCATAAATAAACACATCCCGCCCACAGATCACACGGATCCCTGTTCCCGGAATCTCTACACCGAATGATCGTTGCCAACATCATCTGTCTCCTCCACCCAGTATCCATCTTGCGGGTACACCTGTTCATCTGAATCAAACAATTTATCGTGTGAGACCCTAGGGGTACTCAGCAAGTCTTTATGCCACTAAAGGGGACACAACCTGGGGTGACGCAATTGCAGCAAAAGATAATACCTAACAATTCTATAGAGACTCGCTAACCTTCCGCCTAACCAATGATAGACGGAAGTCCGTGAATTAAGAACAACAGTTATAACAGTATAATTAACAGATCCATCCTCCTCCTCGCTTACCAACGAGGAAGCGGATGAACAACCCCCATCATCCGTTGGCAGTTTTTATTAACCATTCCATGAGTTTTGCACTATTTACTAGTCAAGTACTTAGTCAATTTAAAAGCGGTACTTTAGTTATACTTGTCTATGATCGAGAAACTGTGCTCCAAGTCGTCCATAACCGCGGACACGGCTTTCAGAAAGATTTACCCTGCAGGGGTGCACGAATAGCAACACACACTCGATCAACCTCAGAAAAACCAAATCAAAACCCAACGAGGCATTCACGACAAAGCAATCACAGGATTCAGAAATATTTCAGGGGGCCACCCCATTAAGCTACCCGCAACGAAGTTGTCCGGCTCCGAGACGGACCCAAGGTTTGTGTGGACGGCGGTAAACGACTGGGAACCCGAAAATGAGACTGGGCTTGTCGATACAGCGAAAACGTGTCACGATCCAAAACAGTACAGGTGCTCCTCGCACAATCTTAAATAAAACAGTAACATGGCATAAGTACAGGATAGTAAAACCCCAAACTAATTGTGGCCCCAAGAAATAAGAAGGAATCAAGCTCCGGCTCAGGGGGGGTCCATAAGGCCTCCCGGATGTGGATAGTGCGAATAAACAAGGAACAGGAATCAAGTACTCGGGGTCCTACGGGACACAAGTGAGCATGAAAAACCAAATAACAGATATTGCTCACCGGTGCCTCTTTCATTAGTTGTCCCATTACTACTCAGTTTATGTTGTTTAGGTACCTCGTTATCCATCAGACACTCACATACCCTACTCATGCTTTCTACGACTCGCATGGCTCAAACAACTCCTGTAGTAATGGCTCATGGGACCGGACAGGCTTAATGTGGTGTAAAGTAAAGGCTATGCAGTACTTGGGATTCAATTTAATGCAATCGTGACTCAATGATGCAAGAATAAGATAGAGGCAATAGGTACTGTATGTATGCAAGCATGTGGTAGTGCTTGCCTGGCAGCTCAGTTGAAGCGAGAGATGGATCTGGGTAATACTCCTGTGATTCCTGGTAATTCTCCTGCTGGGCGTCTATTCGAAGAAGAACCAAACAACAAGGGCCAACATAAATAAAGTGCACAAACATATGAATTAAAATGCGACAAGCAAACAAGCATGCCATGATGCATGATGCACAATTTACATGGCATTTAAGTAGCATGGCAGAAATGAGGTGTGGATGCAAGAAATAAAGCACTTTATCATTTATTTGCCCCAGTTTTATTGTCATAAACGGTTCAGATTTTAAATGACAACATGATGCATGCTTCAATTCAGAACAAGGATTGCATAACTAGAACGGGCTCGTCGCGCTGATCGATTTAGACATATTATTTGTCAAATTTGGAGTTATAAAACAAAAGTTATTAATTAAATAAGGTAAAGGGCATTTTTATTGTAATTTTGATCATCTCGAAAATTAAAGTGTTCAAAACATATTTTGAAGGGCATATTTGAATTCCTCACATTTTTCTGATTCCAAAACATATATTACATGTATTATTTGGATTTGTATTTTAAATATTATTTGAATCTGAAAAGAATTTGAATTTAAATAAATTTGGAAAAGATTTGAATTAAAACAGACTCAGGAATTACTTTTGTTACTCAGGCAATTCTAACCACAGACACTGACAGGTGGGCCTGGTGCGGGGTGGGCCAACTGGCGCAGGCCCGCGTGTCAGCGGAGAGCGAGACAGGGGCTGACAGGTGGGGCTGGGGACTGGAGCACGGGTTGCGGCCGGAAAAGCCGAGGGGTTTTTCTGCAAGGTGACTTGGGCGACTGACCGGTGGGGCACTAGGAGCGCGGGTTGCGAGAATTAAAAAGGTGGGGGGATTTTTGCAAAATGACCACGACCCCGGGTACAGTTTATCGTTTTCCTCCGTCTGGCGAGGAAACGCGGCACGCGGCGCGAGCGAGGACTCGAACCCGGGTCGCGGGAGTGCACGCGGAGGGACGGAACTGGTGCGGTGGTGCTAGGGGAGCTGTTAGGAGGGGGTTCGGGTGCTAGGTAGGCTCTAAGCAGCGCGGGAACCGGCCAGACAACGGCGAGCTCTGGCGCACGGTGGCTGTTCGACGAAACGTTCGCTGGCGCTAGACGTCGACGGTGAGGCGGAGCATGTCAGGGAGAGAGGGAGGCTCACCGCGGGCTCGCTGGTGTGGTCGGATCGGAGCGAGGAGCGGCGGATCGGCGAGGACACAGACGCACCGGCGGGCTAGGGTTTCGGGGACGGCGAGGTACTGGCGACGCGGTGGAGCTTCTCGTCCATGTCCGCGTGCACGGGGCGTCGCAGGGGGCCGTGCCCGGTCTTCTCCGCCACTTCACGGTCGCGCTGCACGGCTGGTTCGTCGGGGCGGGGTGGTACCTGGCGGCGACCGGCGGCGGCTGTTGGTGGACGGAGAGGAAGAAGGGGAAGGAGGAGGGCGTCTCGGGGTGGATCTGGGCGAGGCCAGAGACGTGAGGAGGAGGGGAAAGTGAGAAGGGAGAAAGAGGAGAGGCAGGTGGGCACGGCAGGTAAAAAGGTGGCTCGGGTGCCACCTTTTCCTCCTTCTCCTCGAGCACATGGGGCAGCTGGGGCTTGACCTGGGGCTGCAGGGGAGGCTGCCAGTGGGGCCGAGGACGAGGGAGACCAGGGTGGGGCTAACCTGGCGGTAGAAGAAGAGAGAGGGAAGAGGGTGAGCTAGGCTAGGGTTATATGGGCATGGCTCGGGTTAGGGTTTGGAGCTAGGGTTAGGGAGAGCCAAGGTGGCTGGGTGGGGGCCAGGGGAAGGGTGGCCAGGTGGTCAAGCTAGTGAGAGAGAGAGGGGCTTGAGAGAGAGAGGTAAGTGTAGTTAGAGTTTAGTGTAATGTAGGTTTAGGAAAATTAGGAAGAGGAACTAGATGTAGATGGTGTTTAGCATTTAGGTTTTTGTTTTGTTTACAAGGCCAAACCAAGAAGAATCATGTGGCTTGAGCTTGCATGAGTTAGTGTGGAGGAGAAACAAGAAAGAAAGAAGAAGAAAAGAATTGGTGGAAAAAGTCACATATGGCTCATGCATGAGAGAAAAATGAAATAAAAGAAATAGATATAGATGAGGATTTGGAATGGTGGAAGGAAAAGAGATGACCCATGAAGTAAAGATCCACTTAAAATAAAGGAAAAACCAAATAGCAAAAAGGTGGTGGAGAAATGTGCATGGCCCATGCAAAAATAATAATGCCATGATTTATTATGTGAAAACAGTAATAATATGATGGCATTAATCTTATGCATTTCAAAGAAGTGGTAAATAAGCCAAGCAAGGAATTTGGAAGATTGATCCACCCCAAACCACATGAGCTAGGATATAATGTCAAAAGAAAAAGAATTACAAGCTCATAGTTAATGGGATGGTGAAATTAGAGGGTGGTGGGAGAGAAAGGTGGTGTAATGGAAATAAAAGATATGCCCCCAACTCAACTTGGGCATTTGAACAATGTATCAATAGCCAAATATAATATCAAGAAGCAAATACAATTAATAATGCATGTGAGAGAAGAACCAAAAGAAAAGGAGTTTTATATGATGCTCAAATGCAAGGTGGCATGATGACATGAGCATGATATAATTATGATGCAACAATAATATCTATGGAGTAGCCAATATCTTACTAGGACAAGTAGCATTACAATTGTTAGACAATTGGGGTGCTACACCTTCTCTCGACTCTGTCCACTAATGGCAAAAGATCATGAATAGCAGGCCGTGTACTGCCTAGAGGCAAGCCAAGATATGTGAATGGCATGGACCCCACAACACATCCAAAATCAGAAGCAAGTATTGAAACCTGATCATCCGAGATATTAATAGGTAGCATGCATGATTTGTGGAAGTTGATAGCTAGTCCAGTAGAACAACTGAAATCTTGCAGAGCATTTTTTAGTACAGCTAATTGCTCAACATCAGCAGGCATGATTAACAAAGTATCATTGGCATACTAAATTATCGGAAAATCTGGGTCTCCAGTGATAATGGGCAGAGAGATTAGTCCTCTTCTCAATAATTCATTCACCACCGATTGTAAAAGATCAGCCCCCAGAACAAAGAGAAGGGGCGATAATGGGTCCCCTTGTCTAACTCCTCACCTACATTTAAACTGTTTTCCTAGTACTCCGTTGACAAGGACAGAGGAAATCCCAGACTCCAATAGCATTCTGACCCAACCAATCCATTCCTTGGAGAATCCCTTATGTTCAAGAATTTGATATATTGCTTCGTGTTCAATGGTGTCAAAGGCTTTTTCGAAATCAAGCTTCAGAATCACCATGGGTTTTCTAGATGCCTTACATTGATAAATGTATTCAAAGGTCCATGCTAGGCAATCATGTATGGTTCTATTTTTGATGAAACCGTATTGATTCTTGTGTATGCAATCCATAATCCTTGTCTGCAATCTATCAGCCGCAATCTTTGGAAGAAATTTCAAACAACAACTAGTGAGTGAAATTGGCCGGTAGTCATTTATTTGACAAGGGGACTGCTTCTTTGGGATGAGCGTAATATGTGAGGTGTTAATATGTTCTAATTTGGCAACACCTTTGCAGAAATCTTCAGCTAAGTTATAGAAATCTTGCTTAATAATACCCCAACATCTCTTCAAAAAGAGGCCATTAAAACCATCCGGGCCAGGTGCCTTATCAATGGGCATTAACTTAACAACTTTATCTCTCGAAGATGCATGATGGCCACATTCTCCTTGGTGGATATCCCGGAGTATGTCAAGCCCTTCCTCCAGGTCAACACATCGCTGCAACACTGTGGTTACACTTCTTTTGTATAGCTCGGTGTTGATGATAGTATATGCCTTTGCTCTTCTCTGGATTTTCCTTGAAAGCACCTCATCATCCGGCAAAACTCCTTCTTTTAGGAAGTCAAATATTGGCTTAGCCCATGTGGGTATAGGCCGGATGGGAAAAAGTTCTTCATCGATTTCCATCGCATCCACTGACATAACTCTAGCCGGGTTTAGCCGAACAGTCCTCGGGTTTGCTGAAGTGCCTCCCCTATCTATTTCCATAGGCGTAGCTTCTGACCCAGAGAGAGTCAGGATATAGATTGACTCGGATTCTGGTGATGGTGTAATATGTGATTTTCTTAAGTGCTCCAAAGCAACAATTGGCGGGATTTGTTGCCGGAATGAGCCCAACTTGGACAGTATGTCGGCTGCCTCATTTTCAATCTGAGGTACGTGATGCAATTCACACCCCTCAAAGAATCCGCTTATCTTTTGAACATGGAATCTGTAAAGGGCCATGTTTACATCCAAGGCATCCCAATTGCCAGATACTTGCTACCACCAAATCTGAGTCTCCAAAGCATTGTATCCGGCGTATCCCTACTTCTTTCGCCACTTTGAGCCCATGCACAAGTGCCTCATATTCCGCAACATTGTTTGAGGCGCTGAAATGGATTTGGAGGACATATTTCAACTGATCTTTCTTGGGTGAGGTAAGCACTACCCTGGCGCCCAGTCCTTCTTTCAGCTTTGACCTGCAAAGTGTATTCGCCAATAATTGGAGTCCGACAAGGGTGGTTCGTATTGCATCTCGGCCCAATCCACAAAGAAATCCACCACAGCCTGCGATTTGATCAGATCTCTTCTATTGAACTGTGGTGCATATGGGGCCAACTCAATTTCCCACTTTGCTATTTGGCCGCTAGCATCTTTGTTGTTCATAATCTCCGATATGGGTGCCTCACATATCATTTTGGTGGGATGTTCCTCAAAGTAGTGTTTGAGTTTCTTGGCCGCCATATACACTCCATATGCCATCTTTTGGTAATGTGGGTAATTCTGCTTCGAGGCCAACAACACCTCGCTTAGGTAATACACTGGCCTTTGCACCGACTTTCTTTCCTCTTCACGCTCCACTACAATTACTGCACTTACGACTCGGTTGGTCGCGGCTACATAGAGCAGCATTGGCTCTTTAGGTAGTGGGGCAACTAGTATTGGTGCAGAGGACATCATCTTTTTTAATTCCCGAAATGCGCTATCCGCTTATGGTGTCCATGTAAATTTGTCTGCCTTTTTCATTAACTGGTAGAGGGGTAGTGCCTTCTCTCCTAGCCGACATACGAACCGGCTTAATGATGGCAGGCAACCAGTGAACTTCTGCACATCGTTAAGGGACTTTGGCAGTTCCATTTTCTCTATAGCCCGGTTTTTTGTCGGGTTAGCTTCGATACCTCGGCTTGATACGAGGAAACCAAGTAATTTCCTAGCGGGCATGCCAAAGGTACATTTTTTCGGTTTAAGCTTCATCCGGAACCGTCTGAGGTTCACGAATGTTTGTCGGATGTCATCAAGGAGCATATTGCATTCCTTAGTCTTTATCACAACATTATCCACGTAGACTTGGATGTTCCGACCTATTTTGTCATGTAAACATTTTTGCATGCATCACTAATACGTTGCTCCAGCATTACGTAATCCGAACGGCATGGTGCGATAGCAATAAGCCCCGTACAGGGTGATAAACGCAGTCTTTATTTGATCTTTTGGATTCACCGGTATGTGGTGGAAACTAGAATACGCGTCGATAAATGACAACAGTTCACATCCGGCAGTTGAGTCTATGATTTGGTCTATCCTAGGCAGTGGGAATGGATCTTTTGGACACGCCTTGTTCAGGTTCATGTAATAAATGCACATACGCCATACCACGACCACATTTGGGTCATCCTTTTTCTTTTCCACGAGCACTGGATTAGAAAGCTAGTCCGGGTAAAGTACTGCCATGATGAATCTAGCTGCAAGGAGCCTTGCTATCTCATCCCCAATGACTTTCCTTCTATCCTCGGCGAAGCGTCGGAGAGGTTGCTTCACCGGCTTAGCACTGGGTCTCACATTCAAAGAGTGCTCGGCCAACTCCCTCGATACACCTTGCAGATCCTGCGTGGACCAAGCAAAGATATCCTGATTCTCATGGAGGAAGTTGACGAGCTCGCTTTCCTATTTGTCGCCTAACCCGGCACCAATGGTTACGGTGCGCTCTAGGAACTGATCATCAATTGGCACTTTCTTAGTGTCCTTTGTTGCTTGAAATGACACACTTCCATGCGGGTTGGTCAGGGCTGGCATATGTTGCTGCGCGGACTGAGCCAATACTGCCACTTCCCATATTCTCCTTTTTCCCTGAGCTATCATGAGTGACTCATCTAAGTTAGATCCGACAGATGCACACTCGATCGAACACCTGAAGTGCCCTGATACGGTTATCATTTCCCTTGGTCCGGGCAGTTTCATCTTTAGGTAACTGATGTGAGTACTTGCCATGACTTGTTCAGAGCAGGCCTGCCGAGTAATGCGTGATATGCGCTCTCCAAGTTCACCACTTCGAACTCCAAATTTTCAGTCCGGCAGTTATCCCTTGTACCGAATAACACATCAACCCGGACCATACCAATGGGCTCACAGGAGATACCAAGCACAATGCCATGGAAAGTGGTCATAGTTGCTTGAAGCATATTCTCTGATATCCCCAATTTGTGCATGGTATCCTTGTACATGATGTTAATGCTACTGCCATTGTCTATCAGTGATACGTTGCAAACGTATCTATAATTTTTGATGTTACATGCTTGTTTCATATCTACTTTCTTATGTTTTGTCCACACTTTGGAGTATTTTTACACATTTTCTGGAACTAACTATTAACAAGATGCCACAGTGCCATTTGCCTGTTTTCTGTGGTTTTTAGTTTCAGAAAAGCTAGTAAGAAAATATTCCCGGAATTGGACCGGACAAAAGCCCAAGTCAATATTTCACCAAAAGGAACATGGAGTCCGAGGGGAGACGAAGAGGGGAGCCAGGCTGGCCACACCTGGTGGTGGCGCGACCAGCCCTAGCCATGCCACCAAGGGGTGTGGGCCCCCTAGCACTCCACCTACCTTGCCTCTTCGCCTATATATTGCCTCCGGGATGAGAACCCTAGGTACCCGATCAAAATTCCATGAAAGAGTCTGTAGCCGCCGCCATCTCCATCCCTAGATCGGGAGGGATCTAAAGCTCTTCCCGGCACCCTGCTAGATGGGAGAGAACACCCTGGAGGCATTCTTCATCACCATGACTGCCTTCGGTGTGATGCATGAGTAGTTCATCCATGGACTACGGGTCCATGTATTAGCTAGATGGTTGGTTCTCCTCCTTTGTGCTACCATGTCTAGATCTTGTGAGCTCCTTTCATGATCAAGATCATCTATTTGTAATCATACATGTTGTGTTTGCGGGGATCCGATGGATATTGAGATGCTATTTCAGATTGATTATTGATTCTATCATGTCTTTGTTATTTGTGATCTTGCATGCTTTCCGTTGTTAGTAGCTATCTTGGCCGAGTAGATGCTAGCAACTCCAAGAGGGAGTATTTATGCTCGATAGTGGGTTCATGCCTCTAGGAATCTAGGGAAGTGACAGAAATCTCTAAGGTACTAGATGTGTTGTTGCTACTAGGGAGAAAACAGGAATCCTTTGTTCATAGAACAATCGTATTGTTTACTTACACACTTTTCTTAATGCAATTATCTATTGCTTGCAACTTAATACTAGAGGGGGTTCGGATGATAACCTGAAGGTGGATTATTAGTCATAGATGCAGTTGGATTACGGTATATGTATAATGTTGTAATGCCCAATCAAATCTCATAGGAGTCAAGATGATTAGTATATGCATGTATGCTTTCTCGGTGTCTGTCAGTTGCCCCGCTATAATTTGTTCACCCAACATGTCTTCTATCTTAAGGAGAATCACCTCTAGTGAACTATGGACCCCGGTCCATTCTTTTACCATCAATCTACAATATATTTACTATTTTATGTTTACTTTCTGCAAGTAATTACTATCTTCCACACAATACGTTTAATCCTTTGTTTTCAGCAAAACCGGTGAGATTGACAACCTCACTGTAAGTTGGGGGCGAAGTTCTGTGGTTGTGTTGTGCAGGATTCCAAGTTGGAAACAACACCTTGGAGGTGTTTCCTTGCTCCTACTAGTTCGATAACCTTGGTTTCATAACTGAGGGAAAACTTGCTGATGTGCTCATCATACCTTCCTCTTGGGGTTCCCCAACAAGCTCGAATATATTTTGAGCCATCAAGCTATTTTTTTGGCGCCGTTGTCAGGGAGTGAAGGACATCTTCACAAGGGGAGTCCCTCATAACCATTCTCTTTACTTTGTTTTTTTAAGTTTATTTTTTCTTTGTTTGCTTGTTTTCTTTATCAAAAACACACACAAAATTAATTCCTACTATAGTTGTTATTTTTGTTGGTTTGTTATTTTCTTGCTTTATCATGCTTTCTATCAATGGTTGGTTTCTTTGAAACTGAATCTAATTGGCAAGGTGGGTTCACGGAAGAACAAAAATATTATTATAAGGAACATCGCTTGTCACAAAAAGGGAAACACTTATGGGAACAAATTGATAAATTTTATACCATTGCTAGAAACGTGTGCTCTACTTATAATATTACTTATTGCTTTGATAAATCTTGTTGCTGTAAGAGGTATAAACACCTCCCTTTTCAATGTGAGTATAATGATGATGTTATCATATCTTATGTTAAGGGAAATTATGACTTTTATGATGTGGAACAAATTGTAAAATTTATTGCTTGGAAGGGTGCATTCGAACTAGCTTATTTGCTTGAAAATACTGATGATGCACCTTATAAATATGAAGTTTATGATATACTTAAATTCTGCTTTGATAATTAAAAGGAAGAAAATGGCTATATTTTTGAATATCTTAATAGATGCTCTCCACCAGTGGAAGGGACTAATGCCTTGCAGGAGCCTATGGAAAAATAAATTGTTGAAACTGGAAGCTCATTGGATGAAAAATAGGAGGAGAGTGATGATCAAGAGGAGGAAGAATGGATATACTCATTCCTACCTTCTAATGAGAGTAACTCTTTGCCCCTTACAATATTTGATTGTCCCCCATGCTTACTAAAGGAGGATGAATGTTATGTTCCTAAGGATTCTTTTGAAAATGTTTATAATAAAACTCTAGATGATGGTCCTATATTGGTTGATAATATTAATTGTACTACTATTGAAAATGAGATTGATCAGTCATCTTGTTATAAAATTGTAAAAGTGGGTTTGAAGGTTTTAATCCCACTATTTTTGAGCTTGATAAAAATTATGTGTTTGTAGATCATGAAAAGCATGATTTATGTGATAGTTATATTGTTGAGTTTATTCATGAGGCTACTGAAAATTATTACGAGAGGGGGAAATATGGTTGTAAAAGTTTTCATGGTACTGAAACACCTCTCTATTTGCTGAAAGCTTTGAAGTTACTCTCGTTTTATCTTCCTGTGCCTGTCACTTTGTTCTTTGTGAATTTATTTCCGTATAAGATTCCTATGAATAGGAAGTGGGTTAGACTTAAAAGTGTTTTGAATTTTCTTCTTGATGCTCTCTTTTGCTTCAATTCATATTTCTTATGTGAGCATCATCGAACATATCATGCCTAGCTCAAAGGCGTTAAAGAAAAGAACTTATTGGAAGATAACCCAAATTTCATTAGGAATCTTTTGTCGAGTCTTGAAAGTTATGGCTTCAGTAATAACATCTCCTTATCATTTTTGTGTGGTTTTTGTGCCAAGAGTAACCTCTAATAAGAGAGAAGTAAGACTTGGGAAAGTTGCTGTCCCGAAACTGATTTTTGTGCTTCGCTGTAAAAATTCGTGAAACATCTCTGTACATCGGTTTGAGCTGTAATTTTTTGTGCTTCTGCCCCAGGTTCTTATCGAACTTTTTAAGTTCAACACTTTTCGATTTGAGAAACATAAGGTCTTCGAAAAAATTGGTTTTTACCTGCTGGTCTGTTTTGACAGATTTCTGCCATTATTTGCATTTGCCTCTTAATCTCTTTCTCTTTGAGTTCTCTTTGATCATTTGAACTTTTTAAAGGAAGTGCTACAGTAGATTTTGTTTTAATGGAAGTTTTACTTGTGTTGAAACTGAACCAAAAGACTTATTATCTTGAGTGCACTAATGTTGCTAATGAAAATTGTGTGAAGTTTTGTATGAAGGAAATTTTAAAGTGTAGGGAAGAGTAATGTGATAAGATGAAGAATGGACAAAAGCTCAAACTTGGGTATGCCATCCGTGTCACCCCAAGAAATATTCAAGAAGTACAAGCGTCAAAGCTTGGGGATGCCCAAGGCATTCCCTTCTTCATCAATAAAAAATTTAGGTTTCTTCCAAACACTTCATTTTTATTGTTTCATGCACAATTGTGTTGTTCTTGGAGCATCTTTGTTTTTGTTTTTAGTTTTTGTTTGCTTAGTTTGCTTGAATAAATTGGTTCGACTCCCTCATTCATGCATTAGTTTTCAAATAAAGTTTATTTGGATTGGAAAAGAGTAGGAAAGTTCATGCTTAAGTGGTAAAAAGGAGCTTGTTTTTGACTTGACTTAGACTTTATCATGTCATGCTTGATATTGTTTTGGCTTAATGCTTAGTGATTATTGTTGTAGCATGACATGTTATAAAAAATTGAGATTGCTTAATGTGCCTTGAAATAATCATGCATTGTTTTAGCATATAAAAGCATAATATTGTGGTATTCTCCTTTAAATGCTTTATTTAGGTTGACTTGGCGCATGCTAACACCATATTAAGACTATACCAAAGTCACCATAGCCTCTATGATCATTTAGTTTTCAACTTGTAATATCACTTTATGCTTTAACTAATAATGTTTGGTCGCTTTGCATGATTATGACCATTATTGCTCTCTTAGTTGGTCGCTCCTAGTCTTTTCCTAGCCTCCATACCAAGTATGAGTTCCACTCATGCATCCAACTCCAAATAAAACCAAGTTATTCCAAAGAGCCCACCATACCTACCTATTAGCATTTTCTATTCCAAGTATATTCATGTTTTTATCTACCTTTCGAATTAAACTTGTTATGTGAAAATTAGTGATTAAATCTCTCACAAACTTGATGGCACACTTTACTTTTCTTGCCCCTAATAAACTTGAACCATTGTTTCATCTATGTTGTATATGCTTGCACTTATACGTTTGGATTAGCAGAACCATGTTGTCATGGGGAACGCTTTCAACATTGCACTTGTACATTGTACCCAGTTGATATCATGCTCTTTTGTTTTTGGATGTCGTTGGTGTGAAATGAAAGGGGAGCTTGTAAGTCCATGGAGTTATGTATGTGTGTTAGAGAAATGCCTGGGCCGCTAGCCTAAGCCATGCCTAATCATGGTGGAAACTTGCAGCATCACCATAGTGAGCAATCTATGAAGCATTCTTCTTATAAAAAAAGAGATAGAGATTGAGAAAAAGAAAAAGAAAAAAAGATGTGAAAAGAGGAAAGAGAGAAAAAAGACCATTTTCCCATGGTAAATAAGAAGATTGTTGAGATGCTCATTGTTTGCTTGCCTTGTCATTTTGATTATGGGATAGCTCCTTTATCATGTTCAAGGGGTACCTCGTTGGCGGTTTCTATGATACACATGTACTTACTATGACAAGAACTTACCGGTAACTAAACTTGAGTAGCATGAGGAGCGGCCCTCGTATTCAAGGGACATGAGAATGCCAACTTATACTTTGTCAAGCATATACTCCATATTTTGTTCACTTTAACCTTAATCACTTCAAGATGCTTATGATAGGGGCAATGAGAGCTGAAAGCTAATAAGTACCATAATTTTTGGAAGCTCTTTATGAGACTTGAATCCCTGCTTCCTTCTATGAAGGCCTTTCTTTTACTTTTATGTTGAGTCTCCATCTTCTATCTTTATGCACCTATTGAGAGAACATAGTGGCCATTCTTAGTTTAATGTGCATTGTCCCAAGACTTGTTGATTTATTCATAACTTTGATATTGCTTGTTCTTAAAATATTTGTATCTAGTCACCCTTATGAACTTTGAAGGTGTCCTATGCATTTATGTTTTGCTACACTATGAGGGACAAGCTTAATACTATTCTCATTATGTTTTCTATATGTGAAACAAACAAACGTCTTGCAAAGCATTGTTATTCATGAATCTTTTGTTTATACCTTTTCATGTTACAACATAGTTGTTATGTCTTATTGTTACAACTATATCTTTCATGCTATGTTAAAGTACTATGATTCTAGCTATCAATGTTTTACAAATACCATATCAAGATTATGATGGTGCATGTCACCTAAAAAATTATTATTTTTTATCACTTACCTACTCGAGGACGAGAAGGAGTTAAGCTTGGGGATGTTGATACGTTGCAAACGTATCAATAATTTTTGATGTTCCATGCTTGTTTTATATCTACTTTCTTATGTTTTGTCCACACTTTGGAGTATTTTTACACATTTTTGGAACTAACCTATTAACAAGATGCCACAGTGCCAGTTGCCTATTTTCTGCTATTTTTGGTTTCAGAAAAGCTAGTAAGAAAAATTCTCCGAATTGGACCGGACAAAAGCCCAAGTCAATATTTCACCAGAAGGAACACAGAGTCTAGAGGGGAGACGAAGAGGGGAGCCATGTCGGCCACACATGGTGGTGGCGCGGCTAGCCCTAGCCGCGCCACCAGGGGGTGTCGGCCCCCTGACACTCCACCGACCTTGCCCCTTCACCTATATATTGCTTCCGGGACGAAAACCCTAGGTACCCGATCAAAATTCCATGAAAGAGTCTGTATCCGCCTCCATCTCCATCCCTAGATTGGGAGGGATCTGAAGCTCTTCCTGGCACCCTGTCGGAGGGGAGAGAACACCCTGGAGGCCTTCTTCATCACCTTGACTACCTCCAGTGTGATGCGTGAGTAGTTCATCCATGGACTACGGGTCCATGTAGTAGCTAGATGGTTGGTTCTCGTCCTTTGTGCTACCATGTCTAGATCTTGTGAGCTCCATTCATGATCAAGATCATATATTTGTAATCATACATGTTGTGTTTGCGGGGATCCTATGGATATTGAGATGCTATTTCAGATTGATTATTGATTCTATCTTGTCTTTGTTATTTGTGATCTTGCATGCTTTCCGTTGTTACTAGCTATCTTGGCCGAGTAGATGCTAGCAAGTCCAAGAGGGAGTATTTATGCTCGATAGTGGTTTCATGCCTCTAGGAATCTAGGGAAGTGACAGAAATCTCTGAGGTACTAGATGTGATGTTGCTACTAGGGAGAAAACAACAATCCTTTGTTCATAGAACAATCGTATTGTTTACTTTACACACTTTTCTTAATGCAATTATATATTGCTTGCAACTTAATACTGGAGGGGGTTCGGATGATAACCTGAAGGTGTATTATTAGTCATAGATGAAGTTGGATTATGGTCTATGTATAATGTTGTAATACCCAATCAAATCTCATACGAGTCAAGATGATTAGTATATGCATGTATGCTTTCTCGGTGTCTGTCAATTGCACCACTGTAATTTGTTTACCCAACATGTCTTCTATCTTAAGGAGAATCACCTCTAGTGAAGTATGGACCCCGGTCCATTCTTTTACCATCAATCTACAATATATTTACTGTTTTCTGTTTACTTTCTGCAAGCAATTACTATCTTCCAC
The DNA here is from genome assembly GCA_910589775.1 of Avena eriantha. Lineage (NCBI taxonomy): Eukaryota > Viridiplantae > Streptophyta > Magnoliopsida > Poales > Poaceae > Avena > Avena eriantha. The sequence continues at coordinate 216,110,440 of OU342744.1, read as the reverse complement.
ACAATATGCTTAATCCTTTGTTTTCAGCAAAACCAGTGAGATTGACAACCTCACTATAAGTTGGGGGCAAAGTTCTGTGGTTGTGTTGTGCAGGATTCCAAGTTGGAAACAACACCTTGGAGGTGTTTCCTTGCTCCTACTGGTTCGATAACCTTGGTTTCATAACTGAGGGAAAACTTGCTAATGTGCTCATCATACCTTCCTCTTGGGGTTCCCCAACGAGCTCGAATATATTTTAAGCTATCAATCAGCACCTTGGAAAACCTCACATTGAGATTTGGCCCGATGAACGTCGGATCCAGGACCAGTTCGTAGGTTCCTGGACTTGGCATAATTTTCGGCTGATCCTTGATACTCCAAGTAATTTCTTGATCTGGCCAAGGCATATACCTCACTAGAGCGGGCATTACTGCATTTACCTCCATATGCCGGTGCTGCAAGCTTTTCCGGTCAGTTTCTTCTGTGGTAAAGACACAGTAGCTTTGGTGATACTCCATGTACTCATTTCGCCCCTCATTAGCGTGGTAACCTTAGTCTTGCTGCTGGTTGTTATTCACCTGATGCACCGCATCCCTCCTTTCCTGATTTTCGTACCTCGGTGGAGGTGGAGGCAACATTAGTTGCTGTCCATTCCCCCCCCCCCCCCCGTGAGTAATGGCTGCCGAGGTGCTTCATTCCGAGGTGCCTGAGCATTCCCTGGACTACCATGTTCTAGCTTCCTCATCCACTCACATTGCCGGGTTGTATGGTTCGCCGGGCTATTCGGAATTGGCGTATGAAATTTGCATGGTTGATCCAACATAGACTCGAATGTGTACCTCGGACGATCCTTTCACTCCTGCCATTGCTTTTTCTACTCCGGGGTCCAGGGTTTCTTGCCTTCACCCTTCTACTGCCAGTTTTGTCCTCCAATTTTCTGGCGTTGGCTGGCACCGACATTGGGCTGATCTCGGTCTACCGCTGCCACATGCTGCGAGTTATACCTGTAATCCGGACGCTCGTCCTTCTCTTTCCCCGGAAATCGTTTCTCCTTGATGACCCGGAGCCATCTCGGTTGTAATACTCCTCATTTGCCTCGCTTGACATTAGCAGGGGTTGAGTCGGGTCTCCCAGAGCATACGAATCCGCGATCTGGATCATCTCAGCCAAAGTGGTTGGCATATCTCGCTGTAATCTTTGCCACAACATACTTCCATATCTACAGCCTTGGGCGAACCACGCAATTGCTTGTGATTCAATTACCCCCTCACACGAGTTGTGCATGTTGCACCACCAAGTCAGAAAATCTCGCTCAAGCTCATTCGGTCTCTACAAGCATAACGCCAAAGTCTTTGGCCTATTGGGCCTCTTGCAGGTGCTTGAGAAATTGCTAACAAATAACTCCTCAAAATCCAACCAGCAGTTGACGCTCCCTGGTGGCAAGTTGTTCAACCAAACTCTCGCAGGTCCTTCCAACATTTGAGGCACATATCTCACTGCGGTGGCGTGATGTCTACACACTTCTATTCTTGTAGACAGTTGTTGGGCCACCAAGTGCAGAGGTTTGTGGAACAACAGCAATTTTTCCCTTAAGTGGATTACCCAAGGTTTATCGAACTCAGGGAGGAAGTGGTCAAAGGTATCCCCTCTCAAGCAACCCTGCAATCAAGATACAAGAAGTCTCTTGTGTCCGCAACACACCCAATACACTTGTCAGGTGTATAGGTGCACTAGTTCGGCGAAGAGATAGTGAAATACAAGTGGTAGTGGATAATTATAAGTGGTAATGGTGATAGAAAATAGCTCGATGGCGTGGAAAAGACTAAAGGCAAACTGAAATAAAGATGGAAGCAAGCAAACATATAACAGATCTAGTTGCAAACGGTGTTTCAGTGCTTACAAACAAGGCCTAGGGATCATACTTTCACTAGTGAACACTCTCATATAAATATATTCTCTTCATGATACAACTCTTAACTACTCTCTGGTTGGACACTCTAATTGTTGGTAGGGCTATAACAACACACCTCAAAGTTCATCTTTCCCATCTAGATAACCCCACATTGTCACCTTGAGTACTAGATGAGTCCAACAAACACCACAATTTCATAAAGACATCCAACTCCAAATATAACTCATAACAAGTATTTGTAATCTCTAGCCTAAGTGCCACCATGGTGTGCACGCTGTCACTTTCACACACATGGGGAGAGCAGAGATCTATTAAAGCACTTGAGTAGCAAGGTAGATCTACTTGATTACAAAGCTCATGATCACGATATGATCATGCATAGAGAGAGATGAACACATAGCTACCGGTAGAACCCTTAGCCTCGAGAGAGAACAACTCCCTCTTCATCATGGGAATCAGCAACGGTGATGGAGATGGTGGTGGAGATCGATGGAGATGGCTCCGGGGGCACTTCCTCGTCTCGGCAGGGTGCCGGAACAGAGACTTTGTATCCCCCGAATCTCCCCTTCGGTGGCGGCAGCGCTGTGGAACTTTTCGTGGATTTCTGATTGACTATCTAGGGTTTATGCATCGGGAGGCTCTTATAGGCAAGAGGGGCAAGGTCGGTGGCCGGCCAGGGGACCCACACCACATGGTGGCGCGGCCAGGGGGACCCACGCCTAGGGGTGGTGTGGCCACCCTCTGGCCACTCTCCGTCTCGTATTCTGGCACTTCTGGCTTCGGAAAAAATAGGCATATTGGCTTTTGTCCCGTCCAATTCCGACAATATTCATTTTCTGACTTTCTGGAACCAAAAACAGCAGAAAACATGCAACTGACACTATGGCTCTTGTTAATAGGTTAGTCCAATAAATCATATGAAAAGTACTCCAAAGTATGGACAAAACATAAGAAAGTAGATAAAACCAATCATGGAACATCAAAAATTATAGATACATTTGCAATGTATCACGATGCTCCAACCAGGACTCCTCAAGGGCTTGTTGGCGCTTCATCGACGACAAGAACACTTCCCTAAGGACGTCCCACCTAAAGTTGTGGCCAGTGGTCTAGGAGAAGGGCCGGGATGGAGCCTCCGGCCTCCGTGTCATGGGAGGGACCGTCACGACCACTCCCCGCATTGCAGCCGCCATGGCGGTGACTTCCGGTAGGGAATCCCGTCGCGAATCATCTCTAATTGCTTGTCAGGGTGAGCATGATGGTGCGACAGAGGAGCAAAAATTGTGGCGAAGGGATCGAGGGATGGAACCCTAAATCTCCAACCGATCTAGGTATATAGCGGTGGGGTGGGCCGTTATCGGTGCCTTAGATATTTTTATCTAGGCTGACACTTTTCCTGGATCTGTTCAGGACCGTAATCAGCCCAGAATCAAAAAACTATCGGAGTTTTCAGGTTTTGGTCGAATATCCGGGATGTGTTATAAATACTCTTAAGACACTATCCCCATTTCTCCCAATGGGCGACGTAGTTTTTTCACGAGATTTTATTTTTTCCAAGAAAATAACAGTAAATCTAATTTACCCCATTTTTTCCACAGGCGCACTTTTCTTGTTGTCTAGCTAGGATCACAATTTCCTTCCATTTTTTGAGGTAAAGAGATAGCTTTATTCATGACTGGTAGAAGAGTTCACAATGTCAGCCTCCAGAGTAGGGAAAACAGGTTCTAGGAAACACCCTTCCCAGGTGCCCAACAAGCTATTACATCGCCCATATTGTGCCAGTGCGTGGGCAATAGAATTTCTATCTCTACTATCGAAACAGAAGACAACTTCAGGCAAGAACTAAACCAAGGCCTTAATTTAAGATATTACAAAGCAATGACTTGAGATATTCCTAGAAAATTTATTCAGCGCAGCAGAGAGGCCAATGCAGTCCGATTCCACCAACACCTTGCCGTGCAAGAGAGGCCTGTAGGTTTTGAAACCCGCGAGGCAAGCCTGGGCTTCAACTTCTTCGGTGTCAACGCACACCGGGAGCAGGGCAGCCCCTGAGATTAAGACCGTGCCATTGTGTAGGTAGGTGACAAAGCCAGCCGTAGCGGCCCCAGTTTTCTGCATAAAGCTAGCATCAAAGTTAACTTTTATCCAACCAGATGGATGGGACTTACAACCACGATGGGGAGAATCAGGTGGGGCGGAGATAGAACTCAGAAGAGTGGAACACTTTTGTTTTGCTATCCACCACATGACCGGCAACAAAATTTAGGGAGTCACCATGGTTACTAAGGAATCTGACCGAGCTTCCAATGGTGGCATACCTTTCTCATGGATAATGTCATTTCTAATGTCACTGACACGCCATACTGGAAGAAGAACTAAGCCGTGTTGAGATTTAGGGGAGTGGGAGAGCAAGAGGAGCAGCCAATCCTTTCCAGTATAGATGAATTTAACTTTGTCGGGGATGCCCCAGATCTTCCTCATCTCATGTCTAAGAGCAGTAACTTTTGTACATGAGACAGGGGCGTGGAATCCATTTTATTCACCATTCCCACATATCTGGTAGGTGCTGTCAATCTCCAAAATTCTACACCATTTGTTCTGTCTGGTAGGAAGATTATCGCAGGCAAGTCTCCGGTCGAAGATACGGACTCTGTTGGGTAGCAGACCAGATGTTATTCCAAAGCCAATCATCGGTACCATGGCGGGAAGCATGAGGGGTTTCTTGCGCTTGTAGATTGTTAGACAGCGGTAAGCACTACGAACGCTAAAAATACCAGATTTTTAAAAGTGTCGGGCCAACACATCATCTTGATCACCACCAATAGGATTTAGCTTGATAATTTTTGAGGCATAAAAACCAACGAGGTCTCATTGATAATCTCTTTGTTCTAGGTGTTTGTTGAAAGGGAAATGGACGTCACCTAAGGGGGGTGAATAGGCGTTTTAAAATTATTACGGTTTAGACTTTAATAAATGCGAAATAAAACTTAACGCTTAATTTATCAAGCCAAAACCTATATCCACTAGGTTCACTAAGTACACCAACAACCTATGCCAAGCAATACAAGCAAAAAGGTGATAGTAAGATATAATACTTCAAGCATGATGGCTGTCACAATGTAAATTGTATAAGTAAAGGGCTCGGTTAAGAGATAACCGATGGATACGGAGACGATGATTTGTTTCCATAAGTTCATGTCCAAAGAAGCTACGTCTCCGTTGGAAAGGTGCGGGAGCGCAATGTACTTCGAACGCCACAAGTAGCTCACCTCGAGGTGTGATGGCTCGATGCTCACCCAACGCCACACAAGGCCTCACCCAAGATGCGATGGCACGCAACCTACCGACGCCACAAAAGGCTCACCCTATTCTCCCGTGAGCTTGCCACAAAGGCTTACTCACGTTCCACTATGGGACACTTGAGGGCGGTCACAGAACCAGTACAAGGTTGGGTCAATCTCCACAACTCAATTGGAGGCCAAGAATGCCACAAAGGCTACAAATCCACAAAAGACAACAAGGCCACAAAAGGCTACAAGACCACAAAAGGTCAACAATCCAACCACACAACCGTCTAGGGTTCCAAGAACCCAAAAGAAACAAGCCCGAGGGCTTGAACTCGCCGAATCTCCGAGGAGAACTCAAACCTATGCACCAAATGCAAGAGGCAAGTCCTTCACTCTCAAATTCCACCAAAGCTACAAAAGCTATTGGGGGAATAAGGGAGGAAGAACACAAGAGGAGAACACAAAACTCTCCAAGATCTAGACCCAAAGATTTCTTCACAAAGAAGAGATTTGGTTTGGTGGGGCTTGTAGATCTAGATATCCTCTATCAAATCCCTCAAAAAGATGCAAGAATCATAGGAGGGAGAGGGGAGAGGGCAAGCTCTTCTGTAGCACCCCGGTAAAACCAGTACTAGAAAATCGCATGTTATTTTTATGGTGTGCATCATCATGACCACATGCTTATATCATCACGCCACATTGCATTTGAGCATCGTCATGTCATCATGCATAAGTTCGTCAAAAACTATTTTCTAAAAGCCTAGTTTTGTTTTCTAAAATACCCCCCCCCCCCCTCTTTATCCAAATCAAAACCTCGATCTCTTCTGGTTATTTTTTATTTGTCAAAAGATATTTACAAAAGTATTCTAAAAAGAAATAAAAATAAAAATGTTTTTAGGGAGAGGCAGCCGGCCATGCCAAAGGCACATCCAGCTACCTACAATCCCGACCCGGCCGAAAACCACCTAGCCCTTTAGACCAATCCCTAGACTAAAAATCTACCTAACCCTCATCCTATCTACTTCCTGCCACCACCAGACTACCTACACGCACGCACTCCTTCCGCTGCCCCCGCACACCGCCCCATCTCACTCCCTCTCACCGACACGACCAGGTCAACCGACCGCAACCACCATGTTGCCGCGGGTCCCACCCTCTTCTCCCCACGCGGTCCCATCCCTGGCCCACCTTGCGTACATCGCACACAGTCACGCGCACAGGCGCGCGCGACACGACCGAAAACCTCAGCCCTACCTACCCCGCCTCGCTCGCCCCGCACCTGTCTGCTTGACCGACACGCCCACCCTGACACGTTCCTCTCCCCGTCCCCGATCCCCACACGGGTCCCACCCTCGTTCGACCATGCGCCTCGCCTCTCACCCCCGCTCGCTCGCAACCCCCGCCGCCGCGATCCTCTCTGCCTCGCAAGTGCTCGCCACTGCTCGCTGATAGGCCCATCCCTCCGCCGGAGCCGTTCCCGCCTCCAGAGCTCCTCGTCGGCCGCCCTTCCTCCACCCCGAGACTCGAGCTCCCCTGCACCCCGCCGCCTCCTTCTCAGGCGCGAGGCGATGCCTCCGTCCCACGCGCTCAGGTCGTCACCGTCGGCTTCCTCCTCCCCGTCTGCCTCCGGCACCGACACCCTGTGTCTTCCGCTCCTCTCTGACGCTGTCGACCGAGTCGCCACGCGCGACCTCCCCTTCTCCATCGTCGCCCGCGAGTTCCTCCTCTATCGCCATGTTCGTCGCTGCCCCACCGACAGGCGGCCTCTCCGTCTCCGCCCCATGACGCCCTCACCTCCCTGCGACCCTGTGCGTCCTCCGCGTGCCCTTTTTCCTCCTCGCCTATGCCACCTCTACTTCGGACAATGTCGCGCCTCTGCCAGGCCGTCGCTGCCCCTACGTCCATCTCCACCCGCGATCACCTCCGCTTGCCCTGCCAAGCCATAGCATCTCTGCAGCGCCTCGTGCCTGCCAAGTCTGAGAGCTGTTGCTGCTCCCGTTGTTGCGTTCAGGCTCTTTAGTCTCGTAACCTGCCGCAATATTCCTCGGTGTTTTGGTGGTGTGGCAGATGACCTGATCTGATGGTGGTGTGGTGCTGCTGATGATGATACTGTCCGGCTACGATAAGGCAACGTGGTGCTACCCGTTGTGTACAATCTCTCGGCAAGATGGTAAAACCAGTTGGGGAACGAAATCAACAAGTCAGACCAGGATTCTGAGGAGTGTACCCTAAGAACCACCGATGATGATCAGCTCAACACCAAGATCTTCGACGCGGACCCGAACATCTCCATCACGGACGCCAAGTTCTCTGATCCTGGAGTCCGAAGACTGAACCCCGTCGAACCCCCAAGATCTCCGACCCTAGATGTGTGACCCCTACCTATCCCTATTTTCTAAATGCTATATATAATTGTTGCATATTAATTTGATTATGTCGCATACATATTTTGTGGTTTGGGGGCATTATATCGATTCACCTCATAATTAAATATGGAGATTAGATGTGGCTATTCTAGTCTTATAATGACTCCATTTAAATTTGTGTAGTGAACCGATGCCATGTTTCGCCTTATTAATACAACATTTAAATTGCAGGTTATCTAAACAATATGAACCCTCTAATTAATTATCGGGACCCCAATTCCGCTTAATATTTCCTATTGCATCGCACCTTTGCCATGTCATGCATCATACATGCATGTCGTAGTATTAAATAGTACAATCGGTGTTTCTTTTAGTGCTTTGCTTCTTCGCGGATTAGGCCGATGAGTTGATGCGAGTATCGACAAGTTCTTCGGATAATGTATCTTCGGCTATGTTTCCCAGGCGAGCATTCTCCCCCTTTCTACCTATTTTGCATTTATAGTCTTTATTTCCTCCTGTTGATCTATTGCTATCTGTGTCGCGATGCTTTAGTGTTCCATACCAGATATATTCCGTGCAGCCTTTATATTTCCTTGGACACCTCCTATTACCTGTTGTTTGGTAGATAGATGGTCTTGCGAGTCGTAGTCGCTTTCTCAGGTGCGATCCCGTGTCGTGAAGTACCACACAGTTGTTGAAATGTTGTCATATGCTTTACGGTGGAGAGGATCATGACTTTAAATACAACTATTAACTTGTTGGGATAACTAATGAAAGAGGCACCGGTGGGCAATAAATGCTATTTGGTTTTTCATGTCCACTTGTGTCCCGTAGGCCCCGAGTACTTGATAACTATTCCTTGATTATTCACACTATCCACACCCGGGAGACCCTATGGATCCCCCTTAGCCAGAGATTGATTCATTTCTTATTTCTTGGGGCCACAAACTAGTTTGGGACTTTATTACTATCATGTACCTATGCCATGCTTTACTGCTTTATTTACGATTATGCGTGGAGCACATGTACTATTTTGGATCATGACACGTTTTCGCTGTATCGACAAGCCCAATCACACTTTCGGGTTCCCAGTCGTTTACCGCCGTCTACATAAACCCTGGGTCCGTCTCGGAGCCGGCCAACTTCGTTGCGGGTAGCTTAGTGGGGTGCCCCCTGAAATGATTTATGAATCCTGTGATTGCTTTGTCGTGAAAGCCTCGTTGGTTTTGATTTGGTTTATCCGAGGTTGATCGTTTGTGTATTCTATTTGTGCACCCCTGCAGGGTAAATATTTCTGAAAGCCGTGTCCGCGGTTATGGACGACTTGGAGCACAGTATCTCGATTATAGACAAGCATAATTAAAGTAGTGCTATAATTTGACTTGATATGTGACTAGTAATCAGCTTCACTACAATGGAATGGATAATAAAAGTGCCAACAACTGGTGGAACTGGGGTGTATCGTGTCATGTTATACCTGCCTAGTAAGTATCACAACTCCAATGAAATGAAATAAAAGTGCCAACAACTGCTGGGTTTGGGATGTCACATGCTAAATGTATCTAACTAGTAAGTACTGCAACTACAACTGAATAGTTAACTAAAACTACCCACTACTTATGCTATCAGGATGACTTATGCTATCTATATATGACTAGTAAGTGCTTCAACTATAATGGAACGAATAAAACTATCAACTGTGTGAGTTCCTCGGTTTGACTTCCTCGTTTGGTCTCGAGGGGGAATACCAGGATGGGTATGATTGGTGTTAGTATTAGGTTGGATTCGAATAGGTTTTTCTTACCCCTATCTAATAGCCGATAGATGTATCGAGTCTCTATAAGTTGTTTAGTGCATGCTTCGCTGCCGCTTCACTCCACCATACCTATGTAGGTGAGAGCCGCCGAATTCTAGCCTCGCCGTGTACTGGCCTCAGTACTGATCGCTCCCTTTTTCCTTTGCCCTTTGTCGGCACCCCTTTTGTTTAACATATAAGTTCGACGTCGTTAGCAGGGTTACCCTTCCGGCTTGGCCTGGGCAGGGTTATGGACGCCATTTGTTATTCTTCAGGGCTCTTAGCCCAATTTGCTTCTTATCCATACTCGGATGTTGTGTGTTTTCAAGGTGAATTGGATCTTTCTACGGTATATCTATATTCTTGACTCAATGAGTCGTTGTTGTATATATATGTGTTGTGGGTTCCATCGTGAACTATTGTGTAATGGTATTACTTTGTTTTCCACCCGCACGCAAGTGCCTGGTGGACGTCCTTGAATCGTTTCTATGCGGGTTTGGCGGGAAGCGCTGAAATCTGCATAGGACTGATTCGAGGGTGTTACATCTTCAAGGTCAACAATGGAGAAGAGAGAAAGCCAAAAACCAAGAAGAACAAGTAAGTCCCGAAGGGGAAAGGGGATCTCCTTTTAAAGGGCTCCCCGATCTGCCCGTTACTCACAGATTCGTGCACACCTGGTAGTACCAGTGGGTGGCCGGCACTACCGGTGACCATCAGCCAACGGTCCAAAAACAGCGATGCGAACGAACATAAAAACGAGGATGGCTGGTACTACCGGTGGTCACCGGTACTACCGCCTCAAGATTTCGACTGAAGTAACGACAAATAGCGCAAACCAGGCAGAGAGAGTACTGAACCAAAAACGGGTTTACTGGAAGTTGGACAAGAATTAACACTGGTACTACCAGCGGCAACTGCCCTATCGGTACTACCGGTGGCCCGCCAGAACTACCGGCCAGGCAAAAACTCCAGAACTAGAACTGCCACAACTTTTGCATCCAAACTCCGAACGAGATGAAACCAATTTTGTTCGAAATGTTGGGTATCACCAAGGGAGAAAATACCATTAATATATATGTGAGATATCTCCCAAGGTGTAGAGCCCGAAAACCTGCAGAAACAAAACCGCAATAAGATATGCAAGGAAAATCCATTTTTGATGACCTAGAGCTTGTTATGAAGATAACCACAAGCTCTAGATCCTCACATGGACAAGAACCAAACAACAACCAATAAAGATGATGATGTGTATTGAAAGGTTTGGGCTCTCTCCGAAAGATACGAATGAGTCACCCACTCGAGAGCCCCTCTTGATAGTACGACTATGTATCCTAAACCCAGTCTCCCAACACTACAAGAGACTGGTAAAATAGAAAACCTATCAAGATCATACCTTTGCCTTGAGAATCCTACTTGAGCTTGATGTAGACGATGTTGTAACCTTCAAGATGGAACACCTTTCTTGATTGCTCTTGCTTGCTCTTGCTTGATGAAGACTTGCGAATGGCTCCCCCATACTCCATGAGGAAACCTCTCCTTTGACCTTGTCTTCATCACTCCATGATCACCAAGGATAGCAAGCTTCAAGCATAATATCTTCTAGAGAAGGCACACCTTGAGCTTGCACTTCATTTCTTGATGATGTCTTGAAGATGGCCATAAGGAACTCCATCTTCTTCCTCTTCAAGACATACTTGATCTTCCTCTTCTTATTCTTCTTCTTCAATAAGGTTCCAATAGGCACAAAGCCCTCGGACATTTCTTCTTATTTTTCAACCTTGAGACCAACCCATGGTACAAGCGATGCCAATGGACAAACCTACAAGTGAGACTCAATTTGCACATTAGTCCATGGGGATTGTCATTAATTACCAAAACCACACATGGGGGCATACATGCCCTTTCATTCGTGTTTGGAAGGAACAAGTCAGAGACAAAGCGCTTCCTTGTGGGTTTACGCCTTCCAAAAACCTTCAGCGACAATTCCTTAGGAATCCAGTTATCTCTCCATAAGTGGATGTTCCTACCATTTCACACTCTCTAGATGACTCCCTTTTTCAGGAGCTCGTGGCCATGCTCAATACCTTTCCAAGTAGGAGAAGCTTCATATTTGTAGACCGTGTCCAAGATGTTTCCTCTTGGGTGATAGATCACTTTCATGAGGCGGGAGCATAAGGTTTCCGGGAAATGGATGATGCGCTAGGCTTGTCTCACAAGAAGAGCTTGGTTGAAGCAGGCCGAGTATCTGAAACCGATGCCTCCAAATTTTTTTGGGTTTGGTCATAGTATCCCACTCAGCCCAACGAACTTTTCTAGTGCCTTCTTTTCACCCCACAAAAATTATATGATCATTTTCATGTAGTCTTCATGGAAGCTCGCGGGAGTTTGAAGATGCACATGTTATAGATTGGAAGTGCTTGAGCAATAGCCTTGATCATAACTTCCTTAACAGCCATGACCATGTACTTTTTATTCTTGTCAGAGAGACTCCTCGAGAACCTTTCTTTAATAGGTTGGAACTTTTCATCCTTCATTCTACCTTCAGGAGTTGGGAGGCCCAAGTATTTATCTTCGAAGGTGCTATGTTGAACTTGCAAAATGCACTTGACTTCTAGTTGGGTATCGTTAGTGCACAAATTGCTGAAAAGAAGAGAACATTTGCTAGAGATGATCAGTTGTCCAGTGTTGTACGCACATAAGGATAGAGCATTTTTTATAACCATGGCTTGTTGGCCAGAGACCTTGAGCAATAGAAGAGACCTTGAGCAATAGAAGGCTTTCGTTAGCAAATAATAAGTGAGAAATGCTAGGAGCTCCCTTGCATATTTTGAGGTCTTCGAGTTCTTGGTTATAGATGACGTGATAAAGGATTTTAGAGAGCCCAAATCCCACAAAAAAGAACAAATAAGGGGATAAGGGGTCTCCTTGTCTTAGGCCTCTTCTAGGAAGAAAACTTTTAGTAAGCTACCCATTAATTTTGAGGGAGAATATGACACTTTTTACACAAGACATGACCAAATTAACTCATTTGTGGTGGAAACATAACTTTAGGAGGATGCCTTCTAGATATACCCAGTCAATACGATCAAAGTATTTGGAGAGATCTAATTTGTATGCATAGAAGGTATTGTTTTGTTTTTTTTGCTTTTGGATAGTGTGGAAGCACTCGAAGGCTATAAGTGCATTGTTCATGATGAGCCTTCCAGGAACAATAACACTTTGGGTTGGAGGGATGATATCATTCAGGAAAGGACGAAGGCGATTAACCAAGCACTTAGAGACAATCTTGTAGACCATGTTGTGAAGGGAGATGGGACGTAAGTCTTTAAGATCTGTAGAACTGTTGATCTTGGGGACAAGAACAATAGTAGTATCGTTCATGCCTTCAGGAGTATTTTGCCATTGGTGAAGAAAAGCTTGACCATAACAGTGATCTCTTGTTTCAAGATCAACCAATTTCTTTGAAGAACCTAGCACGGAAACCGTCAGGCCCCGGGGCCTTAAGGGGTATGATTTGGAACAGAGCATCACCAATCTCTTTATCACTAAAATCAACAAGGATACTTTCATTGATCTGGCTAGATACAACAGGGTCAATAATGTTCAGAATATGCTCTGGGTTAACTATATTGTCTTTGTGATAGAAACATGAAGAATTTCGTAATTGTGTTTTTGATCTCTTTAGGGTCTTCGTAATAGTACCATCGGGTTTCTTGAGTTTGTTGATCCTTTTTTGGCACGCCAAGTTGTCCTGCTGTGGAAATACCGTGTGTTCCTATCCCCATGCTTGAGCCATTCAACATGGAAGCACTGGAGTGCATCCATTTTGTTCTAGATTTGTTTAAGGGTGATGTTGTCAGTGTCTCCCAGGAGGTGTAGTTGTTCCAGTTTATGCGTAAATCTTCTAATTCTCTAGTGACTGAACAAAAGCTTCTTTTGCTCCATCTTCTCATGTGCGACATGGTGGTAGAGAGCTTGCTGATAACATATTTTAAACAGTCGGTGGTACATTGGCCAGTCCAAGCAGACTGAACTTCTTCATCTAGGGAAGGGTGACGCTCCTAAAAGGAATATGCCCGAGAGGCAATAATAAAGTGGTCATTATCTTATTCCATGTTTATGATAAATATTTATTTCTCATGCTATAATTGTGTTAACAGGAAATGTTAATACATGTGTGTTTAGTAAAACAATAACATGTTCCTAGTAATGCCTCTCATTACACTAGCTTGTTGATTAACTAACGATCAAGGTTTCCTGATCATGAACATTGGACGTTGTTAATAACACGGTCATGGCATTAGAGAATGATATGATGAACATCCATCTACAGTAGATTTAGCAATACGATCATATCCTCAAGTTTATATTGCTATCTCATTCAAAGTATCCCTAATCCTTAGACCATGAGATCACATCAATCACTGACTGCAGAAGAGTACTTTGATTCCATCAAACATCACACCGTAACAGGGTGATTATAAAGTCGGGTACTTAGAAAGTGTTAGTTCAGGCTCATGGATCAAGAGTGGGATTTTTCCATCCCGATGACGGAGAGATATACTCAGGGACCTCTCACTGATATCACATTAACATTGCTTGCAAGCAAGTGATAAAGATCACTAAGAATGTTATATCACAGGAACGAGAAAAGAGTACTTGTCGGTAACGAGATTGAACTAGATATCGAATATACCAAATGATCAGATCTTGGAGAAGTAAAATATTGCGAGACAAAAGGAATTGGTTACTGCGAATAATATTTATAAGATCACTAGTTTATCATTGAGCTAGTGGGTGTCATTATGGATCTCCAGGCCCCGCTACTAATTATTGTTCTGAGAGAGTCTCGATCATGTCCACATAGTTCACGAACCTATAGAGAGACACACTTAAGGTTAGTCGCCGCATTTTAGAGGATAGGGAACACCGGAGAAAATACTGGACAAAGCAGAAATTGTTCTGATAAATCTGCCAGAATAGTTTCAGTGTATCGGAATATTACTAGGGATTGAATTGTTAATGTGTTCATTAAATGAAGTGATTCACTAAATGAAATGCTCATTGAATGAGTGACATTAAATCAAGTGAATTAAAAAGGTGTTTTTAATGGCATGACTGTTGATTTTAGTGGAGATTAAGTATGAGAAAGTGGAGATCATTTTTTGTGAGTGGAGAGTCCGCCCACATGAATGAGGGAAGAGGTGGGGGCACCTCTTTGGCCTCCGTCCATGGGAGGGGTGAAAGGGTAATTACCCCTATGTGTGGTTTTGGTGATTAATGATAATCCCTATGGACTAATGTTTTCATTGAGTTTTAAATAAAGGAATATACCATAGGTTATGCTTGTAGTCCATATGTTAGATTCAAGTATGGATGCCATGAAGAGAAAGATATACCTTGAGTTTTTAAATCAAGATCATCAAATTGAAGAGAAGAATATGATATAATCAACATTTTGAGAGTGTGATCTCAATAGAAGAATTCAAGATATGGCTCTAAGTCGGTGTCATGATAGCCTCATTAGTTGAGCTATGGTTGACTAAGATTTAGAGCATGTAATCAAATGAAGAGTTCCTTATGTACCTCAAGATATTGACATGGAGCATGAGAAGATACTTGGTTGACCAATACAAAGAGTGAAGAGTGATTTCAAGTTGGTCAACACATGAAGCATAAAGAATGTATCGCATGGATCTTGTGGTATGGTAAGCCTTGTCAATTATGCATTATGAACTAACCCATTATATATGTGCCTTTGTGTTTTCTATATGGGATAGGTATCTTTCCATAGGGATGCTTCAAAAGTGAAGATTTCATATAGCCCATGAGAAGATGACATCAAGTGGAGATCATCATCAAGGTTGAGAAGGGCAAGTTCAAGATAAGCATCTCGAGAAGATCATTTTCTTGAAGCTTTCCATACATATTGGTGATAATGTACATGTGAAGATGTGTCTTAATGAAGCTATCTCATAGTGGTGTATGGGAGAGCAAATTATGAGTCTTCACGAAGCAACAATGATCAAGTGATGCATTCCGGCTTGGATGGAGCTTGAAGTGTTGTCATCAAGATCAAGCCGGATGCGCAAGGCAAAGGTATGAACTTTCTAGGTTTTCCTTCTACCGGTCTCAAGGTGGTTGTTGGGATACCGAGTTATAGGGTAGATAGCCGCACTATCAAGAGGGTATTTCGGTTGGGTAACTTAATCACATTGTCTTAGGGAGATCAATCCTTTGCATACTTTGCATCTTCCTATTTTGTTGCTTCTTGGTGTTTCTCCATGTGAGGTTCTTGAGCTTGTTTCTAGCTCTTCAACAAGCCCAAGTTCATCGAAAATGGAATTCGTATGCATCTTCTACGGCATTTTTGACTTTGAAGGTTTTACCGGTTCTTCTTATAGGGAGGCTTCATACCTTTCCTAATTTGGTTCTATCCTCCTTTGTTGGACTATTATGTTTTCATGCACCACATTGTAGAGCTTGTTGTCCTCGTCAAAACAAGCCCAAGATCATCGAAATCGGAGTCCGGATGCAAAAGTTATTGCGTTTTTTCGTGAAGTCTGTTTTATCCCGCTTGTGGATCTGGTACAACCGGCTCCCAGACCGGGTGGTCTGGTGCTAGCACCGGAAAACCGGATCTCAGAACGGATTTTTCAGTTTTAGCAACCGAATCTATTCCGAGTGGGTAAACAGAGGGTTTTCGGTCTGTAGGCCGGTCCACCGGCCTGGGGACCGAGTTTCCCGGTTCCAGGGCCGATCCAACCGACTTTTAGACCGGGTTTTCATAGGATTTCTCCCAACGGCCATATTTGCTTTCTCCTATAAAAGGAGGTTTTTCCCCCCAACGTTTTTGGGTGTTCTTGAGCCTGAAATTGACCTCTATTGTTGACCCTCTTGAGCTTGCTTCCTCCACCTTTCCTCATATGATTCTTGCATATTTTTTAGGGCTTTGGAAGAGGATATCTAGATCTACAATCCCCACCAATCAATTCCTCCTCTAAGTGAGGGGAACCCATTGGATCTAGATCTTGGAGTCATTGGTTGACTTCCACCATTGTTCTTCCTCTCTAATTCCTCCCTAGCACTTGTTGCTTTGGTGGGATTTGAGAGTGAAGGATTTGAGAACCCTTGATGTTCTTGCTTTGCATTCTTGCATAAATGTTGAGCTCTCCATTACAATTTGTTCGAGTGAGAGACTGTGAGCTTGTTACTCTTGGAGGGTGACCTCCTAGTTGGCTTGGAGGTTGGTACCGTGGTGTGCTCTTCGTGGAAGATTGTGAAGAGACCCAGGCTTCTCCTTCGTGGATCTTGTGAAGTGGTTGTGGAGCTTGCCATCTCCAGAGTGGAGGAAAAGGTAGCCATAAGGAAATGGCCTATTCCTTCATGGGATAGACTCGGAGAAGAAGGTGAGCCTTCGTGGCATTGGGAAATCCTTCGCGGAATCCCACACCTCTCCAACATGACGTACCTTCTTGTAAGGTAACACGGGAATACATCTTTGTCTCCGCGTGCCTCGGTTATCTCTATACCCGAGCTTACTTTCCTTGTGATAGCCATCGAGCTTGAAGTACTTATATCTTGCTTATCACTTGTGGCATATTTATCTTGTGCCATCTTGCTTTGCTTAAATTGTTGTTGGTGCACTTAGTTGAGCCTAGTGTATTTAGGTTTTGTGCTTGTAAAATAAACGTTAGTTTAATTCCGCATTCTATCAAGCCAAAACCGTAATAGTTTTGAAATTGCCTATTCATCCCCCTCTAGGCAACATCTCTATCCTTTCAAGGGGCTGCCCCCCCCTATAAAAGGTGGGGTGGAGCTCTCTCTCTCACACACACACTCATCCTCCCTTCTCTCATATGCCCTTTTGTTGGCATCTTCCTCCCCTTTCTTGCCTTGTCCATTGCCACAAGAATGGTGCTTAGGAAAAGCCCTATTCAAGATCTTCTCCACCACCATGTCGTAGTGTTGGCAAATTTTTTGAGGATCCCCTACTTCCGCTGCCAAGCTGAAGCGAGGGACGGAAGTTGTCGGCACACCGTATGTGTGGCCGATTACGAAGGCGCTGCCTCTTTGTGGCGCTTATAGTCATCGCATCCTTGGGGACGGTCATGTACAATCCACAACTGCCACGTTTGTTTACGGGAACGTTATCCCGCTTTACGGTCTTCAAGGGTGAGTTCATCTGAAACCGCTAAATGTATCGCCTAGATTCGATCCTAGCAGTTGCAACTGTAGGATTTTTTTCTATGCAACGAACCCCATCAGCTTCCACATGGCTTCATATCACCTCTGCAGCCTGCCAAAAGTTTTTGGAGCGAAAAAACCAATCCCAAGGAGGATAAGGCAGTGGCCTGAACGCGAGGAGACAAGGTGATGAAGAACAACATTAGAAAAGTGTTTTGACCAATCTGGCATAGCGACAGCTCAGTCTAGTCTTACCTTGACATTTATTTTGTTGCTCTGTTTGTTGTTGAAAGTCCAAGGCAAAGCCCTAAAACCCATAACATGGATATTGCACTATGATAGGACATCCCTAAAAGTCCTCATTTGTTATTCATTTTTGTGATTAGAAGAGAAGTGTTCATGCTACCACATGCACTCGTTAAAGTCCCCACTCATGAGCCAAGGATCACGATTATTAGGTTGGATGCGTCTTAACAGGTTCCGCATGTGGTGCCTGTCTTGTATCGTGAGGTTCTCCGTACACCAAAGTCCCCCTCCATGTTATTTCATCCATCTCGGAGATTGTTATATCAACGTGGTGCTCGCTAAAGCTTAGCAGCCTAACATAAACAGATCATCCCAGTACAAAGCTAAGCCACCACCTTTACCTTCCACACTAACTTGAAAGCATCTTCTAAGACATAATCTCCCACAAAGGCTTTCAACAAACTTTTTATCCTGATGCTTTTCGCGGAGGAAGACGATCTTGGGGCAGTGCGTTCGCATGAGGCGAATGAGTTCTTGAACTTTCCGGAGTCACCCAGACCCTGATAGTTCCAGGCCAAGATCCTCGTAGTTCCTGCCAGGCGTAGCCAGTCGCGCCCGACATGATGCCGATAGCCCTGAGGCTAGTCGCTTCCGTACCACAATCCTTTCTAGATCCTTCTCCTCTTCTGCGAGCTTGCTCCCCTGCTCTTTCCAGTGACACAACATGTTCAACTTCCCTCAGCATGTACTGTCCCTCCATGCCCAGGCAGATAGACAGACAAGGGACCATGAGCGAATACCTCTTGGCAGAAGGTTCCATGCACACATCATGCTCTGGGAAACGTTGATGCAAAGTTAGTGAGGATGGTGCTCTGCACCTCCAGCTCCTCCTGAAACCTACGCTTCCAACCTTTTGACTTCAGCGGATTGGTGGCATAAGCAGCAGAGCCTAAATCGAGGATAACATACTCTTCCACCGCCGATGCGGGCACTGGAGGAATAACTTTCTCACTCTGAGCAGACTTGTCGCATGTAGCAGCAACCCGCGGCAAGTTTTCAATGTCGAGATTTTTGCGTCGATGATCACGAGACATGCAGGCGCAAGAGCAGTAACATCCACCTCCTGCCAGTTTTTGTCAGTTTTACCAGTGTCATCAACTGAGAGCCGATCAACGTTCTTGAGCACATGAGCAACAACCCCTGGTTCAACCAGAGTGATGGTTTGGGTGGGTTTTCGAGCATGCCAGGATGAGGCAGGCAAAGGCTGGTGACGAGCCTGCCCCATCCTCTCCGGGGGAACCACGAACAAGGGTCGTCAAAGTGTATCGGTGGAACACGTAGCTCCAAGTTTTTTTTGAAATTCCACCGATCTATTAATAATCATCAACGATAGTACAAAGAGTTCCAAAAGTAATAAAAAATTACAAATAAGTCATTGGAGCACCTAGCGACGACTATAAACACTAGCATGAGCCGAAGGCGCGCCATCGTCCTCTCCCCGTCACCAGAGCCGGGCAAAGCTTATTGTAGTAGAGCTTGTTGTAGTAGATGGACGGGAAGTCGTCATGCTAAGGCCCCAAAAGACCAGCGCACCAGAGCAGAAATCATCGTTGAAGATGAACAACGTAGGTCGGAAGACTCTCATCTCAAAACACACCAACTAATACGAAAAACGACCGAATCCCAAGGAATTCGTCGGACACATGACTCCGTGCACCCTCCACTGCTGCTAGACACACCACTAGAGCGAGAATAGGACAGGAAGAATCTTATTCCAACCTCAGGATGTAGCCGCCGCCTCAATATAGAAGACAATGAAAATAGTCTAAACAAAACACTAAAACCTCACACCGACGAGGGCCGTGGTCCGCCATGAAGGAAATATGCCCTGAGAAGCAATACTAAAGTTGTTATTATGTATTCCTTGTATATGATAGATGTTTATTCTGCATGCTATAATTGTATTGATAGGAAACGTCAATACATGTGTGTTTAATAAACAAAAAGGGTTCCTAGTTATGCCTCTCTTATAGACTAGCTTGTTGATTAACAAGATGATCAAGGTTTCCTGATCATGGACATTGGATGTTGTTAATAACAAGGTCACATCATTTGTGAAATGATGTGATGAACATTCATCCGAAGTATAGAATTATGATCAAGTCATTATGTTTATATTGCTATAACATCATACGAAGTAGTCTTAGTCCTTAGACCATGAGATCATGTTAATTGCTGACACCGGAAAAGTATCTTGATAACATCAAACGTCACACCGTAACAGGGTGACTATAAAGGTGGGTTCAGTGCTACGAAGGTGTTATGTTGAGGCTCATGGATCAAGAGTGGAATTTGTCAATCCCGATGACGGATAGATATACTCTGAGCCCTCTCGGTGATATCACATTAAGATAGCTTGCAAGCAAGTGATGTGATCACTAGAATGTTATATCATGGGAACGAGAAAAGAGTGCATGTCGGTAACGAGATCAAACTAGGTATTTGGATACCGATGATCGAATCTCGTACATGTATTATATCATGAGACAAAGCGATTAAATTACTAGTGTTAAAGGTTCTCACGATCACAGAAGTCATCGTTGAATGTGCAGGAGTCAGTATGGATCTCCAGGTCCCGCTTTTGATTATTGATCTGAGAGGAGTCTCAATCATGTCTGCATTATTCGCGAACCGTAGGGTGACACACTTAAGGGTTGTCGGACACCATTTAGGAGCACATATGTTTCAGACAAAAGGTTTACAAAGCGCAGGAAATGTTTCGATAGAAACCGGAATTGTTTCGGGTGAAATTGCAGAAAGTGGTTCTGCATGTGATATTGAAATGTTGCAAGGGGTTTTATGTGAATGTTTGTTAATTAAAGTAATTAACAAAATTCTGAATAAAATAAATAAAAGAGTTTTATTAATTAGGAGTGGCATTAAATTTGGTGGAAATTTAATGCTTGTGAGTGGAACTTTGGGTGGAGCTTGAATTGATGTGAGTGGAGCTTCCACCACATGAATGAGGAAGAGGAGGGGGCTCCCTCCTTGGTTGCCCTCTCCTATAAAAGGCCCCCCTCTCCTCCCTCACAAAACACACCTCCTCGTGAAGGATCTCTCTCCCCCTCTAGATATTTCCCTATGGTCTCGGATTAGCGAGATACATGTTCCTGGTGGCCTTGCGTCTGGAAGGAGTTGCTGCTTCCGCTGATTCGCTGGAGCGAGGAGGTGGAGGTTGTTCGGTGGCTTGAACGTGTGTGCGAGGACGGATGCGCTGCTGATTTGCGGCGCTCGGAGTGCCACATGATCTTGAGATCGGCAAGCATACGACTACATCAACCACGAGTTCCTACTCGTTAACAAAACTCGTTGTCTTCGAGGGTAAGTTCTCCATGGATGTATGTCCACTCGTTGCTATGTATCTAGTAGATAGATCTTGGCGTATAGTTCTCATCATAGGATTTTTTTTGTTTTCTATGCTGCGGACCCAACAGTGGCATCAGAGCCTGATCTATGCGTAGGTGCTTTGCACGGGTAGTACACATATGTTTATATGTGGGCGATGATGATCATGTTATTGCATCTTCTATGTATTTTGGATATTGGTGGCATAGTTGGATGAAGCGGCCCGAACCTACCTTACATGTCATCGTACATGAGACCGGTTCCACGACTGACATGCAACTAGTTTTACATAAGTGGCTGGCGGGTGTCTGTCTCTCCTACTATAGTCAATATCTGATTTACAACGAGTTGCTAATAACTTGGTTATCCTTGTTGTGGTTCATGTTCGTAGGTAAGACCGATTCTATGTCCGAAAGCCTTAGCCACGTAAAACTTGCAATTGATAAATTAGAGGCGTCTAGTTTAGATCGTTGTTGGGCTAGTGTCTTGATATGATATTGTCGTAAGTAGATGTACGATAGATACTCTTACAACTCACTTAACGTGTTAGTTCCATAGACCTTGGCCTTACACACAAAGGAATGATAGAGATCATACCACGATGCAAATGCTAGAGATCAAATGCATGGACCGTATCATCTCACTTCACACATTAGATGTTAGCATCATATATTGCTAGTTTGGTGCTTTTGGTAGCATTATAAGATGATCCCTCATTTAGATATCAAGATAAAAATGTGTTCTTCCTTAAGTATGCACCGTTTTGTGGATCGTGTTTTGAGGAATCACGTGATGATCGGGTTTTCTCAACTCTACGCTTTATACAACGCGTGTAAGACAGTTTTACACGCGCGAATACTATGGTTCTTACTTGGCAAGCCTAGCATGTACAGACATGGCCTCGGAACACGGACCGAAAGGTTAAGCATGAGTCATATAGTTGATATGATGCCGATATAGATGCTTGCCTTTGAAGCTACACCGACTCACGTGATGATCGGACTTGGTGTAGTGGATTTGGTTCATGTAATCACCAAAAGGACATGAGGGATGTCATTTTTGAGTGGGAGTTCATTAGTAATATGGATTAGTTGAACTCAATCTATCATAAACTTAGTCTAAATATACTTTACAAATTATGTTGTAGATGGCACCACCTGCTTTAATTTCAATGTGTTCATGGAGAAAGAGAAGCTTGCTGCGAATGGTAGCAACTTCACCAACTGGGCTATGAATTTGAGGATTCTCCTCACTGCTGCACAAAAGCAATATGTGTTAGAGGTGCCGCTAGGCCCCCCCACCAGCTCCTGATGCCCCTGACGAGGAAAAGAACGTCTATATAACTCGTTAGGAGGACCACAACTTAGTTCATTGTGGCATACTGTATGGGCTAGAGTCAGAACTTCAAAAACGTTTCGAAAATGGCAATGCCTTTGATACCATGGGAGAATAGAAAATGATTTTCGATACCCATGCTGTCGTAGAGAGTTATAATGCTTCTGAAAAGTTCTTTAGCTGCATGATGGAGGAGAACAGCTCCGTTAGTGAGCACGTACTCAAAATGTCTGGGTACGCCGATAAGCTTGTGTCATTGGGAATAACGATTCCCATTGATTTAGGCATACATCGTGTTCTCCAATCTCTGCCACCCAGCTACAAGAGCTTCGTGATGAACTATAATATGCAGGGCATGAAGAAGTCTCTTCCCAAGCTTCTGTCAATGCTTAAGACTGCAGAAATGGAGATTAGGAAAGAACATCAAGTGTTGATGATCAATAAGACCACCGGTTTCAAGAAGGACAAGAAAGGCAAGCAGAAGGGAAAGAAGGGGGGCAAATATGTTGCCGCACCTGAAAAGAAACCCCGAGCTGGCCCTAAGTCTGATACCGAGTGCTACTATTGCAAGGGGACTGGCCATCGAAAGCGCAACTGCCCCAAGTATTTGGCGGACAAGAAGGTCGGCAAGGCAAACAAAGATATATGTGATATACATGTTATTGATGTGTACTTAACTAGTACTCGCAGTAGCACCTGGGTATTTGATACGGGATCCGTTGCTAATATATGTAACTCGGTTCAGGGGCTGCGGAACAAGCGACAACTTGCAAGGGATGAGGTCACGATACAGGTCGGCAATGGATCAAGAGTTGATGTGATCGTCGTCGGAACGCTGCCTCTCCATATGCCGTCGGGATTAGTTATAAACCTAAATAATTGTTATTTGGTGCCTACACTGAGCATGAACATTGTATCCGAATCGTGTTTGATGCAAAGTGGTTATTCGTTTAAGTCTGAAAACAATGGTTGTTCGATTTATATGAATAATATCTTTTATGGTCATGCACCTGTGTTAAATGGTTTATTTCTGTTGGATCTCGATAGTAGTATTACGCATATTCATAATGTTGATGCTAAAAGGATTAAGCTTGATAATGATATATCTGCATATATGTGGTACTGCCGTCTAGGTCATATTGGCGTTAAACGCATGAAGAAACTCCATTCTGATGGACTTTTGGAATCACTTGATTTTGAATCATTTGATACATGTGAGCCATGCCTTATGGGCAAGATGACTAGAACGTTGTTTTTCGGTTCAATGGAACGGGCGACAGATTTATTGGAAATCATACATACTGATGTGTGTGGACCAATGAGTGTGTCGGCACGAGGTGGATGTCGTTATTTTGTTACTTTCACGGATGATTTGAGTAGATACGGGTATATCTATTTGATGAAACATAAGTCCGAAACCTTTGAAAAGTTCAAAGAATTTCAGAATGAAGTGGAAAATCATCGTAACAAAAAGATCAAGTTTCTACGGTCCGACCGTGGAGGAGAGTATCTTAGTTACGATTTTAGCACACATATGAAAGACTGTGGAATAGTTTCACAACTTACGCCTGCCGGAACACCACAACGTAATGGTGTGTCCGAACGTCGTAATCGTACTTTATTAGATATGGTTCGATCTATGATGTCTCTGACTGACTTATCACTATCATTTTGGGGTTATGCACTGGAAACCGCTGCATTCACTTTAAATAGGGCACCATCTAAATCCATTGAAAAGACACCGTATGAATTATGGTTTGGAAACAAACCTAAGCTGTCATTTCTTAAAGTTTGGGGATGCGATATTTATGTGAAGAAACTTCAACCGGATAAACTCGAACCCAAAGCGGAAAAATGCGTCTTCATAGGATACCCTAAGGAAACGATGGAGTATACCTTCTATCACAGATCCGAGGGCAAGGTTTTTGTTGCCAAGAATTGATCCTTTCTAGAGAAGGAGTTTCTCGCGAAAGGTGTGAGTAGTCGGAAGGTAGAACTCGAAGAGGTTATTGAACCTTCTCTTCATGAAATGGCGAGTAGCGCAGCACCAGAAGTTGTTTTGGAGTTGACTTCACCTAATGAAGAGAGAGCTAATGATATTGATCATGAAACTCCGAAAGAGGACACTACCGAACCTCGTAGGTTAAGCAGGACACATGCAGCTCCTGAGCTATACAACAATCCTGTTATGAATTTCATGATTGATGAATAGATGACCCCGTGACATATGAAGAAGCGATGATGAGCCCTGATTCCAACAAATGGCTAGAAGCCATGAAATCCGAGATGGAATCCATGTACGGAAACCAGGTTTGGACTTTGGTAGACTTACCTCACGATCGAAAGGCCGTTGAGAATAAATGGATTTTCAAAAGAAAAACTGATGTTGATGGTAATGTGACCATCTATAAGGCTCGACTTGTCGCAAAGGGGTTTTGACAAATTCAAGGAGTTGACTATGATGAGACATTCTCTCCCGTAGCGATGCTTAAATTGGTTAGGATTATGTTAGCAATTGCTGCATATTTCGATTATGAAATATGGCAGATGGATGTCAAAACTGCGTTCCTCAATGGTAATATTGAAGAAGAGTTGTATATGATGCAACCTAAGGGTTTTGTCGATCCTAAGGATGCTGATAAGGTATGCAAGCTTCGGCGATCCATCAATGGACTGAAGCAAGCATCCCGGAGTTGGAATCTCCGCTTTGATGAGGTGATCAAAGAGTTTGGATTTGTCCAAACTTATGGAGAGGCTTGTATTTACAAGAAAGTGAGTGGGAGCAATGTGGCATTTCTAATATTATATGTGGATGACATATTATTGATTGGAAATGATATAGATCTTTTAATCAGTGTTAAAAGTTATCTAAACAACAAATTTTTGATGAAAGACCTTGGTGAAGCTTCATATATATTAGGCATTAAAATCTATAGAGATAGATCAAGACGCCTAATTGGGCTATCGCAGAGTACATACCTTGATAAGATATTAAAGAAGTTTAATATGGACAGAAGTAAGAAGGGGTTCTTACCTATGTTGCAAGGCAAGACATTGAGTAAGACTCAAAGTCCGGCTACGGCGGAAGAAAGAGAGATAATGGATAACATCCCCTATGCCTCAGCCATAGGCTCTATAATGTATGCCATGCTATGTACAAGACCGGATGTGGCACATGTTATTAGTTTGACTAGTAGGTACCAATCTGATCCAGGTTAGGAACACTGGATAGCGGTCAAGAATATCCTTAAGTACTTGAGAAGAACTAAGGATATGTTTCTTGTATACGGAGGTGAAGAAGAGCTAGTCGCTAAGTGTTGTGTCGATGCTAGCTTTGACACTGATCCGGATGACTCTAAGTCTCAATCCGGATATGTATTTCTCTTGAACGGAGCAGCAGTTAGTTGGAGGAGCTCCAAACAACCTGTGGTGGCTGGATCAACGACGGAGGCGGAATATGTTTCTGCTTCAGAAGCGGCGCAGGAAGCAGTTTGGATGAAGGAGTTCATAACGGAACTAGGTGTGGTTCCTAGTGCGTTGGACCCAATGGTGATCTATTGTGACAACAATGGAGCCATAGCCAACACCAAGGAACCAAGGTCTCACAAGAATTCCAAGCATATTAAGCGCCGGTTTCACTCCATCTGCGAGCATGTCAAGGATGGAGATATAAAGATTTGTAAAGTGCACACGGACCTGAATGTAGCAGATCCGTTGACTAAAGTTCTCCCTAGGGAAAAACATAATCAACACCAGACCTCCATGGGTGTTAGATTTATCACTATGTAAACTAGATTATTGTCTCTAGTGCAAGTGGGAGACTGGAGGAAATATGCCCTAAGAGGCAATAATAAAGTTGTTATTATGTATTCCTTGTATATGATAGATGTTTATTCTGCATGCTATAATTGTATTGATAGGAAACAACAATACATGTGTGTTTAATAAACAAAAAGGGTTCCTAGTTATGCCTCTCTTATAGACTAGCTTGTTGATTAACAAGGTGATCAAGGTTTTCTGATCATGGACATTGGATGTTGTTAATAATAAGGTCACAACATTTGTGAAATGATGTGATGAACATTCATCCGAAGTATAGCATTACGATCAAGTCATTATGTTTATATTGCTATAACATCATACGAAGTAGTCTTAGTCCTTAGACCATGAGATCATGTTAATTGCTGACACCGAAAAAGTATCTTGATAACATCAAACGTCACACCGTAACAGGGTGACTATAAAGGTGGGTTCAGTGCTACGAAGGTGTTATGTTGAGGCTCATGGATCAAGAGTGGATTGTCAATCCCAATGACGGGTAGATATACTCTGGGCCCTCTCGGTGATATCACATTAAGATAGCTTGCAAGCAAGTGATGTGATCACTAGAATGTTATATCACGGGAACGAGAAAAGAGTGCATGTCGGTAACGAGATCAAACTAGGTATTTGGATACCGATGATCGAATATCGGACATGTATTATATCATGAGACAAAGGGATTAAATTACTAGCATTAAAGGTTCTCACGATCAGAGAAGTCATCGTTGAATGTGCAGGAGTCAGTATGGATCTCCAGGTCCCGCTTCTGATTATTGATCTGAGAGGAGTCTCAATCATGTCTGCATTATTCACGAACCGTAGGGTGACACACTTAAGGATTTAGGAGCACATATGTTTCAGACAAAAGGTTTGCAAAGCGCAGAAAATGTTTCGATAGAAACATGAATTGTTTCGATCGAAGTCGGAATTGTTTCGGGTGAAATTGCAGAAAGTGGGTCTGCATGTGATATTGAAATGTTGCAAGGGGTTTTATGTGAATGTTTGTTAATTAAAGTAATTAACAAAATTCTGAATAAAATAAATAAAAGAGTTTTATTAATTAGGAGTGGCATTAAATTTGGTGGAAATTTAATGCTTGTGAGTGGAACTTTGGGTGGAGCTTGAATTTATGTGAGTGGAGCTTCCACCACATGAATGAGGAAGAGGAGGCGGCTCCCTCCTTGGCCACCGGCCATGGTAGGGGAGGATTCCCACCTCTCCTATAAAAGGCCCCCCTCTCCTCCCTCACAAAACACACCTCCTCGTGAAGGATCTCTCTCCCCCTCTAGATATTTCCCCATGGTCTCGGATTAGCGAGATACATGTTCCCGGTGGCCTTGCGTCTAGAAGGAGTTGCTGCTTCCGCTGATTCGCTGGAGCGAGGAGGTGGAGGTTGTCCGGTGGCTTGAACGTGTGTGCGAGGACGGATGCACTACTGATTTGCGGCGCTCGGACTTCCACACGATCTTGAGATCGGCAAGCGTACGACTACATTAACCACGAGTTCCTACTCGTTAACAAAACTCGTTGTCTTTAAGGGTAAGTTCTCCGTGGATGTATGTCCACCCATTGCTCTGTATCTAGTAGATAAATCTTGGCGTATAGTTCTCATCGTAGGAATTTTTTTGTTTTCTATGTTGCGGACCCAACACGCCACGCCTCCAAGGCCCTAAGGCCGCCGAAGAAGGAACGAACCGGTGGCATTGACGGTGGAGGGAAGGAACCTAGATGGGTTTGTCGCCTCCTCTTGGAGAGATCCTTCTCTTCTCTCGTATCGTACAGGTTTTCTCATATGGTAGCTCCAAGTTGAAGTTCAGTATCTTCTCAGCAACGGATAAATCACATCTAGCTTTCATGTGTCCTACTCCTTCCATTTCAAAATATAAGATGTTTTAGCTTTGTGAAGCTAATGTATCTAGACCATTTTTATAGTGTAGGTTCGGAGGGATTCAGACTAAACCTACACACTAAAAGAGCTCTATATATATTTACTTCACAAAGCAAAAACATCTTATATTTTAAAATGGAGGGAGTATAAAGCTACCTAACAGAAACAAATTAGGTAGTCTCTCATATCGGATTTGGACCTGAACTTCTTCGTCGGTGATTTCATCAGTCAACGTGATCCATAATTTCCTTCCATTTTGTTGTTTCCTTGTTCTATTTTTTACGGTTTTCTTTCCTTTTTTTCTTTTTTGTCTATAGATGCATGAAATTTTTTATTTTCCTTTTTGTGTTTTATGCTTTCTTTTGCACTTTGTTTTTTATTGTTTGCAATGAACAAAAGCTTTTAAAAAAATACATAAACATTAATTTATATATGTTTGAACCTTTTCTTCATATATAGAAACAAATTGGTAACAAATGGAAATTTATTAATATAAATTTACTCATACAAACGAGGACACCTAAATTTTATAAGTAAAACATTTTCTTAGTACTAAATTGACTAATAAAAATACATTTTAAAGCTATATAAGAAAAGAAAATGCTACGCGTCAATGGGCTGCATCAAGCGTGGCCATTTAGGAATCTTTCACAAGGCTAAAACGGTAGCCTGCCGCGTGAAGCTGTAAATAGGAGATTGCTAATATTCCATCAAGTGCATCTTTTCCCTCAACTAGTAGCCATGTTATATTGGGCTGGCCCAATAAGGGCTGTAGAGGTTTCGGGATTTGTTTCGTCTTTCCTTTCATCCCCCTAGTGTTTTCTTTATTTTTCTCATTGTTTTTGCCAACTTATATATGAATTGTATTTCAGTTTTATTTGTATTTATGTTTATATTTATTATTTCCTTCCATGTTATTCATAATATTGTTTGTTCCTTGTTTCTTGTGTCTATTATTTACATTTTGTAGTTTATAATTGTTTTTACAATTACGAGTTATATTACCATCCTACACGCACTCATGTGCAGTTTCTGGCTCACATGCACCATACATGCATGTGAGTTGCGGACTCCGTTTGTGCCTCATGTTGTTCTCGTAAAAATATTACTTTCTTCATCCATAAATAAGTAACATTGATTCTAAGTTTGATGTATTTAGTAATAAAATATGGTTAGATACGTGTGAGTCTAGAAAAATTTAAATCATTTATTTGCGAAAAAAGGGAGTACAGTACACCGCCAAGAGCTAGTTTGTGGCTGGTCTCATCTTTTTCTATGAAGTGGCATTGCAAGGTCAATAAGTCTAACTAAACTAAACTGGATCCTCCATACCCGGTGGATGCGACTCCTTTCCCCTCCCTTGCACTCGCGTTCTCCACTGCCCCCGCCCGTTGAGAGTCGCCGGTGATGTCCCGGCTCGCTCCTCGCTCCTCTCCGACGGCGTAGCCGGTCGGCGTGGACGAGGATGCGTAGCGCGGGTAGTAGTTAGTAGCTGTAGACTTAGGATTAGTTCTAGGGTTAGTAGGTACTGGAAGGCTTCTGCCCAAGTGGCGTCTGGCGTTATGCCTCTCCTGAGCTTGTTCCCAGCGCCAGCGAGTGGCGTTGGGGACTGGTGGATCTGCATCTCCTAACGGCGTTCAAGGTGGGCGATGGTTGGAGGCAGATCTGGCCGGAGCTCCCTAAATAAACTCGCAGTCTGGTTTTGCCCAGGTACCCCAAGATCCGCTCATCCTCTGCTCTTTTCTTGCCACCACGGTGATGGAGGAA
This sequence comes from Avena eriantha, assembly GCA_910589775.1. NCBI lineage: Eukaryota > Viridiplantae > Streptophyta > Magnoliopsida > Poales > Poaceae > Avena > Avena eriantha. The sequence continues at coordinate 216,080,451 of OU342744.1, read as the reverse complement.
GAGATGGAGGCGGTACGGATTGCCGGAGATCTGCGCGATGGGGAAGCTCTGAGGATGCAACCCATGGGAGCACATCCTCGACGGTATTCCGACGGCGTCTTGCTGTCCCACCGTCGACTCTTATGGCCGATTGGCGGCCGCTCCGAGCTCTGGCGTCCTCGACTGATCCTCGGATCTATAGCTGACGTCAACTCATCAAAAACCTCCCGGCCGGTGTGCCAAAGGGGAGGCCCTGCAAATCCGGAAGCACGGCGCTCTTCGGTGACTCCGTTCCAAGTGGTCTTGTCCCCGGCAACGGAGCTGCTGGCCATGACCGGAGAAGAAGACGCAAGCAAGGTGGTGAAGGATCCGATGGCGTTTCCAAATTTTACTCTACGGTCCTATCTGCAAAAGGCGAGACCTTGATTGTACTTTTCATATTTTAGAAGGTTCTTCATGTAATTTGTAACACCACCGCTCTGAATGAATGAAGCATCTGGGTCCTTCGGGACCCTTCCCCGTTTCAAAAAAAAAAAGCATTGCAAGGTCAATAAACAGAGCGGTGACTTGCTGGATTGGCGCTTGTGGATGTTTACTCCGACCTCAATCAGCGAAATCTATCTCATCCGAAATTAGTGGTGCCTTGTGTACATGATCTAGTCTAGGTTAAAACATGCCTGCACACATCGGCGAGGCTGCTTTCCAACGTTCCAATAGTAGACTTTATGTGGAATAAAAGGGCGCTGCAGATGAGATCGAGAAACCCAGATATTCCCGTTCCAATAGCACGACCTGCAAGCCAGGGCACAGGTTAACTACTATCCAAAAGATTGGCTGGCCTGCCAGCAGCTCGGTCACGTACAGTACGGACACGTACGCGCACGTGCCAAAAGTATATCGTGATCTAGTAGCGAAGAATCAGCCGATCGAGAAACGCACGCACAGCACGCAGGCACGCAACGGAGGCGGCCGGGGTTACGTGTTCACACGTGCGCATCCGTACGTGTACGGAACAGCAGAGTATATTGTACTCCGCTTGGAGTACGTAGCAGAGTACGTACGTTGAAAGCCATATGTGATGGCTATCTTTTGTACTGCCTAACATACGTGCTACTTAGTAATAGCTTAATTAGTTGTCGTTTGACATACGTGCTTCGCATGCCCCTTAATTTCCTCCTGCATAGTGGCACGGAGCCTGACGGTATGTCACAATTAAGACCATGCCAGTTTGACTGTTGAAGAAATTTCACCATCGTACACAAAATTATGTGTCATTTAGAGCCAAATAATTTCACCATTTAGACCGTTGAGCTCGCATCCGAATCAATAGAGATTTTCCTATTCCAACCAAGCTAACAAAGTTCAGTGATCCATCTGAACACTAGCACTTAGGGCGTGTTTGGTAGGTCGGGTGGACACAAATATTCTTAACTCACCCCACGTTTAACTGTTTGGTAGATCGGGTCGGTTGTGTTGGGCTATGCCCACCTCATACGAAAAGAGGCTCTCAGCCCTGCCCACCTGTGAAGCTGGAATCGAGCTTCGCAGCTCAGCACTGCCGAGTCCGTCCCGCGCCTGCGAGTCAGCCCACAAGGGGTCACAGCCCCGCTCCCGCAGTTCGTGCCATTTGCTTGCTGCACCGCACTCTCCCTGCCCCTGGCTCTCCTCTCCGCCCCTGGCTCTCCTCTGCCCCGTACCCGGCTCTCCTCTGCCTCGCTTCCCCGCTCTCTCCTCGCCCCGTCTCTCCTCTGTGTAGGACGCGGAGGTCTTCCTCGACGCAGGGCTTGACATGGCCCGCGCGGAGCTCGACGCAGCGCTCATGCGGTGGTGCTCCGGCCAGGGCTCAACACGGCCGGCGAGGAGCTCGTCCAGGCGCGGAGCTCGACGCAGTGCTCGCGCGGAGGTGCTCCGGCCAGCCCGAGGCGGCAGCGCGTAGCAGAGGCTCCTCTCGCCAGCGCGGAGCTCGACGCAGGGCTCGTCCAGGACGCACAGCTCGTCCGGCGCGGATCTCGATGCAAGGCTCAGCCACGGCGTGGAGGCAAGGGACGTGCGGTAGTGGTGCTCTGTCCAGCCCGAGGCGGCAGCACGTGGCAGAGGCGCGTGGCGGCGGCGGCAGCGCCGGAGTCAGACCTCCCAAGCTCAGCTCAGCTCACACAACCTACCAAACACAACACAATAAACCACACTTGTATGTGGTCAACATAGCTGAACTCAGCTTGTATCAGGTAAGATAGCACACCCGAGCTACCAAACACACCCTTAGAACCGGTACAAGCTAGCTCAATTAATATTTGATTCCATATATGTTTTGGTAAACTGAATTAGTTTGTAAACGTGCTATAACTAGTAGAGAACGGGTCTTTAGTCCTCGGCTCGTAAGGGGCTTTGTCCCGGTTTTGAAACCGGGACTGAAGAAGCGGGACTAAATACCCATGCACTAATCCTGGCACGGTTACCAGCCGGGACCAATGGCCGTCCACGTGGCCGTCGCTGCGCGCGGGGTTGCCCCATATTAGTCCCTGTTCTATTACGGACCGGGACAAAATGGTTCTCTGCCGCGGCAGTATTTTAGGCATTTTCTCTGCCGCGATAGAGAATTTATTTTATATCCTTTTATTTATTTTCATTTCATTTCAAAATAGTCTTCAAATATTTCTACGCTACCACATACCGTACACGTTCGTGCATATATAAGATAACTTGTCTTAAGATCGAGCATACAAATATATTCATGATAGTTACATGGAGATCACAATTATCGGGAGTAGAGCACGTCTATTCGATTACACGGTCGGGGATCATCGGTAGCGTCTATTCAATCTGGGGAAAATGGTCTACTACGGGCCGTGACAAATGATTTCGGGGGTTTCGGGCAGTCCGGTTTGGACCATTAGTCCCGTCCCCGAATCAAAGGCCATTTTTCTACTAGTGTACACCCTCCTTCTCAAAATAGATATAAAAATTTGTATATTCAGTTATATCTGGATACTATTTTGTACATAGATACTCCATCCTTTTTAAAATATAAGATGTTTTAGCTCTGTGAAACAAATATATCTAGACTTATTTTAATATCTAGATTTAGAGTGAACCTAAATACTAAAAAATATCGAGATACATTTTTTTTACAAATCTAAAACATCTTATGTTTTAAAACGGAGAGAGTACATCAAATTTTAAACAAACAACATCTATTTTAGTACGGAGGGAGTAGTACATTGTGGAACAGAGAGGGAGTAACTAACTGTTAAGTTAAATCGGAAAGCAAGCGCACAATGTTGGCTCTTTCCCTTGTTAATTTCCAGTCAAAATATTCTCTCCTGGACTTTTGGTAGTACGTACGTATACCGACAAATTACCCATATGACAATCACAGCCTTGAACTTAATTTTTCAATATTGTTGTATAGTAGAAGTTGTGTATCTTTCTGGAGTAATCCTAAACTTGTTCCGACTCCCAACCTCAGTTCTGTACTACACATGCCGGCCGCCCCCTAGTTTCTGGGAAGGACGAGGAAGCTTCGTTTCAACAATAAGAGATTGTGTTGATATCAGATATGCTATCGTATAACTAGAAAAAAGAATTTTAAATAAATCTTTTACATAATTTTACATTAAGATTCTGTGAAACTATATAAAAATACACAATGTAGTTTGTAAAGGTACACATTAAGATTCCGTACAATAGGAAATATCATGTAGTAGTATTACCGTACAAATTAAGATTCCGGTTTGACTAAAGGATCTGGTGCTGAAAAGGAGCGCATGTGTGAACGGTTAGTCCCAGTTTGACTAAAAGGTCTAGTGCTGAAAAGGAGCGCATGTGTGAACCGTTAGTCCCGGTTTGTTAAACGAACCGGGACTAAAGGGCCCGACTATATCTTCTCCTTTCCCCTGCCCGAGCCATTTCAAGCTCACACAAGCATCTACCTCAAATTTTTTCCCTCAAGCTCGAGTTCTTGTCCATTTTTCTTAATATTTGTGAAGATTTCTTGGCTTCACATCTATCTAAGGGTCCTAAGAGGTTAGCAACTTTATCCTTTCATATTGTTTTTCTAGTTTTACCTCATTTCATGCTCTAAAAATAGAGGGATTTGTGTGGATAATATCTCTCTATATATATGGTTAATTTGGCACATATAGTTGATGAATCGAAGCACAGAGCTAAATGAGTTTATCCTATCTATATATCTTGGTTTGGCACATAGTCTCGAAATTCAGACGATTCACGGATGCATCATACCGCCATCGAGCAACAAAATATCCTTCTTCTTCTTCTATATGCCGTCACAAAATCCATTGCAACAAAAATAAGAATTAAAACTATGAAGGCATACATATATAGTGGCGCCCTAGCATTTTAATCACCGACCGTTTAAGCAAACCAAAAACATGAACACGCCGGGGAGCTACCAAATTAAATTAGGGAGTGCCTCTATGGTGAGCTCCTCCAAGATGTCTGAGGACAGTATCCTAAGACATCTTCGAGAAGCTCTGCCGTAGTGGTGTCCCTGCTCTCGCACACCATCGTTCAGTTTATATCTTCTCTAGCTAAATCAGTATGCTGGTGGAGCTAACTAATTTCACATATTAGAGAGTGCCTCTACGGCGAGCTCCTCGAAGATGTCTGAGGACGAGGTCCTAAGACATCTTCGAGAAGCTCCGCTGTAGTGGTGTCCCTAGTCTCGCACACCATCTTGCAGTTCTTCACAAGAGTGCATACCTATTTATAGATTAAGCAGCACAGCATAGTGTCGGGCACTGATGACATAATGTCGACACACTCACCCCTGGCATAGTGCTGCCACCCACCCAAAATAGTGTCGTCATTTACTGGCTTAGTGCTGCCCACTAAGGACATAGTGTCGACATGTTGTCGCCACATCCACATTTAGTCCCGGTTGGCCAACCGGGACTAAAGGTTCATCATATCTTTTGTCCTGGTTGTTGGCTTTAATTTTATTTTTTAGATTAGTACTAATTAATTATGATTATGTTTGATCTACTTAATTAATTATATAATGCAGATGAGCCGGCAATGGATGTACGCTGACCGACTCTCTAGGGAGTTCATTAAAGGCGTACATTCTTTTCTCCTTGTAGCTGAGGCAAACAAGCGGAATGGTTTTATGTCTTGTCCATGTGGTGTCTATCGGAATCATAAGGAATACTCTTCCTCAAGAGTCCTTCACAGCCACCTGTTTCGGTCCGGTTTCATGACCAGCTATAATTGTTGGACCAAGCACGGAGAAAGAGGGGTTATGATAGAAGACAACGAAGAAGAAGAGAATGATAACGACTACCCTACATGTCCCCTAAATATGATGGTACTACAATGGAAGACATTGATGAAGAAGAAGATGAAGAACGGGCATCAGATCTGCACGATGATGATCTTAGTCGGGCCATTGCTGATGCCCAGGAAGAATGCGTAACTAAAAGGGAGAGGTTGAAGTTCAAGAAGATGTTAGAGGATCACAATAAATTGTTGTACCCAAATTGTGAAGATGGGCACAAAAAACTGGGTAGCACACTAGAATTGCTGCAATGGAAGGCAGAGAACAGTGTGACTGACAAAGTATTTGAAAAGTTGCTGAAAATAATGAAGAAGTTGCTTCCAAAGGATAACGAACTATCCGCCAGTACCTACGAAGAAAAGATGGTTGTCTGCCCTCTAGGATTAGAGGTGCAGAAGATACATGCATGCATTAATGACTGCATCCTCTACTGCGGCGAGGAGTACGAGAATTTGGATGCATGCCCAGTATGCACTGCATTGCGGTATAAGATAAGACGAGATGACCCTGGTGATGTTGAGGGCGAGCGCCACATGAAGAGGGTTCCTGCCAAGGTGATGTGGTATGCTCCTATAATACCACGGTTGAAACGTTTGTTCAGGAACAAAGATCATGCCAAGTTGTTGTGATGGCACATGGAAGACCATAAGAAAGACGAGATGTTGAGACACCCTGCTGATGGGTCGCAGTGGAGAAAAATCGAGAGAGAGTTTCCGGACTTTGCAGTTGATGCGAGGAACTTATGGTTTGGTCTAAGTACAGATGGCATGAATCCTTTTGGGGAGCAGAACTGCAGTCATAGCACCTGGCATGTGACTCTGTGTATCTATAACCTTCCTCCTTGGTTGTGCATGAAGCGGAAGTTCATTATGATGCCAGTGTTCATAATGAAGCAGAGGTTCATTATGATTCGTATATATGTACTGATGAATGTTTCTTCTCTTAGACCTCCGCATCCGGCCAATCTTCTACAAGGATAAGAGGCCCGACACAAAAGTTGCCCGTTGATGTCCGTTTCAGCATTGACTTAGTCTCTGCACTGGGTCAACCGTTTGAGATCAAAGAATATGTGAATGCATTTATACATCAATGCGGAGTGATTGTTAGAGACACCGTCCCGATCACCACGCGAGAGTGGAATAAGTTAGGAAAGAACAGGGATCCAGTTGGGGCTAGTTTTGTAGATGACAGAGCGAGAGATGCGATGTGGAATTCTCTCATGACACATTTCACCCTACCAGTCTTGGAGACTAATGAGGTCACACAACAAATGACGAGGAAAGTAAAGCAGTTTTCTCTTAAGAATATGGGCGAACTATTCAAGGAATGTAAGAAAAGATTGTACCACAACTATGTATTGAAGAAAAAAACTCCTCCATTCACTGTCCCACTAGAGAAGCAGCAGGATAACTGGGCCGTATTTGTGGAATACAAGACCTCGGCAACAGCTGTGGCAATGTGAGAAAAGAATAAGATAAATGCAGCCAAAAAAAAATATCACCATCATATGGGCACATGTGGCTACAAGACTGCCATGCCTAAGTGGGATAAAGCCGAGGCCGACCTGGCGGCTAAAGGGGTCACTCCAGCTATGTCTGGTTGGCCCTTGAGGTCAAGAAATTGGTTACTCGGGCATGGGGCATGGGGCATCGTATGACCCAGAAACATGCGAGATTGTTGCAGCCAAAGAAGTTGTTGCACCCAAATATGATCTTATTAAAGTGATAAAAGAGGTTGAAGAGGGAAAGTTTGTTCCCGATAGAGAGAACGATGAGCTGACAAAGGCTCTCGAGAATCCTGGAAAGGCTGGACGAACAAGAGGGTTTGGACCTTCTTGTCCATGGGCTATCGGGTTTCCCGAGGACCTTGACATGTACAGAAGCCGATCGAGAAAAACAAAGCGGTAAAAAGAGGAGGATGCGGAGCGGTTCGCGAGGTTTGAAGCCATGCTACAGGAGCATCAGCAGGAGCTTAATGAACTTAAAGGACTCCGATAGCAAGATCCTGCACCAGACAGTATGGTCGGCCCATCACAACGGAAAAGCGGCGTGGCTTCCACGGAGGGCCACGATAATGATGCAACGATGGATGTGTACCCCTTGGATGCAATTAAGGAGAAGACTAGTTGTGAGCTAAATGTTGAACTAAAGAACATATCCATGAAGGTGGCGGTTGGCTTTGCTTTAACTTCTGCACCGGGAGCGACCTACCATTGCAATCCGATTCCAGCTGGCTATGCTTGTGTCGGTGTGGATGAAGTTCAACCGATGTGTCAGTCACTACAGCTTGACATCCCTGGTGGTGAAGGGGAGACGACACTGGGAGAAGTCATGAGTGGCGTCATTCTTTGGAAAAATGAATACATCAAGTTTCCAGGCTCGGCACCAAGGCCACCTTCTCCAGCGAGAAACAATCCATCACCTCCAAGGCCATCGTCTCCTCCCAATAAAATTCCACCTCCAAGTCCACCTCCAAGGGCACCGTCTCCTCCCAGTAAAAGTCCACCACCTCCAAGTACAATCCATGACCTCAACACGAGTCCATCTCAATCTATGCAGCCGCCTCCACCCACTAAGGGCCAAAAGCGGAAGAATAGCACCGCTCCGTCGAGCGATAACCGACGCCCAAAGCGACAGTTGTCGCCCCTCCCAAGAGTATGCCGGTTCCTCCCAAGAGGGCTTACGACCTGACCGATGAGGAGACCGATGCGGTCGTACGAGCCGAAGTGGATGCTCATTTTAAAAAGAAACAACCTGAGCCAGAGGTCCAAATAAAACCAGAAACCAAGGAGCACTTTAGGAAATTACTGACACAGCCATCCCAAGCTCAGTTAAATGCGCCATATGACTATACACGATGTCTTCAGAAGACACTGAAACAAAAGAGATCAAGTGGTAGAGGAAGCATCACAAAAGAGGTTCCCCAGCAGGGGGAACAAGCAAAATAATCGAGTGGTAGCGGAAGCATCAGAAAGGACGTCCCCCAGCTGGGGAAACAAGCAAAACAATCGAGTGGTAGCCGAAGAACCAAAAGAGATGTTCTCCGGCTGGGGAAACAAGCAAATCAATCGCTCCCCCCGCTCTAGGTGCACATACCCGAACCTCAACTATATGAGGGAGAACCTATGGATCCAGAAACAGTTAAGATATTGGCCGAGCAATGTAATATGTCTATTAATGACATTATTCACGGCGCTCATATGCCCAAGGCTGAGGTAGCACCCAAATTTGTTCATGGGGAGCCTCTGGTCAGTTCTGAGAGGCTTTGGGATATACCAACAAAAATGCGACGATTGCATGAATGGTACATGAAAGTATCAAAAGAAGAGCGATATTGGCTCATAGTGAAAGTTCGAAAAGAGCATTACTCCGCTGAAGATGAGGTCCCTATTGATTTTACAGAATTATTTTATTTATTCAATCTAAAGGAACTCGACAAATCTATCCTCAGTTGCTATTGTCTGTAAGTGATTACTTTATTTATGTAATTAAGTCTCTAGCTCAGCTTTTTCAAATCATTGCCGGTAAGTATACTCACTATATTATTTTGTACGCTATATATAATGATGCAGATTGAAGATTCTCGAATGTAAAAGAAAGGCTATCAACGGATTTGGGTTCATTGACCCACATCGAGTTAATGGAGTTGTGCTAAAGGATAAGCCACTGGAGACCAAGCAAAACTTGCTCTGGTTTCTCACGAACGACATTTCTGTAATGAAATACTATTTCCTTACCACAACGGCAAGTGAGTTCTTGTACATATTAACTTTTGCTTACTCGATGTTCAGTGTAAATGATGAGTTATTGACGTATGTAAACCTTGCGTAGGTACCACTGAATTCTTCTAAGAATTTCAGTTGACTTGGGAAGAGTTCACTTCATGGACTCACTAAACAAAGACATTGAAGACTACCGCAGCATTATCGATATGCTCCAGAGGTAATTTCAACCATTATCGCACTATATCGGTTTCTTTCGTTCATTTTCTGGGATATCAAGTAGTTATTGATACGTCCATTTTGCATCACTATTCTATATCATAATTCACTGTTATCCATTGATATATTTCATATTAAGAGGTGATACTTATGTTATTTCATCTGTTTTTACATGGTTGATGACTTTTGGAGCATGGACCACTGGAGTCAGGATTCTGATGGAAAGGTGCTGTTTGGAGGCAAAATTCGCGAAGATCACAAAATCCGGGAAAATATACGGAAAATCCTATTTTTCCAGAAGACGAAGGAAGCCAGAAGGAGGAGTGGAGATGGGCCACAGAGGGCCCACACCACCCCCCTGGCGTGGGCCACCATAGGCCGCGCCACCAGGTGGTGTGGACGCCCTGGCCCACCTCTGGCTCTCCCCTCTGGCGTATATAATCCTCCCAAAACCCCCGGGGAGCGACCATAGAAAGATTCCATCGCCTGTGCGGGGTGGAAAACACTGAGAGAGAAAGATCTCTCTGGCAGGCAGATTTCTGCCGGGGGCATTCCTTCCCGGAAAGGGGAGATCGTTGCCATCAACACCACCATCAAGCTGGACTTCATCGGGATCATCATCACCATCATCATCACCATCAGCACCCTCATCACCATCTCCATATTGCTGTAACAATTGGGTTGAATCTTGCATAGTTCTTAGGGAAAACTTTCCCGGTGTTGATTAATCTTTGTAGTTGATGCTACTGAGTGAACTATTGAATTATTGTTTATATTCAGATTGTTATACATCATTATTCCATCTCTGATCATGATCCATATGATGTCTTGTGAGTAGTTCGTTTTGTTCTTAAGGACATGGGAGAAGTCATGTTGTTAGTAGTGGAGTGGTGTTGAGAAAGATTCAATAATTTGATATTTAAGTTGTGGTGTACTTCTTCTAATGGTGTCCTGTGAACGTCGACTACATGACACTTCACCTATATGGGCCTATGGGAATGCATTGTGTATTTGGTTACTAATCGTAGGGGTTGCCGAAGTGACAGAAACCTGAACCCCCGTTAGAAAACCATTGCACAAGGGACGTCAGGGTCTTAGAGTTTAAAGTTGTGGTTAGGTTCTAACTTAATTACTTTCTTATACTTACGGATGTTTGCAAGGGGTATAATCACAAGTATGTATTGGTCCTAGGAAGATCGGTACATTAGCACAGGTTCACCCACACAACACTTAGCAATCTAAAGTAGATTAATCAACTATATAAAGCGAAAGCACTTGACAGTCTTCCCGTGTGTCCTCGAGAACGTTTGGTCATCTTAAGTAATACAACCGGCTTGTCCTTTGCTGTATAAAGGATTGAGACACTTGCTGCATTTATTCCTACTGTATGTTATTTACTCGTACTTTATTTACTTGCATTATCAAAAACCCCTAAAAATCTATTTGCTAAATATTTATAGAGAATTCCTGATCCATACCACTAGCCAGCACCTTCTGCTCCTCGTTGGGTTCGACACTCTTACTTATTAAAAAATGCTGCGATACACCCCCTATACTTGTGGGTCATCAGTTATTAACTCATACATTCATTTTCTTTGTCGGGTAGGGTTTGGACACGGTTCAAGAACAAGGTCTGCGGTCAATGGCGTGAGAAGCTATTTTTTAAATCGGTCTTGATAAGTAGTACGAGCTAAGTTCGCGCATCTATTTAATTCTAGTTTATGTGCATTTACCATGCTAGAGTTATTATTTGATTGAATTCTATTCTTGTAAAGTGCACGAGGCAGCCACGGGGGACTATCTATGTGGATTCTACGTGTGCGAGTTCATTCTCATCACTACTGAGAAGCCCTTGCAAACTGTTCGAGTAAGTAAGTAATATATTCACCCTTCATTTTTATTACAAAAGGTTGTGTTGAGTCTAATTCATACGATCTCCTTCCTTAATAGTTGGACGCGACGCGGGACAAGCTCCTACCAGAGGACCGCATACTAGCAATCCAAGAGAAATTTGCTAGATTTTTGTCCACGGGGTCATAGATCCATATGGAGAATGCTCTCTAGATAGGCCCTAAACATCCATATAATGATCTTCATGTAATCAAATAGACAGGCTCTGGACTCGGTTGGGACTCCATGTAATGATCGACCTTCCATGCATGTATGCTTGTAAGAGAAATTATATTATATATATGCATCAATGTGTACAAGTACTGTGTAGTAGAGTTTTGTATGTATACGAAACTTGTTTCTAATAAAAACACAGAATGAAAAATAATTGAACACAAAACATAAAATAAAAAGAAAAACACAAAATTCTAAAACACCATCTCCTACGTGCGATAGCCAAATAGTCCAAAACACTACCGCGGGAGGGAATATGAACCAGGACTACATGTCCTCCAGCCTAGCGCGCCCCGCAGGGCCAAGTGGTAGACCTCTAGTCCCGGTTCGTAACAGAACCGGAGCTAAAGACAGGACCTTTAGCCCCGCTTTGATAGTCCCAGTTTGGAATCCAGAACTAAAGGTCCTTACGAACCGGGACTAATGGCCTGATTTCTAGTAGTGACAGCTTCGTGCACAGCTCTGCGAGATCACACAAGGCAGAACAAGTGATACAAGTTGCTAGTACCTCCTGCAGATGCAGGTGCTATATTATGCTTGGATACTGGATGCGTGCATCTATATTATGCTTGGATACTGGATGCGTGACTGCTGCACCCCTGGCCCTGGAGACGCCGATATGCCTGCCAGCACCTAATATAAGCACATGTATATCTCCTCGTGCCTACGGGATGTGAGGCCATATGTACCCTAATTAAGCTAGGATTAGAGATGACGTTTATATAATTACTAGATCATGTAGGTGTACGTTGTCGCATCGGTCTATTAGGAATATGGAAATTTGTGAAATGGTAAAAGTCTATTTAAATTATATTTTAGGTAAAAAAAACTTGTATTGTATTTTAGGTTTATTTAAGAAATGTTCATTGGTTTTTTGTCGTGATGGACCAGACATCGTATTACCAAGCTCTATTCTATTTTGCTTACTTCGATCATCGCCGCGTCTACAAAACATTTTTTTACCTGCACATCTATTAAACTGTGGCATCTGCCGAATGGGCCGAGGATGAGGAGTCGTTATAGTGCACTAATGTGGTAGTAACTGTTGTGCAACATTATTAATGTGAAAAGAAATTGGAATCTGTCTATTGATTTTATTGCATGGTAATTAGTCATTAGGGGTCCAATTAATCACATAAATCCTATTTGATGTTCAGAGAAGCGTTTCTAAAGGATATTTGGCGCATGCAGGATTTGAAGAGCATCCAATGGCCAGAAATAGGCAGATGATGTCATCTGACGGCCAGAAATACATAGGGCGTGAGAGAGCTTCCTCTTGTCTCGGTTATAATATCCTTAATAGGCGTATATGCATCCACCTGCAACACCAAGGTCTCTTATAGGGACATGAACAGGCCCTCCTCTAGGAAATGAACTCCATGCATGCTCTCGGATCTTTTCTCTTGGATATATAGTATAAGATTGGATGGATGAACCGGTCGAGTGGATTCGGACGGTATCATATTGAGAGCTAGTTTGAGTTACCTAAGTTTTTTGTCTTCAAAGACTTTCAGACTTGCTACTTCTTGTTGGGTGTTTACTCAAATACCTCAAGATGCTTGGCCAGTTATCCTTCAATAGAATCCATCACGATAAGGAGCCCTATCTATATAAATTCTAAAAATAAAAATAAATGAGATTTGCAGAAAAATTACAAATGGTTTTTACTTTAAAAAAAATTACAAATGGTTTTTACTTTAAAAAAATTAAAATGGTTTTAATAAAATCCAGATGAATAAATACTAGCTCGACAACCTAATAGTGGCTTCCTTAAAGGGAAACACTTTTGTTCAACCAGAGGCTCGCGTCCTCCTGTTTCCATGCACGACATGCGTGCATGTGGGCCCCGCACACTGCAACCCAACTTTATAGCTTACTCCTCTACCTAATTGGCACCCCTCTCTCTCTCTCTCGCGCGCGTGTCCATTGGTAGCCCACCCTTTCCCCGCCGATCGATAGTGGAGCCCTCGTCGGCCCTCACTAGCCATGCGTCACCACCTCCCAATCCACCTGTCGGAGGCCAGATCATGCGCCTTGCCTTGCGGGGCTTCAAGCGGAAGGGCGGCGGCTGAGGCATTGGAGCAGCTCCTCTCCCTACCTCCCACGCACCGGAGGAGTCAGTGCTCGAGGAGTCCGACATCACCGTCGGTGCCGCTGCCAGCCATGCGGGTTGGCGGTGCTGCGGAGCCCAGGCCCACCAACGCTGTCGAGCGATGCCATACGTGCGACAACCTTCGATGGCAACTCTATTGGCGTCTACTACCGCCGTTCCGTGGTTTTGCGTCATAGGAAGAACAAATGAATTACAATCGTTCTTTGGATGTGCATCATAGAAAGACAATTTCTGCTACATACGATACATGGATTTGCATCATAGATGAATTTTTTCTAGGGCTGCTCTGCATTTTTTGTTATGTGGATTTGCATCATAAAAAGGTGTTGCTAAACCCGTTCTACGTTTTTGCATCATGAGACTCTCGTCAGTGGACCTCGTGGGAGATTTTGTTTTAACCACCACGGAAAAAACTATTGCAATGATGCTGCAATATCATAAAGTTTGTTACGAGGTCTCTAACGAGCTCTCAGGCAAAGTCTCGTTGGAGTTTTTTGTCCGACGATTTTTTTTCCTTTTGTGTGGTCAAGCCGTTTTTGCTTCAATGAAACAAAAGCGGGTATTATTTTCCTTCAATGCCGCTTTTTAGGTTGGGGAGTTTCCGGGTAAAATATCCCAGAGAACGCTCAACACGACCCTTTCTCAAAGCAGATGCAAAATACGGGTCATGCGAGCAGATACAGGAAGGCCGAGCATGAAAGGGAAAGGACGTGTTTGGTAGCCTGCATACACCCGGGACAGGCTAGCGGACGATGAAAACGGCTCGATTGGATGCTTGCACCATCCCCACATTGTGGCCCGCGCACGTCTAAAAGCAGGCTAGAGTCAGACCCAGTGACAATGCTTGATTCGGCCGATTTTTTGGGGCTTGGCTCAGGAGAGCCAAAAATAAAATGAAGTGGTGCACGGGTGGGGGAGAGGAGGGAGACATCGCGTCGCTTCTAGGCCAATCACCATAAATCCTCATCGCTCACTCTTCTCTCTCACTCTCCACTCTTCAGTGCGATGACCCCCCCCCCCCACTCAACGGTTCCGTTCCCGGCAATGAATCGGTCGCACGCCATCTACGCCAACATTGAAAGGCTTAGTGGGAGACTCCAGTGACTGAGTCCGTCACTTCGACGGGCTTAGTACGAGACTCTAGTGACAAATCCTAACCATGGCAGTAAGCTCTTCCCCTTTTTCCCAATCCATCTAGATGGTAGATCTGCATGTGGATGGCATGCGTTGTAGATCTGCACAGATATCCCCGGGTCTAGTTTTTTTAGCTTTGGGGGTTTACTGTTGCACCAGGATGTGTTCAATGTGATCTGTTGATGACCCACAAGTATAGGGGGTGTATCGCAATATTTTCGATAAGTAAGAGTGTCGAACCCAACGAGGAGCAGAAGGTGTTGACGAGTGGTATGGATCGGGAATTCTCTATAAATACTTAGCAAACGGATTTTTAGGGGTTTTTGATAATGCAGATAGATAAAGTACGAGTAAATAAAAGACAATAATAATAAATGTGGCAAGTACCCCAATCCTTTCTTTAGCAAAGGACAAGACGGTTGTATTACTTAAGATGACCAAACGTTTTCGAGGATACATGGGAATATAGCCAAGTGCTTTTGCTTCATATAGTTGATTAATCTTCTTTGGTTAGATAAGTGTTGTGTGGGTGAACCTGTGCTAATGTACTGACTTTCCTAGGACTAATACATACTTGTGATTATACCCCTTGCAAGCATCCGCAACTACAAGAAAGTAATTAAGATAAAACCTAACCACAACCTTAAACTTTGAGATCCTACACTCCCTTGTGCAAAGGTTTCCTAATGGGGGTTCAGGTTTCTGTCACTCCGGCAACCCCTACGATTAGTAGCCAAATATACAATGCATTCCCCTAGGCCCATAAAGGTGAAGTATCATGTAGTCGACGTTCACATGACACCACTAGAAGAATAACACCACAACTTAAATATCAAACCATTGAATCTTTCTCAACACAATTCCACTACTAACAACATGACTTCTCCCATGTCCTCAAGAACTAAACAAACTACTCACAAGACATCATAGATCAAAGATGAAATAATGGTAAGTAACAATCTGAACATGAACAATAATTCAATGGTTCCACTCAATAGCATCAAGTACAACGAGTAATCAACACCGGGAAAGTTTCCCCTAAGAACTATGCAAGATTCAACCCAATTGTTACAGTGGTATGGAGTGGTGATGATGGTGCTGGTGGAGATGATGATGATGATCCCGATGAAGTCCAGCTTGATGTGGTGTTGATGGCGACGATCTCCCCTCTCCGGGAAGGAATTTCCCCGGCAGATTTCTGCCTCTAGGAGAGCTCTTTTTCTCTCTGTAGTTTTCCACCCCGCAGAGGCAGCGGAACCTTTCTGTGGTCACCCCCGAGTCTTAGGGTTTAGGGAGGATTATATACACCAAAGAGCAGAGCCAGAGATAGGCCAGGGTGGCCATACCACCTGGTGGCGTGGCCTAGGGTGGCCCGCGCAAGGGGGTAGTGTGGGCCCCCTGTGGCCCATCTCCGCTCCCCTTCTGGCTTCCTTTGTCTTCTAGAAAAATAAGATTTTCCATATATTTTCCAGGATTTTCTGATCTTCGTGAATTTTGCCTCCAAACAGTGCCTTTTCCGTTAGAATCTTGGCTTCAGTGGTCCATCCTCCAAAAGTCATCAACCATGCAAAAATAGATGAAATAACATAAATATCATCTCTTAATATGAAATATATCAATAAATAATAGTAAATTATGATATATAATAGTGACGCAAAATAGACGTATCAACTCCCCCAAGCTTAGACTTCGCTTGTCCCCAAGCAAAAACTGAGCTCAATAAACATGACCTCAGGTTTATGGAGTGAAGTGTCGATAAAAGAATACAGACAAGAAGTATCACATTCATCAATACACAAATCATAATAGAAGACAACTCGCTATTATATAACTTGACTTGCAATAAGTAAAGGAAACACAATAAAGATACACAAAGTAAATCATAATTGGTAATGGCATACTTTGTTCTTGGTCAAAGAACGGTTAACAATTTGCAGGAGTTCAAACATAATGGGGTTTTCAATGATAGCTTTCAAAGTAATATTCACTAAGATAAGAGCAGTGTGCAAAACAAGGAACATAAGAAACAAGATTGAATAAATCATCATATGAATGAATGAAACACAAAAACTCAAATACTTGCTTCAGATAGAAAGGAATAGGTTTACTGACTCAACTAAAAAGTAAAAGATAGGCCCTTCGCAGAGGGAAGCAGGGATTTCAAGTTTCATAAGGAGCTTCCAAAAATTATGATTCATATTAGCTTTCAGCTTTCATTACCCCTATCATAAGCATATTTAGGTGATTAAGGTTAAAGTGAACAAATATGAGGATATGCTTGACAAGTTATAAGCTGAAGATCGCATGCCCCTTGCTTACGAGTACCGTTCCTCATGCTACTCAACTTTAGTCACAAGTAAGTTCTTGTCATTGTAAGTACATATGTATCATAGAGAATCGCCAACGGGATACCCCTTGCACATGATACAAGAGCTATCCCATAATCAAAATGACAAGGCAAGGAGACAATGAGCATCTCAGCGATCTTTTTATTTGATATTTGCATAGGTTTTTATTGAGGATGCTTCATAGAATGCTCATTAGGGTTATGCTGCAAGTTTCCACCATGATTAGGCATGGCTTAGGCTAGCGGCCCAGACGTTTCTCTAACACATATACACACTCCATGATCTTACAAGTTCCCCTTTTATTTCACACCCCCGGGATCCATAAGCAAAAGAATCATGATATTAACGAGGTACAAAGTACCAGTGCAATGTTGAAAGCGTTCCCCATGATACATGGTTCTGCTAACTTCAACTTGTAAAGCGCAAGCATATACACAACAAATATGGATGCAATGGTTCAATATTATTAAGTGCAAGAAAGTAAAGTGTGCAATCAAGTTCGTGAGAGCTTTACTAACTAACTTTCTCATAATAAGAAAACATTTTATTCGGAAGAAAACAAGGCATACTAAATATGCACGGAATAGCAAATGGTGCTAATAGGTAGGTATGGTGGACACTTTTGGCAATATTGGTTTTAGGGAGTTGGAAACACGAGTAAAACTTATACTCAGTGCAAGTGAAGGCTAGAAAAAGTAAGGGAGCGACAAATGAGAGAGCAATAACTGTCATAATCATGCTTGCGACAAAACAGAACTAATCATGGCATGAAAGTGATTCAAGACCCCTGAGGCAAAATAATTCATCGAGGCTTAACTGATTATTATTTCAGTCATATGCATGCATGAGCATGTGCCAAGTCAATTCAAGTGAAACATTCAGAGGAGGATACCACAGTGTCATATCAAGTTATGAATAGAGCAATGCAAGCAAACATTTATATGACATGCTACAAACTATTAGCGAGCTGGAGCTAATCATAAGAAAGCAAGAACTACTAAGCATCCATAAATAACATACACCCTACATGAACAGACTGAGCATGCCCAGAATGATGAGTATATGTACAAAAAATGAAAACAAATAGAGTTCGTTACCAGCCTCTTACCACACTTCAAGTTGTCATTAATCCTCATTATTGCCCTTCACTTGTGCAGCTTGAATAATAACATGAAACCAAATTCCACTGAGTACTGCTGAACCCTGCAACAAACTTCACAAAACCAAAGAAGAACAACAAATATTTTTGGTGTTTTTAATTTTTAAAGACAAGAACAAAAAAGGAAAAACAAGCAAAGCAAATCTTTTTGGGCTTTTCGAATAGTTCAAACAAAGTAAAAAAGGAAAAAAGCAAACCAAGGCAAAAAGAAGAAGAAGCAAACAAAGAGAAACAACGGAAATATTTTTGGTCTTTTTGTGTTTTAGAAAGCGAAAGTAAAGAAAGAACGAAAACTAAAAAGAGAACGAAGCATGGATATACAAAGTACCGACTAAACATGATATGGAGATGAGTGTGATGTCGGTGTACCTCCCCCCAAGCTTAGGCTTTTGGCCTAAGTGGGTATCAACCCCAACACGGGTAAGGGTTCCAAGCAGGCGGGTCATTGTAAGAATGATCGTGGTTAGGCCCTTGGAAAGAAGAAGAAGCTCCCCAATCATAGGTGGGGTTCTGATATGAAGACTCCCCCTCATTCGAGGGCTGGACCGAATCATCTGTAACCTCCCTTCCAGTATCCTGCTCCTGTTGGGAGAGCTCTCCCAGGTACGTATCGAGCTCCTCCTCAGTGAGTGACCATCCTACCCTGGTATCAAGGTTAAAAAAACGGGTGCAGGGAAAAGAACAGCTCGGTCGGACTTACTCGTTCTTCAACCAGCCTTGAGAAAGGTTATTTCATAAGACAAATCACTCAAATTATCCCAAGAAGAAACAAATTTATGCTGTATCATGTAATTAAGGTCAAGCCTCTCTATGGGAAACTGTAGATCTAGATGATGAGGCACTACACCATGCAAAGCTAATAAACGAGAGGCGATGAGGCCTCCACAAATTCCACCTTTCTCGCGGTTAGCAGCAAGACGGAAAGCTATCAAGGCACCCAAATTATAAGTCCTATCTCGTTTTAAAGCAGTTGAGATGAATGCTAGATCATAAGAGGATACCTTATTAGCAGTTTTCCTAGCGAGAACACACTTGGCAATAAAGTAAGCAAAGTAGCGAATAGACGGGAGATAAATGTTACAGATTTTCCCGCTCTCATTTGAGAAGCTACTCCCTTGGCAAATCTCCGCATACAAGTCCATGAGTGGTGTGGGTCGTTCTTTAATCCGTCCACACGATCCCCACTGAGGTACCTTAATAGCTGCACAAAAGTCATCAAGAGGAAGGTCGACAGCTATATTGTAAATTTTGTAGTGAGCCATGGGGTTAGGCAAAGAGCAACTAAATCAAAAATCCTGCACTACAGACATATTTAGTTTCACAAATTTACAAGGTTCATCCTCCACAAAATGCTCCAATCCTGCATTAGCAACTAAAGTATGAAAGTCATTGGAAATTCCTGCAGCCCTCATGAACTCGGGGCATGGATAGATGGAAGGAAAAACTTCCTCCTCTCGATGAACCTTCATAACCTCAAGCACCCTCAGTTCATGTTGGTTGAGGTGGTGTTCATTCATCTTCTGTTATGAAATTTAAACATCCATTATACAAGTGATTGCAAAGTGAATACATAATGAAGAGAACTACTCATAGGGACTTGTAAGAGGCCTAAACATGCATCAAAACAATATCTCTAAGCATTGAAAAAGCTTACAAGCTCTCATAACCTATCACCTGCAGTAGCAAAATACTCAAGATATAAACCACTAAACACAAATATACTTGGACAAGCGGATGAGTCACATACCGGAGAACAAATGCTCCCAATTTCAGCAGCAAAGATGGGATGAGCAAGGAGATCGAAAAATCATGGACAAGAATAGCAAGAACGTGATTTCGAGCAATGAACTGGTGTTTTCTCGTGTGTGAGAGAGAGAGAGAGTAGTGGGAAGTGAGAGAGTGAGTGGAGGGCCAGGAGTGGCCCACACCAGGGCCAGGCGTCCTTGGGCTGGCCGTGCCACCAGGTGGTGTGCCTGCCTGGTGGGCCCCCTGGTACTCTCCGGGCACTTCTCTGCCCCTTTTTTCATGTAAAAATTTAATATGAATTTTCTGGAATTTTTCGAGACACTTTATTTTTGAGCAACTTTCAGGTATTGATGAATGATTTTCTGATAGAAAGATGTTTTTGGAATGATTCCATGACAAAACAAAGCTAAAACTTCAGAAGTTCTAGGACACTCTAACATGCAAGCAACTAACAACAGAAAAGTAAACTAAAAGAAAGCAAAAACTAAAATGGATAAAATAAAAGTAAGCGGAGATAATCATGGTGAAAACATTGTTTTATTCATTAAAATCCCTTTGTTAACAAGGTTGATCAGGTCTTGTTACCAAAAAAAATTATATGAAACAAAACTTTGTATTCCACTAATGATTATGTTACCTCAACCTTGATAGCAATGGTCCCAATCATAATAGTTTCATATTTTTCTCTTGGTATGGGACAATATATTTCTCCAACTTGAATGCCCTCAACATGTTCAATTGAATTCAAACCATAAGTCCTATCAATCTTCTTGGGGAAATATACAGTATGCTCCTTGTCATTAACATTAAAAGTCACATTTCCTTGATTACAATTAATAACAGCTCCTGCAGTATTAAGAAAAGGTCTCCCAAGAATAATACACATATTATCATCTTTACGCATTTCAAGCACAACAAAATTAGTTAATATCAAGCAATTATGAGCCACTTGAACAGGTACATCCTCACATATACCAACAGGAATACTAGTAGATTTATCAGCCATTTGCAAAGATATATCAGTTGGTATTTGTTTTTCCAGTTGAAGTCTCTTGTAGAGAGAAAAAGGCATAACACTAACTCCTGCTCCCAAATCACACAAAGCAGTTCTAACATGACTATTTTTAATAGAGAAAGGAATGTTTGGAATCCCTGGGTCTCCAAGTTTCTTTGGAACCTTACCATTCAAGGAATAATTAGCAAGCAAAGTAGTAATTTCTTCATTAGGCATCTTCCTTTTATTCGAGACAATATCCTTCATATACTTTGAATAAGGAGGCAATTTAATAGCATCAGTCAAAAGAATTTGCAAGAATAAAGGTTTCATCCACTCACAAAACTTATTATAGTGTTCATCTTCCTTTGACTTGTGTTTCTTATCAGGGAAAGGCATAGGTTTTTGGACCCAAGGCTCTCTTTCACTACCATGTTTCTTAGCAACAAAATCTTCTTTAGTGTATTTACTATTCTTAGTGTGCCTTTAAGGTTCTTCTTCAACTTTTTATTTATCAGGAACATCATTTTCTTCATTACCACTTTCAGTTTCAGCATCAGAGACAGATATACTATTACGATCTTTAGCAGGTTCAGCGGGTTCTACACTAGTTTTATGTTTATTTTTTCTTTTCTTAGGAGTAGTACCACTATTTTCAGCTTGTTGAGAATTCTTCTCAATTCTTTTAGGATGCCCCTCAGGATATAGAGGATCCTGGGTACCAGGACCACTTCTAGTTCTAATTTCATAAGCATGTTTTTCTTTAGCAGCATTAACTAGCAAGTCTTTTTGTACTTTAATAAGCTCATCAATTTGAGTTTGAACCATTTGAAAATGTTTAACAAGCATTTTAATATCATTAGAGGTTCTTTCCACAATATCCTTCAACTCAACAATAGCTCTAGAGTTTTCCATTAAATGATTTTGCACCTTTTTATTAAAATTATCTTGCTTAACAATAAAAATATCAAATTCTTCTAAGCATTGATCAAGAGGTTTAGAGTAAAGGATATCACCTTCATCAAAATGTTGGAGAGAGTGTAGCTCAATAGTGGATGAGTGGGAGATTGGATTACATAATTCTTCTATACGAGGTAAATTCTTGACATCTGCAGCTTTAATTCCCTTCTCCTTAAGACATTTCTTGGCTTCCTTCATCACTTCATCATTTAGTTCAATAACTCCCCTCTTCTTTGATGCTAGTATAGGCGCAGAAATAGCTGGTTCACATATAATTGTCTCAGGTATAGCTGGTTCAGGAGGAGTCCAATCTTCATAATTCTTGCTTATTTTAGCCATTAATTCCTCGGTTTCCTTGAGAGTCCTATTCCTAAAAACACAATCAGCACAACTATCTAGGTATGTCCTAGATTCTTCATTTAGTCCATTATAAAATATATCAAGAAGCTCATTCTTAGGTAATGGACATCCAGCCTGTGCATGAATCAAAGCACAAAACCTTGCCCATGATTCAGGCAATATCTCTTTTTCTCCTTGTTTAAAATAAAAAAGTTCCTGTAAAATAGCATGTCTAGCACTAGGTGGAAAATATTTCTGAAGGAAGGTACTAATCAAGCAATCAGGGCTATCAATAAATCCAGGAGGTAAATTATTAAACCAAGTTTTAGCTTCTCCTTTCAGTGAAAAAGGAAAAAAATTAGCAACAAAGTAGGTGTGCATCTTAATATCTTCAGAAAATCAGCCACTCATGGTAGAAAGCTCAGTCATATGTGCTACCGCACTTTCATTCTTATTCCCACAAAAAGGTTCTTTCTCAACAATAGCTATGTAAGATAGATCAAGAGAGAAATCATAATCCTTATCTTTAATGTTATGGGAGATGCATCAAACTTAGCATTAGGGGACTGATACGTTGCAAACGTATCTATAATTTTTGATGTTCCATGCTTGGTTTTATCTACTTTCTCATGTTTTGTCCACACTTTGGAGTACTTTTCATATGATTTCTTGGACTAACCTATTAACAAGAGCCATAGTGCCAGTTGCCTATTTTCTGCTGTTTTTGGTTCCAGAATGTCAGAAAATGAATATTCTCGGAATTGGACCGGACAAAAGCCAAAGTTGTTATGTTGCCCGGAAGATTCACGGAGCTAGAAGGAGAGACGAAGGGGGGCCATAGGGTGGCCAAACCACCCCTAGGCGTGGGTCCCCCCAGGCCGCGACAGGGCATGGTGTGGGCCCCCTGGCTGGCCACTAACCTCGCCCCTTCGCCTATATATTCCTCCCGATATAGAAACCCTAGACCCGATCAAAAATCTACAAAAGAGTCTGTAGCCGCCATCATCTCCATCCCTAGATCGGGAGAGATCTGAAGCTTTTCCTGGCAACCTTCCGGAGAGGGGAATTCACCCTAGAGGCCTTCTTCATCACCATCCAAGCCTCCGGTGTGATGCGTGAGTAGTTTATCTCTGTACTATGGGTCCATGCAGTAGCTAGATGGCTGGTTCTCCTCCTTTGTGCTATCATGTTTAGATCTTGTGAGCTCCATTCATGATCAAGATCATCTATTTGTAATTCTGCATGTTGTGTTTGTGGGGATCCGATGGATATTAAGATGCTATTTCAGATTGATTATATCATGTCTTTGTTATTTGTGATCTTGCATGCTTTCCGTTGTTCGTAGCTATCTTGGCCAAGTAGATGCTAGCAACTCCAAGAGTTAGTATTTATGCTCGATAGTGGTTTCATGCCTCTGGTAATCTGGGGAAGTGACAGAAATCTCTAAGGTACTAGATGTGTTGTTGCTACTAGGGAGAAAACAACAATCCTTTGTTCATAGAACAATCATATTGTTTACTTTACACACAATTCATAATGCAATTATCTGTTGCTTGCAACTTAATACTGGAGGGGGTTCGGATGATAACCTGAACGTGGATTATTAGTCATAGATGCAGTTGGATGGCGGTCTATGTATAATGTTGTAATGCTCAATCGAATCTGAAAGGAGTTAAGATGAGTAGTATATGCTTGTACGCTTTCTCGATGTTTGTCAATTGCCCCGCTGTAATTTGTTCACCCAGCATGTTATCAATCTGAAGGAGAGCCACCTCTAGTGAACTATGGACCCCGGTCCTTTCTTTTACTTTCAATCTACAATCAACTATTTACTGGTTTGTGTTTACTTTCTGCAAACTATTACTTTCTTCCATTTGATACGTTTAATCCTTTGTTTTCAGCAAAACTAGTGAGATTGACAACCTCATCGCAAGTTGGGGGCAAAGTTTTGTGGTTGTGTTGTGCAGGTCTCCACGTTGCTACTAGCACCAGTAGTGCGCCCTGCCAAGGCTCAGCTAGCAACACCTTTGGGGTGTTTCCTTGCTCCTACTGGTTCGATTAAACCTTGGTTTCATACTGAGGGAAAACTTGCTGCTGTGCTCATCATACCTTCCTCTTGGGATTACCCAACGAGCTCGATATATTTTGGCCATCAAGCTACTTTTCTGGTGCCGTTGTCGGGGAGTCAAGAACATCTTCACAAGGGGAGTCCATCATAACCAATCTCTTTACTTTGTTATTTTTGTTTTGCTTAGTTTCCTTTTTTTGTTTACTTGTTTCTTTATCAAAAACACACAAAAAATAGTTTTACAAGTTTGCTTTCTCTATCAAAAACACACAAAAAATTAGTTTTACTAGTTCGCTTTCGTCATTAAAAACACACAAAAATTAGTTCCTATCTTAAGTTGCCATTATGTCTAGCATTGCTCCTATCACTATGTCACCTGAGGAAATGATTTTCACTTTTAAACAAGGAATTGAAGAGAGTTTCAAAGAGGCTTGGTCTAGAATCTCTGATCTACATGAAAAAACTAAACCTAAAATGACTCAAAGCTTGTTCCTTAATAAGTTTTACCTTGGAATTGCTCTTTGCTATAGATATGCTTTAGATGCTGTTGTGGGAGGAGATTTCCTCTAGTGCAATGAGGATGATGCTGTTAATGCCATAAATAAGTTGGTCTTTACTTACAACTTGCCTAGCAAAACTGATACTTCTTTCATAAAAATATTTGCTAGATTGAATACTCTTGAGACCAGCACTGCTAGATTGAAATATTGCTATAATATGCTTAGAGAGCATCATAATTATGTTCCAATAAACGCTGAACCGTCCGAATGGCTTCCCACAGTAAAGATTGCCATAAACAATGAAACTTTTCATGCTCGCTGTGATATCATGTCTGAATTTTGTCTTATGCCCAAAGATATTTATGAATCCTTGAATCTTTGGGGGATTTCTGAAGGGGGGGAAGAAATTTTTCTTGCTAATAATGCCACAATATTACCCATTGGAATAGCTGAAGGAGTGTTTACAAAGATCCTAGAGAAAATGGTTTCTACTGATTATCTTGTTATTGAATGTGTAGGAAAAAGACAAATCACACTTGGAATATCCCTATTGAAGCTCCTTGGAGCAATAATAGATGTGGAAAAGGGCACCACGCGCTTTGTTTCTTCACCTAGCATTAACAAGTTCCCCAAGTTTAAGAATAAAAGTAAGAGACGTAAGGGCAAGAAATTTGGTTTTAATGCTTCTTCATTTGAGAACACTTGATTCTTTCTTGCTTCTTATGTCTAACTTAAAGGCGTTAAAGAAAAGTACTTATTGGGAGATAACCCAAAAGTTTTAGATGAGCCTTGGAAGTTATTACTTCAGTAATAACCGCTCCTTTTCCTTTTTATTTGCTTTTTGTGCCAAGAGTAACTTCTAATGAGAGAGAAGTAATGATTGGAAAAGTTGTTGTCCCAAAACAGATTTCTGTGCTTTACCATAAAAATTCGTGTAAAATCTCTGTACGTCCTTTTGAGGCGTGAATTTTTGTGCTTCTGCCCCAGGTTATTATCTAACTTTAGTTAGTACAACACTTTTCGATTTGAGTAACAGAAGGTCTTCGAAAAAATTTGTCTTTACCTGCTGGTTTGTTTTGACAGATTTCTGTCATTTTCTGCATTTGCTTCTTGTTGGTTCCTCTTTGAGTTTTTTTTTGGGGAATTGAGCTTTTTGAGGGAAGTGCTACAGTATCTTGTGTTTTAATGAAAGTTTTATTGGTGTTATAACTGAACCTAAAGACCTATTATCTTGAGTGCACTAATGTTGCTAATAAAGATTGTGTAAAGTTTTGTATGAAGGAAAAATTTCAGGTGTATGGAGGGAATGAGTAATGAGATGAAAGATGGACTAAAGCTAAAGATTGGGGATGCCACGCGTGTCACCCCAAGAAATATCCAAGAAGTACAAGCGTCAAAGCTTGGGAATGCCCAAGTCATCCCCTGCTTCATCAATAAAAATCCCATATTTCTTCCAAACGCTTCATTTTTATTGTTTCATGCACAGTTGTGTTGTTCTTGGAGCGTCTTCTTTTTTGTTTTCGTTTTGGTTTTTCGTTTGCTTGGTTTTCTTAGTTTGCTGAATAAATTGGTTGGACCCCCTCTTTCATACATTGGTTTTCAAATATTTTGGTTTGGATTGGAAAAGAGTAGAAAAGTTCATGCTTAAGTGGTAAAGAGAGCTTGTTTTTGACTGTGGCCTATGCTTTGTCATGCCATGCTTGATATTTTTTTGGCTTTATGCTTAGTATTCTTTGCTGTAGCATGACTTATTATAAACAATTGAGATTGCTTAATGTGCCTTGGAAGAATCATGCGTTGTTTTAGCATATTAAAGCATAGTATTGTGGTATTCTCCTTTGATGCTTTATTTGGGTTGACTTGGCGCATGCTCACACCATGTTATGACTATCCAAAGTCACCATAAGCCTTTATGATCCTTTAGTTTTCAACTTGTAGTGTCACTTTATGCTTTGATCAATGATGTTTTGTCGCTCTGCATGATTTTGGCCATTATTGCTCTCTTAGTTTGTCGCTCCTAGTCTTTTGCTAGCCTCCGCAACCAAGTATGAGTTCCACTCAAGCATCCAACTCCTTAAACCAAGTTATTCCAAAGAGTCCACCATACCTACCTACTAGCATATGCTATTCCAAGTATATTCATGTTTTTGTCGACCTTCCAAATTAAACTTGTTATGAGAAAACTAGTGATTAAAGCTCTCACGAACTTGATGTCACACTTTACTTTTTTTGCATTTAATAAACTTGAACCATTGGGTCCTTATTTGTTGCGTATATGCTTGCGCTTTATAAGTTGAAGTTAGCAGAACCATGTATCATGGGGAACGCTTTCAACATTGCACCTGTACTTTGTACCCCGTTGATATCATGTTCTTTTTGCTTATGGATCCCGGCGATGTGAAATAAAAGTGGAACTTGTAAGATCATGGAGTCTGTATGTGTGTTAGAGAAACGCCTGGGCCATTAGCCTAAGCCATGCGTAATCATGGTGGAAACTTGCAGCATCACCATAATGAGCACTCTATGAAGCATCCTCAATAAAAAGCTATGCAAATAGCCAATAAAAAGATCGCTGAGATTCTCATTGTCTGCTTGCCTTGTCATTTTGATTATGGGATAGCTCTTGTATCATGTGCAAGGGGTACCCCGTTGGCGGTTATTTATGATAAATATCTACTTACAATGACAAGAGCTTAGTTGTGACTAAAGTTGAGTAGGATGAGGTTCGGTCTTCGTAAGTAAGGGGCATGAGACTTCGGTTTATAACTTGTCAAGCATATCCTCTTAGTTGTGTCACTTTAACCTTAAGCACCTTCAAGATGCTTATGATAGGGGCAATGAGAGCTGAAAGCTATTAAGTACCATAATTTTTGGAAGCTCTTTATGAGACTTGAATCCCTACTTCCTTCTATGAAGGCCTTTCTTTTACTTTTATGTCGAGTCTCCACTTTCTATCTTTATGCACCTACTTTGAGAGCATAGTGGCCATTCTTAGTTATATGTGCATTGTCCCAAGACTTGTTGATTGTTGCATACCTTGATATTGTTTGTTTTAAACTATTTGTATCTAGTCACTCTTATGAACTTTGAAAGTGTCCTATGCATTTATGTTTTGCTACTCTTTTAGGGACAATTTGAATACTATTATGCTATGTTTTCCTTATGTGAAACAAACAAACGTCTTGCAAAGCATTGTTATTCTTGAATCTTTTGTTTGTGCCTTTTCATGTTGCAACATAGTTTCTTTGTCTTATTGCTAGAACTTTTGTCTTTCATGTTATGATTGAAGTACTATGATCCCAGCTTTCATGTTTTACAAATACTTTGATCAAATTTATGATGGTGCATGTCACCTCAAAAATTATTCTTTCTTTTTATCACTTACCTACTCGAGGACGAGCAGGAGTTAAGCTTGGGGATGATACGTTGCAAACGTATCTATAATTTTTGATGTTCTATGCTTGGTTTTATCTACTTTCTTATGTTTTGTCCACACTTTGGAGTACTTTTCATATGATTTCTTGGACTAATCTATTAACAAGAGCCATAGTGCGAGTTGCCTGTTTTCTGCTGTTTTTGGTTCCAGAATGTCAGAAAATTAATATTCTCGGAATTGGACCGGACAAAAGCCAAAGTCGTTAAGTTGCCCGGAAGATTCACGGAGCCAGAAGGAGAGACGAAGGGGGGCCACAGGGTGGCAAAACCACCCCTAGGCGCGGGTCCCCCGAGGCCGCGCCAGGGCATGGTCTGGGCCCCTGGCTGGCCACCGACCTCACCCCTTCGCCTATATATTCCTCCCGATACAGAAACCCTAGACTCGATCAAAAATCCACGAAAGAGTCTATAGCCGCCCTCATCTCCATCCCTAGATCGGGAGAGATCTGAAGCTCTTCTCGGCACCCTGTCGGAGAGGGGAATTCACCCTGGAGGCCTTCTTCATCATCATGCAAGCCTCCGGTGTGATGCGTGAGTAGTGTTGGGTCCGCAGCATAGAAAACAAAAAAAATTCCTACGATGAGAACTATACGCCAAGATCTATCTACTAGATACAAAGCAACGGGTGGACATACATCCATGGAGAACTTACCCTCGAAGACAACGAGTTTTGTTAACGAGTAGGAACTCGTGGTTGATGTAGTCGTACGCTTGCCGATCTCAAGATCGTGTGGAAGTCCGAGCGCCGCAAATCAGCAGTGCATCCGTCCTCGCACACACGTTCAAGCCACCGGA
The DNA here is from genome assembly GCA_910589775.1 of Avena eriantha. Taxonomy (NCBI): domain Eukaryota; kingdom Viridiplantae; phylum Streptophyta; class Magnoliopsida; order Poales; family Poaceae; genus Avena; species Avena eriantha. The sequence goes on along the minus strand of OU342744.1, from coordinate 216,051,521 downwards.
CAACCTCCACCTGCTCGCTCCAGCAAATCAGCGGAAGCAGCAACTCCTTCCAGACGCAAGTCCATCGGGAACATGTATCTTGCTAATCCGAGACCATGGGGGAATATCTAGAGGGGGAGAGAGATCCTTCACGAGGAGGTGTGCTTTGTGAGGGAGGAGAGGGGGTCCTTTTACAGGAGAGGGGGGACTCCTCCCCTACCTTGGCCGGCGGCCAAGGAGGGAGCCCCCTCCTCTTCCTCATTCATGTGGTGGAAGCTCCACTCACATCAATTCAAGCTCCACCCAAAGTTCCACTCACATGCATTAAATTTCCACCAAATTTAATGCAACTCTCAATTAATAAAACTCTTATTTATTTTATTCAGAATTTTGTTAATTACTTTAATTAACAAACATTCACATAAAACCCCTTGCAACATTTCAATATCACATGCAGAACCACTTTCTGCAATTTCACTCGAAAAATGCTGGTTTCTATCGAAACCATTCCTATTTCTATCGAAACATTTCCTGCGCTTTGCAAACCTTTTGGCTGAAACATATGTGCTCCTAAATGGTGTCCGGCAATCCTTAAGTGTGTCACCCTACGGTTCGCGAATAATGTAGACGATTGAGACTCCTCTCAGATCAATAATCAGAAGCGGGACCTGGAGATCCATAATGAGTCCTACACATTCAACAATGACTTCTGTGATCGTGAGAACCTTTAGCGCTAGTAATTTAATCCCTTTGTCTCATGATATAATACATGTCCGAGATTCGATCATCGGTATCCAAATACCTAGTTTGATCTCATTACCGACATGCACTCTTTTCTTGTTCCCGTGATATAACATTCTAGTGATCACATCACTTGCTTGCAAGCTATCTTAATGTGATATCACCGAGAGGGCCCAGAGTATATCTACCCGTCATTGGGATTGACAATCCACTCTTGATCCATGAGCCTCAACATAACACCTTCGTAGCACTGAACCCACCTTTATAATCACCCTGTTACGGTGTGACGTTTGATGTTATCAAGATACTCTTCCGGCGTTAGCAATTAACATGATCTCATGGTCTAAGGACTAAGATTACTTCGTATGATGTTATAGCAATGTAAACATAATGACTTGATCGTAATTCTATACTTCAGATGAATGTTCTTCACATCATTTCACAAATGTTGTGACCTCGTTATTAACAACATCCAATGTCCATGATCAGGAAACCTTGATCATCTTGTTAATCAACGAGCTAGTCTTAAAGAGAGGCATAACTAGGAACCCTTTTTGTTTATTAGACACACATGTATTGACGTTTCCTATCAATACAATTATATCTTGCAAAATAAACATCTATCATATGCAAGGAATACATAATAACAACTTTATTATTGCCTCTCAGGGCATATTTCCTTCAGTCTCCCACTTGCACTAGAGACAATAATCTATTTTACATAGTGATAAATCTAACACCCATGGAGGTCTGGTGTTGATCATGTTTTGCCCTAGGGAGAACTTTAGTCAACGGATCTGCTACATTCAGGCCCGTGTGCACTTTAGAAATCTTTATATCTCAATTCTTGACATGCTCGCGGATGGAGTGAAACCGGCGCTTAATATGCTTGGAATTCTTGTGAGACCTTGGTTCCTTTGCGTTGGCTATGGCTCCATTGTTGTCACAATAGATCACCATTGGGTCCAATGCACTAGGAACCACACCTAGTTCCGTTATGAACTCCTTCATCCAAACCGCTTCCTACGTCGCTTCTGAAGCAGCAACATATTCCGCCTCCGTTGTTGATCTAGCCACCACAGGTTGTTTGGAACTCCTCCAACTAACTACTGCTCCGTTCAAGAGAAATACGTATTCGGATTGAGACTTCGAGTCATCCGGATCGGTGTCAAAGCTAGCATCAACATAACACCTAGCGACTAGCTCTTCTTCACCTCCGTATACAAGAAACATATCCTTAGTTCTTCTTAAGCACTTAAGGATATTCTTGACCACTATCCAATGTTCCAAACCTGGATCAGATTGGTACCTACTAGTCAAACTAATAGCATGTGCCACATCCGGTCTTGTATATAGCATGGCGTACATTATAGAGCCTATGGCTGAGGCATACGGGATCTTATCCATTATCTCTCTTTCTTCCGCCGTAGCCGGACTTTGAGTCTTACTCAATGTCTTGCCTTGCAACATAGGTAAGAACCCCTTCTTACTTCCGTCCATATTAAACTTCTTTAATATCTTATCAAGGTATATACTCTGCGATAGCCCAATTAGGCGTCTTGATCTATCTCTATAGATTTTAATGCCTAATATATATGAAGGTTCACCAAGGTCTTTCATCAAAAATTTGTTGTTTAGATAACTTTTAACATTGTTTAAAAGATCTATATCATTTCCAATCAATAATATGTCATCCACATATAATATCAGAAATTCCACATTGCTCCAACTCACTTTCTTGTAAATACAAGCCTCTCCATAAGTTTGGACAAATCCAAACTCTTTGATCACCTCATCGAAGTGGAGATTCCAACTCCGGGATGCTTGCTTCAGTCCATAGATGGATCGCTGAAGTTTGCATACCTTATCAGCATCCTTAGGATCGACAAAACCCTTAGGTTGTATCATATACAACTCTTCTTCAACATTACCATTGAGGAACGCAGTTTTGACATCCATCTGCCATATTTCATAATCGAAATATGCAGCAATTGCTAACATAATCCTAACCGACTTAAGCATCGCTACGGGAGAGAATGTCTCATCGTAGTCAACTCCTTGAATTTGTTGAAACCCCTTCGCGACAAGTCGAGCCTTATAGATGGTGACATTACCATCAGCATCAGTTTTTCTTTTGAAAATCCATTTATTCTCAACGGCCTTTCGATCATGAGGTAAGTCCACCAAGGTCCAAACCTGGTTTTCGTACATGGATTCCATATCGGATTTCATGGCTTCTAGCCATTTGTTGGAATCCGGGCTCATCATCGCTTCTTCATACGTCGCAGGGTCATCTATTTCATCAATCATGAAATTCATAACAGGATTGCCGTACAGTTCAGGAGCTGCACGTGTCCTGCTTGACCTGCGAGGTTCGGTAGTGTCCTCTTTTGGAGTTTCATGATCAATATCATTAGCTCTCTCTTCATTAGGTGAAGTCAACTCCGAAACAACTTCCGGTGCTGCGCTACTCGCCATTTCATGAAGATAAGGTTCAATAACCTCTTCGAGTTCTACCTTCCGACTACTCACACCTTTTGCGAGAAACTCCTTCTCAAGAAAGGATCCATTCTTGGCAACAAAAACCTTGCCATCGGATCTGTGATGGAAGGTATACCCAATCATTTCCTTAGGGTATCCTATGAAAACGCACTTTTCCGCTTTGGGTTCGAGTTTATCTGGCTGAAGTTTCTTCACATAAACATCGCATCCCCAAACTTTAAGAAATCACAGCTTAGGTTTGTCTCCAAACCATAATTCATACGGTGTCATTTCAACGGATTTAGATGGTGCCCGATTTAAAGTGAATGCAGCGGTTTCCAGTGCATAACCCCAAAATGACAGTGGCAAGTCAGTCAGAGACATCATAGATCGAACCATATCCAATAAAGTACGATTATGACGTTCCGACACACCATTACGTTGTGGTGTTCCGGCAGGCGTGAGTTGTGAAACTATTCCACAATTTTTCATATGTGTGCTAAACCCGTAACTAAGATACTCTCCTCCACGGTCGGACCGAAGAAATTTGATCTTTCTGTTACGATGATTTTCCACTTCATTCTGAAATTCCTTGAACTTTTCAAAAGTTTCAGACTTTATGTTTCATCAAATAGATATACCCATATCTACTCAAATCATCTGTGAAAGTAACAAAATAACGATATCCACCTCGCGCCGACACACTCATTGGTCCACACACATCAATATGTATGATTTCCAATAAATTTGTGGCCCGTTCCATTGAACCGGAAAACGGTGTTCTAGTCATCTTGCCCATAAGGCATGGCTCACATGTATCAAATGATTCAAAATCAAGTGATTCCAAAAGACGATCAGAATGGAGTTTCTTCATGCGTTTAACGCCAATATGACCTAGACGGCAGTGCCACATATATGTAGATATATCATCATCAAGTTTAACCCTTTTAGCATCAACACAATGAATATGCATAATACTACTATCGGGATCCAATAGAAATAAACCATTCAACATAGGTGCATGACCATAAAAGATTTTATCCATATAAATCGAACAACCATTGTTTTTAGATTTAAAGGAATAACCACTTATCATCAAACACGATTCGGATACAATGTTCATGCTCAGTGCAGGCACAAAATAACAATTATTTAGATTTATCACTAATCCCGACAGCATATGGAGAGGTAGCATTCCGACGGCGATTGATACATTGCAAATGTATCTATAATTTTTGTTGTTCCATGCTTGGTTTTATCCACTTTCTTGTGTTTTGTTCCAACTTTGCAGTACTTTTCATATGGTTTCTTGGATTAACCTATTAACAAGAGCCACAGTGCCAGCTGCCTATTTTCTGCTGTTTTTGGTTCCAGGAAAGTCAGAAAATCAATATTCTTAGAATTGGACCGGACAAAAGCCAAAGTCGATATTTTACCGGAAGACTCACGGAGCCAGAAGACGAGACGGAGAGAGGCCAGGGGCTGGCCACACCACCTAGTGGCATGGTCCAGGCCAGGCCACGCCAGGGGGTGGTGTGGGCCCCTCCGGCACCCCCTCGATCTCCCCTCTCGCCTATAAGAGCCTCCCGATGCATAAACCCTAAATAGTCAATCAGAAATCCACGAAAAGTTCCGCAGCGCCGCCGCCACCGAAGGGGAGATTCGGGGGACAGAAAGTCTCTGTTCTGGCACCCTACCGAGACGGGGAAGTGCCCCTGGAGCCATCTCAATCGATCTCCACCACCATCTCCATCGACGTTGCTGATTCCCATGATGATGAGGGAGTAGTTCTTCCTCGAGGCTGAGGGTTCTACCGGTAGCTATGTGTTCATCTCTCTCTATGCATGATCATATTGTGATCATGAGCTTTGTAATCAAGTAGATCTACCTTGCTACTCAAGTGCTTTAATAGATCTCTGCTCTCCCCATGTGTGTGAAAGTGACAGCGTGCACACCATGGTGGCACTTAGGCTAGAGATTACAAATACTTGTTATGAGTTATATTTGGAGTTGGATGTCTCTATGAAATTGCGGTGTTTGTTGGAACCATCTAGTGCTCAAGGTGATAGTGTGGGGTTATCTAGATGGGAAAGGCTTACTTTGAGGTGTGCTGTTATAGCCCTACCATCGATTAGAGTGTCCAACCGGAGAGTAGTTAAGAGTAGTATCATAAAGAGAATATATTTATATGAGAGTGTTCACTAGCGAAAGTATGATCCCTAGGCCTTGTTTCTAAACATTGAAACACTGTATGCAATTAGATCTGTTACATGTTTGCTTGCTTCCATCTTTATTTCAGTTTGCTTTTAGTCTCTTCCACGCCATAAAGATATTTTCTAGCACCGTTGTCTTATATCCATACCACTTGTATTTCACTATCTCTTCACCGAACTAGTGCACCTATACACCTGACAAGTGTATTGGGTGTGTTGGGGACACAAGAGACTTCTTGTATATTGATTGCATGGTTGCTTGAGAGGGATATCTTTGACCACTTCCTCCCTGAGTTTGATAAACCTCGGGTAATCCACTTAAGGGAAAACTTGCTGCTGTTCTACAAACCTCTACACTTGGAGGCCCAACAACTGTCTACAAGAATAGAAGTGCGTAGACATCAGCGATCACATCAACTCTTGATCCATTGCCGACCCATATCGTGACCTCATCCCTTGCTAGCTGTCGCTTGTTCCGCAGCCCCTGAATCGAGTTACATATATTAGCAACCGATCCCGTATCAAATACCCAGGTGCTACTGCGAGTACTAGTCAAGTACACATTAATAACATGTATATCACATATACCTTTGTTTGCCTTGCCAGCCTTCTTGTCCGCCAAATACTTGGGGCAGTTGTGCTTCTAATGGCCAGTCCCCTTGCAATAGTAGCACTTGGTATCAGACTTAGGGCCAGCTCGGGGTTTCTTTTCCGGTGCGGCAACAGATTTGCCGCCCTTCTTTCCCTTCTGCTTGCCTTTTTTATCCTTCTTGAAACCGGTGGTCTTATTAATCATCAACACTTGATGTTCTTTCCTAATCTCCACTTCTGCAGTCTTAAGCATTGACAGAAGCTCGGGAAGAGACTTCTTCATGCCCTGCATGTTATAGTTCACCACGAAGCTCTTGTAGCTAGGTGGCAGATATTGGAGAACACGATGTATGCCTAAGTCAATGGGAATCGTTATTCCCAAGGACACAAGTTTATCGGCGTACCAAGACATTTTGGGTACGTGCTCACTAACAGAGCTGTTCTCTTCCATCATGCAGCTAAAGAACTTTTCAGAAGCATTATAACTCTCTACGGCAGCATGGGTATCAAAAATCATTTTCAATTCTCCCATGGTATCAAAGGCATTGCCATTTTCGAAACGCTTTCGAAGTTCTGGATCTAGCCCATATAGTATGCCGCAATGAACTAAGTTGTGGTCCTCCTGACGAGTTATATAGACATTCTTTTCCTCGTCAGGGGCATCAGGAGCTGGTGGGGGGCCTAGCGGCGCCTCTAGCACATATTGCTTTTGTGCAGCAGTGAGGAGAATCCTCAAATTCATAGCCCAGTTGGTGAAGTTGCTACCATTCGTAGCAAGCTTCTCTTTCTCCATGAACACATTGAAATTAAAAGCAAGTGGTGCCATCTACAACAGAATTTGTAAAGTTTATTTAGACTAAGTTTATGATAGAATGAGTTCAATTAATCCAAATTACTAATGAACTCCCACTCAAAAACGACATCCCTCGTGTCTTTTTGGTGATTACATGAACCAAATCCACTACACCAAGTCCGATCATCACGTGAGTCGGTGTAGCCTCAAAGGCGAGCATCAATATGGGCATCATATCAACTATATTACTCATGCTTAACATTTCGGTCCGTGTTCCGAGGCCATGTCTATACATGCTAGGCTCGTCAAGTAAGAACCTTAGTATTCCGCGTGTGTAAAACTGTCTTACACCCGTTGTATGAAAGTGTGGAGTCGAGTACACCCGATCATCACATGATGTCTCAAAACACGATCCATAGAACGATGCATACTGAAGGAAGAACACATTTTATCTTGATATCTAAATGAGGGATCATCTTACAATGCTAACAAAAGCGCCAAACTAGCAGTATAAGATACTAACATCTAATGTGTAAAGTGAGATGATATGGTCCATGCATTTGATCTCTATCATTTGCATCGTGGTATGATCTCTATCATTCCTTTGTGTGTAAAGCCAAGGTCTATGGAACTTACATGTTAAGTGTGTTGTAAGAGTATCTATCATACATCTACTTACAACAATACCATATCAAGACACTAGCCGAGCAACGATCTAAACTAGATTCCTCTAATTTATCAATTGCAAGTTTTACGTGGCTTAGGGCTTCGGAGATAGAACCGGTCTTACCTACGAACATAAACCACAACAAGGATAACCAAGTTATTAGCAACTCGTTGTAAATCAAATATTGACTATAGTAGGAGAGACAGACACCCGCTAGCCACTTATACAAAACTAGTTGCATGTCAGTCGTGGAACCGGTCTCATGTACGATGACATGTAAGGTTGGTCCGGGCCGCTTCATCCCACTATGCCACCAATATCCAAAATACATAGAAGATGCAATAACATGATCATCATCTCCCACATATAAACATATGTGTACTACCCGTGCAAAGCACCTACGCATAGATCAGGCTCTGATACCACTATTGGGTCCATAGCATAGAAAACAAAAAATTTCCTACGATGAGAACTATACGCCAAGATCTATCCACTAGATACAGAGCAACTGATGGACATACATCCATGGAGAACTTACCCTCGAAGACAACGAGTTTTTTAATGAGTAGGAACTCGTGGTTGATGTAGTCGTACGCTTGCCGATCTCAAGATCGTGTGGAAGTCCGAGCGCCGCAAATCAGCAACACATCCGTCCTCACACACACGTTCAAGCCACCGGGCAACCTCCACCTCCTCGCTCTAGTGAATCAGCGGAAGCAGCAACTCCTTCTAGACGCAAGGCCACCGAGAACATGTATCTCGCTAATCCGAGACCATGGGGGAATATCTAGAGGGGGAGAGAGATCCTTCACGAGGAGGTGTGCTTTGTGAGGGAGGAGAGGGGGGCCTTTTATAGGAGAGGGGGACAGAGATCCTTCACGAGAAGTCTCTTGTGTCCCCAACACACCCAATACACTTTCAGGTGTATAGGTGCACTAGTTCGGCGAAGAGATAGTGAAATACAAGTGGTATGGATAATTATAAGTGGTAACGGTGATAGAAAATAGCTTGATGGCATGGAAGAGACTAAAGTAAAACTGAAATAAAGATGGAAGCAAGCAAACATGTAACAGATCTAATTGCAAACGTTGTATCAATGCTTAGAAACAAGGCATAGGGATCATACTTTCGCTAGTGAACACTCTCATATAAATATCTTCTCTTTATGATACTACTCTTAACTACTCTCCGGTTAGACACTCTAATCGATGGTAGGGCTATAACAACACACCTCAAAGTAAGCCTTTCCCATCTAGATAACCCCACACTATCACCTTGAGCACTAGATGGTTCCAACAAACACCGCAATTTCATAGAGACATCCAACTCCAAATATAACTCATAACAAGTATTTGTAATCTCTAGCCTAAGTGCCACCATGGTGTGCACGCTGTCACTTTCACACACATGGGGAGAGCAGAGATCTATTAAAGCACTTGAGTAGCAAGGTAGATCTACTTGATTACAAAGCTCATGATCACAATATGATCATGCATAGAGAGAGAGATGAACACATAGCTACCGGTAGAACCCTCAGCCTCGAGGAAGAACTACTCCCTCATCATCATGGGAATCAGCAACGGCGATGGAGATGGTGGTGGAGATCGATGGAGATGGCTCCGGGGGCACTTCCCCGTCCCGGCAGGGTGCCGGAACAGATACTTTCTGTCCCCCGAATCTCCCCTTCGGTGCCGGCGGCGCTGCGGAACTTTTTGTGGCTGGAGGCTTGACGATCTAGGGTTTTTGCCTCGGGGGAGATATATAGGCGAAAGAGGCAAGGTCGGTGGCCGGCCAGGGGGCCCACACCATGCCCTGGCGCGGCCAAGGGGGACCCACGCCCAGGGTTGGTGTGGCCACCCTGTGTCCCCTCTCCGTCTTGTATTCTGGCTTCGTGAGTCTCCGGGAAAAATAGGCATATTGGCTTTTGTCCCGTCCAATTCCGACAATATTCATTTTCTGACTTTCTGGAACCAAAAACAGCAGAAAACAGCAGAAAACAGGCAACTGGCACTGTGGCTCTTGTTAATAGGTTAGTCCAAGAAATCATATGAAAAGTACTCCAAAGTGTGGACAAAACATAAGAAAGTAGATAAAACCAAGCATAGAACATCAAAAATTATCGATGCATTTGCAATGTATCAACATCCCCAAGCTTAACTCCTGCTTGTCCTCGAGTAGGTAAGTGATAAAAAGAAAGAATAATTTTTGAGGTGACATGCACCATCATAAACTTGATCAAAGTATTTGTAAAACATTCAATGCTGGGATCATAGTACTTCAATCATAACAAGAAAGACAAAGTTCTAGCAATAAGGCAAAGCAACTATGTTGCAACATGAAAAGGCACAAACAAAAGATTCATGAATAACAATGATTTGCAATACATTTGTTTGTTTCACATAAAGAAAGCATAGCATACTGGCATTCAGCTTGTCCCTCATAGAGTAGCACACATAAATGCATAGGACACCTTCAAAGTTCATAAGAGTGAATAGATACAAATAGTTTAAAACAAGGAATATCAAAGTTATGCAGCAATCAACAAGTCTTGGGACAATGCACATAGAACTAAGAATGGCCACTATGCTCTCAAAGTAGGTGTATAAAGATATAAGGTGGAGACTCAACATAAAAGTAAAAGAAAGGCCTTCATAGAAGGAAGTAGGGATTCAAGTTTCATAAAGAGCTTCCAAAAATTATGATACTTGTTAGCTTTAAGCTCTCATTGCCCCTATCATAAGCATCTTGAAGTGATTAAGGTTAAAGTGAACAAACTATGGTGTATATGCTTGACGAAGTATAAGTTGGAAATCTCATGTCCCTTGAATACGAGGGCAGCTCCTCATGCTACTCAAGTTTAGTTACCGTTAAGTTCTTGTCATAGTAAGTACATGTGTATCATAGAGAACCGCCAACGGGGTACCCCTTGACCGATGATACGGAAGAATCCCCATATCAAAATGACAAGGCAAGCAGACAACGAGCATCTCAGCAATCTTCTTATTTACCGTGGGAATATGGTGCTTTTTTCTCTCTTTCCTCTTTTCATATATCTCTTTTTTCTCTTTTCTTTTTCTCTTTTTTCTCAATATCTGACTCTTTTTTTTATAAGAAGAATGCTCCATAGACAGCTCATTATGGTTACGCTGCAGGTTTCCACCATGACAACATGGATTAGACCAGCGGCCCAGGCGTTTCTCTAACACACATACATAACTCCATGGACTTACAAGCTCCCCTTTCATTTCACACCGACGACATCCATAGACAAAAGAGCATGATATCAACTAGGTACAAAGTACAAGTGCAATGTTGAAAGCGTTCCCCATGACAGCATGGTTCTGCTAATCCCCAACAAATAAGTGCAAGCATATAAATCATAGATGACATAATGGTTCAAGTTTATTTAAGGGCAATAAAAGTAAACTGTGCCATCAAGTTCGTGAGAGCTTTAATCACTAATTTTCACATAACAAATTTAATTCGAAAGGTAGATAAAAACAAGAATATACTTGGAATAGCATAAGCTAATAGGTAGGTATGGTGGACTCTTTGGAATAACTTGGTTTTAGGAGTTGGATGCATGAGTGGAACTCATACTTAGTTACGGAGGATAGCAAAAGACTGGGAGCGACAAACTAAGAGAGCAATGATGGTCATAATCATGCAGAGCGACAAAACATCATTAATCAAAGCATAAAGTGATATTACAAGTCGAAAACTAAAGGAGCATAAAGGCTATGGTGACTTGGGATAGTCATACATGGTGTGAGCATGTGCCAAGTCAAGCCAAATAAAGCATCAAAGGAGAATACCACAATACTATGCTTTAATATGCTAAAACAACGCATGATTCTTCCAAGTCACATTAATCAATCTCAATTGTTTATAACATGTCATGCTACAGCAAATAATACTAAGCATAAAGCCAAAAAAATATCAAGCATGGCATGACAAAGCATAGGCCACAGTCAAAAACAAGCTCTCTTTACCACTTAAGCATGAGCTTTCCTACTCTTTTCCAATCCAAACCAAACTATTTGCAAACCAATGTATGTAAGAGGGGGTCCAACCAATTTATTCAGCAAACTAAGCAAACAAAGCAAACGAAAAACCAAAATGAAAACGAAAAATAAGACGCTCCAAGAACAACACAACTGTGCATGAAACAATAAAAATGAAACGTTTGGAAGAAACCTGGGATTTTTATTAATGAAGAGGGGGATGCCTTGGGCATCCCCAAGGTTTGACGCTTGTAATTCTTGGATATTTCTTGGGATGACACGCCTGGCATCCCCAAGCTTGAGATTTAGTCCATCTTTCATCTCATATCTCATTCCTTCCATACACCTGAAATTTTTTCCTTCATACAAAACTTAACACAATCTTTATTAGCAACATTAGTGCACTCAAGATAATAAGTCTTTGGGTTAAGTTTCAAAACCAATAAAACTTTCATTAAAACACAAGCTACTGTAGCACATCCCTCAAAAATCTCAATTCCCCAAAAGAACTCAAAAAGGAACCAACAAGAAGCAAATGCAAATAATGGCAGAAATCTGTCAAAACAGACCAGCAGGTAAAGACGAATTTTTTCAAAGACCTTGTGTTTTTCAAATCGAAAAGTGTTGAACTAACGAAAGTTAGATAACAACATGGGGCAGAAGCACAAACATTCGCGCCTCAAAAGGACATACAGACATTTTACACGAATTTTTCCGGTGAAACACAAAAACCTGTTTCGGGGCAGCAACTTTCCCAAGCATTACTTCTCTCTCATTAGAGGTTACTCTTGGCACAAAAAGCAAATAAAAAGGATAAGGAGTGGTTATTACAGAGGTAATAACTTTCAAGACTCATCTAAAACTTTTGGGTTATCTCCCAATAAGTACTTTTCATTAACGCCTTTAAGTTAGGCTTGATAGTTTGAGAAGATGCTCACATAAGAAATATGAATTGAAGTAAAAGAAAGCATTAAGTAGCAAATTCAAAACACATTTAAGTCTAACCCACTTCCTATGCATAGGAATATTGTAAAGAAACAAGTTATGAAAGCACAAAGCAACAAGCATACTAAAGCAAAACAAGTGCAACTTCAAGACTTTCAACATAAAGAGGGGAAACTTAATATCGTTGAGATTCATAAGACCATGTTTCCCTCTCTCATAATAACTTTCAGTAGCATCATGAATAAAATTAACAATATAACTATCACATAAAACATTCTTATCATGAGCCACATGCTTAAAAGAATTAATACTCTCCACATAAACATAGTCATTCTTATTAATTGTAGTGGGAGCAAAATCAACAAAATAGCGATCATTTTTATTCTCATCACCATAATCATCAAATGTAGGAGGCATATTGTAGTTATAATTAATTGCCTCCTCAATAGTAGGTAGACTGAAAATATCATATTCATCATTGTAATCATCATATATTGCAGGCATAGTATCATCAAAGTAAATTTTCTCCTTCGTGCTTGGGGGACTAAAAATATCATGCTCATCAAAATCAGCTTCCCCAAGCTTAGACTTTTCCATAGCATTAGCAATAATGTTGTTCAAAGAATTCATACTAATAACATTGTTATTATCATGCAAATAAAGTTCCATAGGTTTTTTAATTTTCTCTTCAAACACTTCATGTCCTAACTCAAGATAAATACTATAAAGCTCTCTAATTTTTTGTTGTTTTCCATTAAGCCTAACTAGTGAAAACAAGAAACAAAAAGAAAAAATATAAGAATCTGAAATAACTTCGAGCACTGTGAGTACCTTTTACCTTACCTCCCCGGAAACGGCGCCCGAAAATAGCTTGATGTCTATGCACTTCTATTCTTGTAGATAGTTGTTGGGCCTCCAAGTGCAGAGGTTTGTAGAACAGCAGCAAGTTTTCCCTTAAGTGGATTACCCAAGGTTTATCGAACCCAGGGAGGAAGTGGTCCAAGGTATCCCTTCTCAAGCAACCCTGCAATCAAGATACAAGAAGTCTCTTGTGTCCCCAACACACCCAATACACTATTCAGGTGTATAGGTGCACTAGTTCGGCGAAGAGATAGTGAAATACAAGTGGTATGGATAATTATAAGTGGTAACGGTGATAGAAAATAGCTTGATGGCGTGGAAGAGACTAAAGTAAAACTGAAATAAAGATGGAAGCAAGCAAACATGTAACAGATCTAATTGCAAACGGTGTATCAATGCTTAGAAACAATGCCTAGGGATCATACTTTTGCTAGTGAACACTCTCTCATATAAATATCTTCTCTATATGATACTACTCTTAACTACTCTCCGGTTGGACACTCTAATCGATGGTAGGGCTATAACAACACACCTCAAAGTAAGCCTTTCCCATCTAGATAACCCCACACTATCACCTTGAGCACTAGATGGTTCTAACAAACACCACAATTTCATAGAGATATCCAACTCCAAATATAACTCATAACAAGTATTTGTAATCTCTAGCCTAAGTGCCACCATGGTGTGCACGCTGTCACTTTCACACACATGGGGAGAGCAGAGATCTATTAAAGCACTTGAGTAGCAAGGTAGATCTACTTGATTACAAATCTCATGATCACAATATGATCATGCATAGAGAGAGAGATGAACACATAGCTATTGGTAGAACCCTCAGCCTCGAGGAAGAACTACTCCCTCATCATCATGGGAATCAGCAACGGCGGTGGAGATGGTGGTGGAGATCGATGGAGATGGATCCGGGGGCACTTCCCCGTCCCGGCAGGGTGCCGGAACAGAGACTTTCTGTCCCCCAAATCTCCCCTTCGGTGGCGGCGGTGCTGTGGAACTTTTCATGGCTGGAGGCTTGACGATCTAGGGTTTTTGCCTCGGGGGAGATATATAGGAGAAAGAGGCAAGGTCGGTGGCCGGCCAGGGGGCCCACACCATGCCTTGGCACGGACAAGGGGGACCCGCGCCCAGGGGTGGTGTGGCCACCCTGTGGCCCCTCTCCGTCTCGTATTCTGGCTCCGTGAGTCTCCGAGAAAAAAATAGGCATATTGGCTTTTGTCCCGTCCAATTCCGAGAATATACATTTTTTGACTTTCTGGAACCAAAAACAACAGAAAACAGGCAACTGGCACTGTGGCTCTTGTTAATAGCTTAGTCCAAAAATCATATGAAAAGTACTCCAAAGTGTGGACAAAACATAAGAAAGTAGATAAAACCAAGCATGGAACATCAAAAATTATAGATACATTTGCAATGTATCACTCCTCCCCTACCATGGCCGGCGTCCAAGGAGGGAGCCCCCTCCTCTTCCTCATTCATGTGGTGGAAGCTCCACTCGCATCAATTCAAGCTCCACCCAAAGTTCCACTCACATGCATTAAAATTCCACCAAATTTAATCCAGCTCTCAACTAATAAAACTCTTTTATTTATTTTATTCAGAATTTTGTTAATTACTTTAATTAACAAACATTCACATAAAACCCCTTGCAACATTTCAATATCACATGCAGAACCACTTTCTGCAATTTCACCCGAAACAATTCCGGTTTCTATCGAAACAATTCCTGTTTCTATCGAAACATTTCCTACGCTTTGCAAACCTTTTGTCTGAAACATATGTGCTCCTAAATGGTGTCCGACAATCCTTAAGTGTGTCACCCTACGGTTCGCGAATAATGTAGACATGATTGAGACTCCTCTCAGATCAATAATAATAAGCGGGACCTAGAGATCCATACTGACTCCTGCACATTCAACGATGACTTCTGTGATCGTGAGAACCTTTAACGCTAGTAATTTAATTCCTTTGTCTCATGATATAATACATGTTCGAGATTCGATCATCGGTATCCAAATACCTAGTTTGATCTCGTTACCGACATGCACTCTTTTCTCGTTCCCGTGATATAACATTCTAGTGATCACATCACTTGCTTGCAAGCTATCTTAATGTGATATCACTGAGAGGGCCCAGAGTATATCTATCCGTCATCGAGATTGACAAATTCCACTCTTGATCCATGAGCCTCAACATAACACGTTCGTAGCACTGAACCCACCTTTATAATCACCCTGTTACGGTGTGATGTTTGATGTTATCAAGACACTCTTCCGGTGTTAACAATTAACGTGATCTCATGGTCTAAGGACTAAGATTACTTCGTATGATGTTATAGCAATGTAAACATAATGACTTGATTGTAATGCTATACTTCGGATGAATGTTCATCACATCATTTCACAAATGCTGTGACCTCGTTATTAACAACATCCAATGTCCATGATCAGGAAACCTTGATCATCTTGTTAATCAACGAGCTAGTCTTAAAGAGAGGCATAACTAGGAACCCTTTTTGTTTATTAGACACACATGTATTTACGTTTCCTATCAATACAATTATAGCATGCAAAATAAACATCTATCATATACAAGGAATACATAATAATAACTTTATTATTGCCTCTCAGGGCATATTTCCTTCAAGTAGTTCATCTCTAGACTATGGGTCCATGTAGTAGCTAGATGGCTGGTTCTCCTCCTTTGTGCTATCATGTTTACATCTTGTGAGCTCCGTTCATGATCAAGATCATCTATTTGTAATTGTACATGTTGTGTTTGCGAGGATCCGATGGATATTGAGATGGTATTTAAAATTGATTATTGATTATATCATTTCTTTGTCATTTGTGATCTTGCATGCTTTCCGTTGTTAGTAGCTATCTTTGCCAAGTAGATGCTAGCAACTCCAAGAGTTAGTATTTATGCTCGATAGTGGGTTCATGCCTCTGGTAATCTGAGGAAGTGACAAAAATCTCTAAGGTACTAGATGTGTTGCTGCTACTAGGGAGAAAACAACAATCCTTTTTTTATAGAACAATTGTATTGTTTACTTTACACACAATTCGTAATGCAATTATCTGTTGCTTGCAACTTAATACTGGAGGGGGTTCGGATGATAACTTGAAGATGGATTATTAGTCATAGATGCAGTTGGATGGCGGTCTATGTATAATGTTGTAATGCCCAATCGAATCTCAAAGGAGTCAAGATGAGTAGTGTATGCTTGTATGCTTTCTCGATGTTTGTCAATTGCCCCGCTGTAATTTTTTCACCCAACATGTTATCTATCTTAAGGAGAGCCACCTCTAGTGAACTATGGACCCCGGTCCTTTCTTTTACTTTCAATCTACAATCAACTGTTTACTGATTTTTGTTTACTTTATGCAAACTATTACTTTCTTCCATTCGATACGTTTAATCCTTTGTTTTTAGCAAAACCGGCGAGATTGACAACCTCATCGCAAGTTGGGGGAAAATTTATGTGGTTGTGTTGTGCAGGTCTCCACATTGCTACTACCACCGGTAGAGGCTCAACTAGCAACACCTTTGGGGTGTTTCCTTGCTCCTACTGGTTCGATTAAACCTTGGTTTCGTACTGAGGGAAAACTTGCTACTGTGCTCATCATACCTTCCTCTTGGGGTTTCCCAACGAGCTCGATATATTTTGGGCCATCAGGGACAATTTGGATTTTATAGTACGCTTCTAAAGAAGAATCTTAATAGCACTCCTATCGTGGGTGTTTTGAAATTCTTTAATAAATTCATCGGTCATCTCTAACCATCTTCAATATCATAACTTTCTCTAGACTCAGGTGAACTGACAGGTGTAGTAGTGTCTTCATTAGGAGTTTCAGTATTTCCAGCTATAGTTCTAGAAATCGTAGCATCTAGGAAAGGACCTAATGAACCACTTTTATCAAGCACAGTAGAAGAAGCATCATAAGTATCAGAAGATTCAAATTCAGCAGTAGTAGTGGTGTGTGTAACATGTGTATGTGGTGGTGTAAGGAGCTTACTCATAAAAGATGGTGAATCCAGAGCAACAGAGGTGTTCAGAACTATACATCTTCTTGTAGTGGATGGTAAAATAGGAACCTTTCCATCACGAGTCTTACCCATGATGGATGGATGGCAGCGAACAATAGTGATTCCAAGTGAACTTGATAAATAAAGCTATGCTCCCCGACAATGGCGCCAAAAAATAGTCTTGATGACTCACAAGTAAAGGGGGTGTATTGCAGTATTTTCGAGGGAAGTAAAACCCAATTTATTGATTCAACACAAGGGGAGCCAAAGAATATTTATATGCCTTAACAACTGAGTTGTCAATTCAGCTGCACCTGGAAACAATCTTGCTCGCAGCAGTTTATCAGTAGCAACAGTTTTTTAGTAGCAATAGCAAAGTAATAGCAATAGCAAAGTAATAGCAGTAGTAAAAGTAAAGACAATAGTAACAATTGTAGTAAACAGCAGGATTAAAGCACGGTAGGCATAGGGATGGATGGAGGGCGTTGCATGGACAAGACAATTCATATAGCAATCAGAACATAGGGCATTTGCAGATAAATAAGATAAAGCATCCAAGTACTAAATAATCATAGGCATGTGTTCCATATAGTCATACGTGCTCGTAATGATACTTGCACAACATGTTTTATCCTGCCAGCCCATTTGTAGCGGGGCCTCAAGGGAACTACTGGCAATTAAGGTGCTCCTTTTAATAGAGCACCGGAGCAAAGCATTAACACTCCATGAACACATGTGATCCTCACATCAAAGCCAGTCCCTCCGGTTATCCTGATTGTTGTCACTTAGGGGCCATTGGCTTCGGACAACAATATGTGTATACAACTTGCAGGTAAGACCATAAACAATAATATCATAATGAATCAATAACATGTTCAGATCTAAAATGATGGCACTCGGGCCCTAGTGACAAGCATTAAGCATAACAAGTTGCAACAAAGTCAAAAAGCACTAATAATAGATACTGGGCACCATGCCCTAACAATCTGATGCCATTACATGAACGATCTCATCCAATCCCTACCATCCCATAGCCTACAGTGGGAGATTCCTCACTCATATATGGGGGAAACATGGATGGTCGATGGAGAATCGATGGTGATGATGATGGCGATGATCTCCTCCAATTCCCCATCCCGGCAGGGTGCCAGAATGGAGTTTCTGGTTCCAAATCGCAGAATCTGGTGGTGGCGGCATAACGGAACTCTTTCTGGAAAAACGTCAAACCCCCCTTGGTTTTTAGGTCAAGAGATAACTTATAGGCGAAGAGGGAGGCCGAGGGGGGAGCCAAGGCAGCCACACCACCCCCAGGCGCGGCCTGGCCTGGCCCACGCGGCCAGGTGGTGTGGGCCCCTCATGGCCCTACTCTGTCTCATCTTCTAGCTCCGTGAGTCTTCTGGTGAAATAGGATTTTCGGCATATTTTCCGGGATTTTTCCTAATAGTTGATTTTCTGCACAAAAACTAGACACTAAGGTAATTCTGTTGAAAACATCGTTAGTCCGTGTTAGTTGTATCCAAATCACACAAGTTTAGAGGAAAAATAATAGCAAAAGTGTTCGGGAAAGTAGATACGTTTTGGACGTATCACCCAACGAGGAGTAGAAGGTGTTGATGAGTGGTATGGATCAAGAATTCTCTGTAAATACTTAGCAAATGGATTTTTAGGGGTTTTTGATAATGCATATAGATAAAGTACAAGTAAATAAAAGACAATAATAATAAATGCAGCAAGTGGCCCAATCCTTTCTGTAGCAAAGGACAAGCCGGTTGTATTACTTAAGATGACCAAACATTTTCGAGGACACATGGAAATATCGCCAAGTGCTTTCTCTTCATATAATTGATTAATCTTCTTTGGTTGGATAAGTGTTGTGTGGGTGAACCTGTGCTAATGTACTGACCTTCCTAGGACTAATACATACTTGTGATTATACCCCTTGCAAGCATCCACAACTACAAGAAAGTAATTAAGATAATAACCTAACCACAGCCTTAAACTTTGAGATCCTACACTCCCTTGTGCAAAGGTTTCCTAATAGGGTTTCAGGTTTCTGTCACTCCGGCAACCCCTACGATTAGTATCCAAATACACAATGCATTCCCCTAGGCCCATAAAGGTGAAGTATCATGCAGTCGACGTTCACATGACACCACTAGAAGAATAACACCACAACTTAAATATCAAACCATTGAATCTTTTGTCAACACAATTTCACTACTAACAACATGATTTCTCCCATGTCCTCAAGAACTAAATGAACTACTCACAAGACATCATATGGATCAAGATCAGAGATAAAATAATGATAAGTAACAATCTGAACATGAACGATAATTCAATGGTTCCACTAAATAGCATCAACTACAACGAGTAATCAACACCGGGAAAGTTTCCCCTAAGAACTATGCAAGATTCAACCCAATTGTTACAGCGGTACGGAGTGGTGATGATGGTGCTGGTGGAGATGATGATGATGATGATCCCGATGAAGTCCAGCTTGATGGTGGTGTTGATGGAGATGACTCGCCTCTCCGTGAAGGAATTTCCCCGGAAGATTTTTGCCTGCCAGAGAGCTCTTTCTCTCTCTTTAGTTTTTTGCCCCGTAGAGGCGGCATAACGTTTCTGTGGTCGCCCCCGAGTCTTAGGGTTCCGAGAGGATTATATACGCCAAAGAGCAGAGCCAGATGTGGGCTAGGGTGGCCACACCAGCTGGTGGTGCGGCCTAGGGTGGCCCGCGCTAGGGGGTGGTGTGGGCCCCCTATGGCCCATCTCCGCTCCCCTTCTGGCTTCCTTCGTCTTCTGGAAAAATAGGATTTTCCATATATTTTCCGGAATTTTCTGATCTTCGTGAATTTTGCCTCCAAACAGTGTCTTTTCCGTCAGAATCCTGGCTTCAGTGGTCCATCCTCCAAAAGTCATAAACCATGCAAAAATAGATGAAATAACATAAGTATCATCTCTTAATATAAAATATATCAATAAATAACAGTAAATTATGATATAGAATAGTGATGCAAAATGGACGTATCATCCGTTCCTCCTTCTTTTGGTAATATGCACCATTAATTTATGTTTCTTGTAAGGTAGACCTGACAACGGTCCGTGGATAACCATTTGCCAATGATTACACTGCCCAAGCACACTTTCACGATGAGGTAATCGAACCAGGATGTTTGTTCAATGTTTTGTGCATTCGACCAAGTTACCCTGTCTTTGAAACTGTTGTTCGTCCATTGTCGCATGTAGTAATTCTGGAAACTATAAACGAGGTGCTATATGAGGCAATGTTTCGCCTATACAAACTTGCAGTATACAAATTTGCCGATGATTAGGCTGACCAAGTGCACTTTTAGGATGGAGTTATCGAATCAAGTGGCATGTTCATTGCTTGGGCATTCGACTAGATTCGCTAACTCCATCTCTAAAAATGTAGTGTGTCAAGTGCCACATGTAGTAAGAATCTGACACTGGGAAGGGCACTATATGAGGCAATGTTTCCACCTTTACGAACTGCCAATGATTAGGAGAGTTTCACATGCATCAACTTTCTCTAGATGGGCTTTAGTACCTAGTATTTTTTCCTAAAGAGAAAATCCATGCAGGATCCTTGGTACTAAGGGATCATCTATGGAGATATGTTTGATTGTTCTGCTCTTATGTCCTTGATATGAGGCACTATGATCTGTGTGTTGCTACTTTGTATTTCTTCATCGTTTGTTTGCTACTGATGATTACAAATATCACACAATGTAACTTTAGGGAAGGTTGATTGAACCTTGTTTGTACAAACCATGTATTTATGCATATGATTTGGTCCGCTCACACCGTCCCTAAAGTTGATGTACATTGCCACATTATGTGAGTGCAATATTGGCAAATATGTGGCATCATAAGTACCTCTTTCAAATTCTTTGTGTGTTACGCAACCGATGGCCTTGTGTAACGCGTTCATGTTCATTGCTTTGTTTTCTAAGAGTACTAATATATGTCATCGCAGGCTGTGAAGATCGGTGGCCGGGCAAAAGAGGCTGACAATGGCTTGGACAAGAGGGCTCAAAAATCTGGAATGCCTCCCAATGTTAGCAACTGGGATGAGGCAGTGACCCATACCTAGTTCTGCAAGGTGATGATAGCACATGCCCTTGGATTGCTTCCTATCCCAAAGGCATTCAAGCCATATTTGGACACCGTCACGGACACAGTCACTTTGAAGCTGATGATTGGCTGTCAATGGGTCATCACGATCAAACATGTCAATGGTAAAACTTGTTTCGATCAAGGTTGGGCACCTTTTATAGTAGCTCATGACCTAAAGATCGGTTACTAGCTGATCTTTAAGAAGATCTTACAAGGTGGTCATCTACGACTATAGTCAAGACGAGGTTATAAAGAGGTGCCCTCAGCACCCTGAAGCATTCAGGAGGATCGTGGAGCAGCAATGAGTTATGTCTAGATGCTAGTAGTCAATCAAGTTTTATGTGATTTGTGCGTGTGGTCGTGAACTCCAGTATTTTTCCGTGCCCTATCGTCGATTTACATTTGCGTTTCTGTTCACTGTTATTGTGTTTTTCTTCAGTGGTATCCTCAATTCTCTCGGAAAGAGGTAACCATATCAGCAACGGTGCAGGCAACCAAACGTATTGCTTCCTATCATATGCTGGTGTTCATACGTGCGTCCAGGCAACCAAACAACCACATTTTTGTTTTTCATACATAAAAAAGGTATGCGGACTACCAAACTGGGTGCAATACATGGCCCAAGGCTTGTTTTCAACTAGCAGTGTCAGCTACAGCACAGCCGGACCGGACCAACATTTAGATGCAGGCTACCAAAGGTGCCCAAATCGTAGTGAAATATCCCGTGTACTATCAAAAGAGAACATTTATTATCTTATCTTTTTCCTTTCATTTCTCTCTATTTTTCTGTTGTCCTTTCTATTTTTGTTTTAACTTTTGTTATATTTTCTGGATTTTCCTTCCTAAATATCTTTTGTTTCAGTTTTCATTTTTATTGTTTGTAAATGCTTTTCATCAGTTCAAATTTCGGTTCCCTGAAACATGCATTCATGACGACATTCGCGCGCGGTTGATTTCCAACGCTGCGAGATGGACCTTTATGTAGTAGAAAAAGATACCGTTGCGAGACGGACTTGCGAAACCTAGGTTGTGGTGTCTACGCGCGCTGGCACGACCTGCAAGCTATGGTACATGCTACTACTATATCCGAGTTTGGCCGGTCCGCCAGCTCGGTCACATGCAGTACGAAGACGCGCACATGCCAAACATTATATAGTCAACCGATAAGAACGCGCGCAGTCACGGAACATAGGCGGCCGGGGTTCCTTGCTCCTCCGCGCGCGCGTGCCGCCAACATAACATAACAGTGTCGAACAGGAGAATGTTATCGTTTGACGACGATTCTCCATGCGTGTGTTCCGTAGTAGTACTACTACTAGTTTCCCCGTCAATGGAAATGCATGCCTATATATTTTGGTGACAATTACTGTATTACGCAGTGTAGGTGCATCTCGACTCTGACCGTAGCAGTATCAATAAACTTGCTTAGGTTAGTTCTAGTAAGAGTATCATAACTAGTATTATACATGCTATGCTAGCAAAAATTGAATGTGGCACAATAATTAATAAAAAAATGGTTAGAGTATCATAACACGTAAAACTAAAAATCCTAATACATGTAAATCTTGTACACAAGTTTACATTGAGATTCTACAAATCATTAAATATAATACTACTATGATACTACCACATGATACCATGTACTATGACGATAGTATCTACACTAGTATTATATGCATGATACTATGATAATCCCACTAAATCTTGTACACAAGTTTACATTGAGATTCTACAAATCATTAAATATAATACTACTATGATACTACCACATGATACCATGTACTATGACGATAGTATCTACACTAGTATTATATGCATGATACTATGATAATCCCACTATGACCAGCTAAAACTAGTCTAATGGGGTATCATAGGTAGTATCATGTATGCCATGTTGGCAAAATTCTAACGTGGCATGCTAATTAATGATGAAAGAGGTTTTGTTGGTATTATAGCACGTAGTACTAGAAAAATTAATCCCAAATGGATCTTGTACACACTTTTGTATTAAGATTCTAAAAAACAATAAATATACTAAGACTATGATATTACTATATAATACTATGCATTGTGGAGATGATGTCATATACTAGTATCATATACATGATACTATTGTATGGTACTCTCCATTGTGACTAGTCTAAGGCCTATCAGAATAGAAGGTCTCTTAACACGTTATGATAGGAGTCATCAAGACTTAAAAAATAATCATCACAATGGAGTGTATATTAGAGCGAGGACAATAGTAGAGCCAGCTGTTGGCTATAAGAAATATCCACGTCACCTATAGTCAAGCTAAAGCCAGCTTA
Organism: Avena eriantha; assembly: GCA_910589775.1. Classification (NCBI taxonomy): domain Eukaryota; kingdom Viridiplantae; phylum Streptophyta; class Magnoliopsida; order Poales; family Poaceae; genus Avena; species Avena eriantha. Next base: position 216,027,756 of record OU342744.1, on the reverse strand, counting down.
TACAACAGTTGAACACAAATTACAGTGATTTATTAGTAGTATGGCCTACCTTTCACTCTCATATAGTGCCTAGGAGTGTGTGCTATAGCTCGCTCTTAGCCAAGAGCTCAGTCATCTTCTCTCTCCGCTTCTCTTTCCTCCAACTTGACAAAAATATATTATTTAATTTCTTATAGCCTGCTTATATCACTTTATTGTACTTGCTATTAGATGTTGTTTCTTAGGAGGGTTACAACAATCATCTCTTTTTTCATTAAATAGCATACCACATAAGCAAAATGCCTAGAATATGGTGCTAAGAAACACCCATTGTGAAATACCTTACCTACTCCCTCAGATTCATAATAATAATTGTCATTAATTAGTACAGTTATGTACTAAATCACCTTATTATAAATCGGAGGGAGTAGTAATTAAGTTAACTCAATGAAGTTCACATCCTGATTTTGATGAACATTTTGAGTATGTGGTTCTTTCCCTTCTTAATTTGCAGTCAAACATTCTTTCCTTGTAGAGACGTATGATTGATAAATATCCTAAATTTCTGTGATTAACATGCTAGTTCTTGAATCATTAGCTAGCACTCATAGTCGATGAAATATCATGTAAAACATAAGTTAGTGTAACATGAATAATCCAAAGTTTAATTATTACATCCTTGCTTAGCTTATAGCTAGCTCAAATAAAACAGCGAAAACTTTAGTAAATCATGAGTCCATCAACCCTTTAGTCTTGTTGAGTGTAGACTCGCGGATCCTATGCACCTTTCAATCTCCAAATTCCGTACATGAAACATGCAACCAACGAGTTGGTCAATACTTTGAATGTATTGGAAAATTATAGCAAGGAAAGAATTTGACTATCACTACATGCAAGGCTAGGAGAAAGGCTTGAGGTTTATTTGCATAAATCCAATTTCCTTAGGTTAAGAAGATAGGAAATTCGTTTATCCTACTTTGTAAACTTTTACTTAGAAAATATAGGGTCGAGTGGAACACGAGGATATTATGCATCAAATGTCCAATCCTCAACCTAACACTTGATATTACACACCAAGTCCCAAAATCTCATCCATGGGCAATATTACACACGCCGTAGGGTTTTAAAAACTTAAGTTTGAAAAGAGAGAGGAAGATCCTTCAGATGCTCAAGTTGTTCTCTTCCGTGAACTCGGCCGATCAATTAGATATCTACTCTCGATAGTTTCTGCACTTTACCCACGATCCACGAAGTCGTTTTACAGACAAGACCATGACGAAGACTTTCCTTAGTAGTCCCTCTACCTTACGAATCCACCTGTGCCAAAGTATCCTTCAAATGGTGGTACCCAAGTGAGGTTTCCCACTAAGTATTAAGCCAAAACAGAGCCCATATGTATTGTAGTTGCACTTGAAGCTTCTGACTTCAGGAACATGGTAGATTTCTTTGATTCCTGGGCGGCCGTCCTCCACCAAAATTCCACTCATTGTCTTGACAACCAATCCGCTCAGAAGAAAACTTAGTTTTATTTTAAAATAGACTTGACAGGAAAAACTTCGCTCGAAAGAGTTTTTATACTTAGAAAAATTTTAGTCTTTGAAATCCACCAACGGTATTTTATATATATAGCAAAACACAAGCATAACACTTAGAAAAATTCAGAGAGAACCTATTAGGAGGGTAAATAATCCTAAGTATAGAGCTACTGATGGCATACTATAAAATAGCATCGCACTTGTAAAATATTTCTACTAAAACATCTACACATGCATACTACTAGTTTGAAGATCAAAACATGTATAGTAGCAAAACTGGAACAAAAGTGTCACTTGCCTTGATCCGACCAACACTCTAAGCAAAAAATACTCCTCAGCTCACTCTGAGCAATCTAACGAGCACACAAAAATAGATCTGTTCACAATTTTCACAAGAACAAAGCCACAATTGTAAATATGCATGCATGCAACATGGTAGTATGCAAGGGTGCTTTTAATTGATAGGGAGTATTATTCAGGAGCTATAATATGTTAAGTATGTCATTGGTCTCACTTTCCCACATATTTCAATTAAGTTTGATTATTAATACACTAAATATGCTCATAAAGGGGTCTATGCTTCCAATCTACCACGAGAAATATATATGACTCCTAAGCAAATTACTTCAATACAAAATTGTATATCTCGTAGTTATGAAGCCAACACAATAAGAATCAACTAAAACGGATCTACGGTTAATTTTCTATGAATTTTGCAAGTCATATAGTTTTTCTGTTTTTTAAACTAGGGATTTCTATTTTCGTACCCCTAGTTCGTTAGTTGTACTCAGTTTTCCCCGGTCGCTTAGTTTTTTCTCACTTTTGCCCTCCCTCCATCCCGAAACCCTCACATCCGATGCGCTCGGACGGGAGATGCCGTCAGATCAAAGGCTTGACCATTACATGCTGACCAGTGGGACCGTATTGGGACGGGTCGTGCGTTGAGCGTTACGTTATGTCGCCTCTACCGTTACATACTGACATGTGTGGCCAGGATAGACAGCGGATCAGCCATCCATCTCTCGCTGATTATGGGGGACGTGGTGTGGGACCATGTGGGGCACGTTTGGTAGTTACGTGCGTTCTGTCGCCTAAATTGGAAGTTTTCTTTTTTGTTATTTTTATGATTGCCTTTTTAAGAGCGTCTTTCCCTCCGTCTCTCTCGCTAACAGTTGTGTTTTTTTCTAAAAAAGGTAGCGAATCTAGAGCAGCTTCTCTATTCATTCGTTGTTCCTTTTGCCCTCGTTTTCCCCAATCTGATAGCAAATCTAGAGCAGCAAAACTAACCAGCACCATAAATTAATTCAGTAAATAGAGAAGATGTAGATAAAGAACCTAATATAGGTTATATAGTACGGTACTTAATGAGGTTCGACAATTAGGCTGTTCAGTAGTTGCAGTGGACAAGTTCAACATAGACAAGATAAAAAAAGCTGCTTTACAGCAGCAACAACAGATCAGTGGCCCCTCATGGCCTCTGCCAGGAGGGCCTCTGCCTCCTCCCTCTGACGCCTCCTCCACTTCTTGCTGACCAGTCCCTTGACCTTGTGCGCATTGGGCTTGATCGGGGGCATGCGACCCTCCTCGATAGTCACCCTTTGGAGGTTGCGGAGGTAAAGACCGAGCACCTGGTGCTTGGATATGAAGCCGTGGATGTTCATGGACTCGCCGTAGGTCCTCACGTCCTCGGCATGCTTCACGAGGAAGTTTAAGTCCGTGGCGTGGAGCCTCCTAGTGGGGCAGAAGGGGGCACATGTACACGTTGCCAACGAAGAAGTTGTTGTACTGGCCGGATTTCAGCCTCCTCGGCACATGACGAGTCTTGGTGTCCTTGGACTCGTCGTCGCTGTGGACGTCGCTGCTATCCTCTTATTGGAAAAAAAACCAGTAGAGTGCAATAAGGACATGATTGAGATATTTTGATTATCGGGATTGATTATTTACATAAATTAACCGATTGAGATCTCCTGATTATTCCCCAAATCTCAAACCAAATCGAATATTGATCCCAACTACGAACAGGGGGGTTCAAATATGAAAAGGGGGATTCATCGAAATACGATATCTAACACAAGATGATTAGCTACTGTAAAAATACGAACAGCCGAGCCCTAATAACATACAATATAGCATCCAACAATGGGAACAGGGGAAGAACAAGGGAAGGGGAGAAAACCCTAGTTACCTCCGACCATGGGTCGGTGATGCTGGTGTCGTAGGGATTCTCCGGCCTTATGGAAACAACCTCCTCGTAGGGGTCCCATCCAAGCGGGATCTGCCCGAGACCAGCGGTGGCCTCCTCGCCGGCGACTACGGCGGATGCGGGGATGGGGACAGGGGCCTGTACGGGGACGGGGGCCTCCTCGCCGGTGGCCTTGGAGGCGCTGATGGCCACCACGCCGTTGTTCTCCATCGTCGGTGTCGTTGGGGTTTTCTTGGGGGTTTGCAGAAGGTGATGGGATAGTGGAGACGGTTGAGTGAGCGAGTGAGTGATGAGAGTGGGGAGGCCTCTATTAAAGGAGAAGGGAAACGATGTTTTGTTGCACTACCGTGCACCGCATAACTGCGTACGCTACTACACCGTGCACGGCCACACGTGTCCGCTATCACCCCGTGCACCGCACACACGTACCGTGAGTCACGTTTTTTCCCTCGTGTCTAACCCTGGCGACTCAGTTGTACTCAGTTTTGCCCTCGAATGTAACACTGGCAGTTTGGTTCTACTCAGTTTTGCCCTCCAGTACTAACACTTCCGTGTGCAATATACTCAGTTTTACCCTCCGATGGCTGGTCAACAGAGAGTCAACGAATAAGTTTTAGCTAGCTAATTGAGTCATTTTATGCACAAATTTTTTAAAAAGAGCAAAACATAGTGGCATCTACCCAGGGAGTCTTATTATGTGACCTGCCACCATAAGAAATATATATAAACTAAGTTTTAACCTAAATCACCACTTCTAAAATCACCTACTATTTATGAAGGTTCATGGCTTTCTACTCAAGTCTCTTCCCAAAACATCTCTCCCCAAAACATCTCTCCCCAAAACATAGTTTGTCTGAATGAGGCAATAATTGTCAAACTGGTGTATATTTGAATTGCAAATAGTTTGATGTATGCCAAGATGTATTTTATTGTATAAAAGACGTATTTTCCATTTTTTCAATATTTTTCTATTTTATATTTGAATTCCTTTGTTAGTCTTGCCCTTGGTTTTAAGTTCTACTTAGTTTTGCACTTGGTTCTTAAGTGCTACTCAGTTTTGCCCTTTCTTTGTATCCATGTCTCGCACCTGTGCTTATCTTTGCTGCTACGCTCTAATTGGTCGAGACAGTTGTTACACGGATCGTTCCCACCAACCGTTTCTCCAATGTGATCTAGCGGACAATATAACCCCTATATCTGTCGGGGGGCACCCCTCTATCCGTGCAAAATAACGAGTATGCCACCGGCACTTTAACTCCATAAACAAATGAACTTAAATATAATTTGAAGGGAATGTGTTCGAAGGTGTATAATTTGTGCATTACAATCCACTCCATGGAAATGATAATCTCTCAAGATTTTCTTAGCACAACATTATCACGTATTAAGGGCGATTTCAAAGAGTTCAAAGCTGTATAATTTTTGTATACGCAAGTTTATGCATTATATTTCACTCCATGGAAATGATAAATGATCAGGATTTTATTAGCACAACATTATCATGACCTATGTGCGATTTCAAAGAGTTTAAAGGTGTATAATTTTTGTATACGCAAGTTTATGCATTATATTCACTCCATGGAAATGGCAATCTCTCAAGATTTTCTTAGCACAACATTAACATGTATTAAGTGTGATTTCAAACAGTTCAAAGGTGTATAATTTTTGTATACGCAACTTTATGCATTATATTTCACTCCATGGAAATGGTAATGTTTCAAGATTTTCTTAGCATAACATTATCACGTATTAAGTTCGATTTCAAAGAGTTCAAAGGTGTATAATTTTTGTATACGCAAGTTTATGCATTATATTTGACTCCATGGAAATGGTAATCTCTCAAGATTTTATTAGCACAACATTATCACGTATTAAGTGCGATTTCAAAGAGTTCAAAGGTGTATAATTTTTTATACGCAAGTTTATGCATTATATTTCACTCAATAGAAATGGTAATCTCTCAAGATTTTCTTATCACAACATTATCACGACCTAAGTGCGATTTCAAAGAATTCAAAGGTATATAACACTACAACAAAAAAGTCATGTAAAGACGCCTAACTTATGGGATACAGACATTAAATTTCATCTCTATGTCGTTGTAAAGACGCTATGATAAAGCGTCATACGAGCGTCTTCCCATGCACCGTCTCAAATACCACTGAGACGCATTGTCAGCATCTCGAAAGTAAAATGAGACGCTTTCAAAAGCGTGTTTAGGCTAAATAGAGATGCTTTGTATATGCCCAAGAGATCGTCTCAACCAACATTGAGTCGATTTATTTCGTCCTTGATTAAAGATAATTTTGTGTTATGTAAAATTAATTTATGCTTCAAATATTTGCAATCAAATAGCACGAGTGAACATCTTAGTAGTAGAATCAATTTCCAGCCATAAAAAACATTATAAAAGACATTGCTGTATAGAAAATATTTATTATATCATTTGATGCAATTGTACTTTGCATCTGAAACGTAGTACATTCTCAATTATAAAGACTTGCACACACGACTGGCTAATTCATAGAATTTCCGTGTACAATTTCCTAACTAACAGATACTTATTCTATTTGATATCCGAAATCTTTTGTTGCCCATATCACGCCTCTGTAGACTTCCTTTCCTCCCTATAACATGTAGCTTGAAAATCTTCGCGAACAGTATATATCCGGCAGAGTGACACTACACGAACAAAAATTCAATTAACACATTGTTAATAATTTGACAGCCTAATAGTATGCTTATTGTCTCAGAATACATACCGCGTGCAGCAGCAAAAATTTATCCTGGCGAGAGTTTTCATACGTACTAGATGAGTCCAGCAAAACCTGGCCCTGTTTGTAAATAAAGCCAAAACACTGAGGTCAGTTAATAATATATAATTTGAAGCTAGGTGCATCAAAATAATTAAAAAATGAAAGTTAATTTCTTCAGGTCGATGCAATTGGTGCCCTCCGCTATGAATGCCACATCCAAGCGCTGGCTTGTTTATTATTATCTGCACAAAATATACAACAATATTCATGAAAAGCAGGCAAATAGAGGACAAATACTAATCGGCAACGCACAAAAAAAATCAGAGATCTTAGAGAGAAGCGGAAGGGGTAACTAGTTGCAGGGAGGAATAAGAAGGCAAAGGCCAAGGAGCAGTTGATGGAGTCCAGCGGGAAGGAACAATTGATCAAGTCCATCACTCCAGCGGCAAGCAGAAATCATTAATCAAGTCTGCATGGAACTCACCAGATCCAACGTTGATCAATTCCAGCCTGGCTCTCGGCACAGACAGAGAATCAGCGCTTCCTAGGGCAGCCGCGCCGGAGGTGAGAAATCTATGGAGAAGGGCACCACGATCGGATCAGGTCGTTGTGGCGGCGGCCCTAGGTTTTACACGTATACTAGGAAAGAGAAAGGTAGACGTGGGTTGGTGAGGACTTGGGAGTTATTATAATTATAATTTTTTAATAATGCATTAAGCCTGGAGTTTAGGACGTTTGGTGCTGCGTCTCGACAAACGTCGCTAGATATGGCTTGACTACGGACGTAGGGACGAAAATAAGAGCGTCGAATGCACAGCGTCCCTACATGACTTTTTTCTTGTAGTGTAATTTTTGTATATGCAAGTTTATGCATTATATTTTACTCCATGGAAATGGTAATCTCTCAATATTTTCTTAGCACACCATTATCACGACCTAAGTGTGATTTTAAAGAGTTCAAAGGTGTATAATTTTTATATATGCAAGTTTATGCATAATATTTCACTCCATGGAAATGGTAATCTCTCAGGATTTTCTTAGCACAACATTATCACGTATTAAGTGCTATTTCAAAGAGTTCAAAGGTGTATAAATTTTGTATACGCAAGTTTACGCATTATATTTAACTCTATGGAAATGGTAATCTCTCAAGATTTTCTTAGCACAACATTATCATGTATTAAGTGCGATTTCAAAAAGTTTAAAGGTGTATAAACTTCATATATGCACGTTTACGCATTACATTCGACTCTACGAAAATGGGGGAGAAAATAATAATCTCTTAAGATTTTCTTAGCACGATATTATCATGTATTAAGTGCGATCTCAAAGAGTCCAAAGGTGTATAATTTTTGTATACGCAAGTTTATGCATTATATTTTCACTCCATGGAAATGATAAATGATCAGGATTTTATTAGCACAACATTATCATGTCCTAAGTGCGATTTAAAAGAGTTCAAAGGTGTATAATTTTTGTATAATTTCCGTATATGAATTATATTTTACTATATGAAAATGAAGCGACGACACGGACGCGGGCGCGGGGCTGGCTCGAGGTCCCATCTTATAATGCCAACCTGGGTAAGTTGTGGATTCGACGCTCACGTGGATAAGCTATGTGTCCGATGCTGATCTGGATAAGTGGAGAGATGTGTCCATTACGGGAATCGACTGAACGCGGCCACACTTATCAACATGTAACGGCAATGGTACACTACGGGACCTAACAGAACGCGGCCCTACTCGTCGGCACGTAACGGCGAGGATCCACTATAGGACCCAACTGAACGCGGCCCCACTTGTCAGCATGTAACGGAAAGGCAGACGGACGACGAGTTTCAGACCATGTGAGAGTTTCATACAAGGACATGGGCAAAAGTGAGGAAAACCTAAGCGGCTAGGGAAAACTGAGTACAACTAACGAACCGAGGGCACGCAAATAGAAATCCCTTTAAACTATTGCGACTAATCTGAGCCGTTAGAACTTGATCCGGTGGCTGACACAACACGTGGATCGTCAGCTTCCTTCGGCTCCAGCCGCGTCTCGAGCTTGGTTTGGCTGGCTTGCAGCTCCGGCTCGGCTCAGTTTGCTAACGTGGCGACATGTGATTGGGCGAAAACAACCCGACCCCGGTTCTAATCTACACCGTACGTGCTTGATCGAACATAGGAGATTGAAAGCTTCTTTACCTCAGGCGACGGTGGGTTCACGAAGATGGTGGACGGTGGCAGGGGCGTCAGGTGGTCGAGGTGGGCGAGGTTGCAGTGTTCCGACGGCCGAGAAAAACGACGACGAGAACCCACTCCTTCTCCCGGTCTTGTTCATCTCCTTAGTTGATCCTTCCATCCTTCCCCTTCCTGCTATGGCGACGGTGGGCGGATAGAGGAGCGTGATGATGGTGATGCTCATGTGCAATGCAGAGGGGGAAAAGGGTTAGGGCGACATGGAGAGCTCTCCAACTCCACTCCATAAAAACAGAGTTCTACACTTCCTACCATATATAACTTTAAAGAGCCATCTTGACACTACTTTGGTAACTATTATTGTATGAGTACTCTGCATATGACAAGTTGTCATGCCAACTAGACCCATAGTCTAATGCACAAGTTCTTAACATATCTTCTAAGATCTGATTAAATCTTTCTGTCTGACCACCTGTTTGCGGGTGGAAGGCAGTACTGAACTCTAGTTGGGTTCCTAGAGATTCGTGTAACTAGCGCCAAAATTTTGAAGTGAGCTAGGTACCTCTATCAGAGACAATTCCCTTAGAACACTATGCAAACTTATAATACTAGATATATAAATCTTGGCGAGTTTAGCACTCGTATAGGTGGTCTTTATGGGGATGAAGTGAGCCACTTTAGTGTTAATGACCGACTACTACCCAGATAGAATCATATCTAGAATGAGTCCAGGGTAATACCGTGATAAAGTCCATGCCTACCTTTTCCACTTCCAACGGGTACATGCAACAGTTGTAGTAGTCCTGCTGGCTTCTGATGTTCTTCCTTGACTCAGTTGCACACATCACATAAGGAAATATACTCAGCAATTTCTCTCTTCTGATTATTCCACCAGTATCTACCCTTCACATCCATGTACATTCTTGTGTTACTAGGGTGTATTGAGTATGGTGAGTCGTGAGCCTCCTGAAGAATTAACTTCTTGACATCAGGATCATTGGGTACGCACAAGTGCTTCTCATACCATATTGTTCCCTATTCATTCACATGAAATTCTTTTGCTTTACCCTTGCTTATATTAGCTTTTGTTTCTTCAACTCTTTGTCCTCCTTCTAGGCTTCTCTAATTCTTTCTAGAAGTGTAGGTACTCTATCCATAGATGCTAAGTATCCTTCTTGTACTATTTCCAACCTAATATATTTAAACTGCTTACACAAGTCCTTTAGAAGTTCTCATGCGGTAAGTCTGTTTACATAGAATTGCGGCTTAAGGCATCAACTACAACATTGGACTTCCCAGGGTGGTATTGCAAATCTAGGGCATAGTCCTTGATGAGTTCGAGCCGTATCCTTTGCCTCATATTCAACTCTTTTTGGGTGAAGATGTATACCAGACTCTTGTGATCCATGAATACATCACAATGTTTTCCCATGAGATAATATCTCCATACCTTAAGCGCACGCACAACTGACCCTAGCTCCAAGTCATGTGTGGGATAGTTATTCCCATGGTTCTTAAGCTGGCGAGAGGCATATGATACTACCTTCCCATCTTGCATCAGCACGCTACCAAGTCCTTGACGAGAAGCGTCCCAATAGACTTGGAAATTCTTCTGGATATCAGGCAGACATAGGACTGGTGTGATTACTAGACGTTTCTTCAACTCCTGGAAATCGGCTTCACATGCATCACTCCAATGGAACTTATTTTTATTCTTCAACAATTCGGTCATAGGTTTTGATATCTTGGAAAAGTTTTCAATGAACCTTCAATAGTATCCTGCAAGACCTAGAAAACTCCTGATATCACCCACATTCTTAGACGACTCCCATTCCGTCACGGAAGCTACCTGATACGTCCAAAACGTATCTACTTTCCCGAACACTTTTTGCTATTGTTTCTCCTCTATACTTGTGTGATTTGGATGCAACTGATGCGAACTGACATTGTTTTCAGCAGAATTGCCTTAGTGTCCACTTTTTGTGCAAAAAATCAACTATCAAGAAAAATCCCGGAAAATATGCCAAAAATCCTATTTCACCCGAAGACTCCAGGAGCCAGAATACGAGACGGAGAGGAGATCTGGGGTGGCCACACCACCTGGTGGCGCGGGCCAGGCCAGGACGCGCCAGGGAGTGGTGTGGGCCCCCCTAGGCACCCCCTCGGTCTCTCGCTTCGCCTATAAGGAGCCTTCTGACCTAAAATTTTCGGGGGGTTCGACGTTTTTCCAGAAGGAGTTCCGCTCCGCCGCCACCACCAAATTCCACAAAACAGCACCAGAAACTCCGTTCTGGCACCCTGTCGGGACGGGGAATTGGAGGAGATCATCGCCATCATCATCACCATCGCTTCTCCATCGACCATCCATGTTTCCCCCATCTATGAGTGAGTAATCCTCGGCTGTAGACTATGGGGATGGTAGGGATTGGATGAGATCGTTCATGTAATGGCATCAGATTGTTAGGGCATAGTGCCTAGTATCTTTTATTAGTGCTTTATGACTTTGTTGCGACTTGTTGTGCTTAATGCTTGTCACTAGGGCCCGGGTGCCATGATTTTAGATCTGAACTTATTATTGATTCATTATGATAGTATTGTTTCTGGTCCTATCTATAAGTTGTATACACACGTCGTTGTCCGGAACCTATGGCCCCGAAGTGATAGAAATCGGGATAACCGGAAGGGAAAGGCTTTGATGTGAGGATCACATGTGTTCACGGAGTGCTAATGCTTTGCTCTGGTACTCTGTTAAAAGGAGTACCTTAATTGCCAGTAGTTCCCTAGAGGCCCCGCTGCAAACGGGCTGGCAGGACAAAAGATGTTGTGCAAGTTCTCATTGCGAGCACGTATGACTATATATGGAACGCATGCCTAGGATTGTCTAGTACTTGGATGCTTTATCTACAATTGCCCTATGTTCTGTTTGCTATGTGAATTGTCTTGTCCATGCAACGCCCGTCCATCCATCCATATGCCTACCGCACTCGAATCCCAATGTTTACTGCTTTTGTTACTACTGTCTTTGCTTTACTACTGCTGTTACTTTACTCTTCCTACTACAAAACTGTTGCTACTGATAAACTGTTGTGAGCAAGATTGTTTCCAGGTGCAGCTAAATTGACAACTCAGTTGTTAAGACTCATAAGTATTCTTTGGCTCCCCTTGTGTCGAATCAATAAATTGGGTTTCACTTCCCTCGAAAATACTGCGATACACCCCCTATACTTGTGGGTCATCAAGACTATTTTCTGACGCCGTTGCCGGGGAGCATAGCTTTATTTATCAAGTTCACTTGGATTCTCTATTGTTCGCTGCTATCCATCCATCGTGGGTAAGTCTCGTGATGGCAAGGTTCCTATTTTACCATCCACTACAAGAAGAGGTACGGTTCTGAACACCTCTACCGCTCTTGATTCACCTGTTTGGAGTAAGTTCCTTACACCACCACTTACACATGCTACACACACTGCTACTACTGCTGAATCTGAAACTTCTGATGCTTATGATGCTGCTTCTACTGTGCTTGATAAGAGTGGTTCATTAGGTCCTTTCCTAGATGCTACGATTGCTAGAACTATAGCTAGAAATACCGAAACTTCTAATGAAAACACTACCCTACCCGTTAGCTCACCTGAGTCTAGTGAGAATTATGATACTGAAGAAGATTTTGTTGAGATGACTGATGAGTTTATTGAAGAATGTAAGAACACCCATGATAGGAGCGCTTCTAAGAGTCTCCTTGAGAGGTATACTATTAGACCCAAATTATCTCTTGATGCTAAGTTTGCTGCTTCTCCCATAAACATTATAGATGAAGATTATGATTTCTCTCTCGATCTATCTTACATAGCTATTGTCGAGAAAGGACCTTTTTGTGGGACTAAGAATGAGAGTGCGGTAGCACATATGAATGAACTTTCTACTATGAGTAGCTTGTTTTCTGATGATATTAAGATGCGTACTTACTTTGTTGCTAAGATTTTCCCTTTTTCACTGAAAGGAGAAGCTAGAACTTGGTTTAGTAATTTACCTCCTGGATCTATTGATAGCCCTGAGTGCTTGATTAGTACTTTTCTGCAGAAATATTTTCCTCCCAGTGCTAGACATGCTATTTTGCAAGAACTTTTTGATTTTAAACAGGGAGAAAAAGAGGTATTACCCGAATCTTGGGCAAGGTTTTGTGCTTTGATTCATGCACAGGCTGGAAGTCCATGATGGGTTCGTAGCATGGAAATCAAAAAATTTCTACCGCAAGAACGAACAAAACCTAGATCTAATCTAGATAAAAGCCAAGATCTAATCTATTAGGCATGAGCGACGAGATAGATGGGAACTAACCCTCGTAGATCCGAAAGCGTTAACGAGATTAGATCTCGTGGTTGATGTAGTCGATCACTTGCCGATCTCAAGATCGTGTGGACGATCCTTCCGGCGTCGCGTTCCAGCAGCGCTTCCGCCTTCGGTCAAGTAGACGATCCTTCCGGCGTCGCGTTCCAGCAGCGCTTCCGCCCTTGGTCAAGTTGATGATCCTTCCGGCGCCACGATTCGGCAGCGCTTCCGCAGTCGGTCACACGTGCGGAGTCGAAGCAGACCTTCCTCTCCCCGTTCCAGCGAGCAGCGGAGGTAGTAGATCTTCTCCACGGAATCCCAGCAGCACGACGGCGTGGTGGTGGTGGTGGAGTAGAGAATTCTGCAGGGCTTCGCCTATGCCTGTGCAGAAGATGGTGGAGGAGAGAGGCGGCAGAGATTGGGGATTATGAGAGCAAGCGAGGAGGGGGCGCCCCCTGCCCCTCTATTTAAAGAGGGGATGGCGCCATGGGGAGGGGAGTCCTTGTAGGACTCCTCTCCTCCCTAGGCCGGCGGATTGGAGGTGGGGGGAGGAGTCCTCCTCCCCCACGAATCCGTATCTTGACCCACCAGGACTCCTTGATCCCTATCTTGATTTTCAAGCAAACTCCAAGATATCTTCCAGAACCTTCCGGAACATTCCGAAACCTTCTAGAACCCTCATACAAACACTCCGGAACATTTCCTGTCTCATAAAAAATGATCTCCTATATATGAATCTTATTCTCCGGACCATTCCGGATCTCCTCGTGATGTCCCGGAGCCATTCCGAGACTTCGAACAACATTTGGTCTCCAACGCACATTCCATATCTACTTAAAATAACTACGAACCTTAAGTGTGTCACCCTACGGTTTGTGAATATGTAGACATGATAGAGACACATCTCATATCAATAACCATCAGCGGGACCTGGAGATCCATAATGGCTCCCACATACTCAACGATGACTTCGCGATCGATTGAACCATTTACATACGAAACTAATTCCCTTTGTCTCACGATACTATACTTATCCGAGGTTTGATCGTCGGTATCTCCATACCTAGTTCTACCTCGTTACTGATAAGTACTCTTTACTCGTTCCGTGATATGTCATCCCTTGTGACCTAGTCACATGCTTGCAAGCTAACTAGATGACATTCCACCGAGAGGGCCCAGAGCATATCTATCCGTCATATGGATGGACAAATCCCAATCTTGGTTCATGAGCTTCAACACATACTTTCAGAATACCCAATGACACTTTTATAACCACCCAGTTACGAAGCGGCGTTTGATGTCATCAAAGTATTCATCCAGTGATGGTGATTAACATAACCTCATGGTCGAAGGAATAGGTTACTATGTGTTTGAAAGCTTACAGCAATACGAACTTAATGACTTGATCTTATGCTACGCTTACTATGGGTGTGTGTGTCCATCACATCATTCTCCTAATGATATGACCTTGTTATTAATCACATCCTAATGTCCATGATCAGGAAACCATAATCATCAATTAATCAACAAGCTAGTTCAACAAGAGGCTTACTAGGGACTCTCTTATGTTTACAAAACACACATGTATTAGTGTTTCCTAATAATACAATTATAGCATGGGATGTAAACATTCATCATAAACACAAAGATATAATAATAACCACTTTTATTATTGCCTCTTGGGCATATCTCCAACAGTCTCCCACTTGCACTAGAGTCAATAATCTAGATTACATGGTAATATACCGAACACCCATGGCGTTCTGGTGTTGGTCATGCTTTGCCCTAGGGAGAGGTTTAGTCAACGGATCTGCCACATTCAGATCAGTGTGTACTTTGCAAATCTTTATGTCACCATCTCGGACATACTCGCAAATAGCGTGGAAACGTAGCTTGATGTGCTTCAGCTTGATATGTGACCTTGGCTCCTGCGCATTAGCTATGGCACCTGTGTTGTCACAGTAGATGGCCATCGGGTCCAACGCACTGGGAACCACGCCGAGTTCAGTAATGAATTCCTTCATCCAAACGGCTTCTTGTGCAGCCTCCGAAGCAGCTATGTATTCCGATTCAGTTGAAGATTTCGCCACAACGCTTTGCTTCGCACTCCTCCAGCTCACTGCAGCACCATTCAAAATAAATACGTAACCCGACTGTGACTTTGAGTCATCCGGATCGGTGTTCCAACTAGCATCGGTGTAACCGTTTACAACAAGCTGTTCATCACCTCCATAAGAAAGAACCATATCCTTAGTCCTTTTCAGGTACTTTAGGATATTCTTGACCGCTGTCCAGTGTTCCTCTCCAGGATCACTTTGATATCTGCTAGTCAAACTAACAGCATGTGCTATATCTGGTCTTGTACACAGCATGGCATACATGATAGAACCTATGGCCGAGGCATAGGGAATTTTATTCATTTTCTCTCTATCTTCTGCCGTAGCTGGACTTTGAGTTTTACTCAAGGTCTTACCTGACAACATGGGCACGAACCCTTTCTTGCTATCTTCCATTCTAAACTTCTTTAGAACTTTGTCCAAGTATGTACTTTGTGAAAGCCCTATTAGGCGTCTTGATCTATCTCTATAAATCTTGATGCCTAGAATGTATGCCGCTTCGCCAAGATCCTTCATTGAAAAACTATTATTCAAATAGGTTTTGACGCTATTAAGAAGTTCTATATCATTCCCAATCAACAATATGTCATCTACATACAGTACTAGGAATGGTACAGAGCTCCCACTCACTTTCTTGTAAATACAAGCTTCTCCATAAGTTTGTATAAATCCAAAGTTTTTGATTACTTTATCAAAACGTTGATTCCAACTACGGGATGCTTGCTTCAGTCCATAAATGGAGCGCTGAAGTTTGCATACCTTGTTAGCATCTTTAGGATCGACAAAACCTTTGGGTTGTACCATATACAACTCTTCCTCAATGTCACCATTAAGGAACGCCGTTTTGACATCCATCTGCCAAATCTCATAATCAAAATGTGCAGCAATTGCTAACAAAATCCTCACAGATTTTAGCTTCGCTACTGGTGAGAATGTCTCATCATAGTCAACTCCTTGAATTTGTCGGAACCCTTTCGCGACAAGTCGAGCTTTATAGACGGTAACATTACCATCAGCATCTGTTTTTCTCTTGAAAATCCATTTGTTCTCGACAGCCTTACGGCCATCCGGTAAGTCCACCAAAGTCCACACTTGGTTTTCGTACATCGATCCCATTTCGGATTTCATGGCTTCTAGCCATTTGTCGGAATATGGGCTCACCATAGCTTCTTCATACGTCGCAGGGTCATCATCGTTGTCCACCAACATGACGTTCAAGGCAGATTCATACCAATCAGGAGTGGTACGAGCCCTTGTTGACCTGCGAGGTTCAGTAGTAACTTCGTTCGAAGTTTCATGATCATTATCATTAGCTTCCTCTCCAATTGGTGCAGGCGGCACAAAAACATCTTCCGGTGCTGCGCTACTCTCAAATCCGAGAGAAGGTTCAATAACCTCATCGAGTTCTACTTTCCTTCCAGTCACCTCTTTCGAGAGAAACTCCTTCTCAAGAAAGGATCCATTCTTTGCAATGAAAACTTGGCCTTCGGATCTATGATAGAAGGTATACCCAATTGTTTCTTTAGGGTATCCTATGAAGACGCAT
This sequence comes from Avena eriantha, assembly GCA_910589775.1. NCBI lineage: Eukaryota > Viridiplantae > Streptophyta > Magnoliopsida > Poales > Poaceae > Avena > Avena eriantha. The sequence continues at coordinate 216,011,105 of OU342744.1, read as the reverse complement.
TTCTCCGCTTTGGGTTCTAGCTTATCAGGTTGTAACTTCTTTACGTATGCTTCGCAACCCCAAACTTTAAGGAACGACAACTTAGGTTTCCTACCAAACCACAATTCGTACGGTGTCGTTTCAACGGATTTAGATGGTGCCCTATTTAAAGTGAATGCGGCTGTCTCTAATGCATAGCCCCAAAATGATAACGGTAAATCTGTAAGAGACATCATAGACCGAACCATATCTAAGAGAGTTCGATTACGACGTTCGGACACACCATTACGCTGTGGTGTTCCCGGCGGTGTCAACTGTGAAAGTATTCCACATTTCTTTAAATGCATGCCAAACTCGTAACTTAGATATTCACCCCCGCGATCAGAACGCAGAAACTTAATCTTCTTGTTACGATGATTCTCCACTTCACTTTGAAATTCCTTAAACTTCTCGAAAGTTTCGGACTTATGTTTCATGAAGTAGACATACCCATATCTACTCAAGTCATCCGTGAAAGTGAGAACATAACGATATCCACCACGCGATGCTACACTCATTGGACCGCACACATCGGTATGTATTATTTCCAATAAGTCTGTAGCTCGCTCCATTGTACCAGAGAATGGAGTCTTAGTCATTTTTCCCATTAGACATGCTTCGCATCTTTCAAGTGATTCAAAATCAAGTGATTCAAGAAGTCCATCTGAATGGAGTTTCTTCATACGCTTCACTCCAATGTGACCAAGACGACAGTGCCACATGTATGTAGAATTATCATTCAATTTAACTCGTTTAGCATCTATGTTGTGAACATGTGTATCACTACTATCGAGATTCAGTAAGAATAAACCATTCATCTCAGGTGCATTACCATAAAAGATATTACTCATATAAATCGAACAACCTTTATTCTCAGACTTAAAAGAGTAACCGTCTCGCAATAAACAGGATCCAAATATAATGTTCATGCTTAACGCAGGCACCAAATAACAATTATTTAAATTTAAAACTAATCCCGAAGGTAGATGTAGAGGGAGCGTGCCGACGGCGATCACATCAACCTTGGAGCCATTTCCAACGCGCATCGTCACCTCGTCTCTTGCCAGTCTTCGTTTATTCCGTAGCTCCTGTTTCGAGTTACAAATATGAGCAACCAAACCAGTATCAAATACCCAGGCACTACTACGATTACTAGTAAGATACACATCTATAACACATATATCAAATATACCTTTCTTCTTGATGTTGCCGTTCTTCAGATCCGCCTGGTACTTGGGGCAGTTACGCTTCCATTGACCAGCACCCTTGTAGTAGAAGCACTCAGTTTCAGGATTAGGACCAGCCTTGGGCTTCTTAGCAGGTGCGGCAGCTTTCTTGCCGTCCTTCTTGAAGTTGCCCTTGTTCTTAGGCTTACCCCGTTTCTTGAAATTGGTGGTCTTATTGACGATCAACACTTGTTGCTCCTTCTTGATCTCCACTTCAGCAGTTTTCAGCATGGACGACAGTTCAGGCAACGTCTTGTTCATGCAGTGCATGTTGTAGTTCATCACAAAGTTCTTATAACTTGGTGGCAGTGATTGAAGGAGACGGTGAATCCCCAATTCATTAGGAATCGATATTCCCAACTCTTGGAGCTTCTTAGCGTACCCAGACATGGTGAGCACGTGCTCGCTAACGGAGCTTCCTTCTTCCATCTTACAGTTAAAGAATTTCTCGGAGGCCTCATAGCTCTCCATTGCCGCGTGAGTCTCAAAAATTAGCCTGAGCTCCTTAATGATCTCGAACGGGTCGTGGTGCTCAAAACGCTGTTGGAGCTCCGCTTCTAAACCGTACAGGATGGCACACTGAACTGTGGAGTAATGATTCTTCCGCGTGGCGAAAACATTCTTTTCGTCATCGGTGGCATTATCTGCAGGTGGGTCACCTAGCGGTGCATCGAGCACATAGGTCAACTGACCAGCCCTGAGGACGATCTTCAGTCCACGGAACCAGTCCGTGAAATTGCTTCCATTATTTTTAAGCTTTTCTTTCTCTAGGAACGCATTGAAATTGATGGAGGGGGTCGCCATAATCTACAACAATTTGCAAGTAGTTTAGACTAAGTTTATGACAAATTGAGTTCAAATTTAATTATTAAACTAACTAGGTGAACTCCCACTCAAAACAACATCCCTCACATTGTCTTAGTGATTACACGAACCAAGTCCACTACACCAAGTCCGATCTTCACGAGAGAAGATGTAGTTTCATCGGGGAACAATCTTCATGTTCATCATATCAATTATATGACTCATGCTCTACCTTTCGGTATTCCGTGTTCCGAGACCATGTCTGTACATGCTAGGCTCGTCAAGATAACCTTAGTTTCCGCATGTGCAAGTCTGGCTTGCACCCGTTGTATGCACACGTAGAATCTATCACATCCGATCATCACGAGATGCTTCGAAACGACGAGTCTTAGCAACGGTGACAACTAAGGGTAAACACTTTATTACTTGATATTTAGTGAGAGGGATCATCTTATAATGCTACCGTCACGATCTAAGCAATACAAGATGCATAAAGGATTAACATCACAGGCAATTCATAATTAGTGTGATATGATATGGCCTTTTCTTCTTGCGCCTTTGATCTCCATCTCCAAAGCACGAACATGATCTCCATCATCACCAGCATTGCATCAAGGTCAGTGGCGCCGCCTCATGGTTGTCCATCATCACCAGCAACTATTACAACTACTTGGAATAAAGCTATTATAAGATGAATAGACACGCAGGTCTTAACAGAATTAAAGACAACCATTAGGCTCCTGCCGGTTGCCATATTACAACAAGGATCATTGCATACATCAAATACAATCACAATCACATGTTGGCCATATCACATCACAAAACCCCTGCAAAAACAAGTTAGACGCCTCTAATTTTCTTTGCATGTTTTACGTGGTTTGGGGCTTTCGCATAAGACCGATCTTACCTACGAACAAGGACCACAACATTGATACAAGTGTTGTCAAGATGCTCATTGTAAATTGAATCTTAACTATGGTGGGAGAGACAGACACCCGCAAAGCCACTTGTGCAAAGCAAGTTGCACGTCAAGCGTGGAGCAAGTCTCATGTGCGATGACATGTAATGTTAGCCCGAGCCGCTTCATCCCACCATGCCGCAAGATGCAAAGTACACGCTAAGCCACCGACAACAAAAGCATCAACGCCCACAAAACATTGTGTTCTACTCGTGCAACAGATCTACGCATAGATACGGCTCTGATACCACTGATGGGTTCGTAGCATGGAAAACAAAATTTTTCTACCGCAAGAACGAACAAAACCTAGATCTAATCTAGATAAAAGCCAAGATCTAATCTATTAGACATGAGCAACGAGATAGATGGGAACTAACCCTCGTAGATCCGAAAGCGTTAACGAGATTAGATCTCGTGGTTGATGTAGTCGATCACTTGCCGATCTCAAGATCGTGTGGACGATCCTTTCGGCGTCGCGTTCCAGCAGCGCTTCCGCCTTCGGTCAAGTAGACGATCCTTCCGGCGTCGCGTTCCAGCAGCGCTTCCGCCCTTGGTCAAGTTGATGATCCTTCCGGCGCCACGATTCGGCAGCGCTTCCGCAGTCGGTCACACGTGCGGAGTCGAAGCAGACCTTCCTCTCCCCGTTCCAGCGAGCAGCGGAGGTAGTAGATCTTCTCCACGGAATCCCAGCAGCACGACGGCGTGGTGGTGGTGGTGGAGTAGAGAATTCTGCAGGGCTTCGCCTATGCCTGTGCAGAAGATGGTGGAGGAGAGAGGCGGCAGAGATTGGGGATTATGAGAGCAAGCGAGGAGGGGGCGCCCCCTGCCCCTCTATTTAAAGAGGGGATGGCGCCATGGGGAGGGGAGTCCTTGTAGGACTCCTCTCCTCCCTAGGCCGGCGGATTGGAGGTGGGGGGAGGAGTCCTCCTTTCCCACGAATCCGTATCTTGACCCACCAGGACTCCTTGATCCCTATCTTGATTTTCAAGCAAACTCCAAGATATCTTCCAGAACCTTCCGGAACATTCCGAAACCTTCTAGAACCCTCATACAAACACTCCGGAACATTTCCTGTCTCATAAAAAATGATCTCCTATATATGAATCTTATTCTCCGGACCATTCCGGATCTCCTCGTGATGTCCCGGACCCATTCCGAGACTTCGAACAACATTCGGTCTCCAACGCACATTCCATATCTACTTAAAATAACTGCGAACCTTAAGTGTGTCACCCTACGGTTCGTGAATATGTAGACATGATAGAGACACATCTCATATCAATAACCATCAGCGGGACCTGGAGATCCATAATGGCTCCCACATACTCAACGATGACTTCACGATCGATTGAACCATTTACATACGAAACTAATTCCCTTTGTCTCACGATACTATACTTATCCGAGGTTTGATCGTCGGTATCTCCATACCTAGTTCTACCTCGTTACTGATAAGTACTCTTTACTCGTTCCGTGATATGTCATCCCTTGTGACCTAGTCACATGCTTGCAAGCTAACTAGATGACATTCCACCGAGAGGGCCCAGAGCATATCTATCCGTCATATGGATGGACAAATCCCAATCTTGGTTCATGAGCTTCAACACATACTTTCAGAATACCCAATGACACTTTTATAACTACCCAGTTACGAAGCGGCGTTTGATGTCATCAAAGTATTCATCCAGTGATGGTGATTAACATAACCTCATGGTCGAAGGAATAGGTTACTATGTGTTTGAAAGCTTACAGCAATACGAACTTAATGACTTGATCTTATGCTACGCTTACTATGGGTGTGTGTGTCCATCACATCATTCTCCTAATGATATGACCTTGTTATTAATCACATCCTAATGTCCATGATCAGGAAACCATAATCATCAATTAATCAACAAGCTAGTTCAACAAGAGGCTTACTAGGGACTCTCTTATGTTTACAAAACACACATGTATTAGTGTTTTCTAATAATACAATTATAGCATGGGATGTAAACATTCATCATAAACACAAAGATATAATAATAACCACTTTTATTATTGCCTCTTGGGCATATCTCCAACAGTCCATTATCTAAGAATGAGCTTCTTGATATATTTTATAATGTTCTAACCGAGGAATCTTGGACATACCTAGATAGTTGTGCTGATTGTGTTTTCAGGAATGGGACTCTGAAGGAAGCTGAGGAATTAATGGCTAAAATAAGAAAGAATTATGAAGATTGGAATCCTCCTAAACAAGTTACACCTGAAGTAATTGTATCCGAACCATCTATTCCTGTGCCTATTCCAACATCAAAGAAGAGGGGAGTTATTGAATTAAATGATGAACTGATGAAGGAAGCTAAGAAATGTCATAAGGAGAAGGGAATTAAAGCTGCAGATGTCAAGAATTTACCTCCTATAGAAGAATTATGTAAGCCTATTCCCTACTCATCCACTATTGAGGTACACTCTCTCCAACACTTTGATGAAGGTGATATCCCTTACTTGAAACCTCCTGATCAATGCTTAGAAGAATTTGATATCTTTATAGTTAAGCAAGATAACTTTAATAAAAGGGTGCAAAATCATCTAATGGAAAACACTAGAGCTATTGTTGAGTTGAAAGATATTGTGGAAAGAACCTCTAATGATGTTAAAATGATTGTTAAACACTTTCAAATGGTTCGAACTTAAATAGATCAACTCGTTAAAGTACAAAACGACTTGCTAGTTAATGCTGCTAAAGAAAAACATGCTTATGAAATTAGAACTAGAAGTGGTGCTGCTACCCAGGATCCTCTATATCCTGAGGGGCATCCCAAAAGAATTGAGCAGGATTCTCAACAAACTGAAAATAGTGGTTCTACTCGTAAGAAAAGGAAAAACAAACATAAAACTATTAAAGAATCCTCAGAACCTGCTATAGATCCTAATAGTATATCTATCTCTGATGCTGAAACTGAAAGTGGTAATGAAGAAAATGAAGTTCCTAATGAAGAAAAAGTTGAAGAAGAACCTGAAAACCACACTAAGACTACTAAATACACTAAAGAAGATTTTATCGCTAAGAAACATGGTAGTGAAAGAGAATCTTGGGTCCAAAAACCTATGCCTTTCCCTGATAAGAAACACAAGTCAAAGGAAGATGAACACTATAATAAGTTTTGTGAGTGGATGAAGCCTTTATTCTTGCAAATTCCTTTGACTGGTGCTATTAAATTGCCTCCTTACTCAAAGTATATGAAGGACATTGTCTCGAATAAAAGGAAGATCCCTAATGAAGAAATTTCCACTTTGCTTGCTAATTATTCTTTCAATGGTAAGGTTCCTAAGAAACTTGGAGACCCAGGGATTCCAACTATCCCTTGCTCTATTAAGAACAGTTATGTTAGAACTGCTGAAATGGGTATACCCTACAGGTACTCGAGCTTGGTATATACGGTCTAAATACGTACAGGCCCACGGTGTCGCCAAGGCCCGGATGAAAGGACTCGAGTAACCTACAGACTCTTGATTGCTTGAAGGACAAGAAGAATCTAAAGATAGAAAGTTTGAAGGGGAAAACCCTAACTTGTAACCGACTCGACCTGCTACCTGAGACCTAGCTTATCTATATAAAGGCTAGGAGGGGGCGGTGAGAAGGACACACGCAACCCTTGTTTCCACAACCCTCGCTAGATTGCATCTCCGCACCATTGTAACTTTCGACTCCTTCGATAATTCCACGAGCAGAAGCAGGAGTAGGGACCTCTATGAGGCCTGAACCTAGGTAAATCCTTTGTCCCCTGTGTGCTTGTTTGCTAGCCGATAGATGTCTCCAGCGCTCCGTCCATCTCCAAAACCCAAGTCCATAACAATGGGCATTGATGAGTTAAACCCTCGTCAATTGGCGCCGTCTGTGGGAATTGGGAGTGCTGATGTTGCGGCTTCTTCGGCTCCATCAACTGCGATCTACAACTCCGCAACAGCGGAGATTCGCCAGCTCTTCGGCGCATTCGACTTCACCGTCCACACGCCCGCCACCCGCGCATCCTTCGAATCCGTGGGCGACGGAATCAGTCTGGCGATTGGGAGCTTCCGCTTCCAAGTTGGCCAGATGGGCATGCTTCGCATGCCCGATCAGCCGACAGCACTGGTGATTGCCCCGACATCGTGGTTCCCTCCATCAATCGGCACCCTCAGCGAGCTCAATGCTCTGGTGGCAGTCGAGAACACGATCAGCGACAGCAGTCACGACTCTGATCTGAGCGATCTGGCCACAGAAGATGGAACCTACGGTTCTGAATCTGAAAGTTGTGGAAGCAACAGCTTCCCCAATCACTTCATGTGCACCGTTATCAACGCAGACGACACCTCCGCCAATCGCGGCAACGACGGTAACGCCGGCAATGGCACCGATCCACCCAACGGTGGCAACGGCAGTAATAGCGCCAACGGGGGATCAGTCGACCCCCCCAGCATAATGAATGAGCAAACCGGCCCACGCAACTACGATGTGCGCAAAGACGACACGATCGCGACTACGATGCGCGCAACGACCTCACGCAACGCAAGATCGACAAGTCAAGGGCACGACGTGCTCGGTCGACTGACTCGGAAGAGGAAGAGGGGGAGCTCTACGGCGCCAGATGCTTCAGCAGATCCATTAGGCAGAAGCGAATGCCTAAAGGGTTTAAACTCCCGTCGGAGAATCCGAAATTCGACGGTCTACAAGACCCTAAAATCTGGCTAGAGGATCACATCTCCTCCGTCAGGCTCCACAGAGGCAGTCGAAGTACTGCCATGCAATGTTTGCAGCTACAGCTGCAGGGCGCCACCCGAGCATGGCTCAATAACCTCCCACGCAGATCCATTCGCAGTTGGGATGAGCTGGTTTACAACTTCGTGCGCAACTTTAAGGGCACGTACAAACGGCCCGCATCAATCGAAGAACTGAGATGCTGCCAGGAAAGATCTGGCGAATCGCTGCGCTCATACATCCAAAGGTGGTCCATCATCAAGAACTCTGCGGAAAACATCTCGGAGGACCGCGCGATTTATGCATTCAACGGTGGCGTCCGTCGCCTAGAGCTCAGGGAGGAGCTGGGCCGCTTGAAGCCCTAGACCATCGACCACCTGATGGAGATCGCGAATCGGTGGGCCAATGGAGAAGATTCGGTGAAGAACCGCGCTCACTCCGACGAGGAGGCGGAACTCGAATGCAGACGCGACCACCGGGGCAAGCGTCGCATGCGCATCTACGATGATCACGACGACGTCAACATGGTCGCAGCCGGCTACGCTGATAGACGCGACGACAACCACAACAGCGGATACCGCAGCGGCGGATATCGCGACTCCGGGAAAACCACGCAAGTGTGGCAACGCCACACTCGCGACGAGGCACCCGCGACCTCCATCGGTGACAAACTATCCAGGCCATGAACGGTACACTTCTACATCGACAAGCATGACGGCAAGAGAAAGTCCAGCCACCTCCTCAAGGACTGCTGCGAGTTCCTCAAGCTACACGAGGGATTGGTTCGGATGAACCGCAACGCAGTCGAGAGAGGCTACGGAGCCGCTCCAGGCGCCGTGGCACATGGCGCACCGCCAGCCACCCTCGAACGGAGCTGCACCGGACCAGCACCACGGAGGAGAACCGTACCCACGGGCCATGGGTACCATGATGATCCAAAAGGGGCGCCCCTCCAACAGGGTGCAGGAAGCCATCACTCGCCAAGTCAACTTGGCTTTGCACTCGCCACCATCCACCACTGAGTACCTCAGTGGCAGTGAGTCGTGCATTACCTTCGATAAACGCGACCACCCACCTCAAGTACCTCGCCCAGGTCATTGCCCCCTCGTACTCGAGGCGCAAATTGGAGGCTTCGACATGAGTCGTGTCTTCATGGATGGCGGAAGCAGCATCAACCTCATATTTGCGAGTACCTTGCAAGCAATGAGGATCCCTCTAAGATGCTTTGAGGCATCGGACACAACGTTCCACGGCATCGTCCCAGGGAAAGGCGTATACCCCCTGGGCAAAATCAACCTCGACGTCATATTCGGCACGCCAAAGAACTTCCGACGCAAGCGCATCGACTTTGAGATCGTCGACTGGCCCTCACAATACCACTGCATCCTCGGACGCGTCGCGTTCGCTAGGTTCATGGCGGTACCCCACTACGCCTACCTGCAGATGAAAATGCCAGGTCCCAATGGAGTCATCACGATCAACGGGAGCTTTGAGCGATCTGACAGTTGCGACAGGGAATTCAACAAAATCTCCCAGTCCTTCGGCATGCAGGAAGAGCTCGCGCGATTGAAGGAAACGACAGACAACAGTCTGCCTCCCCTGAATAGGCCAAGCTCACCTGATCTCTACTTCGACTCATCTGTGCACACAAAGAAAGTGCAGGTCCATCCGTCAGATCCCGCCAAAACGGCCCTCATCGCCAACAACTTGAGTCCCGCATAGGAACTCACGCTCGTCGAATTCCTCCGTGAGCACTGGGAAATTTTTGCCTGGTGTCCTGCGGACATGCCAGGAGTTCCCAGGGAATTCGCCAAGCACGCACTCAACGTCAACCCCGACGCAAGGCCAGTCAAGCAAACAATCAGGCGACTGTCTGAGCCACGAGTGAAGGCAGTCGGAATGGAGATCAATAGACTCTTCGAGGCCAAATTCATACGCGAGATCAAGGAAATCACTTGGCTCGCTAATACGGTGCTGGTGCCAAAAAAGGACACGGATATCCTACGGATGTGCGTGGACTTCACTTCTTTAAACAAGCACTGCCCAAAAGATCACTTCCTGCTACCACGGATCGATCAAATCATCGGCTCCACCGCTGGATGCGAGCTCCTCTGCTTCCTCGATGCCTACTCAGGCTATAACCAAATTCGAATGAAGGAGGAAGACCAGGAGAAGACCGCGTTTACAATGCCCTTCGGTGTGTTCTGCTACAACACAATGCCCTTCGGGCTAAAAAACGCGGGAGCCACCTACCAGCGGTGCATGCAGGCTTGCCTCAAGGAGCAACTGGGTCGCAACATCCAAGTCTATGTCGACGACATAGTAATCAAAACCAAGGAGGAAGCCTCTCTAATCGATGACTTGCGCGAAACATTCGCCAATCTCGATCGTTACCGCATTAAGCTCAATTCGGACAAATGCCCCTTCGGCGTACCATCTGGGCAGCTGCTCGGGTATCTCATCTCCGCGAGAGGGATTGAGGCAAACTCGAAAAAGATAAAGGCCATACTAGTCATGAGGAAGCCACAGAACATAAGAGGCGTCCAGCAACTAGCCGGACGGATCGCGACCCTCAGTCGATTTATCAGTCGAATGGGAGAAAAGGCACTGCCCTTCTATCAACTCCTCCACAAAGCTGACAAATTCGAGTGGACCAATGAAGCGCAAGAAGCATTCGAAGATCTCAAGCGCCTGTTATCCACCTCGCCAGTACTGGTGACTCCACAAGAAAGAGAACCACTACTGCTGTACATCTCCGCTACCAACCAAGTGGTTAGTACAGTGCTCGTCGTCGAGCGGGCCAAGGAAAACAAGGTCCATGGCGTACAACGCCCGGTATACTACCTCAGCGAGGTCCTCACGCCAACAAAACAGCGGTACCCGCACTACCAGAAGCTGGCGTACGGCATCTTCAGGACCGCCCGGCGACTGCACCATTACTTCTAGGAACACCCAATCATGGTAGTCAGCGATGCCCCATTGGGACATATCCTTAATAACCCCGACGCCACGGGACAAGTCGCGCTTTGGGGAATCAAACTGTCTCCACGAGACATCACATACAAAAAGCGCGACACAATCAAGTCGCAAGTTCTCCCTGACTTCCTTGTGCATTGGATGGAAAACCAACTCCCGGACAAGCCAGATATGTCCTACCTCTGGACAATGCACTTCGATGGATCCAAGCGGAAAGATGGAGCAGGAGCAGGTGTCATACTGACATCACCTCAAGGGGACAAGCTGAAATATATCCTGCGAATGCAGTTCACAGCCTCAAACAACGAGGCCGAATACGAGGCCCTGTTGCACGGGATGAGGATGGCAAAAGCCTGCAGCGCAAAGAGGCTCATCATATATGGACTTCAAGCTGGTCGTCAACCAAACAATGCACGAGTGCGACGCACTAAATGACAACATGATCGCATACCAGGACCTCTACGATACACTCGAGGGAGACTTCGATGGTTGCGACATGTAGGTCGCGAAAGCAACGAGGAGGCGGACGCACTCGCCAACATAGGCTCTACCTACGCCCCCATACCACCTGGGTATTTCTCGAGCGCATCTACGAATGCTCCATCAAGCCAAAGGCCGCAGAGAAGAAAACAAGCGCATCAATGGACTCGGGGGCTACACCACCCAATGAGCCAATGGCACTCGATGACTTGGAGCTAGGCACAGGACTCGAGGGCCCAATGAGCGCCATGATGATCGAACAATCCTGGACGCAGCCGTACATTACGTACCTCCTCAATAAGTGCCTACCGGACGACCCGACAGACGCACGGCACATCGCGTGACGCTCCAAGGCATTCGCCATTATCAACGGCGAATTGTATAAACGCAGCATCACAGGCGTGTTACAACGATGCGTCTCCTTGGCCGATGGAAGAGCAGTCCTCCTCGACATCCATGAAGGGACCTGCGGGCACCACGCCGGCAGTCGTGCCCTCGTCCCCAAAGCTCTACGAGCTAGATTTTACTGGCCCACGGCCATGCACGACGCCAAGGACATAGTCCAAAAGTGCAACGCTTGTCAGCGATTCGCGGACAAGCCACACGCACCAGGCACAGAACTACGGCCTATTCCATTGGCCCGGCCCTTCGCACAATGGGAGCTCGACATGGTGGGCAAGCTCCCAAGGTCCTCGCAAGGAGGCTACGTCTACCTCTTGGTCGTAGTCGACAAATTCACCAAGTGGATTAAGGTCATGCCAGTGACCAAGCAATCAGGTCACAACGCGGTCAAGTTCTTCGAGTCCATCATCTACCGCTTTGGCGTGCCGCACAGCATCATCACTGACAACGGGACGAACTTCACATCCAAAGAGTTTCAAGAATTCTGTGGAAACCTGGGGATCAACATCAGTTACACCTCAGTCGCGCATCCACAGACCAACGGTCAGGTGGAAAAAGCAAACAGGCTCGTCTGTAGCGGCATCAAGAAGCGACTCCTTCAACCACTCGAGCAGGCCGCAGGTTTCTGGCCAGATGAGCTCTAGTCCGTACTCTAGAGCCTACGAACAACTCCAAACAGCGCCACAAGCTACACGCCATTCTTTATGGTGCACGGAGCAGAAGCAGTACTACCCGCCGAAGGTCGGTACAAGGCGCTGCGTGTAGTCGCTTACAGCGAACAAGAGTCATCTCTTGCACTCGAAGACTCCGTCGACCTCCTCGACAAGGCAAGAGAAATCGCCGCAGAAAGATCCACGATCTACCAGCAAAACCTGCGCAACTACCACAGTAGAAGGCTTCGCCCTAGATCCTTCGTTGAAGGTGACCTGGTCTTGCGACTGAAGCAGCAGGGGCATCTCAAGCTCGAGTCCCCCTGGGAAGGACCGTACGTGATTACAGAAGTAATCCCAGGTGGCGCCTATCGCCTTCAAGATCTAGAGACAGGAGTCGCATACTCCAACCCTTGGAACGTCGCACAACTGCGACGCTTCTACCCCTAGCTGTTCTTTACTTTTACATCTCAAATAAGGCTACTCAGCCAAGGCTACTTAGCCACACATTGTACCTCGTACTGTTCTTCAAATAAATAAAAGCTAAGTGCCCCAAAACTCTGTGTTTTTCTTTTCACTTCTATCAATTTTATACTCGGGGGCTATGCCACCCTGCATACATATGTTCTTCGTATCAATAAACGCGATATCCTGAGTAGCTGGCACATCAATCAAACCCCTTAACGCAAACTCAACCCAGCTGCAACGCACCTGGCAGGTTGACAAAGGGATGGCCAGGCTAACAAAAAGGACTCGCATAGTGCAACGCACCTCACGGCAACAAAGCTATTTATACACATTCAATAATAAAATATCTACAACCTATACATGAAGTTTACAACACAAATACACTTATGTGCAGGATACAAATCTGGCTACTGCTGCAACAGAAGAACATTGGTTTGTTCCTCGAAGAAGTCGACAATCTCCTCTGCTGGACGGTCCACCGCCTGATAGTGCGGCACCATATTCCAAGCAGATTCGGCTGGCGGCGCCGGCGGACCGGAAGCAATGGCGAAGACATCCACATCAGGCCTGTGCAATCGCACCATCGAGAGAGCAGCCTTGGCACCAGCCACCAACTGCTGCCTCATGCACTCACGAACCGCAGACATATCTTGAAATTTGGCCAGAAGAGCCAACAGGCTTGATGGAGTGTCATCCAACGGGAACATCGCCCGATAGATGTTCCTCAAACACGACTGCGACTTCTTTAGGAAAAGAAGCACTCGCGAAGCGCGATCCTGCAGGGTCGCCAATGCAGTCGCACGATCATGATCTACCCAGAAGTATCCACTCTCTTTAAGTTTCTCCTAGGTGAGATCATGAAGGCGGATGGCAATCCTATCCCTCTCCTCTTGCGGATGGCGTGCGCTAACAACTACACGAAGCAGAACCAACAGCATGAATACAATGTACCATTGCGACTAACTACAAAGGAAAAGATGAGGACGAGCAAAGTAACACTTAAACTGGTCGCCCAACTGCGTCACCTCGCCAAGCAGATATTGCTCGCGGGCGGCGGATTTTTCCGCCTTCGACTTCCACACGTCGGCGTTATCACGGATCAGGGGCAACTCACGCTCCAGCTCCTTCACGCGATCAAGAAGTCGCGACAGCAAGGACAACTCCTCTACCCTGGAGCACGGCGGTGCCACTGTCTCATCAAGACATTGCGAATCCTGGTTTCCCCCCACAGGACCACTCGATGTACCCTACCACAAGTCAAGACAAAGGTAATTAAGGCGACCAAATTAACACAACGGCAAGGAGAACAGATGCATTCAAGATAAGCATAAGTGTTTACAAACACACTCGCCAGCAGGCACGTCCTTAGGCTAAAAAGGCAACTGATCAATTATTACAACAAGCTAACTATGGAGCAGCTGGCTTCTTCGACTTCGACGGCTTCGGGGGTTTCATCAAGTCCGTGGCAGTATCAGATGCCACTGACTTTCCGACGGCCCCTGAGGCCGAAGCTTTCGCCGCCTTCTTCGCACGTTGGAGCTCCTCTGAATACTTGGCAACATTATTTATCAAGGAATGGCCATATTTGGCACAAGCAGTCGCAAAGGGAGCAAAGACTACCTGCTGACCATCAGCGCCAACAGGCATCGCCTTTGACACCGCAGAGGGATCTATCTCGACTCCGTGGGCTTGCACCATGGCGAGTGACATCGTCGCACCAGCCGCCCGGAGGGAGTTCTTGTAGGTAGCAGGCACACCCCCGGCTAGTGACTCCACCAGCTTGTCCATATCATCGACCAGCTCCGCCTTCGGCATCAACTCCTCTCGGAGGCGACTAAGGGCGACCTTGGCCTTGGACAATGTATCATGGATGGCGGCGCTTCGGTCCTCGACCGCAGATACCGCGCTGGCCAGAGCGTCATCACGACAAAGGGCATACGGGTCAAAATTCAAGTCGCCAGCATCTACACCAAAAATACACACATGGATCAAACTTCTAGCACCACCGGCAAAACTCTAGATGCAGATAGGAACATCAATAAAATATCTACCAGTAAAGGTACCTGAGAGGGCCTTAGCGACTGAGAACAGTTGCTCTTCGAACAACTTTTCCCTGGCCGCAAAGGAGGCACACAGATCCTCTTCACGCTTCTGGGCATCATCACGAGCCGCGATTGCCTCGTCGCGCCCCTTCACAGCTGCGGCTAATGTCTTCTCCAACGTGGCGACGTTGCGCAGTAAAGCATTGTGCTTAGCTACATGGTAGTCAATAATTAGCTATCAGTCGATTACACCAAAACATAGAGAAGACGAAAAGATAAAGTGTAGAAGCACTCACTTTCGACCACGCGGTGACGCGTCTCCAGCATTGCATGCTGGCGACCCATCGCCATCACCTGATCCCCCACTTGCGCAGCTTCCTTTACAAGGAGCTGCCACACAAAACAAGGAGTCAAACGAGGGCAACAGAAGGCATCGACTGCCACACTAAAAAGAAGGAAAGATATACTTACATGGTCCTCTAGCGACTCCGAAGAAGTTTGCTGAACCGTCATCCGAGCAACTATTCGATGCTCCCCTATGTGAGGAGAGCTCGAAGAATTGTGCTCGGAGTGGGCCGCCGCCAGAGGAGAAGGAGCGCGCTCGACCTCTACTTTGGCCCTTGAGGTCGCGACTCCATATTCCTTCACAAACTCGACGTCGCCAGAAGATGACGACGCCTCTTGGCTACAAGACCAAATTCACATTGAGAAAAGGAAAACTCCAGGGCAAAGCCAACAAGAAGAAAACAGAAAAGAACTAGTGAACTCGCAAATTTACCAGTCAAAATTGTCAAGATTAAACGTGGCCTCCGCCGACTCTGACGAAGACTCCTTCGGCAATCGCATCTTCTTGTGATAAGATGGTGCCACAGCCCTCACAGGAACGGCGGGAATCGGTGACTCCGCGCTAGCAGCTGTGCCTTCTGGAGTCGAAGGAGTCGACGCATCGGAGTCCTCGCTGCGTGAACGCTTGCGAGTATCCGGGCTCTCGGACTCGGGGGCTTCCTCTTCCACATCAGAAGGGACAGTCGACTCAGACTCGTCCTCTTCCAAAGCTTCGCGAGGAATAATACCCTCAGGGAGAGGAGGCATACAAGGCGACACCGCCCAATCCTGCATACAGATAGTGAAGATCAGCAAATAGAACAGGTAAGCAACAGAAAAAGCAATCGCGAAAGTAAGCTACTGCGTAGCACAACTGTACCTCAGGAGGAGGATTCGAAGCATCGAAAGGAGGAATGACCGGCTCATTCGGAAGCACATCTTTGAAGGTGTACTTCGTGACCAGTCGCACCCTCTTATCTACCTCACTCGCGGACATGCCATCGGCAGACACGCGAGTGGCATCATCAGCGCAACCCCATTGAAACATGGGATGGACTCTGGCTTGGAGAGGCTGGACACGACGATGCAGCCAAGTCCTGACAAGGGCGCAGCCTCCCTATTCTGCGCCTATGCGACTCTCTAGGTCGCAGACGCATTGATATAGCACGTCTGTCTCCGCGAGTTCGGAAGGCATGATCACGTTCTTCCAAGAACGCATCTTCTTGCAGGGAGTCGCGGGATCGAAAGGCGCAGGTATAAAGTTCTCATCCTTGGCCTTCTGGTCGCGAACATAGAACCATTTGTCCCTCCATCCCTGGACGGACTTGGCGAGCTTGATGTCAAAGTAGGTGGCGGACGGGTCGACATGGATTCCACAACCACCTACATCGTAAACTAGAGAGCCAGATGCGGACTGACGCTTCAGCTTAAATAAGCGTTTGAAAAGGCCAAAGTCTGGCTCGATTCCGAGCCAGCACTCACAAAGAGTGATGAAACAGGAGATGTGAAGAATTGAGTTTGGGGACAGCTGATGGAGCTGGAGCCCGTAGAAACAAAGGAGAGCCCTAAGAAAGGGGTGGAGAGGCAAAGAAAGGCCGCGAATGACGAATGCAAAAAACATCACTCGAAAACCGGCGGGAGGCATAGGAATGGTCTCACCGCTGGGGACGCGCGCATCGACGATTGCTGCAGAAATAACTCTGTCTTGGCGAAGAAGACGGAGATCCGACGCCTTGATGATAGAGGGGCGCCACGCGCCATTGGTCACGCGGGTGCCCGCGACCTTCTTTTTCCCACCGACGGCGGCACTGGTGCCCGCAGCAGCGGGGCCACCCTTCTTCTTCGTCGCAACAACGGTGGCCGCGGATTCAGCGGCGGCGCCTCCTTTCTTCTTTCCCATTGCGCGGCGGCAATGAGAACGCAGAAAATAACTTGGAAATGAGCGGAGGTGGTCCAGAGTTGAGGAGGAGATGAGTGCAGGGAAAAGCAGATGAGCAGCAGCAATGGCGATGGCAGCGAGGAAGAAAAGAGTGCAGATGGAAAATTACAGCCGTAGCGCCGCTACTTAACCCCTAGGAGATGCAATCCAACGGCTCACAAAACCCTACTGGGCGCGTGGCACGCATCGCGTTCGACACGTGGAGAAGAGGAAGCGCGAACCGTCCCTCCACTGCTCCCATTACGCGCGGAAATCGAGGAGGCACAGTTAATAATAAGATTACGCACGCCTAGTCAAATCAAAGTCAGAAAGTGGGACCCACCACTCGTCACGTCCCGTCAAAATCGCTCAGGCGGGCAACTGAGGTCATGCAAGCGTCAGCACTGACGTCATCAACAGCTACGTCGCGGAAAACTTCGACTACTTTAGTCCTTGCTGGAGTCTTCGACTCCACCAAGCACTCGGGGGCTACTCCCATAGCGAGCGCTGGCCGCGCACCCTACGATTCTTTCTTTTCTTATTGCAGGGATATAGGCAATCAAATTCAAACCCAACCACTCGAAACATGGTTCGACTATGGACATGGGTTACTCCCATAGGGAGCACCGGAAACAATTTCGACTGAAACAAGCAAGCAGAAGACGACAGCAACCGCAAATGTGTATTAGTCCCTGCCTGAGTCTTTGACTGAAACAAACAAGCAAAGATGATAGCAGTCGCAAAAATTCTTTAGTCCCTGCCTGAGTCTTCGACTCAACCAGGCATTCGGGGGCTACTCCCATTGGGAGTGCTAGCCGCGCACCCTATGATTATTTGCACAAAAACTGTGTGTTGATAACATCCGCACTCGCAGATCATGGCGACACCGCCTCATAATTTTCCCTACAAAGAGACTACGTCTCCTGGGTCGCCCGAATCGTCTCTGCGATGATAAAATTCGGATGGCGCGCTTACAGCGTGAAGGTAAGACCTGAATAAGGCCTGGCAACGCATTTAACTGCGCACTACCAGAAAAATATCCGTGCCTGCAGGCACGATGAACATGCCTTGACGCATGCGTCAAGTGCTCACACCCATATAACTGGAATTCGACTCATGTAAGACCTCCGTGGCCTGAGTTGAATTACGCCAGCACTTTTCCGGATTCGAGTCCGGGGACTCGAGTTCGAGTAGATTGCGTTCTTTCACCCTAAGGTGGTTAACTGATAACGGTACTTCGGCTATATCAGGCACGTATATCAACAATCCCTATGACATAAATGAAAGCAGTCGAAAATGTACTCATTCAGGCACTCGAAGACTTCAAAAAGTACCCAGTCGAATCTACGATTCCACTGGATACTCGGGGGCTACTGACATGGGTATACCCTACAGGTACTCGGTCTAAATACGTACAAGCCCACGGTGTCGCCAAGGCCGGGATGAAAGGACTCGAGTAACCTACGGACTCTCGATTGCTTGAAGGACAAGAAGAAGCTAAAGATAGAAAGTTTGAAGGGGAAAACCCTAACTTGTAACCGACTCGACCTGCTACCCGAGACCTAGCTTATCTACATAAAGGCTAGGAGGGGCGGCGAGAAGGACACACGCAACCCTAGTTTCCACAACCCTCACCAGATTGCATCTGCGCACCATTGTAACTTTCGACTCCTTCGATAATTCCACGAGCAGACAAGCAGGAGTAGGGACCTCTACGAGGCCTGAACCTAGGTAAATCCTTTGTCCCCTGTGTGCTTGTTTGCTAGCTGATAGATGTCTCCAGCGCTCCCTCCTTCTCCAAAACCCAAGTCCATAACAATGGGCATTGATGAGTTAAACCCTCGTCAACTGCTTTGTGTGATTTGGGAGCTGGAGTTAGTGTTATGCCTTTCTCTCTATATAAGAGGCTTTAGCTTGAAAAATTGATACCTGATATATCTTTGCAAATGGCTGATAAGTCTACCACTATTCCTGTGGGTATATGTGAGGATGTACCTGTTTAGGTGGCTCACAATTGCTTGACATTAAGTGATTTTGTTGTGCTTGAAATGCCTGAAGATGATAATATGTCTATTATTCTTGGGAGACCTTTTCTTAATACTGCAGGAGCTGTTATTAATTGTAATCAAGGAAAGGTGACCTTTAATATTAATGACAAGGAACATACTATCTATTTCCCCAAGAAGATTGAAAGGACTTATGGTTTAAATTCAATTGAACATGTTGAAGGCATTCAAGTTGGAGAAATATATTGTCCCATACCAAAAGAAAAATTTGAAACTATTATGATTGGGACAATTGCTATCAAGGTTAAGGTAACATAATCATTAGTGGAGTACAAAGTTTTTTCTCATATGCAATTGTTTTGGTAGCAAGACTTGATCAACCTTGCTAACAAAAGGATTCCATTGAACAAAACAATGTTTTCATTATGATTATCCCCGTTTATTTCTATCCTTTGCATTTTAGTTTTTGCTTTCGCTTAGTTTTATTTTTGTTGTTAGTTGCTTGCATGCTAGAACTTCTGTAGTTCTAGCCTTGTTTTGTCCTTGCATCATGTTTCCAAAAAGAAAAAAAAATTGTCTGTCAGAAAAATCATTCTTCTATTTCTGAAAATTGCCCAAAAATAAAGTGTCTCGAAAAATTCCAAAAAAATCATATTAAATTTTTACGTGAAAAAAGGGGCAGAGGAGTACCTGGTAGGTACCAGGGGGGCCCACCAGGCAGGCACACCATGTGGTGGCGCGGCCATCCCTGGGTGGCGCCATGCCCTGGTGTGGGCCACCCCTGGCCCCCCACTACCTCTCTCTCCTGCCACTTTCTTCTCTCTCCCGAGTAAGCTCCAGTTCATAGCTCAAAATCGTGTTCTCTCTATGCTTGCTCTCGATTTCTTCGATCTCTATGCTCAGCCCATCTTTCTTGCTAAAATTTGGAGCAGTTGTTCCTTGGTATGTGACTCCTCCCCTTATCCAAGTAGATTTGTGTTTAGTGGATTGAATGTTGAGTATTTTGCTGCTGTAGGTGACTGGTTATGAGATCTTGTAAGCTTGTTTGATGCTTAGAGATATAGTTTTGATGCATGTTTAGGCCTCTTGCAAGTCCCTATTAGTAGAATCCTTCATTATATTTACTTTGCAATCACTTGTTTAATAGGTGTTTAAATTTCAGAATACCAAGCATGAACAACCATACTTTTGGAGAGATATTTGAGAGTGATGCACCTAGGAGGTCGAGGCCCTCAAGAACAGCCTCTCAAGCTAGGCCATCATACAATGAAGACCTCATTGCAACATGCATTGGCAGTGAAAGGGATGATGGGGATGCTCACCCATCCTCTTTTCCTTGTTTTACTTTCTTGCAAGCTGCAGGTATTCTTGATGATTTCTTGCTACTGATTGAGAGGGTTGTCTTGACCTCTTATATGCAAGATGAGAGTGCACAATACGCCATGCTCACCAAAACTTTTGTTGAGAGTTTCTCATTTACTAACACATCCTATCATTCTACTTTCTCTTTTAAAATCTATGATATGCCCTTCACCATGCCTTTGGAGAGATTTTGCAGTATTGTAGGTGTGCGTATGACAGGGACCGTGAAGAAAATTCAAGGGTGACCCGCTGATTTGTTGGAGCTTTACCGAGGGGTTACCAATGATGATGACCGCGTGGCGCAGCGCAGAAAGATAAGAAATATCCAACTCCCTGCTCTTAGATACTTTGCATACTATCTTGCCACTAGTGTATTGGGTAGGGAGAACACTAGTAATATCTCCAACTATCACTTAGCTTTCCTTGCTGCTGCGCTCAACAATGATACTCGGTACAATCTTGGCTCTCTTATTGCTCGCTGCCTAGCTGCTAGGGGGCCTATCTATGGGGGCATCATTGCCTTGTGTATAGTCGATGCTTTAGATCTTTTGGTGGCTCTTGATGATGTTATGCTAACACCACAGAGGCTCGACCTTGTTGCCATAAAAACTCATCACTCTGTCACTGCTACCTCTGATTTGAACAATCTAGTATATAGGATGCTTTTCACTGACGGGGATGAAAGGGAGATCCTTTTGCCACAACCTGCTTTGTTCAGTGTTGACAGGAGACCGTGGTTGCGCTCCAAGGAGGAGGTGGACGAGCAGCTTCGCTTGTTGGTTTTCCACGAGCAGCACTAGGAGGATGTGCCCTCCTATGATTACTCCGCACATTACGGAGGGGCGTACTCGGGCTCGCACCAGGACGAGGGTACCTCCTCATCGTACCGCGGTGACACTTCATCTTGGCCAACCTGGGATTGATACCCACTTAGGCCAAAAGCCTAAGTTTGGGGGGAGGTACGCCGACACCGCACTCATCTCCATATCATGTTGCGTTGGTACTTTGTATATTCATGTTTTCGTTCTCTTTTTAGTTTTCGTTCTTCTTTGCTTTTGCTTTCTAAAAACACAAAAAGACCAAAAATATTTCTGTTGTTTCTCTTTGGTTTATTTCTTCTTTTTGCCTTGTTTTGCTTTTCTCTTTTTGCTTTGTTTGAACTATTTGAAAAACCCAAAAATATTTTGCTTTGCTTGTTTTTTCTCTTTTGGTTCTTGTTTAAAAATCGAAAACACCAAAAATATTTGTCGTTCTTCTTTGGTTTTTGCGAGTTGGCTACAGGGTTCGGCAGTTCTCAGTGGATTATTGGTTTCATATTATTATACAAGCCACACAAGTGAAGAGCAATAATGAGGATCAATGACAACTTGAGGCGTGGTAAGAGGCTGGTAACGAACTCTATTTGTCTTCATTTTTGTACATATACTCATCATTGTGAGCTTGCTTAGTCCGTTCATGTAGAGTGTATGTTTTCTTTGGATGCTTAGTAGTTCTTGCTTTCTTATGATTAGCTCCAGCTCGCTAATAGTTTGTAGCATGTCTTATGAATGTTTGCTTGCATTACTCTATTCATAAATTGGTATGACACCGTGGTATCCTCCTCTGAATGTTTCATTTGATTGACTTGGCACATGCTCATGCATGCACATGACTGTGATAATCAGTTAAGCCTTGATGAATTATTTTGCCTTGAGGATCTTGAATCATTTTCATGCCATGAGTAGTCTTGTTTTGTTGCAAGCATGATAATGACAGCTATTGCTCTCTCGTTTGTCGCTCCCTTACTTTTGCTAGCCTTCATTTCCACTGAGTGTTTTACTCATGTTTCCAACTCCCTAAACCAAACATTTCCAAAGTGTCCACCATACCTACCCATTAGCATCATTTGCTACTTTCGTGCATATTCAATATGCCTTGTTTTCTTCCGAATAAAATGTTTGCTTGTTATGAGAAAGTTAGTTAGTAAAGCTCTCATGAACTTGATGGCACACTTTATTTTCTTGCACTTAATAAACCTGAACCATTGCGTCCTTCTTTGTTGTGTATATGCTTGCGCTTTATGAGTTGAAGTTAGCAGAACCATGTATCATGGGGACCGCTTTCAACGCTTCATAGGTATTTTGTACCTAGTTGATATCATGTTCTTTTGCTTATGGATCCCGGTGGTGTGAAATAAAAGTGGAACTTGTAAGATCATGGAGTTTGTATGTATGTTAGAGAAATGCCTGGACCGCTAGCCTAAGCCATGCCTAATCATGGTGGAAACTTGCAGCATAACCATAATGAGCATTCTATGAAGCATCCTCAATAAAAATCTATGCACATAGTAAATAAAAAGATCACTGAGATGCTCATTGCCTGCTTGCCTTGTCATTTTGATCATGGGATAGCTCCCGTGTCATGTGCAAGGGGTACCCCGTTGGCGGTTCTCTATGATACGTATATACTTACAATGACAAGAGCTTACTTGTGACTGAAGTTGAGTAGCATGAGGATCGGTCTTCGTATGTAAGGGGAATGAGACTTGAATTTATAATTTGTCAAGCATATCCTCTTATTGTGTCACTTTCACCTTAACCACACTAAAGATGCTTATGACAGGGGCAATGAGAGCTCAAAGCTAATGAGTACCATACTTTCAGCATTTGGAAGCCTTTCAAATTATTCAAAACCTTTTTCTTCTACTTGTTGAGTCTCTACATATTCTTTGAGCACCTTCTTGAGAGCATAATTGTCATTCTTTATGTTTGTTCCATTACTTGATTACTTGTGTTTTGACTTTGATGCTTGTACCCTTGATATCTTTACTTCTAGTCATCACTTGAACTTCAGAGGTGCCTTGACATAATCAAAGGCAAGCGAGATACCACTCTATCATACCTTTCTATGATCATTGTAATGCTGCTTATGTTCGTGCTTTATGCTACTTATTATTCTTGAGTTGGAATCTTTTCATAGCTTGTAATGACTATTAAGTAGACTCAGCTGCATACTCTTTATTATGAATTATCTAAGTAGTTGATCAAATTGTTGAGAATATTTACATCATATGAAGCAAATGTGTTCGTGAAAGTTCTTTTATCGCACTCAGTTTTCAACTGAATTGCTTGAGGACAAGCAATAAGCTAAGCTTGGGGGGGAGTTGATACGCCCAAAACGTATCTACTTTCCCAGACACTTTTGCTATTGTTTCTCCTCTATACTTGTGTGATTTGGATGCAACTAATGCGAACTGACGATGTTTTCAGCAGAATTGCCTTGGTGTCCACTTTTTGTGCAGAAAATCAACTATCAGGAAAAATCCCGGAAAATATGCCAAAAACCCTATTTCACCCGAAGACTCCAGGAGCCAGAATACGAGACGGAGAGGAGCTCTGGGGTGGCCACACCACCTGGTGGCGCGGGCCAGGCCAGGCCGTGCCAGGGGGTGGTGTGGGCCCCCTAGGCACCCCCCTCGGTCTCTCTCTTCGCCTATAAGGAGCCTTCTGACCTAAAAACTTCAGGGGGGTTGTCGTTTTTCTAGAAGGAGTTCCGCTCTACCGCCACCACCAGATTCCATGAAACAGCACCAGAAACTCCGTTCTGGCACCCTGCCGGGACAGGGAATTGGAGGAGATCATCGCCATCATCATCACCATCGCTTCTCCATTGACCATCCATGTTTCCCCCATCTATGAGTGAGTAATCCCCCGCTGTAGGCTATGGGGATGGTAGGGATTGGATGAGATCGTTCATATAATGGCATCAGATTGTTAGGGCATAGTGCCTAGTATCTTTTATTAGTGCTTTATGACTTTGTTGCGACTTGTTGTGCTTAATGCTTGTCACTAGGGCCCGAGTGCCATGATTTCAGATCTGAACTTATTATTGATTCATTATGATAGTATTGTTTCTGGTCCTATCTACAAGTTGTATACACACATCATTGTCCGGAACCTATGGCCCCGAAGTGACAGAAATCGGGATAACCGGAAGGGAAAGGCTTTGATGTGAGGATCACATGTGTTCATGGAGTGTTAATGCTTTGCTCCGGTACTCTATTAAAAGGAGTACCTTAATTGCCAGTAGTTCCCTAGAGGCCCCGCTGCAAACGGGCTGGCAAGACAAAAGATGTTGTGCAAGTTCTCATTGCGAGCACGTATGACTATATATGGAACGCATGCCTAGGATTTTCTAGTACTTGGATGCTTTATCGTATTTATCTGCAATTGCCCTATATTCTGTTTGCTATGTGAATTGTCTTGTCCATGCAACGCCAATCCATCCATCCCTATGCCTACCGCACTCGAATCTCATTGTTTACTGTTTTTGTTACTACTGTCTTTGCTTTACTACTGCTGTTACTTTACTATTCCTACTACAAAACTGTTGCTACTGATAAACTGTTGTGAGCAAGATTGTTTCCAGGTGCAGCTGAATTTACAACTCAGTTGTTAAGACTGATAAGTATTCTTTGGCTCCCCTTGTGTCGAATCAATAAATTGGGTTTCACTTCCCTCGAAAATACTGCGATACACCCCCTATACTTGTGGGTCATCACTACCTTACTAGGATCCACGACAATGCCTTTCATTGACACTATGTGTCCAAGAAATTCCACTTCATTTAACCAGAACTCGCATTTACTGAACTTGGCATATAACTTGTGTTCTCTTAGCTTCTCCATAATTAGGCGTAGATGCCTTTCTTGTTCCTTCTGATCCTTGTAGTATATAAGTACATCATTAATAAACACTGCAATGAACTTATCTGAGTACTCCATAAACACCTTGTTCATCCTACCCATGAAGTATGATGGGGCATTGGTCAGACCAAAAGACATCACGGTGTACTCATACAAGACATATCTTGTGGTGAGGAAAGGCTTCGCCACGATCTTGTCTGTAAAAGGAATTTGTGGTTTATGGGTAAAGTGCACAAACTCTTGAGAGTAAACTATCTGATCGATTAGCCAAGTTCACAGAAAAGAACAACTTGAGAATCTGAAGGATCTTCCTCTCTCTTTTCAAACTTAAGTTTTTAAAACCCTATGGCATGTATAATAACACCGATGGGTGGGATTTTGGGACTTGGTGTGTAATATCCAAGTGTTAGGTTAAGGATTGGACACCTGGTGTGTAATATTCTCGTGTTTCCAATCGACCCTATATTTCCTAAGTAAATGTTTACAAAGTAGGGTAAAATAATTTTCTCTCTTCTTCTTAACTAAAGAAAATTGGCTTTATGCAAATAAACCTCAAGCCTTTATCCTAGCCTTGCATGTAGTGATAGTTAAATTCTTTCCTAGGTGTAATTTGCCAATACATTTAAAGTATTGACCAACTCGTTGGCCACACGTTTTATGTGCAGACTCCGAAGATCGAAAGGTGTGTAGGATTCGCAAGTCTACACACTCAACAATCCCGGGGCGTTGATGGACTCAAGATTTTACTTAAGTTTCCGCTTTTTTATTTGAGATAGTTATAAGCTAAGCAACGATGTAATAATTAAACTCTGAATTCATGTAATAATAACTTGTGTTTTACATGATATTTTATCAACTATGAGTGCTAGCTAATGATCTAGGGACTAGCATGTTAATCATAATACTTAGCATCTTTATTGATTCCAAATCACTACACTCCTAGACATCTGGTACGGCGGTACTTGGTACTCCCTCAGCCCTGAAATAAGTGATTTGCATTAGTCTAAATTCTCATGTGTCTAGACGTGTATAGATAATGTTAATTTAGACAAATACAAATCACTTATTTTCAAGCAGAGGGAGTGTGTATAGCTACAAATTAACTATGTCAATAAAGTCTTAATTTCTTCATAATGTCCTAAGAATTGAGTAGTAGTTGAGTACACATCTTTCTCGACTACTCTACTACGCGTGGTACCCGCATTCCTTTTGAGGGCTCCTTTGATTCAAATGATTTTTTCAGGATGTCTGTTGGATTCAGTTCCTGCCCATTTCTCCTTTCCGAACACGTTTGACTCACGGGATTGAAACCTGTAGGAGCAAATCCTATAGAAACTTGGCAGTGTGTTTTCATAGGAAAAATAGAATGAGCTTCAACCTCATGGAAAAATTCCTGTGAGAAGTCAGGGCATTCCATTCCTTCATGTTTCCTATTCGTTTAGTTTTCCTTCCCTGTGAATCAAAGGAGGCCTGAAGGAGAAGCTTCATTTCAACAGTGGACTCTACACCCACTTGCTTTGATTCTGTGATCGCAATTTATGAAAATGGACTATTAAGCCGGCCGTCAACAACAGCTACTCCTGTTAGCGCCGCAGGAGTACGTACTAGCACAGAGATCAAACGGGTGCAACACATTGGCACTGTTCCTGTCATTGGAGTACTATACTTTGACTTAGCACAGCATGTACAATTAATGTTGCAAACAGGGATGGCTTTTGATTTCACGGCGCACCATGCATGCCCGGCCGGTGCAGCATATGCATGCACAGTGTACAATTGGAGGGAGAAATTAAACACGGTCGTCCGGACCATGCTGACCCCGTGCTGCTTGATGGCTTAGAACAATTCAATGCTATGCAAGTTGACTTGTAAGTGCCGGCAGATGCAAGTGCTATGTAAGCTAGTACTGAATCTAGGAGAGAGAATAATTTACCTCGTAATAGCTTTTTGCGCCACTATATTAACATAGCAACCACCTGACATAACCATGATAGCTTCGAAACGAAAGAAAATGCTGAGGTAACAGCAAACACACGCTCAAAAGAAACAAATAAGAAACAAAATTAAAAAGAGGCGGATTAACTAAATGAGGGTCAACCGCTGGTCCTCTGGAGAAGTCCCACCACACTCCTTGTAACGACTCGTCAAGCATCAAGCAACACCCTTAAAAGGAAAAGCGACCGCTGCAGCCCGGACCAGACACCGGTCCTAGGGTTTCCCTCGGCACACAGAAGGAAGTGGGGGAAGGGTAGCCACGATGCCCTCCACAGAGGAAGGATGCCACTAAGGGTACCACGTCGGCGTCGGGCGTGCCGACAAGGATTTCTCCCGAAACCCTCCCTACAACCCCCGAGTGATCCGTTGCAGAGGAGCCACGCGAGGTTGAGGCCTCGCCACCACCAAACTTGTCGTCCAAGAACATGCGCTACCACGGTCATGAAGATACCATAATCGTCTCACCGAGACTATCATCGCAAGGTCTGAATGACAGCGGTTTAGAAGTGGCTCGAATCAGGGTCTGCAGAACCGCGACCCGCGGGAGGGAACTGCCTCCACCACCAAAGGAGGTAGTCGACCGGATGCGGCAGCTGGCACACCAGTCCTAGTCAAGTTTGGCCTGTCCAACAAACCCGTAAAGCCCTCGCAGGGGCACACCAGTCCCCAGAGGATCCGACTAGGCCCAAGCGAGCCCGTAAAGCCCGCAACCATGCTGCAACAAGCCGGTCATCATCACCGATGCCCCTGCCCTAGCCAAATCGCCGCCGCCTGCAGATTCGGGGGCCACATGGTAGGCTGGCCCGCCCCCGACCCATATGGGGCCCTAAGGGCCCAGATCTGGGCCGGTTGGGCCTGTCCAGCACCACCTGCAGCTGCCAGCCGCATGCTGCATTCCGCGACGCCCCGCAGTTCGTAGCTGCGCCGCCGTCACGATCTCGCCCAGCCGCCGCCAGACCTCAGCTGCCCTGCTAGCACCGTTGCCAGAGGAGTTGGGTCCCCGACCCCGCCTCCTACCGTTGAATATAAATATATTGCCTAGCCCTTTCCATAAGATAGGTATTTTGAAATAATTGGCTAGTGCATAAATCCTGTATGGTATCAGAGCCAAGAGGTCTTAAGTTTAAGACCCTGCTCACGCAGTATTAAAAAAAGGAAAAAAGATTCTCGGGCCTACTCCTATCCCACGCTAGACATGAGGGGGAGTGTTGAATATAAATATATTGCCTAGCCCTTTCCATAAGATCGGTCTTTTAGAATAACTAGCTAGTGCATAAATCCTTTATGTTAAATATAAATATATTGCCTAGTCTCTTTCCATTAGATCGGTCTTTTGGGATAATTGGCTAATGCATAAATCCTTTATGGTATCAGAGCCAAGAGGTCTTGAGTTCAAGACCCTGCTCATGTAGAATTAAAAACAAAAAGAAAAAAAAGATTATGTGGCCGACACCGAACTCACGCTAAAGACTAAAAATAACCTAGACGTGAGGGAGAGTGTTGAATATAAATATATTGCCGTCTCTTTTCATTAGATCGGTCTTTTGGGATAATTGGCTAGTTCATAAATCCTTTACCTACGACACGGGAAAGGACATACCGACGGCACCATCTGGGCCACGCTCGGCGGTCCCTGCCGCCGGCGCGACGAAGGAGGGGGAGGTTGGCCAGAGGAGGAGGAGGGACGCCCCTGTCGCCCTTGGGAGAGAGGGAGGGGACAACGCTATGTTGTTTCCGTCGCTTCTCGTGTATCACGTCCCTCCCCTTTCTTAGCTTTCCGAGAGATTAATTTACCCCCTTCTAGCTTGGATTTTGATAAATCCGATTAACTAACATCTAATTCCTTTATTTTAAAATATAAGATGTTTTAGTTTTTTCTGGAACAAATTTTAGTACGTAGGTTCACTTATTTTGGTCCGAAGGAGGAAGTAGCAAGCAACTTAAGCTGGCCAGCTGATAGTAAACATAACATGTGCATCATGTAGAGCTTATTGTTGGAAACTTTTTCTTTTGAAAAGGGGATACCAGGCATCGCATCAATCGATGCACACATGTCATATTGGTTGCAGAGTTAACATTCAGAGTATTACAGTTTAAGGATCACCTAACCATTTTTATCGTTGGAACTGGGAATCCACTTTCTAAAAGTTTTAAAAAGGTTCAAACAAAAGGGATTTCCGTTCAAGGTGGCTATTTGGGTCACGGTTGCGTTTGCACCATTGTGAAAAACATATTTTAAAATGTTAATTTTAAAAAAAATGTCTACATATACATTCGAATATTTTATGCCTGTTCATAAGTTATTTGGATGAAAGAATATTCCACGTGTCCCGTGCAAAAGAGATAAAAATGTCCTGTGAACAGTCCTATTTATGTGATTTTTTGGCGTTTTTATACATGACACATAAAAAATTCTTTCATCCTAAAAACCTGTGAACGAACATAAAATATTCAAATATACATGTAGATATTTTTTTAATTTTTTTTGACATTCTAAAATATGTTTCTCACAATTGATGCAAATGCATGCACCAATGAACAAAAAACGATTTGCAGTTCAAAGTAGTATTACCTTCCTGCATCACGAGGACGAGGACGAAAATCTCTTTTTGTACGGCAGACCCTAGCGATATCGCCGCCGCCCGCGTCCTCTTTGTGCCACCGTGGCCGATCTCGCACACCAGCGCCGGCGCCACGCAGCTGCCGCCAGCCACACTGTCGAAGGGTAGGACAGCATCTCTCAAGCTCTCAGCGCCCAAATCGGTGAAGACGATAGCGAAGACAACTTCTTCTCGGCGCGTCCAACATTCGCCTCCTTCCTCCCAGCGAGCGCTTCGCCTCCTCCACTGCCACCGGCCGTTGTAGCGTCCAGCATGCGCGACCTATTCGCGCAAATGACCAAAAGGTAAAAATGCCTCTTTTTTGTTGTTTCTTTTGAGATAGATGAACATAGAGGAGGATTTTGATATGTGTTGATTCAATTGCAATGTAGTTTTGATGATGAGACTTTTATGGACGCTATGAATGTTGGTTCCTCTTTGTCACACGCATATTTGGATGAAGAAAATGTAGAAGAGGAGGAGTTTGAAGTGGATGAGGATGGTGGGGGGTTGATTGAAGCCCCAAAAGGGAGGACGACAAACTACACCATTGCAGAGGATTGGTTGCTTTGCCAGACTTGGTTGGAAATTGACATGGATCCGGTGGTTGGCACGGACAAAACTAGAGACACGTAATGGATGATAATGAAGGAGTACTTTGATGCAAACAACTAGTGGAAATGTGCGCACCGACCATTCTCTTTAGTCCCGTTGGTAGGTCATCAACGCCGATTGTCAAAAGTGGGCGGGTGTGCAAAAGCATGTTGACATACTTAGCCCAAGTGATACATATAATGTGGATAGGGTAAGTTGTTCTATTGTGTGCTAGTAGTTCATTTTGATGTGCATATGTTAGTTGTTCTATATGACTCATATAGAACAACTCTATGTAGACATAAGTAACGGCGAAGGAGACAATATTCATACACATGAATACCGAGGTACTCTTTAGGTAGGTAGGTGTATGTTGATGAAGACGAGCATCTCCAAGCGCCCCAAGTGTGGCGTCTCCGAAGTTCTACACACGTTTGGTGTAGGCAACGTCTCCCGGGCTCCGATCCAGCCGAGCAGCGGAAGAAGAAAGATAGCAGACCGAAGAGCGTAAAACGGTATTACGAAGGTGGAGAACTCAATTCCCTCAAGGTCCTCTCCAATATTACGGAGAATACCTCAAAGAAAATGAGAGAGGGATAAGAGAGAATGGGATGATTCCAAGAGGAGGGGGTGACCTCTATTTATAGTAGGAGGGGAGGGGCACCACCCAAGGGCAGGCGGCGTGGGACTAATCCCCACAGCCTCCGGCCACCAAGGGGGAGCCACCGGCCCTAGGTAGGCCCCCCTAGCGCTAGGCCGGCTAGCCCTCCTCCCTTAGGCGCCTTGCCCTCTTGGACCACCACTCCGAGTGAGGCCCATTAGCAATGGGATACCTATTAAAATAAAATAAAAATATATGTTTTAATATTAATTCAACTACTTAATATAAAACACATATATTATTATATCTTTCACCGATCAACATCGGGTGTTACACGGAACTTTTCTGGTTTCTCTCGCACATTTCTTTTGTGGTGCCGTATCAATCCCTATGCATCCCCAACCTTAAGCGTCACACCCTTCGATTCGAAAACACTCCGAACATGATCGAAACCTCTCTCTTATCAATGATCATCAGCGGGACCTAGATGCCCATGATGATCCCCGTGCGTTTCACGGATCTCATCGCTTGAACCTTCAACGTTGTGTCCTATTCCGTTTGCCACTTGATACCTAGTTCACATGAGATTTGATCTTTGTTATCTCCATACCTAGTTCGATCTTGTTACCGATGAACTCGTTTACTCATTCCCATGCCATTGCATTTCGTTACGTAGTCACACGCTTACAAGCTTCGTTAATACAACGTCAGCGAGATGGCCCACATGTATCAATCTGTTACTTGGATTGGCAAATCATGGTCTTGATATGTACTCCTCTACACGTTCCTTTGGGAAACCTAAGTGGCACCTTTTTGATCATCCTTTCACAGCTTGATTCTTGATACTATCAAAGTTCCCTCCAGTAACGGTGGTGTATTATCTCACAATCTAAGGATCGGGTTGCGAGGTTTACTTTTTTATCATTAATGATGAACGTTTGTAACTAGATCTCATTATGATATAACTATTGGGTGTTTGTTTATTACATCATTCAACCAATGATATGACCTCATTGTCAATTGGCATACATGCTCATGATCTTGAAATCCTATATCATCCACTAGAGACACGATTTGTTTACATACCACACGTGTATTAATGTTTCGTATTAACACAGTTATAGCACGACATGAAATGTATTATGAACATACAAGAGATACATCAAATAAAATACCTTATTATTTGTTTCTAGGGCATATCTCCTTTAGTCTCCCACTTGCACTAGAGTATAAATTAATCTAGTTTACATTAGGCAAAAATCTAACACCAATGGCATACCGATGTTCTTCATTCTTGGCTTGTAGAAGACCTTTAGTCAATGGATCTGCAACATTCAGATCCATGTATACTTTGCAAATATTGATTTCACCCTCATCAACATTTTGTCTAATTGCATGAAATCGTTGCTTGATATGTTTGGCCGTGGAATGAGTTCTTAGTTCCTTTGTGTTTGCAATGGCACCCCTGTTGTCATAAAAATCGTCATGGGGTCTTGCGTGCTTGCAACAACTCCCAGTTTGATGACAAAATTCCTTAGCCAAACATCTTCATTCGCTGCTTCACTAGTTGTGATGTATTCCGACTCCATTGTAGATTGTGCCACTACTAATTGCTTCCTGCTTTTCCAGCTTATCGCACCACCATTCACCATAAACACATATCCTATTTGAGACTTCGAGTCATCGGGATCTGTGTTCCAGCTTGCATCCACGTAACCAATTACTCTTAGAGCTTTGTCGCTACCTCCATAGACTAGGAACATATCCTTAGTTCTCTTGAGATACTTTAGGATACATTTCACAGCTTTCCAATGATCCATTCCTTGATTTCTTTAGAACTGGCTCGTCAAACTAAGAGCTAAGGCCACATCAGGTCGAGTACTCAGCATAGCATACATGATAGAGCCTATGACTGAGGCATAGGGGAATTTATACGTCCTCTCTCTTTCATCATCTGTTGTTGGACATTGAGTCAAACTTAGTGTTCTACCTTTCATTACAGGCACAAATCCTCTTTTGGCCTGTTCCATTTTGAATCTCTTCAAAATCTTCTGAAGGTAAGTACTCTGACTTAATGCAATTAGGCGTCTTGATCTATCTCTATAGATCTTGATACCCAATATATATGCAGCTTCACCTAAGTCCTTCATGGAAAACTGACTACTCAAATATTCTTTTACGCTCCACGTCCCAATTAGTAATATGTCATCCACATATACTACTAGGAACACCACTGAGCTCCACTCACTTTCTTGTAAACACATGACTCCTTTTGATTTTGGAAAAATCTAAAACTCTTGATCACTTGATCAAAATGATGGTTCTAGCTGCGAGATGCTTGCTTTAGTCCATAAATGGATCGCTGAAGTTTGCATATTTTCCCAGCATCCTTAGGATCAACAAAACCTTCTAGTTACATAATATACAACTCTTCATCAATATGTCCATTGAGGAACGTGGTCTTGACATCCATATGCCATATTTCATAATCGAAATGTGCAGATATTGCTAGTAGAATCCGGACAGATTTCAGCATCGCTACAGGAGAGAAGGTCTCATCGTAATCAACTCTTTGAATTTGTCGAAAACCCTTTGCGACAAGTTGAGCCTTGTGGATGGTCACATTACCATCTGCATCTGTCTTTTTCTTAAAGATCCATTTATTTTACACAGCCATGCGGCCTTACAGAAGATCCACCAAGGTCCAAACTTGGTTTTTATACATGGATCCTATTTCAGACTTCATGGCTTCCAGCCATTTCCCAGAGTTAGCACTTTACATAGCTTCTTTGTAGTTTGCAGTTTCCTCTTGTCATTTAACAAGATATTCGTCACAAGTCTACTATACCAATCAGGAGAGGTACATATTCTTGTAGACTTACAAACTGCAGGAGCTTCGATGTGATTTCTTTGGTCATTATCATTTGATTCTTTCTCCACGGTGGATGGTGGTTCTAGAGCAGCTTCCGTTGTGCTACTCGATATTTGGAGAGAAGGATCAACAACCTCATCAATCTTGATCTTCCTTCCACTGACTCCTTTAGCGAGAAACTCTTTCTTAAGGAAGGTGCCGTTTTTTGTGACAAATGCTTTGCCCTCGGCCTTGTTGTATAAGGTATACCCAATAGTTTCCCTTAGTTATCCTACGAAGATAGATTTTCCTCTTTGGGTTCGAGTTTTTTCAAGATGTAGTTTTTTAACGTAAGCCTCACATCCCCAAACTTTCAAGAATGACAACTCTGGCTTCTTGCCATACCACATCTCATATGGAGTTGTCTCCACGGATTTGGACGGTGGTCTGTTTAAAATAAAAGCGGCGGTTTCTAACGCATATCCCTAAACAATACGGACAAATCAGTCAAAGACATCATGGACCGTACATTATCTAATAGAGTACAGTTACGCCGTTTCGACACACCGTTATGCTGTAGTGTTCCGGATGGCGTAAGCTGTGGTACGATGCCACTGTCCCTCAAGTGCATGCTAAACTCAAAACTCAAATAGTCGCCTCCCCAATCGGATCGAAGATGCTTGATTTTATTGTTAAGTTGATTCTCTACTTCTTTCTAAATCTTCTTGAACTTTTCAAAGGTTTCAGATTTGTGCTTCATCAAGTAGATATACCCATATCTACTCAAATCATCAGTAAAGATAACAAAATAACGATAACCATTGCATGTTGAGACACTCATTGGACCACACACATTTGTATGCACGATTCCCAATAGGTCTACAGCCCGCTCCATCATGCCGGAGAAGGGTGTCCTAGTCATTTTTCCCATGAGGCAAGTCTCGCATGTGTCAAGGGATGCAACATCAAATGATTCCAGGAGTCCATTAGAATGGAGCTTCTTCATGCACTTTACACCAATGTGACCAAGACGGCAATGCCACAGATACATGGTATTACCATCATTGTGTTTTCAATGCTTAGCATCAACATTATGGATGTGAGTACCACTATCAAGATCCAACAAGGATAAACCATTACACATAGGCGCCTGAACATAGAAAACATCATTCATTGAAATAGAACAACCACTTGTTGTAGATTTAAACGAATAACTATCTTGCAACAAGTAAGATCCACTCACAATATTCATACTTAATGCGGGTACATAGTAGCATTTATTCAAGACTAAAATTAATCCTAACGGCAGACTTAGAGGTAGAGTGCCGATGGCCACCATGTCGACCTTCGAGCCATTGTCGACGCACATCGTCACCTCGTCCTTCCTCAGGTGCCTATTACTTTGTAGCTCCCGTTGAGAGTTACAAATATGACAGCAGAAACGGTATCAAATACCCATGTGTTACTCATGGAGCTAGTAAGGAATACATCTATAATATGCATATCAAATATACCTTTGTCTTTGGCGGCTAACTTGCCGGTTTTCTTGTCCTCAAGGTACTTGGGACAGTTGCGCTTCTAGTGCCCGTCCCCTTTGTAGTAGAAGAACATGACGTTGGGCTTAGGACTGGGCTTGGCAGCCTTAGTGGTGTTGGAAGAATGTTTTCCATCCTTCTTAGGCTTCTTGCCCTTGCCCTTAAGCCCTGGCTTCTTAAAGTTGGTGGTATTATTTACCATAAACATCTTGTGCTCCTTCTTGATCTCAACCTCAGCGGTTTTCACCATGGAGAACACCTCAGCTAGGGCCTTATTCATCCCTTACATATTGTAGTTCATCACAAAGCTCTTGTAGCTAGGGAGCAGGGAGTGCAACACCCTATCAATTGCAAGATCTTTTGGGATTCTTAATCCAGGGCGTTCAAGCATTTGACGTAGCCAGACATCCTGACTATGTTCTCACTCACACTACTATGCTCTTCCATCTTAGTGGAGAAGAAGAGCTTGAAAGCATCATCCTCTCTGCCCGAGCCTGTGGAGCAAAGACATCCTTGAGATCTTCAATGATCTCGAAAGCATTCATCTTCTCAAAAAGCTTTTGAAGCTCTGGCTCCATGGCATAGAGCATTCCACTATGGATGAGGGAGAAATCATCCTCCTTGGACTGTCAAACATTCTTGTCATCCTTAGAGGCAGTTTCTGCAGGCTTGGCGGGGAGCATAGCCTCGATGACATAAGTCAACTTGTAGGGGACTAGGAGGATCCTCAGGTTGAGATACCAGGCGGTGAAGTTGGTTCCATCAGTTTTCAGCTTTTCCTTCTCTAGGAATGTGCTAAGCTTGAAGGTGAGTGGGCGAGACTGATACATTGCAAATGTATCTATAATTTTGATGTTCCATGCTTGGTTTTATCTACTTTCTTGTGTTTTGTTCCAACTTTAGAGTAATTTTCATATGATTTCTTGGACTAACCTATTAACAAGATGCCACAGTGCCTGTTGCCTATTTATGCTGTTTTTCGTTCCAGGAAGTCAGAAAATGAATATTCTCGGAATTGGACGGGACAAAAGCCAAACTTACTATTTTCCCGGAAGACTCATCGAGCCAGAAGGAGAGCCGGAGAGTGGCCACAGGGTGGCCACACCACCCCATGGCGCGGGTCCACCTAGGCTGCGCCAGGGCATGGTGTGGGCCCCCTGGCCGGCCACCGACCTTGCCTCTTTCGCCTATAAGAGCCTCCCGATACCAAAACCTTAGATCGTCAATCAGAAATCCATGAAAAGTTCTGCAGCGCCGCCACCACCGAAGAGGAGATTTGGGGGACAGAAAGTCTCTGTTCCAGCACCCTGCCGGGACGGGGAAGTGCCCCCGAAGCCATCTCCATCGATATCCACCGCCATCTCCATCACCTTAGTTGATTCTCATGATGAGGAGGGAGTAGTTCTCTCTCGAGGCTAAGGGTTCTACCGGTAGCTATGTGTTCATCTCTCTCTCTATGCGTGATCATATTGTGATCATGAGCTTTGTAATCAAGTAGATCTACCTTGCTACTCAAGTGCTTTATTAGATCTCTACTCTCCCCATGTGTGTGAAAGGGACAGCGTGCACACCATGGTGGCACTTAGGCTAGAGACTACAAATACTTGTTATGAGTTATATTTGGAGTTGGATGTCTTTATGAAATTGTGGTGTTTGTTTGAACCATCTAGTACTCAAGGTGACAGTGTGGGGTTTTCTAGATGGGAAAGATGAACTTTGAGGTGTGCTGTTATAGCCTTACCATCGATTAGAGTGTCCAACCGGAGAGTAGTTAAAAGTAGTATCATAAAGAGAAGATATTTATATGAGAGTGTTCACTAGTGAAAGTATGATCCCTAGGCCTTGTTTCTAAGCATTGAAACATCGTTTGCATCTAGATCTGTTACATGTTTTCTTGCTTCCATCTTTATTTCAGTTTGCCTTTAGTCTCTTTCACGCCATCAAGCTATTTTCTACCACTGTTACCACTTATAATTATCCATACCACTTGTATTTCACTATCCCTTCGCCGAACTAGTGCACCTATACACCTGACAGGTGTATTGGGTGTGTTGGGGACACAAGAGACTTCTTGTATCTTGATTGCAGGGTTGCTTGAGAGGGGATACCTTTGACCACTTCCTCCCTGAGTTCGATAAACCTTGGGTGATCCACTTAAGGGAAAACTTGTCGCTGTTCTACAAACCTCTGCACTTGGAGGCCCAACAATTGTCTACAAGAATAGAAGTGCGTAGACATCAGAGACATCTACAATGGATTTGCAAAGTATGCAGACCATGTTCATAATTTGAGTTCAAGTTTTAATGCTTTCAAACTAAAACAAAAAGAACTCCCACTCAAACGAACATCCCTCAATTCGTTCGGTGATCACACGAACCTAATCCGCTACACCACCCTCGATCATCAAGGCCAGCAATGCAGTTTCAAAGGTAGACATTCTCATGCCAATCACATCACATGTGACTCATGCTCGACCTTTTGGTATCTTGTGTTCCGAGGCTATGCCTGTACATGCTAGGCTCGCCAATTCCAACTTGTGGGTATTGCAGTGCAACATGGCTTATACCCACTGTATGCAAACACATATATGTATGACACCCAATCATCACGGTGTGCCTCATAACGGAGAACTTTCTTGGTGGAGCACACATAGTGGGTAACACTATAATTGGAATTATGTGAGGGATCATCCAATTTTGCTACAGTTGTATATCAAATAAACTAGCAAATAAGATGCATAAAAAATACTTTTAAAGTATGGTGCCATGACATGGTTGCAACGCCTTGATTGCCATCGGGAGCTCCAATGGAAAGTGTTTCATAAACTTACCATTACCATGTCATGAAGCACGCCCTTGTGAAATAAAGTTAGATGCTTCTACTTTATCTTTTGCAAGTTTTACGTGACTTTAGGGCTTTCGCGGTAGAACCCCTTCCGACCTACGAACGAGGAGCCACAACATGGATTCAATGATTGCCGTTTCTCTTCTCTTTTCAGGGGCCTCCATTATAAATGCCATATCAACTACTACAGAGAGACAGACACCCCCAAAGCTAGTTACTTGTGGACCAGTCTCGTGAATCACCACGTATGTAATGTTGGTAGGGGCCACGTCATCAAACAGTACCGCGATATAAACAAGTACACGAAAGAGGGTAGCAACTAGAAAATCAATGCCCAAAAATTTCTATGTGTTCTATCCATACAACATGCCTACCCATAGACCCGCTATGATACCACTGTTGGGTTCCATAGCAGAAAACAAAAAAAAATCTAACTACGCAAACACTATAACCAAGATCTAATCTATGTAGGTAGGCGTATGTTGATGAAGACGGGCAGCTCCAAGCGCCCCAAGTGTGGGGCCTCCAAAGTTCTACACACATTCGATGTAAGCTACGTCTTCCGGGCTCCGATCCAGCCGAGTAGTAGAAGAAGAAACATGGCGGATCGAAGAGCGCACGACAGTAGTGCGAAGGTGGTGAACTAAAGTCCCTCAAGTTCCTCTCCAATATTACGGAGAATACCTCAAAGAAAATGAGAGAGAGAGAAGAGAGAATGGGATGATTCCAAGGGGAGGGGGTGACCCCTATTTATAGTAGAAAGGGAGGGGCACCACTCAAGAGGCAGGCGGTGTGGAACTAATACCCATAGCCTCTAGCCACCAAGGGGGAGCCATCGGCCCTAGGTGGGCCCCACATGACGAGCCCACTAGGCCTAGGCCGGCTAGCCCTCCTCCCTTAAGCACCTTGCCCTCTTGGGCCTCCCCTCCGGGTGAGGCCCATTAGAAATGGGTTGCCTATTAAAATAAAATGAAAATATATGTTTTAATATTAATTCAACTAATTAATATAAAACACATGTATTATTATATCTTTCACTCCAGAAATCGTTCCGGACCCTTCCAATCAACATCGAGTGTTACACGGAACTTTACTGGTTTCTTTCTCTCATTTCTCCTATGGTGCCATATCAATCCCTATGCGTCCCCACCCTTAAGCGTGACACCCTTTGGTTCAGAAACACTCTGGACATGATCGATACCTCTCTCTTATCAATGATCATCAGCAGGACCTAGATGCCCATGATGACCCCCGTGCGTTTCACGAATCTCATCACTTGAACCTTCAACATCGCGTCCTGCTTCCTTTGCCACTTGATACCTAGTTCACCTGAGATTTGATTTTCGGTATCTCCATACCTAGTTTGATATCGTTACCAATGAACTCGTTTACTCATTCCCATGCTATTGCATTCCATGACCTAGTCACACACTTGTAAGCTTCGTTAATGCAACATCACAGATATGGCCTATGTGTATCAATTCGTTACTTGGATTGGAAAATCATGGTCTTGATATGTACTCCTCTACACATTCCTTTGGGAAACCTGAGTGGCACATTTTGTATCACCCTTTCACAGCTTGATGCTTGATACCATCAAAGCTCCCTCTAGTAACGGTGACTTGTATTATCTCATAGTTTAAGGATCAAGTTGCGAGGTTTTCTTTGTTATAATTTATGATGAATGTTTATAACTAGATCTCATTATGATATAACTATTGGGTGTTTGTCTATCACATCATTCAACCAATGATGTGACCTCATTGTCAATTGACATACATGCCCATGATCTCGAAACCCTAGATCATCCACTTGACCAATGAGCTAGTTTGCTAGTGGTAACTAGAGACACAGTTTGTTTACGTACCACATGTGTATTAACGTTCCATATTAACAAAGTTATAGCACAAAATGAAACATATTATGAACCTACAAGAGATACATCAAATAAAACTCCTTATTATTTGCCTCTAGGACATATCTCCTCTAAATGTATCTTAACATTTCTCAAGTCTTGTACAAAGATGAGTGAAAAAAACAAGAAGAGGAGGAAAATTCTTGAATGGACAGTTGTGTTGCATAATTGTTGTGACGAGCTAGCAAATTAGAAAAAGTGGAAGAACCATGGTGGGATGAACGTGCCAACAATTGCAATGCATGCAACCACCGAGGAAACTATTGTAGATGATGATGCATCAAGTGATAAGGATAAGAAGAGAATCTCCACTTCTCACTTGGTTGCCAGCAAAAGACGACCCGTGATGGGAAAGTAGGCCACCAAATATATGAAGGGGAGAAAGGCTGGAGATGATGACATAGAAAAAGCTATGGATAGGATGGTCAATGCAAGGTTAGAAGAAAACGAGGATAAGAAGTTAGCAACGAGCTTGGAGGCTGAGGTCGAGGCGTGGAGGGTGGCATTGGAGGAGAGGTTGGTGGCCGCCGAGGATAGAAGGTTGGCATTGGAGGAGAAGAAGGTGGCCAATGATGAGCATCAACGCCTTAGTGGAAGAAGAGAGAAAGCTCTTTTTCATGGACACTTCAACATGGACGAAAGGAAAAAGGAGTACATAAACCTTGCTCGCGATGAAGTGTTGGTCAAAGAATGTTGGTAAACTTGAAGGGGCAACATGGATGGATGAGTGCACCGATGAGTGGCTATGGAATGATGGGTGGTTTTGGATGAGGCATGGGAGGCATTGGAGAACCTTCAGGTGTCTTTAGAGGAGGCATGTGAGGCATGGGAGCACCACGGGGTGTCTTTGGTGGAGGCATGGGAGGCATGACCCGTCAGAATAAAAGGGCCATTCAATATCCTGTCAAACTTCTTCATATTTCCCATGTTAATTAGGTGAAATACTCTTAGAAAAGAAAACATAGAACATTTCTTCTTCATGTTCATGAGTAACTAGACCGCCAGTCAGGTCATGGGTCCTAGGACCGTCTATAGGTCACCTGGGCTTACCGGAATAATCGGTTGTTGGCTGCATTCCAAGATAAATTACAGATTATCATTCTCTCTTTCTTTCTCTATTTATGTTAGGGCCTGCCTGCACCCTCATGATCGCCTCCAAGCGGATTATGTTGTGAAATTGGCTTAAGGTTTTTGGTACTATAGAAGGATAGAGATGAAGAGAGATTGGCGGAATATGTTGGATGTATTATTGAGGCTCATGCGCGAGTATATATAGGCGTACAGGGATCATGTTGGAGTGCAAGACAAGACACAGATCTATCTCTATCCTAGATTACCTTACCGTACACGTATACTCTAATATCCCCCACAGTCATAGCGGTAGCATCGTGAACAACTAGAACGTCACGGACGGTCAGACTGGAGATAAACCAAAATAGCATCCAGTAAGCTGATATCCCCCCGCAGTCCGAGCGGGAACGTCGTGGACGGTGTCGCAGCGCCGTAGCTTGGACTATAGAGGAAGATGATGATGCTCAAGCGAGGTGGTAGCCCTTGTGCCGATGTCGAGGGAGCCGAGAGCATGAGGTGGTGCCATGGTCGAGTTAGCCGTGCGAGGGGTCGCCATGGTCGATGTCGTGGTCGGGGATATCGGTGTCGAGATAGCCGCACATGAAGCCGCATGCGCTAGTGCGAGAGGAGGATGACGGAGACGTGTCGAGAAAGTCGTTGAGGGTGTCGATGCAGAAGCCGATGTAGTCTGAGCCGTCGAGGACGAGGTGCGGCCATAGTTTTACCAGAACTAGGCGCACGTCGGGGACAAACGCACACTCCGGTTTTGCCAGAACCGAGTATGCAAAGAAGAACTCGTCGATGATGCGGTCGAGGCAGTCGTAGAGGGGTCGGTGCCGAAGAAGACGTTGTCGAAGCCGATGAAGACGAGGCGCCGATCCGAGATTGCCAGACTCGGGAACGCGTCAGGGACAAAGGCACTCCCAGTGTTGCCAGTACCAGGCATGCGGGGGTAGGGACCATCATGAACTTGTCGCCATGTCAGAAAGACTAGCAGAGGAAGCCTCTAGAGCGGTTGCGACGCACAGAGTGGCTAAGGGAGAGATGTCGGCGCTGTCCGTGGTTGTCGGAGTAGAGTAGCAGGTGGTGTAGTCAGGGATGAGGCGATGACGCTGATGGCGAAGTTGTAGTTGACGAAGACGTAGATGGCGGTAAAAACAGCGGCGACCTAGGGTTGTCATGCTGGATGCCTGGAGTGGTGATGGGGTAGTCGGCGGGACCTACGATAGCGAGAGGGCGCCCTGCAGGTTACCTTGTGAAGCGCGGCGGCGGTGCTCGAAGTAGGCAAGGAAGACCCGGCGACCTGACGAAGACCATGTGTAGACGGCGGCGATCCGCGCCGTAGGAGATGGAGCGGTGAAAGCCGAGGCTGTTGATGCATGAGGACGGCGAAGTAGACTGTGTGCAGCCATGCTACGACCCAGGGGAGGCATAGCTGCAGGGCGCAAGTTGCTGCAGCGGCTGGGAAACCTCCAGCGACGTACATGCCAAGGAATGCGCGTTAGAAGTTGGTAGCGTGGACCAAAGGAGGCGGCGCTGCGGCTCGAGGAGGCAACGCAGCGGTAGCCCGTAGCTCGATCGGTGATAGACGCGTGCTCGGGGACGTGCTTGGTGTAGACAGGCACGAGTTCGGTTGATCAGACCGACGGTGCGCCGATGCGACAGAGCGTGGACGACGTGTAGATCGGAGTTGATGGCGGTGTTGTCGTTGAAGTTCCGGACGATGACGACGAAGAGGATCCAAGGAGGAGACCACGGTAGCCGTACACGTATACGTGTATCTCTATTCTAGATTACCTAACCATACACCGTATACTCTAACATGACTAATATTTATATACTACGTTTTAAACTGTGCACAACCCGATCGATGACTGCTAAAAATTGATCGTGTGAGAAAGAGGTTGTACATTTCCGCCGAACCACGAAATCCAATCCTATTATCGGCAGTGTGTCTTGTCCATTTTGGACTTTAAGTGTGACAACATGGCCCCGTGAGCTACTGATATTGAAAGAGAATCTCCAACAAAAAGTACTAAGTGTACGTACATGTGGATGGTGATGCGCGTACCCTTGCAGAGAAGGAAGCGATCGACCATGACTAAAACGATCTGGGAGTGCAATCTTATTTCCATCCATCTAGCACGCGCGCAATAAATGTTGCCCATGCAAGGTTTATTTGCAAAAAAGACGATCAGGGCGCAGCAATCTTCGAGCAAAAAAAGGCTTCGGCCCTCACGTCAACCTCTCTAGGGCGACTAGGGTTTTCGCGCCGCCACCCCTCCCCTCCCCTTTTGTCGCTGACTGAGTCGATCGTCGAGCTTCCCCGTGTGGTTACCGGTGAAGGCAGGGGTGAGGATCTCATCACTCGGGCTTGTGCCAAGGAGTCTGCACTATGGGGCGGCGGCCTTGAATGGAGAGGTGGAGTCAACCTGTGGCTGGTGACGTCCAAGGGTGTTGGCGACTACGGGCATCGATCGTGGTTGGAGGGCGCTGTCAATGATCATGTTCTACACATCTGAAGATCAGTCCCCTCTCTCCCTTTGGCTCTATCGTCACCCTGGATATAATAGTTGGCAGTGTCGCCAGCTACACAGAAGGTTGGGTGTTGGTTTTTTTTTTTTGAACCGCAAGGTTGGGAGTTGGTGATGTAGCCTTGGGACCAGGGAAAACCGTTGGTCGGTCGGTCTGACCACGAGGCCGTGATGCCCTTTGTGTGCCTCTTTCCACCCTGCTTTTTTTTTCTAGGATATGTCCTGCGAGACGTACCAAACACATAGAGGAGAAGGCCGGCGGCCCATACAACGCTATAAGTCAACCACACCACACACCCAGCACGACACAACTCACAAGATACAACGCCAAGAATGGCTGATACAACGCCAAGAAGGCAACGCCGGTACAAACACAACACCACACGGCATACAACACAACCCCCAACAACCAAGCAACGAGGACTCTCCTTACAACGTCTCTCGCCACGAATAGAGAGGAGGCAAAACACCGAGCTCACGAGCCGTGTCACAATCGAAGGAAGAGACTTTGAAAGACCGATTTGCCTCGAAGAGGCACAACCAACGCACTACCCACCCATGTGCGCTAAGGTGGCAAGCGGGCAGCAGACTGGACCGCCCGAGAGAAGTTAGCTATTCTGTTGATTCTTCTCCAAACAGGAACCACCGATTTACAAATTTTATTAACCACTGAATTTAGTGAGCGACGCCAAATCCTTCTATGGATTGCTTTTTTCGCCTCTTTTGCCGACGAATTTCCAGCCAAAATAGTCTCTCCTGCACTTTTGGCACTACGTACGTATACCAACAAATTACCCATGACAATCGCAGTTTCAATCTTAATTTCTTAACAATGTAATAGTAGGAGTCGGACGTGTATCATTCTGGAGTAATCCTATACGTGTTCCAACTTCCAACCGCAGTTCTATATATGCACATTGCACCCGCCGCCACACTGTTTTTGGGAAGCACGAGGGAGAAGCTTCGTTTCAACAGTATAATGATAAGACTCCAGGCCCACTCCCTTCTGATCCACTGATTGCAATTTGTAAAGCATGGATCATTAAGCCGGCCGTTTGCGAGCTTGCTTGGTAGGCAGCTTCTCGGCCGATCGTGCATTTCGCTGTTGTTTGCCCATACACGCATTAAACAAAAGTTGACAATGTGAAATTATCATTGATTCCATACCACCCGTCGGTTTCTGATGAGTGTACAGCTACTCATCACTCTTACTGTCTATTCATTGCGTTTTGAAGTGGATTACTGTACAT
Organism: Avena eriantha; assembly: GCA_910589775.1. Classification (NCBI taxonomy): domain Eukaryota; kingdom Viridiplantae; phylum Streptophyta; class Magnoliopsida; order Poales; family Poaceae; genus Avena; species Avena eriantha. Next base: position 215,966,274 of record OU342744.1, on the reverse strand, counting down.
GAGGTAAAGTGTTCCTATGCTAATTAACTCCGGCCGGTGCTAACTATAATCAGAGATCAAACGCGTGCACACATTAATTAACCAGAGCAGCTGACACTGTTCCGGGATGCTTACGTAAATTAGTACAGTACGTGATTAGCATATCATGTGGAATTAACTAACACTAGTAGAAACCAACCCTTTAGTCCCGATTCGTAAGGACCTTTAGTCCCGGAATTCGATCCGGGACTGCAAAAGCGGGACTAATGGTTCAATCTTTAGCCCCGGTTCTGTTACGAACCGGGACTAGAGGTCCAATCACGTGGCCCCGCGAGCCGCGCTGGGAGACAGGACATTTTGGGCTATTTGGCAGCGGCAGGACTAAAGGTTCCCTGCCGCGGCAGCGTTTTGGGCCATTTGGCTGCCACGGCAAGAGATGTTAGGGTTTTGTGTTTTTCTTTTCATTTTATGTTTTGTGTTCAATTATTTTCAATTCTGTGTTTTCATTAGAAACAAGTTTTCGTATACATACAGAACGCTACTACACAGTACTTATACACATTGATGCAATATATAATATAATTTCTCTTACAAGCATACATGGAGTCCCAACCGGGTCCGGAGCATGTCTATTTGATTACACGGAGATCATTACATGGATGTTTTAGCATCTACGTAGAGAGAATTCTCCGCGTGGGTCTATGACCTCGTCGACAAAAAATCCAGCAAATTCCTCTTTGATTGCTATTAGGCGCTCCTCTGGTAGGAGTTTGTCCCGCATCGCGTCCAACTATATAAAGAAGGAGATCGTATGAATTAAACTCAACATAATTTTTTGTAATAAAAATAAATGGTGAATATATTGTTTACTTACTCGAACATTTTCCGAGGGCTTCTCAATAGTGATGCGAATGAACTCGCACACGTAGAATCCACATATATTAGTCCCTGTGGATGTCTCGCGCACTTTACAAGAATAGAATTCAATCAAATAATAATTCTAGCATGATAAATGCACATAAACAAGAACTAAATAGATGCGCGGACTTAGCTCGTAGTACTCCGAGAGCGATAAAAAAATAGCTCCTCACGCCATTGACCGTGGACATGGTTCTTGAACCGTGTCCAAACCCTACCCGACAAAGAAAATAAATGTATGAGTTAATAACCACTTGATATCCCAGAAAATGAACGAAAGAAACCGATATAGTGCGATAATGGTTGAAATTACCTCTGGAGCGCATCGATAATGTTGCGGTAGTCTTCAATGTCTTTGTTTAGTGAGTCCATGATGTGAACTCTTCCCAAGTCAACTGAAATTCTTAGAATAATCCAGTGGTACCTATGCAAGGTTTACATACGTTAGTAACTCATCATTTACACTGAACATCAAGTAAGCAAAATTTAATGTGTACAAAACTCACTTGCCGTCGTGGTAAGGAAATAGTATTTCATTACAGAAATGCGGGTTCGTGAGAAACCGGAACAAGTTATGCTCGGTCTCCACTGGCTTATCCTTTAGTATAGCTCCATGAACTCGATGTGGGTCAATGAACCCAAATCGATTGATAGCCTTTCTTTTACAATCGAGAATCTTCATTCTGCATCATTATATATAGAGTACAAAAGAATATACTGAGTATACTTAATTGAACAAGCTGAGATAGAGACTTAATTACATAAATAAAGTAATCACTTACAGACAATAGGAACTGAGGATAGTTTTGTCGCGTTCCTTTAGATTGAATAAATGAAATAACTCTATAGATTCAACAGGGACCTCGTCTTCAGCGAAGTAATGCGATTTTCGAACTTTCAGTATGAGCCAATATTGATGTTCGTTTGATACTTTCATGTACCATTCATGGAATCGTCGCATTTTTGTTGGCATATCCCGAAGCCTCTCAGGACTGACCAGAGGCTCTCCGTGAACAAATTTGGGTGCTACCTCAGCCTTGGGCATACGTGAAGAATGTCATGAATAGACATATTACATTGCTCGGCCAATATCTTAGCCGTTTTCGGATCTATAGGTTCTACCTCATATAGTTGAGGTTCGGGTATCTGCACTTGGAGCGGGGGGAGCGATTGATTTGCTTGTTTCCCCAGCTGGGGAACGTCTCTTTTGGTTCTTCGGCTACCACTCGATTGTTTTGCTTATTTCCCCAGCTAGGGGACGTCCGTTCTGATGCTTCTGCTACCACTCGATTGTTTTGCTTGTTCCCCCTACCGGGGAACCTCTTTTGTGATGCTTCTTCTACCGCTTGATCTCTTCTGTTTCAGTGTCTTCTGAAGACATCGTGTATAGTCATCTGGCACATTTAACTGAGCTTGGGATGACTGCATCAGTAATTTTCTAAAGTGCTCCTTGGTTTTCGGTTTTATTTGGACCTCTGGCTCAGGTTGTTTCTTTTTAAAATGAGCATCCACTTTGGCCTGTACGACCGCATCGGTCTCCTCATCGGTCAGGCCGTAAACCCTCTTGGGAGGAACCGGCGGTACTCTTGGGAGGGGCCACAACTGTCGCTTTGGGCATCGGTTATCGCTCGACGAAGCGGTGATATTCTTCCGCTTTTGGCCCTTAGTGGGTGGAGGCGGCTGTGTAGATGGAGATGGACTTGTGTTGGGGTCATGGATTGGACTTGGAGGTGGTGGACTTTTACTGGGAGGAGACGGTGCACTTGGAGGTGGACTTTTACTGGGAGGAGACGGTTGCCTTGGAGGTGATGGATTGTTTCTCGGTGGATAAGGTGGCCTTGGTGTCGAGCCTGGAAACTTGATGTATTCTTTTTTCCGAAGAATGAAGCCACTCGTGACTTCTCCCAGTGTCGTCTCCCCTTCACCTCCAGGGATGTCAAGCTGTAGTGACTGACACATACGTTGAATTTCATCCACACCGACACGAGCATAGCCAGCTGGAATCGGATTGCAATGATAGGTCGCTCCCGGTGCAGAAGGTAAAGAAAAGCCAGCCGCCACCTTCATGGATATATTCTTCAGTTCAACATGCAGCTCACAACTAGTCTTCTCCTTAATTGCATCCACGGGGTACACATCCATCGTTGCATCATTGCTGTGGCCCTCCGTGGAAGCCACGCTGCTTTTCCGTTGCGATGGGCCGACCATATTGTGTGTTGCAGGATCTTGCTGTCGGAGTCCTTTAAGTTCATTAAGCTCCTGGCGATGCTCCTGCAGCATGGCTTCAAACCTCGCAAACCGCTCCGTATCCTCCTCTTTTTGCCGCTTTGTTTTTCTCGATCGGCTTATGTACGTGTCAAGGTGCTCGGGAAACCCGATAACCCATGGATAAGAAGGTCCGAACCCTCTTATTCGTCCAGCCTTTTCAGGATTCCCGAGAGCCTTCGTCAGCTCATCGTTCTCTCTGTCGGGAACAAACGTTCCCTCTTCAACCTCTTTTATCACTTTAATAAGTTCATTCTTGGGTGAAGAAACTTCTTCGGCTGCAACAATCTCGCTTGTTTCTGGGTCTAACGATGCCCCATGCCCGAGTACCCAATTTCTTGACCTCCTGGGCCAATGAGACGTAGTTGGAGTGACCCCTTTAGCCTCCAGGTTAGCCTCAGTTTTATCCCACTTAGGCATGACACTCCTGTAGCCACCTGTGCCCATATGATGGTGATTTTTTTTTGGGCTGCATTTAACTTATTCTTTTCTAACATTCCCTTAGCTGGTGCCGAGGTCTTGTATTCCACAAATGCGGCCCAGTTATCCTGCTGCAACTCTAGTGGGCTAGTGAATGGAGGAGTTTTTTTATTCAAGACATACTTGTGGTACAATCTTTTTTTCCATTCCTTGAATAGTTCGACCGTCTTCTTAAGAGCAAAGTGCTTGACTTTCCTCGTCATTTGCTGTGTGAGCTTATCAGTCTCCAAGACTGGTAGGGTGAAATGTGTCATGAGAGAATTCCAGATCGCATCTCTCACTCTGTCATCTACAAAACTAGCCCCAGTTGGATCCTTTTTCTTTCCTGGCTTATTCCAATTTTGCGTGGTGATCGGGACGGTGTCTCTAACAATCACTCCGCATTGACTTGTAAATGCATTCGTAGATTCTTTGGGCTCCAACGGTTGACCCAGCGGAAAGACTAAGTCAATGCTGAAACGGACATCAGTGGGCAACTTGTGTGTCGGGCCTCTTGTCCTTGTATAAGATTGGCCGGAAGCGGAGGTCTAAGAGAAGAAACATTCGTCAGTACATATATACGAATCAATTAATGCATCTATACTAGTGAACGATCGATAGAGGCTTTATATACCTCGACGGAGTTTGTTATTATTATGGTGTCTTCACCATGGTCTCCACCATGGTCAGCATCATCGTCTCCACCATCGTCTCCTCCAGACAAATTAAGATATTCAGAGCCATCGTAATAAGTATCCCCAGTACCCTCATTTATCATGTTGAGAAGCTCCTCTTCATTATGTCTACCGTCCATTGCTTAACTAATACAAAAAAAAGAATATTGCATTAAGTAAAAGAACATTACAATTGCGACAACTCGGATACAGTACTTAGTGATTAAGATAAAGTACAATAATATAAGATAAAGTATATTATTAATACATCTCGCTCATATCTCTCTCATAATATAAAGTACATTATTAATACATCTCGCTCATATCAAACTAGCGAACGCGGCTGCCACGTTCTGTGCTACGGGAGCTCTGTAGCCAGAGAAGAGGAACCATCACCGGAGAATAGCTCAGGTGAGATCCGTGAACCTGCCAGATATTGAAGAACCTAATCTTCAAAAGATACATGTATCGTCGTACGTGCTCGTCCTCCTCCCTAATACGATGACGTACCACCTCCTCGGGGGCCGGCTCCCTCTGCACCAATCCTGGACCTTGTGGACGCCACCAAAAAAGCTCCGGGTCGACGATGATACCCGGATTCCTCACCAAGGTACGAGTCCCGACAGGTAGCACCTCTCAGTGCCAACCCGGCGGAGCCCAGACTCGGACATCCCCGGAACCGACGGAGTCCAGTAGACTCGAATGAGGTGGACATGGCATAACAAAATAATAGCAATAAACAATCATAAACATAAATAGTAACTAAATCATTAAGTATTACCCTAATAACACTAACCCTAAACCTAACACTAACTAAACTAAACCTAATTAACTAAGTATTCTAACTAAACTTAATCCCTAATAAACTAACTAATTGACCTAACTAATCCCTAACTAAAATCAGAAACTAAAATCCATAACTAAAAGCTCTAATAATAAACTAACTAAAATCCCTAACTAAAATCACTAACTAAAATCACTAACTAAATCACTAACTAAAATCTCTAACTAAATCACTAACTAAAATCACTAACTAAATCACTAACAAAAATCCCTAACTAAATCACTACTAAAATCCCTAACTAATTCACTAACTAAATCACTAACTAAAATCCCTAACTAAATCACTAACTAAATCACTAAATAAAATCCCTAACTAAATAAAAACCCTAACTAATTAAAATCCCTAACTAAATAAAATCCCTAACTAACAAAATCACTAACTACGTACACCCATACCTCACCTGCAGGGGGCGACGCGGCGCGGCCGGATGGTTGACGGCGAGCGACGAGGCGGGACGGGCGGCGGCGCAGGCGGCGGCGGCGATCCCTCCACGATGGCGCGGGCGGCGACGACGCGTGTGGAGGGCGGATGGGCGGGGCTGGGACGGGTGGCGGCCAGACGGGCAGGGCTGGGACGAGCGCGGCGGGACAACCTTAGCACGGGCGGCGCAGCGGGACGGCGCGGCGAGCTTACGACGGCGTCGGGAAACGCGGCGAGCTTACAGCGGCGTCAGGAAAGATGGGGGTATTTATACCCCCACCCCTTTAGCCCTAGGTTATAATACAAACTGAGACTAAAGTTCCCCTTTAGCCTGGTTTGTATTACAACCCGGGGCAAAAAGTGTTTTCGGCCACCGCTATTCCCGCGCGCCACACCCCTTTAGCCCTGGTTTGTAACCCTTTAGCCCCAGTTTGTATTACAAACCGGGGCTAAAGGTTATTTTTGGCGCCAAAACCAAAAATGGTTTATAGTTTTTAGAAAATTATGTATTATATATCAAAAAAATTAGAAAAAGAAGATCTATAATTTAAATCTATTATTAGACTTTATTATACATCTTAAATGAAATTATCTATTGCTTAACAAGTATCATATTTAGTACAAATGTTGGAAAAATATAGTTTATTATTTAAAAACAGAAAAATACATATAATATACCAAAATATTCACAAAAAATAATATACTCATTAGAAATATAATATTTATTACTAAAACTAGTAACTAGGACTAAAACATATTTTCCTGCCATTTCTCCCGCTTCCCGCCATTTCCCCCGCTTCCCGCCATGTTTTCGGGCCATTTCCCCTGCTTCCCGCCATGTTCTCCCGCCATTTCCCCCGCTTTCCGCCATGTTCTCCCACCATTTTCCTCTATATCTAGGTCGACCGCCATGTCTATCCACACATCCACACTTTCTATCTCACAATAATGGACACCGCTTACTGGGCCTTTCTGACGCTCGAGGAGACCGAGGCGCTGTGCGCCTCTAGCTACCCATGCCCGCCGGGGTACCGGCTGCCCGCTGGCTAGATGTTGAGCGCTGGAGGGGTTCCTTTTCCTCCTGTGCCTCAAGGTTCGGCCCGCCAGATGGCCATCACGAACCACTTCTACCTCGAGCTCACGCCGGAGCAGCGGATAGATCCCCATTGGGATCCCGACAACCTCGACACCTGGAATGCCTTCTTTGCAAACCGGCGGGAAAGAGAGCTCGCCAGGTATGAGGGTGACGACCCGCCCCTAGTGAACCACAACGAGGCTGGTCGCCACCTATGGTGGGCGAACCGGACTATCGTCGGTGTGATGCGCTACATCTCCATGGGAGACCATCCTTGCCTGAGGTACCCGCACTTGCACCAGCTGCATAGCCACAAGAATGGTGGTGGTGGTGGAGGCCTAGGGCGTACTGGGGTCATCATCCAGGAGCCCCCTCCCCCGTGAGTCGTGAATCCAAGGTCGGAGGATCCATCTGCGTGCTACGAGGAAGGGCTGAGGATCCATCCGCGTGCTACGAGCGACGACGATGACGATGACGATTCCGAAGACGACCCTGAAGCTGTGTACTACAGAGTTAGATATGATTATGAATAATTTTTACGTTTTAATATTCATAAATGTCTTCCCACAGCAAGTTGCAATACTACCTATTGAGATCGAGATAGTTCATATCCATATACATATAAGAAGATCATTAAAAATAAAGGTTTAATAATATTGTACATCACCAACATCCAGACATGTTAGAGTTTTCTTCTAATCCGTAACCATGGAGCATCTTTCTTACTTAACAGGATGCTTGGGTCATCCTTTACAGCGAAGGGAGGAATTTCATGAAATTTATCATAATCTTCTGACATGTTTGTCTTATCCTCCACCCCCACGATGTTTCTTTTTCCTAAAAGAACTATGTGGCACTTTGGTTCATCGGATGGTGTATTCTTTTGCTTATCTTTCCTTTTTCTCGGTTTGGTAGACATGTCCTTCACATAAAACCTGAGCCACATCATTAGCTAGGACAAATGGTTCATTTCTATACGCAAGGTTGTTGAGATCCACTGTTGTCATTCCGTATTTCCTGTCTACCTCAACCCCGCCTCCTGTCAGCTTGACCCATTTGCATCGAAACAAAGGAACCTTAAAAAAGGTCCATACTCAAGTTCCCATATCTCCTCTATGTAACCATAATATGTGTCATTTTGCCCATTCTTGCCTGTTGCATCAAATCGGACACCACTGTTTTGATTGGTGCTCTTTTTATCTTAAGCGATCGTGTAAAATGTATTCCCATTTATCTCGTACCCTTGGAAAGTCAATATAGTCAAAGATGGTGACCTAGCCAACAAGTACAACAGCTCTCCAACATTTATGTCATTCATGAGATGTGTCTGCAACCAACCGCCAAAAGTCCTCATGTGTTCATCTCTAATCTAGGAGCCAGGCTTCCCTGGGTTGTTGGAGTGTACAATATTCTTGTGCTTCTCGATATACGGAGCCACCAAGGTGGAACTTTGCAGAACTGTGTAGTGTGCTTTAGTGAGAGAATGTCCGTCCATACATATCCTTGTTTTCTTCCCTAGCGTGCCTTTTCCACTAAGTCTACCCTCATACCGTGATTCAGGAACATCGATGGGCTTAAGGTCAAGAATAAAGTCAACACAAAACTCAATGACCTCCTCTGTTCCATATCCCTTTGAGATGCTTCCTTCTAGCCTAGCACGGTTATGAACATATTTCTTTAACACTCCCATGAAGCTCTCAAAGGGGAACATAGTGTGTAGAAATACAGGACCAAGAATGTTAATCTCTTCGACTAGGTGAACTAGGAGGTGCGTCATAATATTGAAGAAGGATGGTGGGAACACCAACTCGAAGCTGACAAGACATTGGACCACATCTTTCTGTAAAAACCTTGGTAGACTATCTAGACTGATTACCTTCTGAGAAATAGCATTGAGAAATGCACATAGCTTCACAATGGGTACTCGAACATTTTACAGCAGGAGTCCCCTCAATGCAATCGGAAGCAGCTGGGTCATAAGCACGTGACAGTCATGAGACTTTAGGTTTTGAAAAAATTTCTCTACCATATTTATTATTCCATTTATGTTCGACGAGAAACCATACGGGACCTTGATACTATAAAGGACTTCAAAAAAGATTTCCTTCTCTTCTTTGGTAAGAGCGTAGCTAGAAGTACCTTCAAACAACTCTGGATGCATGTCGTCTCGGTCTTTTATACGTTGTTGGTCCCGCTGTGCTTTAGGTGTATCTTTGCTCTTCCCATACACGCCCAAGAAGCCTAGCAGCGTCACGCAAAGATTCTTCGTCAAGTGCATCACGTCAATTGCAGAGCGGACCTCTAGGAATTTCCAATAGGGTAGCTCCCAAAATATAGATTTCTTTTTCCACATGGGTGCGTGTCTGACATCGTCCTTCGAAACAGATTGTCTACCATGACCCTTTCCAAAGATTACTTTTAAATCCTTCACCATATCAAATACATCATCACCAGTACGGCGGATAGGCTTACACCGGTTGTCTGCCTCACCATTGAAATGCTTACCTTTCTTTCTTAGGATGTGCATGGGCGGAAGAAAACGACGATTCCTTGGGTACACATTCTTCTTACATTTATCCAAATATATACTTTCAGTCTCGTTTAAACAATGTGTGCACGCATTGTATCCCTTGTTTGTCTATCCTGAAATGTTACTAAGAGCAGGACAATCATTGATTGTTATGAACAACAACGCTCATAGGTTAAATTCCTCCTGCTTGTTCTCATCCCACACACGTACACCTTGTCCATGCCACAACTGTAAGAGTTCTTCAACTAATGGCCTTAGGTACACATCAATGTCGTTGCTGGGTTGCTTCGGGCCTTGGATGAGCACTGGCATTATAATGAACTTCCGCTTCATGCACAACCAAGGAGGAAGGTTATAGATACACATAGTCACAGGCCAGGTGCTATGACTGCAGCTCTGCTCCCCAAAAGGATTCATGCCATCTGTACTTAGACCAAACCATAAGTTCCTCGCATCACCTGCAAAGTTCAGAAACTCTCTCTCGATTTTTCTCCACTGCGACCCATCAGCGAGGTGTCTCAACATCTCGTCTTTCTTACGGTCTTCCATGTGCCATCGCAACAACTTGACATGCTCTTTGTTTCTGAACAAACGTTTCAACCGTGGTATTATAGGAGCATACCACATCACCTTGGCAGGAACCCTCTTCATGCGGCGCTCGCCCTCAACATCACCAGGGTCATCTTGTCTTATCTTATACCGCAATGCAGTGCATACTGGGCATGCATCCAAATTCTCGTACTCCTCGCCACGTAGAGGATGCAGTCATTAATGCATGCATGTAATCCTAGAGGGCAGACAACCTTCTTTTCTTTGTAGGTACTGGCGGGCAGTTCGTTATCCTTTGGAAGCAACTTCTTCATTATTTTCAGCAACTTTTCAAATCCTTTGTCAGTCACACCGTTCTCTGCCTTCCATTGCAGCAATTCCAGTGTCCTACCAAGTTTTTTGTGCCCATCTTCACAATTTGGGTACAACAATTTATTGTGATCCTCTAACATCTTCTTGAACTTCAACCTCTCCCTTTCAGTTACGCATTCTTCATGTGCATCAGCAATGGTCCGACTAAGATCATCATCGGGCAGATCTGATGCCCGTTCTTCATCTTTTTCTTCATCAATGTCTTCCATTGTAGTACCATCGTATTTAGGGGACATAGTAGGGTAGTCGTTATCATTTTATTCTTCTTTGTTGTCTTCCATCATAACCCCTCTTTCTTCGTGCTTGGTCCAACAATTATAGCCGGTCATGAAACCAGACCGAAACAGGTGGCTGTGAAGGACTCTTGAGGAAGAGTATTCCTTATGATTCTGACAGACACCACATGGACAAGACATAAAACCATTCCGCTTGTTTGCCTCGGCCACAAGAAGAAAAGAATGCACGCCTTTAATGAACTCGTTAGAGATTCGGTCATCATACATCTATTGCCGACTCATCTGCATTATATAATTAATTAAGTACATCAAACATAAGCATAATTAATTAGTACTAATCTAAAAACAAAATTAAAGCCAGCAACCGGGACTAAAGATATGATGAACCTTTAGTCCCGGTTGGAGGCACCAACCAGGACTAAATGTGGACGTGGAGACAACATGTCGACACTATGTCCTTAGTGGGCAGCACTAAACCAGTAAATTAAATGACGACACTATTTTGGGTGGGTGGCGGCATAATCATAATTAATTAGTACTAATCTAAAAAACAAAATTAAAGCCAACAACCGGGACTAAAGATATGATGAACCTTTAGTCCCGGTTGGACTAAATGTGGATGTGGAGACAACATGTCGACACTATGTCCTCAGTGGGCAGCACTAAGCCAGTAAATTAAATGACGACACTATTTGGGGTGGGTGGCAGCATAATCATAATTAATTAGTATTAATCTAAAAACAAAATTAAAGCCAGCAACCGGGACTAAAGATATGATGAACCTTTAGTCCTGGTTCGAGGCACCAACTGGGACTAAATGTGGATGTGGAGACAACATGTCGACACTATGTCCTCAGTGGGCAGCACTAAGCCAGTAAATTAAATGACGACACTATTTTGGGTGGGTGGCAGCACTATGCCAGGGGTGAGTGTGTCGACATTATGTCATCAGTGCCCGACACTATGTTGTGCTACTTAATCTATAAATAGGTATGCATTCTTGTGAAGAACTGCAAGATGGTGTGCGAGACTAGGGACACCACTACGACGGAGCTTCTCGAAGATGTCTTAGGACCACGTTCTCAGACATCTTCGAGGAGCTCGCCGTAGAGGCACTCTCTAATATATGAAATTAGTTAGCTCCACCAGCATATTGATCTAGCTAGAGAAGATATAAACTAAAAGATGGTGTGCGAGAGCAGGGACACCACTACGACAGAGCTTCTCAAAGATGTCTTAGGATTCCGTCCTCAGACATCTTCGAGGAGCTCACCATAGAGGCACTCCCTAATATGTGAATTGTTTTAGTTACCCGGCGTATTAATCTATAGCTAGAGAAGTTATTAACTCCAAGATGGTGCTAGAGGGACACCACTATGGCGGAGCTTCTCTCGAAGATGTCTTAGGATCCTATCCTCAGACATCTTCGAGGAGCTCGCCATAGAGGAGCTTCTCGAAGATGTACTGTGATGTCTTCTTATCAAGCTTTTATGAATTAACCCTATCTTTGTTACAATTTTTTCAGTTTGTTGAACGCAGGTAGATGAAGAAGGATATTTTTCCCAGCTAGTTAGAATGATGAACTCACGCATGTGTGTGCTTCTAAAATCAAATTTCAAGACTATGTGCCAAAACAAGATATATATAGATAGAATCCACATATTGTGATATTTACCTTAGAGTTCCTTACATTAATACAAGATAGATAGAATCTAAACATCGATCCCATGCTATCATTGCAAAAATTACTACCAAACTAAATCCAAAAATTCATCTACAAGATAGATCATGGAATGAGCTAATATAGCAATGAGAGTTCAAAGGATGAAGTTGCTCACCTTTTAGAACCTTTGGATAGATGGGGCACCACAAAATATAGACAAATCTTGAGAAGAAAAGGGCATGAACTCGAGCTTAAAGCAAGAAAGAGAGAGAGGAGAGCCACCAGCTTGAATGGTGGCTCGGGCAGGGGAAGAAGATATAGCCAGACCTTTAGTCCTGATTCATGTCTAGAACCGGGGCTAAAGGTCCACCTTTAGTCCCGGGTCGTATAACAAACCGGGACTAAAGGATCTGGCGCCCGACCCGGCCTGCCTGAAACCCTTTAGTCCCGGTTTGTTACACGACCCAGGACTAAAGGTCCCGTTCGAATCGGGGCTAGTGCCTGCCACCCCCTGGGGCCAGATCTAGTCATTGGACCGAGGCATTAGTCTTGGTTTGTAGCAAAACCGGGGCTAATACCCCTGGACCAAAGGTCTGTTTTCCACTAGTGTAATGCTGGAAACACAAACAGAGATCATATTCAATTATTCATTTCATGGTGCATCATCGTGCATGGCCGGTGCAGCGTATGCATCAACGGTAGTCTACTCTTTAGAGAGAGAGAGAATTGAACATCTTCGTCTCGACCATGATGATGCCATGCTAGCTGCTTCATAGCTCAAGTGCCATGGGCGTGTTCGGTAGGGTGTAAAGAGGTCAGCTTAGCCTGAGGAAGCTAAAGGACTGATTGGTTGGCTGCGCCACCACCATGTCACGGTTGTAAGAGTTTGTTTATGTTTTTCTATATGTGACAGGTACGGTGTACTACACCGACCTATCCATATCTTGTACCTCACAGTGAGGATTGTTGTCACGCCCTATATAAAATGAACCACGAGGCCCTAATGGGCTATCGTTTCCCCCACATTAGTTGATATGGTATCAGAGCCAAAACCCTCTCTTCCCATGACCTAGCCGTCGCCTACGATCTACACATGGCCGCCGCCGCCGCAAGGTTATCTGCCGCCGCCGCCCCAACAAAACCTAAAGCCTACAACCAAAACTCAACCGTCACCGCTGTAGGGTTTCCTACCGCCGCCGCCGCCAACACCACAACCTACAACCACAACCCAGTCGCCGCCGCTATAGGGTCTCTTGCCGCCGCTGCTGCCAACATCAAGAAAAACCTACAACACAACCAAGTCGCCGCCGCCGCAGATCCTCTTTGCCGCCGCCGCCATGTCTTCACCTTCCTCGACAGCTGCCCTTGATCGGGCGCTCAGAAACCCCCCTCCACCAAGTTGGCTCAGGCCAATTTTCTTTTTTGGAAAACCCTTGTCCTTCCTCCTTTGCGTGGTGCTCAGGCCTTTGGCTTGCTCGATGGCTCCAATGTCGCGCCCGAGAAGGTTATGGAGGCTGAAGATGAAAACAAAAAGAAGATCCAAATCCCCAATCCCGAATATGCTTCGTGGGTTGCCAGGGATCAGCAGGTGCTCGGGTTCCTCGTGAACTCGTTGTCCCCAGAAATCTTGGCCCATGTCGTCGTCCTCGAAACCAACGCCGTAATGTGGGGTGTCATCTCCAACATGTTCTCCAATGCTTCGCGCACTAAGATCAACCACCTTCGTGAAGCTCTCAACAACACCAAGAAGAACGAGTTGACTGCTCCCCAGTTGACATGGGTATACCCTACAGGTACTCAAGTTGGGTATATATGGCCTGAATACAGTGGAAGCCCACGGTGTCGCCAAGGCCCAAATAGATAACTCGAGTAACCTACGGACTCTCAATTGCTTGAAGAACAAGAAGAAGCTAAATATAGAAAGTTCAAAGGGGAAAACCCTAACCTATAACCGACTCGACCTGCTACCCGAGACCTAGTCTATCTATATAAAGGCTAGGAGGGGCGGCGAGGAGGACACATGCAACCCTAGTTTCCACAACCCTCGCCAGATTGCATCTGCGTATCATTGTAATCTTTGATTCCTCTGTTAATTCCACGAGCAGACAAGCAGGAGTAGGGACCTCTACGAGGCCTGAACCTGGGTAAATCTTCGAGTCCCCTATGTGCTTGTTTGCTAGCTGATTGATGCTTCCAGCACTCCCTTCTTCTCCAAAACCACAGTCCATAACAATGGGCATTGATGAGTTAAACCCTCGTCAATTGGCGCCGTCTGTGGGAACTAGGAGCGTTGATGTTACGATCTCGACGGCTCCATTGACCTCGGCAATCTACGATTCGCCGATCTAAGGAGATCAGCGTCTACTTCAGTCTTGCGCAACATGAGAAGAAATTTATGCTACGTCTCACGGGATCAACATCGTCGTCGCCCTCGAGCGTAGCTGATCCGATCTACAAGATTAAGAATGTGATCGTGATCCTTAAACTCACGTCTGACAACAAATCTTGAACATCTACGTCGCTCCGTTTCGAAAACATAGGCGTGTAGAATTCGTACGTGTTGGATACAACTTTAAAGAAAAGGGATCAGCCACGTGACCTTCTCTCAACGAATCATTGAAGAGGAAAGAAAGAGGCAAGATACGTGGGCATACTTTACCTTAGTTGTGTAGTGCATAATATGGTACACACACGACAAATCAAGAGATGTTTCCTATCCTGCCACACGATCAAAAAACTAGTATCAATTAAAGAAATCAACACATGGGGATAAATCGAGAGAAGAAAAGCCAAGTTGAAGGGAATATTCAAGATTTGTACGACTCGTGCTGCAGTAAAAGAATTCATGCAAGGAAGGCCAGTTCAGAAAGGAAAAAAGCAACCCGACATGGACAGCGTCATCACGCACGGATTTGCTGGAAAAAATTCTATGTCAATAGTGCCAATGCGGTCGTCCTGGTCGTCTCGACTATGACCATCATGGCGGCCAAATCGTAATCAAGTTCATTAGATTAGATCGATCGATCAAAAATAAAAAATCAGTGCAAACATGGAAGCGGTGGAGACGACCACTGCGCCACATGCCGCTCACGACCACTTGTCAGCCGCATCAATTTTGTCTGTCGCGCCGACTCCCGATGGCAATAACCCGGTGACCCCACCACGACGATTCCGGTCCATTGACCTCGACTACACGACCGCTCTAACTCTACATCAGGGGTTGCACCGACTCTGTCGTGTGACCTGCTATGGTCTTCGATTGCTGTGACCCGCTATGGTCTTCGATTGTTGTGACCCACTACGGTCTTCGGCTATGTCGACCCACTGCCACCATCGTCTCTGGCGACTCGGGGGCTCCATCGACATGGGCAACCCGCTGTGGTCTTTGACTCCGGTGATACACTACCGTCATCGGCTATGGCAACACTCTACCACCATCGGCTTCGGCGATCCGCTGCCGCGTCGACTCTGGTCCGTCGCATCGGCTCCCGAACACCGCCTCAACTACATCGACCACATCGACTCCACACTCGGGGGCTCCTTCGACTCCACCGTACGACCCGCTGTGGTATTTGGATATAGCGACTCGGGGGCTCCCTCAGCATCGGTGACCTGCTGCATCCTTCGGCTCCAGTGACCTGCTGTGGTCTTTGGATACAGTGACTCGGGGCCTCCCTCAGCGTCGGTGACCTGCTCTGTCTTTCGACTCCATTCACCCGATGCAACCTTCATATCCAGTGACTCGGGGGCTCCCTCCTCTACAGCGACCTGCCCCATACTTAGATTCTGGCGACCTTCTGCGGTCTTCAGATGAGGCGACCCAATGCGGTCTTCGACTGCTATGGTCTGTTACGGTCTTCGAATGCAGAAACTCGTCATCACCACGTGACTTCAGTTTGCCGCGTCGACTACGTCCGCCGCGTAACTCGCTGCCACGTCGACTCCATTTACCACGCGACTCGTCGCCGCGTCGACTCCGTCCGCTGTGCGACTCCACGTCCACTGTTTTGAGAGTCGGCCTCGACCACGACCCGCCGGTCGCATCGGCTCCCGCGATCCACCGATCGCATTGGCTCACGCGACCCGTTCACCTCATCGACAACCAACAAAGCTAAGTTCTCTACTTAAAGTTGATTTCTTTCTTAATTTAGTCGCACTCGAAACACTCGGGGGTTGCGCCCTCTTCGATTAACCTAATGTGTCATCCACTCCACGCACTCGAGCACCTCATACGCAACAGTCCGAGTAGCTAATTCTGCCTGATCGTTGAATCCTTGAATTCTGAGTACCTCGGCAAGATATTGAGACTAAGGATAATCAGGCTAACGAAAAGGCCTAGCATACAGTGCAAAAGTGTCGACTCGACTGGCACCAGAATTTTACTTTACAAACCAACATGCAAATATTCTTTACAAGATACAAGTACTTCACAATTCTTAATGTTTTATGCAGCTTACAAGGATGTGGACTTCGTTGAGCTATTCTATCGGGTACTCGAACAGGAGTCGACAAAACAACTGACCAGATCATACACTCAAGATCCGACTCGAGTTCTGTTGGAGATATGCCCAAGAGGCAATAATAAAAGTGATTATTATTATATCTTTGTGTTTATGATGAATGTTTACATCCCATGCTATAATTGTATTATTAGGAAACACTAATACATGTGTGTTTTGTAAACATATAAGAGTCCCTAGTAAGCCTCTTGTTGAACTAGCTTGTTGATTAATTGATGACCATGGTTTCCTGATCATGGACATTGGATGTGATTAATAACAAGGTTATATCATTAGGAGAATGATGTGATGGACACACACCCATAGTAAGCGTAGCATAAGATCAAGTCATTAAGTTCGTATTGCTGTAAGCTTTCAAATACATAGTAACCTATTCCTTCGACCATGAGGTTATGTTAATCACCATCACCGGATGGATACTTTGATGACATCAAACGCCGCTTCGTAACTGGGTGGTTATAAAAGTGTCATTGGGTATTCTGAAAGTATGTGTTGAAGCTCATGAACCAAGATTGGGATTTGTCCATCCATATGACGGATAGATATGCTCTGGGCCCTCTTGGTGGAATGTCATCTAGTTAGCTTGCAAGCATGTGACTAGGTCACAAGGGATGACATATCACGGAACGAGTAAAGAGTACTTATCAGTAACGAGGTAGAACTAGGTATGGAGATACCGACGATCAAACCTCGGATAAGTATAGTATCGCGAGACAAAGGGAATTAGTTTCGTATGTAAGTGGTTCAATCGATCGCTAAGTCATCGTTGAGTATGTGGGAGGCATTATGGATCTCCAGATCCCGCTGATGGTTATTGATAGGAGATGTGTCTCTATCATGTCTACATATTCACGAACCGTAGGGTGACACACTTAAGGTTCGAAGTTGTTTTAAGTAGATATGGAATGTGCGTTGGAGACCGAATGTTGTTCGGAGTCTCGGAATGGATCCGGGACATCACGAGGAGATCCGGAATGGTCCGGAGAATAAGATTCATATATAGGAGATCATTTTATGAGATAGGAAATGTTCCAGAGTGTTTGTATGAGGATTCTAGAAGGTTTCGGAATGTTCTGGAAGGTTCCAGAAGATATCTTGGAGTTTGCTTGAAAATCAAGATAGGGATCAAGGAGTCCTGTTGGGTCAAGATAAGGAGTCGTGGGGGAGGAGGATTCCTCCCCACCTCCCCAACCCGCCGGCCCCATAGGAGGGGAGTCCTACAAGGACTCCCCTTCCCTGGCGCGCCCTCCCCTCTTTAAGTAGAGGGGCAGGGGTGCCCCCTCCTCTAACGCTCTCATAACGTCCAATCTCTGCCGCCTCTCTCCTCCACCATATTCTGCACAGGCATAGGCGAAGCCCTGCAGAATTCTCTACTCCACCACCACCACCACGCCGTCGTGCTGCTGGGATTCCGTGGAGAAGATCTACTACCTCCGCAGCTCGCTGGAACAGGGAGAGGAAGGCCTGCTTCGACTCCGCACGTGTGACCGACTGCGGAAGCGCTGCCGAATCGTGGCGCCGGAAGGATCGTCTACTTGACCAAGGGCGGAAGCGCTGCTGGAACGCGACGCCGAAAGGATCGTCCACACGATCTTGAGATCGGCAAGTGATCGACTACATCAACCACGAGATCTAATCTCGTTAACGCTTTCGGATCTACGAGGGTTAGTTCCCATCTATCTCGTTGCTCATGTCTAATAGATTAGATCTTGGCTTTTATCTAGATTAGATCTAGGTTTTGTTCGTTCTTGCGGTAGAAATTTTTTGTTTTCCATGCTACGAACCCATCAGTGGTATCAGAGCCGTATCTATGCGTAGATCTGTTGCACGAGTAGAACACAATGTTTTTGTGGGCGTTGATGCTTTTGTTGTCGGTGTCTTAGCGTGTACTTTGCATGTTGCGGCATGGTGGGATGAAGCGGCTCGGGCTAACATTACATGTCATCGCACATGAGACTTGCTCCACGCTTGACGTGCAACTTGCCTTGCACAAGTGGCTTTACGGGTGTCTGTCTCTCCCACCATAGTTAAGATTCAATTTACAATGAGCATCTTGACAACACTTGTATCAACGTTGTGGTTCATGTTCGTAGGTAAGATCGGTCTTATGCGAAAGCCCCAAACCACGTAAAACATGCAAAGAAAATTAGAGGCGTCTAACTTGTTTTTGCAGGGGTTTGTGATGTGATATGGCCAACATGTGATTGTGATTGTATTTGATGTATGCAATGATCCTTGTTGTAATATGGCAACCGGCAGGAGCCTAATGGTTGTCTTTAATTCTGTTAAGACCTGCGTGTCTATTCATCTTGTAATAGCTTTATTCCAAGTAGTTGTAATAGTTGCTGGTGATGATGGACAACCATGAGGCGGCGCCACTGACCTTGACGCAATGCTGGTGATGATGGAGATCATGTTCGTGCTTTGGAGATGGAGATCAAAGGCGCAAGAAGAAAAGGCCATATCATATCACACTAATTATGAATTGCCTGTGATGTTAATCCTTTATGCATCTTGTATTGCTTAGATCGTGACGGTAGCATTATAAGATGATCCCTCTCACTAAATATCAAGTAATAAAGTGTTTACCCTTAGTTGGCACCGTTGCTAAGACTCGTCGTTTCGAAGCATCTCGTGATGATCGGATGTGATAGATTCTACGTGTGCATACAACGGGTGCAAGCCAGATTTGCACATGCGGAAACTAAGGTTATCTTGACGAGCCTAGCATGTACAGACATGGTCTCGGAACACGGAATACCGAAAGGTAGAGCATGAGTCATATAATTGATATGATGAACATGAAGATTGTTCCCCGATGAAACTACATCTTCTCTCGTGAAGATCGGACTTGGTGTAGTGGACTTGGTTCGTGTAATCACTAAGACAATGTGAGGGATGTTGTTTTGAGTGGGAGTTCACCTAGTTAGTTTAATAATTAAATTTGAACTCAATTTGTCATAAACTTAGTCTAAACTACTTGCAAATTGTTGTAGATTATGGCGACACCCTCCATCAATTTCAATGCGTTCCTAGAGAAAGAAAAGCTTAAAAATAATGGAAGCAATTTCACGGACTGGTTCTGTGGACTGAAGATCGTCCTCAGGGCTGGTCAGTTGACCTATGTGCTCGATGCACCGCTAGGTGACCCACCTGCAGATAATGCCACCGATGACGAAAAGAATGTTTTCGCCACTCGGAAGAATCATTACTCCACAGTTCAGTGTGCCATCCTGTACGGTTTAGAAGCGGAGCTCCAACAGCGTTTTGAGCACCACGACCCGTTCGAGATCATTAAGGAGCTCAGGCTAATTTTTGAGACTCGCGCGGCCATGGAGAGCTATGAGGCCTCCGAGAAATTCTTTAACTGTAAGATGGAAGAAGGAAGCTCCGTTAGCGAGCACGTGCTCACCATGTCTGGGTACGCTAAGAAGCTCCAAGAGTTGGGAATATCGATTCCTAATGAATTGGGGATTCACCGTCTCCTTCAATCACTGCCACCAAGTTATAAGAACTTTGTGATGAACTACAACATGCACTGCATGAACAAGACGTTGCCTGAACTGTCGTCCATGCTGAAAACTGCTGAAGTGGAGATCAAGAAGGAGCAACAAGTGTTGATGGTCAATAAGACCACCAATTTCAAGAAACGGGGTAAGCCTAAGAACAAGGGCAACTTCAAGAAGGACGGCAAGAAAGCTGCCGCACCTGCTAAGAAGCCCAAGGCTGGTCCTAATCCTGAAACTGAGTGCTTCTACTACAAGGGTGCTGGTCACTGGAAACGTAACTGCCCCAAGTACCTGGCGGATCTGAAGAACGGCAACATCAAGAAGAAAGGTATATTTGATATATATGTTATAGATGTGTATCTTACTAGTAATCGTAGTAGTGCCTGGGTATTTGATACTGGTTCGGTTGCTCATATATGTAACTCGAAACAGGAGCTGCGGAATAAACGAAGACTGGCAAGAGATGAGGTGACGATGCGCGTTGGAAATGGCTCCAAGGTTGATGTGATCGCCGTCGGCACGCTCCCTCTACATCTACCTTCGGGATTAGTTTTAAATTTAAATAATTCTTATTTGGTGCCCGCGTTAAGCATGAACATTATATCTGGATCCTGTTTATTGCGAGACGGTTACTCTTTTAAGTCTGAGAAGAAAGGTTGTTCGATTTATATGAGTAATATCTTTTATGGTAATGCACCTAAGATGAATGGTTTATTCTTATTGAATCTCGATAGTAGTGATACACATGTTCACAACATAGATGCTAAACGAATTAAATTGAATGATAATTCTACATACATGTGGCACTGTCGTCTTGGTCACATTGGAGTGAAGCGTATGAAGAAACTCCATTCAGATGGACTTCTTGAATCACTTGATTTTGAATCACTTGAAAGATGCGAAGCATGTCTAATGGGAAAAATGACTAAGACTCCATTCTCTGGTACAATGGAGCGAGCTACAGACTTATTGGAAATAATACATACCGATGTGTGCGGTCCAATGAGTGTAGCATCGCGTGGTGGATATCGTTATGTTCTCACTTTCACGGATGACTTGAGTAGATATGGGTATGTCTACTTCATGAAACATAAGTCCGAAACTTTCGAGAAGTTTAAGGAATTTCAAAGTGAAGTGGAGAATCATCGTAACAAGAAGATTAAGTTTCTGCGTTCTGATCGCGGGGGTGAATATCTAAGTTACGAGTTTGGCATGCATTTAAAGAAATGTGGAATACTTTCACAGTTGACACCGCCGGGAACACCACAGCGTAATGGTGTGTCCGAACGTCGTAATCGAACTCTCTTAGATATGGTTCGGTCTATGATGTCTCTTACAGATTTACCGTTATCATTTTGGGGCTATGCATTAGAGACAGCCGCATTCACTTTAAATAGGGAACCATCTAAATCCGTTGAAACGACACCGTACGAATTGTGGTTTGGTAAGAAACCTAAGTTGTCGTTCCTTAAAGTTTGGGGTTGCGAAGCATACGTAAAGAAGTTACAACCTGATAAGCTAGAACCCAAAGCGGAGAAATGCGTCTTCATAGGATACCCTAAAGAAACAATTGGGTATACCTTCTATCATAGATCCGAAGGCAAACTTTTTGTTGCAAAGAATGGATCCTTTCTTGAGAAGGAGTTTCTCTCGAAAGAAGTGACTGGAAGGAAAGTAGAACTCGATGAGGTTATTGAACCTTCTCTCGGATTTGAGAGTAGCGCAGCACCGGAAGATGTTTTGGTGCCGCCTGCACCAATTGAAGAGGAAGCTAATGATAATGATCATGAAACTTCGAACGAAGTTACTACTGAACCTCGCAGGTCAACGAGGGTTCGTACCACTCCTGATTGGTATGACTCTGCCTTGAACGTCATGTTGGTGGACAACGCTGATGACCCTGCGACGTATGAAGAAGCTATGGTGAGCCCAGATTCCGACAAATGGCTAGAAGCCATGAAATCCGAAATGGGATCCATGTACGAAAACCAAGTGTGGACTTTGGTGGACTTACCGGATGGCCGTAAGGCTGTCGAGAACAAATGGATTTTCAAGAGAAAAACAGATGCTGATGGTAATGTTACCGTCTATAAAGCTCGACTTGTCGCGAAAGGGTTCCGACAAATTCAAGGAGTTGACTATGATGAGACATTCTCACCAGTAGCGAAGCTAAAATCTGTGAGGATTTTGTTAGCAATTGCTGCACATTTCGATTATGAGATTTGGCAGATGGATGTCAAAACGGCGTTCCTTAATGGTGACATTGAGGAAGAGTTGTATATGGTACAACCCAAGGGTTTTGTCGATCCTAAAGATGCTAACAAGGTATGCAAACTTCAGCGCTCCATTTATGGACTGAAGCAAGCATCCCGTAGTTGGAATCAACGTTTTGATAAGGTAATCAAAAACTTTGGGTTTATACAAACTTATGGAGAAGCTTGTATTTACAAGAAAGTGAGTGGGAGCTCTGTAGCATTCCTAGTACTGTATGTAGATGACATATTGTTGATTGGGAATGATATAGAACTTCTTAATAGCGTCAAAACCTATTTGAATAATAGTTTTTCAATGAAGGATCTTGGCGAAGCGGCATACATTCTAGGCATCAAGATTTATAGAGATAGATCAAGACACCTAATAGGGCTTTCACAAATTACATACTTGGACAAAGTTCTAAAGAAGTTTAGAATGGAAGATAGCAAGAAAGGGTTCGTGCCCATGTTGTCAGGTAAGACCTTGAGTAAAACTCAAAGTCCAGCTACGGCAGAAGATAGAGAGAAAATGAATAAAATTCCCTATGCCTCGGCCATAGGTTCTATCATGTATGCTATGCTGTGTACAAGACCGGATATAGCACATGCTGTTAGTTTGACTAGCAGATATCAAAGTGATCCTGGAGAGGAACACTGGACAGCGGTCAAGAATATCCTAAAGTACCTGAAAAGGACTAAGGATATGGTTCTTTCTTATGGAGGTGATGAACAGCTTGTTGTAAACAGTTACACCGATGCTAGTTGGAACACCGATCCGGATGACTCAAAGTCACAGTCGGGTTACGTATTTATTTTGAATGGTGCTGCAGTGAGCTGGAGGAGTGCGAAGCAAAGCGTTGTGGCGAAATCTTCAACTGAATCGGAATACATAGCTGCTTCGGAGGTTGCACAAGAAGCCGTTTGGATGAAGGAATTCATTACTGAACTCGGCGTGGTTCCCAGTGCGTTGGACCCGATGGCCATCTACTGTGACAACACAGGTGCCATAGCTAATGCGCAGGAGCCAAGGTCACATAGCAAGCTGAAGCACATCAAGCTACGTTTCCACGCTATTCGCAAGTATGTCCGAGATGGTGACATAAAGATTTGCAAAGTACACACTGATCTGAATGTGGCAGATCCGTTGACTAAACCTCTCCCTAGGGCAAAGCATGACCAACACCAAAACGCCATGGGTGTTTGGTATATTACCATGTAATCTAGATTATTGACTCTAGTGCAAGTGGGAGACTGTTGGAGATATGCCCAAGAGGCAATTATAAAAGTGATTATTATTATATCTTTGTGTTTATGATGAATGTTTACATCCCATGCTATAATTGTATTATTAGGAAACACTAATACATGTGTGTTTTGTAAACATATAAGAGTCCCTAGTAAGCCTCTTGTTGAACTAGCTTGTTGATTAATTGATGACCATGGTTTCCTGATCATGGACATTGGATGTGATTAATAACAAGGTTATATCATTAGGAGAATGATGTGATGGACACACACCCATAGTAAGCGTAGCATAAGATCAAGTCATTAAGTTCGTATTGCTGTAAGCTTTCAAATACATAGTAACCTATTCCTTCGACCATGAGGTTATGTTAATCACCATCACCGGATGGATACTTTGATGACATCAAACGCCGCTTCGTAACTGGGTGGTTATAAAAGTGTCATTGGGTATTCTGAAAGTATGTGTTGAAGCTCATGAACCAAGATTGGGATTTGTCCATCCATATGACGGATAGATATGCTCTGGGCCCTCTCGGTGGAATGTCATCTAGTTAGCTTGCAAGCATGTGACTAGGTCACAAGGGATGACATATCATGGAACGAGTAAAGAGTACTTATCAGTAACGAGGTAGAACTAGGTATGGAGATACCGACGATCAAACCTCGGATAAGTATAGTATCGCGAGACAAAGGGAATTAGTTTCGTATGTAAGTGGTTCAATCGATCGCTAAGTCATCGTTGAGTATGTGGGAGGCATTATGGATCTCCAGATCCCGCTGATGGTTATTGATAGGAGATGTGTCTCTATCATGTCTACATATTCACGAACCGTAGGGTGACACACTTAAGGTTCGAAGTTGTTTTAAGTAGATATGGAATGTGCGTTGGAGACCGAATGTTGTTCGAAGTCTCGGAATGGATCCAGGACATCACGAGGAGATCCGGAATGGTCCGGAGAATAAGATTCATATATAGGAGATCATTTTATGAGATAGGAAATGTTCCGGAGTGTTTGTATGAGGATTCTAGAAGGTTTCGGAATGTTCCGGAAGGTTCCAGAAGATATCTTGGAGTTTGCTTGAAAATCAAGATAGGGATCAAGGAGTCCTGTTGGGTCAAGATAAGGAGTCGTGGGGGAGGAGGATTCCTCCCCACCTCCCCAACCCGCCGGCCCCATAGGAGGGGAGTCCTACAAGGACTCCCCTTCCCTGGCGCGCCTTCCCCTCTTTAAATAGAGGGGCAGGGGTGCCCCCTCCTCTAACGCTCTCATAACGTCCAATCTCTGCCGCCTCTCTCCTCCACCATATTCTGCACAGGCATAGGCGAAGCCCTGCAGAATTCTCTACTCCACCACCACCACCACGCCGTCGTGCTGCTAGGATTCCGTGGAGAAGATCTACTACCTCCGCTGCTCGCTGGAACGGGGAGAGGAAGGTCTGCTTCGACTCCGCACGTGTGACCGACTGCGGAAGCGCTGCCGAATCGTGGCGCCGGAAGGATCGTCAACTTGACCAAGGGCGGAAGCGCTGCTGGAACGCGACGCCGGAAGGATCGTCTACTTGACCGAAGGCGAAAGCGCTGCTGGAACGCGACGCCGGAAGGATCGTCCACACGATCTTGAGATCGGCAAGTGATCGACTACATCAACCACGAGATCTAATCTCGTTAACGCTTTCGGATCTACGAGGGTTAGTTCCCATCTATCTCGTTGCTCATGTCTAATAGATTAGATCTTGGCTTTTATCTAGATTAGATCTAGGTTTTGTTCGTTCTTGCGGTAGAAATTTTTTGTTTTCCATGCTACGAACCGATCAAGTTCCTCCTCGGAGGGTTGCATCGCTTGATGCTACGAACCGATCAAGTTCCTCCTCGGAGGGTCGCGTATTCGAAAAGGCACCAGCGTTGAGAGCATTCGCAAAATCATGCAAAGTACTTCGGATCGTTCTGTCTACGCAACCGATGACTATAAGTCTCTGCTCGAGTGTACGACTCGAATAGACACTCGGGGGCTACTCCCATAGGGAGCGCTGGCCGCGCACCCTATGATTTTTTCTCTTCTGCAGGAATATAGACATTCAAAGCATACCTAACCACTCGAATCCGCGATTCAACTACGGACATGGGTTACTCCCATAGGGAGCGCCGGAAATAAATTCGACTGAAACAAGCAAATAAAAGATGACAGTAGTCGCAAAAGTTCTTTAGTCCCTACCTGAGTCTTCGACTCAACCCGGCACTCGGGAGCTACTCCCATAGGGAGCACTGGTCGCGCACCCTATGAATATTTGTACATCATACTGTGTGTCGATAATATCCACACTCGAATCTTGTGGCGACACCGCCTCATAATTCTTTCCTACAAAGAGATTGCGTCTCTTGGGTCACCCGAATCATCTCCGCGATGATAAAATTCGGATGTCACGCTTGTAGCGTGAAGATAAGACCTGAATAAGGCCTGACAACACATTCGCTGCGCACTACTAGAAATATATTCGTGCCTACAAGCACGATGAACATGCCTTGACGGACACGTCGAGTGCTCACACCCATATACTAGAATTTGACTCCTGTAAGACCTCCACGACTTGAGTCGAATTACACCAGCACTTTTCCGGATTCGAGTCCGGGGACTCGAGTTCGAGTAGATTGCGTTGTTATACCCTAACGTAGTTAAATGATATCGATACATCGATTACATCAGGCACGCACATCAACAATCCCTATGACACAGACAAAGCAGTCGAAAATATACTCATTCATGCACTCGAAAGGCTTCATAAAGTCCCCAGTCCAATATGCGATTCCACTGGACACTCGGGGGCTACTGACATGGGTATACCCTACATGTACTCGAGCTTGGTATATACGGCCTAAATACAACGAAAGCCCACGGTGTCACCAAGGCCCAAATAGAGAACTCGAGTAACCTATGGAATCTCGATTGCTTGAAGAACAAGAAGCAGCTAAAGATAGAAAGTTCAAAGGGGAAAACCCTAACCTGTAACCGACTCGACCTGCTACCCGAGACCTAGCCTATATATATAAAGGCTAGGAGGGGGCGGCAAGGAGGACACACGCAACCCTAGTTTCCACAACCCTCGCCAGATTGCATCTGCGCACCATTGTAATCTTTGATTCCTCGGTTAATTCCACGAGCAGACAAGTAGGAGTAGGGACCTCTACGAGGCCTGAACCTGGGTAAATCTTCGAGTCCCCTGTGTGCTTGTTTCCTAGCCGATTGATTCTTCCAGTGCTCCCTTCTTCTCTAAAACCCAAGTCCATAACAATGGGCATTGATGAGTGAAACCCTCGTCACCAGTACTTCGCGAAGATGAAGGGGTTCTCCTCCGAGCTTGCAGCCATCGGCAAGCCGGTGGAGGAAGATGAGATGATAGGGTACCTTCTCAACGGGCTCGACGGCACCTACAACGACCTTGTGTCCTCTGTTAATGCAAATCCTGGTACAAGTCTTGATGATCTCTATTCACAATTATGTGCTCATGATTTGCGTCGCGAGATGTTGTCCGAGACAGGTCAAGACAGCTCGTTCACCTCGTCAGCCAACATCGATGCACGTGGACATGATGACGGGCGGCGTGGCCGCTCACCTGATGGGTATCGAGGACGCTCCCCTAATGTTCGCCGTGGCCGCTCTCCTGATGGCAGCCGTGGTTACTATGGCTATGATCGGCGTGACCAGGGCCAACGCCGTGATGGAGGGCATCGTGATGGTCGTCCTCGTGATGATGGAGATGGTGGGCGCCATGATGCATGCCCTCGCGATGATGGAGAGCGTCGCTGTGACGATGCTGCCGCCATGACGGTGGTGGGCAGGGTCGCGGTAGGGGCCATGGATGCGCCCCAACGCCCTTCGTCGATGTCACCTGCCAAATCTGCAAGATACGTGGGCACCCTGACAACGACTGCTGGTGGCGCTACCAAGATGACTCTGCTGATGATGACCGTGAGCATGATGACAAGGCTGCAAACTACTCCGGTTACAAGGTTGATACCAACTGGTACACTGATTCTGTTGCTACACACCACTCTATTGGGGAGTTATGTAAGCTCTCCATCATCGAGAAGTACAAGGGTCATGGCTGCGTCCACACGGCTGATGGAACTGGTAAGAAAATTGCACACGTTGGTCATTCAACATTGCACACCCCTACTAGTAAATTGCATCTCAATAATATTCTTCATATTCCATATTCATCAAAAAATCTTTTATCCGTTTCATAAACTTGCCCTTGATAATGGTGTATTTCTAGAATTTCACCCATGGTTCTTTTTGATTAATGATCAGATCACCAGAAGGATTATGTTTAAGGGGCCATGCTATGGTCGTCTCTACCAGCTAGTGCCTTTCTCTATCGGGGTCTCCAAGCAAGCTTTTCTTACAATAAATCCTTGATCCTCGACATGGCATCGTCGTTTAGGCCATCCCTCATCCTTTGTGGTGCAGCAAATTCTTAGAAAAAATAAGTTGTCATATTCCCCAGAAATAAATCCCTATGTTTGTGACTCTTGCCAACTTGGAAAGAGCCACCAGTTGCCATACCTTGTGTCCACTAGTGTTTCTACCGATCCTCTGGAATAAGTATTCTCTGATGTATGGGGTCCAGCACCTGAGTTTGTTGGCCAACATTCATACTATGTAATTTTTATAGAAAATTTCAGCAAGTTTACTTGGATATATTTACTTAAGAAGCATTCTGATGTTTATCAAGTTTTTCTAAGCTTCCAACAATATGTTGAGCGCCATTTTGAAAGGAAAATTAAAACTATGCAAACTGACTGGGAGGTGAATATGAAAAACTCCATGGTTTCTTCCAGAAAGTAGGCATCTCTCATCATGTTTCATGCCCTCATGCACACCAACAGAATGGTTCTGCTGAACGCAAACATCGCCATATTGTAGAAGTTGGGTTGTCTATACTTGCAAATGTATCTATGCCATTAAAATTCTGGGATGAAGCCTTCCTCACAGCCACCTTCCTCATAACCTTGCTTCCCAGCAAAGTCATAAATTTTGAAACCCCTGTTGCACGCCTCATGGGAACTAAACCTAACTATGATTCTCTTCAAGTGTTTGGATGTGCTTGTTGGCCAAATATTTGCCCCTACAACAAAAGGAAACTTGCTTTCCGTTCCACACGTTGTGTGTTCTTGGGATATAGCCCCCTTCACAAAGGTGTAAAATGTCTAGATCCTAAAACAGGCCGTGTATATATATCTCGTGATGTTGTTTTTGACGAATCTGTGTTTCCCTTCATTGAACTACATCCTAATGCTAGGAGGCTCCTCAAGCAAGACATCCTCCTTTTGCCCAAGGAAACACCTTCCACAATTTCTAGTAATGGGATGAGCAAGTTGATGATCATATGCATTTGCCTGTAATTCCAGTTGTTACTAACAATGATCAGAATCCTCCAGAGAATGTTGTTGCAGATGATGATGCCTCAGAACATGCACACACAGAAGAAAATTTGAGTGAATTTGGTGAAGAAATGAGCTCAAACAGAGAAGAAATAATGTTGAATCGAACGTTCATACCAGTCCAGGCATGGGATCCGGGGAGGATCCCCCTGCCATGCCTGCTCTCTCGGATCGCGCGCCTGCCGATCCCGAGGAGGATCCTTTCCCCGCGCGGTCTCCACCTGACGCGTCGCCCGCACCAACCTCGGCGCGCCATGTCGTTGAAGATTCTCTGACACCCGAGCGCGCGCGTTCGCGCTTGAACTCCCCTACACGCGCAGCTCTGGGCCCGTCCGTGCACGCCACATCGCCCCCTACTGCTCCACGGGGCCACAAGCCTCCTGTCCGTGCGGTCCCCGCATGTGTTGCGCCCGCTCATGCGCCTGCCAACAGGAGCGGCAACCCAGCCGTGTCTGCCTCGGGATCTGGAAAAGTTCCCGCCCATGGATCTTCTGTGCCCACGCCAAGTGCAGGCTCTTCTACATCTGGTGTCACAACCAGGCTACAAAACGGTATTCGACACCTAAAAAATTATAAAATGGTACAGTTCGCTATGGGTTATTCACATCAATAGGTGAGCCTCAAACCTTGGCTAAGGCTCTTGATACTCATCACTGGCGCAATGCAATGGAGGAGCAATATAATGCATTGCTTCAAAATAAAATGTGGCATCTTGTTCCATCAAGTTCCAACAAAAATATCATAGATTGCAAATGGGTTAATCGCATCAAGAAAAATGCAGATGGTACAATTGACAGGTATAAATCCAGACTTGGTGCAAAAGGTTTCAAGCAAAGTTTTGGTTTAGATTATGAGGATACCTTTAGTCCTATTGTTAAAGCTGCCACCATCAGATCTGTCTTGGATATTTCAGTTTCTAGAGGGTGGAGTCTGCGGCAGCTAGATGTCAAGAACGCGTTTCTGCATGGTGTTCTAGAAGAGGAAGTTTATATGCGACAGACCCCTGGTTTTGAGGATTCTAATGCTCCACATCATGTTTGCAGGCTTGATAAAGCATTATATGGTTTAAAACAAGCCCCCCGTGCATGGTTTGCTCGCCTTAGCTCAAAATTGCATAATCTTGGCTTTATATCATCTCAGGCTGATACATCTTTATTCCTATATCAAAAGTCAGATATAACCATGTTTCTTCTAGTTTATGTTGACGACATTATAGTAACAAGTTCTTCACAGAAGGCAATTTCTACTTTACTTCAAGATCTCAATAATGACTTTTCTATCAAAGATCTTGGTGACTTACATTTCTTTTTGGGAATTGAAGTAAAGAAAGTTCATGATGGACTTGTTCTCACTCAAGCTAAGTATGCCTCAGATCTGCTTCAGAAAGTCGGTATGTCAGACAGCAAATCGGCTCCCACTCCCTTGTCTCCAAGTGAGCCGCTGTCCCTGGTTGAAGGTATACCTCTCGGCCACGAAGACAGTACAAGGTATCATAGTATTGTTGGTGCTTTACAATACCTTACATTGAACTGACCGGATTTATCATTCTCTGTTAATAAGGTATGTCAGTATTTACATGCTCCTACAACTACTCACTGGATAGCAGTGAAAAGAATATTAAGATATGTTAAAGATACAGTTGATATTGGAATTACCTTTCAGCAGTCAAGTTCTACACTGTTAAGTGCATTCTCAGATGCAGATTGGGCAGGATGTCTGGATGATAGGCGTTCCACTGGAGGCTTTGCTGTGTTTCTTGGTCCTAATCTTGTCTCATGGAGTGCAAGAAAACAGCCCATAGTGTCTCGTTCCAGTACTGAAGCAGAATACAAATCCTTGGCAAATGCTACAGCCGAGATGATCTGGGTTGAAAGTCTACTCAAGGAGCTTGGTGTCAAAATGACAGAAAAACCCTGTTTGTGGTGTGATAACCTGAGAGCTACATATTTGTCTGCAAATCCTGTTTTTCATGCATGCACTAAACATATGGAAATTGATTTTCATTTTGTTAGAGAACGAGTGGCAAATAAAAGGTTAGACATTAAGTTTATTTCTAGCAAGGATTAGGTAGTTGATGGTTTCACTAAGGCTCTTCCTGTTAAGAATCTTCAAGAGTTTAGGCGTAATATAAATCTTCGGCGAAGTTTAGATTAAGGGGGTTGTAAGAGTTCGTTTATGTTTTCCTATACGTGACAGGTACAGTGTAGTACACTAACCTATCCGTATCTTGTATGCCACGGTGAGGGCTGTTCTCACCCCCTATATAACACGAACCATGAGGCCCTAACGAGCTATCGTTTCTGCCACATTAGTTCATAGCGATCGACATGCGAGTTAAAGCATCGACAAGCCAAACCAACTAGGAATTACTGATTCGGTCATTTCTATCGAGCCATCCTTCTCTCACACTCCCCAGATACAAAGAGCATCGTAGTTTACACGAGGGGATGCGACCATGGAGATGGACGAGTTCACACTTTTGCAGCGAAAAATCTGGCAGGAGGAATTTGGTCACCTCCCAACGCTTCCCTCGTCCTATATGTACCATCTCCCTCACCTCCCAAATTCAAAACCCTAATTTTTCTCCATCAAGTTCGAGTCACCGGTCGGCAGGAGGTAAGCAGGTAAGCGGCGGCGGAGGAGTCCGAGACGGCAACGACTACAGCAGTGACGACTAAGATACTACTCCCTCTTCCTCGATCTTTTCTCATCGTGTTCCACCTCCACTGATGGTTGTAAGTAACCTCACCTCCTCATCTTGGATGGTTAGATCTGCTTAGGTTGCTTATGGTATATCTGCTTAGGTTGCTTATGGTACATGTGCTTATTGATGGTAGATGTGTTTTCTCAGGTTATACATCACATGTATGTGCTTGTAGTATGTTAATTTGTGCAAATCGACGGGGATGCTTTTACTATGGTAGTATGAAAGCTTGTGTTATGTTCTACTCCATCTTTCTGTTCGTGATTGATGTTGCTATTTCAATCCTTGCTTCGTATCTAAATCTTTAAACCATGCTTGCCTTCTACAAATTTTTATCATGCTTGAACAATATAGGACTCTGATTTTGATTTTATCTAGGCTTTGGTGCTCGTGGGTGATTCACAGATCCCTTTATTTGTGGAGGATTCTCAGCCCATGACACATCATGCATCGGTGGCACTGAATTTCGACATGCCTCAGTTTGCATAGATAGAATACACAATCCTGTGCATAGCATTGTGATCTTTGTTGCTTCAAAAGTGGCAACAAGGCTTGCTAAGACGCAGAAGGCTTCTATCAATGGAACCATAAAATTGATTCCCTTCATGTTGACCTTTGTGTTGAATAAGATGTGCTCAATCATCAAGAGCAGTGTGTGTACTGATAGGGGGTTAAAAGAAGTTCATATGAATGCTTGTGCCAAAGCTCTATTTGAGCACTACGGCGCTGAGGTGATGTCTACGCAGGTGTAAACCCACCTGCACAAGTGGAGGGTGAAGTGGATTCAAGTGAGCAAACCAAGGACTCTCAGTGGCGCTCAATGGTGTGAGGAGACCTACAACATTCTCCTAGAGAGTGAGTACTATCAAGGGCACATCATGGTGAGCATACTGTGTTGGACCCATCGTTCGATCATCGCTCACTAAAGCAATGTCATCCAAGAACTAACACACTTTCTTACTATATTAGGACCACCCGAAGTATGCTGAGTTCTTGAACAAGCCCATTGACGACTATGTTCATATGCAGACCATATTCTCCTTTGGTCTCGCCATCGAGAAGTTTGCCATGGGCTCGAATGAGCCCCTGGGTTATCTACACCTGACTATGATGACAGTTAGAAGTCTGAGACCATCATCCTTGATTAACCTGACAAGCCAACTACAGGAAATAGGAAGAGAGCTTCTCTCGCTAATGATGAGTTTTTGGCCTTCGTGAACATCACTAACACCATGAAGGACATCACACAAGAGATTAGGGACAACAAGCCCACAATTTCTTGGCCAATCAGGCTATAGTTGTTTAACCGTTGACGATGGTTGATAGGGTAGTGGCTATCCAAGCTATGCCTATGAATGATCAAGTTTTGGCTATAGGAGAAGGAGCAATTTAGGACCGAGAGAGTAAGCTCAAATTCATCATCATCGTCCTTCTTGTGTTGATCATGAAGATTATGTTGTTTCGATTCCTCTTTATGATTGGACTTAATCTACATTGACATGGTAAGATCAGCATATTTGGATCTTGGTAGCCATATGCGAGCTCATGTGGGTGATGGCTCAAAATGTAGAGCTCGTTGGGAACCCCAAGAGGAAGGTATGATGAGCACAGCAACAAGTTTTCCCTCAGTTATGAAACCAAGGTTATCGAACCAGTAGGAGCAAGGAAACAACTTCAAGGTTTGCTGAAAACAAAGGATTAAACGTATTGTGTGGAAGATAGTAATTGTTTGCGGAAAGTAAATAGTAAATACTAACAGTAGAAGGTATAACAATGGTAAAAGCATGGACCGGGCTCCATAGTTCACTAGAGGTGATTCTCCTTAAGATAAATAACATGTTGGGTGAACAAATTACAGTGGGGCAATTGACAGATTTGACAAAACATACAATGCATATACTAGACATCTTGACTCCTATGAGATTTGATTGGGCATTACAACATTATACATAGACCACAATCCAACTGCATCTATGACTAATAATCCACCTTCAGGTTATCATCTGAACCCCTTCTAGTATTAAGTTGCAAGCAATAGATAATTGCATTAAGAAAAGTGTGTAAACTAAACAATACGATTTCCCCATGGACAAAGGATTGTTGTTTTCTCCCTAGTAGCAACAACACATCTACAACCTTAGAGATTCCTGTCACTTCCCCCAGATTACTAGAGGCATGAACCCACTATTGAGCATAATACTCCCTCTTGGAGTTGCAAGAATCTACTTGTCCAAGATAGTTACAAACAACGGAGAGCAAGCAAGATCACAAATAACATAGACATGATATAATCAATAATCAATCTGAAATAGCATCTCAATATCCATCGGATCCTCGCAAACACAACATGTAAGATTACAAATAGATGATCTTGATCATGAACAGAGCTCACAAGATTTAAACATGATAGCACAAAGGAGGAGAACCAACCATCTAGCTACTACATAGACCCATAATCCAAAGATGAACTACTCACGCATCACACTGGAGGCAGGCATGGTGATGAAGAAGGCCTTCAGGCTGATCTCTCCCCTCTGGCAGGGCATCAGGAAGAGCTTCAGATCCCTCCCGGTCTAGGGATGGAGATGGCAGCGGCTATAGACTCTTTCATGGAATTTAGATCGGGTGCTTAGGGTTTTCGCCCTGGGAGGCTTTTATAGGCGAAGGGGCAAGGTCGGTGGAGCACCAGGGGGCCCACATCCCCTGGTAGCGCACCCCCACAGGCCGCACGGCCACCAGGTGTGGTCGTCCTGGTGCGCCAGTTCATCTCCCCTCTGGACTCCATGTTGCTTCGGGTAAAATATTGACTTTGGCTTTTGTCCCGTCCAATTCTGAGAATATTTCCTTACTAGCTTTTCTAAAACCAAAAACA
Source organism: Avena eriantha (assembly GCA_910589775.1). Taxonomy (NCBI): domain Eukaryota; kingdom Viridiplantae; phylum Streptophyta; class Magnoliopsida; order Poales; family Poaceae; genus Avena; species Avena eriantha. The sequence goes on along the minus strand of OU342744.1, from coordinate 215,931,748 downwards.
ACAGAAAATAGGCAACTGGCACTGTGGCATCTTGTTAGTAGGTTAGTCCCAAAAAATGTATAAAAATACCTCAAAGTGTGAACAAAACATAAGAAAGTAGATATAAAACAAGCATGGAACATCAGAAATTATAGATATGTTTACGACGTATCAACATCCCCAAGATTAACTCCTGCTCGTCCTCGAGTAGGTAAGTGATAAAAAGAATAATTTTTGAGGTGACATACACCAACATAATATTGATCAAGGTATTTGTAAATCATTGATGGCTGGGATCAAATTACTCTAACATGAACATAAAAGACAGAGTTCTAACAATAAGACATAGCAACTATATTGTAACATGAAAAAGGTACAAACAAAAGATTCATGAATTACAATGCTTTAAAAGACATTTGTTTGTTTCACATATAGAAAACATAATTAGAATGGTATTCAGCTTGTCCCTCATGGTATAGCAAAACATAAATGCATAGGACACCTTCAAAGTTCATAAGGGTGACTAGATACAAATAATTTAAGAACAAGCAATGTCACAGTTATGAATCAATCAACAAGTTTTGGGACAATGCACATTAAACTAAGAATGGTCACTATGCTCTCTTAGTTGGTGCATAAAGATAGAAGATGGAGACTCAACATAAAAGTAAAAAAGAAAGGCCCTTCATAAGAGGGAACCAGGGATTTCAAATTTCATAAAGAGCTTCCAAAAATTATGGTACTTATTAGCTTTCAGCTATCATTACCCCTATCATAAGAATCTTTAGGTGATTAAGGTTAAAATGAACAAATATGAGGATATGCTTGACAAGTTATAAGTCGAAAATATCATGCCCCTTTCCTACGAGTACCGGACCTCATGCTACTCAACTTTAGTCACAAGTAAGTTCTTGTCATTGTAAGTACATGTGTATCATGGAGAACCACCAACGGGGTACCCCTTGCCCCATGATACATGAGCTATCCCATATCAAAATGACAAGGCAACAGACAATGAGCATCTCAGCTATCTTTTTATTTGCTATTTGCATATGTTTTTATTGAGGATGCTTCACAGAAGGCTCACTATGGTTATGCTGCAAGTTTCCACCATGATTAGGCATGGCTTAGGCTAGCCGCCCAGGCGTTTCTTTAACACATATACAAACTCCATGAGCTTACAAGTTCCCCTTTTATTTCATACCTCCAGGATCCATAAACAAAAGAACATGATATCAACTGAATAATAAGTGCAATGTTGAAAGCGTTCCCCATGACAGCATGGTTCTGCTAATTCTCAACTTATAAAGTGCAAGCATATACGTAACATAGATGGATGCAATGGTTCAAGTTTATTAAGTGCAAGAAAGTAAAGTGTGCCATCAAGTTCGTGAGAGCTTTAATCACTAATTTTCACATAACAAGTTTAATTTGGAAGGTAGATAAAGGCATGAATATACTTCGAATGGTGTAACACACCATGTATAGGAATTTTTAGTGGACTCTTTGGAATAACTTGGTTTCTTGGGGGTTGGATGCACGAGTGGAACTCATACTTGGTACATGTGGAGGCTAGCAAAAGACGAGGAGCGACCAACTAAGAGAGCATTAATGGCCATAATCATGCAAAGTGACAAAACATTATTAATTTAAAGCATAAAGTGATATTACAAGTCAAAAAAACTAAATGATCATAGAGGCTAAGGTTACTGATACATAGTCTTAACATGGTGTAAGCATGTGCCAAGTTAACTCAAATAAAGCATCAAAGGAGAATACCACAATATTATGCCTTTGTATGCTAAAACAACGCATGATTCTTTCAAGGCTCATTATGCAATCTCAATTGTTTGGAACAAGTCATGCTATAGCAATAATTACTAAGCATAAAGTCAAAGCAATATCAAACATGACATGATAAAGTCTAGGCCACAGTCAAAACAAAACTCCTTGTGTACCACTTATAAGCATGAACTTTCCTACTCTTTTCCAATCACCAATCAACTTATTTGAAATATCATATGAATGCAGGGGTCCATCAAATTTATTTAAGCAAACTAAACAAAAGAAAACTAAAAGCGAAAATGAAGACGCTCCAAGAACAACACAATTGTGCACGAAAAACAATAAAAATGAAGTGTTTTGGAAGAAAACCTACGATTTTTATTGATGAAGAAGGGGATGCCTTGGGCATCCCCAAGCTTTGATGCTTGTACTTCTTCAATATTTCTTGGGGTAACACGGGTGGCATCCCCAAGCTTGAGCTTTTGTCCATACTTCATCTTATCACATTATTCTTCCCTACACTTGAAATTTTTCCTTCATACAAAACTTCACACAATCCTCATTAGCAACATTAGTGTATTCAAGATAATTGGTCCTATGGTTTAGTTTCATCACAAGTAAAACTTCCATTAAAAAACAAGCTACTGTAGAAATTCCTTCTAAAAGCTCAAGTGATCAAAGAGAACTCAAAGAGAAAGAGATTAAGAGGCAAATGCAAATAATGGCAGAAATCTATCAAAACAGACCAGCAGGTCAAAACCAATTTTTTAGAAGACCTTGTGTTGCTCAAATCTAAAATCTCTGAACTAACGAAAGTTATATGATAACCTGGGGCATAAGCACAAAAAATTACAGCTCAATCCGATGTTCAGAGATTTTTCACGATTTTTTACAGTGGAGCACAAAAAATCTGTTTTGGGACAGCAACTTTTCCAAGTCTTACTTCTCTCTCATTAGAGGTTATTCTCGGCACAAAAACCATACAAAAAGGATAAGGAGGGGTTATTACAGAAGTAATAACTTCCAAGACTCAACAAAATAAAAACTTACTGAATAAAAATTTGGGTTATCTCCCAATAGTGCTTTTCTTTAACGCCTTTGAGCTAGGCATAGGAAGCAAGATTCAAGTATTTTCAAATGAAGAAGCATTAATACCAAATTTATTTTTAATAGGAGAGGCAAAAGGTATCTTATTTCTCTTCCTAGGGAAGTATTCTATACCTTTCTTCAGTGGGAGTTGATATTTAATGGTGCCTTCCTTCATATCAATAATTGCACCAACTGTGCTAAGAAAAGGTCTTCTCAAGGTATTAGGACAAGAAGCATTGCATTCAACATCCAAAATATAGAAATTAACGGGGACATAGGTATTGTTAACCATAATAATAACATCATTAATACTCCCATGAGTTTATTTTTAGCATTATCATCAAGTTGGACATCTAAATAACAATCTTCCAATGGTGGCAAATCAAGCATTTCATAAATCCTTCTATGCATAATAGAGACACTAGTATCAAGATCACATAAAGCTTTGAGATCAAAATCATTCACTTTCGTATTAATGATGGGTTCCCAACCATCTTCTCATTTCCTAGGAATAGAAGCTTTATGTTTCAACTTCTCTTCTTTAATTTTCATGAGAGAATCTGTAATGTGTTTTGTAAAGGCCATATTCATAGCACTAGCATTAGGAATTCTAGCAAGATTTTGTAGGAACTTAATTACTTCATAAATATTACAACCATCAATATTAAAATCAAAATTACCATCCAAGGTAGTAGAACTATTGTCTCCCATATTAATGGGGACTTCATGTGGTTTGCTAGCATCAACATTAGTGGTGGTGATAGTACAAATACTATTATTTCTAGCAATTTCATCTTCTCTTTCCCACTTAGCATGCAATTTAGCTAACAGTCTAACATTTTCATCAATTCTAACTTGTATGGCATTAGTAGCAGCAAAGGGGTTTTCCATAGTTTCAGGTTTAGCAGCCATTTTATTAATCAAAGAAGATTGTGCTTCGGACAAAGATGATATTTTTTCAGCATTAGGAAGTTTTTCCTCAACAGTTTTATTGAAAGCAGATTGTTTACTAATAAAATCCTTAAGCATGACTTCAAGTTCAGAGGGTGCACTTCTATTTTTGTTGTAGGAATTTCCATAAGCATTACCATTATTGGGAGGATATGGCCTATAATTGTTATTACCAAAATTATTCCTATAAGCATTGTTGCTAAAATTATTATTTCTAATGAAGTTCACATCAACTTGCTCTTCTTGAGCAACCAAATAGGCTAAGGGAACATGATTTGGATCAATATGAGTTTTTCCATTAACAAGCATAGACATAATAATATCAATTTTATCACTCAAGGAGGAGGTTTCTTCAACAGAATTTACCTTCTTACCTTGTGGAGCTCTCTCAGTGTGTCATTCAGAATAGTTAACCATCATATTATCAAGGAGATTTGTTGGAGCAACCAAAGTAATGGTCATAAAGGTGCCTCCAGCAGCAGAATCCAATAGATTTCTTGAAGAATAATTTAGTCCTGCATAAAAGGTTTGGATAATCATCCAAGCAGTTAGTCCATGAGTGGGGAAATTCTTTACCAAAGATTTCATTCTTTCCCAAGCTTGAGCAACATGTTCAATATCAAATTGTTTAAATTTCATTATTTCACTTCTCATAGATATAATCTTAGCAGGAGGATAGTATTTTCCAATGAAAGAATCTTTGCATTTGATCCAAGAATCAATACTATTTCTAGGTAGGGATAGCAACCATTATTTAGCTTTTCCTCTCAAGAAAGTAAAAAATTGAAGCTTAATAATATCTCCATCTATATCCCTATGTTTTTATATCTCACAAAGTTCAACAAAGTTATTAAGGTGAGCAGCAACATCATCAGTACCAGCACCAGAGAATTGTTCTTTCATAACAAGATTGAGAAAATCAGGTTTAATTTCAAGAAAGCAACTTCAGGAACAGGTGGAGCAATAGGTGTGCACATGAAATCATTGTTGTTGGTGCTAGTGAAGTCACACAACTTAGTGTTTTCAAGAGTAGTCATTTTTTTTTGATAAAAGGAAGCAAACTAGTCTACTAATTTTGTTTTGTGTTTTTGGTAAAAAGAAACAAGCAAACTAAGCAGAAATAAACTAAGCAAAACAAAAAACAAAGTAAAGAGATTGGTTGTGAGAGAATCCCTTATGAAGCTGCCTGTGACTCCCCGGCAATGGCGCCAGAAAAAGTGCTTGATGGCTCAAAATGTAGAGCTCGTTGGGAACCGCAAAAGGAAGGTATGATGAGCACAGAAGCTAGTTTTCCCTCAGTTATGAAACAAAGGTTATTGAACCAGTAGGAGCAAGGAAACAACTTCAAGGTGTTGCTAGCAACTTGGAATCCTGCACAACACAACCACAGAACTTTGCTCCCAACTTACAGAGAGGTTGTCAATCTCACCCATTTTGCTGAAAACAAAGGATTAAACGTATTGTGTGGAAGATAGTAATTGTTTGTAGAAAGTAAATAGTAAATAGTAACAGTAAAAGGTATAGCAATGGTAAAAGCATGGACCGCGGTCAATAGTTCACTAGAGGTGATTCTCCTCAAGATAAATAACATGTTGGGTGAACAAATTACAGCGAGGCAATTGACAGATTTGAGAAAGCATACAATACATATACTAGACATCTTGACTCCTATGAGATTTGATTGGGCATTACAACATTATACATAGAATGTAATCCAACTGCATCTATGACTGATAATCCACCTTGAGGTTATCATTCGAACCTCTTCCAGTATTAAGTTACAAGCAACAGATAATTGCATTAGGAAAAGTGTGTAAAGTAAATAATACGATTGCCCCATGGACAAAGGATTGTTGTTTTCTCCCTAGTGGCAACAACACATCTACAACCTTAGAGATTCCTGTCGCTTCCCCAGATTACTAGAGGCGTGAACACACTATCAAGCATAAATACTCCCTCTTGGAGTTGCAAGCATCTACTTGTCCAAGATAGTTACAAACAACGGAGAGCATGCAAGATCACAAATAACATAGACATGATAGAATCAATAATCAATCTGAAATAGCATCTCAATATCCATCGGATCCTCGCAAAAACAACATGTAAGATTACAAATAGATGATCTTGATCATGAACGGAGCTCACAAGATCTAAACATGATAGCACAAAGGAGAAGAACCAACCATCTAGCTACTACGTGGACCCATAGTCAAAGATGAACTACTCACGCATCATACCGAAGGAAGGCATGGTGATGAAGAAGGCCTCCAGGGTGATCTCTCCCCTCCAGCAGGGTGCCGGGAAGAGCTTCAGATCTCTCCTGATCTAGGGATGGAGATGGCGGCGGCTACAAACTCTTTTGTGGAATTTTGATCGGGTGCTTAGGTTTTCGTCCCAGCGGGATTTTATAGGTGAAGGGGCAAGGTCGGTGGAGCACCAGGGGGCCCACACCCCCTAGTGGCACGCCTGCCCAGGCCGCGCGGCCACTAGGTGTGGCTGCCCTGGTGCGCCACTTCGTCTCCCCTCCGGACTCCGTGTTGCTTCGGGTAAAATATTGACTTTGGCTTTTGTCCCGTCCAATTCCGAGAATATTTCCTTACTAGCTTTTCTGAAACCAAAAATAGCTAAAAACAGGCAATTGGCACTGTGGCATCTTGTTAATAGGTTAGTCCTAGAAAATGTATAAAAATACCTCAAAGTGTGAGCAAAACATAAGAAAGTAGATATAAAACAAGCATGGAACATCAAAAATTATAGATATGTTTATGACGTATCAGTGGGCAACCAAATGTGTACCATTTGCATCAGCCAAGCCAAAAAAAGATGTGTGCACCTATCAAACAAGGCGAAGATTGTTTCCCAACCAATGTAACCTAAGAAAATGTGAGCATAAAAATGAGGTGGGGAATGTTGGAGTATGTTACAGGCTAGATATTATTTGGTAGTTTAAGTTTGTAATTCAATTCTATCTCTAGTAGTACTCTTGCCCCCCCCACCTAAGTCTTCTAGTACTATATAAACAGCCTAAGGGCTCACGATGTAATCATCTCTTGCAATAGTAATACAATCTATACCTTCTGCAAATCTTTCATGGTATCAGAGCGTGTTGCTCCTCAGCCTAGGTTTTAGCCACCGCTTCTGCCGCACCACCCCCGGCGAGGTCGATCTCCATGATCTCCGTCGGGGGCATCGCATCTCGTAGCTAGTTTTTCTTCCAATTCCCTAGACCGGTTTAGTAGTTCTAGCAAATTTCTTTTTTCTATTAGATCTATTTTTATTTTAGCCACTAAAAGCATCGTCCACAGCCGCATGTCGTCATCACGCACCTCTACTTCAACCTCGTCGTCGACTCAACTCTGGCAAATCATCATCAACGATCGTGGCAAGGAGGCTCTGCGCAGCGCCCCAAGGGAAGCCTTCACGCGCTGTGTCGGCTGCTCCATCCTCACGTCGTCTCCACGCCGGCCCATCTTCACCAACATCTACCAGGACATACATCCCTGAGTATGCGCCTCACCGTCAACAAAGGGCTGCATCTTCATCACCCGTGGTCATCATCGCCGACAACCATCTACACCAACAACATCACCACATCGTCGCTGCTACCACCGATTGTGGTCATCTTCAACGCCAACAAGTTCTTCTCCAAGAGCGATGCCGCGCTCATACAAGCGGAAAATATGGGTCTAATCCCCGAAATCGATTACCGCTACAATTCAATCGCCATCGACAACTACCACCATCGTCTTCGTCCACCACGACCTTGCCGCCAGAGACGCAGTCTAATTTTTATTTGCACAAGTGCGTGCTCAAATTTTCTTCTTGCAGCCACTTCGTCTACTCCGACATGGTGGACAACTTCTACACCGACCATTTACGGAAAATTTTCTTTGCTCCTCAATCCGGCTCTAGCACACATGGCTCATGATGGTCCCTATCTTCGCACGTCCGGTATTGGCAACACCGACGCGTGCCTTCATCCCCGACATGCTCCCGAGTCTGTCAAGCTCGGCATTGCGGGTCGGGCTACTTCGACCCAAATTACGTCTACCTCAACTACTACGAACTACTACGGTGAATTCTCTATGCTCAACAACGACATCGACCACAACACAACAACATCATCAACTTCATCAACGGCGATGACTTCCCCAACGGCACCATCGACCACAACTATAGCACCCTCACTCCCGGCTACATCGACATCGGCAATAAGGGCTACCACCTCACCTTCAGCTTATTCTCCAGTTAGACCGTCCGCGTCACTACCGATCCGACTGCGGGAGGGTGTTGGAGTATGTTACGGCTAGATATATTTGGTAGTTTAAGTTTATAATCCAATTCTATCTATAGTAGTCTTGTTGTCCCCCAAGTCTTCTAGGACTATAAACAGCCTAAGGGCTCATGATATAATCACCTCTTGCAATATCAATACAGTTAATATTCCGCAATCTTTCAGGGAACATGACTTTTAATCCATTTCTCCGGAGGCTTACCCCCGAGGGAGTCGAGAAACCCCAGTAGGCAACCAGATGTGCCCTATCATGTTGTTTGCATGCACCTTCATGCATGCATACAGCTCTGTGAGATCAGACAAGCCAGAACTAGTCAACGTTGATACAAGTTGCTAATGGGAGCAGTACATCGGTAGATGGAGGTGACATATGCAAATATACTGAGTGAATGTGTGAGCTAGCTGCACCCCTGGGACTCCGATATGTGCCATCACCTAAGAATATGTATCTCTTTTGGTAGCCCACATAAAGGTAGTATGGTCCCGGGAGGCAAAGGGGATAATTACATGCCTAGGCCACGACGAAGTTGTGACCAGCGCGCATGTCAAAGTAGCTTAAAGGCATACCCAAGGGAAATGATGTAATCGAACGTTTTCAGCGAGCCACCCCCTCTCCATGCGCTATCGCCCATGCAACCTCGTATGTGAGCATGGTTTCTCTCTCCTCCCTTAAACTCCTTCTCTATCCCCTTATAATTAGCACTATTATGTTTCGATTCAAAAGAAGCTCTACATGAAAAAATATGCACGTTACCAATGGATTCCTTTCTGGAAACCAACACCAAGTTTTGCTAATTGTATTTTCAAATCGCTGTTCTTGTTTGGAGATTTTTCGACGAATTGTCTCACATTCATCGCATACAACCGACCATTCAAAGTTTCCTTTTACTAGTAGCCTCACCTCGCTGTTTTGCATAACTCTCGTGTTGTAACTTTTCTGTTTTCGTTGCCATTGAAAAAATTGATATGTAGGTCTCAACATATCTATGAGCTTGCTTCTCGACCTGTACCTTAGGTTGGTTTCTCTCTCCCTTAAACTGCTACTTACCTAACTATTTCTGATTAACACAACATCGATTAAAAAGAAACTCTACTAAAAAAAGATGCACGTCGATAATGAGGTTATATTCTAACAATCAGTATCGGGTTTCGTTAATTGTATCTTCTTAAATTCGTGTTCACATTTTAAGCTTTTGTAGAATTTTTTGTAGAACTCATCGCACATGGTTGACTATTCGAAACGTCCTTTCAGGAGTAACTTTTTTTTTGAAAGGGGAGAGCCCCAAAAGGGGCTGGAAGGCTGTCATTGAAATAAAACGGTGGAGTTACAAATTTTCACGTTGGACCGCAAATACACTGGAATTACAACCAGGTCCAAACGCTTTACAAAAAGGACCCTACAAACATCTAAGATAAAGCAATCAGGTCCCCCTTCCAATCTGCCTCTGCAACAGCTGGGCCTCGTGATGGAGGTTGAGAAATCGCCGGAAATCTTCATCGGCGAACTTGTATGCCTCAATATGGCTAAGATAATCGGCTGGCACAGAGCCTCCGATTTGGAACTACAGAAGATGGTGGCTTCACTTCTCCATGGTTGATTGTTGTCGCAGGTCCATTGATTTGCTTCACTTCCAGTTACAACCACTGTACTCAGGAAGGGAGGACGAATCGAAGTACCTCGACGACGCACAACCAGGGTTCGCTGATGCTGCACGGTGAAGACGAGCTCCCTCCTTAGTGCTCCTGCCCGAGATAAGGAAGGGAAGCCGAAGAAGATGCAGCCGCAACGAGCCCAATACACGCCCTCTCTCAAAGGAGAGGGCAACCACCACCAGATAGAAGAAGGGGGATGTGCCGCACCGCTCCGACCTCCCTCGCCACCAAGGCCGGCCAAGGGGGAGACGGGCGCACCTGCTAGCAGTTGTCCACGACGCACCTCCTCGCCACCAAGGCCGGCCAGGTGCACCGTCACATCTGCAACCCTTCCACATCTAGTGAGACGAAGATGCTTATTGAGGGGGTGGACCGAGGGAGAGTAGACAGCTCGCTTCCACCATAGAAGCAGAGCAGCCGCTTCCTCAGACGCCTGTCTGGCGCCGGACCATAGCACCAGAAGGGCAAAGCACCCTTGCAGGCCTCCAGAACCGGCCGGCGACGAGCTTCCCTTCTCCTCCCCCTCGCCGCCATGGCCAGCCAGGAGGAGAAGGAGAAGCACCGCCACGAACCAGTTCAAGGGGAGGCAACTGGAGGCCTTATTCACAGAGAGGGACGAGATCGAGGGGGGAAGCATCTGCTCTGACCGCCGGAGCACAACGCCGGCACCACCACCGCTCGAATCGTTTGGGATCTAGCCAAGAAATCTCGCAGCAGATCTCCAAACTACATGCATAACACCCAAAACTCGACTCCTAACCCCACTAGCTACTCCGGCGCCTTTCCTCCACCATCCCCGGCCGGCAGCGCCGCCGAGGAGGGCTCGGGATCGGCCCGGCCGAGAGGGGCGGCGGCGGATTCTCAACTAGAGAGAAGGTGGGGAACAAGAGGGGGAGGGGACATCGCTGTTTCACAGAACTATTGTGTTGTATTTTTCTTTAATAGACGTAGATGAATAAACATGTACCATGTTATGTTTACGTGTGCCTGTTAATGGTTGTTCATGCGGCAACCAAACCGAGCGAAGGTGATCAAATACCCCCCCTATTTTTGTCCTAATACAAGAAAATAGAATGTGGACTATCAAGTAACATGAACAAAATGGTTTTTTGCCTGTTTTCGTGTGGCCGTGCCTTCTAGAGACTGACCCGGGGAGCCAATCGCGCTCTTATGGTCCACAATTTTGTGGATCTGGAGTGTGATGCCATATGTACCCTAATTATTTAGGATTAGAGATGATGTTTAGATAATTATAATAGTATATGTATCCACCTGCAACATCAAGATCATATAGGGACATGAACAAGACATCTTCTAGGAGATGAACTCCATGCATGTTGTCAATTCTTTTCTCTTGAATAAGATTGGATTTATGAACCGATCGAGTGGATTCAGACGGTATCATATTGAGAGCTAGTTTGAGTTGGCCTAAGTTCTTTGTCTTCAAAGACTTCCAAACTTGGTACTTGTGGTTGGGTGTTTACTCAAATACTTCAAGATGCTTGCCTAGTTATCTCTCTAATCCACCAAGACAAGGAGCCCTAACTATATAAATTCAAAAATAAGAATAAATGAGATTTACACAAAAATTACTACCGATTTGATAAAATCCTAAAGAATAAACTGTAGCTCGCCAACCTAATAGCCTTCCTCAAAGGGAAGCGCTCACATAGCCAGAGGCTCGTGTTCTCATGTTTCCATCCTTGTGGGCCCCCCACACTACCATCCAGTATTATTTCTTTCTCCTCCGCATATGTATGTCCCTCTTATTCTCTCTCTCTCTCTTGATCTCTTCTACCTCCCAAGTGTAGGCCACCCACCCTTCCCTGTCGCTCGCTGGTGGAGCCATCGCTATCCCTCACTAGCCACACATTGTTGCCTCCCAATCTACCCACTGGAGGTCTACGCCTCTGCTTGTGGAGCTTCAAGGGAAGGGCAGCATCGAAGGCCTTGCAACATCTCCCTCCTTGCCCCCGGCACCGAAGGAGGCAGTGCCTCGAGGAGGCCGACCTCGCAACAACGGAGCAAGATAGAGGAGTCCTACCTGAGGAGGTCAAGCTCTCTTACAGTGCCTCTGTCATCCATGGGGGGCGGCGGTGTCCAGAGCGGATGTCGACACTTTTTACCACTGTTTCGTGGTTTTGCACCATAGAAAGAAAAAATATGCTACAATCGTTCTTTGGATTTGCACCATATGAAGAAAATTTCTGCTACATACGTTATCTGGATTTGCATCAAAGGAAGGAATATTTTGCTACAACAACTCCACTTTTTGGCACCATACGTCTGTGGATTTGCATCATAAGAAGAATTTTTTGCTACAACTGTTATGCATTTTGCACCATATGTTATGTGAATTTGCACGATAGAAAGAAAGTTTTTGCTACGATCGTTCTACGATTTGCATCATGCGAGTCTCATCGAAGGACCTTGCGTAGAGATTTTGTATGTTTTAACCACTACAGTGAGAAACTGCAATGATGCTACAATATCATAAAAAAATTGCCATGAGGTATATGGCTATATCTCCGGCGAGGTCTCACTGGATTTTTTTTTTTGTCCCACAGGCTCTTATTCGTTTTACAAAGTCCAAGATATTTTTCCTTGGATGCAACATTTTGAGTTTTAAATTTAAGTTGGACACGTATCAATAGGAGAGGAGAGACTCCCGGAAAATATCCCGAACGGTCAGCATGACCCTTCCTCAAAGCGTATGCGAAGTACTTCTCCGTCCACAAGTAAGTGTCTTTCAGGATTTGTCTTAAATCAAGGTTAATAAAATTTAACCACAAGCGTAGCAATATTTATGCCTCTAAATTAGTATCACCAGATATGCTATAAAATATATATAGTTTTATAATAAAACGATTCGATGACATATATGTTGCTACATTTATCTACTCCCTCTGATTTCCGGATTTGTCTGTATTCGGATGTATCTAGAAATTTTTTAGTGCTAGATACATCTGAATTTAGACAATCCAAGTCAATTAATTTGGATCGGATGTGTATAAAATTGCTTAATATTTAAAAAAATTAAGTTGGAACAAAAGATAGAAGTACACGTATATTTACACACTTGTACTAGTAGAAAAACTGCCTTTGGTTCGCAGCGGCCGAGAGCATTAGTCCCGGTTCCTCCTCGAACCGGGACTAATGCAAGCATTTGTCCCGGTTCGAGGGGACCGAGCGACGCACGGTAGCCAGGGGCATTCGTCCTGGTTCTTAAGGGAGCATTTGTCCCGGTTCGTATTATGAACCGGGACGAATAACCTGCCTATAAATGCGTCGCTGTCCTAGCCAGCCCTCCCTCTGTTTTTTCTCTTGGTTGAAGGAGTGAGGTGTGGTGTGCTAGTTTTGTTTTCCTATGCACATTAGGGTTCGACGAAATGTCTGAGAGAATGATACGCTTGATTTGACACAAAATAAAAATGATATGAGGTGCCCGAGCCACACTTAAGTCTCTGCCTTCCTCTTTCTTTCCTTCTTGATCAAGGTTAGCAACCTTATCCTTCATCTGTCATTGATATAAAAATGCATACGTCGATGTAAAATGGTTATCTCACTATTAAAGATGTTCTGTAATGATACAGATGAATTGGCGGGGATGGATGTACGGTGACCGACGTGAATCCGTGTTCATTCAAGGCATGGATAAATTTATCGATGTGGCTAAGGCAAACAAAGAGAATGATTTATGTGGTATCCATGTGTCGGAACATCAAGGAGTACTCTTCCTTGAAAATCATTCGCGGCCACCTGGTTCGGAGAGGTTTCATGCCCAGCTTTAATTGCTGGACCAAGCACGGAGAAAGAGGGGTTATGATGGAAGACAGTGAGAAGAAGAGGATGATGATAACTATTGTCATATGTTCTCTGAATATGATGATACTGCAATGGAAGAGAATGAAGAATAAGGAGGTGAAGAACGGGCATCAGATGAGCCCGTTGATGATCTTGATCGGGTCATTTCTGATGCAAAGCGAGACTATGAAACAGAGAAGGAGAAGTTGAAGTTGGAGGACATGTTAGAGGATCACAAAAAATTATTGTATCCAAATTGCGAAGATGGCATCACAAAGCTCGGTACCACACTGAAATTGCTGAAATAAAAGGCAGAGACTGGTTTATCTGACAAGGGATTTGAGAAGTTATTGAAAATAATAAAGCCGAAGCTTTCAAAGGATAATGAATTGCCCGAGAGTACTTACGAAGCAAAGAAGATTCTCTGCCCTCTAGGATTAGATGTGCAGAAGATACATGCATGCATAAATGACTGCATCCTCTACCGCGGTGAGGAGTACGAGAATTTAGGTAAATGTCCGGTATGCACTGCACTGCGGTATAAGATCAGACGAGATGACCCTGGTGATGTTGACGAGCCCCCTAGGAAGAGGGTTCCTGCTAAGGTTATGTGGTATGCTCCTATAATACCAAGGTTAAAATATCTGTTTAGAAACAAAGAACATGTCAGGTTGTTGCGATGGCACAATGAAGACCGTAAGAAAGACAGGAAGTTGAGACACCCCGCTGATGGGTCGCAGTGGAGAAAAATCGAGAGAGAGTTCCCGGACTTTGCAGGTGACACGGGGAACTTATGGTTTGGTCTAAGTACAGATGGCATGAATCTTTTTGGGAGCAGAGCTGCAGTCACAACACCTGGCCTGTGACTCTATGTATCTACAACCTTCCTCCTTGGCTGTGCATGAAGCGGAAGTTCATTATGATGCCAATGCTTATCCAACGCCCGAAGCAACCCGGCAACAACATTGATGTGTATCTAAGGCCATTAGTTGAAGAACTCTTACAGTTGTGGGGAAAACCAGGTGTACGTGTGTGGGATGAGCACAAATAAGAGCCATTAGACCTACGAGTGTTGCTTTTTGTAACCATCAATGATTGGCCTGCTCTTAGTAACCTTTCAGGACAGACAAACAAGGGATACAAGGCATGCACACACTATTTAGATGATACTGAAGCTACATATTTGCATAAATGTAAGAAAGTTGTGTACCTGGGGAATCATCGATTTCTTCCGATCAATCATCAAGTCAGAAAGAAAGGCAAACATTTCAAAGATGAGGCAGATTACCAAAAGAAGCCTGACCTCCCTACTGGTGATGATGTATTTGGTATGGTCAAGGACATAGAAGTAATCTTTGGAAAGGGTCCTGGCGGTCAACCTGTTCCGAACGACGCCACTACCGGACACACGCCCATGTGAAAGAAGAAATCTATATTTTGGGAGCTATCCTATTGGAAAGTCCTACGTGTCCGCTCTTCAATCGACATGATGCACGTGACAAAGAATCTTTGCATGAACCTGCTAGGTTTCCTGGGAGTGTATGGGAAGACAAAAGATACACCAGAAGCACGGGAGGACCAACAACATATGAAAGACCCACAAAACATGCATCCACAAAACAAGACGGATAAAGGGCATCAATTAAGTCCTGCCAGCTACGCTCTCATGAAAGCAGAGAAGAAAATCTTTTTTGAAGTCCTTTACAGTATCAAGGTGCCGTCTGGATTCTCGTCTAACATAAAGAGAATAATAAATATGGCAGAGAAAAAATTACAAAACCTGAAGTCTCATGACTATCACGTTATTATGACGCAGTTGCTTCCGATTGCATTGAGGGGGCTTCTACCAGAAAATGTTCGAGTACCCATTGTGAAGCTGTGTGCATTCCTCAATGCAATATCTCAGAAGGTGATCAATCAAGATATTCTGACAAGGTTACTGAAGGATGTGGTCCAATGTCTTGTTAGTTTTGAGTTGGTGTTCCCACCATCCTTCTTCAATATTATGACGCATCTCCTGGTTCACCTAGTGAAAGAGATTTCCATTCTCGGTCATGTATTTCTATACAATATGTTCCCCTTTGAGAGGTCCATGGGAGTGTTAAAGAAATATGTTCATAACCATGCTAGGCCAGAAGGAAGCATCTCCAAGGGCTGTGGAACAGAGGAGGTCATTGAGTTCTGTGTTGACTTTATTCCTGACCTTAAGCCGATTGGTGTTCCTGAATCACGACATGAGAGGAGACTGAGTGGAAAAGGCACGCCGTAAAAGAAAGCAATGATATGTAGGGATGGACAATCTTTCACTCAAGCACACTACACGGTTCTACAAAATTCCACCTTGGCAGCTCCGTATATCGTGGAACACAAGAATATTGTACGCTCCAACAACCCGGGAAAGCCAGACTCCTGGATTAGAGATGAACACATGAAGACTTTCGGCAGTGGGTTGCGAACACATCTAACGAATGACACCACTGTTGGAGATCAAGCTCTACTTGTTGGCTGGGTCACCATCTTCTACTATGTTGAATTACCAAGGGTACGAGATAAATAGGAATACATTTTACACAATCGCCCAAGATAAAAAAGAGCACCAACCAGAACAGTGGTGTCCGCCTTGATGCAACTGACGATAATGGCAAAAAGGACACATACTATGGTTACATAGAGGAGATATGAGAACTTGACTATGGAGTTTCTTTTAAGGTCCCTTTGTTTCGGTGCAAATGGATCAACCTAAATGGAGAAGGGGTAAAGGTAGACCAGTTGTACGGAATGACAACAGTAGATCTCAGCAATCTTGGTTACAGAGACGAACCATTTGTCCTAGCCAATGATGTGGCACAGGTTTTCTATGTGAAGGACATGTCCTCCATACCGAAAAAAAAGAAAAAAAAAGAAAACGAATATATCACACGATGAGACAAAGCGTCACATAGTTCTTTCAGGGAAAAGAAATATCGTGGGAGTCGAAGACAAGACAAACATGTCAGAAGATTATAATAAGTTTGATGAAATTCGGCCCTTCACAGTGAAAACTGATCCGAGCATCCCGTTACGCAAAGAAGATGCTCCATGGTTACGGCCGAAGCGACCATAAACGGGCATAAGAAATTCAAAAATGGTCTGAACAACGTAAATCCTTCGCGTGGTGTCATATTATATGACATAGTTGCAATGAAAGATACCAAACTTGGTATATTGATTATGTCTCGAAAAAACCTTCACAAAATGATATATCACATTCGAGGTTTCATGGCTTTTGGTCCAAATGACCAATGTTATATGCATAATCGAGGCATAGTTTGTGATATTGTGCCCATATTTTGCATGCATGTGCAACTTTGGATGGCTAACAATGTTGCAGGAGGAAGTTTTATTTTTTGTCGCATGGAAAAGCCATTTTCTATTTTCCAAGTGCCAAAATCGGGGCATTTTGTGAAGCAACACCAAACGTTAAATAAAAAAAAGGGTACCACCCCATTTTTCAAAAATACTAGACCACCTTACATGAACAATATCCTAACTAGGTATTTTAAAACCTTTTCGTCCACCCCTGAAGAAAAAGACAAATGTCTACCAAATCGATAGGAAGTGGGTCCGGTTTGACCTACAGGTACATGATCTAATGCTTGTGATTTTTTGAAAAAAATCATTTTTAGACTCATAATGTGATGTTTCTTCAGAGATCCAATGCAAGTTTTAACGAGGCTCATCCCCTATCTTCATGCCCGTCGTTATGAACATAGTTGGAAATGAGTAAATTTTGAAACGAGCATAAGAAATTCAAAAAAGGTCCGAACAATGTAAATCCTTCGCGTGGTGTCATATTATATGACATAGTTGCATTGAAAAATACCAAACTTCAGAGATCCATCCCCTATGGCTAGCTTAAGGGGGATGCCCGAGGACTAGATCCTCCGGCATCTCCCTGAAGCTGGTCGTAGTATTGTCCCTGCTCTCGCACACCATATTGAAGTTTATAACTTCTGTAGCTAGATCAATATGTCAGATAGCTAACTAATTTTACATATTAGAGAGTGCCTCTATGGCCAGTTTGTTGGAGATGCCGGAGGACTGGGCTCCGTCGACATCTCCCTCAAACTGCCCGTAGTGGTATCTATGCTCTCACACAACATCATGTTTATGTTTGATAACTTCACAAGGCTGCCTATTTATAGATTAAGCAGCACAACATAGTGTCGACACTCACGACATAATGTCGACACTCTTGTTGATAGTACCGGTTGGAGGCACTAACTGGGACTAAAGATATTTCCCGCCATTTCCCACCGCTTTCCGCTATGCTTTCCCGCTCTTTTCATCTAACCGGGTCTTTTAGTCCCGGTTGGAGGCACTAATCGGGACTAAAGATATTTCCCGCCATTTCCCACCGCTTCCCGCCCTTTTCATCTAACCGGATCTTTTAGTCCCAGTTGGAGCCACTAACCGGGACTAAAGATATTTCCCGCAATTTCCAATCGCTTCCCGCTTTGTTTTTCCTCCCTTTACCTCTATATCTAGACCAACCGTGCCATGGCTATCCACACATCCACACCTTCATCTCTCAACAATGGACACCACATACTGGGTTATTCTCACACTCGAAGAGACCGAGGCGATGCGCGCCTCCAGCTACCCATGCCCGTCGGGCTACCGGGTGCCCACGGACTGGATGCTGAGCGTTGGAGGATTTCATGTCCCTCCTGTGCCTCAAGGTTCCGCCCGCCAGGCGGCCATCACGAACCACTTCTACCTAGAGCTCACGCCGGAGCAGCAGATGGATCCCCATTGGGATCTCGACAACTACGACACCTGGAATGCCTTCTTCGCTAACCGGCGGGAAAGGGAGATCACTAGGTATGAGGGTGACGACCCGCCCTCGGTGAACCACAATGAAACCGGTCGTCGCCTTTGGTGGGCGAACCGGACTATCGCCGGTGTGATGCGCTACATTGCTGAGGGAGATCATCCTCGCCTGCGGTACCCACACTTGCACCCGCCGCAAAGCCACAATAAGGGTGGTTGTGGTGAAGGCCACGGGCGTAGCGGCATCGTCATTCGGGAGCCCCCTCCCCCCCCCCCCCCACGTCGTGCATCCGAGGCTGGAGTGGCAGGTGCTCCCGGGATATGCCATGGTTCACGGTCCCCGGTTCCCCCCTACACAAGTCGGGGAAGGGCTGAGGATCCCCGGAATATGCCATAGCGACGACGACAAAGATGATTCAGAAGATGACCCTAAAGCTGTGTACTATAGGGCTAGATATGATTATGACTAAATCCATTGGCTAGGACGAATGGTTCGTTTGTGTACCCAAGATTATCGAGAGATCCACTTTTTCATTTTGTAATGCATTTTTATTTGAAATGGCTAAATAGAAAATAGTTTGAACAATTATTTTAGGAAACATAAAATGGATCCACATTAGTTATTCAAATTCAAACACTTTTCATGTTGAAAGTATTTTCAAATTCAAATTTAAACCATTTTAAATTTAATAGTTTGAATAATTATTTTATAAGACAAAAAGTTTTTTCAAATTCAAATCATTTCAAATGTGAACATCTAAAAAAGAAATAAGAAATAAGGCAGAAACATTTGGAAAGTTTGATTTTTTTTAAAAGGGGTCATCTGCACGCGCCCCTACGGTGGCCATCATACGTCCTGGTTGGTGGCTCCAACCGGGACGTATGCTCTGGCCTTCCGTCCCGGTTGGAGCCACCAACCGGGACAGATGGCCTTTACATCCCGGTTGGTGGCTCCAAACGGGACGAAAGAGCCACCTGGTACTTAACCGCGTGCCCCTTTCTCTCCTTCCCCAATCTCTTTCACTCTTATGCCACTGCAGATCGCCGCCGCTGCCACAAGGAGCTGCTTCGACGCTGTCATGCTGCCCAACCGCCGCCCCTCTATAGTCCTCCATGCGCCGCCTCGTTGTGCTGATCCTCGTCGCCGAAGCAATCGAAGCCACGCGACTAGAATCGACCATGTCTTCCCCGACACCGACGTCGCTCACCGTCGCCATCACCGCTTCTTGTGACATCCTCCATACTCGCCGAGGTTGCACACACATCGAGGATAAGCTCGCTATGCTCTAGGACCTCCTCCCATCCCGCTCTCGCCTTGCAGCGTCGTGCCGTCGTAGGTCTGCAACCACCGCCGCCGCCGCTCGTCGTGGACGTCGCTCCGGCAACCAAATCCGGGCGGTGCTGCCTCTATTTGGTTCGCCTTGATCCTGTACATCAAATGATGCCCTCCACACAGCCAAGCGATCCCTAGCGCCGGCTCTATCGCTGTCCAGCGGGTGCTCCAGCAAGCCGACGTGGCGCCGAGGTGGCATTGAGGTGGCACCGAGGTGGTGTCTGCCTCTATGGTTGGCACCTCGATGGCTTCCTCGGGCCCCAGCTATCAGCCTCTATGGCTGGCTCAGCCTCGGTGAGAAATAACCCTCACCCTGTGCTGACATCAGCCTGACGCCATAAATTATTTAAAATTGGTTTAATAATTCCAGAAATTGTTTAAATAATGTAAAATCAATAGCTAATTATCTATACGTTAGAAAAATATGAATAATATATCAAAATATTCAGAAAAATGAGATTTATCTTTTACCTAGGGTAATTAGTTAGTAGAATTAGGGTTAGCTACAATAATTACACTAGTAGAGAAAGGCTTATGGATAGATTTATTATTAGTGGAACATTTTTTTGAATATGCTCCACTGATAATTATTAGTGGCGCATTTAAAAATATGCTCCGCTGATATTTTGTTTAACCAATGACGCACATCTAAAAAAATGCGCCACTAATAATGTGGACCCAGCACCCGGAGGGCTGTGGACCAAATATCAATGGCGCATATGTACATATGCGCCATTGATATATGCTCATCAATGGCGCATATGGAATATGCGCCATTGATATTCTTCTCATCAATGGCGCGTCTTTTTTAATATGCGCCATTGATATTTTGTGGGCCCCATTTGAACCCCACCACTCAGAAATGTGGGATTTTTGTCAACGGCGTGTGTTAGGGGTGCGCCACTGATATTTTCCTCACCGACACGGCCACGCAAGCCACCGCTCGTGCCACCAACCCGTTCAACACACCCCCACCCCCCCTGACGCGCCCTGGCCCCACCCGCTAGCGGCCCTCCTTCCCCAACCTCCCGTCCGCCTCCATCGTCTCTCCCGCAAACCGCCGCCACCACGGGATCCCGATCATGGTGCTCCGCTTCTCCGGCCCTCCTCGCCTCCTCGCAGTAGCAAGCAAGCGCGGGCCGCCCCGCCCCCCTCGCCGCAGCGGGCGCTGCTATTCTTTGAGCGTCGGCCGCTTCCTGAGCGCCGCCGCCCTCTCCGGTCGACATCGTCGCCCTCGCCCTCTCTTGCCGCGTCTCCGACCACCGCTGCCATCGCCGACCCGCCCTGCTGCAGCTCGCCCCTGTGTGTGTCTCCTCTCATCGGCCGCCTCCAGGGCGACCCTCCCTCGCGAGCTGGCCGCCGCCTCCGCGATTCCGCCCTTGCAAGTCGCAGTGCTTCCCGCTTCTGACTTGACGTCGCCAGACCCCTGTTGCCGTTGGTCACCTTGTTGGGCGAGGCTGTGAAGCCGTTGGGAGCCGGTGTTGCCGGTGTGGCAAAGCCCCGGTGAGAAGGCACTAAAACTCGCATCACCGGTGGTCTCCGCTGCCACAAATCAGGCCATGGAGGCTCTAAAGGGTGCCTACGTTGACCCCTCTCCCTCTTATCCGCTCTAAAGGTAAACTCCCTACCTCCGGTGGCCCTATAATCAGTTAGCTCTAGGAACTACTGCAATCTAGAGTAGCTGCTTTGTTAGGGTATTGTTCTTCAATGTTCTTTAATGTTGGTTAGATGCTGATAAAACCTTGTGCTTATAATGTAGGAACTTCTATCACCGTGAATTGTTCTTTAATGTTGGTTAGATGCTGATAAAACCTTGTGCCTATAATGTACTAAAAATGAGTCATCTTTTCTTGTACTAGACCATTTGATACAAGTAATTTTCTTACCAACTCAGCTTACTACATGACGAAGAAAGTTTCAAAAGACATAGATTGTTTGTGTGCTTCTGTGGCTAAAGCTTCTGCAGACAACCTGACCATTCGTTGGACATCGGTTGGACCCACTCATGATCTCTGAATGGCTTGTTTAAAATCTGTTGTTTAACCTGCAGGTGAGCTAGATAGTTCATGCATTGAACCATTGGAAACAAGACAAACCCTCTTGGCAGTGGGCAACAACTCTCAACTTGGTACGTCTTGTTGTTGCACCCCTAATTTTTGCAAATTTTTCACTCATTTTGGTCTCCTTTTATGCATATATGTAGAACTGTAAAAACATGACATGCTTTTTCCCCAGGTGTATTCCTTATTAACAAATGTATCGTTTACAAAGAATATAAATATTAGGGTCCTTGGTATTAGTTAATCAACAAGAAAGGCTCTTACATGCTACTTAGGTTGGGTGCTTACCAGCCTACTAATAAAAAGTAAGAAAGGAGGAATGATAAGAATAGGCCTGACTATTGGGGGGAGCTTTGTACTTTTTAGTGAAATCCACATGAACATATATGAATCAATTATGTAGCTACCATACTCCTTATGATTTCAACTTTCAGTTTAGTCATTTCTATGGAAATATCCATGTGTTTTATAGTTTGCACTTTCATATTACTCATGATTTCACCACTGTAGTTAGTTTGGTTAGAAGTATTCAAACCTGGTCGTTAATTTGTTGGAAGTTTGACCCATTATATTTCATATTAGAAGTGATGTAAAGAAACTCCTATCATATCCTTATCGAAGACTTCTATAAGGTGAATGTGATGCAATTTATATCCCCCTTTTATGTGTCCTTTTAAATATGGATGTGTACCTGTACTTTGCTGAATCTCATATTTAATGGTATGAAACAATGTTGTGCAAAGACTCGCATGGTCGGTGCTCGCCGGATTGGAGAAGCCTAGAATGCATGGTCGATGGTACGTGGGGAGATCGATAAGAAGCTAGAAAGGGAGGGGGAAGAATGTTTCGGTATTTTTCCTCTGTTAGTAGAGGTTAAGGTAATGGGTAATCTATTGTGTTGTTCCCGGTGTATTTTCTGTAGACTCCAAAAAAAGGGCAATAATTTTATAGTCAGTCTTCATGTTCAATCTGTAGTTGAACACCTTCTGAATTTTCTCTGTATAATGTTCACAAGATATTTAGCCAACTGTAAGTGATGCTTGCACAAACAATATAATCATTGCAAGATAAATTATTTTTTATTATTACTATGAATGACAATAAAATAAATTTACCATCTAGCAAGTTCGATCAGGCTTGTAGCAATATGGCCATCTTACCTAGATCTCAGACAAGAAGTGCCTAAAACCATGCTCGTCAAACATATAAATTAGAGGCCTGCGGTGCTTTGAACCGTAACTGTGTGACTGCTTGTGCACAAAGGATTAACGTGCTTGCAAGAAAATCCTGACCATTCAACGAGCCTCATGATGTAGAGATTTTGCTTGAGCAACATACTGATAGTACTGATTTTGCGTGACCAATAATGTTGTCTTCAAGTAGCCTGCTAGTGCTAGTGTAGGCATCTCTTGTCCAATGTATTACAGCTTGGAATTCACCTATTTTTCTACTTCTAGACTAGAAACTTGAAATTAGTTTGCCCCCACCTATTTTTATTTTATTCTGCCATCTCTTGTGCCTCTTAAGAAATCAATTACTCGCATCGTAAGATAGTTGTTTGACGGTACATATCAACATTCAAGAAATCAATTTCTGAAATTAGCTATTTTACTCATTTTTTATTTGGTCGCATGGTTTATAACAAGGATAAATGGTGCAGATCAAGATTTAGAAATGGTGATGTCCGCGCCTGCCTCACCGTCGCCAGCAACGAGAGCAGAGAGACATGAACCGGATGAAGACCTTGATGATCGTGCTCCCGGTCTTGCTCACCGCCATTGCAGTTGTACTCTACTTGGTCCTTTAGTAGTTTAGGACTTGGCTAATGATGATGATCAACTTGTTGTAATATGTAATGTATGAGATGATGATCAACTTGTTTTATGCAAGACTTGTATAATATTCGGACACTTGTCACTATGTCGGGTTCTAATTGATGTGACGATGTATAATTCTATTTGTACTATTATCTCTGTTTTTATATTGTTGTGTACATGTATAAATACCTAA
Organism: Avena eriantha; assembly: GCA_910589775.1. Classification (NCBI taxonomy): domain Eukaryota; kingdom Viridiplantae; phylum Streptophyta; class Magnoliopsida; order Poales; family Poaceae; genus Avena; species Avena eriantha. The sequence continues at coordinate 215,907,978 of OU342744.1, read as the reverse complement.
GAGCCCTGTATTCTGTATACCTATATGAAACATCAGTGGAGCATCTTTTATTCAGCTAGTGGCGCATTTGGATATATGCTCCACTGGTAAAACATCAATGGCGCATATTGAGAATGCGCCATTGGTTCCCACTATCAATGGCGCATACTGAATATACGCCATTGATACTTAATTATCAGTGGCGCAACACTAGTGGCGCATTTCATATGCGCCATTGATAGCAAAAAATATGCTCCACTGATAAGCAATTCTCCACTAGTGTTAGTTAGAGAATTAGGGTAATTAGTAGTAGTAGTTAGTTAGTAGTATTAGGGTAGTAGTAGTTAGTTAGTTAGTTAGTAGTAGTTAGTAGTAGTTAGTAGTATTAGGATGGTACCCGCCAGGTTCGGGGCCGGGCCCGGCCCCCCATACCTGCCCTATTTAACTAGTCGGGTCTCATATTTTACCAGCGCGTGAGACTTGGCGGGTCTAACTTTTTACCAAACCCTCCCCGTTTAAGGTGGATACTCGTCGGGTTTGCGGGTTTCGGAGTTATTGCTTTTCCCCTTGGAGTTACATGATCCCACCGGCGTTTGAGGTTAGGGACGGGCGCGGCAATGCGCGCCATATTTCGCTTACTCGATGTTAAGTGTATAATTGATGAGTTATGCTTGCGCAGATTCCATTATATTCTGCTAATCATTCAACTTGATAATGGAGTAGTACAAGTCATGGACTCTAAACGTAAACCCCTTGAGAAGTGGGCCCCCATGCAGGATATGCTTCAGTGGTAATTTCAGTCATTATGACACTATATCGGCAACTTTCGTGCATTTATTTAGATCAAGTAATTAATAACTCATTTCATTCATTTTCTTTGTCGGGCAACGCTTGGAAACGGTTCACCAACAAGGCTAAGGGTGCCTGGAAAGAGAAACTTACATTTAAACCACTAAATGTAAGTACTACTAGCTAGATCCGCGCATCTCTTTGATTCTAGTTTCGATACCATTATCATGCTTAATTATTATTATTTTGATTGAACTTTGTTCTCGTAAAGTGTCTGAGGCAGCCATATGGAAATAACTTATGTGGATACTATGTCTGCGAGTTCATTCGTCAGACGACCTGTAAGAAGGGCAGAAACTTAGAACAACTTCAAGTATGTAAACAATATTCAGAAATTTGTTTTATTACCATCAATTATGTTTAGTTTCATTCATATATGTTGACTCTTTTTTTAAATTAGATCGAACGGTTGCGGGACAATCTTCTACCAAAGGATCGCATACAAGCAATCCAAGAGGAAATTGCGGGATTCTTAGATGCAGAGGTCCTAGATCCAAAAGGAGAATACTATCGGAAGATGATGATAATATAATAGGGATCATAAAAGACTTTATATTGTATATATGCATGAATATAATATATTCGATACTTGCTGTGTAATATAATCAGAAGATTTTTGTAATATAATATGTAGATGACACTTGCCCTAGCACTATGTTGTGGGGAATGCTCGTCCTTGTAGTAGATGGTGCGAGGTTGATATTACCGAAGATGGATTCGCATGGAGTTATGGTCCGCAACATAGTGCTGGAGTAAGTGTCACAAAATAAATGCTGCCCAAAACACAAAAAGGAAATAGATAAAGGGGAAACAAAATAAATGAAAAATATACAAAAAAAACTCTGCCGCGGCACAAAAAGTGTTCAAAATGTTGTCGCGGTAGACGCATAGATCCCGGTTCGTATTACGAACCGGGACAAATGCCCCTCCCCCTAGCGACAGCCAGCGGCCACGTGGACCGCCCTTTTGTCCCGGTTCGCAGCCCAACCAGGACTACAGATTTGGGGCTTTAGTCCCAATTGCCCCATCCCGGTTGGACAACCGGGACTAAAGCCCCTTACAAATCGGGACAAAAGGCTATGTTTCTACTAGTGTTGGTGAGTAGCGAGCGCGAAGGAGAAAGGGTCCTAGAATATCCATGCACTACATGTGTGTATTGGTCCTGTACTCCGGCCCAAATAACTGTAGAGAGAACCTTTATGATCTTCTTGATTTCATTTTTCATTTTTTCTATTGTCCTTTCTATTTCTGTTTTAAATTTTGTTATATTTTTTATTACTTTCTATTATTAGCATTTTAATTTCCTGTTTTCCTTTTTAGGTTCTCTCTAAATATTTTTTTGGGGGGTTTAATTTTCATTTTTATAGTTTGAAAATGCTTTTTTTCATCAGTTCGGTTCCCTGAAACATATGCATTCATTCGCGCGCGGTTGATTTCCAATTTTGCGAGATGGATCTTTATGTGAAAAAATACCGTTGAAGACGGACTTGAGATTGAGAAACCTAGATCCTGCTTAACTTGGTTGTAGTGTGTCGCGTTGGCACGACCTGCATGCAAGCTATGCACATGCTACTATATACTGTATAACCGAGTTTGGCCGGTCTGCCAGCTCTCGGTCACGTGCAGTACGAACACGGAACACGCACACATGACACATGCCAAACGTTTATATACTCAACCTTTCACCTTTGTGAAGGCAACGCGCACGCACGGAACGGGGCTGCCGGGTTTTCCGTGGATATATCCGAGTTTTGCCGGTCAGCCTACCAGCTCGGTCACGTACAGTTGGTTCCGTGCTCCTACGCGCGCGCGTGCCGCCAAAATAACATAACAGTGTTGAAGAGCAGAATGTTATCGTTTGAGGACGTACGATTCTCCGTGCGTGTGTTCTGTAGTAATTTCCAAGTCCTTGGAAATGCATGCATATATCTCTTCCTTTGAATCGTTGCCCTATGTTCGTTTGAATCCTTCGATTCCACCTACAGTAGGTAGTACAATCGGCATCGCTGACTATTAGTAGTACGCACCCTGTACTATATATGTATGTATCGTTGACCCAAGTAGTACGGAAACCATATTTATTTGTCTCACGGTTATTTTATGTTCCGTGTAAAAAAAATTATGTTCCGTGTAAAAAAATATAAATTTAGATACTTCAACATGATTATTATTGGATATTTTTTATTTTTCTTACACAAGTAATATGAAATTTTGTTTCCTGAAACCTAGTGTACAAACACGAAATATCCAAATGCACGTGCGAAGTTTCTTTTAGAATTTTTTGATATTCTATTTTTTTTATTCATAGTAGATTCATTTGCACTCGTGAAGCAAAACACCACCATCTCTGTACGGTAATATCACGCGTGTACACTAGTATCATATATGCATGATACGTTAACTCAGGGAAGCACACTTACGTGTGGTTCTTTCCCTTTTGTGTTAAAAGAGTCAAATCTCCTCCTGGACTTTCGGTACGTATGTATATGGACGTATGAAAATTGAAGTCTCGAGTTCTTCATATTGTCGCAGGGGTTGACTATTTGAGTATCTTTCCCAAGTACTACTACTCCAATAAACATGCTCTGCCTTTCTTCTGGAAAGAATGAGGGATCGGAGAAGCTTCACTTCAACGGTGTGAGCATGCATGGACTCTACACCCACTCGTTTCGACTCTGTGATCGTAACTTATAAAACTGGACTATTAAGCCGGCCGTCAGCAGGCTTCACTATTGTTCGCCCATACACTCATTAAACTATAGGTTGACAATGTAAAATTACCATTGACTGCGTACCACCTGTCCGCTTCTGATGAGCCAACAGTGTTGATTAGTGAGAGCTAATCGTTACTATTGGAGTGAAGTAGTGTCCATGACGTCAATTATTCATGTATAGGAGTACTACTAATTATCTCCGATCTGTGCTAACAGATCGACGTAATCCTGTTAGCGCCGCAGGAGTAGGTAGCGCAGAGATCAAACGGGTGCAACAAATTGGCTAACCAGAGCAGATTACATGTCATTTGCACGGCATGCATGTGAAATTAATGCTGCAAACAGGAATGGCTTTCATTTCATGGCGCACCATGCATGGGCGGCCGGTGCAGCATATGCTTGCACAGTGTACTCTTGGGAGGGAGAAATTAGACACGGTCGTCCCGACCATGATGACCCCATGCTGCTTGATGGCTTCATGCATGCATATATGCTGCAGCTGGGCGTGATTAGAACAAGTCAACGCTCATACATACAAGTTGCTATATGCCGGCAGATATGCAGGTGCTGTGTAAGCTACTGATCGAATGCATGCATGAGAGAGATTAACTTGGCCCCTTCTGATAGTAAACATACTATGATGTGCATCATGTAGAGCTTATATTGTTGGAACTTTTTTTTTCGAAAAAGGGGAACACAAAGCATTGCATCATCGATGCACACAGTCATATTGGTTGCAGACTTAATATCCAGAGTATTACGGTTCAAGGATCACACAACATTTTTATTGTTTGAATCAGGAATCCAATTTCTAAAGTTTTAAAAGAGGTTCAAACTATTACCTTCATGCATCATATAGTCTCTCTTTCTCGAATCAGGCTTTCGCCCCGCTATATTAATATAGCAAACCACCGATACAAACGAGTCCACTGCTAGACAAACAGCACAAAGCAAGCCCAAAAGAAAGAAAAGGAGAAAACAATGCCGACAACGACGGCCCGACGAAAACGACGATGACGCGCAACCGTTGCACCCACCGGATGATGACCACCACGCTCCTCGCACTCCGACGCACCTCGTACCAAGCAACACCTCCAAGAAGGACCGCGACGATGACGACGCTGTTGCCCGGACTAGTCCTAGGGTTTCCCCCGGTACGCTGCAGAGGTAAGGAACGGGAACACCTGACGCCCTTCAGGAAGGACGGTGGCACCCGTAGGCGTCACCGCGTCGGGGCCGGCAAGGCCGACAGAGATTTCGCCCGACCCTAAAACCCCAACCCCAGGCAAGCCCGAGCACACCCCCAACCACATCGCCCACCAACATGTGCCACCACGGTCTTGCCATCATCATCGCCGTTGCACCAGGACACCAGCTGCAAGGCCGGTCAGACCGAAAGGGAGCAACCGAGGGTAAGGATTAGCGGTGCCACCACCACGCGGGAGGGAGCAACCTCCACCGCCAGAAACGGTAACCGACCAGACGCCGCGGCCCGAGCACACCAAGCCACAAGCAACCGGAGGGCGGTAGAGGCCGAGCCACCTGGAGGACTTCCTCCACCGCCAATGGCGGGTGTCGACCGGATGCAACCGTGAGGACACACCAGGCCGAGGAGGCCCGACCGAGCCCTGGATGAGCTCGTAAAGTCCTTGCCGCCACGCTGCTGCACGTTGGGCTCCGCCGCCGCTACCCTCGAAGAAGCCATAGGCCCGGCCAGGCCAGAAGGGCCCGTGAAGCTCCACCGCCACGCTGCAGAAGGCATGGCATCAGCACCACCAGGCCCGTCCCAAGGCGCTCCTCAGTCCGCCGGAGGCACCATTGCTTGAACCAGCCCGCTCAGACCCAGATCGGGCCCAAAGGGCCCAGATCTAGGCCGGAATCGCCGGCCACAGCAAGTGCCCGCTGCCAAGGGCAGCACCCCGCCGCCATGTCGCCTAGGTCCGCTATCATGTTCTTCTACCTCCGTTTGTGGACATTTGTGGACACTACTCGGCCACCCAGTTTGTGCGGTTGCTGACCAAGTTCAACTACACGTGAGGGCCATCTATTTTGCGTGTGTACCTTCTTTCCATCCGTATGCACGTACACACATCTCTGTCAAACTTCTTCACATTTTCCATGTTGATCAGCCGGAGAACCGTCGGAATAAAAGGAATGCAGAGAACAGTGTTTTTCCCTGACATGGACAACACCCTAATTTGTAGGGCCATTCAATATCCCTGTCAAACTTCTTCATGTTTTCCATGTTAATTAGCTGAAATACCCTCAGAAAATAACAGAGAACAATTCTTCTCCGTCATTAGTAAGTGGACCGCCTGACAGGTCATGGGTCTTGGCACCTTCTATGGGTCATCCAGGCTTGCCGGGAGCTATTTTTTAAATAATATATTTTTTATTCCATTTCCGAAATAATACAAATCCCGCAACTCTTGTATCTTTCATCTTACTAGACCTGTATTCAGGGCCGAACAAGGCACACTCATGGTGAACTCGTGAATGAAAATATATCGGCGCCCGAATTTGTTGAATCAATCTAAAGAATTGGCAGAAGAAAATTGCGCGAACTGGTGGCGGGAGAAATTTGCGGAAACTGGTGACGGGAGAAAAGAGGGCGGGAATTAGCCTAAATACTCACGTAAGAGCGATCCTTCATAATCAATGCAGGCTTCGGCCGGGCTCTGCAACTACTTGGCACATGCTGTGCCGACAGGTGCAGTCGGCACACGGTGAGCCGACTGGCTCTCTGACAAGGCTCTATGTCCGACCGATAGGCTTTTCAGCGCACGGTGAGCCGACTTGCCCCTGTCAGCGCACGGTGAGCTGCAGCCGTGCTAGTTCTGCAAATTCCAGATTATATGTATTATTTCTGAAATTAAATAAAAAATATATTACTAAAAAAATAGCCTCCCGGAATAATGGCTTGTTGGCTGCATTCCGAGATAAATTATACTAGATATTATTCCCTCTTTATTTGTTTATTTATGTTAGGTCATGTCTTCACCCTCATGATCGCCTCGAAGCCGATTATGTTGTGAAGATCGGCTTAAGGTTTTCGGTACAACTAATATTTATATCAAAGTGTCAACAACCCGATCGATGACTGCTAAAAATGAGAAAGAGGTTGTACATTTCCCACGTACCACGAAACCCAATCCTATTATCGGCACGGCCTATCTTGTCCATTTGGACAACGTGGCCCCGTGTGAGCTACTGATATTGACGGAGAATCTCCAAGAAAAGCAGTACTAAGTGTACATAGATGTGGATGGTGGTTCGCGTACCCTTGAAGATAAGGAAGCGCTCGACTATGACTACAATCATGCGCGGAAACACGATCAGGGAGTGCAATCTTATTTCGATCGGGCCATAAATGTTGCCCACTCAAGGATTATCTCAAGAAAAACGATCAGGGCGGCCCCAATCTTATTTGGAGCGAAACAAAAAAACAATGCTTCGGCACTCACGTCAACCTCTCGACTCTCGAGAGGGGTTTTACGCAGTCACTAATATAGATCGGATAGTCGTATATGGTGAAAATGGCCCTTCCCATACTGTATTACGAACTGTCGCTATCCGAGGATGGACGATTAGTCACTACTGTGCGCAGACGGTTTGGCGAATTGTGTGCGAATGGGCATACATTTCCCAAAAACCGACCGTTTGCGAAAGAAAGGCCATACAAAAAGAATTTTTATTTTCGACCGCGTATGCCTTTCTGCATGATTGCAAACAATTTTTTTTATTAACGGTCTATGTTTTTACATGATTTCCCGCATGATTGGATATAACTGACTTGTCTCAATCATCTCTAGTGCCAACCTAGGTAGTAATACAAATACAGTATCAAACCTCAATTTATTACATATATTTGCAAAAAAAATGAAAGAGTGTCTATGAGAAACTGGACACTACTAAGTATAGGAGAAGGTGAGTCTCAAACTCGGGCTACCTCGTGTGCTAGGCAGAAGACCCCCGAGTCTTTTCTCAAAATAAAGGAAGGGGTGTGGATTTCCATATATTACTCGTATTGATGCCTACAAAGTTGCAAGGAACGGAGTTTAGTGACGATGGTACACTAGATAGCGCCGATCTAATATCTGTTTAAATAACTAGAAATACTGTTTGTTGCAACCCTAGGCTATTACTCGATTGCAGAAATCTTACCTTCTACCAGATGATACTACAGGTTTCCATAATCAATAAAGTGAGAACCAACGAACACGGGCTGGAAAACCAAGAAAAGGAGAACATACATTTGGACATAGCTTCATTTGGTAGCTATAAAAAACCAGAAGATACACAAAAAGTGGAAAATCTGTAATTTTTCTTGGTTACGTTTTTGTCTTTGTGACAGTGTACCTTGCAAGGATAAAAATGAAAAAGGTTTCTCTACTTATCCTTGGGTCACCATCTTCGTGCACCATGTTGTAGCTGGAGTACTCCAGTCATGGCATCGCTTCTTCGTAAAGGATCTACAAATATAATAAAACATGTTCTTCGATGTGAGAAATATAAACACAGAGAAAAATTATTACATGTGCAAACTAAAATAATTATTCACTTATGTGCACCTGTGGATACCGTGGGAGAAGGCAAAAGAAGGTGGCCACCTTAATTTCGACACTGGGCAACCACTGTCCTTCTCTTGGCTTTGTACTATGTAGTGTCACCAAAATAATATCCTTATTATACAAGTGCAAAATGAAAATATATTAATGTAGATGGTCACACACATTCACCGTTCATTTGAAAACCAACACAAATGTAGTGCATATGTACATCTAAAGTACGCAACCACACTAGCATGCAACATAGTACTTAACAAATCCACTGTGCATTTGAAGGAATTAAAAAAGAATAACACAAGGTTGACTAGTGCATATGTTGATTTCAAGTGCATAACCATACTAACATAAAAGTAATTAACAAGTCCACCATGCATTTGAAGGGATTAAAGAAGACAAACACAAAGTCAGCCTAGTGCATATATAGATTTAGAGTACACAACCACACTAAGAGGAGAGTAATTAACATATTCATGGTGCTTTTGAAGGGATTAAAGAAGATAAACACAAGGTAGGCCTTGTGCATATGTAGATCTACGGTACACAACCACATTAAGAGAAGAGTAATTAACAAATAAACCATCCATTTAAAGAGATTAAAAAAGACTAGCTAGTACATGTGAAGGATTTAACAATCTTTGGTAGGGAGAGCACCCGCTGTAGGCCGGGAGGCCAGCCGCCATCCCATGCCGCGTGGATGAAGATGACGTGTGAAAGGACATTTACTGTCATAATCTATTTTGGTGTCCGTTAACAACATTAGGTTCATTTTAATGTGTGTTTATGTCTATAGGACAATCTTATGAAAAGAGAAAAGAACTAAGCTAGGTGGCAAAGTCCCTGGCCAAAGTTGACATTTCTTGGAGAAACCAGACCGGAGTCTCTGGTGTGCAGACACCGGAGTCTCGGTGTGGCCCGGAGTTTCCCTAGGAGTTTACGGAGTGGACTCAAGAATCTGCTCAGAACCATTCTGTGAGGGGGTCCGGAGACAGACCGAAGATTGACCGGAAACTTCGGGCGTTGTCTCATATCGGATTTTCCGGTGTGTGAACACCGGAGTCTCCGGTGTCCCCTCTCCGGAGTTTCCCCAAGAGTCTCCGGAGTGAGCTTTGCTAACTTGCCCAGGTCATTCTGTTTGGTGGTCCGGAGATGGACGGGAGTTTGGCCGGAGTCTCCGGTGTAGGCCGGAGTCTTCGGTCTACCAGACCGGAGTCTCCTGTGTGGGATGTTCCCAACAGTCACAAAACGGTTCACTGGATGAGGCCTATAAATAGGGTACCTCATCCCCTTCCTCTAGTTGCTCGTCCAAGAAAAAGAAGAACACCACATTTGAGCCACCAAAACTCCAAGATCTCTTCATCCAACCGTCTAAAGTCGTTGATCTTTGGGGAATCGGAGGAGGAGGCCTCGATCTACAGCTTCACCAAGAGAGATCTTCATTTCCCACTCATTTACTTGAGGGCCCCTTGCTCTAGGGTTTCATTGGAAACCCTAAGCCTTGTTTTGGTTGATTTGATTCTTACAAGCTTGTCTTTGATTGGTTATATATCCGAGTTTTGCCGGTCAGCCTACCAGCTCGGTCACGTACAGTTGGTTCCGTGCTCCTACGCGCGCGCGTGCCGCCAAAATAACATAACAGTGTTGAAGAGCAGAATGTTATCGTTTGAGGACGTACGATTCTCCGTGCGTGTGTTCTGTAGTAATTTCCAAGTCCTTGGAAATGCATGCATATATCTCTTCCTTTGAATCGTTGCCCTATGTTCGTTTGAATCCTTCGATTCCACCTACAGTAGGTAGTACAATCGGCATCGCTGACTATTAGTAGTACGCACCCTGTACTATATATGTATGTATCGTTGACCCAAGTAGTACGGAAACCATATTTATTTGTCTCACGGTTATTTTATGTTCCGTGTAAAAAAAATTATGTTCCGTGTAAAAAAATATAAATTTAGATACTTCAACATGATTATTATTGGATATTTTTTATTTTTCTTACACAAGTAATATGAAATTTTGTTTCCTGAAACCTAGTGTACAAACACGAAATATCCAAATGCACGTGCGAAGTTTCTTTTAGAATTTTTTGATATTCTATTTTTTTTATTCATAGTAGATTCATTTGCACTCGTGAAGCAAAACACCACCATCTCTGTACGGTAATATCACGCGTGTACACTAGTATCATATATGCATGATACGTTAACTCAGGGAAGCACACTTACGTGTGGTTCTTTCCCTTTTGTGTTAAAAGAGTCAAATCTCCTCCTGGACTTTCGGTACGTATGTATATGGACGTATGAAAATTGAAGTCTCGAGTTCTTCATATTGTCGCAGGGGTTGACTATTTGAGTATCTTTCCCAAGTACTACTACTCCAATAAACATGCTCTGCCTTTCTTCTGGAAAGAATGAGGGATCGGAGAAGCTTCACTTCAACGGTGTGAGCATGCATGGACTCTACACCCACTCGTTTCGACTCTGTGATCGTAACTTATAAAACTGGACTATTAAGCCGGCCGTCAGCAGGCTTCACTATTGTTCGCCCATACACTCATTAAACTATAGGTTGACAATGTAAAATTACCATTGACTGCGTACCACCTGTCCGCTTCTGATGAGCCAACAGTGTTGATTAGTGAGAGCTAATCGTTACTATTGGAGTGAAGTAGTGTCCATGACGTCAATTATTCATGTATAGGAGTACTACTAATTATCTCCGATCTGTGCTAACAGATCGACGTAATCCTGTTAGCGCCGCAGGAGTAGGTAGCGCAGAGATCAAACGGGTGCAACAAATTGGCTAACCAGAGCAGATTACATGTCATTTGCACGGCATGCATGTGAAATTAATGCTGCAAACAGGAATGGCTTTCATTTCATGGCGCACCATGCATGGGCGGCCGGTGCAGCATATGCTTGCACAGTGTACTCTTGGGAGGGAGAAATTAGACACGGTCGTCCCGACCATGATGACCCCATGCTGCTTGATGGCTTCATGCATGCATATATGCTGCAGCTGGGCGTGATTAGAACAAGTCAACGCTCATACATACAAGTTGCTATATGCCGGCAGATATGCAGGTGCTGTGTAAGCTACTGATCGAATGCATGCATGAGAGAGATTAACTTGGCCCCTTCTGATAGTAAACATACTATGATGTGCATCATGTAGAGCTTATATTGTTGGAACTTTTTTTTTCGAAAAAGGGGAACACAAAGCATTGCATCATCGATGCACACAGTCATATTGGTTGCAGACTTAATATCCAGAGTATTACGGTTCAAGGATCACACAACATTTTTATTGTTTGAATCAGGAATCCAATTTCTAAAGTTTTAAAAGAGGTTCAAACTATTACCTTCATGCATCATATAGTCTCTCTTTCTCGAATCAGGCTTTCGCCCCGCTATATTAATATAGCAAACCACCGATACAAACGAGTCCACTGCTAGACAAACAGCACAAAGCAAGCCCAAAAGAAAGAAAAGGAGAAAACAATGCCGACAACGACGGCCCGACGAAAACGACGATGACGCGCAACCGTTGCACCCACCGGATGATGACCACCACGCTCCTCGCACTCCGACGCACCTCGTACCAAGCAACACCTCCAAGAAGGACCGCGACGATGACGACGCTGTTGCCCGGACTAGTCCTAGGGTTTCCCCCGGTACGCTGCAGAGGTAAGGAACGGGAACACCTGACGCCCTTCAGGAAGGACGGTGGCACCCGTAGGCGTCACCGCGTCGGGGCCGGCAAGGCCGACAGAGATTTCGCCCGACCCTAAAACCCCAACCCCAGGCAAGCCCGAGCACACCCCCAACCACATCGCCCACCAACATGTGCCACCACGGTCTTGCCATCATCATCGCCGTTGCACCAGGACACCAGCTGCAAGGCCGGTCAGACCGAAAGGGAGCAACCGAGGGTAAGGATTAGCGGTGCCACCACCACGCGGGAGGGAGCAACCTCCACCGCCAGAAACGGTAACCGACCAGACGCCGCGGCCCGAGCACACCAAGCCACAAGCAACCGGAGGGCGGTAGAGGCCGAGCCACCTGGAGGACTTCCTCCACCGCCAATGGCGGGTGTCGACCGGATGCAACCGTGAGGACACACCAGGCCGAGGAGGCCCGACCGAGCCCTGGATGAGCTCGTAAAGTCCTTGCCGCCACGCTGCTGCACGTTGGGCTCCGCCGCCGCTACCCTCGAAGAAGCCATAGGCCCGGCCAGGCCAGAAGGGCCCGTGAAGCTCCACCGCCACGCTGCAGAAGGCATGGCATCAGCACCACCAGGCCCGTCCCAAGGCGCTCCTCAGTCCGCCGGAGGCACCATTGCTTGAACCAGCCCGCTCAGACCCAGATCGGGCCCAAAGGGCCCAGATCTAGGCCGGAATCGCCGGCCACAGCAAGTGCCCGCTGCCAAGGGCAGCACCCCGCCGCCATGTCGCCTAGGTCCGCTATCATGTTCTTCTACCTCCGTTTGTGGACATTTGTGGACACTACTCGGCCACCCAGTTTGTGCGGTTGCTGACCAAGTTCAACTACACGTGAGGGCCATCTATTTTGCGTGTGTACCTTCTTTCCATCCGTATGCACGTACACACATCTCTGTCAAACTTCTTCACATTTTCCATGTTGATCAGCCGGAGAACCGTCGGAATAAAAGGAATGCAGAGAACAGTGTTTTTCCCTGACATGGACAACACCCTAATTTGTAGGGCCATTCAATATCCCTGTCAAACTTCTTCATGTTTTCCATGTTAATTAGCTGAAATACCCTCAGAAAATAACAGAGAACAATTCTTCTCCGTCATTAGTAAGTGGACCGCCTGACAGGTCATGGGTCTTGGCACCTTCTATGGGTCATCCAGGCTTGCCGGGAGCTATTTTTTAAATAATATATTTTTTATTCCATTTCCGAAATAATACAAATCCCGCAACTCTTGTATCTTTCATCTTACTAGACCTGTATTCAGGGCCGAACAAGGCACACTCATGGTGAACTCGTGAATGAAAATATATCGGCGCCCGAATTTGTTGAATCAATCTAAAGAATTGGCAGAAGAAAATTGCGCGAACTGGTGGCGGGAGAAATTTGCGGAAACTGGTGACGGGAGAAAAGAGGGCGGGAATTAGCCTAAATACTCACGTAAGAGCGATCCTTCATAATCAATGCAGGCTTCGGCCGGGCTCTGCAACTACTTGGCACATGCTGTGCCGACAGGTGCAGTCGGCACACGGTGAGCCGACTGGCTCTCTGACAAGGCTCTATGTCCGACCGATAGGCTTTTCAGCGCACGGTGAGCCGACTTGCCCCTGTCAGCGCACGGTGAGCTGCAGCCGTGCTAGTTCTGCAAATTCCAGATTATATGTATTATTTCTGAAATTAAATAAAAAATATATTACTAAAAAAATAGCCTCCCGGAATAATGGCTTGTTGGCTGCATTCCGAGATAAATTATACTAGATATTATTCCCTCTTTATTTGTTTATTTATGTTAGGTCATGTCTTCACCCTCATGATCGCCTCGAAGCCGATTATGTTGTGAAGATCGGCTTAAGGTTTTCGGTACAACTAATATTTATATCAAAGTGTCAACAACCCGATCGATGACTGCTAAAAATGAGAAAGAGGTTGTACATTTCCCACGTACCACGAAACCCAATCCTATTATCGGCACGGCCTATCTTGTCCATTTGGACAACGTGGCCCCGTGTGAGCTACTGATATTGACGGAGAATCTCCAAGAAAAGCAGTACTAAGTGTACATAGATGTGGATGGTGGTTCGCGTACCCTTGAAGATAAGGAAGCGCTCGACTATGACTACAATCATGCGCGGAAACACGATCAGGGAGTGCAATCTTATTTCGATCGGGCCATAAATGTTGCCCACTCAAGGATTATCTCAAGAAAAACGATCAGGGCGGCCCCAATCTTATTTGGAGCGAAACAAAAAAACAATGCTTCGGCACTCACGTCAACCTCTCGACTCTCGAGAGGGGTTTTACGCAGTCACTAATATAGATCGGATAGTCGTATATGGTGAAAATGGCCCTTCCCATACTGTATTACGAACTGTCGCTATCCGAGGATGGACGATTAGTCACTACTGTGCGCAGACGGTTTGGCGAATTGTGTGCGAATGGGCATACATTTCCCAAAAACCGACCGTTTGCGAAAGAAAGGCCATACAAAAAGAATTTTTATTTTCGACCGCGTATGCCTTTCTGCATGATTGCAAACAATTTTTTTTATTAACGGTCTATGTTTTTACATGATTTCCCGCATGATTGGATATAACTGACTTGTCTCAATCATCTCTAGTGCCAACCTAGGTAGTAATACAAATACAGTATCAAACCTCAATTTATTACATATATTTGCAAAAAAAATGAAAGAGTGTCTATGAGAAACTGGACACTACTAAGTATAGGAGAAGGTGAGTCTCAAACTCGGGCTACCTCGTGTGCTAGGCAGAAGACCCCCGAGTCTTTTCTCAAAATAAAGGAAGGGGTGTGGATTTCCATATATTACTCGTATTGATGCCTACAAAGTTGCAAGGAACGGAGTTTAGTGACGATGGTACACTAGATAGCGCCGATCTAATATCTGTTTAAATAACTAGAAATACTGTTTGTTGCAACCCTAGGCTATTACTCGATTGCAGAAATCTTACCTTCTACCAGATGATACTACAGGTTTCCATAATCAATAAAGTGAGAACCAACGAACACGGGCTGGAAAACCAAGAAAAGGAGAACATACATTTGGACATAGCTTCATTTGGTAGCTATAAAAAACCAGAAGATACACAAAAAGTGGAAAATCTGTAATTTTTCTTGGTTACGTTTTTGTCTTTGTGACAGTGTACCTTGCAAGGATAAAAATGAAAAAGGTTTCTCTACTTATCCTTGGGTCACCATCTTCGTGCACCATGTTGTAGCTGGAGTACTCCAGTCATGGCATCGCTTCTTCGTAAAGGATCTACAAATATAATAAAACATGTTCTTCGATGTGAGAAATATAAACACAGAGAAAAATTATTACATGTGCAAACTAAAATAATTATTCACTTATGTGCACCTGTGGATACCGTGGGAGAAGGCAAAAGAAGGTGGCCACCTTAATTTCGACACTGGGCAACCACTGTCCTTCTCTTGGCTTTGTACTATGTAGTGTCACCAAAATAATATCCTTATTATACAAGTGCAAAATGAAAATATATTAATGTAGATGGTCACACACATTCACCGTTCATTTGAAAACCAACACAAATGTAGTGCATATGTACATCTAAAGTACGCAACCACACTAGCATGCAACATAGTACTTAACAAATCCACTGTGCATTTGAAGGAATTAAAAAAGAATAACACAAGGTTGACTAGTGCATATGTTGATTTCAAGTGCATAACCATACTAACATAAAAGTAATTAACAAGTCCACCATGCATTTGAAGGGATTAAAGAAGACAAACACAAAGTCAGCCTAGTGCATATATAGATTTAGAGTACACAACCACACTAAGAGGAGAGTAATTAACATATTCATGGTGCTTTTGAAGGGATTAAAGAAGATAAACACAAGGTAGGCCTTGTGCATATGTAGATCTACGGTACACAACCACATTAAGAGAAGAGTAATTAACAAATAAACCATCCATTTAAAGAGATTAAAAAAGACTAGCTAGTACATGTGAAGGATTTAACAATCTTTGGTAGGGAGAGCACCCGCTGTAGGCCGGGAGGCCAGCCGCCATCCCATGCCGCGTGGATGAAGATGACGTGTGAAAGGACATTTACTGTCATAATCTATTTTGGTGTCCGTTAACAACATTAGGTTCATTTTAATGTGTGTTTATGTCTATAGGACAATCTTATGAAAAGAGAAAAGAACTAAGCTAGGTGGCAAAGTCCCTGGCCAAAGTTGACATTTCTTGGAGAAACCAGACCGGAGTCTCTGGTGTGCAGACACCGGAGTCTCGGTGTGGCCCGGAGTTTCCCTAGGAGTTTACGGAGTGGACTCAAGAATCTGCTCAGAACCATTCTGTGAGGGGGTCCGGAGACAGACCGAAGATTGACCGGAAACTTCGGGCGTTGTCTCATATCGGATTTTCCGGTGTGTGAACACCGGAGTCTCCGGTGTCCCCTCTCCGGAGTTTCCCCAAGAGTCTCCGGAGTGAGCTTTGCTAACTTGCCCAGGTCATTCTGTTTGGTGGTCCGGAGATGGACGGGAGTTTGGCCGGAGTCTCCGGTGTAGGCCGGAGTCTTCGGTCTACCAGACCGGAGTCTCCTGTGTGGGATGTTCCCAACAGTCACAAAACGGTTCACTGGATGAGGCCTATAAATAGGGTACCTCATCCCCTTCCTCTAGTTGCTCGTCCAAGAAAAAGAAGAACACCACATTTGAGCCACCAAAACTCCAAGATCTCTTCATCCAACCGTCTAAAGTCGTTGATCTTTGGGGAATCGGAGGAGGAGGCCTCGATCTACAGCTTCACCAAGAGAGATCTTCATTTCCCACTCATTTACTTGAGGGCCCCTTGCTCTAGGGTTTCATTGGAAACCCTAAGCCTTGTTTTGGTTGATTTGATTCTTACAAGCTTGTCTTTGATTGTTGTGACAGCTTGCTTGGATTCGGGAGCCCCCAATTAAGTTGTGGGTGTGTGCCTCAAACTTGTTGTAAGGGTGTCGGCTACCACCTTGAAGGTTGCTGATATAGTGGAAGCGTGAATCGATCCCCTTGGGGTGAGGTTCACCGGAGAACAAGGGAGGCCTCTCGTGGCGTTGGTGGTTTGATACCACCCCTCTCCAAACCCAGACGTACTTCCTCTCAAAAGGAAGGATCTACAGGAAATAATACGTGTGTCCCCATGTGCTTCGCTTTGGTTACTTATATCCTTTACTGCACCTTACTTTATCTAGTTCTTGCTTAGTTAGTGTGCTAGTGATCCATATAGGTAAATTCACCTTAGTTGCATACTGAGAGAATTTACCTTTGTGTCAAATCCTAAATTAAAAAGTGAGTGAAGTTTGAAGTAGCACCTATTCACCCCCCCTCTAGGTGCCCATACGATCCTTTCAACGTGTCAATGCATATGTGGCGCCTTAGATACATATGGATGAACATATCACTAGAGAACTATCGGAGAATAGCTGACCAGGTGCGCTTCCTAAATGCAGATAAGCACAAAATAGGAAGTGGCGGCTATAGTGAGGAGTGTGTTTGTATTCTCAATGCCCGTTCCCCTTTTATAAAGGCAGGGTTCCACTAAATGGGCCCTGATGGGCCTCACACATCACACGTGATATCTTGCGGGAAATCGTCTACGAATATGCCACACACTTTTTCTAGAAAGTTCGTGTGTAAATATGCACCAAACATTTATTTTTAGGAAAATCGCGTTCGATGTAATGATCAAGCCAACATGTGTAAACCAAATTTCGATGAATCACATGAACCGGCGCATAGTTGAATGTTTGGTTACAGTTTCTCATTAAACCAGCGCGTCACCGGGGTCCCCTTGATCTCTAGAATACACAGGCAGAGGGCTTGCGTCAGTTTCTTAAGGGGTGGGTAGCCAACCTGGGTAGAGATTACAGAGTGCGAAAGGAAGCCATCCTTCATAAAATCCAAACCCTAGATCAGACAACAGACTCGACAGGACTAGATGAGGAGGGATGGGCACTTCTATATCATCTAGAGGACAAGTTGGTGCAATTTAATTTCTTCAAGAGGAGGAAGATTACTTACTATAGCGTAGTCATACACATTGGATGCTCATGTTTATGATTTTTATCGTTAACTCATGGGCATTGTGGAACCCTACCTTCTTTCTCTGGTCCATGACCTCTGGCCAGAGGTGGAAGAGGATCTCTAATGCAGAGAATCTAGCTATGTCTCTCGCTTTCCTTCCGGAAGAGTTAGATTAGGTACTTACAAAGACTAAGATGGATACTGCCCTAGGCCCAGATGGTTTTCCGATGTATTTTTTCAAATCCTTTTGGCATGTACTTAAGAACCTGGTGTTGCACAACTTAAACGATTTTGCTTTAGGTTTGCTAGATATTTCTCGCATTAATTTTGGTTATGAGAATAATATTATACGACTAAGAACTAATTTATTTTCAAACCAATTTCAACCTTCCATGCTACAGATCCTGAAGCATATATATCTTTCAACTTAGGCCAAAAATCCCTAAAAAGACTCACTACAAAGGTGACGACTCGATAAATGCCAGTCCCCTCTAGTCAACCTGGAAGATCAAGATAAAAAACCTCAGGATAAGTTTATCTTTCGCTTCCCTAATAAATGAGCATAACTTCCCTTTCCTTGATTCCTAAGATTCATGGAGCTGATTCTATTAAGAAATTCCTTCCTATTGCCCTTGTTAATGTCATTTTCAAGTTCGTTTTGAAAGCCCACGCCATGAGACTATCGCTGATAGCGCATCGGTCGATTTCTCTATCTCATTCTGCATTCATTAAGGGCAGGTTCATTCACAATGGGGCACTGGTGCTTCACAAGATAGTTCTTGAAATCAAATCCAAAACCTTCGGGTGGTGATTTTCAAACTAGACTTCGAGAAAGCCTACAATAAATGTCGTGGTGGTGTCATGGCAGATGCCATGTATAGGCTGAAGGTGGAGACTAATACACGCTAGGGGAATCCAGGGAGGGATAGTGAAGTGATTCTCCACACAAGAACTTGTATTGATTTCCTTCCAAGGTTACAAGTGCTCCTAGAGCTGTATTGGCGAGAGGAGGAAGAAGAAGCTCTCTTACTCTCACCCACAGATCTCACCTGAAACCCTAGACCTTAACAGAATTGTCTAGAGAATAAATAGCCAACCCCCTCTACTGAAGCCCTAGCCCTCCTTTTATAGTGGAGGCTCGGTTTCTGCCCAGGGCATACGTGGAGGCATATTCCTAAGAATATGCCTCCTCCCAAAGTGGTAAGCCGCACCTATGCTTTAGCTACGTGAGCCACTGCGGCGCCCTCGTCAGCTGACACGGGCGTCGTCACGCTTGTCGGCCACGCCCCGGTGGTCCTGTCCTTGCTCGCTTCGCTCAGGCAGTGCGTACCGGGGCTCCTTTTGACCAGCGAGATTCCTTCCTTCTCCTAGAAGGTTGCTGCGACCCGGACGATGGTTCATCCGTCCACCCCCTTTTCCTGCATACAGGTTAGACATACACTTCCGACTTACCGCTTAAGTCGGATGAGGGCTAGTTAGGCGAACGCCCCCAGGTCCGGATTACCCCGTGATTCGGCCCGCCTTGAGGTGATCCGGCCAGCATCTGCTTTGGCCTTGCCGAACCTCGGCTACTCGGCCTTTATACCACGACGTGACCCTACCCGGGGGTATCCCCCCAACATTAGTCCCCGAAGCTGGCGCGGTCTTAGCCGCCTTGGCCGCTAAGGCCACACCAGGTTCCATCTTGTGCTCCTGTCGTTGTTAGCCGAGTTACCTTTGTACCTCAGACGGCTTGGATTTACGTTCCCTTTGGACATTGCAAGTTTTTACTTGCCGGCCGGGTTACCACAGCTCTATCCGGGTCTTACTTCCTTCTCTCGTACACTAGCCCATGTGAAAGGTAATCATTATGTTGTCTTATTTTAAGGGACGGTACAGTAACCGCCGCAGTAATTGTCAGTTATCACTGTGCGCGGGTCACATCACGCCTGCCCCCTTGTTTACCGCATCAGTGCGTCATGTCACATGATTCTGTCCGTCCTGTGGCCTTCCGTGTGGCTCCTCACTGATTGGTCCGGACGGGTAATACACGGCCACAACGTGTGGCCGGTCCACAGGGTGCGATCCCACTCACCTCTGATGGGGGTGGTTAAATAGCGGAGGGGTGCGTTCCTTAAGATTTTTCCCCCTTCGCACGCCCTGCCCGCTGCTATTCCCCTTCGTCTTCCTCGCGACTGCGCCGCCGCCAGCACTGCCAAAAAACAGCGTCGCCGCCATACTTCTCCATTTCACCTCTGCGTCTCCATTACTGCGACGCCAATCCCCCGCTACGGGTCCTTGCCAATCCAAGCCACTGTCTCCCGCCGCCTCCAGCGCCAGCGAGGGCTTCGAGGAGCAGATGGCGGAAGAAGAGCTCGCCATTGCTGAGCAGAAGATGGAGGAGGATGCCGCCACTGCGGACCGCGGCGCATGGGCCGGCTCCTGGGTCTTCCAGGACGATCTAGACTGGCTCTACCGGACCAGAAGCATCCCCGCCGGCGTCGCCGCTCGCCTCGCCTCCGCTGAGCTAGCTCCTTCGCCCAACCCCGGGGGTTTGTTGTGTTCCTGTCTCATTTTCAACGGGGATTCGGACTCCCGGTGAGTGATTTCTTCCATGATTGGCTCAGCACCTACCATCTCCAGCCGCACCATCTTCCAGCCAACGCCATTACTTCTCTCTCTACCTTCGCTTCTACGATTGAAGGCTACGCCGGATTATGGCCTACAAAGGAGCTGTGGATCCGGTTTTTCGCCCTTCGCCACAACGTTATTCCTGACATTCACACTGATCCAGAGGACAAGCGGCTCACTCAGTTCGGAGCGGCCTCCATCTCACCCTGGAGGTTCTCTGTTTTCCCCCGGGTCACAGGGCTAGAATCCTGCAAAGGTTGGGCCCGGACGTTCTTTTACGTCCGGAACACAGGCACCGAAGACTTGATCCGGTTGCTTCCCTATACCCCGGGTCCGCCGAACACGGATCTGTGGGACGCCGTTCCGAGGAAACCTACGGCCCTGGCCAACCAAGTGAATAAGAGGTTCGCGGAGCTGAAGGAGCTCGGGTTGCGCAACAAGGATGCGATGATCACTTTCGTGCGCAACCGAATCTCCCCTCTCCAGAAGCGCACCCACAAGGTGTGCCACATGAGCTACGGCCGCGAGCCCAACCGGACTTCATCTTTCGAACTGAACAACACGGAGATCTTTCGCCGGGTTAAGGCTCTCTTCACCACTCATAAGGACTTCTCCTCTGACTGGACTTGGGGGATAGAGCATTTCTACCGTGACCGGCTTCCTCCCATGGTAAGTTTCATTATGCAACCTTACCCCGGACCAGTTACTTGTCTGTTGTTGTTGCATTTTTGACTCGTCTGTTTACTCTTTTCCTCAGCTATTCCTTCAGCAAACGCTCGAGGACGGCACGGATCCGACCCTTAAGTGGGCACCAGACCGGGAGACTTCGGACGTGGAGGAGCCGGACCAAGAGATGTTTCTCCCCATGACCGACGCCACGAAACGACCCACGGGTAACTTCTCTTCTGCTAGAGATTGGCCCGATGATGAAAATTACTCGGATATCGAGATAATTGAACCCTTTGAGGCTGTCCCCCTTTCTTTTGCTTTTCCGCCATCAGCACACGCCGGTGGCCATAGCCACGAGGATCCTCCCCTCGCTATGGACGAGCCAGCTCCGGTGGCGTCAAAGAAAAAGCGCGGGGCTTCCTCAAGCTCTTCCTCCGGACCTTCCCAGCCTACTAAAAGGTGAAAGAAGGCCCCAGCACGAAGGGCTCGGAAACCCAGAGCAGCTGAAACCTCGGATGTGTAAGTCCTTTCTTCTGTAACTCACTCTTCCTTACTTTGTCGTAATTTTCCTTCTAATGTTACCTGATTTCACAGGGCTCCGGTGGAGATCCCTCAGAGTGGATCCAGTATCTCGTCGCCTCTCCGGGCCAGCCTTCACTCTGTCGTGACGACGAGTCACGTCCGTTGAGCCCTATTCCGGAAAGCTCTGTGGCCGCTCCGGATCATCCTGGGGCGGGGGGAACTGGCCCAGCCAGAACAACGGCAGCCACTACCTCGGCGACGCCACAACCAGCAGCCACTAAAGCTACCTCGACTTCAGCATCTGTTCCAGTACCAGCAGCCAAAACAGCATCAACTCCAACCTCGGCAGCAGCACCAACCTCGGCAGCGAAAACATCAGCGCCGGCACCAAGTCCAGCAACGAAAGTACCAGCGCCCAGTTCCTCTGCATCTTCCGAGTCCTCTCAACCTCGGGAGGGGAAAACCGCTGCTACGGCTTCTTCTTCCCAGCAAGCTAAGGGCAAGAAGACTCAAGACGCTGCCAAGCCCAGCACTGCCGAGCCTGGGCAATGTACCCTTGAGTCTATGCTCCCCCAGAAGACACCAGCGGCAAAGGACGCACCTGCCGAGCGAACCGAAGCTCAGCAGTTGGTTCTACACACCAGCCCCGCCCTTGCCTTGGTGGAGAGGAAGGAGGCACATGCTAAAGGTTTGGTGACGCCGCATATGCCCACAGGTGAACGGTACCCCCCAAGCCTGATGGAGTTCGTCATGAACTGGAACAAGGCCGAGGTAATCCACGAATCTGATCAAGTGAATACCGCCGCCAAGGCCATTAACCTCGCTGGACGGATGATGGAGGTACGTCGTTTCTCCTTTGCAAATTGTAGATAATAACCATTAGTCCCCGAGCCTCCGGGGGAGTAACTTGTTACTCGGCCGGATGCTCTTTTATAGAACTAACGTAGCTCCATGATAACTTCGAACATGCACACACCTAGAGCCGGGTTGAGTTCCACTTGGCCCGGATTTTAGTACACTTCGAACATGCACACACCTAGAGCCGGGTTAAGTTCCACTTGGCCCAGATTTTAGTACACTTCGAACATGCACACACCTAGAGCCGGGTTAAGTTCCACTTGGCCCGGATTTTAGTACACTTCGAACATGCACACACCTAGAGCCGGGTTAAGTTCCACTTGGCCCAGATTTTAGTACACTTAGAACATGCACACACCTAGAGCCGGGTTAAGTTCCACTTGGCCCAGATTTTAGTACACTTCGAACATGCACACACCTAGAGCCGGGTTAAGTTCCACTTGGCCCGGATTTTAGTACACTTCGAACATGCACACACCTAGAGCTGGATTAAGTTCCACTTGGCCCGGATTTTAGTACACTTCGAACATGCACACACCTAGAGCCGGGTTAAGTTCCACTTGGCCCGGATTTTAGTACACTTCGAACATGCACTAGGCTGACTTAAGTTTCTGTATCTTTTTTAGGTGACCACCAACCGCCGAAGTGCCGAATTCCAGCGCTTGTTGGATACGCACAAAAATCTTCGCACGAAACAGGCTGCACTCATCGCTGAGTACGAGAAAAGGGGTAAATTTCTTTCTCATTCCTTTCCTCATTTTTCTTCCACTTCACTTGCCGAACTAATTTGATTGTTCGGTTTCCGCAGCTGGGGTGGAAGCTGAAAACAAAATAATGCGAAAGAACTTGGAGCAGATCAAGGGTGCGTCCTTCTTATCTGTTCTTACTGTGCTTCTCATCATTTTACCTCCTTGGCTCGGCAAACATTCATACCTCGGCTCTGCCGGGCCAACACACGGTTTCAGCATTGCTTGAAGAAAGTGTGCATGTGCCTGACATGATGCTGCATTTTCTCGAACAAGCAGGACAGCACCAAGCCGAGCTGAAGAAGAAAGATGATGAGCTCGCCCTCCTCTGGACCAAAGATGATGACATAGCCAAGCTCAAAGCTGAAATGGCTAAGATGAAAGCGCAGCACCAAACCGAGCTGAAAAGGGTTGGCCAGGATTACACCGAAGAACGCGAGCGCCTCAAACTCCAAAGTGCTAAGAATCGTGAGCTTCTTCAGGAAGCCGAGGTCAAACTTGGGTCGGCAAATGCTGAGCTCGAGCAGCTTCGGAAAAGGCGTGATGCTTGCATCAAGGAGTTGACCCGGATTCACAGTCATATCTCTCGTAACTTCTTTTCCTTTATCCGCCTTACTTCTCCGGGTTATTTCATATGTCTTATTTTCTCAACTTTGTCCTTTGCCTTGTTTCCCAGGCCACTTTCCAGAGGGTACTGCCATTGCAAGTGCTGCCGTTGCCAATTTCCGCCGAGAAAGAGGTACCCCGGTCCTTGCTGAGGGTGAGAGCATTCCCTTTGACATGGAGGACCTGTTGGTCAGCCTGTCATCTCGCGTGGAAATTATCAAGAACTACGGTAGGGACCTCCTCGATGTTTCAGTCCGGGTCTTCAACGCCTTCTGGCCCGCCGATGACGCTCCGGAGAGAGTCACGCAGCTCGCTGAAAGGCTTTCGGAAGTTGAGACCCAGCTCGACCTCTGGCGAGAATCCACGGTGGGCGCCAACTGTCGTGGTGGTGTCACGGCAGATGCCATGTATAGGCTGAAGGTGGGGACTAATACACGCTAGGGGAATCCAGGGAGGGATAGTGAAGTGATTCTCCACACAAGAACTTGTATTGATTTCCTTCCAAGGTTACAAGTGCTCCTAGAGCTGTATTGGCGAGAGGAGGAAGAAGAAGCTCTCTTACTCTCACCCACAGATCTCACCCGAAACCCTAGACCTTAACAGAATTGTCTAGAGAATAAACAGCCAACCCCCTCTACTGAAGCCCTAGCCCCCCTTTTATATTGGACGCTCGGTTTCTGCCCAGGGCATACGTGGAGGCATATTCCTAAGAATATGCCTGCTCCCAAAGTGGTAAGCCGACCGGGGTGCTTTTACCCCCGCGTCACCTATGCTTTAGCTACGTGAGCCACTGCGGCGCCCTCGTCAGCTGACACGGGCGTCGTCACGCTTGTCGGCCACGCCCCGGTGGTCCTGTCCTTGCTCGCTTCGCTCAGGCAGTGCGTACCGGGGCTCCTTTTGACCAGCGAGATTCCTTCCTTCTCCTAGAAGGTTGCTGCGACCCGGACGATGGTTCATCCGGCCACCCCCCTTTCCTGCATACAGGTTAGACATACACTTTTGACTTACCGCTTAAGTCGGATGAGGGCTAGTTAGGCGAACGCCCCCAGGTCCGGATTACCCCGTGATTCGGCCTGCCTTGAGGTGACCCGGCCAGCATCTGCTTTGGCCTTGCCGAACCTCGGCTAACTCGGCCTTTATACCACGACGTGACCCTACCCGGGGGTATCCCCCCAACAATAAATAAATTTCGGTTTTTCTCCTTGACGTACTGACTCGAAAGGTCTTCGAGTCTGGCTTGACCCATCACCTTATGCAACTAGTATCGAATGGACAAACTACGATAAGTATCAACGAGGAAATTGGACCCTACTTTCGCAACAAAAGGGAAGTCCGTCAGGATGACCCTATCTCTCCCCTGTTTTTTGATTTTATGGCTAATGCCTTGGCAACAATATTGGATGCAGCCAATGGGATTGATCATATTAAGGGTGTTGTTTTGCACCTTATTCCTAGAGGAGTTACTCACCTACAATACATGGATTATACTATTCTCTTACTTTAGTTAGATGATAGGGACCTGGCCAACTTAAAGTTGCTCCTAATTTGTTTAGAGATCCTCTGTGGCGTTAAGATCAATTTCCTCAAGAGTGAAGTCATTGTCATGGGTGTCTCAAAAGAGGAGCAATCTAGGATTTCCAATATACTTAACTCCAAAGTGGTAATGTTTCCCTTTACTTACCTTGGCTTTCCAATTGTTGATAGAAAACTTACCAACGCAGACTGGGAACCTTTGGTGGGTTTAGTAGGACATTGCATGGATCCTCGGTAGGGGTGGTTTATGTCATCAGCAACGCGCCTAACCCTGACCATCTCCTCCCTATCTTGCATGCCTATCTTCTCTATGGGCATGTTTATTTCTGTGGAAGGAACGCATGTAGGGTTCGACAAGCTGATAACCCCCAAGAGCAGGGGATCACTGTAGTACCTATCAATGTGGAAGTAGGGTATTGATCCGCAATAGAAAGAAGGAAAAGCTATCTATTCTCTACAACTAATGTGTCACAAGTTTTAGTTTATTATGCACTAAACAAGTTTAGGGAACAAGGTGGTTGGTTTAAGGCTTGGAAGTGTAATGTAACAAAGAAAGAATGTAAAAGTGTCCCAATCCTCTTCAATGCAAGAGGACAAGACAAAGGTTTTCTCTTATAGGAACAATGGACATGGGTTTACTCAATCCCCTCTCTCCATCTATGGTGATGATCATGTTATAGATAATAAAAGTACACACAATTGTCATATTTTAATGGTAATTTTATGGTGGCTACATGTCTTAAAATACATAGTTGAAAGATACTCCTTTGTGCTGCTAGGTCACCCTTGCAGTAAGGCTAGAATTTGATTATTGTCACACCACACATCATACTTATCCCTTTTTACCCATAGATAAAGGATGTTGGGCTGCATTGTCACTCAATACATATGCCGTTGTCACTCGGCCACCCATTACCTACATACATCATACTTATTAATGAAACATACTCCGAACACTAATGTAATGATTTATATGTTATATGTACTATCACATCTCTCTCATATACCTCTACTTGGTGGTGTCAATCACCTCATGACATGGATAAATAAGGCATTTTGTATAGATCAAACTATTATATGCATCATATAATATTCACAAAGTATGACAAACCATAATAGATCCAACACGACGATAAATGCATAATAAGTGTATCATCTCATACCACAATATCCACCATAGGAACTACATAGATAGATTCATACTTATGCAAGGCACATCATATGGACTTCAACAATAATCATATAAAGAGAGATTATATCAAGTTACCACCACAAACCCCTAGTGAAGGGGGTGAACTACGTCTCTCTCATCAAGAATTTCCACCTTGTTGAAGATCTGGTGGTGCTACCCGAAGACTTAAATGAATAGCCATCATTGTTAAGAACAACCAAGATCCAATGAGAATTTGCACGTAGCTTTCTGTCTTTGACATAAAAAATAAGATTTTAGTAATGAAACTGACATTTTGTTTTCCTTGCCTTGCAAGCGGAACAAGAAAGACTATCTAGTTATTTTGATTCTGTAAAGAATCAAAGGATATCACATGCTTTTCATGGAATGAAGGAATTCCCCTTGCTTAGTTTTCACTCCGCTCGTGCATGGCACTCCTTTCTTGCGGAGCGGCATATCAGAAAAATCAGGATTGACTTTCTATACGGACCCGAGCATGATGACGAGGTGTTGGTGAAGGAGGAGAGGTGGCCGGAGGCAATTTCGGCAGTTGTTCCCCTCTAATCTTGCTCCGAGCGGTGGCCTACTAGCTCTCTTTACTTGGTTTTCGATCTCCGCCTCCATCTATCTCGAGAAAGGCCGCTAGGGGATATGTATATGGTTTTAGGTCAAAAAGAAGCGAATGGCGGTGGAATCAACGACATCGGAGTTTTGACGGCTGAGATAGCACATGTGGTGCGATCTAGTAAATGGGCTGCCATTTTCAGTCCATTGGGCCCCTCAGGACCTACTTTAGCTTGTTGGATTCATATGAACATTATCTAATAGATTCCCCATTGATCTAGCTCCATTTCAATCCGTAGCTCCTGGAAAGTCAAAAACACTAACAGAAGATTTTTCTGCCAGATAGAGTTAAAACCAAAAGAGAGGGGATTGTTTAGAAAATCCCCAAAATCATTAAGAACATTGGTAATAACTACTAATAAGATGAAAATATGTGGGAATTCATATCAACAAACTACAAAGTTCATGCATGCATTTTACATGCATCAATATATCCAAGCTTAACCTATGCTCGTCCTCGAGCATGGAGGTGATAAAACTACATGGACTTTGAAGTTTGGTGCTTCTTTTCACTAGCAAGTATCACAAAAAGTTAAATGATTCATTCATTAGAGAATAACACCAAGCAAGCATACTTGGCAACTCAATGTTTATACTGACTAACACAAATGCACATAGTACTATGAGGCAATATTGCATTCTTCGCATAGAGAAAAGTATATATATATAGTGGTGGTCCTATGATCAAAATATTTGGCAAAGGAGGTTGGAAAGAGTGTATGGCTGGCAAGTAGGGAATATCATATGTAAGACACAAGCTATCTTCCAAACACTATCCATTAATTTTATGGTTGAAGCATAGTTCATCATTAGTGTTTGATTCAATTGCCCCTCATTAAACAATTCTTTTTGGCATTCTTGTTTGGTCACTTTTTGCTTCTTTTGGCATTCTTTTTTTAAATGGCCACATTTAAGTGTTGCGTAGATAATTTAAGTAATCCTAAGGATTCCATTGAGATTGATAGGTATCATACTAACTAGACTGACTATCTAGAGCAAGAATAGCATGGTGAAAGTGCATGTGTGCCCCATGTGTGGTTTTGGTAATTAATGACAATCTTTATGGACTTATGTTTCAATTGAGTTTTACCTATAGGATTTGTCCATAGGCAATGCTTGAACCATATGTTGGCTTCAAGGTTGGGAGAAGAAGAACCTGAAGAAGATTAAGTGTTGACCAAGGTTTCAATGAGTGATCCGGAGATTGGTCGAGTGAGGGTTGATCATATAGCAAGTGTGTCTTGAAGACTAAAGTTGGAGTGATATCTCTTATGTACCTTCAAGACAGCAACATAATGAAGAAAGAAGAAATGATGTGCAAGTTCAAGATGAGCCATCTCAAAGAGATCATTTTCTTAAAGCCTTCCATCCTATGGTGATCATGGATATGGGAAGATGGTATGCCCAAAATATAATCTCTACCATAGTGGAGTATGGGGAGCAATTTGCAAGTCTTCACCAAGCTAGCGCAATCAAGAAAGGTGTTCCATCTTGAGGTGGACAAGATCTCTATCGTCAAGCTCAAGTGGAATATGTTCAAGGCAAAGGTATGTTCTTGATAGGGTTTCTTTCTTACAGGTCTCGGTGTTAGTTGGGGAGACCGGTTTATAGGATAGATAGCTATACTATCAAGAGGGGCTCTCGAGTGAGTAACTTGATCATATCCTTCGTGAGAGCTCAAACCTTTGTATACTTGGTATCATCTTTCTTTTTTGTTACTTGGGTCTTATCCATGTGAGGTTGAGCTTGTGGTAATATTCATAACAATCTCTAGTTCATTGAAAATGGATTTCATAAGCGTTCTCTATTGCGTTTTTGATATTAGAGGTTTTACCGGTGTGTCTTTTAGAGATTGGTAAAACCTTACATTATTTGGTTCTTATCCATGAGAGGATTTATATCTTGTGTTAATCTTCATGAAAAGCCCAAGTTCATCGAAAACGGATTTCATATGCATTCTCTATTGTGTTTTTGATATTGGAGGTTTTACCAATTCGTCTTTTTGAGAGAGGTCAAACCTTTCATCATTTGGTTCTATCCTCCGTTGTTGTACTATGATGGTTCCCTGCATGATCTTGTAGACTTTGTTGTCCTATTTAAAACAAGCCCAAGATCATCAAAATCAGAATCCGGATGCAAAAGTTATGGTTGTTTTCGTATTGCTGTTTCTGTCAGTTTTGCCTTGGCCGGAATGTCCAGAGTGAATAGGCCGGAATGTCCGGCCCGCGCGTTCTAGGGCTGTAATGGTTGGATTTTGGAGGACCTATATAATGGGCCCTTCTTCTCCAATGTTTACCTAACCTTTCTTGCAAGTTTTCCCCTCCATTGCTGACCTTCTTGAGCTTGCTATCCCTCAATCCATCCATTGATTCTTGCATATTCTTGAGGGATTTGAAAGAGGAGATCTAGATCTACAACCCCAACAATCAATATCTCCTCTAAGTGAGGGGAACATCTTGGGATCTAAGATCTTGGAGTATTTTGTGGATTTCCTCCATTGTTCTTCCTCTCTTATTCCCCCATAAGCTTTTGTAGCTTTGGTGGAATTTGGGAGAGAAGGACTTGATCACTTTGTGTGTTCTTGCCATTGCATTTAGTGCATCGGTTTGAGTTCTCGGTGAGGATTCAATTGGGTCAAAGTGAGAAGCCTTTTACTCTTGGGTTCTTGGAACCCTAGACGGTTTAGTTGTTTTGCAGGTTTGTGGATTACTTGGGGCCTCCAATTAAGTTGTGGAGCTTTCCCCCCAAGCTTGTTTGTTGGGAGCCTTCAATTGAGTTGTAGAGAAGTGCCCCAATCTTGTGAGAGGTTTTAGACTACCACCGACAAGTGCACCGATACTGTAGTGGAAGTGTGGATCGATCCTGTTGGGGTGAGATTCATAGGAGAATAAGGGAGGCCTTTTGTGGCGTTGGTGGTTGGAAACCACCCCCTCTCCAAACGAGACGTACTCCATTGGGAGGAACTCGGTAAAACATTGTCATCTCCGCGTGCCTCGGTTATCTCTATACCCGAGCTTTTACTTATGCACCTTACTTTGTGATAGCCTTCGTGCTTGAAGTCTATATCTTGCTATCACATAGTTGCTTGTATTTCTTAGCATAAGTTGTTGGTGCACATAGGTGAACCATAGTATATATAGGTTTTGTGCTTGACAAAGTAAACGCTAGTTTTATTCCGCCTTTGTTAAGCCCATCTCGTAAAAGTTTTTAAACTGCCTATTCACCCCCTCTCTAGGCGACATCCTTGTCCTTTCGATTGGTATTAGAGCCTGGTCTCTCATTTTAGGCTTCACCGCCTTGAGAGTAAATATGTAGGCTAGGGGATTAGTGCACAATGAAATGTTCATATTCGATGGCAGAAATTATGATATATGGAAAACTCGTATGCTTATTCATTTTCGAGACATGGACCCAAATTTGGAGCGTATTGTAGATATAGGTTTTTCTCCTCCAATGGATTTCAAAAATATATCTTGTGAGGATGAGAAAAACTTATATCTCGGTGCTCAAGCTTCTAATGTGCTTGTTAATACTTTGAGCTATGTAGTTACTTCTTCAATCATACCTTTTTGGAGCGCTCATGAGTTATGGACAAAACTTCAAGATAAATATGATGTGTCCAACATTATTGAGGATGATTGTATTGCTTCCACTTATGGTCGAGATGAGTTATCTTTTTCTTCTACTTCACCAAAATGTGGTAAGACACAAGGTAATGATATGGTGAGTGGTGGTGAACTTTGCAATGTTGATAGTGATCTTACTCTTATTGATCCTTCTTCTCTATCTCATTGCAATGGTTCATCTTTGGACTTAAACACGTCTAGCACTATATATGAGTTACATGCTAGTGTTGATAGTCCTTGCATATCATGTATAAATTACCCCAATAGATCTCATGATGATATGCTCTCCTTGCCTTGTTGCCATGATAAAAATGCGTATATTTCCTCTAGTACTTGTGTTGCTAACCATGTAGAGGAAAACGAAGATCCTATTGGCCAAGACAAGATCTTGAATGAAGCATCAAATAATTCATCATCATCACCATCACCAGCATCTCATGGTACCCACCTATGCCTTATGGCTAAGGATTCAAAGGTAACTCCTACTTTGGAACCCAATACCTCTTGTGATGATGAGGATGAGGATAATGAGGTAGAAGAGTTGAATGTTGATGATTTATATGAAAAGGGTGAGATGGTTTATCATGCTCTTGTTAAGAATAATATTGCTTGCTCTAACTTCGTTGAAATCTTGGACTTTGCTATTAAGAGCAAAGAACATATTGATAAGTTGGAAGCACAAATTGAGGAGCATGAGAACACCATTGATAAAATGAGTAGCCTTGAGCGTGAGTATGCTAATCAAATTGCACATCTAAATGAAGCTCTTGAAGAGAAACAAACCACTAAGGAACCTCTTGAGGAGACTTTTGCTCTAGAGTTGTCTAGAGTGAACGAATCTCATGATAGAGGTCCTAAGGTGTCTAGTGGTCTCAAAAGTAAAAATGATGATCTTCAAGTTTCTTATGCTAAACTCCTTGAGGGTTTTGAGCACCTCAAAAATGGCTCTAGGGTCATCAAGGGTGAGCTCATCAAACTCACCGAGTCACATGAGCAACTTAAAGCCTCTTAATCAAAAGAGCTTTCAAAGTTGCCCTCACCTATTGCAATTAATTATGATCCTTGTGCTACTAACTCTATTTCTTGTGGAGCATCTATTTTGAAGGAAAATGTTAAGCTAAAGACTCAACTTGATTTTCTAACTTGCAAGTATGGGATATTGGAAGAAAGTCATAGTAAGCCTATCAAGCTCTCATGAGGATCTTCTAGCATCCCATGCTAGGGTAAAGTTAGCTCATAAGGCTAGTTGTACAAAGGTAACATCTTCTGAGCCTCATGTTGTCACTAGCACAATCTCTACGAATAATGTTATATTGTGTAATTCGTCCACTCACATTATTGCTAAATCTTGTGATGAATTACATTCTTTGCCTTGTTGCTCTAGCAATGCATTTCTACTTCCTCTAGTGTATGTGTTGTCACTAACCATGTAGAGGAAATCAAAGAGCTCAAGGCTCAAGTCACTTCTTTGAAGAATGAATTGAAAAAGGGTCATGAAGGGAAGACCACACTCAATAAGATCTTGAGTGTGCAAAAATCGCCCAATGGCAAGAGTGGGCTTGGATTCAAATCCAATGTCAAGAACAAGTCCACTAACAATAAGAAGTCCAAGAGCAACAATAAGAAGGGTCAAGAACAAGTCAAGAATTTAGCCAATATTGTTTGCTTCAAGTGCAAAATTGAAGGGAACCATGTTAGATCTTGGCCCTTGAAGAAGAAGCCTCTTGGTGAGATAAAAAAAGGGAAGCGACCTCTAGTTCAAGGTCATGGCCTACCTCAAGTTGGAGAAAGGCCACTTCCCAAGAAGATTCAAGCTAATGCTCCCATTGTGGAGAAATCAAGTGAAAAGAATGGGAAGAGAAGAACTTGCTACTTATGTCGTGAGAAGGGTCACATATCTTCTTTTTGCACTATTGGTAACTCCTCATCCAAAACAATCATGATTGATGATGTTTATTCTCTTAGGAAGGATGAGGGTGGCAATGTGTTTGCCAAATATGTTGGTGCTCAAAGTGGTGTCAAGAAAAGAACCATTTGGGTTGCCAAGCATATTGTGACTAACCTGTTAGGACCCAACTTGGTTGGGGACCATCAAGCTAAAACTTGATCAATAGGTGTGTGTTGGAGGGGATTGGAGACTTGGCTACATCATTAAGAATTAACGGGGCTTCAAATATATTCTCTCAAGCCAAGTCATTTAGATTATCATATGTCTATCATATATCCATTGCTCCTCCTTGCGGTAACATGTTCTCAACTCATTTACATTGGAAGTTACTTGCCCCTTGTGCATGTGTTAGTTTTGTACCTTGCATATGTTTTGTATATGTTGTGCTTCCTACTTGCTTAAACTTGAGAAATCAGGTTTGTGTATGTTGGCTTGCACACCATGTATATGTTTTTGTGTTTTAGCCTATTGCATCTTGTTTATATCTTAGTTGGCTGAGAGTAATAGACTGTCCCATTTTGGGGGAGTGTTATGCTTGGGCATTCCACAATCCTAAAATGTGTGTACATGAGGAATGCCACTTAGTATATATATTGCAAGTTTTATCTAGTCTCTATGTGGTATGTTTCTCATGAGAAATTCAAATTCTATAATGTCCATTAATTATCTCTATTTGGATTATTTTGCCTCGTGTCGATATTTATGGTTTATCACATTATGGGGGAGTCATATTCTTAGTGCATATTACAAGCCTAGAAAATGTGAATATTCGAGGTTGTGTCACTTAGAATTGATATTGATAATTATCTAGCTCCTATGTGACACATTTGCTCAAACAAGTTCAAATTTGCTTGAATACATTTTTCTCATCTTTTGGATCTTGTTTGTGTGAGCTCTTCTTGGTATGTGTTTCCTCATACTTGGACATCTATATCCTCCATGGAAACTATTTGCTTCAAGTTACTCTAATCATTAATGATTGTGTAGCTATTTGGAAGCTATCAAGATTCTCTTTCTAAGCATCAAGCTTAATTTTTATATTTTGTCATATGCTTCTTGTTGTGAATATGATCATGATATCCTTGAAAACTACCTTGGGAAATGTTTCCCCATAATTCTTGTCATTGGACAAACGGTACTTCATAATGGTAGAATTTATTGATCATATCCACTTTGGCCTTTGCTTAAATTTTGTACTACCTCTTGCCAAGAAAATGTTTTGTGTTGTATCCTAAGCTTTCCTTGCCTCTTGTGGATCTTCTTATTTTTTTATCCTCGTGTGCTTTATTTAATGTAGGTACTAGTGATGATCCCATTTGTGTGCATTTTGCATTCAAAAGGAAAATCCTACATAATGCACTATCCATGGGGGAGCTCTCCTATATTATTTAGAACACTCATATTTATGCTTCTTGTTTTGTTCCATATCATGTTTTATGTGCTTGGAAGTTTGATCTTTTCTTTTGGTACTTTGTGCCATCATGAAAAGTGTAGAGAGTTTGGTTTGTGTATTTGAACCTTGCTTTTTGGGAGTTGGTTTTGTCTCATTTCTTGTTACTTGTTTGATCCCTTAGGATGAGATAAATCCTTGAGCATTGGTGTTTTGTCTATCTTTTGCTCTTTGGTTGTTGCCTTGTTCATTTGTTGAATTTGTGTCCTTTCATGTGTTGATTTGGCTCTTTGATACAATTTGGACACCCTTTTGTCGTGTCACACTCTTATGTGCGACTTCTTGGTTTACTTGGTGTTTTTGTTCAAATTGTATCTCCTTTTTGGTTCTTGAAATCTTGTGCATGCATATTTACTAGATGTTCTATATTATGGCATGCTTTCTTTCTTGATCCAATATATAGGGGATTCTCCACCAAATCCTATCGGCTAAGATGTGCATGAAATTCAATTTCATATCAATATGCACATATTTATGTGGAGTCTCTCCTATATATTGTAGTTTATCTAACTACTTTGGACCCAATGAGTTTTGGGACCATTGTGTACTTAAATGTGTTATAGGTACATTGGAAATTCATTGCATGTTTTTCAATAATAAGAAGATGTGGGGACTAAATGATAATTGGAGTCAAGCTAGGATGATCAACAAACTCATATCTACTTCATCCTACCAATGGTATCTCGGTAACAAGTATCCCTCTCATGCATACTTTTCTAGCATCCAACCTTTGTGGTTGCATCATGACATGATTTCCTTCGGTTGCTTTTATTGTGGTTCTTGCAAGATTTTATTATATTATCCTTATTGTTATATCACTACAACATAAAAGACATGTAGAGACGTTTAATCTAGATGTTAACGACGCTTTATATCACCTCTAGGTGGTTATAGAGTCGTTACCGGAAAGCGTCGCATGGACATCTCCTTATGCACCGTCTCAAGGACCGTAAAGACGCATTGAAAGCGTGTCTAGAAAAAATTGGGATGCTCTACAAAGCGTGTCTAATCTGGTAGAGACGTACTAATTAAGAGCTGACCAACAAGCTGCACTGCATGACGTCTCCAGCAAACTTTGAGTTGCTATTACGTGTCAACGGGAGAAATTCATTTAAAAAATTTAAATGGACAATTATTGCCTCATATAGTGTAGTGAGAAAAAACTCGTACATCTAGAGAATCATCATACAAGTGTAGCCACATTGCACGGGAAACTTTATATTAATCGGGGAAATTATAATGTATAACTTAACTACACACACGTACAAAAAGGCAAAATTTACCGTGAACAATAAATTCTTACAGTACTCATGTACTTCTAACTACCTAGAATCTATATAATTCTTACAGTACTCATGTACTTCTAACTACTCATGTACGTAAACACCAACGGGTCTGCACTCTCCACAACATCCTTTAGACTTTTCTCGTTGTCTTTTAGTGCGATTTCACGCAAATTCTGCAATAAACTTTCTTCAGAGAACTCAAAACTTTCCTTGGTAGCATAATCATAACTCTCCACAAAACTATTTAATTCCAATTAGACAAAAACACAATAAATACATATTAATCATGCTCCTTATATCATGAAATTTAGAAGTTCCAAGTATTTGTGCTCATAAACCTGGCCACTATAACCTACAGACTGTAGTCCTGATATAAAAGACTAGCACTAGGTTGACTGATGCAATTCTCACAAAACAAATTCTTATGATGGTTAGTGTGCATGAGAAGATTATTTATTTTATCAAAATACTTGAGGCATATCAATAAGCTTATGAGTGTTTGTTTTATAACAATTAAGTAGTGACAAACTAACATGCATGAGACATCGGGAATTGTTCTTGTGGCCGATGGCAATTGGGGAAACCTAACTATAATTTAGTCAGATATGTCAAGTAATAATGAGCCATTGATCATTTTTAAAAAAAACCCGAAGGATCTTTAGTTAGCTTGGATAACTGATACCACACTGGTTAAGATAAAGTTGGTCCTCAATTCAGTGTAACCATCGGCAGTGTAACACTGCTTCTCAAACACTAGTGTTCCTTCCTCTTCTTCTCTCTACTAGAAATTACTTATCTCTGTCCTTGGATATGTTTTTTCCTAACTGAAGGTCACCACCGATCTGTCAAAAATAAAAATAATTTCATGGTGTTGTCAGGATGAGTATTGATAAATAATCCTTTTGGTAGTACATAACGTTTGCATACCTTGTACCCAGTCAGCTGACAGAATTATGTTCAACTGACATTGTAAAAACCATTATCATGTGCTATAGTTTATAACTGAATCAGAGAGGAATTTTTCCTAGACAACCTAAAACAGGTTGTGTCAACAGAAATTGGTAATTTCCAATGCTGAATCAACAATAGTTCCATCAACAGTGGGACGGTACAAATAAATAATCACAGGTCCACAATATTCAGTAAACGAGTGCATGGATCTGACGGGGTATAATAGGAGAGCATCGCCGGCGGTTGCTCACCTTTGTAGATCGGCGAATAGGGTAGGGATAGAGAGGAGGCTGCCAGTGATGGATGGCCTGATGACATGCATCCCTGATTGAATATCGAAATCACACGGCACTACAGGTCTCAGGTCGAAGATCACCGCGTCGAAATCGCATGCCACATCGTGAGAGGACGCTGGGAAGAGGTGGACGACGCGGTCGAGTAGGAGAGATCGCTGGAGGAAAACATCGGTGGGAGATTGCCGGAGGCGAAGAGGCTGATCGATAGGAACTGGCGGCCATGTTGTTAGGTTTCGCCCATCTACACAAATGTGATTGCGTGTTTAATATTTTTATTTTTTATTTATTAAGACGTGGGGAGGAAACTGGAGGTGGGGACGTGGTGTCAACAAAGAAAAATTTGAGACGGCTAGCACTGCGTCTCTACGAATGTCTCTACCATGTATATTTCTTCGGGCATAAAGATGAATGAAATAGCGTCCTATGAGAAACATCCTTAGGTGTCTATTTTGTTGTAGTGTATGAGTAAGTTGAGATGAATGCATATATTGGGGAGTATATAAAATTCATGTTTATGATTTACCAATCCCACATATGCCAATCTAGCAATCTATTGCCAATCATTTCCTGAATTTCTCTCATGTGCAATATGGATGAATTTGCAAGGTTTATTTGTTCTTTATGATACTTGTTGCTTTTTCCAATGTATTCCAACTATCTCTTGTTCCGTTGTGATAGTTGTGATGTATTCATTGGTGTTTGAAGGTCATTGATGATCAATAAGATAAATTTGAGCCTTTGGCCATGCTTTGTAGCAAAAATGTTATTGGCATTATCTATGACTTTCTTTTCGATATTTTGTTCACTCTTGAGTATCCATTTTGTGTGTACATGTTTCTTTGTGGATGTATATCTTGGTGATTGTTGTCTACCTAGAAACTTATACACATAATTATGGTTGAATCTCTAGTTGATATCCTTTTGCTTTGGAGTCTAAACCTTGTGCTCCTGTTTATTCTTTGGTGGCTCCAAAAGTTTTGCTTTGAGTGCTTAACCTTTTCATTTGCATTTTTTTGGCACTCATTGGTGTTAAGAAAGTTGACCTCTCATGCCTTTGTGTTGTTATGTAAGTTTGGGGGAGCAAGGATGCCATGTTTATGCACTTTGCATTCAAAGCAATTATTACATTTGGGGCATAAACCTTGGGGAGCTTTCATAATCGACCTAAGAACACTCATTTGTTTTCTTGTTCTTGTATGGTGTTTTGTTTGATTATGGGGAGTTAGGATTCCATAATTATGCACTTTGTTGTGTATGAACCTTGGGGATCTTCCTATTTTCATCTAAACACTCATTTGCTCTCATCATAATATCTTCTCACTTGCTCGTGCTCGTGGTTTAAATGATACAGAGGGAATGAGGATGCCATGTTTGTGCATATTGTATTCAAACACAAATTATAATTTGTGCACAAACCTTGGGGACTCTCCTCATATTATTTAGTTCACTCTCTTTTCAACCTCATCATAATATCTATGTTTATTTTGGTATCTTACTTTTGTGAAGTGCTTCTTTCGATCTTTTGATTGCTTGCTTCATTCGTTGATGCTTCTTCACCATTTTATTTCTTTGAAATCTTTGGATCCTAAGTTTAGTTTGATTTCCTCATGGTATTCGTCATTGGTTACGTGCATTTGATTCCACTCATATTATGAGAAATGCACACCATATGTAGGAACTCTCACTAAATTGGCCTTCTAAAGTTTTTCACCCATTTCGGCAATCGATGCCAATGGGGGAGAGGTTTTAGAGGGTTTTAGGGAATTTGGTTGTGTGTTGTGAGTTTTGTACTTAAACACTTACCTCGTGTGCTTTGCATCTTAGTGTGTTGCATGGCATCTTGAATATATAGAGAAAACTCCACCACCGGTAATGGTTTGCAATATATGCAATGAAATTCAAGTTCATCCACACGTGCATAGATTGTCGGGGAGTTTGCTCTATATTGTGGTTGTACTAAAATCACATACTTGTGTTGTATTTGATGTTAACACAATGTTTTGTTTGATTAATTCCTCATATAAATCATCTCAAAGGGATTGTCATCAATTACCAAAATGGGGGAGATTGAAAGTGCATGTGTGCCCCCCATGTGTGGTTTTGGTAATTAATGACAATCTTTATGGACTTATGTTTGTATTGAGTTTTACCTGTAGGATTTGTCCATAGGCAATGCTTGAACCATATGTTGGCTTCAAGGTTGGGAGAAGAATAACCTGAAGAAGATTAAGTGTTGACCAAGGTTTCAATGAGTGATCCGGAGATTGGTCAAGTGAGGGTTGATCCTATAGCAAGTGTGTATTTAAGTCTAAAGTTGGAGTGATATCTCTTATGTACCTTCAAGACATTAACATAATGAAGAAAAAAGAAATGATGTGCAAGTTCAAGATGAGTCATCTTGAAGAGATCATTTGCTTGAAGCTTTCCATCCTATGGTGATCATGGATATGGGAAGATGGTATTCCCAAAAGAGAAGCTCTACCATAGTGGAGTATGGGGAGAAATTTGCAAGTCTTCACCAAGCTAGCGCAATCAA
The DNA here is from genome assembly GCA_910589775.1 of Avena eriantha. Taxonomy (NCBI): domain Eukaryota; kingdom Viridiplantae; phylum Streptophyta; class Magnoliopsida; order Poales; family Poaceae; genus Avena; species Avena eriantha. The sequence continues at coordinate 215,868,675 of OU342744.1, read as the reverse complement.
GAAAGGTGTTCCATCTTGAGGTGGGCAAGATCTCTATCGTCAAGCTCAAGTGGAATATGCTCAAGGCAAAGGTATGTTCTTGATAGGGTTTCTTTCTTACTGGTCTCATGGTGTTAGTTGGGGAGACCGGTTTATAGGATAGATAACCGTACTATAAAGAGGGGCTCTCGAGTGAGTAACTTGATCATATCCTTTGTGAGAGCTCAAACCTTTGCATACTTGGTATCATCTTTCTTGGTTGTTATTTGGGTCTTATCCATGTGAGGTTCTTGAGCTTGTGGTAATATTCATAACATGCTCTAGTTCATCGAAAACGTATTTCATATGCATTCTCTATTGCGTTTTTGATATTGAAGGTTTTACCGGTTTGTCTTTTAGAGATTGGTAAAACCTTACATTATTTGGTTCTTATCCATGAGAGGATTTAGATCTTGTGTTAATCTTCATGACAAGCCCAAGTTTATCGAAAACGGATTTCATATGCATTCTCTATTGTGTTTTCGATGTTGGAGGTTTTACCGGTTTGTCTTTTTGAGAGAGGTCAAACCTTTCATTATTTGGTTCTATCCTTCGTTGTTGTACTATGTTAGTTCCCTACATGATCTTGTATAGTTTCTTGTCCTCTTTAAAACAAGCCCAAGATCATCAAAATCGGAGTCCGGATGCAAAAATTATGGTTCCGGAATGTCCGGAGTGAATAGGCCGGAATGTCCGGCCCGCGCGTTCTAGGGCTGTAACGGTTGGATTTTGGAGGACCTATATAAGGGGCCCTTCTTCTCCAATGTTTACCTAACCTTTCTTGCAAGTTTTCCCCTCCATTGCTGACCTTCTTGAGCTTGCTATCCCTCAATCCCTCCATTGATTCTTGCATATTCTTGAGGGATTTGACATAGGAGATCTTGATCTACAACCCCACCAATCAATATCTACTCTAAGTGAGGGGAACATCTTGGGATCTATATCTTGGAGTATTTTGTGGATTTCCTCCATTGTTCTTCCTCTCTTATTCATCCATAAGATTTTGTAGCTTTGGTGGAATTTGGGAGAGATGGACTTGAGCACTTTGTGTGTTCTTGCCATTGCATTTGGTGCATCGATTTGAGTTCTCGGTGAGGATTCGATTGGGTAAAAGTGAGAAGCCTTTTACTCTTGGGTTCTTGGAACCCTAGATGATTTAGTTGTTTTGCAGGTTTGTGGATTACTTGGGGCCTCCAATTAAGTTGTGGAGCTTTCCCCCAAGCTTGTTTGTTGGGAGCCTCCAAGTAAGTTATGGAGAAGTGCCCCAATATTGTGAGAGGTTTCGGATTGCCACCGACAAGTGCACCGATAGTGGAAGTGTGGATCGATCCCATTGGGGTGAGATTCACAGGAGAATAAGGGAGGCCTTTTGTGGCGTCGGTGGTTTGAAACCACCCCCTCTCCAAACGAGACGTACTCCATTGGGAGGAACTTGGTAAAACATCGTCATCTCCACGTGCCTCGGTTATCTCTATACCCGAGCTTTTACTTATGCACCTTACTTTGTGATAGCCTTCGTGCTTGAAGTCTATATCTTGCTATCACATAGTTGCTTGTCTTTCTTAGCACATGTTGTTGGTGCACATAGGTGAACCATAGTATATATAGGTTTTGTGCTTGATAAAGTTAACGATAGTTTTATTCTGCCTTTGTTAAGCCCATCTCGTAAATGTTTTTAAACCACCTATTCACCCCCCCTCTAGGCGACATCCTTGTCCTTTCACATGGCATCATGATCATCTCTTTTAAAGATTAAGTGAACACCTCCTCTAATGATAGCATGGATTTGGATAACACTTCAATCCAATGTCATCCTCAAAAACACCGTGAGAACCAAGATGAACCTCCAATTGAAACTTGAACAAAGATGAAGGAAGTGATGTACAAGAGATTTGTCCCTGAGCATTATAGACAAGATCTATTCGACAAGCTACAAAACTTGAGACAAGGTACCAAATTAATTGAAGAGTTCTACAAGGAAATGGAGAAGACTGTGATGCAAGCCGATGTGAGAGAACTCGAAGAGCAAACAATATCAAGGTTCCTCAATGGTTTGAGCCACCCAATAAGAAAAATTGTTGACTTCCAACCATAGAAGAACGTCACTGAGCTCCTCCATCAAGCTACCAAAGCTGAGAGACACTTGCAAAAGGAGAATGCATATGAGAATACCAAGTCATACTTTGCGTCCATCAATGCAAATGACTCCAACAAGCCAACAAACCAAGAACCGAACTCATGCAAGCAAGCAAAGACCATGATAGCATCCTCCTCCAACAAGATATCGGATAGTCAATTCACTTTCTTCAAGTCTGGAGTGAAGGGTCACAAGTCATATGAGTGCACCAACACAAGGGTGATGCTTACTGATGAGAATGGCGCAACCTACTATGTGAGTGAAGAGGAATATGAATCATTGACTCAACGAGCTATTGCAAGGGAAGCCGCGATGGAAGTGGATGACACCCTCATATACGAGCATGATCCAAGACCTTCCCTAGTCATTGCTCAAGTATTTACAACCAACTCCATACCAAGATAGGACTAACACCTCAATATCTTCCAAACTCATGTCGGAATTGATGGAAAATCCATAAAGGTGATCATCGATGGAGGTAGTTGCCACAACCTCGCAAGTACGCAGCTTTGTGAGAACTCAAGTTGCCATGCATAGAGAACCCTCATCCATATCACATCAAATGGCTTGATGACAATGGATCACTCAAGATAACATCAAAGTTAAACGTCTCCTTCAAGATTGGCCCATATGAAGACACCGTCGAGTGTGATGTCGTGCCAATATCCGTGTGCCACATGCTACTTGGGAGACCATGGCAATACGATAGAAGAGCCATACATCATGGTAGCACTAACCAATACTCCTTCAAGTGGAACGACAAGACATTTATGCTCCAACCGATGATGCCAAGCCAAGTTATCGCATCCAACATGACATCCGTGCACAAGATAAAGCAAGCCAAGGACCCTTGTGAGATGAGTGGTGAGAGAGTGAACCACCATAAAGAGAGTGAGTGCCACAATCCCCAAATGAGTGGAAAAATCATGTGTGCCACGTCGCATGCCACCAAATGTGAGAAGAGAGATTTGAGTGTGACCCATACTAACAATCCATCATACAATTCTCTCTCTTTGTTGTCGGTTTTGCAAGGTACCCAAGATAGACTACCACCTACAGGGATCATGCTACAAGATCTCCAACCACAACATGACGGCAACAAGTTATACAAGCTCTTCAACATGTTTGAGAATGGCTTCAACCCTGGTGATCCAACTATGTCGAAGCATAAGGCCAAGGGCACACCTCCTTCCTTTCATGATGAAAGAACTTCGTCTAGGACGACTCGTTATCAGCGGGGGAAGATGATGCAGCCCAACACATTGCATTCACCATTGCTCCACATCATGCTATGCCAACCATCACTCCAAAGGTGAATTCCATACATATCTCACCCTCCTTTGGTTATCATGTGAATGGGATCCTACTTGAGACAATTGCGTATGATTTTACTAGGTCCTTGACCATGACACCAAGCGGAGAATACGAGGGTACCACAAGAGCCAAGACACCCAAGCAAGAAGCATGGAAAAGAAGACGGAAGAAGGTTTTTGGCGCTAGGACCGGTGCCGCCAGAATCCAAGCCAAAACTTCTGGTGCTAGGTCTGGCCAAACGAAACCACTGCTGGAACTTACAGTCCCCGCCGAGCCAAACTGGCGACCACCGAAAAGCTAAACAGAACACCGAAACGGTGACCTCCGGAAATCCCAGCTCCAATTCCGGTGACACCGGACTTATCGCCAGAAATGCCAGTCTGCGCACTGTGTAGGGTTTGATGTCCAGAATATTCCACCCTACCTACCCCTTCGCCGCTAGTACTATAAATAGCCCCCTTGTGGCTCAGATCTGACTAGGGATGATGATCAATTGAGTCATGTGCCAAACCCTAGATGGGAACCCCCTCTTTATAGTAAATCTATGAGTTGTACAAGTCCTTGGAGTCGGTGCCCTTCTCCAAGTCATCAAGACCCGCCTCAAGTGGTTGGTCTCTCCTTGTCAAGGATTCTAGTAGTGCTTGGTCTCTCCCCTTTGGGATCTACTTAGTTGCTACTCTCTCTTTGATTTGGATTCTATCATCCGCTTGTCGATCTCTCCTTTGGTGATTCTACTACAAGGTCTCTTGCCGAGGATTCTATTGGATTGGTTGTTTGAACCAACGGGAGAAAATCAAATCGGGTGTGATTTGGCGTGTGTTTGTACCTTTACCTTGCATTAGAGTTGTGTTCATCGTGTTTATCATGTGTCCCCTCACTCCCCGCCTCAAATCCGTGAAGATCGGGCCACCTCAAGGGTAAATCCACAAGGATACCCATATTAGTTCATCTCAAGAAAGGCTGCTAGGGGATATATATGTGGTTTTAAGTCAAAACAAAGCGTATGGCGGTGGAATCGACGACATCGGAGTTTTGACGGCTAAGATAGCACATGTGGTGCTCCCTAAAGTAAACGGGCTTCCATTTTCATCTCGTTGGGCCCCTCGGGCCCTACTTTAGCTTGTTGGATTCGTATGGAAATTATCTAACATCTCCTATTGACCTAGCTCCATTTCGAGTTCCATAGCTCCTGAAAAGTCAAAATACTAAAGAGTCTGGCCCGCGCCTGTGCGGTGCAGCCGCCTCGGGCACCCCCTCGGCCTCCCCTTTCGCCTATAAGAAGCCTCCGATACAGAAACCCTAAGCACCCGATCAAAATTCCACGAAAGAGTCTATAGCCGCCGTCATCTCCATTACTAGATCGGGAGGGATCTAAAGCTCTTCCTGGCAACCTGCCGGAGGGGAGAGATCACCCTAGAGGCCTTCTTCATCACCATGCCTGCCTCCGGTGTGATGCGTGAGTAGTTCATCCCTAGACTACGGGTCCATGTAGTATCTAGATGGTTGGTTCTTCTCCTTTGTGCTACCATGTTTAGATCTTGTGAGCTCCGTTCATGATCAAGATCATCTATTTGTAATCCTACATGTTGTGTTTGTGGGGATCCGATGGATATTGAGATGCTATTTCAGATTGATTATTGATTCTATCATGTCTTTGTTATTTGTGTCTTGCATGCGTTCTGTTGTTAGTAGCTATCTTGGCCAAGTAGATGCTAGCAACTCCAAGAGGGAGTATTTATGCTCGATAGTGGGTTCATGCCTCTAGGAATCTAGGAAAGTGACAGAAATCTCTAAGGTATTAGATGTGATGTTGCTACTAGGGATAAAACAGCAATCCTTTGTTCATAGAACAATCGTATTGTTTACTTTACACACTTTGCTTAATGCAATTATCTGTTGCTTGCAACTTAATACTGGAGGAGGTTCGGATGATAACCTGAAGGTGGATTATTAGTCATAGATGCAGTTGGGTTATAGTCTATGTATAATGTTGTAATGCCCAATCAAATCTCATAGGAGTCAAGATGATTAGTATATACATGTATGCTTTCTTGATGTTTGTCAATTGTCCCGCTGTAATTTGTTCACCCAACATGTCATCTATCTTAAGGAGAATCACCTCTAGTGAACTATGGATCCCGGTCCATTCTTTTACATTCAATCTACAATCTACTATTTACTGTTTACTTTCTGCAAGCTATTACTATCTTCCACACAATACGTTTAATCATTTATTTTCAGCAAAACCGGTGAGATTGACAACCTCACTGTAAGTTGGGGGCAAAGTTATGTGGTTGTGTTGTGCAGGATTCCTTGGATGTGTTTCTTTGCTCCTACTGGTTCGATAACCTTGGTTTCATAACTAAGGGAAAACTTGATGCTGTGCTCATCATACCTTCCTCTTGGGGTTCCCCAATAAGCTCGAATATATTTTGAGCCATCAAGCTCTTTTTCTGGCGCCGTTGCCAGGAAGTCAAGGACATCTTCACAAGGGGAGTCCCTCATAACCAATCTCTTTATTTTGTTGTTTTTGTTTTGCTTAGCTTCGTTCTGTTTTGTTTGCTTGTTTCTTTATCAAAAACACACACAAAATAGTTGTACTAGTTTGCTTTCTTTATTAAAAACACACAAAAAATATTATTAGTTCCTACCTTAAGTTGCCATTATGTCTAGCATTGCTCCAATCACTTTGTCACCTGAGGAAATCATTTTTACTTTCAAACAAGGATTTGAAGAGAGTTTCAAAGAAGCTTGGTCTAGAATCTCTTATTTACATGAAAAAACTGAACCTAAAATGACTCAAAGCTTGTTTCTTAGCAATTTTTACTTTGGGACTGCTCTATGCTATAGTTATGCTTTGGATGCTGTAGTAGGAGGGGATTTCCTCCAATGCAATGAGGATGAAGCTTTTAATGCCATAAAGAAGTTGGTCTTAACATATAACTTGCCTAGCAAATCTGATTCCTCCTTCATAAACATATTTGCTAGATTAAACACTCTTGAAGCTAACACAACTAGTTTAAAAGATTGCTACAACATGCTTAGAGAGCATCATGATTATGTTCCAATAAACTCTGAACCCTCAAAATGGCTTCCTACAGTAAAAGTTGTTATAAATAATGAAACTTTTCATCCTCGCTGTGATATCATGTCAGAATTCTGCCTTATGCCTAAAGATATCTATGAATCTTTGAATCTTTGGGGGCTTTCTGAAGGGGGAAAAGCAATATGTCTTGCTAATAATGCCATAGTATTACCCATTGGAATAGCTGAAGGCGTGTTTACAAAGATTCTAGGAAAAGTGGTATCTAGTGATTATCTTGTTATTGAATGTGTAGGAAAAGGACAAATTACACTTGGAAGATCCCTACTTAAACTCCTTGGAGCAATAATAGATGTGGAAAGGGGCATCATGCACTTTGCTTCTCAACCGAACAATCATACGTTCCCCAAGGATAAGAATAAAAGTAAGAGAGGTAAGGGCAAGAAATTTGGTCTTAATGCTTCTCCATGTGAGAGTACTTGATGCTTTTCTTGCTTCTTATGCCTAACTTAAAGGTGTTAAATAAAAGTACTTATTGGGAGATAATGCAAAAGTTTTAGTTGAGTCTTGGAAGTTATTACCTCTGTAATAACTGCTCCTTATCATTTTTGTGTGGTTTTTGTGCCAAGAGTAACCTCTAATGAGAGAGAAGTAATGCTTGGCAAAGTTGTTGTACCGAAACAGATTTTTATGCTTCGCTGTAAAAATTCGTGAAAAATCTCTGTACGTCGGTTTGAGCTGTAATTTTTTGTGCCTCTGCCCCAGGTTGTTATCCAACTTTCGTTAGTTCAACACTTTTAGATTTGAGCAACAGAAAGTCTTCGAAAAAATGGTTTTTACCTGTTGGTCTGTTTTGACAGATTTCTGCCATTATTTGCATTTGCCTCTTAATCTCTTTCTCTTTGAGTTCTCTTTGATCATTTGAACTTTTTAAAGGAAGTGCTACAGTAGATTTTGTTTTAATGGAAATTTTAATTGTGTTGGAACTAAACCAAAAGACTTATTATCTTGAGTGCACTAATATTGCTAATGAAGATTGTGTGAAGTTTTGTATGAAGGAAATTTTAAAGTGTAAGGAAGAGTAATGGCATAAGATGAAGAATGGACAAAAGATCAAGCTTGGGGATGCCACCCGTGTCACCCCAAGAAATATCCAAGAAGTACAAGCGTCAAAGCTTGGGGATGCCCAACGCATCCCCTTCTTCATCAATAAAAATTTCAGGTTTCTTCCAAACACTTCATTTTATTCTTTCATGCACAGTTGTGTTGTTCTTGGAGCGTCTTCGTTTTTCGTTTTTGCTTTTCATTTTCTTAGTTTTCTTAGTTTGCTTGAATAATTGGTTAGACCCCCACATTCATACATTAGTTTTCAAATAAGTTGGTTTGGATTGGAAAAGAGTAGGAAAAGTTCATGCTTAAGTGGTAAAAAGGAGCTTGTTTTTGACTGTGACCTATGCTTTGTCATGCCATGCTTGATATTGTTTTGGCTTTATGCTTAGTGATTTTTGTTGTAGCATGACATGTTACAAACAATTGAGATTGCTTAATGTGCCTTGAAAGAATCATGCGTTGTTTTAGCATGTTAAAGCATAATATTGTGGTATTCTCCTTTAAATGCTTTATTTGGGTTGACTTGGCGCATGCTCACACCATGTTAAGACTATCCCAAGTCACCATAGCCTCTATGATCATTTAGTTTTTGACTTGTAATATCACTTTATGCTTTAATTAATTGTAACACCCTCAAATCGTCCCTATGCAAGTTTTAGCCCTTTCCGCCAAACCCGCATAGAAACGATTCAAGGACGCCCACCAGGCACTTTCGTGCGGGTGGAAAACGAAGTAATACCATTACACAATAGTCCTCGATGGGACCCACAGAACATATATATACATCAGCGACTCCATGAGTCAAGAATACAGATATAATATACAAAGATCCAAATCACCTTGAAAACGATAGAGCGTCCGACTACGGACAAGATGCAAATGGGGCAAAGAGCCCTGAAGAATAACCAATGGCGTCCATAACCCTACCCAGGCCAAGCCGTAAGGGTAACCCTGCTAACGATGGCGATCTCAAACCTGCTAAAACAAAAGGGGGTGCCGACAAAGGGCAAAGGAAAAAGAGGAGCGTCGGTACTGAGGCCAGTACACGGCGAGGCTAGAATTCGGCGGCTCTCACCTACATAGGTATGGTGGCTAAAGCGGCAGCGCAGCGGCACTAAACAACCTATAGAGACTCGATACAACTAGCGTTTATCATAGAGGGATAAGAAAGACCTATTCGGATCCAACCTGAAGCTAACACCAAACAAACCCATCCTGGTATTTTCCCCTCGAGACCAAACGAGGAAGTCGGACCAAGGAACTCAAGCAGTTGGCAATTTTACTCATTCCATTATAGTTGCAGCATTTACTAGTCAGATATATAGCATGAGTCATCTTGAAGCATAAGTAGTGGGCCGTTTTATTTACCTTTCCGTTGTAGTTGGAACATTTACTAGTCAGATATAATTGTCCTAAGGAATCCCCAAAACCCAACAGTTGTTGACACTTTTATCACATTCCATTGGAGTTGCAATACTTACTAGGCATATATAACAAAACAACCCAGGTCCAGCAGTTGTTGGCATTTTTAATGTCCATTCCGTGATAGTTGAATCTGATTACTAGTCATGTATTAAGTCAAGTTTATAACGCTACTTTAGTTATGCTTGTCTATGATCGAGATACTGTGCTCCAAGTCATCCATAACCGCGGACACGACTTTCAGAAAGTTTTACCCTGCAGGGGTGCACAAATAGCAACACACACTCGATCAACCTCGGAAAAACCAACTTAAAACCCAACGAGGCATTCACGACAAAGCGATCACAGGATTCTGATATATTTCAGGGGGGGCACCCCACTAAGCTACCCACAACGAAGTTGGCCGGCTCCAGAACGGACCCAGGGTTTGCGTCAATGGCTGTAAACAACTGGGAACCCGAAAGTGTGACTGGGCTTGTCGATACCGCAAAAACACTCCGCAATCCTAAACAGTACAGGTGCTCCACACACAATCGTAAATAAAGCAGTAACATGGCATAAGTACAGGATAGTAATAAAACCCCAAACTAGTTTGTGGCCCCAAGAAATAGAAATGAATCAAGCTCTGGCTCAGGGGGGTCCATAAGGCCTCCCGGATGTGGATAGTGCGCAAAATCAAGGAACAGGTATCAAGTACTCGGGGTCCTACGGGACACAAGTGAGCGTGGAAGAACCAAATAACATCTATTGCCCACCGATACCTCTGCATTAGTTATATCTAGCATTTTAATAGTTGTATTTAAAGTCAGGATCATCTCCACCCTTAAGCATCTCCACCAATAAACATCTGCCAGCATTCCAACAACTGTGGTACTCGACAACACGAGATTGCACCTGTGCAAGCAACTACGACTCGCATGGCCAGCTATCTACCAAACACAGGTAATAGGAGGTGTCCAAGGCAATATAGAGGCTGCACGGGATATAACTGGGGTACGGAAACTAAAGCATCGCGACACGGATAGCAATAGATCAACAGGAGGAAGTAAAGACTATAAATGCAAAATAGGTAGAAGGGGAAGAGATGCTCGCCTGGGAAACGCTGCCGACGGATCATGTCCGAAGAACTTGTCGATACTCGCATCCACTCATCGGTCTAATCCGCGAAGAAGCAAAGCACTAAAAGAAACACCGGATGCAATATTTAATACTACGGCAGAAGATCCAGCATGGTTATGATCTGATGCATGGCATGACAGAGATGCGATGCAATTAGGCAATATTAAGCGGAACCGGGGCCCCGACAATGAATTAAACGGGTCAAGTTATTTAACTACCCCGCAAATTAAATGTTGTCTTAACAAGGAAAAATATGTCACTGGTTCGCTACACAAATTTAAATGGAGCCAGTATAAGACTAGAAAAGCCCGCATATGGACTCCATATTTAATTAGGAGGTGAATTGCCGAAATAGCCCCAAACACCCAATATGCATGCAAGGATGAACAATTTATTGCAACAAGTATATATCATTTATAAAATAGGGTTCCGAGAAAAGGAGTCACACATGTTTGGGGTTCGAAGATCTTGGGGTCTCTAGGGATCGGTCTCGGCTTCGGACTCCGGGATCGGGTCTCCAGGGTCTTGGTGTTCGACGGGGCTCGGGCGCGCCGGGATCGGTCTTCGGATTCCGGGGGGAAGAACTTGGCGTCCTAGAGGAAGTACTTGGCGTATCCGTGTCGACGACCTTGGGGGTTTCGACGTCCGGGAAGGAGATCTTGGCGTGCTGAGGGTTCAGTCGCCGGGGTTCCATGAAGGAGGCCTCGGGGTCTTCCGGTATAGGGTCTTGGTTCCATATAGGGAATCTTGGGTTCCAGCCCGATTGTCGATGACTACCTTGGATCGGCGCCAGCAGGCAAGCCAGATTCACTGAAATAGAGCTTGTTCGAAGATCACCGCTCCACTTGTCGCGCTTGTCTGAAGAAAGGTCCACATGGACATTATACTGCCGCAGGCCATACACGAACAAAGACGTAGCAGGGACAACTTCAGGGCACAACACCGGAATAACCTGGTCAGATCTTGAACAGGAGCGCAACATAGGAGGCGAACGCGTGGATGCTGCATAATAGGACGAAGAGGCCACGCTGGACAACTGCTTGGCGCGCCTGCGACTAAGGACAACAAACCGTGTCCTTCAGATGGTTGGCCAGAGAGGAAAAAAAGAAGGGCGGCGCGCGCGGTAGCGGCGGCTTGAACGCATCGACATAGAGGCGGCTCGGACTTGGCATGCCTGCAGAAACGGGCTGACAGCGGCGGTGCGGACGGAGGCTGGGCGAAGGCCAGTGCAGAGCGGCTCAGTGACCCGCGGTGCCACGAGCTCGGCAACAGGGAGGCGCAGAGACGGGGAAGGAGAGGGCGGCGGCGAAGAGATTCCAGGGGCGAGGTGCCACGGGGAGCCTGTCGACGACGACCGGCGACGAGGGAGCTTGAGGAAGAATACGGTCGGGCGCGGATGCGCGACCAGCAGGGAAATCCTGGCGGCGGCCGGAGGGGATGGAGGCAAGGAGGAACCGCGGCGGCGGCGGTGGTGCTGCGAGCTCGAGTGGGCGATGGAGGAGGCGGGTCCGCACGGGGGGCGAGGGAGGCCGAGGACGGTGGCCTGCGTCCGGGAGGAAGGCAACCGGAGAGGGCGGCGGCAGAGGCCGGAGCGAGGCCGGTCGCAGGGGAGGCAGGGGCTCGGTCTCGAGGCGAGGCCGGGGAGCGGTTGCGAGCAGAGGGGGGTGGGGGTCGCGTGGAATGGTCAAGGGCGGGGAGATGGGAGAGCGGGCAGGTGGCAACGGGAAAGGAGGTGGGGCCCGCGTGCAGGGAGTTGGTGGGGAGTGGGAACGGGCCAGGGGATGAGGTGGCGCACCGCGAGTGGTGGGAGTGAGGTGGAGGGGAGAGATTGGCGGCGGGGGGTGGGGCCGGCTGGCATGTGCATGTGGCTGTGTGTGTGAGGCGGGGTGGTTAGGCTGGTTTAGGGTAGGAAGGGTTTGGGGCGGTTTTGTTTATCGGGGGTGGCCGGCTAGGTCGGATCGGCCCGGTTCGGCTGCCCCCTAAAATAAAATAAATGATTTATTATTTAAAACGGGGCTTTTTGAAATCCGTTGGTAGACGAAACAAAATAATCCGGAGACCCGGGTTTTGTATTTGAATAAAGACGGGGCGTTTAGAAAACAAAACCAGACTTTTCAAAAATAGTTTTTAAACAAACCATGCATGATGATGACGATGCTCAAATGCAATGTGGCATGATGACATGAGCATGCGGTCTTGACGATGCGATGCACAAAAACAACGTGATTTTCTAGTAGTGGTTTTTGCGGGGCACCACATTAATGATGTTTTGTCGCTGTGCATGATTATGGTCTTTATTGCTCTCTTAGCTGGTCGCTCCCAATCTTTTGCTAGCCTCCATACAAAGTATGAGTTCCACTCATGCATCCAACTCCAAATAAAACCAAGTTATTCCAAAGAGTCCACCATACCTACCTATTAGCATTTGCTATTCCAAGTATATTCCTGTTTTTATCTATCTTCCGAATTAAACTTGTTATGTGAAAATTAGTGATTAAAGCTCTCACGAACTTGAAGGCACTTTTACTTTTCTTGCCCCTAATAAACTTGAAACATTTTGTCATCTATGTTGTATATGCTTGCACTTGTATGTTGGGAATTAGCAGAACCATGCTATCATGGGGAACGCTTTCAACATTGCACTTGTACATTGTACCCGGTTGATATCATGCTCTTTTGTTTATGGATGTCGTCGGTGTGAAATGAAAGGGGAGCTTGTAAGTCCATGGAGTTATGTATGTGTGTTAGAGAAACGTCTGGGCGGCTGGTCTAATCCATGCCTAATCATGGTGGAAACCTGCAGCGTAACCATAATGAGCAATCTATGAAGCATTCATCTTATAAAAAAAGAGACAGAGATTGAGAAAAAGAAAAAGAAAAAAAAGATGAGAAAAGAGGAAAGAGAGAAAAAAGCACCATATTCCCATGGTAAATAAGAAGAGGTTGATTTGCTTATTGTCTGCTTGCCTTGTCATTTTGATATGGGGATTCTTCTGTATCATCGGGCAAGGGGTACCCCGTTGGCGGTTCTCTACGATACACATGCATTTACTATGACAAGAACTTACCGGTATCTAAACTTGAGTAGCATGAGGAGCGGCCCTCATATTCAAGGGACATGAGATTACCAACTTATACTTTGTCAAGCATATACTCCATAGTTTGTTCACTTTAACCGTAATCACTTCAAGATGCTTATGATAGGGCAATGAGAGCTGAAAGCTAATAAGTACCATAATTTTTGGAAGCTCTTTATGAGACTTGAATCCCTGCTTCCTTCTATGAAGGCCTTTCTTTTACTTTTATGTTGAGTATCCATCTTCTATCTTTATGCACTTATTGAGAGAGCATAGTGGCCATTCTTAGTTTAATGTGCATTGTCACAAGACTTGTTGATTGATTCATAACTTTGATATTGCTTGTTCTTGAACTATTTGTATCTAGTCACCCTTATGAACTTTGAAGGTGTCCTATGCATTTATGTTTTGCTACACTATGAGGGACAAGCTGAATACCATTCTCATTATGTTTTCTCTATGTAAAACAAACAAACGTCTTTCAAAGCACTGTTATTCATGAATCTTTTGTTTGTACCTTTTCATGCTACAACATAGTTGCTATGTCTTATTGTTAGAACTATATCTTTCATTCTATGTTAAAGTACTATGATCCCAGCTATCAACGTTCTACAAATACTTTGATCAAACATTATGATGGTGCATGTCACCTCAAAAATTATTCTTTTCTTTTTATCACTTACCTACTCGAGGACGAGCAGGAGTTAAACTTGGGGATGTTGATACGTTGCAAACGTATCTATAATTTTTGATGTTTCATGCTTGTTTTATATCTACTTTCTTATGTTTTGTCCACACTTTGGAGTATTTTTACACATTTTCTGGAACTAACCTATTAACAAGATGCCACAGTGCCAGTTGCCTGTTTCTGCTGTTTTTGGTTCCAGAAAAACTAGAAAATGAATATTCTCGGAATTGGACGGGACAAAAGCCAAAGTCAATATTTCACCGAGGAGAACATGGAGCCAGAAGATGAGACGGAGAAGGGCCTCGAGGGGGCCACACCCCCTGGCCAAGAGGCTAGGCCTGGCCCGCGCCTGGGGTGTGATGACCCACAAGTATAGGGGGTGTATTGCAGTATTTTTGAGGGAAGTGAAACCCAATTTATTGATTCGACACAAGGGGAGTCAAAGAATATTTATAAGCCTTAAAAACTAAGTTATCAAGCACAGTAGAAGCAGCATCATAAGTATCAGAAGTTTCAGATTCAGCAGTAGTAGCAGTGTGTGTAGCATGTGTATGTGGTGGTGTAACGAGCTTACTTATAACAGATGGTGAATCAAGAGCAGCAGAGGTGTTCAGAACCGTACCTCTTCTTGTAGTGGATGGTAAAATAGGAACCTTGCCATCACGAGACTTACCCATGATGGATGGATAGCAGCGAACAATAGAGAATCCAAGTGAACTTGATAAATAAAGCTCTGCTCCCCGGCAACGGCGCTAGAAAATAGTCTTGATGACCCACAAGTATAGGGGGTGTATCGCAGTATTTTCGAGGGAAGTGAAACCCAATTTATTGATTCGACACAAGGGGAGCCAAAGAATATTTATAAGCCTTAACAACTGAGTTGTCAATTCAGGTGCACCTGGAAACAATCTTGCTCACAGCAGTTTATCAGTAGCAACAGTTTTGTAGTAGGAATAGTAAAGTAACAGCAGTAGCCAAACAAAGATAGTAGTAACAAAAGCAGTAAACAGTGGGATTCGAGTGCAGTAGGCATAGGGATGGATGGACGGGCGTTGCATGGACAAGACAATTCACATAGTCATACGTGCTCGCAATGAGAACTTGCACAACATCTTTTGTCCTGCCAGCCCGTTTGCAGCGGGGCCTCTAGGGAACTACTGGCAATTAAGGTACTCCTTTTAATAGAGCACCGGAGCAAAGCATTGACACTCCGTGAAGTCCATATATGATGAGCCTCTTTGCGCTGCAGGCTTTTGCCATCCTCATCCCGTGCAACAGGGCCTCGTATTCGGCCTCGTTGTTTGAGGCTGTGAACTGCATTCGCAGGATATATTTCAGCTTGTCCCCTTGAGGTGATGTCAGTATGACACCTGCTCCTGCTCCATCTTTCCGCTTGGATCCATCGAAGTGCATTGTCCAGAGGTAGGACATATCTGGCTTGTCCGGGAGTTGGTTTTCCATCCAATGCACAAGGAAGTCAGGGAGAACTTGCGACTTGATTGTGTCGCGCTTTTTGTATGTGATGTCTCGTGGAGACAGTTTGATTCCCCAAAGCGCGACTTGTCCCGTGGCGTCGGGGTTATTAAGGATATGTCCCAATGGGGCATCGCTGACTACCACGATTGGGTGTTCCTAGAAGTAATGGTGCAGTCGCCGGGCGGTCCTGAAGATGCCGTACGCCAGCTTCTGGTAGTGCGGGTACCGCTGTTTTGTTGGCGTGAGGACCTCGCTGAGGTAGTATACCGGGCGTTGTACGCCATGGACCTTGTTTTCCTTGGCCCGCTCGACGACGAGCACTGTACTAACCACTTGGTTGGTAGCGGAGATGTACAGCAGTAGTGGTTCTCTTTCTTGTGGAGTCACCAGTACTGGCGAGGTGGATAACAGGCGCTTGAGATCTTCGAATGCTTCTTGCGCTTCATTGGTCCACTCGAATTTGTCAGCTTTGTGGAGGAGTTGATAGAAGGGCAGTGCCTTTTCTCCCATTCGACTGATAAATCGACTGAGGGTCGCGATCCGTCCGGCTAGTTGCTGGACGCCTCTTATGTTCTGTGGCTTCCTCATGACTAGTATGGCCTTTATCTTTTTCGAGTTTGCCTCAATCCCTCTCGCGGAGATGAGATACCCGAGTAGCTGCCCAGATGGTACGCCGAAGGGGCATTTGTCCGAATTGAGCTTAATGCGGTAACGATCGAGATTGGCGAATGTTTCGCGCAAGTCATCGATTAGAGAGGCTTCCTCCTTGGTTTTGATTACTATGTCGTCGACATAGACTTGGATGTTGCGACCCAGTTGCTCCTTGAGGCAAGCCTGCATGCACCGCTGGTAGGTGGCTCCCGCGTTTTTAGCCCGAAGGGCATTGTGTTGTAGCAGAACACACCGAAGGGCATTGTAAACGCGGTCTTCTCCTGGTCTTCCTCCTTCATTCGAATTTGGTTATAGCCTGAGTAGGCATCGAGGAAGCAGAGGAGCTCGCATCCAGCGGTGGAGCCGATGATTTGATCGATCCGTGGTAGCAGGAAGTGATCTTTTGGGCAGTGCTTGTTTAAAGAAGTGAAGTCCACGCACATCCGTAGGATATCCGTGTCCTTTTTTGGCACCAGCACCGTATTAGCGAGCCAAGTGATTTCCTTGATCTCGCGTATGAATTTGGCCTCGAAGAGTCTATTGATCTCCATTCCGACTGCCTTCACTCGTGGCTCAGACAGTCGCCTGATTGTTTGCTTGACTGGCCTTGCGTCGGGGTTGACGTTGAGTGCGTGCTTGGCGAATTCCCTGGGAACTCCTGGCATGTCCGCAGGACACCAGGCAAAAATTTCCCAGTGCTCACGGAGGAATTCGACGAGCGTGAGTTCCTATGCGAGACTCAAGTTGTTGGCGATGAGGGCCGTTTTGGCGGGATCTGACGGATGGACCTGCACTTTCTTTGTGTGCACAGATGAGTCGAAGTAGAGATCAGGTGAGCTTGGCCTATTCAGGGGAGGCAGACTGTTGTCTGTCGTTTCCTTCAATCGCGCGAGCTCTTCCTGCATGCCGAAGGACTGGGAGATTTTGTTGAATTCCCTGTCGCAACTGTCAGATCGCTCAAAGCTCCCGTTGATCGTGATGACTCCATTGGGACCTGGCATTTTCATCTGCAGGTAGGCGTAGTGGGGTACCGCCATGAACCTAGCGAACGCGACGCGTCCGAGGATGCAGTGGTATTGTGAGGGCCAGTCGACGATCTCAAAGTCGATGCGCTTGCGTCAGAAGTTCTTTGGCGTGCCGAATATGACGTCGAGGTTGATTTTGCCCAGGGGGTATACGCCTTTCCCTGGGACGATGTCGTGGAACGTTGTGTCCGATGCCTCAAAGCATCTTAGAGGGATCCTCATTGCTTGCAAGGTACTCGCAAATATGAGGTTGATGCTGCTTCCGCCATCCATGAAGACACGACTCATGTCGAAGCCTCCAATTTGCGCCTCGAGTACGAGGGGGCAATGACCTGGGCGAGGTACTTGAGGTGGGTGGTCGCGTTTATCGAAGGTAATGCACGACTCACTGCCACTGAGGTACTCAGTGGTGGATGGTGGCGAGTGCAAAGCCAAGTTGACTTGGCGAGTGATGGCTTCCTGCACCCTGTTGGAGGGGCGCCCCTTTTGGATCATCATGGTACCCATGGTCCGTGGGTACGGTTCTCCTCCGTGGTGCTGGTCCGGTGCAGCTCCGTTCGAGGGTGGCTGGCGGTGCGCCATGTGCCACGGCGCCTGGAGCGGCTCCGTAGCCTCTCTCGACTGCGTTGCGGTTCATCCGAACCAATCCCTCGTGTAGCTTGAGGAACTCGCAGCAGTCCTTGAGGAGGTGGCTGGACTTTCTCTTGCCGTCATGCTTGTCGATGTAGAAGTGTACCGTTCATGGCCTGGATAGTTTGTCACCGATGGAGGTCGCGGGTGCCTCGTCGCGAGTGTGGCGTTGCCACACTTGCGTGGTTTTCCCGGAGTCGCGATATCCGCCGCTGCGGTATCCGCTGTTGTGGTTGTCGTCGCGTCTATCAGCGTAGCCGGCTGCGACCATGTTGACGTCGTCGTGATCATCGTAGATGCGCATGCGACGCTTGCCCCGGTGGTCGCGTCTGCATTCGAGTTCCGCCTCCTCGTCGGAGTGAGCGCGGTTCTTCACCGAATCTTCTCCATTGGCCCACCGATTCGCGATCTCCATCAGGTGGTCGATGGTCTAGGGCTTCAAGCGGCCCAGCTCCTCCCTGAGCTCTAGGCGACGGACGCCACCGTTGAATGCATAAATCGCGCGGTCCTCCGAGATGTTTTCCGCAGAGTTCTTGATGATGGACCACCTTTGGATGTATGAGCGCAGCGATTCGCCAGATCTTTCCTGGCAGCATCTCAGTTCTTCGATTGATGCGGGCCGTTTGTACGTGCCCTTAAAGTTGCGCACGAAGTTGTAAACCAGCTCATCCCAACTGCGAATGGATCTGCGTGGGAGGTTATTGAGCCATGCTCGGGTGGCGCCCTGCAGCTGTAGCTGCAAACATTGCATGGCAGTACTTCGACTGCCTCTGTGGAGCCTGACGGAGGAGATGTGATCCTCTAGCCAGATTTTAGGGTCTTGTAGACCGTCGAATTTCGGATTCTCCGACGGGAGTTTAAACCCTTTAGGCATTCGCTTCTGCCTAATGGATCTGCTGAAGCATCTGGCGCCGTAGAGCTCCCCCTCTTCCTCTTCCGAGTCAGTCGACCGAGCACGTCGTGCCCTTGACTTGTCGATCTTGCGTTGCGTGAGGTCGTTGCGCGCATCGTAGTCGCGATCGTGTCGTCTTTGCGCACATCGTAGTTGCGTGGGCCGGTTTGCTCATTCATTATGCTGGGGGGGTCGACTGATCCCCCGTTGGCGCTATTACTGCCGTTGCCACCGTTGGGTGGATCGGTGCCATTGCCGGCGTTACCGTCGTTGCCGCGATTGGCGGAGGTGTCGTCTGCGTTGATAACGGTGCACATGAAGTGATTGGGGAAGCTGTTGCTTCCACAACTTTCAGATTCGGAACCGTAGGTTCCATCTTCTGTGGCCAGATCGCTCAGATCAGAGTCGTGACTGCTGTCGCTGATCGTGTTCTCGACTGCCACCGGAGCATTGAGCTCGCTGAGGGTGCCGATTGATGGAGGGAACCACGATGTCGGGGCAATCACCAGTGCTGTCGGCTGATCGGGCATGCGAAGCATGCCCATCTGGCCAACTTGGAAGCGGAAGCTCCCAATCGCCAGACTGATTCCGTCGCCCACGGATTCGAAGGATGCGCGGGTGGCAGGCGTGTGGACGGTGAAGTCGAATGCGCCGAAGAGCTGGCGAATCTCCGCTGTTGCGGAGTTGTAGATCGCAGTTGATGGAGCCGAAGAAGCCGCAACATCAGCACTCCCAATTCCCACAGACGGCGCCAATTGACGAGGGTTTAACTCATCAATGCCCATTGTTATGGACTTGGGTTTTGGAGATGGACGGAGCGCTGGAGACATCTATCGGCTAGCAAACAAGCACACAGGGGACAAAGGATTTACCTAGGTTCAGGCCTCATAGAGGTCCCTACTCCTGCTTCTGCTCGTGGAATTATCGAAGGAGTCGAAAGTTACAATGGTGCGGAGATGCAATCTAGCGAGGGTTGTGGAAACAAGGGTTGCGTGTGTCCTTCTCGCCGCCCCCTCCTAGCCTTTATATAGATAAGCTAGGTCTCAGGTAGCAGGTCGAGTCGGTTACAAGTTAGGGTTTTCCCCTTCAAACTTTCTATCTTTAGATTCTTCTTGTCCTTCAAGCAATCAAGAGTCTGTAGGTTACTCGAGTCCTTTCATCCGGGCCTTGGCGACACCGTGGGCCTGTACGTATTTAGACCGTATATACCAAGCTCGAGTACCTGTAGGGTATACCCATTTCAGCAGTTCTAAAATAACTGTTCTTAATAGAGCAAGGGATAGTTGGAATCCCTGGGTCTCCAAGTTTCTTAGGAACCTTACCATTGAAAGAATAATTAGCAAGCAAAGTGGAAATTTCTTCATTAGGGATCTTCCTTTTATTCGAGACAATGTCCTTCATATACTTTGAGTAAGGAGGCAATTTAATAGCACCAGTCAAAGGAATTTGCAAGAATAAAGGCTTCATCCACTCACAAAACTTATTATAGTGTTCATCTTCCTTTGACTTGTGTTTCTTATCAGGGAAAGGCATAGGTTTTTGGACCCAAGATTCTCTTTCACTACCATGTTTCTTAGCGATAAAATCTTCTTTAGTGTATTTAGTAGTCTTAGTGTGGTTTTCAGGTTCTTCTTCAACTTTTTCTTCATTAGGAACTTCATTTTCTTCATTACCACTTTCAGTTTCAGCATCAGAGATAGATATACTATTAGGATCTATAGCAGGTTCTGAGGATTCTTTAATAGTTTTATGTTTGTTTTTCCTTTTCTTACGAGTAGAACCACTATTTTCAGTTTGTTGAGAATCCTGCTCAATTCTTTTGGGATGCCCCTCGGGATATAGAGGATCCTGGGTAGCAGCACCACTTCTAGTTCTAATTTCATAAGCATGTTTTTCTTTAGCAGCATTAACTAGCAAGTCGTTTTGTACTTTAACGAGTTGATCTATTTAAGTTCGAACCATTTGAAAGTGTTTAACAATCATTTTAACATCATTAGAGGTTCTTTCCACAATATCTTTCAACTCAACAATAGCTCTAGTGTTTTCCATTAGATGATTTTGCACCCTTTTATTAAAGTTATCTTGCTTAACTATAAAGATATCAAATTCTTCTAAGCATTGATCAGGAGGTTTCAAGTAAGGGATATCACCTTCATCAAAGTGTTGGAGAGAGTGTACCTCAATAGTGGATGAGTAGGGAATAGGCTTACATAATTCTTCTATAGGAGGTAAATTCTTGACATCTGCAGCTTTAATTCCCTTCTCCTTAAGACATTTCTTAGCTTCCTTCATCACTTCATCATTTAATTCAATAACTCCCCTCTTCTTTGATGTTGGAATAGGCACGGGAATAGATGATTCAGGTACAATTACTTCAGGTATAGCTTGTTTAGGAGGAGTCCAATCTTCATAATTCTTGCTTATTTTAGCCATTAATTCCTCAGCTTCCTTAGGAGTCCTATTCTTGAAAACACAATCAGCACAACTATCTAGGTATGTCCTAGATTCCTCGGTTAGTCCATTATAAAATATATCAAGAAGCTCATTCTTAGGTAAAGGACTTCCAGCTTGTGCATGAACCAAAGCACAAAACCTTGCCCAAGATTCGGGCAATACCTCTTTTTCTCCCTGTTTAAAATCAAAAAGTTTCTGCAAAATAGCATGTCTAGCACTAGGAGGAAAATATTTCTGCAGGAAAGTACTAATCAAGCACTCAGGGCTATCAATAGATCCAGGAGGTAAATTACTAAACCATGTTTTAGCTTCTCCTTTCAGTGAAAAAGGAAAAATCTTAGCAACAAAATAAGTACGCATCTTAATATCATCAGAAAACAAGCCACTCATAGTAGAAAGTTCATTCATATGTGCTACCGCACTTTCATTCTTAGTCCCACAAAAAGGTTCTTTCTCGACAATAGCTATGTAAGATAGATCGAGAGAGAAATCATAATCTTCATCTATAATTTTTATGGGAGAAGCAGCAAACTTAGCATCAAGAGATAATTTGGGTTTAATAGTACGCCTCTCAAGGAGACTCTTAGCAGCGCTCCTATCATGGGTTTTCTTACATTCTTCAAAACTCATCGGTCATCTCAACATAATCTTCTTCAGTATCATAAAACTCACTAGACTCAGGTGAGCTAACGGGTGTGGTAGTGTTTTCATTAGGAGTTTCGGTATTTCCAGCTATAGTTCTAGCAATCGTAGCATCTAGGAAAGGACCTAATGAACCACTCTTATCAATCACAGTAGAAGCAGCATCATAAGTATCAGAAGTTTCAGATTCAGCAGTAGTAGCAGTGTGTGTAGCATGTGTATGTGGTGGTGTAACGAGCTTACTTATAACAGATGGTGAATCAAGAGCAGCAGAGGTGTTCAGAACCGTACCTCTTCTTGTAGTGGATGGTAAAATAGGAACCTTGCCATCACGAGACTTACCCATGATGGATGGATAGCAGCGAACAATAGAGAATCCAAGTGAACTTGATAAATAAAGCTATGCTCCCCGGCAACGGCGCTAGAAAATAGTCTTGATGACCCACAAGTATAGGGGGTGTATCGCAGTATTTTCGAGGGAAGTGAAACCCAATTTATTGATTCGACACAAGGGGAGCCAAAGAATATTTATAAGCCTTAACAACTGAGTTGTCAATTCAGGTGCACCTGGAAACAATCTTGCTCACAGCAGTTTATCAGTAGCAACAGTTTTGTAGTAGGAATAGTAAAGTAATAGCAGTAGCCAAACAAAGACAGTAGTAACAAAAGCAGTAAACAGTGGGATTCGAGTGCAGTAGGCATAGGGATGGATGGACGGGCGTTGCATGGACAAGACAATTCACATAGCAATCAGAACATAGGGAAATTGCAGATAAATAAGATAAAACACCTAAGTACTAGACAATCCTAGGCATGTGTTCCATATATAGTCATACGTGCTCGCAATGAGAACTTGCACAACATCTTTTGTCCTGCCAGCCCGTTTGCAGCGGGGCCTCTAGGGAACTACTGGCAATTAAGGTACTCCTTTTAATAGAGCACCGGAGCAAAGCATTAACACTCCGTGAACACATGTGATCCTCACATCAAAGCCTTTCCCTTCCGGTTATCCCGATTTCTGTCACTTCAGGGCCATAGGTTCCGGACAACAACGTGTGTATACAACTTGTAGATAAGACCAAGAACAATACTATCATAATGAATCAATAACATGTTCAGATCTGAAATCATGGCACTCGGGCCCTAGTGACAAGCATTAAGCACAACAAGTCGCAACAAAGTCATAAAGCACTAATAAAATATACTAGGCACCATGCCCTAACAATCTGATGCCATTACATGAACGATCTCATCCAATCCCTACCATCCCCATAGCCTACAGCGGGGGATTACTCACTCATAGATGGGGAAACATGGATGGTCGATGGAGAAGCGATGGCGATGATGATGGCGATGATCTCCTCCAATTCCCCGTCCCGGCAGGGTGCCAGAACGGAGTTTCTGGTACTGTTTCATGGAATCTGGTGGTGGCGGCGGAGCGGAACTCCTTCTGGAAAAACGTCGAACCCCCCGAAGTTTTTAGGTCAGAAGGCTCCTTATAGGCGAAGAGAGAGGCCGAGGGGGTACCTGGGGGCCCACACCCCCCCCTACCGCGGCTTGGCCTGGCCCGTGCCACCAGGTGGTGTGGCCACCCCAGGGCTCTTCTCTGTCTCGTATTCTGGCTCCTAGAGTCTTCGGGTGAAATAGGATTTTTGGCATATTTTCCAGGATTTTTCCTGATAGTTGATTTTCTGCACAAAAAATAGACACCAAGGCAATTCTGCTGAAAACAGCGTCAGTCCGCATTAGTTGCATCCAAATCACACAAGTTTGGAGGAGAAACAATAGCAAAAGTGTTCGGGAAAGTAGATACGTTTTGGACGTATCAGGGTGCAGCCGCCTCGGGCACCCCCTTGGCCTCCCCTTTCGCCTATAAGAAGCCTTCGATATAGAAACCCTAAGCACCCAATCAAAATTCCACGAAAGAGTCTGTAGCCGCCGTCATCTCCATCCCTAGATTGGGAGGGATCTGAAGCTCTTCCCGGCACCCTGCCAAAGGGGAGAGATCACCCTAGAGGCCTTCTTCATCACCATGCATGCCTACGGTGTGATGCGTGAGTAGTTCATCCCTGGACTATGGGTCCATGTAGTAGCTAGATGGTTGGTTCTTCTCCTTTGTGCTACCATGTTTAGATCTTGTGAGCTCCGTTCATGGTCAAGATCATCTATTTGTAATCCTACATGTTGTGTTTGCAGGGATCCGATGATATTGACATGCTATTTCAGATTGATTATTGATTCTATCATGTCTTTGTTATTTGTGATCTTGCATGCTTTCCGTTGTTAGTAGTTATCTTGGCCAAGTAGATGCTAGCAACTCCAAGAGGGAGTATTTATGCTCGATAGTGGGTTCATGCCTCTAGGAACCTGGGGAAGTGACAGAAATATCTAAGGTACTAGATGTGTTGTTGCTACTAGGAAGAAAACAGCAATCCTTTGTTCATAGAACAATCATATCGTTTACTTTACACACGTTGCTTAATGCAATTATCTGTTGCTTGCAACTTAATACTGGAGGGGGTTTGGATGATAACCTGAAGGTGGATTATTAGTCATAGATGCAGTTGGATTACGGTCTATGCATAATGTTGTAATGCCCAATCAAATCTCATAGGATTCAAGATGATTAGTATATACATGTATGCTTTCTCGATGTTTGTCAATTGCCCAGTTGTAATTTGTTCACCCAACATGTCATCTATCTTAAGGAGAATCACCTCTAGTGAACTATGGACCCCCGGTCCATTATTTTACATTCAATCTACAATCTACTATTTACTGTTTTCTGTTTACTTTCTGCAAGCTATTACTATCTTCCACACAATACGTTTAATCCTTTGTTTTCACCAAAACCGGTGAGATTGACAACCTCACTGTAAGTTGGGGACAAAGTTCTGTGGTTGTGTTGTGCAGGATTCCAAGTTGGAAACAACACCTTGGAGGTGTTTCCTTTCTCCTACTGGTTCGATAACCTTGGTTTCATAACTGAGGGAAAACTTGATGTTGTGCTCACCATACCTTCCTCTTGGGTTTCCCCAACGAGCTCGAATATATTTTCAGCCATCAGCTCATCATCGGAGGCTTGGGCCATGGTTTGTTCTCCTCCTGATTTACCATATGCTACGAGTTTGATAAGTAGATACATGTCTAATCCTGGTAAAGAATGCGGGAAGGCTGTTCAGTGGGTTTTTGGGTACCTTGTTGGTACTTCCAATGCTTGTTTGAAGTTTGGGAGGACTGATGAGGAACTCGTTGGCTATGTGGATTAAGATTTTGCTACCGAGTTGGATAAGAGAAGATCCCTCATAGGTTATGTGTTTAATGTTGGTGGTTGTGCTATTAGCTGGAAGGCTATATTGCAGGCTATTGTTGCACAATCTACTACTGAAGTTGAATACATGGCTATTGATGAAGCTTATAAAGAATCTTTTTGGTTGAAAGGTTTGTTTGCCGAGCTTTGTGGAGATGATTCTTGCATTACTTTGTTTTGTGATAGTCAAAGTGCCATATACCTTATAAAAGATCATATGTTCCATGAGAGAACTAAGCACATTGATGTCAAGTACCATTTTGTTAGAGACATTGTTGCTCAAGGTATATTAAATGTATGCAAGATCAGCACTCATGATAATCATGCTGATATGATGACTAAACCTATTCATGTTGCTAAGTTAAGTTTGAGCATAGCTCAAACTTGGTTGGTTTAACTGATTATCCCATGTGGATATTAGTGCCAAAAGTATTTGCTTTGTTTGTTCATGGAGATGATTGATGTTTATGCTACAAGAAGGAATTTGTCTCGAGGTGGAGTTTGTTAAAGTATGATCCAAATTCATTAAGGAGGCTAACTTTTGACGAGCGGAGCGAGGCCCATCGCCAGAGGCTTGAGCCGAGTACGAATCGTTTAAGATCTAGGTTTCGATCGATATATACCTCTTGTAAGCCGCCGGCTGGGATAAGTTGTATCTGTGAAATCTCTGGTGTTGTGTAAAAACTCCCCGATATAGTGAAGTTTCGCTGGCCGGCACCCGTGGTTTTACTCTCTTTGCTGGAGAGGTTTTTCCACGTTAAAGTTGTGTCCCCATGCTACGATTTCTTTTTCATTCTTTGTTATTTGCATGTCACATATCTAACAAGGAGCTTGACCAATTGAGACCAAATGAGAATCATGACTTGGTCTCTTGGGCGATGGAACCTTCTAGGCAATTTTCAGTTGCCTCCCTTTACCGTAGACCAGCGCTAGGTAATGTGGATCCTTTCGCCAAGACCATACGGAAAGCCAAAATTCCTCAAAAAATTAAGATCTTCACCTAGTAGCTGGACAGGGGCAGACTTCCAACAAATGCTCAACTTCTCAAGAGACATTCTGGACGTGATGATAATTGTGCCCTTTGTGGCGAGACCAATACGGTATCGCATTTTTTTTTCAATCGTGTCTTGGCTAAATTTATTTGGAGTGGGGTTAGAAATATGTTGGAGGTTTAGTGGAAACCTACCTGCTTTGCGAATTTCTTTGAAATATGTGTTACCTTGTCCAACAAGGCTCAAATATGGATTTGGATCCTTTTTGCGGCACAAGGTTGGACTCTTTGGTATGTGGGCAATAAATATTCTATTGAGGCTAAATTCCCTCGCCAACCTGCTGAATATATCTTTAAAATGTCTCTATTTCCATAGCAGTGGTGACCGTTGTTCACAAGTAAAGATGTTGGCATTGTGGAGGTGATGCTGGACCTGCTAAAGAAACTATGCCAAGACACTCATACACCTCCACCCCAACCATCTACAAGGCATGCGCTAGTCTCTAGCTTTTTTCAAAAAGGGGAATGAAACCTCGGCCTCTGCATCAGTAGATACACACAGCCTTTTATTGAAAGTTCACCATATAGAGTTCTTACAAAGTTTAAAACAAAACTAAAGATCGCTGAGATTTTATACAAGAATCAACCAGTGGAAAATTAAAAGCATGCAACAATTAAGCATCCTGTAATCGAATAAAATGCTTCTAGCCATCCTGGCTCAAGAAATCCTGAGTGACCCACAGGAGTTGGTTGCATCCAGTATCCATAGCATCCCGTTGGTCGTGGGGTTGTAAAAAATCCCATAGCTGCACCCAGTGTGCCACCATATAAATAACCTGCATAATATTAAAAGATTTTTTTTGTTAAATATTATATCATTACTGCATTTCCAAATGGACCAACATAAGGACAAAACACTAATGTGAATTCTATCCATAGATGTCCTATCAACTCCATTTAACCAATTCCCAAACATATTTGTTACATTAGCCGGAGGGGAGGTTATAGTAAAATACACAATACGCTAGAAATGACTAGCAAAAGGACACTATATAAACAAATGCTCTATGGTTTCTTGATATCCATAGAAACAACATTTGGTACACATGACCCAATTCCTTTAAATCAAGTTATCTTTTGTTAGCAACACTTTGTTATTGAGAAACCATATAAAAATCTTAATTTTTATTTTCCAATGATACTTCCAAAGAAAGACCATGTGATCATTTATAAGATCCTCATACATGGATTTCACGGAGAAGACACCAGAGGTCGTTAAGTTCCACACGAACCTATCTTGATCCTTTGATAGTTGTATCATCATAAGTCTCTGGCACAAATGTAGCCACGCGGTCCCCTTGTTACCAGCAAGTATTCTCCTGAAACCAATGTTCGGTGGTACTTGCCCCGGTACATATGCAGTGGTAACGTTTTCCTGTTGCACAATATTATAAAGAGATGGGTATTGATGTGCTAATGGTGTATCTCCCAGCCATGTATCCTCCCAAAACCTAGTGCTAGAACCGCTGCGGATTTGGAAATGACATCTAGTAAATAACTCACTCTTTACACACATAAGTCCTTTCCAAAAGGGGGAATCAGTCGGTTTCGCTTGGACCTCAGAGAGTGTTTTCTGGCTAAGGTACTTGTTGTATAGAAATTCTTGCCACACCCCTTCTTTGTTAATAACTTTAAAAGGCCATTTTCTTAGTAAACATTTATTCTTAAGCTCAAGTACCTCAATACCAAGATCCCCCTTGGTCCTTAGGTCGACATATCATATTCCACTTCATTAGTCTATACTTTCTTTTATTTTCATCACTTTACCAAAAATGTAAGACCTATAAAAATCTAGTCGCTTCCTTACCTTTAGCTATTTCCAGAAACGACAACATGGACATCAGTAAACTTGTTAAAACATAAAAAGCGGTAAACTTGTTAAAAGCAAGTCTCCAGCTAACTAGCTCTTTAAGTATGTGGAACCTTGTAACCTCAGGCTATTAATTTAATATCGATCAGTGATGCCTTTTATCTAAAAAGGTGTTGGTGACAACATGGCCCTGCTAACATTGGAGTTTATCTCCAAGAAAACAAAGTGTGGTGATGCGCGTACATACCCTTCAGTCATGCGTCAAAAAAAACATGAGCGAAGAAAACCATCCACTAGTAGAAAAAGGATCTTTGGTCCATCACCCAAATGCCATCTGTCCTAGCTCGGCTCGCAAATCGGGACCAATGACAAGCCTCCGTCCCGGTTCGTGCCGCCTGGAGATCGTTCCTAGTTCATTTCGAAGAATCCGTCCCGGTTCGTGGCATGAACCGGGACCAATGCCCCCGCACGTGGCACGTGGCGTTCTGCGGAGCATTGGTCCCGGTTCATGCCACGAACCGGGATCAAAGACCCTCCCCTGGCTATAAATAAGCCCAGCCCTTTGCCCTTTGCCACCAAATTTTGATGGATTGTGTGTGAGGTGTGGGTGCTAGATTTTTTTCCTTTGATTGCACACAAGGTGTTTGACGAAATATCTGAGCCACACTTAAGTTCGCACAACACGGTATCCTCGGCCAAGGTTAGCAACCTTATCTTCTTTATATGTAACTGATACAAAAATATTGCATGTGTCCATGTAGGGTGGTCATTTCACTATTCACGATGTTATTGTAATGGTTAATTATTATGATGCAGATCGATGCACGGATGCAATGGATGTACGACGACCAACACGATTCCGATTTTATTGCAGGCCTGCATAAATTTATCGATGTGGCTAAGGCAAACAAAGTGGATAATTTTATGCCTTGTCTCTGCGTCGACTATCGAAACGTGGCGGAGCACTCTGTCCCGAGAATCCTTCAAAGCCATCTGCTTTGGAGAGGTTTCATGCCCATATATTATTGTTGGGCCATGCACGGAGAAAGAGGGGTTAGGCTGGAAGAAAATGAAGAAGAGTAGGATGATGACAGCTATCCTATGTCCCATCAAGAATACGGTGATACTGCAATGGAAGACAATAAAGAAGAGGGAGGCGGCAATGAAGAAGAACAACGGGCATCGGATGAGCCCGCTGATGGTCTTGGTCGGGTCATTTCTAATGCAAAGCAACAATGCGATACATAAAGGGAGAAGCTTAAGTTAGAGGCCATGCAAAAGGATCACAAAAAGTTGTTGTACCCAAATTGCGAAGATGGCAGCACAAAGCTCGGTACCACACTTGAACTGCTGAAATGGAAGGCAGAGGCTGGTTTATCTGATAATGGATTTGAGAAGTTACAGAAAATAATGAAGCCGAAGCTTCCAAAGGATAACGAGCTACCCGAGACAACGTACCAAGCAAAGAAGACTATCTGCCCTCTAGGATTAGATGTGGAGAAGATACATGCATGCATTAATGACTGTATCCTGTACCGCGGTAAGAAGTACGAGAATATGGATAAATGCCCGGTATGCACTGCATGTCGGTACAAGATCAGACAAGATGACCCTGGTGATGTTGAGGGCGATGACGAGCCCCCCAGGAAGAGGGTTCCTGCTAAGGTTATGTGGTATGCTCCTATAATACCACGGTTGAAACGTCTGTTCAGAAACAAAGAGCATGTCAGGTTGTTGTGATGGCACAAAGAAG
Source organism: Avena eriantha (assembly GCA_910589775.1). Lineage (NCBI taxonomy): Eukaryota > Viridiplantae > Streptophyta > Magnoliopsida > Poales > Poaceae > Avena > Avena eriantha. The sequence continues at coordinate 215,839,053 of OU342744.1, read as the reverse complement.
AGCGTAAGAAAGACGGGAAACTGAGACACCCCGCCGATGGGTCGCAGTGGAGAAACATCGAGAAAAAGTACTTGAACTTTATAGGTGACGCGAGGAACTTATGGTTTGGTCTAAGTATAGACGGCATGAATCCTTTTGGGGAGCAGAGCTATAGTCACAGCACCTGGCCAGTGACTCTATGTATCTAAAACCTTCCTTTTTAGTTGTGCATGAAGCGGAAGTTCATTATGATGCCAGTGCTCATCCAAGGACCAAAACAACCCGGCAACGACATTGATGTGTACCTAAGGCCATTAGTCGATGAACTTTTGCATTTGTGGGCAGAACCAGGTGTAAAGGTGTGGGATGAGCACAAACAGGAGCCATTTGACCTACGAGCGTTGTTGTTCGTAACCACCAATGATTGGTCTACTCTTAGTAACATTTTAGGACAGTCAGACAAGGGATACAATGCATGCACGCACTATTTAGATAAGACTAAAGGTACATATTTGGATAAATGTAAGAAGGTTGTGTACCTGGGGTGTCGTAAATTTCTTCCAACCAATCATCAAGTAAGAAAGAAAGGCAAGCATTTCAACGATGAGGCAGATTACCGGAAGAATCCGAAGCTCCCTAAAGGTGGTGATGTATTTGGTATGGTGAAGGACCTAGAAGTAATCTTTGGAAAGGGTCCCGGCGGTCAATCTGTTCCGAAAGACCCCATTACCGGACACACGGCCATGTGGAAGAAGAAATCTATATTTTGGGAGCTTGAGTATTGGAAAGACCTAGAGGTCTGTTCTTCAATCGATGTGATGCACGTGACAAAGAATCTTTGCGTGAACCTTCTAGGCGTCCTGGGCATGTATGGGAAGACAAAAGATACACCAGAAGCACGGGAGGACCAGCAACGTATCCAAGACCCATACAACAAGCATACTGATAAAGGCCGCCAATACTTAAGTAGCTATGCTCTTACCAAAGCAGAGAAGGAAATCTAATTTGAATGCCTGAGCAGTATCAAGGTCCCGGCTGGCTTCTCGTCAAATATAAAGGGAATAATAAATATGGTAGAGAAAAAATTCCAGAACCTGAAATCTCATGATTGCCACGTGATTATGACGCGGTTGCTTCTGGTTGCATTGAGGGGGATTCTACCGAAAAATATTCGAGTACCCATTGTGAAGCTATGTGTATTCCTCAATGCAATATCTCAGAAGGTAATTGATCGAGAAAGTCTAGAAAGGATACAGAAGGATGTGGTCCAATGTCTTGTCAGTTTTGAGTTGGTGTTCCCCCCCGTCCTTCTTCAATATTATGACGCATCTCTTAGTTCACCTAGTCGAAGAGATTTCCATTCTCGGTCATGTATTTCTGCACAATATGTTCCCCTTCGAGAGGTTCCCCTTCGAGCGATCATAGGCAAGAGATCGACATATGCGACAAAGGATTCATACCCTAAACCCTAAACCCTAAACCCTATGTAAATCTATGTAATGTATGAAAACTTTATGTGATGTATGAAAACTTTATATGAGACCACGCGAAGGTTTCACATTGTTTGGATCATTAAACTTGAAGTGGATATCTGATGAAATAGCATGTTGTGAACCTCCTGCCGATTCGGTACTTGTAGTTCAAATCTGGGCAACCTCCTGCCGATTCGGTAGGAATTTGTCTTTTTCATGAGGGATGGACGGAAAGGTTCCAGATACACCGGTTGGGAAATTGTCCATCTAAGGTGGTCTAGTATTTTTGAAAAATGGGTTGGTACCAATACCAAACTTTAATTTGGTGGTTGCTTCACAGAACACCCCGGTTTCGGGACCTCAAAAATGTAAATTGGCTATTTCGTGCGTCGATACGGAAAACTTCCTCCTGCAACATCGTACGCCATCCCAAGATGCACATGTGTGCACAATATGGGCACATTATCACAAACTATGCCCTGATTCTAGCCATAACATTGGTGGTTTGACCTAAATGCCATGAAACCTCGAACATGATAGGTCATTTTGTGAAGGATTTTTTATGATGTTTGCAATTTTTCAAGTTCAATATTGTTCCTTGCAACTATGACACATAATATGACACCACGCGAAGGTTTCACATTGTTTGGATCATTTTTTAATTTCTTATACCCGTTTCAAACTATCTTCAAAACGACGGGCATGAAGCTTCTTAGCCCGTTGCTGAGCCCCACTGAACTTGAAGTGGATCTTCGATGAAATAGCATGTTGTGAACCTATAAATTATTTAAAAAAATCACAAGCATTATATCATGTACTTTTAGTTCAAATCTGGGCAACCTCCTACCGATTCGGCAGGAATTTGTCTTTTTCATGAGGGATGGATGGAAAGGTTCCAGATACACCGGTTGGGAAATTATCCATCTAAGGTGATCTAGTATTTTTGAAAAATGGGTTGGTACCAATGCCAAACTTTAATTTGGTGGTTGTTTCATAGAACACCCCGATTTCGGCACCTTAAAAATGGAAATTGGCTATTTTGTGCGTCGAAAAGGAAAACTTCCTCCTGCAACATCGTACGCCATCCCAAGATGCACATGTGTGCACAATATGGGCACATTATCACAAACTATGCCCTGATTCTAGCCATAACATTGGTGGTTTGACCTAAATGCCATGAAACCTCGAACATGGTAGGTCATTTTCTGAAGGATTTTTTATGATGTTTGCAATTTTTCAAGTTCAATATTTTTCCTTGCAACTATGACACATAATATGACACCACGCGAAGGTTTCACATTGTTTGGATCATTTTTTAATTTCTTATACCCGTTTCAAACTATATTCAAAACGACGGGCATGAAGTTTCTTAGCCCAGGGCTGAGCCCCGATGAACTTGAAGTGGATCTCTGATGAAATAGCATGTTGTGAACCTATAAATGATTTTTTTTTAAATCACAAGCATTATATCATGTACTTGTAGTTCAAATCTGGGTAACCTCCTACCGATTCGGCAGGAATTTGTCTTTTTCATGAGGGATGGACAGAAAGGTTCCAGATACACCGGTTAGGAAATTGTCCATCTAAGGTGATCTAGTATTTTTTTTAAATGGGTTGGTACCAATGCCAAACTTTAATTTGGTGGTTGCTTCACAGAACACCCTGATTTCGGCACCTCAAAAATGGAAATTGACTATTTCGTGCGTCGAAAAGGAAAACTTCCTCCTGCAATATCGTAAGCCATCCCAAGATGCACATGTGTGCACAATATGGGCACATTATCACAAACTATGCCCTGATTCTAGCCATAACATTGGTGGTTTGACCTAAATGCCATGAAACCTCGAACATGATAGGTCATTTTGTGAAGGATTTTTTTGATGTTTGCAATTTTTCAAGTTCAATATTTTTCCTTGCAACTATGACACATAATATGACACCACGCGAAGGTTTCACATTGTTTGGATCATTTTTGAATTTCTTATGCATGTTTCAAACTATATTCAAAACGGCGGGCATGAAGCTTCTTAGCCCAGGGCTGAGCCTCGCTAAACTTGAAGTGGATCTCTGATGAAATAGCATATTGTGAACCTATAAATGATTTTAAAAATAAATCACAATCATTATATCATGTACTTGTAGTTCAATCTGGGCAACCTCCTACCGATTCGGCAGGAATTTGTCCTTTCATGAGGGATGGACGGAAAGGTTCCAGATACACCGGTTGGGAAATTGTCCATCTAAGGTGGTCTAGTATTTTTGAAAAATGGGTTGGTACCAATTCCAAACTTTAATTTGGTGGTTGCTTCACAGAACACCCCAATTTCGACACCTCAAAAATGAAAATTGGCGATTTCATGCGTCAAAAAGGAAAACTTCGTCCCGCAACATCATAAGCCATCCTAAGATGCACATGTGTGCACAATATGGGCACATTATCACAGACTATGCCCTGATTCTAGCCATAACGTTGGTGGTTTGACCTAAATGCCATGAAACCTCGAACATGATAGGTCATTTTATGAAGGATTTTTTATGATGTTTGCAATTTTGCAAGTTCAATATTTTTCCTTGCAACTATAACACATAATATGACACCACACAAAGGTTTCACATTGTTTGGATCATTTTTGAATTTCTTATGCCCGTTTCAAACGAGTTAGTGCATTTTTAATTGAAAATGCTAAAATTGTTAATAGTTTGTATAGTCAGAATAAATATTTTTAAAAACAAAAAATGATTTTGGATTAGTTATTTAAATAGATGCACTTTCCTGTTGAAAGTTTTTTCAAATTCCAAATTATGCAATAAATATTTGTTAATGCAATTTTAATTTAAAATAGTAAAATTGTATAGTTAAAATAAAAATATTTGAAAATAGAAAATGGTTTTTGATTAGTTATTTAAATTGAAGCACTTTCCTGTTAAAAGTTTTTTGAAATTCCAAATAAATAATCATTTTAAATTGAAACATCTTATTAATTAAAGAAGAAAAGAAATTTGAAAAGAGCGGGAACACCAAAAGTTTGCCAAAAAGCTGAAAAAGGGGTCATCGGTCCCGGTTCGTCCTACCAACCGGGACCAATGACCCTGGGTGTGCACGCGCACGTGGTGGCCCCAGGAACGCTCCACCCCCAGGACATTGGTCCTAGTTCATCCCATCAATCGGGACCAATGCATCAAAGGTCCCGATTGATGCGATGAACCGGGATCGATGGCATGTACTATATACAGCGCCGACCCTTCTTCCTCCCCAACTCCCCCAAATCACAGAGCACATCGACGCGGCTAAGGAAAAATTGCGGTGGAGCAAATTCATGTCGTCAGGCTACCCAAATCCAGAGCCGCTTCACGCCGTCGACGCCCGCCACCGCCACGCCACCACCGTCGACGTCCGCCATGCAACCGCTGCCCGCGTCAGATTCCCATGGAGGAGGAGGTTGTCGCCGCGTCCGCGCGCGCCCGTGGAACCTCCCCCCGACGGTAGGAACCTCCCCGCCGCTCTCACCTTTCCCCAGGGCTTCTACAGGACCCTAGTTAACCCCCACACCCCTTCAATTTGTCTAGGACCCATCGGAGCTGCCCGACGACGAACTCCCGGGCCGGCCGCACGCAGTCACCATCGAGCCGGAGGTTCTCGCCGCCGCCATCAAACGTGGAGTACGCCGACAGCTTCGTCTCATCGCCCTGAACCCGCTGGTGCCCTCTACCGGCTGTTTCTCGCACAGCCGCTCGCCACCGGCCGTTTTTCTAGTGAGGAAACCTCCCGGGCGTGCTTTGTTTGTGTTGGAGTAGTTGGGCCGGCTATTCCAAAAAAATTAAATGGTCTAATGTTTAATTACCTGCAGATACATGCAAATGTACACGCAAATGTTTGAAATATGTACACACAAACGTTTGAAAATATGTGTACACGCAAATTAATGTTTGAAATATACACGCGCAAAATGAATTTGTAAATGTTTCATGTGATATATGAGTTGCAATTTGTTGCTAAGTGTAGCATATGTGAAGGATGTGATTTTTTGCTCATGTGATAAGATGAGTTGTAAAAATACTAAGGATACGAATTAGTAGAAATTTTAGGTTTTGACATATCAACATATCGCGGCTATGATACTATGGATCCAACACATTATCGACATATCGAAAAATCGAAATTTTAGGTTTTGACATATCGACATATCGCGGCCCATGTTGCGAACCCCTCCCGACGCCGCGCCGCCTCTCAAAAAGAAGGAAAATATTGCATTTTATTCTTCTATAGAACTATTGCATTTTATAAAATAAGTGCATAGTATTTTGTATTATTTGCATTATAGTAACTTGCAAATCTTAATTTGCAGATACTATGGATCCAACACACCAAGATACTATGAATCCAGAACATCATGAAAACATCCTCCACGGAATGATCTGTGAAAATGAATTTATCGATGTCGATGTCACCAAGACGTTTCTGAACGAATCCGGTGAGGGAGATGAGTCTCTCAACCGAGGAGACCGATCCGGTGAGGTAGAAGGCGAAGCTTGGGATGGGGGAGAAGCCGACGAGGGAGAAGGCAACGGCTCTAGCGGAACCTTAAATCTCCCAAACTCCGGCGAGGTGTACATATGTATTTTCGTAATTAAAATGCTGCTGTCTATATATATATATACATGCATATATTAACACTCTTTCTTCTTTTAGCCCTCCGGATCGAGAACTTCTTCCGTAAGAACGAAACGAGGCCCAACAAAAAAGTTGGCTGACACTGTGAGGTATAGGATCGAAGTGGTCGGTGTAGACGGCAAACCGCAAGCTCTTGACGATGTCGCAAAAAAAATTGTCAAGCAATGCGGAGTTCTTGTGAGGGACTACATCCCGATCACCGTTCAAGAATGGAATCGGCCAAGCGGCGGTGGAGTCCCGTATGTCGGCGACATCGCCAAAGATAAGCTTTTTACCAAGCTCATGATTAATTTCCTCCTACCGAGGCCAGATGTGAATCTAGATAAGGAGGAGAGAGCAAAAAAGGAGCTTGTTCAAAGAGTCAAGAAGTTTGCTCTCATCAAGATGGCCGAGGCATTCAAGAACTGGAAGAAGAAACTGTAGAATAACTTTGTCAAGGTAGAGAAGACTCTGGATTTCAATCAAGGCAGCTATGCTAAGTTAAGACACCAGTGGGCTGATTTTGTGAAGTACAAGACATCGGAGAAAGCTTTGGAAAGGTCTAGAATAAATACGGAGAACGCTGCTAAGAAAGTGTACCATGGCCTACTGGCTACGCCGCTTGCATACCTAAGTGGGATGCACTTGAGGTTAAGTATATTGCTGCCGGGATCAGACCAGAGCCCACAACATGGACACCACGGGCGAGAAACTGGTTTTACGGCCATGGGGGCACGTTGGACGAAGAAAGGAGGGCAATATATAATCAGAAACACAAAGATCATCCTCTACTGCCCATCGACGATATTAGAAATGCAGTACATGATGTTGCAGCGGGACGGTTCATTTCCGATAGAGAGAACGACAAGCTCACACGCGCTCCTAAAAATCCTGAACACAAAGGATGAGCACGAGGCACACCAGGCTCCAAGTCATGGAATGTTGCCTTCCCCGCGGAAATGAAGAGATATCCCAATAAAAGCCATCAGAGGAGAAAGGAAAGGGAGGCAGCTGAGAAAGCGGCTGCTGCAGACCGGCTACATAATGTAGAAGAAGCATTAAATCGGCACCAGGATCAACTCGACAGACTTAGCCAGCAAGGTATTAGCGGTCAATCTCAGCGGCATATGGTAGAAGCTGCATTCGATGGTACCGGTGCCCTATCGAATAAGAAAAGCAGTGTCGCTTCCACGCAGCTTCAGGGTGTTGATGATGATGCACTGATGACGACGGCTCCTCCTAAATGGTACCCAGTGGATGATATCACGGAGAGCACAGCTTGTGAGCTAAAGGTGCAAGTTATGAACTTAAGGGTGACGGCGACGGTCGACATGGCCGTACCAATTGCGCTTAACCCAACTTGGTATTGCAGACCGGTTCCAAAAGGGTACGCTGTTGTCACGGTGGATGATGTGAAGCAAGATTTTGAGGAGCTGGAGCCAGACCACGCTGCAGCGGAAGATATGGAGCTGATTGAACTAGGAGAAGCCAAAGGGGGGACTGTTGTATGGCCAAAGGAGCACATCGTGCTTCCAAATTATGTGCTGCCAAGGCCACTCACTTCTCAGAGCAGCAATCCACCTTCGTCGCCACCTCACCATTCTCCAGCGCAACCGGCGCCTTCATCGCCTCACCACTCAGCGCAGCCATCTCCACCGCCGCCTCAGCCGTTTCCGCTGCCGCCTCAGCCGTCTCCGTCCCCTGAGCCTCAGAGACAAAAGCGGAAGTATACTAAGAGGGGCAGCACCAGCAGTAGCAGCAAGAGCACGTTCCGATCACCGAAATGTAAGCTATCGCCCCTCCCAAGAGTACCTCGTAAGAATATAAAGAAGCTACCTTGCGAGAAGACAGATGAGGAAATTGCTGCGGCCGCAGATGCCCATTATGAAAAGTGGAAGATTGACATGGCTAACAAGAAAAAGGCGATAGAGTCATTCTTCCCGGTCACCATAGAAGATAAAGCCAAAGTAGCCAGGTTTAAGATTCAGCTTCACCAACCCATAGCGCTCACATCAGACTATAATCGCTCTATTACCAAGTCGGCTGAGAAAAGAGCGGAGAGTTAGGAAAGAAGTTGCCCAGCTCGGACAATAAAAAGATCAATCGATCGAACTGCTCAAAGTGTACGATATCAATGAGTGGAGAGCCCAGGAGCGACATGATCCGAACATTGATTATTCAACTGTACGGAGAAAAGGCCAAAATATATGGACTGTCTATTACTGAGTACATGAGCCGTATGGATGAGTTCGAGGGGTACCAACAAATAGCATACGTATATCGACACGGGGCTCCTCTCGTCAAACCCGAGTTAGTCAAAGATCTACCAAAAAAAATACGAAGATTGCATAAGTGGTACATGCAAGCCTCTGCTGAATCCAAAAACTGGATCTATGCTGGATATAAACACCACCATTACGGTCATGGAGATGGCTTCCTACTGATTGAATTTTCAGAATTATTTCAGTTTTATCAACAAGACGCCCTCGACAAAACTATCGTCAGTGCCTATTGTTTGTAAGTATTATTAATTTCTGTAATTAAGTCTTTCTAGCTTAGCTCGTTCGTTGCCTGTATGATCTTACTCATCACTATACTAATTATATATGCAGAATGAAGATTCTCGAATGCAATAAAGGACAAATCTATGACCTTGGGTTTGTTGACTGCAATTTCGTTCATAAAGTTACTCTAAAAACAAAATCCAAAGAGATAGAGGATAACTTGGTACAAGCGTTGACGTATTTCGGCAATAGAAGGGAAATACTATTTCCTTACAACGCTAGGTGAGTGTTACTGTCTTATACACATTCTATTTTCGCTTACTCGATGTTAAGCGTATAATTGACTCGTGTTATATTCTGTTAGTGTGTTAGTGTGTCTAGCTTCCACTATATTATGTTAATCATTGTCGTTGACCAAGGAGTAGTAAAAGTCATGGACTCGAAACGCACACCTTTAGAAAAGTGGGCGAACATGCAGGAATGCCTTAGAAACGGTTCACCGCCAACACTAGGGGTGTTTAGAAGTCGGAGCTTACATTTCAACCATTAATTGTAAGTACTACTTGCTAGATCCACACATCTCTTTGATTCTTAGTTTCAATACCATTATCATGCTTGATTATTATTTTGATTGAACTCCGTTCTCCTAAAGTGCTTGAGGCAGGAAGCCGGAAATAACTTATGTGGATACTATATCTGTGAGTTCATTCGTCAGATGACCAAAAAGAAGGGCGCAGACCGAAACTTCAAAAAAATTGAAGTACGATAAACAATAATCACAACTTTATTTTATTACCACCAATTGTGTTTAGTTTCATTCATATATATTGATCCCCTTCTTTAAATTAGATCGAACGGATACAGGACGGTCTTTTATCACAAGAACGCGTGCAAACAATTCAAGAGAAAATTGTCGGATTTTTATTAGAACATGTCATAGATCCAAAAGAAGAATACTATTACCCGGTTCATTTGGAAGGGTGAAGTGTAAAAAAAGAAGATGTAAATTAGATTAAATTCATGTGAGTACCGTTTGTAATATGTTTCGACCAAGTACGACGAATGAGACGGTGTATAATATATTTGTGACCATGATGTGTAATATATATATATAGCGTGGTTCCTTCATTATTATTGTATGTAGTACCATTAAATTGAATACAAAACACCAAATAAATAAATGAAAAAAAACACAAAACCATGCCGTGGTAAAAAATAGCCCGAAATGCAGAGACCAGCGATCCCGGTTCGTGCCACGAACCGGGACCAATAATCCACCCCCTCGTTGCGCGCGCGCACACGTGAAGACCCATCGATCCCGGTTTGTGCTAGAACCGGGACCGACATTGGTCCCGAGTAATTGATCCCGGTTCCCGGGATGAAGGGGTGGTTTTGCACTAGTGATCAGGGGCAATCTTATCTCAGTCGATCACTGGTATTCGCGATCGCTGGTACGCACGTATTGGAGATCAGGTCGACGCCATAAATGTTGCCCATGCAAGGATACATGATTGATTTCCTCTACTACTACTACTCATCACTGGTACTCCCTCCGGTCCGGTTTATTAGGCACGCACGTAGTTTAAGAAAATGTTTGACTATCAATTTTGACCAATAAAATATACAATATGTGTCCTAAAAAATATACCATTAGAAACTTTTTTTAAAGGTGAATCCGATGATATAATTTTTGTGATTTATTATAAAAAATTATTAACTAAAATTAATGGTCAAAACTTTCTTAAACTACGTGTGTGTCTAATAAACCGGACCAGAGGGAGATAGCTATGGGTGTGTATAGATAGCTATAGGTGCAGCGGGCTGGTGATTAAATGAGACACGTTAGGCGAGCATGGCTCGATGATGGTGTGTCGTTTCGCATGGCAGCAGCTTGCAGAGTGATCACACTGCCTGGTCTGACTTGACATTTTCCTCTTTGCAAGCAAAGACACGTACGGTAGTATACAAGTATTCTACGACTGCATATATATTATACTATACAATAGACTTTTATTCAGAAGCCAGAATCGTTTGAAAAGCAAGAGAGAAAATTGGAAGAACTGCAACAGTTGGAGCGGCTGACCACTCATATACTGCCGAAATAATACACCTAACAATATAGAATGGGAGGAAGAAACGTACTGTATATATGTCATCTCTTTTACTTATCTACTTAACCAAGTGATAGCATAAAATACTACTCCGTACTAGTATTATAATCGTAGAGAAAGTTATTCTTGAGAATGTTACGCATGATCATTCTTTCTCTTCCGACTGATCAAATACGTGTACCCCATTTGTCACCGCCAACCAAAAGACAGATCGGCGTCACCCCCTGTGTTGTAGATTCCAGCGCCATTAGTCATCATCTCTTGAAAAGGCATGATTCAATCCCATTCTCTCACTTTCTGACTGAGCAAATACCCTGTTTTTTGTCACCGCCAACACATCAACAAAGACTGACATCACACCCCTGTGTTGTAGCCTTGTAGGTGCCACTGCCATCAGTCATCTATTTCGCTGTGCCACGTAGCGTGTATTTCTGCGACACGGAGAAGAGAGATCACAGCGCAAGACTTTCCAAGATTACAAGGGACAAGAACATTAAGTGCTACTACAAGAGACATAGGCAGATGCAGCAGAGCTGCATATCTATACACATGTTGTAGTATACATGATCGTGAGGTGGCATGTGTGTGCCTGCTGTACACGCACATGGATTAGTAATTTCAGAGTAGAACCTACAGCTACAGCTTAGCAAAGAAACGGGGTCGGGGCCGGGACACTGGAAACTGTACGTAACGGGATGAGATTGTCCTTTGGGTACTACACTACTGATGAAAGATCGAGTGGTGTTGCATTGAAGATTCAGAGGTCAGTGCCATGTCCGCGATACTACATGCTACAGCAAAACCTAGCATTCATGCACCGGCAGGCATGGCCAGGCGCAACAATATTAGTATTTGTTTGTTGCCATTGTCAAAATTAAAGATAAGGTTAAGATAATAAGATTTCATTTTGCTGCCGTATAATATAAGTACGTACGTACGTGGAGCAGACAAACACCGAGACTTATTACTTCTAGATGAACAACCGAGACTTAATCCATGATGGATTTATGCGTGATCATAACGGTGGTAATATAACCCGCAAAAAAAAAAACGGTGGTAATATAGACGACTAGTAGATGATATTTTTATCTCCATTTCGGTGGCCACAGAATGTTTATCTCTTGCGAGAAGTAGGATTTATTTTAAAAACGACCGTCATGTCAAGCTACAATGATATATATAACGGAATTAATCTAGAGGATACAGAAAATTAAAGGTGTCCAAGAATTAATGGGGTCTACAGTAGTAATGGCCGGATGAGTGGCGTTGGGCCGTAGAACTCCTCTATATATACTACGAGACATACGATGCAGTCTCGACACCTAATTTAAACCCAAACAAAGATATATCTTGTCTATCTCGTCTCTCGGTCTCGTAGTACAAAGGAGACTACGTGCGTAGCTACATGTCCGTGTACGTGCAGCACTAGCACGCCCATTCTCTCACCCGCCGTCTAGGTAGGACAAGCAGCCACCGCGCGAGCGCGGGCGCGCCGCCGTTGCTCGCCAGCAAGGCGCCGACGAACTTCGTCTAGCTCCGGGCGCCGAGAGGATACGACGACGATGGAGCAGAGACAGGAGGCCGAGCAGCCGCCGGCGACGGAGACGAGGCTGAGGCCGCCGCCGCCGCTGCTCACCCACGAGGACAACCGCGGCTTCCTCGAGATGCTCCGCGAGAAGAAGGAAAGGTATGCGATCCATCCACGGTCTCTACTGTGTCTGTCTCATGCATACTCTTATGCATGCGAGTCGCATGAAAGATTATTGAGCCGGTTTTGATGGACACCATGAGTTCCGGCGGGCTGGGGGTTTCTTAGAAGAAAGGGCTAAGGCTTAAGAAACACGACGAAAAAATGCAAGTGGTGACGCGTCCCCTAACAGATTTCAGCAGCATGATGACGATGAACACTGTCGATGGTTTCGCAGGCAGGGGCTCCGCGCGGCCAAGGTGGAGGTGCGGTTCGAGGAGCTCACCGTGGAGGCGGACGTGCGCGTGGGCCGCCGGGCGCTGCCGACGCTGATCAACTGCGCCGTCAACGCCGCCCAGGTACGACGTCCGCTGCTGCTAGTTGCTGTTCATTATTTGCAGCAACAAACAAAACAACTGTTCTAGTATGCGTCATGGATCGTTGGATGCATGGCGTGTGCATTGCGATTGCGACAAAAGAAGAGAGGGTCGGTGGGGCACGTGGAAGGGGTTGAGATGCAGAGATCAAACGGTGCTGCTTGGGCAATGGATTCCATCAGCCAGAGCCAACTTAACAGTGCGCATTTTTGGAGTTTGGTTTGTTCGTTCAGAAAAAACCACGAGTAGTTAGCCACTGCTGGGTACTGTGCTGGATCTCTTTTTGCTTCAAATCTGTAGGTCAGTTGCTATGTGGAAATCGAACCCCTAGCATGTGACCTATTATGTAGAGTTGTCTATGCATTGTTGGCCGAAATCCACGTTTGATCTAACAAGTGCATATATACGCTCCCTTTATATTTAGCAAAAATAAGAAAAGAAAAACGGAATTCTTGGTTAAGAAAGTTGCTATATGTGGAAATTCGTGTCCTAGGTACTAGTCACATTGGCGTCCTTGCTACCTGCACGGAGCACGGTAACCCATCCCGTTGACGCCGTCCAACATCTATTTCTTCTTAGATCTGCTGCTGGATTAAGACTAGATAGCTAAGGCCCTACCCAGAAAAAAAAGTGTATCCAAGTTTCTCTCTCACTCGTATAGGGCTGGTCATAGTGGGAGTATCATATTACTAGTATTATGCATATGATACTAGTGTATGATACTACCTCTCTAGTGGTTAGTATTATTGTATTTAATTTTTTCTACAATCTCAATGCAATTGTGTGTATGAGATGTATTGGTCATTAAATTACCTAGTTTCACGAGGTATGATACAGTATCATATTATGATACCTACTAACACCTCTCTCTTCATTAATTGTGGTGCCACATCAGATTTTTGCCAAGGTGACATGCATGATACTCTTTATGATACTCCCACTAGGGCTAGCCTAAAAGTCATTGTTTATACTACTAGGTTAGACTAAACTAAAGGATACTGATTTGGCTAAGACTTAATCATTCACAAAATGGACCATCAGTTTGTTCAAATAATAGTGTATACTATACGTGACCATATATAATATGTATTCCTCCATTTCTAAAAACATAAATTGTCGTAGCACACGTATATACTATAAATATTTGGCTATTGCTGAGGTAGGGCCGGCATAGACGACAGCAGCGACAAGGGCCGACGGCAACTGCTTTAATGCGATCGAGAACGCTGGTCACATACGTCTCTCTGATCAAGTGTCACATCGCCGATCTCACACAGAGATGACGACTTGTAATTAAGGCCAAAAACGTACAAATCAAGTGTCGTGCCGCTAAGCTAAATTGTCTATACTTCCTCCGTCGGAGGAGGATATGTCATAAATTTGTCTAGATTCTTAATCTAGACAAATTTAGCTACGTAGTACCTCCTTAACGCGGTCATAAGAACGTCCTAGCTGCAGTAATAACTGAGAGTAGTTGGCACATACAGAGACGCACAAAAGATACTCATAAGTCAGGGCAAATTCTCTTGGTGCTAGCACATCTGTTTAGAGTTTAGACCAGTATTAGTCACCTGAGCATCTGCTACTACTGCCTAGGTTATTTGAAGCGGTTGAGAAATCCAAATAAATAACCTAAGCAGATGCGGCAGGACTAATTTACCTTTTAGTACGAACTCCGGTCCAATTTAATTGTCGTAGGTTTAGGCACATTTTGTTGCCCAAAGTCTGCGACAGTTGAATCGGACCAGAGGAAGTAGTTCATTTCTCAGAAATGATCCTATGGCTGGCCAGTTAGTTAGCCATTTCATTCAAACAGAAAGTGGAGCACACGCCAACATTTTGTACACAGAACGTGCCTAACACGGCCAAAACAATCCACGGTTACCTGCACATAAAAGGTTACGGAGAAGCAGCAAATTGTAGTGCAAAATGACAAGCAGATGGAGTACTTACTTGCAAGCCATATATAGCACTCCAAAGAAAGGAAAACGACCAGGTATGCCTGACGACAGAGACAGAAATAGTGCAAGTACAGCAACAGGTATTGCAGAATATTAAGCAAGTTCGGACATCGACCCAGTTTAAATAAATTGATAAAAAAGAATTAACGGCAACGAAGATCAAAGGGCATGTACAATGGCTTTATCTTAGCAATGCCACGTAGGATGATTGCTGAGTTGGAGGAGAGAGAAACGGAAACGTGTGACTTCTCTTGCCTAAGAGATCATTTCTTAGGGCATGTACAATGGTTGATAAGACAGTCTTATCTTAATTAGGACACGTAATCTTGATATGACGATAAAACATTATGTACAATTGATTATTTTTAGTCTTATCTCCAGCGACAGATATTCCTAAATACGTGGTGAGACATACCGTGCTAAGAGATCATATCTTGACTAAGATAAGACAGACGTCTTTTTTTGTTCCTCTCTCCTCCAACTCAGAAATTATCCTACGTGACATTGCTAAGATAAGACCATTGTACGTGCCCTTAGCAACAATATGTCTCACCACATATTTAGGAACATCTAGTGCTAAAGATAAGACAAAAAAAAACCTATTGTATGTCGTATTTTGTTGTCATATCAAATGATGTGGCATGTATAAGATAAGACTCTCTTATCAACCATTGTACCTGCCCAAAGTACGCCTACGGCCTCTGCATTCTGAGTCTTAAAACTGAAGGGAAAAAATAAGTCTGTTTCCAGAACCAAAACGACGATGCATATTGTCATGCAGTTTAACATCTCTGAAGTACCACGTACTAGTATGCATGTTTAAATCCAGATGCTTCTTTTAATATGCATATTATTGGGTTATATGCAGGAACTGGCAACAGTTTCACACATGTGTAGAACAAGGAAAAGACCCGTCAAAATTATAAACGGAGCAAGCGGGACGATTCGTCCATCAAGGTAAAGCATCTGACTACTCCCTTTGTTTCAAAATATAAGATGTTTTAGCTTTATAAAAGGAATGTATCTATACCACTTTTAGTGTGTGTTCACTTCAAATCCACATGAACCTACACACTAAAAGAGGTCTAGATACACTCTTTTTACAAAGCTAAAACATCTTATATTTTAAAACGGAGGGAGTACTTTTTACTAAATCGAGATCGACAGTTTCTACACACTATTTATCTCAAATTAAGCGTTATCCACTGGAACACCTGTGATTTCGTGAAGTTCCCATAAACAAGAGCTCATCACCTAGCTTTCATTAATTTACTCACCTAACATGCTGAAACTTTCTGATCCCATCACATAATCAGGATGACGCTTCTTCTAGGACCACCTGGTTCCGGGAAGACAACCTTTCTAAAAGCATTGGCTGGAAAGTTGGATTCTTCCTTGAAGGTACATACCACCAAATTAAACCCTTCACTAACAAGAAAAGCATTGATTTGACCAAAATTGCACCTTTATTGATGTCACATCTCTTAATAGCTCAAAGGAAAGGTCATGTACAATGGAAAAGAAGTGAATTCCTCAACACCTCAGTACCTGCGTGCCTACATTAGCCAGAACGATCTTCACCATGCCGAGATGACGGTCAGAGAGACGATTGATTTCGCTTCCAAGATGTTGGGAACCAATAATGAATTCGGTGAGGCACCCTCTTGCGTATGGTGTGATATTCCTGTCACAAAACTTGATATAGCTTTAGTTTCTGTGTATAGAAACGAGCTAATTTATAACAAAGTCCAGACACTGTAACTCAAGAAGCTCTCATGAAGATATTATTATTCAAGGTGTCTTTTTGCCTGAAATAAATACTAATACAGAGCTCCTGTTTGGAATGCCCACCTTAGAGATGCTGGGAGAAGCAATAAGAAGGAAAAAGGGTGTCATCAACAAAGTGGACCAAGATCTTGACTCATTTATCAAGGTCATTAATTTTATTTTCTACCAATTTGGCTAAAAATGGATTCCCATTTCCCTAGTTACTTAAATCTGTTTTCTGCAGGCTACCACCTTTGGAGAAGGAAGAAACCTTACAACAAACTATATTATCAAGGTAAAAATTGTAACTTTTCAGTTTAACATTTGTCCTGATAACATGATCAAGAACTTTGTGTAAATGCAGATACTTGGTTTGTCCGAGTGCGCTGATACCATAGTGGGTGATGAGCTGATGAGAGGCATATCAGGAGGACAAAAGAAAAGAGCCACAATTGGTGAGAATTCTATTCTTTCTAGTCTGTATCTTGTTCCTCTCATCACCCTCTATTCCCACTTTCTAGAGTGCATTTTCCAATCTGACTTTGTGTTTAGCACAACTAGAATCTCACCACCTCCAGATCTTCCATACTGTGTAAAAATCAAGCTAACACGACATGTAAAGACTGTAGAGTAACGAAGTGTCTAATGACACCATCATTTATTTACTTGACAATGTTCCATTAAACGGACTGTGAAAATACTACCCCCTCCGTCTCAAAATAGATGTCGCAAAGTTGTCTAAATTTAGATGTATCTAGACACTATTTAGTACTAGATACATCCAAATTTAGAAAAATCTCATACATCTATTTTGAGACAAAAGGAGTACTCCCTCCGATCCAAATTAATGTTCTCAGCTTTGTCTAGATTCGGATGTATCTATCACTAAAATATGACTAGATACATTCGAATCTAGACAAATCCAAGAACATTAATATGGATCGGAGGGAGTAGTATATTTGTAATGAGCCAGTGACAATACTATAGAATGCTCTCTTTATGCAGAACACTGTACTGATCTCCAGGAAAAATGAATTCAATATTAGACTGACACTTAATATTTATTCTACTGTACCAGAGGAACCCTGAATGTCTAAGATGTAATCAGAAATTATGTAGAGTACAGTAAGGTCCCCACACTGCAATGTGCTGCATTCATAATATATGTTCTCTATACAGCGAACTGCAAATTAATAGCATGAACTAGCCTATTTTGCTTACAAATATGCCAGTTGTACAGAAAAAAAACTGTTCTTTTCTTCTTTCTTGCGCTGAAAAAACTGTTCGATGGTGCCATTTCCAAGATAAATAAATCCAGATATTGATGTCATAATCAACATTTTTTTGTCAATTTATCATTGTTTCTGTGTTTTCAAAATAAATTCTTTCTTGCAGGAGAGATGCTAGTTGGTCTATCAAGATGCTTCTTTATGGATGATATATCGACAGGCCTAGATAGCGCTACCACATATGAGATCATAAAGTTTCTCCAACAAATGGCCCATCTGATGGATCTCACACTGGTTATTTCCTTGCTGCAACCACCTCCTGAGACATTGGAATTATTTGACGACATAATCCTTTTATGTGAGGGACAAATTGTATATCATGGTCCACGAGAAAAAGCTACCGATTTCTTTGAAATTATGGGATTCAAATGCCCCAGCAGGAAGAATGTAGCTGATTTCCTTCAAGAGGTACTATATTATCAACTCTGATAAGGACCTATTAAATAAATCAGTAGTGCTAGCAACTGATTATCCTTTCCAAAATTAAAGTTCAGAATAACTTAAGGGCAACCAGTGCATTAATATCACCAAGTATAGCATGCACTAGATGTGTCAGAATCCAACTACATAATTCGTTATTCTGTAATATGTACTTACTGGTGCATAATAATACCTAACAAACTAACAGAACTTTACTCCATTTGGCCAGGTGACCTCGAAGATGGATCAAAAGCAGTACTGGATTAGTGATGAAAATAAGTATCAATACCGGTCTATTGAAAAATTTGCAGAATCCTTCCGTTCATCCTATCTCCCTCGACTTGTAGAAGACGATCTCTGCAGATCATACAATACAGGAAAAGGCAAGGATATTAAAACAAGTCCAAGTCACAGGATCTCAACATGGAATACTTTCAAAGCATGCTTTTCAAGGGAAGTACTGCTTCTGAAAAGAAACTCTCCGCTTCATATATTCAAGATTGTACAGATAACTGTGCTTGCTTTCGTTATCTCAACGGTTTACTTCCACACCACTATGAACCAGAAATCTGTGCTTGATGCCAACAAGTACATGGGATCACTCTTTATAGCAGTTGTGATAGTAAACTTCAATGGCATGACTGAAATTGCAATGACAATAAAGCGACTCCCCACTTTCTACAAGCAAAGAGAGTTACTAGCATTGCCAGGATGGGCACTTCTTTCTTCAGCTTACATTATAAGCCTCCCAATGTCACTTGTAGAGACAGGTCTTTGGACCAGCTTAACCTACTATGTGATTGGCTACGCGCCTTCCTTTCACAGGTACTCTCTTCATCAATTCAGTATCTAATGACAATACCTGAATAAGATGGAGTATCAGAAAATAATTACCTTGCCCTCTTGCAGATTCTTCCATCAATTTTTGGTACTTTTTGCCATGCATCAAATGTCAATGGGCCTCTATCGTTTCTTAGCAGCAATAGGAAGAACACAAGTAATGGCCAACATGCTAAGCTGCGCAGCGCTTATAGCAATCTACATATTTGGAGGTTTCGTCATATCAAAAGGTTAGATGTTTTAGCTCAGAATAACATAAGATGTATGCCAGCCCTGTAGCGAACAGGACAGGTCTGAAGACTTGTGTGTGTGCAAGACGCTCACCATTTTTGTACAATGACAGATAGTCTCCAACCATGGTTGCGCTGGGGATATTGGACATCCCCATTCACCTATGCACAGAATGCAATGGCCCTAAATGAGTTCCTAGACGAAAGATGGGCTACTGTAAGCAACTATTTCAACTAACATTCTTGACCAAATGTACATAACCCATAGAAATTAGTTATCACCTGATCATGATGATTGATGATCGTTCATGCTGACAGGAATTTTATTACGCAAATGCTAATACAGTTGGTGAAGCTATCCTCAAAATCAGGGGGATGCTCACTGAGTGGCACTGGTACTGGATTTGTGTCGGTGTTTTATTTGGATTCTCACTGGTCTTCAACATCCTCACTATATTTGCACTAGAGTTCATGAAATGTAAGTATATCGAGCTATCAAAAAATCATAATTGTTGAAACATAAACAGAAAAAATTCATCCTGCATGTTTATCATTTGCAGCTCCACACAGGCATCAAGTTAAGGTTGATGCCATGAAGACAAAACCAGAGTACAAGAACCAGAAAGTTGGAATTGACAATGCATCAACTGGTCAAGTTGTCATCCCATTTCGGCCTCTTTCACTTGTATTTGATCACATCAACTATTTTGTCGACATGCCAAAGGTAAGCTCTCACGCAGTGCCTGCCTTGCTACTTGGTTTACAGTCACTTTCTGACCAGAAGTATGTGTATCTTCCACCAGGAGATGATGAAGTATGGAGTAACAGAGAAAAAACTTCAGCTGCTACAAGACGTCAGTGGTGTTTTCAGGCCAGGGGTGCTAACAGCTCTGATGGGGATCACAGGTGCTGGAAAGACAACATTGCTCGATGTTTTGGCAGGAAGGAAAACTGGAGGATATATTGAAGGTGCAATTAGAATAGAAGGATACCCTAAGAAGCAGGAGACATTCTCAAGGATCTCGGGCTACTGTGAACAGAGTGATATTCACTCCCCTAACCTCACTGTGCATGAGTCGCTGCAGTTTTCTGCATGGCTTCGCCTGCCTTCAAACGTTAAATCTCGCCAGAGAGATGTATGAGCATTGACCACTATCTTTATCATATTTGAAGATATATACCAAAAGATCTCACAAGATTTCTGTTCAACATGTTTCAGATGTTCATAGACGAAGTCATGGACCTAGTGGAATTAACTGGATTGAAGAATTCCATGGTGGGTCTGGCAGGAGCAACTGGCCTGTCAGCTGAGCAGCGAAAAAGATTAACAATAGCTGTGGAGCTGGTAGCTAGTCCTTCCATTATATTTATGGATGAGCCAACCACTGGCTTGGATGCCCGTGCTGCAGCAATTGTCATGAGAACAGTAAGAAAGACAGTAGACACTGGACGAACTGTTGTCTGCACAATTCATCAGCCAAGCATTGGGATATTTGAATCCTTTGATGAGGTATGAAAGACTAAATTTTAAATAGATCAATAAATTCTAACGTAACAATGAATACAAAAAGAAAATGCCCATGTGGTGTCAAGATCAAAGACTGAAAAGAGTATCAAACTATTTATCACACGGAACTAAACTAGCACAATTTTTGCCACAATAAAGCATACAGTTAGCCCTCGCCCCTCAGATTTCTTTTTTTATAGTAGCTTAGAAATAGATAATGATAGTCAACTGATCTTCTATATGAATATAAGATTACAAGTAAGTTAAGTTACAATTCTCAACTTGAATTCAATTTGACGGATTGCAGCTTCTGCTTATGAAAAGAGGTGGTCAAATCATATACAGTGGTTCATTAGGTCCGCTATCCAGCAACATGATCAAGTATTTCGAGGTAAGATTGCCTAATATTAAATGTGTATTCACAAGATAGCGACCAAAACACTAAATTGCTTTGCCACAGGCTATACCTGGTGTTCCTAGGATAAAACAGGGACAAAACCCAGCAGCATGGGTGTTGGATATCAGTTCACACAAAACAGAATATGAGATTGGAGTGGACTACGCAGAAATTTATAAGAGCTCCTCCCTGTACAGGTAAGCCTGATATGATCATAAAGCTGCAGCAACTGTACTGTTAACTGGTTTCAGCAATAGGGAAAAGGCTAAGCACCAACGACTATGTACCTTGTTTCTGCAGGGAGAACATGCTTCTAATTGATGAGCTGGGTCAGCCAGCGTCAAACACAGAGGATTTACATTTTCCACCTGGATACTGGCAGAACTTCAGGGCGCAGTGTATGGCTTGCCTGTGGAAACAAAGATGTGCATACTGGAAAAATTCAGAACACAATGTTGTCCGGTTCATGAACACGTTTGCTGTATCAATCATGTTTGGGATAGTATTCTGGAAAATTGGCTCAACCATGTAAGTAGTAATGACGACAAGCCTGATGATTTTCTTTCATGAAAACTTATCATGCCTAATAAGATCATGGTATTCCTATGCAACAGAAAACGGGAGCAAGATTTATTCAACATACTAGGAATCGTATATGGATCAGCACTGTTTCTGGGCTTCATGAACTGCAGCATCTTACAGCCAGTTGTGGCGACGGAGAGAGTTGTTCTCTACCGAGAGAAGGCAGCAGGCATGTATTCCACCTTGGCCTACGCCATAGCTCAGGTAATATTACTTTATCATTCTAATCAAAGGTAAAACAATTAAATCTAAACATAGAATGCTTTGGCATGTTCTTTAACCCTCAACGCTGGATTTCTGTTTGCAGGTGGCAATTGAATTGCCTTACATGCTTGTCCAAGTGGCCATCTTCGCATCAATCGTATACCCAATGATCGGGTTCCAGATGACCGCTAGCAAGTTCTTTTGGTTTGTCCTTTACATGGTGCTAAGCTTCATGTACTACACACTCTACGGGATGATGACAGTGGCACTAACACCTAACATTGAGATAGCTGCCGGATTGTCCTTCGTTATCTTCATCTTTTGGAACGTCTTCTCGGGCTTCATCATTGGAAGAGAGGTACTAGTCTCACTCTGCCGATTAATCCCGTAATCTTTGTCACTTTAACTACAATGCCCACTAGAGGGAACACGGGCAATGCCGAACCTAACGAACTATATGGCAAAACGTGGATGCAGCTGATCCCGATATGGTGGAGGTGGGTGTACTGGGCTAACCCAGCGGCATGGACGGTGTACGGGCTCATGTTCTCACAGCTGGGTGACCGGACAGAGCTGATCAGTATACCAGGGCAACCAGACCAGACGGTGCGGGAGTTTCTCGAGGGCTACCTTGGCCTCGAGGACCGCTACTTCAACCTTGTCACCTGCCTACATCTGGCCATCATCGCCCTTTTCGCCTTCCTCTTCTTCATCTTCATCAAGCACCTCAAGTTCCAGAGGAGGTAGCAGAAACAGATTGAACTGCGAACTGCAAATACACTAATCCAGCAAATCAACCTAACTGTACAAAGCTAAAAGAAGAGAAACAACCAGTCATAAATAAGCACAAGACCACAAGGACTTTGCTTCTGCAAGATAAAAAAAAAAGTAGAAGTAACATCATGATTTGTGTGAGCATTTGTATATGTATTACTAGTACAGCCTTACAGGATTGTTGTTATAGTAGCAAGGTGGATGAACAAATCAAATTGCAAAGTGTACATGTGATTAGGAAATGTAAAGCATATAAAGTTTATTCAGGTGGGCCATGTATATATCATCTTGCAATGGCAATGCAGCATATCAAATTGAAGTGCTTACCGAGTTGTGATCTTTGGCTTCCATCATTGCCACGTGACCGCTCCAGGCTCCAGGTTGGGAGTTAGCACTTCCAATCACAGGATTATCTTTGGGGGGTTTGTGTATTTTTTACAAGAACAAGGACACTGATAGACCCCTTCACTTTGTTGATAAACAACAGATTTACCTATAACTCCATGTTCCACCCACTTGACCCATAGGCTCTAGAAAGATCACTTCAATGCGTTATGTTGCTACTAGTATTACTGCTCTGTTCCCCTTGAGATGGCCAAGGGATTAAGCGACGAACGTGCGGTCATGGCGCCTGAGCGCATCCTGAGGGTTGATGCCGTAGGCGAGCATGTTGCCAAAGACGTTCGCCAGGAACTTCACGACCAACGCGAAGCCCTCGTTGTAGGCCGGCAACGGCAATGCACGCCGCTTCTCCATCCGATGCAATGTCCAAATCGCGAGTATCTCCACTCCGAGACGTATCGAGCGACCGCCGCACGGAGCCTTGTGGTGGCGCTTCGCTCTGCCGCCCTTGCTGCGCGCCGACAAGGCTGCTCCTGCGGTGCGCTACCCGAGCGAGAAAACCTTGCGGTGGCACCATGGAAGTTGCGTCGAGGCCCAGACATGACTGCCGCCGCTGCTCGAAATCGGTGGAGAGGAGGAACCCAGCATCCAAGACGTGAGGAATTTAATCCTATTTTTTGAACTAAAATGTGAGATCCATAGCAGATTATTACCTTTGGGAATTTGGATGGAAGAGGGGGAAACTGTTCCGGGGGTTTCAGTCGGAGGCGGCGGGAGTCAATAGCAGCAGGGGAGGTGGAGACTGGAGAGAAAGAGAAGCCCCTCTCTTTTTTCTTTTCTTTTTTGGAATTTCACTCCCTCCGTCCAGAAAAGATGTCGTAGATTGATTTGAATTTAGATAGATTCATTCGAATTCAGAGGAGTGGACATGGCGTTTCAGCTGGAAAATAATTCTATGAGACCTGGTTCACAGGTGGACCAACTTGTCTAATTGACACGTGGCAATTTAGATCTAGAAAACAGTTTCCAATTCTATTTTTTTCCACTATTTTAGACACGTGTCGTTTGCTGAAATTGGTCCACGTCTTCAAATCCGTAGACCAGGTCCCATAGAATTATTTTCCGTTTCAGCTCCCAAGTCCAGATGAAACTATTATAAAAAATATATTTTATATGAACTTTAAAATGTTGAAAAAATCCGAAACAAAATCCTGGGTGTATATCTTGACATGCCATGTTCTCACACAAAGTATTTACGGTGAAAAGATATTTTTTGTGGTCTGTGTAAAAAAGACAAAAATATGTCTTGTGAAAAGCTATTTTACAACACAGAAAATTGTCTTTTTTATACAAAACACATAAAATATCTTTTCTTTATGAAACTTCGAATAGGTTTTTTTTCTAAACTCTTTAACATTTTGGAATACGTCATTTCAGCGGTGGGTGCATCTACACCTATGAGGCAAAGTGGATTTCCGTGGAGAGAGTATGTTATAAAGCTTAGGAGCATTTTGAAAGGGTGCATGCTGAGATTACACATAAGTCTCGCGCATAGGACAGAACTGAACATCGTTAGAGCTACTAAACATCTAAAATTCAGTATGAGTAGAGAAATTAAGGAGCCTTTTAAGAGTTTTGTACTCCCTTCGATTTAAATTAGTGTTCTCATTGTCTAGACTCAGATGTATCATGTTTTAGTACTAGATACATCCGAATCTAGCCAAATCTAAGAACATTAATTTGGATCGGAGGGAGTACCTGAATCGAATGCATCTGGATGTCTATGATCTGGGCATGAATGTTATCAAGCTGTTGTGGAGTCTTCTTTTTCTTACACCATTTTCTTACAATCTTTTTCACGAAAACGCGAAAGCACGAAAGCCTTGAGTTTCGATGCATTGATAGAAAGAGAAGATTCATATACCAGATAGACTAGGAGATGTAATTGGCCTAGCCCCTAGTCTAGGAGTCTTGGGTGATTCTTACGCCAGAGGAGCTTGTCTGGCTCCCCTCCTAGGGATACACCCTGCACCCTGATCCATAGCTAGACATACTGCCATAGCGCCAGGAGACTCAATGCTCCTGAGATGTTAGATATCCAGCTACGATCCGTTAGCGCCTGACTCACTGTACGACGCTTCCTAGGTTGTCTGGAGATTAGCGCTAGTAGGTATAGCGCTATCTCCCATACCGACTTCCCATCCAACCACTTGTCTTCCGGAAGAGAGCGGAAGAGCCGTCACCTAGCACCATCTTGGTGGAGGCAAAGGAAATCCGGCGCTCTCTCTTGGAGAATTGCATGTCCAGCCCACGCCAGGGTCGCAGAGGATCAGTGTTCATCCTCCACATCGAGAGGGTCCTGAGGCTGATGGTCGTGCGTGCGAGGTCTGGTACACCCAGCCCTCTAAAGCACAGTGGCCTACTGACTCTGGCCCAATTAATATGGCAGTGCCCACCCTCGGCGTCTTTCCTGCTCACCTAGAGAAAGCCGTGCAATATCTTGATCACCTGTTAGAGGGCTCTCTTGTTGAGGGAAGAACACCATCAGCTGGTGCAAAGGGATTGCAGCGAGCACCGAACGGATCAGGGTCAGCCGTCCTGCCTTTGGCATCACCGATGCCTTCCAGGTTGGCAGCTTGTCCCCAATGCAGTCAACCACCGGTTGGAACGCCTCTGCGGGGAGTCGCCGAATTGCCAAGGGGATGCCTAGGTACTTAACGGGGTAGGGTGCAAGTTGGCAACCCATAGCCGCCACCGCACCATTGGTCACCTCCTTTGTGCAAGCAATCGGGGACACCGAGCATTAAGCGAAGTTGGTGCGCGGTCCAGATGCGTGACCAAAGACCTCCAGAATGTCGCGAACGGCACGCAAATCCGATTCATCCGGGTGACAGAATGTCACCTCATCATCCGCGTATAGCGAGACCGAGGTCACCAGCTCTTGGCGGGCCAACCTCCTCGGCACAAACTACAAAAAGAAATAACAACCTTGATACAAGATATGTCTACTATATGCTATAAATTTAAGACCAAATTCGATTCACAGCTTGAGAAACAAAACAAAAAAGACAAATTCGACAATGAATAGTACTCCCTCCGATACATCCGAATATAGACCAATCTGAGAACATTAACTTGGACCGGAGGAAGTACCGCAATTATAATCTGATGTGAATAGTACATTTGACTTGGTCTTTTTTTGTCCTTGAGCTGTGTAATCAAATTCTGGAATGAAATTCTAGGACATGAAATGTTGAACTTGTTGGTTGCACTGTGCACAGGTGTCACGGGAGCACAATAAGCGAAGGGAAGAACCGAATATACTCTCTTTAGTCATGATGGAGCTCCACGTCATAGATTCAGTAACATTTTCTTTTTCCAGGTAAAAGTTTGGTCACCTGTACATAGTGTGGAGTGGAGAGAGACCTATTTACGGTGGTCTATGTACGTTTGAAGAATTCGGTGAAAGATATTTTTTCCTAACATGGATGACAGCATGACCTTAGGATCGGTCCTCCTCCTTCTTAGACATTTTCTTGGACTTGGAACCTGTGTCAGCTGTGTGCATCTCGGTTATGTAAAGACCGGTATAATGCTTAAACTTTTTAAGTAATAAAGAGCTCATTATTAAAAAAAAGCAGGCGGGACTACTAAACACTCAAATTTCAGCACATGTAACATGATATTAGAAGCAGAACTCGGGCAAAAAAGATTCAAATATCCTACATTGCGGAAGGAAGGGATAATATAGCAACAGGAATAGAAAAATGTCTTCAGAAAAAATGTAAAAATGCAATTACACTAAACAAACCGGGCTCAGATCAGTTCTGCCAACGGTACGGTCGAGCCTGATTATCAAGCAAATATTACAGGAGGGCTAACATTTGTTACAGGAACACTATAGGTACTGACTACATACAACTAGAATACATCTTCCTGTGTTCTCAAGGAGTCAACAAACTACAAAGAATGGGCATCTGCTGAACAAGATTCCATCGGCTCAGTACTAGATACACTGCTTGCATTTCTCCGAAGGCAAGCACAGACAATGGTACTGTTGTGGAAAAGAAAAGCTATTTGTAGGACAGAGGGCCAGATCTTGACACGGCAAACCTCTGAAGCGAGCCAGCCCCATGGCTCCCAGAGCTTGAACCCTCCACGAACTTCGCTTTCCTGCTTGCGCCGTAGTCGAGTGGCCCGGAACGCCTCATGCTTCGCAGTTGCCTCTCTCCAGTCCTCCGGTCCACTTCGTAGCCGTCGTCGTGCTGGGAGCCAGATGAGCTGTGGTAGCCCGACTCGAAAGTATGAGACCTGGGTGTTGTGTCTGGTCGGTTCGGCCTCATTGATGGGGATGCGTGTGCCAGAGAAATCAGAGGCGACAGCCTTGGGGATGGATCCATTTGTTCTGACGCCATCTGTGACGCTCCGTACATCTGGTGATAGATCGAACGCAGAATGGTGTAAGGGATGTGGGCTTCTAAGGTGCTCCTTGGGAGGTAGGGGGACAGCTCGCAGAGTAGATCAAGGAATATTAGCTTCGGAACAATATGTGGCCTGCATTAAGGTCATATAAAAATCATCAAAACAGACAAGGATCAGTTGAAAGCACATTGTAACCAACATAAACTACAAAACCATTAGCACACAAAAAATCCTGTTTATCAGTCAATAAATAGCATTGATACAAGGAAATCAAGAACTTCATTCCTAGCCAACAAAAATGCTGCCTGCTCAAAGTGATGCAAGAACATGGAGCACTGGATGTACTATAATGTAGATCCATTTCACCTGGGAACGACTTGAAACAAATAGGACAGACCAAGTATATTACCTGCTAGTGTCATTCCATGAGTCCAGGACTATCCCTGCCGATAACTTCACATACAGTTGCATAGCAGATTTAATATTTGATTCAGCTGAGGCACGGCTCAGTAATTCAGGCTCTTGCAGCTCATCTGTATGACCATTTGAAAGAGAATTTATCCGCTGCTCCTTTGCTATCCTGGTGTATTCGCTTCCTCCAACCACAGCACTGATACACCTGTACAAACATGAGAGGATAGTCATATGGAACTCAGAATTCTCAATAAATAGCATGTATGCCTTCTATTATGCCATAACATTGTGGGTACGCTATGAAAATCTTTAGGAAATTAGTGTTGTACATGTTAATTATACTGTTGATAAGAAGGAATATATCCTATATTATTGTTTCCAGCAAAATAGCCATGTTTGAGTCGTACCTAACCATTAGGAATCAACTTCTTACCTTGCTAGGCAGTGCAAATTGTTACTGAAGCCACCTGTATTGACATCATAAACAGCACTGCTCCACATATTGGACACCATAAATGCAGAGCAAAGATATGGAAGCAGGATCCAGGAATTATCATTAGCCGAACTATGTTCTGCCAGAATAGAATGCACCCACTCAGCGTCATGTTTGTCCCCAACACCAACACTGCTTGCAACCCTTCTCAGTCTAATGATCTCATTTTTATCAGGTACCTCGTCTGGCAACTGCATAGTCAATCCCTTAAGTAGAGAATATATGAGAGGTACTTTCTCTTCGAGAACCGCTCCGACAGCTTCTACCAACAGCTCACGAAAAGTTATTGCCTGCCCTGCCTGGATACAGAAGTCGGCCAAATTTTCAATATCAATTATCTGCTTTAGATTTGCATCCCTTTCAATCCTATCACCAGAATTTACACTTCCAGCCAGGCCTTCCAACGCATCACGATTCGACCTCAGTGCTGAATCAATGCAGTTTAAAAGAGCAGAAGTATGTTCCCTTAGCATCTTATCCATTCTATCTATTCCATAACCACCAAAAAGGCGAACAAGTGCTTTCAGTTCTCTTTTATCTGTAAATGATTCTGCTAAATATCCACCACCAATGGGCTGTGAGCTCCTGAAGCAATTATGAGTTGCATCAAAAACAACTCCAGTGCGTGATGCATCCCGTACTATGTTCTCAATGTACCAATTACATACTATCTCTATGGCAGATCCTCCTCCATTTGTCTCTATTGGTCTATCAAATACTTGCAGGTTCGAAAACAACCCAGTAAAACTTTCCGCTAGGAGCACTTCCCGTATACCTTCAGTAAGGTCCATACTGATATGCTGTTCTGCTAGATGGATGATGCTCAGGTGTCTTCTTAGAAGAGATTCGATGATTGATGGTCGCTGAAGGCAGTTATCAGTTCGAATGATGTTATGGAACCTTCTCCTAAAATTTCCTATGATGCAGTCTCTCATGTACTGTGAAATAAAAAGTAAGTCAAACAAGGACACTCTCATACTTACTGTCAGAAATAAATAACATAAGTAATCATTTTCTTCTGGAAATAAAGATAAAACACTAAGACGAAAACTGAACTGACCTTCCAGCATAAGATGTTTGTATATTGTGCAGTTATTTATTCATCTTAAGATTATTATGTTACAGGAGAATAATAATATCCCAGGTATCTTCACAACAACAAGAACAAAAAGGCTACTAGCTTCAGTCATGTACAACCATCAATGTTACCATTACAACATACCGTAACACATCTACAGTTCCAATCTAAGGTAAAGTAAATAGACTGTCACATCAAAATTTTCTTTATTTCAACCATGAAAAGAGATAACTCAAACAATTCCTTGATATAAACAGAAGTGATAATGGACATATTTACTACGGAATGGCAAAAGGAGATCCAAAAATAGCAGAGCATAAATTACAAACCTCCCGGAGAACAAAAACATGGTTGAGAACACAAATAGGCTCCATGTCATTCAGCACAGAACATAGACTTGTCAGCCTTTGCATAGCAGCTTCCAGCCTATTTTCGTACACCAAAAAGTTATGGAAACCCAATATATATTTAAATAGTGATGGGAAGTAGCAAACTGACTGACATCTTAACTGAAGAACTATTATCAGGATAACTCTCATCCCCTGGTGCTAACAAGCCTGGAACAGCTTTGACTCTTGTTGCATTGTTCAATCGTAGAGCTGCTTGCTCCGGCGAAAGCTGAAGAGTTTGGAAGCGAGAGCGTTACGTACCCAGCCCACATATAGCTGAAACATCAATATGAGCTCAGAAATTCTCTACCTGCATCTCCAATGAGCCAAATCCACCTTCTGCATCAAGAATATTTATCAAACCTTCCAGTCCACCCATGATAGACTCGATAAGGGATTCAACATACGAGATAGAATCTCTGCCAATCTTGTTAACCTGTGTTAATTCAGCAGTCAATATTCTAAACAACGAACAGAGGTTGGTATAGTGCAGGAATGTTAACATATATTATCATAGCTGAACTTTATTTATAGGAGTTCAATTCGCATGTATACAATTACTGATGTCTATGACAATCTAAAGTCTTTATCATTTAGGACATGGGACTTTTGTATCAACAACTAGTGCATTATTATCAGCAAACTGAACTGTCGGGGCCTCCCCTACAGTTTTCACAAGTCGTCGTCGCTGGCCATTTTGCAAGAGTACGTCTTCACGTGGCAATAAGCATCATAATGATGAACAAAGTGACATAGTGAGTTGAAATACTAACCTCCTCAGGAATAATTGCAGAAGCACATTCTGGAAAACTGCAAGCTGCTCCGAGCCATGCGCAACAATGTTGTGGACGGCCTTCTGGACCAAACATTGTATTTCTGAAGACCTGCAAGATTCTAGAAAAAATCAACTTGCTAACACCAAGAAAAGTCTAGTTACTTGAAAAGAAATAAAAATGTAAATTAGCGTAGCAAATATAAAAATATATATACACTTACAGTTGTAAGATGCTGATGATAAAAGTACAGTTTTTTAAGACTTCCATGTTTGGAAAGTTGGCTCTCAAGTTCATCCACACATCTGTAAGACAAGATAATTCTGGTGAGATACAGACTTCTAGAAGATTTTAGATCTCAGGATCCACATTTTTTGTGGAAATAACTACACAATTTACCCCCAGAAGATAAGTACCGGATCAACATTAAGAAGGATGCATATTAGGAGAAACTAGCCATTATCATATTACATGGATAAACATTAGTTTGCCCTGATTATTAAATTATGTATAACGGTGCAAGAGATTCAGACAATTCAGGAAATTTATGGTATTGCAATCCTGAAAATACTATTGCTAATTCCAAAGTTACAAGCTAAGAAAAACCTGCAGCATCTGTGTCAGGATATTGAACTATTCAATTCAAAGCAGTAACTTTCGATCACCTAGACCAACTGTATGCAGCATTGCCTTCTGAGACCAGGCCCTCCTTCCCAGTAGACACAGTAGCCTTCTCCAAGTGCCTTATATTTATAGAGGACCGTGAAGATGTGACAATCATCAAAATGGATAGCCAATGCTTCCGCAAATCCTGTACAGTTGGATTAACAGGTTTAACGATCCTAAATGTAAACTCTATGAAATATTTAGCATGTGTACGTATACAGTTAGTGCATTTGTTTCCTTGTCAAAATCACAAGTACTGATATTTCCATTTGTTGCTTTCTTCAATGCTCCGTGTTATGGTTATGAAACCGTGCACCAAAGGAACCACGACTAAGGCAATGCCATGATTTTTCTTGCATACTTCAATCCTTGCATGTACAAGTCACAACAAGCAGTGGATAATGGTGTTTACGTTCACTGTTTATTTACAGTACAAGGATCAGAATGTACTCAGATGGCTCAGGATAACATGATTAAAATGATGGACTCATTAGCAAATAAAAAGGGTAAAAACTTCTCATCCACAAATGAGAAAAATGAATTTAAAGACAAGCAAGCGAGCTCTTTATGTGCAGATCCCAGCAAAAGGACTGTATAAGAAAATTATCACTGTCAGCGTGTATGTTGAAGTGAACTCCCTTAAATTCATGTCCACTGTTCGGGATCCAGACTACAGAGTCTAGAGAGACCTTGAACTATAAGCAGTAGAACATAAAAATAGGACTGTAGCTAGGGTTGCAAGCAGCAACCCGCATAAAGCCCGCGAAAGCAAAATTTAGTTCAACTAGACAAATTTTGATGAAATTTTTTGAACTAGACTAATAAAATTTTGCCTACGAAGCGGGGCGGATTGGGTGCCGCTTCGCAACCCTAACTGTAGCAACAAGATGAGACACAAACAACTGGAGAGAATTTGTTAGGATGCTGAAAATTCCTAACTGTGCAGCAAGTTTGTTATTTGCTCTGCAACTGTAAGTGTATGAAAAACTAGAACAGAAGAATAATTTGGCTCTAACATAAAATTGTGTGTGTGTGTGCAAGTGTTCAAGTGTGCACCTGCATGCCATGTACGTGTGACCATTAGTTATACAAAGTAAATCTTGGTAGAGTTAGCTCATGTGCCCGACCTACATAATTAACAAAATAATCTCAGGGAGATACTTACAGTTAAGTCACAAGTAATAGTAGTGACATTCTCCCCTTGAGGCTTTGGAATGTTCTCCAGACAATGGAGAACTTGCTGGAACAGGCCCTTCAGTGTAGCATCTAGATCAAGAGCAACCATACCTGGGGTGCCAAGTAAGAATCGTATTCTTCCAGCACAAGATGATAAGTATGATAATGCATAACCTTTTATAGCTGCAAAGAGAACATATTAAAGAACATGGTAAGGATCACCATCTTATATCACTAATTTACCAGATATCTTTATGTAATATTCTTAAAAGGCACGTAGCAAGGTTATTTTCTTTAGCTTAACCAACAATTTAGAAGCAATTTCATTACTTTTTAGTTGAGAGAGAAATGAAATATTAGAAGCATGGTATTGTCTAATCCATCCAAGATTCGCTTTGCAACTATAACAGCAGATCATGGTTTTTTCTCAACAGAGAATCCAGAGTCCTAACAACAGCCAAAATGGACACACTACCTAAACACATGAATTGGACAGAGAACTCTAGACATATCTTGCTGCAGACTACTTATAGAAATCGTACCAAAATTAGGATTTCCGAGAAAGCAATAAATAGGAAAATAGTTAAGCATATTATGACAAAAACATTTTCTCCAAGCAAAATATGTAAGACACGGGAGGCTCTAGGAAACAAAGCTCACAATGAGACACCAAGCAAGAATTATTTAACCAACAATGAACCATATCAAATATGTTTAAGATATTAAGCACAAGAAGGTGCATAAGTTGTTGGGTTTATCTGTTATAACATTAGTAAGATAAATTATTATGCAAAATTTCCCTACAGTGCACAGCATAGAAGAAGGCAAGAACCTGCTATGTATTTACGGACCAGGCAACAAAGTTTTCCCATTCCATCTAATATGAAACCAATGGTTGGGTCAGTTGCATCCTGAAAGTTTTGATGACAAAATTAAAAAGGAAGGAAATGAAGATTAAGATCTCCAAGACAAAATGAACGAAATTACTAACAATATCAACAGTTCTCCCTCGTGTAGATTTTGATGACGCAATTCCTACATGTTGGAAGTACCAAACCACCTCACACTGTGCCAAAGCAAGAGCAGAAAATACCATCTGCAAGAATTTTGGCATCATGAGATATTACCGGAAACACAAATTTAGCTCAGTTTTTATAAAGCCCCTTTATTGATAAACCAATTACTTATAAGCCCATATAATTCTCATATGGCTTCCATGATAACCTTTTGCTGCTCTTGGTCACCAAGACACATAACCATTAACACTCTAAGTGTAATATAAAAAATAGCGTCAAGACATCATTCAAATATTAATAGCAGAAAATATTCATCTGCAAGCTTATATGTTACGACAGAGATTTTGGTACCGAACCTGAATATTGGGCGCCAGGAGGCTAGGTTGATCTGTGAAAAATAATACCATCCTTCCAACTTCCTGCTTAAGAAGAATTCTCCTTTCATGATGTATAGCATCACATGCCACCAAAGCTTGCTCATGCACTTCCCTGCAGTAAGTTGATACAACACATAGATAGGTGTGAGGTTAAAGGAAATGTTACGCACAAGGGAGGAAATCTTTACTTGAGTAACTAATCCCCTGCAGATTGAACTCAAAATAACCACCAGAAATATTTTGCGTCTTATGCAGAGAGAATCTCTGGATTTGTGGCAAACAGAATGACAGGAATATGCAGACAGCTTTCACCAAATAATTGAAGGTATATGGCTCAAATTCACTGAAAAGGCCAACTTCCTTTCTGTCTCAAGCTATCTCAGAGCACATGTCAAAGTAGAGGAGATGAGGTTGTGAAGAACGACATACATTAACATCTTCTCAACCTGTTTTGCAATATTGTATTCCATATCAGATTCCTTTTGTTTAGTACGGCCAGATTTAGCCATTCTCTTCGATTCTAAAACCTTTGGAAGGACATAATGTTGATAGTTTTCATGAAGTAAGATGTACTACATAAACAAATGAAAGCTCAAATTAGTATAGCAAACAACAAAAACTAACAGTAGTCATCACATGAACTTTGATTTCACCTCATCTCTGAACAGAGGGAGTACTAAGTTCTCTTTAAGAACAACCTGGAGAATACAAAATAAATGAATTATAGGATAGCAGGATACAACATTAGTATCATGATAAAGTTCTCTAGAAGAACACAGCGTGAGTCAGTGGAAGGTGGTACAGACAGAAAACTATGAAACAACATATCAACTATTGAGTTTGCATGTGTCAAGCACAGCAAATAAGAAAAGAAAAGGCACAGAATGTACCATCGCAACATCTATACTCGTCACCCGAAGTAGTTCATCAGGACAGACAAGATATCCAAGAAGAACCCATTCACGATATGACGTCACATTAGCCAGATCTTGGGCCCTCTGGGAAGAAACAGAACAACATTAACACTCAAATTTAAATACTCTTACAGTATGGTATTCGGCCAAACAAGGGATATACATGATTCATATCTAGTCAGTGTCAATGAAAGACTAACCATGGGATGAGCAGAGTTTGTAAGGATGTCAGGATACCGCGGATGAAATGGACTGAGGAACCCTTCATTTCTCAACTTTTTTGTATCAGTTGAAAGAAAGATAATTGGGCCAACAGCCTCTAGAACCTGAGGGTAAAAAACAGTGAACAGAGTAATGCATATGTAATAAAAATACATAGCAAAGAGATACGGAATGAAATAATAAACACATGTGACATAAAGAATGACGGCTAACATAAACAGAACATGGAAGAACCCAACCAAACAGAACAGATTATATATCAAAACAATTAGCATTACAAATATGTTCTGACAATCCTGAATGTGACTCTAAGAACAGTTTCTGTAATGCTTCCCCCAATCATGGACTTGAGTGACAAAGGAGACTTGCACGGCTAGTAACTTAGCGCGAACACTTCACAGTTACTCATGATGCTTCACTTAGTAGTTATTGTTACTATTGAAATGTACGTGCAGATGGTATCACCTCGCCAATACGCGGGCTCACGAAATTGAGATCCTCGTGCAAACCCTTGACAGGTGGATCATAAGAATCCACAAATTGAACCAACCTGTACATAATAACATAATTAGAATTAATGAAGAAGAGACTAAAAAGGGAGTTAAATAACAGAAATCTGTTTGTTTAGTTTGATAGAATTTGTGAAGCTATCAAACCCAACAATAGATATTCTGAGATCCAGTTCAACTTAAATAGCAAGTGCATAAGTTGTATTCCTAACAATCATGAGACTAATATGTTCAAAACAAGCACAACTAAGGATATTTAAATTTCGTAAAAACAGATTCATGCGAGTCTGTGGATAAGCTACTGACGTGTCAGCCACTAGGCAGGCCGAACATTCTGGCATTCAAATTTTAAAACATATATTGCATTGCGAACATATTCTTTTTTTTTTACTTTGAGAAGTAATCAACTATCATGAACACATACATTGTTTGAGCAGTTAATATATATGTTCGGTACATAAGCACACATTGTTTGAGCAATTAATATATATGTTTTGTATGCAATACTACAATATTAGCACCTGAAGCAAACAAGTTTTTTAAGCCAATTAGAACAAAAAAATGCACCATAATACAAAAAGGTTTTGAAAGGTGGTGAGCACTTGTATTTACTACAACTTAGTACCCTTACCACCTTACCGATGATAAAACTCACAATCACGTCCACCCTTTAGCATGATGTGCAAGATGTTGTAAACCTGGAGGATCATCTTTCTTGGTATCTGCGAATTGGAACACCAGGCAGCATTGTGTTAGGTACATAGTATCCGGGTATTTCAATCAGGACTGGATGAAGGTTAAAATTACCTTGTCTGAGAAAAGGTTGACTCGCACAAATGAGCAAATTAGATCCATAAAAGCATGAAGAATTAAAGAGTTCTGATGTGGCTGTGAAAATAGTGGAAATGCCATTATTTACAGATGAAGAAACTATAGGGTGTTACTTCAGACAAGACTGTTTCCTTACCAGCAAGGTTATGACCGTACTACTCAGATCCAAAATTAGTCGCAGAACTTGTTCACGAAATTCCAGCAAATCAAGAAGCAACTAGCAGTGTGAAAATCAAAAGAAAATTAGTCAAATGTAGAATAGAAGTACAATGCATGGGGCATGCCTTTTCTTCAATGTAAAAGATGAAATGTAATATACTCCCTCCGTTTCAAAATATAGGATGTTTTAACTTTGTGAAAGGACTGTATCTAGACCCATTTTAGTGTGTAGATTCACTCCAAACCTACATGAACCTACACACTAAAAGGAGTTTAGATACACTTCTTTCACAAAGCTAAAACATCTTATATTTTGAAACGGAGGGAGTAGTATACTATTGTACTAAAGATCAACTTCCTTTGGATGCATTATACTGAAATAGAATAGTTGAGACAATGTAGCACCATTTCAAGCTGATACTAGCCTGTAGTTCAGTATAGTGCTTCATTCTAGCTATAGAACAACAAAAGTTTGGCCAGTATTTGACAAGCCTTTGGAAATCGTCAACATAGCTCAAATTTTCTCCCTGTTTCGCATGCTAATTGATTGAAGGTCGATAATATTTAGGTACAAACAATATAGCTATGGTACCAAAAACACACCGCAGGGGCAACGTCTATATCATCTCTGTCTATTACATATTTGGAAAACAGTTCACGAAAACCCGCTATTTGGAATAAGGAGGCGGCTGGATACTACTATATCACATAAGTGACTTAGGTCATATAAATAAGCAAAATTTATACTAGCGGATTGCAGCATTTAATTTATTGGCCAACAGAGCATAACTTTTTTACCATGCATGTACAGCTAATTGGTAAACTTGCTAGTTGGCACATACCATGATCCATTGTTCTAAGTTTTGCATGTAACCTTCCGCGTTTTCATTCAGAGCATCAAGAGCAAACTTGTCTACCTGCAAAACAGAACCCTGCAAGATTAAGCAAATTCCAGGTTGGAAAAAAAAAGACATCCCCATGGTTGAGATTCTGACCCTTTCAAGCTGCAGCTTGTTCGGATGCTCCGGAAATTTCTTCGACAATGTGGTGCAAATTTTGGGGAAATTAGGCATAACACCAGCTTTCCAAAATGCGTCCGAGAATGTGTGCGTGTTGGGATCTGGGTAGTCCATGATGCTGTTGAGCCTGTA
The DNA here is from genome assembly GCA_910589775.1 of Avena eriantha. Classification (NCBI taxonomy): domain Eukaryota; kingdom Viridiplantae; phylum Streptophyta; class Magnoliopsida; order Poales; family Poaceae; genus Avena; species Avena eriantha. The sequence continues at coordinate 215,801,369 of OU342744.1, read as the reverse complement.
CATCTTGGCCAGCAAGCCTTCCGCGACCTTGGAGAGCTGAACCACCGGCTCCATCTGAAGATGTCTCTGGCCACTGGCGGACGCTTGCGGCCCGTCGACGCTTGTGGTCCTCCAGCTCGCTGATGCCGAGGGAGATGACTCCTCGGCGGTCAAGTACTCCGACCACCGGGGCACGCTGGCCACTTCGTTGGATTTGAACGAAACGTGGGCCATCTCCTGACTAGAGAGCAACTGCCGGCCTGCCACCGGCCCTTCGCCTTCCGCGGCACCCGCCGGCGCCGAGCTCTCTGCGGGACTGGCTCCAATTACCAAAACCTTCTCACAGAATTATGCATTTCGGTTAGAGATCCAGGGTCCAACAAACCTGTGAGGAGAGCGAGCGGGCGAGCTCACCTAGCAGACGCACGCCCGTACGGATGCTTCTGGCTGCTCAGGGGCGCGGAGATCTTGCCGCCATTGCGAAGAAGCAGCTCCGTCCGTCCGTCGCTCTCGGATGTCTGCTCTTGCTTCGCCTGAGGTGGGGGAGCAGTACAGCGACCTGACCCTTCTTCTTCTTTTTTTCCGATGCTTCGTCTTTACTCCTAAGCATGACTCGGAAGGACCGTGGGCCCGCATCTGAGTGAGTGCGTTTGGTGAGCGCCAGGTGGGCGGGACAAAGGCCCGGATCTCTTGCGGCAACTCGAAACAGCTCGGTTTCGCTAACTGTGGCCTGCGGCGGTAGATTATAGTGGGCTGTCCACTTACCAACTGGACACGAAGCCTATTGTCAAAAAATATATATATATACACAAAGCCTGCCTTTGGTTTAGGTCGTTATTAGTTTTTGCTTTTGGTCCTTTTGTTGGTTCTTCTACTTCCTTTTGCGGGGTTTTCCTCAACACCGTGTTTGGATGTATGCTTGGAAATGAATTGGTCCGAAAATTCTAAATCCAAGAAGGAAAGGAAATGGACAGCAATTCCATTTCTATTGTTTGGATGTGCATGAAATTTGCTGCTGGAATCGAAGAATAGCAGACAATTTCAATTCTTGTTTGGATGTACAAACCATACAATTGTTTATTTTGTTTATTTTGGATAATATAAACTTGTAATAGAAAGCGTGTATATTTCAATGTCTATATTCTTTTCACACATAATAGCATTAATTATTCCGAATAAAGTCATATCTCATCATATTGGATATTGAATATGAATTTCAAATCACAATTTTGTATACACACATCAACCTACAATATAGAATATAACTTCAACTGGACTGAGGTGCTACAAATTGTAGGAATCTGCATATCAAAAAGATCAAATACTATGGATTAGGTGTGGATCCAATGGTAAATAGTTGTATCAAATTAATGGAAGGAATAGAAGGGGAAGAGGTGTAGAAGGAGAGGTCGACTTGACAAGGACTAGGGAGCCACCGCCATTCACCTCCCGCCGGCGCTCGAGCTCCTGCTGGCGTCTGGAGTTAGGGCGGCCTCATGGCCACAGCCACCGGCTGATTAGGGTTATGGCGGGCTTCCCCAGCCATTCGGAGATGGAGACGGGAAGGGGTGATGAGAGGAGGCCGGGAAGGGGGGAAGACGGCGGGGAAGAAGGCAGGGAGGACGGGCGGTGGGGAACTCACCGACGGCAGCGCTCGGGGATGCAGGTGTGCGGCCATGTCTAGCTCCGTCTGGCTCCCTAGCGCTAGCCTCTGGTTCCGCTCGCTCGATTCTATCGTGGCCGAGTGAAGTGTTGCGCGCAGACACGATTCCAAGCCTCCGCTCGGAAAGATTCAAGGCCGGTCCGACACTAGCAGGGTTGTTGCTCGGAATTGCCTTTCCTTTCCACGATGTAATTCCAAGACCACCCCAAACGATCGAATTCGGCCCAACAATTCTAAATGGACGATTCCAGGCCTCAATTCTTACATCCAAACACATCGCAACTTTTTTCCGAATCCAAAACATATACTCCCTCTATTTTAAAATATAAGTGTTTCATACACACTAAAAGGTGTCTAGATACACTGCTTTCACAAAGCGCTGAAATATCTTATATTTTAAAACGGAGGGAGTATATGAAAAGCAAAGGATGTGACATATGTTAAAACCTGCATTCAAATGCAATATTTGGTGTAGCACTCAAAATCTGTTACGTCGATACATTGTCCCTTCATGCCTCGTTTTGAACGCAGAATAGAAAAAACACACGAATAAGGAAAACACAAGAGTAGGAAAAGATTACACATGCAAAAATAAAGGAAGTGGCTAGCGAGGAAGTGAGCATGGAGGGGCGGAAATTAAGAAACGCACGTGTGAGAGAAAATTAAAATAGTTTTGGTGGGATTTCTCGTGGCTATTTGAAGTAATAAAATAGAGGAGTTTGTGAGAGACATGAAACGCTATATACTTTATATAAACTTCCTAAAAAGTTGTCCAAACGAGTTGTGTAACGCAATGTATCTTATATTTTGGATTTTTTTTAAAAAATATAGGCACTATAGAATGGAATGGAGGGAGTATTTTTTACACCACGGTAAATGTATATTCAAATTATCTCTGCAAAGTGGAATTTATTCCACTAACAACCATGACAAAAGAACGGTTTGCATCCTCCCAAAAGGAATGTTGAGAATACATAGAGCCATCTTGCATCTAGAGGTAGATAAGAAAGATAGGGTGTATTTACACATGGTAATATAGTGAGGGTGTGAGTGACCATCCCGCGAGGCTCTTTATTCTAATTCTAAAGCATGAGGAATCTTATTCTCCGACTTCGAAATGTTGCCCGGCCATTGTCTCCCGCTCCTAAAAGATCAAGCAATAATTGCTCTTGCCAGGCTTGGAAATCAGATTATTTGGCGCCACAACATCAACCAAAACCTAAATGGGAGAGAAAATACGTTATTCTACCGAGAGATCAAATTGTCTGCGCCGCAAGAACTAATGCATGTGTTTCAACCTACAACACATAATTTACATGAACATAAGTTGTCTAGATATACACAATGTCATTAAGAGCTGAATTTCACAGATAGACTCCTAGGTAGTTCAGGGCCACTTCGTTAGGATAAAGGCTTCAAAGTTGCATCACAAGGAGATAATGCCCTTACAGGAAAAACAATAAATAATTTGTTGGAATCTATTAGGATGATCATTGGATGAAATAATGGGACCTAAAATTTCTTAACCTGAGCATGCTCATTGTGACCGGTCAATGGAGCAGGAGCATCAAATAGAAATTTCCTATCTCACCATGATTTTTTATCACAGAGATATACATGGCGACCTTTCCAACATATCTATGGATTTTTAAGATTTTCTACACCGGTTCTTTAGGATTTGGAGCAGATAGAGCATGTTTGTTTATAGTAGAATGGAATTAACTTTGATCGGAAAAAATCAAATCTGAAGAAGCAAACCACACATAACACACGAATGATCGGTGGAAGAAAAGTGATAATCAAGTTTAGGAGCACCGAGCCTTCAATGTCCCCTTGTGAGGTGTCCTCCTCACTAGCTCCCTAACCCTATAAAAGGGAGGTTGAGGCTAGCAAAGAGAGGGTTGGTACCTCGTTCATCACACATATACTATAAGAAATGTCTCCATCTACAACGGTTTTGGTCCGTCGAGCGTTGTAGAAGGTGCCTCTTCTACGACGATTCCGTTCGCTTGATCATGGCCGATGTAAAACTTTTTTCATTTTACGACCCTCTACTACGATGAAATCGCTAAAAGACATGGACGAAATTCGACCGGCGCGTGGCAGAAGTAAGATTTTCGGTTCCTCGAGCAATATTGACTCACCAAAATCTTTTGAGGCATGTGGGTCTCGGATGTCAATGTCTCTAGCGGCCATACTTTTCGGTAGCGTCTTCCTGATTTGAACTCGATAACGGTACTTGATCATATTCCGTTTAGTCAGGCTGCTAGGTCCCCGATATTAGCCTCTCATTAGAAGAAATGTGTGTATGAATGGATTTTTTCTTCGCTCGCGCTTCTCTATTTCGAACTTGATAATGATGCTCAGTGCATCTACCGTTTAGTTAGGCTGCTGAGTCCCACATGTCAGCCTCTTATTAGAAGAAACGTGTGTATGATAGAATTTTTTCCTTAGCTCGTGCCTCCCTGATTTAAACTCGATAACATTGACCGATACATTAGCCGTTTATTCAGACTGTTGGGTCCCTCATGTCAGCCTCTCATTAGAACAATTGTATGTGTGATAGAATTTTTTCTTGGCTCGCGTTTCCCTATTCCGAACTTGATAGTGTTGCTCGACGCATCTTTCGTTTGGTCATGCTGCTAGGTCCCACATGTCAGACTCTCATTAGAAGATTCGTGTGTATGATAGAATTTTTTCTTCGCCTGCGCCTCCCTGTTTTGACCTTCGCAACATTGCTCAACGAATCAATTGTTTGGTCTGGCAACTGGATCCCCATGTCAGCCTCCTCTATAAAGGAAATGTGTTTATGCTGGATAGTTTTTTAGTCGCGTCCGCCCTTTTGATCTTGGAAACGTTGCTCGGTCTTCTTGCTAATAGGTCCTCGATGTCAGCCTCTCTATACAAGAAATGTGTCTATGTTGGATTTTTCTTTCAGTCGCATCCATTACTTTGACCTTCTAAACATATCTCGATGCAGTCGTGTATGGTCTGGCAGGCGGCGGATCCCCAATGCTAGCCTCTTTGTATAAGTACACTAACTGTTATCTTTTTTCAAACCCACCTGTTAAACTCGAGGGACGCTGGAGACTGGTGGGTCCGCAATGCCAGCCTTCCCGTTAAGCAATATATTGCTACAATAAAAAATAAAAACCTAAAATTACTAAATATATGTATGCACATATGATTCAAACTCAAGACTTCCATACATGTAAATTGAGTGTGTTGCCATGCCAAGGAGAATTTATGAAAATATACCATTAATTTTTTTATAGTAATTATAACTTATGTATTGGTCTTCTTAAAAAGATCTTGTGTGTCCATGTTTATTTCTCTTAAAATAAAAGGTCAACACCCCTAGCATCTATTTTTTAATGCCACGTAATGGAGTAGTTCTTAAAAACATGTGTAGATGGCGAATTTTTGTTTTGAGGTGGGAGAAATGCACAAAAATGCTGAATTAAAAATACTTTGGGCTATTCTATATGGGCTACACTCCATAGACTACTCTCCACAGTTATACTCTATGGGCTATACTCCATGGGATATTTTCCATGGGCTCCTCTCTCAAATTTTACTGGGTTATGGTCAGCGGTCCCCTAACCTCGTCGAATTAAATTTTTTGGCTAAAGAGGGGTCGAATGGGCTAGCTTTCACATCCTCGTTAGTAAAAATTGCATTGTACTAGCCCACAAAAAACAATTGCATTGTACTGTGCTCGGACGGATTCGCAACAAAGACCTTACCAAGGGAAGGGGAAAAGCGATAATTCTATTGACAGATATTCATGCAAAAAATCAGAAGAACTATGTACACACACACTCCGCCCGTGCTAAAATTGGACCGATACCTAATGACTTTGCTTGCTGAAATCACGATGTATCTTTACCCAGACAACAATGATAGAACTTTTGGAAGGTTTAGTACATAGCATTTGAAAGATTCAGCAATACAGAATAAGACAGAAAATATCGACAGATTCCTAGTTCATAATTAGCAGCACTTGACAGATTCAATAGTATTTTGAAGTGGCCGATTTAGTAATACAGACACTGAAATTCAATAGCAGTACAAAGAGAATCAGTTCTTGTTTCATCTCTAAAAACCTTAGCGCACAATGAGTTTTCTCTTTTCTCTGAACACACTCCATCATTGGAGCATGCAAAACTGACGATCAAGTCTGCTTTTGTGTGCATACCTTGTTCTTACATCAATGCATGTGTGACCTCTAGGGGTTCGCTCATGAAAACAATAACAAAATTTTGCGCCAAGAACCCAAATGTCAGGACCTATCTATTAGTAATGCGGTAACGGGAGGGGCTTTTCATCCTTGAAGACCGAAAAACATTGTCAATGCTTAGGAGAGCGTGGCTGATGTAGTTGTTCCGACGCCGACCTCGGGTCATGTTGAAGTCTGACGGCTCCTGCGGCTCCGACGACTCCTAGTGCCCCAAGTGTTGCACCTCCGAGGGAATTACACATGTCCGATGCCTGACGATGACTCCCACTCCTCTGATCCAGTAGCAGTTGCGGAAGTAGACATTCTGGATCCGAATCCCGCAGTGTGATGGCGCTCCGCGGTGAATAAGTCTCCTACTCGTGTGATCCATACTTGGGACCATGGTCACAGGAGAGCGAGAGAATATTGATGGCTCAAAATATATCGAGCTCGTTGGGGAACCCCAAGAGGAAGGTATGATGAGCATATCAACAAATTTTCCCTCAGTTATGAAACCAAGGTTATCGAACCAGGAGGAGCAAGGAAAGACCTCCAAGGTGTTGTTTCCAACTTGGAATTCTACACAACACAACCACAGAACTTTGCCCCCAACTTACAGTGAGGTTGTCAATCTCACCGGTTTTGCTAAAAACAAAGGATTAAATGTATTGTGTGGAAGATAGTAATTTCTTGCAGAAAGTAAACAAAAAACAATAAATAGCTTGTAGGTTGATGGTAAAAGAATGGATCGGGGTCCATAGTTCACTAGAGGTGATTCTCCTTAAGATAGATGACATGTTGGGTGAACAAATTACAGCGGGGCAATTGGTAGACACCGAGAAAGCAGACATGCATATACTAATCATCTTGACTCCTACGAGATTTGATCAGACATTACAACATTATACATAGACCATAATCCAACTACATCTATGACTAATAATCCACCTTCAGGTTATCATCCGACCCCCCCCTCCAGTATTAAGTTGCAAGCAACAGATAATTGCATTAAGCAAAGTATGTAAAATAAACAATACGATTGTTCTATGAACAAAGGATTGTTGTTTTTTCTGATGACCCACAAGTATAGGGGGTGTATCGCAGTATTTTCGAGGGAAGTGAAACCCAATTTATTGATTCGACACAAGGGGAGCCAAAGAATATTTATCAGCCTTAACAACTGAGTTGTCAATTCAGCTGCACCTGGAAACAATCTTGCTCACAGCAGTTTATCAGTAGCAACAGTTTTGTAGTAGGAATAGTAAAGTAACAGCAGTAGCAAAGCAAAGACAGTAGTAACAAAAGCAGTAAACAGTGGGATTCGAGTGCGGTAGGCATAGGGATGGATGGACGGGCGTTGCATGGACAAGACAATTCACATAGCAATCAGAACATAGGGCAATTGCAAATAAATAAGATAAAGCACCCAAGTACTAGACAATCCTAGGCATGTGTTCCATATATAGTCATACGTGCTCGCAATGAGAACTTGCACAACATCTTTTGTCCTACTAGCCCGTTTGCAGCGGGGCCTCTAGGGAACTACTGGCAATTAAGGTGCTCCTTTTAATAGAGAACCGGAGCAAAGCATTAACACTCCGTGAACACATGTGATCCTCACATCAAAGCCTTTCCCTTCCGGTTATCCCGATTTCTGTCACTTCGGGGCCATAGGTTTCGGACAACAACGTGTGTATACAACATGTAGATAAGACCAGAAACAATACTATCATAATGAATCAATAATAAGTTCAGATCTGAAATCATGGCACTCGGGCCCTAGTGACAAGCATTAAGCACAACAAGTCGCAACAAAGTCATAAAGCACTAATAAAAGATAATAGGCACCATGCCCTAACAATCTGATGCCATTACATGAACAATCTCATCCAATCCGTACCATCCCCATAGCCTACATCGGGGGATTACTCACTCATAGATGGGGGAAACATGGATGGTCGATGGAGATGATGGTGAAGATCGATGGAGATGGCTCCAGGGGCACTTCCCTGTCCCGGCAGGGTGCCAGAACAGAGACTTTCTGTCCCGGCAGGGTGCCAGAACAGAGACTTTCTGTCCCCCGAATCTCCCCTTCGGTGGCGGCGGCGCGGCGGAACTTTTCATGGAAAAACGTCGAACCCCCCGAAGTTTTTAGGTCAGAAGGCTTCTTATAGGCGAAGAGGGAGACCGAGGGGGTGCCTGGGGCCACCACACCATGCCCTGGTGCGGCTAGGCCCAGCCCGCGCCTGGGGGTGGTGTGGCCAGCCCCTGGTCCTCCTCTGTCTCGTATTCTGGCTTCTGGAGTCTTCTGGAAAAATAGGCACTTTGGCTTTTGTCCCGTCCAATTCCGAGAATATTCATTTTCTGACTTTCCTGGAACCAAAAACAGCAGAAAACAGGCAGCTGGCAGTGTGGCTCTTGTTAATAGGTTAGTCCAAGAAATCATATGAAAAGTACTCCAAAGCATGGACAAAACACAAGAAAGTGGATAAAACAAGCATGGAGCATCAAAAATTATAGATACATTTGCAATGTATCATTTTCTCCCTAGTAGCAACAACACATCTAGTACCTTAGAGATTTCTATCACTTCCCCAGATTCCTAGAGGCATGAACCCACTATCGAGCATAAATACTCCCTCTTGGAGTTGCTAGCATCTACTCGGCCAAGATAGCTACTAACAACGGAAAGCATGCAAGATCACAAATAACATAGACATGATAGAATCAATAATCAATCTGAAATAACATCTCAATATCCATCGGATCCCCGCAAATACAACATGTAGGATTACAAATAGATGATCTTGATCATGAACGGAGCTCACAAGATCTAAACATGGCAGCACAAAGGAGAAGAACCAACCATCTAGCTACTACATGGACCCGTAGTCCAGGGATGAACTACTCACGCATCACACCGGAGACAGTTATGGTGATGAAGAAGGCCTCCAGGGTGATCTCTCCCCTCCGACAGGGTGCCGGGAAGAGCTTTAGATCCCTCTTGATCTAGGGACGGAGATGGCGGCGGCTGCAGACTCTTTTGTGGAATTTTGATCGGGTATTTAGGGTGTTTGTCCTGGAGGCAATATATAGGCGAAGGGGCAAGGTCGGTGGAGCGCCGTAGGGCCCACACCAGGTGGCGGCGTGGATAGGGCTGGTCGCGCCACCCTAGGGTGTGGCCGCCCTGACTCCCCTCTTCGTCTCCCCTCCGGACTCCGTATTCCTTCTGGTGAAATATTGACTTGGGCTTTTGTCCGGTCCAATTCCGAGAATATTTCCTTACTAGCTTTTCTAAAACCAAAAATAGCAGAAAACAAGCAACTGGCACTATGGCATCTTATTAATAGGTTAGTTCCAGAAAATGTGTAAAAATACTCCAAAGTGTGGACAAAACATAAGAAAGTAGATATAAGACAAGCATGGAACATCAAAAATTATAGATATATTTACAACATATCAAATATCAACTAGAGGTCTCTCCAAAAGAGAAGAAACCTTTATTGATTATTCGTGTATTTATTTTGTCAACATACCTCTCAATATATAGGGGACCCCCCCCAGCTAATTTGCTTAGCCATGTGGGACTAAACAAAGGAGAGGGGAGGAGGGGGGCTGGCCACCACCAGACAGGGCCCATGTAACATCCCAATTTCAGCAACCCAGATTAGTTGTCCAGAATGCAAAAATTAGGGGGAAACAAAAACTTTTTCCTGTACTTTGGTACAGTGTTTGCTTGTTGTTTGTTTGTGCTTGTGCATGAGAGTGTATACCATTTGATACTCCTTACCTCACCATCCGTTGACAAAAGCTATTTAACAAAACTATCCTGGCTCATCTTCCTTATTCTTAAATGTTCTGGCATTTCAAAACCTGAGCCAAGAAGCCTTTACAAACTAACTATTTTAGTAGCTTCTATTGATCAAACTATGGAGAGCTATAGAATACTATCTCCTTATGTTTTCAAGACAGAACTTTCAACTGTTCTTCTCTCCAGGTTTCCCAAAACACCTTTATTAAGCTTTTGAATCCTACTCTTGGTAGAAATACCAAGGATCCTCACCTTATTCAAATCCAACACTTCAAAATACCCATACTTCAAGCTAGGCTTGATGGTAACCCCAGTAGCAGTTGACTTGTCCGTAAGATGAGTTGCCATGATCTGTTGTTTGACTTGATTGCTTAGTAGTAGTATGAGCTACTCTAGGAGCTCATCCTCTAGGATCAAGAAACTTTAAAATCCCCAAACCCTAATCAAGAATACAAGATGGATCTGATATCTAGCCACTAGGGATCATGTAACACCCTTAACCAGATCAATTCTGAAGACATCCCTTCTAGAAGTTTCCAAGTCAATGAAGACCAACATCAAGCAAGGATACTCTCCACTCAATCTACACTTCAACATAATCCACTTGCTGATGATTTGGTACCTTGCAACCCATCAAAATCATCACCACCCACATTCTAGTCAAAAACCCTAAATCTGCCAAAATTGGCTAAGTCTGGAAATCTGTTTCCAACATCACTTTTTTTTGAATGTCTCCCTTTCTCAACCCTTGTGCATTTTTGGTAATGCACTTGAACCATCTTGTTAACTATCCTAAGGACTACCAATGCCCACTCTTTCCCTTGGTTAGATCATCCTCCAACCCACTTGTGCTTGATGGTTTTGCAGGCAAGAAAATAAATATTCCTGCAAATCTAGTCAACATGCCTGCTTTGATAGAAGCTCACACCACCATCCAACCTTCTATGGACCAAATCTTTGCATGGTGGTGTTCTAATAATATAGGTCTACCAATACCTACTTCACTTGTTCCAAGTGGACCTTTTTGTTTCCTAAACCAACATGGTTTATAAGGCATCATGACTAATCTGGTATGGCAGCTTTATTTTCAACAAAGTTTGCCATCACTTCCAAACCACCTCAAATGTAACCAATCCAAAATCATTCTTCCATGATCATCTATATCACTTGGTCTACCTATCCATCTATCCCCTGCATCAAGGTGAGATCTGAACTCCTAGATGCAACCATGTTTTGATGGTATGAAAATAACATCACCCAAGATCCTTAAATCTCTAGTTTTCACCAAAATCAACTTGGATTCTCCAATACTAAGGTTGCAAATACTTGCTACACCTTGTCCACATCATATACATTGATAATCAAGATTCATCAAATATTATCCACAATTATTATGGCTCCAAAACTCCTCCCCTAAAGGCAAGTTTGGTTTTTGCCAAACACTTCCTTAACTTTTGGCTCAATTAAGTTCCACATATCATACCCTATAATCCCACTTCAAAAATAAATATTATTGAAGAGTTTTATTTTTCTTTTTGCCCATTTTATTAAATGGCAAAAACAAGAAATAATTTTCTGAAAATACTTTTCCTCCCCAATAAATTCCAAGAAAATTTCCCAAGCTGTGCCATGGTATCCAGGACCATTTCACACCAAAATCTCCCTTTGTCCAATGTAAATTTGTCACCTTAGCCTCTAGAAACCATTTCTGTACTTTTTGAATAAATGATACAAAAGTGATCTAGAGTGATCCAATCAATCCCAAATAAATCTTGGAGATATATATTAACCTTACCCCTCTACCAGCATCCTTACCTCCATTGGTCAAGATCAAAAATAAAGATTGAGCACTTGATCATCCCTCATGGCAGATTTGGATACTCAGCCTTCTTGTTCTAAAACCCAAACACAATCATCCCCAAACTTGTAAACCAATGCACCTCACCCCACAACACCCTCTCTGGTCGACCACTACTGTATCTGCACTGTAGCACTTCCTCTCCCTTGACTTTTAGCTCTTGGAGTTAGTCATAGAGAGAGATGGGCATATCTGGCAATATCTTGAGAGATCAATGCCACAGCAGCTGCAGCACGCCTCACCCCCTCTCTGGTCATTGCACTAGGCCCCACACGACCACTCCACCACCCCTATGAGCTAATCCCTGGCCAGCTCCTCCTCTCAAGCCCTCCATGGACCTTGTCCATCCTACACCTTTCCTCCTCGGGTTAAATATCCCTCAAGCCACCCCGCGCCTCCCCCTGCCCGTCATTTTCCCCCTCTGCTCCCTCTTACCACCCCAGCACCCCCACTCCCTCTCCCCTGCTCTGTGCAGCCCAAGAGAAGGAGGAGAAGGAACCTCAGCCTCCCCCATCCATCGAGCTAAGCTCCCTCCTCCTCCCCTCTCCTCCTTTGCATGTCAACCTCCCGAGCTCTCCTCTGCATCCTGCATCTAACCGTCCCCTCCTTCCTTCCCAGGAACCCCCACGGCGCCGCCACGAATGAGCTCGGTGCCGCCGCCCTCTGCCCGACGTGGGATTCCATAGATCCTCACCAAAATGGTCGCTGCCGCCCCTCTACGGACTCGCCCCGGAGTACTCCGTCTCCTCGGCACCTCCCCGACACCTCTCCATGCCCCTAGGTGAGCCCCTGAACCCCGCCGGCGCTGCTTACGGTTATCCCCTGCATCATCTGTCTGGAGGTAGAAGAAGCAACGAGGACCGTCCCTCGCGACTAGATCGAACGACCCTCCTCCCTCCATACCCCTTTGCCGCAACCACCTCTGACCACGGGGCCCCGCCTGCTAGGTTCAAAGCCGCCCCTCCCGCGCACGGCGCAGCCCGAGTGGGCCGATCTCCCCTCTGCGACCCAACTCCCTGCTGGATCCAGCCCGGCCACCCCTGCCCTTTTCTTTTTATATTGCATATTTAGAGATCTGCAAAAAAGCCGCTTAGTTTAATTCAAAATAAAAATTAAAAATACCTCTTTTTGCCCAGAGTCAATTTTTGACATGTTCCTATATGTTTTATCTAACATGCAGACCACTCCCCTTGGCCACCTTTACTTTTATTATTTTGTGGAGAATAAGCTACTAGAAAGTATCAAATACAGGAAATAAAATCCTCAAGGAGTTTCAAAACTCTAAATGGATAAAATCCAACTGTCTCTGGTAGATGCTTAATATACCTACCACATGGAATTGGCCCCAATCCAAGTGGAGCTTTTGATCTCCTGTAGCAAAAATAACAAAAACAGTCACAATCTGACTTTATGAAATTCCCTAGGCATATCTACAACACCTATTAGGATAACTCCAACTCCCAGAGTAGTGGACCATAAATATCTATCAAAACCCAGGAGCCCATAATTTTCTAAGCCTCGGTTGAATTATTGTGAATTAATCTGTTCTGTGCATGGTTAATTCACCAAAAATTTGACCACATTAGCTTTGCAACTCCAAATAGGTTTATTCCAATTGGTACGGAAAGGTATTCTAAATGTCTACCATGTGCCACTGGAATCAACTCAGAAGACTCTGTAGATTTAATCTGGTGAAAAAGACAAATTAACTCCAAAACTGCCTTTGGGATTTTCCTGAGGGCATTCTGGTAATTATTTTGGAGTGATTCCAACTCTCGGTGAACAAGTACATCAAGGCATACCTAACCACCCAAGGGAATAATGTTTGGAGATCCAGAACTTTTCTGGTGAATTATTCCCTAAAACTAGAAGTTATTTCACTAGGGAAATCATAACTATTTAAAGAAAAGTGATAAAATAGTGAAACCACTTTTGTTGGTTTCATTTTATCAACATATACCTGTAGGTATCATTTTTATACAATGGTATCATACAGAATATGTCCTTGGTCCAAAACCCCTCTTAGGTAGTTCCTCGACAATAAACCCTAATGGGTGTTCATTCCCTTCTCCAAGGCCAACTCAATCTCCTAAATCCAATCCTCTCAAAACCATCTGAATCTTAATTTGGTACTATTCAGTTGCTGGTTGTATTGCATTGGTGATTGTATGCCTTGTGTTGATTGTGGCCTTGTTTGTTTGCATGTGTTCCCTATCGACGATAGTTGCGATTATATCGGAGTCCAGAAGAAGTGGTTATTTTTGGTTATTATGGTATTCTAAGGAGAAGTCCAGGGACATTATGCCATATTGCTGATCTCAGGCAAGCCACCTTCTTGCTCATAAGCCTTGTCCTACTATTTTACTTATGCATGTTTTATCTTATGTTTATTTAAACTACATTGCTTTACTATATGTTGATGTATATATGGTAGTGGTTTGGCTCCTCCGAACTACTACTCTATTGTACTACTAAGTACAACCCTCTCGATGATACTGAATTTTCCCTAGTATGGTAGATGGTGTAACACCATACCCCTTTGGAGACCCCGATTTAGCCGAAGCAAAGCTAGAGGATGGGAAGACCCCGGAAAAAGTTTTACTAAATGTTTTATGATAAAACCTTGGTGAGGTGGGACCTCCCAAGAGATGTTGAAAAGGAAGAAGATTTTGTTTTACAAAATGCTGAAGGAAAGATGGAGGAAAAAGGTTTACAAAAACACACCTGGTTCTTTGCAGTTTTGCTAGAACAATTAACCCTGTGCAACCACATTACTCTGATATGGGACAGGGCTGGATTTGATGTGTGCTTACTCTGGTATAAGCTGCCTCACAACAACTACAGGGGATCGGGGATCCCTGGAGGGTGGGCCTTCTCCAATAAAGGTCCATCTGGGACATTGACTTAGAGATGGAACAAAGGGTCTGCTGGCCTCCACGCGTTACTATGAGCCCCTCATTGAAAGCGCACACTCGAGAAGTGGAAAAGCACTCCGGTTGGTCCTCGGTACCCGATGTCCCGGTTTTGAGGGGATTAACACTCATAGGGTAGGCACTTATATTGGATTGGGCATCCGGAGAGTCTTGATCGGTTACTCGACCCACGATCGGTGAAGATTAGGGTAGTGTACCCGGATGGTGTGGGTAAAGTGTACAACCTCTACAGAGTGTAAATCTATTCAAATAGCCGCGTCCGCGGTCATGGACGGTTGGGAAGGTTGCTGTAGAGCGGTGCTGGTTTTGTTTTCAAAAGGGTTTCAGAAAAGAAATGGCTTTGGAAATGTTTTGACCATGGGATGGTCGGAAAGGATCCCTGTTTTGACCATGAGATGGTGAGAAAGGGATGGAAGGAGTTTGGTCATGGGATGACCGTAAAGGAGGAACAAATGGGTGACCCAGTCCTCATGTTTTTCCAAAACTTTTCAAAAAGGTTTCCAAAATGGTTTACAAAAGTTTCCAACAAAGATGTGTAGATACTATATCTACAAGAGAAACTATTTGAGAAAAGAACCTCTCTTAGAGCCCTCCTACTACCACAGGCATACTGCATATCCTCTTGTTATTGTTGTTATCTTAAGGTGGTTTGCGAGTACATTCCAAGTACTCACTGGCATTGTCCCTGGATATTAACTTGGTCAGATATCGAGAAGAAGTGAAGTGGACGACTATGCGAGCTAGGGCGTTTTTCCCAGTCAGTTGCTTGTAGGTTGAGGCATGATTGGGCTCTGCGCGTGATGATGTTCCGCTGCTGAAAATGGCACAGCCATAATGGCATTTATGTAAGTCTTGTATTTCGGTATATCTCGGATGTTGTAATGATACTTGTCGGTTATGTGCCACGACTAACTGATCATGGGATCGTGGTTGTATGCATAACAGGGATTCTCGGAGGATTAATCTGGGGCCCCCACAGCCCAAGTGGGCCCCACACGAGGTCCCTTGGCCCAGCTGGTTACCCCCTCTCTCTTCCCCTTTGGTCTTTCCCTCATGGGCCCTTTTCCCTAGGGATTTTGGCCCAATTAGGTATTTGACCTTTTAATTCATTTTTATTTTATTAAATAATTATAAATAAATGATTAAATCAATATTTAATATTTACTTACATATTATTCAATCCCCGTGGCTATGGAACTCCTTCCACCTCCACTGCGGACATCCTTCGGACTTACCGAAACTCTTCTGGTTCTCTCTCTTTCTTTCCTTCGGTGATTCTGCCAATACCAAAACAATCTATGAGAATCATCGAGCCCTTAAGCGTGACACCCCACAGTTCGGGAACAGTCTAGACATGGTTGAGACCTTCCCGTACCAATGATCATCAGCGGGACCTGGATGCCCGTGATGACTCATGTGCATTCCATGAAGCTTTTGTCGCTGAATCATGAACATCGTGTCATATTCTTTTGTCTCTCGATACTTGCATTGTCTGAGATCTGATCATTGACATCACCATGTCGTGTTCAATCTCGTTACCTATGAATGTTATTTAACTCGTTCCGACAAGTGATATCCCTGTGATCCAATCACACGCTATGCAGCTATTGGATATAACTTCTCCGAGTGAGCCATGTAGTATATTTCCGTCACGCGGATGGAGAAATCCAGCTCTTGACGCATAATGCATCTACATGTTCCTCTGAATACCTGGACACAACTTTATGATCACCGCCCCCGCAAATGACATTTGATGCTATCTAAGTATTCTCGGGTGAAAGTGATTGATATGGCCTCACGGTCTAAGAAATAGGACACTAGGTCTTTTCTAATCATCATAACTTGAACTTCATGACATGATCGGGTCACGATGTTTAGATTGGGTATAACTCATCATATCATTCTCGTAATGAGGTGACTCCATTGTCAACTGGCATAAATGCCACATGATCAAGAAATCTTGATCATCTATTGACCAATGAACCAGTGACTAGAGATTCACTAGGAACTCTTGGTTGTTTATATATCACACGTGTATTGACATTTCCTTTAAATATAGTTATAGCATGATATAAAACTTAATCATAAACTTTATGAAATATGATAATAATACATATTATTATTTGTCTCTAGGGCATATTTCCAACAGTCTTCCACTTACACTAGAGTACAAATAAACCAGTTGCATTTGTTACTAATCATCGACACCATATAACCTGGCACCTCTGATCATGCTTGCTCATGGAAGAGCTTGAGTCTTGGGTCTAGACTTTACAGACACATATCCTTTGTAACTTACTAATGTCGCCTTAATTGACATTAATACTTTATCATCTCATGATAACATCTTGTGTATGTATCATAGTTATGGCAATAGAGTGAGGTCGGATTCCAGGAGCCAGTAGTGACGTTAGATCAGCCAAAATGAGCTTTCTCATGGGCATTGTGCCCTAGGACACACCCTCTGCATAAAGACGAACTAGTCCCGCCACAACAATATACATCACGTTAGGTGGTACCCTTATATTTTATTATAAATGTAGTTATCGAAACACTAGTGCACTATGTGCATTTTTTGATGTTTGTCACCTCGCTTCCTACTTGACTTCAGTCAGTATTGTCGATGCAAAGATTTCTAATCTTTTAAGGTTAACATATGCCCTTATAACATAACCCTTCATGCTTTAAGGTATGTCATCCTTCATAGACCTAGAAAACATGTCTACGATTCTCATTTAGACACTATGGACAAACTTAGCTCAATGTTCAGTGATTCATACTTAATCACTTCCGAACGTTTCTTCTTGGATCATATATTATGTTGAGTTATCATCATGGTTTCTAAGACAAAACCTATGTCTCAACATAGTGGATGACAATCATCCTTTTCTTTCTTTCAACCATTGATGTTGAAGTTAGTGTCATTCCTAATTTGAATGACCAAGGACCATTCCTTAGTCCATTCTTATTCTGAAACTATTTTAGAATCTCTTTTAGAAATACATTATAACATAATATTGTAATATACTTTCTTTCAACTTTTAACCCTTATAAATCATTCTTTATCGGTACTTGTGCTTTTATTCTTAATGTGTCAAATACACACAAGAAGTGAGCTCCCATTTAAAATATGTTTCCAACATATTCAAGTCCGAGACTTATATTGCTCCCACTCAAAAATATGTCATTCACATATTAATTTAGGAAGACTTCATAGCTCCCACTCAATTTCATGCAAATTGCATATCTTCTCAATGTTTTGAATAACTTCAAAATCCCTTGATCAATCATCAAATTGAGAGTTCCTTTTACGAGACACTAGTACTTTACTAGTATCAAAATCCACTAGACTTCAACACTTATGAATCAAAATCTTTTGAATTTGTCCAATACATTACTCATGACAAATCGTGCTTTTGTCTTTCACCTTTCCCATCATGACCTTGCGGTCCTTTGGAAAAATCAAGTAACCCCTTTACTTGACAAGATTCAGTAAAATTTTACTTTCTAATCTTAAGTGAAATCTACTTCCAGGATCTCTCGTAACTTTAGTTTACCATTATTTCCTTCGTAGTTCGTAGGTATGTCATATTCCGGGAACATTACAAGTGATTCATAAATGTCTCCATACAAGATGTGGGGTACATTTTCAAATCCTACTTCATGTAGTAGAAACACTAGTGGGGAAAACACAATGATCATTATCATTGATCCTTTCCTTTATGAAGAGACGCATTCAGGAACATGTTCCATTGCGCTTCTAAATACTCTAATGCAAGTTCATAAACCTTCATCACGTTTTTACTTTCATTCAAACAATATTCTTTAGAACAAAACTTCTTGAGAACACACCAAAATTTCAGCAATACTAGTTTTGCCTATCTTTTGGTTCTAGTCATGGTCTTTGTATTCAAAGATTTAAATGAATACTCTACAAGGATTTGTTCGTTGTTGTTTTGGTGATATAGAATAACTCCAAAACACCCATGACAATCCATACAAGATATGGTGCCAATCTCACGAATTTTTAGATGGTTCACTTCATAATCTAAATGAGTGTTTGCTATTTTCTACTAATGGCCTTTACATATACACTACCACGATTTATTCGGTGCCACCTATTCACCCACTTGATATCAAATATCACATTGTGATGCTTTGCACTTCGACGTGTCAAGAATGCATTGCATTTCACAATTCCTTATGTCAATCTGATAACGTTGAATTTCATTACTATTGATTAGACCGTAGTAATTAGATTATCTTTTATTTTATATGCCTTGATGCTGAAATTCTTTGATCATATCAAATAGTTTCATGCTCATGTTTCCTTTGGTAAACTCCTTTACGAAATTCAACATTTACAAATGATAATCACCACATTATTGAAATATGTTGTCCTTCAACAATTCATCAAACACTTTATATTCATGCAATACGCGGTGTTTTAGTTATTCTATCAAACCTGGGCATAATTCATATGTGACAAGAAATAAAATTACTTTCACATATTATCAACATAACTTTGAATTTCAAATAATGGTTTCATTCAAAATGAATATATTATTAAGTTGGGTATTTTCAAGGCATTTCAATATTTTACAAATGTTAATGCATTGTCAATTAGTTTCACAACAAGAATAGTTCACACATAATCGAACAACATATAAACACAAATAGAAATCATTCATAAAAGCAGAACAACTATTTGTTACAAACTCATATGAATAACCGTGTCACGAAGTGTGAGACACACTAAAGAAGTTCATAATCCATCGATTACAATAATCATCCAAAATGATAAACTAAATGATAAACGATGAGGGAGAGTGTCGTCGTCTATCATTATCATGCTCTCCATCAACACGCAACGTCACCTCCTCTCCAGCAAGCAGCTCTCATGCAGAAGGACCTGTTTTCACAAAATAGAACAAGTATCAAATACTTCAATACTGCAACAAGTGTTTGCGAGATTATAATATTTATAAAACTACATATCAGATATACCTTTGTCATCAATGACCTCTCTTGCAATGGGTTCAACCTTCACAATCTTGAAATGTGATATGAACTCATGGAAATCATGTGTTTCCCCATCACCTCTCATGATGCAAGTCCTAGCATGTGCTTGGTAGCTCGGGGGCAGTGATCGCAGCAACACTCTTATTGCAAAAGAGTCGGTCATCCCGTAGTTGGTCATCCCGTAGTCCACAAAGTAAAGTTGTCTCATGTGCGCATCATGTATACGCTCGAAATGGCTCTTCAGACAAGTGTGTTCCTCCATTTGTATGGAAAAGAACTCTCCAAGCAGCTCATGCTTCCACATGCGCACATGGCTTATGAACTCCACTCTCAGTTGATCCACCATCGAGTATGGATCAAGATCACCCAAGAGTCGGTGTAGTTCGTTCAACATCCCGTAGCGCATTGTCACTTGAATAAAAGTGTACATCTCTTGATAAAAATGGCGATCTGCCCGCTCTCGTGGGGTCTCATAGTCATCTGGCTTGTCCAAATCCATCGTGAGGCGTATGTAAACTACCACATTATTCTTAGTAAGGAGATCATTCAAACGCACTAGCCACTCAGGGAAGTTTGATCCATCAAGTCTAAGCTTTTTAGCAACTACCCACTCAGCAACGTCAAAATAAGCTTCATGGTGAGCCATCTCTACATTTAGAATTGCAAAAGGAATTTATACTAAATTTAAAATTATGAGAGTTAAAAAAAGAACTCCACCAAAAACGCATATCCCAGAAGGGTTTTAGCGAGATTACAAGATCCCATTCACTACACCTCCCCTGATCATCATGGCCGGTGATATAGTTGCAAAGGTGAATGCTGAAATGTCGATCACATCATTCAGGTGAATCGTGCTCAATTTTCGACCATTCGTGCTCCAAGGCCATGTTTGTACATGCTAGGCTCGCCAACTTAACCTTACGTGGTTTTTTGCTGTGCAACATGGCTTACACCCACCGTATGTGAATGCAGTTATGTGTGACACCCTATCATCACGGTGTGCCTCATAACAGAGAACTTTCTTGGTGGTGCACACTAAGGAAGAACACTTTCATTAGTATTTTGTTAGGGATCATCTTATTAGGCTACCGTCGAGTATCTAATACTAGCACACATCAAGATGCACAAACAATAAACATTGAATGTAAATGCGATGCGATATGGTCCTTGTGTTGTGATCTGCATCCCGTGTCTCCAGATTTGGCGCCAGGGTTCTGGCGTCGTAGGCACCAGGGTACCGGTGCCTCTAGCGTGATAGTCCATCATCACCATGACAATTTCTACTACTTATCAACATAAAGTAAACTACTTTACCTTGACTACTACCATATCACATCACAATTCCCCTGCAAAACAAAGTTAGATGCCTCTACTTTATATTTGCATGTTTTACGTGGCTGTTAGGGCTTTCGCCCAAGAGCCGTTCTTACCAATGAACTTCCACCACAACGTTGATCAAATAGTTGTCTATACTACACCCCTTTCGGGGCCCTCCTTTGCAAATGGCATACCAACTAATGTGAGAGCGACAAACACCCCCCAAAGAAACTTTATACGGTACAAGCCGTATGTCAAGCATGGACCAGTCTCATGAATGAACGCGTAAAGTCGGTTGGGGCCACTTCATCAAGTATTACTGCAGTATACACAAGTACACGTGGGAGGGTAACAACCAAATTATCAACGCCCACATGCTTCAACTCGTGTGTTCTACCCATACTAGCAATACTATGCATAGATCTAGCTTTGATACCACTATAGGGATTCGCGCATGGAAACAATAAATTTTTCCTACGCCAAGAACCCTAATACCAGGATCTATCTATTAGTAATGTAGTAATGGGAGGGTATTTTCACGAACTTACCCTTGAAGACCAAAAAGCATTGTCAATGCTCAGGAGAGCGTGGCTGACGTAGTCGTCCTGATGCCGACCTCAGGGTCGTGTTGAAGTCTAACGGCACATGCGGATCCGACAACTCTAGTGCCCCAAGTGTTGCACCTTCGAGGGAGTTACACACGTCTGGTGCCTGACGATGACCGCCGCTCCTCCGATCCAGCGGTAGTTGCGGAAGTAGACCTTCTGGATCCGAATCCATCAGCGCGACGACGCTCCGCAGTGAAGAAGTCTTCTGCTTGCTGATGCATGTAAAATTCATACATGAACTTTGTAGTTTGTTAACATGTTTTCCCACATATTTGCATCATATATAATATAATATCCATGTTTTATATTGATTTTTGGGGATTTACCAATCATCCCCTTTATTTTGGCTATAACCATGTAGGGCAGAAAAACCATGTTTTTGATGTTTCGGGACCTATACAAAGTCAAATGGACCTGTGCTTTTGGGAATGCCAATATTTATCCAGGAGAAGCATATGGAGCACTGGAATCTCACTGGGAGGGTCAGGAGGGCCAAACGATCCCAGGCGGCGCGCCCAGGCCTAGTGGGCGCGCTACCCATGCTCGTTTGCTCCTCGCCATCTGATCGCCTTGATTCTTCCGCGCACGGAGTTCTCTTGACCTAAAAAACCCTATATAAGGACCCCCCCAGGGCTACCTCGGAAAGGAAGACACCAGAAGCCACTAGAGACAAAAACACCACCATACAGAGTCAGATCCGGCGAAGATTGGTGGGGGAAACTCTGCCGGAGCCACCTCTAGGGAGATCTCCACCCTTTCCAACATCTCCAGCATCATCACCATGATGAAGAGGGAGTAGTCTACCTCTAGGATTTGGGTTTTTGGCAGTAGCTTGATCTATTTCTCTCGTGTTCTTCATAGATCTAGTACCATATGAGCTGCTCTACATGATTATGGTCTATGTGGTGGATCTTTGTTCTATGATTTGATATTTGAGATTGGAATCTATTTTGTGTAAGATGTTTTAATAGATGCATATCATGCACCCCGTTCTTAATTGCTTGTTTTGATCCAACTTGTATGCAAGAACTTTTGTGGGGAGAAGTGTGTGTTATATGGAGTAGCATGGGGTAGAGATTGAATCGTGACACATAATATTTAAGATCTACTTTGGTTTTTACCTTTCTTTTGCTGCCTCACTAGGGATAAAGTGAAATCATGTGCTATAATTATCACGTGACAGTGTGATGACCTTGTTAGATCAAGGTATCATATTTATATTTCAAACATCATATAATATTACTTAAAGCTATACTCTGATTTGTTCTTAAATCAAGATTGCATGGAGATTTCCCTTTCTTGAGGAGTATAAGAGAGAGATGTATTCCATCTCAATATTAGAATGTGGTGCCCATATTAATTCCTTTTATCGAGCACTTACAGAATTTCCATGAACCTTTATCATTGATGAATTGTTTTATGATCACTACAACCTAAAAAGAGAGTAGAAAAGTGAACCCATGAACCCCAGTTCGATTTTTATCATAAGAAACACCTTTCCTTTGCATCTACTATCATTTATAATTTCTGCAATTTATTATTCTGAAAATACAAAAATACTTTCTCTACTTGCAATCACTCATAAAAACCCCAAAACAACATTATCTTCACATATCTCATCTAGTTTCATTACTTTACTTTATTTACTTTAGTTTGTTTATATTTTATTTCATATTACTAATACGAAACCTTGTGCTTGACAACCACTTGTTGGAGTTGGGGACACAAGAAAAATTATTTTATTTTACAGGTTGCTTGAAGAGGAGAAGACAAATATCCACACAATTCCCTGAGAGTTCGATATAAACCCTCGAGTCACGCTTGTGGGGGCTAGAAGCTTGCTACAACATTCTGCACTTGGAGTGCCAACGAAAAGTGGTTGCGTTTGTTGCCATCACTCGCCCAATCCAGAATTGCAACCATGGTCATGGGAGAGAGAGAGAATATCAACTGGAGGTCTCCCCAAAAGAGATTGAACCTTTATTGATTATTGGTGTATTTATTTTGTCAAAATACCTCTCAATATATATGGGAAACCCCCCACGGCTAATTGGCTTAGCCATGTGGGACTAAACAAAGGAGAGGGGAGGGGCTACCCGCCACTGGTCAGGGCCCAAGTGGGCCCTACGTGAGGTCCCTTGGCCCAGTCGGCCACCCCCCCTCTCTCTCTCTTCCCTTTGGTCTTTCCCTCATGGGCCCTTTTCCCTAAGGATTTTGGCCCAATTTGGTATTTGACCTTTAATTCATTTTTCTTTTATTAAATAATTATAAATAAATGATTAAATCAATATTTAACATTTACTTACATATTATTCAATCCCCGTGGACATTGAACTCCTTCCACCTCCACTCCGGACATCCTCCAACGTACCAAAACTCTTCCGGCTCTCTCTCTTTCTTTCCTTCGATGATTCTGCCGATACCAAAATGATCTTTGAGCATCATCAAGCCCTTAAGCATGATACCCCATGGTTCGGGAACACTCCGGACATGGTCTAACTTCTCATACCAATGATCATCAGCGGGACCTGGATGCCCATGGTGACCCCTGTGCATTCCATGAATCTTTCGTTGCTGAACCATGAATGTAGTGTCATATTCCTTTTGTTTCTTTATCCTTGCATTGTCCAAGATCTAATCATTGAAATCACCATGTGATACCTTTGATCCGGATTACGTATGTAGTATAGCTTCTTTTTCCCTAGTAGACCTAGGTTATCGAATCCTCGGGAAGCGAATGCGTAGCGAAGTTACTTTCATGGACCTTCGAGATAATTAGAATTCCTTTTGTGTTTTTACCGGACCAATAGCTTGCATCTTTTTGTTGTTGTTGATGATGGAAAGAGAGGGATTAAGGCGTTCGGTTTCACCTGTAGCTGTGCAAAACATCTGATGGAAATAAAAGATAGAAATAAAGTATGCATGTACTTGTTAGAGCAAGATAGATTATATATGGGCAGTGCATCCATAATTGCTATTTCCTCCGCAACTGCTTATAGTAATAACCTACTAGTCTCATCCATAGAAGAAAGAGAACTAATGATATGCATAGTGATGTCACCGTAAATCCTAAGCAAATATCTCACATACAACCGTACTACCCATTCTGTCACTGGGGTCCCAACCTGCAGATCAGTCATCATTCATACTCCCTATACCTGGCTCAACCCTCGGGGTCTTGGGTACGTGACAAGTCCTTGGACTGAGGCAAGAGAGGATACACTAATCATCTTGTCATACAAACTAATACATGATCCCACCTATGATAAATAACATGCACAATTGCTACAAGGCTAGGCCAAAGCCCTTAGCCCAAGGAGAATTACTCACACATAGAGATGAGATCAACAATCACAAACATTGTAATGAAAATCATAAGATTGATAGAAATAGTCTTACAATGTCGCCAATCGGAGAAGAGATCTACTATTACAAGTGGTGGAATATGGCTATGGAGATGGAGAAGAGTTTGGAGATCCGGAGGCAGCTGGTGATCTATGGCAGAGACTTTTTGGCGATGTCTGGCTTGTTTTCTCGTCGCCCGGGGCTTCTTTATATAGGGGTACCTTCATGAACGTTGTTCTGTTTGACCTAATGGTGTTGGCGCCAACTATACGACCGGAGCTATATGCCCAGAATTTTTGCTCTGGTCGTATAGTTGGTCGCTAAAGCGTCTGCCTCTGCTTTACGGCTCCTGGTTTCTTCTGGTTGTTGGAAATCTCGTATCTTTGACTTTAATGTAGTGATTCCCTCCTTTAAATTACATTATCTACGCAGGAAGAATATAAAATAAAGGATTGCATACCCCTCTAAATATTAGCATTAGTGGCAGGGTTTAGAGAGACATTTCATCAAGAATATGAGTAATATCTAGTTTAAATGTCGACGTAGATGGCTATATTTCAGAGCCATCAACCTCCCCAAGCTTAAACTTGATCGTCCCCGAGCAAGAAAACCAAAATCAAAAGGAACTCATCATTTAAACTGAAATAACGAGATGATGATCTTACTCATGATTAGTAGTCTCATGTTTCCTACACTTCATAATCTGAATAACTTTAGCATGGATAGAGTAATGGCAAGCATATCATACGGGTTTCATGCATCCTTATAGTGCAGCAAAATTATTGTCAACATGGATGATTTAAATGAGTAAACTTTATTCCATGTCAAGTAATCAACTCATAGGCTTGCCTTTGAACGACAAAGTATAATCATGTAAGTTAAGAATGTGAGAGTTGTCATGAAAATCATATAAACTAGAGTATCTCAATTCTCCCACATCAATAAATCAAGACTATCAAGGACTACTTTTATATTCATTGTCCTTCAAGAATTTCTGATTTTAAGTAATTGAGAGCATGCCAAAAAAATATTAGTTTATCGGGCTATGATGGACACTCGTGGCATCACTAAGGTTTGTTCCTTTTGCATAATGATTTCTCAAAATAGCCAGAGGAGTGATTCCATCATGATTCCAGCTACCCGGGAGTGCCAAGAATTTTATCCACTATAGCATTGCCGCTATAAGCGTTTAATCAACTCATAGCCGAAATCTAGGAGTTTCATCCATGAAGATCGTTCGTAGGCCAGCGAAGTTGTTGGCATCCCATGAAGTTTGACACGCATAAAGCTAATATCATTCTTATGATTAACAAGTCAAACTTTGGTATGCTCACAAAAACCGCAAAACATTAATTCAATCGAACAAATACTTTCAAAGAGAGCTAGAACAAAACGTACCCAATTAAATACCCATGCAAACAAAAATCTTACTACAATACAAAGACTCACTCCACCAATATAACATCTCAACATTTAATACTAACTAGCATGGGTTTCTCAAACTTCAAAAGTGGGGATTCATAAGGCATACCTCTCATGTTTGGTTCCACTTCTCTCTTCCTTTTTTATTTGTTTCTTGGAAACTCGAAGTCGATCACTCTCTGGCAAATATATGAAGACCCCGAGGCGAAAAGAAAGAGGGGAAATAAGGAAAAGTGGAGAAATATTTTTGTGTTTTTTAAGAGAGGGAATTTAAAGAATATAAAATTGGCAGCAAAGCTCGGCTAGAAAATTTCGAAGAAAAAATAGATAGAACTAAAAATAAGGTGTTGGGGAAACCGACACGAGTGCTTATAAACTCAAATAAAAACACAACCTCTAAATAAAAGCAAATGAACGCCAAATAAAGATACACGAGGAAATTTCCCCAAGCTTAAGCTTTTGCAAGCCCTTCAAATCATTGTGGTGGCGGGAAAAAGTCGTTACTCTAGTTCACGAATTGAGCTGGGAGGTTACTAGTTGATTCTCAGTGGTTCAAAGAGAGGCTATGCATCCTCTCCATAGTCCCTCCAAGTCCTTAGAAATCTTGGTATGTGTTGAACCATGTTTGTGGCTACTCCTCTTGATAAGGAACTTCTTGTTCCTCCTCTTGGTCCTCATCCTATTCCAGAATCTCCTCCTCGGGTTGGCGTTGCTCAACCTGAGAATCATATAGCAAATGTCCTTCCTCGATAGAGAAAAGCCCATTAGGCATAGGAGCGGAGTGGAGATGCCCAACTCCAACAATATGCAGATAATAAACATCACATCTCCTAGTGAGCATTCCACAGGCTCTCAAAGTGGAGAAACCAACACGTGCCTCACCTAGCACGGGTTGCAACTCACCTAGATTGATGCCTAGGGTAGTGGCAAGCATGGTGATGACGCCTCCACCTGTGATTGGTCCTTGGCTTTGGGAGGCTTGGTGCTCCAAGTAGTGCACAAGGATGGCACCCAAGTTGAGTGACAAGCCACAATTGATGTAAGCAGCCTTTGCAAGGACTAGGATGTCCTCCTCGTTGAGTCTCGTGAACTCATTACGTGCCTGCAAGGTGTTAGCAATAACATAGAACAAATAGCGAATTGCAAGATGTTGAATATTCTTCCCCTTGTTCACTCTACTAGTGAAATTCATTCCATTATAGTATTGTTCAGGGGTAGGTTCTAAGCCAGTAAAGGATGCGCGTAAGGCATGAATATCATTGTTTGGCAAATTAAAACATGCGCACCATTCATCTAATGTTAAGGTGTAGTTGTTGTTCATTAGACGGAAAGAAATAGTGTCCTCTCCTTGCCATTGTTTAACGGTGCTTTACAATGAACTTAGAAATTCAATGGTTAAGCGGCGATAGGTAGGCACATCATTGTACACAAAGTTTTGTAGGCTAGCTCTATTGCAAAGTAAATTGAAGTCATCAGAAATACCGAGTTGGTTCAATATAATGGGGCAAGCCCACTTGGTGGCCTTTACTTCGCGGTTCTTGATCCTGTTGAAGCGATCACGATGGGCCTCATCCCTAAACCGTATCCCCATGCGGTCCTGAGTGGCAGCCCAAGAAGGCTAGCGGTGGCATGAGCACGAGTTTGGATACTTGTGTTCATCATCTCAAACATTGAAGAAAGGCAAAAATAAAACTTTTTGATCCAACAACAGTAAGTGCATCATATTCCTCATCATAGCACACTAAACAATCTCCTCAAAATAATAATCTAGGCAAGAAAATCATGGCAATTGGTTCATAGTAGGTCTCACCTTAGATTGATAATGATAATAGATCGAAGATGAATTTGCAAAAAGGAACTAGAGGATCGGAGGAGAAACATACCGTAGATCACTCGTGTGCGAGGAAATCGAACGAAATTGAGCAGAGATGAAGATCTCTTGAGGTTTTGAGAGAGTTTGGAGGTAGAAGAAAGAAAAAGGATTGAAGTTTTGGAGTTGGAAGTACCTTCCCATGCGTTTTTGTGGTCGGATGCAACTATACATGCGCAACTATACGGTCGGAACAATGTCTTTCGGCCGTATAGTTGGCCTTCTGTCAAAATATTAGGGTTTCCTCCTGGCGGCGCAGCTATACGAACGTAACTATACGGCCAAAACAAAATGTTCCTGCCGTATAGTTGGTCGTTAAACTGTATGTCCGTGTGAAATAAAATATACAAAAGCATCAATGTCTATACGACCGGAACTATACGGCCGAAATTTTTATTCCCACCGTATAGTTGGTCGTTAATCTCTCAGTATATTAGAAAAGTAATTGTACCGAGGCACTGATATCTATACGACCGGAGCTATACGGCCGGAATTTTTATTCCTACCGTATAGTTGGTCGTTAAACTCTCAGTACCTATTGCAAAAAAAATACGATGGCAAAGATATCTATACGACCGGAACTATATGGCCAGATTTATTCCCATTGTATAGTTGGTCGTTAAACTCTCTGTGCATATGAAAAGAAAATTGTCAATGGAAAAGATATCTATATGGCCGGAACTCGGCCAGAATTTTTATTCCTGCCGTATAGTTGGTCGTTAAACTCTCTGTGTTCATAAAAAAATCCGTTTCTTCAAAAACTATTTCTTTTCCTGTAACTTAGTGATATACCTTGTTTTTGACAGAAAATTGCTAGTAAGTATTGTCGACCAATAATAATATGAATAAACCAGAATTTCAAGTACTACCGAACTTCTTCTCCTCAAATGGAGTTTTCTAGCACTCTTTATTAAACATAAACTAAAACTTAAAAACTTAACTCAAACCTTTACTTAACATGGGTTGCCTCCCATGGGCGCTCTTTTATGGTGACCTTTACGATACTCACTTGGGCCAGATGAGTGGAACACCCACTCCAAAGTAATTGGCCTTCAAAGTGATGGCCTCTTTTTCATCATGCTTGACTTTCTTCTTCCTGGGTAAATGAATAACAAAAGGATCCCGTGAAGGAAATTGCAACTTCACGTTCCCTTCATGGAGGTTAATCAAAGCCTTAATAGTTCTTAAAAAAGGACGGCCTAAAATAATAGGAGCAGTAGCATCTTCAGGCATGTCAATAATAATAAAATCAATGAGAGCGGGACAACCTTTAATGTACACTAAAGTGTTCTCCTTAATGCCTACAACTTGTTTGTAGGTAGAATCTGCTAGATGCAATTTTAACTCAATAATTTCAAAGGAGCCAAGATTTAACTTGTTAAAAAGACTCTTTGAAATTGTTGAGACGCTTGCACCTAGATCACAAAATGCAGCTATCTCATTGGTTCCAATTTTAATCTTAATAGTAGGCTCAAATATGTCATCTAGTTTAACAGGTAATTTTTCAGCAATTTGCTTGTATTCTTCCTCAAGCTCACGTACATTTATTGCTACTTGATTGACAAAGTGTTGGTACATAGCTTCCTCACTACCTTCACTTACCAGAATCTTGACGTTGATCCTTTTTACAAGATCTTCAATGGTGTAGCTTGGTGAAGGAGCATTACTATAGTCAAGTTCTTCAGGCTCCTCCCTTTGGATCCTCATCATTTTGAGTTCTTCAACAGGATTGGGCTCAGCTTTACCTGCAAATTTAGCTAGAATGAGAGTTTGACTCTCGATTATCTTACCTAGTTGTGACTCAATGATCCTCTTTCTTTCTTGGAGGGTCTGCAAATCATTTCTCAAAATAACAACTTAGTTAGATAATTTACCAAGCATAGCATCATGGTTCTTCATTATTTTAACAAGATTATTGTTTTGTTCATTTTGTGAGTCTATAAAAGACTTAAGTGTTTCTTGGAGACTACCATTACTAGTTCCCATATTATTATTAGAGTTACCTGCGGGACTAGAATAATGTTTCTGAAAGTTAGGATTGTAACTCTTCTTCCAAGCAGGGTTATAATCATTATGATCTATGAAGTATATTTATTCAATATTTGTTTCAGGGGTGGCTCTTACCTGGGTTTCCTTACCTTTTACGGCTAGTATGAGCTCATCCAACCTGGCATTGAGTTCTTCATTTTCTTATGGTGAAATAGAGTTCACCTTATTCGTGTTTGATCTTTCCACATGCCATTGGGCATGGTTGTCTTGCATATTGTCTAGCAGCGGATTTGCTTCGGTAATATGTTTACCCATAAATGTTCCTCCAGCTGCAGTATCAAGCATAAACTTAGATACATGATTAAGAGCATTATAAAATAAATGGAGGATTAACCAATCTTCCATCCCATGACTAGGACGGTTTCTTAAGCATTCTGTCATCCTTTCCCATGCAAGCGTTAGTGGCTCACGCTCTTCATGTCTAAAGCCAGTAATATTAGATCAGAGTTGCATAGTCTTTGCAGGTGGGAAAAATTTAGTCATAAATAAAGAAGTACATCCCACCCATGATGTAATGGTATTTCTAGGCAAAGATAGCAACCATTCTTTTGATCTTCCTCTTAGAGAGAAAGGAAATAAATGCAATTTGACCGCATCATGGTGAACGTCTTTAATACACATCATATCACATATTTCTGTGAAAGTATTCAAATGCATACCCGTGTCTTCAATAGAAGAGCCTCCAAATTGATTCTGTTGAACCAAACTTAAGTAATGGGTCTTAATTTCATAGTCATGAGCAGCATTTGCTGGCTAAGTAATAGGAGTATGCAATAATCATTGTTGGGAGTAGCAAACTCCCCAAGCTTCTTTTCAGCCATATTTCCTATGTTTTGTGGTTTTCTTAAAGAAAGAATTATAATAGTAAAAGCAAGAATTTAAAGTCTAACTATTTTTTTGGTTTATCAAATAAATACTGAAAGCAAACTAACAAAATTAAAAACAAGAATTAAAACTAGCAAGTTTCCTGATAACCTCACCAGGGTAGCTATTGCTTCCCTGACAACGGCGCCAGAAAAAGGATTGATACCTTCGATCCGGATTACGGATGTAGTATAGCTTCTTTTTCCCTAGTAGACCTAGGTTATCAAATCCTCGGGAAGCGAATGCGTACTGAAGGTAGTTTAACAGACCTTCGGGAGTTTTAGAATTCCTTTTGTGTTTTTACCGGACCAATAGCTTGCATCTTTTTGTTGTTGTCGATGATGGAAAGAGAGGACCTAGGGCGTTCGGTTTCACCTGTAGGTGTGCAAAACATCTGATGGAAATAAAAGATAGAAATAAAGAATGCATGTACTTGTTAGAGCAAGATAGATTATATGTGGGCAGTGCATCCATAATTGCTATTGCCTCCGCAACCGCTTATAGCAATAACCTACTAGTATCATCCATAGAAGAAAGAGAACTAATGATATGCATAGTGATGTCACCGTTAATCCCAAGCAAATCCCTCACATACAGCCGTACTACCCCTTCTATCACTGGGGTTCCCAACCTGCAGATTAGGTATCACCCATACTCCCTATACCTGGCTCAACCATCGGGGTCTTGGGTACCTGACAAGTCCTTGGACTGAGGCAAGAGAGGATACAATAATCATCATATCATACAAACTAATACACGATCCCATCCATGATAAATAACATGCACAATTGATACAAGGCTAGGCCGAAGCCCTTAGCCCAAGGAGAATTACCCACACATAGAGATGAGATCAACAATCACAAACATTGTAATGAAAATCATAAGATTGATAGCAATAGTCTTACAATGTCACCAATCGGAGAAGAGATCTACTATTACAAGTGGTGGAATATGGCTATGGAGATGGAGAAGGGTTTGGAGATCTAGAGGCGGCTGGTGATCTGTGGCAGAGACTTTTTGGTGAGGTCTGGCTTGTTTTCTCGTCGCCCGAGGCTTCTTTATATAGGGATCCCTTCATGAAAGTTGTTCTGTTTGATCTAATGGTGGCGGCGCCAACTATACGACCGGAGCTATATGGCGAGAATTTTTGCTCCGGTCGTATAGTTGGTCGCTAAAGCGTCTGCCTCCGCTTTACGGCTCCTGGTTTCTTCTGGTTGTTGGAAATCTCGTATCTTTGACTTTAATACAGTGATTCCCTCCTTTAGACGACATTATCTACGCATGAAAAATATAAAAGAAAGGATTGCATACCCCTCTGATATTAGCATTAGTGGCAGGGTTTAGAGAGATATTTCATCAATAATATGAGTAATGTCTAGTTTAAATATGGACGTAGATGGCTATATTTCAGAGCCATCACCATGTCGTGTTCAATCTCATTATCGACGAATGCTATTTAACTCGTTCCAACAAGTGATATCCCCGTGACCAAATCACACACTGCACAACTATTGGATATAACTTCTCCGTGTGGGCCCTGTAGTATCTTTCCGTCACGCGGATGGAAAAATCCCGCTCTTGATTCATAATGCCTCTACGTGTTCCTCTGAATACCTGAACACACCTTTATGATAATCGCTCCCACAAATGACATTTGATGCTATGTAAGTATTCTCGGATGATAGTGATTGATATGGCCTCACGGTCTAAGAAATAGGACACTAGGTCTTTTATAATCATCGTAACTTGAACATCGTGACATCATCTGGTCATGATGTTTAGATTGGCTATAGCTCATCATCTCATTCTCGTAATGAGGTGACTCCATTGACAACTGGCATAAATGCCACATGATCAGGAAACCTTGATCATCTGTCGACCAGTGAACAAGTGACTAGAGATTCACCGGGAACTCCTGGTTGTTTATATATCACACGTGTATTGACATTTCTCTTCAATACAGTTATAGCATTATATAAAACTTAATCAGAAACTTTATAAAATATGATAATAATCCATATTATTATTTGTCTCTAGGGCATATTTCCGACATGACTAACATATGCAACCAAAAATGCACAAGCCTCATCTAGATTGTGACAAGGCCATATTTCAAAAGAAAAGTAAGACCGACCATCTACTCCTATTGATTTAAACAAGTACCAGTACATCGGTATTATTTTTACAAAATATTTTAGTAATAGCAACGACAGAAAATTCGATAAATTTAGTAGTATTTGAAAGATTCTACAGTACGTAATAAGACTGGAAAAATATCGACAAGTTTCTAGTTCACATTCAGCGACACTTGATAGATTTATCATCAATTCAAAGTGACCGATACAATGGTGGTAGACAATGATCAAAAGAATTGACAGATTCAGCAATGCAGACATTGAATAATAGCAGTACAATAATGCGACAAAGCCAAGTTCCAAAAGGAAGGTGAGACTATATTTTTCACTCGATCTAAACAAGTCCCAATAAATAGGTATTACAACAAAATAGATTATAAATAGCTAAACTCCATACAAAATACTTAGTAGAAGTGTAGAACTATCTTAAACTAGGAACCACTACATGTCCCTAATACGTAGAAGAAACTAGAACACTTCAGCCTATCCAAGTGCTGGCCGGGCAGCGCGCTTGCTTTCCTTCCTAGGACGCATCCCTCATTTCATTGTCACATGTGGGCCTCTATGTCAATAGTGTACATGTAAATTTCATATGCCAAACTAGAAAATTCAGGATCCTTAAGTTCCGCAATTCTGATTACGAAGGGAATCTACCACAAATATAAACTAATTAGTACAACATTACATACATTCACGTTGGTATCATCACGAGAGGATTAAGGTGATATCTCACTTGTGAATCTTGTCCGACGACAGGTTGAGGAGCATGTCAATAAAATCGTGGCTCTGACAGAGAAGTCAAGAGAACTTATAGTGTGGTGTCGGCCGACGACGGTCTAATCGTTGTCTCAGATGACCTCGTTACTACAACCTAATAGAAACCAACGAACAAGATCAACGACCACAACCTCACCTCGTACCGTGGGGATTCACACGTCGCCGACCTGATCCGCCTGATGGACAAGAGAAGGTATGTGATGTGGCCATCAATTTGGGTGACGAACAACTTTCCCTCCTTCCCAATGCCGCTGACTAAAGGATTTGCAACATAGAAAACAAAAAAATTCCTACCATAAGAACGCCAATTGTGCCAAGATCTAATCTAGTAGATTCTAGTAACGAGTAAGAGGATAACCATAATAACTTACCCTCAAAGACTAAACTCTTTTACGAAAACCAATTTTATTGGTGATATAGTTGATCACTTGCTGATCTCAAGATTGTGTTAAGAACACCACAACCTAGCAACATATCCATCCTCGGTCACATGTCCGGCTCCCAACAACCCCCATGCCTCCACTCCAGCAGAGCAATGGGAGGAGTAGATAAATCTTACTTCGAGAATTCAATAGAACATGTACCTCGCTAATCCGAAGCCATGGAGAAATGCTAGAGGGGAAGAGAACCTTCACGAGGAGGTGGGGCATCTAGAGAGGAGGAGGGCTCCTTTTATAGGGGAGGGGCAGCCCAAGGGGGCATGGCCACCGGCCATGGAGGGTGCCCCCACCTCTCCCTCATTCATGTGTGTGCACATCCCACTCACATAATATCAACACCTGGATTTTTAATCCCAGATGCCTGTCATGCCATACCTCGCAATCCCAGGATTACCATTTTTGCGAGACATAACAAATTGGATATCACAGTACATCATCTATTACAAACCATACATAAGGTCTTACACAAATTAAAGGATCTCATGATCCAGTCTTAGTACAATCAAGTAGCGGAATAAATAGCGTAGCGGTGGGGTCCATCTTCAGAGTCATAGGCAATGCTAACGATGGAAGATAGTCCTAGTTATCATAGCCATCCTGCTGTCCTTCATCTTGGTAGTCTCCTTCATAGTCTGGCCATAGGAATAGCCAAGGACAAAAGCCATGAGTCCTCTTTAAGTACTCGCAAACTATCACTAATCAAGTAGTATAGTTCTAAGTAGGAAATGCTAACTCTAAGTTTAAATGTGAAGTTAAATTTGAAACCTAAGCTGAGTTCTAAAACAAAGAAAGATAAAATAAATTTGAAAACACCTAAGTGGGAACTTAATCATCAAAGTCACAACTCTGTTGTGGTCAAGTCATGTCACAATTCATTTCATAAGTTGTTTTGAAAACATCTGACAATGGAACAGTATGGCCACTCCAACTGTCCATAACCGCGGACGCGGCTATTCGAATAGTTTGACACTCTACAGAGGTGGTACACTTTCACCACAAGATTCGATACACCTGTTAGGGATAACCCTGAATCATCATACTTAGTATGAAGATAATCAAACATAACCTTTCCTTTACACACCCTAGTATAAGCACCTCTCCTATGAGCATGGCGTCCCAACCATGACCATCTGTCATCTTGGGAACTTCATAGGTGGACAATATCGAGAGGTAGCCTCATCTCAAACCTCTCCCGCGAGGGAACTAATACTAATGCATATAAACTTTTGGCTAAGCCTTACCCAATTCAAGTATTGTGGTTGTATGGTGAAAATTGGAATGGTATTGCATCCGAACCCAACCATCGGTTTTATAAAAGGGCTAAGGCTCATGCCTCAACATTTTCATCATCATAAACCATTTATGTTTCTCAACACATGTCAAAACATCTCAATAGAATGACTCATCATTCCAAGGTTTTCACAAGTCATTTTCACCAGGTATTCCCATCTAAAGTGACTCAAGTTTTGGTTTAGCTCTAAACTACTAAGTTAAGAGTGTTCACTAAGGTGGGATGATAATCTCAATCTCATGCCATAGAATGAAATCTAAGTCTAACTAGATAGGTCAAGTTTTATACTCTTTATGCTACCTTCAAAACAAGTAAAGGACTTTGGTAAAGTAAAGAAAAGTAAAGCTTGGAATTAAATCTTGGAATAGGTATAAATAAAAAGGGTATAACCCAAGCATGCCTAAAGCATTTTCTCAAGTTAAGGGTGCAAGTGTTAACTTGCTTAGTTCTAGCTTGCCTTGATTAGTGTAGTGGTTAAAGTTTTCTCCCTCCTCCTCTTGGTAGAACTCCTCCTCCTCGTAAGCTTGGTCGGTACTATCGTCTATAAATACATACGGAGTACAGAATCACCAAACAATACTTAACTAGTATACTTTGCACACTAAGGCACACATTTGATGATCTATCATCATCACAAGCATCACAAGGTTTAATTGAGTAGTTTCATTCTTTTTATTTGAGAAAAGTAATTTCTACTCATTGAAATTAACTAAGATTTAATATTCTCCAATTAAAATATGGGATCATGTGGACACATGTCATCACCACATATTATAACATATGGGAATGTGATTTAAAGGTTGGATCACATTTGAATAAGTTTAAGTTTAATATTTAATGATTTAAAGTGACTAGAAATGCCTATATAGCATTATTTTGGTACTAGTCCAAAGTCACTGCATGTAAACCATAATATTATTATATATTCAGATAGGTGTGGTTAAATATGATTTTTGAGAGTTGGAATCAACTCAAAAGCTATTATGGTTGATTTCATAAAAATGTTTGAATGTGCAAAAGCTTCAGTCTTGTTATTTTTACTAGGAGAGATCTCTAACTCTAAATGAATTAAATCCAATGGGCTTGGATAGATCTTTTCAGAAGGTTTCCAAGAAAATTGGAATCACTCAATTTGGATTTGTAAATCTTCCTGAATTGATTTTTAAACTAAGGGACATAATTGAGTTCAAACCTAAATGGAAAAATCTAGATTTGAATTTGTGGGCTAGCGCGGGAAAGGAAATGGGCCGGCCCAGTGACGCTCAGCGGCGCAGAGGGATCGTGACAGGTTGGTCCCGCTTGTCAGCGAGACTTAAAACCCGAAACGGTATCTAGCGATCTGGGCCAAACGACTATAACACGGATCAACGGCTCACAGTCGTCGTCGACGACGGAATCATGGCCGGCGAGACCAAACCCTAAATAGCCGGTGGGGGTCTATTGGGGACGTACCAGGGCTCCAGCTAGTGCGGCAAGGCGGGCGATCGAACTGGACAGTGACGGAGGACTCAGGCGAGGTCACGACAGGTGCTGCGGTGGACGGAATCGACGACAGCGTCTCCTCCTCTACAGCAGCTGCCTCCAGTGAAATTCCGTCGGCCTGCTGCTCGAGCTGCTCCAGCGAGGGGTGGGGAAGGACTGGGAGTGAGATGGGAGTCGAATGGTGTGGAGATTGAGGCTGGGGAAGGCCTCCTTATATAGGCTCGAGGAGGGGATCGAGGGGGCGACGGCGAGCTCGTCGGTGATGACGATACATGGCACTATCGGCATGGGCAGCATAGGCGAACGGTGGCTTGCCTCCTGGCAGTGCTCTACAGCTTAATGGAGCAGCTAGGGGCAGTGGCATATGGTCAGGAGCGTTGCGCGCTCTGGGAGACAGAGGCGGTGCTCGACGCGGCGCTTGGCGACTGTGAGTCGCGTGGCGGTGCACGGCCGTGTCTAGCGGGGTGCTGGGGTCGAGGCGGAGCGGCGTGCGCGGTATGGGGTCGAGGGGCGGTTTGTTGCGTGCTGGCGGCTATCGCGCTCTAGCGAGCTCGCAGAGAGAAAGGGCGGCGATGCTAGGGAGTGGTCCAGGGGCTGGGGTTGATCGAGGGGTGGACAGAGAGGTGCGGTAGGGTTGGGAGGAGCTAGGGGACTTGCTGGTTTGGCGCGGCGCGGTCCCTGGCACTTTGCCCTCTTCTGGCCGGCGGTGACCACAAAGTGGCGGCGCTCCACTTCTGCTGCGGCTAAGGGAGGGGCTAATTGGGGGTTTGGTTGGTCTCAGGGGGACAGTGGAGAGTAGAAAGGGTCAATTGGGGGACAAGGGTTTAACTAGGAGCAGTGTTAGTTAGGCAGGTTTATATCTGTCTGCAACCTATTCGACACAATGGCCACATGAAGAAAGTTTTTGAATTTTGGTGGAGTGATGTATCTTATGCTTGCGCTTCTAGGTGTGCTTGGGTTTTAAAAGTGGAGTTCATTTGAGTGGTTTTTGAATAAGTGTGATCTATACATATGAACTATATTTAAATTTCAAATGTCATTTAAATTTAGTGTTTGAAAGTCTTTGGGGTGAAACAAGGTGGGCCTTGGTACATCACTACTTGTACTAGCAAGGGGTGCAAAGATCCACAATTGCTTCTGTTAAGATTTGAGTTTTAGGGATAGCCAAAGTAGGCATGGTGATTAAAATGGCAAAGTGACCATTTGCTTATTTTATTGTTTTTGATTTGTTTTTCTTTGGGATTTGTTTGGGAATGATCTAGATGATGTTTAATTCACCTTAGAATCATTTTACAATCAATGGATCACTTAAACATGGCATTTCAAACAACTCCTATTTTAAATGTACACACATATGAATGCTTAATCATTTTTAAATGGAAAAGTTTTTGTTAAATCTAAATTGGATGATTTGGATCTTAATAACCTTGGATTAAGTTTTGGGATGTTACAAACCTTCCCCCTTAAACAAAATCTCGTCCCAAGATTTACGAAAGAAAACTAGGAACTAAAGAGATCTGGAAACTCAGTCCTAATGTAATCTTCTCGCTCCCAAGTGGCTTCCTCTTCGGTATGATTGATCCATTAGATCTTTAGAAACTTGATACTCCTCGTCCTGGTGGTTCTGTAGGCTTCCTCCAAGATACGGATGGGCACTTCATGATACGTCAGGTCTTGGTTGATATCAATAGCTCGGTGATCGATATTCTTGAAAACTTCGGTCTTCTTTGGCACTTCGAGGCATTTGCGAAGTAACAAGATATGTAACACATTGTGGATGGCAGACATCTCTTCAGGCAGTTCCAGTTGATACGATACTTCTCCTCGGCGATTCAGAATCTTGAAAGGCCCGATATATCTGGGGGCTAACTTTCCTTTCAGACTAAAATGCGGGGTTCCCTTCAAGGGTGAAGCCTTGAGATATACGAAATCTCCGACATTGAAAGTCAGGTCTCTCCTTCTTTTGTCAGCATAACTCTTCTGTCTGGATTGGGCAGTCTTGAGGTGCTCACGAACTTTGGGAACCTTTTCTTTGGCTTCTCAGAGAATGTCGGGTCCGAAGATGTGACTCTCTCCTACTTGCGACCAATTCAAAGGGGTGCGACACTTTCTTCTGTATAGGAACTCAAATGGTGCCATTTGCAAACTAGCTTGATAACTGTTGTTATATGAGAATTCTGCGAAAGTCAGACAATCTTCCCATTTTGATCCGTATTCTAGCACACAAGCTCTCAACATGTCTTCTAAGATCTAGTTTACTCTCTTAGTCTGTCCATCAGTTTGCGGGTGATAAGCGGTGCTGAAGTTCAATTTGGTTCCTAATCCTTCCTGGACTTTCTGCCAAAATCTCGAGGTAAATTGGGTTCCTCGATCTGATACTATGGTCTTGGGGGTTCCATGCAGACTAACGATTCTAGCAATATACATCTCTGCTAGCTTCGAACTTTGTTAGGTGGTCTTGACAGGTATAAAGTGAGCTACCTTGGACAGTCTATCAACAATGACCCAGATTGAGTCATTTCCCCTACTAGAAGTAGGCAAACCGGTGATAAAGTCCATTCCGACGGAATCCCATTTCCATTCCTGAATCTGTAATGGTTGCAACAGTCCTGCGGGTCTCTGATTTTCTGCTTTGACTCTTTGACAGATATCACACTTGGCGATGTAGCTTCCGATTTCTCTCTTCATCTTGTGCCACCAAAATTGCTCTTTCAAATCTTGATACATCTTCGTTCCTCTGGGTGGATAGAATAATGAGTATCATGAGCTTCCTGCATGATACCCTGCTTCAGCTCTGAATCTGCTGGCACATAGATACGGCCTTTGTACCACAGAACTCCTTCTTCGTCTTCATTGAATCTAGGTAGCTTTCCTATACCAATACGGCGTTTGATTCTGTTGATACTTTCATTTCCCTTCTGGGCTTCCTTGATTTGGCTAATCAAAGTGGGTTGAAGTTCAATGCTAGCTAGAAATCCTTTGCTAACAAGCTCCATTCTAAACTGCTCCAACTCCTCATACAAACTTGGCTGCTTCTCCCTGATCATGGTGTTTAGCTTACACGGCAATCTGATAAGAGCATCCGCTACCACATTGGCTTTGCCAGGGTGATAGTGAATGTCAAGGTCATAATCCTTGATTAACTCTATCCATCTTCTTTGCCTCATATTCAGCTCCTTCTGAGTGAAAATATACTTCAAGCTCTTGTGATCTGAGTAAATCTCACGGCGATTTCCCGTAAGATAATGACGCCATGTCTTCAATGCCAACACTACGGCTGCTAACTCAAGATCATGGGTCAGATAGTTCTGCTCATGCTACTTCAGTTGTCGAGACAGATATGCTATGACTTTGCCTTCTTGTATTAGTACACATCCAACACCAATCTTGGATGCATCACAATATACGTCAAACGGCTTCTTGATATCTAGCATGATCAGTATTGGGGCTGAAATCAATCTCTTCTTCAGTTCTTGGAAACTGGCTTCACATTTGTCGGTCCATTCGAACTTCTTGTCCTTCTTCAACAATTGGGTCATGGGTCGGGCGATACTAGAGAATCCTTCTACGAACTTGCGGCAATATCCCGCTAATCCGAGAAATGCACGGACTTGGGTTTGAGTGGTTGGGGCTTCCCATTCTTCGACATCTTTAATCTTGGCGGGATCAACAGAGACTCCTCCGGCAGACACAATATGTCCTAGGAATCCTACTTCTTTTAGCTAGAACTCACATTTGCTGAATTTGGCATACAACCGATGCTCTCGAAGGGTTTCAAGGATGATTCTCAGATGTTGCTCATGCTCTTCTTTTGACTTGGAGTAGATAAGGATATCGTCGATAAACACAACGACGAACTTATCCAGGAAATTCATAAAGATCTTATTCATGAGATTCATGAAATAAGCAGGGGCATTGGTTAATCCAAAAGACATAACCGTATACTCGTATAAACCATAGCGAGTAGTAAAGGCGGTCTTTGGAATATCCATTACACAAATCTTAAGTTGGTGATAACCAATCCTAATATCAATCTTTGAGAATACCTGGGCACCGGTCAACTGATCAAATAGATCTTCTATATTTGGCAAAGGGTACTTGTTTTTGATGGTGACATCATTCAGCTTTCTGTAATCAGTGCACAAACGGTTGCCTCCATCTTTCTTGTCGACGAATAACACTGGTGATCTCCATGGTGATGCACTTGGTTGAATCAAGCCTGTTGCTAACATGGCATCCAACTGCTTCTTCAGTTCCACTAACTCTGAGGGGTTCATGCTATAGGGTATCTGGGCTATGGGTCCGGTTCCGGGGATTAGCTCAATAATGAACTCAATATTCCTATCCGGGGGCATACCTAGCAATTCATCTGGGAATACGTCGGGGTATTCGCAGACTACTCTGACTTGGTCAATGGTGGGCAGGGCTAAACTCTTGTTGCACTTGAATTGACGGGGCAGGGTTTCAGAGCTATGCTCTACTGTTACTCCAGAGCTACTGGTCATGGTGATGGCTTTCTTAGCATAGTCTATCAGTCCTTTATGCTTTGACATCCAATCCATCCCTAGTACTACTTCCAAACCTTTGGTTCCAAGTACTATTAGATTGGCATAAAAATCTATTCCATGAATTCTGATAGGCACAACTTTGCAAATTTTTCTAGCTTTGGTAGTTGAACCAAGAATTTGAACTATCATGACATGCTTCAAGTTGGTTGGGTGAATCTTACTAGTGCATGCAAATTCTTCGGTGACAAATGAGTGTGATGCTCCAGAATCAAACAACACTCTTGCTAAAACTGAGTTGACAGAAAACATACCCAACACTACATCTGGCGCTTCTTGGGCTTCTTCGGCGTTCATGTGGAAGAGACAGCCGTTGCGGTTGTGAGGGTTCCCTGGGGCAAATCTTCTTCCTGGTTGAAAACGATGCTGCGTTTGAGCTAGGGCATTCACATTTGCAGTGGCGATAATCTTCTTGGGACACTCATTGGAATAGTGACCCTTCACTCCACACTTGAAACAAGTGATCTGAGACTTGTCTTTTGTTGCCATGAGCACATCATTGTTTCTAGTCCTGGGTGCAATGTTGTTGTTGTTGCTCTTGGGAGGGGCACGGTTGAAATTGCTGGTGTTGCCGATGTGGTTGTTGTTTCCTCCGGATTTCACATTGCCTCCGCTACTGTTGGGATAGCTTGGGCGAGACATTGGGAGTCGATTGTTCCTTAGTGCATATCCTGGTGAGGGGTTGGGACGGTACTTCTGGTGACTGTTGGATCCAGCTTGGTGCATCATACGATGTTTACGGTTGTCATTTGCCTGGTTAATCTTCCCTTCCATCTGAATGGCAGAGTCGACTAGCTCTTTGAGATCCTCGAAACAGATGTTGACGAGGACAGTCTGCATCTCATCATGCAGTCCATTCAGGAATCTCTTCTTCTTCTTGGCCTCTGTGTTGATCTCATCAGGTGCATATCTAGCAAGTGACAAGAATCTGTCATGGTACTCCACTACAGTCATTCGTCCTTGCTTTAGATCTTGAAATTCATCCCTCATTCTAGTGACTAGTCCCTGCGGCACGTGGGTGCGGCTGAACTTGATTTTGAAGGCTTCCCATGTCATCACTTGACCATGGTTCATGTTGTGGATACTGTTCCACCATGCTCTTGCATCTCCTGCCAGGTAGTGGGTGGCAAAAAGAACCTTCTCGTTGGCATCCACTCCTGCTACTTCTAGGTTGTTCTCCATTGTCTGCAACCAGTCATCAGCATACAGTGGGTTCTCTGAAGTACTAAAGATTGGGGGATTGGTATTCTGGAAGTTTTTGAGTTTGGATCCATGATGATCCTGATTTCCATGCCCTTGGTTGTTTTGGGCCATCTAGGCGATCTGCTGCAGTGTTGCTAAGTTGGCATGGCGCTCTGCCCTACTTGCTTCACGGTCTACAACTAACATCTGCATAACTGCAACATTGGGTCCTACGATGAGCTGCTCCCTCTGGGATTTCCACGAGTCATCTAAAGATTGAGGTAGATAAAGGGGTAAGAGGAAAGTTCTAAGGTTCATGGTTTTGATTTTAAAGCTAAAACTTTGAGTTTGACTCAGGTTTTGCAACTAACTTCTTTTCATTCATTCAAGAAAAGCACACGATACAAGCACACACACACACACCAAACATCAAAGGGAAACATATGGTTTTAAGAACCATTCTGTAAGCTACGATACAATGGGACCGATACATCTCATGCTACGACAGTGTTCTAGTGCATCTACTCATCATATATGAAGTCGGAGTCATCATCGTCAGTGTAGAAGTCCACGACATCCTCCTCCAGAAAGTCATCATCATTGCTGAGGTAATAATCCATATCTCCCTGGATGTCTTCACCCTCCTATTCTTCTTCCTTTGCTGCAAGCTGAGCTTCTTGCTCCTTGATGGTCTTCTCGAGATCGGCCACCTTCTTGCGAAGACAGTCGATGGTGCGATCCTTCTTTGCGCATTGACGGCGAAGAGACTGACGATCCTTGACTAGTAGTGAGAAAGTCTAGGCCTTCTGGGTGGCAATGGCGAGGTTGTGGTTGGCGAACTCCATAGCATTGTCCAGTTCCTTCTGGCGGTCGTACAACAGGAAGTCAAGGTTTTCCACTTGACGCTTCAACTCCGGGTGACTTGGCATCTCCATTGGCATTCCCATGAAGTCACGCCTTGCATAGTGAGCAAAGCGGGTTCCTTGGATTTGGTTGACACTTAGGGCACACAGACATACGAGAGCTTCATGCATTGCCCTGGCTAATCCATCTAGCCAGTTGTTCTCCCTTACGGAGAAATGGATTCTCCTGGACATTGGTGCTTCTATACTTCCTCGAAGATCAGCGATGACTAACCATTGTAAATCTCCTCCTACGGCCCAGGAAGTTGAGCTCCAAGAAACTCCGGATGTGGGTGTCCCAAGAGCTTAGACAGTGAATCTAGATCCCTCTCGAAGATCAGCTGGCCTCCGTTGCCCAACTGGTAGAACTTGCTGAACTGAGTCTCCATCTATATGAATTAAGGATGAGGAAGTTAGTGAAGTGATCAAGTGTGTCAAATTTTATGTACTAATGTAAGAATTTCGAGGAACATGATTTTTTTTTAGAGAAAGAATGGATTCCCAAGGGTAAGAGAGGAAATAGTTTTCATAAGTACTCACTTTAGTTTTTGAAACTAAGTTTTTGTTCGGACGTCCATTCTAACTAGGGTCTCCTATAGTCAGGATGGCTCTGATACCAACTTGTCAACACCCGGATTTTTAATCCCAGATTACAAACCATACATAAGGTCTTACACAAATTAAAGGATCTCATGATCCAGCCTTAGTACAATCAAGTAGCAGAATAAATAGTGTAGCGGTGGGGTCCATCTTCAGAGTCACAGTTAATGCTGACGATGGAAGATAGTCCTAGTTATCATAGCCATCCTGCTGTCCTTCATCTTGGTAGTCTCCTTCATAGTCTGGCCATAGGAATAGCCAGGGACAAAAGCCATGAGTACTCTTTAAGTACTCGCAAACTATCACTAATCAAGTAGTATAGTTCTAAGTAGGAAATGCTAACTCTAAGTTTAAATGTGAAGTTAAGTTTGAAACCTAAGCTGAGTTCTGAAACAAAGAAAGATAAAATAAATTTGAAAACTTCTAAGTGGGAACTTAATCAT
The DNA here is from genome assembly GCA_910589775.1 of Avena eriantha. Lineage (NCBI taxonomy): Eukaryota > Viridiplantae > Streptophyta > Magnoliopsida > Poales > Poaceae > Avena > Avena eriantha. The sequence goes on along the minus strand of OU342744.1, from coordinate 215,756,592 downwards.
CAAAGTCACAACTTTGTTGTGGTCAAGTCATGTCACAATTCATTTCATAAGTTGTTTTGAAAACATTTGACAATGGAACAGTATGGCCACTCCAACTGTCCATAACCGCGGACGCGGCTATTCGAATAGTTTGACACTCTGCAGAGGTGGTACACTTTCACCACAAGATTCGATACATATGTCTGGGATAACCCTGAATCATCATACTTAGTATGAAGATAATCAAACATAACCTTTCCTTTACACACCCTAGTATAAGCACCTCTCCTATGAGCATGGCCTCCCAACCATGACCATCTGTCATCTTGGGCACTACATAGGTGGACAACATCGAGAGGTAACCTCAGCTCAAACCTCTCCCACGAGATAACTAATACTAATGCATATAAACTTCCAGCTAAGCCTTACCCAATTTAGGTATTGTGGTTGTACGGTAAAAATTGGAATGGTATCGCATCCGAACCCAACCATCAATTTTATAAAAGCGCTAAGGCTCATGCCTCAACATTTTCATCATCATAAACCATTTGTGTTTCTCAACACATGTCAAAACATCTCAATAGAATGACTCATCATTCCAAGGTTTTCACAAGTCATTTTCACCAAGTATTCCCATCTAAAGTGACTCAAGTTTTGGTTTAGCTCTAAACTACTAAGTTAAGAGTGTTCACTAAGGTGGGATGCTAATCTAGATCTCATGCCATAGAATGACATCTAAGTCTAGCTAGATAGGTCAAGTTTTATACTCTTTATGCTACCTTCAAAACAAGTAAAGGACTTTGGTAAAGTAAAGAAAACTAAAGCTTGGAATTAAATCTTGTAATAGATATAAATAAAAAGGGTATAACCCAAGCATGACTAAAGCATTTGCTCAAGTTAAGGGGGCAAGTATTAACTTGCTTAGTTCTAGCTTGCCTTGATTAGTGTAGTGGTTGAAGTTTTCTTCCTCCTCCTCTTGGTAGAACTCCTCCTCCTCGTAAGCTTGGTCGGTACAATAGTCTATAAATACATACGGAGTACACAATCACCAAACAATACTTAACTAGTCTACTTTGCACACTAAGTCACACATTTCATGATCTATCATCATCACAAGAATCACAAGGTGTAATTAACTAGTTTCATTCTTTTTAGTTGAGAAAAGTAATTTCTACTGATTGAAATTAACTAAGATTTAATATTCTCCAATTAAAATATGGGATCATGTGGACACATGTCATCACCACATATTCTAACATATGGGAATGTGATTTAAAGGTTGGATCACATTTTAATAAGTTTAAGTTTAATATTTAATGATTTAAAGAGACTAGGAATGCCTATATAGCATTATTTTGGTACTAGTCCAAAGTCACTGCATGTAAACCCTAATATTATTACATATTCAGATAGGTATGGTTAAATGTGATTTTTGAGAGTTGGAATCAACTCTAAATCTATTATGGTTGATTTTATAAAAATGTTTGAATGTGCAAAAGCTTCAGTCTTGTTATTTTTACTAGGAGAGATCTCTAACTCGAAATGAATTAAATCCAACGGGCTTGGATACATATTTTCAGAAGCTTTCCAACAAAATTGGAATCATTCAATTTGGATTTGTAAATCTTCGTGAATTGATTTTTAAACTAAGGGACAAAATTGAGTTCAAACCTAAATGGAAAAATCTAGATTTGAATTCGTGGGCTAGCGCGGGAAAGGAAATGGGCCGACCCAGTGACGCTCAACGGCGGAGAGGGCGGCTGACAGGTTGGTCCCACTTGTCAGCGAGACTTAAAACCCAAAACGGTATCTAGTGATCTGGGCCACACGATTATAACGCGGATCAACAGCTCACAGTCGTCGTCGACGATGGACTCATCGCCGGCGAGACCGAACCCTAAATGGTTGGTGGACGTCTACTGGGCACGTACCAGGGCTCCAGCTAGTGTGGCGAGGAGAGCGATCGAACTAGATGGCGACGACGGACTCAGGCGAGGTCACGGTAGGTGCTACGGTGGACAGTATCGACGACAGCGTCTCCTCCTCTGCAGCGGCTGCCTCTGGTGAAATTCCGGCGGCCTACTGCTCAAGCTGCTCCGGCGAGAGGTGGGGAAGGACTAGGAGTGAGAGGGGAGTTGAATTGTACGGAGATTGAGGCTGGGGAAGGCCTCCTTATAGAGGCTCGAGGAGGGGACCGAGGGGGCGACGGCGAGCTCGTCGGTGTCGACGATACAAGGCGCTATCGACATGGGGGGCGTAGGTGGACGGTGGCTTGCCTCCTGGTGGTGCTCTACGGCTTAATGGCGCAACTAGGGGTGGCGGCATATGGTCGGAAGCATTGCATGCTTTGGGAGGCAGAGGCAGTGCTCGACACGGCGCTCGGCGACTGTGGGTCGCGCGGCAGTGCACGGCCGTGTCTGGTAGGGTGCTGGGGTCGAGGCGGAGCGGCGTGCGCAGTATGGGGTCGAGGGGCGGTCTGCTGCGTGCTGGCGGCTATCGCGCTCTGGCACGCTCTGGCGAGCTCACAGAGAGAAAGGGCGGCGACGCTAGGGAGTGGTCCAGGGGCTGAGGTTGATCGATGGGTGGACAGGGAGGTGCGATAGGGTTGGGAGGAGCTAGGGGACTTGCTGGTTCGGTGCGGCGCGGTCCCTGGCGTGTTGCCCTCTTCTGGCCGGCGGTGACCACAAAGTGGCGGCGCTCCACTGCTGCTGCGGCTAAGGGAGGGGCTAGCTGGGGGTTTGGTTGGTCTCAGGGGGACATGGGAGAGTAGAGAGGGTCAATTGGGGGACATGGGTTTAATTAGGAGCAGTGTTTGTTAGGCAGGTTTATTTCTGTCTGCAACCTCTTCGACACAATGGCCGCATGAAGAAAGTTTTTGAATTTTGGGCTGAATTTTGGTGGAGTGATGTATCTTATGCTTGAGCTTCTAGGTGTGCTTGGGTTTTCAAAGTGGAGTTCAGTTGAGTTGTTTTTGAATAAGTGTGATCTATACATATGAACTATATTCAAAATTTAAATGTCATTTAAATTTAGTGTTTGAAAGTTTTTGGGGTGAAACAAGGTGGGACTTGGTACATCACTACTTGTACTAGCAAGGGGTGCAAAGATCCACAATTGTTTCTATTAAGATTTGAGTTTTAGGAATAGCCAAAGTAGGCATGGTGATTAAAATGGCAAAAGTGACCATTTGCTTATTTTATTCTTTTTGATTTGTTTTTATTTGGGATTTGTTCGGGAATGATCTAGATGATGTTTAATTCACCTTAGAATCATTTTACAATCAATGGATCACTTAAACATGGCATTTCAAACAACTCCTATTTTAAATGTACACACATATGAATGCTTAATCGTTTTTAAATGGAAAAGTTTTTGTTAACTCTAAATTGGATGATTTGGATCTTAATAACCTTGGATTAAGTTTTGGGATGTTACACATAAACTCCATCTCCACTCACATGCATTTATTACCCATTAGCATAAATGCATTTTTCTCTTTAAATAAAACTCTTTTATTTGTTTTATTCAGAATTTTTTCAATTACTTTAATTAAAAAAAGCACATAAAAACTCTTGCGTTGTTTCAATATCACACCTGAAACCATTTTCGGCGATTTGACCTGATCATCGAAACAATTTCAGTTGTAACAAAATTATTTTCAGATTTATTTTATCTACCACTTAGTGTAAGAGAACTTTAAGTGTGTCACCCTACGGTTCACAAATAATGCAAACATGATAGAGACACATTTGTTATCAATAATCAGAAGCTGTACCTGGAGATCCGTACTGACTCTTGCACATTCAACGATAACTCTTGTGATCGTGTGAACCATCAACACCATATCCAATTCATTTTGTCTCGTGATACTTTACTTGTCTGAGATCCGATCACGGGTATCAACCATACCCTAGTTCGATCTCATTCATGACAAGTACTCTTTACTCCTTCTGTGATACAACATCCTTGTGACCTAGTCACGTGCTTGCAAGCGGTGTTGATGTGATATCACCGAGAGGGCCCAGAGTATATCTCTCCATCATTAGGATGTACAAATCCCACTCTTGATCCATGAGCCTCAAGATAACACTTTCGGAATACCTGAACCCACCTTTATAGTCATTTTTTTTACGGTGTGACATTTGATGTTAGCAAGGCACTCTTTCGGTGTTCGCGATTAACATGATCTCATGGTCTAATGACTAGGAATACTTCATATGTTTTTTATGTAGCAATGTAAAGTTAATGACTAGATCATATTGCTAAATCTAATTTTAGTGTATGTTCATCATATCATTATTCTAATGGTATGATCCTGTTATTAACAACATCCAATGTTCATGATCAAGAAATCTTGATCATCTGTTAATCAATGAGCTAGTATATATGAGAGGCATTACTAGGAACTTTGGTTTGTTTATTGAACACACATGTATTAACATTTCCTATTAATACAATTCTAGCATGAGAAATAAACATCAATCATAAACTTGGAATAAGATAATAACATTTTATTATTGCCTCTCGGGCATATTCCCTTCAGTCTCCCACTTACACTAGAGTCATTAATCTAGATTACATTATGATGAATCTGACACCCATTGACCCATTGAGTTCTGGTGCTGATAATGTTTTGATCCAGGGAAGAGTTTTAGTCAATGGATCTACCACATTTAGATCCATGTGTACTTTTCAAATATTTATATCGCCATCCTTGACATGTTCACGGATGGAGTGAAATCGGTGCTTGATATGCTTGGAATTCTTGTGAGACCTTGGCTCGTTTTCATTGGCTATGGCTCCATTGTTGTCACAATAGATGACCGTTGGGTCCAACACGCTGGGAACCACACCAAGTTTGGTTATGAACTCCTTCATCCAAACCGTTTCCTGTGCCGCTTCCGAAGTAGCAACATATTCCGCCTCTGTCGATGATCCCGCCACCACGGGTTGCTTGTAACTACTCCAACTTACTGTTGCCCCATTCATGAGAAATACTTATCCGTATTGTGACTTTGAGTCATCTATATCAGTATCGAAGATAGCATTGATGTAAAACTTTGTGACGAGCTCTTCTTCACCTCCATATACAAGAAACATTTCTTTAGTTCTTCTCAAGTACTTAAAGATATTGTTGACCGCTATCCAGTGTTATGAACATGGATCAGTTTGGTACCTGCTAGTTAAACTAATAGCATGTGCCACATCTGGTCTAGTTTATAGCATGGCATACATGATAGATCCTACGGACGAGGCATAGGGAATCTTATTCATTATTTCTATCTTCAGCCGTAGCCGGACTTTGATTCTTACTCAATGTCTTGTCTTGCAACATAGGTAAGTAACATTTCTTACTTCCGTCCATATTGAAATTCTTCAAGATCGTTTCAAGGTATGTACTTTGTGATAGCCCAATCAAGCATCTTGATCTATCTCTATAGATTTTGATACTTAGTATATATGCTTCTTCACCGAGGTCCTTCATTGAAAAACTACTATTCAAACAATCCTTTACACTCTTCAAAAGTTCTATATAATTTCCAATCAACAATATGTCATCCACATATAAAATTAGAAATGCTACAGAGATCCCACTCACCCTATTGTAAATACAAGCTTCTCCATAAGTTTGGACAAATCCAAACCCTTTGATGACTTCATCAAAACGGAGATTCCAACTCTAGGATGCTTGCTTTAGTCCATAAATGGATTGCCAAAGTTTACATACCTTGTTAGCATCCTTAGGATCAGTAAAACCCTTGGGTTATACCATGTACAACTCTTGCTCAATATTTCCATTAAGGAACGTGATTTTCACATCCATCTTCCAAATTTCATAGTCGAAATATACATCAATTGCTAACGTAATCCTAACTGACTTTAGCATTGCTACGGGAGAGAAAGTTTCATCATAGTCAACTCCTTGAATTTGCCAGAAACCTTTTGCGACAAGTTGATCTTTACAAACGGTCCCATTACCATCAACGTCAGTTTTCTTCTTGAAGATCCATTCGTTCTCAACGGCCTTTCGGTCATGAGGTAGGTCCACCAAGGTCCAAACTTAGTTTTCATACATGGATCCTATTTCGAATTGCATAGCTTCTAGAAATTTGTTGGAATCAGGACTTTCCATCGCTTCCTCAGATGTCGCAGGGTCATCATTTACATCTACCATAAAATTCATAACTGGATTACTATACAGTTCAAGAGTTGCATGTGTCCTAGTTGACCTGCGAGTTTCGGTAGTGTTCTCTTACGGAATTTAATGATTATTATCATTAGTTCCCTCTTCATTTGGTGAAGTTGACACCAGAACATCTTCCGACGCAGCGCCACTCGTCGTTTCTGACGAAGCACTATTCGCCATTCCATGAAGAGAAGGTTCAATAACCTCGTCGAGTTTTACCTTCCTACTTATCACACGTTTCGAGAGAAACTCCTTCTCCAGAAAAGATCCATTCTTGGTGATACATTGCAAATGTATCTAAATTTTTTGATGTTCCATGCTTGGTTTTATCCACTTTCTTGTGTTTTGTTCCAACTTTGGAGTACTTTTCATATGATTTCTTGGACTAACCTATTAATAAGAGCCACAGTGCTAGCTATCTGTTTTCTGCTGTTTTTGGTTCTAGGAAAGTCAGAAAATGAATATTCTCGGAATTGGACGGGACAAAAGCCAAAGTGCCTATTTTTCCGGAAGTGATCAAGTGCCAGAATACGAGACGGAGAGGGACCAGGGGGCCACCACACCACCTGGCCGCGCGGCCCAGCCTGGCCCGCGCCAGGGGGTGGTGAGGCCAGCCCTAGCACCCCCTCGGCCTCCCCTTCCGACTATAAGATGCCCTCGGGACGTAAACCCTAAGTGCCCGATCAAAAATCCACGAAAGAGTCTGTAGCCGCCGTCATCTCCATCCCTAGATCGGGAGGGATCTGAAGCTCTTCCCGACACCCTGCTGGAGAGGGGAATTCACCCTAGAGGCCTTCTTCATCACCATGCAAGCCTCCAGTGTGATGCGTGAGTAGTTCATCCTTGGACTGCGGATCCATGTAGTAGCTAGATGGTTGGTTCTCCTCCTTTGTGCTTTCATATTTAGATCTTGTGAGCTCCGTTCATGATCAAGATCATCTATTTGTAATTCTGCATGTTGTGTTTGCGGGATCCAATGGATATTGAGATGCTATTTCAGATTGATTATTGATTCTATCATGTCTTTGTTATTTGTGATCTTGCATGCTTTCCGTTGTTAGTAGCTATCTTGGCCAAGTAGATGCTAGCAACTCCAAGAGTTAGTATTTATGCTCGATAGTGGGTTCATGCCTCTGGTAATCTGGGGAAGTGACAGAAATCTCTAAGGTACTAGATGTGCTGTTGCTACTAGGGAGAAAACAACAATCCTTTGTTCATAGAACAATCGTATTGTTTACTTTACACGCAGTTCGTAAAGCAATAATCTGTTGCTTGCAACTTAATACTGGAGGGGGTTCGGATGATAACCTGAAGGTGGATTATTAGTCATAGATGCAGTTGGATGGCGGTATATGTATTATGTTGTAATGCCCAATCAAGTCTCAAATGAGTCAAGATGATTAGTATATGCATGTATTGCTTTCTCGATGTTTATCAATTGCCCCGCTGTAACTTGTTCACCCAACATGTTATCTATCTTAAGGAGAGCCACCTCTAGTGAACTATGGATCCCGGTCCTTGTCTTTTACATACAATCTATAAACTGTTTACTGCTTTGTGTTTACTTTCTGCAAACTTTTACTTCTTTCCATTCGATACGTTTAATCCTTTGTTTTCCGCAAAACACGGTGAGATTGACAACCTCATCGCAAGTTGGGGACAAAGTTCTGTGGTTGTGTTGTGCAGGTCTCCACGTTGCTACTAGCACCGGTAGTGCGCCCTACCAAAGCTCAGCTAGTAACACCTTTGGGGCGTTTCCTTGCTCCTACTGGTTCGATTAAACCTTGGTTTCATAACTGAGGGAAAACTTGCTGTTGTGCTCATCGTACCTTCCTCTTGGGGTTCCCAACAAGCTCTACGTCGAACGACGAGCACATCACTTGGCAACAAATTTTTTGCCTTAGGATATATAATAAAAGGTACGCCCAATTGTTTCCTTAGGGTATCCTATGAAGACACATTTTTTTCTCTTTGGGTTTGAGTTTATCAGGTTGAAGTTTCTTCACATAAAATAACTTCCCCAAATCTTTAGAAACGATAACTTAGGTTTGTTGCCAAACCACAATTCATACGATGTAGTTTCCATGGATTTAGATGGAGTCCTATTTAAAGTGAATGCGGATGTTTCTAGTGCATATCCCCAAAATGACAATGGTAAGTCTGTGAGAGACATCATAGACCGAACCATATCTAATAATGTACGATTACAACATTCTGACACACCATTTTGATGTGGTGTTCTAGCAGGTGTGAGTTGTGAAACTATTCCACATTGTTTCATATGTATGCGAAACTCGTAACATAGATATTCACCTCCATGATCGGGTCATAGTAATTTAATCTTTCTATTACGGAGATTTTCCACTTCATTCTAAAAATTCTTGAACTTTTAAAAGGTTTTAGACTTGTGTTTCATCAAATAGATAGACCCATATCTACTCAAATCATCTGTGAAAGTAACAAAATAACGATAACCTCCATGCGCCGACACAGTCACTAGACCACATACATCTGAATATATGATTTCCAATAAGTTTGTCGCCCGTTCCATAGAACCATTAAACAGGGTTCTAGTCATCTTGCCCATAAGGCATGGTTCACATGTGTCGAATGATTCCAATAATCCATCAAAATGGAGTTGTTTCATGCATTTTACACCAATATGAACAAGGCAGCAGTGCCACATATATGCAGCATTATCATCACTCAATTTACTTATTTTTACATCCACATTATGAATATGCGTATTACTATCAAGATCCAAAAGAAATAAACCTTTCTTCACATGTGCATGACCATAATTCATATAAATGGAACAACCATTGTTCTCAGATTTTAATAAATAACCGTCTCGCAACAAACATGATCCAGAAATAATGTTCATTCTTAACGCATGCACAAGATAACAATTATTAAGGTTCAAGAATAATCCCGATGGTAAGTGAAGTGGCAGCCTTCCGATGGAGATCACATCAACCTTTGATCATTGCCGACACGCATGGTCACTTCATCCTTGGCTAGTTTTTTTACCGGTTTCGAGTTACATATATATTAGCAACTAAACGAGTATCAATACCCAGGTGCTACTGCGAGTACTAGTAAGGTACACATCAATAACATGTATAGCATATATACTTTTGTTCACCTTGTCGGCTTTCTTGTCAGTTAGATACTTGGGGCAGCTGGGCTTCCAGTACCCCGTGTTCTTGCGGTAAAAGCACTCAGTCTCAGGCTTCGGGCCATTCTTGGTCTTCTTCTCAGACGGGGCAATAGTCTTGCCACCCTTGTTGAAGTTACCCTTCTTCTTGCTTTTCTTGAAACTAGTGTTCTTACTAACCATCAACATTTGATGTTCCTTTTTGATCTCTACTTCAGCAGTTTTTAGCATGGAAAGAAGCTCATGCATCGACTTATTCATGCCTTGCATATTATAGGTCATCACAAAGTTCTTGTAACTTGGTGGGAGTTATTGGAGAACCATATGAATTCCTAGCTCATTTGGAATCATAATTCCTAGAGCTACGATTTTATTGGCACACCCATACATTTTGAGTACATGCTCGCTAATGGAGTTGTTCTCTTGCATCATGCAGTGAAAGAACTTTTCAGAATCTTCATAACTCTCTATGTCAACATGGTTATCAAAAATCATTCTCAATTCAACCATTGTATCATAGGCATTGCTAAGCTCGAAATGCTTTCGAAGCTCAGGCTCCAGCCCTTATAGTATACCACAATGAACTAAGTGGTTATCCTCCTGATGAGTGAGAAGCACATTTTTCTCATCATTAGTAGCATCTTCAACATGAGGGGGTCCTAGAGGTGCATCTAGCACATAGCTCCTTTGAGCAGCCGAGAGGAGAATCCCCAGATTAAGGGCCCAGTCAGTAAAGTTGCTACCATTGGTGCTAAATTTCTCCTTCTCCATGAATACATTGAAATTTAATGAAGGTGGTGCCATGATCTACAACATATCTGTAAATACTATTTAGACTAAGTTTATGAAAGATTGAGTTCAAACTAATTCAAAATTACTACTAGAACTCCCACTCAAAAACAACATCCCTCCTGTTGTTTTGGTGATTACACGAACCAAATTCACTACACCACAACTAATCATCACGTGAGATGATGTAGCTTCAAAGGCAAACATTGACATTTTCATCATATCATTCATATGACTCGTGCTTTACCTTTCGGTTCATGTTCCGAGGCCATGTATGTAGATGCTAGGCTCACCAAGTAGAACCTTAGTAATCATGTGCGTGAATCTGTCTTGCACCCATTGTATGCAAACATAGATTCTATTACACTCGATCATCACGTGGTGCTTCAAAACGACGAACGTTCTTAACGGTGCTTGCTAAAGGAACAACACATGTTTATCTTGATATTTTAGTGAGAGGGATCATCTTATAATGCTACCGCCAAGTTCTAAGCTATACATAAGCATACATAAGATGCATAAAAGGGATAAACATTACATGCATATATAATGTGATATGATATGGTCCGTTCTTGCACTTTGATCTTCATCTTGTGATCCATAATATGATCACCATGATTCCACCAGCGTGGCTCCAAGGTCCATGATGCCACCATCTTGGTTGTTCTCCACTAATTCAAATTACATGGAATTTCCATTTCCGGAATGCAGGCCTTTAAAAGAATAAAACAACCATATGGCTCCAACTGGTTGTCATATCTTACAAATGATATCATTGCATACATAAAATGTGTAACATATGACCATATAACACCACATGCCCTGCAAAAACAAGTTAGACGCCTCTAATTTATTTTGCATATTTTACGTGGCTTTGGGCTTAGGAAGAATCGTTCATCCTACAAACTTCAAACCACAATGGTGATAAATAAATTATTAACAACACGTTGTAAACTAGATCATAGCTATAGTAGGATAGACAGACACCCTCTAGCCACTTATGCAATACGAGTTATGTGTCAAACGTGGAACAAGTCTCGTGTGTGAGGACATGTAAAGTTAGTCCAGGCCGCTTCATCCCACTATGCCACTAAGATCCAATATACAGAAAAAGTTGCAATAACATGATCGTCAACACCCACAACCATATGTGTTCTACTCGTACAGAACATATACGCATAGATATGGCTCTGATACCACTAAAGGGTTTGTAGCATAAAAATCCTTTGATAAGAACACCAATTGTGCCAAGATCTGATCTAGTAGATGCTTGTAACAATTAAGAGGGTAACTAGAATAACTTACCCTCGAAGACCGAAAGCTTTTACAAAAACTGATTTCATTGGTGATGTAGTCAATCACTTGCCGATCTCAAGACCGGGTTGAAAAACAGCACAACCCAGCAGCGTATACGTCCTTTTTTCACATGTCTGGCTCCCGACAACCTCCACGCCTCCACTCTAGCAGATCAACATAAGGAGTAGATAAATCTTACTATGAGAATCCAACAAAACATGTACCTCGCTAATACAAAGCCATGGGGAAATGCTACAGTGAGAAGAGAACCTTCACGAGGAGGTGGTGCATCTAGAGAGGAGGAGGAGGGATCCTTTTATAGGGGAGGGCGGCCCAAGGGGGCATGGCGACCTGCCATGGAGGGTGCCCCCACCTCTCCCTCATTCATGTGAGTGCACATCCCACTCACATAAACTCCATCTCCACTCAAAAGCAGTTATTACCCATTAGTATAAATGGATTTTTCTCTTTAAATAAAACTCTTTTATTTATTTTATTCAGAATTTTGTTAATTGCTTTAATTAACAAACATTCACATAAAACTCCTTGCATTGTTTCAATATCACACCTGAAACCATTTTCAGCTATTTGACCCGAAACACTTCCAGTGATCATCGAAACAATTTCAACTCTAACAAAATTATTCTCGGATATATTTTATCTACCACTTAGTGTTGGAGAATCTTAAGCGTGTCACCCTATGGTTTGCGAATAATATAGACATGATAGAGACACCTCTCTTATCAATAATTAGAAGCTGGACTTGGAGATCCATACTGACTCATGCACATTCAACGATAACTCTTATGATCATGTGAACAATCAATGTCGTATCCAATTCCTTTTGTCTCGCGATACTTTACTTATCCGAGATCCGATCACACGTATCAACCATACCCTAGTTCGATCTCGTTCCTGACAAGTACTCATTACTCGTTCTATGATACAACAACCCCGTGACCTAGTCACGTGCTTGAAAGCGGTGTTGATGTGATATCACCGGGAGGGCCCAGAGTATATGTCTCCGTCATTAGGATGAAAAAAATCCAACTCTTGATCCATGAGCCTCAACATAACACTTTCGAAATACCTGAACCCATCTTTATAGTCACCCTATTACGATGTGACGTTTGATGTTACCAAGGCACTCTTCCGGTGTTAGCGATTGACATGATATCATGGTCTAAGGACTAGGAATACTCCGTATGTGTTTGATGTAGCAATGTAAACTTAATGACTATATTGTATTGCTAAATCTACTTTGGGTGTATGTTCATCATATCATTCATCTAATGGTATGATCCCGTTATTACCAACATCCAATGTTCATGATCATGAAACCTTGATCATCTGTTAATCAACGAGCTAGTATATGAGGCATTACTGGGAACTTTGGTTTGTTTATTAAACACACATGTATTAACGTTTCCTATTAATACAATTATAGCATGAGAAATAAACATCAATTGTAAACTTGGAATAAGGCAATAACATTTTATTATTGCCTCTCAGGCATATTCCCTTAAATGACTTCTGCTCTTCGCGAGCCCGGTGTAGGCGCCGGCATAGATGGGTCCCATTTTCGGGGGTTGTATCTAGGCACCATCACCGAGCGGGTAGATCTAAGGTACTCGACAAACACTTTCTTGAAGCCGGTGAACTCGCATCCTGACACCATGTAGTCACATTGGCAGCAGTTGCATGCGATCTTGTAGTTGTAGATGTTGTTGTAGGAGGCAAAAGTGCACCAAATGTCGGTAGGGCATTGATGCATGCAAAATACATACATGAACTTTGTAGTTTATTGATACATATATTCCCACATATTTACAACATATATAATGTTATATCCATGTTTTATATTGATTTTGGGTGATTTACCAATGACCCCTTTATTTTGGTTATATATATGCATGATAGGAAAACCCTATTTTGTGTATTTTCATCTTTCAGGGAGCTAAACAAAGTCAAACGGGGCTAGGATTCTGAGAAAGTCAATATTTCACAAAGAGGAAAGATTTGGAGCACTTGAACCTCACCAGAAGGGCCGGGAAGCCCAAAAGAGGCATGGTGGCGCGACCCACCTTGGTGCATGCGCCACCTATCCTCTTTTGACCCTGGACCGTCTGATTCTCCTCAATATTTCGCCCATGGACTTGTCTTGACCTAAAAAGGCCTATATAAAGGTCCCCTGTCACGATATCAAAACATACGGAGGCGAAGATAAAAAACCAAAATAGAGAGTTTGTTGGCCATCACTAGAGGAAGATTGGAGGGGAACCACTGCGGGGGTCGCATCTGGCACCTTTCCTCCTTCACCAACACCTCCTCATCCTCTCCATGATGAGAGGGGATTAGTCCACCCCCTATACTATGTTTTTGTGGTATTAACTTGATGTAATCTCTCTATGTATGATCATTGTTGAAGTCCATATGATGTGCCTTGCATGATTATGGATCTATCTATGTAATTCCTATGGTGGATATTGTGGTATGAGATAATACTTGTTATGCATTTATCGTTGTGTTGGATATTTTATGGCTTGTCATACTTTGGAAATATTCTAGGATGCATGTAATGGTTTGATCAATGAAAAATGCCTTATTTACCCATGTCATGAGGTGTTTGACACCACCAAGTGGAGGTAGATCAGAGAGATGTGGTAATACGCACAACGAATAAATCATTATGTTAGTGGTTGGAGTGTTTTCCATTAAGAAGTATGATGTATGTAGGTAACGGGTGGCCGAGTGACAACGCCATATGTATTGAGTAACACAATGTAGCCAAACATCCATTATCTAGGGGTAAAAAGGGAGAAGTATAATGTGTGGTGTGACAACAACCAATGCTAGCCTTATTACAAGGGTGACCAAGCAGCACAAATGAGTATTTCTTTCAACTATGTGTTGTTAGGACATGTAGCCGCCATAAAGTTACCATTGAAACTTGAAAATTGTGTGTACCTTTATCTATAACATGATCATCACCATAGATGGAGATAGAGGATTGATTGAACCCATGAACACATGTCCATTGTTCCTATACGATAAAATCCTTGTCTTTTCCTCTTGTATTGAAGAGGATGAGACACTTTCACATTATTGTTTTGTTGCATTCCACTCCTAAGAATTAAACAACCTCCTTATTACAATAACTTGTTTAGTGCGTAAATAACTAAATCTTGTGACACTTTAGTTGTAGACAATAGATAGCTTTTCCTTCTTGCTCCTACAGATCGATACCCTACTTCCACATTGCGATGTACAATAGTGATCCCCTTCTCTTGGGGGTTATCAAGTACTTTTCTTGTGCCGTTGCCAGGGAGCATAACGCTTAAATTTTATTATTGTGTGCACTAGACAATAGAGTCTCCTAGTAATAACTATATGAGGGAATTATTATTTTGATATGTTAAAAGGTTGAATCTTCCCCCTTGTACTAATGCTTGTAAAAGAAGTGACATAGAAAGCACTCATGTTTTGCAGGAAGAAGATGACAAAAGCTCAAGCTTGGGGATGCCCATGCACCCCAAAGAAGAGGAGAAAAATGAAGAAGATATGTGATACATTGCAAATGTATCTATAATTTTTGATGTTCCATGCTTGGTTTTATCCACTTTCTTGTGTTTTGTTCCAACTTTGGAGTACTTTTCATATGATTTCTTGGACTAACCTATTAACAAGAGCCACAGTGCCAGCTGCCTGTTTTCTGCTGTTTTTGGTTCCAGGAAAGTCAGAAAATGAATATTCTCGGAATTGGACGGGACAAAAGCCAAAGTGCCTATTTTTCCGGAAGTCCTCAAGTGCCAGAATACGAGACGGAGAAGGGCCAGAGGCCGGACACACCACCTGGCTACGCGGCCAGGCTGGGCCCGCACTAGGGGGTGGTGTGGTGGCCCCTGGCACCCCCTCGGCCTCCCCTTCCGACTATAAGATGCCCTCGGGACAAAAACCCTAAGTCCCCAATCAAAAATCCACGAAAGAGTCTGTAGCCACCGTCATCTCCATCCCTAGACCGGGAGGGATCTGAAGCTCTTCCCGGCACCCTGCCGGAGAGGGGAATTCACCCCGGAGGCCTTCTTCATCAACATGCAAGCCTCCGGTGTGATGCGTGAGTAGTTCATCCTTGGACTACGGATCCATGTAGTAGCTAGATGGCTGGTTCTCCTCCTTTGTGCTTTCATGTCTAGATCTTGTGAGCTCCGTTCATGATCAAGATCATCTATTTGTAATTCTGCATATTGTGTTTGCGGGGATCCGATGGATATTGAGATGCTATTTCAGATTGATTATTGATTCTATCATGTCTATGTTATTTGTGATCTTGCATGCTCTCCGTTGTTAGTAGCTATCTTGGCCAAGTAGATGCTAGCAACTCCAAGAGTTAGTATTTATGCTCGATAGTGGGTTCATGCCTCTGGTAATCTGGGGAAGTGATAGAAATCTCTAAGGTACTAGATGTGCTATTGCTACTAGGGAGAAAACAACAATCCTTTGTTCATAGAACAATCGTATTGTTTACTTTACATGCAGTTCGTAAAGCAATAATCTGTTGCTTGCAAATTAATACTGGAGGGGGTTCGGATGATAACCTGAAGGTGGATTATTAGTCATAGATGCAGTTGGATGGCGGTCTATGTATAATGTTGTAATGCCCAATCAAGTCTCAAAGGAGTCAAGATGATTAGTATATGCATGTATTGCTTTCTCGATGTTTGTCAATTGCCTCGCTGTAATTTGTTCACCCAGCATGTTATCTATCTTAAGGAGAGCCACCTCTAGTGAACTATGGATCCCGGTCCTTGTCTTTTACATATAATCTATAAACTGTTTACTGCTTTGTGTTTACTTTCTGCAAACTTTTACTTCTTTCCATTCGATACGTTTAATCCTTTGTTTTCCGCAAAAAACGGTGAGATTGACAACCTCATCGCAAGTTGGGGACAAATTTATGTAATTATGTTGTGCAGATCTCCACGTTGCTACTAGCACCGGTAGTGCGCCCTGCCAAAGCTCAGCTAGTAACACCTTTGGGGTGTTTCCTTGCTCCTACTGGTTCAATTAAACCTTGGTTTCATAACTGAGGGAAACTTGCTGTTGTGCTCATCATACCTTCCTCTTGGGGTTCCCAATGAGCTCTACATCAACCACACACCAGCACTTTTCTGGGCGCCGTGCATTGAGCCATCAAGCATTTTCTGGCGCCGTTGCTGGGGAGTCAAGGACATCTTCACAAGGGGAGTCCCTCATAACCAATCTCTTTACTTTGTTATTTTTGTTTTGCTTAGTTTCTTTTTGCTTTGTTTACTTGTGTTCTTTATTCAAAAACACAAAATAGTTTTACTTGTTTGCTTTCTTATTTGAAAACCCAAAAAAATGACTACTCTTGAAAACACTAAGTTGTGTGACTTCACTAGCACCAACAACAATGATTTTAGGAGCACACCAATTGCTCCACCTGTGCCTGAAGATACTTTCTTTGAGATAAACCCTGGTTTGCTCAATCTTGTTATGAGAGCGCGATTTTCTGGTATTGGTAATGAAGATGCTGCTTCCCATCTAAATAACTTTTTTGAACTTTGTGAGATGCAAAAGCATAGGGATATAGATGGTGATATTATTAAACTGAAATTGTTTCCTTTCTCTTTGAGAGGAAAAGCTAAAGAATGGTTGAATTCCTTAACTAGGAATAGTATTGATTCTTGGACTAAGTGCAAAGATGCTTTTATTGGAAAATACTATCCTCCTGCTAAGATTATATCCATGAGAAGTGAAATAATGAAGTTTAAACAACTTGCTAATGAGCATGTTGCTCAAGCTTGGGAAAGAATGAAATCTTTGGTAAGGAACTATCCCACTCATGGACTGACTGCTTAGATCATCATCCAAACTTTTGGATCATCATCATCCAAGCAAAGGATGCAGGATTGACCCATTCTTCAAGGAACCTATTGGATTCTACTGCTGGAGGTACCTTTATGACCATCACTTTGGGTGCTGCAACAAAGCTTCTGGACAATATGATGGTTAATTATTCTCAATGGCATACTGAGAGAGCTCCACAAGGTAGGAAGGTAAATTCTGTTGAGGAAACCTCCTCCATGAGTGATAAGATTGATGTTATTATGTCTATGCTTGTTAATGGGAAAGCCCATATTGATCCAAATAATGTTCCCTTAGCCTCTTTGGTTGCTCAAGAAGAGCAAGTTGATGTGAACTTCATAAGAAATAACAATTTTGGCAATAATGCTTATAGGAGTAATTTTGGTAACAACAATTATAAGCCATATCCTACTAACAATGGTAATGCTTATGGAAATTCTTACAACAATAATAGGAGTGCTCCCTCTGAACTTGAAATTATGCTTAAAGATTTATTAGTAAACAAACTGCTTTCAATAAAACTATTGAGGAAAAACTCTCTAATGCTGAAAGAAATATAGCATCTTTGGTTGAAGCTCAATCTTCTTTGAATAAAATGGCTGCTAAACCTGAAACTAATGATAATCCCTTTGCAGCTACTAATGCTATACAAGTAAGAATTGATGAAAATGTTAGACTATTAGCTGAATTACATGCTAAGTGAGAAAGAGAAGATGAAATTGCTAGAAACATTAGTGTTTCTACTATCACCACCACTAGTGTTGAGGCTAGTAATAGTTCTACTACTTTAGATGATAAATTTGATTTTGATCTTGATGGTTGCAATATCTCTGAAGTTATTAAGTTCCTACAAAAGCTTGCTAAAAGTCCTAATGCTAGTGCTATGAACATGGTTTTTACAAAACACATTACTGATGCTCTCATAAAGATTAAAGAAGAAAAGATGAAACATAAAGCTTCTATCCCTATAAAACAAGAAGATGGTTGGGAACCCATCATTAATATGAAAGTGAATGGCTTTGATTTCAAAGCTTTATGTGATCTTGATAGTAGTGTTTCTATTATGCCTAGAAGGATTTATGATATGCTTGATTTGCCTCCACTTGAAGATTGTTATTTGAATGTCCCACTTGATGATAGTGCTAATAATAAACTCATGGGAAGTCTTAATGGTGTTCTTATTATGGTTAACAATGCCTATGTCCCCGTTGATTTCTATGTTTTGGATGTTAAATGCAATGCTTCTTGTCCTATTACTTTGGGAAGACCTTTTCTTAGAACTGTTGGTGCCATTATTGATATGAAAGAAGGCACCATTAAATATCAACTCCCACTCAAGAAAGGTATAGAACAATTCCCTAAAAAGAGAGAAAAGATTTCTTTTGCTTCTTCTATGAAAACAAAATTTGGTCTTAATGCTTCTTCATTTAAGAACACTTGATTCTTTCTTTGCTTCTTATGCCTAATTTAGAGACGTTAAAGAAAAGTACTTATTGGGAGATAACCCAAAAGTTTTAGATGAGTCTTGGAAGCTATTACCTCTGTAATAATCTCTCCTTATCCTTTTTATTTGCTTTTTGTGCCAAGAGTAACCTCTAATGAGAGAGAAGTAATGATTGGGAAAGTTGCTGTCCCGAAACAGATTTATGTGCTTCACCCTAAAAATTCGTGTAAAATCTCTGAACGTGTTTTTGAGGCGTGAATTTTTTTACTTCTGCCCCAGGTTGTTATCTAACTTTCGTTAGTTCAACACTTTTTGATTTGAGTAAAAGAAGGTCTTCGAAAAAATTCGTCTTTACCTACTGGTCTGTTTTGACACATTTCTGTCATTTCCTGCATTTGCTTCTTGTTGGTTCCTTCTTGAGTTCTTTTGGGGAATTGAGATTTTTGAGGGAAGTGCTACATTAGCTAGTGTTATAATGGAAGTTTATTTGGTGTTAGAACTGAACCTTAAGACTTATTTATCTTGAGTGCACTAATGTTGCTAATAAAGATTGTGTGAAGTTTTGTATGAAGCAAATTTTCAGGTGTATGGAAGAATGAGTAATGAGATGAAGGATGGACTAAAGCTCAAGCTTGGGGATGCCACGCGTGTCACCCCAAGAAATATCCAAGAAGTATAAGCGTCAAAGCTTTGGGATGCCCAAGGTATCCCCTTCTTCATCAATAAAAATCCCAGGTTTCTTCCAAACGCTTCATTTTTATTGTTTCATGCACAGTTGTGTTGTTCTTGGAGCGTCTCCTTTTTCATTTTTGTTTGTTTTTCGTTTTATTTTGTTTTTTCAGTTTTCTGAATAAATTGGTTGGACCCCCTCTTTCATACATTGGTTTTCTAATAGTTTGGTTTGGTTTGGAAAAGAGTAGGAAAGTTCATGCTTATATGGTAAAAAGAGCTCGTTTTTGACTGTGGCCTATGCTTTGTCATGCCATGCTTGATATTGTTCTGGATTTATGCTTAGTATTATTTGATGTAGCATGAATTGTTATAAACAATTGAGATTTCTTAATGTGCCTTGGATGAATCATGCGTTGTTTTAGCATATTAAAGCATAGTATAGTGGTATTCTCCTTTGATGCTTTATTTGGGTTGACTTGGCGCATGCTCACACCATGTTATGACTATCCCAAGTCACCATAGACTTTATGATCCTTTAGTTTTCAACTTGTAGTATCACTTTATGCTTTGATCAATGATGTTTTGTCGCTATGCATGATTATGGCCATTATTGCTCTCTTAGTTTGTCGCTCCCAGTCTTTTGCTAGCCTCCACAACAAAGTATGAGTTCCACTCATGCATCCAACTCCCTAAACCAAGTTATTCCAAAGAGTCTACCATACCTACCTACTAGCTTATGCTATTCCAAGTATATTCATGCTTTTGTTTACCTTCCAAATTAAACTTGTTATGAGAAAACTAGTGATTAAAGCTCTCACGAAGTTGATGGCACACTTTACTTTTTTGCCTCTAAATAAACTTGAACCATTGGGTCCTTCTTTGTTGCGTATATGCTTGCGCTTTATAAGTTTAAATTAGCAGAACCATGTTTCATGGGGAACGCTTTCAACATTGCACTTGTATTTTGTACCCTGTTGATATCATGTTCTTTTGCTTACGGATCTCGGCGGTGTGAAATAAAAGTGGAACTTGTAAGATCATGGAGTTTGTATGTGTGTTAGAGAAACGCCTGGGCCGCTAGCCTAAGCCATGCCTAATCATGGTGGAAACTTGTAGCATAACCATAATGAGCACTCTATGAAGCATCCTCAATAAAAACCTATGCAAATAGCAAATAATAAGATCGCTGAGATGCTCATTGTCTGCTTGCCTTGTCATTTTGATTATGGGAAAGCTCCCGTATCATGTGCAAGGGGTACCCCATTGGCGGTTCTTAATAATACACATGTACTTACAATGAGAAGAGCTTACTCGTGACTGAAGTTGAGTATCATGAGGATCGGTCTTCGTAAGTAAGGGGCATGAGATTTCGGTTTATAACTTGTCAAGCATATCCTCTTAGTTGTGTCACTTAAACCTTAATCACCTTAAAGATGCTTATGATAGGGGCAATGAGAGATGAAAGCTATAAGTACCATAATTTTTGGAAGCTCTTTATGAGACTTGAATCCCTACTTCCTTATACAAAGGCCTTTCTTCCACCATTACATTGTGTCCCCACCTTCTATCTTTATGCACCTACTTTGAGAGCATAGTGGCCATTCTTAGTTCTCTGTGCATTGTCCCAAGACTAGTTGATTGATGCATAACTTGTTATTGCTTGTTTGAAACTATTGTATCTAGTCACTCTTATGAACTTTGAAGGTGTCCTATGCATTTATATTTGCTACTCTCTTGAGGGACAAGTTGAATACTATTATGCCATGTTTTCCTTATGTGAAACAAACAAACGTCTTGCAAAGCATTGTTATTCATGAATCTTTTGTTTGTGCCTTGTCATATTGCATCATAGTTTCTTTGCTTATTGCTAGAACTTTGTCTTTCATGTTATGACTGAAGTACTATGATCCTAGTTTTGAATGTTTTGCAGATACTTTGATCAAGTCTTTGAGGGTGCATGTCACCTCAAAAATTATTCTTTCTTTTTATCACTTACCTACTCGAGGACGAGCAGGATTTAAGCTTGGGGATGTTGATACATTGCAAATGTATCTATAATTTTTGATGTGCCATGCTTGGTTTTATCCACTTTCTTGTGTTTTGTTCCAACTTTGGAGTACTTTTCATATGATTTCTTGGACTAACCTATTAATAAGAGCCACAGTGGCAGCTGCCTGTTTTCTGTTGTTTTTGGCTCCAGGAAAGTCAGAAAATGAATATTCTCGGAATTGGACGGGACAAAAGCCAAAGTGCCTATTTTTCCGAAAGTCATCAAGTGCCAGAATACGAGACGGAGAAGGGCCAGAGGCCGGCCACACAACCTGGCCACGCGGCCAGGCTAGGCCCACACTAGGGGGTGGTGTGGTGGCCCCTGTCACCCCCTCAGCCTCCCCTTCCGACTATAAGATGCCCTCGGGACGAAAACCCTAAGTCCCCGATCAAAAATCCATGAAAGAGTATGTAGCCGCCGTCATCTCCATCCCTAGATCGGGAGGGATCTGAAGCTCTTCCTGGCAGCCTGCCGGAGAGGGGAATTCACCCTAGAGGCCTTCTTCATCACCATGCAAGCCTCCGGTGTGATGCGTGATTAGTTCATCCTTGGACTACGGATCCATGTAGTAGCTAGATGGCTGGTTCTCCTCCTTTGTGCTTTCATGTCTAGATCTTGTGAGCTCAGTTCATGATCAAGATCATCTATTTGTAATTCTGCATGTTGTGTTTGCGGCGATCCGATGGATATTGAGATGCTATTTCAAATTGATTATTGATTCTATCATGTCTTTGTTATTTGTGATCTTGCATGCTTTCCGTTGTTAGTAGCTATCTTGGCCAAGTAGATGCTGGCAACTGCAAGAGTTAGTATTTATGCTCGATAGTGGGTTCATGCCTCTGGTAATCTGGGGAAGTGACAGAAATCTCTAAGGTACTAGATGTGTTGTTGCTACTAGGGAGAAAACAACAATCCTTTGTTCATAGAACAATCGTATTGTTTACTTTACACGCAGTTCGTAAAGCAATAATCTGTTGCTTGCAACTTAATACTGGAGGGGGTTTGGATGATAACCTGAAGGTGGATTATTAGTCATAGATGCAGTTGGATGGCGGTGTATGTATAATGTTGTAATGCCCAATCAAGTCTCAAATGAGTCAAGATGATTAGTATATGCATGTATTGCTTTCTCGATGTTTATCAATTGCCCCGCCATAATTTGTTCACCCAACATGTTATCTATCTTAAGGAGAGCCACCTCTAGTGAACTATGGATCCCGGTCCTTGTCTTTTACATACAATCTATAAACTATTTACTGCTTTGTGTTTACTTTCTGCAAACTTTTACTTCTTTCCTTTCGATACGTTTAATCCTTTGTTTTCTGCAAAACACGGTGAGATTGACAACCTCATTGCAAGTTGGGGACAAAGTTATGTAATTATGTTGTGTAGGTCTCCACGTTGCTACTAGCACCGGTAGTGCGCCCTGCCAAAGCTCAGCTAGTAACACCTTTGGGGTGTTTCCTTGCTCCTACTGGTTCGATTAAACCTTGGTTTCATAACTGAGGGAAACTTGTTGCTGTGATCATCATACCTTCTTCTTGGGGTTCCCAACAAGCTCTACATCAACCACGCACTAGCACTTTTCTGGGCGTCGTGCATTGAGCCATCAATATGGTCCAACCTAAGCTTGGGGATGTATGGGAACCTCTCAAAGATGATAGTCACGCTCAAACTCAAAACTCATTTGTCACTTATGAGAACCCATGCTAGGATAGTTGTCCAACTAATAATTATGTGGCCATTTATGAAAACCCATGCTATTATGATGAAACTAATAATGCTCCTTTGCTTGCTAGTAAGCTGCTAGTAAAATTATTGATAATGAGGAGAGTTTCTTAGATATGTTATACGATAATGCTTTAGATGATGGTCCTATGCTTATTGATAATCCTCCATGAATAATACATAAGAATAGAAATAATATACTTGTTATCTATGATGATTCTCTTATTATTAAGAGTCCAACTTTATTCTTGAGTTCTCCTAGTTTCACCATAGAGGATAGTTATGAACTTGCTAGGAAATATATATATGTTTGCATATACCTTTTGTTGAAAATCCTCATTGCAACCATGACATTAAGATTGTACTAGAAACTATTTTGAAAGAGGAAAGCATGCCAATGAATACCATGATAATTATAATGATCCTATGTATATAACAAACTTTACAAACTTTCATGCTTTTAATGGCTACAATGTTAAAGTTTCTTCTAGTGCTTGCAAATACTATGAAAGAGGAGGTGAAAGATGCCCTCTTTGAATCACTAATAATTATATGTTTCATCCACCTAATGATAATATGCAATTGTATGTCTCTATTTGCTACAATTTAGCCATATATAAAATGCTAATGCATAGGAAAAAAGTTAGACTTCGTTGTTATAGGGTTTATACTCTGTGTTTCTCTCTACCATGTTTCAACTTGACTATTACTTTGATTGGTATGAGAACACCATGGGACCCAGGTATAATATATGAAAAACTTTCCAATGAAGAAGGATATAGCACCAAGGTACAATCTACCACATGATCTCCACCTATCTCAAACAAGTAAGTAAAGCCTATCTATATGGCTATAAAGAATGCACTTTTCGGGAGGCAACCCGGTTATTTATTTTTGTGCACCCTTGATATAGTAAAATCAGTATATTTGAAGTTTATTCTCTGTAATTTTTAATAAAGTAAGTTGAACCCATTTGGATGATATGAAGTTGATAAAACACATGGAGTAGCAAATTCTTGCACCAACACTATTTAGTAGAAAAATTCTATGATTTTTTTGTAACTCCAATTGGGCTCATATTTAAATTGAAAATAAAAATTTCATACTCTATATGCACAAAAATGGCTAAAATTCATGACATGTTTAAGTGGTAGAATTAAATACGTATTTTACTGCTGCTCAAAATCTGGACATAGTCCGCCTTGTATTGTTTAAGCTATTCTTTTGAGTCTCAACATGATTTGGCATGAGTCTTTTGATATGATAAGAATGTATATAACATGATATACTTGCTGGACACCTAAAAATAAATTTTGTTTAAGGATTATATGGCATCTAGCAACATATCTTTGTACCACTAATGTCACCCCATAAAAAAGAAATGGGAGAAAGTATTGTGTTGAAGTTTTTGACAAGGAATGGAGGAACACCACTGACATGGGTATACCTGCTGACTCGTGTATTAACGAGCTCGTTGGGGAACCCCAAGAGGAAGGTATGATGAGTACAGCAGCAAGTTTTCCCTTAGTTATGAAACCAAGGTTATCAATCTAGTAGGAGCAAGGGAAACACCTCCAAGGTGTTGCTAGCTGGACTTTGGTAGGGTGCACTACCGGCGCCAGCAGCAACGTGGAAACCTGCACAACACAACCACAAAACTTTGCCCCCAACTTACAGTGAGGTTGTCAATCTCACCGGTTTTGCTGAAAACAAAGGATTAACCGTATTGTGTGGAAGAAAGTAATAGTTTGCAGAAAGTAAACAGAAAGCAGTAAACAGTTGTAGATTGATGGTAAAAGAAAGGACCGGGGGTCCATAGTTCACTAGTGGTGGCTCTCCTTAAAATATATGACATGTTGGGTGAACAAATTGACAAACATCGAGAAAGCAATACATGCATATACTAAACATCTTGACTCCTTTGAGATTCGATTGGGAATTACAACATTATACATAGACCGTAAGCCAACTGCATCTATGACTAATAATCCACCTTCAGGTTATCATCCGATCCCCCTCCAGTATTAAGTTGCAAGCAATAGATAATTGCATTACGCATTGCGTGTAAAGTAAACAATACAATTGTTCTATGAACAAAGGATTGTTGTTTTCTCCCTAGTAGCAACAACACATCTAGTACCTTAGAGATTTCTGTCACTTCCCCAGATTATTAGAGGCATGAACCCACTATTGAGAATAAATACTAACTCTTGGAGTTGCTAGCATCTACTTGGCCAAGATAGCTACTAACAACGGAAAGCATGCAAGATCACAAATAACAAAGACATGATAGAATCAATAATCAATCTGAAATAACATCTCAATATCGATCGGGTCCCCGCAAACACAACATGTAGGATTACAAATAGATGATCTTGATCATGAACGGAGCTCACAATATCTAAACATGATAGCACAAAGGAGAAGAACCAGCCATCTAGCTACTACATGGACCCGTAGTCCAAGGATAAACTACTCACGCATCACATCGGAGGCTTGCATGGTGATGAAGAAGGCCTCCAGGGTGAATTCCCCTCTCCGGCAGGGTGTCGGGAAGAGCTTCAGATCCCTCCTAATGACGGCGGCTACAAACTCTTTCATGGAATTTTGATCAGGTCCTTAGGGTTTCTATATCGGAGGCATCTTATAGGCGAAAGGGGAGGCCGAGGGGGTGCCCGAGGCGGCCAGACCACCCCCTGGCGCGGGCCAGGCTTGGCTGCGCGGCCAGGTGGTGTGGCGGCCCCTGGCCCCTCTCCATCTTGTATTCTGGCTCCATGTGTCCCTCGGTGAAAAACTGACTTTGGCTTTTGTCCCGTCTAATTCCGAGAATATTCATTTTCTAACTTTCCTGGAACCAAAAATAGCAGAAAATAGGCAGCTGGCACTGTGGCTCTTGTTAATAGGTTAGTCAAAGAAAGTGTATAAAAAGTACTCCAAAGTGTACAAAACATTAGAAAGTAGATAAAACCAAGCACGGAACATCAAAAATTATGGATACGTTAGCAACGTATCAACATCCTACAGGTACTCAAGTTTGGTATATACAGCCTGGATACAGCAGAAGCCCACGGCGTTGCCAAGGCCCAATATAGAATTCGAGTGGCCCACGGACTCTCGATTTCTTGCGAGACAAGAAGAAGCTTAAGATAGAAAGTTCAAAGGGAAAACCCTAATCTATAACCGACTCGACCTGCTACCCGAGACCTGACCTATCTATATAAAGGCTAGGAGGGGGCAGGCGAGGAGGACAATCACAACCCCAGTTTCCACAACTCTCGCCAGATTGCATCTTTAGGTGATTAAGGTTAAAGTGACACAACTAAGAGGATATGCTTGACAAGTTATAAGCTGAAGTCTCATGCCCCTTACTTACAAAGACCAAACCTCATGCTACTCAACTTTAGTCACAAGTAAGCTCTTTTCATTGTAAGTACATATGTATCATAGAAAACCGCCAACGGGTTCCCCTTGCACATGATACATGAGCTATCCCATAATCAAAATGACAAGGCAAGCAAACAATGAGCATCTCAGCGATCTTTTTATTTGCTATTTGCATAGGTTTTTATGGAGGATGCTTCATAGAGTGCTCATTATGGTTATGCTGCAAGTTTCCACCATGATTAGGCATGGCTTGGGCTAGCGGCCCAAGCGTTTCTATAACACAAATACAAACTCCATGATCTTACAAGTTCCCATTTTATTTCACACCGCCAGGATCCATAAGCAAAAGAACATGATATCAACTAGGTACGATGTACACGTGCAATGTTGAAAGCGTTCCCCATGATACATGGTTCTGCTAACTTCAACTTATAAAGCGCAAGCATATACGCAACAAAGATGGACGCAATGGTTCAAGTTTTTTAAGTGCAAGAAAGTAAAGTGTGCCATCAAGTTCGTGAGAGCTTTAATCACTAATTTTCACATAACAAGTCTAATTCGGAAGGTAGATGAAAACATGAATATACTTGGAATAGCAAATGCTAATAGGTAGGTATGGTGGACTGATGTCTACGCACTTCTATTCTTGTAGACAGCTGTTGGGCCTCCAAGTGCAGAGGTTTGTAGAATAGCAGCAAGTTTTCCCTTAAATGGGTCACCCAAGGTTTATCGAACTCAGGGAGGAAGTGGTCAAATGTATTCCCTCTCAAGCAATCCTGCAATCAAGATACAAGAAGTCCCTTGTGTCCCCAACACACCAAATACACTTATCAGGTGTATAGGTGCACTAGTTCGGCGAAGAGATAGTGAAATACAAGTGGTATGGATAATTATAAGTGGTAACGGTGATAGAAGATAGCTTGGTGGCGTGGAAAAGACTAAAGGTAAACTGAAATAAAGATGGAAGCAAGCAAACATGTAACAGATCTAATTGCAAACGGTGTTTCAATGCTTAGAAACAAGGCCTAGGGATCATACTTTCACTAGTGAACACTCTCATATAAATATATTCTTCTTTATTATACTACGCTGAACTACTCTCCGGTTGAACACTCTAATCGATGGTAGGGATATAACAACACACCTCAAAGTTCATCTTTCCCATCCAGATAACCCCACACTGTCACCTTGAGTACTAGATGAGTCCAATAAACACCACAATTTCATAAAGACATCCAACTCCAAATATAACTCATAAAAAGTATTTGTAATCTCTAGCCTAAGTGCCACCATGGTGAGCACGCTGTCACTTTCACACACATGGGGAGAGCAGAGATCTATTAAGCACTTGAGTAGCAAGGTAGATCTAATTGATTACAAAGCTCATGATCACAATATGATCATGCATAGAGAGAGAGATGAACACATAGCTACCGGTAGAACCCTTAGCCTTGAGAGAGAACTACTACCTCCTTATCATGGGAATCAGCAATGGTGATGGAGATGGTGGTGGAGATCGATGGAGATGGCTCCAGGGGCACTTCCCCATCCCGGTAGGGTGCCGGAACAGAGAGTTTCTGTCCCCCGAATCTCTCCTTCGGTGGCGGCAGCGTTGCAGAACTTTTCGTGGCTGGAGGCTTGATTATTTAGGGTTTTTGCCTCAGGAGGAATATATAGGCGAAAGGGCAAGGTCGGTGGAGGCCGGAGGGGCCCACACCACCTGGTGGCGAGGCCAAGGGGGACCCGCGCCACCCTATGTAGTAGCTGGCCCCTGGCCCCTCTCCGTCTCGTCTTCTGGCTCCGTGAATCTTCCGGTAAAATATCAACTTTGGCTTTTGTCCCGTCCAATTCCGAGAATATTCATTTTCTGACTTCCTGGAACCAAAAACAGCAGAAAACAGGCAACTAGCGCTACGACATCTTGTTAATAGGTTAGTCCAAGAAATAATATGAAAAGTACTCCAAAGTGTGGACAAAACATAAGAAAGTAGATAAAACCAAGCATGGAACATCAAAAATTATAGATACATTTGCAATGTATCAACATCCCCAAGCTTGACTCCTGCTCGTCCTCGAGTAGGTAAGTGATAAAAAGAAAGAATAATTTTGAGGTGACATGCACCATCATAAACTTGATCAAAGTATTTGCAAAACATTCAAAGCTGGCATCATAGTACTTCAATCATAACATGAAAGACAAAGGTCTAGCAATAAGACAAAGAAACTATGATGCAACATGAAAAGGCACAAACAAAAGATTCATGAATAACAATGATTTGTAAGACATTTGTTTGTTTCACATAAAGAAAACACAACATAATAGCATTCAGCTTGTCCCTCATAGAGTAGAAAATATAAATGCATAGGACACCTTCAAAGTTCATAAGAGTGACTAGATACAAATAGTTTAAAACAAGCAATATCAAGTTATGCATCAATCAACTAGTCTTGGGACAATGCACATAAAACTAAGAATGGCCACTATGCTCTCGAAGTAGGTGCATAAAGGTAGAAGGTGGAGACTCAATGTATAAGTGGAAGAAAGGCCTTCATAGAAGGAAGTAGGGATTCAAGTCTCATAAAGAGCTTCCAAAAATTATGGTACTTATAGCTTTCAGCTCTCATTGCCCCTATCATAAGCATCTTGAAGTGATTAAGGTTAAAGTGACACAACTAAGAGGATATGCTTGACAAGTTATAAACCGAAATCTCATGCCCCTTACTTACGAAGACCGAACCTCATGCTACTCAACTTTAGTCACAAGTAAGCTCTTGTCATTGTAAGTACATGTGTATCATAAAGAACCGCCAACGGGGTACCCCTTGCCCGATGATACGGAAGAATCCCCATATCAAAATGACAAGGCAAGAAGACAACGAGCATCTCAGCAATCTTCTTATTTACCATGGGAAAATGGTGTTTTTTCTCTCTTTCCTCTTTTCATAATCTCTTTTTTCTCAATATAGGACTCTTTTTTATAAGAAGAATGCTTCATAGATAGCTTATTATGGTTACGCTGCAGGTTTCCACCATGTCAGCATGGATTAGACCGGCGGCCCCGGTGTTTCTCTAATACACATACAAACTCCATGATCTTACAAGTTCCACTTTTATTTCACACCACCGGGATCCGTAAGCAAAAGAACATGATATCAACGGGGTACAAAGTACAAGTGCGACGTTGAAAGCGTTTCCCATGGTACATGGTTCTGCTAATTTCAACTTATAAAGCGCAAGTATATACGCAACAAAGAAGGACCCAATGATTCAAGTTTATTTAGAGGCAAAAAAGTAAAGTGTGCCATCAAGTTCGTGAGAGCTTTAATCACTAGTTTTCTCATAACAAGTTTAATTTGGAAGGTAAACAAAAGCATGAATATACTTGGAATAGCATAAGCTAGTAGGTAGGTATGGTGGACTCTTTGGAATAACTTGGGTTAGGGAGTTGGATGCATGAGTGGAACTCATACTTTGTTGTGGAGGCTAGCAAAAGACTGGGAGCGACAAACTAAGAGAGCAATAATGGCCATAATCATGCATAGCGACAAAACATCATTGATCAAAGCATAAAGTGATACTACAAGTTGAAAACTAAAGGATCATAAAGTCTATGGTGACTTGGTATAGTCATAACATGGTGTGAGCATGCGCCAAGTCAACCCAAATAAAGCATCAAAGGAGAATACCACTATACTATGCTTTAATATGCTAAAACAACGCATGATTCATCCAAGGCACATTAAGAAATCTCAATTGTTTATAACAAGTCATGCTACATCAAATAATACTAAGCATAAATCCAAAACAATATCAAGCATGGCATGATAAAGCATAGGCCACAGTCAAAACGAGCTCTTTTTACCATATAAGCATGAACTTTCCTACTCTTTTCCAAACCAAACCAAACTATTTGAAAACCAATGTATGAAAGAGGGGGTCCAACCAATTTATTCAGAAAACTAACAAAACAAAAGAAAACGAAAAAGAAACAAAAAGGGAAAAGGAGACGCTCCAAGAACAACACAACTGTGCATGAAACAATAAAAATGAAGCGTTTGGAAGAAACCTTGGATTTTTATTGATGAAGAAGGGGATGCATTGGGAATCCCCAAGCTTTGACGCTTATACTTCTTGGATATTTCTTGGGGTGACACGTGTGGCATCCCCAAGCTTGAGCTTTAGTCCATCCTTCATCTCATTACTCATTCTTCCATACACCTGAAAATTTGCTTCATACAAAACTTCACACAATCTTTATTAGCAACATTAGTGCACTCAAGATAAATAAGTCTTAAGGTTCAGTTCTAACACCAAATAAACTTCCATTATAACACTATCTACTGTAGCACTTCCCTCAAAAATCTCAATTCCCCAAAATAACTCAAGAAGGAACCAACAAGAAGCAAATGCAGAAAATGGCAGAAATCTGTCAAAACAGACCAGCAGGTAAATACGGATTTTTTCGAAGACCTTATGTTGCTCAAATCTAAAAGTGTTGAACTAACGAAAGGTAGATAACAACCTGAGGCATAGGCACAAAAAATTACAGCTTAATCCTACATACAGAGCTCTCTCACGAATGTTTACGGTGAAGTACAGAAATCTGTTTCGGGACAGCAACTTTCTCAATCATTACTTCTCTCTCATTAGAGGTTACTCTTGGCACAAAAAGCAAATAAAAAGGATAAGGAGCGGTTATTACAGAGGTAATAACTTCAAGACTCATCTAAATCTTTTGGGTTATCTCCTAATAAGTACTTTTCTTTAACGCCTTTATGTTAGGCATGATAGTTTGAGAAGATGCTCACATAAGAAATATGAATTGAAGTAAACGAGAGCATGAAGAAGCAAATTCAAAACATATTTAACTCTGACCCACTTACTATGTATAGGAATATTATAAAGAAACAAGTCATGAAAGCACAAAGCAACAAACATAGGAAAGCAAAAAAAGTGCAACTTCAAGACTTTCAACATAAAGAGGGGAAACCTAATATTATTGAGATGCATAAAACCATGTTTCCCTCTCTCATAATAACTTTCAGTAGCATCATGAATAAAATTAACAATATAACTATCACATAAAACATTCTTATCATGAGCCACATACATATAATAATTATTACTCTCCACATAAGCATAGTCATTCTTATTAATCATAGTGGGAGCAAATTCAACAAAATAGCTATCTTTAATATTCTCATCACCATAATCATCAAATATAGGAGGCATATTGTAATCATTAATTTTCTCCTCAATAGTAGGTGGACTGAAAATATCATAATCATCATTGTAATCATCATATATTGGAGGTTTGGTATCATCATAAGCAATATAATAGCTATCTTCCAAAGTTGGGGAACTAAAAAGATCATTTTCATAGGAACTAGCTTCCCCAAGCTTAGACTTTTCCATAGCATTAGCAATAATGGTGTCCAAAGAGTTCATACTAACAACATTGCTATTAGCATGCAAATAAAGTTCCATAGGTTTTTTAATTTTCTCTACAAACACTTCATGTCCTAACTCAAGATAAATACTATAAAGCTCTCTAATTTTGTTGTTGTTTTCCATTAAGCCTAACTAGTGAAAACAAGAAACAAAAAGACAAAATTGCAGAATCTAAAGGAAATAACTTCGAGCACTCACACTAGAGGATGTGAGTATCTTTTACCTTACCTCCCCGGCAACGGCGCTAGAAAATAGCTTGATGTCTACGCACTTCTATTCTTGTAGACAGTTGTTGGGCCTCCAAGTGCAGAGGTTTGTAGAACAGCAGCAAGTTTTTCCTTAAGTGGATCACCCAAGGTTTATCGAACTCAGGGAGGAAGTGGTCAAAGGTATTCCCTCTCAAGCAATCCTGCAATCAAGATACAAGAAGTCCCTTGTGTCCCCAACACACCAAATACACTTGTCAGGTGTATAGGTGCACTAGTTCGGCGAAGAGATAGTGAAATACAAGTGGTATGGATAATTATAAGTGGTAATGGTGATAGAAGATAGCTTGGTGGCATGGAAAAGACTAAAGGTAAACTGAAATAAAGATGGAAGCAAGCAAACATGTAACATATCTAATTGCAAACGGTGTTTCAATGCTTAGAAACAAGGCCTAGGGATCATACTTTCACTAGTGAACACTCTCATATAAATATATTCTTCTTTATGATACTACGCTGAACTATTCTCCGGTTGAACACTCTAATCGATGGTAGGGCTATAACAACACACCTCAAAGTTCATCTTTCCCATCTAGATAACCCCACACTGTCACCTTGAGTACTAGATGAGTCCAACAAACACCACAATTTCATAAAGACATCCAACTCCAAATATAACTCATAAAAAGTATTTGTAATCTCTAGCCTAAGTGCCACCATGGTGAGCACGCTGTCACTTTCACACACATGGGGAGAGCAGAGATCTATTAAGCACTTGAGTAGCAAGGTAGATCTAATTGATTACAAAGCTCATGATCACAATATTATCATCCATAGAGAGAGATGAACACATAGCTACCGGTAGAACCCTTAGCCTCGAGAGAGAACTACTCCCTCCTCATCATGGGAATCAGCAATGGTGATGGAGATGGTGGTGGAGATCGATGGAGATGGCTCCGGGGGAACTTCCCCATCCCGGCAGGGTGCCGGAACAGAGACTTTCTGTCCCCCGAATCTCCTCTTCGGTGGCGGCGGCGATGCGGAACTTTTCGTGGCTGGAGGCTTGATTATTTAGGGTTTTTGCCTCGAGAGGAATATATAGACGAAATGGCAAGGTCGGTGGAGGCTGGAGGGGCCCACACCACCTGGTGGCGCGGCCAAGGGGGGGCCGCGCCACCCTATGGTGTGGCTGGCCCCTGGCCCCTCTCTGTCTCGTCTTCTGGCTCCGTGAATCTTCCGGTAAAATATCAACTTTGGCTTTTGTCCCGTCCAATTCTGAGAATATTCATTTTCTGACTTCCTGGAACCAAAAACAGCAGAAAACATGCAACTGGCACTGCGGCATCTTGTTAATTGGTTAGTCCAAGAAATCATATGAAAAGTACTCCAAAGTGTGGACAAAACATAAGAAAGTAGATAAAACCAAGCATGGAACATCAAAAATTATAGATACATTTGCAATGTATCATGGAATCTTTGGAATAACTTGGTTTTAGGAGTTGGATGCATGAGTGGAACTCATACTTGGTTATGGAGGCTAGCAAAAGACCGGGAGCGACCAACTAAGAGAACAATAATGGCCATAATCATGTAGAGCGACGAAACATCATTAATCAAAGCATAAAGTGATACTACAAGTCAAAAACTAAAGGATCATAAAGGCTATGGTGACTTGGGATAGTCATTACATGGTGTGAGCATGTGCTAAGTCAACCCAAATAAAGCATCAAAGGAGAATACCACATTACTATGCTTTAATATGCTAAAACAACACATGATTCTTTCAAGGCACATTAAGCAATCTCAATTGTTTATACAAGTCATGCTACAGAAAAGATCACTACGCATAAATCCAAAACAATATCAAGCATGGCATGACAAAGCATAGGCCACAGTAAAAAATAAGCTCCTTTTACCACTTACGCATGAACTTTTCCTACTCTTTTCCAATCCAAACCAAACTATTTGAAAACTAATGCACGAAAGAGGGGGTCCAACAAATTTATTCAGCAAACTAAGAAAACCAAGCAAACGAAAACCAAAAACAAAAAAACGAAGATGCTCCAAGAACAACACAACTGTGCATGAAACAATAAAAATGAGGTGCTTGGAAGGAACCTCGGATTTTTATTAATGAAGAAGGGGATGCCTTGGGCATCCCCAAGCTTTGACCCTTATACCTCTTGAATATTTCCTGGGGTGACACTGGGTGGCATCCCCAAGCTTGAGCTTTAGTCCATTCTTCATCTCGTTACCTCATTCTCTCCATTCACCTCAAAATTTTCCTTCATACAAACTTCACACAATCTTTATTAGCAACATTAGTGCACTCAAGATAATAAGTCTTTGGGTTCAGTTTCAACACCAATAAAACTTCCATCAAAACACAAGCTACTGTAGCACTTCCCTCAAAAAGCTCAATTCCCCAAAAGAACTCAAAAAGGAACCAACAAGAAGCAAATGCAAATAATGGCAAAAATCTGTCAAAACAGACCAGAAGGTAAAAACCAATTTTTTCGAAGACCTTGTGTTGCTCAAATCAAAAAGTGTTGAACTAATTAAAGTTATATAACAACCTGGGGCAGCATCACAAAATTTCACGCCTCAAAACAACGTACAAAGATTTTACACGAATTTTTATCGTGAAACACAAAAATCTGTTTCGGGACAGCAACTTTCCCAATCATTACTTCTCTCTCATTAGAGGTTACTCTTGGCACAAAAGGATAATAAAAAGGACAAGGAGAGGTTATTACTGAAGTAATAACTTCCAAGACTCATCTAAAACTTTTGGATTATCCCCCAATAAGTACTTTTCTTTAATGCCTTTAAGTAAGGCATAAGAAGCAAGAAAAAGAATCAAGTGTTCTCAGATGAAGAAGCATTAAGAGCAAATTTTGTTTTCATAGGAGAGGCAAAAGAAATCTTCTCTCTCTACTTAGAGAAGTGTTCTATACCTTTCTTGAGTGGGAGTTGATATTTAATGGTGCCTTCTTTCATATCAATAATGGCACCAACAGTTCTAAGAAAAGGTCTTCCCAAGTAATAGGACAAGAAGCATTGCATTCAACATCCAAAACATAGAAATCAACGGGGACATAGGTATTGTTAACCATAATAAGAACATCATTAATACTCCCCATGAGTTTCTTTTTAGCATTATCATCTAGTGGGACATTCAAATAACAATCTTCCAATGGTGGCAAATCAAGCATATCATAAATCCTTCTAGGCATAAAGAAACACTACTATCAAGATCACATAAAGCTTTGAAATCAAAATCATTCACTTTCATATTAATGATGGGTTCCCAACAATCTTCTTGTTTTATAGGAATATAAGCTTTATGTTTCATCTTTTATTCTTTAATCTTTATGAGACATCAATTATGTGTTTTGTAAAAGGCCATATTCATAGCACTAGCATTAGGACTTTTAGCAAGCTTTTGTAGGAACTTAATAACTTCAGAGATATTGCAACCATCAAGATCAAAATCATAATTATCATCTAAAGTAGTAGAGCTATTACTAGCCTCAACGCTAGTGGTAGTGATAGTAGAAACACTAATGTTTCTAGCAATTTCATCTTCTCTTTCCCACTTAGCATGCAATTTAGCTAATAGTCTAACATTTTCATCAATTCTAACTTGTATGGCATTAGTAGCAGCAAAGGGATTCTCATTAGTTTCAGATTTAGCGGCCATTTTATTCAAATAAGATTGAGCTTCAGCTAATGATGCTATATTTCTTTCAGCATTAGAGAGTTTCTCCTCAATAGTTTTATTGAAAGCAGTTTGTTTACTGATAAAGTCTTTAAGCATAACTTCAAGTTCAGAGGGAGCACTCTTATTATTGTTGTAGGAATTTCCATAAGCATTATCGATATGGCCTATAATTTTTGTTACCAAAATTATTCATGTAGGCATTATTGCTAAAATTCTTATTTCTTATAAAGTTCACATCAACTTGCTCTTCTTGAGCAACCAAAGAGGCTAAGGGAACATGATTTCAATCAATATGAGCCTTCCCATTAACAAGCATAGACATAATAACATCAATTTTATCACTCAAGGAGGAGGTTTCTTCGACATAATTTACCTTCTTACCTTGTGGAGCTCTTTTAGTGTGCCATTCAGAATAGTTAACCATCATATTATCCAGAAGCTTTGTTGCAGCACCTAAAGTAATGGTCATAAAGGTACCTCCAGCAGCAGAATCCAATAGATTTCTTGAAGAATAGTTCAATCCTGCATAAAAGGTTTGGATAATCATCCAAGCAGTCAGTCCATGAGTGGGACAATTCTTTACTAAAGATTTCATACATTCCCAAGCTTGAGCAACATGTTCATTATCAGATTGTTTAAACTTCATTATTTCACTTCTCATGGATATAATCTTAGAAGGAGGATAGTATTTTCCAATGAAAGCATCTTTGCATTTAGTCCAAGAATCAATACTATTCCTAGTTAAGGAATTCAACCATTCTTTAGCTTTTCCTCTCAAAAGAGAAAGGAAACAATTTGAGCTTAATAATATCCCCATCTATATCCCTATGCTTTTGCATCTCACAAAGTTCAACAAAGTTATTTAAATGAGAAGCATCATCTTCATTGCCAATACCAGAAAACTATTCTCTCATAATAAGATTGAGTAAAGCAAGTTTAATTTCAAAGAAAGTAGCTTCAGGAACAGGTGGAGCAATAGGTGTGCTCATGAAATCATTGTTGTTAGTGCTAGTGAAGTCACACAGCTTAGTATTTTCAAGAGTAGTCATTTTTGTGTGTTTTTAATAAAAAAGCAAACTTGTAAAACTAATTTTTTTGTGTTTTTGATAAAGAAACAAGCAAACAAAGCAAAAATAAACTAAGGAAAACAAATCAAACAAAGTAAAGAGATTGGTTATGGGAGACTCCCCTTGTGAAGATGTCCTTGACTCCCCGGCAACGGCACCAGAAAATATACTTGCTGACTCGTGTATTAATGAGCTTGTTGGGGACACCAAGAGGAAGGTATGATGAGTACAACAGTAAGTTTTCCCTCGGTTATGAAATCAAGGTTATCAATCCAGTAGGAGCAAGGAAACACCTCCAAGGTATTGCTAGCTGGACTTTGGCAGAGCGCACTACCGGCGCTAGCAGCAACGTGGAAACCTGGACAACACAACCACAAAATTTTGCCCCCAACTTACAGTGAGGTTGCCAATCTCACCGGTTTTGCTAAAAACAAAGGATTAACCGTATTGTGTGGAAGAAAGTAATAGTTTGCAGAAAGTAAATAGAAAGTAGTAAGCAGTTGTAGATTGATGGTAAAAGAAAGGACCGGGGTCCATAGTTCACTAGTGGTGGCTCTCCTTAAAATAGATGACATGTTGGGTGAAGAAATTACAGCGGGGCAATTGACAAACATCGAGAAAGCAATACATGCATGTACTAAACATCTTGACTCCTTTGAGATTCGATTGGGCATTACAACATTATACGTAGACCATAATCCAACTGCATCTATGACTAATAATCCACCTTCAGGTTATCAACCGAACCCTCTCCGGTATTAAGTTGCAAGCAATAGATAATTGCATTACGCATTGCGTGTAAAGTAAACAATACGATTGTTCTATGAACAAAGGATTGTTGTTTTCTCCCTAGTAGCAACAACACATCTAGTACCGTAGAGATTTCTATCACTTCACCAGATTACTAGAGGCATGAACCCACTATCGAGCATAAATACTAACTCTTAGAGTTGCTAGCATCTACTTGGCCAAGATAGCTACTAACAATGGAAAGCATGCAAGATCACAAATAACAAAGACATGATAGGATCAATAATCAATCTGAAATAGCATCTCAGTATCCATCGGATCCCCGCAAACACAACATGTAGGATTACAAAATAGATGATCTTGATAATTAACGGAGCTCACAAGATCTAAACATGATAGCACAAAGGAGAAGAACCATCCATCTAGCTAATACATGGACCCGTAGTCCAAGGATGAACTACTCACGCATCACACCGGAGGCTTGCATGGTGATGAAGAAGGCCTCCAGGGTGAATTCCCCTCTCCAGCAGTGTGCCGGGAAGAGCTTCAGATCCCTCCCGATCTAGGGATGGAGATGACGGCGACTACAGACTCTTTCGTGGAATTTTGATCGGGTCCTTAGGGTTTCTATATTGGAGGCATCTTATAGGTGAAAGGGGAGGCCGAGGGGGTGCCCGAGGCGGCCAGACCACCCCTGGAGCGGGCCAGGCTTGGCCGCGCGGCTAGGTGGTGTGGCGCCCCCTGGCCCCTCTCCGTGTCGTATTCTGGCTCCGTGTGTCCCTCGATGAAAATCTGACTTTGGCTTTTGTCCCGTCCAATTCCGAGAATATTCATTTTGTGACTTTCCTGGAACCAAAAACAGCAGAAAACAGGCAGTTAGCACTGTGGCTCTTGTTAATAGGTTAGTCCAAGAAAGTGTATAAAAAGTACTCCAAAGTCTGGACAAAACATAATAAAGTAGATAAAACCAAGCATGGAACATCAAAAATTATGGATATGTTAGCAACATATCAATACCCTATAGGTACTCGAGTTTGGTATATACGGCATGGATACAACAGAAGCCCATAGTGTTGCCAAGGCCCAATATAGAATTCGAGTGGCCCACGGACTCTTGATGCTTGCGAGACAAGAAGAAGCTTAAGATAGAAAGTTCAAAGGGAAAACCCTAATCTGTAACCGACTCGACCTGCTACCCGAGACCTGGCCTATCTATATAAAGGCTAGGAGGGGGAAGGCGAGGAGGACAATCACAACCCTAGTTTCCACAACTATCGCCGGATTGCATCTGCGCGCCCCTATAATCTTCGATTCCTTCGTTAATTCCAAGAGCAGACAAGCAGGAGTAGGGACCTCTACGAGGCCTGAACCTGGGTAAAACTTGCGTCCCTGTGTGCTTGTTTGCTAGCCGATTGATGCCTCTAGCGCTCCCTCCTTCTCCAAAACCCAAGTTCATAACAATGGGCATTGACGAGTTAAACCCTTGTCAATTGGCGCCATCCGTGGGGACAGGGAGTGTTGATGTCGCAGCTTCTTCGGCCCCGTCAACCGCGATCTACAACTCTGCAACAACGGAGATTTGCGAGCTCTTCGGCGTGTTCGACTTCACCGTCCACATGCCTACCACTCGCCCGGCTTTCGAGTCCGTGGGCGATGGAATCAGCCTGGCGATTGGGAGCTTCCGCTTCCAAGTTGGTCAACTGGGCACGCTTTGCATGCTTGACCAGCCAACGGCACCCGCGATTGCTCTAGCATCATGGTTCTCGCCACCAATCGGCACCCTCAACAAGTTCAATACCTCAGCAACAGCTGGGAGTACGGACAGCGACAGCAGTCGCAGATCCGATCTAGGTGATCCAGACACAGAAGATGGAGCCTACGGCTCCGGATCTGAAAGCTGTGGGCGCAACAGCTTCCCCAACCTCTTCATATGCGCCGTCATCAACGCGGGTGATACCACCGCCAATTGCGAAAATGTTGGCACCAGATCTAGCACCAGACCGCCCAATGGCAGCACACCCAACGACAACATACCAATCGCGAACAGCGGCCCCACCAACGGTGGTAACGATGTGCCCGTCAACAACAGGACAGGCGGAGAACCGTCGCTCTCGGTGAATGGGAACACCGCTGAGCGCATTCTGATCAAGCTCAACGACAACGAGTGGGCTCGCTGTCGCGAAGCTCTATGGGGCAATCCTCTACCCCCAACACACCGTAGGACATGCTAATGGGCTACCATTGGCTGCTAAAGGAGGAGTTCAAGCGCTAGCAACAGGTGATCGTGCAACTCGAAGCACGCAGAAAGGCGGCGGATGAGTCGAGTCATCGACGAGCTGGGATCTCCTCCCACGGAGGATCCTCCTCCAAAGGCAACAAGTACGTTGCCAACAAAAGGCGATCTCGACTGGCCCACCTCACCGAGCAAGAATGCATAGAGGCTGCGAAGGTCCTCGACTTCGGCTCTATGACAGTCGACATGCGGGGCAACGTGCTCCCAAAAACGCTGCAAGCCGCGGTGATGGCGGCCACCATATACCTCCTCAACAACCAGCCTCCGGCTAGAGACCTGCGAGCTGCCATGCACCGATCTACGATCGCGGGCCTGGGGCTAATCGAGGCCGCCCTCGACAAAGAGCTAACACCAGAGCCAAAGAAAAGCAAGGGTCTGGAAAAGTACTACTCGTACTCCTCTAGTGACGATAGTCACGATCTGTCACGGCGACGTTGCTCACGACGGCATGACCGTGACTACGATGTGCGTGATGACCTCACGCACCACAAAGTCGACCAGATGCGGGCAAGACGTGCTCGTTCGACTGACTCGGAAGAAGACGAGACTGAGCTCTGCAGCGCCAGATGCTTCAGCAGGGCCATTAGGCAGAAGTGAATGCCTAAGGGGTTCAAACTTCCGTCGGAGAACCCAAAATTTAACGGCCTGTAGGACCCGAAAATCTGGTTGGAGGACCACATCTCCTCCGTTAGGCTACACGGCGGGAGTTGAAGCATGGCCATGCAATGCCTACAGCTACATCTGCAGGGCGCCGCTCGTGTGTGGCTCAAAAACCTTTTGTGTGGATCCATTCGTAGGTGGGAAGAGCTGGTCTACAGCTTTGTGCGCAAGTTCAAGGGCACTTACAAAAGACCCGCATCCATCGAAGAACTGAGAAGCTGCCAGCAAAGATCTAGCGAATCGTTGCGCTCGTACATCCAGAGATGGTCCATCATCAAGAACTCCGCAGAAAACATCTC
Organism: Avena eriantha; assembly: GCA_910589775.1. Taxonomy (NCBI): domain Eukaryota; kingdom Viridiplantae; phylum Streptophyta; class Magnoliopsida; order Poales; family Poaceae; genus Avena; species Avena eriantha. The sequence continues at coordinate 215,715,569 of OU342744.1, read as the reverse complement.
GGAGGACTGCGCAATCGACACATTCAACGGCGGTTTTCGCCACACAGAGCTCAGGGAGGAGCTAGGCCGCTCGAAGCCCAAAACGATCGACCACCTGATGGAAATCGCGAATCGGTGGGCTGACGGAGAAGACCCAGTGAAAAACCGCACCGACTCCGATGACGACGACGACGACCTCGGGCGCAAGCGCGACCGCCGAGGCAAACGTCAAATGCGCGTCTACGATGACCGCGACGAGGTCAATATGGTCGCAGCTGGCTACGCCGACAAACACGACGACCACCGCAACATCGGATATCGTAGTGGTGGATATTGTGACAGTGGGAAAACCACGCAGGTGTGGCAGCACCGCACTCGCGAGGAAGCACCCGCAACATCTATCGGGGACAAACTGTCCGGGCCATGCAATGTGCACTTCTACATCGACAAGCACGATAGCAAGAAAAAATCAAGCCACCTCCTCAAGGACTGCTGCAAGTTCCTCAAACTCCACGAGGGCTTGGCTCGGATGAACCGCGACGCGGTCAACAGGGGCTATGGAGCCACCCCAGGCGCCGTGGCACATGGAGCTCCTCCACCACCACCACCCGGACCACCACCACCTGCGGCTGCGCCGGTCCAGCATCACGGAGGAGAACCATACCCATGAGCCGTGGGCAACACGGGGATGATCCAAAAAGGGCGTCCCTCAAATTGAGTGCAGAAGGCCATCAGTCGCCAAGTCAACTTGGCAATAAACTCTCCACCTTCCACCACTGAGTACCTCATTGGAAGCGACTCCTACATCACCTTCGACAGGCGCGACCACCCGCGCCAAGTTCCTCATCTAGGCCACCGTCCCCTCGTACTCGAGGCGCAGCTCGGGGGTTTCGATATGAGTCTCGTCTTCATGGACGGCGGCAGCGGCATTAACCTCATGTTCTCAAGTACCTTGCGTGCGATGAGGATCCCCCTGACGTGTCTGGAAGTTTCGGACACGACGTTCCACGACATTGTCCCAGGGAAGGGCATATATCCCCTGGGCAAAGTCAACCTCGACGTCATCTTCGGCACACCGCAAAACTTTCGACGAGAGCGCATCGACTTTTAAGTCGTCGACTGGCCCTCACAATACCACTACATCCTTAGACGTGTCGCGTTCACAAGGTTCATGGCAGTGCCGCACTACACCTACCTGCAGATGAAAATGCTAGGTCCAAACGGTGTAATCACAATCAATGGCAACTTCGAGAGGTCGGACAGCTACGATAGGGAATTCAACAGAATCTCCTAGTCCTTCGGCATGCAGGAGGAACTCGCAAGATTGAAGGAGTCAACAGACAACAGTCTGCCTCCCCTGAGCAGGCCAAGTTCACCCGACCTGTCCTTCGACTCGTCGGTGCAGACGAAGAAAGTCCAGGTCCACCCAACAGACCCGACCAAGACAACCCTCATCGCCAACAACTTGAGTTCCGCATAGGAACTCGCGCTCATCGAATTCCTCTATGAGCACTGGGAGATCTTCGCCTGGTGTCTAGCGGACATGCCAGGGGTTCCCAGGGAATTCACCGTGCACCCACTCAATGTGAATCCAGACACAAGGCCAGTCAAGCAGACAATTCGGCGACTGTCTGAACTAAGAGCAAAAGCAGTCGGAATGGAGATAAACAGACTCCTTGACGCAAAATTCATACGCGAGATCAAGGAAAGTACTTGGCTCGCTAACACAGTGCTTGTGCCTAAAAAGACACGGATATCCTGCGGATGTGCGTGGACTTCACCTCCTTGAATAAGTACTGCCCAAAGGATCACTTCCCGTTGCCACGAATCGACCAAATCATTGACTCCACCGCCGGATGTGAGCGTCTCTGCTTCCTTGACGCCTACTCAGGCTACAACCAGATTCGAATGAAGGAGGATGATCACGAGAAAACGGCGTTTACGACGCCCTTTGGTGTGTTCTGCTACAACACGATGCCCTTCGGGCTAAGAAACACAGGAGCCACCTATCAACGGTGCATGCAGGCTTGCCTCAAGAACCAACTTGGTCGCAACATCCAAGTCTACATTGACGACATCGTCATCAAAACCAAGGAGGAAGCCTCGCTAATCAACGATCTACGCGAGACATTCGCCAACCTCGACCGCTACCAGATCAAGCTCAATCCGGATAAATGCACCTTCGACGTACTATCTGGGAAGTTACTCGGGTATCTCATCTCTGCGAGAGGGATCAAAGCAAACCCGAAGAAAATAAAGGCCATACTGGCCATGGAGAAGCCAAAAAACGTAAAAGGCGTCCAACAGCTGGCTGGAAAAATCACGACGCTCAGTCGATTCATCAGTCGAATGGGCGAAAAGGCACTGCCCTTCTACCAACTTCTCCGCAAAGCTGACAAATTCGAGTGGACAGACAAGGCGCAAGAAGCATTCGAAGACCTCAAACGTCTACTATCCACCTTGCCAGTACTAGTGACTCCTCGCGAAAAGGAACCACTACTGCTCTACATCTCCGCCACCAACCAAGTGGTCAGCATGGTGCTCGTAGTGGAGCGAGCCAAAGAAAATAAAGTCCACGGGGTCCAGCGCCCAGTCTACTACCTCAGCGAGGTGCTCACGCCAACAAAACAGCGGTACCCAAGCTTGCGTATGGCGTCTTCATGACGGCCAGGCGACTGTGCCACTACTTCTAGGAGCACCCAATCGTGGTGGTAAACGACTCCCCGCTCGGGCACATACTCAATAATCCTGATGCCACCAGACGAGTCGAGCTCTGGGGAATCAAACTGTCTCCACGAGACATAACATACGAGAAGCGTGACACGATCAAATCGCAAGTTCTCCCGGACTTTCTCATGCACTGGATGGAGAATCAGCTCCCCGACAAACCAGATATGTCCTACCTCTGGACAATGCACTTCGACAGGTCCAAGCGAAAGGACGGAGCCGGCGCAGGTGTCATACTGACATCGCCCCAAGGAGACAAGATGAAATACATTCTGTGAATGCAGTTCACTGCCTCCAATAATGAAGCTGAGTACGAAGCCCTAATCCATGGGATGTGAATGGCGAAAGCCTGTGGCGCCAAAAGGCTCATCATCTACAACGACTCCAAACTAGTGGTCAACCAAACGATGCACGAGTGCGACACACTAAGCGACAACATGATCGCCTATCGCGACATCTATGACACACTTGAAGGAGACTTCGACGGTTGTGATCTACAACATGTGGGCCACGAAATCAATGAATAGGCGGATCTACTTGCCAATATTGGCTCCACCTGCGCCCCCATACCACCTGGGGTATTTCTCGAGTGCATCTGTGAATGCTCCATCAAGCCCAAGGCTCTAGAAAAGAAAACAAGCACGTCAACGGACTCGGGGGCTACGCCACCCAACGAGCCAATGGCACTCGACGACCTGGAGCTTGACACATGACTCGAAGGACCAATGGGCGTCATTATGATTGAGCCATCTTGGACACAACCCTATATTATGTACCTACTCAGCAAGAGGCTGCCAAACGACCTGACTAACGCGTGGCGGATCCCGCGGTGATCCAAGGCATTCGCCCTCATCAACGGTGAAATGTACAAGCGCAACATCACATGAGTGCTCCAACGGTGCGTCTCCAACGGGGACGTAAGGGCCGTCCTCCTCGACATCCACGAAGGCACTTGAGGGCATCATGCTGGCAGTCGCGCCCTCGTTGCCAAAGCTCTATGAGCTGGATTCTACTGGCCCGCGGCCATGCGCGACGCCAAGGACATCATCTAGCGCTGCTACGCTTGCCAGCGATTCGCAGACAAACCTTACGCACCTGGTGCGAACTCCAGCCAATACCATTGGCTTGGCCCTTCGCGCAATGGGGACTCGACATGGTCGGTAAGCTCCCGAAATCCTCGCCAGGAGGTTACATCTACCTCTTGGTCGCAGTCGACAAATTCACCAAGTGGATCGAGGCCATGTTGGTGACAAATCAATCAGGGGTCAGCGTTGTTAAGTTCTTCGAGTCCATTGTCTACCGCTTTGGAGTGCCACATAGCATTATCACGGACAATGGGATGAACTTCACCTCTAAGGAGTTCCTGGAATTCTATGAAAACCAAGGAATCAACATAAGCTACGCCTCGATGGCTCACCCGCAGACCAACGGTCAAGTCGAAAAGGCCAACAGCATCGTCTGTGATGGAATCAAGAAACGACTCCTCCGACCACTCGAACAAGCCTCTGGATGTTGGCTAGACGAGCTGCAATCCGTACTATGGAGCCTACGCACAACTTCAAACAGCGCCATGGGATACACTATATTCTTCATGGTGCACGGTGCGGAAGCGGTGCTACCGACAGAAGTACGCTACAAAGCCCCGCGGGTGGTCGCTTACAACGAGCGGGAGTCAACTCTTGCACTCGAAGATTCCGTCGAACTCCTTGACGAGGCGCGAGAAATCGCAGCAGAGAGATCAACAATCTACCGGCAAAGCCTCCGCAACTATCACAGCAGAAGGCTACGCCCCAGATCCTTCGTCGAAGGAGACCTGGTCCTGCGACTTAAGCAACAAGGGCATCTCAAGCTCGAGTCCCCTTGGGAGGGACCTTACGTGATTACAGAAGTAATCCCAGGTGGCGCCTATCACCTTAAAGATTTCGAGACGGGAGTCGTATACTCCAACCCCTGGAACGTCGCGCAACTGCATCGCTTCTACCCCTAGTTGTTTTTTACATTTACAAATAAGGCTATTCAGCCAGACTACTTAGCCACTAATTGTACCTCGTACTATTTCGCGAATAAATAAAGCTAAGTACCCCAAAACTCTGTGTTTTCCTTATTTTTCTTGCAATTTTATCACTCGAGGACTGTGCCACCCTTTATACCTTCATTCTACGAACAAATTGCAGTATCCGGAGTAGCTGACACAACATCAATCGAACCCTTGATAAACACCAACCAAGTTGCAACGCACCTGACATGTTGGCAAGGTGCTAAGATAAACACAAGTCAAGCTAACAAAAAGGAACTGTAGAGTGCAATTCACTCGCTAAATACAAAAGCTAGCAAGCTCTTCACATATCAATGGGTATTAATTACATCCAACATATTCATACGAACTTTACAACACTTGTACAATTATGTGCAGGATACAAAACATGCTACTGCTGCAAAAGAAGAACGTTCGTCTGCTCCTCGAAGAAATCGACAATCTCCTCTGCTGGCTGATTAACCGCTTGATAGTGCGGGGCCATGTTCCAGGTCATACCTTCTGGCGGAGGTGGCAGCCTAGCTGCAACAGACGCAACATCTACATCTGGCCTATGCAGTCACACCAGCGATAACGCAACCTTAGCACCAGCTACTAACTATTGACACACGCACTCGCGAACCGCACTCAAATCTTGGAACTTCGCCATAAGAGGCAGTAGGCTTGAAGGGACGGGTCCAGCAAGAACATTGTTTGATAAATATGCCTAAGGCACGACTGCGCCTTCTTCAAAAAATGAAGTACTCGAGAAGCACGATCCTGCAGGGTTGCAAGCGCGATCGCACGATCGTGGTCGACCCAAAAGTACCCACTCGCCTACAGTTTCTCCTGGATTAGGTCATTCATTCGAATGGCAATCCGGTCCTTCTCATCATGCGGATGACGAGCACTGACAACTACACCAAGCAAAAATGCAAAGTGTGAAGACAAGGCATTTGAACTGCTCACTAAGTCGCGCCACCTCCTCCAAGAGATAGTTTTCACGGGTGGTGGCCTTCTCTGCCTTCGACTTCCATACATCTGCACTACCGCGGAGGATGGGCAACTCACGCTCTAGTTGCTTAATGTGATCGTGCAATTGTGACAACAATGGCAACTCCTCCACCTTTGAGCGCGGCTGCGCCAAGGTTTCATCGGTGGGTAGAAGACTAGGAGGACAACTCGAAGGACCACTCGACGTACCCTATGACAAACCAAGCAAGAGAAAATAAGAGACCAAGAATACATTGATAAAAGGCACGAATGCATTCAAGAACATCAAAGTCTCGGCAGGAACGCTCCCACAAAAGCATAGTCTTAACAAAAGGAAACTACAACTATTACATATACAGACTAAGGAGCATTCTGCTTCTTCGACTTCGACTTTGGCTTCAGGGGCTTCATTGCATCCGTGGCAGTCTCCGATGCCACAGATTTGCCGGTGGTAGCCCCAGAAGCCGCGGCCTTCGCCGCCGCTCCTCGGAATACTTGGCGACTGTCTCGATAAGTGAGGACCATATTTAGCGCATCTACCAGCGAAGGGAGCAAACACTACCTGCTGGCCTCCGGCGTCAACATGCATTGCCTCGGAAATAGCAGCGGGATCCATCTCCACGCCATGGGCTTGCACCATTGCGAGTGCCATGGTGGCTCCGACGAACCGCTGCGAGTTCCTGAAATCTGTGGGAATACCCCCAGCGAGGGATTCCACTAGGTCTCCAAGGTTGTCGATCAACCCGGCCTTGGGAGTTAAATCCTCTCGGATGCTACTGAGCACATCCTTGGCCTTTGCCAGCGTCTCCTGGAGGGAAACACTGCGGTCTTTGACTGCAGCGATGGCGCCTACCAATGCATCCGTGCAATGTAGAGACTTGGCATCAAAGCTCAGGCCGTTGGCATCTGCATAGACAAAAGTGTTAATACAACAACCACACGTCAGAGCAAAAAGCAATGCACATCCAGCTGAAAGAATACCTGAGAGGGACTTGGAAATCGAGAAAAGTTGCTCCTCGAACAACTTCTCCCTCTCAGTAGTGGAGGCGCGGAGATCCTCTTCGCGCTTTCGTGATTCCTCCAGAGCTGTGATTGCTTCGTCGCGATTCTTTGTCACCACGGCAAGCGTCTTCTCGTGTGAGGCAGCATGATGAAGTAGTTCATTGTGCTCAACTACAACGCACAAGGTGTATCATCAATCGCATTCATAAATTTCACAAATACAAAGACGAAGCCAAAACTCACCTTCGACAACGCAGTGGCGATTGTCCAGCAGAGCGTGCTGCCGACCCATAACAAGGACTTGCTCCGCCAGGCGAGCAACTTCCCTCATGATGAGCTCCATCATAAGAAAACAAAAGTTCAGCAACAGCACCAAGTATAAATTCAACTGCCAAAACAGTAAAAAGAACGCTTACATGATCCTCTAGAGACTTCGAAGATGACTATTGCACAGCCATCTAGGCAACCATCTGGTGTTCCCTAGCATGCGGGGAACTCAACGAATTGTGCCCGGAGTGGGCCGCCAATGGAGGAGAAGAAGACCGTTCGGCCACTTCCTTGGCCTTGGAGTCTGCAACTCCGGACTCCTTCACAAATTGGACGTCGTCAGAAGACAACGACGCCGCTCGGCTACAAAACACATCAAGCAAAACTTCAGGGAAAAAGCAACTCTAAAAAAGAAACCAAAACAAGGTTGCAAATGCAGAACTCACCAGCTAAATTTATCAAGGTCGAAGGATTGCTCCTCCGACTCCGACGACTCATTCGGCAATCGCAGCTTCTTCTGGGCAGGAGGAGCCATGGAGCACATAGGAATGGCGGGGATTGGCTTCTCCGCAACAACGGAAGGGCCTTCTGGTGTTGTCGGCAATGAGGCATCCGAGTCCTTGTTGCGGGAACGCTTGCGAGTGTCCTGGTCGCTAGACTCGGGGGCTCCCTCCTCCTCTTCAATTGGGACAGTCGATTCTGACTCGTCCTCTTCATCCACTTCGTGTGGGATAACCCCTTCAAGACGAGGGGCAAATTGGGAGACACTTTCCAGTCCTGCATTCAGAAAATACAACATTATATATCAAAGTATCATAAAGGCAGTCAAAAACGGAAACTACTTCACAGTACAGTTCTACCTCAGGAGGAGGGTTAGAGGCGTCGAAAGGAGGCACGACTAGTTCGCCTGGGAGAACCTCCTTGGCGATGTATTTGTTCACCAGTAGCACTCTCTTATCCACCTCACCCGAAGAAATGCCCTCGGCAGACACATGAGTGACATCATCAGCACCGGTCCAGCAATACATAGGGTGCACTCTGGCCTGCAGAGGCTAGACACAGTGACGCAACCACGTGCGAATGAGAGCGATGCCACCCTCTTCTTTAACTATGCGGCTTTCGAGGTCGCAGACGCGTTTGTACAGCACCTCTGTTTCCTTGGACTCGCTAGGCATCACGATTTTCTTCCAAGAGTGCCTCCTCTTGCAAGTTGCTGCGGGATCAAAGGGCGCGAGTCTATAGTGGTCTCCGTTGGCCTTCTAGTCGCGGATATAAAACCACTTGTCCCTCCACCCTTGTACGGATGTGGTGAGCTTGATGGAAAAATAGGTGACAAAGGAGTCGATGTGGATCCCGTAGCCTCCTACGTCGTAGACTACCGAACCGGACGCCGACTAACGTTTCAGCTTAAAAAGCCTCTTGAAGAGACCAAAGTGTGGCTCGATTCTGAGCCAGCACTCGCAGAGAGTGATGAAGCAGGAGATGTGGAAAATGGAATTTGGGGACAGCTGATGCAGCGGGAGCCCATAGAAGCAAAGGAGACCCCTGAAGAAAGGATGCAGGGGGGAGAAAGACCTCGGATGATGAATGCAAGGAACATCACCCGGAAACCCGGAGGAGGACAAGGGATTACCTCATCGCCGGGCAACCGTGAGTCGTCTTCCGCGGGTGGCAAAACCCCATCTTGACAAAGAAGATGCAGCTCGGAGGATTTGATGATGGACGCTCGCCAGGCGCCATTGGTGACGCGGGTGCCCGCACCCTTCTTCTTCCCAGCGCCGGCGGCGCTGGTGCCCACATTGGTGGTACCGCCCTTCTTCTTCGCAGCAACAATGGTGGCCGCGGAACCAGTGGCGGTGCCTCCCTTCTTCTTGCCCATCTTTTGATGGCGGTGTGAACGAAGGAAGTAACTGGGGAAGACACGGAGCTGGTTCAGTGCCACGAAGGGGAAGTGCGCAAGGAAGCAGAAAGCAGTGGAAATGGTGACGGAGGCACGAGCAAAGAAAACAGATGGGGAAAATTACCGCAGTTGCGCTGCTACTTAACCTCCTCGTGGATGACATCCAACGGCCAGCAGAAACCCTACTGGACGCGTGGCATACATCGCCATTGACACGTGGCAAGGGTGAACCACGAACCATCCCCCACTATCTCCATTACACGCGGAAATCGAAGAGACGCAGTTAAAGCAGAAGATTACGCACGCTCGGTTAAATCGAAGTCAGAAAGTGGGACCCACCACTCATTACATCCCATCAAAGCCGCTCACGCGGGCAACCGAGGTCATCACATCGTCAGCACTGATGTCATCGATTCCAGCAGCACAAGATTTCGACTACTTTAGTCCTTGGTCGAGTCTTTGACTCAACCAAGCACTCGGGGGCTACTCCTAATAGGAGCACTGGCCGTGCACCCGACAGAATTTTATGCAGGTATATAAACATTCAAGACAAACCATTCACTCGAATCATTCATTCGACTAGGAACTGCGGGTTACTCCCATTGGGAGCGCTGAAAACACATTCGACTGAAACAAGCAACAAAAGACGACAGTAGTCGCAAATGTTTTTAGTCCCCACTCGAGTCTATGACTCGAATAGGCACTTGGGGGCTACTCCCATAGGGAGCGCTGGTCGCGCATCCTATGATTATTTCTCCTTGAACATCGTACTATGTGTTGATAACATCCACACTCGAATTCTATGGCGACTCTGCCTCATATTTTCCCTACAAAGAGACTACGTCTCCTGGGTCACCCGAATCATCTTCGCGATGACAAAAAATTTGGATGCCGCGCTTACAGCGTGAAGATAAGACCTGAATAAGGCCTAGCAACGCATCTACTATGCACTACTAGAAACATATCTGTGCCTGCAGGTACGATGAACATGCCTTGACGGACGCGTCGAGTGCTCACACTTATACACTGGAATTCGACTCCTGTAAGACCTCAGCAGCCTGAGTCGAATTACGCCAACACTTTTCTGAATTTGAGTCCAGGGACTTGAGTTTGAGTAGATTGCGTTGTTTTGCCCTAAGGCAGTTAACTGATACTGATACATCGGATAAATCAGGCACGTATATCAACAATCCCTATGACACAGCACTCGAAAAATGCTCGGGCATGCACTCGAAAGACTTCATAAAGTCCCCAATCGAATCTGCGATTCCATTGGATAATCGGGGGCTACTAACATGGGTATACCCTATAGGTACTCGAGTTTGGTATATACGTCCTGGATACAGCAGAAGCCGACGGTGTTGCTAAGGCCCAATACAGAATTCGAGTGGCCCACAGACTCTCGATTGCTTCCGAGACAAGAAGAAGCTTAAGATAGAAAGTTTAAAGGGAAAACCCTAATCTGTAACCAACTCGACCTGCTACCCGAGACCTATCCTATCTATATATAGGCTAGGAGGGGAAGGCGAGGAGGACAATCACAACCATAGTTTCCACAACTCTCGCCAGATTGCATCTGCGTGCCCCTATAATCTTCGGTTCCTTCGTTAATTCCAAGAGCAGACAACCAGGAGTAGGGACCTCTACGAGGCCTGAACCTGGGTAAAACTTGCGTCCCTGTGTGCTTGTTTGCTAGCCGATTGATGCCTCCAGTGCTCCCTCCTTCTCGAAAACCCAAGTCCATAACAATAGGCATTGACGAGTTAAACCCTCGTCAACCACACTAAGAGCTATCCAAAAATTGTGAAAACCATAAGCTTCGCAATGCCCAAGGCACCCCACTGGACCTATTAAACTCTCTGTTTGCAAACCTCTAAACTTTGTTTTTTGAGCAACATAAGATGACCATAGAAACTTGGAGTGTCTTTATCTAGTTTTATATTTAGTTTTGCATGTTACCTTTGAAATAAATGAGATCACCATTATAGATGTTTTGCATTTCTAAGAAAGAGCTACTGAAATTAAAAATAAATTGAGTTGTATTATATTAAAATAAAAAGGGAATGGAAACAAAAGTTTGAAATGCAAGTTATGCAAAGTGTTACTTGTTTCAAATACTTTAATGAATGATAATTTGCAAGGCCTTATTTAGTGCTACATTTTGTTCACATGCATATGTAACACCCCATCCACTAGGCCCTGGGGGTGTTACTCCTGGAAGCTTACTAGGATCTCTAGACTAGACCCACAGACCAAAACTAGTCTTTTTACGCACTTTGTCCTCACTCATGCGCACCCGGTACCCATTTCCCGGTCGGTCACCCATCCACAAATTGCTCTAGGGCAAGCACGCCTAACCTAGAGGTTATTTTTGGATGAGCTTCTGGAAAATAAGTTGCGACTTGTTGATATGGGTATCCTATCAATCTTATTAAGCCATGTGCTAGGTTCTGACATACACCCACCCTTAGAAGATCGACGCCATTATCGATCAACCACAAGCCATGAACGTCCCCTCTTGGCACACGTTTGTGTGTCTAGTGCTGGCACATGTGCCATGCCGTGTCCACTCTGGGCCACACGCGCCATGCTCCACATGTCCTGCCACTGACCCTCATACGCCCGTGTAACCGCGAGGATTGGCTCTGATACCACTTTGTAACACCCTGTCCACTCTCTGTGCCTGGCTGTCCCTACTGGCAGCTTAATAGGATATCTAGACTAGCGCCGCAGACCAACACTAGTCTTTTCTGCACACTTTTATCCTCACTCATGCGTACCCGGGACCCACTTCCCGGTCGGTCACCCATCCTCAAATTTCTCCAGGGATGCACGCTTAACCTTGTGATTCTTTTTGGATGATATTTCGAAAAAGAACTTGCAACTTGTTGATATGGGTATCCTATCAATCTTATTAAGCCATGCGCTAGGGTCTCACATCATATATGGTTGATTTTAAGAAGCTTTGCTTGATAAGAAATGGTTAGCACTATGGACACTTTGGCATGCTTGTAGATCTCCTTTTGCTAGCCCAAAATTCTCAAACAAGCTAAGACTTGTATATCCAAATACCTTAAATTCCAATGACATACACCATACCTACCTATGTGGCACTTGCTACTCCAAGTATGATATATGTGTTATGCCTTCAAGTACTTCAAAATAGTCTCTTTTGTGTAGTTTAAAGCTCATGAGAAAGTAAGATGTGGGGTGAAACCACTAGAGCATAACTGTCTAAAATAAAACAGAATGTCAAACAAAAATTTGACCCATGGTAATTGGAGTTATGTAAGTTACGTGTTTGATAGTTTATAAGTTGTTTGTTAGCCAAACCATGCTATCGCGGGGAAAGCTTTCAATGTTGTACTACTTTTTGTTGATATCATGTTCTTTTGGCTGTGGATACTCATCGATGTGAAATAAATTGGAGCACTCAATAAAGCTTTTCTAGAGTTTGCATATAATTAGAGGGACGCCTAGGCTGCCAACCTAAACCATGTTATGCTTAATGGTGGAAGTTTACAACATGAATATTCTATGAAGCATTTTTAATAAAAGCTATAAAAATAGTAAATAAAATAAAGTGTTGAGGGGTTCATTTGTCTGTTTATCTTGTCATCTATGTATGAATAGACCCTCACAAAGGGACTCCTCGTACAAAGGGGCAAGAGGTACCTCAGTTTATGCTCTTGTTTGAAACTATATGCTTACAATGACAAAACCGCTTAAGTGATGCTAAGTTGAGTAGCATGAGGTGTGGGTACTTATGGTCAAGGGTATGAGACATTCAACTTGTAAGGGGTCAAACAAGTAAACCATACTTGATTTTGTCAACAAAAGATGCCTGGAAGCTCACTCTTATGATTATCGTTGACTTGAGCTACATATCTCAAAACTTTATTTTATGCTCCTACATATCTTTTATTTTATTGAAGGACTAACACATGTGTTCCCTGCTTACTTTCTACTACCAAACTGTCAAAAGATCAAAATAAACAAAAGAGTATTCCATAATACTATAGGTTCATCTAAGCATGCTTAATTGTGCATGGTACTTTCATTTGTTTCAATACATAACAACTAATTGTTCAGCATGTTTGTAGTGTATAAGAGATATCACTTTATAGCTCATTTGCTTATTGCTATTCTTTAAAGATTGAACCTTGTAAACTTTGTGTGACAATGATATAATGTATGACATGAAAGATAGCAACAAACTCCAAAGTCCTTGTTTAGTTTTATCACTTTCATGCTCGAGGACTGATACGTTGCAAACGTATCTATAATTTGTGATGGTCCATGCTTGTTTTATATCTACTTTCTTATGTTTTTCCACACTTTGGAGTATTTTTACACATTTTCTGGAACTAACCTATTAACAAGATGCCATAGTACCAGTTGCCTGTTTCTACTGTTTTTGGTTCTAGAAAAGCTAGAAAATGAATATTCTCGGAATTGGACGGGACAAAAGCCAAAGTCAATATTTCACTAAGGGGAACACGGAGCCAGAAGAAGAAGCTCCCACGTCAACCACGCGCCATCAAAGCTATTTTTCTTGTGCCGTTGCCGGGGAGTCAAGAACATCTTCACAAGGGGAGTCCCTCATAACCAATCTCTTTACTTTGTTTTGCTTAGTTTATTTCTACTTTGTTTGCTTGTTTCTTTATCAAAAACACACAAAAAATTGTTATAATAGTTTGCTTTCTTTATCAAAAAAAATTAGTTCCTACTTCAAGTTGTTTTTATGTCTAGTTCTGCTCCAATCACTATTTCATTATGGATAGCCCACTCGGTTTCCTATTTGGGAAACTACTATCACCGCTAAGGTAGTAGATGAACCACCACCTGCTAGAACCTCCATGGAAGATTTTATAAGGTATAGAGAATCTTATAAGGGTAAAGTCATGAGAGCCATGTTAAAAAGGTTGGATATAATTGCTAAAATTTTGCTTAAACGCCATGATATAAATTGTTGCTCTGGGATACTAAATCTTAAATTCCAATGTGGTTTTAGTAAAGAATTTGTAATAATGAACTATCATTGGGATAACTATATTCATCTTGGATTTGAAGAAGTAGAACCATTCGTTTTGTTTATGGGAGCTTCTGAAATAGAATCCTTCATGTCTAAAAACTATGAAACCTGTGTTGCTTGTAAAGACCTTAAAGATATGGTCTCTTCTATCCTTGATCATTACATAGAAAATTTCAGCAATAATGGTTATATCATTGATTATAAAGAGAGACTCAGTCATGCATAAGAATGTGTCCACAATTTGTAGGAGCCTATGGAAGAAGAAATTGCTGAACCTGAAAGCTCATTAGATGAAAAGGAGGAGGAGAGTGATGGACAAAAGGAGGAAGAATGGATTAGCTACCCATGCCTACCTTCTAATGAGAGTAACTATTTATCCCTTACCTTATTTGATTGTACCCCATGCTTACCAAAGGAGGATGAATGTTATGTTCATGTGGATTCTTTTGAAAAATCTACTATGGGTAAAACTTGTGATAATAATTATGCTCTTGTTATCTATGATAATCCTTTATTAGTGCCTAACTTCGAAATGCATGGTACTAAAGAGCGTTTCTTAGAAAATGTTTATGATAAAGCTCTAGATGATGGTCCTATATTGGTTGATAATATTAATTGTACTACTATTAAAAATGAGATTGGAGGGGTCTTGACCTTATCTTGGAACCCCATACCTCTTGAGAATGATCGGTCACCTTGTTATAAAATTGTTAAAAGTGGGTTTGAAGGTTTTAATCCCATTATTTTTGAGCTTGATAAAAATTATGTGTTTGTAGATCATGAAAAGCATGCTTTATGTGATAGTTATATTGTTGAGTTTATTCATGATGCTACTGAAAATTATTATGAGAGAGGAAAATATGGTTGTAGAAGTTTTCATGGTACTGAATCACCTCTCTATATGCTGAAAGTTTTGAAGTTACTCTTGTTTTATCTTCCTATGCATGCCACTTTGTTTTTTTTTTGTGAATTTAAGTGTGTACAAGATTCCCATGCATAGGAAGTAGATTAGACTTAAATGTTTTTTGAATTTGCTTCTTGATGCTCACTTTTACCTCAATTCATATTTCTTATGTGAGCATCTTTTCAAGCTTTCAATGCCTAACTTAAAGGCGTTAAAGAAAAGTACTTGGGAGATAACCCAATAGTTTTCTTGAGTCTTGGAAGTTATTATCTCTGTAATTACCTCTCCTTATCCCTTTTATTTGCTTTTTGTGCCAAGAGTAACCTCTAATGAGAGAGAAGTAATGCTTGGGAAGTTGTTGTCCCGAAACAGATTTTTTGTGCTTCGCTGTAAAAATTCGTGAAAAAATTCTGTACGTCGGTTTGAGCTGTATTTGTTTGTGCTTCTTCCCCAGGTTGTTATACAACTTTTGTTAGTTCAACACTTTTCGATTTCAGCAACAGAAGGTCTTCGAAAAAATTGGTTTTTACCTGCTGGTCTGTTTTGACAGATTTCTGCCATTATTTGCATTTGCCTCTTAATCTCTTTCTCTTTGAGTTCTCTTTGATTATTTGAACTTTTTAAAGGAAGTGCTACAGTAGCTTTTGTTTTAATGGAAGTTTTACTTGTGTTGAAACTGAACCAAAAGACTTATTATCTTGAGTACACTAATGTTGCTAATGAAGATTGTGTGAAGTTTTGTATGAAGGAAAATTTAAAGTGTAGGGAAGAGTAATGTGATAAGATGAAGTATGGAGAAAATATCAAGCTCGGGGATGCCACCCGTGTCACCCCAAGAAATATTCAAGAAGTACAAGCGTCAAAGCTTGGGGATGCCCAAGGCATCCCCTTCTTCATCAATAAAAATTTCAGGTTTCTTCCAAACACTTTATTTTTATTGTTTCATGCACAATTGTGTTGTTCTTGGAGCGTCTTTGTTTTCATTTTTAGTTTTTGTTTGCTTAGTTTGCTTGAATAAATTGGTTGGACCCCCTCATACATGCATTAGTTTTCAAATAAAGTTGATTTGGATTGGAAAAGAGTAGGAAAGTTCATGCTTAAGTGGTAAAAAGGAGCTTGTTTTTGACTGTGGCATAGACTTTATCATGTCATGCTTGACATTGTTTTGTCTTTATGCTTAGTAATTATTGCTGTAGCATGACATGTTATAAACAATTGAGATTGCTTAATGTGCCTTGAAAGAATCATGCGTTGTTTTAGCATATTAAAGCATGATATTGTGGTATTCTCCTTTAATGCTTTATTTGGGTTGACTTCGCGCATGCTCACACAATGTTAATACTATACCAAGTCACCATAGCCTCTATGATCATTTAGTTTTTGTCTTGTAATATCACTTTATGCTTTAATTAATAATGTTTTGTCGCTTTCTATGATTATGGCCATTATTGCTCTCCTAGTTGGTCGCTCCCAGTCTTTTGCTAGCCTCCATACCAAGTATGAGTTCCACTCATGCATCCAACTCCAAATAAAAACAAGTTATTCCAAAGAGTTCATCATACCTACCTATTAGCATTTGCTATTCCAAGTATATTCATGTTTTTATCTACCTTCCGAATTAAACTTATTATGTGAAAATTAGTGATTAAAACTCTCATGAACTTGATGGCACACTTAACTTTTCTTGCCCCTAAATAAACTTGAACCATTGTGTCATCAATGTTGTATATGCTTGCACTTATACGTTGGGATTAGCAGAACCATGCTGTCATGGGGAACACTTTCAACATTGCACTTGTACATTGTACCCAGTTGATATCATGATCTTTTGTTTATGGATGCCGTCGATGTGAAATGAAAGGGGAGCTTGTAAGTCCATGGAGTTATGCATGTGTGTTAGAGAAATGCCTGGGCCGCTAGCCTCAGCCATGCCTAATCATGGTGGAAACTTGCAGCATCACCATAGTGAGCAATCTATGAAGCATTCTTCTTATAAAAAAGAGATAGAGATTGAGAAAAAGAAGAAAAAAGATGAGAAAAGAGGAAATAGAGAAAAAAGCACCATTTTCCAATGGTAAATAAGAAGATTGTTGAGATGCTCATTGTCTGCTTGCCTTGTCATTTTGATTATGGGATAGCTCCTGTATCATGTGCAAGGGGTACCCCGTTGGCGGTTCTCTATGATACACATGTACTTACTATGACAAGAACTTACCGGTAACTAAACTTGAGTAGCATGAGGAGCGGCCCTCGTATTCAAGGGATATGAGATTGCCAACTTAGACTTTGTCAAGCATATACTCCATAGTTTGTTCACTTTAACCTTAATCATTTCAATATGCTTATGATAGGGGCAATGAGAGCTGAAAGCTAATAAGTACCATAATTTTTGGAAGCTCTTTATGAGACTTGAATCCCTGCTTCCTTCTATGAAGGCCTTTCTTTTACTTTTATGCTGAGTCTCCATCTTCTATCTTTATGCACCTATTGAGAGAGCATAGTGGTCATTCTTAGTTTAATGTGCATTGTCCCAAGATTTGTTGATTGATTCATAACTTTGATACTGCTTGTTCTTAAACTATTTGTATCTAGTCACCCTTATGAACTTTGAAGGTGTCCTATGCATTTATGTTTTGCTACACTATGAGGGACAAGCTGAACACCATTCTCATTATGCTTTCTATATGTGAAACAAACAAACATCTTTCAAAGCATTGCTATTCATGAATCTTTTGTTTGTACCTTTTCATGTTATAACATAGTTGCTATGTCTTATTGTTAGAACTATATCTTTCATGCTATGTTAAAGT
Source organism: Avena eriantha (assembly GCA_910589775.1). Lineage (NCBI taxonomy): Eukaryota > Viridiplantae > Streptophyta > Magnoliopsida > Poales > Poaceae > Avena > Avena eriantha. The sequence goes on along the minus strand of OU342744.1, from coordinate 215,697,938 downwards.
ACTATGATCATAGCTATCAATGTTTTACAAATACTTTGATCAAGATTATGATGGTGCATGTCACCTCAAAAATTATTCTTCCTTTTTATCACTTACCTACTCGAGGACGAGCAGGAGTTAAGCTTGGGGATGTTGATACGTTGCAAACGTATCTATAATTTTTGATGTTCCATGCTTGTTTTATATCTACTTTCTTATGTTTTATCCACACTTTGGAGTATATTTACACATTTTCTGAAACTAACCTATTAATAAGATGCCACAATGCCAGTTGCCTATTTTCTGCTGTTTTGGTTCCAGAAAAGCCAGAAAATGAATATTCTTGGAATTGGACGGGATAAAAGCCAAAGTCAATATTTCACCGAGGGAACATGGAGCCAGAAGACGAGACGGAGAGGGGCCAGGACCAGCCACACCACCTGGCCGCGCGGCCAGGCCTGGCACGCGCCTGGGGGTGGTGCAGCCGCCTCAGGCACCTCCGTGGACTCCCCTTTCACCTATAAGAAGCCTCCAATAAAAAAACCTAAGGACCCGATCAAAATTCCATAAAAGAGTCTGTAGCCGCCGCCATCTCCATCCCAAGATCGGGAGGGATCTGAAGCTCTTCCCGGCACCCTGCCAGAGGGGAAGGATCACCCTGGAAGCCTTCTTCATCACCATGCCTGCCTCTGGTGTGATACATGAGTAGTTCATCCCTGGACTACGGGTCCATGTAGTAGCTAGATGGTTGGTTCTTCTCCTTTGTGCTACCATGTCTAGATCTTGTGAGCTTCGTTCATGATCAAGATCATCTATTTGTAATCATACATGTTGTGTTTGCGGTGATCCGATGGATATTGAGATGCTATTTAAGATTGATTATTGATTCTATCATGTCTATGTTATTTGTGATCTTGCATGCTTTCTGTTGTTAGTAGCTATCTTGGCTGAGTAGATGCTAGCAACTCCAAGAGGGAGTATTTATGCTCGATAGTGGGTTCGTGCCTCTAGTAATCTGGGGAAGTGACAGAAATCTCTAAGGTACTAGATGTGTTGTTGCTACTAGGGAGAAAACAGCAATCCTTTGTTCATAGAACAATCGTATTGTTTACTTTACACACTTTGCTTAATGCAAATATCTGTTGCTTGCAACTTAATACTGGAAGGGGTTCGGATGATAACCTGAAGGTGGATTATTAGTCATAGATACAGTTGGATTACGGTCTATGTATAATGTTGTAATGCCCAATCAAATCTCATAGGAGTCAAGATGATTAGTATATGCATCTATGCTTTCTCGGTGTCTGTCAATTGCCCGCTGCAATTTGTTCACCCTACATGTCATCTATCTTAAGGAGAACCACCACTAGTGAACTATGGACCCCGGTCCTTTCTTTTACCATCAATCTACAATCTACTATTTAATGTTTCCTATTTACTTTCTGCAAGCAATTACTATCTTCCACACAATATGTTTAATCCTTTGTTTTCAGCAAGACCGGTGAGATTGACAACCTCACTGTAAGTTAGGGGAAAAGTTTCGTGGTTGTGTTGTGCAGGATTCCAAGTTGGAAACAACACCTGGGAGGTGTTTCCTTGCTCCTACTGGTTCGATAACCTTGGTTTCATAACGGAGGGAAAACGTGATGTTATGCTCATCATACCTTCCTCTTGGGGTTCCCCAACGAGCTCAAATATATTTTGAGTCATCAAGGACGAGGATAGGTTAAGCTTAGGAATGTTGATGCATGTAAAATGCACACATGAACTTTGTAGTTTATTGATAAATATTCCCACATATTTGCATCATATATAATATTATATCCATGTTATATATTGATTTTTGGGGATTTACCACTAATTCCCTTTATTTTGGTTATAACTCTCCAGGATAGTAAAACCCTGTTTTGTGTATTTTTATCTTTTAGGGACCTAAACGAAGTCAAACGGAGCTAGGATTCTAGGAAAGTCAATATTTCATGAAGAGGAAGGACCTGGAGCACTTGAACCTCACCAGAAGGGCCAGGAATCCCAAAAGAGGTATGGTAGCGTGACCCACCTTGGTGCATGCTACGCTACCTACCCTCTTTTGGCCCTCGACCATCTGATTCTCCTCAATCTTTCTCCTACAAACCCGTCTTGACCTAAAAACGCCTATATAAAGGTCCCCTGACGCGATCTTAGAACATACGGAGGCAGAGATAAAAACACCAAAACAGAGTGTTTGTTGTCCGTCGCCGAAGGAAGATTGGAGGGGGAGCCACTGCCGGAATCGCCTCCGGCCACCTCTCCTACTTCACCAATACCTCCTCATCACTCTCCATGATGAGAGGGGAGTAATCCACCCCCTATACTACGTGTTTGTGGTGATAACTTGATATAATTTCTCTATGTATGATCATTGTTGAAGTCCATATGATGTGCCTTGCATGATTATGGATCTATCTATGTAATTCCTATGGTGGATATTGTGGTATGACATAATACTTGTTATGCATTTACCGTTGTGGTTGATATTTTATGGCTTGTCATACTTTGGAGATATTTTAGGATGCATGTAATGGTTTGATCTATGCAAAATGCCTTATTTACCAATGTCATGAGGTGTTTGACACCACCAAGTGGAGGTAGATGAGAGATATGTGGTAATATACGCACACCGAAAAAATCACTACATTAGTGTTTGGAGTGTTTTCCATTAAGAAGTATGATGTATGTAGGTAATGGGTGGCCGAGTGACAATGACATATGTATTGAGTGACACAATGCAGCCAAACATCCGTTATCTACGGGTAAAAAGGGAGAAGTATGATATGTGATGTGACAACAACCAACGCTAGCCTTATTACAAGGGTGATCTAGCAGCACAAATGAGTATTTTGTTCAACTATGTGTTTTAGGACATGTGGCCGCCATAAATTTACCATTGTAACATGACAATTATGTATACTTTTATCTATAACATGATCATCACCATATATGGAGAGAGAAGATTGAGTGAACTCATGAACCCATGTCAATTGTTCCTATAAGGGACAACCATTGTCCTTTTCTCTTGTATTGAAGAGGAATATATAGATTTTCCTTCTTTCTCCTGCGGATCAATATCCTAATTCCACATTAAGAGGTACTACAATGATCCCCTACTCTTGGGGGTTATCAGGCATCTATTACCTTTTCCACTAGCGACTTAGAAGTACACCTACTTGGAGCATGCGGCCAGACGAACGGTGCTGGTAGTGTCCATACACATAGCTATTTCGTTGAAGACGTTATCGCTGACCTTTCAATAGATGTCATTTAGCCGGTTGTGCCTTGAATCTCATCACGTCCGGATGGATTGGGGGCAAGGGTGGATCTATGTATGACTGTTGGGCATTTTTGGACGAGAGGGGTGGCGGTCAGGAAGGAGCAATGTTGCGGGTGAGATAGCGAGAAAAGTGTGTGAAATGCACGCTCGAGAAGATCCAAATGTGGCATGGCGGAGTTGGGGATGGCTCTTTGAACGAGTTTTTTTGCTGTGCTCCTTCGGCTATCTTCTGTCGGGCGTAGCTGGATCAATGACACTAACTAGAGTCTAAACAAAGAAATGAGCTCCATCGTTTAGACAGTGTCTAAGAAGATTCGTGGGGCCTACTAACCAGAAGATGCTAACTTTTATATATTACTTTTGTAGTTTGGTTATACACTGCCAAGTGGGCCCATTAGTTGCTTTTTCCTTACACACTTTTGTATTGTACTAGACATAGGACTAAAAACTTCTTAGCTAGCACCACCCTCTCCACCATGTTAGACTCAACTTGGAGGGAAAACGTTGCTCTTAGACACCCCATTTCGTGAACATTGTGCATGCTCCCACTATAGCTAATCTAGACTGGCACACTTCCACGAGTGTTCACTCATCACATCAGTTAGAACTGTGAGATGATTTATTTACTGCTTTCATTTTTATACTACCCCCCCGATCCATATTAATGGCTTGAATTTTGTCTAGGTTCGTATGTATTATATCAGATGGAGTAGTTGTAATTTGAGCCACTTACGTTTTTCTGTACTTCATACCAAAATACCAAGATGCCAAACCTCATATGAACTTAAGATACCCCCTTGTAAAGTTTTGGAAGCCTGCTAAAATTGCCGAAATTTCTAGAAAGGATAGAACCCACAAACTAAATTGCATCACACTTGGTGAAATATCGACAACTTTCCAGTTCATTTCAACAACATTTCAAAATGATCGATTCATTAATACAGACACTGAAATGCAATAGTTGTACAAAGAGAATCAATTCTTGTTTCAGCTCTAAAAATCTTGGCACGGGACTCGTCCCTTTTCTCTAAACACACTCAATCATTGGACCAAGCAAAACTGATAATCAAGTTTGATTTTCTGTGCATACCTCCTACTCACATCAATGCATGTGTGACCCACATATGCAACCCAAAATTCGCAAGCCTCATCTATATTATGACAATGCCATGTTTCAAAAGAAGAGCAAGATCATCTACTATCCTCCGTCTAAACAAGTACCAATACATTAGTATTAGTTCTACAAATTACTTTAGTAATAGCAAAAAAGAACATTTGATATTTTCACTAGCAATTGAAAGATTCAGTAGTACATAATAAGATATAAAAATATCGACAGATTCCTAGTTCATAATCAACGGCACTTGGTAAATTCAGTAGCATTTTAAAGAGACCGATTTAGCAGTACAAATAATAACCAAAAGAGATGAAAGATTCAGCAATGCAGACATTGAAATTCAATAGGTTTATCAAGGACATAATTCAAAAGGAAATATAGACCGTATTCTGCACTCGGTCGGTCCATCTGAACAAGTAGTATGTAGGTATTATTACAAAATATAATAGTAGTAGCAGAATTCCATACAAAATACTCAGAACTACCTTAAGTTAGGAACCACATGTCCCAAAATGGTAAGAACAATCCAGTCGAGGAGTACATGTATTCATGTTAGGAACATAACAAGAAGATTAAGTTGTGTTATTATCTAGTCAATCCTCTGGATGTGAAGCTTGCATTCCACGGGGAACTTCGACCGTCGAGTCCAACGATGAGCAGCGGCCAAAATTTTCCGATATAGATACAGAAAGTCCATCTCTCTAGTCACGCACGACGCCCGTCATGCCCTGCTCTTCGTCCATGAGAAAATATGATCAAGTAAATACAAGTAACCGAACTGGCCATTTTAATAAATTTGCACCACTATAAGACCATGTTTTAATGGAGAGAAACCATCTCTTGCACTTGATCTAAACAAGTACCGGTACAAGGCCATATTTCAAATGAAAGGAGACGACATCTTCGTGACGGGCAGACCCGAATAGTAAAAAGGCTGAAACAGTAACATACATTCTCACAAAAGGAACGTTAATAGGGTTTCCATAACAGGATTAAAAAAATGACGGGCCTATCGCATGCCTTAATAGTACAGGACCAGCGTGACGGAAGGCTGCTAATGTGTCGCATAGTGTTTAACCAAGCTAGACCTTACGTAGGCCAAAATAGTAATGGACTAGAAATTAAACAGGCCACGTTTGACTGCAAAGTGATGAGCCCCCTTCAAACAGTGCAGGCCTCTAGCAGGCTGAAATAGTAACCGGACAACTTCTTGTTGGGATTCTCTCATGGGTCGGCCCACATAATAATTAGCAGGCCTTGGCTAGGCCTGGCTTCTACCACGGTTTTTGTGAGAGTTAATGACGGTAACTAACCATTAACGGTGTTGCCAGGTGGTAGTTTGCATGACGTCATCTGTAAACGGGGCTGGCGAAACACGTCTGCCATGGCACAAAATCCGGTGGTTCAAAGGTGCAATCCGCCATAGTCATGAAAAATCCGTGGTAGAATCTTTGGTGACGGGGCTCTTACCGCGGATACCCATCCGTCATAGATGACTTTTTAACCATAAAAATGGACCTTCAACCACGAAAACCGTCTGTTATAAAAGCCAACTTTTCTTATAGTGATACTATACCAGATAGAGAGAGAGAAATATCATTAGTCGTTTCACCTCTACTTGGTCGGACCCCAACAACGCATGCGCCTGACTTTTGAATCAAGCTTCTCTCCTACTATAGATAAACAAGAAGGACGTAGGGTGTTACGTCTCGGTGGCCTGAACTTGGGTAAAAGTGGTTTCCTTTGTGTGCTTGAGTTATGATTGCCAAACACGAAAAAGGGGTGCCCAGTATCTTCAGTGTCCACATATCTACACGCGACAGACACGTTCGTGCCCGGACCAACATACTGATCTCCTTCTCAAAATTACCAATGGAGGATAAGTCTCATGTCGTGAGAAACCATGGCGTCTCCAATCATCTTACCATATTTTCTTTCACAGTCCTTTTTTATGTTCACTTCATAACTTATTTTTCTGTACTATTTAGAGTCATCTGCTCCACAAGTTTGTGCCTTTGTCGATGGTGTTGTCAGCTCACCCGCTGCTTCCTCCTCGAAATAGCCTTTCACCCCACTTTATAGCCCTATTTTATGGTACCTTTTACTACTGTTAGGATAGAGATGTTAGGAAATAGACTCGTTGTATTCCATAGGGGCCAAAGGCCACACATATAGTACATGTACAGGTGTGCAAATATGCAGGAAACCCCCTAACAAGTGGGGAAACTACAATATACAAATATACATCTAACACCCCCCCTCCCAAACTCATGATGGATCCACAACACTGAGTTTGGAGAGAAAAAAACTATGCTGTGCTCTGGTCTGTGCCTTTGTAAAGAAATCCGCTAATTGCAACTCGGAAGGCACATAGTGCGCAATCACCTGATCCTGCACACTAGCACGTGTATAAAAGGCACCAACACTAATATGCTTGGTAAGCTCATGCTTTACCGGATCACGTGCAATACTGATAGCACCTGTACTGTCAGATAAAAGTGGAGTGGGTATCGTAACAGAGATCCCAAAGTCAGCAAGTAACCACCGCAACCAAGTCACCTCAGTAGTCAACAAGGACATAGATCGCAACTCGGCCTCTACACTCGAACGGGAAACTACGGTATGTTTCTTCGTCTTCCATGCAATGAGCGAACCACCAAGAAACACACAGTAAGCAGAAAGCGAACAGCGATCCATAGGATCGCTCGCCCACGTAGCATCCGAGTAGGCCTGGAGCTGGAGAGAGCTGGAACGAGGGAAGAAAAGACGACGAGTGATCGTGCCACGAAGGTATCGCAAAACACGAAGGAGATGACTGTAGTGAACAATGGTAGGAGCTGAGACAAACTGACTCACAATATGAACAGGATAAGAGATGTCGGGACAAGTGACAACAAGATAGAAAAGACTCCCAACAAGATGACGATAACGTGTCGGGTCAGGAAGAGGATCACCATCACTAGCACGAAGCTGAACATTGAGCTCCATAGGAGTCTCAACAGTGCGCTCATCCCCAAGAGCAGCACGAGCAAGAAGATCCTGGATATACTTTTCCTAGGCGATAGAAAAACCATCAGAAGTGGAGGAAACCTCAATCCCAAGAAAGTGGCGAACAGGACCAAGATCAGTCATAAGAAACTGGTCACGAAGATAGGCCTTAACAAAGGCAATATACTCAGAGTCATCACCAGTCATGATCATATCGTCAACATAGAGGAGAAGAAGAGTGCGTCCACGAGGAGAAATGTGAACAAACAGCGCATGATCATGAGCGCTAGGGGATAAGCCAGCAGCTATCACCACATAGGCGAAACGCTCAAACCAGGCGTGAGGGGCCTATTTTAGGCCATAAAGAGAGCGCCGAAGAAGGCAAACCATCCCATCAGGAACAGAATACCCTGGAGGAGGCTGCATATAAACCTCCTCACGCAGCTCACCATTGAGAAAGGCGTTCTGAACATCAAGCTGAGACACAGACCAGTGGCGAACAGAGGCAACCGCAAGAAGAGTGCGCACAGTGGTCATATGAGCCACATGAGCAAAAGTCTCATCATAGTCATGGCCCTGCTCCTGTTGAAAGCCACGATCCACAAGACGCGCTTTATAGCGCTCAAGAGATCCATCAGAGCGGGTCTTAATTTTATAGACCCACTTGCACGTGATGAGACGAACACCAGAAGGAGGATAAACAAGATCCCAAGTGCCAGTGCGCTCAAGCGCAACAATCTCCTCAGCCATGGCAAGCTGCCATTTGGGATGACGCTCAGCATCCCGATAAGAAGTCGGTTTTAGGGCAACAGAAAGACCGTACTGACTAGGAGAGTAACGATCAGGTGGACGACGCTGATGAGTAGGAAGAGGAGAGGGAATCTCATCAGAAGAAGAAGACATATCAGAAGAAGAGGAAGAAGGGACATCAGGAGGAGTATCCGGAATAGTAGAACGCCGAGAATAATGAAAGGGAAAAGGAGACAAAGGAGAGGTGGCTGGGCTATCAAAAGAGGAAGGACGAGAATCAGGTGATGAGGAGGACGACGGGGTCGGAGGCGAGGCATCGGCAATAATGGGTCGCGAAGGAGGATCAATAGAAACAGGGGGTGTGTTAGGAAAAAGTAGAAAAGATATATCCTCCATCGGGTAGGTCAAGGATGTGGGGCGAGGATAAAAAGGACGCGTCTCATCAAACATGACATCACGAGAAATGCTCATCCGGCGACCAACAGGGTCCCAACACCGATAGCCCTTATGCTCATCACTGTATCCAAGAAAAACACACTCAATAGACTGAGCGGTCAGTTTGGTGCGTTCACGAGGGGCAAGGAGAACATAGCAAACGCAACCAAACAAACGAAGCGTCGAGTAATCAGGAGAACGACCGGAGAGACCCTCGAGAGGAATACCACCATGTAGGGCGGCAAAAGGCTAAATGTTAATGAGATAAACTGATGTAGAGACAGCCTTAACCCAAAAATGCGGCGGAAGAGAAGAAGCAATCATCATGGCACGAGTGGTCTCAAGAATATGACGATGCTTACGCTCAGCAACACCATTCTGAGCACGGGAGCCCGGACAGGAGAACTGAGCAAGAGTGCCCTGCTCAGCAAGAACACCATGCAGCTGCTTGGAGATATACCCACCAACAGAGTCAGCACGGAACACACGAATAGGTGTAGAAAACTGAGTGAGGACCATAGCCGCAAAACCCTGATATATGGAGAGCACCTCATAGCGAGAACGCATAAAATAAAATCAAGTGTGCCGGGAAAAATCATCTATAAATAGAATATAGTATTGATGGCCCCCTTTCGAAGCGAAAGTAGCCGGACCCAAAACATCAGAATGAACTAAATCAAAAGGTCGCTGAGATACATATGCACTGGTAGGATAGGATAACTGAATCTGTTTGCCCAACCTACAACCCTGACAGTTTAAAGACACATCTCCTGAGACAGACCCTAGAAGACCACGATGAACTAACAATGACAAGCGAGAGCCACAAAGATAACCAAGACGATGATGCCACTACTGAAAAGAGCCGGTGATGGAGGCGACGACCGCAGGAGAACTGGCAGGAGAGGTGGTAGCGGAAGGAACACGAAGCCAGTCTAACTCCCAAAGCCCCGAACAGTCACGGCGGCGAGGGCCAGCTCCAACTAGGAGCTGTGTGTGATGATCCTGAACAACACAAGAATCCGCGTCAAGAATGATGCGACAACCAGAATTAGTGAGCTGGCTAGCAGAAAACAGGTTCATCTTAAGACGAGGAACATGAGAAATACCAGGAACAGAAAAGGAGGAAGTAGAAAGAGTGCCTCGACTAGAAACAAGAAGAGAGGTACCATCAGTAGTGAGAACATTAACAGGAGAAATGAGAGAGCGAAGAGCAGACAGAATAGAAGAATCGGAAGTCATATGGATGGAAGCTCCAGAATCCAGATACCACGGGGACGTACCTAACTGTGTAAAAGGTGGTGGTCACGCAGTGCCAGGAGAATCAGTCACAGAACCGGTAGTGCCCATCGAAGGAGAACCTGTAGTGGCAAGCAGACCATGAAGACGACTGATAATATCCTGATCAGTGAGAGCAACGGCAGAAGATCCTGAGGAACCAGAAGACCCACGGGCCTGGTGCTGGTGACACAAATTGGGATCCCTTGTATAACAGTTGGACGCAGTGTGTCCATCCTTGTTGCAGTAGGTGCAGGGGCGAGCAGGACGACGATCCTGATCACGATGCTGCTGGTGCTGACTCTGATGCTGACTCGAGCCCTGACCCTGAGGAGTGGGTAGAATCGGCGGAACTGGCGACCGCAACTGAGTCGAGGGTGCAGGCGACGGAGGAGGACCACGAGCAGCAAGCACAGAAGGAACCTCAAGAAAACCAGCACCACGGAGGCGAGTCTCCTCAGCCCGAAGCTCAGACAGCACCTCAGAAATCGGAACACGACCACGAGCAAGCAGCTGCGCACGATGCGGCTCAAACTCCTTGCGGAGCCGAGATAAGAACTCATAGACACGCTGAAACTCCAAGTCCGAGCGCACCGTCTGACAACACGGGCAAGTGCCACAAACCGCAGTGCGAAGAGAGTCAAGCTGACGCCAGATAGCAACACTCTAGGTGTAGAACTCATCAATAGTAGACTCACCCTGCTGAAGAGCATGCTCCTGACAAACCACAGACAAATAAAGAGCATCCCCAGATGGCTGATAGTGCTGACAAAGATGAGCCCACATGTCAGCAACAGTAGGAAGACTCATAAACTCAGAGGCAAACTGTGGCAGAACACTAGAAGTGACAATAGCTACAGCACGAGCATCCTCATCCATCCACTGAGTGTAGGCTGTCAGATCCAGCCGATAGGTCTCAAGGGCACTGGAGTACTGCTGAAACTTCAGCTCATACGCAGCAACAACACTCCTATCAACACTCTCAGCAGCATCCTTGTCAGCCTGAGTAGCATCATCACCAAGAACAGGCGGCGTCGACGGAATAGGAGCCATAGGAGCAATGGGACATGGTGGACAAGAGACCTCATCGGAGAGCACACCCCATAGACGGAGACCGTGCATGTGAACGCGCATAAAGGCAGGAAAATCAGGGTAATTCATGCCATCAAAAATCACCGAGCAGCGAGGAATCGCAACATAGCCCAATGAGGAAGACATCTCTCTCTCTTATTTTTTTTACTATCGGATCGGATCTGGATCTCGGTCTCAGAAAACTGAGCGCTCAACAGCGGCTGACGGCGGCAAAATTCGGCGCAACAAGGACCGCCGGCGGCCGATTCCGGTCGGCCCGGACCAATTCGCGGCGGTGGCGGCCGATTTCCGGTGGCCACGGCGGCGGCCGATTACTCGGCGGCGGCGGGCGAGGCCTGGCGTGCGACTCCTGGCGGGATGGGGGCGGGCCAATTCCCGTCGAGGGCGATTCTCGGCGGGGGCTGCTCAGGGGCGAGCGACGGAAACGAGCGCACGGAGAGCTCGACGGGGGAGGACGGCGACAGCCAGAACGGGAACCGGCGACATTGCCCGGGGCGAGCTAGCGGCGGCGATCACAAGCAGAGGATCGGTGGGTGCGGGAACCCTAAAATCCTCTCGGATACCATGTTAGGAATAGACTCGTTGTATTCCATAGGGGCCAAAGGTCACAGATATAGTACATGTACATGTGTGCAGATATGCAGAAAACGCTCTAACAAGTGGGGAAACTACAATATATAAATATACATCTAACAAGAGACTAGTATAAATTTATCCGACGGTGAACATACGTGGGTATTTTAGACATTTTTCATGACATTTTTTTCCTGGACGGACATTATGGAGATTAGGCCAACGATAAAACTCCACAGGTTCTCCGGAAAACATATAGGCATATCCATCGTTCGCTCATGGTGTACCCGGCTCAGATGCCCGTACTGCACACACGTCTGGGACCAGCGCGCCCTTTCCTGGCGAGACTGCGTCGTGGGCGACAGCCCGGGCCGACATTGCGGTTCTGCCACTGAAGTTCAACTCCGGGGCCATAGCTGGTGCTGGGCTTGGTGGACCGGCGCGCCGCCACGTACGACATGCACACTCGGCTGCGGTGCCGTGGCGTCCATGGACGGGACGCGTGCGCCGTCACGTACGTGCAGTGGTGCCAGCGCGGCAGGTGGTGAGGTCGGGCGTTGAAGGGATGTACCAGGTCCGAGGTTGGCCGCCGCCGGGAAACGCTGCTCAGGCGGCATCGGGTCCGCGTGTGGTTACAACGGAAGCTAGCGGAGCTTCGTGCGGACGGTCCTATGGGCTGTGGGGCGCTGCATGGCCGGCGGATCAGAGATTCAGAGTACAACCTCCGACGACGACGATGCCGAGTCCGTATCAGCGCCATGGCATGGCATCAGGCGAGAGGCGACGCCAACGGAGACGGAGGTGCGCTCGTTGCCCGGCAGGTCGAGCAGTGTGAAGATGTTCACGCGGCAGTGGAATCTGAATTAGTGTAATCATTTCCGTCTGTTGGACCTGGAATTATCTGCGTTTGTGATTTTTTTCCCGTAATGTCCCAGTTTGCCCACGGTAGAAGTACTAGTACAATATGTACTAGTCAGGTTTTTATCACTAGTATGAAATCGTATGGTCCGTTAGATGCACTAAAATGGATGGCTTATATTGATTTAAGGGTACTATAAAAGATCTCACTTTATAAATAGGGAGTGCCTAGATCTCAGGCGTCTGAGAACTTCTTAGGTCTAGGTCACTGATGTCATTCTAATATTTGTGCTAATTTTCGGTTGCAACCTAGTTGTAACTCATAAGATTTGTACTAATTCTCAGGTTGCAACTCATTAAATTTTTAGTTACATCCTAGTTGCAACTTATGTGTAACTTCCACTTTACACGAATCACGAGGTAAATCGAACGGTGAAAAAGGCGACTGAGACCTAAGAAGTTCTCAGGCGCCTGAGAACTGCCTAAATCTCAGGCGCATGAGAACCTGTTATGTCTAAGTCAATGATGTTATCTTAAAATTTGTGCTAATTCTCAGTTACAACCTAGTTGTAACTCATAAGATTTGTACTAATTGTCAGTTGCAACTCATTGAATTCTCAATTACACCTTAGTTGCAACTCATGTGTAACTTTCATTTTACACGAATCACGAGGTAAATCGAATGGTGAAAGGGGCGACTGAAAACTACGAAGTTCTCAGGCGCCTGAGAACTAGCAAATCCGTTATAAATAAGCAAACATCCATAGAGAGAACACACATCCAAAAATGTAGGAAAGACAGGATTGTTGAGGCAACAACACAAATAATCCCAAACACAGAGCGAGCAACTAGCAGGATCACAATAGAGAAAAACCGAAAAAGGTCTTGGTGGCTGGTCGAGGAGGAAAACCTGTGAGCCACCTCCAGAAGATGACGAAGTAGAGCATCCAACTTCTCCTTGTCATGTTGCTTCATATCTCCATACCGAAGAAGTCAAGGAAGGGTCCGACCAGCCTCGCCAGCGAGTGCTCACCGACGACAAGTTTGAACGCAACGTTTTTGCTATCTACGCATATGTGATGAAGAACTAGAAGATGCTTATCAACCTTATGAACGACATCTGCAGCATTAAAAGAACACTCTTACATTCCGCTTTGTTAAAAGTCAGAATTAGGATCGGCTAAGACACTGTGTTGTAGTTATTCTCATTTTAAGAGAAGAATTAACCTTCTATGCAAATTTCTTTTTTAAACTCTTAATTTATTCACATTTTGCAAGCCAAGATTTATGAGTATTTACCGCTTTTTTCCATGTTCCGCTCTGTACCATGTTATATCCCAGCACTTTAAAAAAAAAATTGTAATGCATTAATCAAATAACATTGTCTTGGTTACAATCATCCGAAGCCGCCCTCCACACGTATGTCGGAATAGAACTTTGTAACACACCACCACTCAACTTTCTACGACCAAATTGACATAGTTCATGGACAACAACAGTACAATCCCTGCTAATTTTAGCTAAAACAATTTGTCGATCCTGGGGTTTCTTCAACTTGAACTCCTTTGCAATTACACTGATTCCAGATCTATCAATGCTATCATCTTTAAACGCCTCCAAGACTGACGCGCAGTCTGTTTCAATAATCAAATTTGAAGTGGAGTTTGTCAGCGCTAGTTTCAGGCCCTCCACGATCGCTTCCCCTACAACAGTGGACCTGCAGTGTCGACTCTTTTGGACCCAGGACCGGCCCTTGGGGGACCTGCGGGACAGCCGCCCCGGGCCCAAAAAAAGTAGGGGTCCTCGTAGAAATATGTTATATCGGCAAGTCTAATATACATCGTAAAAAATATTTTTTTATTGAGCTGGTAGATTAATTGGGTTTTTTTCGCTGTCGTAGACTCTAAGCTGAGGCGATTGATACGGGTATAGGGCGAGGCCGAGGAGGAGACAAACCGATCGACTCCTAGTCCTAGATGGCGTCGGTCGCTTCGCTTCCTCCCAGGCAAACGGAACCAACAATTAATCGTACGCCTCCTGTCTGAGTCATGTCGCCTACACTGGATCAGAATATCGGATCGGGATATGGAGGGGAGCCTCGAGGACCTCGACGATCGACGCTAGGAGAGAAGGCTAGACCATCGACGAGACGATCAACCGCTTGGCTGCTAGTCTAGTGGTCCGCTCCCGCCAATGCCTCTGCTGGTTACGCCCTAATTTTTAGTTCTTAAATCTTAATTCTAATTAGAATTCTTAGCGCAGATTTGAAGAACTTCAGTCATTCAAAAGTATATATTTGGGTTTTTAATAAGTTCGACATCCTTGAAGGCATGGGATGGTTCTCAACTAAAAGAACATTGCACTAATTTGCAAAAACTTTTACTCGGCCTGATAAAAATGTTAAACCGGATATATGTGATGTTGAGTTAAATGTACTTATTTCTGAGTTAAGTGTTATGAAGTTCACTTTGCCAAATACATCAATATCTGCTATGGAGCTTTTTGAGTTTGTCAGGGAAGCGGATTGTTATCCTAATATTTATATCGCTTATCGGATCTTATTTACTATGCCCGTGACAGTTGCGTTAGCTGAAAGAAGCTTTTCAAAGTTAAAATTATTAAAAAACTATTTGATCTATAATATCTCAGTAGAGGTGAAATGTTTTGGCGACTCTATACACTGAGAAGAAGTTAGTGGACGAGATTGATATTTATTCCTTGATTCTAGGAATTTTTAAAGAATTTTTTAAGGTATCATATAAACATTGTTATTTATATATGAATATTATAGTTAGAAGTATACTTAAATTATTTATTTTCATCATTCCATATATTCATAAAAAATTTATAATAAGAAGCCCCAAATTTTAATTTCACCATGGACCCCTGAAATCTCAGAACCAGCCCTGTTTGGACCTACACATGTTATCAACGAACAATTGTGTATCATTTTCTTCTAATTGAGCACTAGCGAGTTCTACTATTGCTCAACACGCATTGACCAACGTGCGAGTGAAAACTTCTCTTATCGACATATACATTAAACACGTTGAATGTAGCGTCTAGACACGATACAAAGCATTTTTTTTTAAAGAGTATATATTAATATCATGGAGATACCAATTACACTCACCCTCTGCAACAACGCATGCCCTAGCGGCCTTACGGATGCACACAGCCCAGAAAGAAGAAAAAAGAATTACAAAAAAAAATCCCGCTACAGAGAACTATTCCTCAAAGCAACGACACTGATACCACCAGAACAACACCAGTAGTCCTCCACTCCAATAACAAAGTCTTTAAGAAGGAAACAGTGCATAAGCGTCGTCGTTGCCCGATCAAAAATCATAGGTTTTCACCGTGGGAAAAGTCCTCGCTCGCAAAACAATGCCTTCAACAAGACCATTGCCAGACACAACCAGTTAAAGCCAGACCTTAGATTTTCACCCTGCAAGGTAAGACTGAGAATTCATCATGTGTTGTCTCCCCCACAAACAGTCATTGCCACAGCCAGTTCGTCGTCACCACAAAGACTCAAATCACCTTTATTGCCCTCATATTTTCGCTTTCCTGACATTCTCCGCATCTGACTTCACCATGGCTCATTGAATGACACTTGGTAGAAACAAACAGCAGAGCTTCGCAACACTCTCGCTGAAACCAAACGGCCAGAAAAACAAGGTGCGCACGACCGAATACCTTCTGATCCAGCAATCTCCAGGCATAATGCACCCATGGGAGTTCGCTGGCGAAGCCTTCAGGAACCCGCCTCTCAAAGCTAGATCCACGAGAGCAAGCAACAAGCAGATATTTGTCTTCACGCTGAAGGAACCCTAGGACCGTCCGCCATTATTAGACAAAACAACAGGCCTCCACGCCTCTGTCCGCCGCCTGTCCCCTCTGGCAGAAGAGGAGACAAGCCTGCAATAACCACGTGCCCCCACCGGTCTGTCGGCCCGAGCAAGAAGCAATATGCCGCCTCCCCACGCACCTTCAGGCAACCAAAATGCCGCGCCGATGGAGGATCTAGGTGCAAGCCTAGACCTACGACCACAGCCGCCACACCTTGTGCTGATACCTGTGGCATCCCGCTAAAACTACTACTAGAAAATCGCTGTGTTTTGTGCATTGCATCACCATGACAACATGCTCATGTCATCATGCCACATTGCATTTGAGCATCGTCATGGCATCATGCATTTGTTTGCCTAAAACTATTTCTCTAAAAGCCTATCTTAATTTTCTAAATACTCCCGTCTTTATTTCAAATCAAATCTCGGTCTCTTTCGGATCTTTTATTTGGCTAAAAACTATTTGCAAAAGGTTTACAAATAAAATAAAATAATAAAACTATTTTATACCGGGGAAGGCAGCCCGGCCCGTTGGCCAGGCCACCTACTACCCTGGCAGTACCAAACTCGAACCCTAGACCTAAGCCGGCCAGGCCCAAAGGCCCAGCCTGTTAAACCAAACCCTAATCCTAACCTAACCTAGACCTAACCACCAAACTACCCACAGCCACCGCCGCGCTCAGCCGCAGACACACACCCACTCCCCGCGCGCCGAACCAGCCCCACCTACCCCCCTGCTCGAACCCATCCCCGACCGCCCACCTCGGGATCCTGGTCCCTCCTCCCTGGCCCACCACGTTCGCTCCCCACCTCTCACGCCTCTCTCCTCTACCCCGTTTTTCCCTTCTCCCTCGCCCCACTCCCACCAACCACCGCCTCCCTGCTCGCGATTCCCCCCGCTCTGCACCGCCTTGCCCCGAGAGCCTCCGTCTCTAGCCGCGGGCGCCTAAGACCCCATCAGCGTCGAGCCATCTCGGATGCCTCCTCCTTCCTCTGGATTCTATCGCCGGCCACCACCGGCCACCTCACGCGCCCACGGCCTCCTTGACCTCGACCCGGCGCCGCCCCGCCAACTTCGGCAGAAACCGCCGTCGGGTCCCCACCTCAAGCTCGTCGCCGAGCCGAGCTCGCCCTACCGCCAGCGAGACCCTCCTCCACGACCTCCAGCGCCGCCAGGGACACCCCCATCGGTCTCCAGCAGAGCTAGCTTCGGGCCGTCGCCTCGTATCGCGCCTCGCCTCTGACCCGCATCGTGCCTCTGCCATGCCCCTCTTCTCTAGTCGCCGTCGCCGCCTACAAGCTCCTCCCCCGGTCGCACCCTCCTCGACGCGGGCGAGCTATGCCCGTGGCTCACCGGCCTAGCTCCGGCCTTCCTGTCCTCTTCTTCTCGGTGCCCACGCGTAACTCGGCCTTGTCGCCCTCGTCCATATCCATGGCCATTGACCTTGTTGTACCGCACGTCGTCGAGCCGTTCCCTACCACCCTGCCCCTGTCCGCTCTTTTCTCTAATGGTTGTGTGCAGATGAAGTGGTGGTGGGTGACGTACTGTCGCTGCTACCCGATGTCCTAGACCAAGTGCTACAACCACTATTGTTGGTATGACCTGCGATGGATGTTGCCGCGGTACAAGGAAAACCATATGAAGATGCGGGATGGGTGGATGTTGATGTGTACATGGTGTGGTGTGGTGATGTTTAGAAGACGGTGATGCTTCGAAAATCGAGTCGAAGAGCCATGATCCGCTACGCAAGACCAAGACCTCCGGAGCACGAACCCTCGGCACGCCAAGATCTCCTTCACAGATCTGATGACCGAGACCCCGAAGTCCGATCCCGGTGATCCGAAGGCCACGCCAAGACCCGGATCCGAAGACCGCCAAGATCGTCACCGGAACGACAAGCACTTCACCGCAGAACACCGAGGTCGCCGACGCAGAACGCCAAGTTCTCCATCCCGCACGCCAAGACCGACTCGATGGCGCGGACCCAACAAGATCTTCACGACGTCAAGATCGACACCGACCGGGGCGAATCTGATGTGCCCCCTGACGCCAAACCAAGTCCTTCTTCCCAGAACACCAAGCTCTCCTTCCGTTGTTCGAGAAAGATCCCGTCGAACCGAACCTCAGATCCGGACCCTGAGACCCGACCCGAACCCCCGGAACCAAGATCTTCCGAACCCAGATGTGTGCCCTAAGCCTCTATTTTTATAATATGACATTATCAACTGTCGCATATTAAATTGTTCATCTCGCATGCATATCATGTGGTTTGGGGGCATTATGCCGATTCACCTCATAATTAAATATGGAGTCTATATGCGGGCTATTCCAGTCTTATTCCGGACTCCATTTAAAATTTATGTAGCGAACCGATACCATGTTTTGCCTTGTTAAGACAACATTTAAATTGCGGGGTTTCTAAACAACTTGAACATTAAATTTAATTGTCGGGACTCCGGTTCGCTTAATATTGCCTAATTGCACCGCATCTTCATCATATCATAATCATGCCGGATCTTCTGCCGTAGTATTAAATATTGCATCCGGTATTTCTTCTAGTGTTTGCTTCTTCACGGATTAGGCCGATGAGTTGATGCGAGTATCGACAAGTTCTCCGGATATGAACCTTTGGCAGTGTTTCCCAGGCGAGCATTCTCCCCCTTTCTACCTATTTTGCATTTATAGTCTTTATTTCCTCCTGTTGATCTATTGCTATCCGTGTCGCGATGCTTTAGTTTCCGTGCACTAGTTATATCCCGTGCAGCCTCTATATTGCCATGGATACCTCCTAATACCTGTTGTTTGGTAGATAGCTGGCCTTGCGAGTCGTAGTTGCTTGCTCAGGTGCGGTCTCGTGTTGTCGAGTACCACAGTTGTTGGAATGATGGCAGATGTTTATGGTGGAGATGATCATGTCTTTCACTACAACTATTAAATTGTTGTGATAACTAATGAAAGAGGTACCGGTGGGCAATATATGCTATTTGGTTTTTATGCCCACTTGTGTCCCGTAGGCCCCGAGTACTTGATATATGTTCCTTGACTATTCGCACTATCCGCATACGGGAGAGTCTATGAATCCCCCTTAGCCAGATCTTGATTCATTTCTTATTTCTTGGGGCCACAATCTAGTTTTGGGGCTTTATTACTATCTTGTACTTATGCCATGCTTACTGCTTTATTTACGATTGTGCGTGGAGCACCTATACTGTTTTGGAACGTGGAATGTTTTCGTGGTATCGACAAGCCCAGTCACATTTTTGGGTTCCCAGTCGTTTACAGCCATTGTCACAAACCCTGGGTCCATCTCGGAGCTGGCCAACTTCGTTGCGGGTAGCTTAGTGGGGTGGCCCCCTGAAACAATTTATGAATCTTGTGATTGCTTTGTCGTGAAAGCCTCGTTGGGTCTTGATTTGGTTTTTCTGAGGTTGATCGTGTGTGTGTTGCTATTTGTGCACCCCTGCAGGGTAAAAACTTTCTGAAAGCCGTGTCCGCGGTTATGAACGACTTGGAGCACAGTATCTCGATCATAGACAAGCATAACTAAAGTAGTGTTATAAATTTGACTTAATATGTGACTAGTAATTCAGCTTCACTACAATGGAATGGATAATAAAAATGCCAACAACTGGTGGATCCGTGGTGATCTGTGTCATACTATACCTGCCTAGTAAGTATTGCAACTCCAATAGAATGTGATAAAAGTGCCAACAAGTACTGGGTTTTGGGATTCCTCAGGACAATTATATCTGACTAGTAAATGTTCCAACTATAACGGAATGGTGATTAAAACTGCCCACTACTTATGCTTCAGGATGACTCATGCTATCTATATCTGACTAGTAAGTGCTTCAACTATAATGGAATGAATAAAACTGCCAACTGTGTGAGTTCCTTGGTCCGACTTCCTCGTTTGGTCTCGAGGGGGAAAACTAGGATGGGTATGTTTGGTGTTAGTCTCAGGTTGGATTCGAATAGGTCTTTCTTACCCCTCTCTAATAGCCGACAGATGTATCGAGTCTCTATAGGTTGTTTAGTGCATGTTGCGCTGCCGCTTCAGTCCACCATACCTATGTAGGCGAGAGCCGCCGAATTCTAGCCTCGTCGTGTACTGGCCTCAGTACTGACGCTCCTCTTTTTCCTTTTCCCTTTGCTGGCACCCCTTTTGTTTTAGCAGGTTTGAGAACGACTTCGTTAGCAGGGTTACCCTTCTGGCTTGGCCTGGACAGGGTTATGGACGCCATTGGTTATTCTTCAGGGCTCTTAGCCCCATTTGCATCTTGTCCGTACTCAGACGCTATATCGTTTTCAAGGTGATTTGGATCTTTGTATTGTATATCTGTATTCTTGACTCGCTGAGTCGCTGTTGTATATATATATATCTGTTCTGTGGGTCCCATCGAGGACTGTTGTGTAATGGTATTACCTCGTTTTCCACCCGCACGAAAGTGCCTGGTGGGCGTCCTTGAATCGTTTCTATGCGGGTTTGGCGGAAAGGGCTAAAACTTGCATAGGGCCGATTCGAGGGTGTTACAATACCCCGATGGGAAAGTCGCCGCCGCAACAGATCGGGGCATCGGCCTAGCCACCGCAAACAGCCGATCTCCACGACCGGATCTCACGCCCGGGGGCAGCCATCACCGCCACATGACCAGGGGCGCCACCCTGGCCGCCGCGCGCAGCCGAAGAACCAGCGCCGATCCCAGCCGCCACCGACGAAACAACCACCGTGATCTACTCTCCCCGGCCCCTTCGGTGTCGGGCCCGCCGCCACCGCGGTCAGCGCCGGCGGCAGCGACGGAGGGGTGGAAGATCAAGGAAGGGGAGGGGTAGGCGACGGGAGGGGAGCCCCCCGACGACGCCCTAGGGTGCGCTGCGGGAGGGGAGCATGGTAACCGATTGTCGTGTGCATGTACACACCATCCGTGTCATTCTTTATTATCAGTGTTCCGATCGATAGCTCTCATCTACCGGTCGTATGATCAGTCATCTCCTGACTAGGCAAGTGTGCATCATGCAGTCACCACTCGCGCTTTTATTTTTTAGGTCCCTATACTGATTTGTCTCATCAAACGTACTCCCTCCGTTTCAAAATATAAGATGTTTTCGCTTTGTGAAGCTAATGTATCTGGACCCCTTTTAATATATAGGTTTGGAGAGGTTTAAAGTGAACCTACACAATAAAAGGAGTCTAGATTCATTAGCTTCACATAGTTAAAACATCTTATATTTTGAAACGGAGGGAGTACTTCCTAACATCCACGCTAGCTCTAGGGGATGAACGTCACCCTTTTGCGGACATGCGCTTGATCAACGTGATGACGTGCTCATTCCTAACCAAGCATGTCGCACCAATCAACAATCTTAACAATGCATGCATCGTTCAAACGTTTTGTCTGTGATTTTGTTCATCTTCGTCTACTTCCTCTTTTGCTATGCCGTCTAACGATTTGCCTAACCCTTATCATGTTATTTCTGACTACCACGCCAACGGGACGCAAAGAGGGATCTAGTAAGAATAAAACCTAACAATATATTTACTATGTTGTTTTAGAAATCTATGTGGGAAGGAAATCCATACCATCTTCCGGAGAGTTTGCCTCATATAACGTGAGATCCTGGCTTGGGGCTTAACAGGATTAACATGCTACCTATACAAACAAGTTGCAATTTTTTTCCAAAAGCTCATCTGAAAGAACTCTGAGGTTAAGCGTTGCTTAGCCTGAAGGGATTTGAGGATAGGTGATCGACCGAGAAGTTATTCTCGGGTGCGCATGAGTGAGACAAAGATGTGCACAACAAACTATTGTTGGTTTGGTCTAGAGATCCTAGAGCTACTAGGGGTGACAGCCTCCGGTC
Organism: Avena eriantha; assembly: GCA_910589775.1. NCBI lineage: Eukaryota > Viridiplantae > Streptophyta > Magnoliopsida > Poales > Poaceae > Avena > Avena eriantha. Next base: position 215,675,850 of record OU342744.1, on the reverse strand, counting down.
CAGGAGAGGCCGGGATGTTACATATAAGTACACATCTCAAAATTGTCCTTTTGCTGCATAGAAGATTGGACTTTTTTTTTGAAAAGGAACATTTACTTTGCTAAATTTACTTTACCTATCATTTAATTTCCCGCACACTTTAAACCAAAAAATACAAATCCTTGAATACTTTGTTGTTTACTTTGTTAAATCATCTGACCATTTTCTTGAGCTCCTCGGGTTCAACACTCACTACTTATTGAAAGATAGTATAATAGATCCCTTACATTTGTAGGTACGTATTGGGGAAATAGAGCAATTTTTCAAGAGATTTAACCATAGTAAAAGACAGATAAAACACATGCAGAATAATAGAAAAGGACCAGAAGATGATATACATCACGGTAGAGGAACCTCCGGTGTTCCCATTAGCGTTGGTACCATCGTCAGCCATGTTGTCGAGGAAAAGATTGTTGATGTCGGGAAGAAGTCGTCGTTAGGGAAGACGTCGATGCAGTCGCTATCCGTGAAGGAGTCCGTGATGAAGCCAGTAGTTGTGCTGGTAGCACTCCCCAAAAACCTTATCGCCCTTCTCCCGTACAGGACTCGAAGCAGCGGGGTCTTGGAGGCCTACTGTCCTAGCTCGCGGCAAGACGGGATGGAGAAGATCTAAGCAGCATAGTGCTCTGGAACTGGAGGCGCAAGGTGTGTGCGTTGGTGTGTTTGAGGAGAGGAGCGACCTCTCGCTCTTATAGAGTTCGTATTAAAAATACACTCACGCAGATTGTTCAAATTATTACCATTTATGCGTGGAAAAAAGAAAGAGAAGCTCTCGGCTCGAGGCATTCCCGCAACCCGCAACCTACAACCCGTGGCGCGCACGCGTCGTGACGTGACGAGGCGAGGCGTGACGGCGGAGGAGGAGCGCGCGTGTATATGTCTTCTCTTCTCAAGCTCATACAAGTGGTGGAAGAGCTCTCCTTATAAGCTGGTCCAACTTCCACTCAACTAGCAATGTAGGACTAAACTCTTGTCCCACCTCTTAACTTGCATAAATGGGCCAAGTGGGCCTCTAGGATTTCAGGAATTGTTGAATAATATAAATGGGCCGAGCCTTTATTAGGCAAAATTCCAACAATCCCCCACCAGATCCCAGAGGCACACATAAATTTGCCTATGGTTCCAAAACATTGTTTATATACTAGTACTAGTGGAGACTGTTAAGTTGAACTTCCATCTAGAACTTTATGCTACACTAGTTTGCAACTTGTACAGTGGACTATGCCTTGAACTACAAGTTTGTTGCATTCTAGTTTTACACAAAGCCTTGACCAATACTGGGTTGTCGTGGGACTTCCCCTCGGGTGGAGCTTATGCATCATACTCCATAGCCTTTCATGAGTTTATTAGAGAGCACCAACTCTCATAGATTGCGACGTTTAACAGTCAAACTCATATAGGTGTGTTTTTCAAAAGATGTTCTGCAGGACAACATATCTGCTTAAACTAAGCCACTTAGAACATATTAAGATAAATCAACCTGCCATGCAGAATAGGAAAGTATTGCATCTTCACGGAGTGGTGTTTTAAAGTAGGGATACTTTCCTCTCAGTTAACCAACAACTTGTCTCCCAATTCTAATTCACGGGATCTCCGATCGCATAGAGTGGTTTACCACTGTGGAAAACTTATATTGTGGGTCTCATACCCATCTCCTTTGATGCATTTTCTATCACGTTACGTGATAGACCCTTTGTGAAGGGATCTGCCAGATTCTTAGATGTTTGGATATAATCCAATGCAATAACTCCGGAGTTTCTCATTTTCCTAACAGATTTCAATCTCCTCTTCACATGTCTTGAGGACTTCATATTATCCTTAGAACTGTTAACTTTAACAATCACAGTTTGATTATCACAGTTCATTGGGATTGTGGTATAGGTTTCCCAACCATAGGTAATTCCATCAAGAGTTCTCGAAGCCACTCTGCTTCAACAGTGGCTGTGTCTAATGCTGCGAGTTCTGCTTCCATAGTTGACCTCGTTAAGATGGTCTGTTTGCAAGACTTCCAAGAAACAGCACCACCACCAAGTGTAAATATATATCCACTCGTGGCCTTTATCTCATCAGCATCAGATATCTAATTTGAATCACTATATCCCTCCAGCACCCTTGGGTACCCAGTATAGTGAATGTCGTAGCTCACAGTGCCATTTAGATAGCGCATGACTCTCTCAAGAGCTTGCCAATGATCATCTCCAGGATTTGAAACAAACCGACTGAGTTTGCTTACAACAAAAGTGATGTCAGGCCTCGTAGCGCTAGCTAAATACATAAGCGACCCAATAATCTGAGAATATGTCAATTGATCTCTAATGGTGCCTCTATTCTTTCGAAGTAACACACTAGGATCATACGGTGTTGGAGAAGACTTGTAGTTGCTATACCCAAAGCGACTCAAGATCTTTTCCACATAGTGAGACTGAAGCTTGTGATCCCACCATTATCATCTCTCAATAGCTTGATGTTCAAAATAACATCAGCTACTCCTAGATCCTTCATCTCAAAAGACCGAGATAAGAAATCCTTGACTTACTTAATCACATTAAGATTGGTCCCAAAAATCAGTATGTCATCAACATACAAACAAAGAATTACTCCCTCGCCCCCACCATAGCGATAGTACACACATTTGTCATCTTTGTTTACAGCAAAACCTACAGTGGTTAGGGTTCTCTCAAACTTCTCGTGCCACTGCTTAGGTGCTTGTTTAAAGCCATATAAAGAGACTTCAACAACTTACACACTTTTCCTTCTTGACCACTCACTACAAATCCATTTGGCGGATCCATATAAATTTCCTCGTCCAACTCTCCATTTAGGAAAGCCGTCTTAACGTCCATTTGATGAACGAAAAGACCATGTGAGGCAGCCAAAGATAGTAGTACGTGAATGGTGGTCAATCTGGCTATGGGTGAGTAAGTATCAAACAAGTCCTCACCTTCTTTTTGGGTATAACCCTTGGCTACAAGTCTTGCCTTGTACTTCTCAATAGTACCATCAGGCCTAAGTTTCTTCTTAAACACCCATTTGCATCCTATAGGTTTGCACCCATAAGGACGATCGGTGATCTCCCATGTTCCAATCGCTAAGATGGAATCCATCTCACTACGAACAACTTCCTTCCAGTAGTCAGCATCAGGAGATGCATAGGCTTCTGAAATAGAAGTAGGAGTATCATCCACAAGGTACACAATGAAATCATTACCAAAGGATTTTGCAGTCCTCTGTCTCTTACTCATCTTAGGAATTTCATTATCATCCTCCTCAGCTTTTCGAGTGTTCAATAGGAATGGTATGTTCAGGAATTGTGGGTATTTCCTGATTCAATGAGTCAGGTATCTCCTGATTTGATGAGCTAGGTATATCTTTCATGGGAAAGATATCCTCAAAGAAAGTCACATTATTTGACTCCATGATTGTACCAACATGCATTTCTGGTACTCCAGATTTTACTATCAAGAATCTGTAGCCAATGCTATGAAAAGCATATCCTAAAAAAACATAGTCCACGGTTTTTGGTCCAAGTTTGCGCTTCTTTGGGATTGGCACATGAACCTTTGCCAGACAGCCCCAAGTTCGCAAGTAAGAAAGATTTAATATTTTCTTTTGCCATTCTTCAAATGGAGTAATCTTTTTGTTCTTAGTGGGAACTCGGTTTAGGACATGACATGCAGTCAGTAATGCCTCCCCCACCATTCCTTGGAGAGACCCGATGTGTTTAACATGGCTTTAACCAAATCTGTTAGAGTACGGTTCTTTCTTTCGGCTACCCTGTTTGACTGGGCGAGTAGGGAGGCATCCTCTCATGGATTATACCATGTTCCGCACAAAAAGAATCAAACTCGTTGGAAAAGTACTCTCTACCACGATCAGACCTAAGCCTCTTAATCTTTCAATCAAGTTGGTTTTCCGCTTCAGCTTTATAGATTTTGAAGTAACTCAAAGCCTCATCTTTAGATTTCAGAAGATACACGTGACAATATCTTGTAGAGTCATCGATCAATGTCATAAAATATTTCTTTCCACCTTTTGTTAACACACCATTCATCTCACAAATATCTAAATGTACGAGCTCTAGTGGCGCCAAATCTCTCACCTCTGCAGTCGTATGTGACTTGCGAGGTTGCTTTGCTTGCACACAAGTTTGGCATTTAGGTCCCTTCACAGTAGTGAATTTTTAGGATTATATTCATTTTAGCTAACCGCGTCATGCAACCAAAATTAACATGACAAAGACGTGAATGCCAGACATTTGATACAAGATCATATGAAACATGATTCACGACTTTATTACACACATCTGACAGTGACAGGCGGAACAAACCTCCACACTCATAGCCTTTACCAATAAATGTTCCAAACTTAGACAGTACAAATTTATTGGACTCAAACACAATTTTGTAGCCATCAGGACATAGAAGCGACCCACTAACAAGATTCTTATTTATTGAGAGAACATGATGCACGTTCTTCAGGCGCACGGTCTTTCCCGAAGTGAACTTCAGATCAACCGTACCAACACCATGAACAGAAGCATGCGAGTCGTTCCCCATCAGCACGGACTGAGCCCCTCTGACCTGATATGAGGAAAACATGGAAACATCAGAACAAACATGTACATTAGCGCCCGTGTCAATCCACCAATCAGGAGAATGACATAATAAAAGAACATTAGGTAATATACCATACCCAACATCTTTCATCTCAACGTCGCCCATGACAACATTAGCAGTCTTGCTGCCTTTTCCATGTTGGCGCTTGTCAAAACGGTTGGGGCAAGCAGGAACCCAATGATCAGGATCACCGCACACATGACAAGCACCTTTCTTCTTATCAGTCTTCTTCTTGAAGCTAGTAGACTGTGAGGCTTTGTTCTTTCCATCAAACTTTCCTTTTCCATCAAACTTTCCCTTGTTCTTGAACTTGTGAGACTGGAAGTTCTTTTTCTGTACCAGGTTAGCACTTGAACCTCCATCAGCACCTCGAGCACGTGTGTTGTTTTCTCTCGCATTCTCTTCCACATCAAGAGTCCCAATGAGATCCGATACAGAAAACTCTTGTCTCTTGTGTTTCAGGGAAGTAACAAAGTTCCTCCATGAAGGGGGGAAGTTTGGCAATAATGCCCCCGGCAATGAACTTGTCCGGTAAAACACAAGGGAAGTGCTCAAGCTCCTTGGCCAGTGACTGTATTTCATGAGCCTGCTCAACCATGGAGCGGTCATCAGTCATCTTGTAGTCATAGAGTTGTTCCATGACATATAGTTCACTGCCAGCGTCCGAGACCCCAAATTTGGCCTCGAGCGCAGCCCACATGTCCTTTCCATTATAAAATGACATATAGGGTTCAACAATGTTATCCCCTAGAATAGACAGCAAAGCAGCCTTGAACAGGGTATCAGTTTTCCGAAAAACTTGTTCCCGAGCAGGAATAAGCTCTCCCTCAGGCTTGCCAAGAGTGGCGTCATAGCAGTTCATGTTCTGAAACCAGAGAACCGCTCTCACGCGCCACCTCTTATAATGCGTACCCTCAAAAACAGGTGGCTTCACAGAGCAACGAAACCACTTGGAGCAAATTGCCTATAATAAGGTTTTTGGATTGTTGAGAAATAGATCAATTTTCCAAGAGATTTAACCATAGTAAAAGATAAATAAAACACAGGCAGAATAATAGAAAAGGACCAGAAGATGATATACATCACGGTAGAGGAACCGCCGGTGTTCCCGCTAGCGTTGGTACCATCGTCAGCCATGTTGTCGAGGAAAAGGTTGTTGATGTCGGGGAAGAAGTCGTCGTTGGGGAAGACGTCGGTGCAGTCGCTATCCGTGAAGGAGTCTGTGATGAAGCCAGTAGTCGCGCTGGTAGCGCTCCCCAAAAATCTTATCGCCCTTCTCCCGTACAGGTCTCGAAGCAGCGGGGTCTCGGAGGGGCGCAAGGTGTGTGCGTTGGTGACTGTTCAAATTATTACCATTTATGCGTGGCAAAAAGAGAGAGAAGCTCTCTTCTCAAGCTCGTACAAGTGGTGGAAGAGCTCTCCTTATAAGCTGGTCCAACTTCCACTCACCTAGAAATGTGGGACTAAACTCTTGTCCCACCTCTTGCCTTGCATGAATGGGCGAGTGGGCCTCTAGGATTTCAGGAAATAATATAAATAGGCTGGGCCTTTATTAGGCAAAATTCCAATACGTATCACATGTGTGATGCAATCATCACCACATAAATGAATTTATGACACCATCAAGTAATATGTAGTCGATAAACTACAATAAGCAGGAACAATTGTTCACATAGACGAAATACTTACTGCTACCTCTACCTTTATCAAGCTAACGAGCTAAACAAGTACTCAGTAAACTCAGCTCGTGTAACAACTAAAACCGAAACTCTGCTAGGACCGTTTTACACTGAGTTTGAGTCAAGTTGTGAGCTACTCGTTTAGCTCGCAAGTTTTGAGTTTTAGTTCTAGACATTTCGTGTAGAAAGATAGGAGCGTCCTTACTGAGAGGATGTAAGTTTTGAGTTTTACTTCCAGACCTTTCGTGAAGAAAGAGTGGTGCGTTCTTAGAGTGGTGCGTCCTTCTTCAAAGGATGTAAGAGTAACAGGTGCTGAAGCGACACAAGAATACATGGTCTTGCACAAGATTGTTTTGGGTAATCTTAGTTATCTAGATTTACCCTTCTACTCGTATGGTCTATACAAAAAAAATCTATTCTGGCGACGTGCTTTTGTTTCGCTAATGATTCCAACTTCCATCAATCATAGCTCTCGAATTTCATGCTTTTGTTTTAGGTTTGTCAAGGTTGATTTTGTGAAATTCATCATACATGGTCGATATTTTCTAAATTTCTCTGAGGAGCTTCTTCTCACCTTCGATACAACTTCCATATTTTCTGTTTGGAGGATCATAGTTGAAATAGTTGAAGTGGTTATGAGATATTCGAGCAAACTTATAAATATGTTTTTAAGGATCTCTCTCAAAATATTCGATCTTGATCATCTTATCTTTGCACGTACACTTTTACTCAAGATAGTCTACACGAAAAAGGGTTGCATTGACGAGGTGATTCCATTTCCTTGAACGATTCCAAGTTCCTTTAACCACATCTTTCAATTTTCGAGTGTTTGTTTGAAGTTCGTTCAGATAAATTTTGCAAAATCCATCGCACATGTTGATATTTTTAAAATTCCTTTGAAATGTACCTTTATCTTTGGTCAATGGAGTAGAAGCATCAAACACAAATTTTATATCTCACCATGATTTTTTATCACACGGATATGCATGGCGACCTTTCGAACATATCCGGAGATTTTTTTTATGTTTATACACCGATTCTTTAAGGTTTGGAGGAGATAAAACATGTTTGTTTATAGTAGAATGGAATTAATTTTGATAAGAAAAGTCAGATCTAAACCCTATTGAAGAAGCAAACCACACATAACACACAAATGACCGGTGAAAGAAAAAGTGATAATCGAGTTCACGAGGACCAAGCCTTGCACATCCCATTTTGAGGTTCTTGGAAGAGCGTGAAGCTCTCAGACTGGTTGTTAATGTACTTCTAATGAGCCTCCAAGTGAAAGTTTTCACCGATTCAACATAAAAACTTTGCATGCATTTTTTCTCGCATTGGCAAGAAGAATATGCATTAGCAATCAAGACTCGTGATTTCATTTTTCATAGCACTATGAAAATGTTTAGACGTTTTTATTTCATACCAACACTTGGAAGTTCGTTGAAAAGGGCCATTAATGGAAAACGCGACAAGGTGATCTGGCTAGGTATGACCGTAATTATCTTATAGCCTTCACACCATGGCGAGGAACAAATACTGAAGTTTCCTAGAACAATCTGAAGATGGCACAATCTCTCTATAACAGAAAAAATATTTAGCACCAAAGACCAAAAGACAAATATAATATCAAGAAAGAATGATTAGCATGCTAAATAGGGGTATCAAGAAAATATTTAGCCTTCAACACTTTAACCATGATAGAATTGTTCTCTTTTAGTAACCCCCAAATAGACATAGCTACAAGAATTTGTTCATGTCATGAAGGTATTTAATTTTCAAACTATCCTCATGAATATGTTTGGATGTCATGCCAAGATCCAAGATACCAAATATATGAACAACCAAAATAACCTTAGAAATATTTTCCTTGGGAAAATGATGGACATGTAACAAACAAGAATGCAAGAAAATCTAAATTTTAGGGTGAGACGTCCATCATGGGATAACATATTAGCTTTGGACGGTAAGTGTGGCCTTAAATATGTCAAATTAAAAAGCATAATAAGAAACACACTTTTCCACCGAAGAATAACAGGGTGAGCCACATGAGTAGTGCAAGAATTCATGTCTCGGATGAAAACATTTCTTTATGATCATATTAGAGGTATGATCAACGTGTTTACTAAAATGACATGTATTTCAACCATTCTAGAGTTTTTCCACGTAGAGTGTAGAAATGATTAATTACCCAAGATATGTTATGCGCAAAAATTATTAGAAACCTAACTACACACAATGAGAACGCCTACATGCAAAATAAAGTGGACCAGTGGACAACCCGAGTCTAGTGAAATGACTTGTATATTACTTGGTTCCAAATCACAATGCATGTAAGGCGAATACATTAACTATAATGAAAAACAAGTACTTCAACCATCACGATCACAAAAAGAAAGTTCAACCATGGTGGGTATCTCGACTGCCATGACAATGGCCAAGTGGTTTTCCATTAATCGTAACCGAAAAAACTAGGAGTAGGTATTCTGGATTAGCATGCAACCCTTTGCGTGCAATAGCACTTCAATAAATCGTACATTCAGTTCCATCAAAAGATTTTGCAATATATAATTTTCTAAGAAGGTTTCATGTTTCCAAGAGGATAATATAGAATAATCTAGTATTTGTGTGCTATAGCAATATTATTGGTAATCCTACGGTCTTGCACGGAATCTTCACTATAGTTCTTTTGCAAACTACTTGTAACATTATTTGCGGGCCACCAAATTGAAGGACATGTATACTCCACCAGATTTAGGGAAGCACTTGTTTTCATTACTTTTAGGACCGCAAAGCCTCATCCTTACTTTGTAATGATTAAGAAAAATGATCAATTTGCTGATACATATCATCACATAGGTTCATTAACCAAATTAGGATCAACTAAAGTAAAGATATTTGAGAAAATATTCAATGAAACAACTAGCTATATCATCAGGATTATGAACCAAGTTGATACCACAAATTTTAATCGCATAGATGATTCTTCTTATTTTAGTGACAAAATTATGGAAATAGGTAGAACCGTGGTCAAAATGTTGAGCCCAATTCTTGTTTGTGCTTTATTTATAAAACTTCATAAGATTGTTCATGGTTTGCTCATATTGATCAGCTAGGTTTGCCACTTTGAAATGATCCTACGCGTGAAGTAGTTGCATTTAGATGGGCTCAATCTCGACATGGATACCATCATGTTGGTGTTGTAAATGATTCATCATGATCATCATCACCATCTTCTTCTTCTTCTTCTTCTCACACCATATTTTTAAAATAAGATGCAAAGTTTAAGAAGTCTATCTTGGAAAGGCTTATTAGTCGAATCAATCTAATCTGATAATATATACCTCGGAAGACCTTTTTCAGATAACCATAGGTTTTGAAATTTAAATTTAATTTCCATTTAATAACCAAAGATTGAGTAATGGTGGACATGACCACTCAAAATGTTTGGCAATTTATAACCAACACACTACAATTTATAACCAACACACTAACACGGATCAAGATGTTCATAAGTATGGACAAATAAATGTAAACCGATTGTTGCACCATGAGTTGACATGACCATTCTAACCAGTATCTACTAAATCACACTGCTTAACAAGATACATGGGATTTTGCATACGATAATGGTTGGTATTACATGAGCACTTTTCTCTCTCATAGAGAAAGATGAAAGTGTTAAAATTACTAGGCAATAATCTGGTTTCTAATGATAGGATATCATAGATCATGCAATATGACTCTATATTTCCTTAGTCGTATGGTGGTGGGGGTTCTCATAAACTTAAATTAAAGATAAAATGAAGCTACTCACTTCCACAATTGTGCCTGCATCTTTGATCTTATTCTTTAAAAGTGTTATTTTGGTCAAGGACACCTGTAGTTCTTTCTTAATTGCAAGGATACACATTTACAAACACCACTCATACGCGTGTGCATCCGAACTAAACATATGCTAAATGTAGAGGAGAAATCACTTAGATAGATCTACCATTTATCTTATACCCCATGAACCACTCAATATATGATTTATCATTGAAATTACACGTGTGTAGAGGTGCAACAAACCCACACTCAATCCAAAGATCTAATGCGGTAGGCTTGCCAATAAGCTTCTCTTCTGCAAAAAAAACAGGGCATAATTTGCTTTTGACTTGAATCTTGAAGGTGTAGTTGTCAAAAGTTTCCTTCCATGTGGGCCCAGGCCGGCTGAACAGCGTGGCAGAGGCATCCGCAACCCTGAGCCCACAAATCTCAAGGACCGGTTCCACCTCCACGAGGGAGGGGGCGAAGACAGCAGAGCTCGTACATTATCCCCGAGTCCCGACGTGCTCCGCGTCCACGGCGCTGCCAAAGTCACCCGGACTCTCTCACGTTACGCACGCCTCCTCCCCCCTGCGAGCCAGCCACTTCCAGAGCCGCGGAAGCGAATCGAGCTCTCGGAGCAGGAGGAGGGATCTCGAGATGGAGTGCAAGGATGTTGGGATCCTCGCCATGGACATGTACTTCCCTCCCACCTGCGTTCAGCAGGTGAGCTGTTGTTCCTGTCGCCGCCCCCGGCTCGATTTATCGCCGTCGTTTGACGCTGCGTGTTGCGAACGAGGCTGATCTGAGGCTCCGAGCATCTCCGCGTACAGATCACGGACGATTTGGTATTTTGGGTTAGTTTCCGGGGAATCGCCGCGGGGGTTTTAGCCAGACGGGTGGGGTTTCGGGTTTACGGAGTAGCTGAGATCGCCATCATGGGATTGTTGCCGGAAACTGAAACCTCGATAAGGAAGTGCTCTCTCTGTGCGAATTTGTGGATCACGGGCGGTCAAGCATGTTTTCCTGGAGGAATAGTCGAATTAGTCTCACTCTGATGTGCCTGCTGTCAGATGTTGCATATGCCTGGTATTTTTACTTCGTCTCTTACAGAGTGGGTAAGGGTGACTTGATGTGGCATTGCAGGGGTTATGCGTCATGAATACATGAATAATTTGCTGTATTGGCTGAATGCTGCTGGACTCAAAGTACTAATGGCTGCAGGAAGCGCTGGAGGCTCATGACGGAGTTAGCAAGGGGAAGTACACAATTGGTCTTGGGCAAGATTGCATGGCCTTTTGCAGCGAGGTGGAAGATGTCATCTCCATGAGGTATAATTATTGCCACAACTAGAATAATTACTGACTTACCACTTACCTTCTTTTATTGGGATTGAACTTCATGTTGAGCTAGAATTTACGAAGCAAATATATTTGATGCACATATTTTTCATGCAATGCTCTACTGGTATGTGTATATGCTCAAGAACAATTGTTGTTTCAGCTTGACAGTTGTCAAATCCCTGCTGGAAAAGTACAATATTGATCCGAAGCTAATTGGCCGCCTGGAGGTTGGTAGCGAGACAGTGATAGACAAAAGCAAATCCATCAAAACGTGGCTGATGCAAATTTTTGAGGTTTGTTCAACTGACTTGGTGAAGCGCAAAAAGAGCATCCCACCTAACCCATATGTTTAATATTTATAAAACGAAATCACTATGTTTTACCTTATCTCTGAATCAACTTTTAGTTGTTTTGGTAGCTCTGTTTCAGACTCGCCCAATGACTCGTTATTGTCAAATTTGTCACAAACGCAGGAAAGTGGTAATACTGACATTGAAGGAGTTGACTCGAGTAACGCTTGCTATGGTGGAACAGCTGCCCTGTTGAATTGTGTGAATTGGGTGGAAAGTAAATGTTGGGATGGACGTTATGGCCTTGTAGTCTGCACAGATAGCGCGGTTTGTTTCCTAGCACCACCTTCTAGTTTTCACACTTAGTTAATTCAGTTTTCTCTCTTTTGTCCCTGTGCCAAACTCATTTACCGGCCCAACTTATGCAAATATTATGTTCAGGTTTATGCAGATGGACCAGCTCGGCCTACTGGGGGAGCTGCTGCTATTGCAATGCTTGTTGGTCCAAATGCACCTATTTCCCTTGAAAGTAAATATAGAGCTTCTCACATGGCTCATGTTTACGATTTCTACAAGCCTGATCTTGCAAGTGAATACCCGGTTAGCATTTTATAACTTGCATTATTATGCTTATTGCTTCTGTTAGGCATGTCAATTATAACACTTCTCAATTAAATACCAAGTTTTTTTTCTCAGCCAGAGTATCATATCCTCTGTACACTTTTGTTCCTTGATAATTGTAGGTTGTCGATGGAAAACTGTCGCAAACATGCTATCTGATGGCTCTGGATTCATGCTATAAACAGTATTGTGCCAAGTAAGCTCACTTCCATATTTATCTGCTGAACTGTAGCACTGGCATCTTGTTCTTCTCAAGCAATAACATCATGCACCATGACCATATAATCAGGTATGAAAAGCTTGTGGGAGAACAATTCTCAATTTCTGATGCAGATTATTGTGTGTTTCATTCTCCATATAATAAGGTATGACGTATGCACGTCTCCGTGGATATGAATAAGATTTTGATGTCCAGTGAGTCTGCCCATTCTGTTCTGTTAACTTCTGGAGAATATAAACACTTGCTTTTTTTATTATTCTTGCAGCTTGTACAGAAGAGTTTTGCTCGACTTTACTTTAATGATTTCATGCGCAATTGCAGGTATGTGATTTTTCTCTTTATTGTTCTACTCATTTTGCTTATAAAAATTAACCTTATAACCTGTCAACCAAAAAATGTTACGAAGTTGAGAGATTCCCCTCTTTCTCGTGTTATATCATGCTCATTTTGTTCTTTTCTATTACAACAGTTCGGTTGATAATGATGCTAAGGAGAAGCTTCAGCCTTTTGTAAACTTGACAAGTGAAGAAAGCTACCAAAGTCGTGACTTGGAAAAGGTTCTTTCTCATTAGATGGACACTAGTAGTTCTTACAGTTCCTAACTAATGTAAGCATTAAGTCAACTCTACTAAAATTTCAGGGCTCTCAACAACTAGCCAAGAATTTGTATGACATCAAAGTTCAACCATCAACTTTGCTTCCAAAACAAATCGGTAACATGTATACCGCCTCTCTTTATGCTGCACTGGCATCTGTAATCTACAACAAGCACGCTAGTCTGGTGAGGTTTTGGTTTTATGTCCATCTTATGTCTTTGTATCTTGTTCCTTGTAGCTAACTTTCATCTGTTTTGCAGAGCGGTCAACGAATTCTCATGTTCTCTTATGGAAGTGGCTTGACATCCACTATGTTTTCGTTTAAACTAAATGAGGGTCAGCATCCCTTTAGCTTATCAGAAATTGCTTCAGTGCTTGATGTGACGGCAAAGCTCGAGTCAAGACATGAGGTATAGTCTTTCATTCCGACACCCCCCTCAGCCAGTCTGTTGCTGTAGGCATAATGATTAATGAAAATTTTCATATGTCGTGCAACCATGCATCAAACTAGATTAGAATCACAAAGTTTTCATGTCAATGTGTTAAGAGAATCATATCAGAAAGTTTCCCAATGACATATATTACTAATTTTCCAGCTTATTGCTTCCATGAACCGCTTAATATCAAGGTGTTTTGGAGATTAAACCTTGTGGGATTTTTATATTGAAAATAGCGTTTCTTGAGGATGTTACATACCTTTAATTAACCAGTTGCTTTACATAGTTATTCAACTGCAATTGACATGACATTAGGCATTGCTTGGCGCTTGCTACCGTGAAGAGCTCGATCTAGGATCCGAATGGCAACATCCATTTTTTCTACGAATGCCTTTTCCACTTTAATTTCTCTAGAGAAGGCTGATGTGTTCTTTTACATGTTATCAGACCTCACCTCAGAAGTTCATCGAGACACTGAAGCTGATGGAGCACCGATACGGAGCAAAAGATTTCGAAACAAGCAAAGACACAAGCTTGCTGCCACCAGGAACATTCTACCTTACAAAAGTCGATTCAATGTACAGGAGGTTCTATAAAAAGAAAACAGCCGATGGCACTGTTGACGGTGGCAAGTGCATCAACGGCATTGCAAATGGTCACTAGTGGCGTTCCGCATACTGTTAGTTTACCCTTTCATTTATTAGCTGTGATCCGTGCAATTTGTTGTATTTATCTCTAGAACTCCGATCTAGCTAAGTTTCAAATAAGTCATTATTCTATTAAGTTTTCCCCCGCACAATCAGCTTAGTTTTTGTTTTGAGTTGAATGATACCTTTGTGTAGTACAAGCACAACTTTTCCCATATATAGCTTGCTAGTAGTACCTTTGAGTATTGTTCTGTGGTATCATCCATGAATTGTTGTGTCTGAGCCTCTCATCTCTCCTTTCCCTTGACCAATTCTTGCCAATTTTGTATTACCAGACAGTAGAGAATCACAACATCTGCTGATTCTTTTTCAAGGAAGCAGAGTCTACATTTACAGTTTACTACACAGAAGCATCTAGCTACTCTCTCACAAAGAATCCGGCCGAGCTGAATTCAGTAATGGCATGGTAAACTGAACTAGTACCAATTGTGGGGAAAGCTGAAACGGGCCGGCGACCTACACCTCGACAGTTTTCTGGTTGAGCGCCGTGTACCTCCACCTCTCCTTCTCCACGAAGTCGGCGTCCAAGAACTTGGCCACGAACGCCCACAGCCTGTAGGCGTCCTCGAAGTTGCTCAAGAACCCAAGCGACGCGCTCACCACGTGGATTCCCAGCTCGCCGGCCCCGTCGCTTCTCTGCTCCAGGACGGCGCTCCTGTCGACCTCGTACTTGTCGGCGAACCAGATGTTGTGCAGGAACCCGCAGGTGAGGGAGATGCAGTGCCGGTCGGCGAGCTTCTGCACCAGCGCCGGCGCCACCTTCTCCCCCTTCCAGTCGTACACGTTGAACGCCAGCGAGGGCCCCCGCTCGAACTTGACGCGCGGCCCGTACAGCCGCACCAGCTGCTGCCCGCCGCCCTGCTCCGGGTGCGGGTGCCGCAGCCTCTGCATCGCCACCACCAGCCAGTTGCTGATGCACCGCAGCCGGTTGCCGATGGCGATCAGGCCCAGCGCGTCCGCGTGGTCCAGCCCCCTGCACTCCACCTCCAACATGTTCTCCTCCTCTGCTTCCACTGCTGCTGCCGGCGGCAGCGGAGTGTCTTCTTCGGTTGCGGATGGCGTGCTATCCACCTCGCAAATCTCCGGCGTGTCGCCGTTCTCCGCTGCGTCGACGGTCCTGCGGCCTGTGGCGGACGCGCTGAGCGGGCCGGAGAAGGAGCAGCTGGTGTCGAGGTCGTCCGCCGTTTGCGCCGGCAGCTCGGCGAGCTTGGGGAAGGTGAGCGAGTTGTCGAGGTCGGTGGAGTAGTCGTCGCGGAGCGACCACCGCCGCGCCGGGACGATGTCCACGATGCCGATGCTGCGCGCGACGGCGGAGCGCTCGAGCGCGCCGAGGCTGGCCTTCTTCACGAAGAGGCCCGCGAAGCCCGAGGGGTTCTCGCCGAACACCTTGAAGAAGTTGCAGACGATGAAGTCCGGGCGGAGGAGGGAGAGGCCGAGGGTGTCGAGGTCCTTGGCGCCGAGCGCGCAGGCGTCCAGCACCACGTGCCACCCCTGCTCCGCCGCCGCGCTCATCCACAGGTACGGGTACCTCGCGCCCGTCATCCGGGACACCAGAGGGAACACGAAGAGGCCACGCCCGCTGTGCCGTCGCCGCCCACGGAGCAGCTTCTTGCGGAGGTCGGCGGCGTGGACGCGCATGCTCGGCCACGCGAAGCTCGCGTGCATCACCTCCGCGCCGCGGCGGCGCGCGCTCTCGGCCATGGCCCCTACCGCCTCGCTCTCGTAGTCGTACACGGCGAGCAGCTTCTTCCTGCCCCCGCCGCCGGGCGTGAAGGAGTAGGACTCCGCCAGGAGCCGGAAGGCGCTGGTCCGGTTCGCCGTGCACACCATGGTGTACTCGTCCTCGGGGATCTTGAGCGACGCCATGATACGCCTCTTCACGGCGGCACCGACGCCCCCCGCCGCCGCCGCCTCCGCGGCCGCGGGTCCGTCCCCGCATTGCTGCACCTGCGACCGCAGGCTCGCCGACCTGTACGCGATATCGAAGAACGGCGGCTGCCACGCCGGCGCCGCCGCGGGAGCCGACGTGGACGGCACGGACGAGTTCATCTGCGCGTGGGAGAAGAGGTTCATCCCGGTGTAGTCCAGGCAGACGTGGCGGTCGAGGTGCCCGTACTCCCCGTCCCTGATCGTGTCCGCCTGACCGGCGAGCCCGCCGTGCTGCGGGAACGCGGCGGCGAACTCGGAGTAGGCGTCCGGCAGCGCAGGGAGTGACTCGTGGTTGGTGAACTCCCGCGCCGCAGGGAACAGCCCCGACGCCGCGGACCTGACAAAGTTGTGCCGCGACGTCCTCGCCGACGTCGTGGTGACAGTAGTAGTAGTGACCGTCGCCGCCCGCTTGGCGCGCACCGGCACGCAGCCGGCCATGCACCCGTGCCCACCCTCCGCGGTACCGTTGGACGCCGGCGGCATCTCGCGCTCCCGCTCCCGCTGCTGCTGCTGCTTGCGCCTCTTCCTGTCGTCGCCGGCTGCCGTGTTCTTGCTCCCCCTGGATAAGTACTTGCTGATGATGAAGAGCATGGTTGCCTCATGAGCAGGTCGTCCTTGGGCTAGCCCCGCGCCGGCCGGACGCGGTTGACGCTGCTGTCCCGGGCTGTCGGACAGCGACCCGATGGCCGGCCGACTGCTTGCGCCTTGTTTGCTTTCGCTAGCTGGTGATCATCGACGATGTGCGCGCCAGTGGCTCTCGTGCTGCTGGGCAAAGCCAATTCCACATGCTCACACAGACGGCGACGTTGCAACCAAAGCGTGAAGGAGCATCCATCTGGTTCAGCTAGTATGCCGTATGCAGTTCCAGTCAATGAGAATCAGCTGACTCGCAAGATGAATGGTTATATAGGATGTAGATGGTTTTATTTTCTGGAAAAAGCTTCGCATTTTCTTTATCTGGTTTGAGTGTCTTCAACCTGAACAATATATATTTTCTTTATCATGGGCCCTAAACCGAACGGAGTTGCTTTGCTTCCCCCAGGATTCATGGATTTTACTGTTCTGGTCTTCCCGGTTTTACGCTGACGACGGTGAATTTGTGCTTATTACTAAATTAATATTGTGGCAGTGTCTTTTTTTAAGAAAGTTCTTCAAGTTTTTCTGTAGATATTTATTCTAGAATTTTGATTTTAATTATGTATGAAACTTGTCTTTTTTGCGATTCAACAACTTTCGTTTACAACCGTTTTGAAGACACGCAGCTAGAAAGTTAGGGGTATAATTCACGCAAAGACATCTACGCCTACAAGCTGCTAAAGCTTGCTATGTAGATGTGCACATTCATTAGCCTCTCGCCCGATGAGCTTGATATGGAAGGACTCCATATTGGTAGCTAGATTTCCAACCTCAAATAAGATTGTAGAGATCTTGGATCTCCCTTGATGAAAGAATACGGATGTCGTCTAGTGGAGGGTGAATATGCATTTAAAATAATTATGATTTAGACTCTAATAAATACAGAATAAAACTAGAGTTTAATTTATCAAGCACAAAACTTAAATTCACTAGGTTTAACCAAGTGCACCAAGAACCTATGATAAGCAAGACAAGCAAAAGGTATTAGCAAGATAGATTACTTCAAGCACGATAGCTATGACAACGTAAAGTGCATATGTATAGGGATCGGGTATAGGGATAATCGATGGACGCGAAGACGATGATTTTATCCCGAAGTTCACTTCTAAAAAATCTACGTCTCCATTGCAGAGGTGCGATAGCGTAATGCTCCCCGAACACCACAAATGGCTCATCTTGAGGTGTGGTGGCTCGATACTCATCCAACGGCACACAAGGCCCCAAGATGCAGAGGCACACTACTTACCGACGCCATAAAAGGCAGGCACTCGGTCCACTATGGGACACTTGAGAGCGGTCACCAAACCCGTACAAGTTTGAGGCAATCTCCATGACTCAATTGGAGGCTCCCAAGAATCACCACAAAGGGATCTAGCTTGAGGAATCTCCACAACTCAATTGGAGGCTCCAAGAGAATCACCACCACTAACACACAACCGTCTAGGGTTCCAAAAACCCAAGAGTAAACAACCTATAAGATTTTACTCATCGATTCTCCGCAGAGAACTCAAACCGATGCACCTAATGCAACGGTAAGTCCCTCACTCTCAAATTACATCAGCTACAAAATCTATTGGCGGATAAGAAAGAAAGAACACAAGAAGAGAACACTAAATTCTCCAAGATCTAGATCCCAACTATTCCTTCACAAATAATGGATTTGGTTAGGTAGGGTTGTAGATCTAGATATACTCTCTAAAATCCCTAAAAAATATGCAACAATCATAGGAGGGGAAGGGGAGAGGACAAGCTCTTGAAGATCAATAATGAAGGAGAGAGAGAGTAGAAGAGCAAGCCTAAAGAGTCTCAAAAGTTGGGAAAACATTAGGAAAGAAGGTCCCCTCAAATAGGGCAAGAGAAATATGCCTGTTTGGGTCAGATTCGCGCTTTACCGGAACTTCCGATGAACCACCAGAACTTCTAGTGAAGCGAAAACGCGAATTACTGCAAGGAAACCAGCCTTTGACAGAAGTAGGGCAGAAGTTGGTCGGTACTACCGCCCATGGGAAAAATAGTGGACAACATGGTACAGAAACTTCAATAACTTTTGCACCCGGACTCCGATTTCGATGATTTTGGACTCGCTGGAATCAAAACAACGCTCTACAACTTCATGTATAGAAACAACATAGTCCAACATGGGAGGATAAAACAAAATTGAGAAAGGTATGACCTCTCTAGAAGCGACGAACCAGTAAGACCTCCAAAACCCAAAACACAAGAAGTTGAGTTTGAAAACTCCAATTGGGATGAAACCAATTTTTTTAGAAATATAAAAGCAAGTAGAATAAAAAAATACCAAGTATCTAGTTGTGAGGAACATCCATCATAGAAGAACCGATAAAGACCACAACATAAAAAATGCAACAAGGATTTTATACAAAATTCGTTTTTGATGAACTAGAGCTTTTCATGAAGATAACCACAAGATCTAGATCCTCACATGGATAAGAACTAAATAACAACCAAGAAATATGAGGCTAAGTATATAAAGGTTTGATCTCTCTCTAAAAGATACGATCGAGTTACTCACTCGAGAACTCCTCTTAATAGTACGACTCTCTATCCTAAACCTGATCTTGCAACTAACAGCATGAAATCGGCAAAAGAGAAAACCTATCAAGATCATACCTTTGCCTTAAGAATTACACTTGAATTTTACGTAGACGATCTTATCCTCCTCAATATGGAACACCTTTCTTGATTTCTCACGCTCGCTTGATGAAGGCTTGCAAATTGATCCCCATACACCATGGGGAAACCTCTTCTTTGAAATTGTCTTCTCAATCCATGATCACCGAGGATGGCAAGCTTCAAGCATGTGATATTCTAGAGATGACGCATCTTGAAAGTGCACTTCTTCATTTCTTCTTGAGTGTTGATCCATCTTGAGTCAACTCTTGATCAACCTTGAATCATATTCTTTCTTCAACATAATTCCAATAGGCCCAAAGCCCTTGGAAATTGCTTATTGTTCTTCATTTCTTCAACCAAGAAGCCAACACATGGTCCAAGATATGCCAATGGACAATTCTTACAAGTGTAACTCAATGCAAACATTAGTCCATAGAGATTGTCATCAATTACCAAAACTACACATGGGACACACATGCACTTTCACTTAAGCCCGTTCTAACCAAAGCTTGACTACTCTGTTTGCATCTGTCTCCACTTCAACTCGCTTGAGACCAAGATCACAAGACATTTCCCAACCATCACGCACATCATTCCTTCCATGATTAGCACACTAGAAACATGGTTGTACCAAATGGCTTGTCCCCTCACCAACGCAACCTTATGGTTACGAATCACCAAACACGATGCACCTTCTCCTGATGAACTAGAGAAGCTTGCATCAACATTGGTTTTCATTGCATCTTCCACCGACAGATGCCATCTGGGTCGAGGTTTAGCCACTCTTTGCTAGCACTTGCATGACCTGAAATGATGTAGCCCGTCCTACAGACGCTTCTACATCTACACCAACAAGTCCCCCAAGTGGACCCATGACTCGTGCCCGAGCCAAACTCCTCCAAGCTAAGGTGAACTCACTCCTCTCCACGTGTCAATTCGATACCTCCTTGGATGGCGTGCTACTTCATACCACTACTTTGTGCATCATCAGGTACGAGCCCCCGCCGCGTCGACCCACGAGCCCTGAAGTTGCACCTGACCTGAAGCTGCCAGAGCCAGAGTGTCCGCCCGAATCCAGCCGGAGTGTCTGGCCCGACTCAATCGGAGTGTCCGGCCTGCCCGAGCCCGAACCTGGCGTGGACATTCAGAAGGTCAAATTGGACACTGCCCAGACACTTCCCGGAGTGTCCGGCCACCCCGGAGTGTCCGGCCCACTCGACCCGGAGTGTCCGGCCCAAGTGATGGGCCTGCGAGCCTAGCTGGGCCCTTTGGCCCATGTACCCGTCTACTTCGCCCAGAACTCTACTTTAATGCCTGAATTACCCCTGAACTTGTGGCTGGCCTATATATAGACCCCCACCTCCATTGTAAACCCTAGACATGATATTGGAATTAGTGGAAACCCCTTTGTGGATCTATCTAGTTCTTGCCTCATGCTCCTTGACTAAGGAGCACCAATATCCCCAAACCTCGTTGGAGTTTGCATTGTGCCTCCGCGTTGTACAAGGCCTAGGCATCGGTGTCCCTTTGCCTAGACGTTAAGATCTCACCTAGTCTCCCATCTCGCTGTGCCGGTTCGAGAGAGAGTCCTCCGCCCGACGCCGATCCTAGGGATTGTGCCGGACCGGTCACCGTCGGCGTGAGCTATTGGTGTTTATCGTGGGTTTGCGTGTGTGTGTTCATCGCGTTCTTCGTGCGTGTGTTCGTCGTGTTCATCCTTTCCTCCTTCCCCCGCACTCCACCCTCGATTTGAAAGGGAATCGTGAAAGATCGGGCCACCCTAGAGGTTTGCCCTCAACATATTGGTATCAAGAGCTTCGTTGCTCACGATTTCCCCCACAAATTTTTCTTCTATCCACCAAAAATTCGAAAATCTCCACAAAAAACAGCCCATATTTGCCTTTGGATCGATCTCTTGATTTGGAGTGTTATTTGTGGTTTTGATCCGACCAAACCTTGTCTAAGGAGTTGGTCTAGCTTTATCCTGCGTTTCCCCAGCCCGATTTGGCCAGTTTTTCACGGATTTGAGGCCTGAAGGCGAGGATTTCTGCTCAAGAACACGAGCAGGAAACCCGCGCCGGAGTGTCCGGCTTGTTCCGACCGGAGTGTCCGGCCATACCGGAGTATCCGACCCAGACAGACCGGAGTGTCCGGCTGTAATGCCAGTTTTGACAGTTTTGCCTCATTTTTCGCATTGGCTAATATCCTTTGTTTGCTCGTGTCTCGTGTGCGTGTCAGCAAGCACCAGCAAGCTTCCGCATCATCAACTTCCGCGCTCATCGACACCACGGACCACGAACATCATCCTGCACCACCGACGCCAAGTTCATCATCAAAGAAGGTATAACTTGCGTCACCTTGTTAACTCCCATCTTCCTTTGTGTGTACCTATCCCATGAGAGTGGCTCATCTTGTGTTTGCTTGAGCATTGTGCATTTGTCCTTGGATAGTGAGAGTGCAAGAGCAATAGCAAGTGTGACTAGGTAGCATCAAGGGAGAGCAAAAAAAAGATACAAAGAAAAAGCAAAATAAAAATAGTCTCCCATTGCAAACGAGAGTCTCAAAGCTTGTAAGCAAGAGAGAAAGAAGAGCGCCCAAGGCAAGTGCACAAATCTGTTGCTCACTTTTCCTCTTTGCAAACGAGCCACGGTCTCTCCTTGCATTGGCACGACAACGAGCTTAGTCTTCGTTAGGACATTTTGTGTGCTCATTTTCATAGTCGTGTCAATCCCAACTTTCTCCACATGCGTGTACATAGTCGTAGGTTCCCGTCACCCTTTTGAGTTGTTGACCTTCGCCTTTGACTTGAGTTTTGTTGGATTTTTACCACTTTTGACTATCCCTTTTCTTTTGGTTGGTTCTTTGGCTTTTCACAACCCTAACCTACCACCAACAAGCTTTTGAGAGTTAGTGTGAGTTTTCTTGGCATTTCCACTTTGCACGCTAATAGGTCTCACTTGTGGTTTCTAGTTTGGTGCAATCCCCAAGGTGAGGTACAAGGCTAACACCACCATATTCCACTTCCATATACAATACTTGTGTGTTTTGCATGATGGATAGGCACGGTGAGACGAGCCAACCACCTCCCCAAGAAGAAGATCAAGGTCCGTACATGACGCGCGCAAGTCACTTCATCGTTCGACAAGAGTTCCATGAACGTTGCCAAGCACTTGAGACGAGACAAGATGAACAATTTGGCGAGACGCAAGCCAAGTTCAAGAACATCGACAACCGCTTCGACGGCCTCGAATGACAAATGCATGCAATGCATCACAACTTCGGCCACCAAAATGAAGCGCTTCAACGCTCCGTCGCCGAAACAAATGACAATCTTCGACGCCTCATCGATGGCATGGCAAGACCACAGTCACGCTCATCAAGCTCGGCAACTTCTTCGCATCGTCATGCACCTCTTCCACAAGATCTACATTAAAGTGCTCAAAGACGCAATGATGCCCCCATGGTTGAAGATGGAATCTCTTCGAACTATGTACCTTCCCCATGGCACGCCGCAACGTCAAGCTATGACGGTGACCTCTCTTCAAGGCCACGAGCAAGGCAAGAAGCACACCGTCATCACGCAAGGGCACTAGTGATTCAACAAGAGCAACCACAAGAGGAACCGCAAGCGCAACCGCAAGTCTACCACCATCGACCGCGACACATTCTTGACACAACAAGTGATGACTCCAACTTGGAGAATCAAGCTCGTCATCAACGTCAAGCTCTTCAAGATCCTCCTCCTCGTCATCAACGTCAACAACGACACCATGGTCATCACGAGGCGCCTCCTCCACATCAACAAAACTTGGAGCGTCAAGTGATACAAGTTGAGCGATGCCCACCACGTCAAGAGGCTCATGACCATGTTCTTCGCCGTGAGGCCCATGTGCCTAACCAACATCACCAACCAAGGAACGAGCCTCCTCTTCATCATCAACCGCGTCAAGAGGCTACACACCTTCGCCACCATGAGGCCCAAGTACCTCAACCACGTCAACAACCGCGCCAAGAGCAAGAGCAAGCTCCTCCTCAACAACAATATCAAGAGCAAGCTCCACAACAAGGACGCGAGAACCAAGTTCCACTCCCCAACTACAAGATCATCAACAAGTTCAACAAGCTCGTCGCAATGACCGCAACGGTGAAGAAACTTTTGGCAAGCTCAAGTTCATAATGCCCAAGTTCACCGGATCCAATGACCCTGAAGAATACCTCTCGTGGGCACTCAAAGTCGACAAGATCTTCCGCATGCACAACTATATCAATGAGAAGATGGTCGCCATGGCTTCGCTAGAGTTTGATGATTACGCCAACCTTTGGTGGGAACAAGTTCAAGTTGCTCGTGATGCAAGACAAGAGCCGCCAATCACAACTTGGCATGACATGAAGGCTCACATGAGGTCTCGGTTCGTCCCCGCACACTACACGTGTGACCTCTTCAACAACCTTCAAGCGCTTCGTCAAGGGACAAAGACCGTGGAAGAATACTTCAAGGAAATGGAACTCAATTTGATTCGCGCCAACATTGATGAGCGCATGGAGCAAACAATGGCACGTTTCCTCATTGGCTTTAATCACCCAATCAAGCGCATCGTCGAGTTCCAAACATACAACACCATGGTTGAGCTTGTGCACATTGCAACAAAGGCTGAACGTCAAGTGCAAGAGGATATCAAGTACAACAAGCCCAAGACGTACTTCACCTACAAGCAAGCTTCAACCCCTACACCAACAACCTTCAATGGTAGCTCCTCAAGTACCTCCAAGCCTTCCTTCAAGCCCACACTTCCTCAAGGAAAACTGCCACCAAATGGCAAGCAAGCAAAAAGTGATACACCTTTCAACGGTGAATGCTACAAGTGTGGAGGTAAAGGACACAAGTCGGCCGAATGTGGAAACAAGAAAGTCTTGTTCATCCATGACAATGGTGATGAAGAGTACTTGAGTGAAGCTGAGTTTGATGCCCGTGTCAAGGAAGCAATGGCAAGGCAACGAGTGGAAGATGATCAAGAACTCCTCATGTGCGAACATGACGCAAGTCCATCGCTTATCGTCACAAGAATCTTGACCACTCAAGCACAAGAGCATGAAGACCAACGCTCCAATATCTTCCAAACATGAGCCGACATCAATGGAAAATCTATCAAGGTGATAATTGACGGAGGGAGTTGTCACAACCTTGCTAGCACCGAGTTGTGTGAGAAGCTCAACCTCACCCTCCATCCACATAAGCACCCCTACCACGTGCAATGGCTAAGTGACCAAGGGTCCGTGAAGATCAAGCATACCGTATCGGTCTCCTTCGCCATTGGTCCTTACAAAGATACGGTGGAGTGTGATGTGGTTCCTATGACAGTTTGCCACATGCTTCTTGGTCGACCATGGCAATTTGACAAGGCTGCTCAACATGATGGTCGCACCAATATATACACCTTCAAATGGCTCAACAAAACATGTGTTTTGCAACTGATGACTCCTAGCCAAATAATTGCGGACAATGCAAAGGCTTTAGCGAGGGCGCAAAGCACAACACCTACTTGTGAGAAGAGCGGTGAGAGAGAGAACCACCTCATAGTGAGTGAGAAGCCAAATTCGAGTGGAAAAACGAAGAGTGTTCTCCTTGCCACCAAAAGTGAGATGAGAGATGTTCGGAACAACCCATCCATCTTGCACTATGTCCTCCTTTGCAAGGGACTAGCGCAAGGAACTAACGAATTAACCAATGTTCCTCCATCTTTGATGAGTGTTTTGCAGGAATTCAAGGATGTGTTTCCCGAAGAGCTTCCACATGGACTACCTCCTCTTCGCGGCATTGAACATCGCATCGACCTCATCCCCGGTGCACCACTTCCCAACCGCCCCGCTTACCGCACGAACCCGAAGGAGACGAAGGAGATCAAACGTCAAATCAACCAACTCGTCTCCAAAGGTTTGATCCAAGTTAGCACTAGTCCAAGTGTCGTACCCGTGATTCTTGTTCCAAAGACGGATGATACGTTACGGTTATGCATGGACTGCCGTCCAATCAATGCTATCACCGTGCGTTATCGACATCCCATACCACGTCTCGATGACATGCTTGATGAGTTGTGTGGAGCCACTATTTTTTCGAAAATTGATCTTCGTAGTGGTTACCATCAAATACGCATGGCTGAAGGTGATGAGTGGAAAACCGCCTTCAAGACCAAACTTGGTCTCTATGAATGGTTGGTTATGCCCTTTGGTTTATAAAATGCCCCATCCACTTTCATGCGCCTTATGAATCACATCTTGCGTTCTCTTATTGGAAAAAGTGTTGTTGTCTATTTCGATGATATTCTTGTTTATAGCAAATCACTTGAGGACCATATAACACATGTCAAGGAAGTTTTGCAAATACTTCGACATGAAAAGCTTTATGCTAATCTTCCCAAGTGCACTTTTGCTAAATACAAGTTGATTTTTCTTGGATTTGTCGTTTCTTCGAAGGGAATTGAAGTTGATGTTTCCAAGGTAAAGGACATACGAGATTGGCCCATACCAACAAATGTGAGTGAACTCCGAAGTTTTCATGGGTTGGCCGGTTTCTATCGTCGCTTTGTGAAAGACTTTTCAACCATTGCTTGTTCCCTTAATGAATTGACCAAAAAGAATGTCACCTTCTTGTGGGGCAAAGCACAACAAAAAGCTTTTGATGAACTTAAAAACAGGCTCACCGAAGCACCTCTTCTTGCTTTACCGGATTTCACAAAAACTTTTGAGATAGAGTGTGATGCTAGTGGTATTGGCATTGGAGGAGTCCTTATGCAAAACGGACGTCCTATAGCCTACCATAGAGAAAAACTTGATGGTACTCGCCTTAACTATTCGATTTATGACAAAGAGCTTTTTGCCTTAGTTCGTGTCCTTCAAGTTTGGCAACACTACCTTTGGCCCAAGGAATTTATCATACATTCCGACCACGAGTCGTTGAAATATCTCAAAGGCCAAGCTAACTTGAGCAAGAGACACGCTAAGTGGGTTGAGTTCATGGAATCTTTTCCGTACATTGTCAAGTATAAGAAGGGAAAAGATAATGTAGTTGCGGACGCATTGTCTCGCAAACATACAAGCCTTCTTACGAGACTTGAAATCAACGTGTTGGGTCTTGAGGAAATAAAATCTTTGTATACTTCCGACCCGTTCTTTGAACCAATTTTTGCAAAGTGCTCCAATGACAAGGGAGTTGATGATTTCTATTTGCATAGGGGCTTTCTTTTTAAACAAAACAAGCTATGCATTCCGAAGTCGTTGCTTTAACTTTTGCTTCTCCAAGAATCTCATGGTGGAGGCCTTATGGGTCACTTTGGTCGCGACAAGACATTGGACATGCTCTCCAATCACTACTTTTGGCCCAAGATGACGCGTGACGTGGAGCGCTACGTTCAACGATGCGCGACATGTGTTCAAGCTAAGTCGCAAGCTAATCCCTATGGTCTTTATATGCCATTGCCTATTCCTCATACACCTTGGTCCGACATTAGCATGGATTTCGTGTTAGGATTGCCTAGATCTAAGCATGGTCATGATTCTATATTTGTTGTTGTGGATCGTTTTTCCAAGATGGCACACTTCATACCGTGCCATAAGACCGACGATGCTTCACATGTTGCAAATCTGTTTTTCAGGGAAACCGTCCGTCTTCACGGTGTGCCAAGGACAATGGTCTCCGACCGCGACGTCAAATTCATGAGCTACTTGTGGAAGACCCTCATGGCCAAGCTCGGCGTCAAGCTCCTCTTTTCATCCGCATCACATCCTCAAACTGATGGCCAAACCGAAGTTGTCAACCGAAGCCTCGGAACTCTCCTTCGTGCGTTGATCAAGAAAAACCTGAAGGATTGGGAGGAATGCATTCCACACGCCGAGTTCGCCTACAATCGAGCCAAGCACTCAACAACCAAGATGAGTCCATTCATGATCGTCTATGGTTTCGAGCCCCTCACCGCGCTCGACATCCTACCACTACCTCTCCATGAGCGCACAAACATGGACGTCGAGAAGCGCGCACAACTATGAAGAAGCTTCATGAAGAAACAAGAACAACTATCGAACAACAAGTCCTTCACCAAGCTTCAAGGTTAAACAAGGACAAGAAGGAGATGATATTTCAAGAAGGTGACCTTGTGTGGATACACCTAAGCAAGGACCGCTTCCCCAAGGAACGTGACTCCAAGCTCAAGCCAAGAGGAGATGGTCCCTTCAAGGTCCTCAAACGAATCAACAACAACGCCTACATCATCGACATCCCGACCTCCAAGTACCTTGCAAGCAATACATTCAATGTCAAGGATCTCTCACCCTACCATGGAGATGTTCAAGATGATATCCATGAAGAGTCGAGGACGACTCTTTCCCAAGGGGGAGAGCTGATGCAGCCCGTCCTACGGACGCTTCTACATCTACACCAACAAGTCCCCCAAGTGGACCCATGACTCGTGCCCGAGCCAAACTCCTCCAAGCTAAGGTGAACTCGCTCCTCTCTGCGTGTCAATTTGATACCTCCTTGGATGGCGTGCTACTTCATACCACTAATTTTTTGCATCATCAGGTACGAGCCCCCGCCGCGTCGACCCAAGAGCCCTGAAGTTGCACCTGACCTGAAGCTGCCAGAGCCGGAGTGTCCGCCCGAATCCAGCCGGAGTGTCCGGCCACCCCGGAGTGTCCGGCCCGACTCAGCCGGAGTGTCCAGCCTGCCCAAGCCCGAACCTGGCGTGGACATTTAGAAGGTCAAATCGGACACTGCTCGGACACTTCCCGGAGTGTCCGGCCACCCCGGACTGTCTGGCCCACTCGACCCGGAGTGTCCGGCTGCCCCGGACTATCCGGCCCACTCGACCCGGAGTGTCTGGCCCAAGTGATGGGCCTGCGAGCCTAGCTAGGCCCTTTGGCCCATGTACCCCTCTACTTCGCCCAGAACTCTACTTTAATGCCTGAATTACCCCTAAACTTGTGGCTGGCCTATATATAGACCCCCACCTCCATTGTAAACCCTAGGCATGATATTGGAATTAG
Organism: Avena eriantha; assembly: GCA_910589775.1. Classification (NCBI taxonomy): domain Eukaryota; kingdom Viridiplantae; phylum Streptophyta; class Magnoliopsida; order Poales; family Poaceae; genus Avena; species Avena eriantha. Next base: position 215,647,263 of record OU342744.1, on the reverse strand, counting down.
TGGAAACCCCTTTGTGGATCTATCTTGTTCTTGCCTCATGCTCCTTGACTAAGGAGCACCAATATCCCCAAACCTCGTTGGAGTTTGCATTGTGCCTCCGCGTTGTACAAGGCCTAGGCATCGGTGTCCCTTTGCCTAGACGTCAAGATCTCACCGAGTCTCCCATCTCACCGTGCCGGTTCGAGAGAGAGTCCTCCGCCCGACGCCGATCCTAGGGATTGCGCCGGACTGGTCACCGCTGGCGTGAGCTATTGGTGTTTATCGTGGGTTTGCGTGTGTGTGTTCATCACGTTCTTCGTGCGTGTGTTCGTCGTGTTCATCCTTTCCTCCTTCCCCCGCACTCCACCCTCGATTTGAAAGGGAATCGTGAAAGATCGGGCCACCCTAGAGGTTTGCCCTCAACATGAAATATTCAAGTCCATAGCAATGCCTACTTCCCATTTTTACCAATTCGCAGATTGTATGTGAGCACTCTCCATGCTTCCTAGCATCCCGTTCAATCCATACCGCCCATCCTCCACATAAAATGACAACTACCTCTTTCCGATCAACCTTGCCACCATCAATCAAGTTTATAGGCCATGTTGCAGTGTGTAGTTCAGGAGTTTAATAGCCGTTACTTCAGCCTAGCCCAAGTACAATCAAATAAGGCATGTTGAATAGTCTCTTTTATGCCACATGAGTGACAATTTGCAATCTTCTCAATGCGTCTCTCTTCTAGTACTGATCGACATGTAATAAACCCCTTAATCACTCTCCACCAATATTTCCCAACTTACGGTGGAACCTTCATCTTCCATAGCTTCCTCCAATAAGGGTGTTCCAATCCATTAGAACCCATGATCGGGTTGATAGTGGATTGTGCTTGCAGTAGTGCTCTATAGGGAGATCTAACTATGAAGTTGCCATGCCTTTCTAGATGCCATGTCTAAGTATCCTCATATAACGTCCCAATTGGAATTCTGAGAATAGCTTCTTTGTCGACAAGTTCAAATTTGCTAGTTAATACACCTTCCTCCAATTCTCCTGTTATAGGGTTCATTAATTTGTTGTACCATTGTCACATCCGAATCTGGCCTCAACACAATTAGTTTCCTACCCGGGTTAGAGGGAATCCACGGATCCTCCCAAACCTTTGTACTTCCCACATCACCTATTCTTCTAATCAGCGCCAGGTTCAAGGCTTCCCGTCCATACAGAATTCCCCTCCACATATGAGAATTCTTCTTCTTGTTTGTAGCTGTCAAGAAATTACCTTCATGATAATACTTCCCCTTCAAAACTCTTGCACATAGTGATTCGGGATTAGAGATCAACCACCATCCTTGTTCCGCTAACATAGCTTTATTGAAGAGCACGAAAACCTTAAACCCCATACCACCACAAGCTTTGGGCTTAGCGAGATCAACCCACTTCATCCAATGCATTTTCCTATTCTTTTCATCACCACCCCAACAAACTCAAGCCACAACTGATGTGATTTTCTTACATAAATTCTTGGATAACTTAAAACAACTCATAGAATATGTTGGTATTGACTGACAAATAGATTTAATTAAGACTTATCTACCGACACTATTTAGCAACCTTGGAGATCAACTCGCCACGAACTTCTTGATGGGGGCAACGATGTGTTAAAATTGATCATCCATAGATCTTCCCAGGGATATAGGGATCCCTAAGTATTTTTCAACTTATGCCTCCATTAAAATTTCTGCACTTTGGTGAACAACATTCTTCAAACCATCCTCCACATTAGCATTGAAAAAACAACAGATTTTTTCTTGTTCACCATCTTGACCAGACCCAACACGCTATCTTTCAAGTATCTCATGCAATCTACATGCTCCCTCTATTGTAGCTTGTGTAAACACCATGCAGTCATTCACAAACAACTGATCAGAGATCCACAGACAATGAATACCAACACAAACTCCTCGAGATAAGTGTCTAGCACCATAATATTATAGCATATAAGAGAATCCTTCGGCACATATTAGGAATGTGTACGGTGATATCAGATCACCTTGTCTAATTCCCCTTGATGGTTTGAGGATCTCCTAAAAATTCCCGTTGACCCTAACTGAGAAAGATGCCATCTCAACACAACACATAACTCCATTGATCCATTCATTGGCGAAACCCAGTTTGGACATTATTGCTCGCAAATAAGACCACTAGACACGATCATAGGCATATGATTTTGAAATCATTTCTTCGTAAACTGAAACCAAAAACCTAATACAAACACATTTTTGTGATCAGTTTATGGTAAATGCGTTACTTCGTGCTAAATTTTATGGAATTTCTTTGTGATAAAAATTGCCGCACAAATTCAAAATCCGGGTAAAACAAGTGTTGCACGAATTAAATATGCGTGATAAAGTCTGTAAAGTGCTGCATGAATCTCCAACATCGGGAACCTACATTGGGCTTGCAACCCATAGTACACACAAATCGGATGCAGATTCGATAAATTAAGAACTGACTGAGGTCTAGTATAATTATATTAGATCCAAATTAATATTCTCAGATTTATCTAAAATCAAATCAAATGTATCTATCACGAAAACATGACTAGATACATTTAAATCTAAACAAATTTAAAAATATTAATATGGATCGGAGGAAGTAAGATTTTTTTTTTCTCTTTGACGGATCAACTTACTTAGTATCTACCTATCCCAAGATGCCAGGCACGGGAGTCTTGCGCATGTCAAATCACGCGCCCATCGACATCGAGTGGTGCGCATGTTTAGTGGTTGCTTGTGGCGAACAGTGGCGACCGGCGAGGGGCGGCTAGGGCTCAATGGAATCAGTTGAGGTGACAGCGCCGTGTGCGTGTGCAGGCCGGGTGTAGAGAGAGCGGTTTTGACCAGGCTGCTCCGGCTCAGGAAGTCGATCATTGACGTTGACCGGAGCCCCTGCCGTTCTCATGCACACACACCAGCAGATATAATCAACTAATCAAGTACCGCGTCGTCAACCACCGGCTGCCCGCACACACGAGCTGCTGGCGCCGTCGCACTGCACCGGCTGAGTCTGCGCGCGCGGGTCGTCGGCGCGCTGCAGGCCGCTCCAGGTAGAAAAGGCCAGTCTGCGAAGTGGACAGCGCGCCACCGCGGGGAAAAGGAGCCCCCCACCACGCCACGACCAGTTCAACGATCTCGACGTGAGCCGGCTACACAAGGTACAGATGGGGAGAGGCTCGTCGAAGGAAAAAATATCGGACCGCAGCGACTGGCGGGGGAGACGGCGACCGGTATCGCGCGTGTGTGTGAAAAATGTGAAAACGTGACCGGCAATTTGCGGCTCCGCCGTTCCCTGGAGGCGAAGCCCGGCCACGACGTGCCTCCGTTTTTTGACCTCTTATTACGGTGCGGTTCTTCTTTTCTTTTCACATTTCTTCGGACTTGCGATGTACCGATTGGTTTTGGTTCGCATCGACCGTGTCAACGCACGGTGGAGTAACAGGTGGGACATCAATCAATCAATCAATCAATGGATCATCATATCAACCGTGTGGTGTGGGGCGTGTGGCGCACTTGGCCGTGCTGCTGTGGGCGGCAGTGCGCGTCCATCTATCATTGAGTGACCGTTTCGAGTGAAACCAGGGCCAACCAAATATGATGGCACATTTTTTTTTCCGACTTAATAGAGCTTTATTAATTAACGAATAGGATTACAATCACTTCGAAGAGTGTCGATAAGGAAAAGGAAGTTTGGGTTATAGTTTATCCACAAGCACCTTTTTCTATCAGACCTAGGCTGCTTGGCACACAGAGGACAGACTTGATTCGTCTCCCGCCCAACAAAAACAATGCTTAAAATAGGTAAAGCTCTCTTGATTTCCATGATCTCCGGACATATTGGTACCAATTCCAGTCTAGTTTGTTCCAATCTCAGCAACCCGATTAGTTGTCTAGAGGCAAAAATCAGGGGAACAAAAAAATTCTTGTTTGTGATGCAGTGTTTGCTTCTTGTTTGTTTGTGCTTATACATCTAAATGTATAACAGATGATATACTCCTTCTCCCACCCTCAGTTGACAAAAGTCATTTAACAAAAGAAATGTCTTGGCTTATTTTACATATTCTCAAATGTTCTGGAAATTCAAAACTTGAGATGCCTTTGCAGCAATAACTATTTTCTTAGTTTCTATTTACAAAACTATGAAGATCTATATGATATAATCTCCCTATATTTTCAATACAGAACTTTCAACTACTCTTACCCCTAGGTTTTCCAAAACCTTTTATAAAACTTTTAAATTCTATTCTTGGTAGAAGTACAAAGAAATAATACCTTACAAAACTCAAACCTTTCAAACTACCCATCCTTATCTCAAGCTAGACTTGATGACAACCTTAGTAGAAGATTGGTATGCTTGCTTAGATGAATTGTCTTGAACTGCTGCTTGACTTGTTTGCTTAGGAAGTAGTATGAGATACCCTAGGAGCTCATCGTCTAGGATCTAGCTAATCCAGGAATATCAACCCTAAGCAAGTTAACCAACCTTGATCTGATCTCTAGCAACTAAAGTGACCCTCTAATTCACTTAACCAGATCAATCCAGGACTAATCCTTTCTCATAGCTTCCAAGTCAATGAAGACCAATCTTAAGCAAGGAGCCCTTCCACTCAATCTACACTTCAACATCATCCACTGATGTTGCTTTGGAACTTTGCAACCAATCAAAAACATTAACTCTTGTATTCTAGGAAAATCCTAAATCTGCCAAAAATGATTAAGTCTAGAAAAATGTTATCAATATATCATCTTTGAGCCCCTCGCTTTCTCAACCCTTGTGAATATTTGGAAATGCACTTGAACCATCTTAAGGACTACCAAGAACCACTCTTGCCCTTGGCTAGATCATCCTATAACCCACTTGTTCTTGATGGTTTTGCAGGCAAGAAATCAATCTTTTCTGTAAAACTTATCAACATGTCTAATTTGGCAGAAACTCTTCATACTATCTTATTTTTACCAACTCTTTGCATGATTGTGCTCTACTCATAAAGGTCTATCCATCCCTACTTCACTTGTTTCAATTGGATCCTTGTGCTTCTAAAACCCACATGGATTTGAAGGCTATTTGATAATCTGTTTTGGCACCCTTATTTGTTTTAAAGTTAAAGATATTATTTACACACACACATCATGATCAAATATATCCATTTTTTTAGGAAAGCACAGTTTTTCCATGATCGCTCATAGGTACACCCACTCTACCTAGTCATAGGCCTTTGTCATATCCAACTTGATGGCACAAGAACCACTTTTACCTTTCTTCCTGTTCGGGTAGTGAATGCTCTCAGATGTTGTCAAGACATTATTAGTTATCAATCAACCCAGAACAAATGCACTTTGTTACTCCAAATTAATCTCCTCAAGAACCGGTCGGAGTGTAAAGACAACACTTTAGAAGCAATATTATAAAGGACATTGCAAAGAGCAATGGGTCGGTACTGAGTCAAATCCTGAGGTTGCTTAACCTAGGAATTAGTATTAGGATAGTGCTATTAACAACTTCCAACATATCACCTCCTTGTAGGAACTTTCTGATCACCATACTAACACCTCTCTTCAAAATATCCCAATGTTTACTATAAAATTCTGTTGTAAATCCGTCAGGACTAGGAGACTTGTTAGGATGCATCATAAAAGGGCTTTCTCTATATCCATATTTGAATACGTAGCACACAACCTCTCGTTCTTATCCGGGAGACATTTTGGGGACAAAATGTGCGATCACCTCCGGTGTTGTATATTCCTAATAAGAGAACAAATTCGTATAAAATTCAGTAGCCAAATTTCCTAACGCATTTTGAGTAGAAGCATAATATCCATGTTCCTCTCGAAGTGTTACTGTTTTATTTGTTCTCACTCGTTCATTTACATCAACATGGAAAAATGTTGTGTTTCTATCACCATCAGCAAACCACAGGGCAATTAATCTCTTCTTGGCCATGGTTTCCTCGTTGCTAGCAGTTCAGTGATTTTACTCGTTAGTGATTTTTCCTCCCAAGAAGAGATAAGCTAGTTCAAATTGTTATCTCCGTTATATTCCTGAATACCCTAATAGCCTATGTATTCGGGATGACTCTTGTTGCTATCTTCCACGAGTAAGGTTTCTTTGCACCATCGAAACACTTTAATTTATAAATGGCCTCAAACCTTGAGGTAGTGTTCTTCTTCCTATCAACATCAAGCTCCCCCTTGATACAAAACTACTGAAATGAGGCCCTGAATTTAGCCATGTTGCTGAATATTGTGCCCACATGTATGACAGGGTTCTCAGAATCATGTTTCACCACATGTTTCCTGGGATCCTCATCATCAACTTCAATCACTGCCTTGGCCATTTGTATGTCCCCTATTTCACCAGGATATTTCTCATCTTCACGGGCCTCCTCTACATCTGAATGAGGGAGTCTTGAATCTTTAGGACCAACACCAACACATAGTAGTTCACACATCAAATCTTTTTCCATGGGTTGGACTAGACCATCACCACCATCTTCGTTGATGGGAACATCGATCTAGTCGAGCTCCCTTGGAGGGAAATTTTCTCCCAGACGCTCTGCTGCTGGTGCTTCTACCATAGCGCGGAGTGTGTCATTGTCATGTATCCCATGTTCCCATGCTGCCAATTGTTCTTCATCTTTGTTAGCAATATATACGTGGAAATCATCTTCACCTTCATGACATTCTCCCTCTGTTATGATATATCCACTACTAATTTGGTGCTACAACTCATTACGCTTGACCTCATGGGTGTACTCTCCTTGGTTCTGTCTTTTTTCCTGACCTCCTGGATGTGGTCTCCTTGGGTGTGGTTCTGTTGGGGGTGGTCTTGGTCTCCTTTGTGCTAATGACCTTTTGGGTGCCCTCTTAGTTGGGGTGGTATTGAGCTCCTGGGAGGGGGTGCTCTTTGTTGGAGTACTCTTTTTCTTGGTGCTACACTTTCTTGGGGTGCCATCTCTTTCAGTGCCCATTTTCTTCGGGGTGGTGGTCCTCCTACCAACTCGTCTAATCCTTGGCATGACATTAGTACCGGTAGAGCCAGCCCAAACATCTTCTCCATATTTGGTAACCTTTAGTTAAAGGCACATTTTCTTCCAACCTTCTAATTTCTTAAACGGAATAGTTAAATAATTGGTCCTGTTAAGCAGATGACCCGATGCATCCTTATAGCAAGATCCCCACCGGGACACACATCTTTTATTTGGGTTAGCATAAACATAATCCGAATGAATCTATTCACATCAAGAATATGAAGCAGTTGCATGCCACTCATAATTCTATCCATATCTCCTCTTTTTTTGGATAGAAGAATACTACAGTTTGCTCGTAGCCAATCAGAGTGTGTTTACCTAGAGCACCAACCAGAATAGAGATAGTGCTGACCCGAGCCAGTTCTAGAGTCAGATGGCATGTCGTACACAAGGTCCTCTTCACACCCCACCTTTTATTTTCTGAATTTAGATGTCGACTTGTACATGGATGATGAATGGGTCCTCTCGAAAAACCCTATTAGATAGAAATTTGGGGAAAAAAATAAATGTGTGTTAGCGATCGAGCAACAAATAATCTTCGATTCAATCTGTCGCACTACTGTCAGCTGGGAGTTATTGTTTGGGAAAATAGGAAAGAAACGACAAGCTCACCCCTGGCTGCTCTACGTAACAGCGGATTCGTGAGTAGAAGGACCTTCTGTCCTCCGTGCCGCTCAACTCGTCAGGCAGCGGCGGGCTAGCTCCTCGCGTCGACAGGTACGACATGCACCATCGGGATAGCGGGCGGGATCCGCGAGTAGGCACGACACCACGGTGGTGGAAGGCAATGTGCCCCCCTCCTGGCACCCATAGAAGCGAGATGGGTGGAGGATTTCGCCGTCGCCGGGCTAGGCTTCGTGCAAATGGGAGGGAGTGAATTTGGACACTACACAAGTCCTATCCTTTTGATCGATTTTCCACGCGTTTTTCCTAGTTGGCGCTCGCGTGACAGGCGAGTACTGACAGTCAAGATCCAACCGTCTCCTTAACGGGGCACTTCACGGCCGACTTAAATCGGGACGAGCGTGAGATGATTTTGGCTCGAAATGTCCCCTCCCCGCAAGTGACTTACCAAGTTCGAACCGCTTTTATTACAAGCAACTCCGGCCCTTTAGAGCGCGGACTCGAAAACATGAGGCCCTTAAAGTGAAATGCCCACATCGAGCCGATGACTGCGAGAACCTCCATTCACCGGATTCGTTTCTCTTGTACTCCCTCCGTCGGAAAATAAATAGCTTGCATTTGTTTAGATTCACTGTATTTATACACTAAAATACGACTAGATAGTAGATACTAGTACATACGAATTTAGATAAATCTAAGTCACTTTTTGGACCGAGGGAGTATAACAATCCAGTCCTCTCACGGCCCAACCATCAAATGCGGCCCTGTGTTGCAGTTCTAGTCCCACCCGTATGAAGCCCAAGTTATTCGTTTGGTCCAGTTTTCTGTTTCTTCATGACCCTAAGAAAACGCGTTCCCATAATCCGCTAAAAAGAGGTTTTGAAATGAAACGTGCCTCCCCTAGTAGAAAAAAAAATTCCGAGTGAAGTGTGCGTTAGGTAGCAGAAAAGTGACAGGGTATCGAGTGGAAATCCTAGAACTGCTTGTCGTGAGCAGGCTGCTGCTTTCACCGTTTCTCGCAGTCTTTACTTTTCACGGATTTTTCGAGAGAATACAGAAAAACCGTGGCAAAGAAAACGGTTGGCTCAAACAGAATGAAGGCGTGCGTGGGTTTGATATCCAGCTCGTGACTGGCATGGCACCGCACGCCGCTGCCGAAAATCCACTGTGACGTGCCATCGCTGCCTTTCACACGCATTTTATTTTTGTCCCAGATAAAATAAATTCTGCATTTTCTTTTCTTGTGTGCCTGATTGCGCGAGTAGGACGGGCCGAAGGAGGCAGGACCACGAGGTGACGAGGCTCATCACTCGCGCAGTCACGGTCACCGGACCAGTCGAAAGTCTGGCCGTCTGGGCGACTCACCGGGCGTAGTCGCGACAAGGCCGGTGGCGAGCTGATCCGAAAAGAATAACAATCCCCGCTGCCGGCGTCCACAGGTTCGCAGTCGCAGACCATTATAAAGTGATAAGCATCGGACTCGGACGGCAGGATGGCTGCATCGGCGTCACTCACTGCTCCTCCCTAAATAGTCGTCGCCTCACTCATCTGCTCCCAATACATACTGTGAGAGGCTGTGACTGCAAGTGGAAGAGAAAGAAGGGTGAGATAGATGGGGAAGGGAGGGAAAGGCGAGGCGGCGGCGGCCGTGGCCGGCGGCGAGGGGGAGAACATGGCGGCGTGGTTGGTGGCGAAGAACACCCTCAAGATCATGCCCTTCAACCTTCCACCGCTAGGTTCGTTCGTTTCTGTCACTGATAAGTAAATCGACTGGCTCTGCTATAGGAAGAATCTTCGTTATCTGTTGATAGTATTTCGTAAATCCGGTCAGTTTCTGCGCCGATCGAACCATCTGAGTAGTTCTGAAATCAGGGTAGTCACACACTTTTTTTAGATTATCTTGTCTGCTCTGCACATGTCAGACGTGGGCAAATAAGCCCTGTCGCGGACTCTAGATTTAACAATCTAATTCGGCTTGTTCTGAACGAACCAGTTTAATTCAGTTTGCAGACTGTAATTGGCATTGTGGCATAATATGAGAGGACAAACGATATCGCCATATCGGGAAAAGAAGAGGATCTTTCCTTCGGTCTGTGAAAAGAAGGGGATCAAACTTTTACCGTCTGTGGAAATCATTGTCTTGTTCATGTTACTCTTGTTGGAAATAGCATGGTAAATTCGAGCGTCTTCAATTTGTGTTACGGACCTCCAGGATAAACTTTCTTCTTTGTTAGCACCAAAGCCTGACACTCTAGACAACACACATATACACCTTGCTAATTCATACGTGCAGTGACCAGTGATGGGGTAACGATGTTCATTCTTACACCATGCTAAGTTGATTTACCTTCTCAGGTCCGTATGACGTTCGGGTCCGGATGAAGGCAGTCGGCATCTGTGGCAGTGATGTGCATTACCTCAAGGTGATCTTATCCTTCATCCACCATGTGCAATTTCTTTCTGTTCATCCCGCGGAGAAGTTATTTCACTCGTATTTATGTCAGTCAAATACTTCATCAACCTTTCAGAGAGCACTCTGTTCTTGTTTCCAGCTGGCTAAAACCGTGACATTTGTTGGATCGCAGGAGATGCGCATCGCGCATTTCGTGGTGAAGGAGCCCATGGTGATCGGGCACGAGTGCGCCGGCATCATCGAGGAAGTGGGCGGCGGCGTGAAGCACCTCGCCGTGGGCGACCGCGTGGCGCTGGAGCCAGGAATCAGCTGCTGGCGCTGCAGGCACTGCAAGGGCGGCCGCTACAACCTCTGCGACGACATGAAGTTCTTCGCCACACCACCGTACCACGGATCACTCGCCGATCAGGTATAGCACGACTCTTCTGTAACTGCTCTTGATGTTCCAATCCATGCGTGTGATGTGACGACGTGCTGGGGGTTTGGGGGTGTAGATCGTGCATCCAGGTGACCTGTGCTTCAAGCTGCCTGACAACGTGAGCCTGGAGGAGGGCGCCATGTGCGAGCCCCTGAGCGTGGGCGTGCACGCGTGCCGCCGGGCCGACGTCGGCGCCGAGAAGAGCGTGCTGATCATGGGCGCCGGGCCGATCGGCCTGGTCACCATGCTGTCCGCGCGGGCCTTCGGCGCGCCTAGGATCGTCATCGCCGACGTGGACGAGCACCGCCTCTCCGTGGCCAAGTCCCTGGGCGCCGACGCCACCGTGAAGGTGTCCACCAGCACGGACGACCTCGCCGGGGAGATCGAGCTCATCCAGGCGGCCATGGGCGGGGACATCGACGTCAGCCTGGACTGCGCCGGGTTCAGCAAGACCATGTCGACGGCGCTTGAGGCGACGCGGCCCGGCGGGCGCGTGTGCCTGGTGGGGATGGGCCACAACGAGATGACGGTGCCGCTGACCTCGGCGGCGATCCGGGAGGTGGACGTGGTGGGCATCTTCCGGTACAAGGATACCTGGCCACTCTGCCTCGACTTCCTGCGCAGCGGCAAGATCGACGTCAAGCCGCTCATCACGCACAGGTTCGGGTTCTCGCAGCGGGAGGTGGAGGAGGCGTTCGAGGTCAGCGCTCGCGGTCGCGACGCCATCAAGGTCATGTTCAACCTCTAGAGCCCCACCCCCACGCTGCTGGCGCTGCTAGGCGTGCGTGCTGTGCTGTGCTGTGTCGGTGCGCTCGTGGCGTGTGTTGTGAAATAAAAGATGCTCCGTGGTTCATGCCGGGAGCAGGTGTAGTGCACTGCAGACTGCGTTCGACCAGAGTCGATCTGTCATGCCACTGGAATATGCATTTTGTCATCGATGTGTCCTTTTCTGTTTGTTTTTACGAATTTCTACCGATCTATTAATAATCAACCACAATATTACAAAGGGATAGAAGGGAAGCACCCACTTAACGTTAAACGTGGGGATTGACTTAGTCTAAACATGTATCTAAACATGGAGCCACCGACGTGTGCTCCCGTACCGACCAAGTTTCCCAACACCCCCCTTCGGTGTTCATCCGTATATCCATGTCTCAAAACTTTGAAAAACACAGTAGAAAAAATATGGAGAAAAGTACATGGTATACTTTTGCTATGTTGCACGAATTGCCACATTAAAAACCTCATGTGAGAAACTTTATAAAAACTCACTTAAGACAATTCACCTAACTATAAAGTTAAGTACTCAATCACCGGGATCGAGATTTTAGCGACGCGTTTGTGAAGATTCTCCCACTGAACCTTGCATCTTCCTAAGTCTCATCATACCAATTTCACAAAAGCATCTCTCGAAAGAAGATGTTGATAATGAGTTAGTGAATAAATCAGCTAGATTTTCACACGACTTAGTATGCAAGATCTTTACTTCATTCATCTTTTGCAATTCATATGCATAGAAGAATTTGGGGTTTATATATTTTGTAAAATTTCTCTTCACATAGCCCGTATGGACTTGTGCAACACAAGCGGCATTATCTTTATAGATAACAGTTGGAGTTTGTATGGTGTTCAGCCCACATGACATCTGGATGTGGTCGACCATCCGTCGAAGCCATACACATTCTCGTGATGCTTCATATAATGCTATGATTTCGAGTGGTTCGTCGAAGTTGACACAAGAGTTTGCTTAGACGATTTCTAGGAAATTTTAGTTCCACCACAAAGAAAAACATATCCAGTCTGTGACTTGGACGTGTGCTGGTCCGAAAAGTACCAGATATCTGCATAGCCTACAACTGATAGGTCTTGGTTCCTTCGGTAAAACAAGCCATGGTCTTTGGTCCCTTGCAGGTACCGGAAGATGTCCTTAATGCCTTTACAATGTATCTTAGTAGGCTCAGAACTATACCTAGGAAGCAAATTGATAGAGAATGCAATATCCAGCCGTGTACAATTTGTGAGGTACATAAGCGCGCCAACTATACTTAAGTAGGGGAATTCTGGTTCCAGAATTTTCTCCCCCTCTTCTTTAGGCCTAAACGGGTCCTTGTCTTGCTCCAAAGATATTTCGACCATCGGGGTCTTACAAGGATATGCTTTGTCAAATCCAAATTGTTCCAACACCTTTTGAGTGTAGGCCGACTCGTGCACTAGAATCCCAGCAGGGGAATGTTCAAGTTGCAGACCCAGACATAACTTTGTTTTGCTTAAGTATTTCATATCAAATTCCGATATTAGGTAGGAACTCGCTTCCTCAATATCCTCAGGTGTACCGATTATATTCAAAATTTTCACGTACACCGAGATAAAACAGAACCCATCCTGGGATCTTCGTATAAAAAACATGGGCAATCTTCATTGCTCGTGTAGCCCTTCTAATGAAGGAAATCGCTTAAACGATTATACCACATCCTCTCCATTGTTTAAGTCCATACATTGACTTCTTATGTCGAACATTGTATAAACTCATGTTTTCTCTATCTTCGTTTGGAAAAAGGCCCATCTCCTTCGGAGGGTAGGTGTGGTCCCAGGCCCGGGGACAGAATCCTCGCATCTCCACGACGCGCCTCTTTGGGGACTCCCATGGCTCAGGGGCTCCTTGCACCTTGGCGCCACTCCCACAGCTCCAGAGCCGCATCAAGGACTGCCCGCTCTTGATGGAGGCGGCGCCACGCCCCTCCAAGTCGATGCTCCTCCGCAGAAACGTCGGCGAGGAATCGGTCGAGTCCGTCGTGCGTGGCTCCCATGATGGCATGGAGGCGGCCCGCTCTTCCAAGGGAGGCGTGGTAAGCCATCTCCAGGGAAAGCGTGCTTGGCCCACAGTTTCATGAACGACTGGGCTCCTCATGAGAGGGTCCTCCCTGTCGCCATGAGGGGGTGATGGGGTGGCTTCCTGGGCACCTATAGATCTAGAAGTGGTGAAGCATTTGCACTATCATCGGTCGCAGAGGGATCCGGCGGGACCTCTGGCGAAGACGCGACTCCCGTCTCTCCTCTGACTATGGCAGGCGTGGGTGGCACAGGAATCTCTGCTCGCGCCCCGTCCCTCGTGATAGGCGAGAGCGTTACCTCGAGCTCAGGACCGGGGGCTTCGTGAGCATTAAAGGCCCCCACCACGTCCAGCGGCGGGGGCAGGTCTCCCCCAACGGTATTCGGTGGAAGACGCCCCTCAGGGGAGCTGGGAGCGGTGGCGTCCTGCACTGGTCCTATGGCACTTGCGGACAACAAGCCTAGCACACTCATATGCCCCTTCTTCTTCTCGCAGGTACGTTCATAAGAAGCTGGTCTATCAGACAAAAGAGGGAGCGAAGAGTAATCGAGGGAAGCCATTAGAACAGTAACTCACCTCTCGCTTGTACGGACGATGTAGGACCAATTTCCCCTCTTCAGGCCAGGAGGAATGAAGGTGGCTCCCTCGCCAGACACAGAATGCGGAGCGGCGGAGCTCCCCGCGGCCGCAACACTGGCAACCCGAGTCACGATGGGCGTCGCACGGCTTTCGTCGATGGCGGTGTCGCAAGCCTCGGCGCAAGAAGGGTCTCCTGCATCGTCGTTTGAGGGACATATGCTATGGATCAGCCTCCTCGGATGAATGGGCCGAGAAGCTTTGCCACCTCCGCTAAGCGGCGCTCCCTTGTCGTCCGGTACACGGACGAGATCCCGCACTAGGGCCGATGCAAAAGGCCCCTCGAGAGGTCCTCGCGCCTGAGCGACCTTCCCCCACAGGTCGAAGGAGGGAAGCCCCAGACGGGGTATTGGTGATGACCCACAAGTATAGGGGATCACAACAGTCTTCGGGGGAAGTAAAACCTAATTTATTGATTCGACAGAAGGGGAGCCAAAGAATATTTTTAAGCCTTAACAACTGAGTTGTCAATTCAGCTGCACTTGGAAACAATCTTGATCGCAGTAGTTTATCCATAGCAACAGTTTTGTAGTAGCAATAGCGAAGTAACAACAGTAGTAAAATAAAGACAGTAGTAACAATTATAGTAAACAGTAGGATTAAAGCGCGGTAGGCATAGGGATGGAGACGGCCGTTGCATGGACAAGAAAATTCATGTAATAATCAAGACATAGGGAATTTGCAGATAAATAAGATAAAGCATCCAAGTACTAAATAATCATAGGCATGTGTTCCATATATAGTCATACGTGCTTGTTATGAGAACTTGCACAACATCTTTTGTCCTGCCAGCCCGTTGCAGCGGGGCCTCAAGGGAATCTACTGGCAATTAAGGTCCTCCTTTTAATAGAGCACCAGAGCAAAGCATTAACACTCGGTGAACACACGTGATCCTCATATCATAGCCATCCCCTTCAGTTATCCCGATTCCTGTCACTTCGAGGCCTCAGGTTCTGGACAAAAATATGTGTATACAACTTGCAGGTAAGATCATAAACAATAATATCCTCATGAATCAATAACATGTTCAGATCTAAAATCATGGCACTCGAGCCTAGTAACAGGCATTAAGAATAACAAGTTGCAACAATGTCAAAAAACACTAATAATAGATACTAGGCACCATGCCCTAACAATCTGATGCAGTTACATGAACAATATCATCCAATCCCTACCATCCCCATAGCCTACAGCGGGGGATTACTCACTCATGGATGGGGGAATCATGGATGGTGATGATGATGGCGATGATCTCCTCCAATTCCCCGTCCCGGTAGGGTGCCAAAACGGAGTTTCTGGTTCCGAATCGTGGCATCTAGTGGTGGCGGCGCAACATAACTCTATCTAGAAAAATGTCGACCCCCCGCTTGTTTTAGGTCAGAGGGATTATATAGGTGAAAAGAGAGGTCGAGGCGGAGTCCGAGGCGGCCACACCACCTCCTGGCGCGGCCTGGCCTAGCCCGCGCGGCCAGGTGGTGTGGGCCCCTCGTGGCCCTTCTTCGTCTCGTCTTCTGGCTCCGTGAGTCTTCTGGTAAAATAGGAGTTTTGCGATATTTTCTGGGATTTTTCCTGAAAGTTGATTTCCTGCACAAAAACGAGACACCAAAGCAATTCTGTTGAAAACAACGTTAGTCCGCATTAGTTGTATCCAAATTACACAAATTAGAGAAGAAACAATCGCAAAAGTGTTCGGGAAAGTAGATACGTTTTGGACGTATCAATTGGCGACACCCGACGAGTACAGGGGATGAGCCCCCAAAGGAATCTTGGGCATGACTCCCTCACCGAGCAACAGCCGCGTGAGGGCGACCACCATGTATTTAGCATGAAGCCCCACAGTCAGCTTAATCGCGGCTCGAGGAGAGGTCAAGTCCCACACGCCCTTTTGGTGCTCCTAGCGGGGCACGATCTGCTGGCAGAGGAACTCTTGAACCACCATATCATCCATCAGTCCTTGGCTCTTCTAGTCTGCCACGCGCCTCGTGAGGGATCTAGAGCTCATGCACGAGGCAGCCACCCGAGCCCATCCGGGGGTCTCCACTACCACCCCCGCCGGGACATGGAACTGTGGGAGAACCCGAGAGGTGTCGACAAGGATCTAGTCCTGGCGAAACTCGGACCCTACCCCTAGGATGGAGAGGGACAGGAAGCCCTTGCCATCATCGGCAAAGAACCCAACGCCGCCAAGGCGGTCCTCCGGCGCGAGGACGCGGAGATGAAGAAGTGTCGAAAGAGTGTCAGCAAGGGCATCACGCCCATGAAGGCTTCGCACCAATAAGCGAAGGCAGCTAGGAGGGTCACGCTCTACTAATGAAGGTACATCAACTAGATGCAATAGTGCTCCAGGACAAAGATGAGGAAGGACGAGACGGAGGTAACAAGATCGATGGCAATGGAGTGCATGAAGACCAGGAACATGGTGGCAAGACCTTCGTCCCCGCCGACTCCGGCACACCATACCTGGGAGGCTCCCCACTCGTTTGGGGCAGAGGCCATCACACGCCTAACCTTCTCCAGGCCCTCCTCGTTGGAGATCAACAATGTCGGCAAGAATCAGATGCTCGCCGCAGAGAAGTTTGTCACGCCCAGTATATCACACACCCTCTTAGGTGCCATCCCGAGAGCTTCAAAGGCCAAGAACATGGCGGCGGGGCAAGCTCCGGGTGGTGATAGAGAGGAAGAAGGCGAAGTGACCAAACCCCTCTCGGGCTTGGGTTTTATGGGGGAACCGGTCCCTGAGGCCTGGTGGAGGCGATGGGTCGTGCATCAAATGGACACCGCATCAGTTCAAGGACGCGTGGGAGATGTGGGCGAGTGCACGGGAGGACATGCGCTGACATGGTTAGGCGCAGACCCGACACCGGATGGTCTCTTGAATTTCCCGCCCCTTCGTCGGTAGCGTGCAAGGCAAGCGACCGGGGGCTACTATCAGACTACTGGTACTAGGGGTACCCCGTCCCGTCAAGTTGCCAGACATGCGCATGGTGCTCTCACAAGGAGTGTGAGAACTGCTACCCTCTGGAAGCTAGGATGGAGGTAGCAAGGGCAGGCGAGCCAAGACCGGCTCTCGCCAGAGCCCATAGCTCCTTGGTGAGGGAATGGCTGAATTATTGCGGTGACACCATCGTGTCTTGCAACACGACGACACAATAGCTGGTCCAAGCTGTGACTGGTCCCTCTCGGGAAAGTGAGACAATGCTTGCCCGCCTTGGTGTTAAAGGTGGAAAGACGACGTCGGAACTCCGTTGGGACCCGACATTACCACTTGGGTGCAAGGAGACCCAGGGTGATGCGACTGGGCAGGGAGGGCATCATCGGCTACCTCAGCAACATGCCGGACACTACCTCCGGTTGGATCCAGCTCGTGGCCAGAAGGCAAAGGAGTGAGCTAGATACTCCCCGGTGGCGGGAATGTAGTGACCCTTCCCGCCCAACATTTGGGGGGAAGAGGCCTGACTCCCCTATATTGGAAGACATTCTCCTACCTTGGAATAGGTCGATCCTAATGTTTTGTAACCCTAGACATTGATACACCATTGTATCCTTGCGAGACACCACGAGCAGTATAACCAAGTAGGAGTAGGGGCTTTACCTCCTCATGAGGGTCCCGAACCTGGGGAAAAAAACCTTGTGTCAACCTCTCTGACATTCTCGTGTGCCGCCGTATCCACCGCCGTTGAGCAGCTCAGAACGCGTGTTCAGCCTCCTCTCGAACTCAGGGCTTGTTGGACCCCTTGTTCTTCACGGGACACTTTCTCCGACAAATAACTCACATGATTCATACTTATTTTATTAATTACACTAATTAGGCTAGTCATAGTGGGAGTAACTAGGTAGTAACATAGAGCTACATACATGCATTGCCTACTAAGCATTTAGATGACATGACATGCCATTAAATGACGAGAGAGGGGCTTGTGGTAACTACTCTCTCTATCTCGGTTTAAAGGACACATATTGAAAATCATGCAATCCCAAAATACCCCCACTCCTAGGAAGAGCCAATCAGAGGATTAGTAAGGCCAAATTAGCCCCAATCAGCGGAAGCCTAGGGCCAACAGATTTCCTATATGTGTCCTTTAAACTGGAATGGAGGGAGTAGCTATATTACCATAACATCGCACATTTTAAGACAAAATGAGTCTACATTGCAATAAATGAGACTTTGTTCCACTAGGGAGGTAGTAACTTAGGCTGGTCTTAGTGGGAGTATCATAGCTAGTATCATGCATGCCATGTTGGCAAAAATCTGATGTGCCACAACAATTAATGAAGAAAGAGATGGTTACAGTATCATAGGTAGATACCGCATCATAGCATGTAAAACTAGAAAATGTTCATGAAAAAAAATCTTGTACTCCCTCTGTCTCGGTTCATAGGACTCAAAACGTTTTGCATCATGATCAAGGCAATTTTTATTGGACTTCTCTTCTCTCCAATTAGATGCCACCATTAACTCCATCTCTTTAACACTGCATGCATGCAACCAATTAGGGGTGCAAACTGGTTTTGTTTTTCACCCACCCTCATGCATTGATATAATTAATGAGGGAATACTACTCTTAATTAAATACATGCACGCCTTAGAGGAGAGGTATTGTGGGACAAATATTTTTTCCAGATTAGGCCCAGTAAACCGGGACGGAGGGAGTACACAATTTTGCATTGAGATTCTACAAATCATTAAATATAGTACTAGTGTGATACTAATATATAATACCATGCACTATGGAGATAGTATTATACACTAGTATCATATGCATGATACTAGTAGTATGATACTACCACTATGACCAGCCTTAGGTATGTATATACTACTACAAGTTACTCCCCACTAAATTGCAAATTTGCAAAACAAAGGTGGAGAGCACTGCTACTGGAGGACGTGCGTCTAAAGTTGTTGCCGTGTCGATCAGCCCTTGAGGTACTGCAGGAGGTGTTGAGTCTATCGGACGACGAAAAACTATTGTCAATCTCACTTCTGTGGAACCGGTGGCATGAGAGAAATAAGGGAAATCACGGCGAAAACCATCAGAGTGTGGATAACTTTCAGTTTAATGTGCGAAGACATGTTGAAGAATGGAAAATCTACCTGAAAAACATATGATGGTGGTTGTTAGTGAAGACAAAAGATGGGAAGCACCTCTAGTTGATGTTATCAAGATCAACCTAGATGCATCCTTCAAGGAGAAGACAAACAACGGTGGATGGGGTATCATTGGTCGTGACTGCACACGGGATATTTGTGTCGCTGCAGCTGGTCCGCTTCATATGATCAAGGACGCCATGCATGCAGAAGCTATGGCCCTCTCCAATGCCATTGATGTTGTTGATCAGTTGGATATGGGCAAGGTTATTTTTGAGACAGACTGCCTCAACCTAAAACAAGCAATGACGTCGTCAGACTACTCCTTCTCCTCCCACGGTATTTTAAATTCAGATGAACTTCCTAGAGGCTAGAGTAGTTTTTGTGCCTAGAGGGTGTAACAAGCCGGCTCATGAGCTTGCGGCTAAGGGTGCAGGTGGAGGTCCCGGAGACCATTCTATATGAACTACGAACTTCCCTAATGATGTAACATATTTTGTGACCGTCGATTATGCCGTGTTTTAATGGAATATGAGTGTTCCGTGTTAAAAAAAAGTTACTCCCCTCTATAACTAGTCTTATGGTGAGGAAGGCATCTGTCTTATTTATGTTCTTCATGAAGTCTAACAATACTTGATGTTCTCTTTTCTTGTAAGAAAAATATACTTCTGTGCAACCCATCTCTTGATAGTATTCAACTATGTACATACATGTTAGGCAGTATCATGTATATATGGAAACAAGTTGTGCCTTGCAATCTTGATAGTACGAAGTATTTTGGTAGGTTTATTTTCTTAGTTAATTGGTTGAGTTGTTCGCCATATTTTCATAATTTGTTCGAGAGTTGGTCAACACAACATTGGTTAATTGCTTAGACAGCTCCAAATTACGATAAAGTTCGAGAAATCGGTTGAACGTTGTGGTTTGCAAACAACTGTTAAAGAAGTATGGAAAGGTGGTCGAAAATGAGAAATGTATTAATTTCCCGGGATATGCTTGGCTCACTCAACGGATCACGAGGCAATGAGGTATTTAATTTTCTGAACAATGACCGGAGGTGACAATAACAATATCCCATTCAAGGGCACTTGATAAACGCATGTCATCTACTAGTAACCTAAATTAATGTTAGCATTATGTATCAACCCTAAAACCTAATTATCCATACCCTCGAATTACTATTACGGTTCCTATTAATGATCTATATTTTTTGTGTTTGCAAAGTTTTATTTGATGCTCTGCTTTTCTCCTTAGCATCATATTATGTTTCACATAATGTCTGGAGACTTGAAATCTGTGATAATTATGGGTTATTCCGTGGAAAGATTGCAAACTCACGGTAGGACATGCCACATGTATCATACGTGACCAAGTTTTTGTTTTTGGGGGTGCAATATATGATGGTCATCATTGGTTTTCTTGCTATCTGTACTTTTTTGTTGTGCACAAAGCAGTGGATCGATACACTTGTTGAGACTGATGATAGTAGAGATTGACTGTTCACCGATTAATTCTGCAAAAGTTTTATGCTGGATATAATGGTTCTTCGTCCACAGCGTGTACTTCATCAATTAGGTAAATGAATTACGAAGCAGGCGGGGAAGAAAAAGGCAAGGTTGACCAGTAAGTTCAGCATCCCATGTTTTTTTTAACGGTAAAAGGGCCTAGAAGACCCCGGAAGTTGTATTAGAGAACACCTGGCAGGTATAAATTGCAAAGAGGCCCTTAGCAACAAGCACACTAGGAACCCCAGAAATCAAAGATAAGGGCCTCCTTATTACAAACAGCACCCTAGGACAAAAAGATAAAACACAATCAAGTCCTTGAGTGCCTCCGCTACCATTCTCCGGCGACCTCCAGCCGACGGAATCGGCGAGGTCGTGGAGGTTTCTTGCTCGTGACACTCCCCAAGCCGGAGAAGAAGCAAAGTCGCCGACCATCTCGCTCTCTCCGGGGACAAACCACTTGTCAAGGGCGTGACATCGTGCTTCGGCATAGTGCTTTAGAGAAGGGCCTCCCGTGGAGGTTAAAACCCTAGGTCGCCTTTCGACCAGAACGGGCGGCGGCCCGGTAGCATCGCCGCTACCAAAGGACCACCGCGAAGAAGAACTCGTGGGTGCAGCTTCAACCGACCTTGGCGTCGTCATTGGCTTCAAACTTTTCCCCTTCCATCCCTCGCCACCACGACAGGCCAAGGAAGGGCACATAAATTGTCCCGTCGACACCGCCGAAAGGTCCACGAGCTTTATGCCCGAGCCACCGAAGCCTCCTCTCCCACCGCAGGCTCCAACCACTGGAGCATGATGGAGGAGAAGGCCAGGTGACCTCCCGACGCCACTCGTCCACGCAGGAGTAACTCGGAGGCGGCGTGAGAGGCTGGCGCCCTACAGAAACTGGCTCACTCCCCCGCCGCCACGGTCGGCCAGAGTAAGCACCAGATCTAAGGACAATAACATCCCGCCCACGACCCAAGCAGCTTTACGAAAGGTGGCGTTGCTCGCCACCGACGCCTCCCACCCACCATGGACAAGAGGCTCAACGCTGAACCCTAGATCATCGGAGATCTGGCTGCAGAGATCCCTAACGCCGCCACCAACTACGGGCACGAAGCCCACACTCGGCATGAAGCCACAACTCCTACTCCTAGCTACTCCGACGCCACCTCCTCTCCAACTCTGACCGGCTAATCCGGCGGAGAGTCTTTGGAGCACCAAGATGATATGATTACACTATTCTTCGGTATTTGCCATTTTTCTTAATTATTAATGAAGAAAAGTAAAAATTTACAAGTTCTTATGCCATCGAGACTTACATTCTACATCATAGTATATTCCAAAAATTATAAAAATCAACTCCACGTAGAATAGCTTAATCTTATGTATCGATCCACTACTAGCCCCGATAGGGGTATCGTAGGTACTATTATGCATGTCATGTTGACAAAATTCTGACGTGACATGCTAATTAATGATGAAAAATGTTGTGTTGGTATCATAATACGTAGAACTAGAAAAATTAATCTTAAATAAATCTTGTATAGAATTTTGCATTGAGATTCTACAAAACAATAAATATAATAAAATTATGATACTACTACATGATACTATGCATTGTAGAGATGGTATCATATACTAGTATCATATGCATGATACTACTATATGATACTCCCATTGACATGGGTATACCCTACAGCTACTCGAGCTTGGTATATACGGTCTAAATACGTAAAGGCCCACGGTGTCGCCAATGCCCAAATGAAGGATTCGAGTAACCTACGGACTCTCGATGGCTTGAAGAACAAGAAGAAGCTAAAGATAGAAAGTTTGAAGGGGAAAACCCTAAATTGTAACCGACTCGACCTGCTATCCGAGACCTAGCCTACCTATATAAAGGCTAGGAGGGGGCGGCGAGGAAGACACACGCAACCCTAGTTTCCACAACCCTCGCCAGATTGCATCTGCACACCATTGTAACCTTCGGTTCTTTCGATAATTCCATGAGCAGACAAGGAGGAGTAGGGATCTCTACGAGGCCTGAACCTGGGTAAATCTTTGTCTCCTGTGTGCTTGTTTGCTAGCCGATAGATGTCTCCAGCGCTCCCTCCTCCAAAACCCAAGTCCATAACAATGGGCATTGATGAGTTAAACCCTCGTCAATTGGCGCCGTCTGTGGGAATTGGGAGTGCTGATGTTGTGGCTTCTTCGGCCCCATCAACCGCTATCTACAACTCCGCAACAACGGAGATTCGCCAGCTCTTCGGCACGTTCGACTTCACCGTCCACACGCCGGCCACTCGCCCGGCCTTCGAGTCCGTAGGCGACGGAATCAGCCTGGCGATAGGGAGCTTTCGCTTCCAAGTCGGTCAGATGGGCACGCTACGCATGCCTAATCAGCCGACGGCACCATCGATTGCCCCAGCATCATGGTTCCCTCCATTGATCGGCAGCCTCAGTGAGCTGAACACCCCGACAACAGTCGAGAACACGGTCAGCGACAGCAGTCGCGACTCCGATCTGAGCGATCTAGCCACTAAAGATGGAACCTACGGTTCTGGATCTGAGAGTTGCGGAAGCAGAAGCTTCCCCAATCACTTCATGTGCACCGTCATCAACGCAGGCGATACCTCTGCCAATCATGACAATAGTGGCAATCGCGGTAATGAGACCGACCCGCCCAACGCCGGCAACGGTGGCAATCGCGGTAACGGAACCGACCCACCCAACGGCGGCAACGGTGGCAATGGTGGCAACGGCGGCAACGGTGTCAATCGCACTCCCGTCGATAATGGAGGAGCAGTCGAACCTCCAAGCATAATAAATGAGCAAACCGGCGAACGCGTCGTGATTAGGCTCAATGAGCAAGAATGGGCTCGCTGCCGCGAGGCCCTACGAGGCTCTCCTCTACCCTTCGGATCCCTGCAAGAACTACTGATGGGCTATCACTGGCTCCTGAAGGAAGAATTCAAGCGCCAACTACAAACAATCGCGCAACTCGAAGCGCGTAAAAAGGCAGCAGACGAATCGAGCCTTCGTCGCGCTGGGCTCTCCTCCCACGGAGGATCCTCCTCAAGGGGCAACGAGTACCTCGCCAAGAAGAGGCAAACTCGGATGGCCCATCTCACCGAGCAAGAACGCATAGAAGCTGCAAAAGTCCTCGACTTCAGCTCTATGACAGTCGACACATGGGGCAACGTGGTCCCCAAGACGCCGCATGCTGCGGTAACAGCGGCCACCATGTACCTCCTCAACAACCAGCCGCCAGCTGGAGATCCCCGAGCTGCCATGCACCGATCTACGATCGCGGTCTTGGGATTAATCGAGGACACTCTCGACAAGGAGCCAACACCAGACCCGAAGAAGGGCAAAGCGCTACTCCTCGCCCTTGTCCAGCGACGACAGTCACGACCTGTCTCGACGCTGCCGCTGACGGCGACATGACCGTGACTATGATGCGCGCGACGACCTTACGCAGCGCAAGATCGACAAATCAAGGGCACGACGTGCTCGGTCGACTGACACAAAAGAAGAAGATGTGGAGCTCTGCGGCGCCAGATGCTTCAGCAGATCCACCAGGCAGAAGCGAATGCCCAAAGGGTTTAAACTTCGATCGGAGAACCCGAAGTTTGATGGCTTACAAGACCCAAAGATCTGGCTGGAGGACCACATCTCCTCCGTCAGGCTCCACAGAGGCAGTCGAAGCACGACCATGCAATGCTTGCAGCTACAGCTGCAGGGCGCCGCCCGAGCATGGCTCAACAACCTTCCACGCGGATCTATTCGCAGTTGGGATGAGTTGGTTTACAGCTTTGTGCGCAATTTTAAAGGCACATACAAGCGGCCCGCATCAATCGAAGAGCTGAGATGTTGCCATCAAAGATCTGGCGAATCGCTGCGCTCCTACATTCAAAGGTGGTCCATCATCAAGAACTCCGCAGAGAACATCTCAGAGGATCGCGCGATTGACGCATTATACGGCGGTGTCCGCCGCCTAGAACTCAGGGAGGAGCTGGGCCGCTCAAAGCCCCAGACCATCGACCACCTGATGGAGATCGCAAATCGGTGGGCCGATGGAGAAGATTCGATGAAGAATCGCGTTCACTCCGATGAGGAGGCGGAACTCGAGCGCAGACGCGATCGCCGAGGTAAGCGCCACATGCGCATCTACGATGACCGCGACGATGTCAACATGGTCGCGGCTGGCTACGCCGACAGACGCGACGATAACCGCAACAGCGGATACCATAGCGGCGGATACCGCGACTCCGGGAAAACCACGCAAGTGTGGCAACACCGCACTCACGATGAGGCACCCGCAAACTCCATTGAGGACAAACTGTCCGGGCCATGGACGGTACACTTCTATATCGACAAGCATGATGGCAAGAAGAAGTCCAGCCACCTCCTCAAGGATTGCTGCGAGTTCCTCAAGCTACATGAGGGATTGGTTCGGATGAACCGCAATGTAGTCGAAAGAGGCTACAGAGCCACTCCAGGCGCCGTGGCACATGGCGCACCGCCACCACCACCTGGGCCACCCTCGAATGCAGCCGCACTGAACCAGCACCATGGAGGCGAACCGTACCCACGAGCCATGGGCACCATGATGATCCAAAAGGGACGCCCCTCCAATAGGGTGCAGAAGGCCATCACTCGCCAAGTCAACCTGGCCACACACTCGCCACCGTATACCACTGAGTACCTCAGTGGAAGCGAGTCCTGCATCACCTTTGACAAACGCGACCATCCGCCTTAGGTACCCCGTCCAGGCCATTGCCCCCTCGTACTCGAGGCGCAAATCAGAGGTTTCGACATGAGCCGCGTCTTCATGGACGGTGGGAGCGGCATCAACCTTATATTCGCGAGTACCTTGCGAGCAATGAGAATCCCTCTAACCTGCCTGGAAGCCTCGGACACAACGTTCCACGGCATCGTCCTAGGGAAAGGCGTATACCCCCTGGGCAAAATCAACCTCGACGTCATCTTCGGCATGCCAAAGAACTTCCGGCGCGAGCGCATCGACTGGCCCTCACAAAACCACTGCATCCTCGAGCGCGTCGCGTTCGCCAGGTTCATGGCAGTACCTCACTATGCCTACCTGCAGATGAAAATGTCAGGTCTCAATGGCGCCATCACGATCAACGGGAGCTTCGAGAGATATGACCGTTGCGACAGGGAATTCAACAGAATTTCCCAGTCCTTCGGCATGCAGGAGGAACTCGCGAGATTAAAGGAGTCGACAGATAACAGTCTGCCTCCGCTGAGACGGCCAAGCTCACCCGATCTCTCTTTTGACTCATCGGTGCACGCAAAGAAGGTACAGGTCCACCCATCGGATCCCGCCAAGACGGCTCTCATCGCCAACAACTTGAGTCTCGCATAGGAACTCGCGCTCGTGGAATTTCTCCGTGAGCACTGGGAAATTTTCTTCTGGTGTCCTGCGGACATGCCAGGAGTTCCCAGGGAATTCGCCGAGCACGCACTCAACGTCAACCCCGACGCAAGGCCAGTCAAACAAACAATTCGGCGATTGTCTGAGCCACGAGCGCAGGCAGTTGGAATGGAGATCAACAGACTCCTTGAAGCCAAGTTCATACGCGAGATCAAGGAAAGCACTTGGCTCACCAACACGGTGCTGGTACCAAAGAAAGACACGGATATCCTGCGGATGTGTGTGGACTTCACCTCTTTGAACAAGCACTGCCCAAAGGATCACTTCCCGTTGCCGCGCATCGACCAGATCATCGACTCCACCGCGGGATGCGAGCGCCTCTGCTTCCTCGACGCTTACTCAGGCTATAATCAGATTCGAATGAAGGAGGAAGACCAAGAGAAAACAACATTTACAACGCCCTTTGGTGTGTTCTGCTACAACACAATGCCCTTCGGGCTAAATAATGCGGGAGCCACCTACCAGCGGTGCATGCAGGCTTTCCTCAAGGAACAACTGGGCCGCAACATTCAAGTCTATGTCGACGACATAGTAATCAAGACCAAGGAGGAAGTCTCCCTAATCGACGATTTGCACGAAACCTTCGCCAACCTTGACCGCTACTGGATCAAGCTCAATCCGGACAAATGAGCCTTCGGCATACCATATGGGAAACTACTCGGGTATCTCATTTCCACGAGGGGAATCGAGGCAAACCCGAAGAAGATAAAAGCCATACTGGCCATGGAGAAGCCGAAAAACATAAGGGGCATTCAGCAGCTGGCTGGATGAATCGCGGCCCTCAGTCGATTCATCAGTCGGATGGGTGAAAAGGCGCTGCCCTTCTACCAGCTCCTCCGCAAAGCTGAAAAAATCGAGTGGACCAATGAAGCGCAACAAGCATTCGAAGACCTCAAGCGCCCGCTATCCACTTCGCTAGTGCTGGTGACCCCACGGGAAAGGGAACCACTCTTGTTGTATATCTCCGCCACCAACCAGGTGGTCAACACAGTGCTCGTCATCGAGTGAGCTGAGGAAAACAAGGTCCACGGCGTACAACGCCCAGTATACTACCTCAGCGAGGTCCTCACACCAACAAAACAGCGATACTCGCACTACCAGAAGCTAGCGCACGGTGTCTTCATGACCGCCCGGCGACTGCGCCATTACTTCCAGGAACACCCAATCGTGGTGGTCAACGATGCCCCGTTGGGGCATATCCTCAATAACCCCGACGCCACGGGGCGAGTCGCGCTTTGGGGAATAGAATTGTCTCCATGAGACATCACATATGAAAAGCACGACGCAATCAAGTCACAAGTTCTCCATGACTTCCTCGTGCACTGGATGGAGAACCAGCTCCTGGACAAACTAGACATGTCCTACCTCTAGACAATGCACTTCGACGGGTCCAAGCGGAAGGACGGAGCAGGCGCAGGTGTCATACTGACATCACCTCAAGGGGACAAGCTGAAGTATATCCTGCGAATGCAGTTCACAGCCTCCAACAACGAGGCTGAATATGAGGCCCTATTGCACGGGATGAGGATGGCAAAAGCCTGCGGCGCCAAGAGGCTCATCATATACGGCGACTCTAAGTTGGTCGTCAACCAAACGATGCATGGGTGCGACGCACTGAATGACAACATGATCGCGTCCACAACCTCTACGACACACTCGAAGGAGACTTCGACGGTTGCGAGCTGCGGCACGTAGGTCTCGAAAGCAACGAGGAGGCAAACACACTCGCCAACATAGGCTCTACCTGCGCCCCCATACCACCTGGGGTATTTCTCGAGCGCATCTGCGAACGCTCCATTAAGCCAAAGGCCGTAGAGAAGAAAACAAGCGCAGCAACGGACTCGGGGGCTACGCCACCCAGTGAGCCAATGACACTCGATGAAATGGAGCTGGACACAAGACTCGAGGGACCAATGAGCGTCATGATGATTGAGCAATCTTTGACGCAGCCGTACATCACGTACCTCCTCAGCAAGAAGCTACCGGACGATCCGACAGATGCACGGCACATCGTGCGGTGATCCAAGGTATTCGCTGTTATCAACGGCGAACTATATAAACGCAGCATCACAGCAGTACTCCAACGATGCGTCTCCATGGCCGATGGAAGAGCAGTTCTCCTCGACATCCATGAAGGGACCCGCGGGCACCACGCCGGCAGTCATGCCCTCGTTGCCAAAGCTCTACGAGCTGGATTCTACTGGCCTACGGCCATGCGCGATGCCAAGGATATCGTCCAAAAGTGCAACGCTTGCCAGCGATTCACGGACAAGCCGCACGCACCTGGCGCAGAGCTACGACCAATCCCATTGGCCTGGCCCTTCGCGCAATGGGGGCTCGACATGGTCGACAAACTTCCAAGGTCCTCACGAGTTGGCTACGTCTACCTCTTGGTCGCAGTCGACAAATTCACCAAGTGGATTGAGGCCATGCCAGTGACCAACCAATCAGGGCACATCGCAGTCAAGTTCTTTGAGTCCATCGTCTACCGCTTCGGAGTGCCGCACAGCATCATCACCGACAACGGGACGAACTTCACATCCAAGGAGTTCCAAGAATTCTGCGAGAACCTGGGGATCAACATCAGCTACGCCTCAGTAGCGCATCCACAGACGAACGGTCAGGTGGAAAAAGCAAATGGGCTCGTTTGCGGCGGCATCAAGAAGCGACTCCTCCGGCCACTCGAACAAGCCGCGGGTTGCTGGCCGGACGAACTGCAATCCATACTCTGGAGCCTACGCACAACTCCAACAGCGCCACGGGCTACACGCCATTCTTTATGGTGCACGGAGCCGAAGCAGTGCTACCCGCCGAGGTACGGTACAAGGCGCCGTGCATGGTCGCTTACAGCGAACAAGAGTCATCCCTCGCACTCGAAGACTCCGTCGACCTCCTTGACGAGGCAAGGGAAATCGCCGCGGAAAGATCCATGATCTACCAGCAGAACCTGCGCAACTACCACAGTAGGAGGCTTCGCCCCAGATCCTTCGTCGAAGGCGACCTGGTCCTGCGACTGAAGCAGTAGAGGCATCTCAAGCTCGAGTCCCCCTGGGAAGGACCGTACGTTATTACAGAAGTAATCCCAGATGGCGCCTATCGCCTTCAAGATTTAGAGACAGGAGTCGCATACTCCAACCCCTAGAACGTCGCACAGCTGCGATACTTCTACCCCTAGTCGTTTTTACTTTTTACATTGCAAATAAGGCTACTCAGCCAAGGCTACTTAGCCACACATTGTACCTCGCACTGTTCTTCAAATAAATAAAGCTAAGTGCCCCAAAACTCTGTATTCTCCTTTACTTTTCCATTTTATCTACTCGGGGGCTGCGCCACCCTATATACATCTGTTCTTCGAACCAAAACGCGATATCCTGAGTAGCTGGTACATCAATCAAAACCCTTAACACAACATCAACCCAGCTGCAACGCACCTGACAGGTTGACAAGGGACCGAGATAAGAGCATGGCCAGGCTAACGAAAAGGACTCGCATAGTGCAACACACTCCATGCTAACAAAGCTCTTTATGCATATTCGACAATAAATTATTTACAACATTTATACGCATTTTACAACACAAGTACACTTATGTGCAGGATACAAACTAAACTACTACTACATCAAGAGAACGTTTGTTTGTTCCTCAAAGAAGTCGACAATCTCTTCTACTGGGTGATCCACCGCTCGGTAGTGCGGCACCATATTCTAGGCAGAATCTGCTGGTGGTACAGGCGGCCCAGATGCGATTGCCGCAACATCTACGTCAGGCATGTGCAGTTGTACCAACGATAGAGCAGCCTTGGCACCAGCCACCAACTGTTGCCTCACGCACTCGCGAACTGAGGACAGATCTTGAAACTTGGCAAGGAGCGCCAGCAGGCTCGATGGAGTAACATCCAGCGGAAACATCGTCCGATAAATGTTCTTCAAACATGACTGTGATTTCTTCAGAAAGTGCAGCACTCGCGACGCGCGATCTTGTAGGGTCGCCAGCGCAATCGCACGATCATGATCTACCCAGAAGTATCCACTCTCTTGAAGTTTCTCCTGGGTGAGACCATGCATACGAATGGCAATTCTATCATTCTCATCCTGCGGATGACGCGCGCTGACAACTACATGAAGTAGCGAGCAGCAGCATAAGTACACCATAGCGAGTGACTACAAGGGAAAGACAAGAGCAACCAAACTAACACTTGAATTGGTCGCCCAGCTGCGTCACCTCGCCAAGCAGGTACTGCTCTCGGGCGGCGGCTTTCTCCGCCTTCGACTTCCACACATCCGCGTTACCGCGGAGCACGGGCAACTCAAGCTCCAACTGCTTCACGCGGTCACGCAGTCGCGAGAGCAGGGACAGTTCATCTACCCTGGAGCGCGGCGGTGCCAAAGTATCATCAAGAGGCGGCGAGTCCTGAGTTTCCCTCAAAGGATCACTCGATGAACCCTACCACAAGTCAAGATAGAAACAAATAAGACGACTAAATCAATACAAAGGCAAAAGGTTCAGATGCATTTCAAGACTAGCAAAAGTATCAGCAGATACACTCGCCAGCAGGCATGTTATTAACAAAGGACATAAGCTAAGTCAACTATTACAAAGACTACTAAGGAGAAACTGGCTTCTTTGACTTCGACGGCTTCGGGGGCTTCATCGAGTCCGTGGCAGTGTCAGATGCCACTGACTTTCCGCCAGCCCCTGATGCCGAAGCTTTCGCCGCCTTCTTGGCGCGTTGTAGCTCCTCAGAATACTTCGCAACAGTATTTATCAAATGATGCCCATATTTGCCACAGGCAGTCGCGAAAGGAGCGAAGATTACCTGCTGGCCATCCGTGCTAACAGGCATCGCCTTCGACACCGTGGCAAGATCAATCTCGACTCCGTGGGCCTGCACCATGGCAAGTGACATGGACGCGCCGGCCACGCGGAGTGAGTTCTTGAAACTGGAAGGCACACCTCTGGCGAGTGACTCCACCAGCTCGTCTATATTATCGACTAGCTCCGCCTTGGGCATCAGCTCCTCCCGAAGGCGACTAAGTACACCTTTGGCCTTAGAGAGCGTATCCTGCACGGCGGTGCTGTGGTCTTCGAATGCTGACAGTGCACCCACCAGAGCGTCATCGCGACGAAGGGCCTACGGGTTGAAGCTCAAATCGCCAGCATCTGTGCATAAATCCACACATGGACAAGACGTCAGCGCCACCGGCAAAAACATTCGAAGCAGAGAAGGGTAACGATATCCACAAGCAAAGTACTTGAGAGGGCCTTAGCAATTGAGAACAGTTGTTCTTCGAACAACTTCTCCCTGGCTGCAAAGAGGGCACGCAGATCCTCTTCACGCCTTTGCGCCTTATCACGCGCCACGATTGCCTCATCGTGACCCTTCACAGCCGTGGCGAGGGTTTTCTCCATGGTGGCAGCATTGCGCAGGAGGGCATTATGTTCAGCTACACGACAAACAAGAAGTTGACTATCAGTCGACTATATCAAAGGGGAAGAAGAAGAAGTGTAGAACGCTCACTCTCAACCACGCGATGACGCGTCTCCAACATCGCTTGCTGGCGGCCCATCGCAAGAACTTGCTCCGCCAAATGAGCGGCTTCCTTCACAAGGAGCTACCGTACAACAAAAGGATCAGCAGAAGCAATAAAGAACATCGACTGCAACATTACAAGAAGACAATCTACACTTACATGATCCTCCAATGACTCCGAAGATGTCTGCTGTACCGTCATCCAGGCATACATTCGATGCTCCCCTGCAGGAGGAGAACTGGAAGAGTTGTGCCCGGAGTGGGCCACCAATGGAGGGGAAGGAGCGCGCTCGACCTCTTTCTTGGCCCTTGAGGTCACGACTCCTGATTCTTTCAAAAAGTGGACGTCGCCAGAAGACGATGACGCCTCTTGACTGCAAGATAAAACCCACATCGAGAAAGGGCAAACTCAGAGACGAGCCAACAAGGGTGAAACAGAGAAGAACACGTAAACTAGAAAACTTACCAGTCCAACTTGTCAAAGTCAAAAGTGGCCTCCCCCGACTCTGACAAAGACTCCTTGGGCAATCGCATCTTGTTGCGAGAAGATGGTGCCACGGCGCTCATAGGAATAGCAGGTATCGGCGACTCCGCACCAACACCTGTACCTTCCGGAGTCGAAGGAGATGACGCATCAGAATCCTCGCTGCGCGAACGCTTGCGAGTATCCCGACTACCGGACTCGGGGGCTTCTTCCTCCACATCAGAGGGGACGGTCGACTCTGACTCGTCCTCTTCCAAGGCTTCGCGAGGAATAATCCCCTCAGGGAGAGGGGGCATACAAGGTGATACCGCCCAATCCTGCATACAGACAACAAATTCAGCAAAAAGTAAGTAAACAATAGAGAAGCAATCGACAAATTTAACTACTGCGTAGCACAACTATACCTCAGGAGGAGGGTTAGTAGCATCAAATGGAGGAACAACTGGCTCACTAGGGAGCACATCCTTGACGGTGTACTTGGTGACCAGTTGAACCCTCTTGTCTACCTCACTCGCGGACATGCAGTCGGCAGACACGCGAGTGGCATCATCAGCGCCAGCCCACTAAAACATGGGGTGGATTCTGGCCTGCAGGGCTGGACGCGACGGCGCAGCCAAGTGCGAATGAGAGCGCATCCTCCCTCCTCTTTTCCTATGCGACTCTCGAGGTCGCAGACGCACATGTACAGCACATCTGTCTCCGCGAACTCGCCAGGCATGACTACATTCTTCTAGGAGCGCATCCTCCTG
This sequence comes from Avena eriantha, assembly GCA_910589775.1. Classification (NCBI taxonomy): domain Eukaryota; kingdom Viridiplantae; phylum Streptophyta; class Magnoliopsida; order Poales; family Poaceae; genus Avena; species Avena eriantha. The sequence continues at coordinate 215,614,485 of OU342744.1, read as the reverse complement.
CACGACATCGCGGGATCGAAGGATGCGAGTCCGAAGTGCTCACCGTTAGCCTTCTCATCGCGGATGTAGAACCATTTGTCCCTCCACCCTTGGACGAACACCGTGAGCTTGATGTCGAAGTAGGTGGCGGATGGGTCGACGTGGATTCCGCAACCACCTACATCGTATACTAAAGAGCCAGATGCAGATTGGCACTTCAATTTAAAGAGGCGCTTGAAGAGGCTGAAGTGTGGCTCGATTCCGAGCCAGCACTCGCAGAGGGTAATGAAGCAAGAGATATGGAGGATAGAGTTCGGGGACAGCTGATGGAGCTGAAGCCTGTAGAAACAAAGGAGACCCCTAAAAAAGGGGTGAAGGGGCAAGGAGAGACCGCGAATGATGAATGCTAAAAACATCACTCGAAAACCAGCGGGAGGAGAAGGAATTGTCTCACCGCTAGGGACGCGCGCGTCGGCGACTGCGGCGGGTAGTACTCCGTCTTGCCGAAGAAGACGGAGATCAGATGACTTGATGATGGAGGGGCGCCACGCACCATTCGTGACGCGGGTGCCTGCGGCCTTCTTCTTCCCGCCGGCGGCGGTGCTGGTGCCCGCAGCGGCGGAGCCGCCTTTCTTCTTCGCCACGGCAACGGTGGCCGCGGAATCAACCACATCGCCTCCTTTCTTCTTCCCCATTGCGCGACGGCGATGTGAGCAAGGGAAGTAGCTCGGAAACGAGCGGAGCTGGTCCAGTGTCGTGGAAGAAACGAGCGCAGAGAAAGCAGAGGAGCAGCGGCAATGGCGATGGAAGCAAAGGATGAATGAGAGAAGATGAGAAAATTACCGTCGCAACGCCGCTACTTAACCCCTGGAAGATGCAATCCAACGGCTCAAAAAAACCCTACTGGACGCGTGGCAATCATCGTGTCGAACACGTGGAGGAGTGGAAGCACGAATCGTCCCTCCACTACTCCCGTTATGCACGGAAATTGAGGAGACGCAGTTAAAATAAAAGATTACGCAAGCCCAGTCAAATCAAAGTTAGAGAGTGGGACCCACTGCTTGTCACGTCCCGTCAAACTCGCTCACGCGGGCAACTGAGGTCATGAAATCGTCAGCACTGACGTCATCAAAGCTATGCAGCAGAGGACTTCCACTACTTTAGTCCTTGCTCGAGTCTTCGACTCCACCAAGCACTCGGGGGCTACTCCCATAGGGAGCGCTGGTCGCGCACCCTATGATTTTTCTCTTCTTTTTGCAGGAACATGGACAATCAAAGGTAAACCCAACCGCTCGAAATACGGTTCGACTATGGACATGGGTTACTCCCATAGGGAGCGCCGGAAACAAATTCGACTGAAACTAGTTAGCAAAAGACGACAGCAGTCGCAAAAGTTCTTTAGTCCCTGTGACGAGGGTTTAACTCATCAATGCCCATTGTTATGGAGTTGGGTTTTGGAGAAGAGATGAGCGCTGGAGATCTCGGTATGGCTAGCAAACAAGCACACATGGACGCAAGGTTTACCCAGGTTCAGGCTTCGTAGAGGACCCTACCCCTGCTTGTCTGCTCTTGATTGATGATGATTCGAAGGATTACAATGTCGCCGATGGCGGTGTATGCGCAAATTGGATCTGGCATATGTCTAGATCAATTGTCTATTGTGGCGATCTATTGTAGGAGTCGTGATGTCTAGATCTATTGTGGCGTAGCGTCTCCTCCTCGTTGGACCCTCCTAGCCTTTATATATGGGGAGGCTAGGTCTCAGGTACCAATACGAGTTGGTTATAAGTTAGATTAGAACTCTAGTCTTGAGCTTTCCTTGTCGTGTATGTTTTGGGAGTCCGTGTCCATATGGGCTTCATACCACTCGAACCGTCATAGGCGTCATGGACCTTGGCAATTCGTCGAGTGGGCCTTCCGTCGAGCCGCACCAGGTAGGTTGTAGTCGAGTGCCTATTGGGCATATCCATGTCAGTAGCCCCCGAGTGTCCATGTGAATCGTAGATTCGGATGGAGACTCGGAAGTATTAAGTCTTGCATTAGGATGTCGGAGTCGACAATTATGTCGAGTGCAAAGCACCTCACCCGGAAGTTCATCGGGTCAGTCGAATTTAAAGTAGTTCATAGGGATGATGGTAAACGTGCCTGATGCGCTCGATGGACCGGGACCAGTTAATTACTCTAGGGCAAACACAACGCTACCTACTCAAACTCGAGTTCCCAGACTCGAATTCAGAAAGTGCTGGCGTAATTCGAGTCATGCCACGGAGGCCTTACAGTAGTCGAATTCCAGTGTATGGGTGTGAGCAATCGACGCGTCCGTCAAGGCATATTCATCGTACCTGCAGGCATGGATATATCTCTGGTAGTGCACAGCAGATGCGTTGCCAGGCCTTATTCAGGTCTTATCTTCACGCTGTAAGCGCGGCATCTGAATTTTGTCATCGCGGAGATGATTCGGGTGGCCCAGGAGACGTAATCTCTTTGTGGGGAAAATATGAGGCGGAGTCGCCATTGCATTCGAGTGTGGATATTATCAACACATAGTACGATGTACAAGGAAAAATAATGATAGTGTGCGCGACCAGCGCTCCCTATGGGAGTAGCCCCCGAGTGCCTGGTTGAGTCGAAGACTCAGGCAGGGACTAAAGAAATTTTACGACTGCTATCATCTTTTGTTGCTTGTTTCAGTCGAATATGCTTTCAGCGCTCCCTATGGGAGTAACCCGAAGCCCACAATCGAATCGTAGATTCGAGTGAAGGGTTTTCATAATGCTTGAATATCTTCACAAATTTCTTCGGATGCGTGACCAACGCTCCCTATGGGAGTAGCCCCCGAGTCCTTATTCGAATCGTGGATTCGAGTGAGGACTCAGAGCATGTCACTCGAGGATCTTGTATATGCGCGACCAGCGCTCCAGTTTGGAGTAGCCCCCGAGTGTCTGGCGGAGTCGTAGACTCGGGCAGAGACTCGAGAATTGTATCTTGCAGTCGTAGTCGAAAATGACGCGAGGAGAAACCACTGACCCAGAAGTACATCGAGTCAGCATCTCACGCATAAGGAGAAAGAGTCGACGATGTTGTTGGAGTCGATGTAGCGGAGTCATGCGGTGATTAGCCATGTGAGTCGACAATGCGGATGGAGTCAATGTAGTCACTTCTGTCGGGTGCGTGGCCAATGTCGCGTGTGTGTCGCATCAAGCAATGCAACCATCCGAGGAGGGACTCGACTCGGGTCTTTTGAGTGTATGGCGTAGTCATTTATTTTTTGACTCCTGTTGGAGGATCCAATAGAATAGCTCGATGCAGTCGACATCCTTGTAAGCTGCATAAAACATTAAGAATTGTGAAGTACCTGTATCTTGTAAAGGATATTTGCCTATCAACTTGTGAAGTAAAATTCTGGTGCCAATCGAATCAACACTTTTGCACTGTATGCTAGGCCTTTTCGTTAGCCTGATTACCCTCTCAATACCTTGCCGAGATACTCGGAGTTCAAGGATTCGACGATCAGGCAGGATCAGCTACTCGGACTGTCGCGTATGAGGTACTCGAGTGCGTAGAGTCGATGGCACATTAGGTTACTCGAAGAGGACACAACCCCCGAGTGTTTCGAGTGCGAGTTAAAAAAGGAAATCAACTCTAAGTAGAGGGAAACTTAGCTTTAGTGGTATTTGTCATGGATAGAGTCGACGCGGTAGCGGGTCATGCGCGGACGTGGTCGACGCGGCGAACCACAGTCATAGCACGACGGGTTTCCGGAGTTGATGGTGGTAGCGAGTTTCGCATCCGAAGATTGCCACAGTTAAAGATCGCACCGGGTCGCTGCATCCGAAGGATATATCGGGTCATCGCAGCCAAAAGCCGCATCGGGTTAACGGTGCTGAGGGAGCCCCCGAGTCGAACACCACACAGGGTCACCGCAGCCGAAAGCCGCGGCTAGTCGTCGAAGCGGAGGGAGCCCCCGAGCCCCCAAGTCGTCGGAGCCGAAGATCATATAGGATGATCGGAGTCGAAGGAGCCCCGATTCGCGGTTGCTGAAGCCGATGCGACCGGTCGTTGCAATCAAAGATCGCATTGGGTTGCCGCATCCGAAGGATGTAGCGAGTCACCGCAGTTGAAGACCGTAGAGGATCGTCGGAGTCGCAAACTGCAACAGGTCGATAGTCGCGAGTTGAATGACCAAGTGGGCGCAACCCCCAAGCATGGAGTTGAGGACCGAAGCGGGTTGCACGACAAAGTCAAAGGTTGTAACGGGTTGCCGCAACCGATGGAGGCAGCGTCTCACTAGAGTCGAAGGCCGCAATGAGTCGCTGGATCACCAATGCTGAGGGAATCCCCGAGTCGCTGGAGTTGATGACCGTAGCGGATCGCTGAAACCAAGGGCGGCAGCGGGTGGCTACAGCCGAAGACCGTGGCGGGTTGCTAGATTTTTGTTTAGAGGGAGTCGATGTGGTCGCGAGTGGCGCGGCGGACACGAATTGAACATGGCGGTAGCTAAAGTAGTCGATGTTGATCGTCTGTCCGATTTGTGGACTGCGCATTGCATCATAATTCCATCTTTTTTCTTTGATTCACAACGCGGAAAGAGCGCTGGGGTATGTCGTCTGCCGGTGAACAACTCAGCAGCTGCGGTGGCCGCATGACTTGCCCCGTATCAATTTGACTGATATACATGTCTTATTAGAACTTGATTTGCCGGTGCAAACTGTATCCTCAAATTCGTTTCGGTTTGCCGTGACCAGGTGAAGTCAGCACGTGGAGTAGCACTCTCCATGTCATGCAATTGCTCTTGTCCAAATCGCTTATCTTTCTTCAAAATTGATTCCTTGGACTAATCTATCCAGAATAGTAGAGTTGTAATCTTTTTCTCACAGCTTGGTACGTGGCCTAGACCAGCTCCTGGTACGTGGCCTAGACCAGCTCCTAGACCAGAGCTGAATCGAACTCAACCCCTGTTGTGCACGTACAAGTCGGAGTGCTTCTTCTGTAGTTTCCATCTTCTATTGATCCACACGTATTCAACTTGGATTGTCTTTTCGGAGTCTGACCCGGTCGGCAGGCTGGTCGTTGTCATGTCGCAGACTGAGTCCCGCCGTTTTCCATACAAAGCATCAATCATGTTGAGTACCAACTCGATGAGTCAGCAAGAGTAGTTTTTTTACTAATCCTGACGGACCACAATTTGGATAGCTTTGGATTGTTCCTCGAGTCCCAAGCTCGTGCGGGTGAAGATCAAATAGGCCGCTGCGAGTTGACGTAGATGACCGTGATGAAGCGGATGAACACGAGTTGTCGAGGGAGTCGAAGTATATCCGCTCCGCAGAAGTTGTCGAGTCATAGATTGTTGATGATGGGGCCGTCAAGATTGGAACATCAGTGCTCCCAGTTCCCACAGACGGCGCCAATTGATGAGGGTTTAACTCATCAATGCCCATTGTTATGGACTTGGGTTTTGGAGAAGAGAAGAGCGCTGGAGATCTCGGTACGGCTAGCAAACAAGCACACAGGGACGCAAGGTTTACCCAGGTTCAGGCCTCGTAGAGGACCCTACTCCTGCTTGTCTGCTCTTGATTGATGATGATCCAAAGGATTACAATGTCGCTGATGGCGGTGTATGCGCAGATTGGATCTGGCGTATGTCTAGATCTATTGTCTACTGTGGCGATCTATTATAGGAGTCGCGATGTCTAGATATATTGTGGCGTAGCGTCTCCTCCTCGTTGGACCCTCCTAGCCTTTATATAAGGGGAGGTTAGATCTCAGGTACCAATACGAGTTGGTTACAAGTTAGATTAGAACTCTAGTCTTGAGCTTTCCTTGTCGTGTACGTTTTGGGAGTCCGTGTCCATATGGGCTTCATACCACTTGAACCGTCATAGGCGTCATGGACCTTGGCAATTCGTCAAGTGGACCTTCCGTCGAGCCGCACCAGATAAGTTGTAGTCGAGTGCCTATTGGGCATACCCATGTCACCCTGCCTGAGTATTCGACTCAACCAGGCACTCGGGGGCTACTCCCATAGGGAGCGCTGGTCGCGCACCCTATGATTATTTGTAAAAAAACTGTGTGTTGATAACATCCACACTCGAAGCTCATGGCGACACTGCCTCATAATTTTTCCCTACAAAGAGACTGCGTCTCCTGGGTCACCCGAATCGTCTCCGCGATGATAAAATTCGGATGCCGCGCTTACAGCGTGATGGTAAGACCTGAATAAGGCCCGGCAACGCATTAGCTGCGCACTACCAGAAATGTATCCGTGCCTACAGGTATGATGAACATGCCTCGACGGACGCGTCGAGTGCTCACACCCATATAACTGGAATTCGACTCCTGTAAGACCACCGCGGCTTGAGTCAAATTACACCAACACTTTTCCGGATTCGAGTCCGGGGACTCGAGTTTGAGTAGATTGCGTTGTTTCACCCTAAGGTGGTTAACTGATACCGATACTTCGGTTATATCAGGCACGTACATCTACAATCCCTATGATACAAACAAAGCAGTCGAAAATATACTCATTCATGCACTCGAAAGACTTCAAAAAGTCCCCAGTCGAATCTGCGATTCCACTGGACACTCGGGGGCTACTGACATGGGTATACCCTACAGGTACTCGAGCTTGGTATATACGGTCTAAATACGTAAAGGCCCACGGTGTCGCCAAGGCCCAAATGAAGGACTCGAGTAATCTACGGACTCTCGATGGCTTGAATAACAAGAAGAAGCCAAAGATAGAAAGTTTGAAGGGGAAAACCCTAACTTGTAACCGACTCGACCTGCTATCCGAGACCTAGCCTATCTATATAGAGGCTAGGAGGGGGCGGCGAGGAAGACATACGCAACCCTGGTTTCCATAACCCTCGCCAGATTGCATCTGCGCACCATTGTAACCTTCGTTTTCTTCGATAATTCCACGAGCAGACAAACAGGAGTAGGGATCTCTACGAGGCCTGAACCTGGGTAAATCTTTGTTCCATGTGTGTTTGTTCGCTAGCCGATAGATTTCTCCAGCATTCCCTTTTTCTCCAAAACCCAGGTCCATAATAATGAACGTTGATGAGTTAAACCCTCGTCACCCATTGTGACTAGTCTGATGTCCCACTGTTTTTCAGAGGCAACAAGTGGCTGAAAATTTGGCAAAGAGGGGACAAAGAACTTCCATCGTGCAAAACCATGCGCCGCGATGTGTGTCAGCGTGCGTGACGGCGCCTGTGAGTTACGCTTACCGCCTCGTTGTTCCGGCCGCCGGGCGTCAGGTCCACGAGTTTCGAGGTAGTGCGCACCCGGGCGGCACGTGGGATACGACAACAGCTGCCTTTCCGGCTGCGATGGGGCCAATTGATTCGGTCAACTGAAGCAGTTCCCTTGGCGGCTCGGTTCACGACTTTCTCTACTCCTCAAGATCAAGTTAACCTCTGCAACTGCAAGATTATTAAATGAGCCTTGTGTCACGCGTGTGATGATGAGTACAGTCTACAGTTGCAACTAGCACGATCCACAACGTGCGGTTTCAAGCGGCACGACGTGTCGCCGCGCGTCGGCAAGTTGCGTGCGGCAGTTCGAGCGCGGCCGCGGCCTGGTTTCGCGAGCAGGTCTCCGTTGTATGCCGACTTCCGGCCTACGAGGGCAGCGAAGCAATATCAATCTCGGACTGATTGAGAGCGAGCGGTGCCTCGTTAATTCTCCGAACACTACCACTTGTACAACTCAACTGGGCGCGACGTCTGAGGCTAGTACTGCAGGCAACCACGGGCAGACACGTGTTTTCACTTCTGATTATTGATCAAGTGGCAACCCGAACTACTACTTCTTGTGATCAATACAATCTTGGAGAAACGAAAATTGATCTATGCATAGTGCTTTTCCCATAGAAACATCATAGTGAGAAGATATCACCAGGGCAGCAGATTGCGGCACGTTTGGAGTTTGGTAGGCTGCGCGAAGTCCAGCCAGGCTCCTAGGACAAGAAAAGGGCCTGATCGGATGGCTGAGCCAGCTTCATGTTGTGGCCAGCGCGCCGCACAAAGCACTCCCCGTCCAGGCCCACTAGAAACCACCGAATCGGCGGTTTTAGTGAAGCCAGGTCCGGGAGAGCGCAAAAGCCACGCGGTGGGAAGGAGCGATAGAGCCACCGCCCACTTTCCGCCCGCTCACTCTCCCTCCTGCCAATCTCGTCCACCACCATCTCACCGGCGGCAAATCTCCGGCAAAAATCTCTCAAGGCCGAGTCCTACAGTCGCCATGCCTAGATGGAATAAAGGCGAGAGCTCGACCTAGTCGTATCAAGGGGTAAGTTCAGTTTTCCCCTAATTCCTTCAAAGTGTTAGAGTTTGCTGTCGATTTGTGAATTTCTAGTTTTTCCTAGGCAAAAATCAATTTCATTGTAGTGCCATGGTTTTTAGGACCTCACGGATATGGACTATGTTCTAGACTACATTGAAGACCCTGCATTCTGTGGCAGGGTAGTGGATTGTTTCGAGGTGTGTCGCCTCCACAGGCATGAGCCTATCCAACATGTTTCATTTGAAGGAAGCAACACATGACGCATATTCTATCTATGTCAAGTGCAGAATGTAAGTTCTTAGGATTTGATCTGACTACTACTAGCTCATCCACTAGATCTGAGCATGTAATTATGCTTTGTAGGAAGTCTCGACCTATGCGTTTGTGGCTTGTTTGGATAAGGAATGGCTAGAACCAGTGAAAAATGCATTAGGATGACTCTGGGGCATGTACCATGACATCAACAGTGCAAGAATCGATAAGAGTATTCGGAATGTAAAGTTGATGAAGGAAATAGCTAATGAAAAGAACAAGATTCAGAAGAAGTACTAAAGTCTGTTAGTGGATGTGAGGAAATTCATGGATGAAACTGAGGAAAGTGTTATGGAAGAGAACTTTCCAGGATTAGGGGCACCTCTTCTAGGGCTGAGGAGGAATCAGTCGAGAAGAACATGGAGATAAATTTCGAGCAGACCGGTGCGTTGGATAATGAAGTGGATATGCTGAAGTAGGTGTAGAAAACTCAAGCGGAGATGGTGAAACTTAAGGAGAAGAAATGGGATGAGGAAATGCAGAGTTTGAATGTTGAAAATAATAAGCTATAGCACATGATCTTTGATATGCTCAAAACTAGTGAGGCTAACGAGAATAAGCTGAAGAAGATCAAGAAACTCTGTGATGATTGACTTCTTAATTCCAGTGTTGTTGTACGTATGTCCTAAAAACTTCTAGTAGTCGAATCTTCTCATGAGGTGGTATATAGTAACCCCTCATGTGATGGTGAACTGGTGATGGTGGTAGGATGACACCCACTTTTGATGTGGAGGTAGGTTAACCCCATGGTCATACGATGATGAACTTTGATCCCATTTTGCCAACTACCATGCATGCACATGTTCATGTTATGCTTGTGATATGTCTGTTTTGTTCCTGTTATGCTTGTGGTGTTCCTGATGTTGCGCTAGTGATGTTACTGATTTTCTTCTGATGTTCATGATGTTATGCTAGTGATGTTCGTGTTATGCTATGTGCTTGTGGTGTTCCTGATATTGTGCTTGTGATGTTCATGTTATGCTTGTGGTGTTCTTGATGTTATGCTTCGTGTGGTAAGCTCATCATATGTGGTACTTGGTAACCACATGCAAAACCATGTGGGCAAGCAAGCACCTTTCATTTTGTATTACCCACCCTATGAGAGTTTTGTGCATCCTACCAAACAAAATACGATTGATGTCCATCCTAAAAAACAAAAAACAATATGGATAACCAAACGAAAGAGACAAAATGGAGTTTACGCCGTTTTTCTATGGCCACACCCTCCAAGGGCTGCCCCTAGAGAGACGAGAAAAACCTACAGGCTACCAAACGCTATCTTGATCTCTATGTTGTCCTCTGCAACGTCACATCAAAAGGTGTGATTTTGATCTAGACTCCGAGATTTTAGAAAGAGTTGACATATACTTCCTCCTTTCCATAATAATAATAATATATATAGGTATATATATGTAAAAACAATATGAATATCTATAATATTGAACGTATAGAATATTAATATATATTTTATGACGGTTTAACAGTATTGATTTGAGATTATAAATGGTGTAGTTGATCAAAATTTAGAAAGTTTGACTTTAACCAAAAGCTACATCCTATTTTAGAAAGGAGAGGGAGTACTCTATGTCTCGTAATCTAAAATATTATTACTATAGTATGTCTAGACGTCACTAGAATAATGTCTGACGAGTTAGCAGGGTTATGATAACGTCTTGTATTATGGGAATTAGGATTAGTATATATAAATTCAGCAAAAACACAAAGATCCACTTATGTATGTGAGCAGATATCAAATACTCTAGCCCAAATGTTTGCAGGTTTTCAACGAACATTCATTTGATCCACGGTCTTCATTTTGGGAGAAGTGTGGTAATCTGTTTCATCTAACTTACCGAGTCTTCATAATAACCTACCGATTTATGATTTGAAGCCAAACCGTTAAAAGTATCTTCACATAGTTTTGTTTTCCACATAGTGTGTACCGTAGCTAGCTCCACAGGTCCATTTCAGCACCGCCGCACTCGTCATCCTCTAAGCTGTCCACGGCGGCCGGCGGCGGTTCCAAAAGCAGCCCCTGCGCCAGGCTCACGTAGTATGAATGTGCGTCCATACCGCCGAACACATCACCCTGCTGGATAATGACACCGTCCAAAGCCGCCCCTGTCGGCAGCGTAGGAAGAGGCGTGGACCTCGAGGAACACACAGTGGCATCCTCCGTCAACGGAGGCACCGGCGAAGCGCCTCCGGAGGCGGCGGCAGCTGCGCGTCTCGCGGCTACCCGGCGCTGGAAGTCCGTCACGGCCTCGTGGGCCGCGCGCTGTACATCCGACATGCCGAAGACCGGCGCGCCCGGCGGGACGTGGAGCAGCCACGCCGAGTCGGGAAAGTTGAGGCTGGCGGAGGGCCCGCGCAGCGCGAGCATAGCGGCGTCGTGCGCGCGCGCGGCCGCCTCGGCGGTGTCGAAGGTGCCGACCCAGATGCGCTCCCCACGGCTCCCCGGCACGCGCACCTCGCACACCCACCTCCCCGCGTTGCCGCGGCGGCGCACCCCGCGGAACACCGGGTGGCGCGTCTCCTGAAACTTGGTGCGCCCCGCGGGGCGCTTCGGCGGGGACGGCCAGCTTTCCGCCGTGCTCCTGCCCCAGGACGTCGAGGAGGAGCCGCTGCTCGATTGCTCGGTGCTCCTCTGCATGGACGGCGCCGCCGTCGCTCGCTGCCTAGCGGGGTAGCGGCTAGCGCTTCGATCGTGTTTTGTGGTTCGCTACTAGCTCTAGTTCCGTGTGGAGCATGGAGCAAGGAGCAAGGAGCCAAGAGAGTATATATAGGTTGCCTAATTTGCTGCCGTCTCGTCTTGTGTGATCCGGACTCAGACTTGTGTAAGAATGACGTAGGCGGTGATCGATTGCTTAGTTGCGCCGGCCGCCCTAGGGATGTATGCAGTCACGAGAGGCTTTAAATTCTTCTTTCTTCACTAGCTAGTCGATCGCGTTTGACCTGGACAAACACGAACGAGACGTTGTATAACGATCGCAATATATCTTCACTAGTAGCTCCCATAAGGGCTAGCAGAATTGAACATCACTGCTTTCTACTCCCTCCGTTTCAAAATATAAGATGTTTTAGTTTTGTGAATAGAGTGTATCTATACCTCTTTTAGTGTCTAGGTTCATCTAAGTTTGGAGTGAACCTAGACACTACAAGAGGTCTAGATACACTCCTTTCATAAAACTAAAACATCTTATATTTTGAAACGGAGGGAGTACATCAGGGGCTTGTTTGGTTGCGCGTTGAAAGCTTTTTCCCACTTAAGTGGGCCTGCCCACGGTCGAAGGTCATTCGAGCCAACTTCTCTGCGCGCGAGGTGGGGAGACGTGGCACCGAGGTCGTGTGAGAGAGATGCCGACAGCTTGCCCGAGTTCGCGAAAAACGGCAGAAGAAATTTTCGGTCACCTCCCGCCGATTCACATCGGCTATTTGCCCCCTCCGCCTCACCACCAAATTCCGCGCCACCATTTCCACCATTCGAGCTCTTCATCCCGCGACGCTTCTTCACCGACAAGCAAGTAAGTGGCACAATCTACTTTGGCCGATGTAGGTCAGTGGCGGCGATAAGTCTTCTTCGTCCACGTCTTCGACATGCCGTCTTCCTCGTTCGACGTGCAAATCATTGCGAGTACCATCAAACCCTAGCTCTGGTAGCTTAGATCTAAGTAGATCTGAACGTTCTTTGGTAGGTCTGAGTATGCGAATGATGATCTTCATGATGTAGTCCTCATGCCTTGGTAGATGCATATTGTTGTTGTTTGGTTAAGTTTAATGATCTTCATTTATGTGCACTCCATGTATGAGTGTATAGTAGTACTAAGATTGGTTCTACACAGTGCAGTTCTCCTCCTTATACCAGCAATCCACTCAGACATGACATCATGCAGTGAAGAGCATTGAATCTTTACCCAAGCATGCATTGTTCTTGTATGCCTTGTTAGTATGTTTGTAGGAGTAGATATGTTGTTGTAGATCAGATGATATGTTGCTAGATGCACTGTCTTTGTTGACATTTGTATACATGCATTGTTCTTGTTCGCACTTGTACACCTTGTTAGTATGTTAGTATGTTCACTTGCTACTTTGATTTATGATATAGGAGAAGTCTAACTCCGTTGATATGTCGTCAACATCAGATCATGACTCCACACGGTGCTTTAAACACGCAATCAGATTCTTTCTCACCATCTATGGGGCTGCGTAACGACTTCACACTGGGTTTGATGGATGCAAATAAGGTGTTTACTGATGACAATTTGTTTTTCCCAGACTCTAATTGATGAGGGTTTAACTCATCAATGCCCATCTAGTTGATGAGGGTTTAACTCATCAATGCCCATTGTTATGGACTTGGGTTTTAGAGAAAGAGGGAGCGCTGGAGACATCTATCGGCTAGCAAACAAGCACACAGGGGACTCGAAGATTTACCCAGGTTCAGGCCTCGTAGAGGTCCCTACTCCTGCTTGTCTGCTCGTGGAATTATCGAAGGAATCGAGGATTACAATGATGCGCAGATGCAATCTGGCGAGGGTTGTGGAAACTAGGGTTGCGTGTGTCCTCCTCGCCGCCCCCTCCTAGCATTTATATAGATAGGCTAGGTCTCGGGTGACAGATCGAGTCGGTTACAGGTTAGGGTTTTCCCCTTTGAACTTTCTATCTTTAGCTTCTTGTTCTTCAAGCACTCGAGAGTCCGTAGGCTACTCGAGTTCTCTCTTTGGGCCTTGGCGACACCGTGGGCTTCGCCATATCTGGACCGTATATGCCAAACTCGAGTACCTGTAGGGTATACCCATGTTAGTAGCCCCCGAGTGTCCAGTGGAATCGCAGATTCGACTGGAGACTTTATGAAGCCTTTTGAGTGCATAAATGAGTATATTTTTCGGCTGCTTTGCCTGTGTCATAGGGATTGTTGATATGCGTGCCTGATTCATCCGATGTATCGGTATCAGTTAACTACCTTAGGGTAAAACAACGCAATCTACTCGAACTCGAGTCCTCGGACTCGAATCCAGAAAAGTGCTGGTGTAATTCGACTCAAGCCACAGAGGTCTTACAGGAGTTGAATTCCAGTGTACGGGTGTGAGCACTCGACGCGTTCGTCAAGGCATGTTCATCATGCCTATAGGCACGGTTATATTTCTGGTAGTGTGCAGCAAAATGCACTGCCAGGCCTTTATTCAGGTCTTATCTTCATGCTGCAAGCGCGACATCCGAATTTTGTCATCGCGGAGACGATTCGGGTGACCCAGGAGACGCAGTCTCTTTGTAGGGAAAAGTCGTGAGGCGGTGTCGCCGTAAGCTTCGAGTGTGGATGTTATCAACACACAGTACTTTGTTCAAATAATCATAGGGTGCGCGACCAGCGCTCCCTATGGGAGTAGCCCCCGAGTGCCTGGTTGAGTCAAAGACTTAGGCAGGGACTACAAACTTTTACGACTGCTATCATCTTTTGTTTGCTTGTTTCAGGCGAATTTGCTTCCAGCGCTCCCTATGGGAGTAACCCATGTCCATAGTCGAACCGTGTTTCGAGTGGTTGGGTTTGCTTTGATTGTCCATGTTCCTGCAAAAAGAAAAAAGGAAAAATCGCAGGGTGCGCGACCAGCGCTCCCTATGGGAGTAGCCCCCCGAGTGCTTGGTGGAGTCGAAGACTTGAGCAAGGATTAAAGTAATCGAAGTCTTCTGCTGCGTAGTTGTGATGACGTCAGTACTGACGATCCATGACCTCAGTTTCCCGCGTGAGCGAGTTTGACGGGACGTGACGAGCGGTGGGTACCATTCCCTGACTCTGATTTGACCGGACGTGCGTAATCTTTATTTTAACTGTGCCGCCTCGATTTCCGCGCGTAATGGGAATAGTGGGGGACGGTTCGCGCTTCAGGTTCTCCATGTGTCGAGCGCGATGAATGCCACGCGTCTGGTAGGGTTTTTCTTAGCCATTGGATTGCATCTTCCAGGGGGTTAAGTAGTTATGCGGCGACGGTGAATTTCTCATCTGCTTCTTTCATCCTTTGCCTCCATCGCCATTACCGCTGCTCCTCTACTTCCTTGATTTTCTTTCCTTTGTGGCTCTGGACCAGCTCCGCGTATTTCCCAGCTACTTCCTCTAGTCACATCGCCGCCGCGGAATGGGGAAGAAAAAGGGAGGTGCTGCGGCCGATTCCGCTGTTGCCGCCGCTGCTGGACGCCCCTTATGTTTTTCGGCTTCTCCATGGCCAATATAGCTTTTATTTCCTTCAGATTTGCCTCGATTCCCCTCGTGGAGATAAGGTACCCGAGTAGTTGCCCAGATGGTACACCGAAGGCGCACTTGTTCAGATTGAGCTTGATCCGGTAGCGATCGAGGTTGGCGAATGTTTCACGCAAATCGTCGATTAGTGAGGCTTCCTCTTTGGTCTTGATTACTATGTCGTCGACATAGACTTGAATGTTGCGACCGAGTTGGTTCTTGAGGCAAGCCTGCATGCACCGCTGGTAGGTGGCTCCTACGTTCTTTAGCCCGAAGGGCATTGTGTTGTAGCAGAACACACCGAAAGGCGTTTTAAATGCTGTTTTTTCTTGGTCTTCCTCCTTCATTCGAATCTGGTTATAGCCTGAGTAGGCGTCGAGGAAGCAGAGGCGCTCGCATCCCGCGGTGGAGTCGATGATCTGGTCGATTCGCGGTAGCGGGAAGTGATCTTTCGGACAATGCTTATTCAAAGAGGTGAAGTCCACGCACATCCGCATGATGTCCGTGTCCTTTTTTGGTACTAGCACCGTGTTGGCGAGCCAAGTGCTTTCCTTGATCTCGCGTATAAATTTGGCGTCGAGGAGTCTGTTGATCTCCATTCCAACTGCCTTTGCCCTTGGTTCATACAGTCGCCGAATTGTTTGTTTGACCAGCCTTGCGTCTGGATTGACATTGAGTGTATGCTCGGCGAATTCCCTGGGAACTCCTGGCATGTCCGCTGGACACCAGGCGAAAATTTCCTAGTGCTCACGGAGGAATTCGACGAGCGCGAGTTCCTATGTGGGACTCAAGTTGTTGGCGATGAGGGCCGTCTTGGCGGGGTCCGATGGGTGGACCTGGACTTTCTTCGTGTGCACTGATGAGTCGAAGGACAAGTCGGGTGAGCTTGGCCTGCTTAGGGGAGGCAGACTGTTGTCTGTCGACTCCTTTAGTCTCGCGAGTTCTTCCTGCATGCCGAAGGACTGGGAGATTCTTTTGAATTCCCTATCGCAACTGTCAGATCTCTCAAAGCTACCGTTGACTGTGATGACACCGTTAGGGCCTTGCATCTTCATCTGCAGATAGGCGTAGTGTGGTACCGCCATGAACCTAGCGAACGCGACATGTCCGAGGATGAAGTGGTACTGCGAGGGCCAGCCGACGACCTCGAAGTCGATGCGCTCATGTCGAAAGTTTTTCGGCGTGCCAAAGATGACGTCGAGGTTGATTTTGCCAAGGGGATACACACCCTTGCCTGGGACGATGCCGTGGAACGTTGTATCTGAGGCTTCTAAGCAAGTCAGAGGGATCCTCATTGCTCGCAAGGTACTCGCGAATATGAGGTTGATGTCGCTTCCACCGTCCATGAAGACGCGGCTCATGTCGAAGCCCTCTATTTGCGCCTCGAGTACGAGGGGACAATGGCCTGGGCGAGGTACTTGGGGCGGATGGTCGCGCTTATCGAAGGTGATGCATGACTCGCTTCCGTTGAGGTACTCAGTGGTAGATGGTGGTGAGTTTGTGGCCAAGTTGAGTTGGCGAGTGATGGCCTTCTGCACCCGATTCGAGGGGCACCCCTTTTGGATCATCATGGTACCCATGGCCCGTGGGTATGGTTCGCCTCCGTGGTGCTGGTCCGGTGCAGCTGCATTCGGGGGTGGCCCGGCTGGTGGTTGTGGAGCTCCATGTGCCACGGCGCCTGGGCGGCTCCGTAGCCCCTTTCGACTGCGCTACGGTTCATCCGAGCCAGTCCCTCGTGTAATTTGAGGAACTCGCGGCAGTCCTTGAGGAGGTGACTTGACTTCTTTTTTCCGTCATGCCTGTTGATGTAGAAGTGCATAGTGCACGGCCCGTACAGTTTGTCCTCAATGGTTGTTGTGGGTGCCTCATCGGGATTGCGGTGCTGCCACACTTGCGTGGTCTTTCCGGATTCGCCGTATCCGCCGCTGCGGTAGCCACTGTTGCGGTTGTCGTCGCGTCTGTCGGCGTAGCTGGCCGCGACCATGTTGACGTCGTCACGGTCATCGTAGATGCGCATGCGGTGTTTGCCTCAGCGATCGCGTCCGCGCTCGAGTTCTGCCTCATCATCAGAGTGAACGCGATTTTTCATCGAATCTTCTCCATCTGCCCAGCGATTCGCGATTTCCATCAGGTGATCGATGGTTTTGGGCTTTGAGCGGCCCAGTTCCTCCCTGAGCTCTATGCGACGTATGCCGCCGTTGAATGCGTCGATCGCGCAGTCTTCCGAGATGTTCTCTGCGGAGTTCTTGATGATGGACCACCTCTAGATGTAGGAGTGTAGTGATTGACCCGATCTTTGCTGGCAGCATCTCAACTCTTCGATTGATGCGGGGCGTTTGTATGTGCCCTTGAAGTTGCGCACGAAGCTGTAAACTAGATCTTCCTAACTGCGAATGGATCCGCGTGGGAGGTTGTTGAGCCATGCTCGGGCGGCGCCTTGCAGCTGTAGCTGCAGGCATTGCATAGCTGTACTTTGACTTCTACTGTGAAGCCTGACGGAGGAGATGTGGTCCTCCAACCAGATCTTCGGGTCCTGTAGGCCGTCAAACTTTGGGTTCTCGCTTAAACCCCTTGGGCATTCGCTTTTGCCTGATGGCCCTGCTGAAGCATCTAGCGCCACAGAGCTCCACATCTTCGTCTTCTGAGTCAGTCGATCGATCACGTCGCACCCTTGATTTGTCGATCTTGCGTTGCGTGAGGTCATCGCGCTCATCATAGTCGTGGTCGTGTCGCCGTGAGCGGCAATGTCGAGACAAATCGTGACTGTCGTCGCTAGATGAGGGTGAGGAGTAGCGTTTTGCCAAAGCTTTGCCTTTTTTCGGCTCTGGTGCTGGCTCTTTATCGAGGGCGGCCTCGATTAATCCCAGGCCTGCGATCGTAGATCGGTGCATGGCGGCTCGAGGATTTCCAGCTGGCGGCTGGTTGTTCAGGAGGTACATGGTGGCTGCCGTCACTGTAGCTTGTGGCGTCTTTGGAACCATGTTACCATGGGTGTCGACTGTCATAGAGCTGAAGTTGAGGACCTTTGCGGCTTCTATGCGTTCTTGTTCGGTGAGGTGGGCCATCCGGGATCGCCTCTTGTTTGCGATGTACTCGTTGCCCTTTGAGGAGGATCCTCCGTGGGAGGAGAGCCCAGCACGTCGAAGACTTGACTCATCCGCCGCCTTTTTGCGCGCCTCGAGTTGCGCGATTGTTTGCACTTGGTGCTTGAATTCTTCCTTCAGGAGCCAATGGTAGCCCATTAGCAGTTCTTGTGGAGATCCGAAGGGTAGAGGGTTGCTTCGGAAGGCCTCGCGGCAGCGAGCCCACTCTTGTTCGTTGAGCCTGATAACGACGCGTTCGCCTGTTTGCTCGTTTATTATGGTTGGGGGCTCGAATGTCCCTCCATTGTTGACGGGGGCGCCGTTTGGTGATGGTCCGCCGTTTGGCAGTGGTCCGCCGTTGGGTATGCCGCCGTTTGGCGGTGGTCCGCCATCGGGTGTGCTGCCGCCGCCCGTGTTGTCGAGATTGGCGGAGGTGTCGCCTGCGTTGATGACGGCGCACATGACGTGGTTGGGGAAGCTGCTGCTCCCGCAAATTTCAGATCCGGAACCGTAGGCTCCATCTTCAGTTGCCAGATCGCTCAGATCGGATTCGCGACTGCTGTCACTAACCTTATTCTCGACTGTTGTCGGGGCGTTGAGCTCACTGAGGGTGCCGATCGATGGAGGGAACCACGATGCTGGAGCAATCGATGGCACCGTCGGCTGGTCAGGCATTCGAAACGTGCCCATCTGACCAACTTGGAAGCGGAAGCTCCCGATTGCCAAGCTGATTCCATCGCCCACGGACTCGAAAGCCGGGCGAGTGGTCGGTGTGTGGACGGTGAAGTCAAACGCTCCGAAAAGCTGGCGAATCTCCGTTGTTGCGGAGTTGTAGATCGCAGTTGATGGGGCCGAAGAAGCCGTAACATCAGCACTCCCAGTTCCCACAGACGGCGCCAATTGACGAGGGTTTAACTCATCAATGCCCATTGTTATGGACTTGGGTTTTGGAGAAAGAGGGAGCGTTGGAGACATCTATCGGCTAGCAAACAAGCACACATGGGACTCGAAGATTACCCAGGTTCAGGCCTCGTAGAGGTCCCTATTCCTGCTTGTCTGCTCGTGGAATTATCGAAGGAATCGAGGATTACAATGATGCGCAGATGCAATCTGTCGAGGGTTGTGGAAACTAGGGTTGCATGTGACCTCCTCGCTGCCCCCTCCTAGCATTTATATAGATAGGCTAGGTCTCGGGTGACAGATCGAGTCGGTTACAGGTTAGGGTTTTCCCCTTTGAACTTTCTATCTTTAGCTTCTTGTTCTTTAAACACTCGAGAGTCCGTAGGTTACTCGAGTTTTCTCTTGGGCCTTGGCGACACCGTAGGCTTCGCCATATCTGGACCGTATATGCCAAACTCGAGTACCTGTAGGGTATACCCATGTCACTAATGCTTCTGTTTTGAGTGTACAAAATATAAACTATGAGAAATATTTGCAGACTCCTACAACTCGAATTACGCCCTCATACGGAGGTCTTAATTTAAAGGCGCCGATTTTCCTACCATCACCTCGCACGCCTACGGCAGCGGAGGTCATTGCTTATGGGGCAATTCCGGAGATGAGTTCACGAGGGATACGCTCGAGTGGACGCATCAGGGCCCAGCCGAACACCGACGACACCCAGCTGGACAGAGCGATGAAGATTGCTCAACAATGAGATGTGACAGGTACGACGCCTAGATCGAAATTTTCTATTAATTCTATTTTGGATCAGGATGTGGTAGATAGAGCGAGTAGGCTTGGTGTATCTCTGGGTGCTTCTCCTTCGGCCATTGCATCACCGGTTAAGGTTTTGAAAGAGGTGGAAAAGGAGATAGAGTTAATAATTTTGAATAAAAAGAACAGTGTTGATGGAAACGGCCCTCAAAACTTGTTCGTCTCTAAGGTCTCGGATTTATGTGAGGATTTGTCGGATGAGGAGGATGTTTTAACTGAGGATGATGATCATACGGATCCTGTCATCACGGACAAGAAAGCACCTCGCGCTCGTAAAAAGATCAACGTGGAAAAAAGTAGTTCGAAGGAATTCCCGACTTAAGAAGTTAAACAAGAAAAATACTAAAATGAAAGCATTCATTTGGAATAGTGAAGGAATTCGAGATACTGCTAAACATATCCTCATCCAAGAGAATATCCGATATCATGATTTAGATATTATAGCCTTGCTAGAAAATGGCCGAACTAATTTTTCGGCATCTTTTTTGAGAAAGCTCGCGGGGAGAGATTTTATTTGGTTCTTCCCACCTTCACATGGGAGGTCGGGAGAAATTTTAGTTGGTATAAATGCTGAAACACTGACAGTCACTCCGGTGATTTTTTAGTAAAGCTTGGCCTTCGATCTAAGAAAGATGGTTTTGAGTGGTCTTTTGTTGTAGTATACGGTGCGGCGCAAGATGACCATAAGGCAGCCTTTCTAGCTGAATTGGCTAGATTGTGTGACAATCCAAGAATTCCCATTCTTATTGGTGGAGACTTTAATATCATTCGATGTCCTGCTGAGAAAAACAATAGCAACTACAATGCCAAATGGCCATTTCTTTTTAATGCGATCATTGGGAGTTTGAATTTGAGAGAAATTATTATGTCAGGGAGACAATTTACTTGGGCAAGTCGTCGTGAGGTGCCCACCTATGAAAAACTTGATCATGTGTTGGCAAATGTAAGCTAGGAACATAAATTTTCGTTAGCATCGGTGAGGGCTTTGACTTGTACGGAGTCAGATCATACACCATTGCTTATTGACTTGGGTGAACAAGCTCACCTGGGCAATAAAGCTCATTTCTCTTTCGAGTTCGCTTGGCTATGGGAGGATGGTTTTTATGGCCTAATTAAAAGAGAGTGGGACTCGGTTCTCACTGGAGTCAGCCCTATTGATACTTGGTAAAAGAAGATACGACATCTTCGTCGCTTTCTCCGTGGTTGGGCAAAAAATAGAAGCGGAGTCTATAAAAAAGAAAGAGATAGATTAACGACTATTATTAGTGAACTTGATATTAAAGGGGAATCGATTCCCCTCACTCCGGCCGAACGGGGTGTACTTAGAAGGGCTAATGATAGTCTATTCAAAATTAGCAGAGAGGAAGAATCCAAATGGGCTCAGCGAGCCAAGGTCAAATTTCTGCAAGGTGGAAATAATCAAGGAAAAAATAGCGCGCTATAGCGTATGTTATAGCACGCTATAGCAAATTTGGAGCATCGACACTACGTCTAAGCTATTTTAGAGGCTATGTCACTAATTTTAAAATAGCACGCTAAATCACGCTATTTATCAAAACGTTGTAGCGTCGTTATAAATTTTAGGGCTGCAAAAAAGCCAAAAACTACACTCTATAGCTCATCAGTCCAAAAGGACAACACCATTCCCGAGTCATAGGCAAACCTAATCTCAATCCCTCACCAGATCGTTCATGTAGTCACCAAATCGGTGAGCGAGCGACGGTTGTGCTTCTCTAGTTCACGAGTGGAGATGACGGTTGCTTTCACATAAATTCTCCATCTGATTCTGAATAATAGTTCATGCTTTGTTGTTGTTAGGCTGCCTTACAACTATATAGTTCTCTATTCTTGACATGTTTATGGGTATGTGCTTCATATTGATGAGTGTGTGACAGTGTGATTCCTTTAAGTCATGGATTGGTCTTATTCTTGACTTTGTTATGCATGTAATTGTTCATGGATAAATTTTAGATGCTGAAATAATTTATGTTTAGACTAAATATATCATTATTTTTTCTTGACTTTGTTATGTATATAATTGTTCTTGGACAAATTTTAGATGCTAAAATAATTTATATTTACACTAAATATATCATTATTTTTTTGCAAACGCTATTTTACATAGCGTGTGCTATAACATGCTATAGCGTGTATAGCATCCTGGGAAGCCTGACACTAAATACCATAGCATGCTATTTTTTATCTTGGAAATAATACGAAGTATTTTCACCTCATGGAAAATGGTAGATATAGGAAAAAATGGATCCGTCAATTAGAACAAGACGAAGGGACAATCGTTGGCGAGGAAAATTTGAGAATTTACATTTCGAAATATTATAAGAAACTATTTGGGAAACCGACCGTGAATACTTTCTCTTTGAATAGTGATTTAATTGATCACATCACACATGTTCTGCGGAAGAGAACGTAATTCTTACCGCTGAATTCACTGAGCAAGAGGTGCTTGATGCTATCTCCTAAATGAAACATAATAAAGTATCGGGACCAGATGGTTTTCCGGCTGAATTTTACCGAACTTTCTGGAAAATAGTTAAACGTGACCTGATGGCACTGTTTGTACAGCTCCAGCAAGGCGAGTTACCGTTGTATAAACTCAATTTTGGAATCATTATGTTGATACCAAAAAAAGATAATACGGTACAAATATAACAATATAGACCTATATGCCTTCTAAATATAAGTTTCAAGATCTTTACAAAAGTTATTACAAATAGAATTACGGATATTGCCCCCAAGGTCATCAAACCTTCTCAAACGGCTTTTATGCCAGGCAGACATATACTTGAAGGAGTTGTAGTTCTGCACGAAACCATACATGAACTTCATCGGAAGAAAATGGATAGCGTTCTTGACGAGGGTTTAACTCATCAATACCCATTGTTATGGACTTAGGTTCGAGGAAGAGGGATGCATTGGAAGTCTCGATCGGCTAGCAAACAAGCACACATGGACGCAAGGTTTACCCAGGTTCAGGCCTCGTAGAGGACCCTACTCCTGCTTGTCTGCTCTTGATTGATGATGATCCGAAGGATTACAAGGTCGCCGATGGCGGTGTCGCATAGATTGGATCTGGTGTATGTCTAAATCTATTGTGTTCTATCTATTATGGCAATCGTAGTTCTATCTATTCCGTATTGTGGGAGTCGCGATTGCCTTCTCGTTGGACCCTCCTAGCCTTTATATATGGGGATCCTAGGTCTCAGGTACCAATACGAGTTGGTTACAAGTTAGATTCAAACTCTAGTCTTGAGGTTTCCTTGTCTTGTGCATTTGGGAGTCCGTGTCCATATGGGCTTCATACCACTCGAACCGTCATAGGCGTCATGGACCTTGGCAATTCGTCGAGTGGGCCTTCCATCAAGCCGCACCAGGTAGGCTGTAGTTGGGTGCCTATTGGGCATACCCATGTCAGTTCTCTTTAAAATTGATTTTGAGAAGGCATATGATAAAGTTAAATGGTATTTTTTGCAACAAACTCTGCGCATGAAAGGCTTCTCCCATATATGGTGTGTGTGCTGATCAAGCAATTTGTGCAGGGAGGGTCAGTTGGAATTAAAGTTAATGACGATATTGGTCACTTCTTACAAACTTTGAAAGGGCTGAGACAGGGTGACCCCTTATCTCCTCTCTTTTTCAATATAGTCGCATATATGTTGGCCATCTTGATTGCTAGGGCAAAAGATGATGGTTAGGTAGGAGGATTAGTCCCTCATCTCGTTGAGGGGGGAGTCTCTATCCTACAATATACCAATGATACTATCCTTTTTATGGAACACGATCTTGAAAAGGCGGTAAACATGAAATTAATTTTGTGTAACTTCGAGCAGATATCTGGACTAAAAATAAACTTTCACAAGAGCGAAATTTTCTGCTTTGGACAAGCAAAAGAGTTGGAAAACTAGTTGACGAGGGGTAACCTCGACAATGCCCATGGTGATGGACTTGGGGTTTCGCGGAAAAGAGAATGCTAGGGATTTCATCGGATGTCAGGAAAACAATAAAGACAAAGTCGCCTGAATATTGGGGAAACACTCTAGTACAAGTTGTCCTCTAGATTTCGGTAGCTATTGTCTACATCTAAAGTTGGATGTAACGTCTATTGTGTTGTACCTCTTCTTGTTGGCCCCTCCTAGCCTTTATATATGGGGAGGCAATGTCTCGGATACCATACCAATACGAGTAGGTTACAAGCTAGAGTTTGTATCTAATCTAGTCTTGTACTTTTCTTGTCTTGTTACGCTAGGAGTCTGTGTCCTTGTAGGCTTCGTATCAACCAAACCATCATGGGCTTCATGGATCTTGGCATATCTTCGGGTGAGGCTTCCGTTGGGACACACCATATATAGCAATAATAGGCACCCGAAGGGTTATGCCCATGTCAGTAGCCCCTGAGGCTATGTTCGGATGCTTGCGTCTGAGCCTAGGCTCAAAGTCCTTTTTTATTATGCGCGGAAGGTGAACTCGAAGATTTCTTATAATGCGTGAACTTGTCGATGTCTTGTTTGGCTGATGCAATGGATGATGTTGTGTAACACCCCAAAAATATTAATCAAGATTATCAAGTTCTAATCACCCAAGTTTAGGGTTAACAAAAACTTTTATTATTAAATTTAATATTAGTGTATGTGTGATTTGTATTAGTGTATGAATGAGTGCAATTGCCATGTTTGATTGCTACAAATGATAAGGAATGGTTTAAGGATGAATACTACATCATCTAGGCCATTTACAAACAAAATCAAAAGAAAAGAAATTCCCACTAGACCACTTTGAGTGTTCCTAGTAAAAAAGTTTCTAACAGAAACCTTCCCAATTCTTTTCACCCCTTGCTAGACTAAGTATAAGTGAATCCAAGCCCACTTTAAAAACAAACAAAAACAATTTCCAAATCTATATAAAGGACATTGCAAAATTGAATCAAGTTCATATGCATAGATCACCATTTTTCAAAAACCACTCAAATCAATTCACCTTGACTTTTCCAAGCAACCATAGTGTAGCATCCCAATTGTCTAACAATTGCAATGCTACTAGCCTGGTCTATATAATTGCTACTTCCTACATATAATTTTTGCATCATAATTATATCATGCTCATGTCATCATGCCACCTTGCATTTGAGCATCATATAAAACCTTTTCATTTGGTTCTTATCTCATATGCATTAGTAATTGTATTTGGCTCTTGATATATTGTATTTGGTTCTTGATAAATGCTTGATGCCCAAGTTGAGTTGGGGGCATATCTTTTATTCAACTCCACCACCTTTTCCTTGTCACCACCTTATAATTCCACCATCCTAATTATCCATGAGCTTTTACATTGTACCTTTGACTTTTAAATCTAGCTCATGTGGGTTGGGATGTATCCACTTCTATTTCCACATGCTAACACACTTGTATCATGTTGTTTTCACATTATTGATATGTGGAGCCACTTTTGTATGCTTTGTGAGTGTAACCCCTTTTTCTAGCTTCCATATGGATTTTTGGAATAGTTGCTCATGTTGGAATATTTTGAGGATAATATGTACCTAGTGGAATATACACACTAGCATGTCCAAATTATATACAAATTTGAGCAACTCCATCGAATCCACATGGAGCATCCTTTTTAATTCTTTTAGCTTGGCCTCATTTCATATTTTGGAATGCATGTGTATAAATGCCATGATTATTTATTATTGTTTTAACAAAATAAACATGGCATTTGTTACTTGTGCATGGGCCATGCAAGTCACCACCATCTTGTTTTTTTGTTTTCTTTGTTTTGATTGGATCTTTTCTTTTGCAAGCTCCCCTTCTCTCTCTCAAACCTCCTCATCTTGATCTTTGTTTCCTTGCCATGTGCATCAAGCTCCTTACCCTCACTACATCTCCTTTCATCTCATGCTTGATCTTGTGGCTCTTGTCTAAAGCCCCAAAACCCTTCACCCTAATATATCATGCCTCCACCCTCATCACCCCTCATTTGTGTATGCTTCCATGCATGATCATGTGTGATCATACCAAAACCCTAGACACACCTCCCCTCTTGTCCACCACCTTTTCTTGCTGAGCTTGTTTTGATCATGAGAAACACCCTAGAACCCTAGCCCTAGCCTACCTTTTCCTTAAGCACCACCACCCCATGATCTACCTTATCTACCCCTCCTCCTAACCCTAGCCGAGCCCAACCCTAGCTCCATGCCGAGCCTCCCCCTCTTCCTCTCCTCTCTCTCTCCCTGCCAGGCAGGCCCCACACCCAAGCCAGCCCTTCTTGGCCTCGCCCTGACCCCACCTGTAGCCCCTGCGCCCCCTGCCCGAGCCGGTCGAGCATGTGAGCGTGGGGAGGAAGGAAAGGTGGCCACCCGACCACTTTTTTTCCACCCCGAGCCCCCACGCCATCTACCTCTCCCTCTCGGCCTTATCTTTCCCTCTCTCTCGCCTGGTTGTAGCCCCAGATCCCCAGGGCCTCGCCCTCTGCTTTTCCTCCCTCCCCTGCCACCACCTCTTCCAACTCCAGCCACCACCCTCGGCTTCGGCTTCCACCAACTGATCGAGGAGGCAGGCGTGGCATCGAGGTTGTCGAGGAAGCCAGCGAGGACCCCGGCGTCGCCCCTGTGCACGGCAGCGAGGAGGAGAAGCCCTGCAGCCGCCGATCGCCGTCGTTGCCCGAGAGGAAACCCTAATCCCGCCGGCCGTCTGCAACGCCGACGAACCGCTGCTTCCCCGGCCGATCTGACCTCACCGGCAGCCTCGCGGTGAGCCACCGAACCCCCCTGACACCTCCTCCCTCGCCTTTGCTTCCTGTTCTCGCCGGCCGTTTCGTCGAGCGGCCTCGGTGCGCCGATGTCGCGCTCACGTTTGCTTGTCATCGTGCCGTAGAAGCCTACCTGGCCGCTCTACCGCTCCCTAACACCAGCCTCTCCTAGCCGCAGTGGCTTTCGCCCTCTGCGTGAGCGCGCGATCGCGAGTTCGAGCCCCGCCGTGCTGCGCGCGTGCCGTCCGTCAGTTTCGTCAGAAACGCGGTAGAAGAAAAACAGTACCGCGGGGGTACTTTGCAAATACCCCCCCCACACCCTTTTGCCTTAACCCGCGGTACCCTAGGTCCCACCAGGCAACCTCTTGGCCTTTTTGCAAAGAGGTACCCCAGTTTCCAGGACCTTAACCCGCGGTCCCCCCTCCGCGCCGCGTGGCCAGCCCACACCCTCTCTCTGTCACGTGGATCCCATTTTCCCGCGGACCCACCGGTCAGACGCTGTGGCTGGGTATAGCCGCGGTAAGAAAAACCTCTATGCTCCTTTTTCCGCCCAGTCAGCCTGGCCCAGTCGTTAGTGACTGTGGCTAAGTGGGGCTGTGTATAAAAAGTCTATGCGATTTATCTGTATTATAAAAACAAATTCTGTAAATGTTTAAATATGGATTTAAATTCTGTTTTAATATCTTTTAATCTGTAAATCCAAATAATACAAATAATATATGTTTCTGAATCAGAAAAATGTGAGGAATTCAAATATGCTATTCAAGATAATGTTTGACCACTTTAAATTTTCGAAATTGTTTAAATCCAATGAAAATGCCTTTCCTTAATTAATTAATAACTTTAATTCTACAACTCCAAATTTGACAAATAATATGCCTAAATCGATCAGCGCGACGAGCCCGTTCTGTCTATACATTCCATGTTCTGAATTGCAGCATGCATCATATAATTATAAAGTATGCAGCAACTTATTTGAGAACAACACATGACTAAAACTCAATAAAATGCTTTATTCTTGTACCCCACATCTCACCCATGCCATGCTACATTATTGCCATGTAAATTGAGCATCATTCATCATGGCATGCTTGTTTGCTTGTCGCATTTTATTCATATGCTTGTGCACTTTATTTATGTTGGCCCTTGTTTGTTTGGTTCTTTTTCGAATAGACGCCGAGCAGGAGAAATATCAGGAATCCCAGGAGTACTACCCAGATCCTTCTCTCGCTTCAACTGAGCTGCCAGGCAAGCACTACCACATGCTTGCATACATATAGTACCTATTGCCTCTATCTTAATCTTGCATCATTGAGTCGCGATTGCATTAAATTGAATCCCAAGTACTGCATAGCCTTTACTTTTAAATCCCACCGAAGCTTGTTCCTCCATCCCATGGGCCATTACTACATGAGTTGTTTGAGCCATGCGAGTCGTAGAACAGCATGTGTAGGGTATGTGAGTGTTTGATGGATCACGAGGTATCTAAACAACTTAACCTGAGTAGTAATGGGATAACTAATGAAAGAGGCACCGGTGAGCAATATCTGCTATTTGGTTTTTCATGCTCACTTATGTCCCGTAGGACCCCGAGTACTTGATTCCTGTTCCTTGAATATTCGCACTATCCACATCCGGGAGGCCGTGGACCCCCCTGAGCCAGAGCTTGATTCATTTCTATTTCTTGGGGCCACAAAGTAGTTTGGGGCTTTCTTACTATCCTGTACTTATGCCATGCTTTACTGTTTCACTTAAGATTGTGTCAGGAGCACCTATACTGTTTAGGATTGCGGAGTGTTTTCGCGGTATCGACAAGCCCAGTCACACTTTCAGGTTCCCAGTCGTTTACAGCCATTGGCGCAAACCTTGGGTCCGTCTCGGAGCCGGCCAACTTCGTTGCGGGTAGCTTAATGGGGTTGCCCCCTGAAATATTTATGAATCCTGTGATCGCTTTGTCGTGAATGCCTCGTTGGGTTTTGATTTGGTTTTTCCGAGGTTGATCGAGTCTGTGTTGCTATTTGTGCATCCCTGTAGGGTAAATCTTTCTGAAAGCCGTGTCCGCGGTTATGGATGACTTGGAGCACAGTTTCTCGATCATAGACAAGTATAACTAAAGTACCGCTTTTAATCTGACTAAATACCTGACTAGTAAATAGTGCAATACTCATGGAATGGTTAATAAAACTGCCAACGAATGGGTTGTTCGTCCGCTTTCTTGTAGGTAAGTGAGAAGGAGGGTGGATCTGTTAATTATACTGTTATAACTGTTGTTACTAATTAACGGACATCCGTCTATCATTGGTTAGGCGGATGGTTAGCGAGTATCTATAGACTTGTTAGTTATTATCTTTTGCTGCAATTGCGTCACCCCAGGTATATGTCCCCTTTAGAGGCATAAAGACTTGCTGAGTACCCCTAGGGTCTCACATGATAAATTGTTTGATTCAGATGAACAAGTGTATTCGCAAGATGGATACTGGGTGGAGGAGACAGATGATGTTGGCAACGATCACGCGGTGTAGAGATTCCGGGGATGGGGATCCGTGAGATCTGTGGGCGGGATGTGCTTATTTATGTGGCATCTTATGCCGATTTGCTTCTTATCCGTACTCAGATCTTGTTTCCCGCTTCCGCTTGATACTCTGATGTTTGATGTATGAGGAGCTATCCTAAACTATTATCTCTACCTAGGATATTTAGATCTTGCCGTATGGCGTTGCAATATTTCTATTTCTTTTAGATGGAATGGCTCTGAGAACTGTTGTATGGTAGCTTGCATACATACTCACTTGTGTATGTATTTGATCTCTTCGCCTGTACGCCGCTCGCTCTTGTCCCGATATCTTGGAAGTGGTTAGGACGGCCGACGGGTCTACACGTGGGTGGCCCCTGGGCCCCCGCTGTACTATTTTAACCACTTCCGTTTCATCCAGGCTTGAACTTAGAGCGTAGGGTCCGAGGTAGTTACACATAGACTATCAAGCAAGTACTCAGAACATTAACCAAAATTCATCCAAATATTCAAAACTTCAATTCATGCGGCCATTTGGTCGAGCACCTGGCAGACACAAACTAACCCTGCCTAACTTCTACTGTTTTGAGCAGTGATCACTCGCCACTAGCCCCTCATTTCTCTCCCCTGGTCTCCCTTAGTGCCTAGCAGCGCAGCAGACCAGCTCCCCCTCTATCGTTCGCACCAGTACCGTGCCGCCCGAGCTCGCCGTGCCGGTCGACCAAGCACCACTCGCCACAGACCATGCCGCCCTCTCCCACGATGTCCAGGAGACAGGCAACCGTCCACCGCCACCCTCTGTCCACCCATCGACCGAAGACGCGCCGTGGACCACCCGAAAACGCCGCGCCCATTTCTCTGCCAGCCATGCTAAGAGCGCGCGAGAGCGCCGCATCCGACACACGCACACACGCCGCGCCTCACCCTCTCTGCGTGTGCCCGCATTCAACGCGACACCAGCTACCCCCCAGACATGCCCGTTCGCCACCGCGTGGACCGTGGACGCTGTACGTTGCCTCGAACGCCGCCGCTACCGCGCAGAGCACGGACCGTTCCCGACCATTCTCGACCGCCCGTTCCCGCGCCATCAAGCGCATGACCACCGCCCCGAAGCACCGTGTCGGCCCCTACCCTCAGCCATGCCGATGGCCCCCTATAACGACGTCGCCGATGAGCCCGAGCCATGCCGCTCTGTCCCTCTCACCGGTGTATAAATAGGGGCCACCCCAGCCCCAATTCGCCACACCATTCCACTCCTCTCTCTCTTAGACACCTCCCACACCTCTCCCTGGAGCAAGGCAAGAACCAGCCCACCGGAATTTCACCGGAGTTCGCCGCTGCAGAGGAAGAAGAAACCCGTTGATTGCCACCACCCTAGGAGCCACCGCGACCACCATTCGAACCGCCATCCTCGACAAGCTTGATCGCCCCAATTGCCGACCCTAGCTGGAGCCCTAGTGGGCCTCACATGACCCCCACCGCTGTTTTTGGGTTCGTATCTCGCCGGAGCTGTTGGACGGAGACGACGAACCTTAGCCGTAGGATCCTATTCTAATCGTAGGGCTAGGATTGCTGGATACCGTTTCGGGTTAGATTAGTCGCTGACATGTGGGACCGTCCTGTCAGCAGCCCGCTGCGCCAGCGCAGTGCAGCTGGGCTGGCCCAGTTAGTTTCCCGCGTAGAGCCCGTCGATTCAAATAGGATTTTTCCATTTTAGTTAAAACTAGATTCTGTTAGTAGATTCAAAAATAAATTCAAAGTGAGTCACTGAATCAAATTGCATGATTCCAATTTTGTTGGAAAGGTATTCAAATTGTCTACCCAAGCCCGTTGGATTCAAATCATTTGAAATTACAGATCACCTATAGTAAAAATAACAAGGTATAGACGTTTCCAACTTCAAACAATTTTCAAAAATCAACCATAAATGCTTTTGAGTTCATTCCAACTCTCAAAAATCACATTTGATAAGATCTATCTGAATATGTAAATATATTTAGGTTTACATGCAGTTACCCTGGACTAGTACTAAAAGATTGCTATATAGGCATTTCTAGTCACTTTAATTTTATTAAATAGTAATTTTAAACTTTATAAAATGTGGTCACCACTTTAAATCACATTCCCAAGTATTAGAATATGTGGTGATGACATGTGTTAATATGATCCCATATTTTAATTGGAGAATATTAAATCTTAAGTATTTTCAATGAGTAGAAATTACTTTTCCAAAATAAGATAAATAAGACTAGGTCTTTATTTCATGTAATGATTGTGATGATGCTAGATCATCAAGTGTGAGCCTTAGTGTGCTAAATAGAAGTATTTAAGTATTGTTTGGTTATTGTGTACCTCGTATTCCTTTATAGACGATAGTACCGACCCGAGATACGAGGAGGAGAGTACTACGAAGAAGAAGAAAACTTTAACCACTGCACTACTCAAGGCAAGCCTAACAATACAAGTTAACTTTGCAAGCCATCCTTGCAAGATTACCTATGCAAGATGCATTATGCATGCTTTGGTTATGCAACCTTGATTATACCAATCCCAAGTTTTACTTGCAAGCTTTATTCTTTTATTTTTACCAAAGTTCTTTACCTTTAGTTAGTGATTTGTGAGTATTGGAAAAATAGGATAGACACCATAAATAGCATAAAACTAGGCCTAAGTAGTTATACTTAGATGCCCTAAAAAGCATAAACTAGATTTGGATAGTTACACATGATTAGCATCTCTTATTAGTGACACCCACCCCCATTGATAGTTGCTAGTGATAAACTACTACTGATCACTTTAGATGGGAATACTTGGAGAAAATGATTATGAAAACCTTGGAATGATGATTCATTATATTGAAATGTTTTGACATGTGTTCTGAAACACAATGGTTTGATGATGAAACTTCTTGAGGCATGAGCCTTAGTTTTGATAAAAACTGATGGTTGGGTTCGGATGCGATACCATTCTAATTCTACCGTACAACCACAATACCTAAATTGGGTCGGGCTTAACTGGAAGTTTATATGCCTTAGTATGGGTTCCCTCGCAGAAAGAGGTTGAGCTGAGGCTACCTCGTGAATGTGAATGTCCACCTATGCAGTGCCCAGGATGGCAGATGGCCATGGCTGGGAGGCCAAGCTCATAGGGGAGGTGCCTATACTAGAGTGTGTAATTGAAAGGTTATGATTGATTATCCGCATACTAAGTATGATGATTGAGGGTAATCCCTTATGGATGTATCGAAGTTTGTGGTGAAAGTGTACCACCTCTGCAGAGTGTAAAACTATTCGAATAGCCGCATCCGTGGTCATGGACAGTTGGAGTGGCCATACTGTTCCGTTGTCAGATGTTTTCAAAAATGACTTGTGAATTTAACTATGACTTTGACTTGACCACAATAGGATTGTGGACATGAAAACTAGGTTCCCACTTAGGTGATGTAGAACATTAAATTAGTTTCTTTACTTCTGAACTCGGTATGAAATAAACCTGGCTTTTTGCAAATAAACCTAGAGCTTAAGATTCCTACTAGAACTACCTTACTTGTTAGTGATAGTTTGCGAGTACTTAAAGAGTACTCATGGCTTTGTCCCTGGCTATTCCCGTGGCCAGACTATGAGGAGGACTACCAGGAAGATGGACAGCAGGAGGTCTATGACAACTAGGATCATCTCCCATCGTCAGCATTGCCTGTGACCCTGAAGATGGAGCCCCTACTATGTTTACTTTCCGCTGCTTTGATTGTATTAAGACTGGATCAAGAGATCCTTTATGTGTAAGACCTTTATTGTGGTTTGTAATGGATGATGTACTGTGGTACCAATTTCTTTATGTCTCACAAAAAAGGTAATCCTGGGATTGCGAGGTATGGCATAACAGACATCTGGGATTAAAAATCCGGGTGTTGACAAGTTGGTATCAGAGCCATCCTGACCATAGGAGACCCTAGTTAGAATGGACGCTTGATGGCCCAAATTATATCGAGCTCGTTGGGGAACCCCAAGAGGAAGGTATGATGAGCACATCAGCAAGTTTTCCCTCAATACGAAACCAAGGTTATCAATCTAGTAGGAGCAAGGAAACACCCCAAAGGTGTAGCTAGCTGAACGATGGCAGGGCACACTATCGGTGCCAGCAGCAACGTGGAGACCTGGACAACACAACTACAGAACTCTATCCCCAACTTGCGATGAGGTCATCAATCTCACCGATTTTGCTGAAAACAAAGGATTAAACGTATCGAATGGAAGGAAGTAATAGTTTGCAGAAAGTAAACACAAAGCAGTAAACAGTTTATAGATTGTATGTAAAAGAAAGGACCGGGATCCATAGTTCACTAGAGGTGGCTCTCCTTAAGATAGATAACATGCTGGGTGAACAAATTACAGTGGGGCAATTGACAAACATCAAGAAAGCAATAACTGCATATACTAATCATCTTGACTCCTTTGAGATTCGATTGGGCATTACAACATTATACATAGACCGCCATCCAACTGCATCTATGACTAATAATCCACCTTCAGATTATCATCCGAACCCCCTCTAGTATTAAGTTGCAAGCAACAGATTATTGCTTTACGAATTGCGTGTAATGTGAACAATACGATTGTTCTATGAACAAAGGATTGTTGTTTTCTCCCTAGTAGCAACAACACATCTAATACCTTAGAGATTTCTGTCACTTCCCCAGATTACCAGAGGCATGAACCCACTATCGAGCATAACTACTAACTCTTGGAGTTGCTAGCATCTACTTGGCCAAGATAGCTACTAACAACGGAAAGCATGCAAGATCAAAAATAACAAAGACATGATAGAATCAATAATCAATCTGAAATAGCATCTCAATATCCATCGGATCCCCGCAAACACACCATGCATAATTACAAATAGATGATCTTGATCATGAACGGAGCTCACAAGATCTAGACATGAAAGAACAAAGGAGGAGAACCAGCCATCTAGCTACTACATGGATCCGTAGTCCAAGGATGAACTACTCACACATCACACAGAGGCTTGCATGGTGATGAAGAAGGCCTCCAGGGTGAAATCCCCTCTCCGGCAGGGTGCCGGGAAGAGCTTCAGATCCCTCCCGATCTAGGGATGGAGATGATGGTGGCTACAGACTCTTTCGTGGATTTTTGATTGGGTACTTAGGTTTTTCATCCCGAGGGCATCTTATAGGCGGAAGGAGAGGCCAAGGGGGTGCTGGGGTCGGCCAGACCACCCCCTGGCGCGGGCCAGGCCTGGCCGCACGGCCAGGTGGTGTGGCCAGCCCCCAGCCCTTCTCCGTCTCGTATTCTGGCATCTGATGACTTCCGGAAAAATAGGCACTTTGGCTTTTGTTCCGTCCAATTCCGATAATATTCATTTTTTGACTTTCCTGAAACCAAAAATAGTAGAAAACAGGCAGCTGGCACTATGGCTCTTGTTAATAGGTTAGTCCAAGAAATCATATGAAAAGTACTCCAAAGTGTGGACAAAACACAAGAAAGTGGATAAACCAAGCATGGAACATCAAAAATTATAGATACATTTGCAATGTATCAACATACCCATGCTTAACTCCTGCTCGTCCTCGCGTAGGTAAGTGATAAAAAGGAAGAATAATTTTTGAGGTGACATGCACCATCAAAGACTTGATCATAGTATTTGTAGAACATTCAAAGCTGGGATCATAGTACTTCAATCATAACATGAAAGACAAAGTTTTAGCAATAAGACAAAAAAACTATGTTGCAACATGAAAAGGTACAAACAAAAGATTCATGAATAACAATGCTTTGCAAGACGTTTGTTTGTTTCACATAAAGAAAACATAGCATAATAGTATTCAGCTTGTCCCTCGTAGAGTAGAAAATATAAATGCATAGGACACCTTCAAAGTTCATAAGAGTGACTAGATACAAATAGTTTAAAATAAGCAATATCAAGGTATGCATCAATCAACTAGTCTTGGGACAATGCACATAGAACTAAGAATGGCCACTATGCTCTCAAAGTAGGTGCATAAAGGTAGAAGGTGGATACTCAATATAATGGTGAAAGAATGGCCTTCATAAAAGGTAGTAGGGATTCAAGTCTCATAAAGAGCTTCCAAAAATTATGGTACTTATAGCTTTCAGCTCTCATTGCCCCTATCATAAGCATCTTGAAGTGATTAAGGTTAAAGTGAGCAAACTATGGTGTACATGCTTGACGAAGTATAAGGTAGAAATCTCATGTTCCTTGTATACGAGGGCCGCTCCTCATGCTACTCAAGTTTAGTCACCGGTAAGTTCTTTTCATCGTAAGTACATGTGTATCATAGAGAACCGCGAACAGGGTACCCCTTGCCCGATGATACGAAAGAATCCCCATATCAAAATGACAAGGCAAGAAGACAACGAGCATCTAAGCATTCTTATTATTTACCATGGGAATATGGTGCTTTTTTCTCTCTTTCCTCTTTTCATAATCTCTTTTTTTATTTTTTCTCTTTTTTCTCAATATAGGACTCTTTTTTATAAGAAGAATGCTTCATAGACAGCTCATTATGGTTACGCTGCAGGTTTCCACCATGTCAGCATGGATTAGACCAACGGCCTAGGCGTTTCTCTGACACATATACATAACTCCATGGACTTACAATCTCCCCTTTCATTTCACACCGACGACATCCATATACAAAAGAGCATGATATCAACTAGGTAAAGTACCAAGTGCAATGTTGAAAGCGTTCCCCATGACAGCATGGTTCTGATAATTCCCAACAAATAAGTGCAAGTATATACAACATAGACGACACAATGGTTCAAGTTTATTAAGGGCAAGAAAAGTAAAGTGTGCCATCAAGTTTGTGAGAGCTTTAATCACTAGTTTTCTCATAACAAGTTTAATTTGGAAGGTAAACAAAAGCATGAATATACTTGGAATAGCATAAGCTAGTAGGTAGGTATGGTGGACTCTTTGGAATAACTTGGTTTAGGGGGTTGGATGCATGAGTGGAACTCATACTTGGTTGTGGAGGCTAGCAAAAGACTGGGAGCGACAAACTAAGAGAGCAATAATGGCCATAATCATGCAGAGCGACAAAACATCATTGATCAAAGCATAAAGTGATACTACAAGTTGAAAACTAAAGGATCATAAAGGCTATGGTGACTTGAGATAGTCATAACATGGTGTGAGCATGTGCCAAGTCAACCCAAATAAAGCATCAAATGTGAATACCACAATACTATGCTTTAATATGCTAAAACAACGCATGATTCATCCAAGGCACATTAAGCAATCTCAATTGTTTATAACAAGTCATGCTACAACAAATAATACTAAGCATAAAGCAAAAACAATATCAAGCTGGCATGACAAAGCATAGGCCATAAAAAAAAGCTCTTTTTACCACTTAAGCATGAGCTTTCCTGCTCTTTTCCAAACCAAACCAAAATATTTGAAAACCAATGTATGAAAGAGGGGGTCCAACTAATTTATTCAACAAACTAAGCAAAACAAAGTAAACAAAAAACCAAAACAAAAACGAAAAAGAAGACGCTCCAAGAACAACACAACTATGCATGAAATAATAAAAATGAAGCGTTTGGAAGAAACCTGGGATTTTTTATTGATGAAGAAGGGGATGCTTTGTGCATCCCCAAGCTTTGACGCTTGTACTTCTTGGATATTTCTTGGGGTGACACGCGTGGCATCCCCAAGCTTGAGCTTTAGTCCATCCTTCATCTCATTACTCATTCCTTCCATACACCTGAAATTTTTTTCATACAAAACTTCACACAATCTTTATTAGCAACATTAGTGCACTCAAGATAATAGGTCTTAAGGTTCAGTTCCAACACCAAATAAACTTCCATTAGAACACTAGATACTGTAGCACTTCCCTGAAAAAGCTCAATTCCCCAAAATAACTCAAAAACGAACCAACAAGAAGCAAATGCAGAAAATGGCAGAAATCTGTCAAAACAGACCAGCAGGTAAAGACGAATTTGTTCGAAGACCTTCTGTTTCTCAAATAAAAAAGTGTTGAACTAACTAAAGTTAGATAACAACCTGGGGAAGAAGCACAAGAAATTACGCCTCAAAAAGACGTTCATAGATTTTACACGAATTTTTACGGTGAAGCAGAGAAATCTGTTTCGAGACAGCAACTTTCCCAATCATTACTTCTCTCTCATTAGAGGTTACTCTTGGCACAAAAAGCAAATAAAAAAGATAAGGAGCGGTTATTACTGAAGTAATAACTTCCAAGACTCATCTAAAACTTTTGGGTTATCTCCCAATAAGTACTTTTCTTTAACGCCTTTAAGTTAGGCATAAGAAGCAAAAAGAAGAATCAAGTGTTCTCAAATGAAGAAGCATTATGACCAAATTTTGTTTTCATAGGAGGAGCAAAATAAATCTTCTCTCTCTTCTTAGGGAAGTGTTCTATACCTTTCTTGAGTGGGAGTTGATATTTAATGGTTGTCGGGGGGATGATCCCCAGATACCCTAACTGGACAAGAAATAGGACAGTCGGATGGTGTCCGGCTGGCCAGATGCAGCCGGACAAAGCAAGCCAGGCCGGCTACCGCGCGGTAGCCGGATCGACAAGAAGCAGCCGGTTACGGCGACGTAGCCATATCCAATCAAGTAGACAGGACGACGTGCGTATCAGTGCACGGTACGCCCTGTACGAGGACAAGACTGGCCACTACTCGGCCATACCGAAGACTTTGCGAGGGTGACGTAGGAACAGTGGCCCGATGCTGACGATAGCTCACATGGCGTCCACTGTGCCTACGACAGCCATACCGCTCACACTCCGATGGGACATACCGTACCGGATACTGTAGATGGCCAGTCGGCTGGGACCCGCCTGTGGGGCCCGCCAGTCGGACTGGCCAGTGAGACCGTTGTCTTTCTGCCTATATAAGGAGGGGCAAGGCCTCATACTAAGGGTTGGTCTTAGTGCATTTAAGGCAGTATCTAGAGAATACAGCTCGAGGAGCACTTGTAGTTCGTATATCCCCATAGTCAGATCCGGCAGGAGTAGGAGTTTTACCTCACCACGAGGGCTCCGAACCTGGGTACTTCCTGCGTCCAGCTACACTTGCTTGTATCCAATCCCGCCTGTGGACGCCGTCGATAGTTTCCCTGCTAGTCCCCGCACCTCTATCTAACCTTCTCAGGTACTGCCGTTCCCAATACAACGACAGTTGGCGCCCACCGTGGGGCTACATGGCTTCGACCGGAGTCACGTTCCGCACGGGACCCCCGCACTTCAACCGGTGAGCGCGTGGCCTCCGACCTGGTGCTCACGCTCGGCAAGTTTGACTACGTCATCGACAACGCTTCCTGCTTCGCCGGAACCTCCTTCCCGGCGAACGGCACCATCCTGCTCTTCGGCGACCTCCCTGTCTACGTTGCCACTGTTCCGGAGCGTTTCCCTAGGGAGATCGTCTCTGTCGCGGAGCTGCCACATCCGGGCGGTAGCGTCTCCGTCGCGTCCTGCGGCGTGGAGGTCATGATGGCCGGCTCCAGCTCTCATCCCCGCCCCGCGGGAGCGAGGCGCGGACGAGGTTGGAACTTCCGCCCCTCTGCAGCCTTGGAACCCGGTGGAGGACGCCATTGATCGGCTCCTGACGCCGGTTAACCTCGGGGATAACCCGGAGGAGGCGGAGGCCAACTTCGCCATGGAGAGATAGATCCTCCTCTAGGAGGCCATGGAGCTGGCGGCAACCCGCAAGCAACTCGAGATCACCCGGCGCGAGTACGACCACGTGCCCGGCTTCACTCCGGCTACCGCGGAGCCGAGCCGGCGTGGCCAGGTACGGCGCCGGGGTGGCGAGCTAGGCGGTAGGATGGAAAAGGATGGGGAGCCGGATCCTGCACCCGCCCTCATCTGGCCCACCTACAACACGCCCATCAAGAACCTGCGCGCGGCGCGAGCCGCGGCAGAAGAACTGCCCAATCTGGAGGGCGAGGAGCGAGCCCGCCAGCACGCTCGTGTGCAGGAGCTCGTCCGCGATGGCTGATGCCAACCGGCAGATGCAGGAGGACCCCAGCTACTCCAGCCGGAGCAAGCTGCCTGCCAACAGCAGGGGCGCGCCGCGCGACACCCAGCAGGCGTCTTCCCCTTAGGCGGCTAAGGCCCGCAGCCGGCATCGTAGCTCTGGCAACAGGGGCCAGCCGCGCCAGGAGCAGACGGTGAACAGCAACCCGCTGCCTCCCCCTCCACCAACCGGAGCACCTAGACCCGCCGGTTCCCGTCTCTCGGGCCGGGTGGGAGCGCCCAACCCGGATTGTCCGGATGCCCGTGACCGCACCGAGCTCCTCGCTCAAGCGCGTGTCACGGAGGAAGAAGATTCTACTGGCCCGGTTTGTTTTGGACCCCGCATTCGGAACGAGCCGTTTCTGGATAAGTTCTCCCTGCCTTGGGACACCCCCAAGTATGACAGCAGCATGAAGCTGGAAGATTGGCTGACCGACTATGCTATGGCAGTCGGCATTGCCCATGGGAACAAGCGCACAGCCATGCGCTACGTCCCTCTTATGCTAACCGGATCGGCAAGGACGTGGCTCAACAGCCTCGCACCCAACAACATCAACGCCTGGCCAGACTTCGAGAAGGTGTTCGTCCGCAACTTCAATGGCACGTACAAGCGCCCGGGGCGCCCACGCGACCTGGCCTTGTGCGTCCAGGGTGACCGCGAGACTGACTGCGAGTACCTCGCCAAGTGGACAGAGCTGCGCAACACCTGCGAGGGCATCCTGGAGAGCCATGCCATCGACTTCTTCATCGAGGGTTGCCGAGAAGGCACCGTGCTTCGCCACCGGCTACTGTGTGACGAGCCGAAAACCATGGCGGAGCTCATGATGGTTGCAGATCAGTACGCCACGGCGGATGCCGCCATGAAGAAGCCCCTCCGAGTAAATGCGGACGGGCGTCCGACTCCCACGGAGACGACTCGCGACCGCCCGAGAAATCCGGCTGGCGAAGCCGGATCCTCCAGGCACCACGGCAATGACAACCGGTTCCATGGGGACCGCCAAGCCGGACAACAGAAGCCCCGCTACCATGCGCGGTAGGTCAATGCTGTGGAGGGCGCGCCCGACGCGCCGGCTAACGATGCAAGAAGGCAGAAGCCACGGCTCACATTCGACCAGATGTTTGACGGCCCGTGCAAGTGGCACAACGGTCCCTTCAAACCGGCTACGCATACCACCCGGAATTGCAGCTGGACCCGCCAGCTAAAAGACAAGAGTAGCCAGCTTCCTCTCCCCCCGCCTTCTCCTGGTGGACCACCGCCACCGGCTAGGGGAGCCGGCAATGATGGTAACGGCGGCAATGGCGGCAACAACAACAACGGCTACCCCCAGCTGCACGCGGCCTACCACATCTTCGAGACGAAGCTGGACGACAAGCACAGCCGCAGGCGACGCTCCAAGGAGGTCAATGCCATTATCTCTCTGGTCCCCCAGTACCTGAATTGGTCGGAAACCCCCATCACCTGGAGCCATGCAGACCAGCCAGAGCATCTGCCGACTCCCGGGGGCTACGCCATGGTGCTCGACCCCCTCATCGTCTCCAATGCGCGTACCTGCCGATTCTCGCGCATCCTCATCGACGGAGGCAGCAGCCTCAAACTCCTCTACCAGTCCTCGCTGGAGAAGCTGGGCATTCACGAATGCGACCTGCACCCGACTACCACAACGTTCCACGGGGTACTGCTGGGGCCAGCTTGCGCCCCGCTGGGAAAAATCCAGCTGGACGTCATTTTCAGGACCGAGGAGAACTTCCGCCGTGAACCGATCTGGTTCGAGGTGGTAAACCTGACGAGCTCTTATCATGCTCTCCTCGGGCGCCCTGCCCTCGCCAAGTTCATGGCCATCCCCCACTACGCGTACCTCAAGACGAAGATGCTGGGACCTAACAGCGTGATCACCGTCGCCGGCTGCTTCAGGCGGTCGATAGAGTGCGCCTCAGCCGGCTCCAAACTGGCAGAGGCCCTCATCATAGCCGAGGAGAAGCGCGTGATCATGCGCAATGTGGCCATGGCCCAGCAGGACATGCCGGCTAGTAGCAAACCGGCTGGAGAAGGAGCTTTCCAGCCGGCAAAGAAGACGAAGAGGATCCTGCTCGACCCCTCCGACCGGACTAAGTTCGTCACCATTGGTGCTGGCTTGGACAGCAAATAGGAAGGCGCGCTCGTCGACTTCCTCCGTGAGAATCGGGACATCTTTGCATGGTCCCCCAAGGACATGCCGGGTTTGCCGAGGGAGTTCGCCGAGCACTCACTTCATGTGCGGCCGGATGCCAAGCCGGTCAAGCAACCTCTTCACCGGTTCGCAGAAGAGAAGAGGAAGATAATCAGTGACGAGATCACCCGGCTCCTTGCAGCCGGGTTCCTCATGGAAGTATACCACCCGGATTGGCTGGCGAACCCAGTCCTGGTGTTGAAGAAGAACAAGACCTGGCGCATGTGTATCGACTACACCAGCTTGAACAAGGCGTGCCCGAAAGACCCCTTTGCCTTGCCCCGTATCGATCAAGTCATCGATTCCACGGCCGGCTATGATTTGTTGTCTTTCCTAGATTGCTATTCTGATTACAATCAGATCCGGTTAAACCCGGCTGATCAGATTAAGACATCATTTATCACCCCCTACGGAGCTTTCTGCTACGTAACCATGCCTTTCGGTCTAAAAAATGCAGGCGCTACCTATCAGCGCTGCATGCAGAAGTGCTTGCACTCGCAGATAGGCCGAAACATGCATGCTTATGTGGACGATGTGGTCATCAAGACCAAGGAGAAGCGCACCCTCCTCGAAGATCTAGGAGAGACATTCGGCAACCTCCGCTAGTACCAGATGAAGCTGAACCCGGAGAAGTGCGTCTTCGGAGTGCCATCCGGTCAGCTCCTCGGTTTCCTCGTATCACAACGAGGAATCGAGGCAAATCCGGAGAAGATCGCGGCCATCGAGAGAATGCAGCCGCCCAGGAGCATGCTCGGAGTCCAAAAGTTCACCGGATGCGTGGCCTCCCTCAGCCGTTTCGTCAGCCGGCTAGGGGAGAAGGCACTCCCTTTGTACCAGCTGATGAAGAAGACGGACAAGTTCTCTTGGACTTCGCAAGCCGACACCGCATTTCATGACCTCAAGCACATGCTATCCACATCGCCGGCTAGCAAGGAGCCGATGTTGCTCTATATAGCAGCCATCAGCCGGGTAGTCAGCATCGTCCTGGTGGTGGAGCGCCCCGAGGAAGGCAAGGCTCAGCCGGTTCAGAGGCCCGTCTACTACCTCAGCGAGGTCCTCTCCCTCTCCAAGCAGAACTACCCCCACTACTAGAAGATGTGCTACGGCATGTACCTGGCATGCAAGAAGCTCAAGCACTACTTCCAGGAGCATCCGATTAAGGTCATGTGCACCGCACCCCTTTCGGAAATCATCGGCAACAAGGACGCCACCGGCCGAGTCACCAAGTGGGCCATCGAGCTCGCCGCCTACTCCATCCAGTATGAGCCCCGACTCACGATCAAGTCATAGGCATTGGCAGACTTCCTCGTCGACTGGGCTGAGACCCAGTATCTTCCGCCGGTTCTGGATTTGGATCACTAGAAGATGCCCTTCGACGGGTCGAAGATGCTCGGGGGCTTGGGAGCCGGCATCGTGCTCACCTCGCCCAAGGGAGACTGGCTGGAATACGTGTTGCAGATCCACTTCAAGGCCTCCAACAACGTAGCCGAATACGAGGCGCTGACGCACGAACTTCGGCTAGCCAAGGAGATCGGTGTCACTGGATCCTTTGCTTCGGTGATTCGGATCTAGTGGTGCAGGAAGTGTCCGGAGAATGGGACGCCAGAGACGCAAACATGGCCCTCTACCGGTTCCACATCCAGAAACTGAGCCCCTCCTTCGATGGATGCGAATTTCATCACGTCCCCCGCGTCAACAACGAGGCAGCCGATTCGCTCGCCCAAATCGGATCCACCAGGCAGGCGATCCCACCAGGGGTTTCCTTGGAGCACCTGCGCAAGCCCTCCATCAACCCGTCGCCCGAGTCAGACTCCATCATCTGGGCAGGGAGCGCTCCGGCTGACGGAAGCAGCAGAAGCGGAGCTGGCAGAACCTCCAAGGAAGAAGACCGGCGCCAACTCCGGCAAGGCAGTGCCCTTCGGCTCGCAAGACCTGGGGGCGGCCGGTTCGTCAAGCAGCTCGGCGGCTGCCGTCCCGGGTACGTCATCCGGACGACCCCCCAACATCCGTCAATCGGAGAGCGGGAGCATCCTCGTCATTCGGGAAGTGCCATCCTGGGCACAGCCCTTCATGAACTACATCGCCAACGAAGAACTTCTGGATGACGAGGTGGAAGCCAGGCAAATCTGGCGCCGTGCACACACGTACACCATCATCAACGGTGAACTGTACAAGCGCAGCGTATCCGGCATTTTCCAAAGGTGTGTCGATGTAGACACGGGCTGCCGGCTACTCAAGGACATCCACCAGGGCGAGTGCGGGCACCACGCTTCGTCAAGGGCGATAGTCGCCAAGGCATTCCGCCATGGT
Organism: Avena eriantha; assembly: GCA_910589775.1. Lineage (NCBI taxonomy): Eukaryota > Viridiplantae > Streptophyta > Magnoliopsida > Poales > Poaceae > Avena > Avena eriantha. The sequence goes on along the minus strand of OU342744.1, from coordinate 215,571,047 downwards.
TTCTATTGGCCCACCGCCCTCGAGGACGCTGAGCAGCTGGTCCACTCGTGCAACGGGTGCCAGCGCTTCGGACAGCTCAGGCACATGCCAACTTTGGTACTCAAGACCATACCGATTACCTGGCCATTCGCAGTTTGGGGCCTCGACATGGTCGGTCCCTTCAAGCGAGCGCGCGCGGGCATGACCCATCTGCTGGTGGTGGTGGACAAATTCAAGAATTGGATCGAGGCCAAGCCTATTCGGAAGCTAGACGGGGCGACAGTCGTCACCTTCTTCACCGACATCATCAATCGGTTCGGTTACCCCAACAGCATCATCACCGACAACGGCACGAACTTCACCAAGGGGGCCTTCGCCCGGTTCTGCAGCAACAAGGGCATCCGGCTGGACCTTGCCTCCGCCGCACACCCTCAGTCCAACGGGCAAGTCGAAAGAGCAAATAGCTTGGTGCTAGCTGGCATCAAGCCGTGTCTCATTGAGCCATTGGAGCGGTCACCCGGATGTTGGATCGAGGAGCTTCCGGCTGTGCTATGGAGCCTCCACACCACGCTGAATAGATCAACCGGCTACACGCTGTTCTTCCTGGTCTACGGATCGGAAGCCGTCCTCTCCGCGGACATCGAGTTCGACTCACCGCGCAAGCTCCTATACGACTAAAAGGCCAACCAGGAGGCACGGGAGGATGGAGTGGACCTCCTGGAGGAGGACCGCGAGCTGGCTCTGTCCAGGTCAGCCCTGTACCAGCAACGACTATGTTGCTACCATTCGGGCCGGATCCGCCCAGTCGCGTTCCGCGAGGGTGACCTGGTTCTCCGGCTGGTGCAAGACACAAAGGGCATGCACAAGCTATCGCCACCTTGGGAGGGCCCCTTCATCATCAGCCGAGCACTGTCGAAAGACTCCTACTACCTCATTAACACGCAGCAGCCGTGCAAGAACAAGATGGACAAATCAGACGAGGAAACCGAGCGTCCCTGGAACACGGCCTTGCTGCGCCTGTTTTACACCTAGTCGCCAGACAGTGTAGGTATCCCGCAAACCCTGTGAATAAAATGCGGACCCCCACGAGATGCTCGGGGGCTCCTTGCTAGAAATGTGTTCGCATCTATTTTCTGGTTATGGTTTTCCGGCTCCGGCAACCCCTACCCGGGGGCTTGCCGGCTGGCCCGGCCTGCTAAGTCAATGAACCGACTGAGTAGTGTGTGACGATGTCAGAGGCCCACTCTTCGTCTCAGCTACAGACCGCAACCCGGCTGTCTGGCTAGCAAGAGCAAAAGCCTGAGGCATCCCACACAAAAATCGGGGAAGAGACGCGACAGACCGGGCGTTCCGGCTTTGCAACTAGCTTAAGGCGATCCGGCTGCTAAGCCGTTAGTACCATGCACAATGTATTGTCAGCTCCCTTCGATTGCGGCTGCAGACCGCAACTTGGCTGCCCAGCAAGGACGCAGCGAAAACAACAGAGCACATGGGAAAGCAACCAAGTGTCCAGAAAGACGCAAGCTAGTTTTTCGAAAAAACAAGTCCATTTTCCGGCTACAATTTGGTAGACTAACTTACTAACCTGTGAGGATGTATGTGTATATATCTTCTTGTCCGACTACCTTGAGCCGGAATTCAGGAAGACAAGGAGAGGAAGATTCGAAGTCCTTGCCTTCATCAAGCGCTCCAAATCTCGGGGGCTACACCCACTGGGTGCGCTCGCGCGCCCCCAGTGGAATCTTGTAGTTCCCGACCGGCTAAAGGCGTTTAGCCGGCCGTTCGGAGCCCAGGTGAGGGCAAGGGCAGGAGCAAGAGAAGGCAAGAAAGATTCAAAGCACCTGGCCATGCCAGCTACTCTGAATCTTGGGGGCTACACCCAGTGGGTGCGCTCGCGCGCCCCCAATGGAATGTTAGTTCCCCCGGCTGAAGGTGTTCAGCCAGCGAAAGCAACAGACTAAGACGAGTCTAGTCGGATAAAGTTAGAAGATTTGGGAAAAGAAGGAAGATTCGAAGCATCTGGCCACGCCAACTACTCTGAATCTCAGGGGCTACACCCACTGGGTGCGCTCACGCACCCCCACTAGTATGTTAGTTCCCCCGGCTGAAGGTGTTTAGCTAGCGAAAGCAACCGACTGAGACGAGTCTAGTCAGATAAAATTAGAAGATTTGGGAAACGAAGGAAGATTCGAAGCACCTAGATACGCCAGCTACTACGAATCTCGGGGGCTACACTCAGTGGGTGCGCTCGCACGCCCCCACTGGAGAAGCAGTTCCCCCGGCTAAAAGTGTGTAGCCGGGAAAAGTTAGCTGGATGAAATATTGAAAGAAAATTCGAAGCACGCAAGTTAAAGGGCATTCAAGCCAGTTCAATATTGACGAACAAAGAAAAAAGGAGGCGAAGCTCCCACAAGTTTACCCGGCGTCAGAGACAGCCGGTATAGACGGACAAGTTTCAAGCAAAACTAAAGCAAGACAAATACACCCGGCATCCCGGGGCAACGACTAGGCGGTAGGACCCTTGCCGTGAGGAGCATCTTGGTCGGCAGAAGCTTCAGGCGGAGGAGGAGGCGCGACGCTCGATCTGGTTCCGGCGCCCGCAGGCGGCTGCGTCGGGCCTTCCACATCAGGAGTGCTAACGGACTCTGAGTCGGTGAGCACCTCGTCGGGGTCCACGTAGTTGGTGATCTTGATGGCGGAGCCTCGGAGCTCTGGATGGGCCTGGTGGATGGCGGCAAGGTCAGCGCCGACGCGGAAGCCTCCGTCGATCTTCTCGACATAGGCGTCCTTATACCAGGAGAGCATGAGGGCCAGGGCCATCTCTGCTCTGGCTCATGCCGCCAAGTCCCGTAGCCGGTCCACCGCAGCCGGCACCTTCCCCACCTTCGCAGCCAGCTGCGCCTTCGTCTCCGGAACCGGAGCATCCGGCCACAGGAAGGAGAAGACATCCTGCGCCGCTTGACGAAGCTTAGCAGCTTCTTCGCCAAGGAGGACGACGAGCTCCTGGGCCGTCGGCTGTGCTCCCGGCCAGTTCTCCTGCAGCCGGTTGTATGCCAGCAGGTCTATGCCGGGATAAAACGCTGTCAGAAAAGAGAGTCAGATCCGGCTACCGGATCCGAAAAGAAAGGGAAGCGGAAAAGAAGAACTTACCCTTAGCCGTGTGGCCAACCTGCATCAGCTCCTCCACAAGAGCCTTCTCCTTCGTCGCCAGCCGCTTGATCTCCTTCTCTTGGTCATTGTTCTGGGCCTCGAGAAGGTTGAAGGCTTCGGTCCGGCTGGCGAGCGAAGCGTCGCGCTCCTTGATGGTGGCCTCCAAACCGTCTACCCTCGCATGCCAATCCTTGTTCTGCAGCCGCAGAGTAGAGTTGGACTTGCTCAGCCGGTCGTTCGCCTTCTTCAAGCGATCGATCTCGCGCTGAGCACACACGAGGATGGCTACGACAAAACCGGCTATCAGCAAAAAAAAAGAAGGCAAACCGGATGAAGCAAACTTTCTCTAGGAGGTTCCGTTGGCAGCAGCAAGCTTGTGCTCCAAGGAGTGCCGGTTGCGGCCTCCAGCAGCCGGATCTCCTTCACCGCCAGCTCGAGTGTGGCGGCGAGGTCCGTCAGCGAGGCAGCGGAGGAGGCGTCGTTGTCCACGACGTTGACGGCCAAGGACTCCATCATGGCAACCACCGCCGTCCTCCACTCCTCTCCTGGCTCCTCGTCGGAGTTATCGTCGCTAACAACTATGAGTTCCTTGCCGGTCGCAGCCTCCCGCGCGCCCGCGGAAGAGCCACCCGGCTGAGAACCCTCCGCGTCCGGCTGGGGACCCTCCGATCCGGCTAGGGCAGCCGGTTCAGCTCGAGGTGGAGGCGGAGGTGGTGCCTCGGAGGAAGGGGCGGCACGGGCAGGCGCAGTCGGGGCAGGGGACGGCGACTCGGTCGGCGCGAGCGCCGGGGTCGCGGCTCCAAAGGAGACCAACATGCTAAAGAAGACAGAAGAGGAGAAGGAAGAGAGAAAAGCAAATAAGCCAAAGGCAGAAAGAGAGAAAAATAAGCAAGCAGAAGACGGTGAAAGAAAGGGGAGGATGGACGTACTCGGCACAACCGGAGGCAGCCCCTTCTTCCGGCCAAGGAGGCTCGGCGGTAGGGCGCTGGTCCGGCTCCTCTTCAGGGTCGGCTCCTCGGCGGCAGGCCAGCGGGAGCCAGAACGGATGGAGCCACTCCCGCCAGCTTCGCCGTCCGTCGCAGGATGCTACGCCGGATCGGAGGTCGGCGCAGCCTCCTCCTCCTCGTCAACTTCCGGGTGGGGGTCGGCAGCCGGCTCGTCGTTCCGGCTAGGGAAGGCATCCACATCCCCGTCCGACTCCTTGCCAGACCGCCGAGCACGCGGCTCGGGCAAGTCAGGCGTGAAATCCTCGAGGGGAGCCTCACCCTCCTCGTGAAGGATGCAAGGGAACATCTGCCGAATACAAGAGATTAGTCGGGTAAAACAAGAAAGAAGGGCAAGAAATACAAAAGAAAAAATCTGGCTAGAGGAACCTACCCGGGGCGCGCGGTTCTCCCGGCTGTAGGGCGCCAGGCTGGACTTCCAGCCCTCTGGCAGCCCTCCTTGGTAATCGTCCACACCCACGCCTTCAAGTTGTGGTAGCGGGGATCACGACGCGACATCCGGATCGGGTCTAGCCGGTCGGAATAGAAACACATTTTGTGCGCTCGTCGCTGAACGGCATCATCAGCCAGGACATCCAACTGAGGGTGACGTCCAGGCCGGTTAGCCGGCAGTGGACGAGGGAGCGCATGCGTTTCAACATCGCATCCGACTCCGCCTTGTCGCCGTAAATCTTCAGGTCTCGGTGTAGTCGGCTAGACTCGACATCTTGGAAGGCCGGAAGATTGATCCAGTCGACGTTGGTGACGTTGTTGACATAGAAGTACGACTGCTGCCATAGTCGTACCGTTTCGTGCAGAAGGAACTTCAGGTAGCCGGTCTGCGCGTGGGAATAGATGGACGCGCCGCCGCAGACGACTAGCGGCCCCTGTGTGAATTGCACCTACGGCCGGACTCGGAAGAGCTGACAGAAGAGCCCGAGATCCGGCTGGATCCCGAGGTAGCTCTCGCAGAAAGCCACGAAGTGCGCCAGCGTTCCGATTGCGTTGGCGCCGAGGTGGTGGAGGCGGAGGTCGAAGAACGGCAAGACGGTGAGGAAGAAAGGATGCACCGGCAGCGCAAACCCGCGCGACAGGTGCGAAAGAAAGATGACCCGCTCCCCCTCCGCGGGGTGCGGCGACACCTCTCCCGCTAGCGCTAGCCGCACCGCCACCTCCTCCTCCGGCGGGAGAACACGGGTGGCGTAGTACTTCTGGATCTGATCCTCGGTGACAGAGGAGCCACACCAGGCCCCGCGGTCGGCTGCCATCTCCGGCTGGCAAGGAGGTGCGGCGACGGAGGAGTGGCGGTGGCCCGTACCTTCGACGACGATGAACGGGCGGCGCAGCGGGCTACATCAACAGAAGGGAATGGCGCAAAGGGCAAGGGCGCGGAAGGGAAGGGGCAACTGGAAGCGGGGGAGCGAAGGAAGGGAACTGCATCCCCCGCGGCGTCCCTTTAAAGGGCCGGAAGAGGAACCGTCCACAACGCCATGTGGCGGCCATCCAGGCAACCCCACCCCAACCGCCGCCCAGATCCCGTGTGCCGACGCGGGATGCGTAGAAGATCCTGGAGCGAGAACCAAAGCGCCGGGCAGCAGCTTCCCGAGGCGACGCGCGACGGGATGTTACGCTGCCTGCCGCAGAGCAATGATGGCGCATGCGCGCGTGGTCGGTGTCAACACTGACTTCACGGGTAGCGCAACCGCCAGGCGTAGCCGAACACAAATTCAAAACCAAGAGGGAGCGCGCGCACATTTCGCCTAAGGGCGGAATCCACACGCGCTTGGGGGCTAGTGTCGGGGGGGATGATCCCCAAATACCCCAACCGGACAAGAAACAGGACAGTCGGATGGTGTCCGGCTGGCCAGATGCAGCCGGACAAAGCAAGCCAGGCCGTCTATCGCGCGGTAGCCGGATCAACAAGAAGCAGCCGGTTATGGCGACGTAGCCGGAACCAATCAAGGAGACAGGAAGACGTGCGTATCAGTGCACGATACGCCCTGTACGATGACAAGACCGGCCACTACTCGGCCATACCGAAGACTTTGCGAGGGTGACGCAGGAATAGTGGCCCGATGTTGACGATAGCTCGCACGGCGTCCACTGTGCCTACGACAGCCATACCGCTCACACTCCGATGGGACATACCGTACCGGATACTGTAGATGACCAGTTGGCTGGGACTCGCCTATGGGGCTCGCCAGTCGGACTGGCCAGTGAGACCGTTGTCTCTCTGCCTATATAAGGAGAGGAAAGGCCTCAGTAGTAAGGGTTGGTCTCAGTGCATTTAAGGCAGTAGCTAGAGAATACAACTCGAGGAGCACTTGTAGTTCGTATATCCCATTAGTCAGATCCGGCAGGAGTAGGAGCTTTACCTCACCACGAGGGCTCCGAACCTGGGTACTTCCTGCGTCCAGCTACGCTTGCTTGTATCCAATCCCGCATGCAGACACCGTCGATAGTTTCCCTGCTAGTCCCCACACCTCTATCTAACCTTCTCAGGTACTGCCGTTCCCAATACAACGACAATGGTGCCTTCTTTCATGTCAATAATGGCACCAATAGTTCTAAGAAAAGGTCTTTCCAAAGTAATAGGACAAGAAGCATGCATTCAATATCTAAAACATAGAAATCAACAGGGACATAGGCATTGTTAACCATAATAAGAACATCATTAAGACTCCCCACGAGTTTCTTTTTAGACTTATCATCAAGTGGGACATTCAAATAACAATCTTCAAGAGGAGGCAAATCAAGCATATCATAAATCCTTCTAGGCATAATAGAAACACTACTATCAAGATCACATAAAGCTTTGAAATCAAAGTCATTCACTTTCATATTAATGATGGGTTCCCAACCATCTTCTTGTTTTATAGGAATAGAAGCTTTATGTTTCATCTTTTCTTCTTTAATCTTTATGAGAGCATTAGTAATGTGTTTTGTAAAGGCCATGTTCATATCACTAGCATTAGGACTTTTAGCAAGCTTTTGTAGGAACTTAATAACTTCAGAGATATTGCAACCATCAAGATCAAAATCAAATTTATCATCTAGAGTAGTAGAACTATTACTAGCCTCAACACTAGTGGTGGTGATAGTAGAAACACTAATGTTTCTAGCAATTTCATCTTCTCTTTCCCACTTAGCATGTAATTCAGCTAATAATCTAACATTTTCATCAATTCTTACTTGTATAGCATTAGTGGATGCAAAGGGATTATCATTAGTTTCAGGTTTAGCAGCCATTTTATTCAAAGAAGATTGAGCTTCAGCCAAAGATGCTATATTTCTTTCAGCATTAGAGAGTTTTTCCTCAATAGTTTTATTGAAAGCAGTTTGTTTACTAATAAAGTCTTTAAGCATAACTTCAAGTTCAGAGGGAGCACTCCTATTATTGTTGTATGAATTTCCATAAGCATTACCATTGTTGGGAGGATATGGCTTATAATTGTTGTTACCAAAATTATTCCTATAAGCATTATTGCCAAAATTGTTATTTATTATGAAGTACACATCAACTTGCTCTTCTTGAGCCATAAAAGAGGCTAAAGGAACATTAGTTGGATCAATATGGGCTTTCCCATTTACAAGCATAGACATAATAACATCAATCTTATCACTCAAGGAGGAGGTTTCCTCAACAGAATTTACCTTCCTATCTTGTGGAGCTCTCTCAGTATGCCATTCAGAATAATTAACCATCATATTGTCCAGAAGTTTCGTTGCAGCACCCAAAGCAATGGTCATAAAGGTACCTCCAGCAGCAGAGTCCAATAGGTTCCTTGAAGAATAGTTCAATCCTGCATAAAAAGTTTGGATGATCATCCAAGCAGTCAGTCCATGAGTGGGACAATGCTTAACCAAAGATTTCATTATATCCCAAGCTTGAGCAACATGCTCATTATCAGATTATTTAAACTTCATTATTTCACTTCTCATAGATATAATCTTAGTAGGAGGATAGTATTTTCCAATGAAAGCATCTTTGCACTTAGTCCAAGAATCAATACTATTCCTAGTTAAGGAATTCAACCATTCTTTAGCTTTTCCTCTCAAAGAGAAAGGAAACAATTTCAGCTTAATAATATCACCATCTACATCCCTATGCTTTTGCATCTCACAAAGTTCAACAAAGTTATTTAGATGGGCAGTAATATCTTCATTACCAATACCAGAAAATTGTTCTCTCATAACAAGATTGAGTAAAGTAGGTTTTATCTCAAAGAAAGTATCTTCAGGCACATGTGGAGCAATAGGTGTGCTCATAAAATCATTGTTGTTGGTGCTAGTAAAGTCACAAAACTTAGTGCTTTCAAGAGTAGTCATATTTTTGTGTTTTCAAATAAGAAAGCAAACTAGTAAAACTATTTTTTTGTGTGTTTTTGATAAAGAAACAAGCAAACAAAGCAAAAAGAAACTAAGCAAAACAAAAATAACAAAGTAAAGATATTGGTTGTGAGGGACTACCCTTGTGAAGATGTCCTTGAATCCCCGGCAACGGCGCTAGAAAATATGCTTGATGGCCCAAATTATATCGAGCTCGTTGGGGAACCCCAAGAAGAAGGTATGATGAGCACAACATCAAGTTTTCCCTTAGTACGAAACCAAGGTTATCAATCCAGTAGGAACAAGGAAACACCCCAAAGGTGTAGCTAGCTGAACGATGGCAGGGCGCACTACCGGTGCCAGCAGCAACGTGGAGACCTGCACAACACAACCACAGAACTCTGTCCCCAACTTGCGATGACGTTGTCAATCTCACTAGTTTTGCTGAAAACAAAGGATTAAACGTATCGAATGGAAGGAAGTAATAGTTTGCAGAAAGTAAACACAAAGTAGTAAATAGTTCATAGATTGTATGTAATAGAAAGGACCGGGATCCATAGTTCACTAGAGGTGGCTCTCCATAAGATAGATAATATGTTGGGTGAACAAATTAGAGCGGGGCAATTGACAAACATCGAGAAAGCAATACATGCATATACTAATCATCTTGACTCCTTTGAGATTCGATTGGGCATTAAAACATTATACATAGACCACCATCCAACTGCATCTATGACTAATAATCCACCTTCAGGTTATCATCCGAACCCCCTCCAGTATTAAGTTGCAAGCAACAGATTATTTCTTTACGAATTGTGTAATGTAAACAATACAATTGTTCTATGAACAAAGGATTGTTGTTTTCTCCTAGTAGCAACAACACATCTAGTACCTTAGAGATTTCTGTCACTTCCCCAGATTACCAGAGGCATGAACCCACTATCGAGCATAAATACTAACTCTTGGAGTTGCTAGCATCTACTTGGCCAAGATAGCTACTAACAACGGAAAGCATGCAAGATCACAAATAACAAAGACATGATAGAATCAATAATCAATCTGAAATAGCATCTCAATATCCATCGGATCCCCACAAACACAACATGCAGAATTACAAATAGATGATCTTGATCATGAACGGAGCTCACAAGATCTAGACATGAAAGAACAAAGGAGGAGAACCAGCCATCTAGCTACTACATGGATCCGTAGTCCAAGGATGAACTACTCACGCATCACACGGGAGGCTTGCATGGTGATGAAGAAAGCCTCCAGGGTGAAATCCCCTCTCCAGCAGGGTGCTGGGAAGAGCTTCAGATCCCTCTCGATCTAGGGATGGAGATGACGGTGGCTACAAGCTCTTTCGTGGATTTTTGATCGGGTACTTAGGGTTTTCATCCCGAGGGAATCTTATAGGCGGAAGGAGAGGCCGAGGGGGTGCTGGGGTCGGCCAGACCACCCCTTGGCGTGGGCCAAGCCTGGCCGCGCGACCAGGTGTTGTGGCCAGCCCCCAGCCCTCCTCCGTCTCGTATTCTGGCATCTAATGACTTCAGGAAAAATAGGCACTTTGGCTTTTGTCCCGTCCAATTCCGAGAATATTCTTTTTCTGACTTTCCTGGAACCAAAAACAGCAGAAAACAGGCAGCTGGCACTGTGGCTCTTGTTAATAGGTTAGTCCAAGAAATCATATGAAAAGTACTCCAAAGTGTGGACAAAACACAAGAAAGTGGATAAAACCAGGCATGGAACATCAAAAATTATAGATACCTTTGCAATGTATCAACGCTTGAACCAAAAACTTAGATTCAAAACAAAAGAAGTGAGTATTTATGAAAAATTATTCCCACTCTTATCCTTAAGATTCTTTCAAAAAAAATATGTTCCTAAAAAATTCTTGTAATTCGACATAAAATTCGACACACTTGATCACCCAACTAACTTTCTCACCCTAAATGCTTATAGATGGAGGTCCAGTATTACAAGTTCTACCAGCTAGGCAATGGAGGCCACCTGATCTTTGAGAGGGACCTAGATGCACTAGTAGAGTATCTTGAGCGCTCGCACCCGAAGTTCTTCGGGGCACGACTCAACGATCAAGTGGAGGAGAACTACAGTGGCTGATAGTTGCAGATCTCAGAGGCAAGATAGAAGCACCCACTTCGGAAAAGATTCAATTCAGCTTGAGGGAGAAAACTGGCTAGACGGACTAGCCAGGGCTATGCATGAAGATCTTGCCCGTCTATGTGGACAAAACATCAACCAGATCTAGGGAACTCGCTTTGCTCACTATGCAAGGCATGATTCTATGGGAATGCCCTTGGAGATGTCAGGACACTCGGAGCTGAAGCACCAGGTGGATAATCTCGACTTCACGTTGTATGATAGAAAGAAGGAGTTGGACAACACCCGTTCCTACGCCAACCACAACCATGCCATTGCAGTCAAGAAGGACCAGACCCTCACCATCCTCGCCAAGGAGCTCTATTCACTTCGTCGTCAGTGATACGTTGCTAACGTATTTATAATTTTTGATGTTCCATCCTTGGTTTATATCTACTTTCTTATGTTTTGTCCACACTTTGGAGTACTTTTTATACACTTTCTTGAACTAACCTATCAACAAGATGCCATAGTGCCTGCTGCCTGTTTTCTGCTGTTTTTGGTTCCAGGAAAGTCAGAAAATGAATATTCTTGGAATTGGACGGGACAAAAGCCGAAGTCAATATTTCACCGAGGGGGACACGGAGCCAGAATACGAGACGGAGAGGGGCCAGGGGCCGCCCACACCACCTGGCCGCACGGGCACCCCCTCGGCCTCCCCTTTCACCTATAAGATGCCTCCGATACAGAAACCCTAAGTACCCGATCAAAATTCCACGAAAGAGTCTGTAGCCACCGTCATCTCCATCCCTAGATCGGGAGGGATCCGAAGCTCTTCCCTGTACCCTGCTAGAGGGGAGAATTCACCCTGGAGGCCTTCTTCATAACCATGCAAGCCTCTGGTGTGATGCGTGAGTAGTTCATCCTTGGACTACATGTCCATGTAGTAGCTAGATGGTTGGTTCTTCTCCTTTGTGCTACCATGTTTAGATCTTGTGAGCTCTGTCCATGATCGAGATCATCTATTTGTAATCCTACATGTTGTGTTTGTGGGGATCCGATGGATATTGAGATGCTATTTCAGATTGATTATTGATTCTATCATGTCTTTGTTATTTGTGATCTTGCATGCTCTCCGTTGTTAGTAGATATCTTGGAAAAGTAGAAGCTAGCAACTCCAAGAGGGAGATTTATGCTCGATAGTGGGTTCATGCCTCTAGTAATCTGGGGAAGTGACAGAATTCTCTAAGGTACTAGATGTGCTGTTGCTACTAGCGAGAAAACAACAATCCTTTGTTCATAGAACAATCGTATTGTTTACTTTACACGCAATGCGTAATGCAATTATCTGTTGCTTGCAACTTAATACTGGAGGGGGTTCGGATGATAACCTGAAGGTGGATTATTAGTCATAGATGTAGTTGGATTACGGTCTATGTATAATGTTGTAATGCCCAATCAAATCTCATAGGAGTCAAGATGATTAGTATATGCTTGTATGCTTTCTCGATGTTTGTCAATTGCCCCACTATAATTTGTTCACCCAACATGTCATCTATCTTAAGGAGAATCACCACTAGTGAACTATGGACCCCGGTCCTTTCTTTTACCATCAATCTACAACTGTTTATTGTTTTCTGTTTACTTTCTGCAAGCTATTACTTTCTTCCACACAATACGATTAATCCTTTGTTTTCAGCAAAACCGGTGAGATTGACAACTGATACATTGCAAATGTATCTATAATTTTTGATGTTCCATGCTTGGTTTTATCTACTTTCTTATGTTTTGTTCCAACTTTGGAGTACTTTTCATAGACTTTCTTGGACTAACCTATTAACAAGATGCCACAGTGCCAGTTGACTGTTTTCTGATGTTTTTGGTTCCAGGTAAGTCAAAAAATCAATATTCTCGGAATTGGACCGGACAAAAGCCAAAGTCGATATTTTACCGAAAGACTCACGGAGCGAGAAGACGAGACGGAGAGGAGCCCGGGGCTGGCCACACGACCTGGTGGCGTGGGCCAGGCCAGGCCGCACCAGGGGGTGGTGTGGGCCCCTCCGGCACCCCCTCGGTCTCCCCTCTCGCCTATAAGAGCCTCCCGATGCATAAACCCTCAGTCATAAATCAGAAATCCATGAAAAGTTCCGCTGCGCCGCCGCCACCGAAGGGGAGATTTGGGGGGGACAGAAAGTCTCTGTTCCGGCACCCTGCCGGGACGGGAAGTGCCCCCGGAGCCATCTCCATCGATCTCCACCACCATCTTCATCACCATTGCTGATTCCCATGATGAGGAGGGAGTAGTTCTCTCTCGAGGCTAAGGGTTCTACCGGTAGCTATGTGTTCATCTCTCTCTCTCTATGCATGATCATATTGTGATCATGAGCTTTGTAATCAATTAGATCTACCTTGCTACTCAAGTGCTTTAATGAATCTCTGCTCTCCCCATGTGTGTGAAGTTGATAGTGTGCACACCATGGTGGCACTTAGGCTAGAGATTACAAATACTTGTTATGAGTTATATTTGGAGTTGGATGTCTTTATGAAATTGTGGTGTTTGTTGGACTCATCTAGTACTCAAGGTGACAGTGTGGGGTTATCTAGATGGGAAAGATGAACTTTGAGGTGTGCTGTTATAGCCCTACCAACGATTAGAGTGTCCAATCGGAGAGTAGTTCAACGTAGTATCATAAAGAAGAATATATTTATATGAGAGTGTTCACAAGTGAAAGTATGATCCCTAGGCCTTGTTTCTAAGCATTGAAACTTTGTTTGCAATTAGATCTGTTACATGTTTGCTTGCTTCCATCTTTATTTCAGTTTGCCTTTAGTCTCTCACACGCTATTAAGCTATTTTCTAGCACCGTTACCACTTATAATTATCCATACCACTTGTATTTCACTATCTCTTCGCCGAACTAGTGCACCTATACACCTGACAAGTGTATTGGGTGTGTTGGGGACACAAGAGACGTCTTGTATCTTGATTGCAGGATTGCTTGAGATGGGATACCTTTGACCACTTCCTCCCTGAGTTTGATAAACCTTGGGTGATCCACTTAAGGGAAAACTTGTTGTTGTTCTACAAACCTCTGCACTTGGAGGCCCAACAACTGTCTACAAGAATAGAAGTGCGTAGACATCAAGCTATTTTCTGGTGCCATTGCCGTGGAGGTAAGGTAAAAGGTACTCACATCCTCCAGTGTGAGTGCTCAAAGTTATTTCCTTTAGATTCTACAATTTTGTGTTTTTGTTTCTTGTTTTCACTAGTTAGGCTTAATAGAAAACAACAACAAAATTAGAGAGCTTTATAGTATTATCTTGAGTTAGGACATGAAGTGTTTGAAGAGAAAATTAAAAAACCTATGGAACTTTATTTGCATGCTAATAGCAATGTTGTTAGTATGAATTCTTTGGACACCATTATTGCTAATGCTATGGAAAAGTCTAAGCTTGGGGAAGCTAGTTTTTATGAAAATGATCTTTTTAGTCCCCCATCTTTAGAGGAGAAAATTTTCTTTGATGATACTATACCTCCAATATATGATGACTACAATGATGAATATGATATTTTTCACTCCACCTACTATTGAGGAGAATATTAATGATTACAATATGCCTCCTATATTTGATGATTATGGTGATGAGAATAATAATGATAGCTATTTTGTTGAATTTGCTCCCACCACAATTAATAAGAATGATTATGATTATGTGGAGAGTAATAATTATTATATGCATGTGGCTCATGATAAGAATGTTTTATGTGATATTTATATTATTAATTTTATTCATGATGCTACTGAAAGTTATTATGAGAGAGGGAAATATGGTTTTATGCATCTCAATAATATTAATTTTCCCCTCTTTATGTTGAAAGTCTTGAAGTTGCACTTCTTTTGCTTTCCTATGCTTGTTACTTTGTGCTTCCATGACTTGTGTCTTTACAAGATTCCTATGCATAGGAATTGGGTTAGACTTAAATGTGCTTTGAATTTTCTTCTTGATGCTCTCTTTTACTCCAATTCATATTTCTTATGTGAGCATCTTCTCAAACTATCATGCCTAACTTAAAGGCGTTAAAGAAAAGTACTTATTGGGAGATAACCCAAAAGTTTTAGATGAGTCTTGGAAGTTATTACCTCCGTAATAACCGCTCCTTATCCTTTTTATTTGCTTTTTGTGCCAAGAGTAACCTCTAATGAGAGAGAAGTAATACTTGGGAAAGCTGCTATCCCGAAACAGATTTTTGTTCTTCACCGTAAAAATTCGTGTAAAATATTTGTATGTCTTTTTGAGGCGTGAATTTTTGTGCTTCTGTTCCAGGTTGTTATCTAACTTTCGTTAGTTCAACACTTTTTTATTTGAGCAACAGAAGGTCTTTGAAAAAATTCGTATTTACCTGCTGGTCTGTTTTGACAGATTTCTGCCATTATTTGCATTTGCTTCTTGTTGGTTCCTTTTTGAGTTCTTTTGGGGAATTGAGCTATTTAAGGAAAGTGCTACAGTAGCTTGTGTTTTAATGGAAGTTTTATTGGTGTTAGAACTGAACCTAAAGACTTATTATCTTGAGTGCACTAATGTTGCTAATAAAGATTGTGTGAAGTTTTGTATGAAGGAAAAATTTCAGGTGTATGGAAGGAATGAGTAATGAGATGAAGGATGGACTAAAGCTCAAGCTTGGGGATGCCACACGTGTCACCCCAAGAAATATCCAAGAAGTACAAGCGTCAAAGCTTGGGGATGCCCAAGGCATCCCCCTCTTCATCAATAAAAATCCCAGGTTTCTTGCAAACGCTTCATTTTTATTGTTTCATGCACAGTTGTGTTGTTCTTGAAGCGTCTTCTTTTTCGTTTTCGTTTTGGTTTTTTGTTTGCTTAGTTAGCTTAGTTTTCTAAATAATTTGGTTAGACCCCTCTTTCATACATTGGTTTTCAAATAGTTTGGTTTGGTTTGGAAAAGAGTAGGAAAGCTCATGCTTAAGTGGTAAAGAGAGCTTGTTTTTGACTGTGGTCTATGCTTTGTCATGCCATGCTTGATATTGTTTTGGCTTTATGCTTAGTATTCTTTGCTGTAGCATGACTTGTTATAAACAACTAAGATTGCTTAATGTGCCTTGGATGAATCATGCGTTGTTTTAGCATATTAAAGCATAGTGTAGTGGTATTCTCCTTTGATGCTTTATTTGGGTTGACTTGGCGCATGCTCACACCATGTTATGACTATCCAAAGTCATCATATCCTTTATGATCCTTTAGTTTTCAACTTGTAGTATCACTTTATGCTTTGATCAATGATGTTTTCTCGCTCTGCATGATTATGGCCATTATTGCTCTCTTAGTTTGTCGCTCCCAGTCTTTTGCTAGCCTCCACAACCAAGTATGAGTTCCACTCATGCACCCAACCCCCTAAACCAAGTTATTCCAAAGAGTCCACCATACCTACCTACTAGCATATGCTATTCCAAGTATATTCATGCTTTTGTTTACCTTCCGATCTAAACTTGTTATGAGAAAACTAGTGATTAAAGCTCTCACGAACTTGATGGCACACTTTACTTTCTTGCCCTTAATAAACTTGAACCATGTTGTCGTCTATGTTGTATATGCTTGCAATTATTTGTTGGGAATTAGCAGAACCATGCTATCATGGGGAACGCTTTCAACATTGCACTGGTACTTTGTACCTAGTTGATATCATGCTCTTTTGTCTATGGATGTCATCGGTACAAAATGAAAGGGGAGCTTGTAAGTCCATGGAGTTATGTATATGTGTTAGAGAAACGCCTGGGCCGCTGGTCTAATCCATGCTGACATGGTGGAAACCTACATCGTAACCATAATGAGCTGTCTATCAAGCATTCTTCTTATAAAAAAAGAGTCCTATATTGAGAAAAAAGAGAAAAAGAAAAAAAATTTATGGAAAGAGGAAAGAGAGAAAAAAGCACCATATTCCCATGGTAAATAAGAAGATTGCTGAGATGCTCGTTTTCTGCTTGCCTTGTCATTTTGATATGGGGATTCTTCCGTATCATCGGGCAAGGGGTACCCCGTTGGCGGTTCTCTATGATACACATGTACTTACGATGACAAGAACTTACCGGTGACTAAACTTGAGTAGCATGAGGAGTGGCCCTCGTATTCAAGGGACATGAGATTTCTCACTTATACTTCATCAAGCATGTACACCATAGTTTGTTCACTTTAACCTTAATCACTTCAAGATGCTTATGATAGGGGCAATGAGAGTTGAAAGCTATAAGTACCATAATTTTTGGAAGCTCTTTATGAAACTTGAATCTCTGCTTCCTTCTATGAAGGCCTTTCTTCCACCATTATATTGAGTCTCCACCTTCTATCTTTATGCACCTACTTTGAGAGCATAGTGGCCATTCTTAGTTCTATGTGCATTGTCCCAAGACTTGTTGATTGATGCATATCTTTGATATTGCTTGTTTTAAACTATTTGTATCTAGTCACTATTATGAACTTTGAAGGTGTCCTATGCATTTATATTTGCTACTCTATGAGGGACAAGCTGAATTCTACTATGCTATATTTTCTTTATGTGAAACAAATAAACGTCTTGCAAAGAATTGTTATTCATGAATCTTTTGTTTGTGCCTTTTCATGTTGCATCATAGTTTCTTTGTATTATTGCTAGAACTTTGTCTTTCATATTATGATTGAAGTACTATGATC
The DNA here is from genome assembly GCA_910589775.1 of Avena eriantha. NCBI lineage: Eukaryota > Viridiplantae > Streptophyta > Magnoliopsida > Poales > Poaceae > Avena > Avena eriantha. Next base: position 215,553,804 of record OU342744.1, on the reverse strand, counting down.
TCGGCTATCAATGTTTTACAAATACTTTGATCAATTTTATGATGGTGCATGTCACCTCAAAAATTATTCTTTCTTTTTATCACTTACCTACTCGACGACGAGTAGGAGTTAAGCTTGGGGATGTTGATACATTGCAAATGTATCCATAATTTTTGATGTTCCATGCTTGGTTTTATCTAATTTCTTATGTTTTGTTCCAAATTTGGAGTACTTTTCATAGACTTTCTTGGAATAACCTATTAACAAGATGCCATAGTGCCAGTTGCCTGTTTTCTGCTGTTTTTGGTTCTAGGTAAGTCAGAAAATCAATATTCTCGGAATTGGACCGGACAAAAGCCAAAGTCGATATTTTACCGGAAGACTCATGGAGCCAGAAGACAAGATGGAGAGGGGCCAGGGGCTGGCCACACTACCTGGTGGCGCGGGCCAGGCCACACCAGGGGGTGGTGTGGGCCCCTCCGGCACCCCCTCAGTCTCCCCTCTCGCCTATAAGAGCCTCTCGATGTATAAACCCTAAGTCGTCAATCAGAAATCCACGAAAAGTTCCGTTGCGCCGCCGCCACCAAGGGGAGATTCGGGGGACAGAAAGTCTCTGTTCCGGCACCCTGCCGGGACGGGGAAGTGCCCCTGGAGCCATCTCCATCGATCTCAACCACCATCTCCATCACCATTGTTGATTCCCACGATGAGGAGAGCGTAGTTCTCTCTCGAGGCTAAGGGTTCTACTGGTAGCTATGTGTTCATCTCTCTCTATGCATGATCATATTGTGATCATGAGCTTTGTAATCAATTAGATCTACCTTGCTACTCAAGTGCTTTAATGAATCTCTGCTCTCCCCATGTGTGTGAAGTTGATAGTGTGCACACCATGGTGGCACTTAGGCTAGAGATTACAAATACTTGTTATGAATTATATTTGGAGTTGGATGTCTTTATGAAATTGTGGTGTTTGTTGGACTCATCTAGTACTCAAGGTGACAGTGTGGGGTTATCTAGATGGGAAAGATGAACTTTGAGGTGTGCTGTTATAGCCCTACCAACGATTAGAGTGTCCAATCGGAGAGTAGTTCAACGTAGTATCATAAAGAAGAATATATTTATATGAGAGTGTTCACAAGTGAAAGTATGATCCCTAGGCCTTGTTTCTAAGCATTGAAACTTTGTTTGCAATTAGATTTGTTACATGTTTGCTTGCTTCCATCTTTATTTCAGTTTACCTTTAGTCTCTCACACGCTATTAAGCTATTTTCTAGCACCGTTACCACTTATAATTATCCATACCACTTGTATTTCACTATCTCTTCGCCGAACTAGTGCACCTAAACACCTGACAAGTGTATTGGGTGTGTTGGGGACACAAGAGACTTCTTGTATCTTGATTGCAGGATTGCTTGAGAGGGGATACCTTTGACCACTTCTTCCCTGAGTTCGATAAACCTTGGGTGATCCACTTAAGGGAAAACTTGCTGCTGTTCTACAAACCTCTGCACTTGGAGGCCCAACAACTGTCTACAAGAATAGAAGTGCGTAGACATCAACAACCTCACTGTAAGTTGGGGGGAGTTCTGTGGTTGTGTTGTGCAGGATTCCAAGTTGGAAACAACACCTTGGAGGTGTTTCCTTGCTCCTACTGGTTAGATAACCTTGGTTTCATAACTGAGGGAAACTTACTGCTGTGCTCATCATAGATTCCTCTTGGGGTTCCCCAACGAGCTCGTTATCAACCACGAGCCAGCAAGTATTTTTCTGGCGCCATTGCCGGGGAGTCAAGGACATCTTCACAAGGGGAGTCCCTCATAACCAATCTCTTTACTTTGTTATTTTTTTGCTTAGTTTATTTTTGCCTTGTTTGCTTGTTCCTTTATCAACAGCACAAAAAATTAGTTGTACTAAGTTTGCTTTCTTTATTAAAAACACAAAAAAATTAAGTCTTTCTATATTTTTTTACCTCTTTCTTAGCTCACCATGTTGATCCCTAAGATCACCCTAAAAGACTTTTCAATAGGTAGTGGCTCTATAATTGGAAAAGATAATATTGAAGAATTCTTTAATCATGTTAGTAAGCATGAGGATATTGAGGATAGATCCCTTGCAGAACTTGCTCCAAATTATGAAATTGCTGCACCTTCTTTAGTTCACATGTTGGAAGCTAGGTTTGTTAACCTTAACTCCTTAATGCAAGTAATGTTTCTTAATCTTAAAGAAATTGAGGACCCTGAAAAGAGCGATTTTATTCTGGAAACTTTGCTTAAGGAATTCTATGATGTTGCCAAGGAAGCTAGAAAAGTTTTTGATAGTTTTAATATGCTTGGCTCATGTGTATATTTTATTGGTACACGAGAAAAGATGAAAAAAACTGAACCTAATGGGGAGGAAATTAAGATACCAATACCTTTTAAACTTGTACCAATGCATGAAGCCATTGAAAACAATCTTGATTAGATTGTTTCCGAAAACCCGTTTGATGAAAATAGTGAACCCAAAAGCGTTGAGAGAGGATCCTCTAGAACTTATTTGGATGAGATACCTTGCCTTGTTGAAGATATTTTTGGTATCAATCTTAATGCTTCTTCATTTGAGAATACTTGATTCTTTTCTTGCTTCTTATGCCTAACTTAAAGGCGTTAAAAAAAGAACTTATTGGGAGATAACCCAAAAGTTTTAGATGAGTCTTGGAAGTTATTACCTCTGTAATAACCGCTCCTTATCCTTTTTATTTGCTTTTTGTGCCAAGAGTAACCTCTAATGAGAAAGAAGTAATGCTTGGGAGGTTGATGTCCCGAAACAGATTTTTGTGCTTCGCTGTAAAAACTCTTCTAAAATCTTTGTACGTCATTTTGAGACGTGAATTTTTGTGCTTCTGCCCCAGGTTGTTATCTAACTTTCGCTAGTTCAATACTTTTCGATTTGAGCAACAGAAGGTCTTCGAAAAAATTGGTTTTTACCTGTTGGTCTGTTTTGATAGATTTCTGCCATTATTTGCATTTGCTTCTTATTGATTCCTTTTTTAGTTCTTTTTGGGGAATTGAGCTTTTTGAGGGAAGTGCTACAGTAGCTTGTGTTTTAATGGAAGTTTTATTGGTGTTGAATTTGAACCCTAAGACTTATTATCTTGAGTACACTAATGTTGCTAATAAAGATTGTGTGAAGTTTTGTATGAAGGAAAAATTTCAGGTGTAAGGAAAGAATGGTGTAATAAGATGAAGAATGGACTAAAGCTCAAGCTTGGGGATGCCACCCGTGTCACCCCAAGAAATATCCAAGAAGTACAAGCGTCAAAGCTTGGGGATGCCCAAGGCATCCCCTTCTTCATCAATAAAAATCTCAGGTTTCTTCCAAACACTTCATTTTATTGTTTCATGGACAATTGTGTTGTTCTTGGAGCGTCTTTGTTTTCATTTTGGTTTTCGTTTGCTTGGTTTTCTTAGTTTGCTTGAATAAATTAATTGGACCCCCTCTTTCATACATTAGTTTTCAAATAAGTTTGGTTTGATTTGGAAAAGAGTAGGAAAAGTTTATGCTTAAGTGGTAAGAGGAGCTTGTTTTTGACTGTGGCATATGCTTTGTCATGTCATGCTTGATATTGTTTTGATTGCTTAATGTGCCTTGAAAGAAACATGTGTTGTTTTAGCATATTAAAGCATAGTATTATGGTATTCTCCTTTGATGTTTTATTTGGGTTGACTTGGCGCATGCTCACACCATGTTATGACTATCCCAAGTCACCATAGCCTCGATGATCCTTTAGTTTTTGACTTGTAATATCACTTTATGCTTTAATTAATGATGTTTTATCGCTTTGCATGATTATGGTCATTATTGCTCTCTTAGTTGGTCGCTCCCAGTCTTTTTCTAGCCTTTCAACCAAGTATGAGTTCCACTCATGCATCCAACTCCAAATAAAACCAAGTTATTCCAAAGATTCCACCATACCTACCTATTAGCATTTGCTATTCCAAGTATATTCATGTTTTTGTCTACCTTCCGAATTAAACTTATTATTTGAAAATTAGTGATTAAAGCTCTCACGAACTTGATGGCACACTTTACTTTCTTGCACTTAATAATCTTGAACCATTGTGTCCATATTTGTTGCGTATATGCTTGCGCTTTATAAGTTGAAGTTAGCAGAACCATGTATCATGGGGAACGCTTTCAACATTGCACTTATACTCCGTTGATATCATGATTATTTTGCTTATGGATCCCGGTGGTGTGAAATAAAAGGGGAACTTGTAAGATCATGGAGTTTGTATGTGTGTTAGAGAAACGCTTGGGCCGCTAGCCTAAGCCATGCCTAATCATGGTGGAAACTTGTAGCATACCCATAATGAGCACTCTATGAAGCATCCTCAATACAAACCTATGCAAATAGCAAATAAAAAGATCACTGAGATGCTCATTGTCTGCTTGCCATGTCATTTTGATTATGGGATAGCTCATGTATCATGTGCAAGGGGTACCCCGTTGGCGGTTCTCTATGATACATATGTACTTACAATGACAAGAGCTTACTTGTGACTGAAGTTGAGTAACATGAGGTTCGGTACTCCTAAGTAAGGGGCATGAGATTTCAACTTATAACTTGTCAATCATATCCTCTTAGTTGTGTCACTTTAACCTTAATCACTTAAAGATGCTTATGATAGGGGAAATGAGAGCTGAAAGCTAATAAGTACCATATTTTTTGGAATCTCTTTATGAGACTTGAATCCCTGCTTCCTTCTATGAAGGCCTTTCTTTTACTTTTATGTTGAGTCTCCATCTTCTATCTTTATGCACCTATTGAGAGAGCATAGTGGCCATTCTTAGTTTAATGTGCATTGTCCCCAATACTTGTTGATTGATGCATAACTTTGATATTTCTTGTTCTTAAACTATTTGTATCTAGTCACCCTTATGAACCTTGAAGGTGTCCTACGCATTTATGTTTTGCTACTCTATGAGGGAAAAGTTGAATGCCACTATGCTATGTTTTCTTTATGTGAAACAAACAAACGTCTTGCAAAACATTGTTATTCATGAATCTTTTGTTTGTGCCTTTTCATGTTACAACATAGTTGCTATGTCTTATTGTTAGAACTATATCTTTCATGCTATGTTGAAGTACTATGATCCCATCTATCCATGTTTTACAAATACTTTTATCAAGTTTATGATGGTGCATGGCACCTCAAAAATTATTCTTTCTTTTTATCACTTACCTACTCGAGGACGAGCAGGAGTTAAGCTTGGGGATGTTGATATGTTGCTAATGTATCTATAATTTTTGATGTTCCATGCTTGGTTTATATCTACTTTCTTATGTTTTGTCCACACTTTGGAGTACTTTTTATATACTTTCTTGGACTAACCTATTAACAAGATGCCACAGTGCCAGCTGCCTATTTTCTGCTGTTTTTGGTTCCAGGAAAGTCAGAAAATGAATATTCTCGGAATTGGACGGGACAAAAGCCAAAGTCAATATTTCACCAAGGGGGACACAAAGCCAGAATACGAGACGGAGAGGGGCCAGGGGCCGCCCACACCACCTGGCCGCGCGGCCAACGCTTGGCCACGCCAGGGGGTGGTGTGGCCGCCTAGGGCACCCCCTCGGCCTCCCCTTTCGCCTATAAGATGCCTCTGATACAGAAACCCTAAGTACCCGATCAAAATTCCACGAAAGAGTCTATAGCCACCGTCATCTCGATCCCTAGATTGGGAGGGATCCGAAGCTCTTCCTGGCACCCTGCCAGAGGGGAGAATTCACCCTGGAGGCCTTCTTCATCACCATGCAAGCCTCCGGTGTGATGCGTGAGTAGTTCATCCTTGGACTACGAGTCCATGTAGTAGCTAGATGGTTGTTTCTTCTCCTTTGTGCTACCATGTTTAGATATTGTGACCTCCGTTCATGATCAAGATCATCTATTTGTAATCCTGCATGTTGTGTTTGCGCGGATCCGATGGATATTGAGATGCTATTTCAGATTGATTATTGATTCTATCATGTCTTTGTTATTTGTGATCTTGCATGCTCTCCGTTGTTAGTAGATATCTTGGCCGAGTAGATGCTAGTAACTCCAAGAGGAAGTATTTATGCTCGATAGTGGGTTCATGACTCTTGTAATCTCGGGAAGTGACAGAAATCTCTAAGGTACTAGATGTGCTGTTGCTACTAAGGATAAAACAGTAATCCTTTGTTCATGGAACAATCGTATTGTTTACTTTACATGCAACGCGTAATGCAATTATCTGTTGCTTGCAACTTAATCCTGGAGGGGGTTCGGATGATAACCTGACGGTGGATTATTAGTCATAGATGCAGTTGGATTACGGTCTATGTATAATGTTGTAATGCCCAATCAAATATCATAGGATTCAAGATGATTAGTACATGCTTGTATGCTTTCCTGATGTTTGTCAATTGTGCCGCTGTAATTTGTTCACCCAACATGTCATCTATCTTAAGGAGAATCACTACTAGTGAACTATGGACCCCGGTCCTTTCTTTTACCATCAATCTACAAATGTTTATTGTTTTCTGTTTACTTTCTGCAATCTATTACTTTCTTCCACACAATACGTTTAATCCTTTGTTTTCAGCAAAACCGGTGAGATTGACAACCTCACTGTAAGTTGGGGGAAAAGTTCTGTGGTTGTGTTGTGCAGGATTCCAAGTTGGAAACAACACATTGGAGGTGTTTCCTTGATCCTACTGGTTCGATAACCTTGGTTTCATAACTAAGGGAAACTTATTACTGTGCTCATCATACCTTCCTCTTGGGGTTCCCCAACGAGCTCATTATCAACAACGAGCCAGCAGTCAGCGTGACAAGAAGGAACGCATCATCGATCTTCTTTGCAAGAAGGTGGCCAATCTCGAGAAGACCATCCGTGAACAGGACATCTAGCTTGAAGCGAAGGAGGAGGAAGGTGAAGATATCCAGGGAAATCTCTACTCTTATCTTAGTGATGATGACGACTACCTAGAGGACGATGCCATGGAGTTCCACACTAATGATGATGATTCTGCCTTCATTGATGATGATTAGATGCACTTGAACACTACCGTAGGAGTGAGTTGTATCGGTCCCACTATATCGTAGTTTCACAGAATGGTTCTTAAAAACATATGTTTTCTATTTGTGTTGTGGTGTGTGTTTGTATTGTGTGCTTTGAATGAATGAATGAGAGGAAGTTGTTAGTTTGCAAAACCGGAGTCAAATTTTAAGTTAAAGCTTTTGAAACAAAACCATGAACCTTAGATATTTCCCTCTTATCTCATTATCTATCTCAATCTTTATGTCTCGCGGTAACCCCGAAGGAAGCAGTTCATCTCAGGACCCAATGCTGTAGATTCTGCAAATGTTAGTTTCTGACCCTGAAGCTAGTAGAGCTGAATGCCAAGCCAACTTAGCCACTCTTCAACAGATAGGTCAGATGTCCCACAATAATCAAGGTCACAGAAACCAAGATAACCATGGATCCAAGATCAAGAACTTTCAGAACACCAACCCACCTATATTTAGTAAGTCTGAGGATCCTTTAGATGCTGATGACTGGCTGCAAACCATGGAAAACAATTTGGAGGTCGCAGGAGTTGAGGCCAATGAAAAAGTACTGTTTGTCAACCATTATCTAGCAGGTGATGCAAGAGCCTGGTGGAATAGTACTCGTACCATGAACGAAGGGCAAACGATGACTTGGGAAGCATTCAAGATCAAGTTCAGCCAGACCCATGTGCCCCAATGTTTGGTCACTAGGATGAGGGATGAGTTCAGGGAATTGAAGCAAGGGAGAATGACTGTGGTAGAATACCGTGACAAATTCTTATCCTTGGCTACGTATGCCCCTGATGAGATTAGCACCGAAGCAAAGAAGAAAGAGAGATTCCTGAACGGATTACATGATGAGATGCAGACTATGTTAGTCAACATCCGTTTTGCGGATCTAGAAGAACTAGTGGACTCTGCTATCCAGATGGAAGGAAATATAAACCAAGCCAATGACAACCGTCTACAGGATATTCCCCAAGAAACAACAGACCCCCTATGTCCTGTCCAAACTATCCCAATCATAGCGGAGGAAACTTGAAGTCTGGAGGAAACCACAACAACAACCCTGACAACTCCAATAACTTCAACCGTGCACCGCCCAAGTCCAACAACAACAACACCAACAACAATACTGCCCCAAGGACTGGAAGCAATGTTGTGCCTATTGCAGGAAAAGACAAGTCCCTGATGACTTGCTTTGAATGCGGAGTCAAGGGTCGTCACTACTCCAACGAGTGCCCCAAGAAGCTTGCTGCGGCCACCAATGTGAATGCACCCACTCATTAGCAACGTCGTGTTCAGCCTGGAAGGAGATTTTCCCCAGGGAACTCGCTCAACCGCAACGGCCGTCTGTTCCACATGAATGCCGAGGAAGCTTAGGAAGCGCTAGATGTCGTGCTAGGTATGTTTTCTGTTAACTCAGTACTTGCAAGAGTCTTGTTTGATTCTGAAGCATCGCACTCATTTGTTACGGAAGAATTTGCATGCACTAGTAAGATTCAACCAACAAAATTGAAGCATGTTATGATAGTTCAAATACCTGGGTCAAGCACCAAAGCTAGAAAAATTTGCAAGGGTGTACCTATCAGAATCCATGGAATATATTTTTATGCTAATCTAATAGTACTTAGAACCAAAGGTTTGGAAGTAGTACTAGGAATGGATTGGATGTCGAAACATAAAGGATTAATCGACTGTGCTAAGAAACCCATAACCATGACCAGTAGCACAGGAGTATCAGTAGAGCATGTATCTGAGACATTGCCCCGTCAATTCAAGTGCAACAAGAGTCTAGCCCAACCAACCCTAGACCAAGTCAGAGTAGTCTGTGAATACCCCGACATGTTCCCAGATGAATTGCCCGGTATGCCCCTAGATCGGGATATCGAGTTCATCATTGAACTAGTTCCTGGAACTGGACCCATAGCTCAGAGACCTTATAGTATGAACCCATCTGAATTAGTGGAGCTGAAGAAGCAACTTGATGCTATCTAGAGAAAGGTCTGATTTGTTTGTGGATAAGAAAGATGGAGGTAACCATTTGTGCACAGATTACCGGAAGCTAAATGACGTCACCATCAAGAACAAGTACCCACTACCGAAGATAGAATATCTGTTTGACCGGTTGACTGGTGCCAGAGTGTTCTCTAAGATTGATCTTAGAACTAGTTATCATTAACTAAAGATTCATGCAACGGATATCCCAAAGGCCGCCTTTACCACCAGATATGGATTGTATGGGTACACTGTCATGTCTTTTGGATTAACCAATGCCCCCGCTTATTTCATGAATCTCATGAATAAGATTTTTATGAACTTCCTGGATAAGTTTGTCGTTGTTTTTATCGACGATATTCTGATCTATTCCAAGTCAGAAGAAGACCATGAGCTACACCTGAGAACCATCCTTAAAACCCTTAGAGAACATCGGCTGTATGCTAAGTTTGGAAAATGTGAGTTCTGGTTGAAGGAAGTAGGATTCCTAGGACATATCATGTCAGCAGGAGGAATTGTTGTCGATCCCACCAAGATTAAGGATGTTGAAGAATGAAAAGCCCCAATCACTCAAACCCAAGTCTGTGCATTTCTCAGATTAGCGGGATATTACCGCAAGTTCGTAGAAGGATTTTCGAGCATCGCAAGACTGATGACCCAGTTGTTGAAGAAGGAATAGAAGTTTGAATGGACGGACAAATGTGAAGCAAGTTTTCAAGAGCTCAAGAAGAGATTGATTTCAGCCCCAATCTTGATTATGCCGGGTATCAAGAAGCCTTTTGATATGTATTGTGATGCATCCAAGATTGGTCTTGAATGTGTGTTGATGCAAGAAGGCAAATTCATATCATATCTGTCTAGACAACTAAAGCAACATGAGCAAAACTACCCTACGCATGAGTTAGAACTAGCAACCGTAGGTTTAGCTTTGAAGACATGGCGTCATTACCTTATGGGTAACCGCTGTGAGATTTATTTGTATCACAAGAGTCCGAAGTATATCTTCACCCAGAAGGAGATGAACATGAGGCAAAGGAGATGGATATAGTTAATCAAGGATTATGACCTTGACATTCACTATCACCCCGACAAAGCCAATGTGGTAGCGGATGCTCTTAGCAGATTGCCGTGTAGATTAAACACCATGATTAAAGAAGCCCAGCCAAGTTTGCATGAAGAGTTGGAGTAGTTTAGAACGGAGCTAGTTAGCAAAGGATTTTTAGCTAGCATAGAACTTCAACCCACTTTGATCAGTCAGATCAAGGAAGCCCAGAAAGAAAATGCAAGTATCGACGGAATCAAGCATCGTATCGGTACAGGGAAGGTACCCGGATTCACCGAAGATGAAGAAGGAGTTTTGTGGTACAAAGGACGTATCTGTGTGCTAGCAGATTCCGAGTTGAAACAAGTCATCATGCAAGAAGCTCATGATACTCCTTATTCTATCCATCCCGGAGGAACGAAGATGTATTAGGATTTGAAGGAGCAATTTTGGTGGCACAAGATGAAGAGAGAAATTGGAAGCTACATAGCCAAGTGTGATATATGTTAGAGAGTCAAAGCGGAACATCAGCGACCTGTAGGACTTTTGCAACCATTGCAGATTATGGAATGGAAATGGGATTCTGTCGAAATGGATTTCATGACCGGTTTGCCTACCTCTAGTAGGGGAAATGACTCTATTTGGGTCATAGTGGATAGACTGTCCAAGGTAGCCCATTTTATACCTGTCAAGACCAGCTACCAGAGTTCGAAGCTAGTAGAGCTGTACATTGCTAGGATCGTCAGTTTGCATGTACACCCTAAGACCATAGTGTTAGATCGAGGAACCTAGTTTACCTCAAGATTTTGGCAGAAAGTCCAAGAAGGATTAGGAACCAAGATGAACTTCAGCACAACTTATCACCCGCAAACCGATGGACAAACTGAAAGAGTTAACCAAATCTTAGAAGATATGTTGAGAGCTTGTGTGCTAGAATATGGATCAAAATGGGAAGATTGTCTGCCTTTCGCAGAATTCTCATAGAACAACAGTTATCAGGCCAGTTTGCAAATGGCCCCCTTTGAATTTCTATATGGAAGGAAGTGTCGTACCCCCTTGAATTGGTCGCAAGTAGGAGAGAGTCAGATTTTCGGACCTGACATCCTACGAGAAGCCAAAGAGAAGGTTCACAAAGTCCGTGAGCACCTCAAGACTGCTCAATCCAGACAGAAGAGTTATGTTGACAAGAGACGTCGAGACCTGACCTTCAATGTTGGAGATTTTGTATATCTCAAAGTATCACCCTTAAAAGGAATGCAGCATTTTCGTCTAAAAGGAAAGTTAGCCCCCAAATATAATGGACCCTTCAAGATTTTGAATCGCCGAGGAGAAGTATCAGATCAACTGGAACTACCGGAGGAGATGTCATCCATACATAATGTGTTCCATATCTCTTTACTTCGCAAATGTCTAGAAGTTCCGGAGAAGACCGAGGTGTTCAAGAACATCGATCACCAAGCCATAGATATCAATAAGGATCTAACCTATCGTGAAGTACCCATTCGTATTTTGGAAGAAGCCTTCAGAACCACCAGGACTAGGAGTATCAAGTTTCTCAAGATCCAGTGGAGCAACCATACTGAAGAAGAAGCTACTTGGGAGCGAGAAGATTATATTAGGACTGAGTTTCCAAATCTCTTTAGTTCCTAGTTTTTCCTAAATCTTGGGACGAGATTTTTGTTTAAGGAGGGAAGGTTTGTAACACCCCAGAAATATTAATCAAGATTATCAAGTTCTAATCACCCAAGTTTAGGGTTAACAAAAACTTTTATTATTAAATTTAATATGAGTGTATGTGTGATTTGCATTAGTGTATGAATGAGTGCAATTGCCATGTTTGATTGCTACAAATGATAAGGAATTGTTTAAAGATGAATACTACATCATCTAGGCCATTTACAAATAAAATCAAAAGAAAATAAATTCAAATATGAATCATATAAGCAAATGGTCATTTTGATCAAAATTACCCACTAGACCACTTTGAGTGTTCCTAGTAAAAAAAATTCTAACAGAAACCTTCCCAATTCCTTTCACCCCTTGCTAGACCAAGTAAAAGTGAACCTAAGCCCACTTTACAAACAAACAGAAACAATTTCAAAATCTATTTAAAGGACATTGAAAAATTGAATCAAGTTCATATGCATAGATCACCATTTTTCAAAAACCACTCAAATAAATTCACCTTGACTTTTCCAAGCAACCATAGACTATCAAGCAAGTACTCAGAACATTCACCAAAATTCATCCAAAAATTCAACACTTAAATTCATGTGGCCATTTGGTCGAGCACCTAGCACACACAAACTAACCCTGCCTAACTTCTACTGTTTTGAGTAGTGATCACTCGCCACTAGCCCCTCATTTCTCTCCCCTGGTCTCCCTTAGTGCCTAGCAGCGCATCAGACCAGCTCCCCCTCTACCGTTCGCACCAGTACCGCGTCGCCTGAGCTCGCCGCGCCAGTCGACCAAGCACCACTCGCAACAGACCATGCCGCCCTCGTCCATGATGTCCACGAGACAGGCAACCATCCACCGCCAGCCTCTGTCCACCCCTCGACCGAAGACGCGCCGTGGACCACCCGAAAATGCCGTGCCCATTTCTCTACCAGCCATGTCAAGAGCGCGCTAGAGCGCCACAACTGACACGCGCACACACGCCACGCCTCGCCCTCTCCGCACGTGCCCGCACTCAATGCGACACTAGCTACCCCCATAACATGCCCGTTCGCCGCTGCGTCGACCGTAGACGCTATATGCCGTCTCAAACACCGCTGCTCCCGCGCAGAGCACGGGCCGTTCCCAAACATTCTCGACCGCCCCTTGCCGCACCATCAAGCGCATGACCACCACCCCAAAGCACCGCGTCGACCCCTTCCCTCAGCCATGCCGATAGCTCCCTGTAACGACGTCGCCGACGAGCCTGAGCCATGCCGCTCTGTCCCTCTCGCCGGTGTATAAATAGATGCCACCCCAGCCCCAATTCGCCACACCATTCCACTCCCCTCTCTCTCAGACACCTCCCACACCTCTCCCCGGAGCAAGGCGAGCACCAGCCCGCCAGAGTTTCACCGGAGTCCGTCGTTGCAGAGGAAGAAGGAGCCCGTTGATTGTGACCACCCTAGGAGCCGCCGTGACCACCATTCGAACCGCCATCCTCGACAAGCTCGATCGCCCCATCGCCGACCCTAGCTGGAGCCCTGGTGAGCCTCACACAACCCCCATCACTGTTTTATGGTTCATATCTTGCTGGAGCTATTCGACGGAGACGACGAACCTCAGTCGTAGGATCCTGTTCTAATCGTAGGGCTAGGATTGCTGGATACCATTTCGGGTTAGATTAGTCACTGACACGTGGGACCCTCCTATCAGTAGCCCGCTACACCAGCACAGTGCATCTGGGCCGGCCCAGTTAGTTTCCCGCGCAGAGCCCGTCGATTCAAATAGGATTTTTTCATTTTAGTTAAAACTAGATTATGTTAGTAGATTTAAAAATCAAGTCAAAGTGATTCACTGAACCAAATTGCATGATTCCAACTTTGTTGGAAAGGTATTCAAATTTTCTACCCAAGCCCGTTGGATTCAAATCATTTGAAATTATAGATCACCTATAGTAAAAATAACAAGGCAGAGACTTTTCCAACTTCAAACAATTTTCAAAAAGCAACCATAAATGATTTTGAGTTCATTCCAACTCTCAAAAATCACATTTGATAAGATCTATCTGATTATGTAAAAATATTTAGGTTTACATGCAGTGACTTTGGACTAGTACTAAAAGAATGCTATATAGGCATTTCTAGTCACTTTAATTTTATTAAAAAGTAATTTTAAACTTTATAAAATGTGACCACCACTTTAAATCACATTCCCAAGTATTAGAATATGTGGTGATGACATGTGTCAATATGATCCCATATTTTAATTGGAGAATATTAAATCTTAAGTATTTTCAATGAGTAGAAATTACTTTTCCAAAATAAGATAAATAAGACTAGGTCTTTATTTCATGTAATGATTGTGATGATGCTAGATCATCAAGTGTGAGCCTTAGTGTGCTAAATAGAAGTATTTAAGTATTGTTTGGTGATTGTGTACCTCGTATTCCTTTATAGGCGATAGTACCGACCCGGGATACGAGGAGGAGGAGTACTACGAAGAAGAAGAAGAAGAAGAAAACTTCAACCACTGCACTACTCAAGGCAAGCCTAACAATACAAGTTAACTATGCAAGCCATCCTTACCTATGCAAGATGAATTATGCATACTTTGGTTATGCAACCTTGATTATACCAATCCCAAGTTTTACTTACAAGCATTATTCTTTTATTTTTACCAAAGTTCTTTACCTTTAGTTAGTGATTTGTGAGTATTGGAAAAATAGGATAGATACCATAAATAGCATAAAACTAGGCCTAAGTAGTTATACTTAGATGCCCTAAAAAGCATAAACTAGATTTGGATAGTTACACATGATTAACATCTCTTATTACTGACACCCACCCCCCATTGATAGTTGCTAGTGCTAAACTACTACTGATCACTTTAGATGGGAATACTTGGAGAAAATGATTATGAAAACCTTGGAATGATGATTCATTCTATTGAAATGTTTTTACATGTGTTCTGAAACACAATGGTTTGATGATGAAACTTCTTGAGGCATGAGCCTTAGTTTTGATAAAAACTGATGGTTGGGTTCGGATGTGATACCATTCCAATTCTACCGTACAACCACAATACCTGAATTGGGTAGGGCTTAACTGGAAGTTTATATGCCTTAGTATGGGTTCCCTCGCAGAAAGAGGTTGAGCTGAGGCTACCTCGTGAATGTGAATGTCCACCTATGCAGTGCCCAGGATGGCAGATGGCCATGGTTGGGAGGCCAAGCTCATAGGGGAGGTGCCTATACTAGAGTGTGTAATTGAAAGGTTATGATTAATTATCCGCATACTAAGTATGATGATTGAGGGTTATCCCTGACGGATGTATTGAATTTTGTGGTGAAAGTGTACCACCTCTGCAGAGTGTCAAACTATTTGAATAGCCGCGTCCGCGGTCATGGACAGTTGGAGTGGCCATACTGTTCCGTTGTCAGATGTTTTCAAAAATGACTTGTGAATTGAACTATGACTTTGACTTGACCACAACAGGATTGTGTACATGAAAACTAGGTGATGAGGACATCCCTACAATTACACCTACACCAATGACTACTGAAGATGCTACAACTGTTGCAAAAAAGGATCAGTCCAATGAGATTAGAATTGGACCTATTACAAGAGCTCGTGCTAAGCTACTGGAACAACAGGTGAATTTACTCCTAAACAAATCTGGTACTTTGATTGATGAGAACTTTATACTGCCTAAGTCTATGCATTTATGTATGATCAGGTTCGTTGGAGAAACAAGCATGGCGCAAGGAGGAGAAGGGCTACAAGAGAAGCCCAACATGATGATTGCCCAAGGATGCGCGAGGGAGGAGCGGGAGGAAGGCGCAAGAGAAGATCATCAAGACGGAGGCAAAAAGATCTGCCACGACCGGAGTGTCCGGTGAGATCCACCCGGACTGTCCGGCCTGGTCGAGAGGCAAACTGGCGTGGACATTCTGTCCGCCAGTTCAGACATTACCCGGACACCACCCGGAAACTTCAAAGTTTCCGGCTAGACCGGACTGTCCGGCCGATTTCGACCGGAGTGTCTGCCTGCTGACCGAATCTGGTCCGAGTTGGTTTGTATCAGTTTGAGTCGTTTGCATTTAATTTCGGATTCTGGCCGCCCCAGCCGCCCTTATAAGCCTTGGGACGACCTCTAGTTAGGGTTCAGAACACGTTAAAACTATTTTGGAGTTGTTTCTTTCATAGAACCTCTGGAATTACCCTGTTATCAAATCTACCAACTATAATTGAGTGTGATCTGTTGTTCCATTGGGAATTAGTGGATTGCATACTACCATTCATGGTCACGGCTGTGTGCGTGATACGTCCATTTTGCATCACTATTCTATGTCTTAATTCACTATTATTCATTGATGTATTTCGTATTGAGAGATGATACTTATGTTATTTCATCTATTTTTTCATGGTGGATGACTTTTGGAGCATGGACCGCTGCAGTCAGGATTCTGATGGAAAAGGTGTTGTTTGGAGGCAAAATTCATGAAGATCAGAAAATCTGGGAAAATATACGGAAAATCCTATTTTTCTAGAAGACTAAGGATGCCAGAAGATGGAGTGGAGGTGGGCCACAGGGGGCCCACACCACCCCATGGCGCCGGCAGGCCTAGGCCGCGCCTAGAGGTGGTGTGGCCGCCCTGGCCCACTCCAGGTTCTCCCCTCTGGCGTATATCATCCCCACGAAACCCTAAGACCCGGGGAGCGACCAAAGAAAGATTCCGCCGCCTCTGTGGGGCGGTACATTAGCACAGGTTCACCCACACAACACTTAGCAAGCTAGAGAAGATTAATCGACTATATGAAGCGAAAGCACTTGACAGTCTTCCCATGTGTCCTCGAGAACGTTTGGTCATCTTAAGAAATACAACCGGCTTGTCCTTTGCTGCATAAAGAATTGGGCCACTTGCTGCATTTATTCCTACTGTCTTTTATTTACTCGTACTTTGTTTACTTGCTTTATCGAAAACCCCTAAAAATCCGTTTGCTAAGTATTTGCAGAGAATTCCTGAACCATACCACTAGCCAGCACCTTCTGCTCCTCGTTGGGTTCGACACTCTTACTTATCAAAAATACTGCGATACACCCCCTGTACTTGTGGGTCATCAAGACTATTTTCTGGCGCCGTTGTCGGGGAGTGAAGCGCTATTGGAGAGTGGAACTGGTAAAGGAAACTTCTACTGTGAGTATTGTTTACTTCTGCTAGTTGCTTTATTTTCATTATGGATAATTCGCTGAGTTTCTTATTTGGTAATGCTACTACCACTGCTAAGGTAGTAGATAAGCCACCACCTGCTAAGAAAGATGTTTTCAAAATACCTACAAGAATTATTGATCGTGTTATGGATAACTACTATGTTGGGGATGGAACTGTCCATCCCGGTGATCATTTACTCTTTATACACGAATTATGCGGGTTGTTCAAGTGTGCAGGTATTACTACAGATCAAGTTAAGAAGAAGTTATTCTCATTATCACTGAAAGGAAGAGCTGAGGAATGGTATAAGCTGCTGAAGAATGGTCAAGCTCTGGAATGGGAGGAAATAGTGCCTCTCTTTTATTCAAAGTTTTATCCTCCTAGTGAGATTCATAAAGATCGGAATCAAATATACAACTTTTGGCCTCTTGATGGAGAGAGTACAGCTCAAGCTTGGGGGAGATTGAAGTTACTAATGCTTAAATGTCCCATTCATGAGCTCCCCAACAATATTATTATCAACAACTTTTATGCAAGGCTCCCTCTACATGACAAAGATTTATTGGATGCTTCTTGTGCTGGATCATTCACTCACATGGAAGAAGAAGTTAAATGGGATCTTCTGGACTGTATTCAAGACAATGCTGAAGCTTGGGAGAATGACAAAGGTAGAAAGTCAGGTATAAATTATGATTATGAATGCATTGAATCTTTTATGGGAACTGATAACTTTCAAAATATTAAAAATGCTTATGGTCTAGACTCTCAAGCTATTGCTTCTTATTTTAAGGCCTTTGCTTCCTACATTGAAGTGCCTAAAAAGAAGTGGAATAAGTATCATGAACCTTATAAAGATGTTGCTAAGAGTGTTCCTGCAAGAAATACTGAAGTTTATACTGCTAATCATGTTTTACCTAAACCTTGTATTGAGAAAATGCCTTTTCCAGTTAAGGTAAAGGAGCATTCTATGATAGCTAGTATGGTTAATGAAAGTAAAAGTAAAGCTGTTGAACCTGATAAACAAATGGTTGATGAACCTATAATAGTAAATGTGAAAGACTTTGTCAGTAAGTATGAGGAATAGGGACACACTATCCTTTGTAAGGATACCTCTAATATTGTTTCACATAGTAGTGCTATGAGAGCTAGCATTCCTGTGTTTTCTGTTAGAATAAGTGATCATTGTTATGATGGCCCTTGTGATAGTTATATTGTTAATTTTATGCATGATACTGAAAGTTACTATGAGAGAGGGAAAAGTTTTCTTATGCATCTCAATAATATCAAGTTTCCTCGTTTTAAACTGAAAGTTTTTATGTTGCACATCTTTTGCCTTCTTATGCAAGTTGCCTGTGGTTTCAATAACTTGTTTTTTTACAAAATACCCTTGCATAGGA
This sequence comes from Avena eriantha, assembly GCA_910589775.1. NCBI lineage: Eukaryota > Viridiplantae > Streptophyta > Magnoliopsida > Poales > Poaceae > Avena > Avena eriantha. The sequence goes on along the minus strand of OU342744.1, from coordinate 215,535,465 downwards.
AGTGGGTTAGACTTAAAAGTGTGTGTGTTTTTGCTTCTTAATGCTCTCTTTCACTTCAATTCGTATCCCTATGAGAGCTTCTTCAAAATTATCATGCCCATCTTAATGGCTATAAAGAAAGAGCTTTATGGGAGACAACCCAATTTGTTTTTCTTTTAGTTTGTTTTTGTTTCTTTGAGTCTTGGAAGTTATTACTTCGGTAATAACTGCTCCTTATCTGTTTTGTTTGGTTTTTGTGTCAAGATCAACCTCTAATGAGAGAGAAGTAAGATTTAGGGAATTTGCTGTCCCGAAACAGATTTTTGTGATTCACCGTAAAACTTCGTAAGAGATCTCTGTATGTCGGTTTGAGCTGTAAATTTTTGTGCTTATGCCCCAGGTTGTTATTTAACTTTCTTTAGTTTTTCACTTTTTGATTTGTGCAACAGAAGATTTTTGAAAAAATTGATCTTTACCTGCTGGTCTGTTTTGACAGCTTTAGTCACTCTTGCATTTTCTTCTTTATTCGATTTCCTTTTTGAATTCTTTTTGGGTTTTCGGAAGGAGTTGCTACAGTAGCTTATGTTTTGATGGTTTTCAGTTGATGTTGGACTCAAAAGGTTTTATCACTTTACTTATACTAATGTTGCTAATGAGAACTGTGTGAAGTTTTGTGTGAAAGAAATTTCCAGGAAGTGGAGGTAATGGTGTAATAAGGAAGAGAAAGGTTTTATGACTCAAGTAATAAGTATATGAAGATGAAGATATCGATGTTATTCAAGAGATTACTCCGGAAGGATCCACTAAATACCAAATTCAGAGACCTGCAGAGTCTGTTTTCAAATAGGTAACCGTTCTGGTAAGAAAAGTTCCGCGAAAATACAATCCAACTATATTTTTGCAGTTTTCAGTCAATAAGGAAAGCTACGAAGCGAAAAAGGGATGGAAATGGAGCCAGGGTGGCTTACACCACCCTGTGGCGTGGTCCCACCCCTGGCCGCGCCACCAGGTGGTGAGGCCACCCCGGACTCCGTCTCCGACTTGTTTTCTCCCACTACCTTCCTTTTGATTTGAAACTTCGTAATATATAACCCCCCGGATCCCCCGAGGTTCGTATATCGTGTTTTCGTCGTGTTTTTGTTTCGATTTGTTTCTGCCAGGACATTCTCTTTGAGGTTTAGAAGCACAATGGTGTCCGCCAAGGATAAAGGGAAGGAACCTATGGAGGAAGACCTCCAAGACCCCGGGAAGGAGAAGGAGATCAAGAGTGAAGGTGAAGAGGAGCAAGGCCAACATCCGCGCACCGGCACTACCGTTGCAAGCATTGGAGTGGTGGCAAATCCAGCCATTGGAGGAAAGCCTCCTCATCACCGTTCGGATCCCTGGTCACTTCCTCTATGCACCAATAATCCTTTCCATAACCTTATCCATGAGCATCAATACCAGAATATGCCCAAGGGGAAATTACCCTCCAATTGGGATTTGCCTCGTTCTAGCCATGCAGGTTAATAAGACTTCAAGGAGGAAGAGTGGGGAAATAATAGCCAAGGGCTAGAATTCTCAACACGACATGATCATGAGCCGCATCAAGCAAAACTCACAGCTGATTTGTAATCTCACCTTCGAGATTGAGGACTTGGGGAAACTGATCAAAGAGCTTGTCAAGAGGATACCACCACCACCTAAAGAGTAATTCGTCATCAGGTTTGGCATCCCCTTGGCTTGCTCCAAGCTTGGGGGAGTGCCGCGGTATCACATCACTATCTTCTATCCTTTTACCTTATTAGTAGAGTCATATCATGAATAGAGGAGTTATCATGTAGTATGGTTTGCATTATGGAAGTGTCCCCTCTCTCGTTAGATATGTATCCCTTGGTGTGAGTTTCTGTTATGGAATATTAATGAGAAGTTCTATCCTTTACTCTTTTGCATAGCTTATATTAGTTTTCAATTCGTGGTTATATGATTGATCTTGTTGTTCGTACTGGTATCACTTTGGGATCATTGAGTTAATTTAGTTGGTTTTGGCAAACCTGGCTCGGTCAGTAGCAACACCTTTTTGAGAGTTGAAAGAAAAGATAAAAGTACCTTTAAAAGAAAAAATGATTTCATCATCTTTCTTTCTTGATTTGCTCATAAGTCTAGTATTCTCTAGTTACGATCTTTTGTGCTTCCAAGGAAGATTGCATGTTTGTCTTTATCACTTGTATGTTTGTTTGTTTCCTTCAACTCTTATACTTGCTACCTAGCCTTGCTAGCCAAAAACCTGTACTGAGAGGGTATTCTTATCATGCATCCACCTCCTTTAAAACCAAAACCTTTGCCATTTGTGTCCACCATACCTACCTAGTAGCATTATTGCTATTCCAAGTAAATTCTTGTTTTATCTACCTCCCAGATTAAACTTGTTATGTGAAAATTAGTGATTAAAGCTCTCACGAACTTGATGGCACACTTTACTTTCTTGCATTTAATAAACTTGAACCATCGGGTCCTTCTTTGTTGCGTATATGCTTGCGCTTTATGAGTTGAAGTTAGCCGAACCATGTATCATGGGGACCGCTTTGAACACTTCATTGGTACTTGTACCTAGTTGATACCATGTTCTTTTGCTTATGGATCCCGGCGGTGTGAAATAAAAGTGGAACTTGTAAGATCGTGGAGTTTATATGTGTGTTAGAGAAACGCCTGGGCCGCTAGCCTAAGCCATGCCTAATCATGGTGGAAACTTGCAGCATAACTATAGTGAGCATTCTATGAAGCATCCTCAATAAAAACCTATGCAAATAGCAAATAAAAAGATCGCTGAGATGCTCACTGTCTGCTTGCCTTGTCATTTTGATTATGGGATAGCTCCTGTGTCATGTGCAAGGGGTACCACGTTGGCGGTTCTCAATGATACGCATGTATTTACAATGACAAGAGCTTGCTCGTGACTGAAGTTGACTAGCATGAGGATCGGTACTCATAAGTAAGGGGCATGAGATTTCAACTTATAACTTGTCAAGCATATCCTCTTAGTTGTGTCACTTTAACCTTAATCACCAAAAGATGCCTATGATAGGGGCAATGAGAGCTGAAAGCTAGTAAGTACCATAATTTTTGGGAGATCTTTATGAGACTTGCAATCCCTGCTTCCCTCTGCGAAGGACCCTTTCTTTTGCTTTGTAGTTGAGTCAGTAAACCTATTCCCTCCTATCTCAGCAAGTATTTTGAGTTGATGTGTTTCATTCATTCATATGATGATTTATTCAATCATGTTTCTTATGTTAATTGCTTTGCATGTTGCTCTTCTTGATGTTTACTTTGAAAACTTTCTTTGAAAAAACCAGCTATTTGTGAACTCTAGCAAATTATCAACTATTCTTCGACCAAGAGCTAAGTTTGCCATTACCAATTATGATTCACTTTGTCTATCTTTATTGTGTTTCCTTTACTCATTGCAAGTTGAGTTATATAATAGTGAGTTGTCTTCTATTATGATCTATGAATTTGATGAACGTGATGCTTCTTGTCCGTATTCTTTTATCGACTCTTCACTCCATAAACCTGAGGTCATGTTTATTGAGCTTAGTTTCGCTTGGGGACAAGAGAAGTCTAAACTTGGGGGGAGTTGATACGTCCATTTTGCATCACTATTCTATGTCTTAATTCACTATTATTTATTGATATATTTCGTATTGAGAGGTGATACTTATGTTATTTCATCTATTTTTGCATGGTGGATGACTTTTGGAGCATGGACCACTACAGTCAGGATTCTGATGGAAAAGGTGTTGTTTGGAGGCAAAATTCGCGAAGATCAGAAAACCCGGGAAAATATACGGAAAATCCTATTTTTCCAGAAGAGTGCGCAAGAGCGTGGTGTTGTGAATATCCTACAAGGTTCGAGAGCTGTTGCATTGGCATCAGGGATCGAGCGGGAGAGTTCATAGCTACAGGCTAGTTATCTATCATCCACCATCATCACCGCCATTCGCTTACTGAGAAGATCGGGCCACCCCGAATCATCTTGGTATCAGATTTCCATTGTTGCCTCGGTAAGCATCCACAAATCCATCCATAGATTAGAGTGTGTTTTTCGTCCTATACAGAAAAAGCCTTACAAAAATATTTGCCATAGACTAGATTGCATCGTTTTCGAGTTTTAGTTGCTGATTATATCTTCTCGTAGATCCAATCTGCAGGTTTTCCTCGTAGGAGTCTAGTTTTCGTTTGTGTCTAGGTTTAGGGTTTGATCTTGTTTTCCGCTGTTCCCATTGTTACCGTTTCTGCAAGTGTTTATCGTTTTTCCGAGTCCACATAGCGTAATTTTGTTTGCATACCATAGACACAGCCAATCTACAGCATCTGTGCCTAGGAACATACCCACGAGACTAGTTGATTTTCTCCGACAGGCTGCTCATTAGATTTTTAAAGTGCAAAAATTTTTGATAGGCAAAACCGGACTATCCGGCCGAATCACACCGGACTATCCGGCCCAACCGGAGTCTCCGGCGCATATCAACCGGACTATCTGGCCCAACTCTGTTATACGTTGCCATACTCGTTTGCATTGAGTAATATAGTTGAGAAATCAAAAAAAGAGAAAAGAAAAGAGAATCAGTATAAAAAAAGAGAAAAGAGCTACAAGCCTGACAAAAAGAGATATAGAAGTGTGCAATATTGGAGGCCTTGTTGTGTATAGCACTAGTAGATTGAGCAATCTTGTGCCTATTCTATTTGAGCTATTACTAGTGTCTCTCTTATGCATTGCAATTTTCCTTTTCACAAGTTGCTTTTCCACATTTATCTCCACTGTGTGTGTTTCTTGGGTATTTGTACGATAAGCACTAGGACTTGTTTGCGGTGTAGATAGGGTACCATACCTATAGCTCCACCTTAAATAACCTGTGTGCCCTGCGATCGTTCTCTATACCTTTGATATTCACTTCATCACATCAAGTGCATCAGTCTTTGATTTCGTTTGATAGACCGTCTCTATTCAGTTTGGAACGGTAAGATCTCCTTTCTTATTAGTTGTGAGTGAGTTGTGAGAGTTTCCACCATACAGATTCTGATTTTTGCACTACCTTACTAATCATGTCTTCTAGTGATGATGATGTTGTGTTGCAGAAAAAGAAGGATGACGAGCTCGTCAATTGGCGTGAATATGAGGCTTTGAAATCCCACTTGACACGTGTGTTTACTAACACGATAGATGCCATTGACAAGAATCTCCAAGATATGAATATGAGATTGGATCAGCATGTTGGGACGGTTGATACTATCCAAACGCAAGTGGCTACGCTCAATATCAATGTCACCACTTTGTAGCGGTCCATTGAGGGTTTGACAGCCGCCTTACATAGAAGAGAAGATCCTCAACATGATGGTGCCTTTGATGATTTCGATGAGGGTAGCGGTGTGGATGCTGCTCCACATGTTGGCAGGGGACGTGCTATTCCCCCTGTCCATGCACCTGCTCATGGTCGTGGGTTTGCCCCTCTTGGGCGTGGTCAACGTGTGCCCAACTAAGCTGCTGATGATGGTTTGGGCAAGCCAAAATTCGCAATTCCTAAGTTTGATGGTTCCATTGATCCTAAAGACTACCTCACATGGGAGTTGAAGATTGATAAACTCTGGCGCTTATTTGACTATCCAGAAGATAAGATGGTCAAGCTTGCAGCATCTGAATTTGATGGTTATGATTTGCGTTGGTGGGATGCTCTTGTGCAACATTGGAGGGAGGACAATGAACTTCCTGTGATGGATTGGCGCGAGATGAAGCAAATCATGAAAGCTCGTTTCGTACCAACCAACTACTTGTGATCAGTTTTTGATAAATTGACGCAATTGAAGCAAGGCACAATGACAATAGATGAGTACTACATGGAGATGGAGCTGCTTATGCAGCGTGCTAGAGTTCGTGAGTCCATTGAGTTGACCATGCAGTGATTCCTAAACAATATGAAGTTGCCAATCAAGAGCATAGTACGTCATCACAAGTATGAGACCATGGATGAGCTATTGCACCATGCTAGAGAGGCCGAATCCCAGTTGGCAGAAGAGGCGAAGTCACGCGCTCGTTTTCCATCCTCTAGCAGATTTTCGGCCAGATCTACTCCTCCTACAGCCGCGCCACCAGCTGCTGCTCCATTTACACCATCGGCCAAACTAGCAAGTACACCTTCGTTTGGTTCTAATGCTCAGAAACTCGCTGCTCCTGCTGCTAGCTCGGGTTCCAACATGTCTACGGGACGTACTCGTGATGTGGTGTGCCATACTTGTGGAGGTAGAGGTCACTACAAGAAAGATTGTCCAAACAGCAAGGTTATGTTTGTTAATGAACAAGGTGAAGTAGAAAGTGGAGATGAAGCTTCTGATGATGATATTGATGACGGCAAGGAAGGTGCTGATGCATATGTTGAGCGTACACCCACTATTGTCGTATCTTCACGTGTACTTAGTGTGCAACCGGTTGAGGAATCCCAGCATTGCAACTTGTTCTAAACAAAAGCTCTAGTTGGACCAAACAAAGCTTGCAAGGTAATTATTGATGGAGGTAGCTGCAGAAATCTTGCAAGTAAGGAACTATGTGCCAAACTGAATTTGACATACTTACCTCATCCCAAGCCATACTACATACAATGGTTGAGCAACAATGGTGAGATGAAGGTAAATCATATGGTACGTGTGAATTTTCAAATAGGGCCATACAAAGATTCTATTGATTTTGATGTGGTTCCTATGACTGTTTATCACCTACTATTGGGTCGGCCTTGGCTCTATGATCGCCATGTGCAACACAATGGCCGAGCCAACACATATCACTTAGAATTCAAAGGAAAGATGATTACTATGCAGCCAATGACACCACAAGAAATTGTGAATGATTCTCGCCAGAAGATAGAGGTGAACTTGAAGGAAGATACTACCACTCGGCGAGACTGTGTAACAGCTGTTCCTGATGTAATTGAGCCTAAATTGAGTGATATAATGAAAAGTGAGAGAGTGCCTGGGTTATTGATACTAGCCACCAAGGAGGATATGAGAGAGTTTCGTGAGGATCCTACAGCCATGCCACTTGTGCTCATGTATAAGGGCGAGGTATTGGTTTCTAACGACATGACCCCTATTTCTCTTGGTGTCTCTTCTGTTTTGCAGGACTTTGGGGATGTGTTTCTAGAAGACGTACCCGCAGGTTTGCCTCCATTCCATGGTATAGAACATCAAGTGGACCTGATTCCTGGCGCCACACTTCCCAACCGTGCACCTTACAGGACTAATCCCGAAGAAACTAAGGAAATTTAGAAGCAAGTACAAGCGTTGCTGGATAAAGGGTACATTCGTGTCTCTCTTAGCCCTTGTGTTGTTCCTGTTATTTTAGTTCCTAAGAAAGATGGTACATGGCGCATGTGTGTTGATTGTAGAGCGATTAATAACATCACTATTCGATATCGTCATCCTATTCCACGCTTAGAGGATATGCTAGATGAATTGAGTGGTGCTGTTGTTTTCTCTAAAATTGACTTGCGTAGTGGTTATCATCAAATTAGGATGAAAGAAGGGGATGAATGGAAAACTGCTTTCAAAACTAAATTCGATTTGTATGAGTGGTTAGTTATGCCGTTTGGTCTTACTAATGCACCTAGTACTTTCATGCATTTGACGAATCATGTTTTGAGAGAGTTTATTGGTCGTTTCGTGGTTGTTTACTTTGATGATATACTCATATACAGCCACACCGAATCTGAACATTGCACTCATATTAGACAAGTTTTGCAAGTGTTACTTGATAATAAACTGTATGCTAATCTTGAGAAGTGTACATTTGCAAAATAAAAGGTCATATTCCTAGGATTTGTTGTTTCTAAGCATGGAGTAGAGGTAGATCAATCTAAAATTGAATCAATTCAGAATTGGCCTACTCCAATAAATGTTAGTCAAGTGCGTAGTTTCCACGGTCTCACTGGTTTCTATAGGCGCTTTGTGAAAGATTTTAGCACCATTGCTGCACCATTAAATGACTTGACAAAGAAAGGTGTTCCTTTTGTATGGGGCGCAGCCGAAGACATTGCATTTGATAAATTAAAACGTTTGCTTACTTCTGCACCATCACTTGCATTACCTGATTTTTCGAAGCAATTTGTAGTTGAATGTGATGCTAGTGGTATAGGCATAGGTGGCGTTTTGATGCAAGAGGGTCGGCCTATAGCTTATTTTTCTGAGAAATTGACTGTTGCTCGTTTAAATTATTCTATCTATGATAAATAATTGTATGCACTTGTTAGAGTACTCGAGGTTTGGCAACATTATTTGTGGCCAAAGGAATTCATCATACATTCTGATCATGAAGCATTAAAATACTTGAAAGCTCAATCAAACTTGCATAGAAGATTAGCTAAATGGGTTGAGTTCATTGAGTCTTTTCCTTACATCATTAACTATAAGAAGGGAAAAGAGAACGTTGTTGCTGATGCTCTATCTAGGAAGAACATGCTATTAACCAATCTTGATGTTAAAATTCCTGGATTAGAAGCTATTTGTGCACTTTATGCAACTGACCATGATTTTGCTGGACCATATCGTTTGTGTGCTCTTAGAAATGCATGGGATAAGTATCATATAAATGATGGATATTTGTTTCGAGCTAACAAACTATGTATTCCAGAATCGTTGTTGCGTTTGTTCTTAGTGCAGGAGTCACATGTTGGTGGTTTGATGGGTCTCTTTGGGCATGAGAAGACGTTGGTCATGCTTGCTGATCACTTTTATTGGCCCAAGATGAGGCGTGATGTGTATAGATTTGTGAGCCGATGTATTACATGCCACAAGTCGAAATCTAAGCTGAAGCCTCACGGTTTGTATACACCTCTCTCTGCACCGACTACTCCATGGGAAGACATTAGTATAGACTTTGTGCTAGGTCTACCTAAAACTCAGAGAGGTCATGATTCTATATTTGTGGTAATGGATAGGTTCTCTAAGATGGCTCATTTTATTGCCTGCCACAAAAGCGACGATGCGTCACATGTTGCTAACCTATTTTCAGGGACATCGTGAGATTACATGGAGTACCAAAGACGATTGTTTTTGACCGTGATGTGAAGTTCATGAGCTACTTTTGGAAGACCTTATGGGGAAAGCTAGGAACAAAGTTGATGTTCAGTACTACATGTCATCCCCAAACATATGGTCAAACGGAGGTGGTGAATCGAACATTGTCACAGCTGCTAAGGACCATGATTAAAAAGAATCTTCGGGAGTGGGAAGAGTGTTTGCCACATGTTGAGTTTGCTTACAACAGGGTTGTGCATTCAACTACTCAGCTTTGTCCTTTTGAGGTGGTGTATGGTTTCAAGCCATTGACGCCACTTGATATGTTGCCTCTGCCATTACATGAGAGAGTTGATATGGAGGCATCAAAACGTGCTGATTATGTGAAGAAAATACATGAGAAGACTCGAGAGGCTATTGAGAAGAAAGGAAAGAACATTGCTGCTGCAAGGAATCAAGCAAGGAAAGAAGTGTTGTTCGAGCCTGGAGATATGGTTTGGTGGCATCTACGCAGGGATAGGTTCCCACTACTTCAAAAGTCAAAATTGAATCCACGTGGTGCTGGTCCTTACAAGGTGTTAGCCAAGATTAATGATAACGCCTACTCGGTTGATATACCTATTGAGGAGTTTGGTGGAGTTAGCAACAGCTTCAACGTTGTTGATTTGTCACCATATGCTGGAGAAGACCTTGGAGCGTCGAGGTCGATGCCTTTTGAAGGGGGGAGATGATGAGGACATCCCTACAATTACACCTACCCCAATGACTACTGAAGATGCTACAACTATTAGAAGAAAGGATCAGTCCAATGAGATTAGAATTGGACCTATTACAAGAGCTCGTGCTAAGCTACTGGAACAACACGTGAATTTACTTCTAAACGAATCTGATACTTTGATTGATGAGAACTTTATACTGCCTAAGTCTATGCATTTATGTATGATCAGGTTCGTTGGAGAAACAAGCATGGCGCGAGGAGGAGAAGGGCTACATGAGAAGCCCAACATGATGATCGCCCAAGGATGCACGAGGGAGGAGCGGGAGGAAGGCGCAAGAGAAGATCATCAAGACAGAGGCAAAAAGATCTGCCACAACCAGAGTGTCCAGCTAGATCCACCTGGACTGTCCGGCCTCGTCGAGAGGTAAACTGGCGTGGACATTCTATCTGCCAGTTCGTACACTACCCGGACACCACCCGAAAACTTCAAAGTTTCCGGCCAGACCGGACTGTCCGGCACACTTCACCCGGAGTGTTCGGCCTGACCGGACTGTCCGACCGATTTCGACCGGAGTGTCCGCCCGCCGACCAAATATGGTCCGAGTCGGTTTGTATCAGTTTGAGTCGTTTGCATTTAGTTTCGGTTTCTGGCCGCCCCAGCCGCCCTTATAAGCCTTGGGACGACCTCTAGTTAGGGTTCAGACCACATTAAAACTATTTTGGAGTTGTTTCTTTCATAGAACCTCTAGAATTACCCTGTGTTCGAATCTACCAACTATAATTGAGTGTGATATGTTGTTCCAGTGGGAATTAGTGGATTGCATACTACCGTTCATGGTCACGGCTGCGTGCGCAAGAATGTGGTGTTGTGAATATCCTACAAGGTTCGAGAGGTGTTGCATTGGCATCAGGGATCGAGCAGGAGAGTTCATAGCTATAGGCTAGTTATCTATCATCCACCATCATCACCTCCATTCGCTTACTGAGAAGATTGGGCCACCCAGTATCACTAGGTTCCCACTTAGATGATGTAGAACATTAAATTAGTTTCTTTACTTCTGAACTCAGTATGAAATAAACCTGGCTTTTTGCAAATAAACCTAGAGCTTAAGATTCCTACTAGAACTACCTTACTTGTTAGTGATAGTTTGCGAGTACTTAAAGAGTACTCATGGCTTTGTCCCTGGCTATTCCCGTGGCCAGACTATGAGGAGGACTACCAGGAATATGGACAGCAGGAGGTCTATGACAACTAGGATCATCTCCCATCATCAGCATTGCCTGTGACCCTGAAGGTGGAGCCCCTACTACGTTTACTTTCCGCTGCTTTGATTGTATTAAGACTGGATCATGAGATCCTTTATTTTTAAGACCTTTATTATGGTTTGTAATGGATGATGTACTGTGGTACCAATTCTGTTATGTCTCACAGAAATGGTAATCCTAGGATTGCGAGGTATGGCATAACAGGCATCTAGGATTAAAAATCTGAGTGTTGACAGGTTGTCTTGTTCTTCAAGTGATGTCAGCATTTTCATCGGGCGCTCCCGATGGGAGTAACCTTTGAGGCTATACTCGGGTAGACTCAAAGTTATGCTTCTTCACTGTAGATATTCTTCCATCGACTCCTGTTTGGAGGATTTATGTTTTTTCTATCGGGTGCGCGGCTAGCACTCCCGATGGGATTAGCCCTCGAGGCTATGTTCGGGTGTTTGCACCAGAGCATAGGCTCAGAGATCTTCTTCATCCGAGAATTTCTCCATGTAGATAAAATAGGGACCCTGGAAAAAGACATGTAGATTATGTAAAATCAGCCTAAAATGTAGCTTGTTGTGATCTCTTTCGGATGTGTGAATTTGGAACTTGTTATATTTGGAACTTTATATATTTTTGCCAATGGCTTATGGCGTTTGCGCCCCTCGCGAGACCTTTTTGTTAGCCTGATGCCCTTTGGGCTGGTTCAGCTACTCGGGTCAAAGCGTGTTTTGTCGTATTTCATGGCGGAGCCGAATATTTTTTAACTTTGCGCTGAATAGTGAAGCCCCCAAGTATCTTATTCAACTGAGGCCCCGAGTATCTTGTGTAATAGAGTAATGAAAAGTAGACTCCATTAAGAAAACTTATCTTTATTGATATCGGATGCGTGAAGATCATATTCATCCGATGAATTTCTCGACTCGGGTCTTGATTTTTACCGGGTATGTGACCAGTTGACGTGAGTGGCGTTTAGTCGATTCTATGGGAGGACCCGACAAAATAGCTTGATGTAGCCAATATCCTTGCAAAAAATATAAACAATTGTGAAGTACTTGCATTTTTATAAAGAATATCGCCTTTCAATTTGTCATAACTTTTTACGGTGCCATTGAACCCGACACTTTTGCACCATAACACGAGACCTTTTTGTTATCCGGACAACCTTAGTCTCAGTACCTTGCCGACCTATCAGTTGGGCTGCAACTGGGTCGGAGTTCAAGGATTCGACGCTCAGGCAGTATTAGCTATTCGAGAAGTTGCATATGAGGTGCTCGAGTGCATGAAGTCGATGACACTTAGGTTACTCTAAGAGGCTGCGACCCCCCGAGTGCTTCGAGTGCGATTAAAATAAAATAGAAAATCAACTTGAAGTAGAGAACTTAGCTTTGTTGGTAGTCGACGAAGTTGATATGGCAGGAGGAGCTGAAACCAGTGACGGTAATGGGTCGCCGCATCCGAAGATGTATAGCGGGTTTCCGCAACCAAAGATTTTGATGGATCGCTGCATCCAAAGATTTTAGCGTGTCACACGGTGGAGTTGGCACACTGCGGTTGAAACAGAGAGTTGAGCGCAGACCTTTATGTCGATGCTTGCCGTTCCGTTGATTTGCACGTTGCAATTTTAGCGTTTAACCTCGTAAATATACACGTCAAATAATTAGTATTAGTAGACATAATAACAAGAAATAAGAAAAAGTGGAAAGCGATTATTTGTGTGACGATCCGCCATTGTACGCCTCTTGCCAAAACAATAGAGCTCTTTGGTTACCCTGATTCTGTTACTAGTTTCCACACGCCCAATCAGGCCAGACCCGACCCGACTTTTTCTTCCTTTGTTGTGGTGATACGAGGCAGCTATATTGCTGCTTTTTTACACCACTGATACGTCCATTTTGCATCACTATTCTATATCATGATTTTTCTGTTATTCACTGATATATTTCATATTAAGAGATGATACTTATGTAATTTCATCTGTTTTTGCATGGTTGATGACTTTTGGAGTATAGACCACTGCAGTCAGGATTCTGATGGAAAAGGTGTTGTTTGGAGGCAAAATTCGCGAAGATCAGAAAATCCGGGAAAATACATGGAAATCCCTATTTTTCCAGAAGACGAAGATTGCCAGAAGGAGGAGTGGAGATGGGCCACAGGGGGCCCACACCACCCCCTGGCGCGTGCCACCATAGGTCGCGCCACCAGGTGGTGTGGCCGCCCTAGTCCACTCCAGCCTCTCCCCTCTGGCGTATATTATCCTCCCGAAACCCTAAGACTCGGAGAGCAACCATAGAAAGATTCTGCCGCCTCTGCGGGGCAGAAAACACCAAGAGAGAAAGATCTATCAGGCAGACAAAATTCTACCAGGGGAATTCCTTACCGGAGAGGGGAGATCGTCACCATCAACACCACCATCTAGATGGACTTCATCGGGATCATCATCATCATCACCACCACCATCATCTCCACTTCATACCGTTGTAACAATTGGGTTGAACCTTGCATAGTTCTTAGGGGAAACTTTCTCGGTGTTGATTACTCTTTGTAGTTGATGCTATTGAGTGAACCATTGAATTATTGTTTATGTTCAGATTGTTATACATCATTATTCCATTTCTGATCATGATCCATATGATGTCTTGTGAGTAGTTCGTTTTGTTCTTGAGGACATGGGAGAACTCATTTTGTTAGTAGTGGAGTTGTGTTGAGAAAGATTCAATGGTTTGATATTTAAGTTGTGGTATACTTCTTCTAGTGGTGGCATGTGAACATCGACTACATGACACTTCACCTATATGGGCCTAGGGAGTGCATTGTGTAGTTGGCTACTAATCATAGGGGTTGCCGGAGTGACAGAAACCTGAACCGCCGTTAGGAAACCATTGCACAATGGACGTCAGGGTCTTAGAGTTTAAAGTTGTGGTTAGGTTTCTACCTTAATTACTTTCTTGTACTTGTGGATGCTTGCAAGGGGTATAATCACAAGTATGTATTAATCCTAGGAAGGTCGGTACATTAGCACAGGTGCACCCACACAACACTTAGCAAGATAAAGAAGATTAATCAACTATACGAAGCGAAAGCACTTGATGATATTCCCGTTTGGTCATCTTAAGTAATACAACCAGCTTGTCCTTTGCTGAATAAAGGATTGGGACACTTGCTGCATTTATTCTTATTGTCTTTTATTTACTCCTACTTTATTTACCCGCATTATCAAAAACCCCTAAAAATCCGTTTGCTAAGTATTTGTAGAGAATTCCTGATCCATACCACTAGCCAGCACCTTCTGCTCCTTGTTGGGTTCGACACTCTTATTTATCAAAAATACTGCGATACACCCCCTATACTTGTGGGTCATCAAGACTATTTTCTGGCGCCGTTGCCAGGGAGTGAAGCGCTGTTGGAGAGTGGAACTGGTAAAGGAAACTTCTACTGTGTGTATTGTTTATTTCTGTTAGTTGCTTTATTTTCAATATGGATAATTCGCTGAGTTTTTTATTTCGTAATGCTACTACCACTGCTAAGGTAGTAGATGAACCACCACCTGCTGAGAATGATACTTTTAAAATACCTACAAGAATTATTGATCATGTTATGGATAACTATTATGTTGGAGATGGAACTGTCCATCCCGGTGATCATTTGCTCTTTATACACGAATTATGCGGGTTGTTTAAGTGTGCAGGTATTACAACAGATCAAGTTAAGAAGAAATTATTCTCATTATCACTGAAAGGAAGAGCTGAGGAATGGTATAAGCTACTGAAGACTGATCAAGCTCTTGAATGGGAGGAAATAGTACCTCTCTTTTATTCAAAGTTTTATCCTCCTAGTGAGATTCATAAGGATCGTAATCAAATATACAACTTTTGGCCTCTTGATGGAGAGAGTACAACTCAAGCTTGGGGGAGATTGAAGTTACTAATGCTCAGATGTCCCATTCATGAGCTCCCCAACAATATTATTATCAATAACTTTTATGCAAGGCTCTCTCTTCATGATAAGGATTTATTGGATGCTTCTTGTGATGGATCATTCACTCGCATGGAAGAAGAAGTTAAATGGGATCTTCTGGACCATATTCAAGATAATACTGAAGCATGGGAGAATGACAAAGGAAGAAAGTCAGGTATAAATTATGATTTTGAATGCATTGAATCTTCTATGGGAACTGATGACTTTCAAAATATTAGTAATGCTTATGGTCTTGATTCTCAAGTTATTACAAATTGTTTTAAGGCTTTTGCTTCTTATATTGAAATCCCCAAAAAGGGATGGAACAAGTACCATGCACCATATAAAGATATTGTTGACTGTGTTCCTGTTGGGAGTACTTAATTTTGCACTACTGATCACATCCTACCTGAACCTTCTATCGAGAAAATACCCTTCCCGGATAAGGTAAAGGATCATCCTATGATAACTAGTGTAATCACTAAAAGTGCAAAGAGAACTGTAAAACCTGATGACCAAATAAACATTGAACCTGTTGTAGCAATTGTGAAAGACCTTGTCACTAAAAGTGTAGAAGATGGACACATAGTCTTTTGTGAGGATGCTTCTAATATTGTCTCACATCCTAATAGAACTAAAAAGGCTAGTGTCCCTGTGCTTTCTGTTAGAATTGGTGATCACTGCTATTATGGTTTATGTGATATTGGTGCAAGTTCAAGTGTTATTCCTTATGAGCTTTACAAAGAAATTATGCATGAAATCAGTCCCTGCGAACTGGAAGAGATTGATGTGGTTATTCACCTTGCTAATAGACAGACCGTCTCTCCAATTGGTATTGTGCGGGATGTAGAAGTTCTTTGTGGTAAGATTAAATATCCTACTGGTTTTCTAGTACTTGGTTCAGCTGCTAGTAAAACTTATCCCATCATTTTTGGTAGACCTTTCTTGAGTACTTGTGGATCTATTATAGATTGCAAAAGGGAGAAAATCTTGACTAAGTTTGATGGGGAATCTTATGAGTTTAATTTTTCGAAATTTACTAAAGAACCTTGTGAAAATGAAACCCATAATGAGGATTTTAGAGTTGAACAACTTGCTTCTATTTCTCTTGCTCCTAACAATGCTTTGCAGCAATTTATGGAAGATCATGAAAGTGAAATCTTCATGGAAGAAAGAAATGAGATTGACGCGATTCTCCGTCGTCAACCTAAGATGCTTAAGCATAACTTGACTGTAGAAGACTTGGGTACCACGTTGCCACCTAAAAAGGATCTGGTCTTCAATTTAAAACCTCTACCTGATGATCTTAAATACGCTTACATTGATGATAATAAGATATATCATGTTATTATTAGCTCTAAACTTTCAGGGAAGGAAGAAGAAAGGTTATTGGAGGTACTGAAGAAACACCGAGGGGCTATGGGCTATACTCTGGATGATTTAAAAGGGATTTCTCCTACTATATGTCAGCATGCTATCAATATAGAACCAGATGCAAAGCCCGTAGTAGAGAACCAACTGCGTTTAAATCCTAAAATGAAGGAAGTGGTAAGAAATGTGGTATTGAAACTCCTTGATGCTGGTATTATTTACCCTATTGCTCATAGTGAATGGGTTAGTCCTGTTCATTGTGTCCCTAAAAAGGGGGAATTACCGTCGTCCCTAATGATAATGACGAGCTTATTCCCCAAAGAATAGTAGTAGGCTATAGAATGTGTATTGATTCCAGGAAAGTTAATAAAGTTACTAAGAAAGATCATTACCCACTTCTTTTTATTGATCAAATGTTAGAAAGGTTGTCTAAAAAGACCCATTTTTGTTTTCTTGATGGATATTCTGGTTTCTCTCAAATTGCTGTTAAACAACAAGATCAAGAAAAACTACTTTTACATGCCCTTATGGAACCTATGCTTATAGACGTATGCCTTTTGGTTTATGTAATGCTCCCGCTACTTTTCAAAGATGCATGTCTGCTAGCTTTCATGGTTTTTGTGAGGAAATTGTGGAAGTGTTCATGGATGACTTCTCCGTCTATGGAACTTCTTTTGATAATTGACTACACAACCTCGATAAAGTTTTGCAGAGATGTGAAGAAACTAATCTTGTTCTTAATTGGGAGAAATGTCACTTCATGGTGAATGAAGGTATTGTACTTGGACATAAGGTTTCTAAAAGAGGCATAGAAGTTGATAGAGCTAAAGTTGAGGCAATTGAGAAAATGCCCTGTCCAAGAGACATCAAAGGTATTCGTAGTATCCTTGGTCACGCTGGTTTCTATAGAAGGTTTATTAAAGATTTCTCTAAGATATCAAAACCCCTCACTAATCTTCTTCAAAAATATGTACCCTTTGTCTTTGATGATGATTGTAAGGAAGCTTTTGAAACCCTAAAGAAGGCTTTAACTACAGCTCCTATCATTCAACCACCTGATTGGAGTTTACCCTTGGAAATAATGTGTGATGCTAGTGATTTTGCTGTAGGTGCTGTCCTTGGGCAACGAATTGATAAAAAGTTAAATGTTATCCACTATGCTAGTAAGACTCTTGATGCTGCTCAAAGGAATTATGCTACTACTAAAAAAGAATTCCTAGCCGTCGTTTTTGCTTGTGACAAGTTTAGACCTTATATTGTTGACTCAAAAGTTACCATTCATACTGATCATGCTGCTATTAAGTACCTTATGACGAAGAAAGATGCTAAGCCTAGGCTAATTAGATGGGTACTGCTCTTACAGGAGTTTGACCTACATATTGTAGACAGGAAAGGTGCTGAAAATCCTGTAGCTGATAATTTATCTCGATTGGAAAACATCTCTTTTGATCCTATGCCTATTAATAATAGCTTAACAAATGAACAGTTGGCTGCAGTAGGGGTAAGCTCGCGAGGGAGCCCTTGGTATGCTGATTATGCTAACTTTATTGTCTCCAAGTATTTGCCTCCAACTTTCACAGCTCAGCAAAGAAGGAAGTTCTTTTACGATTTGAGGCATTAGTTTTGGGATGACCCACATTTATATAAAGAAGGAGAGGATGGTCTTATGCGAAGATGTGTTCCATAATATGAGCAAAAGGAGATATTGCGGAAATGTCATGGCAGTGCCTATGGAGGACATCATGCAGGAGATAGAACTGCGCAAAAGGTGCTACAATCAGGTTTCTACTGGCCTACCCTTTTTAAAGATGCAAGAAAATTTGTTTGATCTTGTGATGAGTGTTAGGGTGTTGGTAATATTTCTAGACGCAATGAAATGCCTATGAACTACTCTCTAGTTATTGAACCTTTGATTGTTGGGGATTTGACTTTATGGGTCCTTTTCCTCCCTCAAAAGGTTATACCCATATTCTTGTTGCCGCTGATTATGTCACTAAGTGGGTAGAATCCATACCTACGAAGAGTGCTGATGGGGAGACCTCTCTAAAAATGCTTAAGGATGTTATCTTTCCTAGGTTTGGAGTGCCTAGGTATCTTATGAATGGCGGAGGTTCTCATTTCATTCATGGTGGTTTTAGAAAGACCCTTGCTAAATATGATGTTAATCATAGAACTGCTTCAGCTTATCATCCCCAAACTAGTGGACAAGTAGAGTTATCAAATAGAGAAATTAAATCCATTTTGCAAAAGACTGTTAATAGATCTAGAAAAAATTGGGCTAAAAAGTTGAACAATGCTTTATGGGCTTATAGGACTGCCTATAAAAACCCTATGGGGATGTCTCCTTATAAAATGGTTTATGGGAAATCTTGCCACCTACCTTTAGAATTAGAACACAAAGCTTATTGGGCAGTTAAAGAACTTAATAGAGATCGTAAGCTGCTGGTGAAAAAAGATTATTTGACTTAAGTTCGTTGGATGAATGGAGGAGTGAAGCATATTAGAATGCTAGACTCTTTAAGGAAAAAGTTAAAAGGTGGCATGACAAGCGGATACTTCAGAGAGAATTCCATGTTGGTGAGAAAGTTCTATTGTATAGGTCTCGTCTCAGATTTTTTGCAGGGAAGCTACTGTCAAAATGGGAAGGACCTTTTGTTATTGAAGAAGTGTACCGTTTAGGAGAAATAAAAATTTCTTCTTTAAAAGAAAACACTACACAAGTGGTGAATGGGCAGCGACTCAAGCACTATATTGCTGGAGATTCTCACAATGAAGATGTTGATGCTTTTCAAGTTATAACTCCGAAAAAATTCATCAAAGACCAAATTCGAGACCTGCAGAGTCCGTTTTCGAATAGGTAACAGTTCTGGTAAGAAAAGTTCCGCGAAAATTCTATCTAGCTATATTTTTGCAGTTTTTATCCAACAAGGAAAGCTACGAAGCGAAAGAGGGACGGAAACGGAGCCAGGGTGGCTCACACCACCCCCTGGCGCGGGCCCCCCGACCGCACCAGCAGGTGGTATGGCTACTTCCGACTCCGTCTCCGACCCGTTTTCTCCCAGTACCTTCCTTTTGTTGTAAAACTTCGTAATATATAATCCCCCGGATCCCCGAGGTTCGTATATCGTGTTCTCGTCGTGTTTTCGTTTTGATCTATTTCTGCCAGGAACAATTCTTGAAAGTTTAGAAGCACAATGGTGTCCGCCAAGGATAAGGGAAAGGAGCCTATGGAGGAAGACCTCCAAGACCCAGGGGAGGAGAAGGGGATCAAGAGTGAAGATGAAGAGGAGGCAAAGAAAAGTCAACATCCGCACACCGGCACTACCATTGCAAGCATTGGAGTGGTGGCAAATTCTGCCAGGATTAGAAGGACTGCACGGATGTCAACTAGAGGGAAGCCTTCGCGTCACTGTTTGGCCCCATGGACACCTTCTCCAAGCACCAAGAGAAAAGGAGACTTCAAGGAGGAAGAGTGGGGAAAGAATCGCAAGAGCTGGGATTCACAACCTGACATGATCTTGCACCGCATCGAGCACAACTCGGAGTTGATTCGTACTCTCACCTTCGAGGTTGAGGACTTGGGGAAATTGATCAAAAACCTCATCGAAAGAATACCACCACCACCGAAGGAGTGATTCGTCATTAGGTTTTGGCATCCCCTTGGTTTATTCCAAGCTTGGGGGAGTGCCACGGTATCACATCACTATCTTCTATCTTTTTACCTTTTTAGTAGAGTCATATCATGAATAGAGAAGTTATCGTGTAGGATGGTTTGCATTATGGAAGTGTCCCCTCTCTCGTTAGATATTGTATCCCTTGGTGTGAGTTGCCGTTATGGAATATTAATGAGAATTTTTATCATTTACTCTCTTGCATATCTTATATTAGTTTTCAATTCATGATTATATGATTGATCTTGTCGTTAGTATTGGTATCACTTTTGGATCATTGAGTTAATTTAGTTGGTTTTGGCAAACCTGGCTCGGTTAGTAGCAACACTATTTTTGAGAGTTGAATGAAAAAGATAAAAGTACTCTAAAGAAATATAATGTCATCATCTTTCTTTCTTTATTTGATCATAAGTTTAGTTTTCTCTAGTTAAGATCTTTTGTGCTTCCAAGGAAGATTGCATGTTTGTTTTTATCACTTGTATGTTTGTGTGTTTCCTTCAACTCTTATACTTGCTACCCAGCCTTGCTAGCCAAAAACCTGTACTGAGAGGGAATTCTTCTCATGCATCAACTCCTTAAACCAAACCCATGCCATTTGTGTCCACCATACCTACCTATTAGCATTATGGCTATTCCAAGTAAATTCATGTTTTTATCTGCCTTCCAAATTAAACTTGTTATGAGAAAATTAGTGATTAAAGCTCTCACGAACTTGATGGCACACTTTACTTTTCTTGCATTTAATAAACTTGAACCATTGTGTCCATCTTTGTTGCGTATATGCTTGTGCTTTATAAGTTGAAGTTAGCAGAACCATGTATCATGGGTAACGCTTTCAACATTGCGTTGGTACTTTGTACCTAGTTGATATTATGTTCTTTTGCTTATGGATCCCGGTGGTGTGAAATAAAAGGGGAACTTCTAAGATCATGGAGTTTGTATGTGTGTTAGAGAAACGACTGGGCCGCTAGCCTAAGCCATGCCTAATCATGGCGGAAACTTGTACTGTAACTATAATGAGCATTCTATGAAGCATCCTCAATAAAAACCTATGCAAATAGCAAATAAAAAGATCGTTGAGATGCTCACTGTCTGCTTGCCTTGTCATTTTGATTAGGGGATAGCTCATGTATCATGTGCAAGGGGTACCTCGTTGGCGGCTCTCTATGATACACATGTATTTACAATGACAAGAGCTTACTTGTGACTAAAGTTGAGTAGCATGAGGTTCGGTCTTCGTAAGTAAGGGGCATGAGACTTTAATTTATAACTTGTTAAGCATATCCTCTTAGTTGTGTCACTTTAACCTTAATTACCTAAAGATGCCTATGATAGGGGAAATGAGAGCTGAAAGCTAATAAGTACCATAATTTTTGGAAGCTCTTTATGAAACTTGAAATCCCTGCTTCCCTCTGCGAAGGGCATATCTTTTACTTTTTAGTTGAGTCAGTAAACCTATTCCCTTCTATCTCAGCAAGTATTTTGAGTTGTTGTGTTTCATTCATTCATATGATGATTTATTCAATCATGTTTCTTATGTTCCTTGTTTTGCACTTTGCTCTTATCTTAGTGTCTACTACTTTGAAAGCTATCATTGAAAATCAGTTATTTGTGAACTCCAGCAAATTGTCAACTATTCTTCGACCAAGAGCTAAGTTTGCCATTACCAAGTATGATTTACTTTATGTATCTTTATTGTGTTTTCTTTACTTATTGCAAGTTAAGTTATATAATGGTGAGTTGTTTGCTATTATGATCTATGTATTGATGAATGTGATGCTTCTTGTCTGTATTATTTTATCGACTTTTTACTCCATAAACCTGAGGCCATGTTTATTGAGCTCAGTTTCGCTTGGGGACAAGCAAAGTCTAAGCTTGGGGGAGTTGATACGTCCATTTTGCATCACTATTCTATATCATAATTTACTATTATTAATTGATATATTTCATATTAAGAGATGATACTTATGTAATTTGATCTGTTTTTGCATGGTTGATGAATTTTGGAGCATGGATCGCTGCAGTCAGGATTCTGATGGACAAGGTGATGTTTGGAGGAAAAATTCGCGAAGATCAGAATATGAGGGAAAATACATGGAAAATCCTATTTCTCCAGAAGACGAAGATTGCTAGAAGGAGGAGTGGAGATGGGCCACACGGGGGCCACACCACCCCTGGCGCGGGCCACCCTAGGCCACGCCACCAGGTGGTGTGGCCGCCCTGGTCCACTCCAGCCTCTCCCCTCTGGTGTATATTATCCTCCCGAAACCCTAAGACTCAAGGACCGACCATAGAAAGATTCTGCCGCCTCTGCGGGGCGGAAAACACCGAGAGAGAAAGATCTCTCGGTAGACAGAATTCTGCCGATGGAATTCCTTCCCGAAGAGGGGAGATCATCGCCATCAACACCACCATCAAGCTGGACTTCATTGGGATCATCATCATCATCATTATCACCACCACCATCATTATCACCACCACCATCATCTGCATTCATACCGCTGTAACAATTGGGTTGAATCTTGCATAGTTCTTAGGGGAAACTTTCCCGGTGTTGATTACTCTTTGTAGTTGATGCTATTGAGTGGAACCATTGAATTATTGTTTATGTTCAGATTGTTATACATCATTATTCCATATCTCATCATGATCCATATGATGTCTTGTGAGTAGTTCGTTTTTTTTCTTGAGGACATGGGAGAAGTCATGTTGTTAGTAGTGGAGTTGTGTTGAGAAAGATTCAATGGTTTGATATTTAAGTTGTGGTGTACTTCTTCTAGTGGTGTCATGTGAACGTCGACTACATGACACTTCACCTATATGGGCCTAGGGGAATGCATTGTGTAGTTGGCTACTAATCGTAGGGGTTGCCGGAGTGACAGAAACCTGAACCCCCGTTAGGAAACCATTGCACAAGGGACGTCAGGGTCTTAGAGTTTAAAGCTGTGGTTACGTTTCTACCTTAATTACTTTCTTGTACTTGCGGATGCTTGCAAGGGGTATAATCACAAGTATGTATTAGTCTTAGGAAGGTCGGTACATTAGCACAAGTTCACCCACACAACACTTAGCAAGCTAAAGAAGATTAATCAACTATATGAAGCGAAAGCACTTGACGATATTTCCGTGTGTCCTCGAGAACGTTTGGTCATCTTAAGTAATACAACCGGCTTGTCCTTTGCTGAATAAAGGATCGGGCCGCTCGCTGAATTTATTCTTATTGTCTTTTATTTACTCGTACTTTATTTACCTACATTATCAAAAAAAAACCTAAAAATCCGTTTGCTAAGTATTTGCAGAGAATTCCTGATCCATACCACAGCTAGCACCTTCTACTCCTCATTGGGTTCGACACTCTTACTTATCGAAAATACTGCGATACACCTCCGATACTTGTGGGTCATCAACCACCCGACGCTCTTTTCTTCTTCTGATTTAGGAAACAAGTTGTTTGCTTCAATTGGTAAATCTGGTCCGTATTTTTTTTCATGGTAATACGTGTCTCATTTATATCATAAATGTCATAGTACAAGCCACGTACACACCGACCTGACAAAACTGAAAAAACAGCAAAACGCAAGCCTTTGCGCAAAGGACCACCAGCCAAGAAAGAAAATTACAAACTAGACCGAAAAATCCTCTGAGCTTGACGCCAACGCCCGTCATCTGCCTCTGGCACCACAGCAGCAGCCACCAAAGGAAAAAAATGATGGATCACCTCCTCACCCAAGCTCGATGTGGCTCCATCACTGATATGCAGCTTTGCAGACATCCAAGGTGGCTCACCCAAGGTGAAACCATTGTTGTCGAACGAATCAGACTGGGGAAACACCCCAGACACGCTATCGAACTCCAGATCTAGCATCCCCACACGACTAGAACGTCGGAGGAGGAACCCATACCTGCCATCCACAAACCACGGACCTAGCACGCGATCCACCATATTCCACATGACGTCGATGCAGACCACAATCTGCATCCGCTCCTTGACTACCTCCTAGGTTCCACGTCGGCGTTGGAGCGAACGCCGCCATAGCGGTGGATCCTAAGGACACACGTCCATCACAAGGATGCCGCCACTGTTGCACCATCCTTGCTTGAATAGACTGATCTTCGAATCCATTAGGGAAGGATCTGAAGAAAAATTATTCAGCGCCGCCATCGCCGTCCCCGATACCAAGACGATGAATAGCCTAAAAACGAGACTACTTTGGCTAAACTATCCACTACTTTGGTCCGTATTTGAATAGGACTTGGTGAATGGACGTGTTGTAGCATTGGCCCTGTACGTATTTTTGTTTGGGCGCGCAGAACACTCGGTGGAACACCGATTTATGGATCGATTCGAGCCCTCGCAACGCGGAACGACTTTTCCAGCTTTATTTTTTTCTTGGTCGCTAATTTCGTGGATGTTTTTCTTCCGGTAGACATGATCCGCTGAGTACGTGTGAGAGCCCCCTGTGTAATTGAAGAAAATATAATCTACGGTAGAGTAGAAATAGTCCACGACAGAGTCAAAATAGTCTTCTTAATCCTGGAGTCGATGTTTTCTCCAGATTCGTTGAGGACGACGCTTGTCGAGTTCAGGACATGCTGTGGTATTGATTGAATTTTCGACCAGAAGGGGAGGCGATCGTAGATATGAGCTGTAACTACCTCGGTGAATTACGCTGTTAGTTAATGCCTGGATGAACGAAAGTGGTTAAAATAGTACGGTGGGGCCCAGGGCCACTCACGGTAGACCTTTCGGCCGTCCTAACCACTTTCAAACAACGGGACAAGAACGAGCGGCGTAATCGGCAGGCGAAGGGATCAACTACATACACAAATGAGTATGTATGCAAGCCACATACAACAGTCCTCAGAGCCATTCCATCTAAAAGAAATAGAAATATTGCAACACCATACGGCAAGATCCAAATGTTCTAGATAGATATAATAATTTAGGATAGCTCCTCATACATCATACATCAGAGTATCAGGCGGAAGCGGAAAACAAGATCCGAGTACGGATAAGAAGCAAATTGGCATAAGATGCCCCATAAATAAACAATCCCGCCCACAGATCACACGGATCCCCGTTCCCGGAATCTCTACACCGAATGATCGTTGCCAACATCATCTGTCTCTTCCACCCAATATCCATCTTGCGGGTACACCTGTTCATCTGAATCAAACAATTTATCGTGTGAGACCCTAGGGGTACTCAGCAAGTCTTTATGCCACTAAAGGGGACACAACCTGGGTGACGCAATTGCAGCAAAAGATAATACCTAACAATACTATAGAGACTCGCTAACCTTCCGCCTAACCAATGATAGACGGAAGTCCGTGAATTAAGAACAACAGTTATAACAGTATAATTAACAGATCCATCCTCCTCCTTGCTTACCAACGAGGAAGCGGACGAACAACCCCATCATCCGTTGGCAGTTTTATTAACCATTCCATGAGTGTTGCACTATTTACTAGTCAAGTATTTAGTCAATTTAAAAGCGGTAATTTAGTTATACTTGTCTATGATCGAGAAACTATGCTCCAAGTCGTCCATAACCGCGGACACAGCTTTCAGAGAGATTTACCCTGCAGGGGTGCACGAATAGCAACACACACTCGATCAACCTCGGAAAAACCAAATCAAAACCCAACGAGGCATTCACGACAAAGCAATCACAGGATTCAAAAACATTTCAGGGGGCCACCCCATTAAGCTACCCGCAACGAAGTTGGCCGGCTCCGAGACGGACCCAAGGTTTGTGTGGACGGCGATAAATGACTGGGAACCCGAAAATATGACTGGGTTTGTCGATACAACGAAAACGTGTCACGATCCAAAACAGTACAGGTGCTCCTCGCACAATCTTAAATAAAGCAGTAACATGGCATAAGTACAGGATAGTAATAAAGCCCCAAACTAATTTTGGCCCCAAGAAATAAGAATGAATCAAGCTCTGGCTCAGGGGGGGGTCCATAAGGCCTCCCGGATGTGGATAGTGCGAATAAACAAGGAACAAGAATCAAGTACTCGGGGTCCTACGGGACACAAGTGAGCATGAAAAACCAAGTAGCAGATATTGCTCAACGGTGCCTCTTTCATTAGTTATCCCATTACTACTCAGGTTATGTTGCTTAGGTACCTCGTTATTCCTCAGTCACTCACATACCCTACTCATGCTTTTCTACGACTCGCATGGCTCAAACAACTCCTGTAGTATTGGCTCATGGGACCGGAACAAGCTTGGTGTGGTTTAAAAGTAAAGGCTATGCAGTACTTGGGATTCAATTTAATGCAATCGCGACTCAATGATGCAAGAATAAGATAGAGGCAATAGGTACTGTATGTATGCAAGCATGTGGTAGTGCTTGCCTGGTAGCTCAGTTGAAGCAAGAGATGGATCTGGGTAATACTCCTGTGATTCCTGGTAATTCTCCTGCTGGGCGTCTATTCGAAGAAGAACCAAACAAACAAGGGCCAACATAAATAAAGTGCACAAGCATATGAATTAAAATGCGACAAGCAAACAAGCATGCCATAATGAGTGATGCACAGTTTGCATGGCATTTAAGTAGCATGGCAAAGGTGAGGTGTGGATACAAGAAATAAAGCACTTTATTATTTATTTGCCCAAGTTTTATTGTCATAAACGGTTCAGATTTTAAATGACAACCTGATGCATGCTTCAATTCAGAACAAGGACTGCTTAATTAGAACGGGCTCGTCGCGCTGATCGATTTAGACATATTACTTTCCTAATTTGGAATTATAAAACAAAAGTTATTAATTAAATAAGGAAAAGGGGCATTTTATTATAATTTTAATCATCTCGAAATTTAAAGTGTTCAAAATATATTTGAAGGGAATATTTGAATTCCTCACATTTTTCTGATTCCAAAACATATATTATATGTATTATTTGGATTTGTATTTTAAAAATTATTTGAATCTGAAAAGAATTTGAATTTAAATCAATTTGAAAAGATTTGAATAAAAACAGACTCAAGGAATTACTTTTGTTACTCAGGCGGAATCGACCCCAGACACTGACAGGTGGGCCTTTGTGCTGACTGGACCACGCGCGGGAAAAACTTTTGTCACCGCGGGCTCGCCTAGCCACTATGACTGCGGGGTGGGCCAACTGGCGCAGGCCCGCGTGTCAGCGGTGAGTGAGACAGGGGCTGACAGGTAGGGCTGGGGCTGGAGCGCGGGTTGCGTCCGGAAAAAGCCGAGGGGTTTTCTGCAAACGTGCTGGCGTGGCTGACTGGTGGGGCTGAAAGGAGCGCGGGTCGCAGGAATCAAAATGGTGGGGGGCTTTTTGCAAATCGACCATGGCCCGGTTACTGTTTTTCTTCCTCTCGCGTCTGGCAGCAGGTGCGTGCGCGGCGCGGAGCGGGGATTCGATCCCGGACCGCGGGAGTGCGCGCTGAGGGGGCTGACCGGTGCGGCGGGCTAGGGGAGCTGACAGGGAGGTGGACGCGAGCTAGATAAGGGGCTGTTCAGCGCGGAAAATCTGCAGATGCCGGCGAGCTCTGGCGCGCGGTGGGTGTTCGACGAAACGCACGGCGACGTTAGGGCGGTACGGCGAGGCGGACCATGTCAGGGAGGAGGGGATGCTCACCGCGGGCTCGGCGGTAGGCTCGGATCGGCGCGAGGAGCGGCGAGGCGTCGAGGTTGCTGGCGCTCCGACGAACTAGGGTTTCGGGGAGCGGCGAGGTACTGGCGGCGCTGGGGAGCTTCTCGTCCACATCGGCGCGTACGAGTCGGGGCAGGGGACGGTCCTCGGTCTTCTAGGACACCCCCACGTCGCACACGCCGGCTAGATCGTCGGGGCGAGGTGGTTGCTGGCGGCGACCGGCGCTGGCTGCTTGTGGTCGGAGAGGAATAAAGGGAGGAAGGGGCGGCTCGGCCAGATCTGGGAAGGCCAGAGAGGCATGGGGAGGAAGGAAAAAGTGGAAGAGAGAGAGGGAGGAGGCAGCTGGGGCACGGCAGAGATAAGGTGGCCTCGTGCCACCTTTTCCTTCTCCTCCTCGAGCACGTGCTCGGCCGGCTGGGGCTGGAGGGGAGGCTGCAGGTGGGGCTAAGGACGGCAGGGAGGCTCGGCTGGAGGGGGACCCTCGGGTCAGCGAGAGGGAAGAGAGGGAGGGGTAGCTAGGTTAGGTTAGATGGGGCATGGCTCGGGTTAGGGTTAGCTAGGGTTAGGGAGAGGGTTAGGGTTAGCTAGGGTGTGGCTCAGCAGGTTAGAGAGAGAGGGAGGACAAGTGAGAGAGAGAGAGATAAAGGTGAGTTAGGGTTTTAGGAGAAATTAGAGAGAGAGAAAAAAAATAGCTAGATTAGGTGGTTTTAGATATTTAGAATTTAATTTGATTTATGAAGCCAACCCAAGAAGAAAAATGAATCTTGATCTTGCATGAGCTAGTGTGGAAGTGAAACAAGAAAGAAAGAGGAAGAAAAATATTAGGTGGAAAAAAGGCCACATATGGTTAGTGCATGGAGAAAATCAAATAAGAGGAAAAGAGGTGGATAGGAGGATGGTGTAATGGTGGTAGATGGTTTTCCTAGATAGGATCCACTAAATCCAAAGAAAACCAATGGAAGAAAAAGATGGTGGAGAAGCTTGCATGGCCCATGCAAAATTATAAATGCCATTATTTATTTTGTGACAACAATAATGATATGATGGCATTAATCTTATGCATTTCCCAGAAGTGGAATAAAGCCAAGCAAAAGAATTAAAGGACTAGATCCACCCTATTGCCCATGAGCTAGAGAAAATCCAAAATAAAGACAACAAGCTCATGGTCTAGTAGGATGGTGGAGTTATAAAGTGGTGGAAAGAAATGTGGTGGAATGAAAATAAAAGATATGCCCCCAACTCAACTTGGGCATTTGAGCAATATTAATAACCAAATACAATATCAAGAGGCAAATACAATTAATAATGCATGTGAGAGAAGAGCCAAAAGAAAAGGGTTTTATATGATGCTCAAATGCAAGGTGGCATGATGACATGAGCATGAGATAATTATGATGCAACAATACTATATATATAAAGTAGCCATTATCTTACTAGGACAAGTAGCATTACAATTGTTAGACAATTGGGGTGCTACATGAGCCAAATCCCCTAGATCCGTGTTGTTGTCACGGATTCCTTCAACGTTCATCGGTTGCGGTGCAACTTTCGCAGATGATCCGACAGAGGATGTAGGTATCGTCGTAGGCGTAATTTTTTTTACCGATGGTCCCGACGAGATCGGAGCCGATAGGCGTGGTTCTTTCGGGTTCTTCCACCCGAAAGCGGAAACTTCTGATGATGAGATCGGATCCGCCATTGAAATTGGTGGGTACCAATACAGGGGTGGGCGGGCGTGGATTTGCTTTCGTCGAGTTGATGCTTGGTGGAGAGCGTTCTGCTGAATCCGTGTTTCTAGCGTTTAGGTTTCCCACAGTTGGCGCCAATTGACGAGGGGTAACCTCGGCAATTCCCATCGTGATGGACTTGGAGTTTCGCAGAAAAGAGAACGATGGGGATTTCGTCGGATGTCAGGAAAACAATGAAGACAAAGTCGCTTGAATATTGGGAAAACACTCTATTACAAGTTGTCCTCTAGATTTCGGTAGCTATTGTCTAGATCTAAAGTTGGATGTAACGTCTATTGTGTTGTGCCTCTTCTCGTTGGCCCCTCCTAGCCTTTATATGTGGGGAGGCTAGGTCTCGGGTACCATACCAATACGAGTAAGTTACAAGCTAGAGTTTGTCTAATCTAGTCTTGTACTTTCCTTGTCTTACGCTAGGAGTCTATGTTCTTGTAGGCTTCGTATCAGCCAAACCTTCGTGGGCTTCATGGATCTTGGCATATCTTTGGGTGAGGCTTCCGTTGGGCCACACCATATATAGCAATAATAGGCACCCGAAGGGTTATGCCCATGTCACCAGTATAAGCAGATTTTCGGCTGCGAAGCTGGTACTCTTCCTTTCAGATATCTTGGTGTTCCTACTCACTATCGAAGATTGCTAAATAAAGAATGGAATCCAGTAGAAACCTGTTTTGAATGAAAACTGGGATGCTGGCAAGGCAAGATGCTCTCATATGGAGAAAGACTTGTTTTGATCAACTCCGTTCTTACTAGTCTTCCTATGTTTATGCTATCGTTTTTGGAGATACCCAAAGGGGTTCGAAAGAGACTTGACTTTTATAAATCTCATTTCTTTTGGCAGAACGATCAGCTTAAGAGGAAATATCATTTAACTAAATGGAATATCATCTGTAGACCTAAAGAACAGGAGGGTCTTGGGATTGAAGTCTTAGACATAAAATAGATGTTTACTTAGCAAATGACTATATAAACTTTTGCATGAAGAAGATATGTGGCAGGAGTTACTACATAATAAATATCTTCATAACAAGACATTGTCACAAGTGACAGTAAAGCGAACAGATTCCTCCTTCTAGAAAGGTCTGATGGGTGTCAAAGATGATTTTTTAATCGCGGATCGTTCAAGCTTGGCAACGGCCAGTTGGTTCGTTTCTAGGAAGACGTCTGGTTGGGCGAGACCCCACTAGCTACTCAGTATCCTTCCTTATATAATATTGTGCGATGGAAAAATGTTTTAGTTGCGCATGTTCTTGGCTCCGCTCCACTCAATATTGAGTTTAGACGACATATTAGTGGGAACAATAGGATACTATGGCTTCATTGGTTCAATGGCTAATGACAGTACAACTAACGAAATGAACCAGATGTCTTTGTTTAGGCTTTGACAGCTTAAGGGTCTTTCACGATAAAATCAATATACGCTGATTTCATGAACGGTCATACGGTGTTCCTTCGGAAATATATTTGAAAGATCAAAATTCCACTAAAATTAATATTTTTATGTGGTTCTTATATAAAAAAGTAATCCTCACCAAAGATAATCTAGCTAGGAGGAAATGGAATGGTTGTAAGAAATCTGTGATTCTGAGGAATCAGTCAACCATCTATTATTTGATTGTCCCTTCGCAAAATTGATCTGAAGAGTTATTCAATTCACGTTTAATATTCCACCTCCAACTAACGTTACAAATATGTTCAGAAATTAGTTGAATGGGATTGATAAGGTAGCCAAAAAGAGAATTAGAATCGGTATTGGCGCACTAGTGTGGGCGATATGGAACTGTCGAAATGATATTGTTTTTAACAATAGTACGAACTCTCACTTCTTACAGGTTATCTTTATGGTCTCGCATTGGATCCAAGAGTGGTCACTTCTTCTCCCGGAGGCGCAACGGCAGCCTATGCGATTTGGATGCACCCGGATGGAGGCGGTTGCTCGGGCTATATACAGCCACGCTGGCTGGCAGCCTAGTAGACGACTTCATGATGCCTAGACGATCTTCATTTCTATTCCGTTGGCTTATTCATGTAACATTGTTTGATGCAGAGGCCGGGGCACCGCTCTCCATTTCGAAAAAAGTGTTGCCGCTTCGTTATGAGTTGTCGCTGGATAAGTACTTGCCAATGCATAAGAATGGTATCATGAAATGGCCACCTAGTCTCTCCATCTTCGTCCTAAACAGGGTATGTGACATCATCACCAAGGGGGCTCTATGGATATGAGCTTCACGAAGAAGCACTTTGAAGCTATTATAGAAGTTCTTTCCAAGCTTCATGGTTGTCAAGTCACTTGGGATCAAATCTACAACCATTTGAGCTTCCTAAACAGGGTATGTGACATCATCACCAAGGGGGCTCTATGGATATGAGCTTCACGAAGAAGCACCTTGAAGCTATTATAGAAGTTCTTTCCAAGCTTCATGGTTGTCAAGTCACCCGGGATCAAATCTACAACCATTGGAGGCGTTGAGATCTAGGTGGGTTCATATCCTCAAGAAAACAAGGTTTGAGGATGTCCGCTAGGAGGAGGCAGCATCAACAATTATGATGGACGCCGACCACTCTTTCCACACATCAAAGGTTGGATAAATTTGCATTGTTTCATTATATTCACTTCTTTAACCTAAGATATGAAACAAAACCAACTAATTGTGTTCTTACTTAGGATCACCCCAAGGACGTTGAGTTCATCAATAGGCCCATTGAGAGCTATGCTCAGATGAATAAGATCTACACTACTCGTATTCCCACAACTCTCCTCTCTCTAACTTTCTTACACCATGCTCTTAACCACCTCATGGAGAACAAATCACAAGGCATCAACTATCTTGCTATGACTCGTAAACGTAGATATGCCTGGTTCAGGGATTTCTTGAAAAAGCACTACCTGTGATGAGCCGGCTCACTGGTGGTGGGATAATGATGTGATAATGATGATGTATATTTTGGAGTAGCAGGGACTTCATGAACTTGTTGTCAGGTCTGTATATTTTGTGCGGTGGTATTTAGTTATAACCCCTAGGTTGATGAACTTGTGTTGCATCACGAGCAGTTATTCATGTACCCGTGCTACAATAATAATGTTTTGAACTTCTTAGATAATGTGGTACTACTTAATGATGTTGGAAATATGCCCTAGAGACAAATAGTAGTAAGGACTATTATCATGTTTCATATAGTTTATGATTAAGTTTTATATCATGCTATAACTGTATTGAGTGGAAACATCAATACACGTGTGATATACAAACAACCAGGGGTTCCCAGTGAAACTCTAGTCACTTGTTCATTGGTCAACAGATGATCTAGTTTCCTGATCATGTGGCATTTATGCCAGTTGGAAATGAGGTCATCTCATTCTGAGAATGAGATGATGAACCAATACCCAACCTAAACATCGTGACCCGACCATGTCACGAAGATCAAGTTACGATGATTAGAAATGGATCCTTGTAGACTATTCCTTAGACCGTGAGGCTATATCAATCATTGTCTTCCGAGAGTGCTTAGATAGCATCAAACGCCATCTGGTAATACGGTGGTTATAAAGGTGTGTTCAGGTATTCGAAGGAAACCAGAGAGGCAATATATGTCAAGAGCGGGATTTGTCCGTCCATGTGATGGGAAGATACTCAAGGGCCCACTCGGAGAAGTTATATCCAATAGCTGCGCAGCGTGTGATTTGATCACAGGGATATCACTTGTCGGAACGAGTGAAGTAGCATTATTCAGTAACGATATTGAACACAACATGGTGATGTCATTGATTAGATCTCGGGCAATGCAAGTATCGAATGACAAAGGGAATAAGACACGACTGTCCCGGTTCAAACGACGAAAGATCTTCGTGGAACGCACAGGGGTCACATGGCCATCCAGGTCCCTCTGTTGATCATTGGTGCGGGAGTGTTCCGACCATGTCTAGAGTTTTCCCGAACCATGGGGTATCACGCTTAAGGGCTTGATGATGCTTAGAGAGTGTTTATAGGATCGGTAGAATCACCGAAGAAGAGTAGGGAGAAAACCGGAAGGGTTTCGGTAAGTCCGAAGGATGTTCGGAATGGAAGTGGAAGGTGTTCAATAGCCACGGAGATTGAATAATGTGTGAATGAATGTTAAATGTTGATTTAATCATTTATTCATAATTATTTAATAAA
Organism: Avena eriantha; assembly: GCA_910589775.1. NCBI lineage: Eukaryota > Viridiplantae > Streptophyta > Magnoliopsida > Poales > Poaceae > Avena > Avena eriantha. The sequence goes on along the minus strand of OU342744.1, from coordinate 215,501,943 downwards.
GATAAAATCAATTAAAGATCAAAAAGGCCTAATGGGCCAATTTCCGGAGGGAGAGGGCCCATTAGGGAAAGGAGAGAGGGAGAAGGGGCAAGGGGCCTGGCCGGCTGGGCCTAGCCCCCCGTGCGGGGCCCACTAGGGGCTGGCTGGCGGCCTCCCCTCCCCCCTCCTCTCCTTTAGTCCCACCCCGGGACTTTGAGGGAGGGTGTACCCCCTCCTCCCCCTATATATAGTGGGGTATTTGGCCAAGATAAATACACCAATAATCAATAAAGGTCTCCCCACTTTTGTGAGGACCTCTAATTGATATTTTCTCTCTCCCCTCTCTCTCTCGTGACCATGGTCCCAAGTCTGGACTACGTGAGCGAGAGACATGTTCACCGCGGAGCGCCGTCGCGCTGTGGGATTCGGATCCGGGAGCTCTACTTCCGCAACTACTGCTGGATCGGGGAAGCGGGAGTCATCATCAGGCACCGGACATGTGTAACTCCCCGCGAGGTGTCGCACTTGAGGCACTCAAGTCGTTGGAACCAAGGAGCGCAAGGAATTCATCACGACCTTGAGGTCGGCTTCGGCTTGTCTACATCAACCACGCTCTCCTGAGCGTTGACAACGCTTTTCGGTCTTCAAGGATAAGTTCGCGAAAAGCCCCTCCCGTTACTGTATTACTAATAGATAGGTCCTGGCAGTTTCAGGGGTTCAAGGGCGTAGGGTAAAATTTATTGTTTTCATACGCGGAACCCCAACAGTGGTATCAGAGCCAGGTTTATGCGTAGTAATGCTAGTACGGGTAGAACACACGAGATGTAGCGTGTGGGCGTTGATCTTTTAGTTGTTACCCTCCCACGTGTACTTGTGTATACCGCAGTAATGCTTGATGAAGTGGCCCCCAACCGACTTTACGCGCTCATTCGCGAGACTGGTCCACGCTTGACATACGGCTTGTACCGTGTAAAGTGGCTGAGGGGGGTGTGTGTCTCTCTCGCATTAGTTGGTATACCATTTGCAATGGAGGGCCCCGAAAGGGGTGTAGTAGAGACAACTACTTGATTAGCGGTGTGCTGAAAGTTCGTAGGTAAGAACAGTTCTTGTGCGAAAGCCCATTCAGCCACGTGAAACATGCAAAGATAAAGTAGAGGCATCTAACTTTGTTTTGCAGGGGGAGCGTTGCCTTGTGATATGTTGTGGCAAAGGTAAAGTGATTACCTTTTCTTACATAGTAGTAGATAGTCACGGAGGTGACGAACTACCACGCCGTAATGACACCGGTAACCTGGTGTCTACTGCGCCAGAACTCTGGCGCCAGAACCCGGTGACGACGAATGGAGATCACGACGTGAAGGACCATATCACATAGCATTTACATTCAATGTTATTGTTTGTATATCTTATTGTGTGCTAGTATTAGATACTCGACGGTAGCCTAATAAGATGATCCCTGTTAAAATTACCAATGATTGTGTTCCCCCTTAGTGTGCACCACCAAGAAAGTTCTTCGGTATGAGGCGATCAAGGGTTACAGGCCTGGGTGTCAGACATATCTACGTTCACATACAGTGGGTGCAAGCCATGTTGCACAACGAATACACTAAGGTTGAGTTGGCGAGCCTAGCACGCCATAGAAGCATGGCCTCGGAACACGGATGGTCGAAAGATCGAGCACGAGTCACATGAACGATGTGACCGACGTTTAGCGTCCACCTTTGAACCCACATCGATGGCCGTGTTCAATCGGGGGAGATGTGGCTGATAGGGGTCGTGTTATCACTAGGAACCCTTTTGGGGATAGGTGTTTCTAAGCGGAGTTATTGTTAACTCATTTAAATATAAACTTAGTCTACATTCCTTTTGCAATTATAAATTTAGAGATGGCTCACCGTGAAGCTTACTTTGTCATTGAGGAATGGGTAAAGGGTGAGAAACTTAGACTTGATGGATCCAACTTCCCTAGTTGGCTTGTGCGCCTCAGTGATCTCCTTACTAGGAATCATGCGGTAGACTACATATGTCGCACGATGGATTTGACTGAACCAGACTACTATGAGACCCCACAAGAGCTGGCAGACCGCTACTATTGTCAAGAGATGTCCACCTACATTCAGATAATAATGCGTTACAGGATGGTAGATGAACTGCATCCGCTCATGGGTGATCTTGATCCATATTCGATGGTGGATCAGCTAAGAGCAGAGTTCATAGGTCATGTGTGCATGTGGAAGCACGAGCTGCTTGGAGAGTTCCTTTCCATACAGATGGAGGAGCATACATGTCTGAAGGGTCACTTGGAGCGCATGCTTGATGCACACACGAGACTGGTTCACTTCGTGGATTACTGGATGGCTAATCCATTTGCGATAGACGTACTGCTTCGGTCGTTGCCTCCCAGCTACGAAGGACATGTCCGCAGTAGCATCATGAGTGGTGATACGGAAGCATTGGATTTCCATGAGTTCATATTACGTTTTAGAAACATAATAGTTGTACCAATCACCGGAGAGGTCATCGATGACAAAGGTATATATTTGATATACAGTTCTATAAATGTTATAATCTTGCAAACACATTTGCAGTGTTAAGTATATCTGATACTTGTTCTGTTTTGGTGAAAACAGGTCCTTCTGCATGAGAGGTGCTTGCTGGAGAGGAGGTGACGTTGCGTGTTGATGGCGAGCATGATGATGATGGCTGACGACACTCTCCCTCGACATTTATCATTTAGTTTATGTTTTCGGATGATTATTGTAATCAAGAGATTGTGAACTTCTTTAGTGTGTCTCACACTTTGTGAGACGGTTATTCATATAAGTTTGTAACAAACAGTTGTTCCACTTTTATGAATGATTTCTATTCGTGTTCATATCTTGTTTGATTATGTCTGAATTATCCTTGTTGTTTGAAACTAATTGATAATGCATGAACATTTGTAAAATACTAAAATGTCTTGTTTAAAATACCCAACTTAATGATATTTAATTAATGAATGAAACCATTGTATGAATTCAAAGTTATGTGATAATATGTGAAAGACATTCGATTTCTTATCACATATAAATCATGCCTAAGTTCATCAAAATAACTTGAACACCATGTATTACTTGAATACAAAGTGTTTAAAGAATTGTTAAAAGTAAATACATATTCGATGTATTGTGTTTTGATGAAAATGGTAATTATCATTAATTGATTGTTTAAATGTGTAAAGTGGTTTACCAAAGGAAACATGAATATGAAACTATTTGATTTGATCAAAATGTTTCATCAACAAAGGGTATAAAGATAAAAGAGAATCTAATTACCATGATTTGATCATTAGTAATGAAATTCAACTTTATAAGAATGGCATAAAAGTAATTGTGAAATGCAAAATGTTTTGAAACATCAAACTGCAAAGCATCACAATGTGATATTAGATATCAAAAGGGGGTTAAATAGAAGGCACCAAATAAATCGTTGTAGTGTAGATGTAGAGACCATTAGTTAAATAGTTAGCATTCAATTAGAATTTGTAGTGAACCATTTGAATTCGTGATAGTTTTGGGGTTATTCGATATAACCAAAACAATAGCGAATAAGTCCTTGTAGAGTATTCATTGGAAAACTTTGAATACAAAATCCATAGCTAAACCGAAAGAGAAGCAAAACTTGTATTGCTTGGATTTTGGTGCATTCTTGAGAAAGCTCACTTTTAGTGATATTTTTCGATTATGGAGCAAATGGAAAATAGTGTAAAAACACGATGAGGATTCAAAACCCTGCATCAGAGTGTTGAGAAGCGCAACGGACAACGTTCCTGAACGATTCTCTTCACAGAAGGAAAGAATCAATGATATTGATCATCGTGTTTTCCCTACTAGTGTTTTTCACTAAATAAAGTAGGATTCAAAATGTAATCCATATCTTGTATGGAGACATTTGTGAATCATTTGTCATGATTCTTGGAATATGACATACCTACGAACTACTAAGGAAATAATGGTAAACTAGAATTATGAGAAATCCTAAAAGCAAAATTCCCTTGAGATTAGAAAGCAATTCGTTGTTGAATCTCACAAGTAAAAGGAGTTGCTTGAATTTTCCAAAATGAATGCAAAGCCATAGTGGAAAAAGGGGTGAATGACAAAAACACAATTTGTCAAGTATTGGACAAATTCAAATGAATTTGATTCAAGTGTGCTAAATGTCTAGTGGATTTAAAACTAGTAACAGTACTAGTGTCTCATAGTAAATCTCCAAGTTTGATGTTTGATCAAAGGATTTTGAAGTTATTCAAAATAGTGAGTAGATATGCAATTTGCATAAAATTGAGTGGGAGCTATGAAAGTCTTCCTAAAACAATATGTGATTGACATATTTTTGAGTGGGAGCTTTTAGGAGTAATTCTTAAGCATGTTAAGGATGAAAGCGCAAATACTTATAAATAATGATTTATAAGATGTAAAAGTTGATAATAGGCGTATTATGATATTTTGTAGTATTCCTTAAGGGATTCTGAAAGGGGTTTCGGAATAGAAGTTAATTAAGGAACTGGTCCTTAATAACTCAAATTAGGAATAGTATTAAGTTTAACATCAATGGTTGAAAGAAAGAAAAGGATGATCATCATCCAATATGTTGAGACATAGGTTCTACCTTAGAAAACCATGATGACAACTTAACATAATATGTGATCCAATAAGGAATGTTCAAAAGTGATTAAGTTTGAATCACAGAACATTGAGCTAAGTTTGTCCGTAGTATCTAATAGAGAACTGTAGACATGTTTTCCAAATCCATAAAGGATAACATATCTTAAAACATAAAGGGTTATGTTATAAGGGAATATGTTGGAAACTCCTGTAAATACCGATTAAAGTCAAGTAGGAAGCGTGGTGAACCAAAAACATCGAAAGTTGCACAGAGTGCACTGGTGTTTCAATGAATACATTTATAATAATAGATAAGGGTACCATCTAAAGTGTTGTATAATGTTATGGCGGGGCTAGTTCGCTTTTAACGTAGAATGATGTGCCCCAGGGCACAGTGCCCATGAGAAAGCCCTCGAGGTTGATCTAACATTACTGTAGGCTCCTGGAATCAGGCCTCGTTCTGCTGCCATAGCAACGATGCATACACACAGATGCTATCATGTGATGATAAAGTATTAATGTCAATCAAGGTGACATTAGTAAGTTGCAAAGGATTTGGGACTGTAAAGTATAGACCCAACACTCAACCTCTTCCATGAGCAAGCATGTTCAGGGTACCGGATATATGGTACCAAAGATTGAGAACAAATGCAGCTAGTGTATTTGTACTCTAGTGCAAGTGGGAGACTGTTGGAAATATGCCCTAGAGACAAATATTAGTAAGGACTATTATCATATTTCATATAGTTTATGGTTAAGTTTTATATCATGCTATAACTGTATTGAGTGGAAACATCAATACACGTGTGATATACAAACAACCAGGGGTTCCCAGTGAAACTCTAGTCACTGGTTCATTGGTCAACAGATGATCAAGTTTCCTAATCATGTGGCATTTATGCCAGTTGGAAATGAGGTCATCTCTGAGAATGAGATGATGAACCAATACCCAACCTAAACATTGTGACCCGATCATGTCATGAAGATCAAGTTACGATGATTAGAAATGGATCCTCGTAGACTATTCCTTAGACCGTGAGGCTATATCAATCACTGTCTCCCGAGAGTGCTTAGGTAGCATCAAACGCCATATGGTAATATCACTTGTCGGAACGAGTGAAGTAGCATTCTTCAGTAACGATATTGAACACAACATGTTGATGTCATTGATTAGATCTCGGGCAATGGAAGTATCGAGTGACAAAGGGAATAAGACACGACTGTCCCGGTTCAAACGACGAAAGATCTTCGTGGAACGCACAGGGGTCACATGGCCATCCAGGCCCCTCTGTTGATCATTGGTGCGGGAGTGTCCCGACCATGTCCGGAGTGTTCCCGAACTGTGGGGTATCACGCTTAAGGGCTTGATGATGATTAGAGAGTGTTTATAGGATCGGTAGAATCACTAAAGAAGAGTAGGGAGAAAACCAGAAGGGTTTCGGTAAGTCCGGAGGATGTCCGGAGTGGAAGTGGAAGGTGTTCCATCGCCACAGAGATTGAATAATGTGTGAATGAATGTTAAATGTTGATTTAATCATTTATTCATAATTAATTAATCAAGAGAAAATCAATTAAAGGTCAAGAAGGCCTAATGGGCCAATTTCCGGAGGGAGAGGGCCCATTAGGGAAAGGAGAGAGGGAGAAGGGGCAAGGGGTTGGCCGGCTGGGCCTAGCCCCCCGCGCGGGGCCCACTAGGTGCTGGTCGGAGGCCTCCCCTCCCCCGTCCTCTCCTTTAGTCCCACTCCGGGACTTTGAGGGAGGGTGTACCCCCTCCTCCCCCTATATATAGTGGGGTATTTGGCCAAGATAAATACACCAATAATCAATAAAGGTCTCCCCACTTTTGGGAGGACCTCTAATTGATATTTTCTCTCTCCTCTCTCTCTCCCTCTCTCTCTCGTGACTGTGGTCCCAAGTCTGGACTGCGCGAGCGAGAGACATCTTCACCGCGGAGCGCCGTCGTGCTGTGAGATTCGGATCCGGGAGCTCTACATCCGCAACTGCTGCTGGATCGGGGAAGCGGGAGTCATCGTCAGGCACCGGACATGTGTAACTCCCTGCGAGGTGTCGCACTTGAGGCACTCAAGTTGTTGGAGCCAAGGAGCGCAAAGACTTCATCACGACCTTGAGGTCGGTTTCGGCTCGTCTACATCAACCACGCTCTCCTAAGCGTTGATAACGTTTTTCAGTATTCAAGGGTAAGTTCGCGAAAAGCCCCTCCCGTTACTGTATTACTAATAGATAGGTCCTGGCAGCTTCAGGGTTCAGGGGCGTAGGGTAAAATTTATTGTTTTCATACGCGGAACCCCAACAAATGAGTCGTTGCTTCAATTACTTATCTCTCTCTGGACTTTCTATGTTGTGTTCCACTAGTGGGTAAGCTCACCACTAAGCCCATGAAGTAACAATGTCCGGAACTGTACATAACCAAACAACAAGCATGTATCTAAAAACGCAAGCTGCATGCAACTAAACACTTCGAGTTTCTTCTGTTGTGATGTAGAAAAAATATCGGGCAATCAAACTAGTGGCTGACATGACTTAGAGGTTGCATACGATCGTGCAGGTTTGACAGAGCCATGACCCTCGATGCCCAAAATGGACGCAAGCAACCAAACATGTCCCAAATGTTGTGTGCTCCTATCCAAATATCCATGTGACAGACATGTTGTGAGTTGCATACTTGCAATTATCTACGCTTGGATAGTTGGATGGAGTTAAAGCAACTCTAATAGAATATCTGGCAATCTCAATAGATGATGGTTACTAGGGTGTTTGAACGCATGCCTAGTGCTAATGGGACGACTGGCACCAACAACCTTATTGGGGTTGCGGTGTTACACTGTTGGACACGGGAGCTCCTATTTGCTTTTTTAGTGGGCAACTAGCACGACATGCATTGCAAGGTGAGGTAAACATCTTAAGATGTCAATAAAATACTTGCATGACTCAATGGATGTTTATATTATGAGATTAGGAATAAAAGAGTTCTATCAGCAAAAAATTTAGGGTAAATAAAAATATCAGTTTAGGGAAACCTCTTTTAACCATCTTTAGTTTGTAGACTAATGATTATTTTAAGATTTAAAAATCATATCAATAACTATATGTACTTTTGTACGTGGCGATATCACTTCAGTTCATAGAACTAAATTCATATATCAAGCTTACATGTAATTTTTATGTGGTACTACACTAGTGCATATTTAAAACTCCGATTATATGTCGCATATGTTGGATCAATGAGATCTCAAAAAATAAAAGTTGATGTCTAAATAATAATCAGGATATCACCAGATGATGTTTAGCTAGATTCGAATTAGTCATGCTCTACTATAATAAAGAATCATCAATTTAATGGTCAGACGATGCTATATACCATTATGAATATATATTTGTTCTTTCAAGTTAATGGTAACATTTAAGAGATTACTACTTGTAAAAAATATTTTTCTACTAGAGCTTATATGAACCATATGTCATTGATCTAGGTCCACCACTTTGGTCCGACCATATATAACTTGACGCACACCAATTTGTACATCAAGTTACATTTTTGTAACTAAGTGGATTTTGGTGTTGTTGACAAGTTATTAAAGGGGATAGTTGACATTGAAAGTATTATCTAAAGGTTTTAGATCCAAGGAATGGTGTTTTGATGAAATGGGACCTCTACCCAAAAAAAGAGAAAGAAAACGATAGTTTAATTTTCTATTTTAGATATACTATTTTAAGTCACGTGATTTTCCTTTTTTCCAGATTTACTATAGGAGTAAATAATAGCGCTAGATTATTTCGCTCAAACTGCTATCCACGTCGTTCTGATTCTTTTCGGTCATGGGGTAGAGGACCAAAGGACACATGTCGACGCAATGGAGCCCTGCTTTTCTATGAGGCGGGTCCCGCTGTGGACCAGGATGAAAGATTTCAGATCGCGCGTTGGTGTCGCCCGTGCGCGACATGGGCCCACCACCAATGTACGCGGGCAAGACTACGCTTAGTAAGAGGTGTTCCCGGCGCAACACGCCTCCTCACCTGCTGGGTAGCGAGGCCCGCCTAAAGCCGACGTGGCGCCGTGAGCCCATGACGGCTGCGGTTTCCGGCAGACATGGGGCCCGCACATGCTCGCCGTGGCGTGGTGACCCTATGACAGCCGCAATTTCTCTCGGCCATGGGCCCCAAAAGCTGACGTGGCATCGTGGGCCTAGTCCAGACGCGGGACCCGACTAGAGAAAACGTGGCGCGTAAGCCCATGTCGTCCGTGGTTTCTCGCGGGCGTGGGGTCATCCCGATCCGGCGTGGCGATGTAAGCCCATGTCATTTCTCACCATAGACATTAGCCGACACGGATTCTCATGGGCGAAGAGACGACCTAGCACCGTAGATCGTAGACGTCCGTGGGTTCTCACGGCTATATCGTACCGTGGGTCCCCCCGTCCATAGCCAATTTGGTAGCTTTAGATCGTACACGTACGCGGGTTCTCGCGGCGACGACGTGCGTTGTTGCCTAGCTGGCATTGTTATCTCTTGCCGTCTTCGGGTTCTCGCGGTGAGGTCGTGTGTAGCCTATAAATTACACATTTGTCTTTATGGTTTCTTGAGTTACATTTCCTTGTCTTTCCCCTATGTCTATCTTGTCTTTCTTGAAAGACGTCCTAAAAGAGATACCACCGGCTACCGTATATCTTCCTTCACTATTCGTCTGCACGCTCGATGTCTTCTCGGTCTTCGATTCGACCTACATAGTATGTTTTTATGCTTTCTTCATGTTCATTAGTTTATTTCTTTGTTGTCTTCCACTATTTCATGCAATTTTTTCCTAACGTTTATTTTGCACATCTTTCTTGCAAGCACGTCCGTGTAACGAGTTTCATCCTTCCCGGGAGGAGGAGAAGGAGACTCATGATGACGAACGTACATGACTCCAGTTCCACATGGATCAAGAAGCATCAGATTTTGGTGTCCTCTTAGCGCCTTGCACCGCTGCCACCACTCCGTATAGGAAAGCCCCGAAGCTTGAAGATGTGAAGCCACCGGCGGCTAGTGTATTTTCTTCCGCCCCTTGCTCCATGTTGCGCTCACCTGTGATGGCAGAAGCGTGTTCGCCACCATGGTATGGGAAAGGCGACATCGACGGCGAGTAGTAATACCCTAAAGAACTAGACTTCTTCGATAGGCTCCTCAAGAGTCCTGAGGATTAGGATAGTCACGCGTCGTCGTGTCTTGCTTAGTTCTTAGTAGTAGATTCTTAGTAGTAGATATTTGTAGGCATTTCTATTTTCTGTACGATTGAGTGTTGTAAGTTCCATGGGGTGACGATGAATAAAATATCATCATCTTATCGTGTTTATCTCTATTGCATATTATTTGTATTTTCGAAATGTGTAAGTTTATGTGCTACTAGATAAAAATCTGGCCCTCAATTTCCGCGTTTATTTTTTTCTATCAAATCTTCTCCTTTCGTGCTCTTCGCATCCGTCTTCTGCGGTTGAATCTTCTTCCTTTTTTGTGCTCGCCTGTGACAGCGGAAGCGTGTGTGACGCCATGGTACGCGGAAGATGGCGTCGATGAAAAGGAATATGGCCTCGAAGACCTAGAATTTTTTGATAGCCTTCTCAAGAATCTCTAGGATTAGGGTAGCCACGCGTCGTCGTTGCTTCCTACTTATGAAAATTCCGTGAGTTCACGAAGAATAGAAATACCATCATGTTACCATGTTTGTTTCTTGTTGTATGTTATCTGTATTATCGAAACCTGTTGATACGTTGCAAACGTATCCATAATTTTCGATGTTCCATGCTTGGTTTTATCTACTTTCTTATGTTTTGTCCACACTTTGGCGTACTTTTCATATGATTTCTTGGACTGCCACAGTGCCAGCTGCCTGTTTTCTGTTGTTTTTGGTTCCAGGAAAGTCAGATAATGAATATTCTCGGAATTGGACGGGACAAAAGCCAAAGTCAGTTTTTCACCAAGGGACACTAGGAGCCAGAATACGAGACAGAGAGGGCCTGGGGCCCGGCCACACCACCTGGTCGCACGGGCCAGGCCTGGCCGCGCCAGGGGGTGGTCTGGCCGCCCCAGACTCCCCCTCGGTCTCCCTCTTCGCCTATAAGATGCCTTCTGACCTAAAAACTCAGGGGGGTCGACGTTTTTCCAGAAGGAGTTCCACTTCGCCGCCACTACCAGATTCCACGAAACAGCACCAGAAACTCCGTTCTGGCACCCTATCGGGACGGGGAATTGGAGGAGATCATCGCCATCATCATCACCATCGCTTCTCCATCGTCCATCCATGTTTCCCCCATCTATGAGTGAGTAATCTCTCGTTGTAGGCTATGGGGATGGTAGGGATTGGATAAGATCGTTCATGTAATAGCATCGGATTGTTAGGGCATGGTGCCTAATATTTTTTATTAGTGCTATTTGACTTTGTTGCAACTTGTTATGCTTAATGCTTGTCACTAGGGCCCGAGTGCCATGATTACAGATCTGAACATGTTATTGATTCATTATGATAGTATTGTTTTTGGTCTTACCTGCAAGTTGTGTACACACGTTGTTGTCCGCAACCATTGGCCCCGAAGTGACAGCAATCGGGATAACCAGAGGGAATAGCTTCGATGTGAGGATCGCATGTGTTCACGGAGTGTTAATGCTTTGCTCCGGTGCTCTATTAAAAGGAGCACCTTAATTTCCAGTAGTTCCCTTGAGGCCCCACTGCAAATGGGCTGGTAGGACAAAAGATGTTGTGCAAGTTCTCATTGCGAGGACGTATGTCTATATATGGAACACATGCCTATGATTATCTAGTACTTGGATGCTTTATCTTATTTATCTGCAATTGCCCTATGTTCTGATTGCCATGTGAATTGTCTTGTCCATGCAACGCCCGCCCATCCATCCCTATGCCTACCACGCTCGAATCCTACTGTTTACTGTTATTGTTACCACTGTCTTTACTTTACTAGCTACTGCTGTTACTTTACTATTCCTACTACAAAACTGTTGCTACTGATAAACTACTGTGAGCAAGATTGTTTCCTGGTGCAGCTGAATTGACAACTCGGTTGTTAAGGCTTATAAATATTATTTGGCTCTCCTTGTGTCGAATCAATAAATTGGGTTTCACTTCCCTCGAAAATACCGCGATACACCCCCTATACTTGTGGGTCATCAAGACTATTTTCTGGCGCCGTTGCCGGGGAGCATAGCTTTATTTATCAAGTTCACTTGGAATCACTATTGTTCAAGCTTAGTTTATTTCCGCCTTGTTTGCTTGTTTATTTATCAAAAATACAAAAAATTAGTTCCTACTCTAGTTGTTATTTTCGTTGGTCTGTTATTGTCTTGCTTTATCATGCTTTCTATCAATGGTTGGTTTCTTTGAAACTGAATCTTATTGGCAAGGTGGGTTCGCGGAAGAACAAAAATATTATTATAAGGAACACCGCTTGTCACAAAATGGAAACACTTATGGGAACAAATTGATAAATTGTATACCATTGCTATAAACGTGTGCTCTACTTATAATATTACTTATTGCTTTGATAAATCTTGTTGCTGCAGGGGGTACAAACACCTCCCTTTTCAATGTGAGTATAATGATGATGTTACCATATCTTCTTATGTTAAGGGAAATTATGACTTTTATGATGTGGAACAAATTGAGGAATTTATTGCTTGGAAGGGTGCATTTGAACTTGCTAGTTTGCTTGAAAATATTGATGATTCACCTTATAAATATGAGGTTTATGATATACTTAAATTTTGCTTTGATAATTACAAGGAATAAAATAGCTATATTCTTGAATATATTAATAAATGCTTTCCACAAATAGAAGAGACTAATGCCTTGCAGGATCTTATGGAAGAAGAAATTGATGAACCTGAAAAGCTCATTAGATGAAAAATAGGAGGAGAGTGATGACCAAAAGGAGGAAGAATGGATTAGCTACCCATGCCTACCTTCTAATGAGAGAAACTCTTTATCACTTACATTATTTGATTGTCCCCCATGCTTACTAAAGGAGGATGAATGTTATGCTCGTGTTATCTGTGATAATCCTTTATTTGTGCCTAGCTTCGAGATACATGGTACTAAAGAGTTTTGCTTAGAAATTGTTTATGATAAAGCTCTAGACGATGGTCCTATATTGAATGATCAGTCATCATGTTATAGAATTGTTAAAAGTGGGTTTGAAGGTTTTAATCCCACTATTTTTGAGCTTGATAAAAATTATGTTCTTGTAGAACATGAAAAGCATGCTTTATGTGATAGTTATATTGTTGAGTTTATTCATTAGGCTACTGAAAATTATTATGAGAGGGGAAAATATGGTTGTAGAAGTTTTCATGGTATTGAAACACCTATCTATGTGCTGAAAATTTTGAAGTTACTCTTGTTTTATCTTTCTATGCCTATCACTTTGTTCTTTGCGAATTTATTTGCATACAGGATTCCTATGCATAGGAAGTGGTATAGACTTAAATGTGTTTTGAATTTGCTTCTTGATGCTCTCTTTTACTTCAATTCATATTTCTTATGTGAGCATCCTCCCAAACTAGCATGCCTAACTTAAAGGCGTTAAAGAAAAGTACTTATTGGGAGATAACCGAAAAGTTTTAGATGAGTCTTGGAAGTTATTACTTCAGTAATAACCGCTTCTTATCATTTTTATTTGCTTTTTGTGCCAAGAGTAACCTCTAATGAGAGAGAAGTAATGATTGGGAAAGTTGTTGTCCCGAAACAGATTCCTGTGCTTCACCGTAAAAATTCGGGTAAAATCTATGTACGTCCTTTGGAGGGGTGATTTTTTGTGCTTCTGCCCCATGTTGTTATCTAACTTTCGTTCGTTTAACACTTTTCAATTTGAGCAACAGAAGGTCTTCGAAACAATTCGTCTTTACCTGCTAGTCTGTTTTGACAGATTTCTGCCATTATTTGCATTTGCTTCTTGTTGGTTCCTTTTTGAGTTGTTTTGGGGAATTGAGCTTTTTGAGGGAAGTGCTACAGTAGCTTGTGTTTTAATGGAAGTTTTATTAGTGTTAGAACTGAACCTAAAGACTTATTATCTTGAGTGCACTAATGTTGCTAATAAAGATTGTGTGAAGTTTTGTATGAAGGAAAAATTTCAGATGTATGGAAGGAATGAGTAATGAGATGAAGGATGGACTAAAGCTCAAGCTTGGGGATGCCACGCGTGTCACCCCAAGAAATATCCAAAAAGTACAAGCGTCAAAACTTGGGGATGCCCAAGGCATCCCCCTCTTCATCAATAAAAATCCCAGGTTTCTTCCAAACGCTTCATTTTTATTGTTTCATGCAAAGTTGTGTTGTTCTTGGAGTGTCTTCTTTTTCGTTTTCGTTTTGATTTTTCGTTTGCTTTGTTTTCTTAGTTTTCTGAATAAATTGGTTGGACCCCCTCTTTCATACATTGGTTTTCAAATAGTTTGGTTTGGTTTGGGAAAGAGTAGGAAAATTCATGCTTAAGTGGTAAAGAGAGCTTGTTTTTGACTGTGGCCTATGCTTTGTCATGCCATGCTTGATATTGTGTTGGTTTTATGCTTAATATTCTTTGTTGTAGCATGACTTGTTATAAACATTTGAGATTGCTGAATGTTTCTTGGATGAATCATGCGTTGTTTTAGCATATTAAAGCATAGTATTGTGGTATTCTCCTTTGATGCTTTATTTGGGTTGACTTGGCACATTCTCACACCATGTTATGACTATCCCAGGTCACTATAAGCCTTTATTATCCTTTAGTTTTCAACTTGTAGTATCACTTTATGCTTTGATCAATGATGTTTTGTCGCTCTGCATGATTATGGCAATTATTGCTCTCTTAGTTGGACGCTCCCAGTCTTTTGCTAGCCTCCATATCCAAGTATGAGTTCCACTCAAGCATCCAACTCCTAAAACCAAGTTATTCCAAAGAGTCCACCATACCTACCTATTAGCATATGCTATTCCAAGTATATTCATGTTTTTATCTACCTTCCGAATTAAACTTGTTATGAGAAAACTAATGATTAAAGCTCTCACGAACTTGATGGCACACTTTACTTTTCTTGCCTTTAATAAACTTGAACCATTGTGTTGTCTATGTTATATATGCTTGCACTTACATGTTGGGGATTAGTGATGGCTCGTGTTGATGTAGAGCTCGTTCGGAACCCCAAGAGGAAGGTATGATGAGCATAGCAGCAAGTTTCCCTCAGTTATGAAACCAAGGTTTAATCGAACCAGTAGGAGCAATAAAACACCCCAAAGGTATTGCTAGCTGAGCCTTGGCAGGGCGCACTACCGGTGCTAGTAGCAACGTGGAGACCTGCACAACACAACCACAGAACTTTTTCCCCAACTTGCGATGAGGTTGTCAATCTCACCGTGTTTTGCTGAAAACAAAGGATTAAACGTATCGAATGGAAGGAAGTAATAGTTTGCAGAAAGTAAACACAAAGCAGTAAACAATTTATAGATTGTATGTAAAGAAAGAGGACCGGGATCCATAGTTCACTAGAGGTGGCTCTCCTTAAGATAGATAACATGCTGGGTGAACAAATTACAGCGGGGCAATTGACAAACATCGAGAAAGCAATACATGCATATACTAATCATCTTGACTCCTTTGAGACTTGATTGGGCATTACAACATTATACATAGACCACCATCGAACTGCATCTATGACTAATAATCCACCTTTAGGTTATCATCCGAAGCCCTCCAGTATTAAGTTGCAAGCAACAGATTATTGCTTTACAAACTGCGTGTAAAATAAACAATACGATTGTTCTATGAACAAAGGATTGTTGTTTTCTCCCTAGTAGCAACAACACATCTAGTACCTTAGAGATTTCTGTCACTTCCCCAGATTACCAGAGGCATGAACCCACTATCGAGCATAAATACAATCTCTTGGAGTTGCTAGCATCTACTTGGACAAGATAGCTACTAACAACGGAAAGCATGCAAGATCACAAATAACAAAGACATGACAGAATCAATAATCAATCTGAAATAGCATCTCAATATCCATCGGATCCCCACAAACACAACATGCAGAATTACAAATAGATGATCTTGATCATGAACGGAGCTCACAAGATCTAAACATGAAAGCACAAAGGAGGAGAACCAGCCATCTAGCTATTACATGGATCCGTAGTCCAAGGATGAACTACTCACGCATCACACCGGAGGCTTGCATGGTGATGAAGAAGGCCTCCAGAGTGAAATCCCCTCTCCAGCAGGGTGCCGGGAAGAGCTTTAGATCCCTCCCGATCTAGGGATGGAGATGACGGCGGCTACAGAATCTTTCGTGGATTTTTGATCGGGTACTTAGGGTTTTCGTCCCTAGGGCATCTTATAGGCGGAAGGGGAGGCCGAGGGGGTGCTTGGGCTGGCCACACCACCCCCTGGCGCGGGCCAAGCCTGGCTGCGTGGTCAGGTGGTGTGGCCGCCCTCTAGCCCTTCTCTGTCTCGTATTCTGGCATCTGATGACTTCCGAAAAATAGGCACTTTGGCTTTTGTCCCGTCCAATTCCGAGAATATTCATTTTCTGACTTTCCTGGAACCAAAAACAGCAAACAGGCAGCTGGCGTTGTGGCTCTTGTTAATAGGTTAGTCCAAGAAATCATATGAAAAGTACTCCAAAGTTGGAACAAAACACAAGAAAGTGGATAAAACCAAGCATGGAACATCAAAAATTATAGATAGATTTGCAATGTATCAACATCCCCAAGCTTAACTCCTGCTCGTCCTCGGGTAGGTAAGTGATAAAAAGAGAATAATTTTTGAGGTGACATGCACCATCAAAGACTTGATCAAAGTATTTGTAAAACATTCAAAGCTGGGATCATAGTACTTCGATCATAACATGAAAGACAAAGTTCTAGCAATAAGACAAAGAAACTATGATGCAACATGAAAAGGCACAAACAAAAGATTCATGAATAATAATACTTTGCAAGACGTTTGTTTGTTTCACAAAAAGAAAACATAGCATAATAGTATTCATCTTATCCCTCATAGAGTAGCAAATATAAATGCATAGGACACCTTCAAAGTTCATAAGAGTGATTAGATACAAATAGTTTAAAACAAGCAATATCAAGGGATGCATCAATCAATTAGTCTTGGGACAATGCACATAGAACTAAGAATAGCCACTATGCTCTCAAAGTAGGTGCAAAAAGGTAGAAGGTGGAGACTCAATATATAAGTGGAAGAAAGGCCTTCATAAAAGGAAGTAGGGATTCAAGTATCATAAAGAGCTTCCAAAAATTATGGTACTTATAGCTTTCAGCTCTCATTGCCCCTATCATAAGCATCTTGAAGGTGATTAAGTTTAAAGTGACACAACTAAGAGGATATGCTTGACAAGTTATAAACCGAAATCTCATGCCCCTTACTTACGAAGACCGAACCTCATGCTACTCAACTTTAGTCACAAGTAAGCTCTTGTCATTGTAAGTACATGTGTATCATAAAGAACCGCCAATGGGGTACCCCTTGCACATGATACAGGAGTTATCCCATAATCAAAATGACAAGGCAAGCAGACAATGAGCATCTCAGCGATCTTTTTATTTGCTATTTGCATAGGTTTTTATTGAGGATGCTTCATAGAGTGCTCATTATGGTGATGCTGCAAGTTTCCACCATGATTAGGCATGGCTTAGGCTAGCGGCCTAGGCATTTCTCTAACACACATATAAACTCCATGATCTTACAAGTTCCCCTTTTATTTCACACCGCCGGGATCCGTAAGCAAAAGAACATGATATCAACGGGGTACAAAGTACAAGTGCAATGTTGAAAGCGTTCCCCATGGTACATGGTTCTGTTAATTTCAACTTATAAAGCGCAAGCATATCCGCAACAAAGAAGCACCCAATGGTTCAAGTTTATTAGATGCAAAAAAGTAAAGTGTGCCATCAAGTTCGTGAGAGCTTTAATCACTAGTTTTCTCATAACAAGTTTAATTTGGAAGATAAACAAAAGCATGAATATACTTGGAATATCATAAGCTAATAGGTAGGTATGGTGGACTCTTTGGAATAACTTGGTTTAGGGAGTTGGATGCATGAGTGGAACTCATACTTGGTTGTGGAGGCTAGCAAAAGACTGGGAGCGACAAACTAAGAGAGCAATAATGGCCATAATCATGCAGAGCGACAAAACATCATTGATCAAAGTATAAAGGGATACTACAAGTTAAAAACTAAAGGATCATCAAGGCTATGGTGATTTTGGATAGTCATAACATGGTGTGAGCATGTGCCAAGTCAACCCAAATAAAGCATCAAAGGAGAATACCACTATATTATGCTTTAATATGCTAAAACAACGCATTATTCATCCAAGGCACATTAAGCAATCTTAATTGTTTATAACAAGTCATGCTACAGCAAAGAATACTAAGCATAAAGCCAAAACAATATCAAGAATGGCATGACAAAGCATAGGCCACAGTCAAAAACAAGCTCTTTTTACCACATAAGCATGAACTTTCCTACTCTTTTCCAAACCAAACCAAAACTATTTGCAAACCAATGTATGAAAGAGTGGGTCCAAACAATTTATTCAGAAAACTAAGCAAACAAAGCAAACGAAAAACCAAAACAAAAACGAAAAAGAAGACGCTCCAAGAACAACACAACTGTGCATGAAACAATAAAAATGAAACGTTTGGAAGAAACCTGGGATTTTTATTGATGAAGAAGGGGATGCCTTGGGAATCCCCAAGCTTTGACGCTTGTACTTCTTGGATATTTCTTGGGGTGACACGCGTGGCATCCCCAAGCTTGAGCTTTAGTCCATCCTTCATCTCATTACTCATTCCTTCCATACACCTGGAATTTTTCCTTCATACAAAACTTCACACAATCTTTATTAGCAACATTAGTGCACTCAAGATAAAAGGTCTTAAGGTTCAGTTATAACACCAAATAAACTTACATTAGCACACTAGCTACTGTAGTACTTCACTCAAAAAGCTCCATTCCCCAAAAAAACTCAAAAAGGAACCAACAAGAAACAAATGCAGAAAATGGCGGAAATCTGTCAAAACAGACCAGCAGGTAAAGACGAATTTTTTCGAAGACCTTCTGTTGCGCAAATCAAAAAGTGTTGAACTAACTAAAGTTATATCACAACCTGGGGCAGAAGCACAAAACTTCACGCCTCAAAAAGACGTTCAGAGATTTTACACGAATTTTTACGGTGAAGCATAGAAATCTGTTTTAGGACAGCATCTTTTCCAATCATTACTTCTCTCTCATTAGAGGTTACTCTTGGCACAAAAAGCAAATAAAAATGATAAGGAGCAGTTATTACTGAAGTAATAACTTCCAAGACTCATCTAAATTTTTTGGGTTATCTCCCAAAATTTACTTTTCTTTAACGCCTTTAAGTGAGGCATAAGAAGCAAGAAAAAGAATCAAGTGTTCTCAAATGAAGAAGCATTAAGACCAAATTTTGTTTTCATAAGGGAAGCAAAAGAAATATTCTCTCTCTACTTAGGGAAGTGTTATATACCTTTCTTGAGTGGGAATTGATATTTAATGGTGCCTTCTTTCATATCAATAATGGCACCAACAGTTCTAAGAAAAGGTCTTCCCAAAGTAATAGGACAAGAAGCATTGTATTCAACATCCAAAACATAGAAATCAACGGGGACATAGGCATTGTTAACCATAATAAGAACATCATTAAGAATGCCCTGAGTTTCTTTTTAGCAGTATCATCAAGTGGGACATTCAAATAACAATCTTCAAGTGGTGGCAAATCAAGCATATCATAAATCCTTCTAGGCATAATAGAAACACTACTATCAAGATCACATAAAGCTTTGAAATCAAAGTCATTCACTTTCATATTAATGATGGGTTCGCAACCATCTTCTTGTTTAATAGGAATAGAAGCTTTATGTTTCATCTTTTCTTCTTTAATCTTTATGAGAGCATCAGTAATGTGTTTTGTAAAGGCCATGTTCATAGCACTAGCATTAGGACTTTTAGCAAGCTTTTGTAGGAACTTAATAACTTCAGAGATATTGCAACCATCAAGATCAAAATCAATTTTATCATCTAGAGTAGTAGAACTATTACTAGCCTCAACACTAGTGGTGGTAATAGTAGAAACACTAATGTTTCTAGCAATTTCATCTTCTCTTTCCCACTTAGCATGTAATTCAGCTAATAGTCTAACATTTTCATCAATTCTTACTTGTATGGAATTAGTAGCTGCAAAGGGATTATCATTAGTTTCAGGTTTAGCAGCCATTTTATTCCAAGAAGATTGAGCTTCAGCCAAAGATGTTATATTTCTTTCAGCATTAGAGAGTTTTTCCTCAATAGTTTTATTAAACGCAGTTTGCTTACTAATAAAGTCTTTAGGCATAACTTCAAGTTTAGAGGGTGCACTCCAATTATTGTTGTAGGAACTTCCATAACCATTACCATTGTTGGGAGGATATGGCTTATAATTGTTGTTATCAAAATTGTTCCTATAAGCATTATTGCCAAAATTATTATTTCTTATGAAGTTCGCATCAACTTGCTCTTGTTGAGCAACCAAAGAAGCTAAAGGAACATTATTTGGATCAATATGGGCTTTCCCATTAACAAGCATAGACATAATAATATCAATCTTATCACTCAAGGAGGAGGTTTCCTCAACATAATTTACCTTCCTACCTTGTGGAGCTCTCTCAGTATGCCATTCAGAATAATTAACCATCATATTCTCCAGAAGTTTTGTTGCAGCACCCAGAGTAATGATCATAAAGGTACCTCCAGCAGCAGAATCCAATAGGTTCCTTGAAGAATAGTTCAATCCTGCATAAAAAGTTTGGATGATCATCCAAGCAGTCAGTCCATGAGTGGGACAATTCTTTACCAAAGATTTCATTCTTTCCCAAGCTTGAGCAACATGTTCATTATCAAATTGTTTAAACTTCATTATTTCACTTCTCATAGATATAATCTTAGCAGGAGGATAGTATTTTCTAATGAAAGCATCTTTGCATTCAGTCCAAGAATCAATACTATTTCTAGTTAAGGAATTCAACCATTCTTTAGCTATTCGTCTCAAAGAGAAAGGAAACAATTTCAGCTTAATAATATCACCATCTATATCCCTATGCTTTTGCATCTCACAAAGTTCAACAAAGTTATTTAGATGGGCAGCAGCATCTTCATTACCAATACCAGAAAATTGTTCTCTCATAACAAGATTGAGCAAAGCAGGTTTTATCTCAAAGAAAGTATCTTCAGGCATAGGTGGAGCAATAGGTGTGCTCATAAAATCATTGTTGTTGGTGCTAGTGAAGTCACACAACTTAGTGTTTTCAAGAGTAGTCATTTTTTGTGTTTTCAAATAAGAAAGCAAACTAGTAGAACTAATTTTTTTGTATGGTTTTGATAAAGAAACAAGCAAACAAAGCAAAAAGAAACTAAGCAAAACAAAAACAACAAAGTAAAGAGATTGGTTATGAGGGACTCCCCTTGTTAAGATGTCCTTGACTCCCCGGCAACGGCGCAAGAAAAATGTTTGATGGCTCGTGTTGATGTAGAGCTCATTGGGAACCTGATATGGGGTGGCCCGATCTTCTCAGTAAGCGGATGGCGGTGATGATGGTGGATGATAGATAACTAGCCTGTAGCTATGAACTCTTCCGCTCGATCCCTGATGCCAATGCAACAGCTCTCGAACCTTGTAGGATATTCACAACACCACGCTCTTGTGCACGCAGCCGTGACCATGAATGGTAGTATGCAATCTACTAATTCCCAATGGAACAACAGACCACACTCAATTATAGTTGGTAGATTCGAACACAGGGTAATTCCAGAGGTTCTATGAAAGAAACAACTCCAAAATAGTTTTAACGTGGTCTGAACCCTAACTAGAGGTCATCCCAAGGCTTATAAGGGCGGCTGGGGCGGCCAGAAACTCAAACTAATACAAACCGACTCAAATTGATACAAACCGACTCGGACCAGATTCGTTCGGCGGGCGGACACTCCGGTCGAAATCGGCCGGACAGTCTGGTCAGGCCGGACACTACGGGTGAAGTGTACCGGACAGTCTGGTCTGGCCGGAAACTTTGAAGTTTCCGGGTGGTGT
Source organism: Avena eriantha (assembly GCA_910589775.1). Classification (NCBI taxonomy): domain Eukaryota; kingdom Viridiplantae; phylum Streptophyta; class Magnoliopsida; order Poales; family Poaceae; genus Avena; species Avena eriantha. The sequence continues at coordinate 215,480,183 of OU342744.1, read as the reverse complement.
CCGGCTAGTGTTCGAACTGGCAAATAGAATGTCCACGCCAGTTTGCCTCTCGACCAGGCCAGACAGTCCGGGTGGATCTGGCCGGACACTCCGGTCGTGGCAGATCTTTTTGCCTCCGTCTTGATGATCTTCTCTTGCGCCTTCCTCCCGCTCCTCCCTCGCGCATCCTTGGGCGATCATCATGTTGGGCTTCTCTTGTAGCCCTTCTCCTCCTCGCGCCATGCTTGTTTCTCCAACGAACCTGATCATACATAAATGCATAGACTTAGGAAGTATAAAGTTCTCATCAATCAAAGTACCAGATTCGTTTAGGAGTAAATTCACCTGTTGTTCCAGTAGCTTAGCACGAGCTCTTGTAATAGGTCCAATTCTAATCTCATTGGATTGATCCTTGCTTGCAATAGTTGTAGCATCTTCAGTAGTCATTGGGGTAGGTATAATTGTAGGGATGTCCTCATCATCTCCCCCCCCCCTACAAAAGGCGTCGACCTCGACGCTCCAAGGTCTTCTCCAGCATATGGTGACAAATTAGCAACGTTGAAGTTGTTGCTAACTCCACCAAACTCCTCAATAGGTATATCAACCGAGTAGGCATTATCATTAATCTTGGCTAACACCTTGTAAGGACCAGCACCACGTGGCTTCAATTTTGACTTTCGAAGTAGTGGGAACCTATCCTTGCGTAGATGCACCCAAACCATATCTCCAGGCTCGAACAACACTTCTTTCCTTGCTTGATTCCTTGCAGCAGCAATGTTCTTGCCTTTTTTCGCAATAGCCTCTCGAGTCTTCTCATGTATTTTCTTCACATAATCAGCACATTTTGATGCCTCCATATCAACTCTCTCATGTAATGGCAGAGGCAACATATCAAGTGGCGTCAATGGCTTGAAACCATACACCACCTCAAAAGGACAAAGCTGAGTAGTTGAATGCACAACCCTGTTGTAAGCAAACTCAACATGTGGCAAACACTCTTCCCACTCCCGCAGATTCTTTTTAATCAGGGTCCTTAGCAGCTGTGACAATGTTCGATTCACCACCTCCGTTTGACCATTTGTTTGGGGATGACATTTAGTACTGAACAGTAGCTTCGTTCCTAGCTTTCCCCATAAGGACTTCCAAAAGTAGCTCATGAAATTCACATCACGGTCAGAAACAATCGTCTTTGGTACTCCATGTAATCTCACGATGTCCCTGAAAAACAGGTTAGCAACATGCGACGCATCGTCGCTTTTGTGGCAGGCAATAAAATGAGCCATCTTAGAGAACCTATCCACTACCACAAATATAGAATCATGACCTCTCTGAGTTTTAGGTAGACCTAGCACAAAGTTCATACTAATGTCTTCCCATGGAGTAGTCGGTGCAGAGAGAGGTGTATACAAACCATGAGGCTTCAGCTTAGATTTTGACTTGTGGCATGTAATACATCGGCTCACAAATCTGTACACATCACGCCTCATCTTGGGCCAATAAAAGTGATCAGCAAGCATAAACAATGTCTTCTCACGCCCAAAGTGACCCATCAAACCACCAGCATGTGACTCCTGCACTAAGAACAAACGCAACGAGGATTCTGGAATACATAGTTTGTTAGCTCTAAACAAATATCCATCATGTATATGATACTTATCCCATGCGTTTCTAAGAGCACACAAACGATATGGTTCAGCAAAATCATGGTCAGTTGCATAAAGTGCACAAATAGCTTCTAATCCAGGAATTTTAACATCAAGATCAGTTAATAGCATGTTCTTCCTAGATAGAGCATCAGCAACAACGTTCTCTTTTCCCTTCTTATAGTTAATGATGTAAGGAAAAGACTCAATGAACTCAACCCATTTAGCTAATCTTCTATGCAAGTTTGATTGAGCTTTCAAGTATTTCAATGCTTCATGATCAGAATGTATGATGAATTCCTTTGGCCACAAATAATGTTGCCAAACCTCAAGTGCTCTAACAAGTGCATACAATTCTTTATCACAGATAGAATAATTCAAACGAGCACCAGTCAATTTCTCTGAAAAATAAGCTATAGGCCAACCCTCTTGCATCAAAACACCACCTATGCCTATACCACTAGCATCACATTCAACTTCAAATTGCTTCGGAAAATCAGGTAATGCAAGTAATGGTGCAGAAGTAAGCAAACGGTTTAATGTATCAAATGCAATGTCTTCGGCCACGCCCCATACAAAAGGAACACCTTTCTTTGTCAAGTCATTTAATGGTGCAGCAATGGTGCTAAAATCTTTCACAAAGCGCCTATAGAAACTAGCGAGACCGTGGAAACTACGCACTTGAGTAACATTTATTGGAGTAGACCAATTCTGAATTGATTCAATTTTAGATTGATCTACCTCTACTCCATGCTTAAAAATAACAAATCCTAGGAATATGACCTTATCTTTTGCAAATGTACACTTCTCAAGATTAGCATACAGTTTATTATCACGTAACACTTGCAGAACTTGTCTAATATGAGTGAAATGTTCAGATTTGGTGTGGCTGTATATGAGTATATCATCAAAGTAAACAACCACGAAATGACCAATAAACTCTCTCAAAACATGATTCATCAAACGCATGAAAGTACTAGGTGCATTAGTAAGACCAAACGGCATAACTAACCACTCATACAAACCGAATTTAGTTTTGAAAGCAGTTTTCCATTCATCCCCTTCTTTCATCCTAATTTGATGATAACCACTACGCAAGTCAATTTTAGAGAAAACAACAGCACCACTCAATTCATCAAGCATATCCTCTAAGCGTGGAATAGGATGACGATATCGAATAGTGATGTTATTAATCGCTCTACAATCAACACACATGCGCCATGTACCATCTTTCTTAGGAACTAAAATAATAGGAACAGCACAAGGGCTAAGAGAGACACGAATGTACCCTTTATCCAGCAACGCTTGTACTTGCTTCTGAATTTCCTTAGTTTCTTTAGGATTAGTCCTGTAAGGTGCACAGTTGGGAAGTGTGGCGCCAGGAATCAGGTCCACTTGATGTTCTATACCACGCAATGGAGGCAAACCTGCGGGTACGTCTTCTGGAAACACATCCCCAAAGTCCTGCAAAACAGATGAGACACCAAGAGAAATAGGGGTCATGTCGTTAGAAACCAATACCTCGCCCTTATACATGAGCACAAGTGGCATGGCTGTAGGATCCTCACGAAACTCTCTCATATCCTCCTTGGTGGCTAGTATCAATAACCCAGGCACTCTCTCACTTTTCGTTATATCACTCAATTTAGGCTCAATTACAACAGGAACAGCTGTTACACAGTCTCGCCGAGTGGTAGTATCTTCCTTCAAGTTCACCTCTATCTTCTAGTGAGAATCATTCACAATTTCTTGTGGTGTCATTGGCTGCATAGTAATCTTCTTTCCTTTGAATTCTAAGTGATATGTGTTGGCTCATTGTGTTGCACATGGCGATCATAGAGCCAGGGCCGACCCAATAGTAGGTGACAAACAGTCATAGGAACCACATCAAAATCAATAGAATCTTTGTATGGCCCTATTTGAAAATTCACACGTACCATATGATTTACCTTCATCTCACCATTGTTGCTCAACCATTGTATGTAGTATGGCTTGGGATGAGGTAAGTATGTCCAATTCAGTTTGGCACATAGTTCCTTACTTGCAAGATTTCTGCAGCTACCTCCATCAATAATTACCTTGCAAGCTTTGTTTGGTCCAACTAGAGCTTTTGTTTGGAACAAGCTGCAACGCTGGATTCCTCAACCGGTTGCACACTAAGTACACGTGAAGATACGACAATAATGGGTGCACGCTCAGCATATGCATCAGCACCATCCTCGTCGTCATCAATATCATTATCAGAAGCTTCATCTCCACTTTCTACTTCACCTTGTTCATTAACAAACATAACCTTGCTGTTTGGAAAATATTTCTTGTAGTGACCTCTACCTCCACAAGTATGGCACACCACATCACGAGTACGTACCGTAGACATGTTGGAAAACAAGCTAGCAGCAGGAGCAGCGAGTTTCCGAGCATTAGAACCAAACGAAGGTGTACTTGCTGGTTTGGCCGATGGTGTAAATGGAGCAGCAGCGGGTGGCGCGGCTGTAGGAGGAGCAGATCTGGCCAAAAATCTGCTGGAGGATGGAAAACGAGCGTGTGACTTCGCATCTTCTGCCAACTGGGATTCGGCCTCTCTAGCATGGTGCAATAGCTCATTCATGGTCTCATACTTGTGATGACGTACTATGCTCTTGATTGGCAACTTCAGATTGTTTAGGAATCGCTGCATGGTCATCTCAATGGACTCACGAACTCTAGCACGTTGCATAAGCAGCTCCATCTCCAAGTAGTACTCATCTACTGTCATTGTGCCTTGCTTCAATTGCGTCAATTTATCAAAAACTGATCGCAAGTAGTTGGTTGGTACAAAACGAGCTTTCATGATTTGCTTCATCTCGCGCCAATCCATCACAGGAAGTTCATTGTCCTCCCTCCTATGTTGCACAAGAGCATCCCACCAACGCAAAGCATAACCATCAAATTCAGATGCTGCAAGCTTGACCGTCTTATCTTCTGGATAGTCAAATAAGCGCTAGAGTTTATCAATCTTCAACTCCCATGTGAGGTAGTCTTTAGGATCAATGGAACCATCAAACTTAGGAATTGCGAATTTTGGCTTGCCCAAACCATCATCAGCAGCTTAGTTGGGCACACGTTGACCACGCCCAAGAGGGGCAAACCCACGACCATGAGCAGGTGCATGGACAGGGGGAATAGCACGTCCCCTGCCAACATGTGGAGCAGCATCCACACCACTACCCTCATCGAAATCATCAAAGGCATCATCATGTTGAGGATCTTCTCTTCTATGTAAGGCGGCTGTCAAACCCTCAATGGACCGCTACAAAGTGGTGACATTGATATTGAGCGTAGCCACTTGCGTTTGGATAGTATCAACCGTCCCAACATGCTGATCCAATCTCATATTCATATCTTGGAGATTCTTGTCAATGGCATCTATCGTGTTAGTAAACACACGTGTCAAGTGGGATTTCAAAGCCTCATATTCACGCCAATTGACGAGCTCCTCATCCTTCTTTTTCTGCAACACAACATCATCATCACTAGAAGACATGATTAGTAAGTTAGTGCAAAAATCAGAATCTGTATGGTGGAAACTCTCACAACTCACTCACAACTAATAAGAAAGGAGATCTTACCGTTCCAAACTGAATAGAGATGCTCTATCAAACGAAATCAAAGACTGATGCACTTGATGTGATGAAGTGAATATCAAAGGTATAGAGAACGATCGCAGGGCACACAGGTTATTTAAGGTGGAGCTATAGGTATGGTACCCTATCTACACCGCAAACAAGTCCTAGTGCTGATCGTATAAAAACCCAAGAAACACACACGGTGGAGATAAACGTGGCAAAGCAACTTATGAAAAAAGGAATATTGCAATGCACAAGAGAGACGCTAGTAAAAGCTCAAAGTAAACAGGCACAAGATTGCTCAATCTACAAGTGCTATACACAACTAGGCCTCCAATATTGCACACTTCTATATCTCTTTTTGTTAGGCTTGTAGCTCTTTTCTCTTTTTTTATACTGATTCTCTTTTCTTTTCTTTTTTTTTTGATTTTTCAACTATATTACTCAATGCAAATGAGTATAGCAACGTATAACAGAGCTGGGCCGGATAGTCTGGTTGATACGCGCCGGAGACTCCGGTTGGGCTGGATAGTCCGGTGTGATTCGACCGGATAGTCCGGTTTTACCTGTCGAAAATTTTTGCACTTCAAAAACCTAATGAGCAGCCTGTCGGAGCAAAGCAACTAGTCTCGTGGGTACGTTCCTAGGCACAAATGCTGTAGATAGGCTGTGTCTATGGTATGCAAACAAAAGTACGCTATGTGGACTCGGAAAAACGATAAATACTTGCGGAAACGGTAACGGCGGGAACAGCGGAAAACAAGATCAAACCCTAAACCTAGACACAAATGGAAACTAGACTCCTACGAGGAAAACCTGCAGATCGTATCTACGAGAAGATACAATCAGCAACTAAAACTTGAAAACGATGCAATCTAGTCTATGGCAAATCTTTTTGTAAGGCTTTTTCTGTATAGGACGAAAAACACTCTCTAAACTATGAATGGATTTGTGGATGCTTACCGAGGCAACACTGGAAATCTGATACCAAGATGATATGGGGTGGCCCGATGTTCTCAGTAAGCGGATGGCGGTGATGATGGTGGATGATAGATAACTAGCTTGTAGCTATGAACTCTCCCGCTCAATCCCTGATGCCAATGTAACAGCTCTCGAACCTTGTAGGATATTCACAACACCACGCTCTTGCGCACGCAGCCGTGACCACGAACGGTAGGATGCAATCTACTAATTCCCAATGGAACAACATATCACACTCAATTATAGTTGGTAGATTCGAACCCAGGGTAATTCCAGAGGTTCTATGAAAGAAACAACTCCAAAATAGTTTTAACATGGTCTGAACCCTAACTAGAGGTCGTCCCAAGGCTTATAAGGGAGGCTGGGGCGGCCAGAAACCGAAACTAAATGCAAACGACTCAAACTAATACAAACCGACTCGGACCAGATTCGGTCGGCGGGCGGACACTCTGGTCGAAATCGGCCGGACAGTCCGGTCAGGCCGGACACTCCGGGTGAAGTGTGCCGGACAGTCCGGTCTGGCCAGAAACTTTGAAGTTTCTGGGTGGTGTCCGGGTAGTGTCCGAACTGGCAGACAGAATGTCCACGCCAGTTTGCCTCTCGACCAGGCCAGACGGTCCATGTGGATCTGGCCAGACACTCCGGTCGTGGTAGAACTTTTTGCCTCCGTCTTGATGATCTTCTCTTGCGCCTTCCTCCCGCTCCTCCCTCGCGCATCCTTGGGCGATCATCATGTTGGGCTTCTCGTGTAGCCCTTCTCCTCCACGCGCCATGCTTGTTTCTCCAACGAACCTGATCATACATAAATGCATAGACTTAGGCAGTATAAAGTTCTCATCAATCAAAGTACCAGATTCGTTTAGGAGTAAATTCACCTGTTGTTCCAGTAGCTTAGCACGAGCTCTTGTAATAGGTCCAATTCTAATCTCATTGGACTGATCCTTGCTTGCAATAGTTGTAGCATCTTCAGTAGTCATTGGGGTAGGTATAATTGTAGGGATGTCCTCATCAGAACCCCAAGAGGAAGGTATGATGAGCACAGCAGCAAGTTTCCCTCAGTTATGAAACCAAGGTTTAATCGAACCAGTAGGAGCAAGGAAATACCCCAAAGGTGTTGCTAGCTGAGCCTTGGCAGGGCACACTACCGGTGCTAGTAGCAACGTGAAGACCTGCACAACACAACCATAGAACTTTGTCCCCAACTTGTGATGAGGTTGTCAATCTCACCGTGTTTTGCTGAAAACAACTGATTAAACGTATCGAATGGAAGTAAGTAATAGTTTGCAGAAAGTAAACACAAAGCAGTAAACAGTTTATAGATTGTATGTAAAAAAGAGGATCGGGATCCATAGTTCACTAGAGGTGGCTCTCCTTAACATAAATAACATGTTGGGTGAACAAATTACAGCGAGGCAATTGACAAACATTGAGAAAGCAATACATGCATATACTAATCATCTTGACTCCTTTGAGACTTGATTGGGCATTACAACATTATACATAGACCGCCATCCAACTGCATCTATAACTAATAATCCACCTTCATGTTATCATCCGAACCCCCTCCAGTATTAAGTTGCAAGCAACAGATTATTGCTTTATGAACTGCGTGTAAAGTAAACAATACGATTGTTCTATGAACAAAGGCTTGTTGTTTTCTCTCTAGTAGCAACAACACATCTAGTACCTTAGAGATTTCTATCAGTTCCCCAGATTACCAGAGGCATGAACCCACTATCGAGCATAAATACTAACTCTTGGAGTTGCTAGCATCTACCTGGCCAAGACAGCTACTAACAACGGAAAGCATGCAAGATCACAAATAACAAAGACATGATAGAATCAATAATCAATCTGAAATAGCATCTCAATATCCATCGGATCCCCGCAAACACAACATGCAGAATTACAAGTAGATGATCTTAATCATGAACGGAGCTCACAAGATCTAAACATGAAAGCACAAAGGAGGAGAACTAGCCATCTAGATACTACATGGATCCGTAGTCCAAGGATGAACTACTCACGCATCACACCGGAGGCTTGCATGGTGATAAAGAGGGCCTCTAGGGTGACATCCCCTCTCTGGCAGGGTGGCGGGAAGAGCTTCAGATCCCTCCCGATCTAGGGATGGAGATGACGGCGGCTACAGACTCTTTCATGGATTTTTGATCGGATACTTAGGGTCTTCGTCCCGAGGGCATCTTATAGGCGGAAGGGGAGGCCAAGGGGGGTGCCTGGGCTGGCCACACCACCCCCTAGCGTGGGCCAAGCCTGGCCACGCGGCCAGGTGGTGTGGCCGCCCTCTGGCCCTTCTCCGTCTCGTATTCTGGCATCTAATGACTTCCGGAAAAATAGGCACGTTGGCTTTTGTCCTGTCCAATTCCGAGAATATTCATTTTCTGACTTTCCTGGAACCAAAAACAGCAGAAAACAGGCAGCTAGCACCGTGGCTCTTGTTAATAGGTTAGTCCAAGAAATCATATGAAAAGTAATCCAAAGTGTGGGCAAAACACAAGAAACTAGATAAAACCAAGCATGAAACATCAAAAAATATAGATACATTTGCAATGTATCAATTAGCAGAACCATGTTGTCATGGAAAACACTTTTAACATTGCACTTATACTTTGTACCTAGTTGATATCATGCTCTTTTGTCTATGGATGTCGTCGGTGTGAAATGAAAGGGGAGCTTCTAAGTCCATGTAGTTATGTATGTGTGTTAGAGAAACGCCTGGGCCGCTGGTCTAATCCATGCCGTCATGGTGGAAACCTGCGGCGTAACCATAATGAGCTGTCTATGAAGCATTCTTCTTATAAAAAAGAGTTAGATATTGAGAAAAAGAGAAAAAGAAAAAAAAGATATGAGAAAAGTGGAAAGAGAGAAAAAAGCACCATTTTCCCATGGTAAATAAGAAGATTGCTGAGATGCTCGTTGTCTGCTTGCCTTGTCATTTTGATATGGGGATTCTTCCGTATCATCGGGCAAGGGGTGCCCCGTTGGTGGTTCTCTATGATACACATGTACTTACAATGACAAGAACTTACCTGTAACTAAATTTGAGTAGCATGAGGAGCGACCCTCGTATTCAAGGGACATGAGATTTCTAACTTATACTTTGTCAAGCATATACTTCATAGTTTGTTCACTTTAACCTTGACCACTTCAAGATGCTTATGATAGGGGGAATGAGAGCTAAAAGTTAAAAAGTACCATAATTTTTGGAAGCTCTTTGTGAAACTTGAGTCTCTACTTCCTTCTTTGAAGGCCTTTCTTTTACTTTTATGTTGAGTCTCCACCTTCTATCTTTATGCACCTACTTTGAGAGCATAGTGGCCATTCTTAGTTCTATGTGCATTGTCCCAAGACTTGTTGATTGATGCATAGCTTTGATATTGCTTGTTTTAAACTATTTGTATCTAGTCACTCTTATGAAATTTGAAGGTGTCCTATGCATTTATGTTTGCTACTCTATGAGGGACAAGCTGAATGCCACTATGTTATGTTTTCTTTATGTAAAACAAACAAACATCTTGTAAAGCATTGTTAGTCATGAATCTTTTATTTGTGCCTTTTCATGTTGCAACATAGTTACTTTGTCTTATTGTTAGAACTTTATCTTTCATGTTTTGTTGAAGTACTATGATCCCAGCTATGAATGTTTTACGAATACTTTGATCAAGTTTATGATGGTGCATGTCACCTCAAAAATTATTCTTTTTTTATTACTTACCTACTCGAGGACGAGCAGGAGTTAAGCTGGGGGATGTTGATACGTTGTAAACGTATCCATAATGTTCGATGTTCCATGCTTGGTTTTATCTACTTTCTTATATTTTGTCCACACTTTGGAGTACTTTTCATATGATTTTTTGGACTAACCTATTAACAAGAGCCATAGTGTCAGCTGCCTGTTTTCTGCTGTTTTTGGTTCCACGAAAGTCAGAAAATGAATATTTCCGGAATTGGACGGGACAAAAGTCAAAGTCAGTTTTTCACCGAGGGACACCAAGAGCCAGAATACGAGACGGAGAGGGCCTGGGGCCCCGCCACACCACCTGGCTGCGCGGGCCAGGCCTGACCGCGCCAGGGGGTGGTCTGGCCGCCCCAGACTCCCCCTCGGTCTCCCTCTTCGCCTATAAGATGCCTTCTGACCTAAAAACTTAGGGGGGTCGACGTTTTTCCAGAAGGAGTTCTGCTCTGCCGCCACCATTAGATTCCACGAAACAGCACCAGAAGCTCCGTTCTGGCACCCTGCTGGGACATGGAATTGGAGGAGATCGTCGCCATCATCATCACCATCGCTTCTCCATCGTTCATCCATGTTTCCCCCATCTATGAGTGAGTAATCCCCCGCTGTAGGCTATGGGGATGGTAGGGATTGGATGAGATCGTTCATGTAATGGCATCGGATTGTTAGGGCATGGTGCCTAGTATCTTTTATTAGTGCTATTTGACTTTGTTGCAACTTGTTATGCTTAATGCTTATCACTAGGGCCCGAGTGCCATGATTTCAGATCTGAACATGTTATTGATTCATTATGATAGTATTGTTTTTGGTCTTACCTGCAAGTTGTGTACACAAGTTGTTGTCCGGAACCAATGGCCCCGAAGTGATAGCAATCAGGATAACCAGAGGGAATGGCTTCGATGTGACGATCGCATGTGTTCACGGAGTGTTAATGCTTTGCTCTGGTGCTCTATTAAAAGGAGCACCTTAATTGCCAGTAGTTCCCTTGAGGCCCCGCTACAAACGGGCTGGCAGGACAAAAGATGTTATGCAAGTTCTCATTGCGAGCACGTATGACTATATATGGAACACATGCTTATGATTATCTAGTACTTGGATGCTTTATCTTATTTATCTGCAATTGCCCTATCTTCTGATTGTCATGTAAATTTTCTAATCCATGAAACGCCCTCCATCCATCCCTATACCTACCGCGCTCGAATCGTACTGTTTACTGCTATTGTTACCACTGTTTTTTACTTTACTACTGCTGTTACTTTACTATTCCTACTACAAAATTGTTGCTACTGATAAATTATTGTGAGCAAGATTGTTTCCAGGTGTAGCTGAATTGACAACTCAGTTATTAAGGTTTATAAATTTTCTTTGACTCCCCTTGTGTCGAATCAATAAATTAGGTTTCACTTCCTTCGAAAATACTGCGATACACCCCCTATACTTGTGGGTCATCACCTGTAAATTTAGCCGTCTAATGAATCTAAATGTCGTCACATGTCTTTCTTTTATCTTTTGTTGTAAAAACTTGCTCTCTTGCTGTATGTTATCTAGAAACCTATAAATTTAGTAGACTCTTTGCATCCGTCTCCTGCTGTAAAATCATGTTACTTACGTCCTATTTAGGGTGCGTCTAGAAAAATATAGACCTTCGCTCTCAGGTACACGCATCGAATACACGACGCCTTTTCTTCTACACGTGTATGTACGTTCGTACCGCTGCGCGTATAGCTCGCGTGTAATAAGATATTCGAAAAGCTGTGCACTCACGGTTTGCACCCAGGATTGAATGTCATAACGTTCGATTTGAGATACAAATGTCGGTTTGTAGGTCGCGTTGTGGATATCGAACGTGTGTGAGATTATCTCTTATATCTTTCTACGTGTTTATTCGAACGTAAGGTCCTATATGACAAACATGTGCAAGACTGGATCTTGTATTTTGTACATTTTTCGTACGTGTACCTATTGTATAACGTTCTGGTTGACGTCAACTAATTTTTTATCAACATGTTTACCATGCTTTGCTTCTCATTTTGGTGGTTGCGTATTTTCTTTTGGAAGTAGATGTAGCGTAGTCATATCATCAAGTGTTCTATTTGGTTGCGCCTCGGAGGGCGTAAGGAGTAGTCTAGTTTATAGAAGGGCACAAGCATGGGGTTCCCTCCCTCGCTTGAAGTGGATGAGCTTGACCGTGAATGAGAGGAGGAAAACATAGCTTGAAACATATATGTAGATCCACCCTTGCTTGATCAGCCTGTTGGGTTATTGGACATAATTTTCACAATTAATTCTAGAAAATAGATCATGACTATAGGAACTACGATTATGTTAACCTCTAACATACTAGATGTATTAATCAACACAAACAGTAACAACGCAAATACGAAAATAGCCATAGACTGACAACAGATCGGATCACGGTATACGTACTGATCAGTTGTCAAATAAGTCACCGTTGGTGCAGTTGCGGCAGCAGCTTCTCGTAGGAGACGATATTAAAGACGAGTCACCCGTGGATCAGGAGATCGCCCAGGAAGACGCGCCGTGACTACGAACTTTAGCCGTCGCGCGGAGCGCTTCCTAAAAACCTTATTTGCCCTCTCCCATACAGGATCGCAAAGGCGAGTGGTTCCGGAGACCTGCACTCCCGTTCACCTGTGCACGCCGACAAGCGGGATGGAGTAGACTACGGTGACGGCGCAAGCATAGAGGATGCAAAATCCTAGATTGGTTTTTAGTGTGTCCGTGGTGAAAGCTGCATAGGCGTTTATGTAGAGCGTCTCAGATAATAGTATGCTCTCACTGTCAAATGGTATCCACTTTACAATAGTTATACCATGATCTAGAAAACTTGATCGTCTTTGACAATGAATTAATCATTCCCGTGAGACCAGGAACACTTGGTGTTTATACCTTTACACGTGCTACTGAATTTTCCTTTGATTCTCACAATCAAGACACGTAGTAGTTATACCATAAAGAATAAACTATAATTATAATAAGAGAATAACAATAAATATTTATTTACCTATAGGACATGTTCCCAACATTGGCGGCGCTTGTAGAAATGTTCTTATAAGAGCTTCTCCACTCGTGTTCCCCACATGATGCCCCAAAGGACAATAGGGCATGCTAGACAGAAAATACCAGTTTCGGTCCAGCATGGTCCAATAGTGTATCTGACGTGCCGAGGTCATCCCTGCTCCATAGTGGACATGCTTGGCGCCCCGAAGTAACACACTAGCGACCCGGTACTTGGCAGGCTAGTCATGTCATTAGCACATCGGCTGGTCAGCATTATTTATTGTGTCATCGCCAAACTCCCTATGAATGCTTAATGATTGTGTGGGATCATCAGGTCAGTGCAAGGAGTCGGCTCGTCGTCGTAGTGGTGCATGGTCAATGTAGTGTAGGGAGTCATCCCGCCGCAATGTCGTGTGGCTGGCACAAGGAGTGATCCTCGTCGTCGTAGTCACCATTATTGTACGGGTGGTTCAAATTCTACGCCGCTTAAATATCGGTTGCTTGAGCCCATCGCCGATATCAATGAGATGGTTGTTTGCCTTTATAAGCAAGTCATACACGTTGTATGTTCTCCGCACATGTGCTCCATTTCTAGTTCGATCCCCTAGCTCCACACACACGCACCATGTCTAGAGGTTCCAGGGGAAGGGGTCGTGGTTAGGAAAGGGGCGGTGGCCACGAGCCGTGGTTGTGGACGCGGTCGATCGCCTATTCCTTCGCTCTCGCTGTCATCGATGGAGGAGGACACAAACCTCTCCGACTTCAAAAAAATTATCCCCATCTATTAAAACTTTTTGGCTCTAGTGACTTCCCAACAAGTTCACTCAATTTCTTGATGGGCAAGAGCCTGCCGCAGTGAAGCTGCGGACAACATGCGGGGGTCCTGGCATGTGGCCTGTAGAGGTTCTATTTGACAAGCATGGCCACACGTTCCTTGACAATCACCGGGAGAATTTTTCCCTCGTGCATAGCCTGAAGCTCGGTTTTTTCCTAAGCTTCACATACGACGGCGATGGTATGCTCACTGTAAAGGTGTTCGATAGCACGATGTGCCGTAGGCACTGTCACATGGACAACGATGACAGCTATAATTACGAGGATGATGTGCCATATCCTTTACTTTAGATTTCAGTTTGTTTGACTGTCCCTGTTTTCCTTGGATTTACCTGAAACCGTGCTAAACGAAAAGCACCTAACTGGCTGGTTTACTAAGAAAAAGAGCCTCTCAGTCCGTTTGCCTACCGACCAAAGACCCTAACACCCGCATGCCCATTTCAACCAAGCCATCCAACGCCACGTCGCTCGTGCATTGTGTCCGGTGTGCCCGAAGCATCCCCTGTGGTGCCGAGATGGCCTCGGCACGTCAGACACTATTTAGGACTCCACCGGACCAAAACCAGCTTCGAGGCACGTGGCTGGCGTGATTTTCTATTTAGCGTGCCACAAAGCCATTGAGGACAGTTTGGGCGACTGTTACCGGAGATGCTCAAAGAACGAATTCAAGAAATAACTGACTTATACATGCTAGATACATTCGAATTTTGGCAAAACATGTTTAGGTAAATTCGAATTTTGGCAAACCTAAGTCAGTTATTTCTGGAGGGAGTAAATTTTTTTTCATCAAATCTATACGTAATTAAATATAAGAAATCTAAACGCGATCGGCTAACGCGAGTGGCGACGAAGCCATCTACGCCATCCATCCCAAGACCGAGAGCTCCACAACTGCCCATAGTTTTGCTGTCATATCCTCCCGCGCCGCGCGTCCCCGCGGGCACCACCAACCATAAGAAATGGCGGCGGGTCCTACCCCATCTACCGCCGCGTCGTTCCGGCCGCCCCTGCCGCCGCCGCCCCCATGCTTCGACTACCGGTCCGCGTCGCTCGCCGACACGCGCGCCTCCGCAGCGGCGGTAGACCCCGCGCTGGCCGGACTGGTCGAGTCCGGCGCGCTCGTGCGCGTCCCGCGGCGGCGGTTCGGTCCCGTGCCGGCGTGGCGGCCGCCGGACTTCGCGGAGCCCGAGGAAGTGTGGATCCTAGGGACCTCGCACCTCTCCGTCGAGTCCACCGACGACGTCGAGCGCGTGCTCCGCGCCGTCCGCCCTGATAACGTCGTGGTCGAGCTCTGCCGGAGCAGGCATGATCAAGCTCCTCCAATACCCCGATCGATCGATCACATATTCACATGCCACCATTTCCCTGTTCGAAGTCTAAGAAGTGCCTTTGCAGAGCCCTCACTGCAGAGCCGGGATCATGTACGCTTCTGACGACGCCTCCGGCGAGCCGCTTTTGAAGTCCAACATGTTCTCGCTCGGCGGAGCCAAGTTCTTCGGAGCCGTCAACCGGAGCATCAACTTGGGTTCGTAGCTGAGCTCCCTACATCCACAGCCACAATGAATTTTACGAGCTGCAGATTTCATTGGATCTTTTTGCGACCGTGCAGGTGGGCAGAGTGCCCTTGCTCTACGATTGCTCCTGGCCGTCTTCTCGTCTAAGATTTCATCCGGCGCGAACAGGCCATTTGGAGATGAGGTAGATTCTCTGACCTGACAGCTCTTTTTTCCCAGATGTTGGTATGGAACAATTCAGCAGCCAGCTTAATTTTAATCTTCCGGCAGTTCCGAGCAGCCAGGAGGGTGTCTGAAGATCTTGGTGCTCAACTTGTTCTCGGGGATCGCCCAATTGAAATAACCGTATGTGGAAATCTGCAACTAACTGATGCCGGACTTCTGCTAGCTATGTTTGTACCCAATGTTGTGTCACTGATGGTATCAGATTGTTCTTGCAGCTTGAACGAGCATTAAAATCCCTGAGCTGGGATGAAAAAACTAAACTCGTACTCGCATTATTCAGTGGAATCACTTCTACCACCGATACGCCGGTAGGTGCTCTTGCTCCTGTCATCGACCTTCATGGTTTTCATCAGAAGCTGGTGATCTTATGCGTACTAATTTACCATAAAAATCAACTGCCAATAAGCCAGCTTTCACATTTCTTTTGACTGCTGGTTAATTTATTCAACAGGACGAGAAAGCTGCGGTTAGTCCGTATGAATTGTACGAGAAGCTGAGCAACTCGTATCCTTCACTGCTCCAGCCTCTCATACATGAGCGCGACATGGTATGATCGATATCCCCTATTCATTATCTGAAAATTCATCCAACTTATTCAATGTTGCAAGGTCCAGTCTATCCCTGCTGCTGCAAACTGTATTTTTTTTGTCACTGAAGATGCTGTCATTTGCTTCTCAGTACCTCGCGTGGTCCCTGAAGAGGAGCAAGGCCGTGAACAAGAGCAAGACGGTGGTTGGGGTCATCGGGAAGGGGCACATGAACGGCGTGGTGTACGCGCTGATGTCGGACCAGGGTGAGCTGAGGTTTCGCGACCTCGTCGGGAGGGAATCGTCAGAGACCTGGGCTAGCTCCATCGTCAAGGGCCTCGTCAGGGACACGGTGATAGGAGTCGGGCTCTGGGCTCTGTACGAGCTGGTGCAGGCGGCGTTATAGGTCACATTTGTATATAAAGAGTAATTGCAAAGCTGAAGTTGGTTTCACTAGCAAAGACTGAAATATATGACACTGTAGGCTCATTTGCGCTGTCAAACATAGCTTGAGATGGCAATGCCAAATGCAGTGTTCTCTATGCCGTATTGCTACTACCTTGTATGCACTGAAATAGCCATACGAAGTCCTGACTCATTTCGTTTGTGCTTAGTGCAACTATTTTGAGTTGAACAAGTTAGCTTAGTTGGCGTGGTGCCGTTGTGTCAAGAAGTATTGATACCTGGTGTTGCATATGAACACAGCATAGTTAGATTTTTTTTCCTTTTGAGCAACTACAAAAGCTCACTTATACCTTGTTCGTTTTGCAATAACCAAATCCCCTATTAAATTTTCCACCTGGCGACAAAGGAGCTTCAACCCACTTTAACATATTTGTATGTCATAATTTTCAGTTTACAACTAATATCACGAATAACACCGTCTTGGAACAAATTACATAACAAATTCGATGTTCACACATACATGCTTCAACATGTACTCAAATATATTAAAGGCTAAGTTGGTACAAATTGAAGTATGCAATCGGTATATATATTTCAGAGCATTGGTTGCCAACATCAATTAGGACATGCATGCATTCATCCTATAGTAAGCATCGTGCGAAGGTTACATAGATAGATACTAAATGTCTTAGTGATTCTACATCAGATCAGCATAGCAAAGGTAAACATCTTGAAATCATCAAGAAATCTTCAGGACAGGACATGTCCAAGAGACCAGATAACTAACTTCCCAAAAGGAGAACATACTAGAAGTGAAGAATACCGTCCTTTGCTTTGCATCAGCGGTGTCTGAAACCCATACCGCCTCGCTTAACAATATCGTTTGACAGCAAATAGCAGACCCCAAGTTCATCAAGCAGTCCATGTCCCAGTATCCTTGCGAAGATATCAGATAGCACTCACCAAATGCTTTAAAATACGATGTTCTAGCTATGCTCGAAATTGCAGAGTGCACATGCAGTTGTACCGCGCTATATTATGATGTCTCAATCCTCTCTCTCAGCTCGGTAG
This sequence comes from Avena eriantha, assembly GCA_910589775.1. Taxonomy (NCBI): domain Eukaryota; kingdom Viridiplantae; phylum Streptophyta; class Magnoliopsida; order Poales; family Poaceae; genus Avena; species Avena eriantha. Next base: position 215,462,624 of record OU342744.1, on the reverse strand, counting down.
TTATCGTTGGGAATTTTTGCAGTTGTACCAACATTGCAAACCCATCAGTGAACACAGCCTTCTTAAAGTTGCCCTCCACCGCGAAGAAGTTGAGGCACTCATTCTTCAACTTTGTACAGTTGTAAGTCTCGGCGCAAGCTAAAATAGTTGCAACCGTATCCACTGTCACATAATCCCATAGCTTTTGGGCACACATAAGCTTCATCCGGTCTAGTGCATACCGGTCGGCAGCGGCAAGTAGATTCTGAAACATATCAACAGAAGAGTCCACAAGCTCATCTTCCCCAGGAAACTCATCTGTGTATATGAATCGAAGCATAAGTTTGAATGTTGCATGTGTGATGTCCTGCAGCGTAATAGATGACATTGTAGCCTCAGCCATGGAACCAAAGAGCTCTGCCCTAAAGACCGGTGAGCGGGCAGCAAGCACTGCTCGGTGCGCGCGGAATATCTCTCCGTCGATGATGAATGACACATCTGTCCCATCCTCTTGATCTAACAGGCGACCAAGATGAGACCCAATGTCTGAAGGTGGCAAGGGTCCCATAGGGTTGTCATGTATGACGAAGATGGCGCATACAAATGTGAAGTGTCCCTCAAATACATAGTTGTCCTCCAATTTAGCTCTCCCAACGAAATCATCCCATCCCCCGATTACGGCATCACCATAGCAATCTTTGCTGGGTGGCATATAAGAAAAGTCTGTCCTTCTTTTCGCCTTGCTACATGGTTGACCACGCCTGTCCAGCATAAAGGCCTCGAAGAGGGCCCGTACGCTGGTTATGCCCATGAACCTGATGTGGATAGCAAGATACACCTCGCCTTCCCATACGGAACGCGGGTAGCACTCAATCCTCCAGGGGTGTCCCCCGGCGGAGACGATGTCAGAATGTATGGATTCCCCATACTTGGTGTGCTCGTAGTCTACTCTGAATTGGAGGACAGCAGAACCCAAACTGGTGATCCCCGCCTCCGGTCTGGTCGAATTATATCCCTTGCTCACTAGGCAAGAGTACGATAAACCAATTCACGGACTAACGGATTACATAGCCTAATAACTATAGTAACATAAGAAGAACAGGAGTGGGGCAGTGGGCACTCACTGGCTTGAAGCCGGCGGAGGTTGGCCTGCCTGCTCCCTGCTGGTGGTGCCGATTGTAAAACGCCGACGATGGCCGGATCTGAGAAAGTGGGACTGGGGAGAAAGGGAACTGGGATAAAAAAGAGAAGAGACCGGGGAAATTCAGATTTCATCGTCAGATTCGTTTGTCCGCTAGTACGACTGACTTGGCCTTCCCATGCCCAAATCCGGTCCTATCTAGGGATAGGGATGGACGTAACTTTTATTCTTGAAATATAATTATAATTACAGAGCAATGTTTGTTACAGTTCGGCATTAAATTAAATATAGTTTGATATAAAATTAAGCATAGTTCAACATAGACTGAAATACGACATGGTTCGGCATAGTTTGGACTGTCTGTAGTATGGCTCGTCCTGCTCGACCAAATCCACTAGATCCTTCGTCTTATCCCCAATGATCATCGGGTTAATTAGATAGATGCCACTACAATTTCTAACTATTTGAGAAACGCCATTGCAACTTTCAACTTTTGAAAAACGCCACTACAATTCTCTATACTTCTATAGACACCACTATGCCTATTTTCCACACACGTACAACACGATATACACTTTATATTATTGTCGTAAGTACGTATACAAGGTGCGCCTCACCATATTTAACTTTTTTGCCAATTCATTTGTGTGTAATAATGGTTTTTTTATTTTTAATATTATATTTGTAATAAATCAATACACACGTGTTGTATTTATGCTCTTCGAGAATAAAATGGCTGCATGTATGAAGTACTCTTTTCGCTTGCTATTTTTTTAACTTAGGCTGCGCTAATTTATTATACAGTATTTAATTAGTTAACGATAAATTTTAGCTTTTGTGGTGCTTACTGATAGATAGAGATACATATAACTCACTGTAAATTATGGCTTTAATACTGTTTTCTATGACATGGAGGAAGCATAGTCAGCAGTCATCTAAAGAAATACACATGGCCTAAGCTGATTCTAGTGAGGGCTACCGTATATACGTATGTATGATAGAAATACAAGTGTATATTATGGGGTATGTGTGTTGAAATGGCCATAATGGCGTATATGAAATGTATGCAGAATTGTAATGGCATTTTTCAAAAGTTGAAAGTTGTAGTGGTGTTTCTGAAATAGCCCAGAATTGGAGTGGCGTCTATCCAATTAACCCATGATCATATTATGCAAGGTTACACAACAGTTTATCACTTCCCACATTTGATCTTTTGACCAGGTCATAGTAGTCGGCGTACAACATGCAGTAGCTCTCCACTCGCTGCCTTGCTTTGCACTTCCGGCGACCATTCGACGAGCCTCCACGCTTTGGCGCCGCAGTCTGCGTGTACAGCCGGGCCAATGAGGCGAGGATCTGCATGTGTTCTTCATCTTCGGCGGCTGCGGCGGTCTCTTCCTCCAGCAATAGAACGAACATCTCCTCGTTGTCGGAGTCCATGGCCGAACGGGCAAAATACCGAGTACTTCGCGGGTGAGGTGGCGGGAGATCGAAACGAAGCAGAGTCACGATGAAGGACGATGGCGAAACGAGGCCTAGGCGGAGGGGAAAGGATGCGACAGACCTATCTACAGGCGTGGTTTTGACTTGGCATGGTGGGACCTTGCCGGTGACGGAATGGCCGCGACGAAAGTTCTCTGCCGCGGGAGAGCCGAGTCAGGGTGGGGAATGGGGTTGTCTCGCCGACAGGGTCGTGCTCTCGGCTCTGTACGAGCTGGTGCAGGCGGCGCTATAGGTCATACTTTTATACGTATGAGAGTAATTGCAAAGCAGAAGTTGGTTTCGCTGGCAAACACTGAAATATATGACACTGTAGGCTCATTTGCACTGTCAAATGCAGTGTTCTCTCTCTGCCATATTGCTACTACTGAAATAACCATACTAAGTCCTGACCTCATATCATTTGTGCTTAGTGCAACTTTTTTGAGTTGAATAAGTTACCTAAGTACGTAGTTGGCGTGGTGCCGTGGTGTCAAGAAGTATTGATACCTGGTGTTGCATATGAACAAAGCATAGTTGGATTTTTTCCATTCGAGCAACTACAAAAATCCACTTATGCGTTGGTCGTTTTGCAGTGACCAAATCCAAATTCCCTATTAACTTTGCGCCTGGCGAAAAGGAGCTTCAGCCCACTTTAACATATTTGTTTGTCAGAATTTTCAGTTTACAACTAATATCACGAATAACACTATCATAGAACAAATTTGATGTTGACACATACATGCTTCTACATGTACACAAATCTGTTAAAAGATAAGTTGGTACAAAATGAAGTATGCAAACAGTATATATTTCTTTCCGTTTTTAGTGCATGCAAGCAGCTAGTAGATTTCTTTCGCTTGCAAAAATAATTACATGGCCTATTTATAGGATGGGTAGTTTAGTGGTGAGTAACTTGCATACGAGAGACTGGATAACTAAAGTATTACAGTTGGTAACTTTTGGGTAAAAAAATATTGTCAAAACATATCAATATATGTGCTTGTTTCGAAGATCTCGTTGCTACAAACCATTTGAATATTCGGATTTTGCATTTAATACAAATGGCATAGGCAATTTTAGATTTTAATGTATGCCTGCAGACCGGTAGATAAACTTAGAGCAACTCCATCAGAGGCGCCAAACGCGTGCGCCCCTCCAACATGCGCGGTAAAACGAAGCGCGCGGCAAATAAATTACAGCGCGTGGGAAAAACCGTCGGCGCGCTAAACGAGCTCGCGCAGCGTGCAACCAATGACCAGAACATTCAGCGCGCGCCATATTTTCCCTCCCCACCGCTTCCTCGCCCACGCGTCCGCGCCACCGCTTCGCCGCGCCCGCGCCGCGCCGATGCCATGCCTCCCCGGTCAGGATACCGCGGCGTCCGCGCGCGGTCCAACGGCACCTTCTACGCCGAGATCAGGACGGGCGACGAGCGTATCAGCCTCGGCACCTTCGAGACCGCGCACGAGGCGCGGCGCGCGCGTGCGACACCATTGTGTGGCGGCTCGGGCGCCTGCGCTCGAGCATGAACTTCTAGGACGTGTGGAACCGCCAGCAAGCGGAAGCGCTCACGCCACCGTCGCGCCTCGTCACATAGGAGGAGCAACGCCGCCGTCGAGACATGGAAAGCCGTCTTCTCATTGCCGAGCGGGACGAACGCGTGCGGCTGGAGTGGGCGGCTTGCTTCCCCGAGGACGTCGCCGCCAAGGAGAAGTGGTACGAGGATCGGAAGGCCGCCAAGAAGGCGGGCCAACAAGGCGGAGAGGTGGGCCTTTATCGAGACACAGCTCCAAGGTCCGACGACCATCAGCGAGGATGACCCCCGTTGGGATGACTTGTGGTCGTCGACTCCGATGTCCGACACGACGAACTCTGATTTTTAGATTAGGTTTAATTTTATCTGCACTAGTTTGTAAAATATGAACTACTCTACCTCTATTTTCTGTTCTAGGTTTTTAGTTTTATCATATTTTCTAAATCTTCTGTTGTACTATTTCTCTGCAAAATCGTGTTTATAGCGTTGCATTTTCGCGCGCGTGATGGGAGGTTATTTTCTATTTTAGCGTGCCACTGTTTTAGCGCTTCCGGTGGAGGAACAACGAGGGACGCACGCTAAACTCAGATGATGCGCGCTACAAAACGAATTTAGTGCGTCTGGTTGTAGCGCATCTGCTGGAGATGCTCTTAGAAAGGTAGTATGCCTACATTTGTGAACGAGTGTGAATAAAGGTAAACGCATGAAAGAATCACGTGGTTTCAAAGTGCATGCATACAATTAGGAGTGAATCGATAAAAAAATCTTGACTGAACACTTATGATCCGAAGATCCAAAAATGTGGCTAAGACAAACTCCAGGGAGCCCTGAAACTAGATTTTCCCTTTTAAAAAAGGGATCGGGCAATCTGAAAACTTCATTTTTACATACCATTTACAAAATTATAAAATTATGTATTGATACCTAGAATGCACTTATATTTTTATCGGATATCTCCTAAGGCGTTATCTGTAAATGAGTCATATATAAAGACCAAAATTGATTTTTTGAATATCTATTTTGATCCATAATTTTGTGTTTTTTCCCGTCTAAAATGCAACGCGTTTTAAAAATAAAATTTTGCAGTTTCATAGAAATCATATTTATGTTTCAAAAAGAAACAGAACTTTTGAAACTTTCAAATACCATTTTTACTCATTTTAAAAAGAGTGAATTTCACTTTTTACCTTGCATTTGTGCACTTGTGACACATATTACCCAATTTATTAGATTTTCTTTCAAAATATCTCGACTATAAGACTTTGTACACATGTTTACGAGTTTATCATTTTGCTTATTTTTTTAACATAACTAGTGTATATTACGCAGTGGCGGACCTAGGATTTTACCGGTGGGTATGCCGCATCAAAATTTTGACGACTATTTTAAGATATTATGTTTTTCTATCAACAAATAATTGTAAAATTTGCATGGCAATACGGTATTAGAAGCAATATATAATATGCAATTGAAAATTTAAAATATAAAATTGGAAAGTTGCATCCATTACCGTACAATGTTTTTGAAAAGATGGAGAAAGATTTGAAGCAACATCAGCCTTCTTTGCTTCTGTTTCTGCAAAGGGATGCAATATCTTCCGTTTCACCGCCTTTCTTCATAACTGGGTAAAAATAAAATATAAGTCTGACAATTGGCAATACAGACACGTGTAACAAAACTATCCGACAAGACATAATCATAGTTCAGTCCTATAGAGGATACATTATCTTTACGAAAATAAGGACATGTATAAAGCCTCTGGGGTAGGCTCTTAAATTGCCAAAAAGGAAAAAAAATCATGAGGAATTGATCGTCGTAGTCCAGAACTCCAACACGGACGCTAGGTTCAGACGCTATTTTTTTCTGTTCGGAATAACGTGTCGCTGGGCAAATCACTTCGATGGACATATCACTCCGATCCAAAGAGGAAAAAGGACAGAGGGCTCGACGCATAGGTTTGTGGTGACGCTAGGCCAAATCCTAGAATCTGAAAGGATTTTGATGGAACTGTCGGGTCGGAAAATTTACCCTATCACAGGGATAGTATCTTAATCTAGAATTGAATTGTATTTAACTGTTCAGCCCTAGGGATAGTATCAGATTCTAGAATTAAAAAATAAAAGCGGCTATCCGGATCATTACCTTGGGCGGTGCGACTTGCCAACCTCGATCATCTAGGTCTCGTGGTCCTGCGCTTCCGGCTGCCGGCGTGGAAGCTGCCGGCGAAGGGCGGACTAGGCTTCAATCTTGCGGCGTTGGGTGCGGCGGTCGTCCAGGTCCTAGTGCGGCGGCGTTCAACTCTGTAGACTGCGATATTGACCGAGTTGATGACAGCGTAGCTGGTCGCTGGATGCGCTGGGAGTCTGGTTAGTTCGATCCGTAGTCTGGTTATTTCGATCGGTAGTTTTCCGCTAGCTGATACATACGGGGGCTGGAGTTCAGATCAGAGCCAACTAATTTTACATCGATCGGACTCTTATTTTTTCCATACAATCCAATACTTGTACCTAGAACGACTCGACCGCAGGGTATGCCGCGGCATACCCTGTAGGTCCGCCACTGATATTACGTCGATGTGACACGGCGAAATGTGTAAAGACAAATCCTCAAGCCCATAATACTTCTGGCCCATCACGGGGATTGGACCCTGCAGAGTTGGGTATGGGCCGGACTTGAGCCTTTGGACCAACTCTAGTGGATTTCCTAAAAGCACCCACCTTCTTGAAAAACTGTCGTTTTAGAGGCCAAGGGTAAACTACCCAAACCTTTAAATAGAGTTTGGCTGTAGCAATCCGAAAATTTTAGTTTTACATTTTATTTAAAAATGATATAAATAATGTATTTTTTTTACGAAATTCTGTCGATCTATTAAAAATCATCAACAGTAGTACAAAGAGATCCAAAAGTAATAAAAACTATAAATAGGTTAATGGACCACCTAGCGACGACTACAAACACTAGCACGAGCCGAAGGCGCGCCGCCGTCCTCGCCCCTCCACTACCGGAGCCGGGCAAAGCTTGTCGTAGAAGAGCATGTTATAATAGACAGACGGGAAGTCGTCGTGCTAAGGTCACAAAGGACCAGCGCACTAGAGCAGCAACCATCGCCAATGATGACAACCGTGGATCGAAAGAGACTGACCTGAAATCACACCAACGAATACGAAAACGGACTAGATCCCAAGAGATCCACCGGACAAACGACTCCACGCGCCCTCCGTTGGCGCTAGATGCACCATTGGAGCGAGGATAGAGCGGGAAGGATATTATTCTGACTCCAAGTCGTAGCCATCGCCTCAACATTCCGAAGAAGACAAAGCAGGCTAAACAAAGACCAGAAAACCTCCCGCCGGCGAGAGGCCACGATCCGCCACACCTCCAAGGTCCTAAAGCCACCGGAGATGGAGCAGACCGGCGGCGTCGCCGGCGAGGGGAACGAAACCCTAGATGGATTTTAGCTGGCTCTCTCCGTATATAAATTATGTATTGATGCCTATAATGCACTTCTATTTGTAGGCGTTGTTGCAGTTACGTGGGCATGCCAATCGAATATATGTTACACACGATTAATTGGTCCACAGCCGTGTGCGAAATTCCAAATCATGCTTACGTTTTGTCTACCGTACCATGAAATGTACTTGCCCACGGTTTAAGTTTTTTGCCGTTTACCATGTGCACTGTATGAAGCGTGTCTGAACCGCGGGCAAAGGATAACTATTTTGTCCCGCGAAAGATTGTTTTCACTGATGTGAAGGGAGTCTTAATATCTTCGTGACCGGGCGTGGGCGCACTAGCGTGCCTTTGCCAGTCTCGCAGATCCACCGGAGCTGTCTGGACACGAATGCATGCGTTAGATGATGGGTCGCTCTCCAAGATGGCTCGTCATCTCCTGCTGTCCTGCATCGCTTACGTGTTCGCTGGTGATCGATCACGCATACGATGATGCATGCGACGGTCGTTGCTTGCCTTGCCTTGGCGTGCATTCGTTGATCCGTCGGTCGATGAGGATGAGGCGGCCCACGGCGGCGGCGGCGGCACGATCATTGGCCAGGCGGGCGGGATCGATGCGTGCATGCATATGGTCCAGCCGCCAGCGGGCTTTCCGCATCCATTGGCCGGCCGCCCGCGAGCTTGTCCTTGTACGTACGTGTACGCGAGGCACCCGGCGTCGGCCCCCCCCCCCCCCCCCCCCCCCCCCCCCCCCCCCGCGCGCAACACGTCCGTCGTCCGACATGATCGTCAACTGGAAAACATCCCAGGCGTCGTCGACAAGGGGACGGCCTATCTTAACCAATATTGGCTGCGAGTTATACCTGCATGCAGCCCACACTACAGTAGTACGCACAATGTTCAAGAGCAAGGATTAATGCTCGCCTGCAAGTGGCTGAATTGCCCACATGCGGAATATATATTTCTATGTGGACCAGCGATCACCCGTCCGGCTGGCCGTCCGGCGAGAACACATGGCCGGCCACATGCATCCGCAAGGTGAGGCTAGTTGCAGGCCAGCTCTCTTCGTGCGCAGGCACTGATGGCTTTGCATGATCCCGTGATGGGAATCATTACATGCAGAACAAGACGCATCGCACTCTGGGAAAGTTTATCGGCCGACTGCTCAATTAGCTGCGATACTCGATCGGAGTTTAACTACGCCAACAGGCAACAGCACAAGAAGTCAAGAACCAGCATCCTAGCTGCGTGCAGTGTGTTAATTTGAGTAACTGCTACTCTCAGTCTAACTGGAACAAGACGGCCACGCTTGCACATGCATGCTCTCTGTTGCCAACATGTATCATACCGGTGCTGTTATATAATCTGACAAAAGCTAGCTAACTGTACTACGAACTCAGGTTTATAACAATATATCGCCTAAAAAGGTTTACCATTCAACATTATCCTACAGTACTATGGTGTGCGCTGCCTTGCGCAGCTTTTATTAATTAATCTGATGTAATCCGTAGAGCCTTTGTTGGAACTTGGAGAAATTCCCTTTTGTGTGCTCCTCTGGATGAAACATGCCGGGATGTTTGTGCGCATAAACTAAACATCAATCACGCAACGGCTACAGAAAAGAAGATCGAATCAGACATTACATTTCTTTTCTTTTTCCGGATCTAGAATCAGACATTAGGTTTCTAGCCAAGAAAAGAAACAAGCCGATGCAATGGCCTCTTTGGTTCCAAGGAAACTCATAGGAACTTTAAGACGAATTTCTCAAAAAAAATCCTTAAAGATTAAGATCTGCCAATGTCTGATCGTGACAAAGAGGAGTGTGATGACCGAAAAATAGGAGCGTTTAGAGGACTGATTTGTGATGAGTGTGTTGCATAGCATGCATTTGTGAAAGTGTGAAAAAAACAAGTGATTGAGATTGAACTCTAGTGTTAAAGTTTGATTTAGGTAAACACTAGGATTTGAATTCAAATTTCAAAGCGAACTTGTAATTTCAAAAGTTGGGATTTTAAATTGATTTTCATCATAGTTTAAGTGCGATGCTCAAATCAACACATACACATACATTGTAAACACTTAAGAAGAAATAGTGACTATGCAATTCAAAATGGAGGTTTGACTAATTCAAACTTGAATTCATATATTCACAATTAAAATAATACATACAAATACAAAAGTAAAGAAAACAATGTAAAGGAGAGAAATCTTTATTGAATTTATGATAGAGATTATTCTTCACAATAGATAATTACAAAGGAAATAAACCTATTACTAACTACAAAAAAAGAAAACAAAGAAACATAAACTAAAGCCTAATCTACTTATCCCATTCTTGCTCTTCTTGTTTTTCTAGCCTATCTTGACCTGCAAAAGAAACAAAGATAAAAGAAAGGTTGTGATGTTAAAATGTTGGTTATGCCCCATGGCAAAACCATTTGATATAGAATCCAAGTGGAATTCCAGGAATTAGTCCTAGAACTCTTGTGTTTGAGGGGTTTAAGCAAAGGAAAGTACAAAACTGAGAGACAACAATAAATATATGGCAGTAGCCAGTAGATAGCAACAACAATAGTAGAGATCAACAACAATAAGTAGCAACAACAACCAGCAGAAAAAGCTAGCACTAGCAACTAGCAATATCAGAAATGCAGTAGATAACACATTGCCACAAATACAACAAGAAAAATACAAGCATATGACATAAGCAGCTCTATGTATTTTTCTACAGTAGAAAAATCAGTAGAAAAAGCAATTAATAGTAAGAGTCTACCCTCAAACATGGATTCTATAGTAAAATCAATGGCAAATGAAAATGGAAAAGAATATGAACATCTTACCACAACTAAACATGATAATAAAACAGTAATAGATATTAGATTTTTTTTGTAGAAGTGAATCTGGCAAGAAAAGACATAAAGACAATAACAAGAACATCCACTTATCAAATTCCAAAACAGTAAATTTACCAATTTAGCCCTTAACCAACATGCCACTTATGGCATATGACATAAGCTGATTAGAACACTAGAATCCAAGCTAAAGAGGCGGTATAAGTAGCTTAGTTATTGTTTGCATGCACTAAGGTGTCACAACAACATGAACCCTAGAACACTATAAATAGCACCCCAGACTGATCTCAAAGATCACAATCCTCAGAGCAAAGCTCATAAGAAACACTCTCAGACCAGAGATTGAGAGTGTGGAAAAATATCTTTCCACACTCACTAGTGAGAGAGAAAGATCTAAAGAGGACAAAGAAGCAAAAATAAGAGCCAGATGTTGGAAGAACTGCACCAGATCTTCCTCAAGCCCATTTTGGAGTCTTCATAGGTTTATAGCTAAACTTTAGAATAGATTAGGCAGAGAGAGTATCATTAGGTAGAACCTAGACTAAGCTAGGGCTAGCTTCTATGCATCTCCATTAATGCAGAACACCACAAAGCCATGCCTCTAAGATTAGTTGGCACATACTAGGATTAATTAATAAATCATCTTAAAGAACATAAACTTTACATCTCCATTTCCTTCCCTAGATAGGATCATTTGATCACCTGAGGAAGAAAAGGGAGAAGTAGAGAAGAAGTTCTAAATATATTAAACACCTATATAAAGAATTAAATCATCTTAAGTGAACACATACAGTAAAACCCTGCACCATGAATTCAAGTAACAGTAAGTAACAACTATGATTAGTGAAAGAGGAAATAAATTTCCATCTATAGTTAAGACTAGCAATACCTAGAAAAGTAAAACAACAGTTGACATAAGTATATAACAGTAATCTAGTGCAACTAAACATGTCCACATTAGATGAGTTATGGACTTTGACTACCTGATTAACTAAAACACCTACACACACTCTAGTAGTAGTGATGCATAGCTTATATATTGACAGGAAGCCAGTAGTGCACTAACATTGTAACTAAGCAAGCAAACAAAGTATTGATCATATAACTAAATGGATCAGTACATAGTAATCCTAGAACTAAAATAGCTAAGCAAGAGCACAAGTACTAACCCTAATCAACTAACTATGTTGACCACAGAAGTAACATAGGAGAAAATCTAGTTAAACAGAGACCAAATCCTAGAATTTAGTATGAACGTCGAGCAGTAAAACCTAGGACTACCAAGTAATACAAGTAGAACATTCTTCTCGAGAGACAACCATAGCCATTACTATCGTCGTATGTGGAATGGAAGTACCTAAGAAGGTATGTTAGAGGGTAGGCACAAGCAGGAAAGCTAGCGACAGCGTCCACATGCGAGATTGAGCACAAGCAAGTGTAGAGAGGCACTCGAAGTACCCAAGTTCGGAGCCCTCTTGCAAGGTAAAACTCCTACTCCTGCACGATCTAACTAATTCGATGAACATGAGAACTATAAGGGATCCTCGAGTTATATGAGTGCTACCAATCTAACAGAGTCGAACCCTCTCTTAGGAGGCCACGTTGCCCCTTATAAATTACTGGGACAATGGTAACATGCATGGTGTAACGACCCAAAGCTTTAATGTTAAAAATAAAATAAAATTATTTAAATAGTGGCTAAATTTTTTCTTTCCCTTATTTGACTTTTCAAAAGAAAACAAACTTTTAAAGGTTTATGAAAATAAAGTAAACCCTGTTTCCAAACAAAAGAGTTTTGGTACAAGAGACTAAAGAAAATTATATATTTCAAACCCTATTAAAGTTATTTAGTTTTATGGGAAAACAAAAGTTCTTAAAATTGTTTTAATAAAAGATAAAACCTCTTGCCAAATAGTTTCATCCACAAAAACCTTCTTTCATAAAACAAACCCTAATAAAAAAGTTGGTTTATGAAAATATTTACAAAACATTCCATAAAAATTTGTTTCCCATATTAGGGTAAATGTTTTGTTTTGAGCCAAAATATAAAATCATATTTGGAATTTCAAAGAATTTCCCATAAAGCCATAATGGAAATGGGTTAACAAAAGATATTTTTATAAAATGGTTATTTGGAGTGTAAAATATTAATTCTATTTTTTATTTTGAAAACATATTTGTGTCTGAAAAGAAAATAAATAAAATATTGTATTAAAGCAATTTTGAGAACCTTTTTGGCATATGCCTTTCCTAAGTGGAATCTACAGAGAATATGTTTACAAAAGCATATTTATAAAATTTAATGTTTTAGTTTTGAAAATAGTTTTTCCTAAAACCCTACTTTCGCAAATCCCTAAGTTAGCCATGGGGCATTAAATGCTAAATGGCATTATGGATATTTTTGCTTGGAACAAAAGTTTATTTTATAGAGCTTATTTTATATAAAAAAGAAAAGGGTTAAACAAAAAATATATAAAAAGGGCCAGCCCAGCTAGGCCAACCAGCCGACTAGCCTTCCCGCTGCTCCCGCTATCTACCGCACGCACCGCGCAGCCCAACCGGCCCACCTGGCCCGCTACCCCTCCTTCTCTCGCTGACGCCTAGGCCCTACCCCGCCTTCGTCCCCAACCGCTCCCATGCCCACGACACCGCGGACCACGTCATTGTCGCCCTAGCGCTCCCCCACTTCCTGTTGGGCCACATAGAGATAAACAAAACCTTTTCCCTACGCGGTGATCCCAATATCTAGCTCAGGTAGAAGGCCACGAGAATTACCACTAGACGCACAGTTGTGGAATCGATGAAGCACGTCGCTTGATGCAGTGTAGTCCTCACGATCTGTTCTGATCCATGATCGTCGAAGTGCTGAACGTACAGCACGTCCGCCAGTATCCACACGTACGAGGAGGAGTACTAGCGGTGGACTGTTAGGTCCGGTACAGTGGCTGGACTGAACTGGAGCTAGGGTTTCCAACACATGGAAATGACCTAACCGTGTGCTCTAAGTACCTGCGCCCTAGCTTATATAGGGAGTGACAGTGGGCTCCACTGACTTGTGGCCCATTCTCTAAAAGGCCTATATTAGTCACTACGACTCCAACTCACTAACTCAGTCTGTTTCCAATTCGGGTCCAACCTAAACTTGCTCCCGCTCTTAAGTGTGTGACCCGATCATGGGAATTCGGACCCGATCCGAGTCTCACTTGTGACCGATTAGTCGATAACGGCTCCTAGCAGAACGTGCCGACTCCCAAGTACCAAAGAGTCATGACGACATACCTTCTAATGCGACTTTCGTCCGAGTCCCTTTTTCCTCACAATATGCCTTGTCGAACTATAAGCGAATAACCGTCATCCCTTAAATAGTTCCACTCTCTTTCTCGATCCGAGATAAGTGATTCATCCGACTAACTCTTAGTCGACTGCCTCGGTTAACACTTAACTAAGTCGTGCATGGATATGCTTTCCGAATCATATCTTCCGAGAGGGCCTAGAGAATATCTCTCCAGTTGGAGGGGCAAAATCCCATCTTTGTCATCCACATCACGCAGGTTGATTCTCAGTCGACCCGAACTCTGCCTTTATAACTGCCTAGTGATGAAACAACATTTGACAAAACCTAAGTCGGTGATCCTCAACTCGGATTATGCAATAAGATTACATTGATTGACACATACAAATGACAACTTGTTCATTGCATCTCAATATGGGTCAGTCCAACTTGCTAAACTCTTTAGCTGAATCTGCGTAAGTCGGAATAGCATCTCCATGCCCGTCACAAGTGGAACCGAGTCATTAGCCGACTTTCACATTAGTCTAAGTTGTGTGTTCAACACAACCTCAACGACCAACACTACTAGGAAAATGGCTATAGGTAATCCGCACATCCATGGTGCACGTGCTAGTGGTGCCCCACGGCTAAAATAGGCGTGGCGCACTGGCCATAGGTGCCCTACGGCTAACTACCGTAAGCGTGGCGCACATGCGGATGGTGTGGCACGGCTGTGTGTGGGCCAGGGCACTATCGGCCATAGACCACATAGCTATAGCGCACCCGTGTGAAGTGCGCTACGGGTGTGGCCGGTAGTCGTGGCGCACATGGCCACCATGCGCTACGGGCAAGATCGGGCCACCCTGCTGTGTAACTGGGAAAACACGTCTGTGGCGCACTGCTGGTATGTGCCCACGGATGTTCTTTATTCCTGTGGCGCACCGCTCCATGTGCGTCACGGATGTGCGTTCTGCTACTACTTTTTGGCAGATACCTTTGCACATTTGACTAGATCTCACCATCTCCCACTTCACTTTTCCCTCCTTCTTCCTCCTTGGATCTCGCCCCTCCTCCTTCTACCTCAATTTCTCCACTCTTTCACCATTTGTAGCATGTAAAACTTACCTTGGATGCTACATACATAATAGAGGAAAGCTCTCCATCCGGCCACCATCCTCTCGGTCTCTTACCTCTCCTTCGAGATCTTCTCGGTCTCTCATCTCGGTAAGTTGTCTATGTAAGAGGATGTGTTTATGTGTATGGATGATATGGTCACATATCTATGGAGAGGATCGATGCTCTCATGTGTTTAGAGAGCATGCATTGCATGCTCTCTCATATATTGGCATTGTTTTGCCCAAATGTTGATTCATTTCCATTTTGGCAAGACTTTGGCATTTCGCAAAGGTCCTAATTTTAGGATAGGTCATGCCGAAATTTTCCATCGACCATTGCATGCATGCATTGGTTCTATGGTTGTAATAAACTTCTAATTCTACCTTGTACACCGCGCAGGCAACCGTGGTCCGCATAATGAGCGAAGGCATTGTGGCTAGATTTTTGAAATGCGCGACGGCCGACATGATACGAAATAACATGACGGAGATAAGATGTCCGTGCAGAAGATGCAAACTCAATTGGTGGATCGACCCAGATTCCGGAAATCTGCAGGCGAAACCTGCTCCGCCATGGTTTCATGGATGGCTACACTCGATGGATAAGTGATGACGAAGATAATGAGGCCGTAAATGGGGCGGCGGAAAATGAGGAAGGCGGGCAACATGATCATGATCACGGCGAGGATGGGCGAGATGAAGAAGAGTCTCCTGGAGATGGTGAAGGTGCGGAAGCATACCAGGATGATGATGATCTAGATGCCAGAGCAGACGATGGAACAACGTCAGGCTAGGTGCGGGACCCTTATGTTCAAGAACTGCTTCTCAAGCAGATGAGTAACGCCAGGGCTGCCGCTAGAGAGAAAGCCAAGCTTGCGCAACTTGAGAAAGACGCGGTTACTCCATTGTATGAAGGTTGCAAGCCCGATGATACCCGGTTGGATGTAACTCTCAAGGCTATGGAGATGAAGGCAAAACACAAATGGACCGATGCAAGCTTCGATGATATGATGGCATTCTGGCACGATCGTCTCCTGGAGGGGAACACGTGTCCAACTAGTATCGAGGACGCAAAGAAAATTGTGTGTCCTCTTGATCTACGACACATTAGATACCACGTCTGCATCAACGATTGCATCATTTATCAGGGCGAGGACGCGGAGAAAACCACATGCCCGGTGTGCGGCCTTAGTCGATACAAGAAAGGGAAGAAAGCTCCTCGAAAAGTGGTATGGTACTTTCCTATCACTCCTCGTCTGCAGCGCTTTTTTGCAGACCCTAAGGAAGCAAATCTTATGCGCTGGCATGCGGAAAGAAAGAAGCCAGGAGATGACGATGACCCTGAAAAGGACGAGCTGCTGACGCACCCATCAGATGGTAGCCAGGGGAAAGCATTAGACCTCGAATTCCTAGAATTCGATGGAGATTCGAGGAACATCAGGCTAGGTGCAAGCACCGATGGACTCAATCCCTTCGGTAGCCAGAGCAGCACGCACAACACTTGGCCCGTGTTTGTATGGATGTACAACCTCCCTCCCTGGTTGTGCATGAAAAAGAAGTACATACAAATGAGTATGCTAATTCAAGGGCCAAAACAACCTGGTATCGACATCAATCTATATCTCGGGCTATTGAAAGAGGAGCTAGCCATGTTATGGGAATCCGGAGCCAATACGTATGACGCTGTCACACAAGATTATTTCACTATGAGAGCCGTGTTGGTCACTATGGTGCAAGACTATCCAGGTTGCGGATATTTCTCGGGGCAGGTTATCCAAGGATTCTACGCATGCGTTAGGTGCATGGATAACACGACCTATCTCCAACTAGAGAAAGATCCAGGGTCTTCGAAAACCGTGTTCATGGGGCACCGAAGGTGGCTTGGAAAGAATGATGCATGGAGAAAATGTGGAGATCTGTTCAATGGGAAATCCAAGACCCGAGGAATCCCAAAGCGGAGGAGCAGCGAAGAAGTGGATGAATTTGCTGAAAAACTGGAAAGAATGTCCTAAACCGAGAAAGAAGCGAAAGAGGCAGCAAGACAAGCCGTTGATGAAGGTATGGAAAACAAGGTCTGTTTTCTGGGAGGTGCCATACTGGAAGTTTCTCCGCACGCCTCATATCCTTGACATCATGCATATCATGAAGAACGTGTGCGAGAGTCTGGTCGCCACCCTAATCAACATGCCAGATAGGACGAAAGATGGTCCTAAAGCAAGGAACGACTTGATATTCATGGGCATCCGGAAGGATCTTCACGGAGGACGCCCTACTCCTGATGATCAGGAAGATGACGATGATCATCAGTCGGAGGCGACATAAGGTCGTCGAAAGGGTAAAAAGGTCAAGAAGAATGAATATTACTGCCCCCCTTCGTGCTTCACACTAAGCCAGTATGAGATCAAATAGTTTTTCAAGTGCCTTCTAGGAGTCAAATTTCCTTACGGCTACGCGGGCAAGATAAGCAGGTACCTAGATGAGGCTAAGCAGAGGTTTAGTGGGATGAAGACTCACGATTGTGCCGTGCTAATGACACAAATACTTCCGGTTGCACTATGAGGTATAATGGACGAGCATGTCCGAGAAACATTGTTTGGGCTCTGCAAGTTTTTCGACGTCATCTCTCGAAAGTCAATTGGCATGAAACAGCTCGGGAGGCTACAAGAGGAGATCGTGGTGATACTATGCGAGCTTGAGATCTACTTCCCGCCCACATTCTTCGACATTATGGTGCATCTACTGGTCCATATCATGGAGGATATCATCCAACTCGGGCCGATGTTCCTCCGCAGCATGATGCTGTTCAAAAGGATGAACAGACACATCAAAGGATACATTTGCAACAGGTCCCGTCCAGATGGAAGCATAGCCAAGGGCATTCTTGCCAAAGGGTGCATCTCTTTCTGCACGAATTATCTAGGCATCGAGAACCCTGTCGGTCTTCCCGTCAATAGGCACCTTGCGGCAAGCTCGACGGATCGGGTCACCGAGAGGGTCGTCGCATATTGCATGCAGACTACAATTGTCGACACACAGACTTTGATAGAGCAAACCTGGTTGCGCTACAACATTTAGAACTGGTCGATCCTTGGGTACAACAGCACAAAAGGTCAATCGAGAAGAAGTACAGTGACCGAGGAATACAGAGGATGCAGGGAGAAATAATCAAAGAGCACAACTCAGATTTCACGTGTTGATTTAGGCAAACGCTCCTAGATAATCCCCCGCAATCGCATTCTGTGGAGGAAAATATCATATTCACCTTGTCGCAGGGACGCATGCACAACCTGGTGACCTATCAGGCGTATGATATCAACGGCTACACATTCTACACGGAGGAAAAGGACAACAAGTGTGACTATCAGAACTCAGGCGTAACATCAGAATTCTACACCGATGACAACGTGAATGAAAGATTTTACGGAAGGATCAAGGAGATCTATGAGCTCGACTACTGTGGAGAAAAGGTGCCGATGTTCCATGTCAGATGGGCCAAGAGCATCGAAAGAGAAGACCGGTATTTCACAACCATGTTAATACCCGGAGCAGCCAAATCCAAGGCCATCGGTGCACATGTCGCCGCAAAAAATGAACCGTGGGTACTGGCTAGCAAAGTAGACCAATGTTTTTTTATTACCGACCCGACAAAGCCTAGTCGTGTTGTCGTGAGGAGAGGAAAAAGAAACATCATCAGAATGGATGGAGTCGCCAACGAGCAAGACTTCGAGCAGTACGACGATCCAAAGATTGAAGATGACGACGACTACGATGAAGAAACATACATCACAAGAAGAAAAAAGACAACCTTACCCAAAAAAGGTAGCCCATTCGAGCGAAGAAACATAAAAGTGCCGGGACTAAATTATTCAACCGCGACAAAGAAGGGAAAAAAGATTGTAAAACGCTAGCTCACAAAAGATTGTAAAACACATGCTCAAAGAAAATTGTATTGATGCATATGGATGACATATTATTAATGGACACATTATTATTTAATTTCTTTCTACTTTGAATCACTTTTGTACCACTTTATGATATATATGTACCACTTTTTTCATATAAAACATATAACAGATATTTTATATAGTTTACATAGTTTTGGGATATTTTTTAACATTTTAAAGTAGTTTTATAATAAAAACAGAAAAGGGGGGGCACCAGGGTTCGAACCTGGGTGCTCACACAGGTTTCGAGCATAGGGCGAAACCAGTGGGATACTACAGTGCTAGTGTCAACAACAGGGGCGACCACCCTCTTATTTGACCTGACACGGCACTTAGCCGTAGCGCACCCTTACCTAGTGCGCTACGGTTTAACCGTAGCACACTAGGTAAGGGTGCACTATGGCTAAGTGTCGTGATAGGTAAACTGTGTTGAGCACGGACCCGTCCCTCTCCCCATCCTCAGACACAGATCGAGCCGAGAGAGACGCGCCGCCGCTACCACCGCTCGATCTGCCCATCGCCGCACTCGCCACTACCAAGGAGGAGGCCGTGGAAGAGGAGAGGAGGCCGCCGCGCGTCCAAGGAGGAGGATGCCATGGAGGCCGCCGCTCTCCGTCCGCGTTGTTCGTCCGCGTTTTTCAAGAAGGCCTTCGAGCTCTCCGTGCTGTTCAACGGCCGCGCCAATGCCTGTGAGTTCCGCCACGCCACCCCCTAAGGCGTGCTGCTACGGGCTCTCTGCTCAGGTAAGTCTACCCTACCTGCTTCCCTCTAGCTAGATTCTTGTTGCTTGTGTAGTGATTGTCTGGAATATTGTTTGGTGTATGATGTGCTTTGCCAGCATTTCGGTTGTGGGAGATATTAGAGAACATATGCAAATGTTGGAATTTCAGACTGTGTTAGTTTAGCATTTATTTAATGATGAACCGTTGCATCATGTCTGATATGTATTGGGTTAAAAATGAAGATTATAGAGTAAACCACTTGTATTTCAATGTGTAAATGGTCTATGTGCCTGGTACTTTGGGTGATGCGTGTATGACTCACCTCTTACTAAAGCAGGTCTAATTGTAATTAAATATTTTACCAAAATAACGATTTTATGCTTCATCTATTGTCTTAGCCACTAAGTAGGTCTATATATGATTTGCATGTTTGCCATGAATTTAACTTTAAGGTAATAAAATCGTTAACTTCTATATGAACTATTTGGTTTTTCTTTCATGTTCCTGTTTGCAAAGCTTTTTTTACATGAGATTGTATGTGTTCCCCAATACATATAATGCATTGTAGTAAATGTTGTAGCCCCATATAGTATGCCATTGCCAAGGACACGTGAATGCTCAATCTTGTAGTAATACTTTGTGGGTTTGTACTGCTCTCTTAGGATTGGTGGCTTCTTATTTTCCAAGTATTATCATCAGAATTTTTGTCCGTGTCAGCTGCTTCTCTGTTTATTCAGTCCAATTTCATTTGATGTGACAGAGGTATTTAGGCATGAATAGCCATAATGAATCAGCTAGTAGTATACCTTAGTACTACATAGTTGTTATATTTTGAAGAGAAATCTAATGCATGACCACTAGAGGGGAAAAGGGTAATACCTTATAGAAATACTTACCATTCTCATGAATATAGATAGGAGGATTACCATAAGAT
Source organism: Avena eriantha (assembly GCA_910589775.1). NCBI lineage: Eukaryota > Viridiplantae > Streptophyta > Magnoliopsida > Poales > Poaceae > Avena > Avena eriantha. The sequence goes on along the minus strand of OU342744.1, from coordinate 215,442,200 downwards.
TGCTTCAAATGTTCAAGCACTTGCTGGATTCTTGGACTTTGTTATTATATATTTATATGTAAGAACATATTTACTGCAAGTTTATCTTACCCCAGTAAATGAATTTTATTTGCTGTAATTTGCTTGTTGTTAATTGTTGTTCTTGCTATAATTTTATTGAAGTGCACTTTCTGTAATTTGCTTGTTTTCATTGAAGTGCACTTGCTGTAATTTTATTGAAGTACACTTGCTGTAATTTTATTGAAGTGCACTTGCTGATATATATGTTCCCGCCTTCCACCATTCTTGGTTATGCTCTCCTTTAAATACCAGTTAGAGTGGTTGCTATGCTTTGTTGTATTCGTAGCTATATTACCCTGCCTAGTTGTATTCGTATGCAGGTGCTTGTATGAAATGAGTCCTGATTTTCGCCGAAATGTTGAGTAACTTCCGTTTCGACAGGAATCGGGCACTCCTAGTTTAACAAAAATGAGCAAAGGTCATGCCGGATTTTTCCGCGCACTTTACTAACCATTATTTGCCTTTTATTAGTGCAAACATGTGTGACAATAACGAGGCTGGCTCTTCTCAACGTATCAACACTGAAGGAGAAGTGAGACCTCAAAACAGACCCTAGTCATTCTGGGAGGAGGTCGAGCGGCTAGAAAGAATGACAGAGGGCGATGAAGAATACAACCCTTCCGAGAGCGACGACAATGAGATGTAAGACGCAGAGGAAGAAGAAGCGGCCGAAGGAACGGCGGATGATGAAACCACTGATGGCAGCGAGGGCACAACAAGTGGTAGTAATCCGCCTAAGAAGAAGAAGGAAAGGCGCCCGAACACGGTCGGCACCGTCAGAGAGGAAATTACCGAAGTGAGCCCAACAGGGGTTCCTTTGGCGCCCGACCATGTCGCCAAAGGGTACGGTGGGCAAGTGGCGGCTATCACCTGGACCGCCATCTTGATCAACACCGAGAATCTCCGGCATAAAGATAATGGCCATTTGCACACACTCCTCTTCGAGAAGCTGCACGCAAGATACAAGTTCCCCCTTCAGTATCGGAACACAAATTATCATGGGAATGAAGTAAATAAATCCACCCTCACGAGGATGATCACCGCCCTGGCCAGCTAGAGAACCCAGATAAAGAAGAAGATATTTAAAGAAGGGAAAAGTCTCGAGGAGATCCAGAAGATTGACCCGCAGATCACCGAGGATCAATTCTAGGAGTTCAAGGCCAAGTGCAAATCCAAAGCAGCCAAGGCCTCGAGTAGGCAGGGAAAGGAATTGAAGGCGATGAATATAGGTCACCACCATCTCGGATCTGGTGGTTACAGAGCTGCGGAGCCCAAATGGGATAAGGAGGACGACGAGTATAGAGCTAAGTGGATACCTAACCCCTTTTCGAAATTCGAAAACAAGCAGCTTCGAAACTTTATCAGGGCTCGTTACCATGTGGACCCCAAAACCAAAGAACTCACCGCAGAAACTAAGGTGAAGGACTTCGAGGTTCTTATGGTAAGTAATTTAATTACCGCGGATCAAGTCGATTACATTCTAATCGATCAAGTCGAATTTCTAAACGGTTCACGTTACTTCTTCTGCAGGAGCAGGAAATTGCTAGTCAGGGATCCCATGGTTCCTCATCCCACGGGTTGACGGCGGCCACCCGGTGGGATAACCCTTTTAACAGGGCGATGAACCGGGCCAAGAAAATCATGCCGGTTACAAAGAAGCCATCGTCGGCTGGCCGTCTGGCCGGCTTCGGGGCTAAGAATTGGGTGGATCATTTTGGTCCACCCCCGAGGACGCGTGTTGAGGGAAGGAGCGACGAGGAAAACCGCGAGGTTCAGGAACTTAAGGAACAAGTGGCGCGGATCCCGCAGATCGTCCAAGCAACCTGGCAATCACCCTCACCTCCATCCTGCCTACCTTGGTGGAGTCAATAGTGAACTGGAGTGCGAGTGGTCGACAAGGGCCGTGCCCGATTCCAAGCATGGTCAGTAGCCACTCAAACAATGCGGCGCTAGAGAACCCGGTGAATTATGTGTTCGTGACTCCGCCCGCTAGCACAGCAGCGCCGGAAGCATTGGTGACTCCGCCCGCTAGCACGGCGGCCACAGAAGCATTGGTGACTCCCCCTGCCATCATCGCGGCGCCGGAGCTTAATGCAACCGATAGGGAGAATACACCGGCGGCCGACACCGCGCCATCAAGCAGGCCCTCCGTCTCTTGCACGCCTGTCGTTGTATGTGATGCCTCGACATTAGCCGAGCTCGACACCATCACGGTAAACCAAATACTTTACCGCATTGCCATTTATTACTCTTATGGCATCTTTTTAATGCCATACATGTTTTTCGCAGACGGATGTTCCATGCACTCTCTTAAGCTTCATGAACAACGAGTTGAGGGATGTTGCTAAGGGTACCATCATTCAACCCTTGCACCGCACGTTCCACTCAAAGCCGATGCCAGATAGCGTGCATAGGGTTAAAATTATCCGGGTGCTAAGGGGCTGCGACGACCTGGAACCTCCCATCCGGGTGCTAAGAGCTGGCTATCCTCAGAAGTTGCTTCGGCTTATTCCTGCTATGGCCAAAGAGCATGATTCGTTTGGGGACGGCCAGGGCCATCACCCCACAGACAACAACACCGCCTGTCATGCCAGCGCCAAGCCATGGCAAGACCCCCACACCGCTACCGCCGTCACCTCCACGCAATTGTTCGGCTGGTCATTGACATGACCATGGCGCAGGATCTGAATGAGGATGCCGAAGATTACTTTGATGATTTCATAAACACTATTCTTTTCCCCAGCGAACTAAACGAAGACCTAGCTGGTGGCCCCGCAGAGAAAGCTACTTGCAACAAACGTCTCTTTGGTTCTCAGGAGACGCCTCCAGCTTGCACCTTCACCGAGCCAGTGGATACATCCAGCCGGCCCTTTGTTCTAAGCCCTGCCACACTACATAGGGCGATCGATGCTCAGATTACGGTGCCTACCCACTTCCCAAAAGGCAAGAAGACCAGGAAAAGAAAATCTCGCAGCTCGAGCCAGCCGGTGGCGTCAACTACGAATCCGATCAGGTTTCAGGACGGGCCACCAAGACCCAAGGGTATTATGTGGAGGATGCATGTGGCGGGTGAGCCCATCCTAACTAAGAAATTGCTCAGGCTCGCCACTTCAGAAATGAGGAGTGTGCATGACGGTGTGCTGATGATAGAGAGACGCCTTCTTGCGGAGAAAGATCCCTCGCACCCAGTATTCGTGGTTAAGGTGCCACGAGGCTTGGGCTTCGTCGATAATGTCCCCGCGGATCTGTTCTTCCTGCGGTTTGATGACATCTTCAATATGTTCCACCTGTATCCACTGTACTATCCCATGGTACGCCTGTTTTCTCTCACCCTAGCCATTCAGATCATTAGACAGAACACCCCGGGCATCGCTATAGTGGACCCCTACTACATGCATGATGGCTTCTTGGGAAGCGCCATTGAACGGCGATTCGTGGCCTCGTACCTCTGATGGCTCAATGCACGATGCCCAGAAAAATGCTTGATGGCGGTGTTGATGTAGAGCTAGTTGGGAACCCCAAGAGGAAGGTATGATGAGCACAACAACAAGTTTCCCTTAGTTATGGAACCAAGATTTAATCGAACCAGTAGGAGCAAGGAAAAACCCCAAAGGTGTTACTAGCTGAGCTTTGGCAGGGCGCACTACCAGTGCTATTAGCAACGTGGAGACCTGCACAACACAACCATAGAACTTTGTCCCCAACTTGCGATGAGGTTGTCAATCTCACCGTGTTTTGTGGAGAACAAAGGATTAAACGTATCGAATGGAAAGAAGTAAAAGTTTGTAGAAAGTAAACACAAAGCAGTAAACAGTTTATAGATTGTATGTAAAGAAAAGGACCGGGATCCATAGTTCACTAGAGGTGGCTCTCCTTAAGATAGATAACATGCTGGGTGAACAAATTATAGCGGGGCAATTGACAAACACCGAGAAAGCAATACATGCATATACTAATCATCTTGACTCCTTTGAGACTTGATTGGGCATTACAACATTATACATAGACCGCCATCCAACTGCATCTATGACTAATAATCCACCTTCAGGTTATCATCCGAACCCCCTCCAGTATTAAGTTGCAAGCAACAGATTATTGCTTTACGAACTGCGTGTAAAGTAAACAATACAATTGTTCTTTGAACAAAGGATTGTTGTTTTCTTCCTAGTAGCAACAAAACATCTAGTAGCTTAGAGATTTCTGTCACTTCCCCAGATTACTAGAGGCATGAACCCACTATCAAGCATAAATACTAACTCTTGGAGTTGCTAGCATCTACTTGGCCAAGATAGCTACTAACAACGGAAAGCATGCAAGATCACAAATAACAAAGACATGATAGAATCAATAATCAATCTAAAATAGCATCTCAATATCCATCAGATCCTCGCAAACACAACATGCAGAATTACAAATAGATGATCTTGACATGAACGGAGCTCACAAGATCTAAACATGAAAGCACAAAGGAGGAGAACCAGTCATCTAGCTACTACATGGATCCGTAGTCCAAGGATGAACTACTCACGCATCACACCGGAGGCTTGCATGGTGATGAAGAAGGCCTCCAGGGTGAATTCCCCTCTCCGGCAGGTTGCCGGGAAGAGCTTCAGATTCCTCCCGATCTAGGGATGGATATGACGGCGGCTACAGACTCTTTCGTCGATTTTTGATCGGGCCCTTAGGGTTTTCGTCCCGAGGGAAATATATAGGTGGAAGGAGAGGCCGAGGGGGTGCCGGGAGCGGCCACACCACCCCTTGGCACAGGCCAGGCCTGGCCGCGCGGCCAGGTGGTGTGGTGGCCCCCTGGCCCCTCTCCGTCTCGTATTCTGGCACTTGATGACATCCGGAAAAATAGGCACTTTGGCTTTTGTCCCGTCCAATTCCGAGAATGTTCGTTTTCTGACTTTCCTGGAACCAAAAACAGCAGAAAACAGGCAGCTAGCACCGTGGCTCTTGTTAATAGGTTAGTCCAAGAAATGATATGAAAAGTACTCCAAAGTTGGAACAAAACACAAGAAAGTGGATAAAACGAAGCATGTAACATCAAAAATTATAGATACATTTGCAATGTATCAACATCCCCAAGCTTAACTCCTGCTCGTCCTCGAGTAGGTAAGTGATAAAAAAAGAATAATTTTTGAGGTGACATGCACCATCAAAGACTTGATCAAAGTATTTGCAAAACATTCAAAGCTGGGATCATAGTACTTCAATCATAACATGAAAGACAAAGTTCTAGCAATAAGACAAAGAAACTATGATGCAACATGTAAAGGCACAAACAAAAGATTCATGAATAACAATGCTTTGCAAGATGTTTGTTTGTTTCACATAAAGAAAACATAGCATACTAGTATTCAGCTTGTCCCTCAATAGAGTAGCAAATATAAATGCATATGACACCTTCAAAGTTCATAAGAGTGACTAGATACAAGTAGTTTAAAACAAGCAATATCAAAGTATGCATCAATCAACTAGTCTTGGGACAATGCACATAGAACTAAGAATGGCCACTATGCTCTCAAAGTAAGTGCATAAAGATAGAAGGTGGAGACTCAATATAGTGGTGGAAGAAAGGCCTTTGTAAAAGGAAGTAGGGATTCAAGTCTCATAAAGAGCTTCCAAAAATTATGGTACTTGTAGCTTTCAGCTCTCATTGCCCCTATCATAAGCATCTTGAAGTGGTTAAGGTTAAAGTGACACAACTAAGAGGATATGCTTGACAAGTTATAAACCGAAATCTCATGCCGCTTACTTACGAAGACCGATCCTCATGCTACTCAACTTCAGTCACGAGTAAGCTCTTGTCATTGTAAGTATATGTGTATCATTAAGAACCTCCAACGGGGTACCCCTTGCACATGATACGGGAGCTTTCCCATAATCAAAATGATAAGGCAAGCAGACAATGAGCATCTCAGCGATCTTTTTATTTGCTATTTGCATAGGTTTTTATTGAGGATGCTTCATAGAGTGCTCATTATGGTGATGCTGCAAGTTTCCACCATGATTAGGCATGGATTAGGCTAGCGGCCCAGGCGTTTCTCTAACACACATTCAAACTCCATGATCTTACAAGTTCCACTTTTATTTCACACCGCCGGGACCTGTAAGCAAAAGAACATGATATCAACGGGGTACAAAGTACAAGTGCAATGTTGAAAGCGTTCCCCATGGTACATGGTTCTGCTAATTTCAACTTATAAAGCGCAAGCATATACGCAACAAATAAGGACCCAATGGTTCAAGTTTATTAGATGCAAAAGGTTCGTGAGAGCTTTAATCACTAGTTTTCTCATAACAAGTTTATTTTGGAAGGTAAACAAAAGCATGAATATACTTGGAATAGCATAAGCTAGTAGGTAGGTATGGTGGACTCTTTGGAATAACTTGGTTTAGGGAGTTGGATGCATGAGTGGATCTCATACTTTGTTGTGGAGGCTTGCAAAAGACTGGGACCGAGAAACTAAGAGAGCAATAATGGCCATAATCATGCACAACGACAAAACATCATTGATCAAAGCATAAAGTGATACTACAAGTTGAAAACTAAAGGATAATAAAGGCTATGGTGACTTTGGATAGTCATAACATGGTGTGAGCATGTGCCAAGTCAACCGAAATAAATCATCAAAGGAGAATACCACTATACTATGCTTTAATATGCTAAAAACAACGCATGATTCATCCAAGGCACATTAAGCAATCTCAATTGTTTATAACAAGTCATGCTACAGAAAAGAATACTAAGCATAAATCCAAAACAATATCAAGCATGGCATGACAAAGCATAGGCCACAGTAAAAAACAAGCTCTTTTTACCTCATAAGCATGAACTTTCCTACTCTTTTCCAAACCAAACCAAACCAAACTATTTGCAAACCAACGTATGAAAGAGGGGGTCCAACAAATTTATTCAGAAAACTAAGCAAACCAAGAAAACTAAAAAACAAAACAAAAACAAAAAAGAAGACGGTCCAAGAAAAACACAACTGTGCATGAAACAATAAAAATGAAGCGTTTGGAAGAAACCTGGGATTTTTATTGATGAAGAAGGGGATGCCTTGGGCATCCCCAAGCTTTGACGCTTGTACTTCTTGGATATTTCTTGGGGTGACACGCGTGGCATCCCCAAGCTTGAGCTTTAGTCCATTCTTCATCTCATTACTCATTCCTTCCATACACCTGAAATTTTTCCTTCATACAAAATTTCACACAATCTTTATTAGCAACATTAGTGCACTTAAGATAAATAAGTCTTAAGGTTCAGTTGTAACACCAAATAAACTTCCATTAGAACACTAGCTACTGTAGCACTTCCCTCAAAAAGCTCAATTCCTCAAAAGAACTCAAGAAGGAACCAACAAGAAGCAAATGCAGGAAATGGCAGAAATCTGTGAAAACAGACCAGCAGGTAAAGACGAATTTATTCGAAGACCTTATGTTGCTCAAATCAAAAAGTGTTGAACTAACTAAAGTTATATAACAACCTGGGGCAGAAGCACAAAAATTCACGCCTCAAAAAGACGTTCAGATATTTTACACAAATTTTTACGGTAAAGTATAGAAATCTGTTTCAGGACAGCATCTTTTCCAATCATTACTTCTCTCTCATTAGAGGTTACTCTTGGCACAAAAAGCAAATAAAAAGGATAAGGAGCAGTTATTACTGAAGTAATAACTTCCAAGACTCATCTAATTTTTTTGGGTTATCTCCCAATAAGTACTTTTCTTTAACGCCTTTAAGTTAGGCATAAGAAGCAAGAAAAAGAATCAAGTATTCTCAAATGAAGAAGCATTAAGACCAAATTCTATTTTCATAGGAGAAGCAAAAGAAATCTTTTCTCTCTTTTTAGGGAAGTGTTCTATACATTTCTTGAGTGGGAGTTTAATGGTGCCTTCTTTCATATCAATGATGGCACCAACAGTTCTAAGAAAAGGTCTTCCCAAAGTATTACGACAAGAAGCATTGTATTCAACATCCAAAACATAGAAATCAACGGGGACATAGGAATTGTTAACCATAATAAGAACATCATTAAGACTGCCCATGAGTTTCTTTTTAACATTATCATCAAGTGGGACATTCAAATAGCAATCTTCAAGAGGAGGCAAATCAAGCATATCATAAATCCTTCTAGGCATAATAGAAACACTACTATCAAGATCACATAAAGCTTTGAAATCAAAGTCATTCACTTTCATATTAATGATGGGTTCCTAACCATCCTCTTGTTTTATAGGAATAGAAGCTTTATGTTTCATCTTTTCTTCTTTAATCTTTATGAGAGCATCAGTAATGTGTTTTGTAAAGGCCATATTCATAGCACTAGCATTAGGACTTCTAGCAAGCTTTTGTAGGAACTTAATAACTTCAGAGATATTGCAACCATCAAGATCAAAATCAAATTTATCATCTAAAGTAGTAGAACTATTACTAGCCTCAACACTAGTGGTGGTAATAGTAGAAACACTAATGTTTCTAGCAATTTCATCTTCTCTTTCCCACTTAGCATGTAATTCAGCTAATAGTCTAACATTTTCATCAATTCTTACTTGTATGGCATTAGTAGCTGCAAAGGGATTATCATTAGTTTCAGGTTTAGCAGCCATTTTACTCAAAGTAGATTGAGCTCCAGCTAAAGATGCTATATTTCTTTCAGCATTAGAGAGTTTTTCCTCAATAGTTTTATTGAAAGCAGTTTGTTTACTAATAAACTCTTTAAGCATAACTTCAAGTTCAGAGGGAGCACTCCTATTATTGTTGTAAGAATTTAAATAAGCATTACCATTGTTGGGAGGATATGGCTTATAATTGTTGTTACCAAAATTACTCCTATAAGCATTATTACCATAAGCATTGTTGCCAAATTTTTTATTTCTTATGAAGTTCACATCAACTTGCTCTCCTTGAGCAACCAAAGAAGCCAAAGGGACATTATTTGGATCAATATGTGCTTTCCCATTAACAAGCATAGACATAATAATATCAATCTTATCACTCAAGGAGGAAGTTTCCTCAACAGAATTTACCTTCCTACCTTGTGGAACTCTCTCAGTATGCCATTCAGAATAATTAACCGTCATATTGTCCAGAAGTTTTGTTACAACACCCAAAGTGATGGTCATAAAGGTACCTCCAGTAACAGAATCCAATAGGTTCCTTGAAGAATAGTTCAATCCTGCATAAAAAGTTTGGATGATCATCCAAGCAGTCAGTCCATGAGTGGGACAATTCTTTACCAAAGATTTCATTCTTTCCCAAGCTTGAGCAACATGCTCATTATCAAGTTGTTTAAACTTCATTATTTCACTTCTCATAGATATAATCTTAGCAGGAGGATAGTATTTTCCAATAAAAGCATCTTTGCACTTAGTCCAACAATCAATACTATTCCTAGTTAAGGAATTCAACCACTCTTTAGATTTTCCTCTCAAAGAGAAAGGAAACAATTTCAGTTTAATAATATCACTATCTATATCCTTATGCTTTTGCATCTCAGAAAGTTCAAAAAATTTATTTAGATGGGAAGCAGCATCTTCATTACCAATACCACAAAATTGTTCTCTCATAACAAGATTGAGCAAAGCAGGTTTTATCTCAAAGAAAGTATTTTCAGCCACATGTGGAGCAATAGGTGTGCTCATAAAATCATTGTTGTTGGTGCTAGTGAAGTCACACAACTTAGTGTTTTCAAGAGTAGTCATTTTTGTGTGTTTTCAAATAAGAAAGCAAACTTGTAAAACTATTTTTTGTGTGTTTTTGATAAAGAAACAAGCAAACAAAGCAAAAAGAAACTAAGCAAAACAAAAACAACAAAGTAAAGAGATTGGTTATGAGGGACTGCCCTTGTGAAGACGTCCTTGACTCCCTAGCAACGGCGCCAGAGAATCGCTTGATGGCTCAATGCACGACGCCCACAAAAATTCTTGATGGCGGTGTTGATGTAGAGCTAGTTGGGAACCCCAAGAGTAAGGTATGATAAGCACAGCAGCAAGTTTCCCTCAGTTATGAAACCAAGGTGTAATCGAACCAGTAGGAGCAAGGAAACACCCCACAGGTATTACTAGCTGAGCTTTGGCAGGGCGCACTTCCGGTGCTAGTAGCAATGTGGAGACCTGTATAACATAACCACAGAACGTTGTCCCCAACTTGCGATGAGGTTGTTAATCTCACCATGTTTTGTGGAAAACAAAGGATTAAACGTATCGAATGGAAAGAAGTAAAAGTTTGCAGAAAGTAAACACAAAGCAGTAAACAGTTTATAGATTGTATGTAAAGAAAAGGACTAGGATCCATAGTTCACTAGAGGTGGCTCTCCTTAAGATAGATAACATGCTGGGTGAACAAATTACAGCGGGACAATTGACAAACACCGAGAAAGCAATACATGCATATACTAATCATCTTGAATCCTTTGAGACTTGATTGGGCATTACAACATTATACATAGACCGCCATCCAACTGCATCTATGACTAATAATCCACCTTCAGGTTATCATTCGAACCCCCTCCAGTATTAAGTTGCAAGCAATAGATTATTGCTTTACGAAATGCGTGTAAATTAAACAATACTATTGTTCTATGAACAAAGGATTGTTGTTTTCTCCCTAGTAGCAACATCACATCTAGTACCTTAGAGATTTCTGTCACTTCCCCAGATTACTAGAGGCATGAACCCACTATCGAGCATAAATACTAACTCTTGGAGTTGCTAGCATCTACTTGGCCAAGATAGCTACTAACAACGGAAAGCATGCAAGATCACAAATAACAAAGACATGATAGAATCAATAATCAATCTGAAATAGCATCTCAATATCTATCAGATCCCCGCAAACACAACATGCAGAATTACAAATAGATGATCTTGATCATGAACGGAGCTCACAAAATCTAAACATGAAAGCACAAAGGAGGAGAACCAGCCATCTAGCTACTACATGGATCCGAAGTCCAAGGATGAACTACTCACGCATCACACCGGAGGCTTGCATGGTGATGAAGAAGGCCTCCAGGGTGAATTCTCCTCTCCGGCAGGGTGCCGAGAAGAGCTTCAGATCCCTCCTGATCTAGGGATGGAGATGATGGCGGCTATAGACTCTTTCGTCGATTTTTGATCGGGCCCTTAGGGTTTTCGTCCCCAGGGCAATATATAGGCGGAAGTCCCAGGAGTGGCCACACCACCCCCTGGCGCGGGCCAGGCCTGGCTGCGCGGCCAGGTGGTGTGGTGGCCCCCTGGCCCCTCTCTGTCTCGTATTCTGGCACTTGATGACATCCGGAAAAATAGGCACTTTGGCTTTTGTCCCGTCCAATTCCGAGAATGTTCATTTTCTGACTTTCCTGGAACCAAAAACAGCAGAAAACAGGCAGCTGGCACTGTGGCTCTTGTTATGGTGGGGCCCAGGGCCACTCACGGTAGACCTTTCGGCCGTCCTAACCACTTTCAGAACATCGGGACAAGAACGAGCGGCGTAATCGGCAGGCGAAGGGATCAACTACATACACAAATGAGTATGTATGCAAGCCACACTACAACAGTCCTCAGAGCCATTCCATCTAAAAGAAATAGAAATATTGCAATGCCATACGACAAGATTCAAATATCCTAGATAGAGATAATAATTTAGGATAGCTCCTCATACAACAAACATCAGAGTATCGGGTGGAAGCGGAAAACAAGATCCGAGTACGGATAAGAGGCAAATCGGCATAAGATGCCACATAAATAAACACATCCCGCCCACAGATCTCACGGATCCCTGTTCTCAGAATCTCTACACCGAATGATCGTTGCCAACATCATCTGTCTCCTCCACCCAGTATCCATCTTGCGGGTACACCTATTCATCTGAATCAAACAATTTATCGTGTGAGACCCTAGGGGTACTCAGCAAGTCTTTATGCCACTAAAGGGGACACAACCTGGGGTGACGCAATTGCAGCAAAAGATAATAGCTAAAAATTCTATAGATACTCGCTAACCATCCGCCTAACCAATGATAGACGGATGTCCGTGAATTAAGAACAACAGTTATAACGGTATAATTAACAGATCCATCCTCCTCCCCGCTTACCAACGAGGAAGCGGACGAAAAACCCCATCATCCGTTGGCAGTTTTATTAACCATTCCGTGAATATTGCACTATTTACTAGTCACGTACTTAGTCAAATTAAAAGCGGTACTTTAGTTATACTTGACTATGATCGAGAAACTGTGCTCCAAGTCGTCCATAACCGTGGACACGGCTTTCAGAAAGATTTACCCTGTAGGGGTGCACGAATAGCAACACACACTCGATTAACCTCAGAAAAACCAAATCAAAACCCAACGAGGCATTCACGACAAAGCAATCACAGGATTCAGAAATATTTCAGGGGGCCACCCCATTAAGCTACACGCGACGAAGCTAGATGACTCAGAGACGGACTCAAGGTTTGTGTGGATGGCGGTAAATGACTGGGAACCCGAAAATGTGACTGGGCTTGTCGATACAGCGAAAACGTGTCACGATCCAAAACAGTACAGGTGCTCCTAGCACAATCTTAAATAAAGCAGTAACATGGCATAAGTACAGGATAGTAATAAAAACCCCAAACTAATTGTGGCCCCAAGAAATAAGATTGAATCAAGCTCTGGCTCAGGGGTGTCCATAAGGCCTCCCGGATGTGGATAGTGCGAATAGTCAAGGAACAAGAATCAAGTACTCGGGGTCCTACGGGACACAAGTGAGCATGAAAAACCAAATAGCAGATATTGCTCACCGGTGCCTCTTTCATTAGTTATCCCATTACTACTCAGTTTATGTTGTTTAGGTACCTCATTATTCATCAGACACTCACATACCCTACACATGCTTTTCTGCGACTTGCATGGCTCAAACAACTCCTGTAGTAATGGCTCATGGGATGGAGGAACGAGCTTCAGTGGGGTTTAAAAGTAAAGGCTATGCAGTACTTGGGATTCAATTTAATGCAATCGCGACTCAATGATGCAAGAATAAGATAGAGGCAATAGGTACTATATGTATGCAAGCATGTGATAGTGCTTGCCTGGCAGCTCAGTTGAAGCGAGAGATGGATCTGGGTAGTACTCCTGTGATTCCTGGTAGTTCTCCTGCTGGGCGTCTATTCGAAGAAGAACCAAACAAACAAGGGCCAACATAAATAAAGTGCACAAGCATATGAATTAAAATGCGACAAGCAAACAAGCATGCCATGATGAATGATGCACAATTTACATGGCATTAAAGTAGCATGGCATGGTGAGGTGTGGAATACAAGAATAAAGCATTTTCTTATTTGTTTAGTCAAGTTTTACTGCCATAAACAGTTCAGATTTTTAATAATGACATGATGCATGCTTCAATTCAGAACAAGGACTGCATAGATAGAACGGGCTCGTCGCGCTGATCGGTTTAGACATATTATTTGCCAAATTTGGAGTTATAGAATTAAAGTTATTAATTTATTAAGAAAAGGGAATTTTATTGTAATTTTAATCATCTCGAAATTTTAAAGTGTTCAAACAATATTTTGAATGGAATATTTGAGTTCCTCACATTTTTCTGATTCAAAAACATTTATTATTTGTATGGTTTGGATTTATATTCAAAAAGTTATTTAAAACTGATTCGAATTTGAATTTAAATCAATTTTGAAAAAGGTTTAAATAAAACAGATACACCAAAAACATTTTGTTACTCGGCCTTAGTCTAACCACAGTCACTGCCAGGAGGGTCCAGGTCGATTGGGCCGACACGCGCGCAGAAAGAATTTCATCACCGCGGCTTTAGCTAGCCTAGGCGGCTGACACGCGGGCCCGACGAAGAAGTAGGTCCCACGTGACAGCGAGGGGCATGGGTGGACCACGTGGCACAGCGAGGGGAGTGTGGGTTGAGGGCCTGGAAAGCTGGGGGGTTGCTTGCGAGATTGCACCGTGGCTGGCTAGTGGGGCCGCTGGGGCTGCTAAGGACCTGGGCGTGATCGACGAAAGGTGAGGGGGCCTTTTCGCGAAACGGCAACCGAGCCCTGGACTGAAACTGATGACTCCTCTCTGAATCGCGGCGACGATCTGACGACGGCGAGGTTTTCCGGCGAGGATGGCGATGGAGCGGGGGCGTATCTCGCGGTGCCTCAAAAACGAAACACGGAGAGGGATGTACCGGCTACCGATCTCGTTCAGGGGATTTCGTCGGCGGCGGGCTGTACTGGACGGGGCGCCTCGGGGAACAGAGGGGGAAACGCCGGGCTAGGTCTGTGCGGCGGCGGGCCAGTTCACCGGCGGGGGCCAAATACAGGCGGCGCGGCCACGCGGAGGGGAGGGAACGGGAGAGAAACGAAAGGAGGCGCTCACCTCATTTGATTCCCACTGAAATCGGAGGACGGGACGGCCGGAGCGGAGGGGGACGGCGAGGTCGCGGCGGTGGTGTACTATTCGCTGACGAGGGGCAGCTCCGGGCGGGCTTGGCGTCTCCCAGCGGGCGGAAACGACTCCACGGACCACGGTGGTGCTCCCCGGCGAGTCCTCGGTCACCGGCTAGGGCGGCAACGGCGTCGTGGCTGCTCTGTCTGACGGCGGCCAGGGTACTGCGGAGCAGAGGGGGGAGGGGGAACGGGGCAGGGAGCTAGGGTTTGAGAGAAAATCCCGGCTCGGCGCGAGGATAAGACGGAGGGGAGGTGGCATGCGAGCGGCATGAGCTGACGCGGCAGACGGCGGAGACGGCTACCTGCCCGCTGCTGCTTTCCGTCTGCTGCCGAGAGAGAGAGAGAGCGGCCGAAACGGCATCAGACGAGGAGGAAGAGAAACAGGGGCCACGTCGGCGTGACGGCGAAGCAGTACGGGCTGGGGAGGTAGGTTGGGCCGTGGCTGGGGGAAGTGGGCCGGGAGAGGGCTGCGAACAGGTAAGGGCTGCTGCTGCTGGGCTTTTCTCTTTAACCCGTTTTTCTTTTTATTTTATTAACTGTTTTGATTTTTGTTTTGTTGCAGATTTAAACAAGCCCAAGAAATACCCCTTTTTGGAAGTTTTTGCAAATTTTGAATAATAGGACGGAGATAGCTATGGAGTGAGGAGAGGGCTTGGTGTATGAGCACAAGTTGTTGGTGAGGAAAGCACAAAAAAAAGAGAGAGAGGTGGGGTCTAAAATTAAATAAAAAGAAGATCCCATATGAACATGCATGATGGAGAAATGGTTTTGTTGGGACAAGGGAAACGGTGGAGAGAGGTGGAAAAGATCCCACAAAGAAAGATCCACTAAACCAAAGAGAAAAACAAAGGAGCTAATGGTGGTGATGATGGTTGCATGGTCCATGCAAAATAATAAATGCCATGTTTTATTTTGTGAAAACAATAATAATATCATGGCATTATTCTTATACATTCCCAAAAAGTGGAATAAAGGCCAAGCAAAAGAAATTATAGTTGAATCCATCCCATCCCACATGGGCTAGAATATATAACAAAAGAAAAATAAAATACAAGCTCATGGGTAAATGGAATGGTGGAATTATAAGGTGGTGAAAAGAAAGGTGATGGAGTTGAATAAAAGATATGCCCCCAACTCAACTTGGGCATCAAGCAGTATATCAATAACCAAATACAATATCAAGAGGCAAATACAAATAATAATGCATATGAGAGAAGAACCAAAGAAAGAGGGTTTTATATGATGCTCAAATGCAAGGTGGCATGATGACATGAGCATGATATAATTATGATGCAACAATTGTATATAGGAAGTAGCCATTATATTACTAGACCAAGTAGCATTACAATTGTTAGACAATTGGGATGCTACAACTCTCCCCCACTAAACAGGAATCTCGCCCCGAGATTCTAGGAAGAAGAAGAAGACTCAAAGAGGGTAGGATACTTGGCATGGAGCTCATCTTCACATTCCCAAGTGGCTTCATCAACGGAATGGTGCGACCACTGCACCTTGCAGAACTTGATGGACTTGTTGCGAGTCCTTCTTTCTGCGACTTCAAGAATTTTTGTGGGGTGTTCTTGATAAGACAAATCTTCTTGGAGATTGATGAGTTCATGGTCCACGGTCCTGCCGGGATCCTTGAAGCACTTCTTGAGTTGAGAGATGTGGAAAACATCATGGACTTTGAGTTGTTCCGGGAGCTCAAGAGCATAAGCAACTTCTCCTCTTCTTCCACAAATTTTGAAAGGACCAATGTATCTAGGAGCCAGCTTTCCTTTGATACCAAAACGGTGCATGCCTCTCATGGGAGTGACACGAAGGTAAACGAGATCACCAGGGACATACTCCATGTCCGTGTGCTTTCTGTCATAATTGCTCTTCTAGCGACTTTGAGCAATCTTCAGGTTTTCAAGAATGATGTGAACTTTCTCCTCCGCTTGAGTTACAATGTCGGGGCCAAACAATATTCTTTCACCTGCGCCCGACCAACCAATCGGAGTTCTGCATTTGCGACCATAGAGAGCCTCAAATGGTGCCATCTTTAGACTTTTCTGGAAGCTGTTGTTGTAAGAGAATTCAGCATAAGGAAGACATTCTTCCCACTTCATGCCGAAAGAGATAACGCAAGCACGGAGCATATCTTCCAGAATCTGATTGATCCTTTCAACTTGTCTTTGCGACTGAGGGTGGTAAGCTGTGCTGAAGTTCAATTTTGTTCCCAAAGCATTTTGGAAACTTCCAGAGAACTTGGAAGTGAAGATGCTTCCACGGTCTAAACTGATCTCAAGAGGAACTCCATACAGAGAGACAATTCTGTTGATATAGAGCTCAGCCAACTGAATTGCAGAAATTGTTTCCTTGACTGGAAACAAGTGAGCTACTTTGGATAGCCTGTCAATGACAACAAAGATTGCATTGTTGCCCTTCTACGACCTTGGAAAACCAGTGATGAAGTCCATCTCTACTTTCTCCCATTTCCATTCCGGAGGCTTCAATGGCTGTAGAAGACCGGAAGGTTTCTGATGGACAGCTTTAACTCTGCGACAAACATCACACTCCGAGACATACTTGGCACAATATCGTTTCAAGCCAGGCCACCAATATTGTGTTTTCAAGTCCATGTACATCTTAGTGCTGCCAGGGTGGATAGAAAGAACAGAATCATGCGCCTCCTTGAGAACTTGCTCTCTTAAACCCGGGTAGTTCGGAACAAACATCCGGTGCTCAAAGAAAAGAGTGCCTTGGTCGTCTACGTGGAAAGACTCATACTTAGGAAGCTGAATGTTGGAGATGATCTTTTTAGTGTAAGGATCACCAAGTTGAATGGAACGGACATTTTCTTCCAAGAGAGGTGTTTCTAGAAGGTTTAGAAGATACCCTTGATCCACAATTTCAAGGTTTAGCTTGCGGTATTCCTCGCACAAGAGAGGCTGTTGTTCTTCCACCATGAGATTGTTGACATAAGCTTTTCGGCTGAGAGCATCGGCCATGACATTAGCTTTGCCCGGAGTGTAGTTGATGGTCACATCGAAATCATTGATTGTTTCAATCCACCTCCTCTGACAAAGGTTGAGATCAGGCTGTGTGAAGATATACTTCAGACTCTTGTTATCAGAAAAGATCTCAGAACGGTTGCCAAGCAAGTAATGCCTCCATACTTTCAAAGCAAAGACAACTGCTGCGAGTTCGAGGTCATGTGTAGGACAGTTGATCTCATGCGTCTTCAACTGTCGAGAGGCATAAGCAACAACTTGCTTTTCTTGCATAAGGACCACACCCAATCCTTGCAATGAGGCATCACATAATATCCGGAAAGGCTTTGATGTATCTAGAGAAACCAAGACTGGTGTGGAAGTGAACTTCTCTTTGAGTTTTTCAAAGCTTGCTTGACATGCAGGAGTCCAAAGATATTTCTTGCCTTTCTTGAGGAGATCGGTAAGAGGCTTCGCAATCTTCGAGAAGTTTTGAACAAAGCAACGACAATAACTGGCCAAACCAAGGAAACTCCAGACTTCTTTGACATTTATGGGTGGAAGCCAGTCCATAATTGTCTTAATAGTTTCTGGGTTGACGGCAATGCCCTTGGCAGAGATGACATGACCAAGGTAGGTGACTTGAGGCAGCCAAAACTCACACTTGGAGAACTTTGCATACAGGCGGTTCTCACGAAGTTTGTTTAGGACACACCGAAGGTGTTCTTCATGTTCTTCTTTTGACTTAGAATAGACTAGAATGTCATCCAGATAGACCACAACGAACTTATCAAGATACTCCATGAAAACCGAGTTCATAAGCCTCGAGAAAGTGGCAGGTGCGTTGGTTAGACCGAAAGACATGACCGTGTACTCATACAGGCCATAGCGGGTGGTGAAAGCTGTTTTGGGAACATCTTCCTTGCGAATCTTGATTTGATGATAACCACTTCTCAAATCAAGTTTAGAGAATACCACAGCTCCAGCTAATTGATCGAAGAGATCATTAATCCGCGGAAGGGGATATTTATTCTTGATTGTTTTAGCATTGAGTGCCCGATAGTCAACACAAAGTCTATCAGTCTTGTCTCGCTTCTTCACAAAGATGATTGGGCTACCCCAAGAAGAAGTACTATGCTGAATGAAACCCAACTTCTCTTGTTCATCCAACTGACGTTTAGTTCAGCCAACTCAGCCGGACCCATTTTATAAGGCCGCTTGGAAATAGGAGCGGTACCAGGTTCAAGTTCAATGACAAACTCGACCTCACGATCCAGAGGCATACCTAGCAACTCTTCAGGAAAAACATCTGGGAACTCACAGACTACAGGAACACTCTGAATACCTTCCCTAGCATCATCATTCAGAGCCGCCAAAGAATAAAGCTGAATTGCAGGAGTCAGACTTGGAGAATAGACTATATGGCCTTCATGAATTTTCAAAGAAACCGAGCGTTCAGCACAATCAATCACAGCTGCATTTGCTATTAACCAATCCATGCCCAAGATAACATCAATGTCAGAATTGCCCAGAATAATTAAGGAAGCCGGAAACGAAGAGCCACCAATCTCAATTTGATTGCCATGGCTGATATGAGCAGCCCTCATGTTTGACCCAGGAGATTGTACCACAAGACGGTGTAATAAAGGAACCATAGCCAGATCTTGCTCATGCGCAAACTTGTGAGAAACAAAAGAATGCGAAGCACCAGAATCAAACAAAACTCGTGCAGGGACTGAGTTAACAGGAAGCATACCCATCACAACTCCAGGTGCATGCTCAGCTTGAGCGACGTTGACACAGTTGGCACGAGCAACCGTAGACCCCGGCTTAGTGTTGATGTTGAGAGCCCGAGGTGGAGGTGCACGAACCATAGGAGAACTTGCCGCAGGTCTTGGAGGTGGTGGTGGAAGAGCTTTGTTGTTCATTGGACAATTCCAGTGCTGATGCCGAGTGTTTCCACAAGTATAGCAAGCACCAGGTGGACGTGGAGCAACGTAGCCAGGGACTCCGCCAGGCGCTCCAGGGTAGTTGTGGTTGTAGCCCCTGGGAGCCACAGTGAAGGAGTTTGGTGGCCTTGCTGCGTAGCTTGACGGTCTTGGTGGAGCAGGGAGCGACGGTGGGGTGTTAGGAACCCAGACACGACGCTTAGAAGGAGCTGTCATAGCAGAAGAGCTTGCTGTATCACGGCTGTGTTTCTTTGACTCCTCAAACACTTGCCTACTTGCTTCTTCCTGCAGAGCTGTGTGTTGGAGTTCCAGAAAAGATGCCGGCCTTGCATGAGTGATTGCATATTTGATGGATGCATTGAGGCCTTGCCGGAACCTCTTTTGCTTCTTCTTGTCATCAGAGATCTCATCGCCACCATAACGAGAAAGGTTCATGAAGTTTCTGATGTAGGTGTTGACATTGCCAGTGCCCTGCTTGAGGTTGAGAAACACTTCCTTCATCCTTTCCATGACAATTTCTGACAGATATTGCTCTTTGAAAGCAGCAGTGAATTGCTCCCAAGTAGGCTGAAAACCAGAGAGATCTACCTTGAGGTAATTTTCCCACCAGAGAGCTGCATCTCCCTTCAGAAGTTGAGTGGCACATTTGACCCATTCTTGCTGCGGAACATCCGCAGTCATCAGCAACCTTGACACTTCACACAGCCAATCATCCACATCAAGTGGCTGATCAGACATCTCAAATTGACGTGGGTTGAACTTGAGAAAACTCTTGATGTCTCCTCGTTTGGGAGGTGGAGGTAGCGGAACAAACTCATTCCTCCTCACACTTTCCTCGAAGCGCTGCTGGTTCTGCTGCATAGTGCCTAAGGCATTTGCAATACTTGCCAAAGCAGCCCCCAGTTCAGGTGGTATGTCCTCCTCAGAACGGCGTGGTGGTGCCATCCTGTGATTGATATAAAACACAAGTCAGTACTATAATGGAGAATGATAATAATCCAAAATAGTACCAAAATGGAATTAACCAAGATTAAAGGATGCAATTCACTGAGATGATATTAAAATATCAACAAAGTTAAAGGCAACTAGAAGATATTAAGCATAACGCACACGACTGAACAAGGAGTGTGGTACGCAAGCTAACAAAGAAAAAATTTCCGCAAATTTCGGCATTAAAATAGCACTATATGCGCAAAACCACTTAACGAATCAAGATTAGTAACTCTACTAGTTCAATATACAAAAGCAATGATAAAAGTAGTGGTATGGTCGCGACTCCATCCCGCACTCAAATCATTACTCCACACGTGAATCAGTAAAACACATATCCCAACACCTTCTTCTTAAGATGAACCTAAAGATTAGTAACTACGGAAACGAACACCCCAAACAAGATAACGTCGGATAACAAAGAGTAAGATAGATCGCATCGGTATACAACGAATTAGATAGACCGCGTCGGTTTACAAAGGCCTGTCGGTATGGTATGTACCAACAGTTGATAACCAAAAGGCAGATAGTGATAACATTTGGATGCAATAGATAGACAAAGATTTCACACACACACACACACAACCTATGGTACTACGGAACCCAGAACACGTGAATCCTTGTTTGAATTTTTAGAAGAGAATTGAAAACGTTACACTTCCTTACCAGAAAAAGGGTGGGTAGGTGGGCAAGAATAAAAATGGAAGCAGTCCTACTCTCACGTTTGTTTTTCCCTAGTATTACATAGCTACCCAAAAATATTTGCTAGACTGACAACGACCATTTTGGCTGAGACCCTGAAGGGCGGGATGGCTCTGATACCAATTGTAACTACCTCGGTGAATTACGCTCTTAGTTACATGCCTGGATGAACGAAAGTGGTTAAAATAGTACGGTGGGGCCCAGGGCCACTCACGGTAGACCTTTCGGCCGTCCTAACCACTTTCAGAACATCGGGACAAGAATGAGCGGCGTAATCGGCAGGCGAAGGGATCAACTACATACACAAATGAGTATGTATGCAAGCCACATACAACAGTCCTCAGAGCCATTCCATCTAAAAGAAATAGAAATATTGCAACGCCATACGGCAAGATTCAAATATCCTAGATAGAGATAATAATTTAGGATAGCTCCTCATACAACAAACATCAGAGTACGGATAAGAGGCAAATCGGCATAAGATGCCACATAAATAAACACATCCCGCCCACAGATCTCACGGATCCCCGTTCCCAGAATCTCTACACCGAATGATCGTTGCCAACATCATCTGTCTCCTCCACCCAGTATCCATCTTGCGGGTACACCTGTTCATCTGAATCAAACAATTTATCGTGTGAGACCCTAGCGGTACTCAGTAAGTCTTTATGCCACTAAAGGGGACACAACTTGGGGTGACGCAATTGCAGCAAAAGATAATATCTAACAATTCTATAGATACTCGCTAACCATCTGCCTAACCAATGATAGACGGATGTCCGTGAATTAAGAACAACAGTTATAACGGTATAATTAACAGATCCATCCTCCTCCCCGCTTACCAACGAGGAAGCGGAGGAACAACCCCATCATCCGTTGGCAGTTTTATTAACCATTCCGTGAATATTGCACTATTTACTAGTCACGTACTTAGTCAAATTAAAAGCGGTACTTTAATTATACTTGACTATGATCGAGAAACTGTGCTCCAAGTCGTCCATAACCGCGGACACGGCTTTCAGAAAGATTTACCCTGCAGGGGTGCACGAATAGCAACACACACTCGATCAACCTCGGAAAAACCAACTCAAAACCCAACGAGGCATTCATGACAAAGCAATCACAGGATTCAGAAATATTTCAGGGGGCCACCCCATTAAGCTACACGCGACGAAGCTAGCTGACTCAGAGACGGACTCAAGGTTTGTGTGGATGGCGGTAAATGACTGGGAACCCGAAAATGTGACTGGTCTTGTCGATACAGCGAAAACGTGTCACGATCCAAAACAGTACAGGTGCTCCTAGCACAATCTTAAATAAATCAGTAACATGGCATAAGTACAGGATAGTAATAAAAACCCCAAACTAATTGTGGCCCCAAGAAATAAGATTGAATCAAGCTCTGGCTCAGGGGTGTCCATAAGGCCTCCCGGATGTGGATAGTGCGAATAGTCAAGGAACAGGAATCAAGTACTCGGGGTCCTACGGGACACAAGTGAGCATGAAAAACCAAATAGCAGATATTGCTCACCGGTGCCTCTTTCATTAGTTATCCCATTACTACTCAGTTTATGTTGTTTAGGTACCTCATTATTCATCAGACACTCACATACCCTACACATGCTTTTCTGCGACTTGCATGGCTCAAACAACTCCTGTAGTAATGGCTCATGGGATGGAGGAACGAGCTTCAGTGGGGTTTAAAAGTAAAGGCTATGCAGTACTTGAGATTCAATTTAATGCAATCGCGACTCAATGATGCAAGAATAAGATAGAGGCAATAGGTACTATATGTATGCAAGCATGTGATAGTGCTTGCCTGGCAGCTCAGTTGAAGCGAGAGATGGATCTGGGTAGTACTCCTGTGATTCCTGGTAGTTCTCCTGCTGGGCGTCTATTCGAAGAAGAACCAAACAAACAAGGGCCAACATAAATAAAGTGTACAAGCATATGAATTAAAATGCGACAAGCAAACAAGCATGCCATGATGAATGATGCACAATTTACATGGCATTAAAGTAGCATGGCATGGTGAGGTGTGGAATACAAGAATAAAGCATTTTATTATTTGTTTAGTCAAGTTTTATTGCCATAAACAGTTCAGATTTTTAATAATGACATGATGCATGCTTCAATTCAGAACAAGGACTGCATAGATAGAACGGGCTCGTCGCGCTGATCGGTTTAGACATATTATTTGCCAAATTTGGAGTTATAGAATTAAAGTTATTAATTTATTAAGAAAAGGGCATTTTATTGTAATTTTAATCATCTCGAAATTTTAAAGTGTTCAAACAATATTTTGAATGGCATATTTGAATTCCTCACATTTTTCTGATTCAAAAACATTTATTATTTGTATGGTTTGGATTTATATTCGAAAAGTTATTTAAAACTGATTTGAATTTGAATTTAAATCAATTTTGAAAAAGGTTTAAATAAAATAGATACACCAAAAACATTTTTTTACTCGGCCTTAGTCTAACCACAGTCACTGCTAGGAGGGGCCAGGTCGACTGGGCCGACACGCACGCAGAAAGAATTTCATCATCGCGGCTTTTGCTAGCCCAGGCGGCTGACATGCGGGCCCGACGAAGAAGTAGGTCCCACGTGGCAGCGAGGGGCATGGGTGGACCACGTGGCGCAGCGAGGGGAGTGCGGGTTGAGGGCCTGGAAAGCTTGGGGGTTGCTTGCGAGGTTGCACCGTGGCTGGCTAGTGGGGCCGCTAGGGCTGCTAAGGACCTGGGCGTGATCGACGAAAGGTGACGGGGGCCTTTTCGCGAAATGGCGCCCGAGCCCTGGACTGAAAGTGACGACTCCTCTCTGAATCACGGCGATGATCTGACGACGGCGAGGTTTTACGGCGAGGATGGCGATGGAACAGGGGCGTATCTCGCGGTGCCTCAAAAACGAAACACGGAGAGGGATCTACCGGCTACCGATCTCGTTCAGGGGATTTCATCGGCGGCGGGCTGTACTGGACGGGGTGCCTCGGGGAACAGAGGGGGAAACGCCGGGCTAGGTCTGTGCGGCGGCGGGGAAGTTCACCGGCGGGGGCCAAATACGGGCGGCGCGGCCACGCGAAGGGGAGGGAACGGGAGAGAAACGAAAGGGGGGCGCTCACCTCGTTTGATTCCCACTGAAATCGGAGGACAGGACAGCCGGAGTGGAGGGGGACGGCGAGGTCGCGGCGGTGGTGTACTGTTCGCTGACGAGGGGCAGCTCCGGGCGGGCTTGGTGTCTCCCAGCGGGCGGAAACGACTCCACGGACCGCGGTGGTGCTCCCCGGCGAGGCCTCGGTCACCGGCTAGGGCAGCAACGGCGTCGTGGCTGCTCTGTCTGACGGCGGCCAGGGTACAGCGGAGCAGAGGGGGGAGGGGGAACGGGGCAGGGAGATAGGGTTTGAGAGAAAAGCCCGGCTCGGCGCGAGGATAAGACGGAGGGGAGGTGGCATGCGGGCGGCGCGAGCTGACGCGGCAGACGGCGGAGATGGCTACCTGCCTGCTGCTGCTTTCCGTCTGCTGCCGAGAGAGAGAGCGGCCGAAACGGCGTCAGACGAGGAGGAAGAGAAATAGGGGCCGCGTCGGCGTGACGGCGAAGCGGTACGGGCTGGGGAGGTAGGTTGGGCCGCGGCTGGGGGAAGTGGGCCGGGAGAGGGCTACGAACAGGTAAGGGCTGCTGCTGCTGGGCTTTTCTCTTTAACCTGTTTTTCTTTTTATTTTATTAACTGTTTTGATTTTTGTTTTGTTGCAGATTTAAACAAGCCCAAGGAATACCCCTTTTTGGAAGTTTTTGCAAATTTTGAATAATAGGACAGAGATAGCTATGGAGTGAGGAGAGGGCTTGGTGGATGAGCACAAGTTGTTGGTGAGGAAAGCACAAAAAAAGAGAGAGAGGTGGGGTCTAAAATTAAATAAAAAGAAGATCCCATATGAACATGCATGATGGAGAAATGGTTTTGTTGGGACAAGGGAAACGGTGGAGAGAGGTGGAAAAGATCCCACAAAGAAAGATCCACTAAACCAAAGGGAAAAACAAAGGAGCTAAAGGTGGTGATGATGGTTGCATGGCCCATGCAAAATAATAAATGCCATGTTTTATTTTGTGAAAATAATAATAATATCATGGCATTATTCTTATGCATTCCCAAAAAGTGGAATAAAGGCCAAGCAAAAGAAATTATAGTTGAATCCATCCCATCCCACATGGGCTAGAATATATAACAAAAGAAAAAGAAAATACAAGCTCATGGGTAAATGGAATGGTGGAATTATAAGGTGGTGAAAAGAAAGGTGATGGAGTTGAATAAAAGATATGCCCCCAACTCAGCTTGGGCATCAAGCAGTATATCAACAACCAAATACAATATCAAGAGGCAAATACAAATAATAATGCATATGAGAGAAGAACCAAAGAAAGGGGGTTTTATATGATGCTCAAATGCAAGGTGGCATGATGACATGAGCATGATATAATTATGATGAAACAATTGTATATAGGAAGTAGCCGTTATATTACTAGACCAAGTAGCATTATAATTGTTAGACAATTGGGATGCTACAGGCATCTTGGTGGCAAACAAGACAAAGGAATACATTCTCGTGTCATGACTTCAGGGGGTCTTCTACGGAGGAAATCCCCCGAATAACCATGACATAGTAGATCGCCTAAAGATGCAGGGTGACTATAGGGCGTTCATGACGAAACAAGGCGTCCTCCCGTTCCCTGAGCCGAGCCAGAAGTCTTGATGTGTTGGTTTAGTTGTAGTTCTTTATCCCTACAAGTACTTGTGTGTGTCGACATGTACATGCTACTACTTGGTATTTTTTGCTTACTTTGTTACCTTATTTGATAAGTATATCTTTATATGCGACTTTTACTTGTTTTTTCACCCACCATTTAATTATTATTGCCAACTTTTAGATGGCGTGGTACGTCGTGTACAAGAGACGGGTTCCCGGAGTCTATGATGATTGGGAAGACTGCCGGAGACAGGTGCACTGTTTCAGCGGCAATAGCTACAAAGGGTACAACACTATGGCGGAGGCAGAAGCTAGATACGCGCGCTATCTAGCGAGAGTTAGGACGAGGAACCGGATGAAGACCTACACCTCCGTCGCGGTGATGGTTATCGTCCTTGGTTGTCTGTCCTGCATGTTCCTACTTTAGATGTCTAGGCGAGCTTCCGCGAGCTCTAACTTGGTTGAGACATGTATTCATGCCATCACTAGCTACTTTGTAACTTGATCGAAACAATGTAAATTATACTGTGTATTTATGTATGTGACTTATCTATATGTATTTGTTTCTATCTTGTCTGTGTATTTATTTCTGTATTGTATATCTGTGTATTTATTTATGTACTGTATATCTATGTATATCAGATGTATTGTATATAATCTATATTGAATATCATCTATATTGAGTATTTCTTTTTTTTTGAAAAGCTCAGCCGTGGCGCACATATACCTGGTTAGTGGCGCACTATGTTAGTGGCGCATGTTGTCAAATACTAGTAGCGCACTATGTCATGCGCCACAAGAAAAACAGTAGTGGCGCACAAGGCAGTGCGCTACCACTAACTCGAGATACCTGTAGCGCACCTGACAGTGCGCTACAGGCACTTTTTAGCCGTAGCGCAGAAATCGTGGCGCACCCCTAGTGCGCCACGGAAGGGGGAAAATAGGTGCGCCACATACGTGCGTTTTCCTAATAGTGCAAGGACAATTAGTATGAACAACATGAATATATAGTTTCACAATCGAATCACATATTCAATGATACATATCAGTAGTTCACACAAGGGCAATAACTTTATAAATATATTGGGAATAACATCATACATGATTGCCTCTAGGACATATTCCCAACACTTCCCACTCCCCCACTTGTCCCGACCTCTCCTGCGCACCCCTCTTAAAGTCGTTACACCCCTCTTTCTTTCCCCTTTTCCTCGCACACCCTCTCGCCCCCAGGCTGCAGCTATTTCTTGCTGGAGCTCCTCCTCACCGGTGCTGTTTTTAGGTCGTCGTCTACTTCGTGAGCAATCGCCGCCCCTCCCGGGTCCATCCTCTCCCCCTAACCTGGCACCACCCTCACCCCCTCATCCCTCTCTCTCGTACAGGGCAACAACCTTGTTGCGAGCTCCCGAAACTCACCATCGCCAACACCTCTCAGTCTGCTTGTCACCAAAGCTCTAGGAAGCGCTGACGCCATCGTCTTCACCATCCTCTCCTGCATCTCTTCGTCCTCTCCGCGCTCGCCGCCGACCACCGCCGCCAACTCGCGGTCAACAACTGCGCCATCCACCCCCTCTTCCACAACTCTGGTGCCCTCTCCGGTGAGATTCCCCCTCACTTTCTTTCCTAGCCGCCAGATCCCCAATGGGCGGCCACGATTAGATCCCGGCGCCGAAGCAGTGTCAGCCAATCTAGTCGCCACGTGGCATGACACGACAACATGCTATGTCACCGGCCAGGTTAGCGCCGCGTCAGCACCTCTAGCCAGTCGCGTGCCGTCGCATGGCAGACCATGCCAACTATTATTAAAACTGGTTTTGAATTGATAGAAAATGGTTTAATGTTGCAAAAATCATAGAATTTTTTTCACATGTACAAATTTAGCATATAATATATGCCTAGATTCAGAAAAATATGAACTACACGTTTATGAATTAAAATTTGAATTTTGCCAAAGATAATTATTTAAAATATTTAAACTCTAATATAGGGTATTTAAATTATAGTAATTATTCTGTAAATCCAAAATTTTCAAATAATACCATTCTGAAATACTTGTCACTATTACTATAGTATACCACCGTTATTTTTTCATATTTGGACATTTTAACTTGAGCAATATTACCGATTTTTCATTTATCCATTATAGGCATAACTTTAATTCTAAAAATGGTTTTGGAATGATTCTTTTTGCAAAATGCTCATATTTTAGTCCTCTCTACAATAGGATTATAGAGTAAAATTATTTTGTTGGTTTACAAAAATGTTATTTAAATATGAAACCTTACCTCTTTCAAATGCTATTTTGAACTTTATAAAATTGAAGGAGATGGTTTTAAAATGAAACCTTTATGCAAAATGTTCATAAATGATTTATTTGTACAATAGGGATAAACGAAACTACTTTACAAACATATCTACAACATAGTAGATGCATGTGATCTAGTGCTACTATAAGCACTATGTAGTGAAAAGTAACCATATGAAAGTAAATATTTGAAATCTAATACTAATAAGATACTAGGTGCACAAGTCTTGGTTTAATAAAACATTTGCAAACTAATCCAAACCTTCTAGCATGCTTTGCTTAATTCCTTGTATTTCCTTGATTGGTGTGTCTGTTTGGTTTATTTATTCGTGGTAATATTTGTGAATCGTGTAGATTGACCAAAGAGTAACCGTTGTCTTGTGAAGAGAGTGATTCCGACAACTTCAATAAGAGGCAAGTTCATTACATCAATGTCCCAATATTTTTCCTATGCACTTAGTGTTTTCTTAGTATGCATGTGTAGTCTTATATAGTATTATGCTATGCAGTGCAACCCAGATAGGTTAGCCACATGTATCCCTAACTGTTGAGTAGAAGACAACATAGGATTTTAATGCTTAACCCTATAGTAGTTCTTTGAATGGTTTCACAATAAGTTTGTGATACTAAAAGTGTCTTTTTCAAAGGTTGAAACTTTACTTCATGAACTACCTAGCTATTGGACTTGATATTTTATGGTAGGGTGCCAATCAGGAGTCAGCCCTTTCAACGGCTCACTCTTGTCTTATGTGCACATGCGTAAAACCACCCGTGCTTAAAGAGATTGGAGGCGCCCAGTGTTTTAGAAGCTTCCCTGTACAACCACATGCCACATGGCTCCGTCCTAACTAAGTACGTTGGTGAAACCCGACCCGACATGACCAACATATGTAGATGGTGTAGGTTGTATGGGTCCGTCTGGGATCGAGTGACTACTTCTGAAAGGTCTTGTCTTAGTCTTCTCTCGGTTGTGCCACATATGGTGGTATGTATGCGGGGGTTGATTTGGTCTTGTGGGAAATTGTACAAACCTCTCGAGAGTGTCAAATCTAAGTACTTAGCCATATCCCTGGTTACATACAATTATGAGCAATTTGACTCTAAAGCTAACCGAGAATCTCACCATTCCAATTTCTATAATTAAAATTTTGATGGGTGTACAAGGGTAGGAGGGTTCACTGGTTTCTATCGGTGGTACCCAGGTTCACTGCTTTCAACCAGTGGTACCGCTTAATTAGAGAAAACTATGTTTATCAAATGATAGGATAAAGCCATTGCTTTATGCAAAATTCAGCCAAACCGCACCAAGCCAAAAAGCATGTACAATATAGGATGTGATTTGTGCCCACCATAAATAGTGAACTTGCCAATACATTCAAATTATTGACCATTTGTGGCTGCAATCTTTTATGTTGCAGGTTGCCCTGAAGATGAGTGAGGTATGATGTTAGGGTTATGAATCTATACTCAGCATGTGTTCGCCTATAAATCTTTATGGATCTCTTATAGTTATATTCTTCTGCTATTGATCATTGTTTATGAGGTGCTAGCCCTTATGCTATTCAACTTGTATGTGATTATGCAAAGTTCTAGATCATTCGATGTAATAGAAATATGACCTTTGTTTCGTGATATTACATGTTGAACTGTGTTTTCTAGCGAGTTGATCCAGGGACTAGCACTAAAGAGCATAGAGAATTGGACCCCTACCGAGTCGAGTCGCTTCAGATGGTATCATAGCATTGTGTTTACTGTAGGTTCGTAACCCCGGATTAGAAACTAGGAAGGACTCTAGGTAAATGAAAATATTTTGTTCATTCAAAATCTTGTATTTTTTCACTTTGGTTGCTTTTAATATAGAAAAACTTGTCATGCTACTCCTTCTGAGGAATGGATTGCAAACACAACATGGAAAGGAACTCAATAAAGTTCTAACAACCCGTGAAAACTGATGGTCATAGTTTTTCTATATTAAAGGCAACCTTTGATGAGAAACCTGTTTCAAAACCAAAAAAGGAACCTGGATGTTTGATCCACGATTACAACCAACTATAGAACTTGCTAAGTAGGCTCGTACTCAAAATATCTTCTTAATCCTTGCTACACTATAAGAATATTGAGATAGAGGAGAATAGTATAAACACTAACGACAAAGATGTCTATAATGAGGAGCCGGATCTTTCTGGAGACATTGAAGGAGTAGACTATGGTATAGAATATGGAGCAGAACTTGAAGTCATGGAAACATAAGAGTAGTTGTTAGGATAGAATAGATGAGCCCAACAACATAGATTTACCTAGAATAGGTTGTTGAGCTCCATTTTCATTTCATCTGGTGATGCCATTGCAACTCAAATTAGTTAGTTTGAACTTCAACATTCAAAGAAGTCCTCAATGGGCTGATTAGGATTTCTAAACCTTTGTAATTTTGTTTAAACATTATGAACATGTAAAAGTTGCGGACCCGCAATGTTTCTGTTGTACCACTCTGAGGGATGTGATATTTGCATAATGGTACTTCATGAATATTATGTCAACGACTTGCACACTACAACCTGTAGTGGTGTGCTAGGTCACCACAAGGAGACAATGCATCATTTTTTCCTTTAGGGTATAGCTGCTGAGTATATTAGGGGTGTGGTGAGCAATCCGATTGGTGCAAGGAACCATGCCCAAGTCTAGGGATGTAGAAGTGGGAAGTGGGTAAGTCATAACTAAGATTTGTGACTTATACCACTTAATACAGAGTTGATATAGAGATGTCAAAGTGAGAACCCACTTGTCTCACTTATCCCGATTCTTCATCGTTACTAGGTGTTTTACTCAGTACTTCTAGTGGATTCTCCATTTTCTATAGGCAAGCAGAAGTGTCCACATTGGTAGAGAGTTACTGCAATATGTTTGGCAATCTAGAAACATCATAACTTAGCTTGTTTTGAAGTAATGTTGATATTTTTTTCTTCTAAAAGGGGAACAAAGTCCTAGCCTCAGCATCGCGAGATGCATATATAGGCTTTTTTCATAAAGCAAAATCTAGTAGCTGAACATGTTTGAATCCAAAAAGAAACCAGGTGACATATGCCACACGAGTAACTCCACCATACAACCGCTAAATCTATTGAAAAGGACGTTAACAACAACAAAAAATATAACTCCTAATCTAAGCCTTCAAGAAGAAAAACGTTGTGCATGCACCGATCGTGAAGAATCCAACCATAGGTCGAACTTAGGATTTTCATCCCCAAAGTCAAGCTTCGATCCACCATGTTCAGCAAGGACACGACATGGACGTGCCTCAACATATCCTGATCAAAGAGCATGTGTTTCCACGAGAGTGAGCATACTCGTCGATGTAGCCGCATATACCATCATCCCTTGTCTAGATCTCAAGAAGTGGAAAACAAGATACCTCTAGAGGAGATGTTGAAAAACAAAAACATCCCATACCACCTCGCCTCCTATCGCCGTCACACTTCCTTCGATCTAGTAGCAACATGCATGACTTGATGCCTCCCTAGAAGCCACCATTCATAGAACCTACCGGTAGAAAGCATGACTTGGCCCATCCGTAAGAGTCACCGCATGTAGCACCTGATGCAAGCCAGATCAAACTAGTCTAGAGGTGGAAGGGCATCTTCTCTGCCAACATCGAAAGGCCATCATCAGCTCAAGTCCCATCCACCACGTCATCCACATGACCACAAAGGCCGTCGTCATTGAAGAACCATGAGAGCTTCACCTTTTGGAAAACTCGTGCACCGCTAATGGCAACATGGTGAGGTGATTGCTTCCATACCGCCACAGCTTTACCGACTACCAAATACCACGCTACCATGCAACAACAGCCTCTGGTAGTCACTACCTCCCCACCACAAGCCACTCTACATCCTGCTCTGTGGAATGCTGATAAATCTATAGGTAAATTAAGTTGTTAGGCTTGTATTTTTATAAAATATTGGTCAGATATTCACAACGGTCAAAATGCACCAATGGAAGGGGCGAACAAGTTGATGATGTTGATTCAGCATTTTCCTCTAGGTGTTGAAGTTGGATCAAACACGACGTTTGGTTGTTATGAAGCAGAAAACTTGTTTTGCAGATCATGTTGATTGTTACTTCACCGGCCAACTAAACCATTTATTTTAGCTATGTTACATGGATGCTGGTTTAGAACCCTCTTCTGTTATGTGTTGATTGTGGAACCTGGCTTTCGGGGTTCATATGGAAAACAAAGAAAAAAATTGGGGATTCTATCAGGTAGGATTTTTCCTATGTATGTTGTTTCATTTGTAGCACTAGAAACCATTACATTTTCCTCTAAAGTCTACATTGTAAGTATTTCTTGAGGAAAAATCTATTCATTCCAACTTAAGGAGGGCGAGAAAGGACCAGAAAGGATAGAACGATTAGCGAAGAATAAGAGAACAATGAGGGTAGGGATGAAAATGGAGTAGAAATTTTCCAATTTTTGCGTGCAAAAATAAAAGTGGAATGAAAATATGGAAATGTAAACGGAATTTTGCAAAAAATGAAATTATTTTGGCAGAAATGGAAACGAAACAGTGTTTTTGGTGGAACATATGTAGAAACGAATTTTCCATTTTCAGCTAAAATGGAAGTGAGTTTTAGGATTAATATGCGTGGCCAAATCCAACTGACCCGTTACATGACCTTGTCAAAGCGCAACTTTCAAAGATTTCATTCCAAAACCGGCGACCACATAAACCCTTCATGCATTTGTGGAAGCTTCCACGATTTGACATTTCCCTTATTCCCTTGTAAACCGAGCATCATGCAAGAATTAGGGAACAATTTTGTTGGCTTGCTTGGATGCTTTCGGTTTTTGAATGATTCACAGGTTCTCTTGGTTTTGGATAATATCTGCATTGCTCCGTGTCTGCAATGTTAGACTCATACTAAGTGTCTGAATTACCCTTAATTATGTTTATATCCATGGTCCCATGATCAATGTGCATGGAGAATAATTTCATAGGTATCAAAGTACATCATCCATTACATCACATAATACAACAAATTTGGCAATTAGGTCATAGTCATACAATAGAGCCACGTCGGGCTGAAACTAGAGTTCAATGAAGCGTATATTTAAGACAAGGATGGGTACTATGCCATCACGACTCTTCAAGAAACTCCCACATGCAAGCTAGCCAAGGGAAACACTCATAGTTTGCGGAATCGGCACCATCATCCAGGTACTCTTCTTCGTAGTCTGGTCCTGTTGATATCTAGGGACACATTGCCATGAGTACTTTGAATGTACTCGCAAACCATTCAAATAATTATGTGGAGTATAACAAGGAATGTAAGCAAAGTCTACATAGTGGAGGTTTCTACGGTTGATTTTCAAAGTAAACCATAATATCTCTTGTCGTGGTATTGCTGACGAGTACACCATGGAGGGGGTCCTCACAGAGCGTGTTTAGAGACGTGGGGTAAGGCGGAGAGATTGCGGGTATGAGGTAACACAGCTTACCTAGGTTCAAGTCCCACAACGGTGGTAGAACTCTACTCTTGCTATAAATCACTATAATGGCAATACACCAGATTACAGAGATCGGTTCGCTGTGCGAGGGTGTTATGAATCGTATCTGACCTTGTTCCCTAAAGGGTCCCATTGGTCTGGCTTATAAGGGCACCAGAACCTAGGGCTATAGGAAAGTACCTTGCCGGACAAGATAAAGAGTCCTACGCTAATACTAACTAGTCTTTGCGTCTTGTACTCCAAGGCTTTGAGTATGTCGGTGACTCCTGCGTAGCCTTCCTTTATCCGGCATGGGCCTCCCTTCTGTATCCGTCTAACTGAGCCAACTAGCAGGCCATAGGCCGTGCTACCAACTGCGGGTCACCCGGGTTAGCCAGATTAGAGACGTGCTATGGTGATATCCATTTAGTATATCCCCAACAATAGCCCCCGGAGGACTTTGAGATCTTGCGCTGTCTTGCCCTTCAATATTGAATGCTCCGTCTTGGTGATGCTGGTAATTCGTCAAGCAATATCTCTAAGGTCTCCCAAAGAACCCTGCAATCTTCTCCATCTTCATAATGTAGCCGGAGATTCTTCAAGTCTTTGTTTCCAGAGTCGGATATTTTCCGTCTTTGATGGAATCTTTAGATTTAACCACTCCACTACAACGGTCAGAAGATAACATAGGCTGTAGCCTATGCTACCTCGAAACTCACAGAAGGCAGTGAATTAATCATTAGCTGTTTTTATGTGCGCAAAATCAGAAACGTTAAAGTGGCAAAGACAAGGACATGGCGAAATTATCACGCACGCTCATCTCCACGTCGGCAATGCTTCGTCCATTAGATCTCTCTGCACGAATCTTGATGACGGGTATATATATATTAACCGCGGCTTAGGCTTTTACTTTTACCTGCATTCTTCCCTGCGTCTTTGTCTTCGTCCTCCAGCCGTGCGACCGTTTGAGCTTTTCGATGGAAAACCCTAACTAGAGCTTCCTACCCTCTCCACCTTCCTCCACCTATGCAATGGCCTCCAGCAGCAGCGCTCCTTCAACGGAGGCGACTCCCGAGGCTTCAATGGAGCCATCCCAGGGAGTGACTATCCCACCGGAGGGGTCGTCGTCCCTATCTCCGTCGTGGTGGAAACCACCAACGGTGACCAAAGGAAAGTGGAGCCAGACGCTGCAGAAGAAGAGGGCGATTCCCACAAGGGACTGTGGAGAGGTTCTGATCTCTCCGCCAAAGATTTTCCGAGGGGTATCTTCCCACGACGGAGGGCTTGGTTTGGCGGACGGTGCCAGCCGGCGAGGTGACTCCTTCTCCCCAAGCCGGAGAGAAGGTGTACCTCAAAGCTCAGCTGGTACGTGGCGTAAGCCTGCCAGTCTTCGACTTCTTCCTGGACGTCCTTCGTTACTTCCGGGTACTTCCCCACAATCTCCCAACAACATCCTCGTACTTAGCAACTTCATAGCTTTGTGCGAAGGATAACTAGGAACCAAACCTAGGTTAGATCTGTTTGTTTATTTCTTTACTGTCAAGAGAGAGTCCGTAGAATCCAAGGATGAGTTGCGGATCTGTGGAACTATTAGCTTTAAGATCTGTCCTAGCCGGCGCTTCCCCAACATTGTGGGCCACGAGTCTTGCAAGAACTAGCAGCGCACATATTTTTACAGCCTAGACATTCCACTGCCCAACCACCAAGAAACGTATCTCGACTTTGTTGATGGTGCTGCCGCCTCCCACCTGGAGGTTCCAAGCCTCACTCCCATTTGACAAAAAAGCCAACCGCGCCGTAAGGCAGATCGAATGGCTCGAAAATGGAGGTCTGACCGGCTTGGACCTAGCCATGTGTTGGTTCACTAGGCAGATCCAACCCCTGCAGCACCGTGCTGAGCTAATGTGCACGTACTCCAAGGAAAAAAATATCCCATGCGAATCTCATGGGACAACTTCTTCATTGACTCCAGCAAGCTCTGGCTTAATGACATAGTCAAGGCGAAAGACAGGAAGCCTGGCTTCAAGATCACCTATGACATGTTCGAATACGGCAAGTGCCCAGAGGTAGCTTTTGTTTCCTTTGTTTCTTGTTATATATACTCTAAGGTTTTTTTTGTCTTGAAGTCACCAATCTAACACTCCTTTGTCCTACAGCTAGCAACCTTGGCGGCGGATCAGATGGCCTCCCAGGTCTATGATCCTAAGTTGAAGGATATCCAGGTGGTGTCTGACGATGATGCCTCCAGGGATCATCCGACTCTGGCAACACGAAAGAGGTAGAGCTCCACCTCTGACGCTGCTGCCGAGGGCAAGAAGAAGAAGAAATCAGAGAGTGGAGTCTCTAGAAAATGCACTGCCGCCTTAGAGACGGATAAGAAGAAGTCTACCAGCATCCCTTTAGCTAGATTATCTGATGTCGTGTAAGTACATTGATTCTTCAACTTTAGTTTGTATTGCATCCATTCATTTCATGTGCTTATATTGAGTACGTTTCAGGAAGAAGTCCGGTGTTGGCCTGAAGCAATCCTCCAAAGATGTTGGGGGTCCAAAAATATTTGTGATATGTTTAAGTTGTCCCCTACTGATGCTCCCCCTACTCCGGCTGCCAATCCTCTAACAGGCCCCACCGAGCCTTTGTCCCCCGCTATTCACGAGACCTCTGCCATGGAGACAGATATCAATCCAACAACTGATGTCTCAGGCTCTGCCGGCATGGACATTGCTCCCAGTGGCCAGGCTACACAAGAGAGTACCTCTTCCAAAATGGTTGAAGTTCCGTCTAAGTATGCCATTGAGAAAGGGCAACAAGCAATGGAGGGAGCGGAGGTGACCAAAGAAACGGACGAGGCGGGAGCCTCTTAGCCATCGACTGCCATAGTCACATAGTAGGCGGCCAGGGCGTCATCCATGCCACCGGCTTCGACAACACCTCTGGCTTTGACTCCTCCGACTCAGTGCCTGGATGATCTCATCAAACAGGCATATGCTATACATAATAATGCCCGGACCTTCCACAATTCATGTGCTCATTTGGCCAACAATTTGAAGGTTATTGACATTGTAAGTTTCTGAACTTCACTTCTTTTACTTTGTAATCCCACTGTAGTGCCTGAGCTCTTAGGTGGAAAACCATTATCTTTTGGCCTAAGTGCTCCAGAGAACTAAGTGTAAAACTTGTTAGTCTAGCCCCCGAGTTTCTAGTTTAGAATGAATAGACTAGACACTCTAAGATAAAACACCTATTGATTGAAATTTGATATTGTACCCCCTGAGCATTTAGTTGAAACTGGATAGTTCCGACTAGATGCTCTAGAGAAACTAAACAAATTATCTTCTTTGCGGAATGAGAATAGCCGGAGAAAGGCCGCCAATGAGAAATTTCACAAGCTACAGAAGGATCTGGATCTTGAAAAGGGTAAAATAGCCTTCCTGAAGAAACAGATCAAAAATAGCCAGAGTTTGTTTTCTTTTAGCAGCTCACTACTTTCCTCATGGTTCCACTTCTGCCAACTTCTCATAATGCTTTCCATTTTCCGTCTTACAGAGGCCATTGCCAAATCGAAGAGCATCGTCGAGCAAACCAAGCATATCCAGGAGCTTGACGATGAAAATAAAATTTTAAAGAAAGACCTGGCTGAAGCTGTCAAGGGCCATGAGCAGGCAATGAAGGTGCTACAAGAGTCTGCTGACACCGAGATGCAGTGCCTGAAGAATGAAATTGCGCAGCTCAAGGAACAAAATCAAGCTGCCAAAGAGCAGAATGAACGAAACCTTGAGGTGTACAAGAAAGTTCAGAAGGAGCGGGACATCTTAGTGGAGACCTGCATGCAAGCTGAGACGAGCATCTTTGGTAACTTTCCTCCAACTTTGTCAATTTTTGTAAGATGGATACTTGTATTGTTGTACTCATGATCTTCGTCTCTAACAAAAAGACAACCCCCATTGGTTTTTCCAACATGGGTGAAGGTGCTATGGATCCAAAAGAATGCATGATTCTTGCCGGCAACTTCATCAACACCTCCATCGCCCAGGCCAAGGAGATAGTATAGCCCCTGGGCATCAATATCAAGGCGGTAGAATCAGCGGCCAAGTACTAGGAAATCCTACGCTGAGTCCCCGAGAAACTCAAGGACTGAAAAGCCTCTTACGTCTGGGATGCTGCAAGGATGACCTTATCCTTGGTCAAGGCGCACTACGACAACGCCGACATTGATCTAGTAACCTCCGGCATGCCGAATTTTGATGAGGAACGAAAGGATATTGATAGAGATGCTATTTGGAACTCCCTCGCTGGCTATGACACCAAGGTTAACAAGATGGTCAAGGTAGACGTCTATGTGCCTGCGGAGGAGATGGATGATGACCTAGCATCTTCTAAGTCTAGCCCTGGACCCTCCAAATTTTATGAACTCTCTAGGCCTAGCTCTCCTGTTGCTGATGATGCAGCCACAAAGTCTCCTGTAGCAGAGCCATACAAACATTGTTTATATTAAATGTATCTCTGCAATGTGTTTGCAGAAAAAACTTGTGTGTTTGTAAGGAGGAAAAAACTTGTACTCAAGTTTCCTGCTACTTATCTGTTTCTAGTATGTATATATTTTTTAAAGAAGTGCTGGCTTATACATTATTCCGGTTTGTATGCTTGACCTTTCGTGAGACAGAATACTCACATCACAGAACTATGCTCTCAGGCGATGATGCTTAGTAGCACCATCAAGAACCTAAGAGCAAAATCACCGGCTTTGAGTGCCGAGAAGTCACTACTCTGGAATCCACATAAAAACTTCAGAAAGCCTGTAGACCAGAAAATTTAAGCTAACACCCATAGGAGGAATTTTCACAAGTGAAAATGCAAACTTGCGCATAAAGGGTTTATATGATCTGAAAATGAATAACTAAAAGAGGTAAAAGACTCAGAAATCATGAGTGAACCAAATGCTTTATTTCATGGGAAGTGCTTTGCGTCCCTCGGGGGTTCAAAACTTCTCATCCCCCGGGTCCTCATGCTGACACGTCTGCATTTTGCAACGCTTAATCCCGCTTTTTCTACATAGTAGTAGAAAATGGTTCGCACAAAAATAGAACAAAAATACTATCCCTCGCCAGAGACCTCACCGGAGACCTCGCCGGAGACCTCACCGGAGACACCGTAGCAAACCAATTATACTAATGTAGCAAAACCTATTCACCAGAGATGCTCGCCCGAGACCTCGCTCGAGACACCGTAGCAAAAAAATATGCTAATGTAGCAAAACTAGAGAATAATTGTAGAAAATAATTGATATTAGTGTAGGAAAAAAGTCGAGTTCGCCGGAGCATTGTCGGGACACCAACCGGAATTTGTAGAGAGAATTTATAAAAAAAACATGGTAGCATTTGGAGAAAATCAATGTAGCAAAAACGAAACGAGTACATAGCAAATTATAAAAGACTATGTAGCAAAATCAGCTTCCCCCGTTTCACCCCAAAAAGATAGCGAAAGCCGCTGTTGTCGATAGGAATATCGTCAACCCAATGTAGCATTATCGATCACCATATGTAGCAACTCTAGACACCGTAGATAGCAAAACCTGTAGCCAGACGCCTCGGGGGCGCAACGCAGCCCTCCATCGGTAGCAACTCTGACTGCCATGGGTAGCACAACCAGCTTCCGCGGGGTGCAACACCGGTGCGACTATGAGCAAGGCCGCCGTTCTCTCGCAGGAGCGTGGGAGGCGCAAATACCCCCGACCTTGTCATGGCTGCGGCCCGGGGAGGTTGATGACGACTGCGACCTGGCCCATACGAGTTCCGGCAAGCTTCCTGCACGGGGCCGCCCACCATCAGCACGAGCGGAAGCGCCTCCACAGCGAGTGGCCAGCAGCAGCGACGGCTCCCTCATCGACCCCTATACATCACGCGGCCATGGACGGGAGAGAAGGCATGCGGGCATGGGTGGCGAGGAAGACGAGGGCCTCGAGCTCCTAGCAGTGAGGCATGGTGGCCGACGAGATGCGAGAGGAGCCGGAGCTCGGCGGCGGCAGCAGGTACCAGAGCTCTCGGCAACACGAATTGGAGGAACGGGGAGCGAGGCAGTGTCGGGGGCTTTATCCTGGACGGTGGGAGGAGAAGAGGTGCTGGACTCGGCGACAGCACACGGTGGCTGCAGGAATAGGAGGCGGCGGCGCCTAGGAGAAATGGAGGTCTGAGGTAGAGGCAATTGTGGGGAGGGATAAGGAGCCTTCGTGGGTGGGCCTCCACACGTGGGTCAACCCAGGGGATCGGTAAGTTCGATCCCCCAGAGGATATGCATCGTTTTCCTTATTTCATTGATCACATAAAAATCTTATTACATAATAGAAAATATGCTAAGTGTAAAAGGGACGTAGCTGTGCTATGTTTCATGGTTGATCTGTCTCCGGGTAATCATCAGCGGAGTCACGTTGCTTGCGCTTGTGATTTTTTGGCCTCTCTTTCAACTCGCGGATATCGACGAGGTAATAGGAACCATTGAGAAATGCTTTGCTTATGACGAATGGTCTTTCCCAAGGCGGGGATAGTTTGTGATTTCTCCTGCTTGAGTCTAAGCACTAGATCCCCCTCTTTAAATGAGCAATGCCTAACGCGGCGACTATGGTAGCCACGTAGCTTCTGATGGTAGATGGCAGATCTCTGGCATGCCAGCACATGCTCTTCCTCAAGTAGGTCCACAGACAGGCGTCTGGATTCTTTAGCATCATCCTCTTTGTAAGCGGTGACTCTTGGTGCATCGTAGAGGATGTTGGATGGTAGGACAACTTCTGCTCCATAAACCATGAAGAAAGGGGCCAAGCCGGTGGATCTGTTGGGTGTTGTTCTTAAACTGCACAATACAGATGGTAATTCACCCGCCTAGGCTTCAGCTGCTCTATGTAGCTGTGCCTCTACGCATGGCTTGATTCCATGCAGAATAAGTCCATTGGCCCGGATGTGCCATAGACGCTAGGTCAAGGAAGATGCCTTTTTCATGACTTTACTCCTCAACTTCTCCGAGAGACAAATTTCTGCCATTATCGGTGATGATGTTGTGTGGGAGACCAAATCTCACCACTAGAGCCCGGACAAATTATAGGGTTGTTGCCCCATCGAGCTTTCTAATGGGTTTAGCTTCAATCCAATTTGTGAAGTTATCCACTACTACTAGTAGGTGTGTAAATCCACAAGGTGTTATTTTCAAAGGTCCAACCATATCAAGCCCCCAAACTATAAACAACCAAGTTATTGGTATGGTTTGCAGTTCTTTAGTGGAACATTTGGTTGTCTTGCATAAAACTGACACCCAAGACATGTTTGCACCAACTTGTCGGTGTCCTCCTTGGTAGTTAACCAGTAGAATCCTTGTCGGAAGGCCTTGGCCACCAATGACCGGGCAGCGGCGTGATGCCCGCAATCTCCAAGATGTATTTCTCTAAGGATGTCAATACCTTGCTGCTGGGAGAAGCATCATAGGAAAACTCATGTGGTACTTCTTTTGTATAGCTGGCCATCAATGATGACGTAGCCTTTTGCTCTACGTACTATTTGCCGGCTTTCGACTTTGTCAGCGGGCAAAGTTCCTTCTCGTAGATAGTCCATGAACGGTTTCGTCCAATCTGGAGAGGTCACTGTTACTGAATTTACAAATGAGTCCACTCTATCTGGGTTGTCGGGGTCCGCTCCCTTCATGGATGGTGTCCGTAAATGCTCCAACAAAATGCCTGGAAGAATCGGTCGGCGAGCTGATCCAAGCTTTGACAGCAGATATGCCGCCTCATTCTCCTCCCTTTTGATGTACTTGACTTTGTAGTCGTCGAGGCACTTGGCTATTTCGTCTACTTCGTCTCGATATGACACCATCATAGGGTTTCGCATGTTCCAGGTGCTAGCCACTTGCTGGGCAACCAAGTCGGAATCTCCATAGCAAACTATGCGATTGATGCCAATATCCTTGGCTACCCGAAGTCCGTGAATGAGGGCCTCATATTCTGCCATGTTGTTGGTAGTGTTGAAGTGGATCTGCAAGAAGTATTATAACTTCTCCCCTGTTGGTGATTGTAGTAATACACCAGCCCCCGAGCCATTGAGTAGGTTTGATCCGTCAAAGTGCATTACCCAATATTCTGGCTCTGGTACAGGGGTGTCTTCTGGCACTTCTGTCCAATCCACAATAAAATCCACCAATGCTTGAGATTTGATAGCGTTGCGTCTCTTGTAGGTGACTACAAAGGCGGCAAGTTCAATGCCCCACTTTGCCACTCTCCCTGTAGCGTCACTGTTGTTGATGATGTCGGACAGTGGAGCTTTGCTCACTACTGTGATAGGGTGCTCCTGGAAGTAATGCCTTAGCCTCCATGAAGCAAGGAAAAGTCCATAAGCTATCTTCTGGTAGTGCGGGTAATGCTGCTTGGATTCCATCAAGACCTCGCTTACATAGTAAATTGGTCACTGAACTCTGTATTCGTGCGTTGGTTCCTTGCTCTCTACCACTATAACGATGCTGATGACTCGGTTGGTAGCCGCCATGTAGACTAACATAGGCTCCCTTGATATCGGTGATGCAAGTATTGGTGTGGAGGAGATTATTCTCTTCAACTCCTAAAGTGTTGTATCTACTTTGTCCGTCCATATAAATTTGTCTGCCTTCTTTAGCAACTTGTAGAGTGGCATGGCGTTCTCTCCAAGTCGGCTGATGAACCGGCTTACCGCTGCGGTGCAGCCTATGAGCCTCTATGTCATCAAGCATGTCGGGCATTTAATGTCGAGGATGGCCTTGATTTTCTCCGGGTTGACCTCAATTCCGTGGTGCGAAATGATGAATCCAATTTATCGGATGGTACCCCGAAGACGAGGATCATGTTGTACTTCCGAAGATTGTCGAAGGTTTCCTGCAAGTCGGCGATAAGGTCATTTGATTTCTTTGACATTACCGTGATGTTGTCCATGTAAGCGTGTACGTTGCGACCTATCTGGTCATGTAGGTAGCGCTACATCATCCCTTGGTAAGTAGCACCAGTGTTTTTCAGCCCAAAGGGCATCGTAACGTAACAGTATGTGCCATAAGGTGTGCTGAACGAAGTGGCCATTTGGTCTGACTTTCGCATCTGGATTTGGTGGTAACCTGAGTAAGCATCGAGAAAACATAGAAGTTCTGAGCCATCCGTCAAGTCAATGACTTGGTCAATGCGAGGCAAAGCAAACAGATCCTTCAGCCATGCTTTGTTCAAGCCGGTGTAATCAATGCACATTCTTAATTCTTTGGTTCCCTTTTTGGGGACAAGTACATGATTTTCCACCCATCTGGTGTGAATAACTTCTCGGATAAATCTATCCTTAAGTAACCTAGCTATTTGTTTTCCTATAGCCTATCGTCTTTTGTCACCAAAATGTCGTAGAGGTTGTTTCATCGGTTTGGCATTATGATCAATATTCAAGCTATGCTCGGAAAGTTCCCTAGGTACACCTTTCATGTCGGAAGGTTACCAGGCAAAGATGTCCCTATTCTCAC
This sequence comes from Avena eriantha, assembly GCA_910589775.1. Taxonomy (NCBI): domain Eukaryota; kingdom Viridiplantae; phylum Streptophyta; class Magnoliopsida; order Poales; family Poaceae; genus Avena; species Avena eriantha. The sequence continues at coordinate 215,399,058 of OU342744.1, read as the reverse complement.
GGAGGAACTCGACGAGCACGCTTTCCTATTTGGGATCTAGGTCCGTGCCAATGGCGGTGGTCTTGGAGGAATCTCCTTCAACAAGATCCACCTACTTGGTCTTGATGGCGGCCTTGAATGCGGGTTCAGCAGCAGGGATTTGCTTCTTCGAAGCCAGCATCTTTGAGACATCGACCTGGCTCTGGATCTCCTTGAACTCCTCACCGTAGAGGACCGCTTCGGTGAAGGCGGCTTTTGCTGAGCTTGCACTCTCGTGTCTTGGTGAAGCTTCCGTCAACGGTGATGATGTCGTTTGGTCCGAGTATCTTGGGTTTGTTGTATACAAAGCATGGCCTGGCGAGGAAGGAGTGGAAGATGTCGTGTCCAAAGATGACGTGGTACACGCTCTTGAAGGGCACCACTTCAAAGGTCATACGCTCTTGGCAGTAATTGTTGACATCACCAAAGGCGACCGGAAGGGTGATGCAGCCAAGTGAGTTTGCTTGCCGGCCAGGAATGATGCCATGGAACATGGTGTTGCTCTTCCTTAGCTGGGTCTCCACCAAGTTAATCTTGTGCTGTGTATCCAGGTACATAATGTTGATGTTGCTTCCAGTGTCCACGAGGCACTTGGTGAACTCTATGCCGTCAATCAAAGGGCTGATGACCATGGCATACTGGTTCTCTGTTGGGATAAGAGCTGGATGATCGTTCCTATCCCAAGTGATTGGAATCTCCGACCACCTAACGTACTAGGGAACTGGAGGAAGGGTAGCCATCAGTATCCTCAGAGAGATTTTCTGGGCCCAGATAGTGGGAGCGACAAGGAAAGGGTGGTAGACTGGGGCCTTCTTCTCGAAGGTTTTTTCCCTTTGCCATCCCCCTTGTCAATGGACTTGGGTTCCATGTTTCCATCCATGTCACTTGAATCCTTGGACTCCTCCTCCTCCTTCTTCCCTTTGCCCTTTCCTCGGGGTCTGTTCTTCTAACTTTGCTTATAGCCGGACTCGGGGTCCTCCTTGAGATCGTTGACGAACTTGCATTGGCGGTTGGTGTGGATGGCCTTGCCATTTGTGTCGAGGTGGACAAAACATGGCATATCGCGGTACTCTTCGTATGTTTGGGGAATGTGGGGTGCTGAGGGTGTAGATTCACTCCTCTACTAACCATGGCTAGCTTCCCAGCCATGACCATGCTGTCTACCTCCACCTCTGCCAGCAAACATTGTGGCGACCATGTCGGCTGTTTGCTTCTCTTCAGGCGGAGTCTTCAGCTTGTTGTTATTGTTTTTACTGGCCTGGGTAGGGATTTCTATTGCCGGCAACGAACCGCCCGTGTCATCATTAGTAGCAGCGAATTCGCTAGCCATTCCAATCATTGCGTTGAGGTTGATCTTGTTGTTGTCTTGCTTGCGCTTCAATGTATGCTAGAGCAAAGTCCCCTTCTCTAGACTGTCGATGAAGGCGGCCATAGTGGTTTGTTCGTGCACCCCGCGCATGAATTTTTCATATCCAACTAGCGGGAAAGGTAAGCACGAGAGGATTCATCCTTTTCTTGTATGCACCGCTATAGGTCTCCGACAGTACAGGGACGTTTGTACATACCCTCGAAGTTCTTGGTGAACGCTTCATGCATGTCCAACCAATTGCAGATTGATTTCTTCGGCAAGTCATTAATCGATTGTCGGCGGTTCCGGTAAGCATAAGTGGGAGGTATTTGATAGCAACCTTAGGGTTTCCCCTAGCAATGTGAATCGCTTCGCTGTCCTGCAACCATGTAACTAGCATGGCAGTCCATCATAAGGCTTGATGGTCATGTCAATCCGGAGGCCCGTGGGATAAGTTGTCGCCCGTATCACTGGTCCAAAACAATGTGGCCGAAGGTATGGGAGGTCTTGTGCTTCTTGGATCTTGTCCAATCGTGAACGTGCGTCGTACGGCTCCGGTTGCTTCCCTTTTCCATCATGGGGGGAGAGTTGTGGTGTGATCTTTTAGATCCGCCATTTCCTCCGCCATGATGGCTGCTGGGTAGCGACGGTGGTGGTGGCGGGGGTGGGTTAGCCTTCTTGCTTCTCCCTCCATGCGACTCCTCACGCCTGTCATGATTGCTTGTCGGACGTGGTGCTTCCTTGTAGGATCTGCTCCTGTGTTCTTCATTGCCACTGCGCTCTCCGGCATGCCGGGGCTGCTCCCCTGGTCGCGTATGACGATACCGACATGGGGACACCTAGGAGGTGCCATGCTTGTACGGTGGCGCGACTGTTGCTCCTCGTCACACTGGGATGGTGGGGGTGGCGGCGATCTACGTGGGTGAGCCTTGTCTCCATGGTTGGAGGATATGGGTATGGCATCAGCCCAGTTATGCACATCCCTCCATCTTCGCTCCGTGGAGCCTGTGTGGGACCCTTCTTCGCAGGGAGATTCTGGCCTTTGGCGTCTATTTATGGTTGACTGGCAAGGCTCCGGATTGGACTCAAGCCTTTGAGAGGTGGCCTTCTCCTGTTGCTTGCAATCCTTGGCTACGAGGTCGTAGACCTGAGCCATCACCTCTGGCGACATGTCCTGTTCAAGGAGGGTCTTGGCGACGACAATGTTGAGGACGGGAGTTGGCATTTGTTGCCTTCCCTATGAATCAATGTATGGGGTGGCTTTTGCCGGTTTGGATCCCTCATATCACAGCCTGCGCCCAACATCGGGGTCTTCAACGACATGAGCCGGTGCCTTCTTTGCTTTGTGCTTTAACAACAACTTCTTGTACTCGGCCTCCATTACTCTTGCCGCCTTGATGGAGTGCTACGCCCTTGCCATGTCCTTGTCTAGCTGAGCGCTCTATTCTGCAATGCACTTGGCCTCCCCGAGGATTTCTACACGGTTCTCATAAAGCTCCATAACGCTCCAGATATGGGCGACAGTAACGGGCTTGACAAGGCGTGCATCGTATATTGCCTTGTTGGCGGGAGTAACCAATGGGTTGCCAGCTGCAGATGTTGACGGTGGAGGTGGCGGAAAATTTGTTTGCTTGGTAGTACTAGGGCCTGTGGTAAGTTCCTGCACCTGCTCCAGGGGATAGCCGGAGGGGGAATAGCGGCTTTCTTTGCCGTTGCTGCTCTAGTAACCGCGGGTGTGGGCGGAGCTTGCTCAGGTTCCGGTTCCTGTCCGTCTTCTTCCATCACGCTCCTGATGGCGACTAGACCCTGGTGGGAAGTTTTGGTTTTCTCGGCGTGCTCTTCCTTCTCAATCTCCTACTTGATCTCCCTCATAACAACATCATATTCCTCTGACTTAGCGTCCAAGCCTCCACCATCCATATTGATGTCGGCGTATAGTGCGTCGAGGACTGAGTTGGAGTTGCCTTCAGTGTTGTTGAGAGTGGATGTGGAGGGTGATGGAGGCATGCCGTTGTTGTTACTTCATATGGCTTTGGGCCCAGGCATAGCCTGAGGGTTCTCCTCGGCGTCCATGTAGTCATTCACGATTGCGACCATCTCTCCAAGGGTGAGAGGGCCAGCGGCCTGCCGCCTTCGGAGGGTATGTGATAGCTGTGCGATTTGACACATTTTAGATAGTTTTTATTGATGGTTTTCTCCTGGATTTGATCGTTTTCTAGCTTTACCTAACGCTAATAGTTTGGAAGCAAAGAAAACTTGGTTTTCAATGTGTGTTTCAGGTTCTGAACGTCAACAGAAGGTTTTAACAAGAGAAACACAATATTCAGGCGAAAATAAGCAAGTCTCTTTTTGGAAGCAATCGAGGGAGGCATATAGAAGCTTTAACGAGCAACTATATGGCAGGAATTTTTTCTGGCCATATAGTTCCTCCCGTATAGATGCCTGATACGTTGCAAACGTATCTATAATTTTTGATGTTCATGCTTGTTTTATATCTACTTTCTTATGTTTTGTCCACACTTTGGAATACTTTTACAGATTTCCTGGAACTAACCTATTAACAAGATGCCACAGTGCCAGGTGCCCATTTTTTGCTGTTTTTGGTTCCAGAAAAGTCAAAAAATGAATATTCTCGGAATTGGACGGGACAAAAGCCAAAGTCGATATTTTACCGGAAGACTCACGGAGCCAGAAGACGAGACGGAGGAGGGCCAGGGCCTAGCCACACCATATGGTGGTGCGAGTCACCCTGGCAGCGCCACCAGGTGGTGTGGGCCCCTGGCACTCCACCGACCTTGCCCCTTCACCTATAAGAAGCCTCTGATGCAGAAACCCTAAGAAATCCAGCCTCCAGCCACGAAAAGTTCCACAACGCCGCCGCCACCGAAGGGGAGATTCAGGGGACAGAAAGTCTCTATTTCAGCACCCTACCGGGACGAGGCAGTGCCCCTGGAGCCATCTCCATCGATCCCCACCACCATCTCCATCGCCGTTGTTGATTCCCATGATGAGGAGGGAGTAGTTATTCCTCGAGGCTAAGGGCTCTATCGGTAGCTATGTGTTCATCTCTCTCTCTATGCATGATCTTATTGAGATCATGAGCCTGTAATCTATAGATCTACCTTGCTACTCAAGTGCTTTAATAGATCTCTGCTCTCCCCACGTGTGTGAAAGTGACAACGTGCATACCGTGGTGGCACTCAGGCTAGAGTTTATAATAATTATCATGAGTATATTTTGAGTTGGTTGTCTCTATGAAATTGTGGTGTTTGTTGGAACCATCTAGTGCTCAAGGTGATAGTGTGGGGTTATCTAGATGGGGAAAGCGAACTTTGAGGTGTGCTGTTATAGCCCTACCATGGATTAGAGTGTCCAACCAGAGAGTAGTTCAAAGTAGTATCATGGATAGAAGATATTTATATGAGAGTGTTCACTAGTGAAAGTATGATCACTAGGCCTTGTTTCTAAGAATTGAAACACCGTTTGCAACTAGATCTGTTACATGTTTGCTTGTTGCCATCTTTATTTCAGTTTGCCTTTAGTCTCTTCCACGCCATCAAAGCTATTTTCTGGCATCGTTACCACTTATAATTATCCATACCACTTGTATTTCACCATCTCTTCGCCGAACTAGTGCACCTATACACCTGACAAGTGTATTGAGTGTGTTGGGGACACAAGAGACTTCTTGTATCTTGATTGCAGGGTTGCTTGAGAGGGATTCCTTTGACCACTTCCTCCCTGAGTTCGATAAACCTTGGGTAATCCACTTAAGGGAAAACTTGCTGCTGTTCTACAAACCTCTGCACTTGGAGGCCCAACAACTGTCTACAAGAATAGAAGTGCGTAGACATCAATGCCGCCGCCTCCGTCTTGTCAAAAGGGACAACTTTCATGAAGAGGCCAGACGCTAAATCATAACTTAGCAGCCGCCATCCCATCCAGAAAGGAGAAAGAAGAGATCCGGAGAAGGAGGAGAAGACATTCTTAATCTCGCTCCACGATCTTCTGCCTCCTAGCCATCACACCCTCATAGCCATTACTTGTACTTGAGAGAGAGATCTTCACCTTGCAAGATTAGGGTTTGAGATTGTTTCTTCCTATTTTGAATTGTGTTGGATTACTTTTGAATTCTTATTGTGGATCTCCATGGTAATATTGAGAAGAACCCCCTTTATTTAATTATATCGATGATGCTTTCTTCTCTCTTGTGTGAGTAAGTTTTGCGTGGGAGATGTAAGGGATTGGTGAGATGTGATGTGCCTCCATATATTTTCCATTAGTTTGTGATTGATTTTAATTACTATATTATGTGTGCTTGACTATCTATGGGATGCCTAATGCTTGTTGTCCAATTAATGGCCCAGATGACATGATGCTTTGTTCTACATAGATAGGATCTTCTTCGCTAGCAGACCAGCGACCCCCCGAGTGACACGCGGATATCAATGGAAAACTAGTTGACTCGAGGATAATGAGAAACCACTATCCTTATAGCATTATTCCGATCCAAGGAGCTTATCTGCTAAGCAACCTGAAGGATCTTAACTATCTAGTGACTGACCATGGTTTTGGTAATAGGCTAGTAGGATTATTGAAGTTGGGATGAAATCTACCAAGAGGAGTTCCGGCTAATTATGGGTTGCTCTCCTACACATATATTTATAAGATTATAATTGTTACATTTATCATTCGTCCACCTGGCACAGTCACTATCACCGTGAACTGAATCTCCCCGCGCCTTCTTTGTCATCTGCAGAAAACCACAAACAATTGAATCGTTCTTTACTTTTATGCTTTTTATCCTGAAGTTTACATTTTAGTTTTATTTAAATACATCCATTTTAATCCAAATTTCATTCTTACTTCCAAACTTGCAGTCAATTCACTCGAAGACATGTGACAACTTTGAGTGTGACAGGGGCTTCAGTCATAAACACTTACCTTTGGGCTCCCTGTGGGATCGATATCTATACTTCGAAACTATCTATAAACAATTTGTGCACTTGTAGACATCAAGCTATTTTCTGGCGCCGCTACCGGGGAGCTAAACGCTAAGTGTTTGTCTCTTGAAATTTCAGGTGTTACTACTACAAAATGGTCTCCTTAGGAGACAAAGGGTCTACACGCTCTGGTAGGACCTATTTACCAGATTATTTTGAGCACATCCCTATTCAAAGGCGCGAAGAAATTATTGATTTTTTTAAGATCAGACAAGGTTGAAGTTGAAAACCTGAGTGATTTTATGGAAATCATGTCCATTTACAGGACAACTCCCTAGAAACCTAAGAAAACTCTCAGAGAATACAGTGCTCCAAACTCTACTTTCCTTAAACAACCAATAGAATTTGCTAACCCTAGAGTTAGAGAATATCGATTTGATGGTGGAATTATTAAAATTTTGCAGGAAAAAGCTTTCAGTGGAAGGGAAGATTAATGACCCACAAGTATAGGGGGTGTATTTGATGACCCACAAGTATAGGGGGTGTATCGCAGTATTTTCGATAAGTAAGAGTGTCGAACCCAATGAGGAGCTGAAGGTGCTGGATAGTGGTATGGATCAGGAATTCTCTGCAAATACTTAACAAATAGTTTTTTAGGGTTTTTTGATAAAGCAAGTAAACAAAGTACGAGTAAATAAAATACAGTAGGAATAAGTGCAGCAAGTGGCCCAATCCTTTATTCAGCAAAGGACAAGCCGGTTGTATTACTTAAGATGACCAAACGTTCTCGAAGACACATGGGAAGACTGTCAAGTGCTTTCGCTTCCTATAGTTGATTAATCTTCTTTAGCCTGCTAAGTGTTGTGTGGGTGAACCTGTGCTAATGTACCGACCATCCTAGGACTAATACATACTTGTGATTATACCCCTTTCAAACATCCGTAAGTACAAGAAAGTAATTAAGGTAGAAACCTAACCACAGCTTTAAACTCTAAGACCCTTACGTCCCTTGTGCAATGGTTTCCTAACGGGGGTTCAGGTTTCTGTCACTCCGGTAACCCCTACGATTAGTATCCAAATACACAATGCATTCCCCTAGGCCCATATAGGTGAAGTGTCATGTAGTCGACGTTCACATGACACCACTAGAAGAAGTACACCACAACTTAAATATCAAACTATTGAATCTCTCTCAACACAACTCCACTATTAACAACATGACTTCTCCCATGTCCTCAAGAACAAAACGAACTACTGACAAGACATCATATGGATCATGATCAGAGATGGAATAATGATGTATAAGAATCTAAACATAAACAATAATTCAATGGTTCACTCAATAGCATCAACTACAAAGAGTAATCAACACCGGGAAAGTTTCCCCTATGAACTATGCAAGATTCAACCCAATTGTTACAGCAATATGGAGATGGTGATGATGGTACTGATGGTGATGATGGTGGTAATGATGACGATCCCGATGAAGTCCAGCTTGATGGTGGTGTTGATGGCGACGATCTCCCCTCACCAGGAAGGAATTCCCCCGGCAGAAATCTGTCTGTCGGAGAGATCTTTCTCTCTCGGTGTTTTCCGCCCCGTAGAGGCGGCGGAATCTTTCTGTGGTCGCTCCCCGAGTCTTAGGGTTTCGGGGGGATAATATACGCCAGAGGGGAGTGCCAGGGGTGGACCAGGGCGGCCACACCACCTGGTGGCGCGGCCTAGGCTGGCCCGCACCAGGGGGTGGTGTGGGCCCCCTATGGCCCATCTCCAGCCCCCCCTTCTGGCTTCCTTCGTCTTCTGGAAAAATACGATTTTCCGTATATTTTCCCGGATTTTCCGATCTTCGCGAATTTTGCCTCCAAACAACATCTTTTCCATCAGAATCCTGACTGTAGTGGTCCATGCTCCAAAAGTCATCAACCATGCAAAAACAGATGAAATAACATAAGTATCACCTCTTAATAATAAATATATCAATGAATAACAGTGAATTATGACATAGAATAGTGATGCAAAATGGACGTATCAACTCCCCCAAGGTTAGACTTCGCTTGTCCCCAAGCGAAACTGAGCTCAATAAACATGGCCTCAGGTTTATGGAGTGAAGAGTCGATAAAAGAATAAGGACAAGAAGCATCACATTCATCAAATACATAGATCATAACAGAAGACAGCTCACTATTATATAACTTAACTTGCAATAAGTAAAGGAAACACAATAAAGATACATAAAGTGAATAGTACTTGGTAATGGCAAACTTAGCTCTTGGTCGAAGAATAGTTGATAATTTGCTGGAGTTCACAAATAACTGGGTTTTCAATGATAGCTTTCAAAGTAGTAAACATCAAGATAAGAGCAATGTGCAAAACAAGGAACATAAGAAACATGATTAAATAAATCATCATATGAATGAATGAAACACAACAACTCAAAATACTTGCTGAGATAGAAAGGAATAGGTTTACTCACTCAACTAAAAAGTAAAAGAAAGGCCCTTCGCAGAGGGAAGCAGGGATTGCAAGTTTCATAAAGAGCTCCCAAAAATTATGATACTTACTAGCTTTCAGCTCTCATTGCCCCTATCATAGGCATCTTTTGGTGATTAAGGTTAAAGTGACACAACTAAGAGGATATGATTGACAAGTTATAAATTGAAGTCTCATGCCCCTTACTTATGTGTACCGAACCTCATGCTACTCAACTTCAGTCACGAGTAAGCTCTTGTCATTGTAAATACATGTGTATCATTGAGAACCGCCAACGGGGTACCCCTTGCACATGACACAGGAGCTATCCCATAATCAAAATGACAAGGCAAGCAGACGGTGAGCATCTCAGTGATCTTTTTTTTGCTATTTGCATAGGTTTTTATTGAGGATGCTTCATAGAATGCTCACTATAGTTATGCTACAAGTTTCCACCATGATTAGGCATGGCTTAGGCTAGCGGCCCAAGCGTTTTTCTAACACACATATAAACACCATGATCTTACAAGTTCCACTTTTATTTCACACCGCTGGGATCCATAAGCAAAAGAACATGACATCAACTAAGTACAAAGTACTATGGTAGTGTTGAAAGCGTTCCCCATGATACATGGTTCTGCTAACTTCAACTCATAAAGCGCAAGCATATACGCAACAAAGAAGGACCCAATGGTTCAGGTTATTAAATGCAAGAAAATTAAAGTGTGCCATCAAGTTCGTGAGAGTTTTAATCACTAATTTTCACATAACAAGTTTAATTTGGAAGGTAGACAAAACAAGAATTTACTTGGAATAGCAATAATGCTACTAGGTAGGTATGGTGGACACAAATGGCATAGGTTTTGGTTTTAAGGAGTGGATGCACGAGAAGAATTCCCTCTCAGTACAGGTTTTTCACTAGCAAGGCTGGGTAGCAAGTATAAGAGTTGAAGGAAACAACCAAACATATAGGTGATAAAGACAAACATGCAATCTTCCTTGGAAGCACAAAAGATCTTAACTAGAGAATACTAAACTTATGAGCAAATCAAGAAAGAAAGATGATGAAATTATTTTTCTTTAGAGTACTTCTATCTTTTTCATTCAACTCTCAAAAATAGTGTTGCTACTGACCGAGCCAGGTTTGCCAAAACCAACTAGATTAACTCAATGATCCCAAAGTGATACCAATACTAACAACAAGATCAATCATATAACCACGATTTGAAAACTAATATAAGATATGCAAAAGAGTAAATGATAGAACTTCTCATTAATATTCCATAATGGCAACTCACACCAAGGGATACATATCTAACGAGAGAGGGGACACTTCCATAATGCAAACCATCCTACATAATAACTTATCTATTCATGATATGACTCTACTAATAAGGTAAAAAGATAGAAGATAGTGATATGATACCGCCACACTCCCCCAAGCTTGGAACAAACCAAGGGGATGCCAAACCTGATGACGAATTACTCGGTGGTGGTGGTATTCTCTTGATGAGCTCTTTGATCAGTTTCCCCAAGTCCTCGATCTCAAAGGTGAGATTGCGAATAAGCTGCGAGTTTTGCTCAATGCGGCTCATGATCATGTCGGGTTGCGAATTCCAGCTCTTGTGATTCTTTCCCTACTCTCCCTCCTTGAAGTCTTGTTTCCCTACATGGCTAGAATGAGGTAAATCCCAATTGGAGGGTAATTTCCCCTTGGGCATATTCTGGTATTGATGCTCATGGATAAGAGTATGGAAATGATTCTTGGTGCGTGGAGGAAGTGACCAGGGATTTGAACGGTGATGAGGAGGCTTCCCTCCAATTTTCATAGTCCCGACATGGTTTGCCACCACTCCAATGCTTGCAATGGTAGTGTCGGTGTGCTTTGCCTCCTCTTCGTCTTCACTCTTGATCTCCTTCTCCTGCCCGGGGTCTTGGAGGTCTCCTCCATAGGTTCCTTTCCTTTGTCCTTGGTGGACAACATTGTGCTTCTAAACCTTCAAAGAGTATGTCCTGGCAGAAATAGATCAAAAGAAAAACACGACGAAAACACGATATACGAACGTCGGGGGATCCGGAGGATTATATATTACGAAGTTCCATGACAAAAGGAAGGTACTAGGAGAAAACAAGTCGGAGGCGGAGTCCGGGGTGGACTCACCACCTGGTGGCGTGGTCAGGGGAGGGCCCGCGCCACAGGGTGGTGTGAGCCATCCTGGCTCCGTTTTTGTCCTCTTTTGCTTCGTAGCTTTCCTTATTGACTGAAAATTGCAAAAATATAGTTGGATAGTATTTTCGCGGAACTTTTCTTACCAGAACTGTCACCTATTTGGAAGCGGACTCTGCAGGTCCCTGAATTTGGTATCTAGTAGATTGTTCCTGACTCACCACTTGAATAATATCAATATCTTCATCTTCATACACTTATTACTTGAGTCATGCAACCTTTCTCTTCCTTATTACACCATTATCTCCACTTCCTGGAAATTTCTTTCACACAAAACTTCACACAATTCTCATTAGCAACATTAGTATAAGTAAAGTGATAAAACCTTTTGAGTCCAATTTCAACTAAAAACCATCAAAACATAAGCCACTGTAGCAACTCCTTCCGAAAACCCAAAAAGAATTCAAAAAGGAAATCGAATAAAGAAGCAAATGCAAGAGTGGCTAAATCTGTCAAAAAAGACCAGCAGGTAAAGATCAATTTTTAGAAAATCTTCGGTTGCTCAAATCAAAAAGTGCAAAACTGATAAAAGTTAAATAACAACCTGGGGAAGAAGCACAAAAAATAATAGATCAATCCGACATACAGATATCTCTCACGAATTTTTACGGTGAAGCAAAAAAATCTGTTTCGGGACAGCAACCTCCCCAAATCTTACTTCTCTCTCATTAGAGGTTGATCTTGACACAAAAACCAAACAAAACAAATGAGGAGCGGTTATTACCGAAGTAATAACTTCCAAGACTCAAATAAACAAACACAAACTGAAAGCAAAATAAACTGGGTTGTCTCCCAAAAAGCTCTTTCTTTATAGCCATTACGATGGGCATGATAATTTTGAAGATGCTCACATGGGAATATGAATTGAAGTGAAAGAGAGCATTAAGAAGCAAAATAAATACACACATTTAAGTCTAACCCACTTCCTATGCAAGGGAATTTTGTAAACAAACAAGTTATTGAAACCATAGGCTACTTGTATAAGAAGGCAAAAGAAGTGCAACATAAAAACTTTCAACATAAAAACTTTCAACATAAAACGAGGAAACTTGATATTATTGAGATACACAAAAACACTTTCCCTCTCTCATAGTAACTTTCAGTATCATGCATAAACTTAACAATATAACTATCACAAGGGCCATCGTAACAATGGTCACTTATTCTAACAGAAAACACAGGAATACTAGCTCTCATAACACTACTTTGTGAAACAATATTAGAGGTATCCTTACAAAGGATAGTGTGTCCCTCTTCTACATATTTAGTGACAAAGTCTTTCACATTTGCTATTATAGGTTCATCAACCATTTGTTTATCAGGTTCAACAACTTTGCTTTTACTTTCATTAACCATAGTAGCTATCATAAAATGTTCCTTTATCTTAACTGGGAAAGGCATTTTCTCAATGTAAGGATCACGTAAAACATGATTAGCAGTATAAATTTCAGTATTTCTTGCAGGAACACACTTAGCAATATCTTTATAAGGTTCATGATACTTATTCCACTTCTTTTTAGGCACTTCAATGTAGGAAGCAAAAGCCTTAAAATAAGAAGCAATAGCTTGAGAGTCTAGACCATAAGCATTTTTAATATTTTGAAAGTCATCAGTTCCCATAAAAGATTCAATACATTCATAATCATAATTTATACCTGACTTTCTACCTTTTTCATTCTCCCAAGCTTCAGCATTGTCTTGAATACGGTCCAGAAGATCCCATTTAGCTTCTTCTTCCATACGAGTGAATGATCTAGCACAAGAAGCATCCAATAAATCCTTGTCATGAAGAGAAAGCCTTGCATAGAAGTTATTGATAATAATATTGTTAGGGAGCTCATGAATGGGACATTTGAGCATTAGTAACTTCAATCTCCCCCAAGCTTGAGCTGTACTCTCTCCATCAAGAGGCCAAAAGTTGTATATTTGATTCTGATCTTTATGAATCTCACTAGGAGGATAAAACTTCGAATAAAAGAGAGGCACTATTTCCTCCCATTCCAGAGCTTGACCATTTTTCAGTAGCTTATACCATTCCTCATCTCTTCCTTTCAGCGATAATGAGAATAACTTCTTCTTAACTTGATCTGTAGTAATACCTGCACACATGAACAACCCACATAATTCGTGTATAAAGAGCAAATGATCACCGGGATGGACAGTTCCATCCCCAACATAGTAGTTATCCATAACACGATCAATAATTCTTGTAGGTATTTTAAAAACATCATTCTCAGCAGGTGGTGGCTTATCTTCTACCTTAGCAGTGGTAGTAGCATTACCAAATAAGAAACTCAGCGAATTATCCATAACGAAAATAAAGCAACTAGCAGAAGTAAACAATACTCATAGTATAAGTTTCCTTTACCAGTTCCACTCTCCAATAGCACTTCACTCCCCGTCAACGGCACCAGAAAATAGTCTTGATGACCCACAAGTATAGGGGTGTATCGCAGTATTTTTGATAAGTAAGAGTGTCGAACCCAACGAGGAGCAGGAGGTGCTGGCTAGTGGTATGGGTCAGGAATTCACTACAAATACTTAGCAAACGGATTTTTAGGGGTTTTTGATAAAGCAAGTAAACAAAATATGAGTACATAAAATACAGTAGGAATAAATGCAGCAAGTGGCCCAATCCTTTATTCAGCAAAGGACAAGCTGATTGTATTACTTAAGATGACCAAACATTCTCGAGGACACATGGGAAGACTGTCAAGTGCTTTCACTTCATATAGTTGATTAATCTTCTTTAGCCTGCTAAGTGTTGTGTGGGTGAACCTGTGCTAATGTACCGACATTCCTAGGATTAATACATACTTGTGATTATACCCCTTGTAAACATCCGTAAGTACAAGAAAGAAATTAAGGTAGAAATCTAACCACAACTTTAAACTCTAAGACCCTTACATCCCTTGTGCAATGGTTTCCTAACGGGGGTTCAGGTTTCTGTCACTCCGGCAACCCCTATGATTAGTAGCCAAATACACAATGCATTCCCCTAGGCCCATATAGGTGAAGTGTCATGTAGTCGACGTTCACATGACACCACTAGAAGAAGTACACCACAACTTAAATATCAAACTATTGAATCTCTCTCAACACAACTCCACTACTAACAACATGACTTCTCCCATGTCCTCAAGAACAAAACGAACTACTCACAAGACATTATCTAGATCATGATCAGAGATGGAATAATGATGTATAACAATCTGAACATAAACAATAAATCAATGGTTCACTCAATAGCATCAACTACAAAGAGTAATCAACACCGAGAAAGTTTCCCCTATGAACTATGAAAGATTCAACCCAATTGTTACAGCAATATGGAGATGGTGATGATGGTTCTGATGGTGATGATGATGATGATGATCCCGATGAAGGCCATCTTGATGGTGGTGTTGATGGCGACGATCTCCCCTCTTCGGGAAGGAATTCCCCCAGCAGAAATCTGTCTGTCGGAGAGATCTTTCTCTCTCGGTGTTTTCCGCCCCGCAGAGGCAGCGGAATCTTTCTGTGGTCGCTCCTCGAGTCTTAGGGTTTCAGGAGGATAATATACGCCAGAGGGGAGTGCCAGGGGTGTACCAGGGCGGCCACACCACCTAGTGGCGCGGCCTAGGCTAGCCCGCGCCAGGGGTGGTGTGGGCCCCCTGTGGCCCATCTCCAGCCCTCCTTCTGGCTTCCTTCGTCTTCTGGAAAAATAGGATTATCCGTATATTTTCCTAGATTTTCTGATCTTCGCGAATTTTGCCTCCAAACAGCACCTTTGCCACCAGAATCCTGAATGCAGCGGTCCATGCTTCAAAAGTCATCAACCATGCAAAAACAGATGAAATAACATAAGTATCACCTCTTAATAAGAAATATATCAATGAATAACAGTGAATTATGACATAGAATAGTGATGCAAATTGGACGTATCAGTATCACAGTATTTTCGATAAGTTAGAGTGTCGAACCCAATGAGGAGCAGAAGGTGTTGACGAGTGGCTTGGAGCAGGAATTCTCTGTAAATACTTAGCAAATGGATTTTAGGGTTTTTTGATAATGCAGATAAATAAAGTGCGAGTAAATAAAAGACAATAATAATAGTTGCAGCAAGTGGCCCAATCCTTTCTTTAGCAAAGGACAAGCCAGTTGTATTAGTTAAGATGACCAAATGTTCTCAAGGACACATGGGAATATCGTCAAGTGCTTTCGCTTCATATAGTTGATTAATCTTCTTTAGTTTGATAAGTGTTGTGTGGGTGTGTAGCACCCTCAAATCGGCCCTATGCAAGTTTTAGCCCTTTCCGCCAAACCCGCATAGAAACGATTCAAGGACGCCCACCAGGCACTTTCGTGCGGTTGGAAAACGAAGTAATACCATTACACAACAGTCCTCGATGGGACCCATAGAACAGATATATATATACAACAGTGACTCAACAAGTTAAGAATACAGATATACAATACAAAGATCCAAATCACCTTGAAAACGATAGAGCGTCCAACTACGGACAAGATGCAAATGGGGCTAAGAGCCCTGAAGAATAATCAACGGCGTCCATAACCCTGCCCAGGCCAAGCCAGAAGGGTAACCTTGCTAACGACGTCGATCTCAAACCTGCTAAAACAAAAGGGGTGCTAACAAAGGGCAAAGGAAAAAGAGGAGCGTCAGTACTGAGGCCAGTACACGGCGAGGCTAGAATTCGGCGGCTCTCGCCTACATAGGTATGGTGGGCTGAAGCGGTAGCGCAGCGGCACTAAACAACCTATAGAGACTCGATACAACTGGCGGTTATCAGAGAGGGATAAGAAAGACCTATTCGGATCCAACCTGAAGCTAACACCAAACAAACCCATCCTAGTATTCCCCCCCTCGAGACCAAACGAGGAAGTCAGACCGAGGAACTCACATGGTTGGCAGTTTTACTCGTTCCGTTTTAGTTGCAGCACTTACTATTTAGATATAGATAGCGTGAGTCATCCTGATAGCATAAGTAGTGGGCAGTTTTAGTTAACAATCCGTGGTAGTTGGAGCATTTACTAGTCAGATATAATAGTTCTGAGGAATCCCAAAACCCAGCAGTGGTTGGCACTTTTATCACATTCCATTGGAGTTGCAATACTTACTAGGCAGATACAGTATGTCACCAAACAACCCAGATCCACCAGCTGTTGACATTTTTAATATCCATTCCGTTATACTTGAGCTGATTACTAGTCACATATTAAGTACAATTTATAGCACTACTTTAGTTATGCTTGTCTATGATCGAGATACTGTGCTCCAAGTCGTCCATAACCACGGACACGGCTTTTAGAAATTTTTACCCTGCAGGGGTGCACAAATAGCAACAAACTCTCGATCAACCTCAGAAAAACCAACTCAAAACCCAACGAGGCTTTCACGACAAAGCAATCACAGGATTCATAAATATTTCAGGGGGCCACCCCATTAAGCTACCCGCAACGAAGTTGGCCGACTCTGAGACGGACCCAAGGTTTGCGCCAATGGCTGTAAACGACTCGGAACCCGAAAGTGTGACTGGGCTTGTCGATACCGCGAAAACACTCCGCAACCCTAAACAGTACAGGTGCTCCACGCACAATCTTAAATAAAGTGGTAAAGCATGGCATAGGTTCAGGATAGAAATAAAGCCCCAAACTACTTTGTGGCCCCAAGAAATAGAAATGAATCAAGCTCTGGCTCAGGGGGGTCCATAAGGCCTCCCAGATGTGGATAGTGCGAAAAATCAAGGAACATGTATCAAGTACTTGGGGTCCTACGGGACACAAGTGAGCGTGGAAGAACCAGATAACATCTATTGCCCACCGATGCCTCTGCATTAGTTATATCTAGCATTTTAATAGTTGTATTTAAAGTCATGATCATCTCCACCAATAAGCATCTCCACCAATAAACATCTTCCATCAATCCAACAACTGTGGTACTTGACAACACAAGATCGCACCTGAGCAAGCAACTACGACTCGCGAGGCCCACTATCTACCAAACACAGGTCATAGGAGGTGTCCAAGGCAATATAGAGGCTGCACGGGATATAACTGGTGTACGGAAACTAAAGCATCGTGACCCGGATAGAAATAGCTCAACAAGAGGAAATAAAGACTATAAAAGCAAAATAGGTAGAAGGGGAAGAGATGCTCGCCTGGGAAACACCGCCGAAGGATCATATCCGGAGAACTTGTCGATACTCGCATCAACTCATCGGCCTAATCCGCGAAGAAGCAAACACTAGAAGAAACACCGGATGCAATATTTAATACTATGGCAGAAGATCCGGCATGATTATGATATGGTGCAGATGCGGTGCAATTAGGCAGTATTAAGCGGAACCGGGGTCCCGACAATTAATTACATGGTTCGAGTTATTTAGAACCCCCCGCAATTTAAATGTTGTTTTAACAGGGCGAAACATGGCATCAGTTTGCTACACCAATTTAAATGGAGCCGATATAAGACTAGAAAATCCCTCTTATAGACTCCATATTTAATTATGATGTGAATCGGCATAATGCCCCCAAACCCACATGATGCGATGCGAATAGGAACCATTTAATATGCAACAAGTGATAATGTTATTATTATAAAAATAATGGGGGTCTCGGATAGGGAATCACATTAGGGTTCGGCGAACTTGGGCTCCGAGGGTTCGGGGTTTGACGGGGCGGAAACGGATCGACGGGATCGGTCTCAGACAACGGAAGTAGATCTTGTCGCATCCGGGAAGAAGGACTTGGTTTGGCGTCGGGGGCGCATCGGATTCGCCCTGGTCGGTGTCGATCTTGTCATCGATGGCGAACTTGTGTGGATCGGGTACCGAGGTCTTCGGATCCGGGAAGTAGATCTTGTCGCACGGTGTCCGGGTAGGCGAACATGGTGGGTTGGGGACGATCTTGTCGGGTCCGCGGTCGTCGGGTCGTGTCGTCAGTCTTGTCTTTTCACGGCGGAGACCTTGGCGTGTCGATGGTTCGGTCTTCGGACTCCAGGACTCCGGGGTCTTGGCATTCGTGATGGAGTACTTGGCGTCCTCGAGGAAGTACTTGGCGTGCCAGGGTCTTCGAGCCTCGGCCATCGGGTTCAGGAAGGAGTGCTTGTCGGGAACCTCCGGTTTGGTACGGTCTTCGGTTCTAGGATGATGGTCTTGTCCACGATGGAGAACTTGGGTGTTTGGCCTCGGATGACGACGGAGGACTTGGTTCCGGCGTAGAGATCTTCGGATCAGCGGGGCTAGTCTTCGGTCATCGCGTCCGGGTACAAGTCTTGCCGCAACCAGAGCGAAGGGAGCGACCCAAAGCATATGTAGATCTCGAACAGAACTTGGATCGCGCCGTAGAGACTCACGGCTGGTGACGCGCGACGGGAACACTGGAGGTAGGAATATAGAGAGAGGACACGCACAGCTCGAGGACATGGAGGGGAGCAGAGTCGGCGACGCAACATGGCGAGGTCCTGGCGGCGGGGAGGCTCACGACGGGGATCTGGTGGTGGCGGCCCGAGGCGCTCGCAGGAGGGTGCCGCGACGGCGGCGGAAGGCGAGGCCGGCGCCTGGCGTCAGAGGAGACGTGGTGACGGAGAGACGAGGAGGTGCTCGCGGGGCTTGGGCGGGCCGGCGGAAGGCGGGCTCGCCGGAGGAGACGCGGCGAGGTCGGGCCGGGAAGGCCGCAGGCGGGCCTAGCAGTGGTCGGATTCGAGGAGGGCCGCGGCGGCGCGATGTAGGAGGGCCGCGTCCCTGGCAGCTGGACCGAGAGGGAGGCGGGAACACCTGGGCGGAGGACGCGGGGAGGCGGCTCGGCGGCGGCGTCGGCTCCTGGCGGCCGGTGAGCAGGAGAGGAGAGAGCGACGAGGCGCGCGGTGGAGGCGGCGGTCGGAGTGCCTGGGGGCGCGCGCTCCAGGTGGTGTCGGCCACGGCTGCAGGATGGGGCCAGGAGGCGGGGTGGAGCACGAGGCGGTCGGGTAGGGAGTTGGTGGCGTGGCGATGGGACTGGGGAGCATGGCGCGTACGCGGGCAGGTGGGGGGTGGTCGGGGCATGCGTGCCAGGTGTGTGGGCCAGGGGCGGCTGTCCGCTGCGAGGTCGTGGGGCAACCGCGCGGCTGGGCGGGAAACTGGCCAGGTGGCGGCTGGGTGGCGGTGGTTGGTGGGAAAAGGGAGGGGCTGCTGATGTGGAGGAAGGGGATTGGCCGGGGTGAGGTGGAGGGCTGGGTAGGATTAGAGTGGGTAGAGTATTTGGTAGAAAAGGGTTGGGTATTCTGGGGTAGGTAGGATTTTTATCTGGAGGTGGCCGGCTGGGCTTTCGGGCCAGGCTGGCTGCCTCCCAAAAATAATTTAAATATTTTATTTATTAAAAACGAGGCTTTTGCAAACCGTTGGTAGACAAAACAAAATAATCCGGAGACCCGGGTTTAATTTGAATAAAGACGGGAATATTGGAAAACAAAACTAGGCGTTTTCGAAATAGTTTTGTACAAACACATGCATGATGACATGACGATGCTCAAATGCAATGTGGCATGATGACATGAGCATGCGGTCAGGATGATGCAATGCACTAAAACAACGCGATTTTCTAGTAGTGGTTTTGGCGGGGCGCCACAGGGTGAACCTGTGCTAATGTACCGAACTTCCTAGGACTAATACATACTTGTGATTAAACCCCTAGCAAACATCCGCAAGTACAAGAAAGTAATTAAGATTGAAACCTAACCACAGCTTTAAACTCTAAGATCTTGACATCCCTTGTGCAAAGGTTTCCTAACGGGGGTTCAGGTTTTTGTCACTCCGGCAACCCCTATGATTAGTAGCCAAATACACAATGCATTCCCCTAGGCCCATAAAGGTGAAGTATCATGTAGTCTACGTTCACATGACACCACTAGAAGAATAACACCACAACTTAAATAACAAACTATTGAATCTTTCCCAACACAATTCCACTACTAACAACATGACTTCTCCCATGTCCTCAAGAACTAAACGAACTACTCACAAGACATCATATGGATCAGGATCAGAGATGATATAATGATAAGTAACAATCTGAACATAACAATAATTCAACGATTCCACCCAATAGCATCAACTACAACAAGTAATCAACATCGGGAAAGTTCCCCCTAAGAACTATGCAAGATTCAACCCAATTGTTATAGCGGTATGAAGTGGTAATGATGGTGCTGATGGAGATGATGATGGAAATGATGATGATGAACCCGATGAAGTCCAGCTTGATGGTGGTGTTGATGGCGACGATCTCCCCTCTCTAGGAAGGAATTCCCCTGGCAGAATTCTGTCTGCCAGAGAGATCTTTCTCTATCTATAGTTTTCTGCCTTGCAGAGGCAGTGGAATCTTTTTGTGGTCGCTCCCCCACGCTTAGGGTTTCGTGGGGATAATATACGCCAAAGGGGAGAGCCAGGAGTGGGCCAGGGTGGCCACACCACCTGGTGGCACGGCCAAGGGTGGCCCGCGCCATGGGTGGTGTGTCCCCCCTGTGGCCCAACTCCGCCGCCCCTTCTCGCATCCTTCATCTTCTAGAAAAATAGGATTTTCCATGTATTTTTCTGGATTTTCTGATCTTCACGAATTTTCCCTCCAAACAGCCCCTTTTCCATTAGAATCCTGACTACATCAGTCCATGCTCCAAAAGTCATCAACCATGGAAAACAGATGAAATAACATAAGTATCATCTCTTAATATGAAATATATCAATGAATAATAGTAAATTATGATATAGAATAGTGATGCGAAATGGACATATCAACTCCCCCAATCTTAGACTCCGCTTGTCTCCAAGCGAAAACTGAGCTCAATAAACATGACCTCATATTTATGGAGTGAAGAGTCGATAAAAGAATACAGACAAGAAGCATCACATTCATCAATACACAAATCATAATAGAAGACAACTCACTAATATATAACTTAACTTGTAATAAGTAAAGGAAACACAATAAAGATAGACAAAGTATATCATAATTGGTAATGGCAAACTTTGCTCTTGGTCAAAGAATAGTTAACAATTTTGTAGGAGTTCAATCATAAAGGTGTTTCCAATGATAGCTTTCAAAGTAATATTCACTAAGATAATAGCAATGTGCAAAAAAAGGAACATAAGAAACATGATTGAATAAATCATCATATGAATGAATGAAACACAACAACTCAAAATACTTGCTGAGATAGAAAGGAATAGGTATACTGACTCAACCAAAAAGTAATAGGCCCTTCGCAGAGGGAAGCAGGGATTTCAAGTCTCATAAAGAGCTTCCAAAAATTATTGTACTTATTAGCTTTCATCTATCATTGCCCCTACCATAAGCATCTTGAAGTGATTAAGGTTAAAGTGAACAAACTATGGAGTATATGCTTGACAAAGTATAAGTTCGCAATCTCATGTCCCTTGAATACAAGGGACACTCCTCATGCTACTCAAGTTTAGTTTCCTGTAAGTTCTTATCATAGTAAGTACATGTGTATCATAGAGAACCACCAATGGGGTACCCCTTTCCTGATGATACGGAAGAATCCCCATATCAAAATGACAAGGCAAGCAGACAATGAGCATCTCAGCATCTTCTTATTTACCATGGGAAAAAGGTGCTTTTTTCTCTCTTTCCTCTTTTATTATCTTTCTTTTTTTTTCTTTTTTTTCTCAATCTCTATCTCTTTTTTTATAAGAAGAATGCTTCATAGATTGCTCATTATGGTTACGCTACAGGTTTCCACCATGATTAGGCATGGATTAGACCAGCCGCCCAGGCTTTTCTCTAACACACATACATAACTCCATGGAGTTACAAGCTCCCCTTTCATTTCACACCGACGACATCCATAAACAAACGAGCATGATATCAACTGGGTACAATGTACAAGTGCAATGTTGAAAGCGTTACCCATGACAACATGGTTCTGCTAATTCCCAACATATAAGTGCAAGCATATACAACTTAGATGACACAATGGTTCAAGTTTATTAGGTGCAAGAAAAGTAAAGTGTGCCATCAAGTTCGTGAGAGTTTTAATCACTAATTTTCACATAACAAGTTTAATTCGGAAGGTAGATAAAAACATGAATTTACTTGGCATAGCAATAGTGCTAATAGGTAGGTATGGTGGACACAAATGGCATAGGTTTTGGTTTAAGGATTGGATGCACGAGAAGCATTCCCTCTCAGTACATGTTTTAGGCTAGCAAGGCTGGGTAGCAAGCATAAGAGTGAAGGAAACAAACAAACATACAAGTGATAAAAAAACATGCAATCTTCCTTGGAAACACAAAAGATCTTAACTAGAGAATACTAAGCTTATGAGCAAATCAAGGAAGAAAGATGATGAAATTATATTCTTTAAGAGTACTTTTATCTTTTTCATTCAATTCTCATAATAGTGTTGCTACTGTCCGAGCCAGGTTTTCCAAAACCAAATAAATTTACTCAATGATCCCAAAGTGATACCAATACTAATAACAATATCAATCATATAATAGTAATTGAAAGCTAAAATAAGATATGCAAAAGAGTAAATGATAGAACTTCTCATTAATATTCCATAATGGCAACTCACACCAAGGGATACACATATATCTAACGAGAGGGGGGACACTTCCATAATGCAAACCATCCTACATGATAACTTCTCTATTCGTGATATGACTCTACTAAAAAGGTAAAAAGATAGAAGATAGTGATGTGATACCGCGACACTCCCCCAAGCTTGGAACAAACCAAGGGGATGCCAAAACCTGATGACGAATTACTCCTTCGGTGGTGGTGGTATTCTCTCGATCGAAGTGAGATGATATTCCAGGATCTTGTAGAGCCTATTTTTCTCTTCTTGCAGTATGTCCACCTTTCTCCTCAGGACTTGGTACTTATCGC
The DNA here is from genome assembly GCA_910589775.1 of Avena eriantha. NCBI lineage: Eukaryota > Viridiplantae > Streptophyta > Magnoliopsida > Poales > Poaceae > Avena > Avena eriantha. The sequence goes on along the minus strand of OU342744.1, from coordinate 215,376,167 downwards.
AAAACTCATCAGTGGCCCGTAGAGCTTCCACTGCTGCAGGCCAGGAACTGAGGTTTAGAATTGGAGGTATCAGCCCTTGTCTTTTAATGCCTGCCGACGTGCCCTTCACTTCCTCCTTGATGCTCGGATCCATATCTTCGTGCCTAGCCGTGATCCTTTCTTCTTCCACCCATCATACGAAGGTCTTCTGCTCCAAGTCGCGATGGAGCTCGTGTCGGCACCAAAGCTCATAGTGCTTTGAAAATGAACCCTGAAACGACATCTAAATAGCAAAAACACGACGAGAACACGATATACGAACCTCGGGGGATCCGGGGGATTATATATTACGATTTTTTACAACAAAAGGAAGGTACTGGGAGAAAACGGGTCGGAGACGGACTCCGGGGCAGCCACACCACCTGGTGGCGCGGCCAGGGGGCCGCGCCAGGGGGTGGTGTGAGCCACCCTGGTTCCGTTTCTGTCCCTCTTTTGATTCGTTGCCTTCCTTGTTGGATAAAAACTGCAAAAATATAACTGGGCAGATTTTTCACGGACCTTTTCTTACAAGAACTATCACCTATTCGAAAACGGACTCTGCAGGTATCTGAACTTGGCATTTAATAAATTCTTCCAGAATCACCGCTTTAATAACATCAATATCTTCATCTTCATACACATATTGCTTGAGTCATGTAACCTTTCACTATCTTATTACACCATTTTCTCCAATAACCTGGAAATTTCTTTCACACAAAACTTCACACAATTCTCATTAGCAACATTAGTGCAAGCGAGGCAATAAACCTTTTAAGTTCAATTTCAACTGAAATCCATCAAAACATAAGCTTCTGTAGCAACTCCTTCTGAAAACCCAAAAAGAATTCAAAAGGGAAATCGATTTAAGAGGCAAATGCAATAGTGGCAAAAATCTGTCAAAACAGACCAGCAGGTAAAGATCAATTTTTTAGAAAATCTTCTGTTGCTCAAATCAAAAAGTGCAAAACTAACGAAAGTTAAATAACAACCTGGGGCAGAAGCACAAAAAATTACAGCTCAATCCGACATACAGATATTTTTAACGATTTTTTATAGTGAAGCACAACAATCTGTTTTGGGACAACAAGTTCCCCAAATCTTACTTCTCTCTCATTAGAGGTTGATCTTGACACAAAAACCAAACAAAAAGGATAAGGATAGGTTATTGCCAAAACAATAACTTCCAATACTCAAATAAAAAAAACAAACCGAAAGCAAAAGAAATATATTGGGTTGTCTCCCAAAAAGCTCTTTCTTTATAGCCATTAAGATGGGCATGATAATTTCAATGATGCTCACATAAGAATATGAATTGATGTAAAAGAGAGCATCAAGAAGAAAAAATACACATGTTTAAGTCTAACCCACTTCCTATGCAAGGGAATTTTGTAAGCAAATAAATTGTTGAAACCAGAAGCTGCAAGCATAGGAAGGCAAAACAAGTGCAACATAAAGATTTTCAGCATAAAGCGAGGAAATTTAATATTATTGAGATGTATAAGAACACTTTTCCCTCTCTCATAATAACTTTCAGTATCATGCATAAATTTAACGATATAACTATCACATGAACCATTGTAGCAATGATCACTTATCCTAACAGAAAACACATGGAGACTAGCTCTCATAACACTACTTTGTGAAACAATATTAGGGATATCCTTACAAAGGATAGTGTGTCCCTCTTCTACATATTTAGTGACAAAGTCTTTCACATTTTCTATCATAGGTTCAACAGCTACTTGTTCATCAGATTCAACAGCTTTATATGTACTTTCATTAACCGTACTAGCTATCATAGAATGTTCCTTTATATTAACTGGTAAAGGCATTTTCTCAATGTAAGGTTCAGGCAAAACATGATTAGCAGTATAAACTTCAGTATTTCTTGCAGGAACACTATTACCAATGTCTTTATAAGGTGCATGATACTTATTCCACTTCTTTTTAGGAATTTCAATATAAGAAGCAAAAGCTTTAAAATAAGTTGCAATAGCTTGAGAGTCTAGACCATAAGCATTTCTAATATTTTGAAAGTCATCAGTTCCCATAAAAGATTCAATGCATTCATAATCATAATTTATACATGACGTTCTTCCTTTATCATTCTCCCATGCTTCAGCATTGTCTTGAATATGGTCTAGAAGATCCCATTTAGCTCCTTCTTCCATGCTTGTAAATGATCTAGCGCAAGAAGCACCCAATAGATCCTTATCATGAAGAGAAAGCCTTGCATAAAAGTTATTGATAATAATATTGTTGGGGAGCTCATGAATAGGACATTTGAGCATTAGTAACTTCAATCTACCCCAAGCTTGAGCTATACTCTCTCCATCAAGAGGCTAAAAGTTGTATATTTGATTCCGATCTTTATGAATCTCACTAGGAGGATAAAATTTTGAATAAAGAGAGGTACTACTTCCTCCCATTCAAGAGCTTGACCATTCTTCAGCAGCTTGTACCATTCCCCAGTTCTACCTTTCAGTGATAATGAGAATAACTTCTTCTTGACTTGATCTGTTGTAATACCTGCACACTTGAATAACCTGCACAATTCGTGTATAAAGAGAAAATGATCACTGGTATGGACAGCTCCATCTCCAAAATAGTAGTTATCCATAACATGATCAATAATTCTTGTGGGTATCTTAAAAGTATCATTCTTAGTAGGTGGTGGTTCATCTACTACCTTAGCAGTGTTAGTAGCATTATGAAATAAGAAACTAAGTGAATTATCCATATTGAAATAAAGTAACTAACAAAAGTAAACAATACTCATAGTAGAAGTTTCCTTTACCAGTTCCACTCTCCAATAGCGCTTCACTCCCCGGCAACGGCGCCAGAAAATAATCTTGATGACCCACAAGTATAGGGGGTGTATCGCAGTATTTTTGATAAGTAAGAGTGTCTAACCCAACGAGGAGCATAAGGTGTTGACGAGTGGCTTGGAGCGGGAATTCTCTTTAAATACTTAGCAAACGGATTTTTAGTGGTTTTTGATAATGCAGATAAATAAAGTGTGAGTAAACAAAAGACAATAATAATAGATGCAGCAAGTGGCCCAATCCTTTCTTTAGCAAAGGACAAGACGGTTGTATTACTTAAGATGACCAAACATTCTCGAGGACACATGGGAATATCGTCAAGTGCTTTCGCTTCATATAGTTGATTAATCTTCTTTAGTTTGATAAGTGTTGTGTGGGTGAACCAGTGCTAATGTACCGACCTTCCTAGGACTAATACATACTTATGATTAAACCCCTTGCAAGCATTCGCAAGTACAATAAAGTAATTAAGATTGAAACCTAACCATAGCTTTAAATCTAAGATCCTGACATCCCTTGTGCAAAGGTTTCCTAACGGGGGTTCAGGTTTCTATCACTCCGGCAACCCCTACGATTAGTAGCCAAATACACAATGCATTCCCATAGGCCCATAAAGGTGAAGTGTCATGTAGTCAACGTTCACATGACACCACTAGAAGAATAACACCACAACTTAAATAACAAATAATTGAGTCTTTCTCAACACAATTCCACTACTAACAACATGACTTCTGCCATGTCCTCAAGAGCTAAATGAACTACTCACAAGACCTCATATAGATCAAGATCAGAGATGATATAATGATAAGTAACAATCTGAACATAACAATAATTCAATGGTTCCACTCAATAGCATCAACTACAACAAGTAATCAACCCCGAGAAAGTTTCCCCTAAGAACTATGCAAGATTCAACGAAAGTGTTACAACGGTATGAAGTGGTAATGATGGTGCTGATGGAGATGATGATGATGATCCCGATGAAGTCTAGCTTAATGGTGTTGTTGATGACGATGATCTCCCCTCTCTAGGAAGGAATTCCCTAGGCAGAATTCTGTCTGCCGGAGAGATCTTTCTCTCTTTGTAGTTTTCCGCCCCGTAGAGGCGGCGGAATCTTTTTGTGGTCGCTCCCCTAGGCTTAGGGTTTCGTGGGGATAGTATACACCAAAGGGGGGAGCCAGGAGTGGGCCAGGGTGGCCACACCACCTGGTGGCGCGGCCAAGGGTGGCCCGCGCCAGGGTGTGGTGTGGGCCCCCTGTGGCCCAACTCCGCTCCCCTTCTGGCATCCTTCGTCTTCTGGAAAAATAGGATTTTCCATGTATTTTCCCGAATATTCTGATCTTCGCGAATTTCGCCTCCAAACATCCCCTTTTCCATCAGAATCTTGACTGCAGCGGTCCATGCTCCAAAAGTCATCAACCATGCAAAAACAGATGAAATAACATAAGTATCATCTCTTAATATGAAATATATCAATGAATAACAATAAATTATGATATAGAATAGTGATGCGAAATGGACGTATCAAAGATGAAGACCCAGGAGACATATTAGAGAGTTTGACGATTTGATGACAACACTTGGACCAAAAGGTTTGCCAAGAGACTGCTCTCGTCTAATTTTTTCCGTTTGTCTCTTAGAGATAAAGCTCTAGACTAGTTATATTCTCCCCCTCGTCATTTCATTAAATGTTGGGAAAACTGTATTGTCAAATTCATAAATAGGTTTAATCCTTTTAAAAAGGTAACTGAAACTAGAAATAATATAGGCACCTTTAGTCAGAACGTGGGAGAAAACTACCCACAAGCCCGGGATAGATTCTTTGGAATGATCAAAAGAATTCCTAATCATGGCTATTCTGAATCCGCTATTTGCCATTTATTTTACCATGGTCTTAATAATCAAAGCAGAGAGTTGCTCGACTTATCAGCAGGAGGACCGATTAATACTTTAAATGTTAAAGCATGTTTGGAATTAACGTCTACCAGGGCTAAGAATGATTCTATATACAATCCTGATTTCGACATTAAGATGGAAAAAGGGAGGCTTTGTATAAATCCTGATCTTATGCCTGAACTACGCAAAATAATGAAAGAAAAAGGTATAACTTCTGAACTTGTTAAGGAAAAGAAAGTAGACTTGTTAAAAGGTTTTACTGAAGAAGATGATACTAGAAAAGTTTTTCAAGAATTAAAACATCGACAAGCAAAATCTCATAATAACCTGCATAAGCATTTTCAAAAACATAAAAACATTTTGGCAGAACTCATGGAAAATTATGATGAGATTGGCCATGAAATAAAATTATTTCACAAGTATCTTAGTATGATTGAAACCCAATGCGAACAAATAGCATCTAGTTATCAAATTTTTCTTCGAGATGATATAGATATTCCTGTTTCTACTAATGTTGTTACAAGAAGATGTGTAGTTGTTACAGGACCATTAGGACCACCAGAACATGAAGCTGAAAAAGAGTGATAAGAAAAAGTGACATAGGTATGATTACTCGGATAACTATGATTCGCTACCCTATATTGGGTAAAAGGCTTACGACCCATGAAGGTTTCAGATGACAGCCCAAGGAAGCAACCGACAAAGAGTTTGATTGTATTAGGAAAGAGACTATGAACTGACATTATGTTGGTATTGTAATTACCCGTGTATGAAACCTATCCGCATATAGCTTTGAGACCCGGCCTATTATATATAGGATGGGAGAAGCCCAAGCGAGGGTACCAAAATCTAGGGGACAACTTGTAATAGTGCGATTACTCAATATTCAGGCAACTTGATTCCATTGTTTCGCTGACATCCGACGAAACCCCCAACATTTCTCTTTTCTGTGAAACCCCAAGCCCATCACCATGGGCATTTCCGAGGTTACCCCTCGTAAATTGGCCCTGTCTGTGGAAACCTAAACACTCGAACCACAGATTTGGCAGACCGCTCTCCACCAAGCATCAACTCGACGAAAGCAGATCCACGCCTGCCCACCCCTGTATTGGTACCCGGCGATTTCAACGGCGGATCCGATCTAATCATCGGAAGCTTCCACTTCCTAGTAGATGACCCGCAAGAATCGCACCCTTCGGCCGTGATCACATCAGAACCATCGGTGCAAAAACCTGCACCTACAGCGGCACCAGCATCTTCCATAATATCCTCCACGGATGTCACAAGACAGATCGAAGTAGGCGAAGAAGGCGAGCGAATCAAGATGGATCTAGGGGATTTTGATGGCCTTCATGGTAATCTCTACCTCGAATCAGGTCACCAGCCAACCCCACCACGCGAAGCAAACCCGACAAAGTCCGAACCCGAAGAAAGCAGCGAAAACATCGACTTCGAAGAAAGGATGGCGAAGATTTATCCAGAACTACAATCTCGGAATACTATCAGCACATCCTTGGAAGCAGAAGATGACGCCATTGTGCCACGCATAACATGCCACCAAGTGTGCATGATCAACGGGGATACCTCAACACCACACGACAAAAATGGTAATCCTATCCTCAACCCCGGTGATATTTTATCAGATGACAATGCAGGAAACCACGACAATGAAGGAGACCACAGAAATGGAGGAGAAATAGAAGATAATCGCATAGTCCAAGGAAGAGGCGGTGAATCGCATGAAGGAGAGAGATAAGGACTTTGGCTACCAACATCGGCATGGAAAAAAGCAAGGGAGGCAATTTCGGGAGCAGTCCTGATGAGAGCGGATGCTTCACATGAGGATCTATTAGCATACCAATATCTGCTCCACCACAAGAAGAGATACCTACTTCGGATGCATAGGAAACTTGACGAAATAAAGAGATTAGCCGATGAATCCATCTTACGACGGACACAGTTAAGCTCTACTCGAGGATCAAGGAGCGTGACAGGAGGAGCACCACCAAGAAGGGCAACTTCTGGACTGCAGCATATCCCTGGGGCAGAAAGAAGTGGAATCATCTGAGATCTCGACCTATCATTCATATCGATTGACCAAGCAGGAAACATCAAGGAAAAAACAGCTCAAGCAGCCATTGTGGCCGCACAAACATGTCTGATCACCACTCAGCCCGCACGTGATGATCCGTGTGCGGCCCTCCACCGCTCCGCCCTGAGGAACCTTGGCATGGTGGGAGCCTCTCTCGCAGAAGAAGAGCAAGGAATCACGCGACAACCCGATAGATCCCCACGCTATCACAGTAGTCCTGGGCAAGTGGGACACACCAGACAATCTCGATCGCCACACCAGGCACATCTCATAGGATCCGAGCCACGAAGTAACACAAGAAACGACAACATGCAACACGGGAGCGATGGATCAAGGGATGAAAACCGCAGCCGACGATATCATGATGGATACGACGAAGACAATCACGAGCTATGCAGGGCCAGCTATTTCACGCAGCGGATTTGCAAGACATCAGTACCCAAGGACTTCAAACTTCCACACGACCGCCACAAGTACGATGGGCTCCAGGAACCCGAAGCTTGCTTAGCAGATTATTTGGCCACTGTCAAATTACAGGGCGGCTCCACAACTACCGCAATGCAAAGCCTACAACTACATATCACCGGCACCGCAAGATCATGGCTCAGGCAGTTACCTGAAGATTCCATCGGTAGCTGGAACGACCTAGAAGACAAGTTCATCCGACACTTCCAATCCACGTTTAAACGACCAGCATCCTTGGAGCAGTTGCGAGCGTCCAAACAAAAATCCGGGGAATCAATAAGAGCGCTCATCTAGCGGTGGAATATCATCAAAAACTTAGCTGAGTCCATATCCAACGAAAGGGACATGGACGCCTTCAACGACGGCCTCCATCGCCGAGAATTCATAGAAGAACTGGGATGGGTTAAACCCAAAACAATCTCCCAGCTAATGGAAATAGAAAATCCCTAGGCTGATGGAGAGGACGCGCTGCATAATAAGCGTGCGCGATCACCCGAAGAAGACAGGGATAAGTGCGGCAATGATAGAAGAATAAGGAACAACGATGGAAACATGGGACCAAGTTACGTCACAACAGGTTTATCAGGTGAAGGTAACAAAAGAAGCAACGACCACAACGGCGGATACCGCCAGAACAGGGATGACGTTGGAGGAAGCCAGTCCGCACATCGGTATCAACCAAGAGCACGATACCCACCTATGTCCGTGATGCAAATGCTGGAAGGACCCTGTAATATGCATTTTTATGTCGACTCAGCAGGTAGATGACAATCCAACCACCTCATGAAAGACCGCCGAACGTTCCTAAAGATGCAGGAGCTATGTAATGCAAAGGAAACAGAAGTGGCAAATCGAGGATACGCATCCACACCTGGTACACTAGCCATCGGTGCACCCCCACCACCACCAGCGGCACCGCCACAAAACACCAATGATCAAAAAAACGAGTACCCCAGGTCAAAAGGATCAATGTCCATGATTCGGAAGGGGTGTCCATCCAACAGAATTCAGAAGCTCATCACAAGACAAATCAATATGGTGGAAACATCAACATCAACCACACCCGAATATCTCCATTGGTCAGAGCAAGAAATCACATTCAGCAGAGCCGATCACCCGCTTCGGGTCCCACGACCGGGTCACTTAGCCTGGATAGTCGAAGCACAAATTGGCGGGTTCAATATGAGCAAAGTCTTCATGGACGCATGAAGTAGCATAAATATGATCCACGCGAAAACACTAAGAACAAATGGGCCACCCCCTTGACAATCTCACGCCAACAGAAACATCTTTCCACAGAATTGTACCAGGTAAAGCTGAAATCCCTTTAGGCAAAGTATTTCTTGACGTTGTTTTTGGTTCCAAAGTAAATTTCAGGCGAGAAAAACTCGAATTTGAAGTCATGGACTAACCATCACAATATCATGCAATCCTAGGACGACCAGCCTTCGCACGATTTATGGTAGTGCCGCATTATGCATACTTAGTTATGAAAATGCCAGCACCAAAGGGAATTATCACGGTAAAAGGAAGCTTCACACATGCCCACAATTGCAATCGGGAGTTCAACAAAATTTATGAATCTTTCAGGATGGCAACGGAGTTTGAACTACTCAAAACTTCAATAAACGCACAACCACTAGAAGTAGCACATGTCAATCCCAATCAGGCTTTTGACATGGCAAAGGACATAAAAGAAGTACAGATCCACCCTGTCGACCCGATGAAAACAACATTGTGGCTTCTAACCTTGATCCCGCATAGGAAATCGCGCTCATCAAGTTCCTCTGTGAGCACTGGGAGATCTTCGCATGGCTACCTTCTGACATGCCGGGGATTTCTGGGGAACTCGTTGAGCACGCATTAAATTTTGATCCAAAGGCGAAGCCAGTAAAGCAACCGCTTTGTCGCTTCGTAGAACCAAAGCACAAAGCCATTGGAAAGGAGCTCCATGGCCTCATTGATGCCAATTTTATCAAAGAACTAACAAAATCAGAGTGGGTTGCAAACCCAATATGTGTTCCAAACAAAAATACTATAGAACTTCGGATGTGCATCGACTTTACTGCACTGAACAAGTATTGTCCAAGATCACTTCCCATTGCCATGAATCGACCAAATAATCGATGCAACTGCGGTATGCGAATGTCTTTCTTTCTTGGATGCTTACTCAGGATGCCACCAGATTAGGATGAAGGAAGAATATCAGGATAAAACAACGTTTATCACACCTTATGGTGTATTCTGCTACACAACAACGCCTTTTGGCCTCAAGAACGGCGAAGCAACATATCAATGGATGATGCAGAAGTGGCTGGGAAGCCAGATAGGCACAAATGTGCAAGTATATATCGATGACGTCATAGTTACAACAAGCCAAGGATCTGCGTTGATCAAGGACCTCTAAGAAACATCCAAAAATCTCGACAAGTTTAGCATCAAGATGAACCCGAAAAATTCTCCTTTGGAGTCCCGGCAGGGCAACGCCTCGGATATTTGGTATCATCTAGAGGAATCGAGGCTAATCCCGAGAAAATACAAGCAATCTTAATAATGAAGAAGCCAACAAATCTACGTGGAACAACAACTGGCAGGGCGAGTAGCCCCACTCAGTCGTTTCATTGCAAGGTTAGGAGAAAAAGCACTGCCATTTTACGCCCTCATGAGAAAATCAGAAAAATTCGAATGGACGGAAGAAGCTCAGCACGCCTTTGAAGATCTTAAAAGGATACTTTCGACATCTCCTATTGTCGTGTCGCCAAAAGAGAAAGAGCCTTTACTACTTTATATCGCTGCCACAAATCAGGTGGTCAGCATGGTCTTGGTCATGGAGCGACCCGAAGAAGGGAAGACCCATGGTGTGCAGAGGCCAGTCTACTTCCTGAGCGAGGTTTTATCGCCATCCAAACAAAGGTACCCACACTACCAAAAACTAGCATACGGTGTATTTATGACAGCATGAAAACTACACCACTATTTTTCGGAGCATCCAATCATAGTGGTCAACAAAGCGCCTTTGTCAAGCATCCTCAACAATCCAGAAGCAACTGGACGTGTCTCTCTATGGGGCATCAAATTATCCCCTCATGATATCACGTATGAGAAGCGCAAAGTATTCAAGTCATAAGTTCTGTCGGGTTTCATCACAGAGTGGACAGAGTTGCAATGTGCGGGTCCACCAGACCTTTCTAGTGCCTGGACAATGTACTTCGATGGATCAAAAAGAATGGAAGGAGCAGGAGAAGGAGCCATACTAATATCACCTCAAGGCAAAAAAATGCTCTATATACTTCAGATGAGCTTTGCAAACGCATCCAATAACGAAGAAGAATACGAGGCCATATTGCATGGCATGCGAATGGCCAAAGCTTGCATTGCAACTCGCCTCAAATCTTCAGAGATTCCAATCTTGTGGCACAACAAGCAATGAACAAGTGCGACATTGTCAACGAAAATATGGTTGCTTATCGCGATCTATATGGTGTTATGGAAGCTCAATTTGATGGGTGTAAAGTATCACATATAGGGATAGCAAGCAATGAAGAAGCCGATAATCTAGCAAACATCGGATCCTTGGGATTACCTATACCACACGGAGTTTTTTGGGAAGAAATAACAGAGCGATCGATCAAAACAAAAAGATTCTCCGAGGTTGTAGCACCAAAAACAGGGAAAAAGAAACATTCGCAAAAAGACTCGGGGGCTCCTTTAGAAGCCAAGAACATAGAAGAGGCCATCGAAGAAGAAGAACAAGAAATTGGAGAGGTCATGCTAATTGAGCCTACCTGGATGCAGCCGTATATAGCATATATGACTAAGGGAGAGCTACCCAAAGATGTGATAGAAGCCTGGCGAATAACACGAAGATCGAAGGCCTTTAGAATAATCAAAGGGGAGCTATATAAGAGAAGTATTTCGGGCGTGTTGCAGCGTTTCGTAACACCTGAAGAAGGAAAAATCATACTCAAAGATATACACGAAGGAGTTTGTGGTCACCATGCTAGTAGCCGAGCAATCGCTGCAAAAGCATTCAGAGCAAAATTTTCCGTGCCTTATGTATACATTACTAGCTCATTGCAGTTCAAGATGCAAAAGACATTGTCAGAACATGTGAGGCATGTCAATGATTCGCAACAAATCCTAGAGCACCCACCGCTGAGTTGAACCCTATACCTCTGGCCTGGCCATTTGCTCAGTGGGGACTCGATATGGTGGGAAAACTTCACAAATCATCGCCAGGAGGACACGTCTTTCTTCTACTAAATGGATTGAAGCAATGCCTGTCACCACCCAAGACGGAACTTTGCCTGTGAATTTTATTAAATCCATAGTATTTCGGTTTGGTGTACCAAACAGCATCATCACTGACAATGGGACCAACTACACTTCCAATGAGTTCAAGGAGTACTGCCAGGAGATGGGCATCAAAGTAAGCTATGGTTTGGTAGCTCACTGATGGCTCAATGCACGGCGCCCAGAAAAATGTTGATGGCTCGTGGTTGATGTAGAACTCGTTGGGAACCCCAAGAGGAAGGTAAGATGAGCACAGCAGCAAGTTTCCCTCAGTTATGAAACCAAGGTTTAATCGAACCAGTAGGAGCAAGGAAACACCCCAAAGGTGTTACTAGCTGAGCTTTGGCAGGGCGCACTACCGGTGCTAGTAGCAACATGGAGACCTGCACAACACAACCACAGAACTTTGTCCCCAACTTGCAATGAGGTTGTCAATCTCACCGTGTTTTGCGGAAAACAAAGGATTAAACGTATCGAATGGAAAGAAGTAAAAGTTTGCAGAAAGTAAACACAAAGAAGTAAACAGTTGTAGATTGTATGTAAATAAAAAGGACCGGGATCCATAGTTCACTAGAGGTGGCTCTCCTTTGATAGATAACATGCTAGGTGAACAAAATACAGCGGGGAAATTGACAAACACCGAGAAAGCAATACATGCATATACTAATCATCTTGACTCCTCTTAGACTTGATTGGGCATTACAACATAATACATAGACCGCCATCCAACTGCATCTATGACTAATAATCCACCTTCAGGTTATCATCCGAACCCCCTCTAGTATTAAGTTGCAAGCAACAGATTATTGCTTTATGAACTGCGTGTAAAGTAAACAATACGATTGTTCTATGAACAAAGGATTGTTGTTTTCTCCCTAGTAGCAACAGGACATCTAGTACCTTAGAGATTTCTATCACTTCCCCAGATTACCAGAGGCATGAACCCACTATCGAGCATAAATACTAACTCTTGGAGTTGCTAGCATCTACTTGGCCAAGATAGCTACTAACAACGGAAAGCATGCAAGATCACAAATAACAAAGACATGATAGAATCAATCATCAATCTGAAATAGCATCTCAATATCTATCAGATCCCCGCAAACACAACATGCAGAATTACAAATAGATGATCTTGATCATGAACGGAGCTCACAAAATCTAAACATGAAAGCACAAAGGAGGAGAACCAGCCATCTAGCTACTACATGGATCCGAAGTCCAAGGATGAACTATTCACGCATCACACCGGAGGCTTGCATGGTGATGAAGAAGGCCTCCAGGGTGAATTCCCCTCTCCGGCAGGGTGCCGAGAAGAGCTTCAGATCCCTCCCGATCTAGGGATGGAGATGATGGCGTCTATAGACTCTTTCGTCGATTTTTGATCGGGCCCTTAGGGTTTTCGTCCCGAGGGCAATATATAGGAGGAAGGAGAGGCCGAGGGGGTCCCGGGAGTGGCCACACCACCCCCTGGCGCTGGCCAGGCCTAGCTGCGCGGCCAGGTGGTGTGGTGGCCCCCTACTACATGCATGATGGCTGCTTGGGAAGCGCCATTGAACGGCGATTCGTGGCCTCGTACCTCTGATGGCTCAATGCACGATGCCCAGAAAAATGCTTGATGGCGGTGTTGATGTAGAGCTAGTTGGGAACCCCAAGAGGAAGGTATGATGAGCACAACAGCAAGTTTCCCTTAGTTATGGAACCAAGATTTAATCGAACCAGTAGGAGCAAGGAAAAACCCCAAAGGTGTTACTAGCTGAGCTTTGGCAGGGCGCACTACCAGTGCTATTAGCAACGTGGAGACCTGCACAACACAACCATAGAACTTTGTCCCCAACTTGCGATGAGGTTGTCAATCTCACCGTGTTTTGTGGAGAACAAAGGATTAAACGTATCGAATGGAAAGAAGTAAAAGTTTGTAGAAAGTAAACACAAAGCAGTAAACAGTTTATAGATTGTATGTAAAGAAAAGGACCGGGATCCAAAGTTCACTAGAGGTGGCTCTCCTTAAGATAGATAACATGCTGGGTGAACAAATTACAGCGGGACAATTGACAAACACCGAGAAAGCAATACATGCATATACTAATCATCTTGACTCCTTTGAGACTTGATTGGGCATTACAACATTATACATAGACCGCCATCCAACTGCATCTATGACTAATAATCCACCTTCAGGTTATCATTCGAACCCCCTCCAGTATTAAGTTGCAAGCAATAGATTATTGCTTTACGAAATGCGTGTAAAGTAAACAATACTATTGTTCTATGAACAAAGGATTGTTGTTTTCTCCCTAGTAGCAACATCACATCTAGTACCTTAGAGATTTCTGTCACTTCCCCAGATTACTAGAGGCATGAACCCACTATCGAGCATAAATACTAACTCTTGGAGTTGCTAGCATCTACTTGGCCAAGATAGCTACTAACAACGGAACGCATGCAAGATCTCAAATAACAAAGACATGATAGAATCAATAATCAATCTGAAATAGCATCTCAATATCCATTGGATCCCCACAAACACAACATGTATGAATTACAAATAGATGGTCTTGATCATGAATGGAGCTCACAAGATCTAAACATGAAAGCACAAAGGAGGAGAAACCAGCCATCTAGCTACTACATGGATCCGTAGTCCAAGGATGAACTACTCACGCATCACACCGGAGGCTTGCATGGTGATGAAGAAGGCCTCTAGGGTGAATTCCCCTCTCCGGCAGTGTGCCGGGAAGAGCTTCAGATCCCTCCCGATCTAGGGATGGAGATGATGGCGGCTACAGACTCTTTCGTGGATTTTTATTCGGGTACTTAGGGTTTACATCCCGAGGGCATCTTATAGTCGGAAGGGGAGGCCGAGGGGGTGCCTAGGCTGGCCACACCACACCCTGGCGCGGGCCAAGCCTGGCCGCGTGGCCAGGTGCTGTGGCCGCCCTCTGGCCCCTCTCCGTCTCGTATTCTGGCACTTGATCCCTTCCGGAAAAATAGGCACTTCGGCTTTTGTCCCGTCCAATTCCGAGAATATTCTTTTTCTGACTTTCCTGGAACCAAAAACAGCAGAAAACAGGCAGCTGGCAATGTGGCTCTTGTTAATAGGTTAGTCCAAGAAATCATATGAAATGTACTCCAAAGTTGGAACAAAACACAAGAATGTGGATAAAACCAAGCATGGAACATCAAAAATTATAGATACATTTGCAATGTATCACTCACCCGCAAAAAAATGGATAGGTAGAAAAAGCCAATGGACTAGTTACTGCTAGACTCAAGAAAAGACTACTAGCACCACTTGACAAAGCAAAAGGAGCATGGGTTGATGAATTGCCATCCGTGTTATGGAGTTTACGTACAACTCCAAATAATTCAACACAAGGGAGACCTTTCTTTTTGGTCCACGGTGCAGAAGCTGTGCTTCCTGTTATGGTGTCACATGAATCCCCAAGAGTAGCTGCATATGATGAAGAGGAGTCAAGAGAAGCACTTGAATATGATGTGGATGCACTTTATGAAGCTCGAGATGAAGCCCTCTAAAGAGCAAATATGTAGCAGCAAAACCTACGCAATTACCACATCAGAAGATTGCGACCTAGGTCCTTTGCAGTAGGGGACCTAGTTCTTCGCCTCAAGCAAGATGGACACAAGAAGTTAGAATCACCATGAGAAGGACCACACATTGTCACAGAAGTTATTCCTGGAGGAGCATATCGACTACAAGACAAGAAGACATGAGTAAATTACTCAAATCCATGGAACGTAGCACAACTACGACAATTTTACGCATAAGATTACTTACAATATGATAAGAGTTACAGTTCGGCTTCTTAAGCCAGAATATCCAGGTCAATGGCTAGATGCCATCCTCCCAAAGAAATAATGTATCATAGAATTTTTCGCCTTATGTATACAGAGATAAGTTTTCCGTGCCTTAAAGCTTTTTATTATTGTTCAAAAGATCTATGCTTTCCATCAAGCCAACAACAACTATGAGCCTATGTCCAGATATAGGCATCCGAACATAGCCTCGGGGGCTACTCCCATCGGGAGCGCTGGCGTGCACCCGATAAAAATACAATTGTGTATAAAAAAATATTTATGATTAGTAAGTACCTTTGAGTCTTACATCAATGTATCCTCAAAAAAGTTATCCTCAAAAGAAAGATTAATCCCATCAGGAACCAATGTAAAGCACTAAAAATATTTGGTAAATCGGCCCAGCAGGGCAATCGCCAAAAAAGCCAAAAATCTCGGATCGCTCTCAAACACGACAAAAATCCGAATGCCGTGTTCAGAAACATGAAGGTAAGACCCCATGATTCGTCCTGTGTGGCCTGGTAATCGCACAAGAATGTGCCCTGCCAGTAAAATATTCGTATCAATGATACGATGAAAAATCTCGACGGATGCTTTGGGTACCCGATAAAATAAGAAGCTAGAATTCAGTATTCGGTAAGACCTCAGAGGCCCGAACTGAATTACACCAGTAACAAATTCTGGATTCGAGCCCGGGGACTTGAATTTGATGTAGGATAACCTTGTTTTTTGCCCAGGAGCAATTAATTGATTACCAATCCGTCGGAAGCATCAGACTCGTTGTACCAAATCCCTACAAAACACAAAAAGTGATAAAAATAAAGGAAACGAAACTTTGAGACTCAACCTGAAACTACGGTTCAAGCAGATAAAAGGCTACTGACATAGGTATGATTACTCGGATAACTATGATTCGCTACCCTATATTGGGTAAAAGGCTTATGGCCCATGAAGGTTTCAAATGACAGCCAAAGGAAGCAACTGACAAAGACTTTGATTGTATTAGGAAAGAGACTATGAACCGGCATTATGTTGGTATTGTAATTACGTGTGTATGAAAGCTATCCGCATACAACTTTGATACCCGACATATTATATATAGGATGGGAGATGCCCAAGCGAGGGTACCGAAATCTAGGGGACAACTTGTAATAGTGAGATTACTCAATATTCATGCGACTTTAATTCCATTGTTTCTCTGACATCCAACGAAATCCCCAGGTTTCTCTTTTCCATGAAACCCCAAGTCCATCACCATGGGCATTGCCGAGGTTACCCCTCATCAAAAAGCGTTGCTCAAAGCAAGCCAAGAAGATGATACACTGGTGGATCCTCAAGATGAAACTGCTCAAGAAAAACAAGATCAAACTAAGGAGGACCAAAATGATGCATAGGATGACTGTTATGACTATGATGCAGAGACGGTTGTAACAATAAAAGAAAGCAACAAAAGAGCCTGATCCCCCACAAAAGGTAAAAGACAAGAATAAGAAAGGTGAGAAAAAGCTTCCTTACCTAGATCAAAAAAAGAAAGCACTGGATCAAGTAATCTATGATTCTTTCAAAAAGGCACTTGGTGAGCTTCGTCTAGAAATTCCATTTGCGGATGCAATAAAAGTTCCTACCTATTCTAAATTCCTCCGTGATATTCTTAGTAGAAAGAAAGAAATAACTAAAACTGTTGCCATGGTGACTAGTTATCTTGATAATGGGAAGCTATTGTCTAAATCGGGAGATCCCGGAATACCAACTATTTCATGCTCACTTGGCAAAACTAATATTCATAATGCCTTGTGTGATTTAGGTGCAGGAGTTAGTGTAATGCCATATTCCCTCTATAAAAGGTTAGGATTAGGGGAGTATTCCCCTACTACTATCACTTTATAGATGGCTGACAAGTCCACTAAACAACCTATTGGTATTATTGAGGATATTCTACTTAGAATACATGAGCATGTTATTCCCACTGATTTTATTATTCTTGAAATGCCAGAGGATGAAAAATTATCCATAATACTTGGAAGACCTTTCCTTAGTCCTGCAGGAGCATCAGTTGATTGTGCCAAGGAAAAAATAATCTTTAATGTTTATGATGCTGAAATCATCCAGTATTTTCCAAAGAAGTTAGAAGTAGGAGAAATATATATTCCACTGGCAAAATGAGTTCATGTGGTAAGTGCCTTTGATAAGGGGCAACCCAAGGTAAGAATTCAAGAACATAGAAGGGTTGAGTTATTCAACCATTCTTAATAAAATGCTTAATGGGAGTCAACCCATCACATTAATAAAATAAACTAAATAATAAAATGTTCATCGCATTCCTACAACTTTTTCACAGACATTCTTGTGGAAGCGCGCCCGTGAAGATGCAGCTATCAAAGAGTAGTAGAAATATTAATTGAACAAGCATATAATAAGTATAAAAATAAAACTTTGAGTTTTATCTACAAAAACTAGCTTAATCATTTTGTCCGGATTAAAAAGTGAACCTCCAGTTGAGGAGAAGAAGTTAGGTAGTACTAGAAATCCTGCTCTATACATGTTGTATTTGGTCGACAATTTCTACTATCATTTTTTTGTCAAAAACAAGGTGTTTCACTAAGTTTCAGGATAAGAAGGTATTCTCGAAGAAACATAATTTTTTTGATGAGTACTGAAGGTTTAACGACCAACTATACGGCGGGAATAAAATTTCTGGCCGTATAGATATCTTTGCCATCAACAAATTTTCTTTCGTAGGCACAGAGGATTTAACGACCAACTATACGGCGGGAATAAAAATTGTGGCCATATAATTCTGGCCGTATAGATATCGATGCTTTCATCAAATTTCTTCTCAAAGGTTCTGATGGTTTGACGACCAATTATATGGCGGGAATAAAAATTCTAGCCGTATAGTTTGGCTGTATAGTTATCGAGGTCTGTCTAAGAAAATTTATCTCGAGGACACAGACATTTTGACGACCAACTATACGGCGGGACCATTATGATCCGGCCGTATAGTTGTGCCCGTATAGCTGTGTTCTAGCTTAAAGAAACCCAAATTGGTGGCGCCGCTGCAACTATATGGCGGGAACTACATATTCCGCCCGTATAGTTGCGGCCGTATAGTTCGGCGCGACCTCTTAATCGCGTCGGGGTGGCTAGGTTTCTTCTTCCTCCTCACTTCTTCTCTCATATTCTCTCTCCAAACCTCTCAAAAACCACCTAGAACTCTTGATTCTTCGCGGATTTTGTTCGTTTGAGTGGGTGAATCAACATATCGGTATGTTTCTCTTCCTATCCATGCTTTATTTTCAGAATTCCATGGTTGAAACTCTCACATTGATCTAGTGGATGAACTCAAGCTTATTTTGTTTTTATTTATGATTTCTCACGTTAGGATTAAATTTTTTTTACGTAGAATCGTTCGTATCATCTAGAAACTCTATGCCTAAGGTTTTATGGTGAAATTTTTTCAGTGCATCAAGATGAACAAAACTGGTAGTATTTTTGAAAGAGCAAGCGCCAACATGGCGAGAGTTCGGGGCACCGGGCCGAGCTCAACCCTAAGTTGGCCATAGATTCATCAAGGAGGATGATGCCCAAATGTTGGGCCGATGATAGCTTTCTCATCACGGCAGGGTTGAGGGCGGACTTCGACCTCATGTGTGCAAATTAAAGGCTAGCACTACTCGCCTATGCAAGCCACAATACCTACGCTGAGCTCACCTATGAGTTCCTTGCCTCCTTCTATGATGACCACGGGGAGAAAGGTAATGCGTGCATGGTAAGCTTCACCATGAATCAACGGTACTATGAAATAACTTTTGAACAATTTTGTGATGGTTTTGGCTTCCCTCACGATGGGGAGTCAACTATTACAAATTTATATAGCATCACAAGTGGAGAAACTTGGGAGGTTGTTTTTGTTAACGGCAGCAGGGACTTGTACCAGAAGAAGATGTCCACCGTTCAGAACCCAACAATTTGAACGCTCGCCTTGTTCCTCGCCAACACACTATTGGGAAGAGGAGATACCGGTTCCATGGCCAATGCGGACATGGCCATGATCACCAAGGCACTCTTCCCCAATGCACCGCAAAGCCCCAATCCCGCGGCTCTACTCATCCTTCACTTTCGTCATGAGAGCAACAAGGCGAAAGGTGACATTCGCATTGGTGGATTGGTAACCCACCTTGCCCATGCATTAAACATTATATTACCTGTGATGCAACATGTTGATGGCTCCAAACTTATGGATGACAAATATTTGACTGCTTGTAGTTTCCTCGTTGTTTACCAAGCTAACAAGAGACTCTGAGCATATCAGTTTGGTTATCTTGGTGATGCACAGGTTGAGTAGGTTCCATTGACATGTCCACCCTATCCACCAGCCTTCACGATTGTGGAGAAGGACAACTAGATCCTCACCAAGGATCAAGTGGTGGAGATCATGGCTGAATTCCAGCTTGATCAAGAGGAAGATGAAGAAGGAGAGCAGCAGGATGAGGATGAGCATGAGTAGGAGAAGGAGAAGGAATACAACCCTGCTTGGGAGGGACACCAGTAGCAGCAACATGAGGGATCTTGGGACCCATGGCCCAATCAGCCACAACAAGGGTTCAACTATGTCTCCTATCAAGAATTTCAGCAGCTCAACCAACGCGTAGGGGAGATTCACCACACTCTACAAGGAGTGAATGAAGATGTGAGTGCCTTAACTCAAAACTTCAGTCAGTTCATGACCAACTTCCCCGACTACTACCAGCAGTATGCGCACCAGCCGCCGAATGATGGCAACAACTGAGCCTGACAATAGCCTAAGCTTGGGGGAGGTTTGAAAACCTCCAAACCTTGCATTCATATTTTTGTTTGTTCTTTTGACTTATTTTACTCCTTCAAAATTGCATGTTTACTTTCAGTTTGCATTCCTAAACCAAAAATACAAAAAAATTAGTTGTAACTTTTATTGCAAATTCATTTCTTTGTTTCTCTCAGAGATTGCTCAATTTTAGGTGACTTGGCAATAGGGAAATATAGAGGGGGTTCGACTCTAGTACAAGAACAAAGAAAGCAAGAAGAGGTACCACATTCCTTTCATCACCTATTCTGCAACTTTAAATTTCTCCTACAATTATTTACTCGCTTGCACTGGAGTCACTCCCCACTTAGCTTGCTATCCTATAAATTCTATTCCTTTGCTAGTGTGTCCTTT
Source organism: Avena eriantha (assembly GCA_910589775.1). Classification (NCBI taxonomy): domain Eukaryota; kingdom Viridiplantae; phylum Streptophyta; class Magnoliopsida; order Poales; family Poaceae; genus Avena; species Avena eriantha. The sequence continues at coordinate 215,355,565 of OU342744.1, read as the reverse complement.
TTAGCTTTGAAACAATGAGAAATGAACTTGATTAAAAATATTTCCTACATTTTTACAACAAGAAAAAGAATCCAAAAGATGACTTGAGTCCATGTTTAGCCCAAAGGATTTGATTTTAGAACTACTCCAGTAGTAGAGATTATACCAATACTTTTTCTAATAACTACCGTAAGATATTGCTTTACACGTGTCATTACAACACTGTCGTGCTCCATGGGGAACTATTAACTTCGCTGGCCGACGAACGATCTAAATGTGGGGAACCACTTGATTTTGGCTATTGAGTTATGTAAACATCTATAGCAACAATGCTATGACGGGTAAAATTTTAGTCTCCTCGTGGTTTCATGTTCTAAGTGAAGTTTTAGTACTCCTCTGATCCACTATTGCTCAACAATTATTTATTGGCATGGTCACACGTGCACAACATAGTCCCAATTAACATGTTAAAAATAGTGGCATGGTTTCTCTATGAAAGAGCTGAAGTTTTTGAAAAGCAAGAAAAGGAAAAAGGTGCTTTGAGAGTCTTGAAATTTTGACATGGGAATAGATGAGTTGTTCTTAAATTTAATGTTTTTGGTGCCAACTTGAGTACTCTTAATTGATTAAAGAAACAAGAGCAAAAAGTTTTCATCTCTCAATAAAGAGAGACACCAAAAGAATTTGTTTCACTTTCCTAGCTAAACTTTTGACACTTGCTTGGGCATATGATTTATTTGCTAGTAAGATAGACATGGTTAGGAAGTGGACTCAGTGCAATCTTGTGAATACCTGTATGATCATGTTTAAGATTGCAGGAATTGTGAAGAAAATAATTTGACACCAATTTGAGCTTGTAAGTTCTTTTATTTCAGTCTCGAATCTCTGCTACTCTTCCTTATTTTCTTGTCACTCAAGGGAGAGAAACATCTAAGCTTGGGGGAGTTGATAGGTGTGATATTCGACACATTTTTGATGGTTTTCTCCTGAATTTGATTGTTTTCTAGGTTTACCTAACGCTAATACTTTGGTAGCAAAGAAAAGTTGGTTTTTAATGTGTGTTTCAAGTTCTGATCGTCAACAGAAGGTTTTAACAAGAGAAACACAATATTTAGGCGAAAACAAGCAAGTCTCTCTTTTGGAAGTAATCGAGCGAGGCATACAGAAGCTTTAACGAGCAATTATACGGCAGGAATATTTTTTGGCCATAAAGTTCCCGTCGTATAGCTACCACCGCCTCCGTATTGTCAAAAAGACAACTTTCGTGAAGAGACATACGCGAAACCATAACTCAGCAACCGCCATCCCATCTATAAAGGAGAAAGAAGAGATCCGGAGAAGGAGGAGAAGCCATTCTTCATCTCACTCCACGATCTTTGACCTCCTAGCCATCACACCCTCATAGCCATTACTTGTACTTGAGAGAGAAAGAGAGAGATATCTTCACCTTACAAGATTAGGGTTTGAGATAGTTTATTCCTATCTTGAATTGTGTTGGATTACTTTTCTATTCTTATTGTGGATCTCCACGGTAATATCGAGAAGAACTCCCTTTATTTAATTATATCGATGATGCTTTCTTCTCTCATGTGTGAGTAAGTTCCTTAGGCATGGGAGATGTAAGGGATTGGTGAGATATGATGTGCCTCCATATATTTTCCATTAGTTTGTGATTGGTTTTAATTACTATATTATGTGTGCTTGACTATCTGTGGGATGCAAAATGCTTATTGTCCAATTAAGGGTCAGACTACATGATGCTTTGTTCTACATAGATAGGATCTTGTTCGCTAGCAGACCGATGACCCCCGAGTGACACGGGGATATCAATGGAAAACTAGTTGACTCGAGGATAACGAGAAACCACTGTGCTTATTGCATTAGTCCGATCCAAGGAGCTTAATTGCTAAGCAACCCGAAGGATCTTAATTGTCTAGTGACTGACCATGGTTTTGGTAACAGGCTAGTAGGATTATTGAAGTTAGGATGAAATCTACCAAGAGGAGTTGTGGATAATTATGGGTTGCTCGCCTACACATATATTTATAAGATTATAATTCTTACATTTATCATTCGTTCACCTAGCACAGCACTATCACCATGAACTGAATCTCCCCGCGTCTTCTTTGTCATTCGCAGAAAAGCACGAACAATCGAATCATTCTTTACTTTTATGCTTTTTATTCCTGAAGTTTACATTTTAGTTTTATTTAAATACATCTAGTTTAATCCAAATTTCATTCTTATTTCCACACTTGCAGTCAATTCACTCGAAGACCTGTGACAACTTTGAGTGTGACAGAGACTTCACTCATAAACACTTACCGTTGGGCTCCCTATGGGATCAATATCTATACTTCGAAACTAGCTACAAATGATCTGTGCACTTGCAGACATCGGTATGCCAGAGGAGTGTTCTGGGCGTGAGTCCTTTGTCAACACCCGGATTTTTAATCCCAGATGCCCGTTATGCGATACCTCGCAATCCCAGGATTACCATTTTTGCGAGACATAACGGATTGGATATCACAGTACATCATCCATTACAAACCATACTTAAGGTCTTACACAAATAAGGATCTCATGATCCAGTCTTAATACAACAAGCAGCGGAAATAAAAGATAAGCGTGGCGGTGGGGTCCATCTTCAGGGGCACAGGCAATGCTGACGAAGGCAGATAGTCCTAGTTATCATAGCCATCCTATTGGCCATCATCTTGATAGTCTCCTTCATAGTCTGGCCATGATAATAGCCAGGGACAAAAGCCATGAGTACTCTTTAAGTACTCGCAAACTACCACTAACAAGTATTATGAAGCTAGATTAAAGTGCTAACTCTATGTTTAACTATAAAGTGAAGTTTGAAACCTAAGCTGAGTTCTGAAGCAAAGAAAGATAAAGTAAAGCTCTAGAATCACTTAAGTTGGGAAAAACTGTTGTCATAAACACAACCCTGTTGTGGTCAAGTCAAGATTCGTCATTCATTTCAAAATATTTAGAAAACATCTGACAACGAAACAGTATGGCCATTCCAACTGTCCATAACCGCGGACGCGGCTATTCGAATAGTTTGACACTCTGCAGAGGTGGTACACTTTCACCACAAGATTCGATACATCTGTCAGGGATAACCCTGAATCATCATACTTAGTATGCAGATAATCAAACATAACCTTCCCTTTACACACCCTAGTATAAGCACCTCTCCTATGAGCATGGCCTCCCAACCATGACCATCAGTCATCTTGGGCACTACATAGGTGGGAAACATGAGAGGTAGCCTCAGCTCAGACCTCTCCCATGAGGGAACTAATACTAATGCATATAAATTTCCAGCTAAGCCTACCCAATTCAGGTAATGTGGTTGTACGGTAAATTTGGAATGGTATCGCATCCGAATCCAACCATCAGTTTTATAAAAGGGTTAAGGCTCATGCCCCAACATTTTCATCATCATCAATCATTTGTGTTTCTCAACACATGTCAAAACATCTCAATAGAATGACTCATCATTCCAAGGTTTTCATAATTCATTTTCACCAAGTGTTCCCATCTACAGTGACACAAGTTTTTGGATCTACTCTAGAATACTAAGTTAAGAGTGTTCACTAAGGTGGTAAAGATGGGTTCAATCTCATGCCATAGAATGACATTTAAAGGTTTCTAAATAGGTCAAGTTTTATACTTTTTATGCTACCTTCTAAACAAGTAAAGAACTTTGTATAAACTAAGAGGGTAAAACTTGTAACTGAGACTTGGGGTACCAATAGGTAAAGGGGGTGTGATCAAGACATGACTAGGGCATCTTACCTAAACCATCTAGTTGATCCTAGCCTGTTAAACACTAAACTTGCAAGTGTTATCTTGCATTGTTAATGGTGGCTTGCACTTAAAAGTGCTAGCTTGCTAATAGTAGCTTGCCTTGGTTGGTGTAGTGGTTGAAGTTTTCTTCTTCTTCTTCTTCTCCTTCTTGGTAGAACTCCTCCTCCTCGAAAGCTTGGTCGGTACTATCGTCTATAAATACATAGGGAGTGCACAATCACCAAACAATACTTAACTAAACTAAGTAGCATTCTAAGGCACACCTTGGATGATCTTTTATCATCACAAGTTTAATTCCATAGTTTCATCCTTTTTATTTTAGAGAAGTAATTTCTACTCATTGAAAAATTAACTAAAATTTCATATTCACCACCAAAATATGGGATCATGTGGACACATGTCCTCACCACATATTCTAACATGTGGGAATGAGATTTCAAGGTTGGATCAACATTACTTAGGTTTAAGTTCATCATTTAATGATTTAAAGTGACTAGAAATGCCTATATAGCATTATTTTGGTACTAGTCCAAAGTCACTGCATGTAAACCTTAATATTATTACATATTTGGATAGATATGATGAAATGTGATTTTTGAGAGTTGGAATCAACTCAAAAGCTAACTTGGTTGATTTTATAAAAATGTTGCAAGTTGCAAATGCTTCTGTCTTGTTATTTTTACTAGGAGAGATCTATAACTCTAATTGAATTACATCCAACGGTCTTGGATATATTATCTTAATACCTTTCATGCAAAATTAGTTTCATGCAATTTGGATTTGTAAAACTCCCAAAATTAAATTTTAAAATAGTGGACATAAACAAGATTTAACTGAAAAAAATCCAGATTTGAATGTGTGGGCTAGCGCGGGAAACGACGTGGGCCGGCCCAGTGGCGCTCCGCGGCGCGGGGCTCAGCTGACATGGGGGTCCCGCTTGTCAGCGGCACTTAACACGTGAAACGGTACGCGCGCTGTGGGCCGTAGGATTAGAAGGCATATCTACGGCTGAGGGTCATCGTCGACGACGAACAGGTCGCCGACGAGCTCGAACCTAGCGGCTCGGTGGGGGTCTGCTGGGGATGTACCAGGGATCCAGCGGGGTCGGCGAGCCGGGCAAACGAAGTGGAAGAAGACGGCGAGGCAAGGCACGGTTGCGGTGGAGCTTGGGGTGGTCACAATCATCGGCGCCCTTCTCCTCCTGCCGCGGCTAGTCTGGTTCCAATTCCGGCGAGGCAGAGCTCGCCTTGCTCCGGCTAGAGGTGGGTGAGGTTCAGAGAGGTGAGGGAAGTGGAATGGTGTGGAGAAGAGAGGCTGGGGACGGCTCCTTTTATAGGCCCGACGGTGAGACCGAGTGGGATGGGCAGGTGACGGTGCGACATCGCTAAGGCGGGGTAGAGGCATGGCTGCGGGTGGCGATCGACGTGTGGTTCCCTGGCGGTGCTCTAGGCATTGAATGCAGCCGTAGGGGCGGTGGCACGCGGTCTGGGCGAGGTGGCGCTCTGCGCAGCAGAGGCGGCGGTGTCCACGGCGAGCGGTGGCTGTGAGGCGTTGGGCGGCTAGCGGGGGTGTCTAGGGTGTTCTCCAGGTCGAGGCGGAGCGGCGGGCGCGGGCTGCGGCCAAGGGGCGGTCTGGTCGAGCGGGGACAGAGCACGCTCTGGGGGCGGCACTGGCATGGTGCGGTGGCACTGGGCGCGGTTTTTCCTCAGTGGTCCACTGCACTCCTGGGCTCAGGCAAGGGACGGGGGTGGCGGTGAGCTCCTGGCTACGTCCTAGACATGGCGAGGGAAGAGGGAGTGGTGTGCTGCAGCGAGGCAAGGTTTGGCCGGCGAGGCATGGCTCGGCATGGCATGGCCTGGGGGCTAGGGACAAGGGAGAGGGGTGTTAAGGGCCTGGTTAGACTAGGAGGGGACAGAGGAGATAAATGGTGATCAAATGGGGGCAAAACCCTGTTCAAAACAGTGAGCTATGATTTAGGTTTAAACCTACCTGCCAAGTGTTTGATTAAAGGGCTTTCTATTTTCGTGCCCTCGGGTCCTTAGTTGTGCTCAGTTTTCCCCAGCTCCTTAGTTTTTCCTCAGTTTTCCCCAAGACCTTGTCTGAAACCATCACAGGTGCTGTAACGGCCGGTTGCCCGACGGTTGACCGTTATCTTCTGACTAGTGGGGCCACGTAGAGCCTGCAAAGACACGTCAGACCATCCATCTTTGTTTGACCGTAAGCATCGATGTATCCCTGACCAAAACGCGAACGAGTGGGGCTTCGGTATATCGAATGACAAGTGGGGCCATGACGCTGATACAAGGGGCAATACACGGGTAGGATTAGAATTTTAAACGCAGCTCTACAGCGATGGCACGGAGGAGGTGGCCTGCGGGGTGCCGAGATGAGATCGACGTCCACAAAGAACTACATGAGGCGAGACCAGACGCATTAGATAGATATGAACTAGACGCGTTTAACCATGCAAAGAAGAGAAGAAATGGTCGACGACATCGGCGACTACCTCAAAACTTTGACTGACTGTGTCGGACACGAACGCGAGCAATGTAGATAAAAATAGTGTCTCTCCTTTCTGGCGTGTATAGATGGGTGCTAGAAGAGTGTGGTGGCGAAGGGAAAGACCTCGCGGTGGTATGTGGCGTCCAGCATAGTGGGGCGGCGTGGCCGTGCCCACAGCGGCGTGCATGCATGTTCGGCATTGGCATCAGCATGTATGTTCGGCATTGGCCTCGGCGGTATCTCTGGTGTGTCAGTGATCAAATGAGGGGACGGGATTGAGGGTGCATCCCGACGGTGACCTAGCAATGGCGGCGAGCATAGCCATTCTGACCATGCCGATATCGGCATCGGCATCATTTGGAGGCTGCTCGAATCAAGGTGGGATTTGTTTCTTGTATGCCAAAATGAATTTGAAACAAGTTTCATGTTGAAGGTTAGGTAACAAAAGTTTGTAACTAAAAATTATACTAGCGCCATGGTGAGGTTCTTTTTGATAGAGCTCTACGGTTGGGCAAACTTTTTTGACACTTTTTAGATAGGGTTCCTTGTTGTTACATGTATGGCATCATGTATGGCAAATTTGGGGTCATTTGGAGATGTTCTAAAAAATCACTTTGCTTAAGCGCATGCCGTTTCGTCTCACTGAAACCAGCTTTTCTAACAAGGTGATTTTTTCTACCTTCTCTAAATGACCTCAAATTTCATACAGCTGGTCTTCTATACATAGATAGATAGATTGTTTCATTTTTACATTTTTCGAACTTTTTATTTCCCTTTATAATACCCAATTGATTTTTAGGTCAAAACCTCGAAAAACAGCATCATGTATGGCATCATTTTCACCCTAAATTTCAATTTTTTTGAAACTTTCCCTTTTAGATATTCCTTGTTGTTATAGGTATGGCATCATGTATGCCAAACTTGGTTAGGTCTCACTGAAACCAGCTTTTGCAACAAGTTAGGTTTTTTCGACCTTCTCAAAAGGGATTTTTTTCTACCTTCTCTAAATGACCTCAAAAATCATACAGACGATCTTCTATACAAAGATAGGTAGATTGTTTCGTTTTTACATTTTTTTGAACTTTTATTTCCCTTTATAATACCCATTTGATTTTCAGGTCAAAACCTCGAAAGTTAACATAAGTAGATGGTGAACCCTCCCAAACTTCAAATACAGAGATAGATAGATTGTTTCGTTTATCATTTTTACCGTGAATAGTAATGGCTACAAGAAATCGGTGATGGTTTATCATTTTTTGCGTGAAAAGTAATGGCTACAACAAATCGGTGATGGTTTATCATTTTTTGCGTGAAAATTAATGGCTACAACAAATCGGTGATGGTTTATCATTTTTTGCGTGAAAAGTAATGGCTACAACAAATCGGTGATGGTTTATCATTTTTGCGTGAAAATTAATGGCTACAACAAATCGGTGATGGTTTATCATTTTTTGCGTGAAAAGTAATGGCTACAACAAATCGGTGATGGTTTATCATTTTTTGCGTGAAAAGTAATGCCTAAAAGAGTTTATAATTTTTAGCGCGTGAAAAATAATACAGAAAATCGCCCTTTAGAATACTTAGAGGGTGGAAGCTAACCGCCGACAGAGAGAGAGAGAGGGGTTATCCTGCCCGTTAGATCATACGATCAACGGTCCGCAGACACGATCCGCGTGACATGGGCTAGACCAATCAGGGCAATGTTGGACATCTGCGAGAATTTGTGAAGGGAGAGGGCAAAACTGAGTAGTATCAAGAAACCAAGGGCACCTGAGTAGTAAACAGACTAAGGGATTCAAATATGAGATTTAAAAAAATGGAAAATGCGTGTTTTGTACAATGAAACCCATCTTGGCCTACCTCAAACTATTTGCAATACGAATATACATGAGTGTGAGAATTGTGGCCTCATTTAGACAAAGTATGTTTTGGGGAAAGCTGTTTTGGGAAGGGCTTATTGTGGAAAACCATGCACCTTCATAGCTACTAGGTGATTTGAGAAATGGCAATTTGTGGTAAAACTTGATTTATCTATGACTTATCTATGATTTGAGAAGTGGCAATTTGTGGTAAAGACTCCATGAGTAAGTGCCACTCTTTTTCGGAATTTTTTGCACATTAAATGACTCATTTAACTAGTTAATCCCATTTGTTGACTCTCTGTTGACCAGCCACTTGAGGGTAAAACTGAGCATATTGCACTAGCCAGTATTAGCACTCAAGGGGAAAACTGAGCACACAAAAAATGCTAGTATAAGACTCGAGGGTATACCTGAGTATATCTAAATTTCCAGGGTTAGACTCGAGGACACGTGTTGCGGTGCAAAAATGCAAGACGTGCAATTGTTGACGCATAGACGCGGGTCGCGGTGCAGAAGTCGAAGACGTGCAATTGTGGACGCGTGTCGCGTTGCAGAAGTCCAAGACGTGCAGACGTGCAACGGTGGACGCGTAGGACGCGGGTCGCATTAACCACCCCTCGCCTTTATAGACGCCTCCTCCCACTATATCTGTCACTCTCACTCACTCATGCAACGCCGCCTCTCTCATGTCCCATCATCTTCTCCAAAGAAAAAAACCCTCTCCCTCTCCCTCTCCCTCTCCTCTGCAGGCGAGATGGACAAGGAGAATGCCAATCCGATCGTCCACGACGCTATCGGCTCCAAGCGCGACGCCTCCCTCTTCGACACCGTCCCCTCAACGGCCGTCGCCGCCGCCGCCGGTGCATCGGAGGCTGCTGCCGCCGGTGGCTGTCAGATCCCGCCGGGATGGGACCCCTACGAGGAGGTGCCGTACGTCCCGCCCCCGAACCCCTACGACACCTCCATGGAGGACCCATGGAACGAGGTAACTATGGTTTGCTTCCTTTTTTGTTCCCCATTCCTTTTTGAACCCTATTTTTGCTGGTGTAGATGGATCTGTAGATGGATGAGTATTGGGTTAATATTTGCGCCGATTTTATTCTATTTTGTTTTGATCCCTTCTTGATTTTGTTTAAGATTTGGGGTTCGGCCGTTCGGTTGTGCATGAGCTTTGGTTCGCTAACACCATCCCTTTAGATATATAATCGTGTCCACTCTAACTGAGGCTGCCTATGTTTTTCCTAACTTTGTTATCATGCACGTTACTCATCGTTGCAACTCATTCACGCATAGTTTCTGTTTGATATGGATCAGGTGTCTGACAGCGACGTCGGCAGCGACGACGAGCACCATGACACCAAGACTCGCCAGGTGCTGCGGAGGCTGCAGGTCGGCCAGTACATCTCCTACTTCACCAAGGGTGTCTACAGGTGCCCCTTCTGCACTAGGAGACTCGGCGGCACTGACTTCAACTGCCTCCTCACGCATGCCGAGAACATCGGCAACACCTTTCCCAAGGTTGGCACGACGGTGAATGCCTACTCCTTCCGCGCCAAGCACAAGGCGCTCGGCATGCACCTCCGCAGCTTCCAGCGGGTGGAGATCTCCGCCGGGCGCATGCCTCCGCTCAAGCCCAAGGCTCCCAAGGGGAGCAACAAGTGGAGGCAGAGGCAAATGGGGTAGGCGGAGTCCTGGACGTGTGCTGCTGCTGCCTCCTATTTTGTTGTTAGCTAGGGATCCCTTGTTGTTATGTTGTTAGTATGATGGTGCTGTGAAGAACCTCGAACCTGTTACTATGTTTGGCTGCTGTATGCAGCTTATTATCTAGGGAGGGATCCCTATTATCTATCCCTATTCTACTATATGACTGTGTGAATTTATCGTACATTACCTTGTAGATTTGCTTCTAGATTTAACTACATACATATGGACCAGATGGAGTACTAGATTTGCTACCATATTGGGCAAACAACGAGGGCCAAAAGGCACAAATAATTGAAGAAAGACAGAAATGCAAGCTTCTCTAGATTTGATACTAATTAGGTGAAAAAAGACAGAGAGAAGGAGGGGGAAAAGGTACTCTTAAAAGGGAAAATGCCAATTTGGGCCGAGAGAGACAAAACCCAGCTCCTGCTCACGTGCAACCAAACGCAGTCTCGTCCTGTCCCACGCGGTCCCTTTCTACCAGCCCCACGCGACGCGGCCCCACACGACGCGGCCCCACACGTCAGCACGGAACGGTCAACTAAACGGGAATCCTGCCGTCTGAGCTCCTTCTGCGGGTTTCAAACAAGGACTTGGGGAAAACTGAGGAAAAACTAAGGAGCTGGGGAAAACTGAGTACAACTAAGGACCCGAGGGCACGGAAATAGAAAACCCTTGATTAAATGGCCGCATGAAAGAAAGTTTTGAATTTTGGTTTCAAATTTTTTTGAGTAATCTCCACTAGTGCTAGGTAGTCTCTGGTTACAAGGGTTTTGAAAGTGGAGCTCAAATAGAGGGGTTTTGAAATAGGGGTGATCTATGCATATGCACTATATTCAATTTTGAAATGCAAATTAAAATAAGTAACATAATGTTTTTAGCAGATCCAAAGGTGGTCCTTGGTACCTCATTATGTGTACTAGCAAGGGGTACAAAGATCAAGAATTGTTTCTGTTAAGAAATGAGTGCTAGGAATAGCCAAAGTAGGCATGGGAGTGAAATTGGCCAAAATGACCATTCCTCCTTTTTAATTCTTTTTGATTTGATTTTCTTTAGGAATAGTTTGGGAATGATGTAGATGATGTTTAAATCACCTAAGAAACATTTTACAAGCATTGCATCACTCAATCATGGCATTTCAAACAACTCCTATTTTAAATGCACACATGTATGAATGCTTTCATTTTAAATTTGGAAAAGTTTTTGTTAACCCCATTTTTGATTGATTTGATCTTGATAAGCTTGGATTGAAGTTTTGGGATGTTACACCCTTCCATGAAGTGATAGATGAGCTCGTCGGTGCGGTCACCTTCCAGGGTTGCCCTTACCCTTATCCATCTGGCGAGGTATTCACGAGGGGATTCTCCCTCCCTCTGAATGCATCTGGCTAGATCGAAGATGGTGACAACACCGACAAAGTGCAACCGTCGCATCTCTAACGCTCGGGGAAGTCGAGGTGATCTACGGGGTCCTTCCACCGTTATATCCTGCACAGGGGCGGTTTGGGTGGGCCTTGAATTTTCCTGACCTGGGTTGTCATACTCTAAGGAGAGATATGGCCCAGATTCCTTCGCGAACATATCCTGCCTATAGGCGGTCTGTGCGGGTCTTGACGAGTTTCTGACTTCCTGGGAGCCAAGATTCGAGTCAGTTTCACTGATGAAGATGTGTATCTCTATGGCTGGGACAACGGAGCAGCGGGTGGGGTTCGTCTTCGCCGGGGCCTAGAGTTCGTCAGGACGGACGATGGAGACGTTGTCGGAGAAGAGGACGCGCCCAATGGCCACTGTGTTGCTGATTCCCGCAAAGAGCTTGGACCTCGCCCGGTGTAGATCTTGAAGCGCCTGTTGCCCCACGGTGGGCGCCAACTATCGTGGTATTGCTGATGAGTATGCCATGGAGGGGGTCCTCACAGAGCGTGTTTAGAGACGTGGCGTAAGGTAGAGATATGGCGGGTACAAGGTAACACAACTTACCCAGGTTCAAGTCCCACAACGGTAGCGGGACTCTACTCCTGCTATAAATCACTATAATGGCAATACACCGGATTATAGAGACCGGTTCGCTGTGCGAGGGTGTTATGAATCATATCTAACCTTGTGCCCTAAAGTCTCCCATAGGTCCAGCTTATAAGGGCACCAGAACCTAGGGTTACAGGGAAAGGACCTTGCCAAACAAGGTAAAGAGTCCTACACTAATACTAACTAGTCTTTGTGTCTTGTACTCTAAGGCTCCGAGTATGTCGGTGACTCCTACGTAGCATTCCTTTATCCAGCATGGGTCTTCCTTCTGTATTCGTCTAACTGGGCCGTCCAACAGGCAGTAGGCCGTGCTATCAACTATGGGCCATTTGGGTTAGCCAGATTAGAGACGTGCTATGGTGATATCCATTTAGCATACCTCCAACATCTCTGGTAGATATAATATGTACCAACTCATAGTAAAACCATGTTGTAAATAAGTTGTTTATGAAGGGTATTCATAGGAGGAAAAAACTACGTTAGAATAAACTAAATGCCCATATCTATCTTCCATTTTATGTAGTAACATGATGGATAGTTTCAGTTACGTACCCTTGTAGACTGAACGCGGTTTCCTGCAAGGAACGTGGTTGAAGTAGTCGAACTTGTAGCCGAGCTCAAGGTCGCGAAGCTCCTCGCTCGTCACCTCCTGGTCTTTGCACAATAGCCCTGGTGCCACTAACGACAACATTGTCCAAGGACTCACACACATACGGTGTCCGACGAAGACTCCCATTCTCCTTGATCCAACCGGGACGCGGAAGTAGAACCTCTAAAACCGGGATCTACCAGCGCGATGACATGTGAGTGATGTCAACCCTCTTGTGCGCAGTTCTTCGTGGAACGACACTCGTGAGAGTCTACTGAGAAAGAGGATGGAAAATTCCCTAAAGAAATAGTCCTTAGGAAATCTCCTTTTATTTTTGTCTGTCTTTTCCTCACTAATATAAACCCCTTTATATAGGATAAAAAGTAGGACTCCCTTCCCTCAAGTCCCCATGGGGGACTAAAGTAAAGAATAGGAGGAGAGCAGTAGCTGGCGGCGGCTGGGCTGCCTGCTCGCGCTAGCCCGCCCTTGGCCTTGTGTCCTGTGTGGCTGTGGCGGCAATAGGGTGGGCCTAGCCCTGCATCCCACCAGCACGCGCCAGCGGGCGAGGTAGTGCCAGCCACATGGGCCAACCCGCGGCCTGTGGCCCATCGGCGCCTGAGCGGCAGGCAGCAGCGCACTGCACATGCGTGCGCCAGCACTCGCCTGCATGGGCCGGCCAGCGGCTGTTTGCCTGGGGTGGCCTCCCTCTTCGACTGATTCCCTCCGGGGACTCGCCCCATGGGCAGAGGTTTCCCCGTAATAATTAATATAAATATTTTATTTAGTATATATTAATTCACAATTGACATATATAAATGTATATTTAAATCCTTTATTAATTTGAAACACCTTTCGATTTATTCCTTCTTTCGAATAGCTTTGGATCCTCTTCAGAACTTTTCCGGCAATATCTTATTGGAATGATTCCAATACTTTCTTTCTCATCGGTGATGCCTTCTTTCCATGGTGATCTCAGAATATCGTCAGACCCTTAAGTGTGTCACCCTATGGTTCGGGAATGGCATAGACATGATCGAGATCTATTTTGATCAATGATCAATAGCGGTGTCAGGATGTCCATAATGACCCCCATGCATTCCACGAGACTATGTCGTGTTCGAACCATAAACTCTATGTCCCCATCCCTTTATTTCTTTGATACATGACTTACTCGATATTCGATTTATGGTATCAACATACCTATCTTGTTATTGACAAGTCCACTTAACTTGTTGTCTTGAAATATATTCCCTCATCTAGTCAATGGTTGCAACCTATTGGATATAGTCTCACCGAGTGGGCCCAGTGTATCTTCTCGTCACACGGGTGAACAAACCCCGATCTTCATTCATAGACCTCAATTGTTCCATTAGAATACTCGATGCACACCTTTATAGCCACCCAGTTATGGATATGACGGTTAATGTAATCAAATCAGTCACAGGAGACAGTGATTAATATGATCTCACGGTCTAAGGAGAAGGTCACCTAGCTTCTAACAATTGTAACGATAAACCTTGTGACTTTGATCACGCTACAATAATTAAGTGGGTAATGTCCATCATATCATTCTGACTCTGTTTTGACTAGCATAAATGCTCCATGATCAGGAAACCTTGATCATCGGTTTCCCAACAAACTAGTTGAATAAAGGCTACTAGGGATTGGGTTTGTTTACATACCACACTTGTATCAATGTTTATGCTTGATACAGTTATAGAATAGTATGAAACTATTATGAACTAATTCGAGATATGATAATAAACCTATTTATTATTTTCCTCTAGGGAATATATCTTTCAGTCTCCCACTTGCAGTAGAGTACATATAATCTAGTTGCATCTATAACTGATCATAAACACAAATGATTTGATCATGCTTGCTTATGGGGAACCTTTCTGTCCTTGATCTGTTTTACCAGATCAGTATGTCTTTTGCAAATCATTTAAGTGTCTCCCAATTTTACACTTATCACATTATCTCATAATGATCTTGATTTTATTTGTTTGGTGGCAAAGTAAGACTTCTATTTCTGAGTATTTCTGATGACGGTCGATCAATCACGAGGACTTTCACTATTGTCATTATACTAGAAATACGCTCTGCTATAGCCGAACTTCATGAGCCAAACTAGTCATAACTTTAGTCACGACTCCAATATCTGTGTAGATCCTTGTCTAATTCCTAATGGTTTGCTTATTATTGGTTCAGTGATTCATGAATCACTTCAGAAACTGTTCTTTATTAAGAACTTGGGTCACATTTTAGCCAAGTACACAACCCGTTGATCATGGAAGAAACATATGATAGATTCATATAGGATGAGCATCATCCTTCTTTTCCAATTAACATTTGTTGCTTACTCAAACGTTTCACCTAAGTTAACAAAACAACTTTGTTTGTCCTATTCTGGAAGCTTTTTAGAATCTAATCTAGGACATTCTAAACTCGTTTCAGAATCCTATTAGAAACATTATGGCTTTGATGCTTATTAAATATACCAATCTATCTCAATAGATTTCAATATCCAATATTTTTTTCAACTTCATCCATAGAATATTGACCTTAAATAGTACTAATATCAATTATGCCATCCACATATATGTCAAACATATATAAAGTGATGGTCATCATGCTCCCACCCAAAATGTCATCACATACAAGTCCTTTTTTGATATCCCTATAGCTCCCACTCATATACTTCACAAGTATTGGTTTTCTTGATATTTTGGAAATTCCAAAAATCATTTGACCTAATCAAATCGAGAATTTTCCCTACGAGATGTATAGCACCCATATGATTCAACAAACTTCTTCCTACTGTACTGATTACATCCTTTCTTTAATATCATATTGGAGAACATGTAGATTTCTTTTACTCATTCAGCAATTACTCATAATTGCATCTAACTGCTAATTAAATCCATCAGGCTTTTAAGCATCGCTCCATTACTATAGTTATCCTTAAATTTGTCAAGACAATCTTTATGAAAAAAACAAGCTTTTAGGCATATCTTTAAATTTGCATTTCTTCCTTATAACTCTAAGTTATTTGGGAATTATCAAGTAACAACTTACTTTGACAAAATCAAGTAATCACATTACTTCTGCAATCTTCAAATGCAATTTACCTTGGATTTTATGATTCTTAAATCATCTCTCGCACTTAGGTCCACCATCACTTATTTGCAATTCGTAGGTATGTCTTGTTTGATTAACATGTAAAGTGAATGAATGTATTTCCACCAATTTGGAAATGTACCATTGAATCCTACTTTTCGTAATTAAAGTATTTAATCGAAATGTTATGATCACAGTCACCAGTTTCACCCTTTTCTGGCAGAGTTTCGTTCCACGAAACACATTTCGCTGCGCAACTCAAAATTGGGTAAGATTGAATATCTTGATTCCTTGGACAACAACAAGTTTGTCTTTCCACTATGGAAGGTTTGTATTCATAACTGCTTATGAGCACATGCACAAAGACTTATTCACAATGACTTTATCAAAGTCTCTAGAAAACTCAAACGTGCCACAACTCTTGTGGTGTTGTTTTCATGAATCTGGATGATTTCCTAATTCCTTGAGTGTTTAATAATTTTATGACTTACTGTTCTAACTTTATACAACAACCTATTCAAAGATTCTCTATAGACCATATGTGTCTAATACATTATGATTATGATGTTTGGAGTATATCAATACAGTTTGATATATCTAATCAACATAATTTGTAAAATGGTTTTCACAAGTCTTCCGTTTGCAATTTTTAACTCAAATTCCATTCTATTTTGATCAAATCATAGAGACCTACATTTTCTTGTTAATATTATATCCACTTTCAATCTGAAGACATTTGAACTTCAAACTATTTACGAACTCATGCTTTATCAAGTGAATATTGTTGTTCACTTAATTATGCAATTGTTTCTATGAAATATTGATTTTGTCGTATTGATGAAGAATACATCACTATGTACAATATTCAAAAAATTATACTTTATGTTTTACCAGAAATTATTAGTTTTAGTCATCTTTGCCTGGAAGGCCTAGTATTGTAATATCAGAGGATTTTTGAACACCCCATGACTTCATGTTTTCATAAACTCGAATTCTTAAAATACCAATATGACCTGAACTATAGTGTCATTCATTACTAAGTTTTGGATATCTTTTAGCTTTGTGTTTTACAAATGCATAAGGAATTATCACTAGGAATATAATGAGAATCACATTTTCATAATCGAACAATGTGATCATAATAGAAATCATTCATAATAATTGGACAACTGATTTGTTACAAATCCATTATGAATAACCATCTCACGAGAAGCAATACACACTAGTAGGTTCACACTATCAAATCGATTACAAATCTATTCTAATCTCAACTAGTCCATATGATAAATGTAGAAGGAGAAATGTCATCGGCCATCAACATATTGTATGCCATCAACACGCCTTGTCTCATCGTCTTCTCCACGCAACACCCATGTAGACGGTCCTATTATCGTAAAACAAGAACAGGTATCAGTATACTTGGTAAAACTGCAACTGTGTAATGTGAGAAATACATTTATAAGTTGTATATCACATATACCTGCTCAATCAATCATTTACCCAACAATGGGTTCTACCTTCACAGTTCTTAACTATTGCAGGAATCTATGAAAGGCGAAGGTTCCTCTTTCATAATATATCCTTTGACGACATTCTCATAGCTAGGGGAAGCGAACGCACTTCCCATCTATCGCGAGCTTGTCATCCATCCAGTAGTCTGCATCAAACACGAGTGACTCATGCAAGTCATATATAATCTCCAGATGACTGTCCAAACACGTGTTTTCTTCCATATTTTGTGAAACAAACTTGTCAACGAGCTCAAACTTCATAAGCATGACTTGTCCCTCGAACATCACCTTCAATTAGACCATTATCTCATATGATTGAGTGTGCATGAATTGCGCAGGAAATTCAGGTGCTAGGCTGAATTGAATAGCACTACTAGCACAAATGTACATACCACGATGATCGCGCTATTCATCATGGTCCTCTTGACTTGCACCAGTTTTGGGAGGATCTCCTAGTGGGTATTGTATAGTGTAGATCGCGCCATTGTCCATGGGGACATCCCTCAAGCGTTGATACTAGTCTAAGAAGTTGGACCCGTCTAGTCTATGCAACTCATCACGAAATAGAGATCCAGGGTTGAACATCAAAATTCTATTTTCCATGATCTACAAAGACATAAGACTAATTTCATAAGTATGGGTTCTAGTTTTATAATAAAATTATCACAAGAACTCTCACTACAATCATCATCCCTAAAATTATTCTAGTGATCACATGACCCCTTTACACCACATCATCCCCGATCATCACAACCTTTGATGCAACTACAAGGGTGGAATATATCCGTCGATCACATAGTTCATGTGACTCGTGCTCGATCTTTAAATCTACTATGTTACGAGGACATGTCTATGCATGCTAGACTCACCAATTCAACCATAGTGTATTCGCAGTGCATACATGGATTGAACCCACCGTATGCGAACGCTGAGATGTCTAGCACCCAATCATCACAGCCTGCTTGATAACTGCGAACTTTCTTGGTGGTGCATACTAATGGGAGAAAATTGAAGTTGGTATTACTTAGGTATTATCCTGTTCTACTACCGTCGCGTATCTAATACAACTAAGCAAAACAAGATGCACAAAATAACATCACATAAAATTTTATAATTGTGATATGACATGGTACTTCATGTCATGCGGCATGATCACCATCATACGACACCATTTATGTGGCACTACTAGCTGGTCATTCTACATGAAGTTTAGGATCACACCGTATTACAGGCCCTTCCCCGCAACATAAAGATCCTAATTTATTAGTTGCAGATTTGACGTGGGTGTTAGGGCTACCGAGATAGAACCAATCACACCTACGAATATAAACCACACCATTGATCTGGTAGTTGTCTTATTACTACACTCCCTGGGACTTCCTTTGTAAATGCGATATTAACTATTCTGAGAGAGAGACAAACACCCGCTAGCCACTTATACGGTATAAGATGTATGTTGAGCGTGCAACCAGCCTCGCGTAAGAATACGCGTAAGGTCGGTCCGGGCCGCTTCATCTCATAATGCAAAAAAATATGAACAAGTACGTGGTAATATGACAACTATGCAATCAATGCCACATTCAACATGTGGTTTACCCGTACTAGCATAACTACACATATATCGGCTCTAATACCACCGAGGGTTATTCACAGCAGAAAACAAAAAAATTCTATGGTACAATAGCCCAAACGCCTAAATTTATCTACGAGTTCATGTAGTAACAGGATGGGGAGGTTTGGTTAGGTACCCTTGTAGACCCAACACGGCTAACATCCCGTGGGGAACGAGGTTGAACTAGTCAAACTTGTAGCCGACCTCAAGGTCGCGAAGCTCCTCGCTCGTCACCTCCTGGTCCTTGCATGACAACCCTGATACCACTAATGGCAGCGCTGTCTGAGGACTCGCACATATACGGTGTCCGATGACGACTCTCGTTCTCCTTGATCCAACCGGTATGCACAAGTAGTCCCTTTGGAACCGGGATCCATTAGAGCGACAGCGTGCCAATGATGTTAACCATCTCGTGCGCAGTTCTTCCTTAGGAAATTCCATTTTATTTTTGTGTGTTCTTTTCCCACCAATGTAGACCCCTTTATATAGGCTAAAAAATAGGACTTCCTTCCCTCAAGTCCCCATGTGGACTAAAGAAAAGAATAGGAGGAGAGCAGCAGCCAGCGGTGACGGCTGGGCTGCCCGCCCGCGCCAGCCAGACTGACGGTGGCCTTGCGGCCTGCTTGGCTGTGGCGGTGGCCAGGTGGGCCTGGCCCCGCGGCCCGCCAGCACGCGGCAGCCAAGCGAGGCAATGTTGACCACATGTCTAGCCCGCGGCTTGTGGCCCACCAGCGAATAAGCGGTAGGCAGCACTGCACCACGAGTGCGCGTGCCAGCACTCGCTTACGTTCCTGTGTGGGTCTGCGGGCGGTCCACCCGCTGTGTCTTGTAGAGGTTGTTTGCCCGAGGTGGCCTCCCTCTTGGGCTGATTCCCTCTAGGGATTCGGCCCATGGGCGGAGGTTGCCCCTTAATAATTAATTTAAATATTCTATTTAGTACATATTAATTCACAATTAACATATATAAATGTATATTTAAATCCTTTATTATTTCTAAACACCTTTCGATTTCTTCCTTCTTCGGAACAACTTCGGATACTCTTCGTTACTTTTCCGGCAATATCTTATTGGAACGATTTCAATACTTTCTTTCTCATCGGTGATCCGTTCTTTCCATAGCGATCTCACAACGTTGTCAGACCCTTACGTGTGTTACCCTACGGTTTGGGGGCAAAGATATGATCGAGATCTCTCTCGATCAATGATCAACAGCGGGACCAAGATGTCCATAATGAACCCCATGCATTCCACGAGACTCTGTCGTACTCGAACCATAAACTTTGTGTCCCTATCCCTTTGTTTCTTCGATACATGACTTATTCAAGATTCGATCTATGGTACCAACATACCTATCTCAGTACCGACAAGTCCACTTAACTTGTTATTGTGATATTTTATCCCCTGACCTAGTCAATGGTTGCAACCTATTGGATACAGTCTCACCGAGTGGGCCTAGTGTATCTTCCTGTCACGTGGGTGAACAAATATCAATCTTAATTCATAGGCCTCAACTTTTCCTCTAGAATACCTGATGCACACCTTTATAGCCACCCAGTTATAGACATGATGGTTGATGTAATCAAAGCAGCTGCGGGAGATAATGATTAATATGATCTCACGGTCTAAGGAGATGGTCACCTTGCTTATAACTATTGCAAGATAAACCATGTGACCTTGATCACATTGCAATACTCAATGGGTAATGTCCATCATATCATTCTGCAATGATATGACTTTGTTTTCAACTGGCATAAATGCTCCATGATCAGGAAACCTTTAGCATTGGTTGCCCAACAAACTAGTTGAATAGAGGCTACTAGGGACTAAGTTTGTTTACATACCACACCTGTATCAATGTTTTAGCTTGATAAAGTTATATCATAGTATGAAACTATTATGAACTAATTTGAGATATGATAATAAACCTATTTATTACTTGCCTCTAGGGCATATCTCTTTCAGTTTAGTGGAAAGGTTTTACTCCCATCTACTTAGATTTTCATCATTTACTTTTTCCAATCAGTTGGACACCTTGGTATCGCAACTAGGATCTTTGATATCACAACATTAACCGACTAGGATATTTCTTTCCCAACTATCAACCGAGGAGGCGGCTATTCGACTATATTAACTGACTATGCAGAGTTTGTACACTTTACCCACAAGTGTCAAAACATCCATCATGATGGCACAAGTTTCCATACAAAATTATGCGACTATTCGTTGCTTGACCATAACCTTTCTTCTATGTTTAGCTAATATTAGAGTTCTCCTAATGATGATCCAACTCAACCCTAGGCTAGCAACCAAATGTGTAAGCCGTTATGGATTTCCACTAAACCAACAAATGCCCCATTTTGTTAAGGATTTCCGCTAAGCCGAGCCGCTGCCATCAATTCAAAGTTCCGCTAATCTACCTGCGTGTTTAATGAGAGGTTCATAGTTATCGCCCAAATGTTGATTGATAGGCATTATCTCCCTCCACTAGGGAGCTGGTGCTGAGATCAACAACCCCTCATAGTAAGTGAGAACTCTAACACTAACCAAGACAGATTATATGATTATTCCCTCCCCATATGGGAGAATGTGGTTGCAAGTTAGTGTTGTTTGGGTACCTAGCATAGAAATGCAATCTTGTTGGAATCAAACCACAAGATTCTCCAACTTACTCATATCATCAACACACATGGGAAAAAATCGCTCCCAAGTTATCACATTGTTTTCCAATTTAGAGTATAGGGAGGTTTACCAAATGTTACCCTTCTATGGTTTGATTCTAGGTAAGTTTAAGTTAATTAGGAATGCTAGGTGAACCCAAATAGGATGGTAGCGTGGAGAATGGGGTCTAACCAGGATGTTAGGTTGTAAGTAAATCCAAGAGATTTGCTAAACTAGCAAGTATAATATACTTGTGTAACATCCCAAAACTTCAATCCAAGCTTATCAAGATCTAAATCATCAAATTTGGGGTTAACAAAAACTTTTCCAAATTTAAAAATAAAAGCATTCATGTGTATGTGCATTTAAATGAGGAATTGATTTGAATTGCCAGGGTTCTGTGATTCTTTGGTTGTAAAATGTTTCTTAGGTGATTTAAACATCATCTACATCATTCCCAAACTTTTCCTAAAGAAAATCAAATCAAAAACAATTAAAAAGGAGGAATGGTCATTTTGGCCATTTTAATCCACTACACAACTTTGAGTGTTCCTAGCACTCATTTCTTAACAGAAACAATTCTTGGTCTTTGCACCCCTTGCTAGTACGCATAATGAGGTACCAAGGCCCACCTTTTGATCTGTTAAAAACATTCTTTTACTTATTTAAAATGGCATTTGAAAATTGAATCCAATGCATATGCATAGAACACCCCTATTTCAAAAACCATCTATTTGAGTTCCACTTTCAAAACCCTTGCAACCAGAGACTACCTAGCACTAGTGGAGAACACCCAAAAAATTTGAAACCAAAATTCAAAAGTTTTTCTCTTTCGGCCATTTCATCAAACAGCTTGTGTGCACAAATCTGTCCAAAATCCAAACACTATTTGGAGCAGTAATTTTGGTCACCAGTTGTGCCTAACCTTGTCCCCTTCTTCCCCCAGTACAAACCCTACCATTTGCTATCCCGGCCAAGCCCTGTGCACACGACCAAAGGGTCATGGCCATTAAGGCCGAGCACTTGGAGCACCCCCACCGGCGACATCGCGCTATAGCAGCCGCCAGCCTCTCTCACCTTGACCATCACATAGCCAGTGGTCCACCGCCACCGTCCAACCAGCCCCAGGCCAGAGACAGAGGGAAGAACGGACAGAAACCGCCACGCCCGGAGTTGGTCGACCATGCCGACGCCGCCCGCAGAGCACGCTCTGTCCCCGCGTGCACAGACCACCCCTTGGCCGCAGCCCGCGCCCACCATTCCGGTATGACCTAGGGAACACCCCAGACATCCCCGCTGGTTGCCCAATACACCCCAGCCACCGCTCGCCGTCGAACCCGCCGCCTCTGCCGCCCAAAGTGCGTGACGCGCCCGACCAGCACAAAGCCCGCCTTGCCACATCTTTAAGCCTCAACGCACCGCCAGGAGACAGGCCAACGCCCCCTACCTCGAGCCACGCTGCTAGCCCCCTGTGCCGCCCTCGCCGGAGTGGCTTGCCCACACCGTTCGGTCTCACCGTCGGTCCTATATAAGCCGGCCTCCCCCGCCTCTTTTCTCCACACCCACTCACTCCCCACCTCTCACTGATCCTCTCCCCTCTCTCGCCGGAGACAATCGAGCTCTGCCTCGCCAGAATTGGAGCCGGAGCCGCCGGAGCAGAAGGAGAAGGGCGCCTGCGATTTAGGGCCCCCAAGCTCCGCCACAACCGCGCCTCGCCTCGCCGTCGTCTTCCAGTTTGTTTGCCCGCCTCGCCATCGTCGCTGGAGCCCTGGTACATTCCCGGTAGACCCCCATCGAGCCGCTAGGGCAAACTCTCGCCGGCGACCTGTTCGTCGTCGATGACAACCCTCAGCCGTAGATCCCACTTCTAATCCTACGGCCCACAACGCGTGTACCGTTTCGCGTGTTAAGAGCCACTGACCAGCGGGACCCCCTGTCAGCTGAGCCCCGCACCGTGGAGCGTCACTGGGCCGGCCCATGTTCGTTCCCGCGCTAGCCCAGCCGTTTGAAAATTAGATTTTCCTTTAAGTTAAATCTAGTTTATGTCCACTAGTTTAAAATTCAATTCTGGGAGTTTTACAAATCCAAATTGCATGAAACCAATTTTGCCTGAAAGGTATGGAAATTATCTATCCAGGACCGTTGGATGTAATTCAATTAGAGTTATAGATCTCTCCTAGTAAAAATAACAAGACAGAAGCTTTTGCAACTTGCAACATTTTTATAAAATCAACTAAGTTAGCTTTTGAGTTGATTCCAACTCTCAAAAATCACATTTCATCATATCTATATAAATATGTAATAATATCAAGGTTTACATGCAGTGACTTTGGACTAGTACCAAAATAATGCTATATAGGCATTTCTAGTCACTTTAAATCATTGAACTTAAACCAAAGTAATTATGATCCAACCTTTAAATCTCATTCCCACATGTTAGCATATGTGGTGATGACATGTGTCAACATGATCCCATATTTTAAGTGGTGAATCTTAAATCTTAGTTAATTTTTCAATGAGTAGAAATTACTTTTCTAATTTAAAAAGAATGAAACTAGTGATTTAAACTTGTGATGCTTGTGATGATAATAGATCCTCAAATGTGTGTCTTAGAATGCTATTTAGACTAGTTAAGTATTGTTTGGTGATTGTGTACTCCCTATGTATTTATAGACGATAGTACAGACCAAGTCTACGAGGAGGAGGAGTTCTACCAAGAAGAAGAAGAAGAAAACTTCAACCACTGCACCAACCAAGGCAAGCTAGAACTATCCAAGTTAACCATTGCAAGTTGCTTGCAAGTTTAGTGCTTAGAAAGCTAGGATCAAACTAGATGGTTTAGCAAAGATGCCTTAGGCATGCTTTGATCACACCCCTTTGACTATTAGTACCCCAAGTCTCATTTACAAGTTTTACCTCCCTTAGTTTACACAAAGTTCTTTACTTGTTTTGAAGGTAGCATAAAAAGTATAAAACTTGACCTATTTAGCTAAGCTTTAGATGTCATTCTATGGCATGAGATTGAACCCATCTTTTCCACCTTAGTGAGCACTCTTAACTTAGTAGTTTAGAGTAGATCAAAACTTGAGTCACTTTAGATGGGAACACTTGGTGAAAATGATTTATGAAAACCTTGGAATGATGAGTCATTCTATTGAGATGGGAACACTTTAGATGGGAACACTTTAGATGGGAACTTCACTTTATATTTCTTTGCTTCAGAACTCAGCTTAGGTTTCAAACTTAACTTTATAGTAAATATAGAGTTAGCACTTTAACTTTAGAACTATCCTACTTATTAGTGGTAGTTTGCCAGTACTTAAAGAGTACTCATGGCTTTTGTCCCTGGCTATTATCATGGCCAGAATATGAAGGAGACTATCAAGATGATGGCCAACAGGATGGCTATGATAACTAGGACTATCTGCCTTCGTCAGCATTGCCTGTGCCCCTGAAGATGGACCCCACCGCTACGCTTATCTTTTATTTTCGCTGCTTGTTGTATTGAGACTGGATCATGAGATCCTTATTTGTGTAAGACCTTATATATGGTTTGTAATGGACGATGTACTGTGATATCAAATCCGTTATGTCTCGCAAAAATGGTAATCCTGGGATTGCGAGGTATGGCATAACGGGCATCTGGGATTAAAAATCCGAGTGTTGACAAGTTGGTATCAGAGCCATCCTGACCATAGGAGACTCTAGTTAGAATGGACGTTCAAACAAAAACTTAGTTTCAAAACCAAAGTGAGTATTTGTGAAAAACTATCTCCTCTCTTACCCTTGGGAATTCTTTCTTTCTCAAAAATTCATGTTCCTCAAAATTCTTAAACTACTACTTAAAATTTGACACATTTGATCACTTCACTAACTTCCTCATCCTTAATTCTTGTAGATGGAGACTCAGTTCAAGAAGTTTTACCAGTTGGGGAACAGAGGTCAGCTGATCTTCGAGAGGGATCTGGACTCACTGTCAGAGTTACTAGGACGCCCGCACCTGGAGTTCTTGGAGCTCAACTCCCAGGACCCACAGGAGGAGACCTAAAGTGGCTAGTCACCGCAGATCTTAGAGGAAGCATTGAAGCACCAACTTCTGGGAGAATTCAGTTCTCCGTGAGAGAGAACAACTGGCTAGATGGATTAGCCAGGGCAATGCATGAAGCTCTCGCACGTCTATGTGCCCTCAGCATCAACAAGACCCAAGGAACCCGTTTTGCCCACTATGCAAGACGTGACTTCATGGGAATGCCGATGGAGATGCCAGGACACCCCGAGTTGAGGCGTCAAGTGGAGAACCTTGACTTCTTGCTGCATGACAGACAGTAGGAACTGGACAACGCCAGAGAATTAGCCAACCAGAACCGAGCCATTGCCGACCAGAAGGCCCAAACTTTCGCACTGCTCGTCCAGGACCGCCAGTCTCTTTGCCGCCAGCGTGCCAAGAAGGATCGCACCATCGCTCGTCTTCGCAAGAAAGTGGACGACCTCGAGAAGACCGTCAAGGAGCAGGAAGCTCATCTTGCAGCCACGAAAGAAGAAGATGAGGGTGAAGACATCCAGGGAGACATGGATTCTTACCTCAACAAAGATGATGACTTTCTAGAGGAGGATGCCGTGGACTTCTACACTGATGATGAGGACTCCGACTTCATCGACGATGAGTAGATGCACTAGAGCACTGCCGTAGCATGAGATGTATCGGTCTCACTGTATCGTAGCTTACAGAATGGTTCTTCAAACCATCTGTTTTCCCTTTGATTGTTGTGGTGTGTGTTGTATCGTGTGCTTGTTTGCATGAATGAAAATGAAGTTAGTTGAAAAACCTGAGTCTAACTCAAAGTTTTAGCTTTGAAAACCCAAAACCATGAACCCTAGAATTTCCCTCTTACCCCTATATCCTTCTCAATCTTCAAATGACTCGTGGGAACCAAGGAGGGAGCAGCTCGTCGCAAGACCCAATGCTGCAGATCTTGCAGAATCTCATCGCAGACCGTGAAGCCAGCAGGGCAGAACGTCAAGCCAACTTAGCAACACTTCAACAGATCGCCCAGATGGCTCTCAACAACCAAGGGCATGGAAATCAGGATTATCAAGGATCCAAGCAGAAGAACTTCCAGAATACCAATCCCCCAATCTTTAGCACCTCTGAAAACCCATTAGATGCTGATGACTGGTTACAGACCATGGAAAACAACCTCGAAGTTGCAGGAGTTGATGAAAATGAGAAAGTTCTCTTCGCCACCCACTACTTGGCAGGAGATGCAAGAGCTTGGTGGAACAGCATCCGCAATATGAACCATGGTCAAGTGATGACATGGGAATCATTCAAAGTCAAGTTCTGCTGCACCCACGTGCCGCAGGGACTAGTCAACAGAGTGAGAGATGAGTTCCGTGAATTGAAGCAAGGAAGGATGACTGTGGTGGAGTACCGTGACAGATTCTTGTCCCTTGCTAGATATGCACCTGATGATATCAACACGGAGGCCTAGAAGAAGGACAGATTCTTGAACAGACTGCATGATGAGATGTAGACTATCCTCGTCAACATCCGTTTTCAGGATCTCGAAGAGCTAGTGTAACTACCTCGGTGAATTACGCTCTTAGTTAATGCCTGTATGAACGAAAGTGGTTAAAATAGTACGGTGGGGCCCAGGGCCACTCACGGTAGACCTTTCGGCCGTTCTAACCACTTTCATACAAGGGGACAAGAACGAGCGGCGTAATCGGCAGGCGAAGGGATCAACTACATACACAAATGAGTATGTATGCAAGCCACATACAACAGTCCTCAGAGCCATTCCATCTAAAAGAAATAGAAATATTGCAATGCCGTACGGCAAGATCCAATGTCCTAGATAGATATAATAATTTAGGATAGCTCCACATACATCACACATCAGAGTATCAGGCGGAAGCGGAAAACAAGATCCGAGTACGGATAAGAAGCAAATTGGCATAAGATGCCCCATAAATAAACACATCCCGCCCACAGATCACACGGATCCCCGTTCCCGGAATCTCTACACCGAATGATCATTGCCAACATCATCTGTCTCTTCCACCCAGTATCCATCTTGCGGGTACACCTGTTCATCTGAATCAAACAATTTATCGTGTAAGACCCTAGGGGTACTTAGCAAGTCTTTATGCCGCTAAAGGGGACACAACCTGGGGTGACGCAATGGCAGCAAAAGACAATACCTATCAATTCTATAGATATCCGCTAACCTTCCGCCTAACCGATGATAGACGGAAGTTCGTGAATTAAGAACAACAGTTATAACACTATAATTATCAGATCCATCCTCCTCCTTGCTTACCAACGAGGAAGCGGACGAACAACCCCCATCAGCCGTTGGCAGTTTTATTAACCATTCCATGAGTATTGCACTATTTACTAGTCAAGTACTTAGTCAATTTTAAAAGCGGTACTTTAGTTATACTTGTCTATGATCGAGAAACTATGCTCCAAGTCATCCATAACCGCGGACACGGCTTTCAGAAAGATTTACCCTACAGGGGTGCACGAATAGCAACACACACTCGATCAACCTCGGAAAAACAAAATCAAAACCCAACGAGGCGTTCATGACAAAGCAATCACATGATTCAGAAATATTTCAGGGGGCCACCCCATTAAGCTACCCGCAACAAAGTTGGCCGGCTCCGAGACGGACCCAAGGTTTGTGTGGACGGCGGTAAACGACTGGGAACCCGAAAATGTGACTAGGCTTGTCGATACAGCGAAAACGTGTCACGGTCCAAAACAGTACAGGTGCTCCTCGCACAATCTTAAATAAAGCAGTAGCATGGCATAAGTACAGGATAGTAATAAAGCCCCAAACTAATTGTGGCCCCAAGAAATAAGAATGAATCAAGCTCTGGCTCAGGGGGGTCCATAAGGCCTCCCGGATGTGGATAGTGCGAATAGTCAAGGAACAAGAATCAAGTACTCGGGGTCCTACGGGACACAAGTGAGCCTGAAAAACCAAATAGCAGATATTGCCCACTGGTGCCTCTTTCATTAGTTATCCCATTACTTCTCAGGTCATGTTGTTTAGGTACCTCGTTATTCATCAGACACTCACATACCCTACTCATGGTTTTCTACGACTCGCATGGCTCAAACAACTCCTGTAGTAATGGCTCATGGGATGGAGGAACAAGCTTCGGTGGGGTTTAAAAGTAAAGGCTATGCAGTACTTGGGATTCAATTTATTGCAATCGCGACTCAATGATGCAAGAATAAGATAGAGGCAATAGGTACTGTATGTATGCAAGCATGTGGTAGTGCTTGCCTGGCAGCTCCGTTGAAGCGAGAGATGGATCTGGGTAATACTCCTGGGATTCCTGGTAATTCTCCTGCTGGGCGTCTATTCGAAGAATAACCAAACAAACAAGGGCCAACATAAATAAAGTGCACAAGCATATGAATTAAAATGCGACAAGCAAACAAACATGCCATGATGAATGATGCACAATTTACATGGCGTTAAGTGGCATGGCAAAGGTGAGGGGTGAATACAAGAAATAAAGCATTTTGGCCTTTATTTACCCAAGTTTTATTGTCATAAACAGTTCAGATTTCTAATAATGACATGGTGCATGCTTCAATTCAGAACAAGGTCTGCATAAATAGAACGGGCTCGTCGCACTGATCGATTTAGACATATTATTTGTCAAATTTGAAGTTATAAAACAAAAGTTGTTAATTAAATAAGGAAAAGGGCATTTTATTGTAATTTCAATCATCTCGAAATTTAAAGTGTTCAAAACATATTTTGAATGGCATATTTGAATTCCTCCCATTTTTCTGATTCCAAAACATATATTATATGTATTATTTGGATTTGTATTTTAAAAATTATTTGAATCTGATTGGAATTTGATTTAAATCAATTTGGAAAATGTTTAAATAAAAACAGACAGCCGGTAAATACTTTTCTTACCCAGTCAGATCCAGCCACAGCCACTGACGGGTGGGCCTTGCGCTGACTGGGCCACGCGCGCGGAAAACCTTTTGTTACCGTGGGCTGGGCTAGCCACTGAGACTACGGGGTGGGCCAACTGGCGCAGGCCCGCGTGTCAGCGGTGAGGAAGGCAGGGTTGACAGGTGGGACTGGGTCTGGAGCGCGGGTTGCGCCAGAAAAAGCAGAGGGGCTTTCCTGCAAAAGTGCTAGCGCGGCTGACTGGTGGGGTCGCTAGGAGCACGGGTTGCAGGAATCAAAAAGGTGGGGGGCTTATTGCGAATTTACCACGGGCCCGGTTACTGTTTTTCTTCTTCACCGTCTGGCGAGGAAATTCGGCGCGCGGCACGAGCGGGGACTCGATCCCGGGTCGCGGGAGTGCGCGCGGAGGGGCTAGCCAGTGCGGCTGGCTCGGGTAGCTGACATGGAGGGGTCTGGGGCTTAGATAGGGTGTGGTGCGGCGCGGGGAGGCTGCAGATGACGGCGAGCTCTGGCGCGCGGCGGGCGTTCGGTGAAACGATCGGCGGCGCTAGGGCGGTACGGCGAGGCAGACCGTGTCAGAGGGGAAGAGATGCTCACCGCGGGCTCGACGGCGGGCTCGGATCGGCGCAAGGAGCGACGGGGCGTCAGGGATGCAGGCGCTCTGGCGAACTAGGGTTTCGGGGAGCAGCGAGGATCTGGCGGTGCTGGGACTTCCTCCTTCACGTCAGCATGTACAGGGCGTCGTGGAGGAGCCTCCTCGAGCTTCCAGGCCACCTCCAGGACAAGCACGCCGGCTGGAACGTCGGGGCGAGGTGGTACTGGCGGCGACCGGCGTCGGGTGTGGTGGCCGGAGAGGAAGAAGGAGAAAAAGGGGGGCGGCTCGGGCAGATCTGGGAGAGGCCAGAGAGGCGTGGGGAGGGAGGAAAAGTGAGAGGGAGAGAGAGAAGAGGGAGCCGTGGAAGGGGAGATAAAGGTGTCCTCGGTGCCACCTTTTCCCTTCTCTCTCACGTGCCGGCTCGAGCTGGGGCTCGACCTGGGGCTGGTAGGCACGGCGGGGAGGGGCTGCGGTATTCCCAGGCGGCGAGCGGCTGCAGGGTGGGGCCAGCATGGCGGTAGAGAAAGAAAGAGAGGAGAGAGGCTAGCTCGGGCTAGGGTTAGATGGGGCATGGCTCGGGTTAGGGTTTTGTCTAGGTTTGGGGTAGGTAGCTGGGGTGATGCTCAGCAGGTTAGAGAGAGGGAGAGTAAGTGAGAGAGTTGGGAGAAGGTTAGGATCTAGTAGAATTAGGGTTAGGGGAAATTAGAGAGAGAGAGAGAGAGAGAGAGGGAGAAATAGCTAGGTTAGGTGGTTTTAGGTTTTTAGATTTTAATTTTGGTTTATGAGATCAAACCAAGGAGAAAAATGAAGTTTGATCTTGCTTGAGATAATGTGGAGGAGAAGCAAGAAAGAAAGAGGAAGAAAAGAAATAGGTGGAAAAGGTCACATATGAACATACATGTAGAAAAATAAAAGAAAAGAAAGAGATGGGGGTGAGACTAAGGGGATGGTGGCATGGGAGGAGATGGTCTCCCAAGATAGGATCCCTCAAATCCAAAGAAAAACCAATGGAGTAAAAAGGTGGTGAAGAATTGTGCATGGCCCATGCAAAATAATAATGCCATGATTTATTTTGTGAAAACAATAATACTATTATGGCATTATTCTCATGCATTTCCCATAAGTGGAATAAAGGCCAAGCAAAGGATAAGTAGGATTAGACCCACCCTATTTCCCATGAGCTAGATAAAACCAAAATAAAGACACACAAGCTCATGGTCTAGTAGGATGGTGGAATTATAAAGTGGTGGAAAAGAGAGATGATGGAATTGAAATAAAAGATATGCCCCCAACTCAACTTGGGCATTGAACAATATCAATAACCAAATACAATATCAAGAGGCAAATACAATTAATAATGCATGTGATAGAAGAACCAAAAGAAAAAGGGATTTATATGATGCTCAAATGCAAGGTGGCATGATGGCATGAGCATGATATCATTATGATGCAACAATAATATATATGAAGTAGCCAATATCTTACTAGCACAAGTAGCATTACAATTGTTAGACAATTGGGATGCTACAACTCTCCCCCACTAAACAGGAATCTCGCCCCGAGATTCTAGGAAGAAGAAGACTCAAAGAGGGAAGGATACTTGGCACGGAGCTCATCTTCACGTTCCCAGGTTGCTTCATCAACGGAATGGTGCGACCACTGCACCTTGCAGAACTTGGTGGACTTGTTGCGAGTCCTTCTTTCTGCGACTTCAAGAATTTTTGTGGGGTGTTCTTGATAAGACAGATCTTCTTGGAGATTGATGAGTTCATGGTCCACGGTCCTGCCGGGATCCTTGAAGCACTTCTTGAGTTGAGAGATGTGAAAAACATCATGGACTTTGAGTTGTTCAGGGAGCTCAAGAGCATAATCAACTTCTCCTCTTCTTCCACGAATTTTGAAAGGACCGATGTATCTAGGAGCTAGCTTTCCTTTGATACCAAAGCGGTGCGTGCCTCTCATGGGAGTGACACGAAGGTAAACGAGATCACCCGGGACATACTCCATGTCCGTGTGCTTCCTATCATAATTGCTCTTCTGGCGACTTTGAGCAATCTTCAGATTTTCAAGAATGATGTGAACTTTCTCCTCCGCTTGAGTTACAATGTCGGGGCCAAACAATAATCTTTCACCTGCGCCCGACCAACCAATCGGAGTTCTGGATTTGCGACCATAGAGAGCCTCAAATGGTGCCATCTTTAGGCTTTTCTAGAAGCTGTTGTTGTAAGAGAATTCAGCATAAGGAAGACATTCTTCCCACTTCATGCCGAAAGAGATAACGCAAGCACGGAGCATATCTTCCAGAATCTGATTGATCCTTTCGACTTGTCCTTGCGATTGAGGGTGGTAAGCTGTGCTGAAGTTTAACTTTGTTCCCAAAGCATTTTGGAAACTTCCCCAGAACTTGGAAGTGAAGATGCTTCCACGATCTGAACTGATCTCAAGAGGAACTCCATACAGAGAGACAATTATGTTGATATAGAGCTCAGCCAACTGAATTGCAGAAATTGTTTCCTTGACTGGAAAGAAGTGAGCTACTTTAGAAAGCCTCTCAATGACAACAAAGATTGCATTGTTGCCCTTCTGCGACCTTGGAAAACCAGTGATGAAGTCCATTTCTACTTTCTCCCATTTCCATTCCGGAGGCTTCAATGGCTGTAGAAGACCGGAAGGTTTCTGATGGACAGCTTTAACTCTGCGACAAACATCACACTCCGAGACATACTTGGCACAATATCGTTTCAAACCAGGCCACCAATATTGTGTTTTCAAGTCCATGTACATCTTAGTGCTTCCAGGGTGGATAGAAAGAACAGAATCATGCGCCTCCTTGAGAACTTGCTCTCTTAAACCCGGGTAGTTCGGAACAAACATCCGGTGTTCAAAGAAAAGAGTGCCTTGGTCATCTACGTGAAAAGACTCATACTTCGGAAGCTGAATGTTGGAGATGATCTTTTTAGTGTAAGGATCCCCAAGTTGAATGGAACGAACCTTTTCTTCCAAGAGAGGTGTCGCTAGAAGGTTCAGAAAATACCCTTGATCCACAATTTCAAGGTTTAGCTTGCGAAATTCCTCGCACAAGAGAGGCTGTTGTTCTTCCACCATGAGGTTGTTGACATAAGCTTTTCGGCTGAGAGCATCTGCCATGACATTGGCTTTGCCCGGGGTGTAGTTGATGGTCAAATCGAAATCATTGATTGTTTCAATCCACCTCCTCTGACGAAGGTTGAGATCAGGCTGTGTGAAGATATACTTCAGACTCTTGTGATCAGAAAAGATCTCACAACGGTTGCCAAGCAAGTAATGCCTCCATACTTTCAAAGCAAAGACAACTGCTGCGAGTTTGAGGTCATGTGTAGGATAGTTGATCTCATGCGTCTTCAACTGTCGAGAGGCATAAGCAACAACTTGCTTTTCTTGCATAAGGACCGCACCCAATCCTTGCAATGAAGCATGACAGAAAATCTGGAAAGGCTTTGATGTATCTGGAGGAACCAAGACTGGTGTGGAAGTGAGCTTCTCTTTGAGTGTTTCAAAGCTTGCTTGACATGCAGTAGTCCAAAGGTATTTCTTGCCTTTCTTGAGGAGATCGGTAAGAGGCTTCGCAATCTTCGAGAAGTTTTGAACGAAGCGACGGCAGTAACTGGCCAAACCAAGGAAACTTCAGACTTTTTTGACATTAATGGGTGGAAGCTAGTCCATAATTGTCTTAATAGTTTCTGGGTTGACGGCAATGCCCTTGGCAGAGATGACGTGACCAAGGTAGGTGACTTGAGGCAGCCAGAATTCACACTTGGAGAACTTTGCATATAGGTGGTTCTCACGAAGCTTGTTTAGGACACACCGAAGGTGTTCTTCATGTTCTTCCTTAGACTTAGAATAGACTAGAATGTCATCCAGATAGACCACA
This sequence comes from Avena eriantha, assembly GCA_910589775.1. Classification (NCBI taxonomy): domain Eukaryota; kingdom Viridiplantae; phylum Streptophyta; class Magnoliopsida; order Poales; family Poaceae; genus Avena; species Avena eriantha. The sequence goes on along the minus strand of OU342744.1, from coordinate 215,321,728 downwards.
ACGAACTTATCAAGATACTCCATGAAAACCGAGTTCATAAGCCTCGAGAAGGTGGCAGGTGCGTTGGTGAGACCGAAAGACATGACCGTGTACTCATACAGGCCATAGCGGGTGGTGAAAGCTGTTTTAGGAACATCTTCCTTGCAGATCTTAATTTGATGATAACCACTTCTCAAATCAAGCTTAGAGAATACCACAGCTCCAACTAGCTGATCGAAGAGATCATTAATCCGCGGAAGGGGATATTTATTCTTGATGGTTTTAGCATTGAGTGCCCGATAGTCAACACAAAGTCTATCAGTCTTGTCTCGCTTCTTCACAAAGATGGTTGGACTACCCCAAGAAGAAGTACTGTGCTGAATGAAACCCAACTTCCCTTGTTCATCCAACTAACGCTTGAGTTCAGCCAACTCAGCAGGACCCATTTTATAAGGCCGCTTGGAGATAGGAGCGGTGCCAGGTTCAAGTTCAATGACAAACTCAACCTCACGATCCGGAGGCATACCTGGCAACTCTTCAGGAAAGACATCTGGAAACTCACAAACTACAGGAACACTCTGAATACCTTCCATAGCATCATCATTCAGAGCCGCCAATGAATAAAGCTGAATTGCAGGAGTCTGACTTGGAGAATAGACTAAATGGCCTTCAGGAATTTTCAGAGAAACCAAACGTTCAGCACAATCAATCACAGCTGCATTTGCTGTCAACCAATCCATGCCCAAGATAATATCAATATCAGAATTGCCCAGAATAATTAAGGAAGCCGGAAACGAAGAGCCACCAATCTCAATTTGATTGCCATGGCTGATATGAGCAGCCCTCATGTTTGACCCAGGAGATTGTACCACAAGACGGTGTAATAAAGGAACCATAGCCAGATCTTGCTCATGAGCAAACTTGTGAGAAACAAAATAATGCGAAGCACCAGAATCAAACAAAACTCGTGCAGGAAACTGAGTTAACAGGAAGCATACCCATGACAACTCCAGGTGCATGCTCAGCTTGAGCGGCATTGACACAGTTGGCACGAGCAACCGTAGACCCTGGCTTAGTGTTGATGTTGAGAGCCCGAGGTGGAGGTGCACGAATCATAGGAGCACTTGCCGCAGGTCTTGGAGGTGGTGGTGGAAGAGCTTTGTTGTTCATTGGACAATTCTAGTGCTTATGCCCAGTGTTTCCACAAGTATAGCAAGCACCAGGTGGACGTGGAGCAACGTAGCCAGGGACTCCGCCAGGCGCTCCAGGGTAGTTGTGGTTGTAGCCCCTGGGAGCCGCAGTGAAGGAGTTTGGTGGCCTTGGTGCGTAGCTTGAAGGTCTTGGTGGAGCAGGGAGCGACGGTGGGGTGTTAGGAACCCAGACACGACGCTTAGAAGGAGCTGTCATAGCAAAAGAGCTTGTTGTATCACGGCTGTCTTTCTTTGACTCCTCAAACACTTGCCTTCTTGCTTCTTCCTGCAGAGCTGTGTGTTGAAGTTCCAGGAAATATGATGGCCTTGCATGAGTGATTGCATATTTGATGGAAGCATTAAGGCCTTGCCGAAACCTCTTTTGCTTCTTCTTGTCATCAGAGATCTCATCGCCACCATAACGAGACAGGTTCATGAAGTTTCTGATGTAGGTGTTGACATTGTCAGTGCCCTGCTTGAGGTTGAGAAACACTTCCTTCATCCTTTCCATGACAATTTCTGACAGATATTGCTCTTTGAAAGCAGTAGTGAACCGCTCCCAAGTAGGCTGAAAACCAGAAAGATCTGCCTTGAGGTAATTTTCCCACCAGAGAGCTGCATCTCCCTTCAGAAGGTGAGTAGCACACTTGACCCATTCTTGCTCGGGAACATCCGCAGTCATCAGCAACCTTGACACTTCACGAAGCCACACTTGACCCATTCTTGCTCGGGAACATCCGCAGTCATCAGCAACCTTGACACTTCACGAAGCCAATCATCCGCATCAAGTGGCTGATCAGACACTTCGAATTGACGTGGGTTGAACTTGAGAAAACTCTTGATGTCTCCTCGCTTAGGAGGTGGAGGTAGCGGAACAAACTCATTCCTCCTGACACTTTCCTCGAAGCGCTGCTGGTTCTGCTGCATAGTGCCCAAAGCATTTGCAATACTTGCCAAAGCGGCCCCAAGTTTAGGTGGTATGTCCTCCTCAGAACGGCGTGGTGGTACCATCCTTTGATTGATATAAAACACAAGTCAGTACTATAATGGAGAATGATAATAATCCAAAATAGTACCAAAATGGAATTAATCAAGAATAAGGAATGCAATTCACTGAGATGATATTAAAATATCAACAAAGTTCAAGGCAATTAGAAGATATTAAGCATAACACACACGACTGAACAAGGAGTGTGGTACACAACTAACAAAGAATATATTTTTCGCAAATCTCGGCATTAAAATACCACTAAATTCGCAAAACCACTTAACGAATCAAGATTAGTAACTCTACTAGTTCAATATACCAAAGCAAATGACAAAAGTAGTGGCATGGTCACGACTCCATCCCGCACTCAAATCATTACTCCGCACATGAATCAGTAAAACACATATCCCAACAACTTCTTCTTAAGATGAACCTAAAGATTGTTAACTACGGAAAAGAACACCCCAACAAGATAACATCGGATAACAAAGAGTAAGATAGATCGCATCGTGTACAACGAATCAGAATAGATCGCGTCGGTTTACAAAGGACTGTCGGTACGGAATGTACCATCAGTTGATAACCAAAAGGTAGATGGTGATAACATTTGGATGCAACAGATAGACAAGGAATTCACACACACACACAAACACAAACACAACCTATGGTACTACAGAACCCAGAACACGTGAATCCTAGTTTGAATTTTTAGAAGAGGATTGAAAACGTTACACTTCCTTACCAGAAAAGGGTGGGTGGGTGGGTAAGAAGAAAAATGGAAGCAATCCTACTCTCACGTTTGTTTTTCCCTAGTATACATAACTACCAAAATATTTGCTAGACTGACAACGACCATTTTGGCTGAGACCCTGAAGGGCGGGATGGCTCTGATACCAACTGTAACTACCTCGGTGAATTACGCTCTTAGTTAATGCCTGGATGAACGAAAGTGGTTAAAATAGTACGGTGGGGCCCAGGGCCACTCACGGTAGACCTTTCGGCCGTTCTAACCACTTTCAGACAACGGGACAAGAACGAGCGGCGTAATCGGCAGGCGAAGGGATCAACTACATAAACAAATGAGTATGTATGCAAGCCACATACAACAATTCTACAGATATCCGCTAACCTTCCGCCTAACTGATGATAGACGGAAGTCCGTGAATTAAGAACAACAGTTATAACAGTATAATTATCAGATCCATCCTCCTCCTCGCTTACCAACGAGGAAGCGGACGAACAACCCCCATCAGCCGTTGGCAGTTTTATTAACCATTCCATGAGTATTGCACTATTTACTAGTCAAGTACTTAGTCAATTTTAAAAGCGGTACTTTAGTTATACTTGTCTATGATCGAGAAACTGTGCTCCAAGTCGTCCATAACCGCGGACACGGCTTTCAGAAAGATTTACCCTGCAGGGGTGCACGAATAGCAACACAGACTCGATCAACCTCGGAAAAACCAAATCAAAACCCAACGAGGCGCTCACGACAAAGCAATCACAGGATTCAGAAATATTTCAGGGGGCCACCCCATTAAGCTACCCGCAACGAAGTTGGCCGGCTCCGAGACGGACCCAAGGTTTCTGTGGACGGCGGTAAACGACTGGGAACCCGAAAATGTGACTGGGCTTGTCCATACAGCGAAAACGTGTCACGATCCAAAACAGTACAAGTGCTCCTCGCACAATCTTAAATAAAGCAGTAGCATGGCATAAGTACAGGATAGTAATAAAGCCCCAAACTAATTGTGGCCCCAAGAAATAAGAATGAATCAAGCTCTGGCTCAGGGGGGTCCATAAGGCCTCCCGGATGTGGATAGTGCGAATAGTCAAGGAACAGGAATCAAGTACTCGGGGTCCTACGGGACACAAGTGAGCCTGAAAAACCAAATAGCAGATATTGCCCACCGGTGCCTCTTTCATTAGTTATCCCATTACTACTCAGGTCATGTTGTTTAGGTACCTCGTTATTCATCAGACACTCACATACCCTACTCATGCTTTTCTACGACTCGCATGGCTCAAACAACTCCTGTAGTAATGGCTCATGGGATGGAGGAACAAGCTTCGGTGGGGTTTAAAAGTAAAGGCTATGCAGTACTTGGGATTCAATTTAATGCAATCGTGACTCAATGATGCAAGAATAAGATAGAGGCAATAGGTACTGTATGTATGCAAGCATGTGGTAGTGCTTGCCTGGCAGCTCAGTGGAAGCGAGAGATGGATCTGGGTAATACTCCTGGGATTCCTGGTAATTCTCCTGCTGGGCGTCTATTCGAAGAAGAACCAAACAAATAAGGGCCAACATAAATAAAGTGCACAAGCATATGAATTAAAATGCGACAAGCAAACAAACATGCCATGATGAATGATGCACAATTTACATGGCGTTAAAGTGGCATGGCAAAGGTGAGGGGTGAATACAAGAAATAAAGCATTTTGGCCTTTATTTACCCAAGTTTTATTGTCATAAACAGTTCAGATTTCTAATAATGACATGATGCATGCTTCAATTCAGAACAAGGTCTGCCTAAATAGAACGGGCTCGTCGCGCTGATCGATTTAGACATATTATTTGTCAAATTTGAAGTTATAAAACAAAAGTTGTTAATTAAATAAGGAAAAGGGCATTTTATTGTAATTTCAATCATCTCGAAATTTAAAGTGTTCAAAACATATTTTGAATGGCATATTTGAATTCCTCCCATTTTTCTGATTCCAAAACATATATTATATGTATTATTTGGATTTGTATTTTAAAAATTATTTGAATCTGATTGGAATTTGATTTAAATCAATTTGGAAAATGTTTAAATAAAAACAGACAGCCGGTAAATACTTTTCTTACCCAGTCAGATCCAGCCACAGCCACTGATGGGTGGGCCTTGCGCTGACTGGGCCACGCGCGCGGAAAACCTTTTGTTACCGTGGGCTGGGCTAGCCACTGAGACTACGGGGTGGGCCAACTGGCGCAGGCCCGCGTGTCAGCGGTGAGGAAGGCAGGGTTGACAGGTGGGACTGGGTCTGGAGCACGGGTTGCGCCGGAAAAAGCAGAGGGGCTTTCCTGCAAAAGTGCTAGCGCGGCTGACTGGTGGGGTCGCTAGGAGCGCGGGTTGCAGGAATCAAAAAGGTGGGGGGCTTATTGCGAATTTACCACGGGCCCGGTTACTATTTTTCTTCTTCACCGTCTGGCGAGGAAATTCGGCGCGCGGCGCGAGCGGGGACTCGATCCCGGGTCGCGGGAGTGCGCGCGGAGGGGCTAGCCAGTGCGGCTGGCTCGGGTAGCTGACAGGGAGGGGTCTGGGGCTTAGATAGGGTGTGGCGCGGCGCGGGGAGGCTGCAGATGACGGCGAGCTCTGGCGCGCGGCGGGCGTTCGGTGAAACGATCGGCGGCTCTGGGGCGGTACGGCGAGGCGGACCGTGTCAGAGGGGAAGAGATGCTCACCGCGGGCTCGGATCGGCGCGAGGAGCGGCGGGGCGTCGGGGATGCAGGCGCTCCGGCGAACTAGGCTTTCGGGGAGCGGCGAGGATCTGGCGATGCTGGGACTTCCTCCTTCGCGTCAGCGTGTACAGGGCATCGTGGAGGAGCCTCCTCGAGCTTCCAGGCCACCTCCAGGACAAGCATGCCGGCTGGAACGTCAGGGCGACGTGGTACTGGCGGCGACCGGCGTCGGGTGTGGTGAGAGGAAGAAGGAGAAGAAGGGGGCGGCTCAGGCAGATCTGGGAGAGGCCAGAGAGGCGTGGGGAGGGAGGAAAAGTGAGAGGGAGAGAGAGAAGAGGGAGCCGTGGCAGGGGAGATAAAGGTGGCCTCGGTGCCACCTTTTTCTTTCTCTCTCACGTGCCGGCTCGAGCTGGGGCTCGACCTGGGGCTGGTAGGCACGGCGGGGAGGGGCTGCAGGTGGTCCCAGGCGGCGAGCGGCTGCAGGGTGGGGCCAGCATGGCGGTAGAGAAAGAAAGAGAGGAGAGAGGCTAGCTCGGGCTAGGGTTAGATGGGGCATGGCTCGGGTTAGGATTTTGTCTAGGTTTGGGGTAGGTAGCTGGGGTGATGCTCAGCAGGTTAGAGAGAGGGAGAGTAAGTGAGAGAGATGGGAGAAGGTTAGGATCTAGTAGAATTAGGGTTAGGGGAAATTAGAGAGAGAGAGAGAGAGGGATAAATAGCTAGGTTAGGTGGTTTTAGGTTTTTAGATTTTAATTTTGGTTTATGAGATCAAACCAAGGAGAAAAATGAAGTTTGATCTTGCTTGAGATAATGTGGAGGAGAAGCAAGAAAGAAAGAGGAAGAAAAGAAATAGGTGGAAAAGGTCACATATGAACATACATGTAGAAAAAATAAAAGAAAAGAAAGAGATGGGGGTGAGACTAAGGGGATGGTGGCATGGGAGGAGATGGTCTCCCAAGATAGGATCCCTCAAATCCAAAGAAAAACCAATGGAGTAAAAAGTTGGTGAAGAATTGTGCATGGCCCATGCAAAATAATAATGCCATGATTTATTTTGTGAAAACAATAATACTATTATGGCATTATTCTCATGCATTTCCCATAAGTGGAATAAAGGCCAAGCAAAGGATAAGTAGGATTAGACCCACCCTATTTCCCATGAGCTAGATAAAACCAAAATAAAGACACACAAGCTCATGGTCTAGTAGGATGGTGGAATTATAAAGTGGTGGAAAAGAGAGATGATGGAATTGAAATAAAAGATATGCCCCCAACTCAACTTGGGCATTGAACAATATCAATAACCAAATACAATATCAAGAGGCAAATACAATTAATAATGCATGTGATAGAAGAACCAAAAGAAAATGGGATTTATATGATGCTCAAATGCAAGGTGGCATGATGGCATGAGCATGATATCATTATGATGCAACAATAATATATATGAAGTAGCCAATATCTTACTAGCACAAGTAGCATTACAATTGTTAGACAATTGGGATGCTACAGCTAGTCGACTCTGCCATTCAGATGGAAGGGAAGATTAACCAGGCAAACGACAACCGCAAACGTCGTATGATGTAGCAGTCTGGATCCAACAGTCACCAGAAGTACCGTCCCAACCCTTCACCAGGATATGCACCAAGGAACAACCGACCCCCAACGTCTCGCCCAAGCTACCCCAAACATAGCGGAGGCAATGTGAAGTCCGGAGGAAACAATCACAACTCCGGTAATGCCAACAACTTCAATCGTGCACCTCCCAAGAACCACAACAACAACAACAACACTGCACCCAGAACTGGCAGCAATGTTGTGTCTGTCGCAGTTAAAGACAAGTCCCATATCACTTGTTTTGAGTGTGGAGTGAAGGGTCACTACTCCAATGAGTTTCCCAAGAAGACTGCAACCAATGCCAATGTGAATGCCCCAGCACAGCAGCAGCGTCGTGTTCAACCAGGAAGAAGATTTGCCCCAGGGAACCCGCACAACCGCAACGGCCGTCTTTTCCACATGAACGTAGAAGAAGCCCAGGAAGCGCCAGACGTAGTGCTAGGTATGTTTTCTGTCAACTCAGTTTTAGCAAGAGTATTGTTTGATTCGGGAGCATCGCATTCATTTGTCACCGAAGAATTTGCATGCACTAGTAAGATTCGTCCAACCAACCTGAAGCATGTCATGATAGTTCAAATCCCCGGTTCAACAACCAAAGCTAGAAAAATTTGCAAAGTTGTACCTATCAGAATACATGGGATAGATTTTTATGCCAACCTAATTGTACTTGGAACCAAAGGATTGGAAGTAGTACTAGGTATGGACTGGATGTCAAGGCATAAAGGACTGATAGACTGTGCTAAGAAAGCGATCACCATGACCAGTAGTTCTGGAGTAACAGTAGATCATATCTCTAAAATCTTACCCCGTCAATTCAAGTGCAACAAGAGTGTAGCCCTGCCTACCATAGATCAAGTCAGAGTAGTCTGTGAATACCCTGACGTATTCCTAGATGAATTGCCAGGTATGCCCCGGATAGGGATATTGAGTTCATTATCGAACTAATCCCCGGAACCAGACCTATAGCCCAGAGACCCTATAGCATGAACCCCTCAGAGTTAGTGGAACTGAAGAAGCAGTTGGATGCCATGTTAGAGAAAGGTTTAATTCAACCAAGCGCTTCGCCATGGAGATCACCAGTGTTATTCGTTGATAAGAAAGATGGAGGCAACCGTCTGTGCACAGATTACAGAAAGTTAAATGATGTCACTATCAAGAACAAGTACCCCTTGCCGAAGATAGAGGATCTATTTGATCAGTTGACTGGAGCTCAGGTATTCTCAAAGATTGATCTTAGGACTGGTTATCACCAACTTATGATTCGTGCAATGGATATTCCGAAGACCGCCTTTACTACTCGCTATGGTTTATACGAGTATACGGTTATGTCTTTTGGATTAACCAATGCCCCTGCTTATTTCATGAATCTCATGAATAAGATCTTTATGAATTTCCTAGATAAGTTTGTAGTTGTGTTTATCGACGATATCCTTATCTACTCCAAGTTAGAAGAAGAGCATGAGCAACATCTGAGACTTATCCTAGAAACCCTGAGAGAGCATCAGTTATATGCCAAGTAAGCAAGTGTGAGTTTTGGCTGAAAGAAGTAGGATTCCTAGGACATATTGTGTCTGCTGGAGGAGTTTCTGTTGATCCTACCAAGATCAAAGATGTCGAAGAATGGGAAGCCCCAACCACTCAAACCCAAGTCCGTGCATCTCTCGGATTAGCGGGATATTACCGCAAGTTTGTAGAAGGATTCTCGAGCATAGCCCGACCAATGACCCAATTGTTGAAGAAGGACAAGAAGTTTGAATGGACAGACAAGTGTGAAGCCAGTTTTCAGGAGCTGAAGAAGAGATTGATATCAGCCCCAATATTGGTCATGCCAGATATTAAGAAGCCATTTGATGTGTATTGTGACGCATCCAAGATTGGTCTAGGATGTGTATTGATGCAAGAAGTCAAAGTCATCGCGTATCTGTCTCGACAACTGAAGCAACATGAGCAGAACTACCCAACCCATGATCTTGAGCTAGCAGCTATGGTTCTAGCGTTGAAGACATGGCGTCATTATTTGATGGGTAATCGCTGTGAGATTTACTCAGATCACAAGAGCTTGAAGTATATCTTCACTCGGAAGGAACTTAATATGAGGCAAAGGAGATGGATAGAGTTAATCAAGGATTATGACCTTGACATTCACTATCACCCCGGCAAAGCCAATGTGGTAGCAGATGCTCTTAGCAGATTACCGTGTAGGCTAAATACCATGATCAAGGAGAAGCAACCAAGTTTGTATGAAGAGTTGGAGCAATTCAGAACTGAATTAGTTAGCAAAGGATTCTTAGCTAGCATTGAACTTCAACCCACTTTGATTAGCCAAATCAAGGAAGCCTAGAAGGGGAATGAAAATATCGATGGAATCAAACGTCGTATTGGTATAGGAAAGGTACCTGGATTCACTGAAGACGAAGAAGGAGTACTGTGGTACAAAGGACGTATCTGTGTGCCAGCAGATTCAGAGCTGAAGGAAGTTATCATGAAGGAAGCTCATGATACTCTTTATTCTATCCACCCCGGAGGAACTAAGATGTATCAGGATTTGAAAGAGCAGTTTTGGTGGCACAAGATGAAGAGAGAAATCGGAAGCAACATCGCCAAATGTGACATCTGTCAACGAGTCAAAGCCGAGCATCAGAGACCTGCAGGACTGTTGCAACCATTGCAGATTCCGGAATGGAAATGGGATTCCGTCGGAATGGACTTTATCACCGGTTTACCTACTTCTAGTAGGGGAAATGACTCAATATGGGTCGTAGTTGATAGACCGTCCAAGGTAGCCCACTTCATACCTGTCAAGACAACTTACCAGAGTGCAAAGTTAGCAGAACTATACATTGCTAGGATTGTTAGTCTGCATGGAACCCCCAAGACCATAGTATCAGATCGAGGAACTCAGTTTAACTCGAGATTTTGGCAGAAAGTCCAAGAAGGATTAGGAACCAGGTTGAACTTCAGCACAGCGTATCACCCGCAAAATGATAGACAGACTGAGAGAGTCAACCAGATCCTAGAGGATATGCTTAGAGCTTGTGTGTAGGAATACAGATCAAAATGGGAAGACTGCCTGCCTTTTGCAGAATTCTCATATAACAACAGTTATCAAGCTAGTTTGCAGATGGCACCATTTGAATTCCTATACGGAAGAAAGTGTCGTACACCCTTTAATTGGTCGCAAGTAGGAGAGAGTGAGATCTTTGGACCCGACATTCTCCGAGAAGTAGAAGAGAAAGTTCACAAAGTCCGTGAGCACCTCAAGACCGCCCAATCCAGACAGAAGAGTTATGCTGACAAAAGGAGGAGAGACCTGACTTTCAATGTCGGAGATTTTGTATATCTCAAGGTTTCACCATTGAAAGGAACACAACGCTTTAGCTTGAAAGGAAAGTTGGCCTCTAGATATATCGGGCCTTTCAAGATTCTGAAACGTCAAGGAGAAGTATCGTATCAACTGGAACTGCCTGAAGAGATGTCAACCATCCACAATGTGTTCCATATCTCGTTACTTCGCAAATGTTTGGAAGTGCCCGAGAAGACTGAAGTTTTCAAGAACATCGATCATAGAGCGGTAGAAATCAACAATGGCCTGACCTATCGGGAAGTACCCATCCGTATCTTAGAAGAAGCCTACAGAACCACCAGGACCAGGAGCATCAAGTTTCTCAAGATTCAATGGAGCAACCCTACCGAGGAGGAAGACACTTGGGAACGCGAAGATTACATTAGGACAGAGTTCCCAGATCTCTTTAGTTCCTAGTTTTCTTTGTAAATCTTGGGACGAGATTTTGTTTAAGGGGGGAAGGTTTGTAACATCCCAAAACTTCAATCCAAGCATATCAAGATCTAAATCATCAAATTTGGGGTTAACAAAAACTTTTCCAAATTAAAAAATAAAAGCATTCATGTGTATGTGCATTTAAATTAGGAATTGATTTGAATTGCCATGGTTCTGTGATTATTTGGTTGTAAAATGTTTCTTAGGTGATTTAAACATCATCTACATCATTTCAAACTTTTCCTAAAGAAAATCAAATCAAAAACAATTAAAAAGGAGGAATGGTCATTTTGGCCATTTTAATCCACTACACTACTTTGAGTGTTCCTAGCACTCATTTCTTAACAGAAACAATTCTTGGTCTTTGCACCCCTTGCTAGTACGCATAATGAGGTACCAAGGCCCACCTTTTGATCTGTTAAAAACATTCTTTTACTTATTTAAAATGGCATTTGAAAATTGAATCCAATGCATATGCATAGATCACCCCTATTTCAAAAACCATCTATTTGAGTTCCACTTTCAAAACCCTTGCAACCAGAGACTACCTAGCACTAGTGGAGAACACCCAAAAAATTTGAAACCAAAATTCAAAAGTTTTTCTCTTTCGGCCATTTCTTCAAACAGCTTGTGTGCACAAATCTGTCCAAAATCCAAACACTATTTGGAGCAGTAATTTTGGTCACCAGTTGTGCCTAACCTTGTCCCCTTCTTCCCCCAGTACAAACCCTACCATTTGCTATCCCGGCCAAGCCCTGTGCACACGACCAAAGGGTCATGGCCATTAAGGCCGAGCACTTGGAGCACCCCCACCGGCGACATCGCGCTACAGCAGCCGCTAGCCTCTCTCACCTTGACCATCACATAGCCAGTGGTCCACCGCCACCGTCCAACCAGCCCCAGGCCAGAGACAGAGGGAAGAACGGCCAGAAACCGCCGCGCCCGGAGCTGGTCGACCATGCCAGCGCTGCCCGCAGAGCACGCTCTGTCCCCGCGTGCACAGACCACCCCTTGGCCGCAGCCCGCGCCCACCATTCCGGTATGACCTAGGGACACCCCAGACATCCCCGTTGGTCGCCCAATACACCCCAGCCACCGCTCGCCGTCGAACCCGCCGCCTCTGCCGCCCAAAGCGCGTGACGCGCCCGACCAGCACAAAGCCCGCATTGCCACGTCTTTAAGCCTCAACCCACCGCCAGGAGACAGGCCATCGCCCCCTACATCGAGCCACGCTGCTAGCCCCTTGTGCCGCCCTCGCCGGAGTCGCTTGCCCACACCGTTCGGTCTCACCGTTGGGCCTATATAAGCCGGCCTCCCCAGCCACTTTTCTCCATACCCACTCACTAATCGTCTTCCCTCTCTCGCCGGAGACAATCGAGCTCTACCTTGCCGGAATTGGAGCCAGAGCCGCCGGAGCAGGAGGAGAAGGGCGCCTGCGATTTAGGGCCCCCAAGCTCCGCCGCAACCGCGCCTCGCCTCGCCGTCGTCTTCCAGTTTGTTTGCTCGCCTCACCGTCATCGCTGGAGCCCTGGTACGTTCCCGGTAGACCCCCACCGACCGCTAGGGAAAACTCTTGCCGGCGACCTGTTCGTCGTCGATGACAACCCTCAACTGTAGATCCCACTTCTAATCCTACGACCCACAACGCGCGTACCGTTTCGCGTGTTAAGAGCCACTGACCAGCGGGACCCCCTGTCAGCTGAGCCCCGCGCCGCGGAGCGTCACTGGGCCGGCCCATGTTCGTTCCCGCGCTAGCCCAGCCGTTTGAAAATTAGATTTTCCTTTAAGTTAAATCTAGTTTCTGTCCACTAGTTTAAAATTCAATTCTGGGAGTTTTACAAATCCAAATTGCATGAAACCAATTTTTCCTGAAAGGTATGGAAATTATCTATCCAAGACCGTTGGATGTAATTCAATTAGAGTTATAGATCTCTCCTAGTAAAAATAACAAGACAGAAGCTTTTGCAAGTTGCAACATTTTTATAAAATCAACTAAGTTAGCTTTTGAGTTGATTCCAACTCTCAAAAATCACATTTCATCATATCTATATAAATATGTAATAATATCAAGGTTTACATGCAGTGACTTTGGACTAGTACCAAAATAATGCTATATAGGCATTTCTAGTCACTTTAAATCATTGAACTTAAACCAAAGTAATTATGATCCAACCTTTAAATCTCATTCCCACATGTTAGCATATGTGGTGATGACATGTGTCAACATGATCCCATATTTTAAGTGGTGAATCTTAAATCTTAGTTAATTTTTCAATGAGTAGAAATTACTTTTCTAATTTAAAAAGAATGAAACTAGTGATTTAAACTTGTGATGCTTGTGATGATAATAGATCCTCAAATGTGTGTCTTAGAATGCTATTTAGACTAGTTAAGTATTGTTTGGTGATTGTGTACTCCCTATGTATTTATAGACGATAGTACCGACCAAGTCTACGAGGAGGAGGAGTTCTACCAAGAAGAAGAAGAAGAAAACTTCAACCACTGCACCAACCAAGGCAAGCTAGCACTATCCAAGTTAACCCTTGCAAGTTGCTTGCAAGTTTAGTGCTTAGCAAGCTAGGATCAAACTAGATGGTTTAGCAAAGATGCCTTAGGCATGCTTTGATCACACCCCTTTGTCTATTAGTACCCCAAGTCTCATTTACAAGTTTTACCTCCCTTAGTTTACACAAAGTTCTTTACTTGTTTTGAAGGTAGCATAAAAAGTATAAAACTTGACCTATTTAGCTAAGCTTTAGATGTCATTCTATGGCATGAGATTGAACCCATCTTTTCCACCTTAGTGAGCACTCTTAACTTAGTAGTTTAGAGTAGATCAAAACTTGAGTCACTTTAGATGGGAACACTTGGTGAAAATGATTTATGAAAACCTTGGAATGATGAGTCATTCTATTGAGATGTTTTGACATGTGTTGAGAAACACAAATGGTTGATGATGATGAAAATGTTGAGGCATGAGCCTTAACCCTTTTATAAAACTGATGGTTGGATTCGGATGCGATACCATTCCAAATTTACCGTACAACCACACTACCTGAATTGGGTAAGGCTTAGCTGGAAATTTATAGGCATTAGTATTAGTTCCCTCGCGGGAGAGGGTTGAGCTGAGGCTACCTCTCATGATGTCCACCTATGTAGTGCCCAAGATGACTGATGGTCATGGTTGGGAGGCCATGCTCATAGGAGAGGTTCTTATACTAGGGATTGCGAGGTATGGCATAACGGGCATCTGGGATTAAAAATCCGAGTGTTGACAAGTTGGTATCAGAGCCATCCTGACCATAGGAGACTCTAGTTAGAATGGACGTTCAAACAAAAACTTAGTTTCAAAACCAAAGTGAGTATTTGTGAAAAACTATCTCCTCTCTTACCCTTGGGAATTCTTTCTTTCTCAAAAATTCATGTTCCTCAAAATTCTTAAACTACTACTTAAAATTTGACACACTTGATCACTTCACTAACTTCCTCATCCTTAATTCTTGTAGATGGAGACTCAGTTCAGCAAGTTTTACCAGATGGGAAACGGAGGTCAGCTGATCTTCGAGAGGGATCTGGACTCACTGTCAGAGTTACTGGGACGCCCACACCTGGAGTTTCTTGGAGCTCAACTCCCAGGACCCCCAGGAGGAGACCTACAGTGGCTAGTCACCGCAGATCTTAGAGGAAGCATTGAAGCACCAACTTCTGGGAGAATTCAGTTCTCCGTGAGAGAGAACAACTGGCTAGATGGATTAGCTAGGGAAATGCATGAAGCTCTCGCACGTCTATGTGCCCTTTGCGTCAACAAGACCCAAGGAACCCGTTTTGCCCACTATTCAAGATGTGACTTCATGGGAATGCCGATGGAGATGCCAGGACACCCCGAGTTGAGGCGTCAAGTGGAGAACCTTGACTTCTTGCTACATGACAGACAGTAGGAACTGGACAACGCCAGGGAATTAGCCAACCAGAACCGTGCCATTGCCGACTAGAAGGCCCAGACTTTCGCACTGCTTGTCCAGGACCGCCAGTCTCTTCGCCGCCAGCGTGCCAAGAAGGATCGCACCATCGCCCGTCTTCGTAAGATGGTAGCCGACCTCGAGAAGACCGTCAAGGAGCAGGAAGCTCATCTTGCAGCCACGGAAGAAGAAGATGAGGGTGAAGACATCCAGGGAGACATGGATTCTTACCTCAACAACGATGATGACTTTCTGGAGGAGGATGCCGTGGACTTCTACACTGATGATGAGGACTCCGAATTCATCGACGATGAGTAGATGCACTAGAGCACTATCGTAGCATGAGATGTATTGGTCTCACTGTATCGTAGCTTACAGAATGGTTCTTCAAACCATCTGTTTTCCCTTTGATTGTTGTGGTGTGTGTTGTATCGTGTGCTTGTTTGCATGAATGAAAATGAAGTTAGTTGAAAAACCTGTGTGTAACTCAAAGTTTTAGCTTTGAAAACCCAAAACCATGAACCCTAGAATTTCCCTCTTACCCCTATATCCTTCTCAATCTTCAGATGACTCGTGGGAACCAAGGAGGGAGCAGCTCGTCGCAAGACCCAATGCTGCAGATCTTGCAGAATCTCATCGCAGACCATGAAGCCAGCAGGGCAGAACGTCAAGCCAACTTAGCAACACATGTGCCCCTGAAGATGGACCCCACCTCTATGCTTATCTTTTATTTTCGCTGCTTGTTGTATTGAGATTGGATCATGAGATCCTTATTTGTGTAAGACCTTATATATTGTTTGTAATGGATGATGTACCGTGATATCAAATCCGTTATGTCTTGCAAAAATGGTAATCCTGGGATTGCGATGTATAGCATAACGGGCATCTGGGATTAAAAATCCGGGTGTTGACAACTTGTAAAACAATGCATAGTAAAATATTAGAACAAGGGGATATGATGTAAGAATGGCTTGCTTTGATCAAGAACGGGTCCCGGGCCTTGGTCTTTCTCAATGTACTCTCCTTCCTCAAGCTCATTCGTAAACAAATAATAACGCAAACATACACACATTCAATCATCACCTCTATCAAGAACTTCATCAAACAAATTTTCAACAAAACATACATTTGTAGACATGATGGTGTTGGTATTATTTTTCTAGTTTAAAGAGTGTGAGCAAAACTAGCAAGGGCCTAACCAAAGATTTGATTTCCAAATTATTACTAACTTGATTATGGTTCAAGGATTGGATGCTAAACTTTATTAAGGAGTAATCAGAATATTAGCATGCAATCGACAGGAGTTTTTAGGTTCATTAACACTAATACAATTCTTATTTAGTCCATTTCTTAATTGTTTAACAAATAGGAATTTAATTAATAAAACTAACATGGCATGATTCTAGGGTTTAATCAAGCTTACTCAAGTTCAAAAATTTAGCAAACATAGATGATATTAACAGATAGATATGGTTTTTATGAAACTAACAATTGTATTTACTATTTTTGGATTAATAAAACAATAGTTATGATTTTTCTAAGATTAATAATTTTGTTAGCAGTATTTTATTTATGATTAATTTTTGAAAAATACTAAAAATATGATGCCAACGTCATTGGAAACATATTTGAATTGGTGATCTATTAAATTGGTTTCACTTCATTTGGACTTGTAGCTCAAACATTATTGGAATTTTAAGTGGACCGTATAATTGAATTTCTAGACATTCAAGTGGATAATATTCAAATCCCTCATAAGTGGGGCCTGGACCCACGTGTCAAAGGGTCAACTTAAGTAAACTGGTATGAGACCATTGGATCTATTCTAATGGATTATACTAGATAGATTACTTAACGAGGGGTACACTAGTGTTGCTCTATGGATCGATGACCAGAATTAGATCTTCTTGTTGACAACCAAAACCAGGAGACGCTCGGGGTACTAGCGGTAGATCAAACACCGATGAGTCATCGTCATCGGCTACAGGGCTCGAGGAAGAAGGTGGTGAGGTAGAAGGCGATCAGTTAGATCTCGTGAACACATGAGCTTGATTCTCCGTCTCTAGCGAGGTCTAGAGGCTTGGACTCATCATCGCGGGCTTTCGTGCAACGCAGAACCTCACTAAACTCCTAGATTTGTTGCACCTGCATCACACTTGACCATGGCATGAACATATATGGTGATAGGATCTTCCAAAACTAGCCAGAGCTTCGCTAGGGAGCTCCCTACCGTTGACTCGTTGTCGTCGTTCTCCGGTGAGCTTGCAAATAGAGGGGAGGCTTCTGGCTAAATTGGTCAAATCTGGGCTGTTGGTGTGAAGTTGAGAGGGAGAGGAGGCGGTGCAAGTTGAGAGAGAGAGAAACGAGGGACATTTATATATCCGCGAGTGAGGGTGATGGGATGGAATAGGGTTTGTAGGTGCGGAGGAGAGCGAGATATGGTGCGAGAATGCATTAAAGGCAGAGGTGAGATCCCAATGACACGCCTCAAAAACATCCTCTTCTCCGGGGCCACTAGCAGCGGGGGTGTCCAATGCAGGTACAAGCGGATGTGGTAGTGGCTAGGGCTGCATTGCTGATGTCGGGCTAGTGACGTTGTCATCGACACTGAGAGGGGAACATGTGGCGAGCGCGAGTGCTGCTGTGCGCCGAGGTCACTGTTGCTGACGTGGTTATTCCAAGGGCATGCCTCTTTGCTTACACTTAGCTTCCAGGTGGAGCAAGGTGGGTCTAGGCTAGTTGACCCACCTCTGATAAAAAAATCAAATTCGAATAGGAAGTCTTTTCTAGAATATTTATTCTAGGTTTTTATACTTTGTAATTTGAATTCAAATGATGAGAGAGTTTGAAAATAATTCAATGGTGGTTTCCATGTGAATTTTTATATTAGGAATACAATTTTTGCAACACAATGCCACTTGTCCCATGTTTGAATTTGAAAGGAATTCAAATGGATATCTATTATGCAACATTTCATAAAGAAAATGATTTTTATTTTTATTCCTTTTATTAGATTTTATTTCACCACAATAATTCCAAGAGAATGATTAGTGGTTGGTAAATATACAATGTGCATGGTCACTTGATTTGATATTGTTGGGTATCAAGTATTGGTGACATATGCGCACTTGCATATGTTTTCCTTTTCTTTATTTTTAAGGAAAGTGAGGTGCATCAGTTCCCTAGGGTTTTTGGCATAAAAGGGTTTAAAGAGGGTGATGATCAAGATAGTGTTTTAATACAAATCCATCTCATCCCTCCTGTTCAAGAAAAGAGTTAGAATGGATTTATAATTTCCAATTTTTTCTAACATCGTAAAAATGTGCATAGTCCATTCATAGGACTAGAAGATCAAGTGAGGGTTTAGGTTTTGACGAATATTAAGTGGGACACTACCATTATTTAGCATCCAACAGAAGTACTATGATGATGAGAAATCATGGTCATCCCCAACACATATTCATCTCATTTATCAATAATTTTTTTCTTATTTAGAAAATTGAATAACATGTAGCACAACTTATTATTACTAATTTTGGGGAGTTGCACCACTTCCCCGTTAAATCGATTCTTGTCCTTATAATTACAAACTTAAGATGGTAGGAAATCTAAAAAATTAGTACGAAGGTAGTCTTCACGTTCCCAAGTGGCTTCATCCTTGGAGTGGTTAATCCATTGGAATTTATTGAATTTTATGTTTTTCCTATGGGTTTGATGAATGTCTTTGTCCAACATGTATAGGTCTTTCACGGTATGGCATGTTATGGTTGTGGTAAATCTTCAGGAAAGTCCCAGGCTTGTTCGGAACTTGCAAACATTTGCAAATCTAGGACACGTGGAAGTCTTGAAGTTCTAGGGGTAGTTCTAGTTGGTAAGCCACTTCGCCTTTCTATTGTAGGATACAAAAGGGTCCAATGTACCCAGATGCGAGCTTCCCCTTCACATCGAAGAGTTTCCTTGATTTGAGAGGGTTTAGTTAGAGATACACAAGATCACCCTTGGCGAAGCTAATATCACGACGTTTAGGATCGGCGTAGCTTTTCTGGAGAGACTAGGCAATCTTAAGTTGTTCACAAACCAACTAAACTTGCTCTTCTGCTTCACAAAGTTTCTTGGGTTCGAAGATTTTCCTTCCCCGGTTTTGGACCACTTGAGCGGGGTTCGACATTTTCTTCCGTATAGGAATTGGAAAGGTGCCATACCAAGGCTACTATGGTAGATATTGTTGTATGAGAATTCATCATAGGACATGCTATCTTCCCATTTGACTCCATAGGATAGAATACTAGCATGGAGTATGTCCACCAAAATCTGGTTCACATGCTTGGTCTATCCTCTAGTTTGGGGATGGTAAGTTGTGCTGAAGGATAAGTGTGTTCCCATTTCTTCGTGGACCTTCTTCTAGAATCGGGAAGTGAACAGGGAACCATGATTGGAAACTATATTTTTGGGCACTCCATGGAGACTCACAATTCTAGTGATATACAACTTAGCTAGTTATCTTCTGGAGTAGGTCGTGTTGACGGGAATGAAATGAGCAACTTTATAGATTCGATAAAGTATCACCCAAATGGATCCGTGACCACGACTAGAACAAGAAAGTACGGTAATAAAATCCATACCTACTTCATCCCATTTCCATTCGGGTACATTAAGAGGTTGAAGAAAACCAACAGGGAGTTCATGCTTTGCCTTCAACCTCTAGCAAACATCGCATTTGGCAATGAATAAAGCTATGTCGCGCTTCATCCCATTCCACCAAAATAGTTCCTTCATGTCTTGATACATCTTAGTTCCTCTAGGGTGGATGGAATGAGGCATATCATGTTCTTCCTTCAAGATCATATCCTTAAGCTTAGATTCACGAGACACGCAAATGAGTCCTTTGAATCTTAGAGTTCCAGTGGCATCTTCGGAGAATCCAGTGGATTGCCCGAATGCAATTTCTAGCTTTAGGCGGTGAATCTTCATGTCATCCTATTGGGCTTCTTGCACTTGTTGGGCTAGATTGGGTTCAATCTCTAGAGTAGCAAGGTATCCATGGGATACAATCTGGAGTCCAAACTCTTCCATCTACATATATAGCTCGGGTTGTTCAACTTGCATGAGCAAGTTGAGTACACATGGATTGTGACTGAGGGCATCAGCCACAATGTTCAACTTCTCGGAATGATAATTGATTCCGAGGTCGTAATCCTTGACCAATTTGATCCAACTTTGTTGCCTCATGTTGAGATCCCTTTGAGTGAGGATATACTCAAAATCTTGTGTTCGGCGTAGATTTCACTTTTCTTTCCCATGAGGTAATGCCTCCAAGTTTTCAACGTGAAAACTACGACAGCTAGATCTAGGTCATAAGTGGGGTAGTTCTCCTCGTGAGGTCGAAGTTGCCGAGACAGGTAGGACACAACCTTTCTGTAACATCTCGTAAATTGGGGAGACTCAAAAATGGATAGAACATAGACGGTGTGCATTGCATCCATGCATGAAAAATCCGGGAGAACTAAAAACTTTTTGATAGAACTTGTCAAGGTGATTGAAGTTCCACTTGAGTTGATGATTTAGGACAAGTTCATCATGCTGACTGTTAAAAACTTTGAAATAATATTTGGTAAACTTATATGTTAGGAAGGGTAGATGTAAAACTCATGAATAAAACTGAATCAACATAGAATACATTCTGATGAAACAAGTAAAAACTTGATGCTTAACTTATTTTCTTTAAACCTCATTTAACACATGTGCTGAATAATCCTTAGCACATGATCACACCATCAAGACAAGATCAAATACATTCTTAACTTATCTTATTGTATCTTATCTTAAACATCATTCATTCTACCAACACTTGTGATTTATAAGAGTCATGCAACAAGTAAAACATCCAAGTCCATAAACCAAACTCTTATCTATCTAAATCTTAACTTATCTATTCTTACCTATCCAACATTTCTATCTTAATCATCACAAGGACGAGATATGTACCTAATACCAAGTATTTAGTAATATCTTGAACATCATCTTAACGAGTAAACTTGGATCAACAAGTATCCATTCCAAAGCCTTATAAAGTAGACCATTTCCAAGATCACATTATCAGCATCAATTCACTTTGGGAGTTGATGATGCTATACCTTGAATATATCCAGATTCAATTATAGATCCTCGTTGATCTCAGGCCAGACAACAGCCGAACTTCTATATCTGAAGATAGTACCAAATTTAGCTCGAAAGACTTATCACTTCAACTATGCTCTAGCTAAAGTAGACCTTGTTGACAACTCATTAGTCTTAGGCTAGTGAGAATCCAATCACAACTAATCCATTCATCCAAGTATTTGTATCCAAGTCACTAGAGTAATCTTTGACTACTCCTTTAAAATCCATTCATGAGCCATCTCATGTATCCAAATACTTCTGATTTGTATAATTCCTACTTAACAC
The DNA here is from genome assembly GCA_910589775.1 of Avena eriantha. Classification (NCBI taxonomy): domain Eukaryota; kingdom Viridiplantae; phylum Streptophyta; class Magnoliopsida; order Poales; family Poaceae; genus Avena; species Avena eriantha. The sequence continues at coordinate 215,300,331 of OU342744.1, read as the reverse complement.
TAAGGGGAATTAAGTGGATGTAACACCCTATTCTAAACTAGGGCATATACCTAATATGCCATAGTAAGTCAACTCTATGTTCCCAAGCATAGTAAGTGACTCACCTCTATCCACCAAATCATAAACATGATTCTATGACTACAAGACAATATCTGGTCTATTTAATAAACCCTAGAACTTAGGTGGTGACATGATCCATATCTCACACACGTGTATTGCAGTTGTATTCTTTTTACCCCAAACCACTAGTGATATGTTGATGTTAACATGATCACTGATCCCTAGGTGAAGAAAAACTATCATCAACCCATTATGGATAATACCAAGCAATGTCTTGGGTAAAACACACAAATATCATCTTATGATTTTCATCATAAGAATAACTACCCCAAACCAATCTTTATCTGCTAGTAGGAAATCTACTAAGACTAAATACCAAATTATTTATAATTATCCAAACTCAACATTGAGTCACTCAAGGTAAATAAAGTACTTCCCAACACAAGGACACCCAATCGAGATCTCTCTCAAAATTGGAAACCCTAATTATTAATCCACATGTCCATGACATGACATGAGAGAATAAATCTCGTATGTGCTAATCACTTAAAGGAATGGAAATATATAGAGAAATCATGGAATGATCAGAGTGTTAAAAATCTTCATTTTGAACAAGATATTCGTTTGAAGGTTTCAAAGTATTTACTCTCATGAAAAATTCTTTCCTAAGTAAGAAAGCACCCCATATCAAATTTCTAAGAAAGGTGATACAAAACCTTCATACAAATCCATGAGAATAGTTTGACTTCTCAAAATAGTTATTATGCACCCTCCCATTTAAAATGGTGAAATGATAATGGAACTCACATATTGTTATGTGAAGAAAGTATCCATCAAAACCCTTTCATTTCAAGAGCCATCGGTACACAGAAAATTCTTAAATACAACGAATCAATCCATAAGAATATTTTGACATCTTAAAATATTTCTTATAATCAAAATCATTTGAAGTGATGAAGAGTTATGAAATACCATATATTGTTATGTGGGAACATAATAATTTGAAGTCACTTTCCAAACTATTTGAGAGATGACAAATATCTCTTCGTCCTACTCATAATAACTCAAGTTGATAAAGTACTCAAACATATTTCATCTTGGGAAATTATTTTGAAATAGGAATTCACATATGAATGTCACATAATTTTTATCTAAGAAAATAATTCTCTAAAATATCTTGGGATATACCTAAAATACTTCTCTATGGAATCCATGAGGATCTATACATTTGACTACATCACTGTCACACTGGAGCAGGGTGATCATAAAGGTGTATGTTGGGTATTCTAGAGGGGCACATCGAGGCGCATGTATCAAAATCATGATTGTATCTCCTACATGATAGGAAGATATGCAGGGCCCACTTAGTGAGATTACATCCATAAATGTTGCGCAACATGTGACTAGGTGACAAGGATGGAATATCACAAAACTAGTAAAATGACACTTGTCAGTGGAGAGATTGAACGAGGTATAGTGATATCGATTGTCAAGTCTCAAAAAGTCAAATATCGAAGTAACAAAGGGAATCAGACTCAACGTTTATGCTTCAAACAACAATAGACATCATGGAATGCACATGGGTCAATATGGGCATCCCGGTCCCGCTATTGATCATTGATATGAGAAAGGTCTCAATAATGTATGTGGCATTCCCGAACCGTAGGGTAACACACTTGAAGGTGCAAAGGATGTCTCCTAGAGGGGCGTCAATAGGCTTTTAAAATAATTATAATTTAGGCTCTAATAAATGTGGAAGAAAACTAACGTTTAACTTATCAAAGCACAAAACGTAAAACCACTAGGTTCAACTAAGTGCACCAACAACCTATGCTAAGCAAGTCAAGGAACAAGGTGATAGCAAGATAAAATACTTCAAGCACGATGGCTATCACATGTAAATTGTATAAGTAAAGGGCTCGGTTGAGAGATAACCAATAGATGCGGAGACGATGCTTTTTATCCTGAAGTTCACTTCCAAAGAAGCTATGTATCCGTCGGAGAGGTTCGATGGCGCAATGCTCTCCGAACGCCTCAAATGGCTCACCTTGAGGTGTGATGGCTCGATGCTCACCCAACACCACACAAGGCCTCACCCCCAAGATGTGAAGGCACACAACTCACCGATGCCACAATAGGCTCATGCTATTCTCTCGTGAGCTCACCACAAAGGCCTACTCACGATCCACTATGGGACACTAAGGGCGGTCATCGAACCCGTAAAAGCTTGGGGCAATCTCCACAACTCAATTCGATGGCTCCCAAGAATCACCACAAAGGCCTCAAACTTGAGGAATCTCCACAATTCAATTGGAGGCCCCAAGGGTATCACACCACAACCACACAGCCGTCTAGGGTTCCAAAGAACCCAAGAGAAACAAGCCCAAGATCTTGAACATGCCGAATCTCCAAGGAGAACTCAAACCTATGCACCAAATGCAGGAGGCAAGTCCTTCACTCTCAAATTCCACCAAAGTTACAAAATCTATTGGGAGAATAAGAGAGGAAGAACACAAGAGTAGAACACAAAACTCTCCAAGACCTAAATCCCAAGGATTCCTTCACAAAGAAGGGATTTAGTTTGGTGGGGTTGTAGATCTAGATCTCCTCTCTCAAATCCCTCAAACAGATGCAAGAATCATAGGAGGGAGAAGGGGAGAGGACAAGCTCTTCAAGGTCAACAATGGAGAAGAGAGAGAAAGAGAAACAGACCAAAAGAGTTAACCCCAGGAAGGGGAAGAGGAGCCCCTTTTAACGGGCTCCCAAATCTGACCATTTGAGTCATTTACGTGCCTGGCCGGTAGTACCGGTGAGCCACCAGAAGTTCCGATCAGCCCAGATCCAATGGCTCCAAAGCAGTTGAAAAGACCTGGTTGTACATGCCGGAAGTTACGCCCGGCCCGAGCCGAACGTTCCGGGCAGTACTACCGGTTTACTACAGGCCAAGTACTGATCATAAAACGCGACCAAAAAGAGAGATGACTACGGGGTGTCATGGGCTGAGTGAAAGTTAGCAAGCATTTCCACCGGTTGTACCGGTGGAAAAATATGCTTGAGTGGTACTTCTAGTGCCTAGCCCGTACTTCCAGCTGCGCTGCTCCAACGCATCTTGCCATCGGTTCTACCAGTTTGCTATCGGCCCAAGTACCGGTAAATAGGAAGAAAAAATAGAACGGATGCTATGAGCATTCCCATGATCACCGGAAATAGCGCGGTACTTCAGCCGGTACTACCAGCGCCAAATTTTCCTAGCAGTACTTCCGGTCAGGAAAACTACAAAACCAAAACTTCCATAACTTTTGTATCCGAACTCCAAAAGGGATAAAACCAATTTTGTTGGAAAGATAACAACACTACAAGAAGAGTTTCCTTCCACAACGACTTGGCCCGATGGTCGTTGTAGAAGGCGCGTCTTCCACGACGAAATTCTTGGCTCAGCCGTGGCTGATGGAATTTTTTTCCGGTTTCGTGGCCCTCTACTATAAAGAATCCGCTAAAACATGGAGGAAGCTTGGCCAGCACATGGCAGAAGCAAGATTTTCGTTTCCTCGCGCGATGTTGACTCGCCCGAAGTCTTTTGAGGCGTGTGGGTCCCGGATGTTAGTGTTGCTAGCAGACCATACTTTTCGGTCGCGCCACCCTGATTTGAACTTGATAACGTTGCTCGATGTGCCTGTCGTTTAGTCAGGCTGCTAGGTCCCACATGTCAGCCTCTCATTAGAAGGATCGTGTGTATGATAGAATTTTTTCCTTCGCTCGCACTACGCCGTTCCGAAGTTGAGAGCGCTGCTCGACACATCTACTGTTTAACCAACCTCCTGAGCCCCACATGTCATCCTCTCATTAGAAGAAACGTGTGTATGATGGATTTTTTTTCCTTCGCTCATGCTACCCTGTTCCAAACTTGATAGCGTTGTTTGATGCATCTACCATTTAATCACACTGCTGGACCCCACATGTCATCCTCTCATTAGAAGAAACGTGTGTATGATGGAATTTTTTTTCCTTCGCTCACGCTACCCTGTTCCGAACTTGATAGCGTTGTTCGATGCATCTAATCACACTGGTAGGCCCCACATGCCATCCTCTCATTAGAAGAAACATGTGTATGATGGATTTTTTACCCTTTGATGCGCCTTTGTGTTCTAAACTTGATAGCGTTGCTCGCTGCATCAGCCGTTTATTCAGGCTGGTGGGTCCCTTATATCAGCCTCACATTAGAAGAATCGTAGGTATGATGGAATTTTTCTTCTTCTCTAGCGCTACCCTATTCTGAACTAGATATCGTTGCTCGATGAATCTATCGTTTGCTCACGCTGTTGGGTACCCCATTTCAGCCTCTCATTACAAGAAATGTGTACATGCTGAACTTTTTTGTCGCTCATGCCTCCCTGTTTCGAACTGGCTATGTCGCTCGATGCAGCATCTGTATAAGGTCGCACTGCTGGGTCCCTCATATCAGCCTATCTGTAAATGAAATGTGCGTATGATGGACTTTTTTTTGGCCATGTCCGCTGTTTTGACCTTGGCAACTTGCTGGGTTCTAGATGTCAACCACCTCTTTGCAGGAAACGTGTTTATGCTGGGTCCCAGCTGACAGCCTCTATTTGGAAGAAACGTTTGCATGTTGGACTATTTTTTCGGGTCCCAGATGTCAGCCTCAGAGTACATAAAATGCTCATAAAGGCCAAATTAAAAAGATTCGGGGCTAACTCGGGGCGGATTCCCTATTCTTCATGGCTTATATTCCCTGGGCTCACTCCTAAATTGAATGGGCTATGGTCGGTGGCCACAAGACCACGAAAAGGCCGAATTATAAGTTATTGGGCTATGCTTGGGGCTAATAGGCTAATTTTATGGGCTATGCTTGGGCATGTTGGGTCCGACATGTCAGCTTCTCTGTAAGTGCAAGGTGTGTATGATGGACTTTTTTTCGGCCACGTCCGCTGTTTTTGCCGTGGCATCCGTGTATGATCTTACTGCTGGGGCCCTTATGTTAGCCTCTCTGGCATGTTTTGGCTTGTGGGTCCCTGATGCAGCCTTGTATTTTCTGTTTGGTGGGTCCCCGATGCGCGCCTCCTTGTACAAGTAATTAAACTTTTTTTCAAACTCACCCTCAAAACAAACTCCAGGGACACTGCATGCTGGTGGGTCCGTGATGTCAGCCTTTCCGTAATGCGATATTGCTAGAAAAAAATTGTAAACCCAAGATACGATTTGAATAAAAGACCTTCAAATAAAATAAACGTAAACTGGGTGCGTTGCCACTACAACAAAGATATTTATAGAATAAATATCATTAAACTTTTATTAGTACTATAATTTATGTATTAGTTTTCTTTAAAATATTTTGTGTGTCTATGTTTATCTCTTTTAAAATATAAAAGAGCAGCGCTCCTAGCATCTTCATTTATAAAATGCCACATAATGGAGTATTTTCTTAAAAACAAGGGTAGGCAGAGTTTTTTATTTTGAGAGGTGGGGGGCAATGCCCAAAAGGACGAATTAAAAAGAGTTTGGCTATTCTACATAGGCTGCTCTACGTGGGTTATACTCGGTAGGCTATGCTCCATGGGCTTCATTCTCAAATTTTAGTGGGTTGTGCTCAGCAGTCTCTTGAACCCTAAACGTTCGAATTAATATGTTTTTGGCTATGCTCCATGGGCTCCTTTCTCAAATTTCACTAGGCTATGGTCAGCAGTCCCCTAACCCCGAAAAGACCGAATAAAATGTTCTAGGCTAAAGAGGGGCCGAATGAGCTACTAGATTTCTTCTCCTGGTTAATAAATATTACATTATGATGTGCTCGGCCAGATTCGAAAAAAATACCTCAGAGAGGGAGGGGAAAATTGATAATTCTTTTTGGCAGTTATTCATGTCAAAATTCAGAAGTACAGAATAAGGTAGAAAAAACTTGGCGCACGATCAGTTTGCCCTATTCTCCGAAGAGACCATCGGAGCAAGCAAAACTAACGATCAAGTCTGCTTCGGTCTGAATACCTCATCCTTAAGTTAATTCCTGTGTGACCGCCCATATGCAACCCAAACTGCCCAAGACTACCGTAGATAATTGTGACAATGCTAAGTTTCAAAAGAAAATCAAGACAATCTGATGCACTTCATCTAAACAAGTACTAGTACATCATAGTTCGTTCTACAAAATATTGTACTAATAGTAACGACAAAGCATTTGAAAGATTTAGTAGCATTTGAAAGATCCATCAGTATAGAATAAGACCGTGAAAATATCAAACAAATTCCCGGTTGATATTCAGCAGCACTTGATAGAGTCAGCACAACATTCCATGTGACCAGTTGGCAGTACACATACAGTGACCAAACTAATTGATAGATTTAGCAATGCGAACATTCAAATTCAATAGACGTAGCAAGGCCTGATTCAAAAGGAAAGCGAGACCATATTCTGCACTCGGCCGGTCGATCTGAACAAGTACCAAACAAAAAATTTGATAGGTTTAGTAGCATTTGAAAGATTCAGCAGTACATAATAAGAAAGAAAAATATCGACAGATTCCTAGTTCACATTCAGCAGCACTTGGACATATTCGGTAGGATTTCAAAGTGACAGATTCAGTTTGCCCTTTTCTCCGAACACTCGTCATTGGAAGAAACAAAACTAACAATCAAGTCTTCTTTTGTGTGCATGCCTCCTTCTCACATCAATGCCTATGTGTGACCTCCATAGGCAACTCAAAATGCCCAAAGCCTTGTCTAGATTATGAGTTTATGACAAGGCCAAGTTACAAAAGAAAAGCAAGACCATCTACTGCCCTTGATATGAACTGAGCTATCCTATTACATAGTATTACGATTACTTATAGTAGTTTGGTTCCAATCGCGGGCAGTGGCGAAGCTCAGGATGAACCATAATAGAGTCTCCGGAGATTTACATGCAATGTTGGTTGAGAAACCAACAGCTGCTTCTTTGGTATTTAGACTGAAGCAGCATATTTCAGGAAACAACGTATATCCAAGTCCTATTGCATGGTGGGAGGTGTAGACATAGTTGCTTCTCGTCAGATATCCTGGGGCAACATCTGCACCGCCTACCGCAATATTAATCGGATAGTTCAATCCAAGGAAAAGGGAATATGCTCCCAGGTCAGCAATCTCTATCCATGGCTTAGGTGGATACAAGTAATCAGTGTCCTTTGAGTACACCTTGCAGCCAAACCCAGTAGCATAGGTGCCACAAGTGCAACCGCAACGATCAACACTATGATCAGCATCAGGATTGCCATGACCATAATAAGTACCACTATAAAACTCCTCATTAGTAACACCCACGGTATGGATAAGAAGAAGGCAAGATTCATCTGCAGGTATGGCTAAGAACCATAAACCAGGTTCGTGCTCATCATCATCTATGGCATGAAGGTTGCCCTAGTGGAGATGCGCGACAGGTTCTGACGGGAGCAGAATAGGACCTTCAAAAAGAAATGATGGCCAAATCAGCCAACACTAGTTTACATCCATTAAAACTGAAGCTAGTGTTTAGAACATGAATGGATCAAACTTACCAAAATAAATATGATTCCAGACATAAACACTGCCACTCTCAGTGGCTGCAAACACTAGACCCTTGTGGACAAGTGTATCGTTGTATCTGAAATAGCACTAGAACTGGTTCTCAAGAACTAGCCATGCATACTCATCGCCATCAAGGGTAGAAATTGAGTAGTCGAAGATAGCGACAAGAGAGAAATCTAATTAATCCGCCACAGCTGTGGGAGCTCGGCAAATAGCAATCTTCCGGAGGAGAATAGGGCGATCATTATTCATGAATGTAAATGGATCGTTGGTGGGTACAAACTCATTGACTTGTGGGAGAGGAATGCGTTGATGAGTGTACACATTGACAAGCTCCCACTTGCACTCAAACCCAACAGTGGCGATCCAATATCCATTGGCACCTACCCACTGCTTACCCATACAATTCGGGAACATAGCGTCGGAGGAGAACCTATCCAGCAACGTCAGATCGCATGTCGTGCCCTTGCCCTTGAAGTACTTGTTTCATTCCAATGGTTTCTTAGTCGGGTGAGAATGAAGAACACAGGGGAGGCCAAACGGCTGAGAAGCATGTAAAGTTGCACTATATTTTGCCGAGTCAAGAAAATGTTTGGATGAACCAGCGAGGCTCACGGCAGTGATGATGTCGCATCTGGTTATGAGTTCTTCAAGCAGGCCTTTGGTAAAAACATCCTGGAACAGCTCAGAATCATCACTGTCTTTTCTCGGTCCTGCCATCGCAAGGGAGCTGATGGAAGTTGGGACAGTGGCTTGATTTGGTTTTCTGAAAAAGAGGGAAGATCGATGGCTGCAGGCGGGACAGAGAGAAGAACAAACACTCTCATATTGTGCGTTGAACAGGATCGAAAAGCGGCATTATGGAGGCAAAGAACGGCGGTGCTTGGCGTATAGGCAGGGTAATGGGGAAGTGGGGATAGAGCGTATAGGCGAGGTTGAATAAAATGAAAACGGATGCATGTTCCTCTGCTCCAATTCCCTTCAGAATAGTACTACTCTACTCCAGTTCCCTCCACAATAAACCTTTTTTATAAATCGAAGAGGAAGTAGTATGAAGAGTAGGGCCCGATCATCTACTCTCTCGAGGAGCCGAACCCAACTATTTTCTTTGCTAAATTTTATGGTCCTTTATTCTAAATGAATGGACCTCAGTGTAATTTTACCTTTTTTAGGTCCTTGGTGTAAAATGTACCCCCACCATCCGTGTATAATTCTAACCAAAAAGTGTAAGCGGTGAAATTTGAAAAAATTTAAGCTTAGTTGTCAACGAGTATGAAAATTCTTGGATTTCAAGACGAACGACAAAGGTCAAGGACATATCAACATCATACTTTATGGTGATGATGCCATGTCCAAGAATTAGCATGCCGATAGATTTGGACATATTTTGAAAACAATCGAAGAGGAAGTAGTATGAAGAGTATGGCTCGATCAGCTGCTCTCTCGAGAAGGAGCCGTACATGACTGTTTTCCTTGCTTATTTTTAGGGGTGTGCTAAATGTATGGACATCAATGTAATTTTCCCTTTTTGGGTACTTGTTATAAAATGTACTTCCACACACCATGTAAAATTCTAACCTAAAACTGTAAGTGGTGAAATTTAGAAGATTTCAAGCTTACTTGTCAATGAGTATGAACATTCTTGGATTTCAGTCGAATGACCATGGTCAAGGCCATATAAATACTTTATGTTGATGATCCCATATCAGAGAATCTGCATGGCAATAGATTTTGCCATATTTCGAAAATAATCCAAGAGGAAGTAGTACGAAGAGTTTGGATCAGATCAACTGGTCTCTCGATACGAAATAGAAAGTTTTGTTGGGCCACGCAGAGAAAAACAGAACTTTTTCCCTAACGCGGTACACCCAAGATCCAGCTCAGGTTGTAGACCACGAAATTACCACTAGACGCGCAGATGCGGAAGTTGATGTAGCGCGTCGAAGCAGTGCCGAACGATCCCACAGACAGCCCTCTGAATCCCACGGACAGCTACACCGGATCCCACGAACTCCTTCGCCAGATCCCCACGAGCTTTCCCCGTCTCCAGTGCCGCACGTGCAACGCCTCTACCGGTATCCACACATACAGGAAGGAGCTTCGGAAAGAGGACTGCTAGATCCTGTCTAGCCCGAAATGGAAGTGGAGAAAGTGACGGCTAGGTTAGGGACTATCCCTTGTTACTCCACTTATATACACTCCTAGTTGGGCTCAACGCTTGAGGCCCATCTAGGCTGTACTCCAATCTCCACATGGATCTAATCCACATGGGCTCCTTACCCTTAAGTGTGTGACCCTGTAGGTTCACGTACACCTGGACACGACATGAGCTACTCCTCCAAGTATCCCTTCATGGCTTTGAGTCCAACTCACTCCCATGAACACTCGGTCTCAAGTCGATAGATGGTAGCAGCCTCTAGCAAGACATGCCAACTCCCAAGTGTCGTAAAGTCAGAAGACGAACCTTCAATGTGACTTTCGTCCAAGTCCCTTTGCCTCACGATATACCTGTTAAGCTATAGGCGAGTAGTTGCCATCCCTTAAATAGCTTAACTCTGTTCTCATACCATGATATGTGATTCACTGGACTAACTCTTAGTCTGACTCCTCAATTAACACTTAACTAAGTAGCGCATGGCCATGCTTCCGAATCATATCACACGAGAGGGCCCAGAGAATATCTCTCCATTACGGAGGGGAAATCCCATCTTGCTAATCCACGTCACGCAGCTTGCTTCACAACCAACCCGAACTCTACCTTTATAACTGCCCATTTACGGAACAGCGTTTGATAGAACCTAAGTTGGCGATCCACAACTCGGATCATGCAATCACCTTAGGTCAAAGGATTCCATTGCTTGAGACTACAAATGACAACATGCTCGTTGCATCTCAACTATGGGTCAGTCCGACTCGCTAAACTCTTTAGCAGAATCAGTGTAAGTCTTAATAGCATCACCATGCCCATGACAAGTGGAACCGTGTCATCATCTGACTTGCACATTGGTCTAAGTTGTGTGTCCAACACAACCTCAATGACCAAGGACAATCTAATATGAACAATCATGAATACATAGTTCCACAACTAAATCACGCATTCAGTGATATATATATCTGATGTTCATATAAGGACAACTTTACTTTATGAATACTTTGGGAAATATCATCTACCATGATTGCCTCTAGGGCATATTCCCAACAGTCTCCCACTTGCACTAGAGTCAATCATCCGACATCACATGTCTAGGCATCTAATGCCCATGGCTCTTACGTGCACCTCATGCTTAGGCTGTGGAAGTGGCTTTGTCAACGGATCTGCAACGTTTGCATTCGTGTGTACCTTGCATAATCTGATATCACCTTGATCCACGAACTGGCGAATCAAGTGGTATCGAATGAGTATATGCTTGTTCTTATGGTGTTGTCTGGGTTCCTTGGCTTGTGCAATAGCACCATTGTTGTAACAATACACATCTAATGGATTGGACGAGCCTTGAACCAAACCGAGATTAATCAGGAAATTTCTGATCCAAACAGCTTCCTTTGCCGCCTCCAAGGCAGCAATGTACTTAGCCTCTGTTGTAGATGCAGACACAGTCTCTTTCTTGGAACTCTTCCAGCTCATAGCCCCTCCATTCATTACAAACACGTATCCAGATTGCGAACGAGAATCATCTGAGTCAGTAAGGTAACTCGCATCCGTGTAACCCCTTACACTGAGTTCAACCTCACCTCCATAAACTAGGAACACATCCTTAGTCCTTCTCAAGTACTTAAGAATGTTCTTAACTGCTACTCAGTGGATTTCTCCAGGGTCAGCCTAGTATATGCTCACAACACTTAGAGCATAGGAAACATCCGGCCTATTACAAATCATGGCATACATGATGGACATGACTGCCAAAGCATACGGAATCACACTCATCCTACTTTGCTCATCAGTTGTCGAAGCACACTTAGTCTTGCTAAGTTTTATGCCATGGGGCATTCGTAAGAACCCCTTCTTAGACGATTCCATGTTGAATTTCTTCAACACTTTGTCCAAATATGTACTTTGGCTCAATCCAATGAGCCGCCTGGATCTATCTCTATAGATCCTGATTCCTAGTATATAAGTTTCCTCACCCAAGTCCTTCATTAAGAAACTCCTTTCCAATGACTCCTTGGTTTCTTCCAACATCTGGGCATCATTTCCAATCAACAATATGTCATCCACATATAAGATCAGAAAGTTTACTTTGCTCCCACTAAACTTCTTGTATAAACAAGAATCATGATCACTCTTGATGAAGCCAAACGATTTGACTACCTCATCAAAGCGAATGTTCCAACTCCGAGATGCTTGCTTCAACCCATAAATGGATTTCTGAAGTTTGCATACCTTGTCAGCATTAGCCGGATCGACAAAACCCTCGGGCTGTATCATATACACGTCCTCGGTTAATTTTCCATTAAGGAAAGCCGTTTTAACATCCATCTGCCATATCTCATAGTCGAAATAGACTGCTATAGCTAACATGATCCGAACTGATTTAAGCATCGCTACGGGTGAGAAAGTCTCATCGTAGTCAACTCCTTGAACCTGCCGGAACCCCTTCGCGACAAGCCGTGCTTGATAGATAGAAACGTTTCCGTCCATATCCGTTTTCTTCTTAAAGACCCATTGGCACTCGACGGGTCTTGCACCGTCTGGCAGATCAACCAAGTTCCAAACTTGATTTTCATCCATGGACTTTAACTCGGATCTCATGGCTCCAAGCCACGACTCAGAATCAGAACCCACCATCGCTTCTGAATAAGTTGCCGGCTCATCATTGTCCAACAGTAATACATCACGAACACTTCGCAATCTTGCCGATCTTCGTAGTGTAGGTGCAGCTGCCGGCTCAGCTACCACGACTGGCTCAACCTCCAAGGCCTTTGCCAAATCGCTACTAACTGGCTCCTCTCGAACATCTTCGAGCCGCACCGTACTCCCACTGACTTCCCGACTGAGAAACTTTTTCTCAAGGAAGACATTGTTCCGAGCGACAAACACTTTGCCCTCTTCTCGGTTGTAGAAGTAGTAACCCAAGGTTTCCCTTGGATACCCAACGAAAATACACTTATCCGACTTGGCTATAAGCTTGTCCGACTGAAGTCGCTTGACAAATGCTTCACAACCCCAAATCTTAAGAAAAGACAGACTCGGCTTCTTGCCTGTCCACATCTCATGTGGTGTCTTCTCTACCGATTTTGATGGTACTCTGTTTAGTGTGAACGCCGCCGTTTCTAGACAATAACCCCAAAATGATAAAGGTAGATCTGTCCGACTCATCATTGATCCTACCATGTCCAACAAGGTCCGATTCTGCCGTACCGACACACCATTCCTCTGCGGTGTACCCGGTGGAGTGAGCTGAGGAACTATTCCACAACTCTTCAGATGGTCATCAAACTCATGTCTCATGTACTCGCCTCCTCGGTCCGACCGAACAAACTTCATTTTCTTGCCGAGTTGATTCTGTACTTCATTCTGGAATTTTTTGAACTTTTCAAAGGCTTTCAACTTATGTTTCATCAAGTAGACATATCCATATCTACTCAAATCATCAGTGAAGGTAATGAAGTACTCATAACCACCCCTAGCTGTCGCGCTCATTGGACCACATACATCACTATGTACTAGTCCCAACAAGTCAGACGCCCTTTCACAACTCCTTGGAAAAGGTGTATTGGTCATCTTGCCCAGAAGGTAGGATTCGCATGTCTCGAACGACTCCAAGTCGAACGAAGTTAGGAGTCCATCATCATGGAGCTTCTTCATGCGTTTCCAACTTATATGACCAAGTCGACAGTGCCAAAAGTAAATCATATTCAGATCATTTGGTTTCAACCTTTCACATTTATGTTATAGACCGACCCACCATCAAGATTCAAAATAAATAACCCGTTCTGAACGGGTGCAAAGCCGTGAAACATATCATTCAAATATAAAGAACAACCATTGTTCTTAATATTAGACTCATAGCCTTGTCTCATCAAACATGAGGAAGAAAGGATGTTTCGACTAAGCACTAGAACATAATAACAATTATTTAGTTCCATTAAGAATCCTGAAGGTAAATGAAGTTGCATCGTGCCGACTTCCAATGCACCAACTCCTGCTTTGTTGCTAACCCGAATGTCAACCTCGCCTCTTGCTACGCCCCTAGTTCTTACCAGTCCCTGCAACGAGTTGCAGATATGAATGACCGATCCGGTATCTTATACCCAAGAACTACCTGGTGCATCAGCAAGATAAAGGTCTATAACATTGAAAACAAGTGTACCTGAGTTGGAAGTCACACCTCCACTCTTGGCTTTATCCGCCAAATACTTGCTGCAATTCCTCTTCTAGTGGCCATCCGTCTTGCAATAGAAGCAAGGGGATCCAGCTAAAGGAGATGACTTAGTCCCTGAGGAAACGCTAGGGATCTCATCCTGAGCATTACCTCCTGACTTAGCATTCTTCTTCTTAGTCCAAGAACTCTTCTTAAACTTAGCCTTATTCTGTACCACCAACACTTGGCTAGTACCTTTCTTGAGATCAACCTCTGCCTGCTTAAGCATCCCATGTAATTCAGTGAGCTTCTTATCCATACCATGCATCTGGTAGTTCGATATGAACTGACCATACACACTAGGAAGAGAGTTCAGAATTATATTCGTAGCGAACTCTTTGCTAATGGGGTAGCCAAGCCTTTCTAGAGACTGCACATAACCAACCATCTTGATTACATGTGGACTCAGTCGATCACCATCCTTAAGCTTACAACTCAGCAAAGCTTGAGAGACTTGATATCTCTCGGTCTTTGCCTGAGCCTGGAACATACTTTTGAGGCTTTCGATCATATCGTAGGCATCAACATTCTCGAATTGCTGCTGCAAGTCCAGTTCCATGTGAGCAAGCATAAGACAGCTAATTTATGTAGACTCATCACATGTTCTACGATAGGCATTGGTTGCTGCGACACTCGCATTCTCATCCGGCACATCTGGAAGCGGGTTGTCTAGAACATGGTCCCTCTTTTCTTGTTTGAGAACAATTCTCAGATTACGACACCAGTTGGTGAAGTTTGTTCCATTAAGTTTATATTTCTCTAGGATGGTCCTCAAAGCAAAACTGGATAACTGAGGGAGACTTCTACTAGGTGCCATAATCTACAATAGAAATGTGCAAAACACTTAAGACAAGTATTCATAAAAGAGCAGGCATATTAAACATTTTAATACTTATGCTCCCACTAGAACCAACATCCCTCTGATGGTTACTTAGTGATTCAGGACCCTAAATAAGCAAGCCGACTAGTGAGCTTTAGCATCACCGCTAGCCATCAAGTGATCTAGGTAGGCAACTCCTTGCCAATCGCATCTCATGCGACTCATGTTGGTCGGGTGGCATCTCATGCCCCGGCTCCTGACCGCCTTCTCCCCAAGCCCCACAACCATTGTGATAGACCCGTCTAGCTTACCAAGTGCTTCCACTGTAAGAGTCCGACTCGAACCCATCTACTCGAAAAGAATTGGTAGCACCTCAATTTTATGAGCCCACTACAAAGAATGTCTGACTTGTGATGGTGCAGCACCGGCGGGGAGACCGACTAGACCTTCTTTGAGGGATTGAAGTTCTACCAGCTATCTCATAGAGGTAAAACTAGAGACATAACAATCACACAAAATAATGCAATTATAATGTGAAATCGTATGGCTCTCCTCATGGTGATCTCCATATCCATGAACCTGTTCGTCATGCCTATGGCTGCAGTGTCCTTCGAGTCCTCCAAACATGCTACGCCAGCACTAAGGAATATACAAGAAGATGGCATCTCATCCCGACACGCAGGTCATTATACAATAACAGTGACAACACTTTGGCTCCAGCCGACTGACAAACCCGTGATACACAGATCACGTATGGATTACACACATCACATGCACATAAGCCATACCATTCACAACTTCCTGCAAAAACAAGTTATGCATAGATACGATATCTACCAGCATTGTGAACCTCGCAATGACATCAAATGCACTACGATAGGGCGAAGCCGGCGGTCCCAATCTCATTGATCATCCGCACCTGATCTTCCATGCACCCCCGAGTGCGATTGATCCAATCAATCTTGCACAAAACCTATCTATCTCATAGATCGACCACCGAAACCCTAAGTGGATCTCATCCACCACCTCATGCATATCTCATACGCAAAGATCTAGAGCCTAAAACCAGAAGCTTTCGCTCCGATACCACTGTTGGGCCATGTAGAGATAAACAAAAAAAATTCCCTAACGCGGTACACCCAAGATCCAACTCAGGTTGTAGGCCACGAGATTACCGCTAGATGCGCAGATGCGGAAGTTGATGTAGTGCGTCGAAGTAGTGCCGAACCATCCCACGGACAACCCTGCCAATCCCACGGACAGCTACACCAGATCCCACGAACTCCTTCGCCAGATCCCCACGAGCTTTCCCCGTCTCCAGCGCCGCACGTGCAACGCCTCTACCGGTATCCACACATACAGGAAGGAGCTTCGGACAGAGGACTGCTTGATCCTGTCTAGCCCGAAATGGAAGTGGAGAAAGTGACGGCTAGGTCAGGGACTATCCCTTGTTACTCCACTTATACACACTCCTAGTTGGGCTCAACGCGTGAGGCCCATCTAGGTTGTACTCCAATCTCCACATGGATCTAATCCAGTCCTTACCCTTAAGTGTGTGACCATGTAGGTTCACGTACACCAGGACACGACAGGAGCTACTCCTCCAAGTATCCCGTCATGGCTTTGAGTCCAAATCACTCCCATGAACACTCGGTCTCAAGTCGATAGATGGTAGCGGCCTCTAGCAAGACGTGCCAACTCCCAAGTGCCGTAAAGTCAGAAGACGAACCTTCAATGTGACTGTCGTCCAAGTCCCTTTGCCTCACGATATACCTGTTAAGCTATAGGCGAGTAGTTGCCATCCCTTAAATAGCTTAACTCTCTTCTCGTACCATGATATGTGATTCATTGGACTAACTCTTAGTCTGACTCCTCAATTAACACTTAACTGAGTAGCGCATGGCCATGCTTCTGAATCATATCACACGAGAGGGCCCAGAGAATATCTCTCCATTACGGAGGGGAAATCCCATCTTGCTAATCCACGTCACGCAGCTTGCTTCACAACCAACCCGAACTCTACCTTTATAACTGCCCATTTATGGAACATCGTTTGATAGAACCTAAGTTGGCGATCCACAACTCGGATCATGCAATCACCTCATGTCGAAGGTTTCCATTGCTTGAGACTACAAATGACAACATGCTCACTGCATCTCAACTGTGGGTCAGTCCGACTCGCTAAACTCTTTAGCAGAATCAGTGTAAGTCGGAATAGCATCACCATGCCCATGACAAGTGGAACCGTGTCATCAGCCAACTTGCACATTGGTCTAAGTTGTGTGCCCAACACAACCTCAACGACCAAGGACAGTCTAATATGAACAATCATGAATACATAGTTCCACAACTAAATCACGCATTCAGTGATATATATCTGATGTTCATATAAGGACAACTTTACTTTATGAATACTTTGGGAAATATCATCTACCATGATTGCCTCTAGGTCATATTACCAACAAGTTTTCCTTTGTAGCGTCCTTTGTGCTAAATGTATGGACCTCCATGTAATTTTCCCTTTTTAGGTCATTGATGTAAAATGTACTCCCACCGACCGTGTAAAATTATAACCTAAAAGTAAGTGGTGAAATTTAAATGAATTTAAGCTTAATTGTCAATGAGTATGAACCATATTCTTGGATTTTCAAGACAAACAGCCAAGGTCAAGGCCATATCTACATCATACTTTATGCATATGATCCCATATCCAAGAATTTGCATGCCGACAAATTTGGCCATATTTTGAAAACAATCAAAGATGAAGTAGTGTGAAGAGTATGGCTCGACCAGCTGCTCTCTAGATAAGGAGTCGAACACGACTGTTTTCCTTGCTTAATTCAAGGGTCCTTTGTGCTAAATGTATGGACCTCGATGTAATTTTCACTTTTTGAGGTCCTTGATGTAAAATGTACTTCCACGCCCATGTAAAATTCTAACCTAAAAGTGTAAGTGGTGAAATGTCAACGATTTCAAGCTTACTTGTCAACGAGTATGACCATTATTGGATGTCAAGCCGAATGACCAAGGTGAAGGCCATATCAAAATCATACTTTATGTTGATGATCCCATATGAGAGAATTTGCATGGTGACAAATTACCCTATTTTGAAAACAATCAAAGAGGAAGTAGTGTGTAGAGTTTGGCTCAGATCAGCTGATCTCTCGAGAAGGAGATGAACCAGAAAATTTTGCTTTTAGGGAGCTTTATGATAAATGTATGGACCTCGATGTAATTATTGCTTTTTCAGCTCTCTGATGTAAAATGTACTCCGACCAACCGTGTAAAAATCTAACCTAAAAGTAAGTGGTGAAATTTAAACGAATTTAAGCTTAGTTATCAACGAGTATGAACCGTTCTGGGATTTCAAGATGAACGACCAAGATCATGATCCCATATTTAAGAATTTGCACCTCGACAAATTTTGCCATATTTTGAAAACAATTGAAGATGAAGTAATATGAAGAGTATGGCTCGATCAGCTACTCGCTCGAGAAGGAGCCGAACCCGACATTTTTCCTTGCTTAATTTTAGGGTCCTTTGTGCCAAATGCATGGACCTTGATGTAATTTTCCCTTTTTAGGTCCTTGATGCAAAATGCACTTCCATGCCCGTGTAAAATTCTAACCTAAAAGTGTAAGTGGTGAAATTTCGATGATTTTTTTAGCTTACTTGTCAACGAGTATGACCATTATTGGATTTAAAGCCGAATGACCAAGGTTAAGGACATATATATCAACCAGCATACTTTATGTTGATGATCCCATATGAGAGAATTTGCATACCGACAAATTTGGCCATATTTTGAAAACAATCGAAGAGGAAGTACTATGTAAAATTTGGCTCAGATCAGCTGATCTCTCGAGAAAGAGCCGAACCAAAAAAATCCTTTTAGAGAGCTTTATGATAAATGTATGAACCTCGATGTAATTTTTGCTTTTTTAGGTCCCTGATGTAAAATGTACTCCGACCAACCATGTGAAAATCTAACCTAAAAGTAAGTGGTGAAATTTAAATAAATTTCAGCTTAGTTGTCAACAAGTATGAACCATTCTGGGATTTCAAGATGAACTACCAAGGTCGTGATCCCATATACCAGAATTTGCATGCCGACAAATTTGGCCATATTTCGAAAACAATCGAAGATGAAGTAGTATGAAGAGTATGGCTCGATCAGCTACTCTCTAGAGAAGGAGCCGAACCCGAATGTTTTATTCCTTAATTTTAGGGTCCTTTGTGCTAAATGTATGGACCTCTATGTAATTTTCCCTTTTTAGGTCCTTGATGTAAAATGTACTTCCACGCCCGTGTAAAATTCTAACCTAAAAGTGTAAGTGGTGAAATTTTAGGGTCCTTTGTGCTAAATGTATGGACCTCTATGTAATATTCCTTGCTTAATTTTAGGGTCCTTTGTGCTAAATGTATGGACCCTCGATGTAATTTTCCCCCTTTTTAGGTCTAAAAGTGTAAGTGGGGAAATTTAGATGATTATTTTAAGCTTATTTTTCAACGAGTATGAACATTCTTGGATTTCAAGACAAACTACCAAGGTCAAGGCCATATCAACATCATACTTTATATGTCGATGATCCCATGTCACAGAATTTGCATGGCAATAGATCTAGCCATGTTTTGAAAACAATCAAAGAGGAAGTAGTATCAAGAGTTTGACTCAGATCAGCTGATCTCTCAAGGAGCCGAACCAGAATTTTTTCCTTTTAGGGTCCTTTATGCTAAATGTATGGACCTCGATGTAAGTTTTTCTTTTTTGAGGTCCCAGACGTAAAATGTACTCTGATCAACCGTCTAAAGTTCTAACCTAAAAGTAAGTGGTGAAATTTAAACGAATTTAAGCTTAGTTGTCAATGAGTACGAACCATTCTTGTATTTCAAGACGAACGACCAAGGTCAAGGCCATATCTACATCATACTTTATGCTGATGATCCCATATTCAACAATTTGCATATCGACAAATTTGGCCATATTTTGAAAACAATCAAAGATGAAGTAGTATGAAGAGTGTGGCTCGATCAACTACTCTCTCGAGAAGGAGCCGAACCCGACTATTTTTCTTGCTTAATTTTAGGGTCCTTTGTGTTAAATGTATGGACCTCGATGTAATTTTCTCCCTTTTTAGGTCCTTGTTGTAAAATGTACTCCCATCGACCGTGTAAAATTCTAACCTAAAAGTAAGTGGTGAAATTTAAACAAATTTCATCTTATAGTTGTGAACGAGTATGAACATTCTTGATTTCAAGCCGAACGACCACAAGGTCAAGGCCATATCTCTACATCATACGTTATTCTGATGATCGGGTATGCAAGAATTTGCATGGCGATAGATTTGGCCATATTGTGAAAAAAATCAAAGAGAAAGTAGTATGAAGAGTATGGCTCGATCAGCTGCTCTCTCGAGAGGAGCCGAACCAGATTATTTTCTTTGCTCATTTTTAGGGTCCTTTGTGCTAAATGTATGGACCTCGATGTAATTTTCCATATTTAGGTCCTTGATGTAGAATGTACTCCCACCAGCCGTGTAAAATGCTAACCTAAAAGTAAGTGGTGAAATTTCAAAGAATTTAAGCATAGTAGTCAAGGAGTATGAAAAAATCTTGGATTTCAAGCCAAACGACCACGAGGTCAAGGCCATATCTCTACATCATACTTCATATTGATGATCCCATATTCAAGAATCTGCATGGCGATAAATTTGGCCATATTTTGGAAACAATCAAAGAGGAAGTAGTATGAAGAGTATGGCTCGACCAGCTGCTCTCTCGAGAAGGAGCCGAACCCGACTGTTTTCTTTGCTCAATTTTAGGGTCCTTTGTGCTAAATGTATGGACCTCGATGTAATTTCCCCCCTTTTTAGGTCCTTTATGTAGAATGTACTTTATGCTTATGATCCCATATCCAAGAATTTGCGTGCCGACAAATTTGGCCATCTTTTGAAAAGAATAAAAGACATTAAAAACAAAAAATAATCAATTTCATTTTTCCAAGTGACATGATTTTATTTTCTAAAAAGCAAGTAAGAAGAATTTATTTCCTTTTTTCTCTTAAAAAAATAAAGAGCAAGAAGAGACTGTATGAGCACAGAGGAGGCAGCGAGAGAGCTACGAAGAGGAGGATTTGAAGGCGGTGCAATGTCAGAGCAAAGCTGGGATGGGTTCCTGACACAAGGTACAGGGTATAGTGAGTAGAGTAAATTTCAGGACCACGATATATATGCACGCAAAACAAAATGTGTTTTCTCTCTCCTTCACTCCCTCATCAGGCTAGTCAGAGTGGGAGTAACTTGGGTAGTAGTAACATAGTCCTACATGTATTGCCAACAATAAACATTTAGATGACATGGCATGCAATTAAATGATGAAAGAGATCCTTGTGGTAACTAGCTATGTTAACATCACACACTTCAAGACAAAATGAGTCCACATTGCAATAAATGAGGCTTTGCATGATACCACACCTATACTATTTTCCACTATGGAGGTAGTAGTAACTTAGACTAGTAACATATGCATGTTACTACTCTAAGGTACTCCCCACTATGACCAGCCTCACCACCCCACACGCCGCCCGACTGATCTCTCCCTCATCCATAAAGTGGCGTTGTGCATGCACGTCGACCGACAACCTGCCATGTGTCGGCAGCTCTATGTCCGTGGCTGGCGTGTTCGTCGGCTGTGTTGGTGGGAACCATTTTGGTCCTTGGTGGCAAAAAGTATTACTACTATAGTACAATAGAGTAGCAATTCAAACTTTCCCGGTTTCAAAATTTTCACTTCCTTCACAAACATTTGGGGGGAAGGATATTCAAAAGATCGCCATTCGTAGTACTACTAGTACAATTACGAGTACTACTTAAGTGCTAGACAAGGGATTGGTTGATCTAAGCTAGCAAAAAAATGTCCCATCGCATTGGATGCTCACCATTATGATCTGGCCAGGCTTCCTACTCCGCACTACTCCACCTCCGTATCCTAGGACGAGGAAGCACCAAGCACACCCGTAGCAAGCTAGTTCTAAAGTGAGGAGCGCTCTTTTTTCGTGAAGCAAGTAGTACTCCCTCCTTCCAAAATTAGGGCGTGTATTACTTCTGGTCAAAGTCAAAATTTAATAAACTTTGACTAAATGTATGACATCAACTCAATATTATTAGAATCATCATGAACTATATTTTCATACTATATGAATTTTCCATTAGAAAAGTCAGTATGTTATTACATATAGTTGGTCGAACTTTATAAAGATTAACTTTGACCAAACCTAATATGTGTCCAAATTTGGGAAAGAGGAAGCAGTATGAAGAGTATGGCTCAATCAGCTGCTCTCTCGAGGAGCCATAACCGACTATGTTCCTTTATTTGGTTTTAGGGTCCTTTGTGCTAAATATATGGACCTCGATGTAATTTTCCCTTTTTAGGTCCTTGATGTAAAATGTAGTCCCACCATCTGTGTAAAATTCTAACCAAAAAGTGTAAGTGGTGAAATTTAGACGAATTTAAGCTTACATTCTTGGATTTCAAGCCGAACGACCAAGGTCAAGGCCATATCAACACCATACTTTATGTGATGGCCCCATACGAGAGAATTTGCATGGCAACAGATTGGGCCATATTTTGAAACCAATCGAAGAGGAAGTAGTATGAAGAGTTTGGCTCAGAGGGCTGATGTCTCAAGAAGGAGCCGAACTAGAAAGTTTTCCTTTTACGGTCCTTTGGGCTAAATGTATGGACCTCCATGTAAATTTCCCTTTTTAGGTCTTTGATGTAAAATATGCTCCCACCGATAGTGTAAAATGCTCACCTAAAAGTAAGTGGTGAAATATAAATGAATTTAAGCTTAGTTGTCAACGAGTAGGAACTTTCTTGGATTTCAAGCCGAACAACCACAAGGTCAAGGCCATATCTCTACATCATACTTTATGCTGATGATCCCATATCCAAGAATTTTCATGGCGACAAATTTGGTCATATTTGTAAAAAAATCGAAGAGTAAGTAGTATGAAACATATGGCTCGATCAGCTGCTCTCTCGAGAAGGAGCCGAACTCGACTATTTTCTTTGCTCAATTTTAGGGTCATTTGTGCGAAATGTATGGACCTCAATGTAATTTTCCCTTTTTAAGTCCTTGATGTAAAATGTACTCCCATCGCACGTGCAAAATTCTAACCTAAAAGTAAGTGGTGAAATTGAAACAAATTTAAGCATAGTTGTCGACAAGTACGAAAAATTCATGGATTTCAAGACAAATGACGCGGGTCAAAGCCATATCAACATCATACTTTATGCTGATGACCCCATATCAGGGAATTTTCATGGCAACAGATTTGGCCATATTTTGAAAACAATCGAAGAGGAAGTAGTATGAAGAGTTTGGCTCAGATCAGCTAATCTCTTGAGAAGGAGCTGAACCAACAAAAGGTTTTCCTTTTAGGGTCCTTTGTGCTAAATGTATGGACGTCGATGTAATTTGCCCCTTTTTTAGGTCCTTGATGTAAAATATGCTCCCACCGACTGTGTAAAATGCTAACCTAAAAGTAAGTGGTGAAATTTAAATGAATTTAAGCTTAGTTGTCAACGAGTATGGACTTTCTTAGATTTCAAGCTGAACGACCACAAGGTCAACTCCATAGATCATCATCATACTTTATGATGATGATCCCATATCAAAGAATTTGCATGGCGATAGTTTTGGCCATATTTTGAAAAAAAATCAAAGAGGAAGTAGTATGAAGAGTATGGCTCGATCAGCTACTCTCGTGAGAAGGAGCCAACCCCGACTATTTTCCTTTCTTGATTTTGGGATCCTTTGTGCTAAATGTATGGACCTCGATGTCATTTCCCCCTTTTTTAGGTCTAAAAGTGTAAGTGGGGAAATTTATAGGATTATTTTAAGCTTGCTTGTCAATGAGTATGAACATTCTAAGATTTCAAGCCGAACGACCAAGGTCATATCAACATCATACTTTATGCTCATGATCCCATGTTAGAGAATGTGCAAGGCAATAGATTTGGCCATGTTTTGGAAACAATCGAAGAGGAAGTAGTATTAAGAGTTTGGCTCAGATCAGCTGATCTCTCTAGAAGGAGTCAAACTAGAATTTTTTTCCTTTTAGGGTCGTTTATATGCTAAATTTATGGACCTCGATGTATTTTTTTCTTTTTTGAGGTTCTTGATGTAAAATGTACTCTGATCGACCGTGTAAAGTTCTAACCTAAAAGTAAGTGGTGAAATTTAAACGAATTTAAGCTTAGTTGTCAACGAGTATGAACCATTCTTCAATTTCAAGACGAACCACCAAGGTCAAGGCCAAATCTACATCATACTTTATGCTCATGATCCCATATCCAAGAATTTGCATGCCGACAAATTTGGCCATTTTTTGAAAACAATCGAAGGTGAAGTAGTATGCAGAATATGGCTCGATTAGCTACTCTCGTGAGAAGGAGCCGAATGCGACTGATTTCATTGCTTAATTTTAGGGTCCTTTGTGCTAAATGTATGGACCTCGATGTAATTTTCCCCCTTTTTAGCACTAATAGTGTAAGCGGTGAAATTTAGACGATTTTAAGCTTACTTGTCAATGAGTATGAATATTCTTGGATTTCAAGCCGAACGACAAAGGTCGTCAAGGCCATATCAACATCATACTTTATATGCTGATGATCCCATGTCAGAGAATTTGCATGGCAATAGATCTGGCCACGTTTTTAAAACAATTGAAGAGGAAGTAGTATCAAGAGTTTGGCTCATATCAACTCATCTCTCGAGAAGGAGTTGAACTAGAAATTTTCCCTTTTAGGGTCCTTTATGCTAAATGTATGGACCTCGATGTATTTTTTTTATTTTTTGAGGTCCCTGGTGTAAAATGTACTCTGATATACCATGTAAAGTTCTAACCTAAAAGTAAGTGGTGAAATTTAAATGAATTTAAGCTTAGTTGTCAACGAGTATGAACCATTCTTGTATTTCAAGATGAACGACCAAGGTCAAGGCCATATCTACATCATACTTTATATTGATGACCTCATATTCAAGAATTAGCATACCGACAAATTTGGCCATATTTTGAAAACAATCGAAGATGAAGTAGTATGAAGAGTGTGGCTTGATCAGCTACTCTCTCGAGAAGGATCCGAACCCGACTGTTTTGCTTGCTTAATTTTAGGGTCCTTTGTGCTAAATGTATGGACCTCGATGTAATTTTCCCCTTTTTAGGTCCCTGTTGTAAAATGTACTCCCATCGACAATGTAAAATTCCAACCTAAAAGTAAGTGGTGAAATTTAAACGAATTTCAGCTTATAGTTGTCAACGAGTATGAACATTCTTTGACTTCGAGCCGAATGACCACAAGGTCAAGGCCATATCTCTACATCATACTTTATTCTGATGATCGAGTATCCAAGAATTTGCATGGCGATATATTTGGCCATATTGTGAAAACAATCGAACAGAAAGTAGTATGAAGAGTATGGCTCGATCAGCTGCTCTCTCGAGAAGGACCCGAACCCGATTGTTTTGTTTGCTCAATTTTAGGGTCCTTTGTGCTAAATGTATGGACCTCGATGTAATTTTTCCCTTTTCAGGTCCTTGATGTAGAATGTACTCCCACCAGCCGTGTAAAATGCTAACCTAAAAGTAAGTTGTGAAATTTCAACAAATTTAAGCATAGTTGTCAATGAGTATGAAAAATTCTTGGATTTCAAGCCGAACGATCACAAGGTCAAGGCCATATCTCCACATCATACTGTATGTTCATGATCCCATATTCAAGAATTTGCATGGCGATAGATTTGGCCTTATTTCAAAAACAATCGAAGAGGAAGTGGTATGAAGAGTATGGCTCGACCAGCTGCTCTCTCGAGAAGGAGCCGAACCCGACTGTTTTCTTTGCTCAATTTTCGGGTCCTTTGTGCTAAATGTATGGACCTCGATGTAATTTTCCCTTTTTAGGTTCTTTATGTAGAATGTACTTTATGCTTATGATCCCATATCCAAGAATTTGCATGCCGACAAATTTGGCCATCTTTTGAAAACAATCAAAGATATTAAAAACACAAGATAATTAATTTCATTTTTCCAAGTGACAGGAATTTATTTTCTGAAAAGCAAGTAAGAAGATTTTGTCCATCAGCTACTCTCTCGAGGAGATGTAACCGACTGTTTTCAATTCCTTGTTTGGTTTTAGGGTCCTTTGTGCTAAATGTATGGAACTCGATGTAATTTTTCCTTTTTTAGGTCCTTGATGTAAAATGTAGTCCCACCATTCGTGTAAAATTCTAACCAAAAAGTGTAAGTGTGAAATTTAAACGAATTTAGCTTACTTGTCAACGAGTATGAACATTCTCGGATTTCAAACCGAACGACCAAGGTCAAGGCCATATCAACATCATACTTTATGCTGATGACCCCATGTGAGAGAATTTGCATGGCAACATATTTGGCAATATTATGAAAACAATCGAAGAGGAAGTAATACGAAGAGATTGGCTCAGATCAGCTGATCTCTCAAGAAGGAGCTGAACCAGAAAGTTTTCCTTTTACGGTCCTTTGGGCTAAATATATGGAACTTCATGTAAATTTCCCTTTTTTAGGTCTTTGATGTAAAATATGCTCCCACCGATCGTGTAAAATGCTAACCTAAAAGTAAGTGGTGAAATTTAAACAAATTTAAGCTTATCTGTCAATGAGTATGAACTTTCTTGGATTTCAAGCCGAACGACCACAGGGTTAAGGCCATATCTCTACATCATACTTTATAATCCCATATCCAAGAATTTGCATGGCGACAGATTTGTTCATATTTGTAAAACAATCGAAGAGGAAGTAGTATGAAACATATGGCTCGATTAACTGTTCTCTCGAGAAGGAGCCGAACCCGACTACTACTCCCTCCGACCCAAATTAATTGACTTGATTTAGCAGATTCAAATGCATATAGCACTTTGAACATGCTTATATACATCCGAATCTAGACAAATTCGAGTCAAGTAATTTGAGGGAGTACAATAGAGTAGCAATTCAAACTTTCCTAGTTTCAAAATTTTCACTTCCTTCACAAACATCTGGGGCGAAGGATATTCAATAGATCGCCATTCGCAGTACTACTAGTACTGCAGGGTACAGTGAGTAGTAACAAAAGAAACTTTTTTTTGACAAGAGTACCAAAAGAAAGGACGTCCCAAAAGAAACTTCATTCAACCATTAACATAACAGCACGAGTTTACATATAAAGGACTCACTACTGAACTAGTGCAGGTCTGGCGCCTCCTAGCACCTAGTCCGCGCCGCTAGCGGCAGCTCGTGACATCAGCACCAATGCCAGCTCCAGCAACACAGCCAGCTCCTGACTCATCGGCACCTCCGGATAACGCGGCGGCACCTCCAGATAAGGTGGCGGCACCTCCTGAGCCATCGATGGCACCTCCGAATAATGCGGCAGCACATCCGGATAAGGCGGCAGTACCTCTTGAGCCATCAGCAGCACCTCTAGATATGGTGGCGGTACCTCTGGAGCCATCGGCGACACCTCCGGAGCCATCAGCAGCTCCGGGAGGACACTACGGATGAAGTTGCCATTGTTGGGGAACCGGTCCTAGTAGTTGGTGAAAATGTTGGCGCCGGTAAACAACACCATCTCGCAGCCATAGTGGAAGGCCTGGCCGTAGAGGAGACAGGCGTCCCTGAAGTTGACGAACTTGACCTTCAACGTCCTGTCCAGATTGTCGTGGAGGTGATACATATGGTACTTGTGGCGGCCGTACCCAGCATCGAGGAAGGCGCACGCCAGCTGCCACTTTGTTCTCTGCAGGGAGAAGGCCCAAATGCATAGGGCATTGTCCTCCTGTGCGGCAATGTCGGGGTCTTTGCGCTCTGGTATGGCGGGCAGCAGTTGGAAGGTGTCCATGGATGACAGACGAGTACGGAGAGGGTTGCTAGAAGTGGGAGATTAGAGATGGATTGGTGCGGGGAAGGGGAGAGGATAAATAGGATAGAGATGATCCGAGATTAATGTGGCAAATTACCGAAGCGAGGGGACAATCAATGTCGCTAATGAAGCCAATGCGTGTGGTAAATATCGATGACAATGACTAGGGTAAGCGATTGGACGGAACACTTACTCTGCTTCCAGCACTCGATGGCCCAGTCAAAATTTTGTGGTGCGTCCAAGGTGACCGCGACCTCCCCAATCTATGGGCCCTACATAGATGATTGAGTTGATGCGTGAAAACAAATTGATAAAGTGAGCTCTTTCCTACTCCCCCGTCCCTTTTTTTACTTTAGTACTCAATATATCCCGCTTCATTGGAAGTTCATATGAATACCATCAAACTTGTATTCATCAAGGAATTCGAGGAAGCAAGAAGGATCCGGACAAGCTACTGTACTTAGTACTACTAGCCACTATTGCTCCTGGATGGAACTATGGAACTTTTATAGCAACTTGAAGTACTAGTAGTAGTACTCAAGTATTAATCCTGTTTGTATTATTAGTACTCAGCTTTTGGTGCCTACTCGATCTTGTACTACTGCATTTTTTAAAACATAATGCGATTTATTTAACAAATTTCACGAAAAATACACGAATTTGAGGAATTGCAAATCTAGCGTGGCATCGGTGTTTGAAACACCGGCCAGTCCCTATCGGCATTTGAAATACCGACTAGACCTATCAGCATTTTATATACCGACTAGGCTCTCTTTCCTTTGTGAAGGACAAGATGATGACATGTGTGGTTAGTATTTCAAATGCTGATAGGTACAGGTCGGTATTTCAAATGCTGATAGGTACCGGTCGGTATTTCAAACACCGAAGCCGCGCTAGATTCGCAATTCCTCGAATTCGTGTATTATTCGTGAAATTTGTTAAACAAATCATATTATTTTAAAAAATAGTCGTACTGCTGGCAAGGCGAGCAAGGGCTCCTTCCACCGCAAATATTTGGCTTGTTTAAAAAAAATGCTCATCCACCCAAAATTCTGTCTCATTGCTGCCTTTCATGAGAGAAAAGGCTCCTGGATGAAGGAGAATCATCCTCCCTCTCTCCTCCTCAATGTTGCATTAGATGTTATGCTCCACTCATGCATCTATGCCTAGCATTTGTTCAGGTGGGAAGCATCGCAGAAGTCACTTCTTCGTTCCCATGTAAGCTTTCGCTCAATGGAGTACAGCCGTGCAGGCGCAGCAGTGCAGAGAAAGTTGGGGCCCAAGGTGGTCCAGCCCAACTATCCTTCTATTTGCCTCATGCTTCCACCCAAAAATGAGCTCTCGCTGGATGTTTTCTTTCTCTTCCATATTAGGCTGCTCTTCATAGTGCTAAATAACTTAGGCTTGTAAAACTTTTGCATGTTACTATAGTACCTTCAAAGTGTATTGGGTGAAAACAAATATACACCGTTACGTTTTATAGATGTGGCTCTTTCATATATTTTTGAGCTTTACCTATTACAGAGCATAATTTTATATAGTGATGATATGGCATACTTTATTATTATGTGGGTCTCACGTGCCAACTTACTAATAAAAGGATGGTGCACAAATACAAAGAGGCCGCTAATGTTGTCCAATTAAACCAGGAATTTGTAGATAATAGGCCTCAAAATATACAAAAAGGACCCTAGTATACAAAGGAAAGGCGCAATTAGGTAGAGCTTCATTGATTATCAGGGGTGGTATATAAAAGAAGGGCACGACTCGAGGCCGGATCAGAGAGTCCTCATTGCCCCCACACCCAAATCGCAATGCTTGGGACGGTCACTCTGAAGATGGAAGCCACCGTTCTCAACTGTTCCTCCTGCTCCCAGCCCCCTCAAGCCCCAGCGGGTCTACAAGGTCTCTCCATTTCTCCATCGCAATCCATTGATTTTTATTTTGTCAGTTCATATGTGCAACTATTTATTTTTTGAACTTCCATTTCTACAGTGTGTGGATATTCATCTAGTCTGCCACCGATGTGTCCGCAAGATCACCTCCTGCCAGAAGTGCAAGAACCCTAACAACGGATTCACCCACGAGCCCGCCATGTACGTCGTCCTATCAACGGCTAGGGTCGAGTGCGCCCACAAAGGCTGCAATAGTTTGCTGCCCTACTACGAACTCCACGAGCACGAAATCATGTGCCAGTATGCTCCTTACACTTGCACGGAGACCGGCTACCACTTCGCCGCCCCGTCACCAGTGCTCATCGCCCACCTCGAAGAAGTCCACTTGATCCAAGTGCACAAGATCCAGTATGCCAACACCAAAGCTTTCCAGGAGCTGGTGCCACTACTGGGCAAGGCGTCCCACCGGCTCATCCTCATTGGGGAGAGGAACGGCGTCGTGCTTGTCCTGATGATTGGCATGGTAAGCACGGCCCCCTCGTGTTTGCGTTCTGTGTTAGGGCCGCGAGGTGCGACTTGTCGGTGTACAGGGTGAAGATGTGAGCAGAATGCCCATTGCTGCTCTCCTGGACGAACGGAAGGAGGAAGACCGGCACCGTGACGGTGGATCTCGACGCGTCGAGCTCTGCTAAGCCGGGCGACGTTGCGTTTGAGGACCTTACGTCTTACCTAGTGGCGCTGCCTCATTACTTGGTCGGTCCTGCTACGTCAAAGGAGCTGCGTTTCTTCTTTCGCGTCGAGTTTTAGTGATGATGTAAGCTGCTGTTAATTGGTTTAATTGCAGAAAGATCGTTTGCATACCAGGAATGGTGGATTTTGCAGTAGAGTACTCTATATCCGTCCCAAGAAATAAGGCTCCCTATTTTTTTTGACCAAGATTTACTCAAAATATATATAAAGAATGTTGGTATTGTACAAATTTAGCATCATTGGAAAGTGTGTTTCAATACGAATTCAACGGAACAAATTTTACACAATATAAGTAAATTTTAGTTGCTCCATTTATTTGGTCAAACTTTACTTTGGAGCACGCGTGCGCCTTATTCCTTGAAACGGAGGTAGATGAGTTCGGTGGATGTACTCTCCTGAGTATTTTTCATGAAGTCTTAACTTCCGATGAGCTGGGTGGATGTACTCTACTGAGTAGTAAGCTAAATAGGATTAAGGCTCTCTATTTAGGAAGGCCAGCGGGCCAATTCGCAATACTACCAAGTAGATGAATTATTCACTATAATTAATTTATGCATGCACCACTAGTTTTACATGGATGAGACGCTAGATAGAAAAGGGGACATGATGAGAGATGAAACAACATGCATTGGGAGATTGAGAGAAAATAGAGATATCTAAATTAATGAGTCATGGGAATTAAGCTAATAAAGAAGATAGGTCTTATAATTTCTAACAATTTTAAAAAGCACTCTGGCCTAATAATCCCAAACAGAAGAGTACTGGTCAACATACATTCGGGAGTACTAGTATGTACTACTATGTAGTAGTAGTAGAATAGTGGAGTACTGTAGTAGTAGTACTCCCCTCCGATTCATATTAATTGTCACTGGATTGGATGTACTTGTATCTAGCACTAAAACATTTTTAGATACATCCATTTTTGTGACAAGTAAATATAGCCATTTTTGGAGTAGTACTAGTTTGGTTGGAAGAAATCATATTTTTTCCGCAGTAGGGACGGTGTTTTCTTGCTAGTAGTAGTACTAGTACATAGCAGGTAGTAGTAATATATATGTTTATACTGTACTAACTCAACATACATTTGGGCAATCGACAAAAGTTCATCTTGCGGTTCTGCTGCTACAGTGTTACTAACAGTTTTTCATGTGCCCATTCACCCTCTGTCTTTTAGCAGTACTCCGCCCTTAAGTAGTATAAATGGAATTACTCAAAGAAAGTCTCTACCACTGTAAAATTATAATATTCCATGGTTGTTGATTGACAAGACAATTCATTGAGGTGGGGTGGGTTGTTGGCGTGCTACGATGCCTACTCCTACTATCCCTCTACAGTCAAAATAAAAGAAACGGCTACGATTTCTTGCATTAACTTCTGTGAGTAGTAGTAGTACAAGTAGGATTAGTATCAAGCAAGGATATACCGAAACGCAAAGATATACTCGTAGGTCACATGGTGTACTATTCTGAGTCTTCGTCTTCTTCTTCTTCTTTGGTCTGCTTGCCCTTGCCCTTCTTCCTTAGTTCTTTTTTTTGGTTGAACATTTTGAGAATTTGTTGACTCCTCTCGAAGTTCACTATCCACCTGTATACCTCGTAGGTCACATAGGTGTTGAGGCTTGCATACTTGATCTGCTCTTTGGTCAGGGGCATGTTCCTCCACTGCTTATGGTCCACATCCTTCTTCTTATTCTTGTTCATGACTCTGTAACTGATGTCTATGAGGGCCACCGTGTAGTCAGCCAAAGAATCCTTCTCATTCGTGGAGCCGACAAGCTTCCACCTCTTCTGGATGTCCAAGAAGTTCGTCACTGGTACTAGAGAACGCCTAAGCCTGATATCGTTGTTTCCGATGTCGATGCCTGCAAAGGAAATGTTAGGGTTGGCGAGGAACTCTGCTAGCTTGGAGCATGGCTGGTCAGCCTGGCAGATTTGGTAGACCATGTAACCCGTGCACACACATAGCTGGACGATAGTAGCCTTCTGCATCGATGATTACTCGTTGGTGTACTCGATGTCAAGGCTAACAATATTGTCGCCCGTTTCCTCCAGGAGCTTTTGGATTTTCTCGATGTAATCATTCACCACCGATGCTCTGTTGGTATACGCCACCTGTAGTATGGTGTTGCCAGGGTCCAGGAAGTAGTACATCTTATCCAATGGCGCCACCATGGATGGTGATTAGCGCCTTCTTTTGTTTTACAGAGGTCCGGTCGGGTGACAGAAAAGGAATGGGATAGAAAAGAAAGGAACCGCTAGGAAGATCGGGAGATGCATGCATGAGTGGTTCTGGAGACGAAAGGGCATGTAGTTTCCCCCGACCCTTCCCACATACTCCTATAGAATAGAATTTATTTACGGATCTGTTTTACGGATGCGGATTATTTATGGCTATAGATTGATTTCTAGATTATACAAAAAGAACAAGAACCAAGCACACGGGATACTTTATGGACGTGGCTCGAAAGTATAAATATTTTTTGAGTTTCACCTACTACTATAATTTTATATAAAAAATGATATGTCATACTAATATTATCTAATCCTCATGTGCAAGGCACTTGCAACTCACTAGTTATTTCTTATCTTATCTTATCTTACCACTATATATCTACTATTATAATGGAGCAGTTTTGAATTGGATCCTTAGCACCAATCCTGACCATTGGGTTGTTAGATCCAATGGTTCAGAGCATCTAGATTCGTGTTGAATAGTACCTAGAGCAAACTCCACCATTTTCTAGAACCATCATGTCACCACCCCCAAAATTTCATAGCATAGTAGGTTGTATTTTCTCTAGTACTACAATTGAGCAGTTTTGAATTGGATCCATAGCACCAATCCTGACTGTTGGGCTGTTAGATCCAATGGTTCACATCAGCTAGATTAGTGTTGAATAGTACCTAGAGCAAACTCCAACATGTTCTAGAACCATCATGTCACCACCCCTAAAATTTCATAGCACAGTAGGATGTATTCTCAATATGGGCAGATAGTTATTACTAATAGACTCAATGTATGCATTTTTTTCTAACAAGAATATTGGTCAATAACAACTTAAAATTTGTTAAATCACATTTCACACAGTATATACATGTGTGGCACGTCCCTTTTGATCAACACGTGAGACTCAGATAATAGACGTCTGACATATCACCACTATATAAAATTTTAATAGGTAAAGCATAAAAAAATATAAATTTGAACAACATCTATAAATTATGGGTGTATATTTGGTTCTTTTACTTTGTATATAATTTAGAAGTCAACGATTATTAGCTATCTAAAACTTGAAAATTCTGGTAACATGGTCTAGAGAAACGAGGGAGAAGATTCTAGAATGATGGAGAAGTGTGTTTTGAGTTTTGTGCATACCATTCATTGTGATGAAGACTATCAATAAAATCTTCTAGATGATAGAATGGAAAAGAAGATCCAATGACTGGAAATGTTGGGATTTGCGAGTCTTGATCCAACGGTCAATATTCAAAGTTATCCGTACACATTTCCAGCGTTGGATCAAGACTCTCGAATCCCAACATTTCCAGCAGTTGGATCTTCTTTTCCATTTTAGCATCTAAAAAATACTACTCCCTCCGTCCATAAATAACTTACTTGGGTTTGTCTAGATTTGGATGTATCTATACACTCAAATTTGTCTAAATATATTCCAATCTAGAAAAAACCAACTCAATTATTTCTGGACGAAGGGAGTACTTTTGATAGTCTTTAGCACAATGTATGCATATTACTACTCCAAGTTAAGCATCTCTAGCATGGAAAAAATAGTGCGCTATTTTACGCTATTTAGCGTGACATAGCGTATTTACAGAGTCCACGATAGTTTTTAAAGATTTTGCTCGCTATGGCATTATTTTTAAATAGCTTGCTATATCGCGCTAAAACATCATAGCGTTAGCGCTATTTCAAGTATAGGATGTTATTTTTTTGATGGTGGGTGTGGAGTAAGATAACATATGATGAATGTGTCGAGTCAGCAAACATACAATGAAAATTTGATTGTTAAACTTAAGTGATCGTGTCAAGCCGCCGCCTCCTCCTGCAGCACCTGGCGCTGTACCTAGATTCAGACCTGCTGGTTATCCTCCAACTTGGATAGTGCCGGAATCGATTATGCATGTACAAGTATTACTCTAGGCAATTCATTAGATACTGAAATCGTTTATATTCATTATATACCTGTTATATTTTAATTTTTACAAAAAGATGTTTTGTAAAATAATGCATTATTAGCACACTATAACTTTCATATCGTTTGGAGAAAAGCCACGCTAAATTAAATAGCACGCTAGTATTTTTTGCCTTGATCTCTAGTGGCTTGTCTAAATTTGGTAGTCTCTTAGAGCATCTCTAGTGGCTTGTCTAAATTTGGTAGTCTACATCTTCACTTTATAGATAATGGTGTAAAAAGATTCCTTTTTACACGACTTTAGTTTTCTAGTGGATAGTCTAAATTTGATAGTCTATATGTCCATCTGCACACAAATAGTCAATATATATAGCAAATCAATACAAAAATGCTCTAATTTGGCGCGGGAGCGAGCTCGCGAGCGACCAACTTTGCTTTAGACATGGTGGATCGGATTTCCAAATATGGACAACGAGTAGCCTGTTTGGAGGATGTCTAAATTTTAGACCACCGGATACACAAGCCATCGGAGGCATATTTTGGTCCATGGTGGGCTATATTTGTTGGGAAAATGTCCTAGAGGCAATCATGGTTGATGATATTTCTCAATGTATTCATAAAGTTATAGTCCATGTATGAACTACTGATATGTATCATCAAATATGTGATTCGATTGTGGAACTATATATTCATGCTGTTCATGCTAATTTTCTTGGTCATTGAGGTTGTGTTGGACACACAACTTAGACCAATGTGAAAGTTGGCACATGACTAGGTTCCACTTGTCATGGGCATGGAGATGCTATTCCGACTTACACGGATTTGGCTAAAGAGTTTAGCGAGTCGGACTGACCCATATTGAGATACAATGAGTAAGTCGTCATTTGTATATCTCAATCAATGTAATCCTTAGACCTGAGGTTATTGCACAATCCGAGTTGAGGATCACCGACTTAGGTTCTGTCAAATGTTGTTCTGTCACTGGGAAGTTATAAAGGCGGAGTTCGGGTCGACTGAGAATCAAGCTGCGTGATGTGAATAACCGAGATGGGATTTTTCCCCTCCGTCTAGAGAGATATTCTCTGGGCCCTCTCGGAAGATATGATTCAGAAATCATGGCCATGCTTGACTCAGTTAAGTGTTAATCGAGGCGACCGACTAAGAGTTAGTCGGATGAATCACTTATCTCGGATCGAGAAAGAGAGTCGAACTATTTAAGGGATGACGATTAATCGCCTATAGTTCGACAAGGTATATCGTGAGGCAAAAGGGACTCAGACAAAAGTCGCATTGGAAGGTATGTCGTCATGACTCTTTGGTACTTAGGAGTTGGCACGTTCTGCTAGGAGCCGCTACCAACTGATCGATCACGACTGAGACTCGGATCATGTCCGGGTCACCATGAGCCTGTCGGGTCACACACTTAAGAGCGGGAGCATATTTGGGTTGGACCCAAAAAGGAAACGGACATAGTCAGTGAGTTGGACTCGCGTGACTAATATAGGCCTTTTAGTGAATGGGCCACAAGTGAATGGAGCCCACTTTCACTCCCTATATAAGCTGGGGCGCAGGTGCTTAGAGCACAAGGTTAGGTCACTACATGTGTTGGAAACCCTAGCTCCAGTCCAGTCCTGTCGCCGCCGTACCGGACCTAGCAGTCCATCTCCGGCCCTCCTCCTCGTACGTGTGGATACTGGTGGAGGTGTTGTACGTCCAGCACTTCGACGATCGTGGATCGGAATGGATCGTGAGGATTGCACTGCGCCAAGCGACGTGCTTCATCGATTCCGCAACCACGCGTCTAGTGGTAATTCTCGTGGCCTACTACCTCAGCTAGATCTTGGGATCACCGCTTAGGAAAAAGTTTTGTTTTTCGCTGTGTGGACCAACAATTTTTGGCTTAGACTGCCGGATACACTAGCCACTAGAGATGATCTTAGGATGGTCTTAGTGGGAAACATACTAGTTCATGTTACTACCTTCATGTGTGTATGTAATTGAGCTAAAGGGAGAGATCTTATTTTTGCAGAAATGGTTCCGGAAATACTCCGTACCTAGAAAGGCTAGGACATTATAGTAAACTATTTTTTCTAGTCATTGCAATATAGCTACTCATAGGATAGGATAGGATATTATTATTCTATATCTTTCGAACTGTATAGCCAAATTCAAAATCCCAGAGCGACACATTCTCCCACCTCACCTCCAGCGAAATATTTCGAGTGGTCACACGCCCCAAGTTGTAGCCGTATGAAATTCCTTTTCTACCCCTCACAATGTCCTATCTACTAATGTTAGGGCGTGGGTATGGTTCGTAATCCCCCTCCCCCGGGGGGCAGGGGTACCCACAGCTCTGAAGCTGGGTAGTCCACCTTCCACTGACGCCATTTCCCCCATAGCACTCCGAAAAACCCTAACCCCTTTCTCACCATTGGCTCCTGCACCACCACACCGGAGCATCCCCGCAGCGCTTCGCCGGTCTACACGCCACCCAACACCCTCTCACCTCCAGCACTTGCACCACCGCACTGTAATCATCTCCGCCGCACTTCGCTTGCCTATACGCCACCCAACCCCCTATCTCACCTCCAGCTCCTACACCACCGCACCAGAACATCACCGCCGCACTTCGCCCGCCCACACGCCACCCCAAACCCCCTATCCCACCTCTGGCTCCTGCACCACCGTACTTCGCCGGCCTACACGCCTTACCTCGATACCACATACTCCTGAGCAGTCTAGGGGATTAGTCGACGTCCACCTTACCGAACCTAGTTCGCTGACACCCTCTTCCATACAACCGTGTTAGTTTTGCCGACTCCCTAGTCCACAACACCTGACTTGCTTCACCTACGCTGGTGTGTGCTGCATTAGATCTGCTTCACGTACTAAATAGTCCACTACACCAGATCTGCTTCACCAACACTCTTGTGCAATGCCTCGAATCAATAATCGGTCGTAACAGATCTGCTTCACCAATGATGTCGTGCACTACACCGGATCTCCTTCACCGGCCATCTTGTCAAGCAAGCCAGACCCATCAACAACCTCCACAGATCTGCTTCACAGACGCCGCCGAGATCAATCCACTTCAGCCCGACACACCACTACCGGGCACCCTCGGCGTCCTTGACGTCACCAGCAAAGATGCCATGTATGCATAAACGACTCTTTTCTGTATTGGTGGTAAATTCCTACCTCAATACTGGCTTAATTGATATCCCACTCTCCCTTGATAAATTCGGTGTAGTCTATGTTAAATCCAGGCGTTAAACTACTCCTTCTGTTTTGAGGTATAAGGTGTCCTTGTTATGCGTGTTTTTTCTTTGACCAACAATTACTCTTAATATACATAAA
Source organism: Avena eriantha (assembly GCA_910589775.1). NCBI lineage: Eukaryota > Viridiplantae > Streptophyta > Magnoliopsida > Poales > Poaceae > Avena > Avena eriantha. The sequence continues at coordinate 215,262,447 of OU342744.1, read as the reverse complement.
CAATTTTGGTAGTACAAACAGACATCATTAGAGTTCATTGGTATTATGCAGTTCATGGCAAATGTTAATTCACTGAACATCTGAAGCTGCCTACCTGTTCTACAAGTTCACAAGTTATGTCATCATAATGTGCATTTGCTTTGTCTGTTGCTACAATACTGACTGCATGTAATTTTGGAGTTCATTGGTAGTTTTAAGCCACTGAACATGTAGGTTTACATCCCCTGCTCTTCAAGTTCAGAATTTATGCTATTTTAATTTCAATCTGGTTGTTCTAAGCAACCACATTAACTGCCTTCTCTTATGTAATTCATCGCAAATTTTGTGTCATTGAACTTGTTGGTTTGCATTCCCTCTACAAGTTATGCCATTATTATTTGTTTCAATTAAGCTCCAACAGTAGATGCCGCCTATTGTGTACTACTCCCTCCGTTTCAAAATATAAGATGTTTTAGCTTTGTGAAAGGAGTGTATCTAGACACCATTTAGTGTGTAGGTTTACTCCAAACCTACATGAACCTACACACTAAAAGTGGTCTAAATGATGACTTATACTTTTTGAAACGGAGGGATTACATCCATTTCGTAAAAGAAGGCCTATACTTTTTTAAAGTCAAACAATGATGACTTTTACCAAGCTTATAAAAAAAAATATTAAGGGTTAATTTGTGGCATTTGCGTCTATGAAAATATATGCCCCGATGTATCAAATGGCGTTGGTTTGGCATGGTAGATGTTCCTAGTATGTTCTACAAACTTGGTCCAATTTTGCATCGATTGACTTGCAAAAAAATTATACACCTTATTTACTTTGGATTGGATGCAGTATTACATGGCATCTTTTAAGGCACTTAACATGGTTATCTGCATGCCCTGCTCTATAAATTCAAGTTTCTTAGTTATAATTTCTTTAGCAGCAGTATCTACCTTCTATTATGTAGTTCATGGCATTTGAAGTCACTTCACAGATGGGTTAGCATTCCTTGCTCTATAAGTTCACGAGATATACTATTGTAATGTCTATCTTGTTCGTCCAAATGTTAGTACAGTAACTGCCTGCTCTGTAGATGGTGAAAAAATTTATGGCACTTCTCATATTTGTTTGCAATCCTATTTCACAAGTTAAATCATTATAATTTCTCTCTTGTTTGTGCTAAAGAGTGACTATAACTGCATTCTATTTTATCGTCATGGAAATCTTTATGTCATTTAAATGTTAGTTTGTATTACGCCATTCCCTGCTCTACATGTTCACAAGTGATTATACTATAATGTCTATCTAGTTCTTCGTAAACAGCAACAGCCACTATCTGATATTATTTCCTCTCATAGGGAACACGAAGAATCGTAGAGTCTGTTGCTTTGTATTGCTGAATGCAAACCTGTTTATGTGAATGAGTGGCCTGGACCTATATGCAGAGGAACAACAATAAAGTAGATGGATCATCTATCCAAGTACTGGATGTGGTGTATGTCTTCAAAGAACGAACTGACAATATGATGTCCTCCAATGGGACTGCACAAAAATAAATAGTAAGTCTCTTGTTTTTACTGAGATGTGCTTAGTGCCAGATGCTTGTTTGTACGAGGTACCACATGATTCGGCTAATGATTAGAACAAGGTTGACCTTAAATAAGACTGGACAGAAACCAAATGTAAATCCCTTGATTTATAATTCATTGTGCTCACTTGATTTTGGTGATGATATATTCTTTTTATATTTGACTTGTGTTCATCTATCTATCTATCTATCTATTTATCTATCTATCTATCTATCGATATGTTAACTAGACCATGATTAGGTGGTGGTGATTTAAGTATATCCACTTTTATGCTATATTTTTCTGCTATGTAACAAAGACCAATTGTAAATATCTCGATTTATAATTCATTTTTCTCACACAATCATCGTGATGATCTATTCTTTGCTATATTTGACTCATCATCATATCTATCTATCTATCTATCTACATATGCGTCAACTAGACTATGATTATGTTGTGGTAATTTAAGTATATCCACTTTTATGCTAATTTATAGTATATTATTGTATTTTTCTGCTAAAATTAAGAGTTTGTTTGCACTCTAGAGGTAGTCACATTGTCTAGTGTCGGCACCACATGAGTTGGCTAATGATTAGAACAAGATGACCTTTAACGGTACTACACAAAGACCAAAGGTAAATCCCTTGATTTATAATTAAATTTTCTCACTCAATCATGGCGGAGATCTCTTTTTTCTATATTTGACTGATGATCTTCTATATATATATATGTATACGTTAACTAGACCATGATTAGGTGGTGGTGATTGAAGTATATCCACTTTTATGCTAATCTATATTCTATTATAATATTAGAGATCGCCACCATGGCTGAGCTTATATGCACTCTGGAGGTAGTAACATAGTCTAGTGCTATATGTATGAGACTAGTATAAATTACTTGGTCTTGGTGGGGAGTAACTTGGACTAGTAAAAATGCATACAATACTAGTCCAAGTTACTCTACCAACAGTAAAGGGTGTCTAGATACATTCGTTTCACAAAAGCCATAACATCTTATATTTTGAAACAGAGGGAGTTCTATCTAGACTACTCATAGTGAGATTGGCATAACTATTATCATCTAATATGATCCCCAGTTACTATATATATGTACTATAACCATGTTAATATGATCTGGAAGTCTATCATGCACCTGTTGTTTGATTGCTTAATTCATTACCTCAATAGCTACTATACATGATGCACATATAGAGGATATTTCCAATTTGATTCTTTAGTTTGCTCATGATTAAAGCAATGTAATGAATTTCTTAACTTAAACGGTCAGAGCACCTCCCTATCAAGGCAGAAGCTGCGGGTTTGAGCCCATCACTCCCAACCTAGGGATGACAATTTCTATGAGAAATACAATATTTGATTAATAATAAACAAGGGATTTTCATCTATACATGATCAGATGATCTTGTGAGTTTAATATTATCCACCATATGGTTCAATTGGTTATGGTTCTTATGAATTTTTAGTTGACTTGTGATTGCATCAATGCTATATTCTGACATGGTTCCCAGACATACATAGTTTAAATACTTCATTGACCTAACAAGGTGCACAATGTATCATGCTTGCTTGTCTACTGGATTTTCTTGCCTGGTTATATGTACAATGATACTGTAGGGGTTCCGCGTATGAAAACAATAAAATTTTACCCTACGCCCCTGAACCCCTGATGCTGCCAGGACCTATCTATTAGTAGTGCAGTAACGGGAGGGGCTTTTCGCGAACTTACCCTTCAAGACCGAAAAGCGTTGTCAACGCTCAGGAGAGCATGGTTGATGTTGACGACCGAAGCCGACCTCAAGGTCGTGATGAAGTCCTCGCACTCCTTTGGCTCCAACGACTTGAGTGCCTCAAGTGAGACACCTCGCGGGGAGTTACACACGTCCGGTGTCTGACGATGACTCCCGCTTCCCCGATCCAGCAGCAGTTGCGGAAGTAGAGCTCTTGGATCTGAATTCCGCAGCACGATGGCGCTCCGTGGTGAAGATGTCTCTTGTTCGCGCAGTCCGAACTTGGGACCACGGTCATGAGAGAGAGAGAGAGAATATTAATTGGAGGTCTCCCCAAACGTGAGGAAACCTTTATTGAATATTGCGTGTATTTATCTAGCCAAATACCCCCACTATATATAGGGGGAGGGGAGGTACTACCTCCCTCAAAGTCCCGGGGTGGGACTAAAGGAGGAGGAGGTGGGGGAGGTCCCGCAGGCCACCCCTCCATGGGCCCCACGTAGGGGGCTGGCCCAATAGGGCCGCCGGCCACCCCCTTGGCCCCTCCTAGGGGTTCATCCCCCTCTTGGGCATTTTCCCCTCCGGGAATTGGCCCATTAAGCCCTTTGACCATTTTAAATTGATTTTCTATTTATTAAATAATTTTGAATAAATGATTAAATCAATATTTAACATTCATTCACATATTATCCAATCTTCGTGGCTATGGAACACCTTCCACCTCCACTCCGGACATCCTCCATACCGAAACCCTTCCGGTTTTCTCTCTACTATTCTTCGGAGATTCTTCCGATCCTAAAAACACTCTCTAAGCATCATCAAACCCTTAAGCGTGATACCCTACGGTTTGGGAACACTCCATACATGGTCGGGACACTCCCAGACCAATGATCAACAGAGGGACCTGGATGGCCATGTGACCCCTATGCGTTCCACGAAGATCTTCTATCGTTTGAACCGGGACAGTCGTGTCTTATTCCCTTTGTCTCTTGATACTTGCGTTGCCCGAGATCTAATCAATGACATCACCATGTCATGTTCAATCTCGTTACCGAATAATGCTACTTGACTCGTTCTGACAAGTGATATCCTTGTGATCAAATCACACGCAGTGCAACTATTGGATATAACTTCTCCGAGTGGGCCCTTGAGTATCTTTCTGTCACATGGACGGACAAATCCCGCTCTTGACATATATTGCCTCTATAGTTTCCTCCAAGTACCTGAACACACCTTTATAACCACCATATTACCAGATGGCGCTTGATGCTATCTAAGCACTCTCGAGAGACAATGATTGATATAGCCTCATGGTCTAAGGAATAGTCTATGAGGATCCATTTCTAATCATCATAACTTGAACTTCGTGACATGATCGGGTCACGATGTTTAGGTTGGGTATTGGTTCATCATCTCATTCTCGGAATGAGTTGACTCCATTTCCAATTGGCATATATGCCACATGATCAGGAAACTTGATCATTTGTTGACCAAGGAACCAGTGACTAGAGTTTCACTAGAAACCCCTGGTTGTTTGTATATCACACCTGTATTGATGTTTCGACTCAATATAGTTATAGCATGATATAAAACTTAATCATAAACTATATGAAATATGATAATAGTCCTTATCACTATTTGTCTCTAGGGCATATTTCCAACAGATACTGTCAGCAGTTGGAAATACAATAGCTGTAGGCATTAAAAGAAGCTTTGTGGTACTTTTTGGATGCATTCAACTATTGTTTTGGCAGAAAATGACCCATCTCTTTGTTTCTCTTCTTTTTTATTTACTGGCCCAACAATCAAAATATTTGAATGATCTGGCTACTGAAAAGGAATGGTTGATATCTTGTTGTCTGAAATGATTCTGGTAGTCTATTTAACACACTTGATATATTGCTTGTTTTTCCAAGGTACTATCATAGTTCCCTAATGATTAAAGCAATGCCACCTATGGTTGGAGGTCACTTCTTTGGCTAGTTCATACTATAGACCATTTTTAAACACTATTTTTATATTTTAGGTTAATGCTTTGTTGTCCTGACCAGTTCTAAGCAGCTGAATGAATCTCATGGACCTCTTTTTGTTATATTTTCTATATTTCTGCTATGCAGTGATATGATTAGTTTATGAGGGAAAGATTCGAGTTGCTTGATTCCCTACATTCATTGCCACACTAGTTTAGTTAGTCTGCATGAGACACACATGTTGATGCCTTGATTTGTTATATTAGGACAATGCCAATTTTGAAATTCCTTGACAACAAACATGGTGTTTTTTCACCTGCTTTGCTTCTCTAACTTAATATGTCTTAGTTTCAGCATGCAAATAACCTGTCGTGTTTGTTACAGAGTGGCTATGGTACTGGCACATGTACGCACCGGTCTACATCGACAGTTTTTGTTATTCTGGAAAGAGATGTATGAGGCACATCATTGATTGTTCCTGGCTAACGATGAATTAGAATTATTTTACATATAAGATAGCCACTAGTTAGTTGGTATGTTGTGCTAACTTGTTTTGTTTGTTTCATGCTGCACATGAAGCTATGGGGGCAGAAGAGAGGAATCCTACCTTAAGTATTGAGGTCATTTCACAAAGCAGTAGTGATAGTGATTATTGCTTACATCGGCCCACGGTTTTAGTTTTTTCAGCAGAAATAGGTGTTACAGCTGAACTCCAAACAATTGATTTAATTGAACAAGAAATAGAGCAAATGGATGGAATAATCATGATTACACGTGAATAGATACAAGATTTGATGGACATTCTACTTGATAATCTCTTCTGCAGCTGTCGTGGTATGTCAGTTGTTACTTGTATGGAGATGTAAGCTCCATAGCAGAAACCCTGTTCCAACCCATGTCTGGCGATGTCTATGTAATGCTTCATCTTGTTTTTGTTGAAATTATGGTCTATAATAAATTTCAAAAAATATTTGTTGATGTAATAGGCTGATCCTAGCGCGGCCATTAGCGGGTTGAAATATTAACGGACTGTTTAAAAGCAGAATTGTGCCATAGTTATAGAATACGCAAATATACTGGCCAGCAGATGGGCCCAATAAACAGTAAAAGGCCGTAAGTGGCAGTTCAGAATATTGGTGGGCCTCATAAGCGGCTAAGGCCCTGAAAACGTATAGGGGTGAACAACAACAAGCCAGAATAGTAAAAGGCCCGCACAGTAATGGGGCTGAATATTAATATACCTGAAAATAAAGAGCTAAAACTGTAAAAGGCCTGAACAGTAAAAAGCCCGCGCAGTAAAGGGCCCATAGAGCAAAACAGACATAAGAGTAAAAAGGCCTGAACAGTAAATGGCCGGAACAGTAGAAGGCCATAAGAGCAAAAGGCCTAAACAGTGAATGGCCGGAACAGTAGAAGGCCAGAACAGTGAAAGGCCTGAACAATAAAGGATCCTAACACTAGCAACCTAGAAATGTAAAAGGCCATAACAGTAAATGGGTAGAACAGGAGCGGACCCCACGGGCTATAGGAACAGTAACGGGCTGCCTGCAGGCCTTAACAGTGTCTGACCTACTAGCGCAGGCCCCTTTGGGCCGCATATTATTCTACCAAGGTGGGCCTTCTTTAGGCAGAAACTATAACGGGCTTGAAATCGTACGGGCCCTAGATGGATTCATTAATGGGCCATGTCGAATAGTATATGACATGAGAGTAAAGGGTCATAATCTTATTGGGCTCTCCTCGTGGGCTGGCCCACTTAACAATCAGCAGGCCTTGTCTAGGCCATGCTTCTACCATGGTTTCTGTGACTATTAATGATGGTAACCGGCCGTTAACGGCGGGTGCCACGTGGCCTTTCGCATGACGTCAGCAGTCAATGCGGCTGGCGAACAGATCTACGATGGAACAAGTTTTCGTGGTTGAAGGGTGCGATCCGCCACGGTCAAAAAAACCGTGGTAGGTTCTTTTGTGACGGGGCTTTTACTACGAAGGGCATCCGTCGTAGAAGACTTTTTAGCCATGAAAATGGGCCTTCAACCATGAAAATCGTCAATTGTAAAAGCCAACTTTTCTTGTAGTGCAATGTGTGGAATTTGGTAGGATATCACCAAGGGGGAAATATCAAGGGGGGAAATATAAAGTATATATATGTGAGATATCTCCCAAGGTGTGGACTTAGAAAACCCGCAAGATCAAAAAAACAATAATATATTCAATAGAAACTCATTTTTGATGAACTATAGCTTGTTATGAATATAACCACAAGCTCTAGATCCTCACATGGACAAGATCCAAACAACAACCAAGAAAAATGATGCTATATATGCAAAGGGTCTAAGCTTTCTTCGAAAGATAGGATCGAGTTACTCGCTCGAGAGCCCCTCTTTATAGTACAACTATCTATCCTAGACACTGTCTCCCAACACTACAAGAGACCGGTAAAATAGAAAACCTATCAAGATCATACATTTGCCTTGAGCAGTCCACTTGAGCTTGATGTAGACGATCTTATCTTCCTCAAGATGGAACATCTTTCTTGATTGCATTTCCTCGCGTTTGGTTGATGAAGACTTGTGAATAGGGTTGCAAAGCAGCACCCGATCCGCCCCGCTTCGTAGACAAAATTTGTTAGTCTAGTTCAAAATTTTCCATCAAAATTTCTCTAGTTTGAACTAAAATTTTCTTTCATGGGCTCTCGCGGGTTGCTACTTCGCAACCCTACTTATGAATTTCTCCCCCATACTCCACGGGGAAACTTCTTCTTTGAACTTGTCTTCACGAGGATGGCAAGCTTCAAGTATGTGATCTTCTAGGGATGGCGCATCTTGATATTGCACGTCATTTCTTCTACTCCCTCTAATCCATATTACTTGTCACTGAACTGGATCTATCTAGCACTAAAACATGTCTATATACATCTATTTCCACAACAATTAATATGGATCAGAGGGAGTAACTCCATTAGGATGATGTCTTGAAGATAACTTCTTAAAGACACACTTGATCTTATTCTTCTTATTCTTCTACATGATTCCAATTGGCACAAAACCCTTGGAGATTTCTTCTTCTTCATTTCTTCATTTTTCAACCTTGAAACTAACACATGTCCCAAGCGATGCCAATGGACAAATCCTACAAGTGAAACTCAACTCAAAACTTAGTCCATAGAGGTTGTCATTAATTACCAAAATCACACATGAGGGCACACAAGCACTTTCAATACTTAAGAGTACGATGGTAATTAGAGATCGTTTTGGATATAATGGAATCATCGAATTAAGGAAGAGAGAACACTGAAATTGTCCCGAGAGAGAACCAGAATTGTTCAGGGAGGATCCAAAGTCATTCGGAATGGAACGAAAGGTGTTTTGGGTCAATAGTGTTTAATAATATATGTTTATATATTAATTAATGGAATTAATATTAAATAAATATTTATTATTAATTTAAAAGGGAAATTCCCCTAATGGGCCAAATCCCCAAATGGAAAAGGGCCCAAGAGGGTAAGCCACCTTAAGGGGGCAAAGGGGCAGCCGCCGCTAGGCCTTGGCCACCACGCAGGTAGGGCCCACCTAGCTGGCTGGCTGGCCGTCCACTCCTCCCCTTGGCACCTCTGCCTCCCCTTCCTTTAGTCCAACCTTGGGACTTGAGGAGGATGGGGTCTCCCCTTTTATTCTATATATAGGTGGGTCCTATAGGACAAAAGGACACACCAAAAATTGAGAGATTTTCTAAGGAATTTTCCTTAGAGAATTTCTCTCTTCTCTCTTGCAACTATGGCCCCGAGTTAGGGATGCACACGCAAGGGAGTCCTTCGAAATGGCATGATCTCGTGCTGCAAGGATGCTAGCCAGAATATCTACTTCGGCAATCACGACAAGGATCCATGAGCTGGAGGTCATCATTGTACACCAGACGTGTCCGAAACCATGGAGGTGCTGCCATGAGTGGCACCTGGGCTGTCATGCAAGGACCTAGGGTGACTTGCGAGAAGCTTCGTGACCTTGAGTTCGGCTACGGTCTCGGCCACTTCATCCATGTTTCCCTCGAAACATTAAGAGGTTTCGATCTTCAAGAGTATGTTACCAAAACCTTCTCCATTACAACATTACTCATCGATAGATCCTAGCAACTAGTGTTGCGCTAGTTAAGAAAGTTGTGTTTTCTGCTACCGAACCCCTTAAGGTTGGGCCAGGAAGTGGGTTGTGGTCCAGGAAAGTATCCTGATAATTTTTCTTCTTATTTATTTTTATTTTCTGTTTTCTATTTTATGGTTTGAAATTATTAGTTTGAATTCTATTTGAGTCCAAATTTTTTTAGTGGGTATTATTTCTAGAATTTCTTAGGGAATATTCTAGGATCATCTTATGTCCATGGTTGTATATTTTCAAATAGAGTTATTCTTCATACATGAATGTTTTGTACGAAAGAAAAATATCTCCTGATCCTTTTTAAGAAATTTATTGAAAATAAATATTTTGAACTAGAACATTTCTTTGGATTTGGACATTTGGTTCTCATGATTTATAAAGGATTTAATTCCTTTATTTTGATTAGGAAATACTTTCCTAGTAAGAAAGAATTTGATATAGGAAAATATATTTGAATCTTTAAAATGGAATTAAGATGAAAAATGAATATTTTGAACTCCAGGGAATTTCCATAGATTCTTTATTCTCCCTCTCTTTTATTTAAAGACCTTCCTAAACGGGTTTCCATATTCATATATTAACATGGAAATACAGCATACCAACTAGGGTTTCTCATTTGAGAGAAATTTCAAAAGGATTCCTTTGTATTTAGAATATGATTTCCATAATATCTTGAGTAACTCAAAATTGAGCTAAGACAATCATGAAGAATTTTGTATATGATTTCAGTAGATTCTCTATTGATAGAAAACGATGATTTTTGGATAGATGATCTTATGATGAAAATCATAAGATCTTCTTTGTGTGTTTTACCCAAGTGAATAATAAATACTTGTCCCTTTAAACTAATGGACAAGTTTGAGGTTTATACCACCTAGATACTTGTGATTATGTTTACATAAACAGAACACTAGGGTTTAGTGCTAGAAGATTATAATTGCTTCAGAAGAATGTCTGGTATTGATCATCTCACCACTAGAGTTTTCCGTTGTCAAGAATATATTAGAGTTGGTCTTATAACCATAGGATTATCCCTATGATTAATTGTATAAAGATGATTCAAAAGCTATACACGAAAACATAGTGTTGAATAGTTATCTTTAATTACTACGGCATATCCGATATATGTCCTAGTTAAGAATATATTATTACATCCACTTAACTTCCCTCATCATTAAGTAGGAATTATACTCGTCAAAATAATTGAATGTATAAGATGATTTGTTGAATGGCCTAGGTAAGATTGTTGGATTTAGGTTGAGATCCCCTAGATAGACTTTCCTATGTTTAATTACTTAGGTTTCTAGATCTATTGTCATGGAATTCCTTTTATATATATATATACTAAGTATCTATAGTTACTATACTTCTCTTCATGTCCTAGATATGATCAACTTATGTGCCACTATTTAACATCTATGGTTACTACTATCTTAGTTCTAGGTTTATAGCTATAACCTTTGTAGATTCCTAAATTTTCTCCTATTGATGAAGATTGCCTTCTCCTAGCTTGCCTTTTGTGCTTCACTTGCCTCTCTAGATCTCTCTCACTACTAGTGTGTGTTCCTAGTTTGTGGGCTTGGGGAGTTGTAAGGTGAGAGGTGCATGGGGTATCCTATTTATAGTTCTCTAGGAACAATCTATGGTTGACACGTGAGGGTTTTGCATGGGTGACCAAGGTTCTTGGTTATGCGTGAAATTGTCCTTGTAGTTTGGCTCTATATGCATGTTCATGACACCTGAGCTTGCCTAATTTGGCATGACGGTTCGTTTTTTCTTGTTGCTTATTTTGGATAATGCCAAGTAGTATTTTGAGATAACTTAGCCTTGAAGTAACTTAGGGGCTAAAGTTCCTATGTGGCATTAAGATATACTTTTTTACCATGAAAAATGGCATTTGTCACTAAATGGGCCTTGATAATTAGGATTGTATTAAGAAATACAATGGGCTTGTTTGCAAGTTTAAGTTAAAACTTAATTTGCATATATGGATGATTTTTATAATCTTCCATCTTAATTAAGTGAAAACTTAAATAGAAATATGGATTAAAAATAATTTCCAAATGGGGGGTTAATATTATGAACTAAGTGAAACCTTAATTAATCAAAGTGGTTTTACTAGGTAAAGTGAAGGTGTGTAATCATCAACTCTCAAGGTGAATGGATGATATGATATGGTTGTCTTGTTAGTCATTATATTGGTATAGGTCTTGGAATGAGTAGTAGTTACTCAACATAATCAACAAAGTTCTATTCATAAGCTATTACTTATGGCTTAGGTTAAATATAAGTTTAGGGAACTTATCCTTTAAGAGGACAATACTATTAAGTGATACATCTTAGGTTAGTTCCAATTTGTTAATCAAGGTCTATTCTACATTGAGTTAACTTCTCTACTGTTTAGTTAACTAGATTCTCTATTAGAACTCTCATCCTAAAGATGACGAAATTACTTCTAACATATTTAGATCTCTTTCTTAGAATGATTGGGATTGTAAGGTTGGAATACAAAATAATAGAATAGAGCAAGGTGTTAGATATATCAAATCGGTATGGATGCTTGGATATTTCCCTTGTGCTAGAGAATTGTCTAGGACATGTAATGATAGATTTTGAATGATTAGACAAAATGGATCTTTGGTTATTTTCTTAAGGGTGATTTTTTATAGTTCACTTTTATTTACATGTTCTACTTCTACCTTCCTAAGATAGAGTATTAGCAAAGACCATGTTAATTTTTTTATAATGCTCAACTTGATGATCTAAGTCTATGTCATCAACTTAAGTGAAACTTCAATAACTTTGAAAAGTTCTAATAAAAAGTTTAAATATCCCCGGATTTTTCATGCATGAATGCAATGCACACATCTATGTTCTACCCTTTTCGAGTCTCTTGAAGTACTAGATGTTACAAAAAACTAGTTGGTTTTCCTTACATAATATGGAGGAGTCGAGATGCGGGGCAGAGTATTAAACCACATTTCCCGATTTTCCACAACAACTAGAGTTTTTGGAAGATTTGGTTAGTTATATTTCAACTCAATAGCACAAGTACACACAAACATCATCAATTGAAAACGAGAGTCAATATATAGAGTTCGAAGTCTTACCAAGTCATGTGTGTCTTCCTTTTATGAATTTAGGAATAATAACGGACCTTCATTATTTTGCCATCTAGAGTAAATATCACTCAATAGCACTAATACACACAAACATCGCCCAAGTCCAACGTGGCATAACAGATTGAAAAGGAGTACCAACGGGTGATCTGCCATTTAAGCAAGGAGAAAATAGAACCAACTGGCTGGCTCCTAGGGTTGCGAAGCAGACATCCTACAAACCCATATGTAGGTATATCAAAAATCAAACATGTGTTAATCTAAAATAAAATCACACTAGAATGACTTTTTAGAGCACCTATATGGTTTATATGGGTTCTTGCTAGCAATCCTACCGGCTCCACAACAGCCCTTACTCCGTATATCTTTGCCCGTCAATCCATAATTATTGACTAAAGCCTCTGACAAATGCTAACCGAGTGCCTAGGAAATGAGGAATTTAGCATGCATGCCGCAAGACACTCAAAATGCGGCAAATCAGAATTACGCGAGTAAAGGAAATTTCATTTGAATGCTAGTGACAACGATAATGTCTACCAAATCATTCACGTGTAACAATGCAATCGTATGCATAACTTGTACTTCATTTTTTTATGAAACGCTTTCCCTCATTTCATTTAAAGAAACCAAACTACAAAGTTTTTACCACAACCTATACTTAATGAATGCATGTATGTTAACACAAGTTAGGCCATAGAAATACCCTCAGAAAAGTAAGGCCCCACGAATACCATCCTAAGCCAAAGAGACCATGGTGACACATATGGTACTTGCAAAAGTCAGGGCACTCATAATGGAAGGGAAGACACATCTTCCCATATCCTTCGTATCATTTAGAGAAGACAATAAACATGAATTATCTATGGATTATTTCTTCTTGTAATTCCTAGCAATTAAAGAATACTAATTATGTTTTATGGAAAATTGTGTTACTACTGAGGAAAGACATTATATAAGTAGTAAAATGGGAGAAAAATATTGTGTTATTTTTTTAGAATACCGTAGCTTTACTAAGGAAGGATAATTTTCTCTTTATTCATTCTTTCACATCACGGTGCCCATATATGCGCCACTAATTGCAGCCGGTATCTCAACTTACCAGAAAATTAACAGCTATATATAGCTTAGTATTAGAAAAGTTTTTTCTGTCCCAATGTTGTCTAGAATTATCTTAACATTCACTCAACTTCGTAGCTACTTTTCTTGCCTCGAGATGTAATCCATGTCTGCCCCTAGACAATCAATTGTCTAAACAGTTTACTAAAACATAGAAATAACTCAGGAAATGCCGCAAGTTCATACAATTTTTTTCGAACATATGGAAATGTTGTGGAAAAATCATGCATGTAGTTATTGGAATATTGGTTTGGAACTTATCCTTGTAAGTTTTTGCTAACAAAAATACTATTTGTGAATTGTGATAGATTTGAAAGTCACAAGAGGATTTTCTCTAGCACAAGCTACAATACAAGTTATGGATCGTTGTAGAACTTCATTTGTGATTTTCAAATAGGCCACAGATGGTCATATCTTTGTCTGAAAGCAGAGAAAATAAGCTTCCATCCAATGCCTATGTATGCAAATATTTTCTTAATTTTTTGGAAACTTACAGAATTACTGTTTCTAACAAATTTACAAAGACAGGAAATGCTCTCCCGAAGATCTCGAGCAATTCTCAAATGGGCTACCCAATACGAAAAGAGACTCATCAATGATTCTAATATCCATTGTTCCAAATCCTAAAAATCCCAATGGACAACCAATAATGAGAAAGGATGTAACGACAAATAAAAATATGCTTTATAGAAGTCAAGAATACTCCATGATCAACTTAGCACGGTCACCACGAGCAAGCCGTTGCCTGCCTTTAGTTCGGCTGCGCCTGCATGGCCGCTTTTGACGTCGCCATTGGCCTGGGCACCGGTCAGCTCGCGCGCGCGAACGGCCTGCTCTGCCCAGTCCGTACACTGCACCGTCCGCAGCATCAGCGCCGCGCACACGAGCTGCGCCGCCAGCATGCCAGTCCACATGCCCCGGAAGTCGAGCCGCGCCGGCCAGAACGCTAATGCCAGCGCGGCCGGCATGCCGACGCCGTAGAACGCCGAGACGTTGATCCTTGCGGCCTTCCCCGGACGCGCGCTGCCACGGAGCACGCCACAGCCCGCCGTCTGCGGGCAGTTCCCCAGCTCAGCAGCACCGAGAATGGGCAGCGCCGCGGACGTCAGCCGAAGGATGGCGACGTCGGCGGTGAACATCCGCCCCCAAACGCCCCTCACGGACGCCGCGAACGCGCACGCCACCAGCCCCAGCGCGGCGCCGCAGACGAGGCCAACGCGTGCGGCGAGGCGCGCTCGCTCCGGTCTCCCCGCGCCGAGCTCGTGCCCGACGCGTGTGGACACGGCGCATCCGAGGGAGTGCGGGAAGATGTACACCAGTGATGTGGTCTGTATGAGTATCCCCATAGCCGCCACTGCCGCCTTGGGGTCAGCGAGCACGCCGCAGAGCAGCACCATGATCTCGTACCACCACCACTCCAAGCACACCGACATGCAGCTGTACACGGACAGCTTTACCAAGCGTCCCCACCCCAGCACATGTTCCTCCGCGGCTGGCGGCGCGCACGCGCCGTCTTTGCCATCGCCGGCGCCGTCATTGCCGTGCATTATCCCGGAGAAGTAGACGTAGGCTACGAGAAGCACCAAGAAATTTAGGTTGGTGCAAACGGCTCCGAGCGCGACGCCGCGGATCCCGAGGCGAAGGCCGTACACGAGGAGGCAGTTGACGGGGACGTGGAGCAGCAGCGCTGCGGCTGCTGCGTATGTGACCGGGAGCGTGATGGACTGCGCGCGAAGGTACACGCGGATCGGATGGAGGAAGGACTGCACGAGGAGATCCGGGAGCGAGCAAAGGATGAACTCGTACGCGGCGGCAGCAATGTCGGGGTCCTGGCCGGTGGCGACGAGGACACGGTGCATGGCGACCCAGAGGAGGCTGACGGGGACGGACGAGGCCAGGAGCAGCGAGACGGTGCGGCGGAGCGCCGCGGTGAGGACGGACGTGCGGCCGGCGCCGAACGCCTGGCCGCACACCGGATCCATGCCAGCGGCGAGCCCGGAGAGCACCGAGTAGCCGGTGATGTTGGCGAAGCCGAGCGCGAGAGAGCCGCCGGCAAGTGGCAGGCGGCCGAGCCGGCCAAGGAAGATCATGGACACGAGGGAGCGCGCGTACATGAGCAGCCCCGCACCGACCATCGGCACGGTTAGCCGTACGATGGAGGCCACCTCGGCGATCGCGCCGCCGCCACCGCCCACTTGCTTCGGACGGTCGTACAGCATGGGTGGCTGGAGCAGAGCATCGTGGACGTGGTGGCGTTGCGCTTGCTGCTCCGAGCAATGGCACATTGTAAGTTTGTACTTAGTAACGTGGTGCGTGTGCGCGTGCTAAATGCTAATAATGTTTGTTTGATCAGGTGAGGTCAGGGTTGCTTACTTGCTTACCAGTCGATGGATTTGGACCGTATATATAAACCGTTGTGCTGACATCCCTTGTGAAACTTTCGGTGCGTTCCCATCATTTTCATTTTTGGTGTATTCCCACCGAAAAACTGGCCTGGGGCCTACAATATTTACATCCCTCTAGATAGCGTTGGTCTCTCGCTTGAATCGCGGCAAAAATACACCTTTTAGGGCACCATTAAGAGTTGCCTAAGTAATCACGCGGCATCAATCATCATTAAGAAAAAATGGAATCACGCGGAGGGATTTACAGTCCTGAAATCATGGAAGGATAAATTTTTGAAGGAGCCCACTGTTTCCACGTCACCCCGTAGGTCTTTTCCATAAAAACCGTTTAGTAAGTCTAGGATTTCCGTTAAGATTTTTTTTTGAGTAGTTCCGTTTTTTGAGAGATTAAGAAAAATTAGTGGTGAGCCAATTGCGGGGTTTTTTTTATACTCCCTCCAATCCAAATTAGTTGACTTAGTCGGAGGGAGTACGTGAAAGTGAGCCCAATGGTTTTTTAATTTATAGGCATTAGCATTGCCATATTTTTGCTAAGTTGTGTGTGTACGTTGTATATTTAATCGTGGCCCTTTTGAGCATTTTAATTCTATCCATAAAAATATGGATAAACTTAAAGATAAGGTTTAACCGTTCAATAGTACTCCCTCTGTTTCAAATTACTCCTCCGACGCGTTTATGTAGGTGGACTACTACTCTCTCATTTTTTATTTAAAAAAATCCTGGGATTTTTGAAATAGATAGTATGAAATGTGTACTACGTATACCAAAAATGCTAGAAATTTTTGGATGAAAAATGAGAGAATACTAGCTCATCTAGGTAAGCGTGCGCGCGGAGTAATTTGAAACGGAGGGAATAAGATAAGGTTTGACCAAAATCTGTTTGAAATCTTCCAGAGGCGTTTGCGCTTCATATTTGGCATTTAGATGTGTCGCTTCATATTAGGCACACGTCATTTAGGCTATGTTTCTCGTGCGAAGAAACTAGTAGCCCAGTAAAAAGTGTGATAAACAACCTTCAAAAGAATCTACTCCATGAGCTAAGCACCTTAATGCCTTATAACATGTGCGCCAACTGCACCAGGATGTAAATTCTCTGATAAATCGTACCATCTTTCTTGGCGCCAATCCTGTCATCTCTAGTTGTCGCAAACGTCGTACCAAAACCCACGGTCACAACTAACTAGTACTACACAAGGTACAAGAGTAACATCTGTTAAAAATCTAGACAACTCTTGTCAGCAACGGCCTGTTCGGAAGCAGCCCTCTCGGGCGTCAGTGGCCATGGTGATGATGAGGACGTGGAAGTAGTGGATGCAGTCGATCGAGAGTGAGCAGTCGCGTAGAAGACGCTCCCCGAAAATCTAATCGCCCCTCTTCCGTATAGGATCTCGAGGGACGGGGTTTCGGAGGTCTGCTCTCCCGTCAGCCGTGTACATGGTGGGAGGGGATGGGATCACCCGCGGCAGCAGCAGTGGAAGGAACAACAGGGGCATGGAGGCAGTGGTTCTGTTTCGTATCTCGGAGATGAGCGATCTCTTCAATATATAGGCACACACGAATACGAGAGGTTTCAACGGAAAGAAACGCCCGTAATAAAAGACTGAAAATGTACATACTCAAGAAAACTTAAGACAAAACATTTCAGCTTGTATTCATTCTCATTAATATTTCAGTTACAACCATTCATATCCCATTTCTGCGCGATAAAAGGAACACATCGGCTCGGCGAGATTCCCACAACCCGTGGCGCGCGCGTCGTGGCGCGCGGCGGAGGAGGAGCGCGTGTGTGGAGCACCTCCTCTTCCTTCACACCATCACGTACTTGTGGGAGAAGAGCTCACCTTATAAGATGGTGTAAATCTCTCTCAACTAGCCATGTGGGACGAAACTCCCACCACTTCCCTTGCCGTGAATGGGCCCTTAGGGATTTTCCTGAAATTGTTAGATGGGACTAAATCCCACCCTATATTTCAACAATCCTCCACCAGATCCTGAAGGCCCATGGTGCTTTCCTCTGTTCCCAACATTGTTTTGATATACCGGTATTTTTAGTGGAGATCTGTCAAGGTTGAACATCCACCTAGAACAGATGCCTACACTCCTTTACAACTAAACAATGTACTATGCCTTAAATTGCCAGTTTGGCATAAACGAGTTTCACCAAATGACTTACCAGTACTAGGCTGCCGAAGGATGACCCCTCCGGTGGAGCATATTAGTCACACTCATGGCCTTTTCATGAACTTACTAGAATTCACCCCAATCGCATAGACTTTGACCAGCAGTCAGGCTCATATAGGCGTGTTCCTCCAAAGATCGCTCTGTAGGATAGCATCTTGCTTATAAAAGTTTTGGAACACATTAAGACGAAAGTCAACTTGCCATAAAGTTTTGAGAGTATTGCATCTCCAACGGAGTGGGTTAGTAAACCACTCTACTCTATTAACCACTAGCTTGTTTTTCCAGGTCCTACTTCACGGGATCTCCGATCACATAGGTTGGGTTACTACCATGGAAACTCATGTGGGTATCATACCCATCTTCCTCGATGAATTTTCTATCTCGCCACGTGATAGCCCTTTAGTAAAGGGATCTTCCAGATTCTTAGCCGACTGGATATAATCCAACGCTTTCACTCCAGAGTTTCTTAAATATCTGACAGCTTTTAATCTCATTCTTGGGTGTTTGTTGGACTGCATGTTGTCTTTTGAACTTTTTACCTTGACAATTATAGTTTGATTGTCATAGTTCATAAGGATAGTCGGTACTGGCTTTTCAACCACTGGCAAGTCCATCAAAAGATCTCGAAGCCATCCTGCTTTGACACCAGGTGTGTCTAATGATGTTAATTCTACTTCCATTGTCGATCTCGTCGGGATCGTTTGCTTGCAAGACTTCCAGGAAATAGCACCACCTCCAAGGGTAAACACATATCATGTTGTGGCTTTCATCTCATCAGCATCAGAGATCCAATTCGCACCACAATACCCTTCAAGTACTGACGGTTGTCTGGTATAGTGAAGTCCATACTTCATAGTACCTTTCAGATAGCGCATTACACTTTCAACAGCACGCCAATGCTCATCACCCGGATTGGAAACAAACTGACACAATTTGCACACGTCAAACATAATGTCAGGCCTTTTAGCGCTAGCTAGGTACATGAGTGAACCAATGACTTGAGAGTATCTCAACTGGTCCTTAGTTGTGCCTTCGAATTTTCGAATTCGCACACTAGGATGATATGGTGTTGGAGAAATTTTGCAGTCCAAATATCCAACATGACTCAAAACTTTATCAACATAATGGGATTGCATACGCGTAATCCCACCCTCATTATCTCTCAATAGCTTGATGTTCAAGATAACATCAGCCACACCAAGGTCCTTCATCGCAAAATTTTGAGATAGAAACGACTTAACCTCCTCGATGACTTTGAGGTTGGTCCCAAGTATCAGTATCTCATCAACATACAAGACAGTATAACTCCTTTGCCCTATCATAGCGATAGTGTACATATTTGTCGGCTTCATTAACAACAAAGCCAACTACTTCTCATGCCACTTCTTAGGTTCTTGTTTGGGCCCATATAAAGATTTTAGTTATTTACACACCTTTCCTTCCTGAACATCTATCACAAAGCCATCTGGCTGTTGCATGTAGATTTCCTCGTATAGCTCTCCGTTTAGAAAAGTAGTCTTAACATCCACCTGGTGTACAAGAAGACCACGTGAGGTCGCCAACGAGAGTAATACTCCAATGCTAGTTAGTCTGGCCATAGGCGAATAATTATCAAAGAAATCTTCTTCTTCTTTCTGGGAATAACCCTTGGCCAGAGGTCTAGCCTTGTACTTTTCAATAGTAACATCGGGCCTAAGATTCCTTTTGAACACCCACTTACATCCCAGGGGTTTACAACCATAGGGACGTTTAGTGATTTCCCATGTCCTGTTAGCCATGATGGAGTCCATCTCGCTACAGACTGCTTCTTTCCAATAGTCAGCATCTGAAGTTGCAAACGCTTTTGAAATAAAAGTGGGAGTATCATCCACAAGGTATATGAGGAAATCATCACCATAAGACTTGTAGTCTTTTGTCTCTTTCCCCTACCAAGGGTTTTTCATCATCCTCCTCAGGATATTCATCATGTGTTTGTTCATAATATTCCATAGGAATGGCATGCTCAGGAGTCTCCTCTGCTTCCTGTCTAAAAGTGATTGGCATATCTCTCATGGGAAAATATCCTCAAATAATGTAGCATATTTAGACTCTATAATTGCACTAACCTTTACGTCAGGTACTTCAGATTTCACTACTAGAAATGATGGGGGGATGACCCCCGGATACCCTAGCCAGACAAGAACTAAGATAGGCAAGTCGCGTCTGGCTAGCAGATCGTAGCCGGACACGGGCACTTCGTACCGGCTAGCAGATCGTAGCCGGAACCAGGAAGGGTGGCAGGATTCGAGGCCGGCTACACGAACATAACCAGGTGCAATCAGGAGGACAGGGCGACGTGAGGCACAGTGCACGGTACGCCCTAGTACAACGACAAGACCCGCAACTACAAAGCCATACTGAAGACTTTGCTGATGACGTGGGCACAGTGGCCGGATGCTAAGGACAGGCTCACACGGCGTACACTGTACCCAGACGACCCATATGACATGTACTTCGACGGGACATACCGTACCAGATACTGTAGATGACCAGCTGGCTAGGGCCTGCCTATGGGACTCGCTAGCGGGACTGGCCAGTGAGATCGTTGCCCCTCTGCCTATATAAGGAGGGGCAAGGCTCTCGTAGCAAGGGTTGGAGACTAGGCATTTAAGAAGGTAGCTAGAACATACAGCTCGTGGAGCGATTGTACTCCGTATTCTACCCTTAGTTAGATCGGCAGGAGTAGGAGTTTACCTCACCACGAGGGCTCCGAACCTAGGTACTTCGTGTGTCTCGCTACACTAGCTCGTACCCAATCCCGCATGCGGATGCCATCGAGAGCTTCCCTGCTAGTCCCCACACCTGTATCTAACCTTTTCAGGTACTACCGTTCCCAATACAACGACAGTTGGCGCCCACCGTGGGGCCAGATGGCGTCGACCGGAGTCACGTTCTGCACGGGATCCCGCACTTCAGCCAGTGAGCGCGTGGCCTTCGGCCTAGTGCTTACGCTCGGCAAGTTTGACCGCGTCATCGACAACGCATCGTGTTTCGCCGGATCCACCTTTCTAGCAAACGGTTCCATCCTGCCTTTTGGCGACCTTCCCGTGTATGTCGCCACCGTGCCGGAGCATTTCCCTAGGGAGATTGTCTCTGTCTCAGGGTTCCTGCACTCTAGCAGTGGCGTTTCCGTCGCTCCCCGTGGTGTTGGGGTCATGATGACCGGCTCCAGCTCATAGCCTCGCCATCCTCGGGAGCAGGGCGATGACAGGCCCGAGACTTCTGCTCTGCCGCGGTCGAAGAACCCGATGGAGGAGGCCATTGACCGGCTCCTCATGCCGGTTAACCTCGGGGATAACCCAGAGGAGGCGAAGGCGAACTTTGCCATGGAGAGGCAGCTCCTCCTACAGGAGGCCATCGAGCTGGCTGCTGCCAAGAAGCAAGTCGACATGACCAAGCGCAAGTACGACCACGCTTACGGCCACACTCCGGCTACCCAAGAGCCGAGCCGACACAGACAAGTGTGACGCTAGGGCGGCGAGCTAGGCAGAAGGATTTAGAGGGACAGCGAGCCGGATCCACCACCTCTCATTGTCCAGCCCACCTACATCACACCCATCAAGAACCTGCGTGCAACGTGAGTCGTGGCAGATGAGCTGCCCAACTTGGAGGGCGAGGAGCAAGACCGGCAGCATGCCCCGTACAGGAGCTCCTCCGGATCGCGGATGAGCAGGCTTACGCCATCCGGCAGATGCACGAGGACCCCAACTGCTCCAGGGGAAGCAAGCTGCCCGACAACAGCAAGGGCGCACCCCACGTGACCCAGCAGGCGTCCTCCTCTCCGGCTAGATCCTACAGCAGGCGCCGCGATTCCCGCAGGGGCCAGCCGCATCAGGAGCAGATGGTGAACATCAACCCACCACCGCCCCTCCCCCAAACCAAAGTGCCACGACCTGCCGATTCCTGTCTCTCGGGCCAGGTAGGAGCGCCCAACCCGGACCATTCGGATGCCCGTGACCGCATTGAGCTCCTAGCTCAAGCGCGCATCATAGAAGAGGAAGATTCTACTGGTCCGATTTGTTTCAGACCCTGCATCCGGAACGAACCGTTTCCGGATAATTTACCCTACCCCAGGATACCCCCAAGTACGACAGCAACATGAAGTTAGAGGACTGGCTGACCGACTACGCCACGGCAGTCGGCATCGCCCATGGGAACAAGTGCATAGAGGTACGCTACGTCCCCCTCATGCTAACCGGGTCAGCAAGGACATGGCTCAACAGCCTCGCGCCCAACAGCATCAACGCCTGGCCAGACTTCAAGAAAGTGTCCGTCCACAACTTCAACGGCACGTACAAGCGTCCGGGTCGCCCTCACGACCTGGCCCTGTGCATGCAGGGTGACCGTGAGTCGGACCGCGAGTACCTCGCCAGGTGGATGGAGCTCCGCAACACTTGTGAGGGCATCCTAGAAAGCCAGGCGATTGGGTTCTTCGTCGAGGGGTGCCGAGAAGGCACCATGCTTCGCCATCGGCTACTTTGTGACGAGCCGAAAACCATGGCAGAGCTCATGACGGTAGCCGACCAGTATGCCACGGCCGACGCCGCAATGAAGAAGCCTCTCCGGGTGAATGCTGATGGGCGACCGACTCCCTCGGAGCCGGCTCGCGACCGACCAAGTAACCCGGGTGGAGAAGCCAGATCCTCGAGGCGGCACGGTAACGACAACCGGTTCCACGGGGACCGCCAAGCCAGACAGCAGAAGCCCCACTACCACGCAAGGCAGGTCAATGTTGTGGAGGACACACCAGCTGGCGACGCAAGAAGGCAGAAGCCGCAGCTCACCTTTGATCAAATGTTCGATGGCCCGTGCAAGTGGCATAGCGGACCCTTCAAGTCGTCTACGCACACCACCCGGAACTACAGCTAGACCCGCCAAATGAAAGACCAAGGTCACCAACCCCGACTACCCCCGCCCCCTCCCGGCAGACCACCACCACCGGCTAGGGGAGCCGGCAACAACGACAACGGCAGTAACAACAACAATGGCTACCCCCAGCCGCACGCCACATACCACATCTTTGAACCTAAGCTGGACGACAAGCACAGCCGCAGGCGGCGCTCCAAGGAGGTCAACACCATCGTCTCCCTAGTCCCCCAGTACCTGAACTGGTCGGAGACCCCCATCACCTGGAGCCCGGAGGATTAACTGGATCTCATCCCAAATCTCGGGGGCTACGCAATGGTGCTTGACCCCCTCATCGTCTCCAATGAGTGTACCTGCCGCTTCTTGCGCGTCCTCATCGACGGGGGCAGCAGTCTCAACCTGCTCTACCGGTCATCCCTGGAGAAGCTTGACATCCGTGAGTGCGACATGCGCCAGACTACCACGACGTTCCACGGTGTACTGCCAGGGCCGGCTTGCGCCCCGCTGGGTAAAATTTAGTTGGACGTCATCTTTGGAACCGAGGAGAACTTTTGGAGCGAGACGGTATGTTTTGAAGTAGTGAACCTAGGAAGCTCCTACCATGCTCTCCTCGGGCGTCCCGCCCTCGCCAAGTTCATGGTCTTCCCCCACTACGCATACCTCAAGATGAAGATGCCGGGGCCAAATAGCGTGATCATCGTCGCCGACTGCTTCAGGCGGTCGATGGAGTGCACGTTAGCCAGCTCCAAGATGGTTGAAGCCCTCATCATAGCTGAAGAGAAGCGCGAGATCATGTGTAATGTGGCCGTAGCCCAGCAAGAGATACCGGTTAGCAGGAAGCCGGTTGGTGATGCTGCTTTCCATCCAGCCAAGGAGACGAGAGGATCCTGCTTGACCCCACCGACCTGACCAAGTTCGTCACCATTGGTGCCAACTTG
The DNA here is from genome assembly GCA_910589775.1 of Avena eriantha. Lineage (NCBI taxonomy): Eukaryota > Viridiplantae > Streptophyta > Magnoliopsida > Poales > Poaceae > Avena > Avena eriantha. Next base: position 215,238,367 of record OU342744.1, on the reverse strand, counting down.
GATAGCAAATAGGAAGGCGCGCTCGTCGACTTCCTCCGTGAGAATCGGGACATCTCGCATGGTCACCCAAGGACATGCCAGGTGTGCCGAGGGAGTTTGCCGAGCACTCACTTCACATGCGGCTGGATGCCAAGCCTGTCAAGTAGCCCTTGTGCCGATTTGCAGAAGAGAAGAGAAAGATCATTGGTGACAAGATCACCCGGCTCCTTGCAGTCGGGTTCATCATGGAAGTGTACCACCCAGACTGGCTGGCCAACTCAGTTCTGGTGTTGAACAAAAAACAAGACTTGGCGTATGTGTATTGACTACACCAGCCTGAATAAGGCGTGCCCGAAAGACCCCTTCGCCTTGCCCCGTAGCGATCAGGTTATCGATTCCACGGCCGTCTGCGACTTGTTGTCCTTATTGGACTGTTATTCCGGTTACAATCAGATCCGGTTAAACTCGGCTAACCAGATCAAGACGTCATTTATCACCCCGTACGGGGCCTTCTATTACGTAACCATGCCTTTCGGTCTGAAAAATGCAGGCGCTACCTATCAGTGTTGTATGCATAAATGCTTGCACACACAGATCAGCTGAAACATGCATGCTTATGTGGACAACATCGTCATCAAGATGAAGGAGGAGCACACCCTCCTCGAGGACTTGGGGGAAACGTTGCTGCGATGACCCAGCATACCACTGCATGATGTAGTACACTATAGTCGTTGACATAACACCAATGAAACACCGTTCACTAGTATTACATCCCTCAGAGTGGTACAACAGAAACACAGCAGGTCCAAGACATGACTATAGACTACAACTCGACTCTTTACAAAAGATACAGAAAACACTCTAGGTTAAAGAGAGAAAAAGAACTTCTTACAAGGAAGAACCAGAAATAATAACTCAGAAATATCTAGTAACTAAGACTAGCATCTAAGCTATTTGGCTTGCCATTGCTGCTATTGCAATGCTATACAGCAATAGGTTTTATGGCTAGAGAATCTACTCCTATCTAAACCGACACTTTATCTTCACTTCAGCTGATGTATATGTTGACTTCATTGACTTTATTGAAGAACTTGAGTTGTCGATGATGGTTTCTTGAGCAGAAATTGATGTTGACATCGTCTTAAATGGCTTAGAACCTAACAAGGGTTAAGAAGGTATGGTTGAGTACGAGCGTACTTAGCAAGTTCACTAAAAAGGAGTGTATGATGCACTATCTCTACAGCCACAGACCAAAGGTCATAGGCAATGCAGGTTTTCTTAAACATTTCTTCAAAGGTTGCTTTTATTCTAAAAACTATGTCCAACAGCCTTCACAGGTTGACCAGAACCTTCGTGGGGTTCCTTTCCTGCCGTGTTCGTAGCTCCTTCCCAGAACAGGGAGTAACATGTCACAATTCTTACACTCTGTAGAGGTGCATCACTTTTTCCATAAGAGACCTTAGCCTTGTTGCACAACCGAGCATACTTTCCCGTCCACAATTCCGTGATGTGGGGCCTAGTCTAAGATCCAAGCCAATCGCTGCTCTCTCCACGACCCCGTATGAGACATGATCCCCCGAGACAACTACCACGGTTACTCTTTGGGTAGCCTCTCGGAGACTCCGTACGCAGGTTTGTCTGGCGGTCACCATCAACTATGGTGAACTCAGACCCAGTCAGAGATGCACATATAATCTAGACACCTAGCTCGTGCGGAACTAAGGGGTCCCACCCATGTGCTGGATTCTCTGGAACTCCACGAGAAATCAACAGCCTCACGATAAGGTCATCCGTCCATATGAAAGGGAGAAGATACAGCTGACTTCCTCGTCCCATTCTAAGTCTTATGGTTGACGCGTAATATACGGCGCTAGAATCACTGATGACATTGGTTGTTAAGTCCTAGATATTATGTTCCTTTACCACTGAAACTGTATCGATAGATTATTACCATTTGGTAAATAATCCATAATCATATTCTTATGAAAATAGTGTTTTCTGACCTTTTTGAAATGCAGGTGATGACAACATTTGAGTTACAAGCATTTGATAGAAAATAATCAAAGGACATGAGAAAGTTGTGAACTTGCCTTTTGTGATTGCAAGATTATGCACTCACGGTCTTCAAGACAATAGAAAATCCAAATTCTATAAATAACATCATTGGTCCGGTAAGGACTAATGTTTAAAGAAGCAAGATGCAACGATGCATAAGTAATGTAATGCAATTTGAGAAACGTGAATCCCTAGAATAGTCGTATCTAATCTAGGGTTTGGAAACTAGGAATGAGTTCTTTAGAATGTGTTGCACTTTTATAACAGATTCACACTTGTGCTTCTGAAAGGGTAATTGTCCCTGTGACTAATGTTTTCATTGAGTTTTATATGAAGGAATATTCCATAGGTCATGCTTGTAGTCCATATGTTGGATTCAAGTATGGATGCCATGAAGATAAAGATATACCTTGAGTTTTGGCATCAATATCATCAAATTGAAGATAAGAATATGATATGTTCAAGATCTTGAGAGTGTGATCTCAATAGAAGAATTCAAGATATGGCTCTAAGCCGGTGTCATGATAGCCTCATTAGTTGAGCTATGGTTGACTAAGATTTAGAGCATGCAATCAAATGAAGAATTATTTATGTACCTCAAGATATTGAGATGGAGCATGAGAAGATACTTGGTTGACCAATACAAAGAGTGAAGAGTGTTTTCAAGTTGGTCAACACATGAAGCATAAAGAATGTACCAGATGGATCTTGTGGTATGGTAAGCATTGTCATTTATGCATCATGAACTAACCCATTATATATGTGCCTTTGCGTTTTGTATATGGGATAGGTATCTTTCCATGGTAATGCTTCAAAAGTGAAGATCTCATATAGCCCATGAGAGGATGACATAAAGTGGTGATCGTCATCAAAGTTTGAGAAGGGCAAGTTCAAGATAAGCATCTCGAGAAGATCATTTATTTGAAGCTTGCCATCCATATTGGTGATAATGGACATGTGAAGATGTGTCTTAATGAATCTATCCCATAGTGGTGTATGGGGGAGAAAATTACGAGTCTTCACGAAGCAACAATGATAAAGTGGTGCATTCCGGCTTGGATGGAGCTTGAAGCGTTGTCATCAAGATCAAGCGGGATGCGCAAGGCAAAGGTATGGCCTTGCTAGGTTTTCCTTTTACCGGTCTCAAGGTGGTTGTTGGGAGACCGGGTTATAGGATAGATAGCCGCACTATCAAGAGGGGCTTTCGGTTGGGTAACTTGATCACATCGTCGTAGGGAGCTCAATCCTTGGCATACTTTGCATCTTCCTATTTTGTTGCTTCTTGGTATTTTATCTATTTGAGGTTCTTGAGCTTGTTGCTAGCTCTTCAACAAGCTCAAGTTCATCAAAAACAGAATTCGTGTGCATCTTATATGGCGTTTTCGAGTTTGAAGGTTTTACTAGTTTTTATTATAGGGAGGCTCCATACCTTTCCTTATTTTGTTCTATCTTACTTTGTTGGACTATGATGTTTTCACGCATCATATTGTATAGCTTGTTGTCCTCGTCAAAACAAGCCCAAGATCATCGAAATCTGAGTCCAGATGCAAAAGTTATTGCGTTTTTCGTGAAGTCAGTTTCATCCCGGTTGTGGATCCGGTTCAACCGAGCCCCACACCAGACGGTCCGGTTCTAGCTCCGGTAGACCGGATCTCAGACCGGATTTTCCGATTTTCGCGACCGAGTCTATTCCGGGTTGGCAGAGGTATTTCGGTTTGTAGGTCGGTCCTCCGGCCTGGGGACCGAGTTTCCCGGTTCTGTGGCCGGTCCAACCGACTTTGGAACCGAGTTTTCGCTGTTTTCTCTCCAACGGCCATATTTGCTTTTCCCTATAAAAGGGGGTTCTTCCCCCAACGTTTTTGGGTGTTCTTGACCACTAAATTGACCTCCATTGTTGAACCTCTTGATCTTGCTTCCTCTCCCTTCCCTCCTATGATTCTTGCATCTTTGTGAGGGCTTTGGAAGAGGATATCTAGATCTACAATCCCCACCAATCAATTCCTCCTCTAAGTGAGGGGAACCCATTGGATCTAGATCTTGGAGTCATTGGTTGACTTCCACCATTGTTCTTCCTCTCTAATTCCTCCCTAGCACTTGTTGCTTTGGTGGGATTTGAGAGTGAGGGATTTGAATGCCCTTGGTGTTCTTGCTTTGCATTCTTGCATAAGTGTTGAGCTCTCCACTATGATTTGTTCGAGTGAGAGACCGTGAGCTTGTTGCTCTTGGAGGGTGACCTCCTAGTTGGCTTGTCGCTTGGTGCCACGGTGTCCTCTTCGTGGAAGATTGTGAAGAGACCCAGGCTTCTCCTTCCGGAGTGGAGGAAAAGCTAGCCATAAGGAAAGGACCTATTCCTTAATGGGATAGACTCGGAGAAGAAGGTGAGCCTTCGTGGCGTTGGGAAATCCTTCGTGGAATCCCACACCTCTCCAACGTGACCTACCTTACTTGTAAGGGAACACGGGAATACATCTTCGTCTCCGCGTGCCTCGGTTATCTCTATACCCGAGCTTACTTTCCTTGTGATATCCATCGAGCTTGAAGTACTTATATCTTGCTTATCACTTGTGGTATATTTATCTTGTGCTATCTTGCTTAGCTTATCTTGTTGTTGGTGCACTTAGTTGAGCCTAGTGTATTTAGGTTTTGTGCTTGTAAAATAAACGTTAGTTTAATTCCGCATTCTATCAAGCCAAAACCATAATAGTTTTGAAATTGCCTATTCACCCCCCTCTAGGCGACATCTCTATCCTTTCAGCTTCTTATTAAGGCTTTTGAGAGTGTGTGTGAAACAATAAGTAAATACAACAAGTAATATGCAAAAGTTAAACACTCAAATGGATATGGTATCTAAAATATTGCTTAAAATGAATTAAGAATCAATTAGAGCTTTTAAAGAAGTGTTCAAGTATCACCTTTAATGTTCCTTAAAAGAATAACTTTTGAGGAAAGATTACTTTTACAAAGTAAAAAGTATTTAAACTTAAGGTTAACACTTTAAGGTTTCTTATTAGCTAAGATTATTAAAGTTGAAGACATTACTACATTAAGCAATCATAGCATAAGTGGTGTAAATTTGCATGTATTGAATAAGGCATCACATTGTAGATGGTTTACTTCTTAACATTCCACAAAGTTAGAATTTAAATGTTATTACTTGAATAAGATGGTGTTTTATTAAAGTTATAAGTAAATAGAATTACTTTCTTATTAATGATTATATTTTATAAACATAGAAAAGGCATTACTTAAACTACTTAGAAACTTAGTTTAATTCTTTAGGTGGATTCCTAAACCAGTAAAAGAATTAGTAAATAAGAGTTTGGTGATTTTGTAAGTGCATAGAATTCTTGTGATAATCAATATACTATTTTAGTTGATTTTATAATTGGTAAAATCTTTTTAGGAAAATTAAAATACCCTTAATTTGAGATGATAGTTTAAGTAGCTATATTTTAAAATGGTTTGACCTATTTTAACTTTATATAATCATAACTTGCATTTGTTATTACACTTTTTAGATTTTAAACAAGCAATGATAAAGGTAATAGTAAGTATTTATATATTTTTAATAATTAAATAAAAGAAAAGAGTTAAAATAAGATTTATTAGATCTTTACCTTTTATTTTACTTCGAAAGTGAGAGTTAACATTTTTAATGTGTATAATTTATTTTTGTGATTAATTTGGTATATTATAAGTATTTTTGTGATTTTAAATAATAAGATATGATTTTTATAAGTTTTATTCCTTTATAATTACTTAATAAATAATTAAAATTAGTTGAGTGATAGAAAAATATATAAAACAAATTTATAAGTCTTTATTTTATTGTTCTAAGATTTTTAATATTTTATACTTATTTTTATCAAATTTTAAGTAATAGGGTTTGTTTATTAAAGATTTATCCCTAATAGGCTATTTAATAATTAATAATTCTTATTTTATTTAAGATAGATAATAAAATATGATAATAGGTTTAAATTATAGGGGATTTATTTTTCTAAACATTTTGATATATAATATATATTTTTCTGAAGTGTAAAACAAAAATGGATTTAACAAGATTTAATCAATTTCTGATATTATTAAAATATAATATTTAATCAATTTCTGATATTATTAAAATATAATAACTAAATGATTTATTGCATCATTGCTGTCGTCAGCCTCACCCTAAATATTTTTTACACCGGAACCTATTCTACCCTAGGTCGCTGACCAGTGGGGCTATTGCCACGTCGGTGCCACGCGAGCGGAGACTGGTAAAACTAGCTAAGGTGGTCGAGGATGACGCTAGCATGACGTTGTGGTGACGTCAGCGACGGCTTCCACCACCAGATCAAGGTCACCGGCGGCGACCCTGACTACCCTGGCTCACGAGAGGGGTTCTACTGGAAACACAACGACATGGGGATCTTATTGGTACAAGGGACACTCGTTTTTGGTCACCGGAAAATGGCCAACGACGATGGGCTGCGGCGGCGGTCTCCGGCGACACGATGAACTATAGCTACGGGATGCACGCAAGCTAATGGAGGACACTGCCAGATTTGTACGCTTACCCTTGTCGTGTTGGTGGCCTCAGATGAAGTAGTGGAGGACGGAGGTGACGACAAGGTCATGGTAGCGCTCGGTCGGAGCTCGGGAAGAAGCGGCTGTGCGGCTCGATTTCAAGAACCCCGGTTCGATTCCTCTAGCTATTGGATGCATAATAACATGGCGGTGCTTCGAGCTTGGTCACCGGGGCACAGGGAAGACCGGAGCAACGACAATTTGAGGTGGACGTGAAGCTAGGGTTTCGCCCCTCGCGGCATAGAGAGGAAGAGAGCGAGCACAAGAGAGAGGAAGTGAGGATGAGGATGTGCAGGGGTGTCGTCGTGGCCTCCTTATCTCCTCCCGGGCAATGACGGTGAGCATCTTGGCGCACTCCGATACAGCGGACGGCGACATGCACCAGCTTCGGGGGAGTGGCGAGGTGGACGATGGCGATAGTCTGGACGAAACGGTAAATTGGTCGGGCTGGTACTAGGCCTATGCAAAGTGAGCGGAACGCAGAGAGGCACGCATGCGAGAGGTAGTTAACACGAAGAGGAAATAGGCCATGGGCCGGTTCTGCTGTGCTGCCTTTTACTTTTCCATTTCAATTTTCTATTTTCTATTTTCTTTAATAAATTCTTTTCAAATTGGAATTTCTTTAAGGTTTTAAATATCCAGAATTTTGTAAGACATGGATATTATGATAGAGGTTGATTATAACCAATTTCTCTACATTTCTTGTTGTGCATTAAAATATGTTCACTATATTAAATGTCTTTTTCATTTAAGAAATATTAATAAGGAGTGGGGTTTTAGGAATTGGTTCTTATAAATAAGTTTTCATAGAATTGGTTTTGGTTTCACTTGACAACCTTAATGGTACTGATTTAAGATGTTTATCCATGTTTATAAAATCTTGTTCCTTCTTATCTTCGTAAAGGATTAATCTTTGTGGTTCATAATATGATGATTTGGTTTTCATGGTCCTCCATATTTGGTGATTTTCCAAATCTAATTCTACTTGATTTGTAAAATTTAGAATTACCACAAAATACTTTTGGTTAGGTAATAATGAACCAATAATAATCATTGGTAGAGAAATACTATGGTTTATTCAAATATAGGTACGTAGGTTTTGAGAGGTTTTAATAACCCATATTCAAATATAGATAGGAACAAGGATCAAGGTTTAGGGATACTACTTCTAAATCTATGAGTGGGTTTGATATCTCCACATAGAGTAAGATGGTAGAATTGATTCACTTAAGTGATCTTGATGGTATAAGAGACTAGGTCTTTATTAGGGTTTAAGACAATTAGGTAGACAAGGCTTCTCAAACACTCACCTGGTTTCTAATTACCTCTTGGAAACTTTAGTTGTCCAAGAGGTATTGTTCAATAGTTACCTAGGAATAGGAAATGGTTTCACTATCCATTTGATTCTAGAGTCTTGAATAATACAGTAGAAATGGGTCTTGTCATGGTTTGATATATTGTTGGTTAAGGCTTCTAAAGAATCCTTACCTTAATACCTCACTAAGGATATCTTGAGATAAGGAATTCCTTTCCTAAATATACTCTATATACCTCTCTTATCTTATTCACAAATATCACATCTTCCTGAATAAGACAATCATCTAACTCCATCATATCCATCATCATATGATGACATGGTCATGCCACTTCAACATTACTCCATTCTTACTCCTAGTATATAAATCCTCTTAATTAACTACCATTGAAGCACCTATCAATGTTGCTACTGCTAACTCCATCTATTAACTTCCTTAACTTCATCTTGCAACTACTTCCAAGGTTTGCAAGACTACAATCCTTACTATACATACAAAGGATATCAATCCTTTGAAATAGGTATAGTACTACTCCCATAATACCAGTTGTCCTTATATTAACTTGGTTAAGCTACTATGCCTCCAACTACTCCATACAACTCATCAAATACTTCATCATACTCTAGCTTGACTTCTAATGATCAAGCTAAATGATTCAGCTTACTAGGACTTGCCTAAGTTGGTATATTCATCACTCTTCTTCAACACCTAATCATCTGTTCTCAAGTGACTTCAGAATAATGACCACAATCCTTTGATCATACAAAGCTTAGGCTTCTAATTGTTTGATCAAGATCTATACTCAACTAAGTAGTAGACTTGTATTAGTCTCTCTATAGACTTATCTTATTAAGCAAGCTTATTCTAAGTCTATATCCACTTGTCCTAACAAGATTGTTATCTAATGTACTAATACTACTAGCTTTCTCATAGCTCCTCAATTACTAGCTCAACCCTTGAGTTTAGGTACTGCTTCTAGTTAACTCATGAGTGAGTTAACTCCCCCAACATCAAATGGTTTGATCTCCACTAAGGATCACATTCCATTGATGATGGTACACTCAACCATATCTAGTTCTTCCTTCAGATTAATATACTTAAGGTATTTGGAAGGTCAACACAATAAGCCAAAGGCTATGAGTCAATAAGTTCTAGATCATGAATTGATCACCCAATATTGATGATCAATTGATACTAGGACTTGGTTAAATAGATATGGCATCTCTTAATATCATATTAAGAGTATGTGCTGGATGGTCTTAGCTTGACTTCCTTTTCCACTATATTTGTGGTAAGAGTAAATGTTTCAGAACTACCATGATACCCATGGTAGGAGTAACTATGGAAAATAAGTGTTTCAAGATTTAGTTATAGAGTTTCTAATACTTAAGTTATATACTTAACTTGCTATTCAAGATTTGTGGTAGGTAATATCTTGATATCATCTTTAGAATATTAAGTATTCATCCTTGAGTTGTTGTATGGAATACCATGTAATGATCTCTAGAAGATCAAGTACTCCTTATTAAGTAGTGTGTTGTGACTATTTTATTACATTTGATCTACCCTTAGATCAAATTATATTACCCAAAGATAAGGTTTTAGCAAAGGTCATATTGAAACTTATCACAGTCAACTTGATGATCAACTTTAGTTCCACCAAGTTAAGAGAAGATTCAATCACTTTGACAAGTTTTATTTAAAAGCGCGAAAATTATCCGGATTTTCTATGCATGAATGCAATGCACACACCTGTGTTCAGCTTATTTCTAAGCTCTAATGCTGGGGTCTTACAGTTCGGCAACCTTCGCCGGTACCAGATGAAGCTGAACCCAGAGAAGTGCGTCTTCGGCGTCCCATCCGGCCAGCTACTCGGTTTTCTCGTTTCACAAAGGGGAATCGAGGCGAACCCGGAGAAGATTGCAGCTATCGAGAGGATGCAGCCGCCCAAGAGCTTGATCGGAGTCCATAAGTTCACCGGATGCCTAGCCTCCCTTAGTCGTTTCATCAACCGACTAGGGGAGAAGGCACTCCCGTTGTACCAGCTGATGAAGAAGACGGACAAGTTCTCTTGGACCTCACAAGCTGATGCCGCCTTTCACGACCTCAAGCGCATGCTATCCACAGCGCCGGTTCTAGCCACGCTGGCTAGCAAGGAGCCGATGTTGCTCTATATAGTTGTTGGGTTCACAACAAATAAAACAAAAATTTCCTACGATGGGAACTATTATACGCCAAGATCTATCTATTAGATACAAGCAACGGGTGGATATACATCCATAGAGAACATACCCTCGAAGACAACAAAGCTTTGTTAACGAGATGGAACTCGTGGATGATGTAGTCGTACACTTGCCGATCTCAAGATCGTGATGAAGTCCAGCAGGTCCAGCTCCAGCACGTCCATCAGATCCAGCTCCAGCAAGTCCAGCACCACCAAGTCCAGCACCGCAAAGTAGCGGTGCATCTGTGATCGCACACACGTCCGGTACCTCGACAACCTCCATCCCTTGCTCCAGCAAAGCAGCAGAAGCAACAACTCCTTTCCAGATAAAGCCACCGGGAACATGTATCTCGCTAATTCGAGACCATGGGGAAAAATACTAGAGGGGGAGAGAGATCCTTCACAAGGAGGTGTGAGTGTGAAGGTGTGAGAGGGGGGCTTTTATAGGAGGAGGGTGCCCCTCCCATGACTGGCGCCCATGGAGGGTGTCCCTTCACCTCCCCCATTCATGTGGTGGTAACTCCCTCCACATAAATTTGCCCCTTCACATTCTCTTTTAAAGTCTCCACTGTAAATGCATTAAATTTCTACAAATTTAATGCTCTCTCATTTAATAAAATTCCTTTTATTAATTTTATTAAGAATTTTGTTAATTATTTTAATTAACACACATTCACATAAAACCCCCTGTAACATTTCAATATTACATACAGAACCAATTTCAGCAATTTCACCTGAAATAGTTTCGGTGTCTATTGAAATAATTCTAGCGCTTTCTTAAATCTTTATATGAAACATATTTTCTCCAAATGGTGTCGGTATCCCTTAAGTGTGTCACCCTATGGTTTGTGAATAATGTAGACATGATCGAGACCCCTCGCCGATCAATAATCAGCAGCGAGACCTGGAGATCTGTACTGACTCCCACATATTCAACGATGACTCTTGTGATCGTGTGAACCTTTAATGTCGTAAATAAATCCCTTTGTCTCGTGATATATTACATGTATGAGATATGATCATTGGTATCTCCATACCTAGTTTGATCTCGTTGCTGACATGCACTCTTTTCTCGTTCCTGTGATATAACATTCTAGTGATCTCATCACTTGCTTGCAAGCTAACCAAAGTGATTTCACCGAGAGGGCCCAGAGTATATCTATCCATCATCAGGATGGAAAAATCCCACTCTTGATCCATGAGCCTCTACATAACACTTTCGTAGCACTGAACCCACCTTTATAATCACCCTTTTGCGGTGTGACGTTTGATGTTATCAAGATACTCTTCCAGTGTTAGTGATTGACATGATCTCATGGTCTAAGGACTTGGATTACTTAGTATGATGTTATAGCAATATAAACACAATGACTTTGATCGTAATGCTATACTTCAAATGAATGTTCATCACATTATTCCACTAATGTTGTGACCTCGTTATTAACAACATCCAATGTCCATGATCAGGAATCCTTGATCATCTTGTTAATCAACGAGCTAGTTTATAAGAGAGGCATAACTAGGAACTTTCCTTTTGTTCATTAAACACACATGTATTAACGTTTCCAAATTAATACAATTATAGCATGTGAAATAAACATTTATCATAAACAAGGAATAAGATAATAACCACTTTATTATTGCCTCTTGGGCATATTCCCTTCAATAGCAGCCATCAGCGGCGGCGTCAGCGTCGTCCTGGTGGTGGACCACCCCGAGGAAGGCAAGGCTCAGCTGGTTCAGAGACCCGTCTACTACCTTAGCGACGTTCTCTCCCTCTCCAAGCAGAACTACCCCCACTACCAGAAGATATGCTACGATGTGTACCTAGCATTCAAGAAGCTCAAGCACTACTTCCAGGAGCATCCAATTAAGGTGGTGTGCACCACACCCCTTTCGGAGATCATTGGCAAAAAGGACGCCACTGGCCGAGTCACCAAGTGCGCAATCGAGCTTGCCGCCTAATCCATCTAGTATGAGCCGAGGCTCACGATCAAGTCGCAGACTCTGGCGGATTTCCTCGTCGACTGGGCCAAAACCCAGTACCTCCCGCCGGTTCCTGAATCGGATCACTAGAGGATGCACTTCGATGGCTCGAGGATGCTCGGGGGCCTGGGAGCCAGCATCATCCTCACCTCGCCCAAGGGAGACCAGCTGGAATACGTCCTCTAGATCTACTTCAAGTCCTCCAACAACGTCGCCGAGTACGAGGCATTGGTGCAGGGGCTCCGGCTAGCCAGGGAGATCAGCGTCAACCGGATCCTTTGTTTTGGCGATTCAGATCTGGTGGTGCATCAGGTATCTGGAGAATGGGACGCCCACGAGACGAACATGGCCCTCTACCGGTTCCACGTGCAGAAGCTCAATGCCTGCTTCGACGGATGTGAGTTCCATCACGTCCCTCGCGTGAACAACGAGGCAGCCGATTCGCTCGCCTGAATCGGATCCACCAGGCAGGTGATCCCGCCAGGGGTCTCCTTGGAGCATCTGCACAAGCCCTCCATCAAACTGTCTCCCGAGTCGTATTCCATCATCTGGGCAGAAGCGGAACCCGCAGAACCCGCAAAGAAGAAGGCTCACACCGACTCCGGTGCGTCCGCACCCTCCGGATCGAAAGACCCAGGGCTGCCAGCTCATCAAGTGGCTCAGGGGATACCGTCCTCGGTACCTCACCCAGACATCCCCCGACATCCCTCAGCCGGAGCACGAGAGCGTCCTCACCATCTGGGAGATACCATCCTAGGCGCAGCCCTTCATGAACTACATCGCCAACAGAGAGCTTCCGGACGACGAGGTGGAGGCCAGACAGATCCAGCGACGCGTGCACATGTACACCATCATCAACAAGGAGTTGTACAAGCACAGCGTATCCGGCATCTTCCAGCGGTGTGTCAATGTGGACACGGGCTACCGGCTACTCAAGGACATCCACCAGGGTGAGTGCGGACATCACGATTCATCTCGGGCAATAGTCGCCAAGGCGTTCCACCACGGCTTCTATTGGCCCACTACCCTCGAGGATACCGAGCAACTGGTCTGTGCGTGCAACATATGCTAGTGCTTCGGGCAGCTCCGGCACATGCCGGCTATGGTGCTCAAAACCATACCAATTTCCTGGCCCTTCGCTGTCTGCGGGCTCGACATGGTCGGTCCCTTTAAGGGAGCACGCGTAGGCATGACCCACCTGCTGGTGGTGGTGGACAAGTTCACGAAATGGATAGAGGCCAAGCCTATCCGGAAGCTAGACGAGGTGACAGTCATCACCTTCTTCACGGACATCATCAACCGCTTCGGCTACCCCAACAACATCATCACGGGTAACGTCACGAACTTCGCCAAGGGGGCCTTCGCCCGGTTCTGCAGCAAAAAGGGCATCCAGCTGGACCTCGCCTCCATCGTGAACCCACAGTCCAATGGGCAAGTCGAAAGGGAAAATGGACTAGTGCTAGCCGGCATCAAGCCACGCCTCATTGAGCCTTTGGAGCGATCACCCGAATGCTGGATCGAAGAACTTCCGGCTGTGCTGTGGAGCCTCCGCACCACGCCGAATCGGTCAACCGGCTTCACCATGTTCTTCCTCGTCTACGGCTCGAAAGCCGTCCTGTCCATAGATATCGAGTTCGACTCACCGCGCAAGCTCCTCTATGATGAAAGGGCCAATCATGAGGCGAGGGAGGACGGTGTGGACCTCCTCGAGGAAGCCCATGAGCTGGCGCTGTCTAGATCGGCGCTGTACCAGCAACGCCTGCGCCACTACCATTCGAGCCGGATCCACCCCATCGCATTCCGCGAGGGCAATCTAGTTCTCCAGCTGGTACAAGACACGAAGGGCATGCACAAGCTATCTCCGCCTTGGGAGGGCCCCTTCATCATCACCCGGGCATTGCACAACAACTCCTACTACCTCATTGACGTGCAGCAGCCACGAAAGAACTGGACAAGTCGGACAAGGAAATGGAACGCCCGTGGAACACGGCCCTGCTCCGCCCATTTTACACCTAGTCGTCTGACAGTGTATGTATCCCACGAACCCTATGAATGAAAGATGTGGAACCCCGAGAGATACTCAGGGGCTCCTTGCCAGAAATTTGCAAATGTTCTTTTCCGGCAACCCCTACCCGGGGGCTCGCCGGCTGCCCGACCTGCTAAATCTGTAAACCGACTGAGTAATGTGCGATGGTGTCAGAGGTCCACTCTTAGTCTTAGCTACACACCGTAACCCGGCTGTCCGGCTAGCAAGAGCAAAAGCCCGAGGCATCCCACATGAAAAAGGGCGAAGGATGTGACAGATTAGATGTTCCGGCCCCATGCCTAGTTTGAGATTATCTGGCTACCGAGCCTCCAATACCATGTGCAATGTATTATCAGCTCCCTTCGATTACGGCTGCAGACCACAACCCGACTGCTCGGCAAGGATGCAGCGTAAACACCAGAGCACATGGGAAAGTGACTAATTGTCCAGAGAAGCACAAGCTAGTTTTTCGAAAAAAACCAAAGCTATTTTTCGGCTAAAGAGAAGTATCTTAACCGACTAATGTATTGACAACGAGTCTATATGTGTGTTTGTTTTGTATGACTCCAACGAGTCGGTCGTCAAAAGAAGGGAAGATTCGAAGTCCTTGCCTTCATCAAGTGCTCCAAATCTCGGGGCTACAACCACTGGGTGCGCTCGCACGCCCCTAGTGGAATGATGTAGTTCTGACCGGCTAAAGGGAGTCTAGCCGGATATTTGGAGCCCAGGTGAGGGCAAGGGAAGGAAAGGAGGAAGATTCAAAGCACCTTGCTTCGCCAACCACTCCGAATCTTGGGGGCTACACCCAGTGGGTGCGCTGGCGCACCCCCACTGCCGGTTGCGGTGATCGGTTGGTCCAGGCAAGGTCAGGTTAGCCGTCTAAGAGGCATCTAGATGGAAGAAGCTAAGAGATTGAAGGAAAGAAAGAAGAAGATTTGAAGCGCTTGGCTCCGCCAACTACTCCGAATCTCGGGGGCTACACCTAGTGGGTGCGTTGGCGTGCCCCCACTAGAGTTGGAGTTCTCCCGACTAAAGGTGTTTAGCCAGGCGAAGATAGCCGGATAATTGTAACCGGCAAACGATAAAAACTTCAAAGCACACAAGATCACAAGGAAAACCAGAAAAAAGCAAACAACATATTAAGATAAAGGGAGCCGAAGCTCTCAGAGGTTCAACCGACATTAGCCACAGTCCACGCAAACAACAAGTTCAACAAAAAGAAGTCGCTACAATTCCACCTGGCATCCCGGGGATCATGTCTAGGTGGCAGGGCCTTTGCTGTGCAGAAGATCCTGGCCGGCTGCAGCTTCGAGAGGCGAAGGAGGCGCGCTGGAGGTCCCGGCTGCGACGTCTCCACCCGTCGGCTGCGGCACCGACTCGGTCTATGTCTCCGGCATCTTGACGGACTCTGAGTCAGTGAGGACCTCGTCAACATCGGCGTAGCCGGCAATTTTGATGGCGGAGGCACGGAGTTCGGGGTGAGCTTGGCGGATGGCAGCAATGTCAAAGCCGGCGCGGAAGCCCCCATTGATGTTCTCGACGTGTGCGTCCTTGTACCAGGACAACATCAGCGCTAGAGCCATCTCCGCTCCGGCTCGCGCCGCTAGGTCCCTCAGTCGGTCGATGGCATCCGACACCTCTGCTACATTGGCCGCCAGCTGGGCGATCATCTCCGGTGCCGTGGCATCCGGCCAGAGGAAATCGAAGACCGCGTGAGCCGCTTTGCGCAGCTTAGCGGCCTCCTTGCCGAGAAAGGCAACCAGCTCCTAGGAGGTTGGCTGCTCCCCCGGCCAGTTCTCCTAGAGCCGGTTGTACACCAGCAGGTCTACGCCGGGATAAAAGGCTGTCAGAAAAAGAAAGTCAGATCCGGCTACCGGATCCAGACAAAAAAGACTAGTCGGAAGAAAGAACTTACCCTTGGCGGCGCGGTCGATCTGCATCAACACTTCAAGGAGGGCCTTCTCCCAGTCCGCCAGTTGTTTGATCTCCTTCTCCTGATCTTTGCTCTGGGCATCGAGGAGATCAAAGGCCTGGGTCCGGCTGGTGAGGGCAGAGTCGCGCTCCTGAAGGTGGCCTCTAGCCGGTTTGTCTTGGAGTGCCACTCTTTGTTCTAGAGCCGGATGGAGGAGTTGGACTTTGATAGCCGGTCGTTCCCCTTCATCGGGCGATCGATCTCCCGCTGGGCACACACCATGCTGGCTGCGAGAAACCGGCTATCAGTCAAAAATGAGAAGAAGAGGAAGGCTAGCTATGAAAATAGAGTAAAAGGACTTACTCTGGGAGGTACCGTTGGCGGCAGCCAACTTCTTCTCCAACGTCCGGTTGCCCCCGGCTGCGGCTTCCAGCAGCCAGATCTCCTTCACCGCCAGCTCGAGGGTGGCGGCCAGGTCCGCTAGTGAGGCGGCAGGAGAGGCATCGTCGTCAATGGCATTGATAGTCAGTGACTCCTTCGCCTCCAGAACCGCCGTCCGCCACTCCTCTACAGGCTCGCCATCAGAGTTGGCATCCTGGACGACCACCAGCTCCTTGCCGGCTAAGGCCCTCCTCGCCCCCGCAAAGGAACCACCTCCACTTTGTGGGTTTGCCGCGGCCGTGTCCGGCTGCACCACCGTGGTCAGCGGGGCGTCCCAGCCCTAGCTCCCGCAGCAGGATCGATGCTAGGCGATGACGGTGGGGCCCTCGGCGTAGGAGTAGGGGCGATGTTGGCGGCAGGAGGCGGTGCGATAGGCGGCGCGTGGGGCAGCGAGCCAGTCGGCGCCCGCGCCTGGCTGGCGGCTCCAAAGGAGACCAGCAAGCTGAAGAGACAAGATAAAAGGAGCAAGTAAGAAAAGCAAAAGATAGAAAAAGTTGCGCAAGAGGAAAAAGAGGAAGAAACGCAAGGTGAGAGCTGAAGGTACTTACCCCTGCACCACCGGCGGCGCCGCCTTCTTGCGGCCAAGTCGGCTTAGGGGGAGGGTTCTAGTCCGGCTCCTCCACTACGGGCCGGCTAGACCCGCCCCTCTAGCGCTCGACTGGCTGGACCCGCTCCTTCCGGCGCCTGACCGGCTGGAGTTGTCATCCTTCGCATGGCGCCGAGTCTGCTCGGGGGCCGGGGCGGCCTCCTCCTCGTCGACTTGCACGTGGGGGTCATGCGTCGGCTCATCATTCTGACTAGGTAAGATGTGGGCGTCGCCGTCCGACTCCTCGCTGGACCGGGACGCACGCGGCTTGGGAAGGTTAGGCGTGAAGACCTAGAGGGGAGTCGCGCCCTCCTCCTAGATGATGTAGGCAAAGTTCTGTCAAAAGAAAAGAAGACAAGGAGTCAGCCGGATGACAAGGTGGACCAAAAAATAAAAAGAACTGGCTGACAAGGAAGCTTACCTGGGGCGCATGGTTGTCGCGACTGTAGGGGGCCTGCCCGAACCTCCAGTTCTCCGGCAACCACTCCTTGGTGATCGTCCACACCGACTCCTTAAGGTTGTGGTAGTGGGGATCACGTTGAGACAGCCGGGTGAGGTCCAGCCGGCCGGAGTAGTAGCACATCTTGTGTGCGCGCTGCTGCAGTGGCATCATCAGCCGGGACATCCAGCTAAGTGTGATGTCCAGGCCGGTCAAGCCGGCGATGACGAGGGAGCGCATCCGCTGCAGCATCACGTCCGACTCCACCTTATCGCCGTGGATCTTAAGATCCTAGTTCTGCCGGCTAGACTCCACGTCCTGGAAGGCTGGCAGGTTGATCCGGCCAACCTCGGTGACGTTGCTGACGTAAAAGTACGACTGCTACCATAGTCGGATTGTCCTGCAGCCAGAACTTTGGGTAGCCGGTCTGGGAGCGGGAATAGATGGAGGCGCCACCACACGCCACCAGCGACCCCAACGTGAACTAGACCTGTAGCCGGGCGCGGAAGAGCGGGAAGAAGATCCCGAGATCCGGATGGATCCCGAGGTAGCACTCGCAAAATGCCACGAAGTGCGCGAGCATGCCGATGGCGTTGGCGCCGAGGTGGTGGAGGCACAGATCGAAGCAGGCGAGGAAGATGAGAAAGAAGGGATGCACGGGCAGTGTGAAGCCGCGAGCGAGTTGGGAGACGAAGATGACCCGCTCCCCCTCCTCCGGGTGCGGCAACTCCCTCTCCGGCGGCACGAGTCGCACCTTCACCTCCGTCTCCGGCGGCAAGACGCGGGTGGTGCGGTACTTCTCGATGTGCTCTTCGGTGACAGAGGAACCGCACCACGTGCCTCACTCGGACGCCATCGCAACTTCATCCGCCGTGGTGCTAGGAGCCGAACGATGGTGGCCCGTGTCGCCGGCGACGCTAAGTGGGCGGCGCAGCTAACTCTGACGAAAAGCGCACAAGAGGCAGCAGCGAAGCAGCAAGGGTGCAAGGAGGAGAGTGGGGAAGCAGCGAGCGGAAGTGGGGAACGTCCTCCCTGGGCAACCTTTTAAAGACCGAGGAGGGCAACCGTCTACAACACCACGTGGCGTCCACCGAGTCACGCTCCACCCCCACCACCACTCCTGATCCTCTGTGTCAATGCCGAATGCGCAAAGGATCCTGGGACACAAACCGAAACGGTAGACAACGGTTCCCGAGGCGACGTGCGACGCGACATGCGAGGCGACGTTACGCTGCGCTCCGCAACGCAATGATGGCACGTGCACGTGTGGCCGGCGTCGGCACTAACGTCATGGTAACGCAACCGTCAGGTGTAGCCGGACACAGATTTCAAATTCAAGAGGGAGCACACACACATTTCACCTAAGGGAGAAACCTACACGTGCTCGGGGGCTAGTGTTGGGGGGATCACCCCTGAATAACACAACCAGACAAGAACTAAGATAGGCGGTTCGCATCCAGCTAGCAGATCGTAGCCAGACACGGGCACTTCGTACCGGCTAGCAGATCATAGCCGGAACAAGGAAGGGCGGCAGTATTCAAGGCCGGCTACACGAACGTAACCGGGTGCAATCAGGAGGACATGGCAACGTGCTAC
Source organism: Avena eriantha (assembly GCA_910589775.1). Taxonomy (NCBI): domain Eukaryota; kingdom Viridiplantae; phylum Streptophyta; class Magnoliopsida; order Poales; family Poaceae; genus Avena; species Avena eriantha. Next base: position 215,219,235 of record OU342744.1, on the reverse strand, counting down.
ACACTGCACGGTACGCCCTGGTACAGCGACAAGACCCGCAACTATGAAGCCATACCGAAGACTTTGCTGATGACGCGGGCATAGTGGCCGGATGCTGACGACAGGCTCGCACGACGTACACTATACCCACGACGGGACATGCCATACCGGATACTGTAGATGACTAGCCGGCTGGGGCCTTCCTGTGGGACCCGCCAACCGGACTGGCTAGTGAGATTGTTGCCCCTCTGCCTATATAAGGAGGGGCAAGGCTCTCGTAGCAAGGGTTGGATACTGGGCATTTAAGAAGGTAGCTAGAACATATAGCTCGAGGAGCGATTGTACTCCGTATTCTACCCTTAGTCAGATCGGCAGGAGTAGGAGTTTTACCTCACCACGAGGCCTCCGAACCTGGGTACTTCGTGTGTCTCGCTGCACTAGCTTGTACCCAAACCCGCCTGCGGACGCTGTCGAGAGCTTTCCTGCTAGTCCCCACACCTCTATCTAACCTTTTCAGGTACTACCGTTCCCAATACAACGACAAGAAATCTATAGCCGACGCTATTCTTAGCATATCCCAAATTAATGCAATCCACTGTCTTTGATCCAAGCTTACGCTTTTTGGAGATCGGCACATTTGACTTTCGTCAAGCAGCCCCATGTACGTAAGTATGAGAGTGTCGTTGTTCTCTTATCCATTGCTCATAGGGAGTGATCTCATTGTCTTTCATCGGAACTTTATTTAGTACATGACATGATGTCAATATAGCCTCCCCCACCATGCCTTGGATAAACCCGTTGTATCTAACATGGTATTAACCAAATCCGTTAGAGTACGGTTTTTCTGTTCGGCAACCGCATTTGACTAAGTTGAATAGGGAGGCGTCCTTTCATGAATAATACCATGTTCCACACAAAAAGAATAAAACTCATTAGAGAAATACTTTCCACCATGATCTGACTGGATTCATTTAATTTTATTTTAAAGTTTATTTTCAACTTCTGCTTTATAGATTTTAATGTAGTGCCGAGCCTCATCTTTAGTGTTTAACAGGTATACATAGCAGTATATAGTGGAATCATATATCAGAGTCATGAAGTATCTCTTTCCATATTTAGTCAACACACCATTCATGTCACAGAGATCAGAATGTATGAGTTCTAAAGGCACCAAATGTCTCTCCTCCGTAGCTTTATGGGGCCTGCAAGGTTTCTTTGCTTGCACACACGAATGACACTTAGAACCTTTGGCTAAAGTGAAACTCGGGATTAAATTCAATTTTGCTAGTTGCGCCATAGAACCGAAACCAATATGACAAAGACATGAATAATAAACTTATGTTTCATTAACAATCGAATGAATATTGTTCATGACTCTATTACAAAAATCTGCAAGGGAAAAACGGAACAGGCCTCCACATTCATAACCTTTTTCAACAAATAGTCCATATTTCATAACAACTACACATTATTAAACTCAAAGACCAACATAAATCCTTCTTTGCAGAGAAGGGAGCCACTAACAAGGTTCTTCTTGATCGCATGGACATGCTGCACATTCTTGAGCTGCACGTCCTTCCCGAAGTAAACTTCAGATCGACCGTAGCACACCATGATCAGAAGCACTCGTGTTGTTCCCCATCAGTACGGAGCCTTTCCCTATGATCTAATAGTAAGAAAACAATGAGATGTCAGCACACACGTGACTATTTGCACCTGTGTCAATCCATCCTTCGGTAGACTGACTAACTGAAAATACAGTAAATAAATTACCGTACCAAGATTCCCCACTTTCATTGTTGCTCACGGTCATGTTGGCAGTCTTAGTCCTGCCCTAGCTTATTAAACTTGTTTGGGAACTTGATAGCCCAATGTTCCTCTGAACCACAAGTGAAACAACCATTTTTCTTCTTATCTTTCTTGCAAGTATTATTACCCTTCTTCTTGAAGTTGGCATTTTGTTGGACACCCATCTTCCCTTTGGACTTGTAGGAGTTGAAGTTCTTTCGTACCACATTGGCAACTGAAGTCCCTTCACCTTTTCTGTGAGAGTCCTTTGCTCTAGTGTTCTACTTGACACTCAGATGGCCGATGACATCCTCTACTGAGAATTCACGTCTCTGATGTTTTAGAGTAGTAGCAAAGTTCCTCCAGGAATTTGGCAGCTTAGCGATTATGCATCCCACAACAATTTTTCCCGGTAATTCACACTTAAGAAGCTCAAGCAACTTAGCAATGCACTGTATTTCATGAGCATGTTCCAATATCGAACGGTTTTCAACCATTTTGTAATCGTGAAACTACTCAATAATATACATCTCGCTCGCTACATCGGTTGCTCCGAATTTAGATTCGAGCGCCTCCCACAAGTCCTTGGCAACCTACACATGTAAATATGCATCAACTAGCTTATCTCCGATCACACTCAAAATAGCTCCAACAAAGATGATGGTGGCCTCCATGAATGCCTTCTCCTGTTCAGGAGCATTCCAATGGGAGTGACACCAACGACCCAGAACACGTTCATTGCCGTGAGCCATAAGATGGTTTTGATTTGCCAATGCTTAAAGTACGTCCCCATAAATGGGGCAAGTTTCAGTACAACAGCAAAACTTTGGATCGAAAATTTCCTACAGTAATTAGGTTTTTGGGTTGTTAAGAATCTAGGCAATTTTTCGATTATATTAATCCAGGAATAAAACATGAGCATGAAATACACATACTGATATTTGATAATGCAATCAAGAAGTACTAGACAGATCATAGAAGCATCTACAGAAATCACTAGTACTATGCACATAGAAATAAGTAGGAGAGGGATAAACATATTATACCCTCCGGTAGGCCAATTGGCTATAGTAGTAGCAGAGGCAGCCTCGTCGGCCGCCTTCTTGTCAGCAGCGGCCTGTTCGGAAGCAGCCCTCTCGGTGTCGGTGGCCATGGTGATGACGAGGGCGTGGAAGTATTGGATGCAATCGATCGAGAGTGAGCAGTCACGTAGAAGACGCTCCACGAAGACCTAATCACCCCACTCCCATATAGGATCTGTAGGGGCGGGGTTTCGTAGGCCTGCCCTCCCATTAGCCGTGTATGTGGTGGACGAGATGGGATCACCCGTGTTGGGAATATGCCCTAGAGGCAATCATGGTTGATGATATTTCCCAAAGTATTCATAAAGTAAAGTTGTCCTTGTATGAACATCAGATATGTATCACTGAATACGTGATTCAGTTGTGGGACTATATATTCATGATTGTTCATACTAGATTGTCCTTGGTCGTTGAGGTTGTGTTGGACACACAACTTAGACCAATGTACAAGTCGACTGATGACACGGTTCCACTTGTCATGGGCATGGTGATACTATTCTGACTTACGCTGATCCGGCTAAAGATTTTAGCGAGTCGGACTGACCCACAGTTGAGATGCAACAAGCATGTTGTCATTTGCAGTCTCAAGCAATGGAATCCTTTGACCTGAGGTGATTGCATGATCTGAGTTGTGGGTCGCCAACTTAGGTTCTATCAAACGTGGTTCCGTAAATGGGCAGTTATAAAGGTAGAGTTCGGGTTGGTTGTGAAGCAAGCTGCGTGACGTGGATTACCAAGATGGGATTTGCCCCTCCATAATGGAGAGATATTCTCTGGGCCCTCTCGTGTGATATGATTCGGAAGCATGGCCATGCGCTACTTAGATAACTGTTAACTGAGGAGTCGGACTAAGAGTTAGTCCAGTGAATCACATATCATGGTACGAGAAGAGAGTTAAGCTATTAAAGGGATGACAACTACTCGCCTATAGCTTAACAGATATATCGTGTGGCAAAGGGACTTGGACGAAAGTCACATTGAAGGTTCGTCTTCTGACTTTACGACACTTGGGAGTTGGCACGTCTTGCTAGAGGTCGCTACCATCTATCGACTTGAGACCGAGTGTTCATGGGAGTGAGTTGGACTCAAAGCCATGACGGGATACTTGGAGGAGTAGCTCATGTCGTGTCCAGGTGTACGTGAACCTACAGGGTCACACACTTAAGGGTAAGGAGCCCATGTGGATTAGATCCATATGGAGATTGGAGTATAGCCTAGATGGGCCTCAAGCGTTGAGCCTAACTAGGAGTGTATATAAGTGGAGTGACAAGGGATAGTCCCTGACCTAGCCGTCACTTTCTCCACTTCCATTTCGGGCTAGACATGATCTAGCAATCCTCTGTCCGAAGCCCCTTCCTGTATGTATGGATACCGGTAGAGGCGTTGCACGTGCGGCGCTGGAGACAGGGAAGCTCGTGGGGATCAGGCAAAGGTGTTCGTGGGATCCGGTGTAGCTGTCCGTGGGATTCGGAGGGCTGTCCGTGGGATCATTCGGCACTGCTTCGACGCACTACATCAACTTCTGCATCTGCGCGTCTAGCGGTAATCTCGTGGCCTATAACCTGAGCTGGATCTTGGGAGTACCGTGTTAGGGAAAAAGTTTTGTTTATCTCTTCGTGGCCCACCAACCCGCGGCAGCAGCAGTGGAAGGAACAACAGGGGCGCGTGGAGCTAGTGTTTTTGTTTCATATCTCAGAGGTCTCTTCAATATATAGGCACATGGAGCTGGGTCCGGGACACTAACAATTGGTATTAGAGCCAACATTGCCATGCCTTTTTGGCGGCTTCCTAGGGGGATGGGGTGTTAGGTACCAAGCCTTGCCGGTGACTTTAGTCCCACCTTACTAGCGGGAGGAGGCCATGACCAACTTATAAGGGAGCATTTCCATCCTCCCTTCAGTCCAGACTTTTGGGATAGAGTGGGCTCTCCGCTTAATTTTGGGCCGTGTGTGTAGCGGTGGGCTAGGAAACGTCCAAACGCAATGTGAGTGTGTGGAGGTAGGCCTGGAACACTGACAATACATCGGCTCGACGAGATTCCTACAACCCACAGCGTGCGCGCGCCCGTCGTGAAGAGGCGTGGCATGGTGTGGTGAGGCGGGCAGCAGAGGAGGAGGAGCGCGCATGTTGAACACCTCCTCTTCCTTCACACCACCACATGCTTGTGGGATAAGAGCTCAACGTATAAGGTGGTGTAAATCTCTCTCAACTAGCCATGTGGGATTAAACTCCCCCATCTCCCTAGCCATGAATGGGCCCATAGCTATTTTCCTAAAATTGTTAGATGGCACTAAAGCCCACCATATATTCAACAACATCCGCATACCACATTGAACCTTTTTTATGTCAAATTGTGCATTATTGCGACAAAACCAAATATACCATCAAAGATCACGGATGTCGCCTATAGGGGAGGTGAATAGGTGGTTTAAAACTTTTACGAGAGGGGCTGAACAAAGGCGGAATTAAACTAGCGTTTACTTTGTCAAGCACAAAACCTAAAACAATTAGGGTTCACCTATGTGCACCAACAACTTATGCTAAGCAAGACAAGCAACTAAGTGATAGCAAGATATAGACTTCAAGCATGAAGGCTATCACAAAGTAAGATGCATAAGTAAGATCTCGGGTATAGAGATAACCGAGGCAGGCAGAGACGATGATATTTTACCAAGTTCCTCCCAACAATGGAGTATGTCTCGTTTGGAGAGGGGGTGGTTTCAAACCACCAACGCCACAAAAGGCCTCCCTTGTTCTCCTGTGAATTTCACCCCAATGGGATCGATCCACACTTCAACTATCGGTGCACTTGTCGGTGGCAATCTGGAACCTCTCACAAGGTTGGGGCACTTCTCCACAACTCAATTGGAGGATCCCAACAAACAAGCTTGGGGAAAGCTCCACAACTTAATTGGAGGCCCCAAGTAATCCACAAACCTGCAAAACAACTAAACTTTCTAGGGTTCCAAGAACCCAAGAGATAAAAGCTTCTCACTTTCACCAACCAAATCCTCCATAGAGCAGTCAGACTGATGCACGTAATGAAATGGCAAGAACACAAGAAGTGCTCAAGTCTTTCTCTCCCAAATTCCCGCAAAGCTACAAAAGCTTATGGGGGAATAAGAGAGGAAGAACAATGGAGGAAATCCACACAAGACACCAAGATCTAGATCCCAAGATGTTCCCCTCACTTAGAGGAGAGATTGATTGGTGGAGTTGTAGATCTAGATCCCCTCTCTCTTTTCCCTCAAGAAGATGCAAGAATCATTGGAGGTATTGAGAGATAGCAATCTTCAAGAGGTTAAGAATGGTGGAGGAAGACTTGAAAAGAGACTTGGAACCATTGGAGAAGAAGGGCCCCTTAAATAGGTCCCTAGAAATCATACCATTAGGTCCAGGAATCGTTCGGTCCGGAGTCTCCAGACTAGAGCCGGAGACTCCGGTATACCCAGGACAAACTAGGACAAACTGGAGGACAGTCTGTACGTGGTCCGGAGATAGACCAGAGATTTAGTCAGGAGTCTCCGATCTTACAAAAACTGACAGAAAGACCAATACGAAAACAACCATAACTTTTGCATCCGGACTCCGATTTTGATGATCTTGAGCTTGTTTTAAAGAGGAAAATAATATCTACAAGATCATACAAAAAACATCATAGTACAGCAAGGGAGGATAGAACCAAATGATGAAAGGTTTGACCTCTCTCAAAAAGACAAACCGGTAAAACCTCCAACATCGGAAACGCAATAAAGAATGCATATGAAATTCGTTTTCGATGAACTAGAGATTGTCATGGAGATCAACACAAGCTATAAATCCTCGCATAATTAAGAAACAAGTAAGAATCAAGAAATATGATGCCAATGATGCAAAGGTTTGATCTCTCTTCGAACGATGGGGTCAGGTTACTCACTCGAGAGCCCCTCTTGATAGTACGGTTACCTATCCTATTAACCAATCTCCCCAACTAACACCATGAGACCAGTAAGAAAGAAACCCTATCAAGAACATACCTTTGCCTTGAGCATATTCCACTTGAACTTAACGATAACGATCTTGTCCACCTCAAGATGGAACATCTTTCTTGATTGCGATATCCTGGCGAAGTCTTGCAAATTGCTCCCCCATACTCACTATGGGAGAGCCTATATTTTAGGCATATCTTCACCAAGCCATGATCACCATAATGATGGCAAGCCCAAAGCATATGATCTCTTCGAGATGGCGCATCTTGAACTTGCACTTCATTTATTCTTTTCTTCATTATGTTGGTGCCTTGAAGGTACACCAGTGATATCACTCCATCTTATTATTCAAGACACACTTGCCATACGCACAACTCTCACATGACCAATCTTTGGATCATCCTTGAACATCTTGGTCATCACTTGGTCTTCTTCATTTTATTCTTATTTCAGCCTTGACACCACCACATGGTTCAAGCATTGTCTATGGACATATCCGTAAGTATAAATCAATGCAAACATTAGTCCATAGGAATTGTAATTAATTACCAAAACCACACATGGGGCTACATGCACTTTCAATCTCCCCCATTCTGGTAATTCATGACAATCACTATGTGCACAAATTAGATTTTTTATTTGAATACACTATGCACAACATGGAATCCTCACTCCCTATACTTTATTTAAAACACAACCAAGTACAAAAGAGTATTTTTATCACAAGAGGCATAAACTTGAAGCAAACAAATGGTTGAGCACAAAGTAAGAGACCATAATAAAAGGCTCAACCAAAAGGATGTGTGACAGGCATGACAAATCATATTATAAGACTAATACAAGGATGATCATTGAGCATCACCATAGTATTCAATGAATGATATTGTTTAGTATGACCATACAACACACACAAAACAAAGAAGATATCAAAAATAGAGAAGTAAAAACTCTCATGTGTATAAGTTTCTAAGTAGACAATCTCACAAAGATATTGATACACAAAGAAGCATGTACACACAAAATAGATACTAAAATAAATAGAGCAAGATATCCAAAATGAAGCCATACAATACATCAATAAGATATTCACTTGATAGCATGGCCAATAGGCTCAGTTGTATCTTATTGCATATTGACAAACTTCAACCACAAACACAACAAAGACATCACAAATATCACTAAGGTAAAAGAGATAGTTGGGATGATTTGAGAAAGGCAACAAGTATCATAAACAAAGGACACCAAAAGAAAGCACTAAAATTGCAAGATCATCAATATTGCACATGTGAGTTCATTGAGGAAAAGATATGCAATATTATTTTTAGATTGACATATTTGGGATTCATGAATCCTTAATATGATTTTATATACTCCCCAAAATACACACTCATATCAACTTACTCACATTTACAGTAAAGAGATTTCTTTTAAGACCAAAGCAAGAACCACAACAATTGCAAATACAAAAATTCATGCCAAGATGCAACCTACAAGAGGTTGGAAGACGATATGTATGCATGAGTAGGATATCCTTGTTACCGAGATATCATTGGTGTGATGAAGTAGATAGGAATTCGTTGACTATCCTAGCTTGTCTCTAATTTTCGTTGATTTGTCGCTTCTTCCTTATGAAAGCATCCAATGCGTCTCCAACGTACCTAAAACAAAGCTCAAGTACAATATGTCCCCAAACTTATTGGGTCCAAAGTAGTTAGACAACTACACTATATAGGACTCCACATAAATATGTGCATATTGATATGAAATTGAATTTCATGCACAACACAGCCGATGGGATTTGGTGGAGCTTCCCCTATATATTGGATCAAAGAAAGCACACATGTCATAATATAAACATGTAGTAAATATGCATCCACATGGCTTTGAAGAACCAAAATGAGAAACAATTTGAAAAAACCACCAAGTAGACCAAAATGTCACACACAAGAGTGTGACACGACAAAAGGTGTCCAAATTGTATCAAAGACCCAATTCAACACATGAAAGATCACAAGTTCAAAAAATGAACTAGACAAAGTCCAAAGAGCAAAAGATAGACACGAATGCTCAAGGGTTTATCTCATTCTAAAAGGTCAAGTCACGAAACAAGGAATGAGACAAAACCAGCTCCCAAAAAACAAAGTTCCATCAAATAAACCAAGCTCTCCACACTTTTCATGATGGCACAAAATACCAAAATGAAATGATCAAACTTCCAAGAACATAAACATGATATGGAACAAAACAAGAAGAATAAATATGAGTGTTCTAAATAATATAGGAGAGCTCTCCCAAGGATAGTGCATCATGTAGGATTTTCCTTTTGAATGCAAAATGCACACAAATTTGATAATCACTAGTACCTACATTAAATAAAACACAAGAGGATACCACTAAAATAAGAAGATCCACAAGAGGTAAGTAAAGCTTGGGAGACAACACAAAACATTTCCTTAGCAAGAGATAGTACAAGATTAAGCAAAGGCCAAAGTGAATATGATCAATAAATTCTACCATAAATCTAGTACTAGTTGTCCAAGGACAAGTATTGGGAATAATATTCCCGAGATAGTTCACATGGATATCCAAGATCATAGTCACACAAAGAAGGATATAACAAAGCATAAGAATTAAGCTTGATGCTTCGAAAGAGATTCTTGGTAGCTTCCAATAGTCACACAATCACTAGTGATTAGAGTAACTTGAAGCTAATGGTTTCCATGAGGATATATAGATCCAAATATGAGGAAACACATACCAATAAGCAATATCACAGACAAGATCCAAAACATGAGCAATAAAGGCATTCAAGAAAATTTGAACTTGTTTGAGCAAATGTGTCACATAGGAGCTATGTAATTATCAATATCGATTCTAAGTGTCATAACCTCGAATTTTCACATTTTCTAAGCTTGTAATATGCACTAAACATATGACTCCCCCATAATGTGATAAACCATAAATCTCAACACGAGGAAAAAATAATCCAACTAGAGATAATTAATGGACATTATAGAAATTGAATTTCTCATGAGAAACATACCCCATAGAGACTAGATAATATTGCAATATCAATAATAGTTGGTATTCCTCATGTACACACATTTTTAGGATTGTGGAATGCCTAAGCATAACACTCCCCCAAAATGGGATAGTCCATTAATATCTCACAAGAGCCAAATAAGATACCAAATATAATAAAGAAAGGCTCCAACATAGGAAACACAGATACATGGTGTGCCACCCAACATACACAAATATACTTGATAACTCAAGATAATTACATGGAAGGCACAACATGTACAAAAGCATGAAAGGAATAAAACAAACACATGCACAAGGGGGAGAGTAACTTTTAATGTAATGAGTTAAGCACATGTTACCGCAAGGAGGAACATTGGAAAAATGATAGAGGCAATATAATCCACATGGCTTGGCTTTGGCGAATATAATAGATGAAGATCCCTCAATTCTTCATGATGTAGACAAGACTCCAATGCTCCCCAAAGACACCTAATGGTCAAGTTTTTGCCTTGTTGGTCCCAACCAAGTTGGGTCCTAAGAAGTTAGTCACAATACGCTTGGCAACCCAAATGGTTCTTTTCTTAACACCACATTGGGCACCAACTAATTTGGAAAACACATTTCCAACCACATCCGTATAAAGAGAATAAGCATCATCAATCATGATAGGGTTGGATGAGGAGTTACCAATGGTGCATGAGGAAGAAAGCCCTTTCTCACGACAAGTGTAGCAAGTTCTTCTCTTGCCATCTTTCTTGTTGGGTGAAGAAACAGCTTGAGGAAGACCTTGAGTCTTCTTGGGAGGAGCCCCATCTCTAAAAAGTTGTAGAGCTTGAGGTCGCTTCCCTTGTTGCTTCTTGCCAAGTGGCTTCTTTTTCAATGGTCAATACTTGACATGATGCCCTTCTTCCTTGCACTTGAAGCAAACAATGTTGGCTGGATTCTTAACTTGATCTTGGCCATTTTTCTTGTTTCCCTTGTGCTTTAACTTGATAGTGGACTTGTTCTTGATATTAGAGTTGAATCCAAGTCCACTCTTATCATTGAGGGATTTTTGCACACTCAAGATGCTGCTGAGTGTGGCCTTCCCTTTATGGCCCATTTTCAAGTCATTCTTCAAAGACGTGACTTGAGCCTTGAACTCTTTAATTTCCTCTACATGGTTAGTGTGGACAACAATACTAGAGGAAGTGGATGCTATATTGTTAGAGCAACAAGGCAAGGAATGTAATTCATTACAAGATATATCAATGGCATGAGTGGATGAATTACAAGGACTAGCACATGGCAGTATGCCATTTGGAGTAGAAGTAGTTCTAGTGTCCACATGAGGCTCATTAGATGTTACCTTTGAGATAATAGCCTCATGAGCTAATTTTATCCTATCATGGGAGCCTAGAAGATCCTCATGTGAGCTTGATAGCTTATCATGACTTTGTTCCAAGATCCATACTTGCTAGTAAGCAAAGCAAGTTGAGTCTTTAGCTCAACATTCTCCTTCAATATAGATGCTTCACAAGAAAAAGAGTTAGCAGTACAAGCATCAACATTTAAACCAAGAATTGAGGGTAACTTGGAAATCTCTTTAGAGTATGAAGCTTTAAGTTACTCATGTGACTCGGTGAGTTTAATGAGCTCACCCTTGATGACCCTAGAGCAATTGTTGAGGTGCTCAAAATCTTCAAGGAGTTTAGCATAAGCAACTTCAAGTTCATCATTTTTAATTTGAAGGACACTTGCCACCTCAAGATCCCTATCATGATATTTCTTCGCTCTAGATAGCTCTAGTGCAAAGGTCTCCTGAAGAGATTCCTTAGTGGTTTGTTCCTCTTCAAGAGCTTCATTTATTATTAGCATAGTTATGCTCAAGGCTACTCATTTTGTCGATGGTTTTCTCATGCTCCTCAACTTGAGCTTCTAACTTATCAATATGTTCTTTGCTCTCAATAGCAAAGCCCAAGATTTCGACGAAGTTAGACCAAGTAATATTATTCTTAACAAGAGCATGATAAATAATCACACCCTTATCATGTAACTCATCACCATGAATCTCATCTTCCTCATTATACTCATCCTCATCATCTCAAGAGTATTGGGTTCCAAAGTAGGAATTACCTTTGAATCCCTAGCCATAAGGCATAGTGGGAACCGTGAGATGATGATGAAGAATACTTGAAGCTCCATTCAAGATCGTGTCTTGACCAATAGAATCTTTGGTTTCCTCAACATTTTTAGACACACAACAAATAGAGGAAATAAAAGCATTTATATCATGGCAACAAGGCAAAGGAAGCATGTCATCATGAGATCTATTGAGGCAATTTATACATGATATGCAAGGACTGTCAACACTAGCATCTAAATCGTATATAGTGCTAGAAGTGTCTAAGTCCAAAGACGAAGCATTGCAATGAGATAGAGAAAAATGATTAATAAGAGTAAGCTCACTATCAACATTTCAAAGTTCATCCCTACTCACAATTTCATTACTTTGAGTCTTACCACACTTTGGTGAAGTGAAAGACAATGAGAACTTATCTCGACCGGAAGTGGAAGCAACACAATCATCCTCAAGAATATTGGACACAACATATTTATCTTGAAGTTTTGTCCATAACTCACGAGGGCTCCAAAAAGGTATGATTGAAGAAGTAACTACATAGCTCAAAGCATTAACAAGCACATTAGAAGCTTGAGCATCGAGATAAGTTTTTCTCATCCTCACAAGATAGATTCCAGAAATCAATTGGAGGAGAAAAACATATATCTACAATCCTCTCCAAATTTGAGTCCATGGCTCGAAAACGAATAAGCATACGAGACTTCCAAACATCATAATTTGTGCCATTGAATATGAAAATGTCATCGTGCACTAATCCCCTATCCGATATCTTTTCTCTCAAGGCGGTGAAGCCTAAAATGAGAGACCGGGCTCTGATACCAATTGAAAGATCACGGATGTCACCTAGAGGGGAGGTGAATAGGCGGTTTAAAACTTTTACGAGAGGGGCTCAACAAAGGCGGAATTAAACTAGCGTTTACTTTGTCAAGCACAAAACCTAAAACAACTAGGGTTCAACTATGTGCACCAGCAACTCATGCTAAGCAATACAAGCAACTAAGTGATAGCAAGATATAGACTTCAAGCACAAAGGCTATCACAAAATAAGATGCATAAGTAAGAGCTTGGGTATAGAGATAACCGAGGCACGTGGAGACGATGATGTTTTATTGAGTTCCTCCTGACAATGGAGTACGTCTCGTTTGGAGAGGGGGTGGTTTCAAACCACCAACGCCACAAAATACCTCCCTCGTTCTCCTGTGAATCTCACCCCAATGGGATCGATCCACACTTCCACTATCGGTGCACTTGTCGGTGGCAATCCGGAACCTCTCACAAGGTTGGGGCACTTCTCCACAACTTAATTGGAGTCTCCCAACAAAAAATCTTGGGGAAAGCTCCACAACTTAATTGGAGGCCCCAAGTAATCCACAAACCTGCAAAACAACTAAACCATCTAGGGTTCCAAGAACCCAAGAGATAAAAGCTTCTCACTTTCACCAACCAAATCCTCCGTAGAGAACTCAAACCTATACACCTAATGCAATAGCAAGAACACAAGAAGTGCTCAAGTCCTTATCTCCCAAATTCCACCAAAGCCACAAGGGCTTATGGGGGAATAAGAGAGGAAGAACAATGGAGGAAATCCACACAAGACTCCAAGATCTAGATCCCAAGATGTTCCCCTCACTTAGAGGAGAGATTGATTGGTGGAGTTATAGATCTAGATCCCCTCTCTATTTTCCCTCAAGAAGATGCAAGAATCATTGGAGGGACTGAGAGATAGCAAGCTTCAAGAGGTCAACAATGGTGGGGAAAAACTTGCAAGAGAGCCTTGGAACCATTGGGGAAGAAGGACCCCTTAAATAGGTCCCTGGAAATCCTACCGTTAGGCCCAGGAATCGCCCGGTACGGAGTCTCTAGACTGGGGCCGGAGTCTCTGTTGTACCCAGGCCAAACATGGAGAAACTAGAGGACAGTTTGTACATAGTTCGGAGATAGACCAGAGATTTAGTCTGGAGTCTCTGATCTTACAAAAACTGGCAGAAAGACCAATATGAGAATAACCATAACTTTTGCATCCGGACTCCGATTTTGATGATCTTGGGCTCGTTTTAAAGAAGACAATAAGCTATAAAAGATCATACAGAAAAACATCATATTCAAGGAAGGGAGGATAGAACCAAATGATGAAAGCTTTGACCTCTCTCAACAAGACGAACCGATAAAACCTCCAACATCGAAAACGCAATAGAGAATGAATATGAAATTCGTTTTTGATGAACTAGAGCTTGTAATGGAGATTAACACAAGCTATAAATCCTCATATGAGTAAGACACAAATAAGAACCAAGAAAGATGATGCCAATGATGCAAAGGTTTGATCTCAGTTCGAACAATGGGATCAAGTTACTCACTCGAGAGCCCCTCTTGATAGTACGGTTACCTATCCTATAAACCGGTCTTCCCAAATAACACCATGAGACCGGTAAGAAAGAAACCCTATCAATAACATACATTTTCCTTGAGCATATTCCACTTGAGCTTGACGATAACGATCTTGTCCACCTCAAGATGGAACACCTTTCTTGATTGCGCTAGCTTGGTGAAGTCCTGCAAATTGCTCCCACATACTCACTATGGGAGAGACTCAATTTTAGGCATATGTTCACAAAGCCATGATCACCATAATGATGGCAAGCCCCAAGAATATGATCTCTTCGAGATGTCTTATCTTGAACTTGCATTTCATTTCTTCTTTTCTTCATTATATTGGTGCCTTGAAGGTACACTAAAGATATCACTCCATCTGATTCTTCAAGACACACTTGCCATAGGCTCAACTCTCCCATGACCAATATTTGGATCACTCCTTGAACATCTTGGTCATCACTTCATCTTCTTCATTTTCTTCTTCTTTCAACCTTGACACCACCACCTGGTTCAAGCATTGTCAACACCCGGATTTTTAATCCCAGATGCCTGTTATGTCATACATCGCAATCCTAGGATTACCATTTTTTTGAGATAAAACAGATTGGATATCACAGTACATCATCCATTACAAACCATAATAAGGTCTTACACGAATAAAGGATCTCATGATCTAGTCTTAATACAACAAGCAGCAGAATAAATAATAAGCATAGCGGTGGGGTCCACCTTTAGTGGCACAGGCAATGCTGACGATGGAAGATAGTCCTAGTTATCATAGATTTCCTGCTATCCTTCATCTTGGTAGTCTCCTTCATAGTCTGGCCATAGGAATAGCCAGGCACAAAAGCCACGAGTACTCCTTAAGTACTCGCAAACTATCACTAACAAGTAAGGTAGTTCTAGTAGGATTGATAACTCTAAGTTTATTTGTAAAGTTAAGTTTGAAACCTAAGCTGAGTTCAGAAACAAAGAAAGATAAAATAAAGTTCTAGAATCACTTAAGTTGGGAAGCTAGTGTCATAATCACAACTCTGTTGTGGTCAAGTCAAAATTCATCATTTATATCATAAGTCATTTTGAAAACATCTAACAACGGAACCGTATGGCCACTCCAACTGTCCACAACCGTGGACGCGGCTTTTCGAATAGTTTGACACTCTGCAGAGGTGGTACACTTTCACTACAAGATTCAATAATCTGTCAGGCATAACCCTGTGTCAACACCCAGTTTTTTAATCCCAGATGCCCGTTATGCCATACCTCGCAATCCCAAGATTATCATTTTTGCGAGACATAACGGATTGGATATCACAGTACATCATCCATTACAAACCATACATAAGGTTCTTACACAAATAAGGATCTCATGATCTAGTCTTAATACAACAAGCAGTGGAAATAAAAGATAGCGTAGCGGTGGGGTCCATCTTCAGGGGCACAGGCAATGCTGACGAAGGCAGATAGTCCTAGTTATCATAGCCGTCCTGCTGACCATCATCTTGATAATCTCCTTTATAGTCTGGCCATGATAATAGCCAGGGACAAAAGCCATGAGTACTCTTTAAGTACTCGCAAACTACCACTAACAAGTATTATAAATCTAAGTTAAAATGCTAACTCTATGCTTAACTATCAAGTTAAGTTTGAAACCTAAGCTGAGTTCTGAAGCAAAGAAAGATAAGATAAAACTCTAAAATCACTTAAGTTGGGGAAACTATTGTCATAAACACAACCCTATTGTGGTCAAGTCGAGATTCATCATTCTTTTCAAAGTCTTTAGAAAATATCTGACAACGAAACAGTATGGCCATTCCAACTGTCCATAACCGCGGACGCGGCTATTCAAATAGTTTGACACTCTGCAGAGGTGGTACACTTTCACCACAAGATTCGGTACATCTGTCAGGGATAACCCTGAATCATCATACTTAGTATGCAGATAATCAAACATAACCTTCCCTTTACACACCCTAGTATAAGCACCTCTCCTATGAGCATGGCCTCCCAACCATGACCATCAGTCATCTTGGGCACTGCATAGGTAGACAACATTGAGAGGTAGCCTCAGCTCAAACCTCTCCCGTGAGTGAACTAATACTAATGCATATAAATTTCCAGCTAAGCCTTACCCAATTCAGGTAATGTGGTTGTACGGTAAATTTGGAATGGTATCGCATCCGAATCCAACCATCAGTTTTATAAAATGGTTAAGGCTCATGCCTCAACATTTTCATCAACATCAATCCTTTGTGTTTCTCAACACATGTCAAAACATCTCAATAGAATGACTCATCATTCCAAGGTTTTCATAATTCATTTTCACCAAGTGTTCCCATCTAAAGTGACTCAAGTTTTTGATCTACTCTAACTACTAGGTTAAGAGTGTTCACTAAGGTGAAAAAGATGGGTTCAATCTCATGCCATAGAATGAAATCTAAAGGGTTCTAAATAGGTCAAGTTTTATACTTTTTATGCTACCTTCAAAACATGTAAAGAACTTTGTATAACCTAAGAAGGGTAAAACTTGTAACTAGGACTTGGGGTACTATTAGTTAAATAAGGGGGGGGGGTGTGATCCAAGCATGCTTAAGGCATCTTTGCTAAACCATCTAGTTTGATTCTAGTTTGCTAAGTACTACACTTGCAAGTGCTAACTTGCAAGGGTTAATCTTGGATAGTGCTAGCTTGCTAATAGTAGCTGGCATTGTTAATGGTGGCTTGCCTTGGTTGGTGCAGTGGTTGAAGTTTTCTTCTTCTTCTTCTTGGTAGAACTCTTCCTCCTCGAGAGCTTGGTCGGTACTATCGTCTATAAATACATAGGGAGTGCACAATCACCAAACAATACTTAACTAGGCTAGATAGCATTCTAAGACACACAATTGATGATCTATTATCATCACAAGTTTAAATCAAAAGTTTCCTTCTTTTTATTTTAGAAAAGTAATTTCTACTCATTGAAAAATTAACTAAAATTTAATATTCACCACCAAAATATGGGATATGTGGACACATGTCCTCACCACATATCCTTACATGTGGGAATGGGATTTAAGGGTTGGATCAATATTACTTTGGTTTAAGTTCCTTATTTAATGATTTAAAGTGACTAGAAATGCCTATGTAGCATTATTTTGGTACTAGTCCAAAGTCACTGCATGTAAACCTTAATATTATTACATATTTGGATAGATATGGTAAAATGTGATTTTTGAGAGTTGGAATCAACTCAAAAGCTAACTTGGTTGATTTTATAAAAATGTTGCAAGTTCCAAATGCTTCTGTCTTCTTATTTTTATTAGGAGAGATCTATAACTCTAATTGAATTAAATCCAATGTGATTTGGTAGACTACTTCCATACCTTTCAGGAAAAATTAGTTTCATGCAATTTGGATTTCTAAAACTCACAGAATTGATTTTGGAAATACTGGATAGAAACTAGATTTAACTAAAAAAGAAAAATCCACATTTGAATAAGTGGGCTAGCACGGGAAAAGGAATGGGCCGGCCCAGTGGCGCTTCGCGGCGCGGGGCTCAGCTGGCAGGGGGGTCCCGCGTGTCAGCGGCACTTAAAACGTGAAACGGTACGCGCGCTGTGGGCCGTGCGATTAGAAGCAAGATCTACGGCTGAGGGTCGTCGTCAACGACGAACAGGTCGCCGACGAGCTCGAACCCTAGCGGCTCGGTGGGGGTCGGCTGGGGGCATACCAGGGCTCCAGCAGTGTCGGCGAGGCGGGCAAACAATGTGGAAGACGACGGCGAGGCGAGGCGTGGTCGCGGTGGAGCTTGGGGCCGTCGAAATCAACGGCGCCCTTCTCCTCCTACCGCGGCTGCTCCGGCTCCAATTCCGGCGAGGCAGAGCTCGCCTTGCTCCGGCTAGAGGTGGGTGAGGTTCAGAGAGGTGAGGGGAGTGGAATGGTGTGGAGAAGAGAGGCTAGGGAGGGCTCCTTTTATAGGCTCGATGGTGAGACCGAGCGGGATGGGCAGGCGACGGTGGCGGCATGGCTACGGCGGGGTAGAGGCATGGCTGTGGGTGGCGATCGACGTGCGGTTCCCTGGCGGTACTCTAGGCATTGAATGCGGCCGTAGGGGCGGTGGCACGCGGTTGGGGCGAGGTGGCGCTCTGCGCGGCAAAAGCGGCGGTGTCCACGGCGAGCGGTGGCTGTGGTGCTTTGGGCGGCGAACGGGCATGTCCATCGTGTTCCCTGTGTCATGGCGGAGCGGTAGGCGCGGGCTGCAGTTGAGCGGCGGCTTGTGCACGCGTGCCAGGTGCGGCGCTCTAGCGTGCGCTTGGCATGGTGCGGTGGCACTGGGCGCGGGCTCTCCTTGGTGGGCCACTACGGGGCTTGGCTCGGGCAGGGGGACAGTGGGTGGCGGTGAGGTGCTGGCTACCTCCTAGACATGGAGAGAGAGGGGGAGGTGGTCTGCTGGGGTGAGGGCAAGGTTGGCCGGCGAGTTGGTGCTCGGCATGCCTTGGCCTTGCCACTAGGGTGTAGGGGATGGGGTGGTAATGGCATGGTTTGATCAAGTAGAGACATAGGGAGTGTTTTGTGGTCAATTGGGTGGCAAAACCCTGTAGAAATAGTGAGCTAGCTAGTTGTGTTTGATTCTGCCTGCTATGTGTTTGATGAAATGGCCGCATGAAAATTCTTTTTGAATTTTGAGTTCAAATTTTTTGAGTGATCTCCCTTAGTGCTAGGCAGTCTCTGGTTACAAGGGTTTTGAAAGTGGAGCTCACATAGATGGGTCTTGAAATAGGGGTGATCTATGCATATGCATTAGATTCAATTTTCCAATGCAATTTAAAATAAGTAACATAATGTTTTTAGCAGATCCAAAGGTGGGCCTTGGTACCTCATTATGTGTACTAGCAGGTGAAAAGATGAAGAATTGTTTTTGTTAAAATTTGAGTACTAGGAATAGCCAAAGTAGGCATGAGAGTTAAATTTGCCAAAATGACCATTCCTCCTCTTTAATTCTTTTTGATTTGATTTTCTTTAGGAAAAGTTTGGGAATGATGTAGATGATTTTTGAATCACCTAAGAAACATTTTACAAGCATTGGATCACTCAATCATGGCAATTCAAACAACTCCTAAATTAAATGCACACATATATGAATGCTTTCATATTAACTTTGGAAAAGTTTTTGTTAACCTCAAATTTGATTGATTTGATCTTGATAAGCTTGGATTGAAGTTTTGGGATGTTACGACCCTTCCCCCCTTAAACAAAATCTCGTCCCGAGATTTACAAAGAAAACTAGGAACTAAAGAGATCTGGGAACTCCGTCCTAATGTAATCTTCTTGCTCCCAAGTAACTTCCTCCTCGGTATGGTTGCTCCACTGAATCTTGAGAAACTTGATACTCCTGGTCCTGGTGGTTCTGTAGGCTTCTTCTAAGATACGGATGGGTACTTCCCGATAGGTCAGGTCCTTGTTGATTTCCACAGCTCTGTGATCGATGTTCTTGAAAACTTCAGTCTTCTCAGGCACTTCCAAGCATTTGCGAAGTAACGAGATATGGAACACATTGTGGATGGCTGACATCTCTTCAGGCAGTTCCAACTGATACGATACTTCTCCTCGGCGGTTCAAAATCTTGAAAGGTCCGATATATCTGGGGGCTAACTTTCCTTTTAGACTAAAGCATTGAGTTCCTTTCAAGGGTGAAACCTTGGATATACAAAATCTCCGACATTGAAAGTCAGGTCTCTTCTTCTTTTTCGGCATAGCTCTTTTGTCTGGATTGGGCGGTCTTGAGATACTCACGGACTTTGTGAACTTTCTCTTGTGCTTCTCGGAGAATGTCGGGTCCGAAGATCTGACTCTCTCGCACTTGCGACCAATTCAAAGGGGTACGACACTTTCTTCCATAAAGGAATTCAAATGGTGCCATTTGCAAACTAGCTTGATAACTGTTGTTATATGAGAATTCTGCGAAAGGCAGGCAGTCTTCCCATTTTGATCCATATTCCAATACACAAGCTCTAAGCATATCCTCTAGGATTTGGTTGACTCTCTCAGTCTGTCCATCTGTTTGTGGGTGATATGCGGTACTGAAATTCAACTTGGTTCCTAAACCTTCCTGTACTTTCTGCCAAAATCTTGAGGTAAACTGGGTTCCTCGATCTGATACGATGGTCTTGGGGGTTCCATGCAGACTAACAATCCTAGCAATGTACAACACTGCTAACTTTGCACTCTGGTATGTTGTCTTGACAGGTATAAAGTGGGCGACCTTGGACAGTCTATCAACTATGACCCAGATTGAGTCGTTTCCCCTACTATAAGTAGGTAGGCCGGTGATAAAGTCCATTCCAACGGAATCCCATTTCCATTCCAGAATCTGCAATGGCTACAACAGTCCTGCAGGTCTCTGATGCTCTGCTTTGACTCTTTGAACGATGTCGCACTTGGCGATGTAGCTTCCGATCTCTCTCTTCATCTTGTGCCACCAAAATTGCTCCTTCAAATCCTAATACATCTTTGTTCCTCCGGGGTGGATATAATAAAGAGTATCATGAGCCTCCTTCATGATAACTTCCTTCAGCTCCGAATCTGCTGGAACACAGATACGTCCTTTGTACCATAGTACTCCTTCTTCGTCTTCGGTGAATCCAGGTACCTTTCATGTACCAATACGACGTTTCATTCCGTCGATACTTTCATTCCCTTTCTGGGCTTCCTTGATTTGGCTAATCAAAGTGGGTTGAAGTTCAATGCTAGCTAGGAATCCTTTGCTAACTAATTCAGTCCTGAATTGCCCCAACTCTTCATACAAACTTGGTTGCTTCTCCTTGATCATGGTGTTAAGCCTACACGGCAATCTGCTAAGAGCATCTGCTACCACATTGGCTTTGCCGGGCTGATAGTGAATGTCAAGGTCATAATCCTTGATTAACTCTATCCATCTCCTTTGCCTCATATTCAGCTCCTTCTGAGTGAAGATATACTTCAAGCTCTTATGATCTGAGTAAATCTCACATCGATTTCCCATCAAATAATGACGCCATGTCTTCAGTGCTAGGACTACAGCTGCTAGTTCAAGATCATGGGTCGGATAGTTCTGCTCATGCTGCTTCAGTTGTCGAGACAGATAAGCGATGACTTTGCCTTCTTGAATCAATACACATCCTAGACCAATCTTGGATGTGTCACAATACACATCAAATGGCTTCTTGATGTCTGGCATGACCAAAATTGGGGCTGATATCAATCTCTTCTTTAGCTCCTGGAAACTGGCTTCACATTTGTCTGTCCATTCAAACTTCTTGTCATCTTTCAACAATTGGGTCGTGGGTCGGGCTATGCTCGAGAATCCTTCTACGAACTTGCGGTAATATCCCGCTAATCCGAGAAAGGCACGGACTTGGGTTTGAGTGGTTGGGGCTTTCCATTCTTCAACATCTTTGATCTTTGTGGGATCAACGGAGACTCCTCCGGCAGACACAATATGTCCTAGGAATCCTACTTCCTTCAGCCAAAATTCACACTTGCTGAACTTGGCATATAACTGATGCTCTCTCAAGGTTTCTAGGATAACTCTCTGATGTTTCTCATGTTCTTCTTCTGACTTGGAGTAGATAAGGATGTCGTCGATAAACACAACTACAAACTTATCTAGGAAATTCATAAAGATCTTATTCATGAGATTCATGAAATAAGTAGGGGCATTGGTTAATCCAAAAGACATAACCGTATACTCGTATAAACCATAGCGAGTAGTAAAGACGGTCTTCGGAATATCCGTTGCACGAATCTTAAGTTGGTGATAACCAATCCTAAGATCAATCTTTGAGAATACTTGAGCTCCGGTCAACTGATCAAATAGATCCTCTATCTTTGGCAAAGGGTACTTGTTCTTGATGGTGACATCATTTAATTTTCTGTAGTCTGTGCGCAGACGGTTGCCTCCATCTTTCTTGTCGACGAATAACACTGGTGATCTCCATGGCGATGCGCTTGGTTGAATCAAACCTTTGGCTAGCATAGCATCCAATTGCTTCTTCAGTTCCACTAACTCTGATGGGTTCATGCTATAGGGTCTCTGGGCTATTGGTCCGGTTCCGGGAATTAGTTCGATAATGAACTCAATATCCCTATCCGGGGGCATACCTGGCAATTCATCTGGGAATACATCGGGGTATTCACGGACTACTCTGACTTGGTCAATGGTGGGCAAGGCTACACTCTGGTTGCACTTGAATTGACGGGGTAAGGTTTCAGAGATATGCTCTATTGTGACTCCAGAACTACTGGTCATGGTGATGGATTTCTTAGCACAGTCTATCAATCCTTTATGCCTTGACATCCAGTCCATACCTAGTACTACTTCCAAACCTTTGGTTCCAAGTACAATTAGGTTGGCATAAAAATCTATCCCATGTATTCTGATAGGTACAGCTTTGCAAATTTTTCTAGCTTTGGTTGTTGAACCGGAGATTTGAACTATCATGACATGCTTCAGGTTGGTTGGAAGAATCTTACTAGTGCATGAAAATTCTTCGGTGACAAATGAATGCGATACTCCCGGATCAAACAATACTCTTGCTAAAACTGAGTTGACAGAAAACATACCCAGCACTACATCTGGCGCTTCCTGGGCTTATTCTGCATTCATGTGGAAGAGACGGCCATTGCGGTTGTGAGGGTTCCCTGGGGAAAATCTCCTTCCTCGGCTGAACACGATGCTGCTATTGAGCTGGGGCATTCACATTAGGCTTGGCGGCAGTCTTCTTGGGACACTCATTGGAGTAGTGACCCTTCACTCCACACTCGAAACAAGTGATCTAAGACTTGTCCTTGACTGCGACAGGCACAACATTGCTGCCAGTTCTAGGTGCAGTGTTATTGTTGTTGTTGTTGTGGTGGTTCTTGGGAGGTGCACGGTTGAAATTGTTGGTATTACCGGAGTTGTGATTGTTTCCTCCGGACTTCACATTGCCTCCGCTACGGTTGGGGTAGCTTGGGCGAGAATTTGGGGGTCTGTTGTTCCTTGGTGCATATCCCGGTGAAGGGTTGGGACGGTACTTCTGGTGACTGTTGGATCTAGAATGCTGCATCATACGACGCTTGCGGTTGTCGTTTGCCTGGTTAATCTTCCCTTCCATCTGGATGGCAGAGTCGACTAGCTCTTCGAGATCCTGGAAACGGATGTTGGCGAGGACAGTCTGCATCTCATCATGCAATCCGTTCAAGAATCTTTCCTTCTTCTTGGCTTCCTTATTGATCTCATCAGGTGCATATCTGGCAAGTGACAGGAATTTGTCACGGCACTCCACCACAGTCATTCTTCCTTGCTTCAATTCGCGGAACTCATCTCTCATTCGGTTGACTAGACCCTGCGGCACGTGGGTGCGGCTGAACTTGACTTTGAATGCTTCCCAGGTCATCACTTGACCATGGTTCATATTGCGGATGCTATTCCACCAAGCTCTTGCATCTCCTGCCAGATAGTGGGTGGCGAAGAGAACTTTCTCATTTTCATCAACTCCTGCAACTTCGAGGTTGTTTTCCATGGTCTGCAACCAGTCATCAGCATCTAGTGGGTTCTCAGATTGGTTGAAGATTGGGGGATTTATGTTCTAAATTTTTTTGAGTTTGGATCCATGGTGGTCCTGATTTGCATGCCCTTGGTTGTTGAGAGCCATCTAGGCGATCTGTTGAAGTGTTGCTAAGTTGGCTTGGTGTTCTGCCCTGCTTGCTTCACGGTCTGCGATGAGATTCTACAAGATCTACAGCATTGGGTCCTACGATGAGCTGCTCCCTCCTTGGTTTCCATGAGTCATCTGAAGATTGAGATAGATATAGGGATAAGAGGGAAATTCTAAGGTTCATGGTTTTGGGTTTTCAAAGCTATAACTTTGAGTTAGACTCAGGTTTTTCAACTAACTTCATTTTCATTCATGCAAGCAAGCACACGATACAACACACACCACAACAATCAAAGGGAAAACAGATGGTTTGAAGAACCATTCTGCAAGCTAAGATACATTGAGATCGATACATCTCATGCTACGACAGTGCCCTAGTGCATCTACTCATCGTCGATGAAGTCAGAGTCCTCATCACCAGTGTAGAAGTCCACGGCATCCTCCGCTAGGAAATCATCATCGTTGCTGAGGTAGGAGTCCATGTCTCCCTGGATGTCTTCACCCTCATCTTCTTCTTCCTTGGCGGCAAGCTGAGCTTCCTGCTCCTTGACAGTCTTCTCGACGTCGGCCACCTTCTTGCGAAGACGGGCGATGGTGCGATCCTTCTTGGCACGCTGGCAGCGAAGAGACTGACGGTCTTGGACAAGCAGTGCGAAAGTCTGGGCCTTCTGGTCGGCAATGGCATGGTTCTAGTTGGCTAACTCTCTGGCATTGTCTAGTTCCTGCTGTCTGTCGTGAAGCAAGAAGTCAAGGTTCTCCACTTGACGCCTCAACTCGGGGTGGCCCGGCATTTCCATTGGCAGTCCCATGAAGTCACGTCTTGCATAGTGGGCAAAACGGGTTCCTTGGGTCTTGTTGACGCTGAGGGCACATAGACGTGCGGGAGCTTCATGCATTGCCCTGGTTAATCCATCTGGCCAGTTGTTCTCTCTCACGGAGAACTGAATTCTTCCAGAAGTTGGTGCTTCAATGCTTCCTCTAAGATCTGCGGTCCTGGAAGTTGAGCTCCAAGAAACTCCGGGTGCGGGCGTCCCAGTAACTCCGACAGTGAATCCAGATCCCTCTTGAAGATCAGCTGACCTCCGTTGCCCAACTGGTAAAACTTGCTGAACTAGGTCTCCATCTACAAGAATTAAGGATGAGGAAGTTAGTGAGGTGATCAAGTGTGTCAAATTTTAAGTAGTAGGGTAAGAATTTTTGAGGATCATGAAGTTTTTGATAAAGAATCCACAAGGGTAAGAGAGGAGATAGTTTTTCATAAATACTCACTTTGGTTTGGACACTAAGTTTTTGTTTGACGTCCATTCTAACTAGGGTCTCCTATGGTCAGGATGGCTCTGATACCAACTTTTCAACACCCGGTTTTTTAATCCCAGATGCCCGTTATGCCATACCTCGCAATCCTAGGATTATCATTTTTGCGAGACATAACAGATTGGATATCACAGTACATCATCCATTACAAACCATACATAAGGTTCTTACACAAATAAGGATCTCATGATCCAGTCTTAATACAACAAGCAGCGGAAATAGAAGATAGTGTAGCGGTGGGGTCCATCTTCAGGGGCACAGGCAATGCTGACGAAGGCAGGTAGTCCTAGTTATCATAGCCGTCCTGCTGACCATCATATTGATAATCTCCTTCATAGTCTGGCCATGATAATAGCCAGGGACAAAAGCCATGAGTACTCTTTAAGTACTCACAAACTACCACTAACAAGTATTATAAATCTAAGTTAAAATGCTAACTCTATGCTTAACTATCAAGTTAAGTTTGAAACCGAAGCTGAGTTCTGAAGCAAAGAAAGAAAAGATAAAACTCTAAAATCACTTAAGTTGGGGAAACTATTGTCATAAATACAACCCTGTTGTTGTCAAGTCAAGATTCATCATTCTTTTCAAAGTCTTTAGAAAACATCTGACAACAAAACAGTATGGCCATTCCAACTGTCCATAACCACAGATGCGGCTATTCGAATAGTTTGACACTCTGCGGAGGTGGTACACTTTCACCACAAGATTCGATACATCTGTCAGGGATAACCCTGAATCATCATACTTAGTATGCAGATAATCAAACATAACCTTCCCTTTACACACCCTAGTATAAGCACCTCTCCTATGAGCATGGCCTCCCAACCATGACCATCAGTCATCTTGGGCACTGCATAGGTAGACAACATTGAGAGGTAGCCTCAGCTCAAACCTCTCCCGTGAGGGAACTAATACTAATGCATATAAATTTTCAGCTAAGCCTTACCCAATTCAGGTAATGTGGTTGTACGGTAAATTTGGAATGGTATCGCATCCGAATCCAACCATTAGTTTTATAAAAGGGTTAAGGCTCATGCCTCAACATTTTCATCAACATCAATCCTTTGTGTTTCTCAACACATGTCAAAACATCTCAATACAATGACTCATCATTCCAAGGTTTTCATAATTCATTTTCACCAAGTGTTCCCATCTAAAGTGACTCAAGTTTTTGATCTACTCTAACTACTAGGTTAAGAGTGTTCACTAAGGTGAAAAAGATGGGTTCAATCTCATGCCATAGAATGACATCTAAAGGGTTCTAAATAGGTCAAGTTTTATACTTTTTATGCTACCTTCAAAACAAGTAAAGAACTTTGTATAACCTAAGAAGGGTAAAATTTGTAACTAGGACTTGGGGTACTATTAGTTAAATAAGGGGGGTGTGATCCAAGCATGCTTAAGGCATCTTTGCTAAACCATCTAGTTTGATTCTAGTTTGCTAAGTACTACACTTGCAAGTGCTAACTTGCAAGGGTTAATCTTGGATAGTGCTAGCTTGCTAATAGTACCTGGCATTGTTAATGGTGGCTTGCCTTGGTTGGTGCAGTGGTTGAAGTTTTCTTCTTCTTCTTCTTGGTAGAACTCCTCCTCCTCGAGAGCTTGGTCGGTACTATCGTCTATAAATACATAGGGAGTGCACAATCACCAAACCATACTTAACTAGGCTAGATAGCATTATAAGACACACAATTGATGATCTATTATCATCACAAGCATCACAAGTTTAAATCAAAAGTTTCCTTCCTTTTATTTTAGAAAAGTAATTTCCACTCATTGAAAAATTAACTAAAATTTAATATTCACCACCAAAATATGGGATCATGTGGACACATGTCCTCACCACATATTCTAACATGTGGGAATGATATTTAAGGGTTGGATCAATATTACTTTGGTTTAAGTTCCTTATTTAATGATTTAAAGTGACTAGAAATGCCTATATAGCATTATTTTGGTACTAGTCCAAAGTCACTGCATGTAAACCTTCATATTATTACATATTTGGATAGATATGGTAATATGTGATTTTTGAGAGTTGGAATCAACTCAGAAGCTAACTTGGTTGATTTTATAAAAATGTTGCAAGTTGCAAATGCTTCTGTCTTCTTATTTTTATTAGGAGAGATCTATAACTCTAATTGAATTAAGTCCAACGGGCTTGGGTAGATTACTTCCATACCTTTCAGGAAAAATTAGTTTCATGCAATTGGATTTGTAAAACTCACAGAATTGATTTTTGAAATACTGGACAGAAACTAGATTTTACTAAAAAAGAAAAATCCAGATTTGAATCGGTGGGCTAGCGCGGGAAAAGGAATGGGCCAGCCCAGTGGTGCTCCACGACGCGGGGCTCAGCTGACAGGGGGTCCCGCGTGTCAGCGGCACTTAAACGCGAAATGGTACGCGCGCTTTGGGCCGTGCGATTAGAAGCTAGATCTACAGCTAACGGTCGTCGTCGACGACGAACAGGTCGCTGGCGAGCTCGAACCCTAGCGGCTCGATGGGGGTCTGATGGGGGCGTACCAGGGCTCCAGCAGGGTCGGCGAGGCAAGAAAACGACGTGGAAGACGATGGCGAGGCGAGGCATGGTCGCGGTGGAGCTTGGGGTGGTCGAAATCAACGGCGCCCTTCTCCTCCTACCGCGGCTGCTCTGGCTCCAATTCCGGCGAGGCAGAGCTCGCCTTGCTCCGGCTAGAGGTGGGTGAGGTTCAGAGAGGTGAGGGGAGTGGAATGGTGTGGAGAAGAGAGGCTGGGGAGGGCTCCTTTTATAGGCTCGACGGTTTGACCGAGCGGGATCGGCAGGCGACGGTGGCGACATGGCTACAGCGGGGTAGAGGCATGGCTACGGGTGGCAATCGACGTGCGTTTCCCTGGCGGTGCTCTAGGCATTGAATGCGGCCATAGGGGCGGTGGCACGCGGTCGGGGCGAGGTGGCGCTCTGCACGGCAGAAGCGGCGGTGTCCACGGCGAGCGGTGGTTGGGGTGCTTTGGGCGGCGAACGGGCGTGTCCATCGTGTTCCCTGTGTCGTGGCGGAGCGGTAGGCGCGGGCTGCGGTCGAGCGGTGGCTTGTGCACGCATGCCAGGTGCGGCGCTCTGGCGTGCGCTTGTCATGGTGCGGTGGCACTGGGCGCGGGCTCTCCTTGGTGGTCCACTGCGGGGCTTGGCTCGGGCAGGGGGATAGTGGGTGGCGGTGAGGTGCTGGCTACCTCCTAGACATGGAGAGAGAGGGGGAGGTGGTCTGCTGGGGTGAGGGCAAGGTTGGCCGGCGAGTTGGTGCTCGGCATGGCTTGGCCTTGCCACTAGGGTGTAGGGGATGGGGTGGTAATGGCATGGTTTGATCAAGTAGAGACAGAGGGAGTGTTTTGTGGTCAATTGGGTGGCAAAACCCTGTAGAAATAGTGAGCTAGCTAGTTGTGTTTGATTCTGCCTGCTATGTGTTTGATGAAATGGCCGCATGAAAATTCATTTTGAATTTTGAGTTCAATTTTTTTGAGTGATCTCCCTTAGTGCTAGGCAGTCTCTGGTTACAAGGGTTTTGAAAGTGGAGCTCACATAGATGGGTCTTGAAATAGGGGTGATCTATGCATATGCATTAGATTCAATTTTCCAACGCAATTTAAAATAAGTAACATAATGTTTTTAGCAGATCCAAAGGTGGGCCTTGGTACCTCATTATGTGTACTAGCAGGTGCAAAGATGAAGAATTGTTTCTGTTAAAATTTGAGTACTAGGAATAGCCAAAGTAGGCATGAGAGTTAAATTTGCCAAAATGACCATTCCTCCTCTTTAATTCTTTTTGATTTGATTTTCTTTAGGAAAAGTTTGGGAATGATGTAGATGATGTTTAAATCACCTAAGAAACATTTTACAAGCATTGGATCACTCAATCATGGCAATTCAAACAACTCCTAAATTAAATGCACACATATATGAATGCTTTCATATTAACTTTGGAAAAGTTTTTGTTAACCCCAGATTTGACTGATTTGATCTTGATAAGCTTGGATTAAAGTTTTGGGATGTTACACCCTGAATCATCATACTTAGTATGCAGATAATCAAACATAACCTTTCCTTTACACACCCTAGTATAAGCACCTCTCATATGAGTATGGCCTCCCAACCATGACCATCTGTCATCTTAGGCACTGCATAGGTGGACAACATTGAGAGGTAGCCTCAGCTCAAACCTCTCCTGCGAGGGAACTAATACTAATGCATATAAACTTCCGGCTAAGCCTTACCCAATTCAGGTATTGTGGTTGTACGGTAAAATTGGAATGGTATCGCATCCAAACCCAACCATCTGTTTGGTAAAAAGGGTTAAGGCTCATTCCTCAACATTTTCATCATCATAAACCATTTGTGTTTCTCAACACATGTCAAAACATCTCAATAGAATGACTCATCATTCCAAGGTTTTCACAAGTCATTTTCACCAAGTACTCCTATCTAAAGTGACCCAAGTTTTAGCTTAGCTCTAAACTACTAAGTTAAGAGTGTTCACTAAGGTAGGATGCTAATATCAATCTCATTCCATATAATTAAAAATCTAAGGTTATCTAGATAGGTCAAGTTTTATACTTTTTATGCTACCTTCAAACAAGTAAAGGACTTTAATAAAGTAAGGAAGGTAAAAACTTGGAGATAAAACTTGGGGTAGGTAAATAGTCAAAGTGGTATAACCCAAAGCATGCCGAATGCATCTTGCTTAGGTTATCTAACTTGCAAGGGTTAGCTTGCATTTTTAATGATGGCTTGCCTTGGTTGGCACACTGGTTGAAATTTTCTTCCTCCTCCTCTTGGTAGAACTCCTCCTCCTCAAAAGCTTGGTCGGTACTATCTTCTATAAATACATACGGGATACACAATCACCAAACAAAACTTAACTAGTCTACTTAGCACACTAAGGCACACATTTGATGATCTACGATCATCACAAGCATCACAAGGTTTTATTAACTAGCTTTATTCTTTTTATTTGAGAAAAGTAATTTCTACTCATTGATTATGACTAAGATTTAATATTCTCCAATTAAAATATGGGATCATGTGGGCACATGTCATCACCACATATTCTAACATATGGGAATGTGATTTAAATGTTGGATCACATTTTAATAAGTTTAAGTTTAATATTTAATGATTTAAAGTGACTAGAAATACCTATATAGCATTATTTTGGTACTAGTCCAAAGTCACTACATGCAAACCTCAATATTATTACATATTCAGATAGGTATGGTGAAATGTGATTTTTGAGAGTTGGAATCAACTCAAAATCTATTTTGGTTGAATTTAGAAAAATGTTTGAATGTGCAAATGCTTATATCTTGTTATTTTTACTAGGAGAGATCTCTAACTCTAAATGAATTAAATCCAACGGGATTTGAT
Organism: Avena eriantha; assembly: GCA_910589775.1. Lineage (NCBI taxonomy): Eukaryota > Viridiplantae > Streptophyta > Magnoliopsida > Poales > Poaceae > Avena > Avena eriantha. The sequence goes on along the minus strand of OU342744.1, from coordinate 215,188,528 downwards.
AGATCTTGTCAGAAGCTTTCCAACAAAATTGGAATTACTCAATTTGGTTTAGTAAATCTTCCTGAATTGATTTTTGAACTAAGGGATAGAAATAGTTTTAAGTCTAAATAGAAAAACACCTATTTGAATTTGTGGGCTAGCGCGGGAAATGAAATGGGCCAGCCCAGTGACACTCAGCAGCGTAGAGGGCGGCTAACAGGTTGGTCCCGCTTGTCAGTGAGACTTAAAACCCGAAATGGTATCAAGCGATCTGGGCCACACGATTAGAATGCGGATCAACGGCTCACAGTCATCATCGACGACGAACTCGTTGTCGGTGAGACGGAACCCTAAACGGACGGTGGGGGTCTACTGGGGACGTACCAGGGCTCCAGCTAGTGCAGCGAGGCGGGCGATCAAACTGGACAGCAACGGCAGACTCAGGCGATGTAGCGGCAGGGGCTGAGGTGGACGGAATCGACGGCAGCGTCTCCTCCTCTGTTGCGGCTGCATCCGGTGAAATTCCGGTGCCCTGCTGCTCGAGCTGCTCCAGCGAGAGGTGGGGAAGGACTGGTGGAGAGAGGGAAGTCAAATGGTGTGGAAATTGAGGCTGGGGAAGGCCTCCTTATATAGGCACGAGGAGGGGACCGAGGGGGCGACGGCGAGCTCGTCGGTGACGACGATACAGGGTGCTATCGGCATGGGCGGCATAGGCGGACAGTGGCTTTGCTCCTGGCGGTGCTCTACGGCTTAATGGCGACGCTAGGGGTGGTGGATTGTGGTCGGGAGCGTCTCGCGCTCTGAGGGACAGAGGCGGTGCTCGACGCGGCTCCCGGTGACTATGGGTCACGCGGCGGTGCACGGCCGTGTCTGGCAGGATGCTGGTGTCAAGGCGGAGCGGCGTGCGTGATATGGGGTCAAGGCGCGGTCTGTTGCATGCTGGCGACAATCGTGCTCGTAGAGAGAAAGGGCGGCACTGCTGGGGAGTGGTCCAGGGGCTGGGGTTGATCGAGGGGTGGACCGTGGGCGGCGGTAGGGTTGGGCGGAGCTAGTGGGCACGCTGGTTTGGCACGACACGGTCCCTGGCGTGCCGTCTGCGTCTCGCAGGCGATGACCTCAAACGGGCGGCGCTGCACTGGTGCTGTGGCTAAGGGGGAAGCTGGTTGGGGACTTGGTTGGACTCAAGGGGGACAGAGGAGAGTAGAGAGGGTCCAATGGGGGACAATGGCTTAACTAGAAACAGTAATAGTTAGGCAGTTTGATCTCTGTCTACCACCTGTTCGATCAAATGGCCGCAAGAACAAAATGTTTGAATTTTGAGCTGATTTTTGGTGGAGTGATGTAACTTATGCTTGAGCTTCTAGGTGTGCTTGGGTTTTTGAAATGGAGTTCATTTGAGTGGTTTTTGAATAAGTGTGATCTATACACATGAACTACATTCAATTTTCAATTGTCATTTGAATTCAGTGTTTGAAAGCCTTTGGGATGAAACAAAGTGGGCCTTGGTACATCACTACTTGTACTAGCAAGGGATGCAAAGAACCACAATTGTTTCTGTTAAGATTTGAGTTCTAGGAATAGCCAAAGTAGGCTAGGTGATTAAAATGGCAAAAGTGACCATTTGCTTATTTTATTCTTTTTGATTTGTTTTTCTTTGGGATTTGCTTGGGGATGATCTAGATGATGTTTAATTCACCTTAGAATCATTTTACAACCAATGGATCACTCAAACATGCAAATTCAAAACAACTTCTAATTTAAATGCCCACACATATGAATGCTTAATGATTTTAAATGGAAATGTTTTTGTTAACCTTAAATTGGGTAGATTTGATCTTGATTAACCCTTGATTAAGTTTTGGGATGTTACAAACCTTCCCCCCTTAAACAAAATCTCGTCCCGAGATTTACGAAATAAAACTAGGAACTAAAGAGATCTGGGAACTCTGTCCTAATGTAATCTTCTAGCTCCCAAGTGGCTTCTTCTTCGGTATGGTTGCTCCATTGAATCTTGAGAAGTTTTATACTCCTGGTCCTGGTGGTTCTGTAAGCTTCCTCTAAGATACAGATGGGTACTTCACGATACGTCAGGTCCTTGTTGATCTCAACAGCTCGGTGATCGATGTTCTTGAAAACTTCGGTCTTCTCCGACACTTCTAGGCATTTGCGAAGTAACGAGATATGGAATACATTGTAGATGGCTGACATCTCTTCTGGCACTTCTAGGCATTCAGAATCTTGAAGGGTCCGATATATCTAGGGGCTAACATTCCTTTCAGACTAAAGCGTTGTGTTCCCTTCAATGGTGAAACCTTGAGATATACAAAATCTCTGACATTGAAAGTAAGGTCTCGCCTTCTCTTGTCAGCATAACTCTTCTGTCTAGATTGGGTAGTCTTGAGGTGCTCATGGACTTTGTGAACCTTTTCTTTGGCTTCCCGGAGAATGTTCGGTCCAAAGATCTGACTTTCTCCTACTTGCGACCAATTCAAAGGGGTACGACACTTTCTTCCGTATAGGAACTCAAACGGTGCCATTTGCAAACTGGCTTGATAGTTGTTGTTGTATGAGAATTCTGTGAAAAGCAGGCAGTCTTCCCATTTTGATCCATACTCTAACACACAAGCTCTCAACATTCCTCTAAGATCTGGTTGACTCTCTTAGTCTGTCCATCGGTTTGCGGGTGATAAGCAGTGCTGAAGTTCAGTTTGGTTCCTAATCCTTCTTGGACTTTCTACCAAAATCTCGAGGTAAATTGGGTCCTCGATCTGATACTATGGTATTTGGGGTTCCATGCAGACTAACAATTCTAGCAATGTACAACTCTATTTGCTTCGAACTCTGATAGGTAGTCTTGACAGGTATAAAATGAGCTACCTTGGACAGTCTATCCATGATGACCCATATTGAGTCATTTCCCCTACTAGAAGTAGGCAAACCGGTGATAAAGTCCATTCCGACAGAATCCCATTTCCATTCCAGAATCTACAATGGTTGCAACAGTCCTGCGGGTCTCTGATGCTCTGCTTTGACTCTTTGACAGATGTCACACTTGGGGATGTAGCTTCCGGTTTCCCTCTTCATCTTGTGCCAACAAAATTGCTCTTTCAAATCTTAATACATCTTTGTTCCTCCAGGGTGGATAGAATAAAGAGTATCATGAGCTTCCTGGTGATAACTTGCTTCAGCTCCAAATCTGCTGGCACACAGATACGTCATTTGTACCACATAACTCCTTCATCTTCGGTAAATTCAGGTACCTTTCCCATACCAATACGACGTTTGATTCCGTCAGTACTTTCATTTCCCTTCCGGGCTTCCTTGATTTGGTTAATCAAAGTGGGTTGAAGTTCAATGCTTGCTAGAAATCCTTGGCTAACTACCTCAGTCCTAAACTGCTCCAACTCCTCATACAAACTTGGTTGCTTCTCCTTAATCTTGGTGTTTAGCCTACAAGGCAATCTGCTAAGAGCATCCGCTACCACATTGGCTTTGTCGGGGTGATAGTGAATCTCAAGGTCATAATCCTTGATTAACTCTATCCATCTCCTTTGCCTCATATTCAGCCTCTTGTGAGTGAAAATATACTTCAAGCTCTTGTGATCCGAGTAAATCTCATAGCGATTACCCATAAGATAATGACGACATGTCTTCAATGCCAAAACTATGGCTGCTAATTGAAGATCATGGGTCGGATAGTTCTGCTCATGCTGCTTCAGTTGTCAAGACAGATATGCGATGGCTTTGCCTTCTTGCATTAATACTGAAGGGAATATGCCCGAGAGGCAATAATAAAGTGGTTATTATCTTATTCCATATTTATGATAAATGTTTATTTTGCATGCTATAATTGTATTGATCGGAAACGTCAATACATGTGTGTTTAATAAACAAAAAAGGATTCCTAGTTATGCCTCTCTTATAGACTAGCTCGTTGATTAACAAGATGATCAAGGTTTCCTGATCATGGACATTGGATGTTGTTAATAATGAGGTCACAACATTGGTGGAATGATGTGATGAACATTCATCTGAAATATAGCATTATGATCAAGTCATTATGTTTATATTGCTATAACATCATACGAAGTAATCTTTATCCTTAGACCATGAGATCATGTTAATTGCTAACACCGGAAGAGTATCTTGATAACATCAAACGTCACACCGTAACGGGGTGACTATAAAGATGGGTTCAGTACTACGAAGGTGTTATGTTGATGCTCATGGATCAAGAGTGAAATTTGTCAGTCCCGATGACGGATAGATATACTCTGGGCCCTCTCGGTGATATCACATTGAGATAGCTTGCAAGAAAGTGATGTGATCACTAGAATGTTATATCACGGGAACGAGAAAAGAGTGCATGTCGGCAACGAGATCAAACTAGGTATGGAGATACCGATGATCGAATCTCGTACATGTAATATATCTCGAGACAAAGGGATTTAGTTACTAGCGTTAAAGGTTCTCACGATCACATAAGTCATCGTTGAATGTGTAGGAGTCAGTATGGATCTCGAGGTCCCGCTTCTGATTATTGATCTGAGAGGGGTCTCGATCATGTCTGCATTATTCGCGAACCGTAGGGTGACACACTTAAGGGATACCGACACCGTTTGGAGCAAATATGTTTCAGATAAAGATTTAAGAAAGCGCTGGAATTATTTCAATAGACACCGAAACTGTTTCGGGTGAAATTGCTAAAATTGGTTCTGCATGTAATATTGAAATGTTGCAGGGGGTTTTATGTGAATGTTTGTTAATTAAAGTAATTAACAAAATTCTGAATAAAATTAGTAAAAGAGTTTTATTAAATGAGAGAGCATTAAATTTGGAGAAATTTAATGCATTTAAAGTGGAGACTTTAAAAGGGAATGTGAAGAGGCATTTTAATATGGAGGGGTTACCACCACATGAATGGAGGAGGTGAAGAGGCACCTCCTCCATGCGCTGGCCATGAAGGAGGGGCACCCCCTCCTTCTATAAAAGGCCCCCCTCTTCCTCCTTCATCCTCACACCTCCTTGTGAAGGATCTCTCTCCCCCTCTAGTATTATTCCCCATGGTCTCGGATTAGCGAGATACATGTTCTCGTGGCTTTATCTGGAAAGGACTTGTTGCTTTGCTGGAGCGAGGGATGGAGGTTGTCGGGGTACTGGACGTGTGTGCGATCACGGATGCACCGCTGCTTTGCGGTGCTGGACTTGGTGGTGCTGGAGCTGGATCTGATGGACGTGCTAGAGCCGGACCTGCTGGACTTCATCACGATCTTGAGATCAGCAAGTGTACGACTATATCAACAACGAGTTCCTACTCGTTAACAAAACTCGTTGTCTTCGAGGGTAAGTTCTCGATGGATGTATGTCCACCCGTTGCTTTGTACCTAGTAGATAGATCTTGGCGTGTAGTTCACACCGTAGGAAATTTTTTGTTTTCTATGCTGCAGACCCAACAGTGGTATCAGATCCTGATCTATGCGTAGGTGCTTTGCATGGGTAGTACACATATGTTTATATGTGGGCGATGATGATCATGTTATTGCATCTTCTATGTATTTTGGATATTGGTGGCATAGTGGGATGAAGCGGCTCGGACCAACCTTACATGTCATCGTACATGAGACCGGTTCCACGACTGACATGCAACTTGTTTTGCATAAGCGGCTGGCGGGTGTCTGTCTCTCCTACTATAGTCAATATCTGATTTACAACGAGTTGCTAGTAACTTGGTTATCCTCGTTGTGGTTCATGTTCGTAGGTAAGAACGGTTCTATCTCCGAAAGCCCTAAGCCATGTAAAACTTGCAATTGATAAATTAGAGGCGTCTAGTTTAGATCGTTGCTGGGCTAGTGTCTTGATATGGTATTGTTGTAAGTAGATGTATGATCGATACTCTTGCAACACACTCAACATGTAAGCTCCATAGACCTTGGTCTTACACACAAAGGAATGATAGAGATCATACCACGATGCAAATGATAGAGATCAAATGCATGGACCATATCATCTCACTTTACACATTAGATGTTAGCATCTTATACTGCTAGTTTGGCGCTTTCTGTAGCATTGTAAGATGATCCCTCATTTAGATATCAAGCTAAAAATGTGTTCTTCCTTAAGTATGCACCGTTCTATGGATCATGTTTCGAGACATCATGTGATGATCGGCTGTACTCGACTCTACGCTTTCATCCAACGGGTGTAAGATAGTTTTACACACGCGAGTACTAAGGTTCTTACTTGGCGAGCCTAGCATGTACAGACATGGCCTCGGAACACGGACCGAAAGGTTAAGCATGAGTCATATAGTTGATATGATGCCCATATAGATGCTCGCCTTTGAAGCTACACCGACTCACATGATGATCGGACTTGGTGTAGTGGATTTGGTTCATGTAATCACCAAAAAGGCAGGAGGGATGTCGTTTTTGAGTGGGAGTTCATTTCTAATTTGGATTAGTCGAACTCAATTTATCATAAACTAAATCAAAGTGAATTTGCATAATTTGTTGTAGTCATTGGCGTATGTTCACTACCTTATGCTTAGTTTTAATTGAGATAATAGAACCATAGAATTCTGGATATTTACTTTACGAACTGGTATCGTATTGTTTTTGAATGTCAATTTAAAGTTTAAAAGTCCTATTGCAAACTTTCAGCAAACTCTATTTACTCCGTGAAGTTTAATAAGTAGTATTAAATCAAGAGTAAGAATTCCAATGTTAGTATCTAAAGTATCATGTTTGCCTCCATGATTCTTAATATTCAAAAGTTGTTTTAATATCGAGGTTATCTAGGAGCTAAAAGAATTGTTTCAGAAACCATCATGTGTGACAGATATTGTGATATCTGAAACAATGTTTTTGGTTGCATTATGATAGAGTATAATTTAGCAAAATACATGTTCTCATATTCTATGAGAATTTGTGAAGGATGGAGATGCTAGGCATCCGGATCTCCCAAAAAGGTTTTGGGAACTAACATTGTACTCGCGATTCTTCCTTATAGGCTATAGTAGCTTGATCATGAAAGTTGTCATGATAAGGATGAATAGAAGATGTAGGTAAAATGTTTACTACACTAATAGATTACTAAAGAATGGATTTTTGAAAGAACACCAAACATTTGATGATGGTGATCCACTTCAAAGTGCAAGTCCAAAGGTATTAGTATTTGACTATATACACTTTGTACTATGTCTCATGTGAATGACACCACTATTGATGTTGATAGATTTTTTTAAAAGAAAAGGAATTGTTGAAAGAGAATCTATAAAATATTTGGCAGAAAAGAAAAGGTTGGAGATGTCCAACTTAGGTATATAGAAGATATACATGTTATGGCTGTATTCCTTGCTTGTTAAACAATTTGATTCTTAGGTATTGGATACCGGTATTGGATACCGAATTGGTTGGTATGAAGTGTCATATAGGACAACGCAATTCATGAACTGCAATGGCCCAAGTAACTAGCAAGAGAATAAGTGATGATGTTTGTCGAAAACAAATAAAGTGTTATTGTGTTTTTCGTATTCGTCAAACCTAGCCTTCAAGATTTGTTTTAATAATTGATATTTTGTTCCAGTATTACGAGAACAATGGTTGTTAAAATAATTACCGTATTCCATAAAGGATGGATGAACTTTTACAAGTCTAGTGGGAGAAATCACATACATAAACACTATTGCTAAAATGTCGCAAGACAAATGATTAAAAGATCACTTATGAAGTGACATCGCTATTTCAAATTATATTGGAAAGAAAACATGAAGAAACTCCATGTTGATGGATTTTTGGAGTCTTTGATTTTGATCAATTGACGCATGTGAGACTTTCCTCGAGATAATTGAAACTCCGTCCATAGGCCAGAAAGGAACGGATGACTAGTTTATTGGAAATTGTGCATGCTGAAGTGCATAGTCCATTATGTGTAGCCATATGTGATGGATCTTTTTGCTTCATATGCTTTCTCCGAAAATTTGAGTGAATATATCTGTATATTTACTTAATAAGGAAGAAGTATGAAACATTTGAAAATTGTTCAAAGACTTTCAGGATGAAGTGGAAAATCATTGTAACAAGAAAATAAAGAGTTTATGATTCGATCATAAAGGAAGATATTTGAGTTACATGTTTAGCAAAAACACCTAAGACTTGAGGAATTGTTCCATGATTTGTGTTTCCTGAAAACCATAGGAGTATGGCATATTCCAGAGATGAAATCAAACCATGTTTGACATGGTAAGGTCAAAGGTGTCATTTATAAAACTGCCATTATGTTTTAAGGATTGAATCTTTAGAGACTACCGCTTTTACACTAAAAAGAGCACCACCGTGATCCGTTGAAATGACACCATATGAGTTATGGTTTGGGATAAAACCCGAATTGTCTTTTCTCAAATTTTGGTATGCTATGCATAAGTAAAATGTTTACAACCAAATTCGGATAAGCACGTCTTTGTAGGTTATCCCAAAGAATATGTTGGGAATTTCTCCATAACACCGAGGACAAAAGAGTTTGTCACTTGGAACATCAAGTTTCTTGAGAAGGAATTTTTCGTGAAAAGTTAAGTGGGAGGACAATAGAACTTTGATAAGGTTGTTGAACCTTAGCTATATCTGCTAAGTAGCGCAGCGCCTGAAAGTGTCCTGGTGGTGGCCACAATGCTCATGGCTCCCGTGATTACAAAAGTGTGATCTTGGAGATTAGAGTTCCTATTGAACCGTGTGGGTCGGTAAGAATCAAATAGTAAGATTTGATAAGCAAGTCGTTATTGTTTTGACAATGATGAACCGACTACATGCAAAGAAGCGATGATGGGCCCTGAGTCCATAAAATGACTAGAAGTCATAGAATCCGTGATAGTATCTATACACGAGAAATCAAGTTTCTGGACTTGGAAGACCCTCCGGAAAGGCGTGAAGCCTATCGGTTGTGTTTGGATCTATAAAGAAATAGACATGGATGTTTAACATCTATGAAATAGTCGACATGCCAGAAAGAAGTTTACGACAATGTTCAAGGAGTTGACTATGACAAGATTTGATCTTTCATAGCGATATTTAGTCTTGACGGATTAATGTAGCAACCACTACATATAATTTGGTATATGGTAGTTGAATAAACAAAACAATGCTCTTCTAATAGAACTGTTACCTAGGACGTGTACATGACACGGTCCAAAGGGTTTTGTTAATTCAAAGGGTGCTAAAAGGGCATGCAAACTTCAATAGTTGAAGTAAGCATAGCGGAGTTGGAATCTTCACCATGATGAAACTGTTAAAAGAGTTTAAATTCATCGGAGATGATGAAGATGCTTGCATTTGCAAGAAATTAAGTGGGAGCGCTGAGACATATTTCTAATATATTATGTAGAGGACATATTGTTGATTGAAAATGATGTATCTTGTATTGACACAAGTTAAGAATTTCATTAAAATAAGATTTCAATGAAAGACTTGGGCAAAACCGGAATATTAGGCATCAATATCTAGATGGATAGATTAAGGCGCTAATATGGTTGTGCCAGACATACATATATGAGATATTGAAAGGGTTCAATATGGAAATAACAAGAAAGGTTCTTGCTGCATGGAAAGGATTGTATCAAAATTCAAGTGTTTCAACACTTGGTGAGTAAAATCACATGAAGATTTAGATCGATTATACCATGATATGTATATATCCAAAATGTCCTATGCTCTAAATGTTATGAGCACATACCAGAATGATTCATAAGTTGATCATTGGACAATAGTAAAGATATTCTTATGAGCTTTGGAAGAACTAAGAATATATCATGTATAAGTGACAAATAGTTAAAGGTGGTTCATTGTAAAGTGTTACATTGATACTAGTTTTGTCACAAGATACAAATTAAATTTATCTCAATTTAGACTATGGGTGGTACAATATAATGGAAAGGATATTCCATGATGGATTTGGATGAGTTCCAAAGTTGAGACATTGTGACGGATACTACAACAAAAAGGCTAAGTATATGACTGCTATAGTAGCAGCTTAGGAGGGCATTTGTGTTAAGTAGTTTATTATCAAACTAGGTGTGGTTCAAAGTGGGCTAATACTATGAAGATATATTGTGTGACAATAATATCAACATATTTTAACCGGAACAAACTAAAGGTCTCACCAAAGGACCAAATTTATACAATGCCATCTCATTTGAGAATGAGTGATGCGTAGAGACGCAAAGACATGAAAATACACACGGACCTGAAACTGTCAGATCCGGAGATTATGTTAACCACTAGCAATAGCGTATATGCAACACCAGAAAGCCATAGGTGTTCAATACGCAAAGTTTTTCAAACTAGATTATTGACTCTAGTGTAAGTGGGAGACTAAAGGGAATATGCCCGAGAGGCAATAATAAAGTGGTTATTATCTTATTCCATATTTATGATAAATGTTTATTTTGCATGCTATAATTGTATTGATTGGAAACGTCAATACATGTGTGTTTAATAAACAAAAAAGGGTTCCTAGTTATGCCTCTCTTATAGACTAGCTCGTTGATTAACAAGATGATCAAGGTTCCCTGATCATGGACATTGGATGTTGTTAATAACGAGGTCACAACATTGGTGGAATGATGTGATGAACATTCATCCGAAGTATAGCATTACAATCAAGTCATTATATTTATATTGCTATAACATCATACGAAGTAATCTTTATCCTTAGACCATGAGATCATGTTAATTGCTAACACCGGAAGAGTATCTTGATAACATCAAACGTCACACCGTAACAAGGTGACTATAAAGATGGGTTCAGTACTACGAAGGTGTTATGTTGAGGCTCATGGATCAAGAGTGGAATTTGTCAATCCCGATGACGGATAGATATACTCTGGGCCCTCTCGGTGATATCACATTGAGATAGCTTGCAAGCAAGTGATGTGATCACTAGAATGTTATATCACGGGAACGAGAAAAGAGTGCATGTCGGCAACGAGATCAAACTAGGTATGGAGATACCGATGATCGAATCTCGGACATGTAATATATCGCGAGACAAAGGGATTTAGTTACTAGCGTTAAAGGTTCTCACGATCACATAAGTCATCGTTGAATGTGTAGGAGTCAGTATGGATCTCCAGGTCCCGCTTCTGATTATTGATCTGAGAGGGGTCTCGATCATGTCTGCATTATTCGCGAACCATAGGGTGACACACTTAAGGGATACCGACACCGTTTGGAGCAAATATGTTTCAGATAAAGATTTAAGAAAGCGATGGAATTATTTCAATAGACACTGAAACTATTTCGGGTGAAATTGCTGAAATTGGTTCTGCATGTAATATTGAAATGTTGCAGGGGTTTTATGTGAATGTTTGTTAATTAAAGTAATTAACAAAATTATGAATAAAATTAGTAAAAGAGTTTTATTAAATTAGAGAGCATTAAATTTGGAGAAATATAATTCATTTAAAGTGGAGACTTTAAAAGGAAATGTGAAGAGGCATTTTAATATGGAGGGTTTACCACCACATGAATGGAGGAGGTGAAGAGGCACCTCCTCCATGCGCCGGCCATGAAGGAGGGGCACCCCCCCTCCTCCTATAAAAGGCCCCCTCTTCCTCCTTCATCCTCACACCTCCTTGTGAAGGATCTCTCTCCCCCTCTAGTATTATTCCCCATGGTCTCGGATTAGCGAGATACATGTTCCCGGTGGCTTTATCTGGAAAGGACTTGCTGCTTCCGCTGCTTTGCTGGAGCGAGGGACGGAGGTTGTCGGGGTACCAAACGTGTGTGCGATCACGGATGCACCGCTGCTTTGCGGTGCTGGAGTTGGTGGTGCTGGAGCTGGATCTAATGGACGTGCTGGAGCCGGACCTGCTGTACTTCATCACGATCTTGAGATCGGCAAGTGTACGACTACATCAACCACGAGTTCCCACTCGTTAATAGAACTCGTTGTCTTCGAGGGTAAGTTCTCGATGGATGTATGTCCACCCGTTGCTTTGTACCTAGTAGATAGATCTTGGCGTGTAGTTCACACCGTAGGAATTTTTTTGTTTTCTATGATGCGGACCCAACAAATACACATCCGAGGCCAATCTTGGATGCATCACATTACACATCAAATGGCTTCTTGATATCTCGCATGATCAATATTGGAGCTGAAATCAATCTCTTCTTCAGTTCTTGGAAACTGGCTTCACATTTGTCGGTCCATTCAAACTTCTTGTCCTTCTTCAACAATTGGGTCATGGGTCTGGCGATGCTCGAAAATCCCTCTACGAACTTGCAGTAATATCCCGCTAATCCGAGAAATGCACGGACTTGGTTTTGAGTGGTTGGGGCTTCCCATTCTTCGACATCTTTGATCTTGGCGGGATCAACAGAGACTCCTCTGGCAGACACAATATGTCCTAGGAATCGTACTTCTTTCAGCCAAAACTCACATTTGCTGAACTTGCCATATAACTGATGCTCTCTCAGGGTTTCTAGGATGATTCTGAGATGTTGCTCATGCTCTTCTTCTGACTTGGAGTAGATAAGGATATCGTCGATAAACACAACGAAAAACGTATCTCGGAAATTCATTAAGATCTTATTCATGAGCTTCATGAAATAAGAAGGGGCATTGGTTAATCCAAAAGACATGACTGTATACTCGTATAAACCATAACGAGTAGTAAATTCGGTCTTCGGAATATCTGTTGCACGAATCTTAAGTTGGTGATAACCAGTCCTAAGATCAATCTTTGAGAACACTTAGGCACCAGTCAGCTGATCAAATAGATCCTCTATCTTTGGTAAAGGGTACTTGTTTTTGATGGTGACGTCATTCAGCTTTCTGTAATCAGTGCAAAAACGGTTGCCTCCATCTTTCTTGTTGATGAATAACACTGGTGATCTCCATGGCGATGTGCTTGGTTGAATCAAGCCTGTTGCTAACATAGCATCCAACTGCTTCTTCAACTCTACTAACTCTGAGGGGTTCATGCTATAGGGTCTCTAGGCTATGGGTCCGGTTCCGGGGATTAGTTCGATAATGAACTCAATATCCCTATCCGGGGGCATACCGGGCAATTCATCTGGGAATACATCGGGGTATTCACAGACTACTCTGACTTGGTCTATCGTGGGTAGGGATAGACTCTTGTTGCACTTGAATTGACGAGGTAAGGTTTCATATATATGCTCTACTGTTACTCCAGAGCTACTGGTCATGGTGACGGCTTTCTTAGCACATTCTATCAGTCCTTTATGCTTTGACATCCAATCCATACCTAGTACTACTTCCAATACTTTGGTTCCAAGTACTATTAGATTAGCATAAAAATCTATCCCATGTATTTTGATAGGCACAACTTTGCAAAATTTTCTAGCTTTTGTAGTTGAACCGGGGATTTGAACTATCATGACATGCTTCAAGTTGGTTGGGTGGATCTTACTAGTGCATGCAAATTCTTTGGTGACAAATAAGTGCGATGCTCCAGAATCAAACAACACTCTTGCTAAAACTGAGTTGACAGAAAACATACCCAGCACTACCTCTGGCGCTTCTTGGGCTTCTTCGGCGTTCATGTGGAAGAGACGACCGTTGCGGTTGTGAGAGTTCCCTGGGGAAAATCTTCTTCCTGGTTGAACACGACGCTGCTGTTGAGCTGGGGCATTCACATTGGCAGTGGCGGCAGTCTTCTTGGGGCACTCATTCGAATAGTGACCCTTCACTCCACACTCGAAACAAGTGATCTGAGACTTGTCTTTTGCTGCCACAGGCCCAGCATTGTTTCTTGTTCTGGGTGTAGTGTTGTTGTTGTTGTTGCTCTTGGGGGGTGCACAGTTGAAATTGCTGGTGTTGCCAGGGTTGTTGTTGTTGTTGTTTCCTCCAGACTTCACATTGCCTCCACTACGGTTGGGGTAGCTTGGGCGGGACATTGGGGGTCGGTTGTTTCTTGGTGCATACCCTGCAGACGGGTTGGGATGGTACTTCTGGTGACTGTTGGATCCAGCTTGGTGCATCATACGACGTTTGCGGTTGTCGTTTTCCTGGTTAATCTTCCCTTCCATCTGAATGGCAGAGTCGACTAGCTCTTCGAGATCCTCGAAGCGGATGTTGACGAGGACAGTCTACATCTCATCATGCAGTCCGTTCAGGAATCTCTCCTTCTTCTTGGCCTCTGTGTTGATCTCATCAAGTGCATACCTGGCAAGTGACAGGAATTTTTCACGGTACTCCACCACAGTCATTCTTCCTTGCTTCAACTCTCTGAATTCATCCCTCATTCTGGTGACTAGGCCCTGTGGCACGTGGGTGCGGCTGAACTTGATTTTGAAGGCTTCCCATATCATCACTTGACCATGGTTCATCAGGCGGATGCTGTTCCACCAGGCTCTTGCATCTCCTGCCAAGTAGTGGGTGGCAAAGAGAACTTTCTCGTTGTCATCAACTCTAGCTACTTCCAAATTATTCTCCATAGTCTGTAACCAGTCATCAGCATCTAATGGGTTCTCAGAAGTGCTAAAGATTGGGGGATTTGTATTCTGGAAATTTTTCAGCGTGGATCCTTGATGATCCTGATTTCCATGCCCGTGGTTGTTTTGGGCCATCTTGGCGATCTTCTGTAGTGTTGCTAAGTTGGCCTGGCGCTCTGCCCTGCTTGCTTCACGGTCTGCAACTAAAATCTGTATAATCTGCAGCATTGGGTCTTGCGATGAGCTGCTCCCTCCGGGGTTTCCACGAGTCATCTGAAGATTGAGATAGATAAAGGGGTAAGAGGGAAAGTTCTAAGGTTCATGGTTTTGGTTTCAAAGCTAAAACTTTGAGTTTGACTCAGGTTTTGCAACTAACTTCTTTTCATTCATTCAAGCAAAGCACTCAATACAAACACACACCACACATCAAAGGAAATCAGATGGTTTTAAGAACCATTCTGCAAGCTACGATACAATGGGACCGATACATCTCATTCTACGACAGTGCTCTACTGCATCTACTCATCATAGATGAATTCGGAGTCGTCATTGTCGGTGTGGAAGTCCACGACATCTTCCTCCAGAAAGTCAGCATCATTGTGGAGGTAAGAGTCCATATCTCCCTGGATGTCTTCACCTTGCTCTTCTTCTTCCTTTGCTGCAAGTTGAGCTTCTTACTCCTTGATGGTCTTCTCGAGGTCGGCCACCTTCTTGCAAAGACGGGCGATGGTGTGATCCTTCTTTTCGCGCTGGCGGCGAAGAGACTAACGGTCCTTGACAAGCAGTGAGAAAGTCTGGGCCTTCTAGACGAAAATGGCAAGGTTGTCGTTGGCAAACTCCCTAGCATTGTCCAATTCCTTCTGGCGGTCGTACAACAGGAAGTCAAGGTTCTCCACTTCACGCTTCAACTCCGGGTGACTTGGCATCTCCATTGGCATTCCCATGAAGTCACGCCTTGCATAGTGAACAAAGCGGGTTCCTTGGATTTGGTTGACACTCAGGGCACATAGACATGCCAGAGCTTCATGCATTGCCCTGGCTAATCCATCTAGACAGTTGTTCTCTCTTACGGAGAACTGGATTCTCCCGGACGTTGGTGCTTCTATACTTCCTCGAAGATCAGCGGTGACTAGCCATTGTAATTCTCCTCCTAGGGGTCCAGGAAGTTGAGCTCCAAGAAACTCCGGATGTGGGCATCCCAAGAGCACGGACAGTGAATCTAGATACCTCTCTAAGATCAGTTGGCCTTCGTTGCCCAACTGGTAGAACTTGCTGAACTGAGTCGCCATTTACAAGAGTTAAGGATGAGTAAGTTAGTGAAGTGATCAAGTGTGTCAAATTTTTATGTAGTAATGTAAGAATTGGAGGAACATGAATTCTTGAGAGAGAATGAATTCCCAAAGGTAAGATAGGAAATAGTTTTTCATAAATACTCACTTTGGTTTTGAAACTAAGTTTTTGTTCGGACGTTCATTCTAACTAGGGTCTCCTATGGTCAGGATGGCTCTGATACCAACTTGTCAACACCCGGATTTTTAA
Source organism: Avena eriantha (assembly GCA_910589775.1). Classification (NCBI taxonomy): domain Eukaryota; kingdom Viridiplantae; phylum Streptophyta; class Magnoliopsida; order Poales; family Poaceae; genus Avena; species Avena eriantha. Next base: position 215,172,560 of record OU342744.1, on the reverse strand, counting down.
TCCCAGATGCCTGTTATATCATACATCGCAATCCTAGGATTACCATTTTTGTGAGACATAACATATTAGATATCACAGTACATCATCCATTACAAACCATAATAAGGTCTTACACAAATAAAGGATCTCATGATCCAGTCTTAATACAACAAGCAGCGGAATAAATAATAAGCGTAGCGGTGGGGTCCATCTTCGGTGGCACAGGCAATGTTGACGATGGAAGATAGTCCTAGTTATCATAGACATCCTGATGTCCTTCATCTTGGTAGTCTCCTTCATAGTCTGGCCATAGGAATAGCCAGGGACAAAAGCCATGAGTACTCCTTAAGTACTCGCAAACTATCACTAACAAGTAAGGTAATTCTAGTAGGATTGCTAACTCTAAGTTCATTTGTAAAGTTAAGTTTGAAACCTAAGCTGAGTTTAGAAACAAATAAAGATAAAATAAAGTTCTAGAATCACTTAAGTTGGGAAGCTAGTGCCATAATCACAACTCCGTTGTGGTCAAGTCAAAATTCATCATTTATATCATAAGTCATTTTGAAAATATCTGACAACGGAACAATATGGCCACTCCAACTGTCCATAACCGTGGACGCGGCTATTCGAATAGTTTGACACTCTACAGAGGTGGTACACTTTCACCACAAGATTCGATACATCTGTCAGGGATAACCCTGAATCATCATACTTAGTATGCAAATAATCAAACATAACCTTTCCTTTACACACCCTAGTATAAGCACCTCTCCTATGAGTATGGCCTCCCAACCATGACCATCTGTCATCTTGGGCACTACATAGGTGGACAATATTGAGAGGTAGCATCAGCTCAAACCTCTCCCGCGAGGGAACTAATACTAATGCATATAAACTTATGGCTAAGCCTTACCCAATTCAGGTATTGTGGTTGTACGGTAAAATTGGAATGGTATCGCATCCGACCCCAACCATCAGTTTGGTAAAAAGGGTTAAGGCTCATGCCTCAACATGTTCATCATCATAAACCATTTTTGTTTCTCAACACATGTCAAAACATCTCAATAGAATGACTCATCATTCCAAGGTTTTCACAAGTCATTTTCACCAACTACTACCATCTAAAGTGACCAAGTTTTAGCTTAGCTCTAAACTACTAAGTTAAGTGTGTTCACTAAGGTAGGATGCTAATATCAATCTCATGCCATAGAATGACATCTAAGGTTATCTAGATAGGTCAAGTTTTATAATTGTTATGCTACCTTGAAACAAGTAAAGAACTTTAATAAAGGAAGGAAGGTAAAAGCTTGGAGATAAAACTTGGGGTAGGTAAATAGTCAAAGTGGTATAACCCAAAGCATGCCTAATGCATCTTGCTTAGGTTATCTAACTTTCAAGGGTTAGCTTGCATTGTTAATGATGGCTTGCCTTGGTTGGTGTAGTGGTTGACGTTTTCTTCCTCCTCCTCTTGGTAGAACTCCTCCTCCTCGAAAGCTTGGTCGGTACTATCTTCTATAAATACATAAGGGATACACAATCACCAAACAATACTTAACTAGTCTACTTAGCACACTAAGGCTCACATTTGATGATCTACTATCATCACAAGCATCACAAGGTTTTATTAACTAGCTTCATTCTTTTTATTTGAGAAAAGTAATTTCTACTCATTGAAAATAACTAAGATTTAATATCCTCCAATTAAAATATGGGATCATGTGGACACATGTCATCTCCACATATTCTAACATATGGGAATGTGATTTAAATGTTGGATCACATTTTAATAAGTTTAAGTTTAATATTTAATGATTTAAAGTGACTAGAAATACCTATATAGCATTATTTTGGTACTATTCCAAGGTCACTGCATGCAAACCTCAATATTATTACATATTCAGATAGGTATGGTGAAATGTGATTTTTGAGAGTTGGAATCAACTCAAAAGCTATTTTGGTTGAATTTAGAAAAATGTTTGAATGTACAAATGCTTCTGTCTTGTTATTTTTACTAGGAGAGATCTCTAACTCTAAATGAATTAAATCCAACAGGCTTGGATAGATCTCTTCAGAAACTTTCCAACAAAATTGGAATTACTCAATTTGGTTTAGTAAATCTTCCTGAATTGATTTTTGAACTAAGGGACAGAAATAGTTTTAAGTCTAAATAGAAAAACACCTATTTGAATTTGTGGGCTAGCGCGGGAAATGAAATGGGCCGGCCCAGTGACGCTCAGCGGCACAGAGGGCGGCTGACAGGTCGGTCCCGCTTGTCAGGGAGACTTAAAACCCGAAACGGTATCTAGCGATCTGGGCCACACGATTAGAACGTGGATCAACGGCTCACAGTCGTCGTCGACGATGGACTCGTCGCCAGCGAGACCGAACCCTAAACGGACGGTGGGGGTCTACTGGGGACGTACCAGGGCTCCATCTAGTGCGGCGAGGCGGGCGATCGAACTGGACGGCGATGGCGGACTTAGGCAAGGTAGCGGCAGGGGCTGAGGTGGACGGAATCGACGGCAGCGTGTCCTCCTCTGTTGCGGCTGCCTTCGGTGAAATTCCGGCGGCCTGCTGCTCGACCTGCTCCGTTGAGAGTTGGGGAAGGACTGGTGGAGAGAGGGGAGTCGAACGGCGTGGAGACTGAGGCTGGGGAAGGCCTCCTTATATAGGCTCGAGGAGGGGACCGACGGGGCGACGGCGAGCTCGTCGGTGACGATGATACAGGGCACTATCGGCATGGGCGGTATAGGCGGACAGTGGCTTGCCTCCTGGCGGTGCTCTACGGCTTAATGGCGACGCTAGGGGAGGTGGATTGTGGTCGGGAGCGTCTCGCGCTCTGAGGGACAAAGGCGGTGCTCGACGCGGCTCCCGGCGACTGTGGGTCGTGCGGCGGTGCACGACCATGTCTGGCGGGATGCTGGTGTCGAGGCGGGGCGGTGTGCGCAGTATGGGGTCAAGGCGCGGTCTGCTGCGCGCTGGCGATAATCGCGCTCTGGCTTGCTCGCAGAGAAAAAGGGCGGCGCTGCTGGGGAGTGGTCCAGGGGCTGGGGTTGATCGAGGGGTGGACCGTGGGCAGCGGTAGGGTTGGGCGGAGCTATTGGGCACGCTGGTTTGGCGCGGCACTGTCCCTGGCGTGCTGTCTGTGTTTGGCCGGCGATGATCTCAAACGGGCGGCGCTGCACTGGTGCTGCGGCTAAGGGGGAAGCTGGTTGGGGACTTGGTTGGACTCAGGGGGACAGAGGAGAGTGGAGAGGGTGCAATGGGGGACAATGGCTTAACTAGAAACAGTAATAATTAGGCAGTTTGATCTCTGTCTGCCACCTGTTCGATCAAATTGCCGCAAGAACAAAATGTTTGAATTTTGAGCTGATTTTTGGTGGAGTGATGTAACTTATGCTTAAGCTTCTAGGTGTGCTTGGGTTTTTAAAATGGAGTTCATTTGAGTGGTTTTTGAATAAGTGTGATCTATACATATGAACAACATTCAATTTTCAATTGTCATTTGAATTCAGTGTTTGAAAGCCTTTGGGATGAAACAAAGTGGGCCTTGGTACATCACTACTTGCACTAGCAAGAGGTGCAAAGAACCACAATTGTTTCTGTTAAGATTTGAGTTTTAGGAATAGCCAAAGTAGGCTAGGTGATTAAAATGGCAAAAGTGACCATTTGCTTATTTTATTCTTTTTGATTTGTTTTTCTTTGGGATTTGCTTGGAGATGATCTAGATGATGTTTAATTCACCTTAGAATCATTTTACAATCAATGGATCACTCAAACATGGCAATTCAAAACAACTTCTAATTTAAATGTCCACACATATGAATGCTTAATGATTTTAAATGGAAAAGTTTTTATTAACCCTAAATTAGGTAGATTTAATCTTGATTAACCTTGATTAAGTTTTGGGATGTTACAAGCATTGTCTATGGACATATCCGTAAGTATAAATCAATGCAAACATTAGTCCATAGGAGTTGTCATTAATTACCAAAACCACACATGGGGCTACATGCACTTTCAGACCAAAATATTGCTACTATCCCCAACCAAATAAGGAAAATGAAGAGAGACTTGTCTAGATTTTGTGACGGTGTTCACCCAATATGATTTCTTGTGCCATATTTTACTCACTACCGAAAAATGAATTTTGTTGAGTATATGGTTGTTTGCCGAGTGTATTTGTTCCAGAACTCAGCAAACAACCACCTTGCGAGTGTTGACGGGAAAACACAAGGCGGAGATACGATACTCAGCAAAGTAAAATTCGGTAGATGCAGATAAATACACTCATCGAACGTACCTGGATTGGCAAACCGGTGAGACACATGGCTTCCTCGACCGCACTTACCGGAACCATATCGGAAATATACCTATGCCGAGTACCCCCCCCCCCCCCCCACCACCACACACACACACACCAGACACTCGGCAAAAGTTTGTGGTTTTTCTCACTTCTTCTTTTCCGCACGTCAACTTTTTCCATAACACTGGGCAAAAAACCCGTACTTTATCCGTTTATTGCTCCCGCTAATGGGAATTCTTCCCACCCAAAGTTTGTCGAGTGTCTAGAAACAAATAGGCAAGCAAGCACTTTCTCGCCGTTTCTTTCTAGCTCTCCATTTCTCGTAATTATTTCCAATCCATATTTCACCCTCCTGATCCCCATATATAGGCCACCTTGTTATCCACAAAATTCACAAATCACTCGAGGTGTTCTTTCCCTCTCCCCTCTGTGTTCCTTCTGATTGTCTCAAATACAAATCATCCGGATGAGACTGACTATATCCAGGGGCATGTGATATCTAATATACATGGCCATCACGAGTCTCCTCTGAATATACTAGTTTCAATTGTATGTTTTGTTACATCTACAAGAGAGGTGTTATTTATGTTCGTCGAATACAAATGATCCGGATGAGACCGGGTATATCAAAGGGCATGCCATATCTAATACAATTGGCCTTCAGGAGGATCCTTTTGATATACCCAGTTTATCAACCGTATGTTTTGTGACATCTTAGAGGGAGGTGTTCTCGCTCTCTTCCTCGACTACAAAGCATACATATGAGGCTGGATATATCTAGGGGATATGATATACAATATACATGCACTTTACGAGCCACCGCTGGATACATCTAGTCTCCACTATGTGTCTTTTTACATCCCCCACTCGGTGTTCCTTACATATGTAAGGTTGGAGCACCCTAGGGTGTTTGACGCTGAATTTTCTTAGAAGAATCATCCAACATTCCCTAGGGAGTTTCTACAATACCATCGTATTTAACCAGGAAGGTTCTTGTTCTGCCACCACAAAGAAGGCTACCCAACTCACTCAGTCGTGTTCCTCAACAAATCATCTATGAGGATCAGAGGTGTTCTTTATGTTGTAAATATGCCCGAGAGACAATAATAAAGTTGTTATTATTATATTTCATGTTTATGATAAGCCTACATTCTCTAACCTATAATTGTTTTAACCGGAAACCAAATATATGTGTGGATATATAAAGAACATCGTGTTCGTAGTAAGCCTATAATGGAATAGTTCGTTGATCAAGTGATGGTTAAGGTTTCCTAACCATGGACATGTAATGTCACTTGATAACGAGATCATATCATTAGGAGAATAATGTGATGGATAGACCCAATATTGAGCATAGCTTTTAATTGTGTCACTATGTTTAATTTCTATAGCTTTCACTAGTGTCAAGAATCACTTCCTTAGACCATGAGATTATGTTACTCCCTGGTATTGGAACAATACTTTATGGAAATCAACTGTCACTTCATCATTGGATGATCATAAAGGTGTCTTTCAATCAAGACTAGGATTTTTCACTCCACGTGACAGAGAGACATATTAGGCCCTCTTGGTAATGTAAGATCCAAAGTGGCTTGCAAGCGGGTGACTAATATGTTTAGTCATAGGTATATTATATTACAAAATGAGTAAAGAGAACTTTTCGGTAACGTGATTGAACTAGGTATTATGATACCGATGATCGAATCTTAGTTAAGCAATATATCACTAGACAAAGGGAATTGGATACCTGATTAATTGAATCCTCGATATCGTGGTTCAACTGATGAAAGAACTTCATGGAATGTGCAGGATCCATTATGTACATCCATGGTCCCTTTATTGGTTATTGATCCGAGAGGTGTCTCAATCATGTCCGCATGTTCTTGAACCTGTAGGGAGCTTCAGAATGGTTTGGAGGTAAATAATTATATACGAAGGTTGGTTTAAAGGTTCCAAAAAAGTTTGGGATTTATTGATATTGTATCGAGAAGCTTCTAAAGGTTCTAGTGGTCCACAAGTGGGTCTGGCCTGTTAGTGGGACCACATGGGACCATAACATGATGATCACTATCTCTTGAGGCTACCTTGACTGCATCAACCATTATACCATAATAGGGTGATCATAAAGGTGTCTATCAGGTATTTCAAAGGGATATGTTGAGGTGTATGCATCGAGATATGGATTTTTTTCCCACGTGATGGGAAGATACACCAGGCCCACTCGGTGAGATTACATCCGTAAAATTGCGCAACATATGACTAGGTCATGAGGATGGAATATCATAGAGATGAGTTAAGCAACACTTGTCGGTAACGAGATTGAACAAGGTATGGTGATACCAGATATCATATCTCAGACAAGTCAAGTATCGAAGCAACAAAGGGAATTGGACTTGACGTTTATGATTCAAACGTCATTGATATCGTGGAATGCGCAAGGATCATTACGGGTATCCAGATCCCGTTGTTAATCATTAGTTCGAGAAGCATCTCGATCATGTGTGTGATGTTCCTGAACCATAGCGTAACACATTTAAGGGTTCTATGATGTTTGGAGATTGTTTTGGAATCATAGGGATCACAGAAAGAAACAGAAGAAAAAATTGAAAGTGTTCTATGAGAGAACTGAAATCGTGTTGGGAGGATCTGAAAAAGTTTGGAGTGGTCCAAAAGGAGTTTCGTGTCGATGGGAATTGAATAATACGTATTTTATATTAATTACGAGAATAAATTTTAAAATAATATTTAAATTAAGTTTAATGGGATAGCCACCTTGTTGGGACAACTTGCGAGGGGAGAAGGCCCACTAGGGCTAGCCACCCCAAGGAGGGCAAGAGGATCCGACACCTTGGGCCAAGGGCACGCGAGGGGGCCCACCCTGGCCTCCGACCAGGCCTTGGATTGGCGCGCGAGTTGGGACCACTAGGCCGTCGGCCGCCGCTTCTCATTTGTGCCCCTCCTTCTCCTTTGTTTAGTCTCATCCCGAGACATGGCAAGGAGGAGTCCCTCCTTTTACTCTATATAAGAAGGTGCCTATGTGAGGGAAAAGAACACACAACAATACATACTAGACTTCTCTCTATGCCCCTAGGGCGTGGCCGGTAGGTAGAACACTTTATGATATGATCGCGCTACATCTATGTGTAAGATAAAATACAGGACAAACCCCAACATGGAAATCAGCAAGTTCTAATAAAAATAGTGACAGAAAACACATCGATAAGAATAGGGGGTGTGGCCGGTAGACAAAATGCTTCATGATATGATTGTGATATATCTACGTGCAAGAGAGATGGTGAAACCAAAATCATACATAAAAACACAAAGTGTTAAGCAAAACAGAGATGACAAGCACGTCGATAAGAAACCTGCTCCCCTAGGGAGCGGTCATCATGCAGAATGCCTGACTGTATGCGTACAACAGGTTAACAATGACACTGAATGGTGTTTAATTATAAAAACATATATAAAATGTTTGCTAAATATAAATACACACCAAACACGAGAAAAGTAATATTACAAAAGATAAATGTCTATGAGTAAGAAAGTAGTAAGGCTAGCGTGTAATAAACTATTGCTACTAAAAAGTTAGATAGAGAACATGGTTCGACAAAAAATGGAAGCACATCTTCCTTTGGTCGAAACCTTTATCATGTTCACACATTTCGATCGGAAGAAGAGGTACACATGCTGATAGAAGTCATCTCATCTTGGTATATAAATAGTTACATCTCACACTATTTGGTGTACTCGCATAGAAAATGGAATATCCCAGTCTATCAGCCCACGCCATACAGTTTTGGAACACGTGGAATGAAATACCTCACGTCATCAGCCTATTAGTAAAAAGTGGCAAACAAAAGATCTTAGCCCATTGGCATGTTATTCAAAACGTTTGCTTCAACATAAAAGCATAGTCTTATATGACATGTTCTAAATAGTCTAAATAGTCTAACAGGATGTCTGTAAAATCACGCAGTATGACATGCGTAGCTATTTTTTTTTTAAGTAAAGCATGCTACTCCCTACGATCCTAAATAAGTGCAGCAACTTTGTCTAGATACACAAGTATCTAGACTTGTATAGTGTGTAGATACATGCATGTGAATTTAGATATAGTGAAGACCCTTATTTAGGATCGAAGGTAGTGCTTGATTTTACATCAGCAATAAGAACTCTTTGTTGGTAAAAACACGATAAAAGCGTGCCTCAAACCAAGTCATGACCAAAAAGACATGAAACTGATTTCATCGCAAAGTACAACTTTTCAGAACAAACGTTCATTTAAGACAAGTATGACCTAAAACAACCTTGAAAAAATAGTTAAACACCAAACTTATTTGCCTAGAATAATGTAAGCGGTTTGCCTTTCGAAAATATTTTTTATAGCCATAGCTAGGCTCTCATCATCCTCTCCTAGCCTCGCATTCAAATTCTTTATCTCATTAGCCTCTTCTATCATAGCATTCAGACTCTGGATCTCTACATGTTGACTCTCCAAATATAAACGCATACCTTCCATAATATTAGTGATGACTAAAAGCCTTTAGATGATGTCTTCGTACATCTCCCTCACTAAACAACCAGGAATGCGATGCATTGGTCGCCGATAAGTTTGAGCCTACATCAACAAAAAAAGGTTAGCCAATGTTGTACTACAGCGTAAAAAACAATGAGAAATATAGTGGTAATCAGAAAGTAAGATACCTCAGGCACGCGTCTGCCGCGAGATTTACTTAGGATGCAAAGTTTGCGTCAGCACGAAAGACTAAAATACAATGGGAAGGACAGTGGTCGTCAGTAGGTAAAAAATCTCAGGTACGCATTGACAAAGAGAACGTGTCACCTCGATAAATACGAGATTCACCAAAGGTGGAAAGACTACGTCATCACTTTCTCGCATACAGTAAAAAGAAGTACATATGCATAATGTACAAATATAAAGTTAATTAGAGAAAAAGGTTAAGACAGAAATAACTTACACTCATACGTGTAGTAAGCTGTAAACGGAGAAAAAGTATCCGTCCCGTATGTTTGAAGGCTCGAAACAACAACAACCATGTAACCCACCGTATTTGAAACATGAACAAAATTCAAAGACGCTTACCATGGTATTCTCCCAATGGTACATATGTGAGAAATCCCACGGGGCGCAGAGAAAGACGTTGGGCTGCTATTTTTGAGTTTCTTGAAAGCCCGCTACCGCCGGCCCGGATGGTGGCGAGCTCCCAAACAAATCCAAAAAAGACAGCTTAGCATCTCAATCTAGATGAATGCTAATTTCGTTCAGCCCGCCGCAGAGAAGGTGACCAGAGGAGCATACGTGAACGCTATACTAAATATGTGAAAACCTAATGACCAAATGTCCCTCCTATCGTTGCATTCTACGTCGGTGAGCTTTCGTCTAGAATGGCGCTACGCCTACAAGGAACTAACTCGGCACCCAAAACGCGTCGGATATGGCTATGCCGTCATTCCGGCACTCGAGACTGGATACCTATAGGACGATGCGCTACCGAAGCTAAGCCACGGGTGGTAGAAAAAGGAAAAACAATGCGAGGAGAACAAAGAGGGGGAGGTGTTTTATAGCCGCTCTAATCCGCATGTGCGAGAGGCATGGCAGCTAGGGATGGATAACACTGCTAGCTCGGCTCTAGACGTGAACCATAGCACGATCTTTCTGCCGACCACGGATGCCGAGAGTCTACTATGACATCTCGACCCTCCACCGCGATAATACGTGTCCGTCCATGCTTTCTGGTGCCAACTCTACTGCCAGTTTGGCTCTTTGGCGTGAGAAACCGCCGATGTCTAGAAACTATGATGTTAGGCAGTCTATTGCCATCTCGTACAGCAGTTGCGAGAACCTATGCCCTCCCATGTCATCTGATGCCACTCGTGCTGCCATCTCTTCTCTTCATCGCGCTATCCGTCTAGGATCTACGCTGCCACGTTGGCTTCATGCGGACACCATGGCCACGAGAAACTGCTACCGTCATGGCTCACGGCGTCACGTCAGCTCTTGGCGGACCCCACCTCCTAGCGGGTGCTGAGCCGTGTCGTGCTGGTTATGCCTCTCACAGAGCATGGTCCTACCCGCATACACTGACAGTAGGCCCATGCCGCGTGTGGTCCACTTTCATGGGAGGCGGGGTATAACGACACGTGCGACACCCATCCGTGGTATGAAATCTTTTGCCTTGGCCCACAACAAGTCCTGCCTCACGGGATAGCAAGGCTCCATTGAAACATCGTCGTGTGTACTTTCCATCATCCATCCCATATTTGAAAAGAATCGGGACTACCTGGATAGCAGTTTAAGCCGAAACAATCTAGCGTTGTTATTTACTCTGATTTCCGAAGGCAGTTTTCTTCGGGGATCTCTTTCTTTCTCTCGTTAGCTCTCGTGCTTGCGGTTCCAAGAAGAATTGTGCGTGTGGGATACGACGTTTCTTCAGCATGCCATCGCGCTGCTGGATCTCGGTTTCAGAAGGTCTACTTCCGCAAACCCGACTAGATCGGGGAGAACGGGAGTCTTTGTTGAGCACCGGATGTGTGTGAAACCACGGGGGTGCTGCCACTTGTGCCACCTGGATTTACGTGCGAGGTACAATGCGACCTTGAGGTCAGCTACAAGTATGACTACATCATCCACATTTCTCGTGAAAACATTAAACACTTTCTGTCTACAAGGGTATGTCACCGAAACCTTTCTATTACAACATTACTCCTAGACAGATCCTTGCAATCGGTGTTGCATGAGTCATGAAAAATATTTTTTTCTATTGTGAACCCCTTCAGTGGTATTAGGGACGATCTATGGTAGCACTGCTTGTACGGTTAGAACACATGTTGAATGTGGGCATTGATCCTGTAGTTGTTACCCTCTCATGTGCACTTGTTCATATAGCGACACTGTTCGATGAAGCGGCCCGAACCGACCTTATGCGTAATCTTACATGAGACTGGTTCCGCACTTGCCATATGGCTTTCCATATAAGTTTCTAGTGAGTGTCTATCTCTCTCACAATAGTTGATATGGAATTTACAATGGATGACCCCAAATGGGGTGTCATAGAGACAATTGTTTGATACAGTGTTGTGATTGGGAGTTCATAGGTATGAAACAGTTCTATCACGAAAGCCCGAGAAGCCATGTAAAATATCCAAAAGATAAAGTAGAGATGTCTAACTTTATTTTGCAGGTGGGTGTGATGTGATATGGTAATGCTTGTAAAGGAAGTATTACTTTCTGTTACTAATTTGTAGTAGTAGTCATAATGATGGACAACCAACTGGTGGTGACATGGGTATACCTTACAGGTACACGAGATTATCATATACGGTTCAACCCAAGAAGGAGTCCACGGTGCGAACGTAGCCCATCAAGGATCCGGGTGGCTTACTGGAGTTCAACTTCTTAAAGGATATGTCAAAGTGTAGATAGAAAATTAAAGGGAAAATCCTAATCAGTAACCAACTTGACCTGCTATCCCGAGACCTAGCCTCCCTATATAAAGGCTAGGAGGGAGCAGTGAGGAGGACGATCCACACACCCCCGCATACACCTTGCCAGATTGCATCTGCGCACCCTTGTAACTTTCGACTCCCTTGTAATCAAGAGCAGACAAGCAGGAGTAGGGTCCTCTACGAGGCCTGAACATGGGTAAAACCTCGTGTCACCTGTGTGCTTGTTTGCTAGCCAATTGATGCATCCAGTTCTCCCCACTTCCTCGAACCTAAGTCCATCAACGATGGGCATTGATGAGTTAACCTCTCATCATTTGGCACCGTCTGTGGGAAACGGGAGTGATGATGTTGCAGCTTCCTCGGCCCCATCAATCGCGATCTACGGCTGTGCTCCAGCGGAGATTCGCCTCCTCTTCGGTGCCTTAGACTTCACCATCCACGCGCCTGCGACTCACCTGGATTTCAAGTCCGTGGACGATGGGATCGGCCTGGCAATCGAAAGCTTATGCTTCCCTGATCAGCCGCAGGCTCCCTCGATTGCTCCTGTGTCATGGTTCCCACCACCGATCGGTACCTTGAGCGAACTCAACGCCTCGGCATTAGTCGAGAGCACGGATGACAACAACAGTTGCAAGTCCGATCTGGGTGATCTGGCATCATAGGATGGAGCCTATGGTTCCGGATCTGAGAGCTGTGGGAGCAACAGCTTCCCCAGCCACTACATGTGCGTCGTTATCAACACCGACGATGGAGGCACTCAAAGGGACAACGCCAACGGCAGACCTGCCAACAACAGGCCAACCAATCGACCCCTACCATTAGCCCCGTTGAAGATGATCAGCAACCGCCCAACCCTGAGGGTGAACGCGTCAATGGGCGATAGGAGATCCAACTCAACGACGTTGAGTGGGCGCGATGCAGGGAGGCCCTACATGGCAACCCCCTGCCACTAAACTCATCACAACATATGATGATGGGTTATCATTGGCTACTCATGCAGGAGTTCAAACGCTAGCAGGCGGCAAGCGCTCGACTCGACGAGTGCAAGAGAGCTGTGGATGAGTCGAGCCATCGGCGAGCAACGCTCTCTTCCATCAGAGGATCCTCCTCCAAGGGTAATGACCATGCAGCCGCCAAAAGACGCTCTCGACTGGCTCAACTCAACGACAAAGAGCAAGACATGGCCACTCGAGCCCTTGACTTCTCGTTCATGATGGTGGACTCGTGGGGCAACGTGCTCCCGAAAACACCACGAGTAGCGGTGACAATAGCCACCATGTACCTTCTCAACAATCAACCACCAGCTGGGGATCCACGATCTGCCATGCACCAATCTACGATCGCTGGCCTTGTACTTGGCGAGGTCGCGCTCACCAAAGATCCAATGCTGGAGCCGAAAAAAGGCTCCAGTCAGGTACTATTCGCTCTCCTCCAGTGATGACGAGCATGACCTATTGCGGCGACGCTGCTCACGTTGACATGATCGCGACTACCACGCACGAGATGACATCATGCAGTGCAAAGTCGACAAGATGAGCGCCAAGCGCGCCTGCTCAACGAAGTTAGAGGACAAAGGAACAGAGCTCTGTGGTGCTGGCTACTTCAGCAGAGCTATACGGCAAACACGAATGCCGAAAGGGTTCAAACTCCCATCGGAGAACCCAAAGTTCGACGGCCTTCCTAGATCCGAAAATCTTACTGGAGCATCATATCTCCTCTCTCAAGCTACACGGTAGAAACAAGAGCACAACCATGCAGTGCCTGTAGCTGTAGCTGCAGGGCGCTACTTGTGCATGGCTCAGTAACCTGCATCGCGGGTCGATCCATAGCTGGGAAGAGTTGGTCTACAGTTTCATGTGGAACATCAAGCGCACTTACAGAAGGCCCGTGTCAATTGAAGAACTAAAGGCCTACTATCAGAAGCCCAGCGAATCACTGTGCTCCTACATCTAGAGGTGGTCCATTATTAAAAATTCCGCAGAGGACATCTCCGAGGACCGCGCAATCGACGCATTGAACGGCGCCGTACGCCACAGAGAGCTTAGGGAGGAGCTGGGCCGCACAAAGCCCAAAAACATTGACCACCTAATGGAACTCGCGAATAGGTGGGAAGATGGAGAAGACTTGGTGAAAAATAACCGCGTCCACTTAGACGACGATGAAGACCTCGGTCGCCAATGTGACCGTTGAGGAAAACGTCGGATGCGCGGCTACGAAGACCACGAAGAATTCGATATGGTCGCGGCTGGCTACGCTAATAAACGCGATGACGACAACTGCAGCAGCGGGTACCACAGTGGTGGCTACCACAACAGCGGGAAAACCACACAAGTATGGCAATGTCGTACACGTGAAAAAGCTCCTAGACCGTCGATCTAGGATAAATTAGTCGGACCTTGAAACATTCACTTCTACATCGACAAACATGACGGCAAGAACAAGTGCAACCACCTCTTAAAGGACTATCGCGAGTTACTCAAGCTCCCCGAAGGCCTCGCCCAGATGAATCGTGACGCGATAATCAGGGTTATGGAGCTGCCCTGGGTACCATAGCTCACGGAGCACCACCACCGCCCGGACCACCACCACCAGCGGCTGCACCAGCCTAGAACAACGGAAGAGAGGATTACCCACGACCACTGGGGAATATGGGCATGATCCAAAAAGGATGCCCCTCCAATAGGGTACAAAGTCAATCACTCGCCAAGTCAATTTGGCGGTCAACTCTCCACCCTCAACCACTAAGTACCTCAGCGGGTGCGAGTCCTGCATCACCTTCGACAAGCGCGATCACATGTGCCAAGTACCTCACCTGGGCCACTGTCCCCTGGTGCTCGAGGCACAAATATGTGGCTACAAGATGAGTCGCATCTTCATGGACGGCGGCAATGGAATCAATCTCATGTTTGCTAGTACCCTGCGCATCATGCGGATCCCCCTCTACTACCTAGAGGCCTCCGACACAACATTCCATGGCATCGTCCTAAGGATAGGCGTATACCCCTTTGGGCAAAATCAACCTAGAAATCATCCTCGGCACACCGGCAAACTTCCGACGAGAGCGCCTCGAGTTCAAAGTGGTCGACTGGCCCTCGCAATATCACACAATCCTCGGACGTGTCGCGTTCGCGAGGTTCATGGCGGTCCCACACTATGCCTACATGCAGATGAAGATGTCGGGACCCAACAGCATTATTACCGTCAGCGGAAGCTTCGCCAAGTCAGACAGCTGTGACAGGGAATTCAATCGAATCTCCCAATCCATGGACTTACAAGCTCCCCTTTTATTTCACACCAACGACATCCGCAAACAAAAGAGCATGGTATCAACTGGGTATATATTTACAAGTGTTGGAAGTGTTCCCCATGACAGCACGGTTCTGCTAATCCCCAGCCTATAATTTGCAAGCATATAACTTTCATGGACAATCACAATGGTTCAAGTTTATTAAGTGCAGAAAATAAAGTGTGCCATCAAGTTTGTGAGAGCTTTACTAACTAACTTTCTCATAACAAGAAAACATTTTATTCGGAAGAAAACAAGGCATATTGAATATGCACGAAAATAGAAAATAATGCTAATAGGTAGGTATGGTGGACACTTTGGCAATATTTGGTTTTAGGGAGTTGGAAACATGAGTAAAACATACTCAGTGAAAGTGAAGGCTAGCAATAGTAAGGGAGCGACAAACAAGAGTGCAATAGCTGTCATAATCATGCTTGCAACAAAACAGGACTAATCATGGAATGAAAGTGATTCAAGACCCTCAAGGCAAAATAATTCATCGAGGCTTAACAAATTATTTCAGTCATATGCATGTGTGAGCATGTGCCAAGTCAATTCAAACGAAACATTCAGAGGAGGATACCACGGTGTCATACCAAGTTATGAATAGAATAATGCAAGCAAACATTCATATGACATTCTACAAACTATTAGCATGATGGAACTAATCATATGAAAGCAAGAAGTACTAAGCATCCATAAATAACATACACCCCACTTGAACAGGCTAAACATGCCCACCAAGATGAGTATATGTACAAAAATGAAAACAAATAGAGTTTGTTACTAGCCTCTTACCACTCCTCAAGTTGTCATTAATCCTCATTATTGCCCTTCACTTGTGTGGCTTGAATAATAATATGAAACCAAATCCCACTAAGGACTGCTGAACCCTGCAACAAAACTCGCAAAACTAAAGAAGAAGAACAAATATTTTTGGTGTTTTTGATTTTTTTAAAGCAAGAACCAAAAAGGAAGAACAAGCAAAGCAAAATATTTTTGGGTTTTTTGAATAGTTGAAACAAAGCAAAAAGGGAAAAACAAACCAAGGCAAAAAGAAAAAGAAGCAAACCAAAGAGAAACAACAGAAATATTTTTGGTCTATTTGTGTTTTAGAAAACAAAATCAAAGAAAGAACGAAAACTAAAAAGAGAACGAAACATGAATATACAAAGTACCGACACAAAATGCTATGGCGATGAGTGCGATGTCGGCGTACCTCCCCCCAAGCTTAGGCTTTTGGCCTAAGTGGGTGTCAATCCAGATATGGGTAAGGGTTCCAAGCAGGCGGGTCATTGTAAGAATGATCGTAGTTAGGCCCGTGGGAAAAAAGAAGAAGCTCCCCAATCATAAGTAGGCTGCTGATATGAAGACTCCCCCTCATTCGAGGGCTGGACCGAATCATCTATGACCTCCCTTCTAGTATCCTGCTCCTGTTGGGAGACCTCTCCCAAGTACGTATCAAACTCCTCCTTCGTGAGGGACCATCCTACCCTGTTATCAAGGTTAAACAAAAAAGGTGCAGCCAAAAGAACAACACGCTCGGACTTGCTCTTTCTCCAACCAGCTTTGAGAA
Organism: Avena eriantha; assembly: GCA_910589775.1. Lineage (NCBI taxonomy): Eukaryota > Viridiplantae > Streptophyta > Magnoliopsida > Poales > Poaceae > Avena > Avena eriantha. The sequence continues at coordinate 215,155,943 of OU342744.1, read as the reverse complement.
AGGTTATTTCATAAGACAACTCACTCAAACTAGCCCACGAGGAATCAAATTTATGTTGTATCATGGAATTAAGATCAAGCCTTTCTATGGAAAACTGTAGGTCAAGATGATGAGGCACTAAACCATGAAATGCTAGTAAACGAGAAGCAATGAGCCCCCACAAATTCCACCTTTCTCGCGGTTAGCAGCAAGACGGAAAGCTATCAAAGCACCCAAGTTGTAAGACCTATCTCGTTTAAGAGCAGCAGAGATGAATGCTAGATCATATGAAGATAACGTATTGGCAATTTTCCTAGAAAGAACACACTTGGAAATAAAGTAGGCAAAGTAGCGAATGGAGGGGAGATGAATGTTACGTATTTTCCCACTCTCCTTCAAGAAGCTGCTCCCTTGGAAAATTTCTGCGTATAAATCCATGAGTGGTGCAGGTCGCTCTTTAATCCTTCCACATGATCCCCACTGAGGTACCTTAATAGCTGCACAAAAGTCATCAATAGAAAGGTTGACAACAATATTGTAAATTTTGTAGTGGACCATGGGGTTAGGCAAAGAGTAACTAAATTGAAAGTCCTGCACCATAGACATGGTTAGCTTCACAAATTTAGAAGGTTCATCTTCCAAAAAGTGCTCCAATCCTGCATTAGAAACCAAAGTGTGGAAATCCTGGAGAATTCCTGCAGCTCTCATGAATTCAGAGCATGGATAAATGGAAGGAAAAAACGTCCTCCTCCCGGTGAACCTTCATAACCTCAGGCACCCATAGTTCATGTTGGTTTAGTTGATGCTCATTCCTCTTCTATTCCGAAATTTAAACACCTATTAAACAAGTGATTGCAAAGTGAATATAATGAAGGGCACTACTCATAGGGACTTGTAAGAGGCCTAAACATGCATCAAAACTATATCTATAATCATCAAACAAGCTTATAAGCTCTCATAACCTGTCACCTACAGTAGCAAAATAATCAAGATATAAATCACCAAACACAAATCTACTTGGACAAGCGGAGGAGTCACAAAACGGAAAACAAATGCTCCAAATTTCAGCAGCAAAGATGGGCTGAGCAAGGAGATCGAAAAATCGAGGGCAAGCACAGCAAGAACGTGATTTTGAGCAATGAACTGGGGTTTACTTGGGAGAGAGAAGAAACTGGCAATTGAGAGAGTGACTGGAGGGCCAGGGGTGGCCCCAACCATAGGCAAGCGCGCCGCCCCAGGGCTGGCCGCGCCACTAGGTGGTGTGCCTTCCTGGTGCCCCCCCCCGGTACCTTCCAGGCACTCCTCTGCCCCTTTTTTCACGTAAAAATTTAATATGAATTTTCTGGAATTTTTTGAGACACTTTATTTTGGGGCATTTTTCAGGTATAGATGAATGATTTTTTTGACAGAAAAAGATTTTCTAGAAGGATGCAATGACAAAACAAGGCTACAACTACTGAAGTTCTAAGACACTCTAACATGCAAGCAACTAACAACAGAAAAGAAAACTAAACAAAAATAAAAACTAAAATGGATAGAATAAAAGTAAATGGAGATAATCACGGTGAAAACATTGTTTTGTTCAATGAAATCCTTTTGTTAACAAGGTTGATCAGGTCTCGTTACCAAAACAATTTCATATGAGACAAAACTTTGTATTCCACTAATGATTATTTTACCTCAGCTTTGATAGCAATGGTCCCAATCATAATAGTTTCAAACTTTTCTCTTGGTATGGGACAATATATTTATCCAACTTGAATGCCCTCAACATGTTCAATTGAATTCAATCCATAAGTCCTACCAATCTTCTTGGGAAAATAGACAGTATGTTCCTTGTCATTAACATCGAAGGTCACCTTCCCTTGATTACAATTAATAACAGCTCCTACAGTATTAAGAAAAGGTCTCCCAAGAATAATAGACATATTATCATCTTCAGGCATTTCAAGCACAACAAAATCAGTTAATATCAAGCAATTATGAGCCACATGAACAGGTACATCTTCACATATACCAACAGGAATAGTGGTAGATTTATCAGCCATTTGCAAAGATATATCAGTTGGTATTAGTTTTTCAAGTTGAAGTCTCTTGTAGAGAGAGAAAGGCATTACACTAACTCCAGCTCCCAAGTCACACAAAGCGGTTCTAACATAACTATTCTTAATAGAGCAAGGGATAGTTGGAATCCCTGGGTCTCCAAGTTTCTTAGGAACCTTACCATTAAAGGAATAATTAGCAAGCAAAGTAGAAATTTCTTCATTAGGGATCTTCCTTTTATTCGAGACAATATCCTTCATATACTTTGAGTAAGGAGGCAATTTAATAGCATCAGTCAAAGGAATTTGCAGGAATAAAGGTTTCATCCACTCGCAAAACTTATTATAGTGTTCATCTTCCTTTGACTTGTGTTTCTTATCAGGGAAAGGCATAGGTTTTTGGACCCAAGGCTCTCTTTCACTACCATGTTTCTTAGCAACAAAATCTTCTTTATTGTATTTAGTATTCTTAGTGTGCTTTTCAGGTTCTTCTTCAACTTTTTCTTCATTAGGAACATCATTTTCTTCATTACCGCTTTCAGTTTCAGCATCAGAGACAGATATACTATTAGGATCTTTAGCAGATTCAAAGGGTTCTACAATAGTTTCATGTTTCTTTTTCTTTTCTTCCGAGTAGTACCACTATTTTCATCTTGTTGAGAATCCTGCTCAATTCTTTTGGGATACCCCTCAGGATATAGAGGATCCTGGATAGCAGCACCACTTCTAGTTCTAATTTCATAAGCATGTTTTTCTTTATTAGCGTTAACTAGCAAGTCTTTTTGCACTTTAATGAGTTGATCTATTTGAGTTTGAACCATTTGAAAGTGTTTAACAATCATTTTAACATCATTAGAGGTTCTTTCCACAATATCTTTTAACTCAACAATAGCTCTAGTGTTTTCCATTAGATGATTTTGCACCCTTTTATTAAAATTATCCTGCTTAACAATAAAGATATCGAATTCTTCTAAGCATTGATCAGGAGGTTTAGAGTAAGGGATATCACCTTCATCAAAGTTTTGGAGAGAGTGTACCTCAATAGTGGAAGAGTAGGGGATAGGCTTACATAATTCTTCTATAGGAGGTAAATTCTTGACATCTACAGCTTTAATTCCCTTCTCCTTAAGATATTTCTTAGCTTCCTTCATCACTTTATCATTCAATTCAATAACTCCCCTCTTCTTTGATGTTGGAATAGGCACAGAAATAGTTGGTTCAGGTATAATTATTTCAGGTATAGCTGATTCAAGAGGAGTCCAGTCTTGATAATTCTTGCTTATTTTAGCCATTAATTCCTCAGCTTCCTTGGGAGTCCTATTCCTGAAAACACAATCAGCACAACTATCTAGGTATGTCCTAAATTCTTCAGTTAGTCCATTATAAAATATATTAAGAAGCTCATTCTTAGGTAATGGACTTCTAGCCTGTGCATGAATCAAAGCACAAAACCTTGCCCATGATTCAGGCAATATCTCTTTTTCTCGCAGTTTAAAATCAAAAAGTTCCTGCAAAATAGCATGTCTGGCAGTAGGAGGAAAATATTTCTGCAGGAAAGTACTAATCAAGCAATCAGGGCTATCAATAGATCCAGGAGGTAAATTACTAAACCAAGTTTTAGCTTCTCCTTTCAGTGAAAAGGGGAAAATGTTAGCAACAAAGTAAGTACGCATCTTAATATCATCAGAAAACAAGCCACTCATGGTAGAAAGCTCATTCATATGTGTTACCACACTTTCATTCTTAGTCCCACAAAAAGGTTCTTTCTCAACAATAGATATGTAAGATAGATCGAGAGAGAAATAATAATCATCATCTTTAATGTTTATGGGAGAAGCAGCAAATTTAGCAATAGTAGACAATTTGGCTCTAATAGTACGCCTCTCAAGGAGACTCTTAGCAGCGCTCCTATCATGGGTGTTTTTACATTCTTTAATAAATTCATCGGTTATCTCAACATAACCATCTTCAATATCATAACTCTCACTAGGCTCAGGTGAACTAATAGGTGTAGTAGTGTCTTCATTAGGAGTTTCAGTATTTCCAGCTATAGTTCTAGCAATAGTAGCATCTAGGAAAGGACCTAATGAACCACTCTTATCAAGCACAGTAGAAGTAGCATCATAAGTATCAGAAGTTTCAGATTCAGTAGTAGCAGTGTGTGTAGCATGTGTATGCGGTGGTGTAACGAGCTTACTCATAACAGATGGTGAATCAAGAGCAACAGAGGTGTTCAGAACCGTACCTCTTCTTGTAGTGGATGGTAAAATAGGAACCTTGCCATCACGAGACTTACCCATGATGGATGGACAGCAGCGAACAACAGAGAATCCAAGTGAACTCAACAAATAAAGCTATGTTCCCCGGCAACGGCGCCAGAAAATAGTCTTGATGACCCACAAGTATAGGGGGTGTATCGTAGTATTTTCAAGGGAAGTGAAACCCAATTTGTTGATTCGACACAAGGGGAGCCAAAGAATATTTATAAGCCATAACAACTGAGTTGTCAATTCAGCTGCACTTGGAAACAATCTTGCTCACACCAGTTTATCAGTAGCAACAGTTTTGTAGTAGGAATAGCAAAGTAACAGCACTAGTAAAGTAAAGACAGCAGTAACAATAGCAGTAAACACTAGGATTCGAGTGCGGTAGGCATAGGGATGGATGGACGGGCGTTGCATGGACAAGAAAATTCACATAGCATTCAGAACATAGGGCAATTGCAGATAAATAAGATAAAGCATCCAAGTACTAGATAATCATAGGCATGTGTTCCATATATAGTCATGCGTGCTCGCAATGAGAACTTGCACAACATCTTTTGTCCTGCCAGCCCATTTGCAGCGGGGCCTCAAGGGAACTACTGGCAATTAAGGTGCTCCTTTTAATAGATCACCGGAGCAAAGCATTAACACTCCATGAACACATGTGATCCTCACATCAAAGCCATGCCCTCCGGTTATCCCGATTTCTGTCACTTCGGGGCCATTGGTTCCGGACAACAACGTATGTATACAACTTGCAGGTAAGACCAAAAACAATACTATCATAATGAATCAATAACATGTTCAGATCTGAAATCATGGCACTCGGGCCCTAGTGACAAGCATTAAGCATAACAAGTTGCAACAAAGTCAAAAAGCACTAATAGAAGATACTAGGCACCATGCCCTAACAATCTGATGCCATTACATGAATGATCTCATCCAATCCCTACCATCCCCATAGCCTACAGCTGGGGATTACTCACTCATAGATGGGGGAAACATGGATGGTCGATGGAGAAGCGATGGTGATGATGATGGCGATGATCTCCTCCAATTCCCCGTCCTAGCAAGGTGCTAGAACGGAGTTTCTGGTGCTGTTTCGTGGAATCTGGTGGTGGTGGCAGAGCAGAACTCCTTCTGGAAAAACGTCGAACCCCCCTGAGTTTTTAGGTTAGAAGGCATCTTATAGGCAAAGAGGGAGACCGAGGGGGTGTCTGGGCCGGCAAGACCACCCCCTGGCGCGGCATGGGCTAGCCCGCGCGGCCAAGTGGTGTGGCCTGGGCCGAGCCCTCCTCCATCTCGTATTCTGGCTTCGGGAGTCTTCTGATGAAATAGGATTTTTGGCATATTTTCCAGGATTTTTCCTGATAGTTGATTTTCTGCACAAAAACTAGACACCAAGGCAATTCTGCTAAAAACAACGTCAGTCCGTGTTAGTTGCATCCAAATCACACAAGTTTAGAGGAGAAACAATAGCAAAAGTGTTCGGGAAAGTAGATACGTTTTGGACGTATCAACTCACCCAAGCTTAGCTTATTGCTTGTCCTCAAGCAATTCAGTTGAAAACTGAGTGCGATAAAAGAAACTTTCATGAACACATTTGCTTCATATGATGTATATATTCTCAGCATGTGATCAACTACTTAGACAATTCATAATAAGGAGTATGCAGCTAAGTTTACTAAATAGGCCATGCAAGCTATGAAGAGATTTCAACTCAAAAATAACAAGGTATGATATAGTGGTATCTCGCTTGCCTTTGATTATGAATTCCAAGGCACCTCTGAAGTTCAGGTGAAGACTAGAAGTAAAGATATCAAAGATACAAGCATCAAAGTCATAACACAAATAATCAAGTTTTGAGACAAGCACATTACACTAAGAATGACAACTATGCTCTCAAGAAAGTGCTCATAGAATAGGTGGAGACTCAACAAAGAAATGAAAAGGTTTTGAATACTTTGAAAGGCATCCAAATGCTGAAAGTATGGTACTCATTAGCTTTGAGCTCTCCTTGCCTCTATCATAAGCATATTTAATATGGTTAAGGTGAAAGTGAGGTCCAATCTGAGTTATATGCTTGACAGACTATAAACTGGAAATCCCATGTCCCTTGAGTACGAGGGCCGCTCCTCGTGCTACTCAACTTAAGTTACCGGTAAAGTCTTGTCATCGTAAATACGTGTGTATCATAGAGAACCGCCAACGGGGTACCCCTTGCCCGATGATACGGAAGAATCCCCGTATCAAAATGACAAGGCAAGTAAACAATAAGTATCTCAGCAATCTTCTTATTTACCATGGGAAAATGGTGCTTTTTTCTCTCTTTCCTCTTTTCTCAAATCTCTTTTTTTCTCAATAGCTATCTCTCTCTTTTTTATAAGAAGAATGCTTCATAGATATCATTATGGTCACGCCATAGGTTTCCACAATGACGGCATGGAATAGACCGGCGGCCCAGGCGTTTCTCTAACACACATACATAACTCCATGCACTTACAAGCTCCCCTTTTATTTCACACCGACGACATCCACAAACAAAAGAGCGTGGTATCAACTGGGTATATATTTACAAGTGTTGGAAGTGTTCCCCGTGACAGCACGGTTCTGCTAATTCCTAGCCTATAATTTGCAAGCATATAACTTTCATGGACAGTCACAATGGTTCAAGTTTATTAAGTCCAGAAAATAAAGTGTGCCATCAAGTTCGTGAGAGCTTTACTAACTAACTTTCTCATAACAAGCAAACATTTTATTCGGAACAAAACAAGGCATATAGAATATGCACGGAAATAGCAAATAATGCTAATAGGTAGGTATGGTGGACACTTTGGCAATATTTGGTTTTAGGGAGTTGGAAACATGAGTAAAACATACTCAGTGAAAGTGAAGGCTAGCAATAGTAAGGGAGCGACAAACGAGAGAGCAATAGCTGTCATAATCATGCTTGCAACAAAACAGGACTAATCATGGCATGAAAGTGATTCAAGGCCCTCAAGGCAAAATAATTCATCGAGGCTTAACTGATTATTTCAATCATATGCATGCGTGTGCAAGTGCCAAGTCAATTCAAACGAAACATTCAGAGGAGGATACCATGGTGTCATACCAAGTTATGAATAGAATAATGCAAGCAAACATTCATATCACATGCTACAAACTATTAGCATGATGGAACTAATCATATGAAAGCAAGAACTACTAAGCATCCACAAATAACATACACCCCACTCGAACAGGCTAAGCATGCCCACTATGATGAGCATATGTACAAAATGAAAACAAATAGAGTTCGTTACCAGCCTCTTACCACTCCTCGAGTTGTCATTAATCCTCATTATCGCCCTTCACTTGTGTGGCTTGAATAATAATATGAAACAAAATCCCACTGAGGACTGCTGAACCCTGCAACAAAACTCACAAAACCAAAGAAGAAGAACAAATATTTTTGGTGTTTTCGATTTTTTAAAGCAAGAACCAAAAATGAAGAACAAGCAAAGCAAAATATTTTTGGGTTTTTCGAATAGTTCAAACAAAGCAAAAAGGGAAAAACAAACCAAGGCAAAAATAAAAAGAAGCAAACCAAAGAGAAACAACAGAAATATTTTTGGTCTATTTGTGTTTTAGAAAGCAAAAACAAAGAAAGAACGAAAACTAAAAAGAGAACGAAACATGAATATACAAAGTACCTATGCAAAATGATATGGAGATGAGTGCGATGCCCGCGTACCTCCCCCCAAGCTTAGGCTTTTGGCCTAAGTGGGTGTCAATCCAGATATGGGTAAGGGTTTCAAGCAGGCAGGTCATTGTAAGAATAATCGTAGTTAGGCCCGTGGGAAGAAGAAGAAGCTCCCCAATCATAAGTAGGCTGCTGATATGAAGACTCCCCCTCATTCGAGGGGGCTGGACTGAATCATCTGTGACCTCCCTTCTAGTATCCTGCTCCTGTTGGGAGAGCTCTCCCAAGTACGTATCAAACTCCTCCTTCGTGAGGGACCATCCTACCCTGTTATCAAGGTTAAACAAAACAGGTGCAGGCAAAAGAACAACACGCTCGGACTTGCTCTTTCTCCAACCAGCTTTGAGATAGGTTATTTCATAAGACAACTCACTCAAGCTAACCCACTAGGAAACAAATTTATGCTGTATCATGGAATTAAGATCAAGCCTTTCTATGGGAAACTGTAGGTCTAGATGATGAGGCACTAAACCATGCAATGCTAGTAAACGAGAAGCAATGAGGCCCCCACAAATTCCACTTTTCTCGCGGTTAGCAGCAAGACGGAAAGCTATCAACGCACCCAAGTTGTAAGACCTATCTTGTTTAAGAGCAGCATAGATGAATGCTAGATCATATGAAGATAACTTATTGGCAGTTTTCCTAGCAAGAACACACTTGGCAATAAATTAGGCAAAGTAGAAAATGGAGGGGAGATTAATGTTACGGATTTTCCCACCCTCCTTCGAGAAGCTGCTCCCTTGGCAAATTTCTGCGTATAAATCCATGAGTGGTGCAGGTCGCTCTTTAATCCTTCCACATGATCCCCACTGAGGTACCTTAATAGCTGCACAAAAGTCATCGAGAGAAAGGTCGACAGCAATATTGTAAATTTTGTAGTGGACCATGGGGTTAGGCAAAGAGTAACTAAATTGAAAGTCCTGCACCACAAACATGGTTAGCTTAACAAATTTACAAGGTTCATCTTCCAAAAAGTGCTCCAATCCTGCATTAGAAACCAAAGTGTGGAAATCCTGGAGAATTCCTGTAGCTCTCATGAATTCAGAGCATGGATAAATGGAAGGAAAAACTTCCTCCTCCCGGTGAACCTTCATAACCTCAGGCACCCATAGTTCATGTTGGTTTAGTTGATGCTCATTCATCTTCTATTCCGAAATTTAAACACCTATTAAACAAGTGATTGCAAAGTGAATATAATGAAGGGCACTACTCATAGGGACTTGTAAGAGGCCTAAACATGCATCAAAACTATATCTCTAAGCATCAAACAAGCTTATAAGCTCCCATAACATGTCACCTATAGTAGCAAAATACTCAAGATATAAACCAGTAAACACAAATCTACTTGGACAAGCGGAGGAGTCACATACCGGAGAAAAAATGCTCCAAATTTCAGTAGCAAAGATGGGGTGAGAAAGGAGATCGAAAAATCGAGGGCAAGCATAGCAAGAATGCGATTTTGAGCAATGAACTGGAGTTTAGTCGGGAAAGAGAAGAAAGTGGCAAGTGAGAGAGTCAGTGGAGGGTCAGGGGTGGCCCACACCATAGGCAGGCGTGCCCCAGGGCTGGCCGTGCCACCAGGTGGTGTGCCTGCCTGGTGGGCCCCCTGGTACCTTCCAGGCACTCCTCTGCCCCTTTTTCACGTAAAAATTTAATATGAATTTTCTGGAATTTTTTGAGACACTTTATTTTTGGGAATTTTTCAGGTATAGATGAATGATTTTTCTGACAGAAAAAGATTTTCTGGAATGACGCAATGACAAAACAAGAATAGAACTACAGAAGTTCTAAGACACTCTAACATGCAAGCAACTAACAACAGAAAATAAAACTAAACAAAAATAAAAACTAAAATGGATAGAATAAAAGTAAACGGAGATAATCACGGTGAAAACATTGTTTTTTCAATGAAATCCTTTTGTTAACAAGGTTGATCAGGTCTTGTTACCAAAACAATTTCATTTGATACAAAACTTTGTATTCCACTAATGATTATGTTACCTCAACTTTGATAGCAATGGTCCCAATTATAATAGTTTCAAACTTTTCTCTTGGTATGGGACAATATATTTCTCAAACTTGAATGCCCTCAACATGTTCAATTGAATTCAATCCATAAGTCCTGTCAATCTTCTTGGGGAAATAGACAGTATGTTCCTTGTCATTAACATTAAAGGTCACCTTCCCTTGATTACAATTAATAACAGCTCCTGTAGTATTAAGAAAAGGTCTCCCAAGAATAATAGACATATTATCATCTTCAAGCATTTCAAGCACAACAAAATCAGTTAATATCAAGCAATTATGAGCCACTTGAATAGGTACATCTTCACATATACCAACAGGAATAGTGGTAGATTAATCAGCCATTTGCAAAGATATATCAGTTGGTATTAGTTTTTCAAGTTGAAGTCTCTTGTAGAGAAAGAAAGGCATAACACGAACTCCAGCTCCCAAATCACACAAAGCAGATCTAACATAACTATTCTTAATAGAGCAAGGGATAGTTGGAATCCCTGGGTCTCCAAGTTTCTTAGGAACCTTACCATTAAAGGAATAATTAGCAAGCAAAGTAGAAATTTCTTCATTAAGGATCTTCCTTTTATTCGAGACAATATCCTTCATATACTTTGAGTAAGGAGGCAATTTAATAGCATCAGTCAAAGGAATTTGCAGGAATAAAGGTTTCATCCACTCGCAAAACTTATTATAGTGTTCATCTTCCTTTGACTTGTGTTTCTTATCAGGGAAAGGCATAGATTTTTGGACCCAAGGCTCTCTTTCACTACCATGGTTCTTAGCAACAAAATCTTCTTTTGTGTATTTAGTATTGTTAGTGTGCTTTTCATGTTCTTCTTCAACTTTTTCTTCATTAGGAACATCATTTTCTTCATTACCACTTTCAGTTTGAGCATCAGAGACAGATATACTATTAGGATCTTTAGCAGATTCAGAGGGTTCTTGATACATTGCAAATATATCTATAATTTTTGATGTTCCATGCTTGGTTTTATCTACTTTCTTATGTTTTGTCCACACTTTGGAGTAATTTTCATATGATTTCTTGGACTAACCTATTAACAAGAGTCACAGTGCCGATTGGCTGTTTTCTACTGTTTTTGGTTCCAAAAAGTCAGAAAATGAATATTCTCGGAATTGGATGGGACAAAAGCCAAAGTTACTATTTTCTCGGAAGACTCATGGAGCCCCAAGGAGAGTCGGAGAGGGGCCATAGGGTGGCCACACCCCCCTTGGCGCGGGCCAGCCCAGGCCGCGCCAAGGCATGGTGTCGGCTCCCTGGCCGCCCACCGACCTTGCCTCTTCGCCTATAAGAAGCCTCCCGATGCATGAACCCTAGATCGTCAATCAAAAATCCACAAAAAGTTCCGCAGCACCAACGCCACCGAAGGGGAGATTCGGGGGACATAAAGTCTCTGTTCCGGCACCCTGCCGGGACGAAGAAGTGCCCCCGGAGCCATCTCCATCGATCTCCACCACCCTCTCCATCGTTGTTGCTGATTCCCATGATGAGGAGGGAGTAGTTATCTCTCGAGGCTAAGGGTTCTACCAGTAGCTATGTGTTCATCTCTCTCTCTATGCATGATCATATTGTAATCATGAGATTTGTAATCAAGTAGATCTACCTTGCTACTCAAGTGCGTTAATAGATCTCTGCTCTCCCCATGTGTGTGAAAGTGACAGCGTGCACACCATGGTGGCACTTAGGCTAGAGATTACAAATACTTGTTATGAGTTATATTTGGAGTTGGATGTTTCTATAAAATTGTGGTGTTTGTTGGAACCATCTAGAGCTCAAGGTGACAGTGTGGGGTTATCTAGATGGGAAAGGCTTACTTTGAGGTGTGTTGTTATAGCCCTACCATGGATTAGAGTGTTCAACCGGAGAGTAGTTCAGAGTAGTATCATGAAGACAAGATATTTATATGAGAGTGTTCACTAGCAAAAGTATGATCACTAGGCCTTGTTTCTTAGCATTAAAACACCATTTGCAACTAGATCTGTTACATGTTTTCTTGCTTCCATCTTTATTTCAGTTTGTCTTTAGTCTCTTCCACGCAATCAAAGTATTTTCTAGCACCATTATCTTATATCCATACCACTTGTATTTCACTATCTCTTCGCCGAACTAGTGCACCTATACACATGACAAGTGTATTGGGTGTGTTGGGGACACAAGAGACTTCTTGTATCTTGATTGCAGGGTTGCTTGAGAGGGGATACCTTTGACCACTTCCTCCCTGAGTTCGATAAACCTTGGGTAATCCACTTAAGGGAAAACTTGCTGCTGTTCTACAAACCTCTGCACTTGGAGGCCCAACAACTGTCTACAAGAATAGAAGTGCGTAGACATCAAGCTATTTTCTGGCGCCGTTGCCGGGGAGGTAAGGTAAAAGGTATTCACACCAGAGGATTAAAGAAGAAGAACCTCCCACGGCAAACGCCTATTTTCTGGCGCCGTTGCTGGGGAGGTAAGGTAAAAGGTACTCACATCCTCCGGTGTGAGTGCTCGAAGTTATTTCCTTTAGATTCTGCAATTTTGTCTTTTTGTTTCTTGTTTTCACTAGTTAGGCTTAATGGAAAACAACAACAAAAATAGAGAGCTTTATAGTATTTATCTTGAGTTAGGACATGAAGTGTTTGAAGAGAAAATTAAAAAACCTATGGAACTTTATTTGCGTGCTAATAGCAATGTTATTAGTATGAATTCTTTGAACACCATTATTTCTAATGCTATGGAAAAGTCTAAGCTTAGGGATGCTAGTATTTATGAAAATGATCTTTTTAATTCCCCAGCTTTGGAAGATAGCTATTCTATTGCTTGGGATGATACCAAACCTCCAATATATGATGATTACAATGATGAATATGATATTTTCAGTCCACCTACTATTGAGGAGACAGTTAATGATATACCTCCTATATTTGATTATTATGGTGATGAAAATAATAATGATAGCTATTTTGTTGAATTTGCTCCCACTACAATCAATAAGAATGACTATGTTTATGTGGGGAGTATTAATTCTTTTATGCATGTGGCTCATGATAAGAATGTTTCGTGTGATATTTATATTGTTAATTTTATTCATGTTGCTATTGAAAGTTATTATGAGAGAGGGAAACATGGTTTTATGCATCTCAATAATATTAAGTTTCCCCTCTTTATGTTGAAAGTCTTGAAGTTGCACTTGTTTTTATTTACTATGCTTGTTGCTTTGTGCTTTCATAACTTGTTTCTTTACAAGATTCCTATGCATAGGAAGTGGGTTAGACTTAAATGTGTTTTGAATTTGCTTCTTGATGCTCTCTTTTACTTTAATTCATATTTTTTATGTGAGCATCTTCTCAAACTATTATGCCTAACTTAAAGGCGTTAAAGAAATGTACTTATTGGGAGATAACCCAAAAGTTTAGACGAGTCTTAGAAGTTATTACCTCTGTAATAACCGCTCCTTAACCTTTTTATTTGCTTTTTGTGCCAAGAGTAACCTCTAATGAGAGAGAAGTAATGATTAGGAAAGTTGCTGTCCCGAAACAGATTTCTGTGCTTCCCTGTAAAAATTCATGTAAAATATCTGTACGTCATTTTGAGGCGTGAATTTTTGTGCTTCTGCCCCAGGTTGTTATCTACTTTCGCTTAGTTCAACACTTTTTGATTTGAGCAACAGAAGATTTTCGAAATAATTCGTCTTTACCTACTGGTCTGTTTTGACAGATTTCTGCCATTTTCTGCATTTGCTTCTTGTTGCTTCCTTTTTGAGTTCTTTTGGGGAATTGAGCTTTTTGAGGGAAGTGCTACAGTAGCTTGTGTTCTATTGGAAGTTTTATTGGTGTTGGAACTGAACCTAAAGACTTATTATCTTGAGTGCACTAATATTGCTAATAAAGATTGTGTGAAGTTTTGTATGAAGGAAAAATTTCAGGTGTATGGAAAGAATGAGTAGTGAGATGAAGGATGGACTAAAGCTCAAGCTTGGGGATGCCACGCGTGTCACCCCAAGAAATATCCAAGAAGTACAAGCGTCAAAGCTTGGGGATGCTCAAGGCATCCCCCTCTTCATCAATAAAAATCACAGGTTTCTTCCAAACGCTTCATTTTTATTGTTTCATGCACAGTTGTGTTATTCTTGGAGCGTCTTCTTTTTTGGTTTTCGTTTTGGTTTTTCCTTTTCTTTTGTTTTCTTAGTTTTCTGAATAAATTGGTTGGACCCCCTCTTTCATACATTGGTTTGCAAATAGTTTGGTTTGGATTGGAAAAGAGTAGGAAAGTTCATACTTATGTGGTAAAGAGAGCTTGTTTTTGACTGTGGCCTATGCTCTGTCATGCCATGCTTGATATTGTTTTGGCTTTATGCTTAGTATTCTTTGTTGTAGCATGGATTGTTATAAACAATTGAGATTGCTTAATGTGCCTTGGATGAATCATGTGTTGTTTTAGCATATTAAAGCATAGTATAGTGGTATTCTCCTTTGATGCTTTATTTGGGTTGACTTGGCGCATGCTCACACCATTTTATGACTATCCCAAGTCACCATAGCCTTTATGATCCTTTAGTTTTCAACTTGTAGTATCACTTTATGCTTTGATCAATGATGTTTTGTCGCTCTGCATGATTATGCCCATTATTGCTCTCTTAGTTTGTCGCTCCCAGTCTTTTGCTAGCCTCCACAACAAAGTATGAGTTCCATTCATGCATCCAACTCCTTAAACCAAGTTATTCCAAAGAGTCCACCATACCTACCTACTAGCTTATGCTATTCCAAGTATGTTCATGCTTTTTTTTACCTTCCGAATTAAACTTGTTATGAGAAAACTAATGATTAAAGCTCTCACGAACTTGATGGCACACTTTACTTTTCTTGCCCTTAATAAACTTGAACCATTGTGTCGTCTATGTTGTATATGCTTGCACTTATTTGTTGGGGATTAGCAGAACCATGCTTTCATGGGGAATGCTTTCAACATTGTACTTGGTACTTGTACCTAGTTGATATCATGCTCTTTTGTATATGGATGTCGTCGGTGTGGAATGAAAGGGAGCTTGTAAGTCCATGGAGTTATGTATATGTGTTAGAGAAATGCCTGGTCCGCTAGTCTAATCCATGCTAACATGGTGGAAACCTGCAGCGTAACCATAATGAGCTATCTATGAAGCACTCTTCTTATAAACAAAGAGTCCTATATTGAGAAAAGAGAAAAAAAGAGATATTATGAAAAGAGGAAAGAGAGAAAAAAGCACCATATTCCCATGGTAAATAAGAAGATTGCTGAGATGCTCGTTGTCTGCTTGCCTTGTCATTTTGATATGGGGATTATTCCGTATCATCGGGCAAGGGGTACCCCGTTGGCGGTTCTCTATGATACACATGTACTTACGATGACAAGAACTTACCAGTGACTAAACTTGAGTAGCATGAGGAGTGGCCCTCGTATACAAGGGACATGAGATTCCTAACTTATACTTCGTCAAGCATGTACACGATAGTTTGTTCACTTTAACCTTAATCACTTCAAGATGCTTATGATAGGGGCAATGAGAGCTAAAAGCTAGTAAGTACCATAATTTTTGGAAGCTAAACTTGAATCCCTACTTCCTTCTATGAAGGCCTTTCTTCCACCATTATATTGAGTCTCCACCTTCTACCTTTATGCACTTACTTTGAGAGCATAGTGGCCATTCTTAGTTTTATGTGCATTGTCCCAAGACTAGTTGATTGATGCATACCTTGATATTGCTTGTTTTAAACTATTTGTATCTAGTCACTCTTATGAACTTTGAAGGTGTCCTATGCATTTATATTTGCTACTCTATGAGGGACAAGCTGAATGCCACTATGCTATGTTTTCTTTATGTGAAACAAACAAACGTCTTGCAAAGCATTGTTATTCATGAATCTTTTGTTTGTGCCTTTTCATGTTGCAACATAGTTTCTTTGTCTTATTGCTAGAACTTTGTCTTTCATGTTATGATTGAAGTACTATGATCCCAGCTATCCATGTTTTACAAATACTTTGATCAAGTTTATGATGGTGCATGTCACCTCAAAAATTATTCTTTCTTTTTATCACTTACCTACTCGAGGACGAGCAGGAGTTAAGCTTGGGGATGTTGATACATTGCAAATGTATCCATAATTTTTGATGTTCCATGCTTGGTTTTATCTACTTTCTTATGTTTTGTCCACACTTTGGAGGACTTTTCATATGATTTCTTGGACTAACCTATTAACAAGAGCCACAGTGCCAGTTGCCTGTTTTCTGCTGTTTTTGGTTCCAGAAAGTCAGAAAATGAATATTCTCGGAATTGGACGGGACAAAAGCCAAAGTTACTATTTTCTTGGAAGACTCACGGAGCCAGAAGGAGAGTCGGAGAGGGGCCACAGGGTAGCCACACCCCCTTGGCGCGGGCCAGCCCAGGCCGTGACAGGGCATGGTGTTGGCCCCCTGGCCGCCCACCGACCTTGCCTCTTCACCTATAAGAAGCCTTCCGATGCATAAACCCTAGATCGTCAATCAGAAATCCACGAAAAGTTCCGCAGTGCCGCCGCCACCGAAGGGGAGATTCTGGGGACAGAAAGTCTATGTTCCGGCACCTCGTCGGGACGGAGAAGTGCCTCCGGAGCCATCTCCATCGATCTCCACCACCATCTCCATCGCTGTTGCTGATTCCCATGATGAGGAGGGAGTAGTTCTCTCTCGAGGCTAAGGGTTCTACTGGTAGCTATGTGTTCATCTCTCTCTCTATGCATGATCATATTGTGATCATGAGATTTGTAATCAAGTAGATCTACCTTGCTACTCAGGTGCATTAATAGATCTCTTCTCTCCCCATGTGTGTGAAAGTGACAGCGTGCACACCATGGTGGCACTTAGGCTAGAGATTACAAATACTTGTTATGAGTTATATTTGGAGTTGGATGTTTCTATAAAATTGTGGTGTTTGTTGGAACCATCTAGAGCTCAAGGTGACAGTGTGGGGTTATCTAGATGGGAAAGGCTTACTTTGAGGTGTGCTGTTATAGCCCTACCATGGATTAGAGTGTCAAACCGGAGAGTAGTTTAGAGTAGTATCATGAAGAGAATATATTTATATGAGAGTGTTCACAAGCGAAAGTATGATCCCTAGGCCTTGTTTCTTAGCATTGAAACACCGTTTGCAACTAGATCTATTACATGTTTGCTTGCTTCCATCTTTATTTCAGTTTGTTTTTAGTCTCTTCCACGGCATCAAAGTATTTTCTAGCACCGTTATCTTATATCCATACCACTTGTATTTCACTATCTCTTTGCTGAACTAGTGCACCTATACACCTGACAAGTGTATTGGGTGTGTTGGGGACACAAGAGACTTCTTGTATCTTGATTGCAGGGTTGCTTGAGAGGGGATACCGTTGACCATTTCCTCCCTGAGTTCGATAAACCTTGGGTAATCCACTTAAGGGAAAACTTGTTGCTATTGTACAAACCTCTCCACTTGGAGGTCCAACAACTGTCTACAAGAATAGAAGTGCGTAGACATCAGTTCTACAATAGTTTTATGTTTCTTTTTTCTTTTCTTACGAGTAGTACCACTATTTTCATCTTGTTGAGAATCCTGCTCAATTCTTTTGGGATGCCCCTCGGGATATAGAGGATCCTGGGTAGGAGCACCGCTTCTAGTTCTAATTTCATAAGCATGTTTTTCTTTAGCAGCATTAACTAGCAAGTCTTTTTGCACTTTAATGAGTTGATCTATTTGAGTTTGAACCATTTGAAAGTGTTTAACAATCATTTTAACATCATTAGAGGTTCTTTCCACAATATCTTTTAACTCAACAATAGCTCTAGTGTTTTCCATTAGATGATTTTGCACCCTTTTATTAAAATTATCCTGCTTAACAATAAAGATATCGAATTCTTCTAAGCATTGATCACGAGGTTTAGAGTAAGGGATATCACCTTCATCAAAGTGTTGGAGAGAGTGTACGTCAATAGTGGATGAGTAGGGGATAGGCTTACATAATTCTTCTATAGGAGGTAAATTCTTGACAACTGCAGCTTTAATTCCCTTCTCCTTAAGACATTTCTTAGCTTCCTTCATCACTTCATCATTCAATTCAATAACTCTCCTCTTCTTTGATGTTGGAATGGAAATAGTTGGTTCAGGTATAATTATTTCAGGTATAGCTGGTTCAAGAGGAGTCCAGTCTTCATTCTTGCTTATTTTAGCCATTAATTCCTCGGCTTCCTTGGGAGTCCTATTCCTAAAAACACAATCAGCACAACTATCTAGGTATGTCCTAGATTCTTCAATATCATAACTCTCACTAGGCTCAGGTGAACTAATAGGTGTAGTAGTGTCTTCATTAGGAGTTTCAGTATTTCCATCTATAGTTCTAGCAATCGTAGCATCTAGGAAAGGACCTAATGAACCACTCTTATCAAGCACAGTAGAAGCAGCATCATAAGTATCAGAAGTTTCAGCATCAGCAGTAGTAGCAGTGTGTGTAGCATGTGTATGCGGTGGTGTAACGAGCTTACTCATAACAGATGGTGAATCAAGAGCAACAGAGGTGTTCAGAACCGTACCTCTTCTTGTAGTGGATGGTAAAATAGGAACCTTGCCATCACGAGACTTACCCATGATGGATGGACAGCAGCGAACAACAGAGAATCCAAGTGAACTCAATAAATAAAGCTATGCTCCCCGGCAACGGCGCCAGAAAATAGTCTTGATGACCCACAAGTATAGGGGGTGTATCGCAGTATTTTCGAGGGAAGTGAAACCCAATTTATTGATTCGACACAAGGGGAGCCAAAGAATATTTATAAGCCTTGCACAACATATTTTGTAGTAGGAATAGCAAAGTAACAGCACTAGTAAAGTAAAGACAGCAGTAACAATAGCAGTAAACAGTAGGATTCGAGTGCGGTAGGCATAGGGATCGATGGACGGGCGTTGCATGGACAAGACAATTCACATAGCAATCAGAACATAGGGAAATTGCAGATAAATAAGATAAAGCATCCAAGTACTAGATAATCATAGGCATGTGTTCCATATATAGTCATACGTGCTCGCAAGGAGAACTTGCACAACATATTTTGTCCTGCTAGCCCGTTTGCAGCGGGGCCTCAAGGAACTACTGGTAATTAAGGTGCTCCTTTTAATAGAGCACCGGAGCAAAGCATTAACACTCCGTGAACACATGTGATCCTCACATCAAAGCCATTCCCTCTGGTTATCCCGATTTCTGTCACTTCGGGGCCATTGGTTCCAGACAACAACGTGTGTAACAACTTGCAGGTAAGACCAAAAACAATACTATCATAATGAATCAATAACATGTTCAGATCTGAAATCATGGCACTCGGGCCCTAGTGACAAGCATTAAGCATAACAAGTTGCAACAAAGTCAAAAATCACTAATAGAAGATACTAGGCACCATGCCCTAACAATCTGATGCCATTACATGAACGATCTCATCCAATCCCTACCATCCCCATAGCCTACAGCGGGGGATTACTCACTCATAGATGGGGAAACATGGATGGTCGATGGAGAAGCGATGGTGATAATGATGGCGATGATCTCCTCCAATTCCCCGTCCCAGCAGGGTGCCAGAACAGAGTTTCTGGTGCTGTTTCGTGGAATCTGCTGGTGGCGGCGGAGCGAAACTCCTTCTGGAAAAACGTCGACCCCCCTGAGTTTTTAGGTTAGAAGGCATCTTATAGGCAAAGAGGGAGACCGAGGGGGTGTCTGGGGCGGCCAGACCACCCCCTGGCGTGGCCGGGGCTAGCCCGCGCGGCCAGGTGGTGTGGCCTGGGCCCAGCCCTCCTCCGTCTCGTATTCTAGCTCCAGGAGTCTTCTAGTGAAATAGGATTTTTGGCATATTTTCCGGGATTTTTCCTGATAGTTGGTTTTCTGCACACAAAAACTAGACACCAAGGCAATTCTGCTGAAAACAACATCAGTCTGTGTTAGTTGCATCCAAATCACACAAGTTTAGAGGAGAAACAATAGCAAAAGTGTTCGGGAAAGTAGATATGTTTGGACGTATCAGCTGCCATCAGATTCGAATGAAGGAGGGGGACTAGGAGAAAATGGCCTTAATCACACCCTTCGGAGTCTACTGCTACACAACAATGCCCTTCGGGCTAAAGAATGCATGAGCCACCTATCAGCGGTGCATGCAGGCCTTCCTCAAAAACCAGCTTGGCCTGAACATCCAAGTTTATGTCGATGACATCGTCGTCAAAAGCAAGGAGGAAGCCATATTACTCAATGATCTCCGTGAGACCTTCTACAATTTCTACCGCTACCGGATCAAGCTAAATCCGGAGAAATGCGCCTTCGGTGTACCATCTGGGCAAACGCTCGGGTATCTCATATCTGCCAGGGGAATCGAGGCCAACCTGAATAATATAAAAGCCATAGTGGCAATGGAGAAGCCAAAGAACGTTAAAGGAGTCCAGCAGCTAGTTGGGCAAATCGCGGTGCTCAGTAGATTTATCAGTCGAATGGGCGAGAAGGCACTACCGTTCTATCAGCTCCTCTGCAAAGCTGAGAAGTTTGAGTGGACGGACGAGGCACAAGAGGCATTCGATGACCTCAAGCACCTACTCTCCACCTCCCCTATGCTGGTGACCCCCCCGGGAAAAGGAGCCAATATTACTATACATCTCTGCCACCAACCAGGTGGTCAGTACCATACTAGTGGTAGAACGAGCCGAAGACAACAAAGTTCATATAGTGCAACACCAAGTCTACTACCTCAACAAGGAGCACCCTATCATCGTAGTGAACGATGCACTGCTAGGGTACATCCTCAACAACCCCGACACCACGGGACAAGTCGCCCTTTGGGGAATTGAACTGTCTCCACGAGACATCACTTACGAGACGCGATTGGCGATAAAGTCACAAGTTCTCCCAGACTTCCTCGTTCATTGGATGGAGAACTAACTCCCAGACACACCAAACATGTCCTTCTTATGGACAATGCACTTCGATGGATCCAAACATCGAGAAGGAGCTAGCGCCGGAGTCATCTTGACATCACCCCAGGGTGACAAGATGAGATATGTTCTGCGAATGCAGTTCCACATCTCCAACAATGAAGCGGAATACGAAGCCCTGCTCCATGGGATGTGGATGGCCAAAGCCTGCGGCGCAATGTGACTCGTCATCTATGGTGACTCCAAGCTCGTGGTGGACCAAACCATGAACCAGTGCGATGCTTTGAGCGACAACATGATCGCCTAACGAAACCTCTACAATGCACTCAAAGGCGACTTCGACGGCTGCAAACTGCGTCACGTAAGTCACGAAAGCAACGAGGAGGATGATATGCTCGCCAACATAGGCTCCACCTATGCACCAGTGCCACTTGGCATATTCCTAGAGCAGATATGCGAGCGCTCCATCAAGTTGAAGGCTCCTGAAGGACCATCCATCGTATCAAAGGACTCGGGGGCTGCTCCACCCGAAGAACTTGAAGGTCCCAGCAATACGGAACAGGGACCCAAACTTGAAGGCCCCATGGAGGTCATGCTCATCGAGCCATCTTGGACGCAGCCGTACATCACATACCTGCTCAACAACAGGCTTCCAGACGACTCGCTAGATGCGCGACCCATAGCGCGACGCTCTAAAGCCTTCACCATTATCAACGGCGAGCTGTACAAATGCAACATTATGGGATTCCTTCAACGATGCGTCTCCAATGGCGACGGAAGAGCCATTCTCCTTGAGATACATGAGGGAACATGTGGCCATCACGCCGGAAGTCGTGCCCTTGTCGCCAAAGCTCTACGAGTTGGTTTCTACTGGCCAACGGCAATGCGATTCCAAGGACATCATCCAGAAGTGCAATGCTTGCCAAAGATTCACGGATAAGACGCACGCACATGTGCAGAACTCGGGCCAATACCTGTGGCTTGGCCTTTCATGCAATGGGGACTCGACATGGTTGGCAAGCTACAAAATTCCTCACCTAGAGGATACGTGTACCTCCTTGTCGTGGTTGACAAATTCACCAAGTGGATCGAGGCCATACTGATGACTAACCAGTCAGGAGCCACCGCCATCAAGTTCTTCGAGTCCATCGTCTTCAAGTTTGGGGTGCCACACAACATCATCACCGACAACGGGACGAACTTCACCTCGGACAAGTTTCAGGATTTCTGCGGAAACTTGGGAATCAATAGCAGCTATGCTTCGGTAGCACATCGCTAGACCAATGGTCAAGTTGAAAAGGCCAATGGCCTCATCTGCAGCGGCATCAAGAAAAGACTCCTCCGACCACTCGAGTGAGCAGCTGGGTGCTGGGCTGAGGAACTGCCATCCGTACTATGGAGCCTACGCACAACTCCAAATAGCGCCATAGGCTACACCCCTTCTTCATGGTACTTGGCGCCGAGGCAGTGCTACCTGCAAAAGTGCGTACAAGGCCCCAAGGGTTGTTGCGTACAGCGAAGCCGAATCTATGGCCACACTCAAAAAATACGTCGACCTCCTTGATGAAGCATGTGAGATCGCGACAGAACGATCAACGATCTACCAGCAGAGCCTCTACAAGCCGATGGATGTGCCCAAGATCCTTTGTTGAAGGAGACCTCGTCCTACAACTGAAGCAGAAAGGACACCTCAAGCTCGAGTCCCCCTGGGAGGGACCCTATGTGATTACTAAAGTAATCCCAGGTGGTGCCTAGCGCTTGAAGGACATAGAGAGTGGAGTCGCATACTCCAACCCATGGAACGTCGCACAGCTATGACGATTCTAGCATGGTTGCAATCAATCAGTGCATGCATTAGTGTCTCAGGCTCCGCCTTGCAAATTCCACAGATGTTATTCTCACTGATATGCCGCCGTGTGAGAGTCCCATAATCCGGTAAAATACCACGAAGAACTCTCCACCAAAAAACTCACACCTTAGGTTGCACTGATAGGTTCCATAGTTTCTTCCATTTCTCCTTACTGTTTGAGGAAGAAGGGGCTTCAATCTACACCATCTCCTCCTCATGTTGCTTCATCACCAACTCTCTGTAATCAGACCAAACTAAATAGATTCCTGACTTCTCATGAGTCCATGCCAAGAAATCATCTCCAGCATTTCTGCTCAGGGGAATTTTCAAAATAGCATCCGCACAAGGCCCCAAGAACAGCCCATGGATCAACAGAGCGTTCCACTGACGTTCAGAAGTGATCAGCTCGTTAACCGTGTTCAAGTCTGAACTTTGAAGTTGGCCCATGGGCCGCATAGTGACAGTATCAGGGAGCCAGCGATCTTCCCAAATAGAGATGGACTCTCCCAAGCCCACTCGCTTAACCAACCCAGCTTTTAAAGCGTCCCTTCCTTCCAGAATTGATCTCCAAGTTCTAGATGCCGCTCTAGGAACGGCCGCTTCCATGAAGCTTTGATTCTGCAGATACCTGGTAGTGAGGACTTGAGAACAAAGAGATTCATTGTTCATAACAATTCTCCGAGCTTGCTTTCCTAATAAGGAAATGTTAAAATCATGTGTATCCCAAAAACCCATTCCACCTTGGCATTTGGGGGTAGCCAATTTCTCCCAAGAGATCTAATGCATAGATCTTCTATCTAGATTTCCACCCCACCAGAATTGTGCTGAGATAGATGTCAGCTTCTTGCAGGATCCCTTGGAGAGGAGAAAGAAACTCATACTATAAGTTGATTTAGCTTGAATGGCAGATTTAATTAGAGATTCTTTACCCGAATAAGTCAAGTTCTTTTCAGCCCAGCCATTCACACTTCCTCTAGCACTGTTTGCGTATACTCAAAAGCATCGCTAGTGAGTCTTCCCACCGCCGTAGGAAGATCCAGATATTTCTCAGAAAAATCTTCAGTTTGTATACCCAAGCAGTTTTTCACTGACTCACTCTGAGCATCAGAGGTACAGGGGCTAAAGAATAGAGCACTCTTCTCCTTATTAACTCGCTGACCTGACGCTTCATCATAAATTTGGAGGATCTTCTCCAATATCCTTGCACTCTGGCCATTTGCATTAATGAACATTAGATAGTCATCTGCAAATAGCAGATGCAAAATCCAAGCTGACCTCTTGCACACGCGGACACCTCTATCAAGAAAACCAGTGTTGTAGTGATGTAAGAGTGCCCTTAGGCCCTGTCCATAGTATAGAAATAAGTAAGGGGACATAGGGTCCCCTTGTCTAATTCCCCATGTCGGCGTAAAAGGATCCATGAGCCCACCATTCGCTTTAACCAAAAACCTGACAGTGGAAACACACTTCAGGATCAGTTGAACAAAATGTTGTGGAAAGTCCAGTTTCAACATCATAGCCTCAATGAAAGGCCATTCCACTTGATCATAGGCTTTCATCATATTAAGTTTAACAACACAGTTTCCCTTCTTCCCCTTCTTCTTCCTCTTCATTGAGTGGATACACTCAAAAGCCACCAGGGCATTATTAGATATTAGTCTTCCAGGGACAAAAGCACTATGTTCCTGACCAATGGTATACTCCAAAGTAGGCCTCATTCTGTTAGCAATTGTTTTGGTAGCAATTTTGTATAACACGGTGCATAACGAAATAGGCCTAAACTATTTAATAGATTGAGGATGCTGAACCTTTGGGCTGAAAGTGATAGCAGTATCATTCAGTGAGTCTGGGAGCTCTCCCCATTAAGAAAACCAAGAACCACAGCACAAAGGTCCTAGCTAATCAAATCCAAATGCCACTGGTAGAATCCAGCGGTGAAACCATCAACTTCTGGTGTTTTAGGGGGATGCATTTGAAATAAGGAATGTTTGACTTCTTCTTCTATGAACACAGCACCAAGGCGATCATTATCTTCCACACCGATCTTCTCATAGACAAGCTGTAGTAAACCATGAAAGTTCGGTGACCCTTCCGATGTATACAGATTCGTATATAAAGTTGAATTTCAACCTTCACCGACTCTGGGTCCTCACACCAAGAACCATCCTCATGTTGGAGAGAAACAATGGAATTAACTCTCTTACGTTTAGATGCATACGCATGGAAATAAGCAGTATTGTGATCCCCAGATTTTAACTAGTTCGCTCTAGCTCTCTGTTTAATCCAAATCTCCTCTTGATAGAGAACTTCGCTAATCCTCTCCATCAATTGTTTCTCCTCTCCAGAAGGCCCCCGGCCTACTAAGACACGTCGAACTCGATCCAACTCACTACGGAGATTGGACAACTTCTTCTTGAAGTTCCCAAAGGTGGATGTTCCCCAGGTTTCCAAGCCTGATTGCATAAATTTTAAAGCATTAGAAAAACCTGCTAAGCCCCCACCTTTCACAGTCTTATGCCATAGGTCATTCATAACCTTGTCATAATCACCATGTGTTTGCCACACATTTTCGTACCTGAAGGTACGCTCTGCCCCCACAACTACCTTGGGCGATCTTCTTCAATACTGAAGAAATCAAACAATGGTCAGATTGGACCAATGAAATGTGCTTGACATTCACACACTGAAATATCTGCAAGAGGGCTTCATTTCCCAGAGCCCTATCCAACCTGACTTTAACATTTGCACGACCCTCTTGTCGGTTAACCCGAGTGTACGGGAGTCCGGAGTAGCCCAAATCCTGTAGCTCACAGTCAGCAATATCCTCCCGAAAAGCACGCATCTACCACTCCTCTCTCGTAGGCTCACTGAAGTGTTTCATGCTATGTAAAGTTTCATTGAAATCCTCACAGTATAGCCACAGAAAGCATCGGAGCTGGTGTAGTCATCGTAGCAACGTCCAAGTATGATGCATGCTCTTCCTCCTTGGTTCCCCATACACACCAGTAATCCGCCAAGGTGGAACCGTTCCATCTTTAGTCTAAATAACAACATCAATGAGATGACCATTAAAACTCTTTATCTCCACCTCCACATCCGAGGACCAGAACAGGCCAATACCTCCACTTAACCCTCATTGCCCACTGCAAAAACTCTGGCGAAACCGAAAGTACCGACATGCCTCTCCACACGCTTTGCGCTGATCTTTGTCTCCAGCACAAAGAGCAACACTGGATCTAATTGATTCACGAAACTGCGAAGCTCTTGAGCTACCATGAGGTTGCCAAACCCCCGACAGTTCGCACTAAAGAAATTCATTGTGCTCGGCGTGGCTACTCCGCAGCCGATGCCGTTGTTGAAGAGTTTGACATTCCTCGCTTCTTTTTAGCATCAGGAGTCACACTTTCCTTCCTTGTTTTCGGATGAACAGACTCCCTTTTCGCCCCACTCAACGTGGGATCGAACATCACTATGTCTAACACCGTACTCTGATTTGCATTTGGCCCAGTGACTAGATTACCCCTTCCTGTAATTCTAGTTTGTGATAGACCTGCTTAGTCCTACTGCCCCTTCCTCCTCCCCACATATGCCTACCTCTGCCTGTGCCTCCCATCCCAGGACGCGGCTGGCCAGGAGGTTCCACTTCCCTTTCTTCCCCTATATCCCTTTCATACTCATCTTCATAATCAAAATCTTTCGTGGGTTCATCATACCCGCCTTCAGCAAACGGCGGTCCTCTATTCTTCTTCTTGTCATTGGGTGCATGCAGATGGGGCCCCCATGGAAGAATTCCACGATCATCTCTCCCAGATGGTGTTGGGAAGTGAGTATCAGAGTGCCCAAGCAGACCACTGGAGAAACAAAAATATGGCAGAACTTCATATTGCACAGCATACCAGAAGGTTTTATTCAGGTGCTTTGAATCCAGGCCAACCCACCGCATGATCGACTCCTGCACTTTCACAAACACTCTAGCTCTCAAATATTGGGCACTCACCAGGCCATCCTGGTTAGCATCAAGCTTCACAAAATCACTAATCTTCCTGGCTATCTTCTCTCCGCATTCGGGATTCAACTTGTTATAGGGAAAATCCAGAACCCTAATCCAAATCAACAGCTTCTCAAACCGCAGATCCGATGGACGGCTGCATAGATCAAAATTCTCCAAAACTAAAGCAAATTTCTCCACGGTCCACGGTGATCTCTCCCAGATCCGATCATGATCCTGCTCCAACAAAAGCTCCGCAAAGAACACATTGGGTCCACCACTACGGAACAGTAGCCCCTTAGGGTTTCCCCATGCTGGATGAAGCGCTTTGGAGATCATATTGATGTGATAAACTTTTGGTTCCGAGACCAAGATCTTCAGCGTCAGCGCCCACTTGGAGCTTACCAAATCCTCCTCATCATCATTGACCAATCTGTCCGCCTCCGCAGCGGTTAGCTTGAGATTCTTCATCATCTCCTCCATTGGATCTTTCCCCCGTGAACTTGAACCTCCTGCCAGGGGCACTCTCTGGCCCCCTTTCCCTTCTCCGTCGGTGTCCCCGGCAAGCCTTCTGCCGCCATGACGCCCGGGACACCGGCCACCAGCCGGATCATCAACAGAGACCCGGTCACACACGCACTCTGACAGAAAACCGCCGAGCGCCACCAAAGTCACTCAGAAACCCTAATCGCTTTATGGGGAGGAGAAGCATTATTTCTGGGACCGACTTCTTCTGGATTTTTTACGTCTCAAATGATATTTCCTTATAATTACTCACAACTATAGGTCACATAAAATGACACATGCGTAGGTTTTCCATTCAAAACTACAGGCATGATAGTTTCGGTAAGGGTTGCATCTCGTAGAACTGTTAGTGTATCTCCCATGAAATGAAAATTTGTGAACCTAAAATGTTTTTCCCATAAAAATCAGGAGCAAAACCTATAAAGCACCTACAACTCAATTTCCATCCATTTCCTTCCAAATACGCAAGATACGAGAAGTTATGAAAAAGATGTTGGAAACCTTTAACATTTACATACATGGTGAACCATACAAAAAATTAGGTCTAATATTTTTGCAAAGTGGTTTAGTCCAATTCCAGGATGGCATATTTGTAGCAGCTTCACAAACAACACATTTTGGCACTTGGAAAATAAAAGTGCACTTTTGTGCAAAGAATATGAAAACTCCTCGTGGCAACATTTTTGGGCATTCTAAGGTGCACACGTGTGCACAATATGGACTCATCCCGACAAACTATGTTATGGTTAAGATCATGATCTATGTTATTTTCCTTGAAACCCATGCAACTTCGTACTTGGTAGCTTAATTTTGTGAAGAGTTTTCAAAATAACTAAACTATTCCTAGTTTTCTACTTTTCCTCGCAACTAGGTCAAGTAAAATCGCATTTCCATAGGTTTTCTATTTAAGTTCTTAGCTAGGGGTTGCATTTATAGAACTAGTGTATCTCCCATTAAATTACAACTTACGAACCTAAAAATGAACTCTGAGGAAAAACATGAGCAAACTTTAGAGAACACAATTCAGTTGCCACCCTCTTCCTACTAAATAGGAAAAATACTCGTAAACTATGAAAAATCAGTAGGAAGTTTTGATATTCAGATAGATTGAGAATCGTAATATTAGCTTTGTCAAGGTATGTTTTCTTGCGACTTTCTCAGGTATTCATCTTATTATCTCGTTCTTACCATCTCATGCTAATTCTTTTCCATACTTGTAGGTTTGTCCATTGGCTGGATCCAACAATGTGCCGCTCACTCGGTCTACAAATCTACAGGAAAGCCCGGTTACACCTAACCCTATCACTCTCTCTCTGACAATCCCAGATCTAGACGTTGTGTGGAAATGGCGCTTCTTGAGCTACAGGTGCATGTTCCTCCTCTACCTCTTCCCATGTTGAGTGGACACTATTGCCTCCTTCGTTTTTCCCGAGTGAGCGGACAACAATGCATCTTGCCTAGCCGCCGGCTATGCCTTCTCCGCCTCTTCTCAACCCCTATCATTGGATCTTCCTGAATTGTCAGGAAAACCTCTTCATTAGCGCGGTGTTGATCTCGCCTCTTCTCGAGCTATCAACCACACCTCCTACACTTTTACCTAAGCGGAGGGAGATACCAACACTGACCATTCTGATTTGGCACCGCCTAGAAAGCAGACTCGCCTAGAGGGCCTTTGACCCGAAGAGAGAACTATAATCCCTACCTTCCATGGTTACGTAGGCATGAGACCATGTGGTATTTGTCGTGTCGAGGAACATGTATTATAGTTAACATGCCAGTGTTATTAATATAGTTAACATGCTACTTATTTTTAGTATAGTTAACATGCTAGTCATTGTTGCATCATTAACATTACAATGTTTTCCATATATAGTTAACATGCCACTTTTTTCTATAGTTATCATGACGTTTTCTTAGTACATTTAATATGTCAATGTTACTAATATAGTTAAGATGGCATTGGTTTTTTCTAGTTAACTTTGACACTATTATTAGTATAATTAACATGAAATTGTTTTAGTATATTTAGCATGCCAATATTAATAGCATATTTAGTATTTCAATGATATTAATATAGTGAACATGCCACTTGTTTAGTATAGCTAACATGCCACTTTCTTAGTATGGTTAACATGCCACAATTATTTGTATAGTCAACATGATACTTTGCTTAGTATATTTGCCACTCTTGATGATTAAAACGCTAATGCTAATATGGTATTATGGTTTACTGTATATGGTCTATGATTCTAATGCCATTAGATTCAGTGAATCAACCCAAAATCTTGTTAGAAGTAGGGTTATATCATAGGCAAGATAGGATGATGCCAGCATGCTCTAATTCCATGTAGTCATGCATAACCTTCTCCATAGGCGGACTTTTGGTACAAATGTTCCTCACTTATTTTGTTTCAATAAAGGGCCCACTTCTATATCTAATGCTAGCTCGAATCAGGATTGCAGATGACCTATTCTATGCATTAAGTTTAGTAACTAAATAGAGAAATTTCAAGGGGTCGTTTTGTGGCTAACTTTTGGACTTGAAGTTTTTCATGCATTGTTTGTTTCAACACAATAGCACCATTTTTTGTATTGCAACCTAATAAAAATGAGAACTTAGGAATTTGGATTTGAAGCTAGTCCATGAGAGGGCAGCCTTGTTAAAATTCTTATGAACTTGAGCTTTATCTAGCAGTATTCACACTATTTATTGATATTACATCTAAATTCAACTTTGAAAGTTAATATACTTATCCTTGTTATGTTTTGTGATGGCAAGTTAAGTCCAAGACAAACAAGATCATATTTTGGTTAAACTCTACAAAAGTGTTTATCTTTCGAATGAATCACTTTCATGTGAAAGTATTCTTGCCTCTAGATCATTCCAAATGAAGGAGTATGCGGGAGAGTGTCATCTTATATTCTCCCATGTTCTGACATGGATATCAGTTATAATTCTTTTAGGGAAGAATTAGGTATAATAATTTGGAATCATAATTATTAAATTTTACTCTTTTTTGTTTATATTCCCACATTAGTGATTTTTTGTAGAGCTAGGTATTGATAGAATAGTTAGCATCTCAACAACTTTAGTCTCACATCGGCATGTGCATGAACATCAACATTTCGAAATTTGCAACTAAGATTTTTAGAATTATCTCTTATAGAATGGTAATCTAAGGTATTGTTACAAGGGCAGATCTATAACCTAGGCAACTTGGGCCATCGCATGGGGTGTAGAATTTTCCCACCTATATATTAGTACAAATGAGTAGCGGCTCCAGGAAATGGGGGATATGTATTCATTGTAAAAAAATCTCAATGCTATATATGAACCATAAAAGTTGATAACAGTAGCAAAAATCAATATACGACAATAATAATTTTTCAATCAAGTGAAAATCCATGAGATGAGACAATAATTACATAATAACTACTAAGTACCAATACTACAATAGTTCAATAATGTCAGCAAAGTGGCACCTAGGGTACCCAGAGTTGTGCCTTAGGTGCATGGGTCTTCTCATCTGGCATCGCCAAGCGTTGGCACGGCCCCCTGCTTCCTGAGAATGGTCGACGGGCCGAGTAGGCGACATGCAGGAAGAAGGACAAGAAGAGCGTGGAGACCTACAAGATCTACATATTCAAGGGTTAGCCCTTGAGTGTATCCACAAAGAGAGGCAAAGTCTCTTCTCGGGAGCGCAAAAGGTAGGTGTGCAAGGCGTGAGCGGCCTCACCCGCATGGGCCTCAGGGGCTACCCAGCAAGGCGCTATCGAGAACCCATATGTCACTACTGCCGATGCGTGATAGAATCAGAAGTCAACAATCGACGTGGTGTTAGTAGCATGTCGAGCAGCATGTGGGACATATGGCACCCTCTTCCCTGCGGCTCTACGCCCGCATTAATTGCCGCTGCATGCGTGGCAGGTACAAGACCAGGGGAGGTTGCCTGGTCCCATCAAAACCAAGTGCGGTAGCACATCGCCCAGGCCAAGGGATTGGCGAGTGGCACCTCCCCTCATCCAGCACACCATGTGGCATGCATAGTCAGAACCCGACAATGTTTGCATCGCGGGGGAATGCTAGCGACGGTGGTTTCCCCTTGACCTATAAAAGGAGGGCCATAGCCACAATAGAAAAGGGTTGGACTATTGTTGAGTTAGCGGTTGGAAGTGAGGCTACTCATTGGCTTTCCCCATCGACCAACTGAGAGTAGAGGAGAAAGCCCGGGAAGCTAGCCAGGAAAGTTCATCCACCCCCAGCAAGCTAGGAAGAGAGAGTTCCTCCCTCTGTAAACACCCACATACCAAAAATCAACCGAGACATGCAGGACTGATGACCCACAAGTATAGGGGGTGTATCGAAGTATTTTTTAATAAGCAAGAGTGTCAAACCCAACGAGGAGCAGAAGGTGTTGACAAGTGGCTTGGAGCAGGAATTCTCTGTAAATACTTAGCAATAGGATTTTTAGGGGGTTTTGATAATGTAGATAAATAAAGTACGAGTAAATAAAAGACAATAATAATAAATGCAGGAAGTGGCCCAATCCTTTCTTTAGCAAAGGACAAGCCGGTTGTATTACTTAAGATGACCAAACGTTCTCGAGGACACATGGCAATATCGTCAAGTGCTTTCGCTTCATATAGTTGATTAATCTTCTTTAGTTAGATAAGTGTTGTGTGGGTGAACCTATACTAATGTACTTACCTTCCTAGGACTAATACATACTTGTGATTATACCCCTTCCAAGCATCCACAACTACAAGAAAGTAATTAAGATAAAAACCTAACCATAGCCTTAAACTTTGAGATCCTACACTCCCTTGTGCAAAGGTTTCCTAACGGGGGTTCAGGTTTCTGTCCCTCCGGCAACCCTTACGATTAGTAGCCAAATACAAAATGCATTCCCCTAGGCCCATAAAGGTGAAGTATCATGTAGTCGACGTTCACATGACACCACTAGAAGAATAACACCACAACTTAATTATCAAACCATTGAATCTTTCTCAACACAATTCCACTACTAAAAACATGACTTCTCCCATGTCCTCAAGAACTAAAAGAACTGAAGGGTAACGGGTAGGCTACACTAGCGTAAAATCAAAAATTTCTACCGCGTCAACCAGGAATACTATTGTCATAGATCACGGGATTACCGCTAGACGCGCAGGTGCGGAACTCGATGAAGCACGTTGCGGCAGTGTAGATGTTCTACGTCTCCTCCTCGTCCTCGTCCCACGAGCAGCTCCCCTTTGCGCGGCTCGTCCAAGTGCTACAGATGCAGCACCTCCGAGGTATCCACACGTCCGGAGTGGAAGTCGTCACACGCCAGACTGCTAGGTCTGCGCGTGCAACACAGGCGGAAGAGGAGTGGCGGCTGGGTGGAATGCTCTCCCCTTTTCAGCTCGCCTTACTCCCTCTTATATAGGCATCCCTGGTGGGCTTCTACATTAGCAGCCCATTAGCAGCCTAAGCCTGGTCTAATTCGGATCCAATCCTCATTAGGCTTCCAGCCCCTAAAGTGTGTGACCCTATAGGTTCATACACGTATAGACATGACGCGAGTACACTTACTCCGTCAATAGTTGGTAGCGGCCTCTAGCAAGACGTGCCAACTCCTAAACGCATATAAAGATCATTCGGACGAACCATCACAAGGTTGAGTACATGTCTTTCCCTTTGCCTCACGATATTTGGTCTAGCTCTAAGCTGACCTCTCTTTCTCGATACTGTGATTCAGAATCCCTTTACTAGGTTAACTCTTAACCATATGTAGCACGGCCATGCATTTCTGGATCCGATCACTCGAGGGGCCCAGAGATATCTCTCTCAAGTAGAGAGGGGCAAATCCCATCTTGATTGACCGATGCCTTGCAGCATGTATCAGGACAAACCCGAAAGCTACCTTTATAACTACCCAGTTACGGGGTAGTGTTTGATAGCCCCAAAGTAGGTCGATCCACATCTCAAGTACATGCGACAATCTCAGGTCTAAGGACAAAACGTACACGATGTGTAGAGAGAGCTGCAAGTATTATTGCTAGTCTCATGTTGGGTCAGTCCAACCCCATGTTCATAACATGTGTCCACATCATTGGTTTGACATCTCCATGTCAATGACTTGCGAAACATAGTCATTAACCAATCGATGTGCTAGTCTAATATTCACGTGTGTCCTCGCATGAACTCCGACTAGGGACAATTATTAGATAACCATACAAGTAAAGAGTTTCACAAACAATTCACATAATTGCCAATCAATACAAGTTGCCTGGTATATGGATATTCAAGGAACATTATAATAACTCATGGATACACATGAAATACAATCATCTCTATGATTGCCTCTAGGGCATATTTCCTTCAGTCTCCCACTTGCACTAGAGTCAATCTAGAGAGTATCTAATACCTATTGCTCTTGTGTGCGCTTCATGCGCAGGCTGCGGGAGTGGCTTAGTCAAGGGATCAGCAACATTTGAGTCCGTATGTATTTTGCATAACATGACACTACCTTCATCAATGAACTCACGAATCAGATGGTAGCGCATGCGAATATGTTTGTTCTTCTGGTGCTGTCTAGGTTCTTTGGCTTGTGCAATAGCACCATTGTTGTCACAATAAACGTCCAAGGGATTGGACGAGCCCTGAACCACACCAAGAGCGATCAGGAAATTCCTAATCCAAACAGCTTCCTTTGCAGCCTCCGAGGCAGCAATATATTCAGCTTCTGTTGAAGAGGAGGCCACTGTATCTTGCTTGGAACTTTTCCAGCTCACAGCACCACCATTCATGACAAACACATAACCTGATTGCGATTTCGAGTCGTCTGAGTCATTAAGGTAACTCGCATCTGTGTAACCCTTTACACTGAGTTCAACCTCACCTCCATAAACTAGGAACATATCCTTAGTCCTTCTCAAGTACTTAAGGATATTCTTTACCGCTGTCCAGTGAATCTCACCTGGATCAGCCTGGTATCTGCTCGTAACACTTAGAGCATAGGAAACATCTGGGCGAGTACATGTCATTGCATACATGATGGATCCAATAGCCGAAGCATATGGAACCCTACTCATGCGTTCTCGCTCATCAGTGGTCGAAGGACACTGAGTCTTGCTGAGTTTAATGCCGTGAGACATGGGCAAGAACCCCTTCTTAGCCTCTTCCATGCTGAACCGTTTCAACACTTTGTCAATGTACGTACTCTGGCTTAATCCAATTAGCCTCCTTGATCTATCTCTATAGATCTTGATACCCAGAATATATGCCGCTTCTCCCAAGTCCTTCATAGAAAAACTATTTTTCAATGAGGTCTTAACAGACTCGAGCATCGGAATGTCATTTCCAATCAATAATATGTCATCCACATATAAGATTAAAAACACAAGTGATTTCCCATTTTCTTTCTTATACACACAAGGTTCTTGTTCGTTTTTGGTGAAGCCAAACTCCTTTACAACTTCATCAAATCGAATGTTCCAACTCCGAGATGCTTGCTTCAGCCCATAAATAGACTTTTGAAGTTTGCATACCTTTCCAGCATTGTTTGGATCGACAAAACCTTCGGGCTGCATCATATACACGTCCTCAGAAAGGATTCCATTTAAGAAAGCCGTCTTGACGTCCATCTGCCATATCTCATAATCGAAATGTGCAGCAATGGCTAGAATGATCCGTATAGATTTAAGCATCGCTACGGGCGAGAAAGTCTCGTCGTAGTCAACTCCTTGAACTTGTCGAAAACCTTTTGCAACAAGTCGAGCTTTATGGATGTGAACATTTCCATCCATATCAATCTTCTTCTTATAGATCCACTTGCACTCGATGGCTTTAAAACCATCAGGCAGGTCAACCAAGTTCCAAACTTGATTGTCTCCCATGGACTCTATCTCGGATCTCATGGCAATCAGCCATTTCTCAGAGTCTGGGTCCACCATCGCTTCTGCATAGGTCGCAGGCTCATCATTGTCTAACAATAATAACTCTCGCGCTTCGCGGAGCCTCGCCGACCTTCGTGGTTGTGGTGCTTCTATTGCCATGGGTTCCTCAACTTGTTCTGCTACAATAGCATCACTCGTAGAAGCATCCCCGACTGGCTCATCTTGAACTTCTTCAAGTCGCACCGACCTTCCACTCGTTCCCTTTGTGAGAAACTCTTTCTCTAGGAAAACACCGCTACGAGCGACAAACACTTTGCCCTCTTCTCGGTTGTAGAAGTAATACCCTAAGGTTTCCCTTGGGTATCCCACAAAAATGCACTTATCCGATTTGGGTGTTAGCTTGTCCGACTGAAGTCGCTTGACAAATGCATCACAACCCCAAATCTTCAGAAAAGACAAACTGGGATTCTTTCCAGTCCACATCTCATATGGTGTCTTAACTACGGATTTAGATGGTACCCTATTTAGTGTGAAAGCTGCTGTTTCTAGCGCGTAACCCCAAAATGATAATGGTAAATCCGACTGGCTCATCATCGATCGAACCATGTCCAACAAAGTTCGATTACGCCGTTCAGAGACCCCGTTTCTTTGAGGCGTTCCGGGCGGCGTGAGCTGTGGAACAATTCCGCAACTCTTAAGATGATTGCTAAACTCGTGACTCAAATATTCGCCTCCGCGATCAGATCGCAAGGCCTTTATTTTCTTGCCACGTTGATTCTCTACCTCATTTTGAAACTCTTTGAACTTTTCAAAAGTTTCAGACTTATGCTTCATCAAGTAGACATAGCCATATCTACTGAAATCATCAGTGAAAGTAATGAAGTAGTGATATCCTCCTCTGGCTGTCGTGCTCATTGGTCCACATACATCAGTATGTATGAGTTCCAACAAGTCTGTCGCTCTCTCGGGAAACCCCGTAAAAGGCGTCTTGGTCATCTTTCCAAGTAAACAAGCTTGACATGTCTCGTATGATTCAAAATCAAACGAAGTTAGAAGACCATCACCATGGAGCTTCTTCATGCGCTTTTCACTTATATGCCCCAAACGACAATGCCATAGATAGGTAGGACTCAAATCATTTGGCCGAAGCCTTTTAGCACTAACATTGTAAACACATGCATTATCAAGATTTAAAATAAATAACCCATTCACAATGGGAGCATCAGCCACAAACATAGCATTCTTAGAGATTACACAACCATTGTTTGTACTCACGAATGAATAACCATCCCTCATCAAACATGAAGGTGATAAAATGTTTCGACCCATACTAGGAATGTAATAACAATTATTCAACTCCATGATAAATCCTGACGGAATGTGAAGTTGCATGACGCCGACGAACAATGCAGCAACCCTTGCTTTATTTCCGACGCGAAAATCCACTTCGCCTTTTTGCACTTCTCTAGTCCTTATTAGCCCCTGCATCGAATTGCAAATATGAGCAACCGATCCGGTATCAAATACCCAAGAGTTAACATAAGAATCTGCGAGAAAAATGTCCACAACATTTACAACAAGCGTACCTGAGTGGGAAGTACTCTTACTTCCACTTTTCTTCAAAGAAGCCTGGTACTTGCTGCAGTTTCTCTTCCAGTGGCCATATTCGTGACAAAAGAAACACTCAGTGTCTCCTGCAGGACCAGCCTTTTGCTTGGGTGCAGGGTTTGGCTTAGGGATCGTATCCTTAGCCTTGCCCTTCTTCTTCTGCCAAGAAGTGCCCTTTTTCTTGAAGCTAGGCTTGTTCTGCACAGCCATCACATGGCTATGCCCTGCACACTTCTTAATGTCACATTCTGCTGTTTTTAGCATCCCACATAATTCATTAAGGCCCCTCTCCACCCCATGCATATGGTAGTTCGAAATGAAATGCCCATAGCTAGATGGAAGAGATGCCAAAATGAAGTCAGTGGCCAACTCTTGGCCTAATGGAAAACCAAGCTTTTCCAAAGTCTGACTGTAACCAACCATTTTGATCACATGGGGGCCTACAGCTGCTCCCTCTGCCAGCTTGCATTCCACAAAGGACTTAGCGACATTGTACCTCTCAGTCCTAGCCTGAGTCTGGAACATGTCCTTAAGCGCAACGATCATATCGTACGCTTCCTGATCCTCAAACTGTTTTTGAAGATCAGGTTCCATGCATGCAAGCATAAGACAACTGACCTCAAGAGATTCATCACATGCTTTCTTGTAGGCATTCTTAAGGGTAGCAGTTGCATTATCAGCAGGTTCATCCGGGATTGGGGTATCCAGAACAGTTTCCTTTTTCTCAGCCCTGAGAACAATTCTCAGGTTACGGACCCAGTCCGAATAGTTTGTTCCATTTAGTTTATCCTTTTCAAGAATCGAACGCAAAGCAAAAGGTGATGAATTGTTCGGTGCCATTGATCTACAACAAAAAATATGCAAAATACTAAGCCATGTAACCATGAAAGAGTAAAACATATTAAACAATTTAATAGCATATACTCCCACTTAAATCAACATCCCTCTATTGATACTAAGTGATTCAAGATCCACAATTAACAAGTCGACTAGTGAGCTTTAGCATCACTGCTAGAAGACAAGGTAAATCGGTAAGCAACCTTTGCTAATCATATCACATATGACTCTTGTTGTTGGGTGACATCTCTATGTCAAACCTAGGCGCCCAACCTTTATGCCCCAAGGTCCTTAACTGTTAAGATGACCTTGTTAAGCTCACCAACCCTTATGCGTGTAGGTATCCGATACAAACCCATCCAGCCAAGGAAAACCGTGGCACCCTAATTTCATAGACCCACCAACGATTGTACAGGGCATAGGATGGTGCAAGGTTTGGTTGGGAGGGCATGGTTTAACTTAAACTTTGTGAGGGATCGTTCTACTTCTATCATCTAAGCATGCATAGTAGTAAAACGTATAAGAATAGCATTCACATAGATGTGATACAGTATGGCCCATTTTCTCATGGTGATCTCCATCGCCATAGAACCTGTCCACCATGATGATCTCCATCTTCATGCTCTATGCGAGCCATCCTCCAAGTGATGAGTTCTCCAAGAACTAATACAAGCTATTACTCCTAACATCTAGTAATCAAAATTACATGGTATTGGGATCATCACAAGTTGGCACGCAGGCCATTACAATAATTGACAACACATATGGCTCCAGCCGTGTTGCCCAACTCACGACACGCAGGTCATGAAAAAATACATACATGCATCACATACATTTTTTGGGCCATACTGATCACATAAATCCTGCAAAAACAAGTTGTGCATAGAATCGCATTCTACCGGATCATGTGAAATCGTACCACCTATGAACCTTAACGAGATACAAAAAGGGGGCTACGACTAAGGGGGGTCTAGGACTGATGACCCACAAGTATAGGGGGTGTATCGAAGTATTTTTTAATAAGCAAGAGTGTCAAACCCAACGAGGAGCAGAAGGTGTTGACAAGTGGCTTGGAGCAGGAATTCTCTGTAAATACTTAGCAATAGGATTTTTAGGGGGTTTTGATAATGTAGATAAATAAAGTACGAGTAAATAAAAGACAATAATAATAAATGCAGGAAGTGGCCCAATCCTTTCTTTAGCAAAGGACAAGCCGGTTGTATTACTTAAGATGACCAAACGTTCTCGAGGACACATGGCAATATCGTCAAGTGCTTTCGCTTCATATAGTTGATTAATCTTCTTTAGTTAGATAAGTGTTGTGTGGGTGAACCTATACTAATGTACTTACCTTCCTAGGACTAATACATACTTGTGATTATACCCCTTCCAAGCATCCACAACTACAAGAAAGTAATTAAGATAAAAACCTAACCATAGCCTTAAACTTTGAGATCCTACACTCCCTTGTGCAAAGGTTTCCTAACGGGGGTTCAGGTTTCTGTCCCTCCGGCAACCCTTACGATTAGTAGCCAAATACAAAATGCATTCCCCTAGGCCCATAAAGGTGAAGTATCATGTAGTCGACGTTCACATGACACCACTAGAAGAATAACACCACAACTTAATTATCAAACCATTGAATCTTTCTCAACACAATTCCACTACTAAAAACATGACTTCTCCCATGTCCTCAA
Source organism: Avena eriantha (assembly GCA_910589775.1). Classification (NCBI taxonomy): domain Eukaryota; kingdom Viridiplantae; phylum Streptophyta; class Magnoliopsida; order Poales; family Poaceae; genus Avena; species Avena eriantha. Next base: position 215,116,569 of record OU342744.1, on the reverse strand, counting down.
GAACTAAAAGAACTGAAGGGTAACGGGTAGGCTACACTAGCGTAAAATCAAAAATTTCTACCGCGTCAACCAGGAATACTATTGTCATAGATCACGGGATTACCGCTAGACGCGCAGGTGCGGAACTCGATGAAGCACGTTGCGGCAGTGTAGATGTTCTACGTCTCCTCCTCGTCCTCGTCCCACGAGCAGCTCCCCTTTGCGCGGCTCGTCCAAGTGCTACAGATGCAGCACCTCCGAGGTATCCACACGTCCGGAGTGGAAGTCGTCACACGCCAGACTGCTAGGTCTGCGCGTGCAACACAGGCGGAAGAGGAGTGGCGGCTGGGTGGAATGCTCTCCCCTTTTCAGCTCGCCTTACTCCCTCTTATATAGGCATCCCTGGTGGGCTTCTACATTAGCAGCCCATTAGCAGCCTAAGCCTGGTCTAATTCGGATCCAATCCTCATTAGGCTTCCAGCCCCTAAAGTGTGTGACCCTATAGGTTCATACACGTATAGACATGACGCGAGTACACTTACTCCGTCAATAGTTGGTAGCGGCCTCTAGCAAGACGTGCCAACTCCTAAACGCATATAAAGATCATTCGGACGAACCATCACAAGGTTGAGTACATGTCTTTCCCTTTGCCTCACGATATTTGGTCTAGCTCTAAGCTGACCTCTCTTTCTCGATACTGTGATTCAGAATCCCTTTACTAGGTTAACTCTTAACCATATGTAGCACGGCCATGCATTTCTGGATCCGATCACTCGAGGGGCCCAGAGATATCTCTCTCAAGTAGAGAGGGGCAAATCCCATCTTGATTGACCGATGCCTTGCAGCATGTATCAGGACAAACCCGAAAGCTACCTTTATAACTACCCAGTTACGGGGTAGTGTTTGATAGCCCCAAAGTAGGTCGATCCACATCTCAAGTACATGCGACAATCTCAGGTCTAAGGACAAAACGTACACGATGTGTAGAGAGAGCTGCAAGTATTATTGCTAGTCTCATGTTGGGTCAGTCCAACCCCATGTTCATAACATGTGTCCACATCATTGGTTTGACATCTCCATGTCAATGACTTGCGAAACATAGTCATTAACCAATCGATGTGCTAGTCTAATATTCACGTGTGTCCTCGCATGAACTCCGACTAGGGACAATTATTAGATAACCATACAAGTAAAGAGTTTCACAAACAATTCACATAATTGCCAATCAATACAAGTTGCCTGGTATATGGATATTCAAGGAACATTATAATAACTCATGGATACACATGAAATACAATCATCTCTATGATTGCCTCTAGGGCATATTTCCTTCAAGAACTACTCACAAGAAATCATATGGATCAAGATCAGAGATGAAATAATGATATGTAACAATCTGAACATGAATGATAATTCAATGGTTCCACTCAATAGCATCAACTACAACAAGTAATCAATACCAGGAAAGTTTCCCCTAAGAACTATGCAAGATTCGACCCAATTGTTACAGCGGTATGGAGTGGTGATGATGGTGCTGGTGGAGATGATGATGGAGATGATGATTATGATCCCGATGAAGTCCATATTGATGACGGTGTTGATGGCGACGATCTCCCCTCTTCGGGAAGGAATTTCCCTAGCATATTTCTGCCTGCTGGAGAGCTCTTTCTCTCTCTGTAGTTTCCACCCCACAGAGGTGGCGGAACCTTTCTGTGGTCACTCCCCGAGTCTTAGGGTTTCGGGAGGATTATATATGCCAAAGAGCAGAGCCAGAGGTGGGCCACGGTGGCCACACCACCTGGTGGCACGGCCTAGGGTGGCCCACGCTAGGGGGTGGTGTGGGGGATTGTTGGTTTGCGGCCCAAAAGTTCCTGGGTGAGTGCATGGCGGTACCCAAGTTCCTTGTAATTGCCGCGTTTTGTAAAGTTGGGCTGCCAACTACTGAGAGGGGCCATTTCGAGGCAAACTCATCTCACCCCTGCCAAATTCAAACATACCGTTAAACTTCCCCGTGAAGTAGACGGTCGGGACCCACATGTCGGTCATCTGTCCGTGGCGCGAGCGCAAACGCGGCATAATCTTAGGCAAATTGAGGAACTAAGTGGATTGGATGCGTTGACCAGTTTCACAAATCCATTCCCTCTTTTCCCCTAGCATCGACGGCTTCGAAATCCACCCTCCAGGCAGAACGATCCCTTTGAACATTTGACTTCCGGCGCCAAGTTGATGTGTCCAGTCGCTGATCCAGAGCTCCAACGGCGCATGTCGTAGCCATCGTTGCGAGGCTCTATCCCGCCTCCGCCGCCGATGAGCCGAGCAGCTCGGAGGATGGCAGATCCTACTACCAAGGAACAAGAAGTTCTGGCTATATGCGGGTGCCTTCTCTTTGCTATTCACACTAATTATAACTGCTAGCTAGCTACTGAACCTAAAATTGTTTGTTAGCCCAACGCTGACAAACATATTTTGTCCACAGTTTTCTATCAAGTGGGATCTCTGCGGACCACCCTTACCTGGTTACGGTAGTCCTCTTCAGGTACGACTCTAAATCAGCAATTGTGAAGGGCAAGTGGTATGGACACCATTGTATCACAATGGAAGAAGCGCCCGCGCAGATCTGCACTATATCTGGTATGGTTGCTGCTTTGCATAATCATGATGAAATATGGCTGAAGCAGACTGCAAAGTTCAGCTTCATGGATGAACGTGGCATCGTGGTTCCTCTAACGTGTGACATTCAGCTAATTGGGTTGATGAAAAGGTATGCTTTGGCTTGAATGTTTGAGCTGAATTGTGATGTACTGGATGTGGAAGATGCTGCAACTGGGAGTCGCCCTTCTATTCTTGGACAGGGTGGTCGCTCGAACCCAATTAGCTCCTCGTAAGCAAAAGTCTCTTGGGGTTCGCATGTTTGTGCTGAATTGCAATTTTTGTTTTATTTACTCTATAGATATTGGGCAGTTATGCAACAGTCCTATTTCTTTGACAGGAAGCGCCGCAAGGTTAGAAACATGACTACCGGGTCAGTCAGTTTCCTGCCTGAAGAAGATAAAAATGACCGGAAAGATGATGATGGACACGATTTTGGTGCCCATTGTCCTGGCGATGCAGAGTACGTGAAGCTAAGAAAATTGGCACCAAGGAAGAGGAAGAAGGAAGGAAATGAAGAAGCCAGTGGACATGAAGGCTTGGCACCCAGGCTGCTGGCAATGAACATGCATAGTAATGTGTTGAACTTGAACCTATATATGTAATTCGGTTAAATTCTGGAGCTCTATGTGTGGAACTTTGCTAGGAGAAACAATCTACCCACGTTCTCTAAGTAAAATGTACCGCGACTTAGGATTTGGAAATGCCCGAGTCAGTAGTTGAATCCTAAATTCTGATTGTGCCACCACTATCTGAAAACACCCAGCACCGGTTCCACGATTGCTGAGGGGTAGGATGTCTCCAAATTCGATGGAATGTAAGTGACATAGAAATAAATTATTTAAGCTGCTACACTCCATGAAGCAGCAACTTATTTGAGTTGCTGCACAACGACATGGCAACATAAACAGCAATGTCAATTGATAATGCCCAGATGAGGGGGAAATCGGTACCACTTTCTAGCCTAATCTTGAGCCCGTCTATCTCACCACCTCCCTTCTCCTGCATTCCCTGCATCTGGCGAAGCTCCCGGATCTCAAGTAACCAGGTGTACGTGCTTCCACTTTATAAATTGAGGTTGTGCCATTTGCATGCGGCACAATCCACGTAGATTACGTTTAAACAAACCACCAATGTCAGAATACCACCATGATCAGACAAAAGGAAGTAATGCAGGGTTAAGACAGATTAACGGGCGACCAATTTTTCCTCCCAGGACTCCGGGACCACTAGTTCAGACCGCTAGGTTAACAAGTACTACTATTACAACTTAAAAAGGCACGGAGCTCAAGCTAAATAGATCTAGTTATCACATATCTCCTTGATCTTCTTAATCTTAGCCCGATGTGCATCTTCCTGCGAGAGCAAGGATCGAATCGTCTGCTCCTTCCTTTTAGCATCTTCCTTACACAGCTTCAATTGTTTCTTTGCATTTTTCCTCATGCACTTGTCAATACTCGTAGTTGTGAACTACGGGACTTTGGCCTGGTGAAGATCATTCCTTGCTTGAGTTAGTTCTTGCTCTGCTTTAGCCATCATGTCCAACGCCACGTCCCTCTCCTTCTCGACTTTGCTAACCTTGTCTTGCACCCTCCTGAGATCTCGGTTAAGCTTGGTCGTGTCAACTGGGTCCCATAGCTTCATCTCAACACTGTCAAGAAATGAGCTGAATACAGATTCTTTCAACTCAATAGTCATATCCCATAGTTTGTCCAGCGTTTTCTGCATCGATTTGGGCCACTCTAGATCTACCCACTTGACAACACCGCAACTTCCACCTTGCATCATTGCACGATGTCCTTGACACCGTAAAAACCTCCTGCTTGCATTTCGTCCTTCAAACGCTACAAATTTAGCGGGCACATATCCATGTTTACATACCAGAGGACTGTCTTCATCCGCTAAACCGTGATAGTCAGAATCATACAGCGTCTGTTTGGCCTAACACATCATACGCGCGTGAGTAAATAGAGTAGATCTAGCTCAAAATAGATAACTGGCCACAGATGATAGAGATAGAGATGAGACGATTCACATCAAAATCACTGCCCCTGTAGTCACGACGCGTTTCCTCACCGTCGCCCCTCGAACCCATGGCGAGAGAGAAATGGGGTGGCTGCCGGAGAGATAGCCAGAGGCATCGTCGGCTTGCGGCTACGGCAGGATGGGAGAGAAGTGGGGAAAGTGGCTTCGAGGGGAAGGAAGAGAAGTACGGGGAGGAAGAGAAGTAATGGGGACGTGACACTGGCATATGGACCACTGAACTCGTGAGTCGTGACATTTGCAAAAGGGGAGCGCCCGGTGTTGCTAGTTTGTCCAGAGCAAGCGGGCAGCAAGCATGGCCAATCATGCCGCAGAACAACCTACTCGCGGATCGCTCTCATGGAGACCATCTTAATCGTCCAAGCGCCCAGATCGAACGGTATGTAACAATCCTCATGCAGAACAATTGTGTTAGGGCGTGCCTTCTAGAAGACTCGGTCTAACAGTCACCATTGGGGGGCTAACGTTAGGGCTCTCCTAACGTTAGGATCCATATGTGGTTTATGAGAATAACACACATGCAATGACAATGGTGATATGTGATTCGTGAAAAGAACACACATGCAATGACTCTGACTGTGGGTTGTGAAAAGAATAGGCAATACAATTACTCTCGTTGATCCATGTGTGGTTTGTGAAAGAACAAGCATTCACAGACTCTAGTTGTGGTTCATGAAAAGAACAGACATGCAATGAATCTAGCTGTGGTTTTTGAAAAGAACACACATGCAATCACACTGGTGGATCCATATGTGGTTTGTGAAAAGAACAGTCATCCAATGACTCAAGCTATGGTTAATAGAAAGAACACACGTGCAATGACACTGGTGGATCCATGTGTGGTTTGTGAAAGAACAGACATGCACTGACTCCAGGTGTGGTTCATGAAAAGAACACACATCCAATGAAATTGGTGGATCCTTATGTGGTTTGTGAAAGAACACACATGCAATGACTCTAGCTATGGTTCATGAAAATAACACACATGCAATATGACACTGCTGGATCCATATGTGGTTTGTGAAAAGAACAGACATGCAATGACTCTAGCTATGGTTTGTGAAAAGAACACACATCCAATGAATCTACATGTGGTTAATGAAAAGAACACACATGCAATGACTCTGGTGGATCCATGTGGTTTGTGAAAATAATAGACATGCAATGACTCTAGCTATGGTTAATGAAAAGAACACACATGAAATGACACTGGTGGATCCATATGTGGTTTGTGAAAAGAACAGACATGCAATGAACTCTGGTGGATCCATATGTGGTTTGTGAGAGGAACACACATGCAATGACACTGGTGGATCAATATGTGGTTTGTGAAAAGAATAGACATGCAATTACACTAGTGGATCCATATGTGGTTTGTGAAAAAAACAGACATGCAATGCCTCTAGCTGAGGTTAATGAAAAGAATAGACATGCAATGACTCTGGTCGATCCATATGTGGTTTGTGAAAACAACACACATGCAATGACTCTAGTTGTGGTTTGTGAGAAGAACACACAGCCAATGACACTGGTGGATACATGTGTGGTTTGTGAAAGAACAGACATGCACTGACTCTAGGTGTCGTTCATGAAAAGAACACACATGCAATCACACTGGTGGATCCCAATGTGGTTTGTGAAAATAATACACATGCAATGACACTGGTGGATCATGTGTGGTTTGTGAAAGAACAGACATGCACTGACTCTAGGTGTGGTTCATGAAAAGAACACACATCCAATGATACTGGTGGATCCTTATGTGGTTTGTGAAAAGAACACACATGCAATGACTCTAGCTGTGGTTTGTGAAAAGAACACACATGAAAATACACTAGTGGATCCATATGTGGTTTGTGAAAAGAACACACATGCAATGACTCTGGTGGATCCATGTGGTTTGTGAAAAGAACACACATCCAATGACTCTAGCTGTGGTTAATGAAAAGAACACACACGCAATGACACTGGTGGATCCTTATGTGGTTTGTGAAATAACACACATGCAATGACTCTAGTTGTGGTTTGTGAAAATAACACACATGGAATGACGCTGGTGGATCCATATGTGGTTTGTGAAAAGAACAGACATGCAATGACTCTAGCTGTTGTTTATGGAAAGAATAGACATGCAATGACACTGAGTGTGATTAATGAAAAGAACATACATGCAATGACTATGATGGATCCATATGTGGTTGTGAAAAGAACACACATGCAATGACTCTAGCTATGGTTTGTGAAAAGAATAGACATGCAATGACACTGGTGGATCCATATGTGGTTTGTGAAAAGAACAGACATGCAATGACTCTAGCTGTGGTTTGTGAAAAGAACACACATGCAATCACACTGGTGGAGCCATATGTGGTTTGTGAAAAGAACAGACATGAAATGACTCTAACTGTGGTTCATGATAAGAACACAGATGCAATGACACTAGTGAATCCATATGTGGTTTGTGTAAAGAACAGACATGCAATGACTCTAGTTGTGGTTAATGAAAAGAACAAACATGCAATGACTATTATGGATCCAACTATGGTTTTTGCAAAGAGCACACATGCAATGACTCTAGCTGTGGTTTGTGAAAATAACACACATGCAATGAATCTAGTAGAGCCGTATGTGGTTTGTGAAAAGAACAAACATGCAATGAACTCTGGTGGATCCATATGTGGTTTGTGAGAAGAACACACATCCAGTGACAGTGGTGGATCCATATGTGGTTTGTGAGAAGAACACACATGCAATGACACTGGGTGTGGTTCATGAAAAGAACAGACATGCAATGACGATGATGGATCCATATGTGGTTTGTGAAAAAAAACACATGCAATGACTCTAGTTGTGGTTTGTGAAAAGAACAGACATGCAATGACACTGGTGGATCCATATGTGGTTAGTGAAAAGAACAGACATGCCATGACTCTAGCTATTGTTTGTGGAAAGAACAGACATGGAATGACTCTAGCTATGGTTAATGAAAAGAACAGACATGCAATGACTATGATGGATCCATATGTGGTTTGTGAAAAGAACACACAAGTATTGACTCTGGTGTATCCTTATGTGGTTTGTGAAAAGAACATACATCAAATGACTCTAGTTGTGGGTTGTGAAAAGAACACACGTGCAATGACTCTGGTGTATCCTTATGTGGTTTGTGAAAAGAACAGACATCCAATGAACTCTGGTGGATCTCTATGTGGTTTGTGAGAAGAACACACATCCAATGACACTAGCGGATCCATATATGGTTTGTGAAAAGAACGAACATGCAATGACTCTAGCTATGGTTTGTGAAAAGAACAAGCAATACAATGACTCTGGTGGATCCATATGTGGATGGTGGAAAGAACACACATGCAACGGCTCTAGCTGTGGTTAATGAAAAGAACAGACATGCAATGACTCTGGTGGATCCATATGTGGTTTGTGAAAAGAACAGACATGCAATGACTCTAGCTATGGTTTGTGAAAAGAACACACATGCAATGACACTGGTGGATCCATATGTGGTTTGTGAAAAGAACAGACATGCAATGAACTCTAGTGGATACATATGTGGTTCGTGAGAAGAACACACATCCAATGACACGGGTGGATCAATATGTGGTTTGTGAAAAGAACAGACATGCAACGACACTGGTGGATCCATATGTGGTTTGTGAAAAGAATAGACATGCAATGACTCTAGCTGTGGTTAATGAAATGAACAGACATGCAATGACTCTGATGGATCCATATGTGGTTTGTGAAAAGAACACACATGCAATGACTCTAGCTCTGGTTTGTGAGAAGAACACACATCCAATGACACTGGTGGATCCATGTGTGGTTTGTGAAAGCAGAGATATGCACTAACTCTAGGTGTGGTTCATGAAAAGAACACACATGCAATCACACTGGTGGATCCATATGTGGTTTTTGAAAAGAATACACATGCAATGACACTGGTGGATCCATGGGTGGTTTGTGAAATAACAGACATGCACTGACTCTAGGTGTGGTTGATGAAAATAACACACATCCAATGACATTGGTGGATCCTTATGTGGTTTGTGAAAAGAACACACATGCAATGACTCTAGCTATGGTTTGTGAAAAGAACACACATGGAATCACACTGGTGGATCAATATGTGGTTTGTGAAAAGAATACACATGCAATGACTCTGGTGGATCCATGTGGTTTGTGAAAAGAACACACATCCAATGACTCTAGCTGTGGTTAATGAAAAGAACACACATGTGATGTCTACGCTCTTCTATTCTTGTAGACAGTTGTTGGGCCTCCAAGTGCAGAGGTTTGTAGAACAGCAGCAAGTTTTCCCTTAAGTGGATTACCCAAGGTTTATCGAACTCAGGGAGGAAGTGGTCAAAGGTATTCCCTCTCAAGCAACCCTGCAATCAAGATACAAGAAGTCTCTTGTGTCCCCAACACACCCAATACACTTGTCAGGTGTATAGGTGCACTAGTTCGGCGAAGAGATAGTGAAATACAAGTGGTATGGATAATTATAAGTGGTAACGGTGATAGAAAATAGCTTGATGTTGTGGAAAAGACTAAAGGCAAACTGAAATAAAGATAGAAGCAAGCAAACATGTAACAGATCTAATAGCAAACGGTGTTTCAGTGCTTAGAAACAAGGCCTAGGGATCATACTTTCACTAGTGAACACTCTCATATAAATATATTCTTCTTTATGATACTACGCTGAACTACTCTCCTGTTGGACACTCTAATCATTGGTAGGTCTATAACAGTACAGCTCGAAGTTCATCTTTCGCATCTAGAAAACCCCACACTGTCACCTTGAGTACTAGATAGGTCCAACAAACACCACAATTTCATAGAAACATCCAACTCCAAATATAACTCATAACAAGTATTTGTAATCTCTAGCCTAAGTGCCACCATGGTGTGCACGCTGTCACTTTCACACACATGGGGAGAGCAGAGATCTATTAAAGCACTTGAGTAGCAAGGTAGATCTATAGATTACAAGCTCATGATCACAATATGATCATGCATAGAGAGAGAGATGAACACATAGCTACCGGTAGAACCCTTAGCCTCGAGAGAGAACTACTCCCTCCTCATCATGGGAATCAGCAATTGTGATTGAGATGGTGGTGGAGATCGATGGAGATGGCTCCGGGGGCAATTCCCTGTCCCGGCAGGGTGCCGGAATAGAGACTTTCTGTCCCCCGAATCTCCCCTTCGGTGCGGAACTTTTCGTGGATTTCTGATTGACGATTTAGGTTTTTCGCATCGGGAGGAATATATAGGCGAAAGAGGCAAGGTCGGTGGGCGGCCAGGGGGCCCACACCACCTGGTGGCACGGCCAGGGCTAGCCCGCGCCACCACATGGTGTGGCTAGGCCCTGGCCCTCCTCCGTCTCGTATTCTGGCTCCGTGAGTCTCCTGGTAAAATATCAACTTTGGCTTTTGTCCCGTCCAATTCCGAGAATATTCATTTTCTGACTTTCTGGAACAAAAGACAGCAGAAAACAGGCAACTGGCACTATGACTCTTGTTAATAGGTTAGTCCAAGAAATCATATGAAAAGTACTCCAAAGTATGGACAAAACATAAGAAGGTAGATAAAACCAAGCATGGAACATCAAAAATTATGGATACATTTGCAATGTATCAACATGCAATGACACTGGTGGATCCTTATGTGGTTTGTGAAATAACACACATGCAATGACTTTAGTTGTGGTTTGTGAAAAGAACACACATACAATGACACTGGTGGATCCATATGTGGTTTGTGAAAAGAACAGACATGCAATGACTCTAGCTAATTTTTGTGGAAAGAACAGACATGCAATGACTCTAGCTGTGGTTAATGAAAAGAATAGACATGCAATGACTATGATGGATCCATATGTGGTCTATGAAAAGAACACACATGCAATGGCACTAGCTGTGGTTTGTGAAAAGAACAGACAGGCAATGACTCTGGTGGATCCATATGTGGTTTGTGAAAAGAACAGACATCCAATGACTCTAGGTGTGGTTCATGAAAAGAACACACATGCAATCACACTGGTGGATCCTTATGTGCTTTGTGAAAAGAATACACATGCAATGGCACTGGTGGATCCATGGGTGGTTTGTGAAAGAACAGACATGCACTGACTGTAGGTGTGGTTCATGAAAAGAACACACATCCAATGACACTGGTGGATCCTTATGTGGTTTGTAAAAAGAACACACATGCAATGACTCTAGCTATGGTTTGTGAAAAGAACACACATGCAATCACACTAGTGGATCCATATGTGGGTTGTGAAAAGAACACACATCCAATGACTCTGGTGGATCCATGTGGTTTGTGAAAAGAACACACATCCAATGACTCTAGTTGTGGTTAATGAAAAGAACACACATGTGATGTCTACGCACTTCTTTTCTTGTAGACAGTTGTTGGGCCTCCAAGTGCAGAGGTTTGTAGAACAGCAGCAAGTTTTCCCTTAAGTGGATTACCCAAGGTTTATCGAACTCAGGGAGGAAGTGGTCAAAGGTATTCCCTCTCAAGCAACCCTGCAATCAAGATACAAGAAGTCTCTTGTGTCCCCAACACACCCAATACACTTGTCAGGTGTATAGGTGCACTAGTTCGGCAAAGAGATAGTGAAATACAAGTGGTATGGATAATTATAAGTGGTAACGGTGATAGAAAATAGCTTGATGGTGTGGAAAAGACTAAAGGAAAACTGAAATAAAGATAGAAGCAAGCAAACATGTAACAGATCTAATAGCAAACGGTGTTTCAGTGCTTAGAAACAAGGCCTAGGGATCATACTTTCACTAGTGAACACTTTCATATAAATATATTCTTCTTTATGATACTACGCTGAACTACTCTCCTGTTGGACACTCTAATCGTTGGTAGGTCTATAACAGTACACCTCGAAGTTTATCTTTCGCATCTAGAAAACCCCACACTGTCACCTTGAGTACTAGATAGGTCCAACAAACACCACAATTTCATAGAAACATCCAACTCCAAATATAACTCATAACAAGTATTTGTAATCTCTAGCCTAAGTGCCACCATGGTGTGCACGCTGTCACTTTCACACACATGGGGAGAGCAGAGATCTATTAAAGCACTTGAGTAGCAAGGTAGATCTATAGATTACAAGCACGTGATCACAATATGATCATGCATAGAGAGAGAGAGATGAACACATAGCTACCGGTAGAACCCTTAGCCTCGAGAGAGAACTACTCCCTCCTCATCATGGGAATCAGCAATGGTGATGGAGATGGTGGTGTAGATCGATGAAGATGGCTCCGGGGGCACTTCCACGTCCCGGCAGGGTGCCGGAACAGAGACTTTCTGTCCCCGAATCTCCCCTTCGGTGACGACAGCACTGCGGAACTTTTCGTGGATTTCTGATAGACGATTTAGGGTTTTCGCATCAGGAGGAATATATAGGTGAAAGAGGCAGGGTCGATGGGCGGCCAGGGGGCCCACACCACCTGGTGGCGCGGCCAGGGCTAGCCCGCGCCACCACATGGTGTGGCCAGGCCCTGGCCCTCCTCCATCTCGTATTCTGGCTCCGTGAGTCTTCCGGTAAAATATCAACTTTGGCTTTTGTCCCATCCAATTCCGAGAATATTCATTTTCTGACTTTCTGGAACCAAAAATAGCAGAAATCAGGCAACTGGCACTATGGCTCTTGTTAATAGGTTAGTCCAAGAAATCATATGAAAAGTACTCCAAAGTATGGACAAAACATAAGAAAGTAGATAAAACCAAGCATGGAACATCAAAAATTGTGGATACATTTGCAATGTATCAACATGCAATGACACTGGTGGATCCTTATGTGGTTTGTGAAATAACACACATGCAATGACTCTAGTTGTGGTTTCTGAAAACAACACACATACAATGACACTGGTGGATCCATATGTGGTTTGTGAAAATAACAGACATGCAATGACTCTAGCTATTTTTTGTGGAAAGAACAGACATGCAATGACTCTAGCTATGGTTAATGAAAAGAACAGACATGCAATGACTATGATGGATCCATATGTGGTCTATGAAAAGAACACACATGCAATGGTACTAGCTGTGGTTTGTGAAAAGAACAGACATGCAATGACTCTGGTGGATCCATATGTGGTTTGTGAAAAGAACAGACATGCAATGACTCTAGATGTGGTTTGTGAAAAGAACACACGTGCACTGACTCTAGTGTATCCTTATGTGGTTTGTGAAAAGAACAAGCATGCAATGAACTCTGGTGGATCCATATGTTGTTTGTGAGAAGAACACACATCCAATGACACTGGTGGATCCATATGTGGTTTGTGTAAAGAACGAACATACAATGACACTAGTTGTGGTTTGTGAAAAGAACATGCAATACAATGACTCTGGTGGATCCATATGTGGTTTGTGGAAACAACACACATGCAATGACTCTAGCTGTGGTTAATGAAAAGAACACACATGCAATGACTCTGGTGGATCCATGTGGTTTATGAAAAGAATAGACATGCAATTACTCTAGCTATGGTTAATGAAAAGAACACATATGAAATGGCACTGGTGGATCCATATGTGGTTTGTTAAAGGAACATACATGCAATGAACTCTGGTGGATCCATATGTGGTTTGTGAGAAGAACACACATGCAATGACACCGGTGGATTAATATGTGGTTTGTGAAAAGAACAGACATGCAATGACACTGGTGGATCCATATGTGGTTTGTGAAAAAGAACAGACATGCAATGACTCTAGCTATGGTTAATGAAACGAACAGACATGCAATGACTCTGATGGATCCATATGTAGTTTGTGAAAATAACACACATGCAATGACTCTACTTGTGGTTTGTGAGAAGAACACACATCCAATGACACTGGTGGATCCATGTGTCGTTTGAGAAAGAACAGACATGCACTGACTCTAGGTGTGGTTCATGAAAAGAACACGCATGCAATCACACTGGTGGATCCATATGTGGTTTGTGAAAAGAACACACATGCAATGACACTGGTGGATCCATGTGTGGTTTGTGAAAGAACAGAAATGCACTGACACTAGGTATGGTTCATGAAAAGAACACACATCCAATGACACTAGTGGAGCCTTATGTGGTTTGTGAAAAGAACACACATGCAATGACTCTAGCCGTGGTTTGTGAAAAGGACACACATGAAATCACATTGGTGGATCCTTATGTGGTTTGTGAATAGAACACACATGCAATGACTCTGGTGGATCCATGTGGTTTGTGAAAAGGACACACATCCAATGACTCTAGTTGTTGTTAATGAAAAGAACACACATGCATTAACACTGGTGGATCCTTATGTGGTTTGTGAAAGAACACACATGCAATGACTCTAGCTGTGGTTTGTGAAAAGAACACACATGCAATGACACTGGAGGATCCATATGTGGTTTGTAAAAAAACAGACATGCAATGACTCTAGTTGTTGTTTGTGGAAAGGACAGACATGCAATGACTCTAGCTGTGGTTAATGAAAAGAACAGACATGCAACGACTATGATGGATCCATATGTCGTTTGTGAAAAAAAAAACATGCAATGACACTAGCTGTGATTTGTGAAAAAAACATACATGCAATGACACTGGTGGATCCATATGTGGTTTGTGAAAAGAACAGACATGCAATGACTCTATTGTTGGGTCCACAGCATAGAAAACAAAAAAATTCCTACGATGAGAACTATACACCAATATCTATCTACTAGATACAGAGCAACGGGTGGATATACATCCATGGAGAACTTACCCTCGAAGACAACAGAGTTTTTTTAACGAGTTGGAACTCGTGGATGATATAGTCATACGCTTGCCGATCTCAAGATCGTGTGGAAGTCCGAGCGCCACAAATCAGCAGCGCATCCGTCCTCACACACACGTTCTAGCCATCGGACAACCTCCACCTCCTTGCTCCAGCGAATCAGCGGAAGCAGCAACTCCTTCCAGACGCAAGGCCACCGGGAACATGTATCTCGCTAATCCGAGACCATGGGGGAATATCTAGAGGGGCAGAGAGATCCTTCACGAGGAGGTGTGCTTTGTGAGGGAGGAGAGGGGGCCTTTTATAGGAGAGGAGCTACCATGGCCGGCGGCCAAGGAGGGTGCCCCCACCTCTTCCTCATTCATGTGGTGGAAGCGCCACTCACATCAATTTTGACTCCACCCAAAATTCCACTCACATGCATTAAATTTCCACCAAATTTAATGCAACTCTCAATTAATAAAACTCTTTTATTTATTTTATTCAGAATTTTGTTAATTACTTTAATTAACAAACATTCACATAAAACCCCTTGTAGCATTTCAATATCACACACAAAACCACTTTCTGCAATTTCACCTGAAACAATTTCGGTTTCTATCGAAACAATTCCTGCGCTTTGCAATCCTTTCGTCTAAAACATATGTGCTCCTAAATGGTGTCCGACAACCCTTAAGTGTGTCACCCTACGGTTTGTGAATAATGCAGACATGATTGAGACTCCTCTCAGATCAATAATCAGAAGCGGGACCTAGAGATCCATATTGACTCATTGATACATTGCAAATGTATCTAAAATTTTTGATGCTCCATGCTTGGTTTTATCCACTTTCTTGTGTTTTGTCCACACTTTGGAGTACTTTTCATATGATTCTTGGACTAACCTATTAATAAGATCCTTAGTGCCAGCTGCCTGTTTTCTGCTGTTTTTGGTTCCAGGAAAGTCAGAAAATGAATATTCTCCGAATTGGATGGAATAAAAGCGAAAGCGCCTATTTTTCCAGAAGACTCCAGGAGCCAGAATACGAGACGGAGGAGGGCCAGGGGCTGGCCACACCCCCTCCCCCCTAGGCGCGGGCTAGGCCTGGCCGCGCCAGGGCCTGGTGTGGTGGCCCCAGGCACCCCCTCGGTCTCCCTCTTGGCCTATAAGACGCCTTCTGACCTAAAAACTTAAGGGGGTTCGACGTTTTTCCACGAAAAGTTCCGTTGCGCCGCCACCACCAAAGGGGAGATTCGGGGGACAGAAAGTCTCTGTTCCGGCACCCTGCTGGGACGGGGAAGTGCCCCCAGAGCCATCTCCATCGATCTTCACCATCATCTCCATCGACCATCCATGTTTCCTTCATCTATGAGTGAGTAATCCCCCGATGTAGGCTATGGGGATGGTAGGGATTGGATGAGATCGTTCATATAATGGCATCAGATTGTTAGGGCATGGTTCCTAGTATCTTTTATTAGTGCTTTATGACTTTGTTGCGACTTGTTGTGCTTAATGCTTGTCACTAGGGCCCGAGTGCCATGATTTCAGATCTAAACTTATTATCGATCCATTATGATAGTATTGTTTCTGGTCTTATCTACAAGTTGTATACACACGTCGTTGTCCGAAACCTATGGCCCCGAAGTGACAGAAATCGGGATAACCGGAAGAGAAAGGCTTTGATGTGAGGATCACATGTGTTCACGGAGTGTTAATGCTTTGCTCTGGTGCTCTATGAAAAGGAGCACCTTAATTGCCAGTAGTTCCCTGGAGGCCCCGCTGCAAATGGGCTGGCAGGACAAAAGATGTTGTGCAAGTTCTCATTGCGAGCACGTATGACTATATATGGAACACATGCCTAGGATTGTCTAGTACTTGGATGCTTTATCTTATTTATCTGCAATTGCCCTATGTTCTGATTGCTATGTGAATTGTCTTGTCCATGCAACGCCCGTCCATCCATCCCTATGCCTAACACACTCGAATCCCACTGTTTACTGCTTTTGTTACTACTGTCTTTGCTTTACTACTGCCTTTACTTTACTATTCCTACTACAAAACTGTTGCTACTGATAAACTGCTGTGAGCAAGATTGTTTCCAGGTGCAGCTGAATTGACAACTCAGTTGTTAAGGCTGATTAATATTCTTTGGCTCCCCTTGTGTCGAATCAATAAATTGGGTTTCACTTCCCTCGAAAATACTACGATACACCCGCTATACTTGTGGGTCATCAAGACTATTTTCTGGCGCCGTTGCTGGGGAGCATAGCTTTATTTATCAAGTCCACTTGGAATCACTATTGTTCAAGCTAAGTTTATCTTTCTCCTTGTTTGCTTGTTTCTTTATCAAAAATACAAAAAAAAAGTTCCTACTCTAGTTGTTATTTTCGTTGGTCTGTTATTGTCTTGCTTTATCATGCTTGATGTCAATGGTTGGTTTCTTTGAAACTGAATCTTATTGGCAAGGTGGGTTCGTGGAAGATCAAAAAGATTATTATAAGGAACACCGCTTGTCACAAAAAGGGAAACACTTATGGGAACAAATTGATAGATTGTATACCATTGCTAGAAATGTGTGCTCTACTTATAATGTTACTTATTGCTTTGATAAATCTTGTTGCTGCAGGAGGTACAAACACCTCCCTTTTCAATGTGAGTATAATGATGATGTTACCATATCTTCCTATGTTAAGGGAAATTATGACTTTTATGATGTAGAACAAATTGAGTAATTTATTGCTTGGAAGGGTGCTTTTGAACTTGCTAGTTTGCTTGAAAATATTGATGATTCACCTTATAAGTATGAGGTTTATGGTATACTTAAATTTTGCTTTGATAATTACAAGGAAGAAAACAACTATATTCTTGAATATATGAATAGATGTTTTCCACAAATGGAAGAGACTAGTGACTTGCAGGATCCTATGGAAGAAGAAATTGATGAACCTGAAATCTCATTAGATGAAAAAGAGGAGGAGAGTGATGAACAAAAGGAGGAAGAATGGATTAGCTACCCATGCCTACCTTCTAATGAGAGTAACTCTTTATCCCTTACATTATTTGATTGTCCTCCATGCTTACCAAAGGAGGATGAATGTTATGTTCCTGAGGATTCTTTTGAAAATGTTTATGAAAGAGCTCTAGTTCTTGTAGATCATGAGAAGCATGCTTTATGTGATAGTTATATTGATGAGTTTATTCTTGAGGCTACTGAAAATTATTATGAGAGAGGAAAATATGGTTGTAGAAGTTTTCATGGTATTGAAACACCTCTCTATGTGCTGAAAGTTTTGAAGTTACTCTTGTTTTATCTTCCTATGCTTGTCACTTTGTTATTTGCTTACACGATTCCTATGCATAGGAAGTGGGTTAGACTTAAATGTGTTTTGGATTTGCTTCTTGATGCTCTCTTTTACTTCAACTCATATTTCTTATGAGAGCATCCTCTCAAACTTTTATGCCTGAAGATGATAATATGTCTATTATTCTTGGGAGACCTTTTCTTAAATACTGCAGGAGCTGTTATTAATTGTAATCAAAGGAAGGTGATCTTCAATGAACACATTGTCTATTTCCTCAAGAAGATTGAAAGGACTTATGGTTTGAATTCAATTGAACATGTTGAGGGCATTCAAGTTGGAGAAATATATTGTCCCATACGAAGAGAAAAATTTGAAACTATTATGATTGGGACCATTGCTATCAAGGTTGAGGTAACATAATCATTAGTGGAATACAAAGTTTTGTCTCATATGAAATTGTTTTGGTAGCAATACCTGATCAACCTTGCTAACAAAAGGATTTTATTGAACAAAACAATGTTTTCACCATGATTATCTCCGCTTACTTCTATTCTATCCATTTTAGTTTTTGCTTATGCCTAACTTAAAGGCGTTAAAGAAAAAGTACTTGTTGGGAGATAACCCAAGAGTTTTAGTTGAGTCTTGGAAGTTATTACCTCTGTAATAACCTCTACTTATCCTTTTTATTTGTTTTTTGTACCAAGAGTAACCTCTAATGAGAGAGAAGTAATGATTGGGAAAGTTGCTGCCCCGAAACAGATTTCTGTGCTTCACCGTAAAAATTCCTGAGAGAGCTCTGTATGTCGGATTGAGCTGTAATTTTTTGTGCTTCTGACCCAGGTTGTTATATAACTTTCATTAGTTTAACACTTGTTTATTTGAGCAACATAAGGTCTTAGAAAAAATTCTTCTTTACCTGCTGGTCTGTTTTGACAGATTTCTACCATTTTCTGCATTTGCTTCTTGTTAGTTCCTTCTTGAGTTCCTTTGGGGAATTGAGATTTTTGCGGGAAGTGCTACAGTAGCTAGTGTTCTAATGGAAGTTTATTTGGTGTTATAACTGAACCTTGAGACTTATTTATCTTAAGTGTACTAATGTTGCTAATGAGATTGTGTGAAGTTTTGTATGAAGGAAAAATTTCAGGTGTATGGAAGGAATGAGTAATGAGATGAAGGATGGACTAAAGCTCAAGCTTGGGGATGCCATGCGTGTCACCCCAAGAAATATCCAAGAAGTACAAGCGTCAAAGCTTGGGGATGCCCAAGGCATCCCCTTCTTCATCAATAAAAATCACAGGTTTCTTCCAAACGCTTCATTTTTATTGTTTCATGCACAGTTGTGTTTTTCTTGGAGCGTCTTCTTTTTCGTTTTTGTTTTGGTTTTTAATTTTCTTGGTTTGCTTAGTTTTCTGAATAAATTGGTTGGACCCCCTCTTTCATACATTGGTGTTCAAATAGTTTGGTTTTGTTTGGAAAAGAGTAGGAAAGTTCATGCTTAAGTGATAAAAAGAGCTTGTTTTTGACTGTGGCCTATGCTTTGTCATGCCATGCTTGATATTGTTTTGGCTTTATGCTTAGTATTCTTTTCTATAGCATGACTTGTTATAAACAATGGAGATTGCTTAATGTGCCTTGGATGAATCATGCGTTGTTTTAGCATATTAAAGCATAGTATAGTGGTATTCTCCTTTGATGCTTTATTTGGGTTGACTTGGCACATGCTCACACCATGTTATGACTGTCTCAAGTCACCATAGCCTTTATGATCCTTTAGTTTTCAACTTTTAGTATCACTTTATGCTTTGATCAATGATGTTTTGTTGCTCTGCATGATTATGGCCATTATTGCTCTCTCTTTTGTCGCTCCCTTACTATTGCTAGCCTTCACTTACACTGAGTATGTTTACTCAAGTTCCAACTTCTTAAACCAAATATTTCCGAAGTGTCCACCATACCTACCTATTAGCATCATTTGCTATTCCCGTGCATATTCAATATGCCTTGTTTTCTTCCAAATAAAATGTTTGCTTGTTATGAGAAAGTTAGTTAGTAAAGCTCTCACGAACTTGATGGCACACTTTATTTTCCTACATTTAATAAACCTGAACCATTGCATCCTTCTTTGTTGCGTATATGCTTGCGCTTTATGAGTTGAAGTTAGCAGAACCATGTATCATGGGGACTGCTTTCAACACCTCATAGGTACTTTGTACCTAGTTGATATCATGTTCTTTTGCTTATAGATCCCGGCGGTGTGAAATAAAAGTGGAACTTGTAAGATCATGCAGTTTGTATGTATGTTAGAGAAACGCCTGGGCCACTAGCCTAAGCCATGCCTAATCATGGTGGAAACTTGCAGCATAACCATAATGAGCATTCTATGAAGCATCCTCAATAAAAATCTATGCACATAGTAAATAAAAAGATCGCCGAGATGCTCATTGTCTCTGTTTGGGGGACAGAAAGTCTCTGTTCCAGCACCCTGCCGGGACGGGGAAGTGCCCCCGGAGCCATCTCCATCGATCTTCACCATCGTCTCCATCGACCATCCATGTTTCCTTCATCTATGAGTGAGTAATCCCCCGTTGTTGGCTATGGGGATTGTAGGGATTGGATGAGATCGTTCATGTAATGGCATCAGATTGTTAGGACATGGTGCCTAGTATCTTTTATTAGTGCTTTATGACTTTGTTGCGACTTGTTGTGCTTAATGCTTGTCACTAGGGCCCGAGTGCCATGATTTCAGATCTGAACTTATTATCGATCCATTATGATAGTATTGTTTCTGGTCTTATCTACAAGTTGTATACACACGTCGTTGTCCGAAACCTATGGCCCTGAAGTGACAGAAATCGGGATAACCGGAAGGGAAAGGCTTTGATGTGAGGATCACATGTGTTCGCAGAGTGTTAATGCTTTGCTCCGGTGCTCTATTAAAAGGAGCACCTTAATTGCCAGTAGTTCCCTAGAGGCCCCACTGCAAACGGGCTGGCAGGACAAAAGATGTTGTGAAAGTTCTCATTGCGAGCACGTATGACTATATATGGAACACATGCCTAGGATTGTCTAGTACTTGGATGCTTTATCTTATTTATCTACAATTGCCCTATGTTCTGATTGCTATGTGAATTGTCTTATCCATGCAATGCCCGTCCATCCATCCCTATGCCTACCGCACTCGAATCCCACTATTTACTGCTTTTGTTACTACTGTCTTTGCTTTACTACTGTCGTTACTTTACTATTCCTACTACTGTTGCTACTGATAAACTGCTGTGAGCAAGATTGTTTCCCGGTGCAGCTGAATTGACAACTCAGTTGTTAAGGCTGATAAATATTCTTTGGCTCCCCTTGTGTCGAATCAATAAATTGGGTTTCACTTCCCTCGAAAATACTGCGATACACCCCCTATACTTGTGGGTCATCACTCATGCACATTCAACGATGACTTATGTGATCGTGAGAACCTTTAATGCTAGTAACTTAATCCCTTTGTCTCATGATATAATACATGTCTGAGATTCGATCATCGGTATCCAAATACCTAGTTTGATCTCATTACCGACATGCAATCTTTTCTCGTTCCCGTGATATAACATTCTAGTGATCATATCACTTGCTTGCAAGCTACCTTAATGTGATATCACCGAGAGGGCCCAGAGTATACCTATCCGTCATCGGGATTGACAAATTCCACTCTTGATCCATGAGCCTCAACATAACACCTTCGTAGCACTAAACCCACCTTTATAGTCACCCTGTTATGGTGTGACGTTTGATGTTATAAAGATACTCTTCCGGTGTTAGCAATTAACATGATCTCATGGTATAAGGACTAAGATTACTTCGTATGATGTTATAGCAATATAAACATAATGACTTTGATCGCAATGCTATACTTCGGATGAATGTCCATCACATCATTTCAAATGTTGTGACCTCGTTATTAACAACATCCAATGTCCATGATCAGGAAACTTTGATCATCTTGTTAATCAACAAGCTAGTCTATAAGAGAGGCATAACTAGGAACCTTTTTTGTTTATTAAACACACATGTACTGACGTTCCTATCAATACAATTATAGCATGCAAAATAAACATCTATCATATACAAGGAACACATAATAACAACTTTATTATTGCCTCTCGGTGCATATTTCCTTCATCTAGCTATGGTTCGTGAAAAGAACACACATGCAATGACACTGGTGGATCCATATGTGGTTTGTGAAAAGAACAGACATGCAATGACTCTAGCTGTTGTTTGTGGAAAGAACAGACATGTAATGACTCTAGCTATGGTTAATGAAAAGAACAGACATGCAATGACTATGATGGATCCATATGTGGTTTGTGAAAAAACACATGCAATGACTCTAGCTGTGGTTTGTGAAAAGAACAGATATGCAATGACATTGGTGGATCCATATGTGGTTTGTGAAAATAATAGACATGCAATGACTCTAGCTATGGTTGGTGAAAATAACACACATGCAATCACACTAGTGGATTCATATGTGGTTTGTGAAAAGAACAGGCATGCTATGACTCTAGCTATGGTTCATGAAAAGAACACACATGCAATAACACTGGTGGATCCATATGTGGTTTCTAGAAAGAACAGACATGCAATGACTCTAGCTGTGGCTAATGAAAAGAACGGACATGCAATGACTATGATGGATCCATATGTAGTTTGTGAAAAGAACACACATGAAATGACTCTAGCCGTGGTTTGTGAAAAGAACACACATGCAATGAATCTGGTGGATACTTATGTGGTTTTTGAAAAGAATAGGCATGCAATGAACTCAGGTGGATCCATATGTGTTTTGTGAGAAGAACACACATCCAGTGACACTAGTGGATCCATATATGGTTTGTGAGAAGAACACACATGCAATGACACTGGATGTGGTTCATGAAAAGAACACACATCCAATGACACTGGTCGATCCTTATGTGGTTTGTGAAAGAACGCACATGCAATGACTCTAGCTGTGGTTTGTGAAAAGAACACACATGCAATGAAACTAGTGGATCCATATCTGGTTTGTGAAAAGAACAGACATGCAATGGCTCTAGCTGTTGTTTGTGGAAATAACATACATGCAATGACTCTATCTATGGTTAATGAAACAAACAGACATGCAATGACTATGATGGATCCATATGTGGTTTGTGAAAAGAACACACATGCAATGACTCTAGCTGTGGTTTGTGAAATGAACACACACGCAATGACTCTGGTGTATCCTTATGTGGTTTGTGAAAAGAACAGACATGCAATGAACTCTGGTGGATCCGTATGTGGTTTGTGAGAAGAACACACATCCAATGACACTGGTGCATCCATATGTGGTTTGTTAGAAGAACACACATGCTATGACACTGGGTGTGGTTCATGAAAATAACACACATTGAATGACACTGGTGGATCCTTATGTGGTTTGTGAAAAGAACACACATGCAATGACTCTAGCTGTGGTTTGTGAAAAGAACACACATGCAATCACACGGCTAGATCCATATGTGGTTTGTGAGAAGGACACACATCCAATGACACTGGTGGATCCATGTGTGGTTTGTGAAAAAACAGACATGCACTAACTCTAGGTGTGGTTTATGAAAAGAACACACATCCAATGACACTAGTGGATCCATATGTGGTTTGTGACAATAACACACATGCAATGACTCTGGTGGATCCATATGTGGTTTATGAGAAGAACACACATCCAATGAACTCTAGTGGATCTATCTTGGCATAATTTGATGTATGCCATGATGTATTTCATTGTACAAGACACTCACTTTCCATTTTTATACTACTCGGTTTTGCCCTTGGTTTTTTGATACTACTCAGTTTTTGCCTCTCTCTCTCTCTTTCGTAGAAGCCCAAACTTGTGCTCACTATGTCTGCTACGTCCTGATTGGTTGTCACAGTTGTCACGCGGATCGTGCGCACCAACCGTTGATCTTATGTGATCCAACGAGGATTGTTGTACACGTCGTGCCCTTCATAGTGCAACGTGAGACAGCACAAACGTCTCCCTTAGCGAGACTTCTACAAGAAGGAACATGATGCCGTCCATGGAAAAAGTCGTCGAGTGGTCATGTCACGCTTAGTCTAGTCTGCAAAGGCTACTACTGGTACTACAACACATGCACAAGGCAACGGGGTCATCGAGTGCATGGTTGTTGACGGGATGCTGCAATTTATTGCCACTTGATTTTAATAAGACATATCCCATTTTTACTTAGCGCTCTCAATCTCACTTCCAGCTGGGTCCTACCGCAAGTAACTTCCATGAGTCAAGGTCCCCCCTCGAGTAGATCTAACGTTGCTAGAAATTGGTTCCGCGCCACTTGCATGTAGAGGAATCGAGGTCTACCATGAGCGTGTTTTCAATGCAGCTCTAAAGTGGAGATCGTGGCTATTTCAAAAAAAAGGGAACCCAAAAAAAGGTGGAGATCATGGTAGCCCGCCCACCACACGTGTCCACTCGAGGACTACGAAAGGTCCAGTGTTTATAAACCCACTCGGCCTTCTTCTTCCATGTGCTCGTATTATTTTCCCCAATCTGTCTAGTCCCAAAACCCCAATTTGCACCTACCGTGCGCACCAAAGCTCCTTCGCTTGCACTACCTCCTTCCCTAGGTGCGCCATGAAGCGTACGCGTCGAGACGAGCCGAAGGTGAAGCTAGTTGAAGGCGCAGCAGCAGATGGCTCGGTCGTTGCCAAGCAGGCGGAGGCATCTTCTCCGGGCATGAACGCCGCTCTTTGCCGCTCCATCGAGGGTTCGAGCTCATCCGTCCAGCCAGTAGCCGTCGCCACCGAGCAGCAGGTGGCCGACAATGTCGTGATTCCGGCGACAGATCTGGATGGGGGCAGGCGGCAGGCAGAGGCAATCTAGTGCTCTACATGAATGACCCCATCGCCGTCCAAGAAATCTTCGACGCAATCGCGGAGAATGACGAGTTTGAGGAGGAGGTCCCTCATGAGGATTCTGAGGTACTATATTGCTAGCTTCTCTAGTCGCAGCCGCAGATTTCACTGTTCATACATAGGATTTGCTCTATCGTGTATAAATTCTTTTGCTCTTGAAGTAGGGTAGTATATATATGGTTCGAATGGTCGATTGATGCATCTGCCATCTAGTCACAAAACCCCAATCCTTCTAGTCACAAAACCCCAATCTGCTCATCTGCCATCTAGTTGAGTGTTGATTTCGATACACAACATGCCTATAACAATACATTTCTATTCCTTACTAAGCCCAATGATTCCATTTTTCCCCAAAATAGTGCAAGGGCATCTGATGGTGTCGTTTTCTTAGGGATGGTTAGTGAACCTGAGGCAGCAATGTACATAAACAATATAGGTTACGTTGTTGGTATTTTGGTTCTCCAACTCCATCCCTGAAAAAAATGAGGCACTTAATTTATTCTCATATGGAACCTATATATAGAATCTTTGTATTGTTTATGATCTATAAATGTGTCGTATGATGCATATGTATATCCCTGAATATTGTTTTGTATGATTACATTTCAATTTCTTATTGTGGCCAATGATTCAAATTTGCCCTAAAAGAGAGGCAGACACATTGGTGTCAGATTTTTTTAGGGATGAGTTAGCGAACCCGAGGCCATGTACAAGATCAATATAAGTTGTGCAATTGTTACTTGGTCCGCTTACACCATCCCTGAAGAAACTTATGAGGCCGCAAGATTTATTCTACATTCATAGAACTATGATATTTGAATTATCTCTTCCATGCATTCATAGTGTATAAGAATTACATTTCAGTTTGTCACTGAGGCCGATGATTGAAATTTGCCTCAAAAGAGTTCAAGGGGAGACACGTATGATGGTGTCGTGTTTTAGGGATGGGTTGGTGAACCTGAGGCAGCAATTCACACAAACAATATAGGTTGTGTTGTTGGTACTTTGGTTCTCCAACTCCATCTCTGAAACAAATTATGAGACCCTTGATTTATTGTCATATGGAACTACATAGATCCTTGAATTGTTTCTGATCTTTGAATGATTTGTATGATGCATATGTATATGAATGGTTTTTATCATAAGTATTTTTAACATGTACCTGAAGATTAATTGTTTGGTTTTTTATTTATAATTACAATATTTAGGCTTGTTTTTGTACCTGACTATGTATATCCCTAAATATTGTTTTCTACAATTACATTTCAATTTCTTATTGTGGCCAATGATTCAAATTTCCCCCAAAGAGAGGCAGACACATTGGTGTCAGATTTTTTCAAGGATGAGTTAGCGAACCTGGGGCGATGTACAAGAACATTATAGGTTGTGTAATTGTTACTTGGTTCGCCCACTCCATCCCTAAACAAACTTATGAGGCCCCTAGATTTATTCTACATACACTCTAATGCAAATAATTGTCATTGTGTTGAGATGAAATGATATATGAACTGATCAAACTATTGCTGAGATGCTTTCTCTTTGATATCCACAGATATATTGTCTTACATATACATATTGTCAATTCTTAAGTTGTAATAAAATTCAATCATATGTATGAGTTCTAAGTTATGTTCTTAAAAATCAACAGGAGGATGATGATAAAGTGGACGATAGCAAGGTATCTAGGGACAACAAGAGCCGCTATATGTTGAGGAGGTTATGGTGTGGGCTAATACGTTTCTACTGTAGGGGAGACTGTTTTGCCCATTCTGTAGTAGAGCAATCAACGTGGACCTCGACAACATGATCCAGCACACGGTGGCCGTTGGCAAAGGCGGAGGCAGAAGGCATTGGTCGATTACCTTGGCGCACGTAGCCTTCGGCAAATTCCTCTGAGAGTATGTCAGAACTGGCATGTATCCCCTCGACTAGGTTGTCCCTACCTCCTGCTGATATGCCCATGCCCTGCCGGGCGTCTCCATGTCCCGGCCTCCTGCTGTTGTCCCTGCTTTTATTTTGTTTTAGTTAACTAGCACAGTTGCCCTCGCAAATGCG
Source organism: Avena eriantha (assembly GCA_910589775.1). Taxonomy (NCBI): domain Eukaryota; kingdom Viridiplantae; phylum Streptophyta; class Magnoliopsida; order Poales; family Poaceae; genus Avena; species Avena eriantha. The sequence continues at coordinate 215,089,797 of OU342744.1, read as the reverse complement.
AGGGCATCATATTGTGTAGATAATATTTTTATATTATGTATCCGCTACTCAAGTAATACACGACACTTTATTTACTAGTACATTACTAAATTGGTAGTTTAATTTTACATATATTTGGTATATGGATGTTTGATTGTGTTTTTAAGAAATAAGAATGAATCATGTAACATTATTTTATGAATAATATAATGTTTTTTTTCTAATTTTAGATTATTGGTTTATATAGTCAAGCATGGAGCTTTGAGTGGAAACAATAGTAACATGTAATCTGTGCACCCGCTAGATCAATTGTTTGGTGCTCACTGCCTTAGTTGTACATCTCTGCACCAATATGTCATTATGTGCATGTTATATAGACTAACTCAGTTTTCATATCCTTATGCTCCTCACATGAAGGAGGTTACCTTTTGCTAGAATATACAATTAGATCCTTCATTTTTAAGATCATACTGTTTTAACAAATCAATGACCATCAAACGTGCTTAAGCCTTATATTAATAAGCGCTCATTTTCCAACTTTTCTACCCACACTCATATTTGTGTCTAATAACTCATTGCTCATATTGGAAATCATGTGTTGTTCCTATATTTTCAAAAATAAGCTTTCACTATATGTACGAAAGAAACTGAATTTTCATTGGTTAGCAATTATTATATTTTTTTATTAATCAGATAGTGGAGAACGCTATATGGTATACATAAATGTATAACCAAAACTAACTATGAATTTTTCAAATAAAACAGCAACCTATTAGGTTGGTAGTTGTGTCGTGTTCAAGAAAAACATCAAGTTCGGTTACAAATAAATAAATATAATGCATTTTTTGTGGAGTAACTGGCTCATTTATGAATGTCTACACCACAGATCTAATAACGAAAGAGTACCTTTTGCTGAAAACTAAGGCAATAGAATGGAATAACTGGACCATACTGGATAAATGGGAAGTCATGGAATGGACAAAAACAAAAATCATCTTCATAAAATTTATAAATATATGTTGAAGAAAGAAGCTGAGCAGACATATAAATCATTTCTTTCCCATACTTTTAGTTGTTCATTTGAATGGTTGAATTATGTTGCCATTTCCCCTTCTTAAAAGGCATAGACGACAAACTTATGAAAATTAAGTTCAGATGAATTATGGCAGGAGCTAACACAGTCAAATAGAATATTATACCTTTTTAGTAGATCTCTAAACAGACCGGCGAGACAAATTAAATTTAATAAATAGTTTTCAATTTGTACCCATTTGCTTGAAGTGGGAAAAAAATAGTTGGAGATCAGAAAAATATCCCTAATTCACACTATTAGCACCATCACATATGCTCCAGATTAGCTTAGTACAACTCTATTCAACTAAAGCATGCTTTATAGTGTATTTCATGAAATATAATTGAATAATTGTACGGTAGACTAAGAAATCGGGAAAGTGTGAGGCCGTGGAGTGGATACCAAATCTACCACTTACATAATAACTTCTAAAATATAATTCATGTGAGCGTAAATGTTTTCCACTTTTGTTTTTTTTCAGGAGCATAATATTTAACTTGGAGTGTACATCAGATATTATAAGGTTTGAGTATCCCTATCGCTAGCCATCTTTACCTCATATGCACTAATTTCATGTTATAAGTTTTAGAGAAGAAATTGATTTTTGAGGTTGTAAATAAGAACTTATTATTTTTTAGAAATGTATTTCTTTCATGGGAAGTGGCAGGATTTATTTACATCATGGCAAAGGTGGCACATGTGGTCAATCTGATTCAACTCCTTGCTTCCAGAATAAAATCATGACTCGACTATATAATAAAATTCTCATTTAGAAGCGGCCATAATAATTTCTTAATGAACGACTTGTGCACGCAAAAATTACACTGAATAAATAAGACGTGTGCCTATTTATTTGAAATAAATTTGGACAGTTTTCTTCTTGCTTTCACTGCCCTACTGAATAATTGAGACACGATATTTCTATGTTCTTACGACGAAAATATTTCATATATACGATAAGTTCCCATTTGGTTCTGAATCAGATGCTCGCAACTGTATGGATACGATGTATAAGTAAACACCTGATAGAATTATCGTAAATGTAGAATAATACTCTCTCCGTTCCGAAGTAAATGATCTAGATTTATCTAAATAATCCGTAAGTAGATATGTACTGAAACACGTCTAGATATATGTGAATTTAGCCAAATCCGCGATATCTAGTTTGGGATAGAGTATATGTTTCAAACTGATCCGATAAGCAAAAACGCTGCTTGTTCCGTGGAGCGGCTGCCTGCCGGTTGACTGGCGCAGCCTTGCAGAAGCACATCTACTGAACGACATGAATAGATGACATCCATGCCTTATTAGTCTATTAGTCATAAATAATCAGCAGCAGTCTGGTCAAACTTTGCTAATAGATGACATCCATGCCTTAGTTTATTAGTCATAAATAATCAGTAGCAGTCTGGTCAAACTTTGATCATAAAATAGCACGTGGCATATTTCTTGCATAGTGGCGCACTCATGGCCATGAAAGATGCACAATTCATGCTTTTAAATTATCGACATTGATGGTGAGTACTGATTATATGTATGCTCTAGTATATAAAGTATATTATGCGAGAGTATGTACCTACCTAATTCTATGATGCAAATCTCTTGATCTGGGATATCACAATGAGGAAAATCGTACCAGATGCATATGGACACGTACCGGTGGTCGGCTGCGTTCATGACAAGCAAAATTGAATTACTCCGCTGATGTGCATGCAGCCATGCACTGCAATTTGTTGGGCAGTTAAGGGTACAGAGACGGCGGCGGTGGTGGAGCGGCGGCGTGCATGAGTCTTTAGATTTGTTTTGTTTGGATAAATTAGCTAGCTGCAATATCAACGAAGGGTTATGGAAAAAATTATGTAGGGCATTGGTGGGTAATTTTCTACAACTTTCATGGCAATAAATTAGTTGTAAGATCTAATGGTTGTCATTGGACGTCTAGTTAAATAGATGGTTAGATGTTTCTGATTTTTGTGGGATTTTCTAGTCTATTTCTATTTTTTCTGGTAGTCCGTCATGTATTTTTAATATATAATAGATTATTATTACCTGTGTGTGGCATGTAAGACAATATATCCGTATGGTGTCTCTGGTGAACCTTCTATATATATTAATCTACTCCTTTATATGGAGTGACTTAAAATTTCTAGTGTTCAATTATATTACTAATCATGCTCATGCACACTACAAAATATTTCTAGTGCTCGATTATATTCTGATTGTCAAGGAATACATCAATAAGTTAAATTGGTCGAAATTTTGTATTGAAGTAACTAAATGATCTCACATCGTCGGTGGATGTTGGCAGAAGCCGAAGGCATCAGCCGAAGACCTTGGAGCGGCACGCAGCCTTTAGCAAATTCCTTACAGGTTCAACAACGGGTTGCCACCGCCCAGCTCCGAATTCGCTTATAGGTCCAACGTGGCAGAACTTGAGCTACCATAGAGACCTCGGCGGAGGTGGCAGAATTGGTGCAGGTGCGACCACAGCGACGACGAGCTCGGATTCTGGAGGAGGAAAACATGACCGAGCATGGTCGACACGGTGACAGATCTCACCGGGAACCAATTTTCATCCCTGCACCGTGCCATGGATGCATCCATGGTGAGGGCGAGCTCCGACTCGGGATGGAGAGGAGAGCGGAGCCGAGTAGGTTCGTGACGTCCTAGCTCCACGCCATGGCCGCGAACATAGATTGCCGCTCCGGGGAAGAAGAAGATGCGTAATGGATGCAGGCGCCAACGCTGCAAGCCTACAGGGAGGAGAGCGGGGCTGAGCAAGTTCGTCCATGTCCCAGCTCCGCGCCATGGCTGCGACGCCCAACAGATTGCCGCTCCGGGGAAGAAGAAGACGTGTAATGGATGCAAGCGCCAACGCTGCAAGCCTAATTTACGCCTAAGCGGTGGGAGCGACATAACGGCGAGGAATGACAGGGAGGCCCAACTTGACGGCCATTAGCCCGATATTTTGTATTGAAACGTAAAGTTGAATTCGTGCCTAAAAAGACCCTCTGAGTATTTGGCATGCCAACTATAGTCATCGTGGCTGATTACAGGCAAATTGGATACCGCGTTGCCTGGGCGCCCCAACTTTCGGGTCGCAAAATGATATTCTTGTGGTGTGGGCCTCCTATGGCCCATCTCTGCTCCCCCTTCTGGCTTCCTTCGTCTTCTGAAAAAATATGATTTTCTGTATATTTTCTGGGATTTTCTGATCTTCACGAATTTTACCTCCAAATGGTGCCTTTTCCATCAGAATCCTTGCTTCAGTGGTCCATCCTCCAAAAGTCATCAATCATACAAAAATAGATCAAATAACATAAGTATCGTCTCTTAATATGAAATATATCAATGAATAACAGTAAATTATGATATAGAATAGTGATGCAAAATGGACGTATCAACTTCCCCCAAGCTTAGACTTAGCTTATCTCCAAGCAAAAACTGAGCTCAATAAACATGACCTCAGGTTTATGGAGTGAAGTGTCAATAAAAGAATACGGACAAGAAGCATCACATTCATCAATACACAAAACATAATAGAAGACAACTCACTATTATATAACTTAACTTGCAATAAGTAAAGGAAACACAATAAAGATACACAAAGTAAATCATAATTGGTAATGGCAAACTTTGTTCTTAGTCAAAGAACGGTTAACAATTTGCAGGAGTTCAAACATAATGGGGTTTTCAATGATAGCTTTTAAAGTAATATTCACTAAGATAAGAGTAATGTGCAAAACAAGGAACATAAGAAACATGATTGAATAAATCATCATATGAATGAATGAAACACAACAACTCAAAATACTTGCTTGACATAGAAAGGAATAGGTTTACTAACTTAACTAAAAAGTAAAAGATAGGCCCTTCGCAGAGGGAAGCAGGGATTTCAAGTTTCATAAAGAGCTTCCAAAAATTATGGTACTTATTAGCTTTCAGCTCTCATTACCCCTATCATAAGCATCTTTAGGTGATTAAGGTTAAAGTGAACAAATATGAGGATATGCTTGACAAGTTATAAGCTTAAAATCTCATGTCCCTTGCTTACAAGTACTGTTCGTCATGCTACTCAACTCTAGTCACAAGTAAGTTCTTGTCATTGTAAGTACATGTGTATCATAGAGAACCGCCAACGGGGTACCCCTTGCTCGATGATACAGAAGTTTTCCCATATCAAAATGACAAGACAAGCAGACAATGAGCATCTCAGCGATCTTTTTGTATGCTATTTGCATAGGGTTTTCCCCTTTTTTATTTATTTTTTATTTTTTAGGATGCTTCACAGATTTATCACTATGGTTATGCTGCAGGTTTCCACCATGATTAGGCATGGCTTAGACTAGCCGTCCAAGCGTTTCTCTAACACATATACGAACTCCATGAGCCTTACAATCTCCCCTTTCATTTCACACCGCCGGGATCCATAAGGAAAAGAACATGATATCAACTAAATAAAGTGCAATGTTGAAAGCATTCCCCATGGTAACATGGTTCTGCTAATTCACAACTTACAAAACACAAGCATATACGCAACATAGATGGGCACAATGGTTCAAGTTTATTAAGTGCAAGAAAGTAAAGTGTGCCATCAAGTTCGTGAGAGCTTTAATCACTAATTTTCACATAACAAGTTTAATTCAGAAGGTAGATAAAAACATGAATTTACTTGGAATAGCAATAATGCTAATAGATAGGTATGGTGGACACAAATGGCATAGGTTTTGGTTTAAGGATTGGATGCACGAGAAGCATTTCCTCTCAGTACAGGTTTTTTGGCTAGCAAGGCTGGGTAGCAAGAATAAGAGTTGAAGGAAACAAACAAACATACAAGTGATAAAAAACAAACAAGCAATATTCCTTGGAAGCACAAAAGATCTTAACTAGAGAATACTAAGCTTATGAGCTAATCAAGAAAGAAAGATGATGAAATTATATTTCTTAAAATTACTTTTCTCTTTTTCATTCAATTCTCAAATATGTTGCTACTGACCAGAGACAGGTTTTCCAAAACCAACTAAATTTACTTAATGATCCCAAAGTGATACCAATACTAACAACAAGATCAATCATATAACAGAAATTGCAAACTAATGCAAAAAGTAAATGATAGAACTTCTCATTAATATTCCATAATGACAACTCACACCAAGGGATACATATAACTAACTAGAGGGGAGATACTTCATATTGCAAACCATCCTATATGATAACTTCTCTATTCATGATATGACTCTACTGAAAAGGTAAAAAGAGAAAAGATAGTGACGTGATACAGCGACACTCCCCCAAGCTTGGAACAAACCAAGGGGATGCCAAAACCGGATGACGAATTACTCCTTCGGTGGTGGTGGTGTTCTCTCAATGAGCTTTTTAATCAATTCCCTCAAATCCTCAATCTCGAAGGTGAGAGTACGAATCAACTCCGAATTGTGCTCAATGCGGTTCATGATCATGTCGGGCTGTGAATCACAGCTCTTGCGATTCTTTCCCCACTCTTCCTCCTTGAAGTATTCTTTCCCTGCATGGTTAGAATGAGGCATATCCCAATTGGAGGGTAATTTTTCCTTGGGCATATTCTAGAATTGCTGCTCATGAATAAGGGTATGGAAGGGATTCTTGGTGCGTGGAGGTAACCGTGAAGCCAAACAATGACATAGAACCTTCCCTCCAGTGGACATCCGTGCAGTCCTTTTGAACTTGGTAGGATTTTCCACCACTCCAATGCTTGCAATGGTGGTGCTGGTGTCTGGATGCTGGTATTCCTTTGCCTCCTCTTCAACTTCACTCTCGATCTCCTCCTCCTGCTCAAGGTCTTGGAGATCATCTTCCGCAGGCTCCTTGCCCTTATCGTTGGCGGAGACCATTGTGCCTCTAAACTTTAAGAATAGTTCCTGACAGAAAAAGATCGAAAAAACACGACGAGAACACGATATACGAACCTCGGGGGATTCGGGGGATTATATATTACGAAGTTTAACAACAAAAGGATGGTACTGGGAGAAAGTGGGTCGGAGATGGGCTCCGGGGTGGCCACACCACCTGGTGGCATGGTCAGGGGGCCCGCGCCACGGGGTGGTGTGAGCCACCCGGGCTCCATTTCCGTCCCTCTTTCTACTCATTGCTTTCCATGTTAGATAAAAAACTACAAAAATATAAATTGACAGATTTTTCGCGGACCTTTTCTTACCAGAACTGTTACCTATTCGAAAACGGACTCTACAGGTTTCTGAATTTGGTCTTTAATAAATTTTTCCAGAGTCACCACTTGAATAACACCAATATATTCATCTTTATAAACATAGTGCTTGAGTCTTTGACCATTCACCATCTTATTACACCATTTTCTCCTACAACTTGGAAATTCCTTTCACACAAAACTTCACACGATTCTCATAGCAACGATAGTGCATGCAAGAGAATAATCCTTTAAGTTAAATTTTAACTGAAATCCATCAAAACATAAGCTACTGAAACAACTCTAAAAATCCCAAAAGGAATTCAAAAAGGAAATCGATTTAAGAGGCAAATGTAGAAATGGCAGAAATCTGTCAAAACAAACCAGTAGGTAAAGATCAATTTTTTCTAAAATCTTATGTTGCTCAAATCAAAAAGTGCAAACCTAACGAAAGTTGGATGATAACCTGGCGCAGGAGCACAAACAATTACAGCCCAATCCGACATACAGAGATATTTCATGAATTTTTACAGCGAAGCACAAAAATCTGTTTCGGGACAGCAACTTTCCCAAGTCTTACTTCTCTCTCATTAGAGGTTGATCTTGACAAAAAAACCAAATAGAAAGGATAAGGAGAGGTTATTACCGAAGTAATAACTTCCAAGACTCAAATAAACAAAAACAAACTGAAAGCAAAAATATATTGGGTTGTCTCCCAAAAAGCTCTTTCTTTATAGCCATTAAGATGGGCATGATAATTTCAATGATGCTCATAGAAGAATATGTATTGAAGTAAAATAGAGCATCAAGAAGCAAAAATACACATGTTTAAGTCTAATCCACTTCCTATGCAAGGAAATTTTGTAAGAAAATAAATTGTTGAAACTAGAGGCTGCTAGCATAGGAAGGAAAAACAAGTGCAACATAAAGACTTTTAGCATAAAGCGAGGAAACTTAATATTATTGAGATGCATAAGAACACTTTTCCCTCTCTCATAGTAACTTTCAGTATCGTGCATAAATTTAATGATATAACTATCACATGAACCATTGTAGCAATGATCACTTATTCTAACAGAAAACACAGGGACACTAGCTCTCCTAACTCTACTTTGTGAATAAATATTAAAAGTATCCTTACAGAGGATAGTGTGTCCATCTTCTACATATTTAGTGACAAAGTCTTTCACATTTGATATTACAGGTTCAACAGCTATTTGTTCATCAGGTTCAATAGCTTTATTTGTACTTTCATTAACCACACTAGCTATCATAGAATGTTACTTTACCTTAACTAGGAAAGGCATTTTCTCAATGTAAGGTTCATGTAAAATATGATTACCAGTATAAACTTTGGTATCTCTTGCAGGAACACAATTAGCAATATCTTTATATGGCTCATGATACTTATTCCATTTCTTTTTAGGAATTTCAATATAAGAAGCAAAAGCCTTAAAATAATTTGCAATACTTTGAGAATCAAGACCATAAGCATTACTAATATTATGAAAGTCATCCGTTCCCATAAAAGATTTAATGCATTCATAATTATAATTTATACCTGACTTTCTTTGTTTATCATTCTCCCATGCTTCAGCATTGTCTTGAATACGGTCTAGAAGATCCCATTTAGCTTCTTCTTCCATGCGTGTAAATGATCCAGCACAAGAAGCATCCAATAAATCCTTATCATGAAGAGAAAGCCTTGCATAAAAGTTATTGATAATAATATTGTCAGGGAGCTCATGAATAGGACATTTGAGCATTAGTAACTTCAATCTCCCCCAAGCTTGAGCTATACTCTCTCCATCACGAGGCCGGAAGTTGTATATTTGATTCCGATCTTTGTGAATCTCACTAGGAGGATAAAATTTGGAATAAAAGAGAGGTACTACTTTCTCCCATTCAAGAGATTAGCCATTCTTCAGCAGCTTATAGCATTCCTCAGCTCTTCCTTTCAGTGATAATGAGAATAACTTCTTCTTGACATGATCTGTTGTAATACCTACACACTTGAACAACCCGCATAATTCGTGTATAAAGAGTAAATGATCACCTGGATGGACAGTTCCATTTCCAAAATAGTATTTATCCATAACACGATCAACAATCCTTGTAGGTATCTTAAAAGTATCATTTTCAGCAGGTGTAGGTTCATCTACTACCTTAGTAGTGGTAGTATCATTACAAAATAAGAAACTAAGTGAATTATCCATATTGAAATAAAGTAACTAACAGAAATAAACAATACTCATAGTAGAAGTTTTCTTTACCAGTTCCACTCTTCAATAGCGCTTCACTCTCAGGCAACAGCGCTAGAAAATAATCTTGATGACCCATAAGTATAAGTGGTGTATCACAGTATTTTCGATAAGTAAGAGTGTCGAACCCAACGAGGAGCAGAAGGTGTTGATGAGTGGCTTGGAGCAGGAATTCTCTTTAAATACTTAGCAAATGGATTTTTAGGGGTTTTGATAATGCAGATAAATAACGTACGAGTAAATAAAAGACAATAATAATAAATGCAACAAGTGGCTCAATCCTTTCTTTAGCAAAGGACAAGCCGGTTGTATTACTTAAGATGACCAAACATTCTCGAGGACACGTGGGAATATCATCAAGTGCTTTCGCTTCATATAGTTGATTAATCTTCTTTAGTTAGACAAGTGTTGTGTGGGTGAACCTGTGCTAATGTACTAACCTTCCTATGACTATTACATACTTGTGATTATACCCCTTGCAAGAATCCGCAACTACAAGAAAGTAATTAAGATAAAAACCTAACCACAGCCTTAAACTTTGAGATCCTACACTCCCTTGTACAAAGGTTTCCTAACGGGGGTTCAGGTTTCTGTCACTCCAGCAACCCTTACGATTAGTAGCCAAATACACAATGCATTCCCCTAGGCCCATAAAGGTGAAGTATTATGTAGTCGATGTTCACATGACACCACTAGAAGAATAACACCACAACTTAATAACCAAACCATTGAATCTTTCTCAACACAATTCCACTATTAACAACATAACTTCTCCCATGTCCTCAAGAACTAAACGAACTACTCACAAGACATCATATGGATTAAGATAAGATATGAAATAATGATATGTAACAATCTGAACATGAATGATAATTCAATGGTTCCACTCAATAGCATCAATTACAACAAGTAATCAATATCGGGAAAGTTTCCCCTAAGAACTATGCAATATTCAACCCAATTGTTATAGCGGTATGGAGTGGTGATGATGGTGCTGGTGGAGATGATGATGGAGATGATGATGATGATGATCCCGATGAAGTCCAGCTTGATGACGGTGTTGCTGGCGCCAATCTCCCCTCTCCGTGAAGGAATTTTCCTGGTAGATTCCTGCCTGCCGGAGAGCTCTTTCTCTCTCTGTAGTTTCCGCCCCGCAGGGGCGGTGGAACCTTTCTGTGGTCGCTCCCCGAGTCTTAGGGTTTCGGGAGGATTATATACGCCAAAGAGTAGAGCCAGAGGTGGGCCAGGGTGGCCACACCACCTGGTGGCACGGCCTAGGGTGGCCCGCGCTAGGGGGTAATGTGGGCCCCCTGTGGCCCATCTTCGCTGGCCCTTCTGGCTTCCTTTGTCTTCTAGAAAAATAGGATTTTCCGTATATTTTCTGGGATTTTCTGATCTTCGCAAATTTTGCCTCTAAATGGTGCCTTTTCCGTCAGAATCCTGGCTTCAGTGGTCCATCCTCCAAAAGTTATCAACCATGCAAAAATAGATGAAATAACATAAGTAGCATCTCTTAATATGAAATATATCAATGAATAACAGTAAATTATGATATAGAATAGTGATGCAAAATGGACGTATCAAGGACATAGGGATGTTAGCCTCCGGGCAGCCTGAACCTAGGTAAAAAAACCTTGTGTTGTCGTGCTTTGTAGGTTACATTGCTCGTGTATGTTGTCTCATGTGCCCTATACCGAACAATCAAGGGGTGACTCCCATCCCGACAAAGACAAATAACAACTCAACACTGAGGCATTACCTCTTGATTGAATCCTTGATCATATCCCCATCTTATACATTATAATATTACTATCCAGTGGTCTTGTTGGAAGAGACCGATGACATCCTCATATTTTACTTGATTGAATAATTCTCTCTCAACAAATGTAACCAAACAATTATTTAAGTATTCATCACTATTTTGTTCCTTAGCTTATTTTTCACATAGTTCATTGAGGAGAATACCCTTTTAACACTAGCAATAGCTACTAGAAGAATCAATACCATCTTAGGCTTCTCAAGTCGCCGCAGCTGCTAGGGTTGAGAGAGAGTAGTGCGTCCGTGCGCGAGCGATCAGGAATTCATGATCGTGTTCATACCTGACTCCTTGTGGCTTGTGCAGTAGTGCCCCGTGGGCTGGCCTGACCTAGTGTGTTGGGTTGATTGCCTAACTAATACATATATTAAAAAATTGCACCAAATCTTTGGTATTTGCGTGAATATAGGTGCATACCGATGCCTCCGCTCCTGGTACAAATACTTATTTTGCTCTACGATTTAGCTTAACTACAACACTTGATACAAAGTTGGACCGGGGTTTGACTGGATCCTGGATCTACCACTTGTCTTGTATGTTGATGTGCAGATATGAATTGTATTTTCTACATGAATGTATTGAATTAGTTTTGTATCTTTAAAATAGTATGTGAATGCTTTTGGTGAAATATTACTTGAGGCACACAACATGAAAGAAGTTGTATATAAACATGAGATCAATACAAATGGCAACTCTCTGGTCGAAACACAGACACCGTCATGTAAGTTGTGGTACATCACTAATGGTCTATCATGTATGTTCGTTGGCGACCAGCACCACACATCGAAAGCGGGCTTTCCATATGTTGGCGACGGGGCCTTCACATCAAAGACAGTGTTAGAGCGACGATGTCATCCTCCATTGTCGCCTAAGAGGGTTTAGACTTGCATCCATGTGGTCGCTCCAGGTGCGGAGCTCCCAGTAGGGCGAGGTAGGGCGGCGCCCTACCTTGATGTTTTGCAAATACCTTCACGTGCATATGTTTTTCTGAACAATTTGAGTGGTCATACGTCAAAACGGACTTCGTATGTGAAACTTATACTTGTTTTAGTAAACACTGCGCAAAACTGATTCCAAACCAAAACAGGAACTAGGTGTTGTCTAGTTTCAAACCAACTCTTTCTGTTTGCAATATCTAATCCTCAATCTAATAAAACCCAAATCTAAACGATGTTCTAGGTTGGGTATTTAAGAAGAACATAGAGGATGTTTTGGACACTGTATGTGGTGTGCCCGAAACAATTCTAATTATGTGATGGATTTTGCTTTATGCTTCTACTTTGGATTTGTATATAATATTGATACAAAATATTAATTGTATTAGTTTAGCTAGTATCTTTGGTTAAGAATGTGAGGCATGATTGCTTGATAGGATAAATTATGAACCCTTTTGAAAGAAGTGAATTCTATCAGAAAATCATATCACAAAATTAGGGAAAATCAGCAAAATGGAGAAGATACCAAGCCACTATTGATTATTTTAAAAGTGTGGGCACCTTCTATGTTGCTATAGATATATGTTGTTCATACAATAAGGATTAAAGAGAGATTGTCTTGATATTTGAATGTCACATCATAATTCAAAGGTTTATCGCTTCGTTAAGCTGCCATTGCTTTTACTAGTGGCGACGGCAATTGAAAGGGCTTTCTCGATAGCAAAGATCATCAAGATAGAGTTATGCAACAATATGTCAACGAGGGCATAAAAGTCTTCATCGATAAAATTATGGAAGATTTTGAGAAGAAGTGGTAGAGCTTTTGCCATTGACTAGAACTTCAATACTTAATTAAAGCTTCATCATTGGTATGTTTTTATGTTCTAGTTATATTCTAATATTTTCTATATCTATTCCATTAAGTGATTATGTTAGGATCATATATTAGTAGTGTCTCGATTGATATCATAGGTTTAGAATTCGCTCTACCTCGGATATTTTTCTGTCCTCCGCCACTGGGTCGCTCTGTGTAGGACCGTGTCTTTTTCTGTGAGGATTATGTTCTTCGAGAGACGAGCTAAACAGCGATGATGGCACCCTTATTTTTCCGTATACATACACTATTCCCAACAGGGGAACGTGATGATAAGTGGAACTCGCGGTAAAACGAAAGATGCGGCAGGACACAAGCCACCACCTCGATCGATCGGTGTGACGGGAAACGAACGCGCGCGCGGATCGCCGCTACTAGTACGACAGATTACTTTCTCTTGATTAGCAACTGTTTGCTCTCCTTTCGTGGCACGACGCTTTCAGCTCCAGCTTTCGAGTAGAACATCCGATCCTGATATTGGACTGATCCGTGAACGTGATAGCAATGCAGACCGAACATGCGGCACCTGGCACGGCAGATCGATCGACGTACTAGTACGTGACAGGGCGCAGGTGGATTTTAGTGCCTGTAATTAAAGGCCGTTTAGAACGTGGATTAGTTTGTTATTATCGGTGAGTCCCGTCGTAGTCGCGTATTTAAGTGAAAAAAGCCCGCTTGTCTCAGATCTAAGAGACGTCAATGGCAAGGGCTACTTTCGAACAATTGCGATAGGGTTTGCCTGTTTTCTCCCGTGAAATTGCACGTTGCGTTTTCATCAAGGCCGATTAATTAGGCCAGTATTATCGCCATGTGAAGCTGCGTCAGCAACGATTGCTAGCCCAGCCTTACTCACACAAGCAGGAAACGGCAGTGTATAGAATCTGAGTCTCCAGTTTCTTGAGTTCCCAGACGGAATTAAACAGCTAGCTGGCATGTACAAGCAGTGACAGGTCGGTCGGTAAGAGCTACTAGCTAGCTAGCTAGCACTAAGCTCTTTGGAAAGATCACGTAGCAAACAAGGAACGACCGAGCGAGCATGCATGCACACGCACACATGGGGTGGACCGGTGGGCACAATACATACATTGCTTTCTTATCCTGGATCTCTGCTTGTCTGTGACCACTCTCTTTGCCTTCATATAGGTTAGGGACGTGCACCGGTACAAAATGATTGATAGTAGTAGGTGCCAAGGGAATCAAACGTGCGTGCGTGTGTGTGTGTGTGTGGGTGTGGGTGTGCATGCTAGCTGCTCCCAGGAAATGGGAGAATGCGGGCTGGCCACGACCCACATCGGGCTTTCCATGGTAAGTTCCCCACTGTGTAAACCAAATGAATCGCGAATCGGGGAACAGTTTAATCGGCTACTTCGTTGATAATACCATTAAAACGTTTTGTCACGACTCTATCGATGCCATGGCGTGCCATAGGTGGCTTCTGTATTCGTCGCATGGGAGCCTAGGATGTTTTCATCATGTGATCGCGCCGGCTTCCGATCCGGTTGTTTGTTATGTCTAGCACTGCTGCGCTATGAGATTAATGGGCTAATGTGTGTAGATTTAGAGTATGTGTCATAACAAGGCTCGGTATATAGTTGGCGTTTTCGTTACAAACCCTAAGTTGAGTTTTATTTTTATTGGAATGCAAATTGATGTGTGTTACTGCAATCTATATATTCTTAACCATGTCCTTTAACCAGATTTTGATCCAATTATTACATTGGCAAAGAAAACTAAGAAGTGCTACAGTGTCCCTCCCCTCTCTCCCAAACTTACAAAACTAAAAACACAAATATGGCCAGGATTGGCCCATACCCATCTGGTTCACAAGGCAGGAAGAGGTATCAACAAATCCTAAACTTCCATATGTTTTCAGATTAGGAGAGGAGGGACACCAAAGAATGAAATGACAAATGCAAATGACACGGAATTAATGAACCATTAAAACATCAAAGACATCGTTCAACGCATAATAACTGTATAGAAGTGCGCTTTTCGTACTATCTTTTGAAACATGCATCAATTCATTGTAGTGAACAAATGCATGCATAGATTGTCCAAGTGGGTTATTCCTCTTTTCATTAATTGCTTAACAGAAATACAAGGTTCTTTTATGACAACAATTGAAGGGAATCTGGAAAGAAGAAAATTGAAGGAAAATTTTGGTAGGAAATATGTTGTATGACCTCAGCATCAATGCCATATTACTGGGAAGACCTAGCCCTAGCTACAGCTCGAGACATCCAAGGTGCAGGACACACATACCAACAAAACACCAGCATCCAACACAGAGCACAAGTAGACTACAGGTAACCCAACCACGAGAAGCTTTATTTTCCACACCCTCAACCTTTAGTGCGCAACAACCTTCCATGTACCATTCCATTCGTTGAAGCATTCCCAATGTTCACTCCCAGGACCGATAGCTCCACCTCTTTGTGCGACAGTTGTTTTGCACCACTTTTGATCTTCTCACCATCTTTAGGACCATACGGACCGTCCAATAATGTAGGAACGAACACACGGAAAAATAGTTACCAAAGGAGACCTCCCCAAGTTTTTCTCAAAAGTAATTTGATTGCTTGTGTTCCAAATCGCCTAGCACAAAAAAGCCAGCAACATCATATGAAACTTTTTTCTGTGAGGAAAGAACAAATGCGTCCAAGTTATGCCCTACCACAGAGAGTTATGACACATACTACTATGCAACACCATACCCAGAGATCCCCACACCAGTCTAGAATGTGTGCAAGTGAAGAAAATATGAGACGCAAACTCATCATGATCATAAAAAGAACACTTCACAGATCTAGGCTAGTTCCTTTTCTTCGATCATGTTATCTCTTGTAAGCACAACATTTTGAAATAACTACCATAGAAAGATTTTCATTTTAAGAGGGATTTTTGCTTTCCAAATCCGTTTATTATGTGAGCCAGCAAGATCCTTTTCTAGATATTGGTACACAACTTAGTAGGAAAGAACTTGTTAGTTTTCAAAGTCCACAACACCCCCCACCAGTGTTAGATTTGCGACAAGTAAATAATGAAGAACGAAAACAAAATCACAGCAAGGGGACACAGATTTAACGTGGAAAACCCTCTCCAACAAAGAGAGGGAAAAACCACGGGCGCCAGCCAGCGAAACTTCACTATAACGGATAGTGTTTACATAACGCCGGGGATTTCACAGATGCAACTTGTCCCAGCCGGCGGCTTACAAGAAGTATACATAGCGGTGGTAACCTAGGTCATCAACGATCCGTACCGCGGGGGGCTGTCGCCCCTCGCACCCCCCACAGGCGTCCCTGTTGGGCGCGGAGTGGGCCAACTTCTGACGGAGCGGAGCGAGGCCCGTCGCCGGAGGCTTGGGCCGATCTCCGCTCCGTCAGAAGTTGGCCTCTACTTTGTAGAATTTGGATCAACATATAACAAACTCCACCTTGAGACAAATTCCTTCTTGTAGCATCAACGGTAATCATCTCCCTGAACAAACAAAGAAAACACTTTCGGCGCCAATAGCCACTTGGGCTAAGCAGTTATACCAACTAAGCTTGAGCATAGCTCAAACTTAGCAACAGGAACAGGCTTTGTCATCATATCAGCAGGATTATCATGAGTGCTTATCTTGCATACCTTCAGTGTACCTTGTGCAACAACATCACGAACATAATGGTACTTGATATCAATGTGCTTTGTTCTCTCATGGAACATCTGATCCTTAGTAAGGTAAATAGCACTTTGACTGTCACAGAACAGGTTAATGCAAGAATCATCCTGACAAAGCTCAGCATACAAACCTTTCAACCAAATAGACTCTTTGCAAGCTTCAGCAACAGCCATATATTCTACTTCGGTTGTAGATAAAGCAACAACAGGTTGCAGCGTTGCCTTCCAACTCACGGCACATCCACCTACCGTGAACACATAACCTGTGAGGGACCTCCTCTCATCCAAGTCGACAGCAAAATCTGAATCCACATAGCCTGCGAGTCCCTCATCAGTCTTGCCAAACTTCAAGCAAGCGTTGGATGTGCCACGGAGGTACCTGAAAATCCACTGAACAACTTTCCAATGTTCTTTACCAGGATTAGCCATGTAACGACTCACCAAAATCATAGCATATGATAAATCAGGGCGAGAACAAACCATGGCATACATCAAGAAACCAACAGCACTAGAATAAGGAACTCGAGACATGTACTCAATATCTTCATCAGAACTAGGACATTGCAATGCTGACAATTTAAAGTGAGGAGCAACGGGAGTACTAACTGACTTTGCATCATGCATATTAAAACGTTGAAGAACTTTCTCAACGTAACTTTGTTGACTAAGAAACAACAACCTAGATTTTCTGTCCCGTTTAATTTCCATACCTAGGATTTTCTTAGCAGCACCAAGATCTTTCATCTCAAATTCACTACTTAGGTGTGCCTTCAAAGTAGTGATTTCTTTCATGCTCTTGGCAGCAATTAACATATCATCAACATATAATAGCAAGTAAATAGGTGACCCATTAACAAACTTTATATAAACACAACTATCAAACTGAGATCTCTTAAAACCTTGTGAGATCATAAATGAATCAAACCTTTTATACCACTGTCTTGGAGATTGCTTCAAACCATAAAGCAATCTCTTCAATTTGCACACAAAATCCTCTTTTCCAGGAACTATGAACTCTTCAGGTTGGTCCATGTAAATCTCCTCCTCTAGTTCACCATGCAGAAAAGCAGTCTTTACATCTAGCTGCTCAAGCTCAAGATCATGCATAGCAACAATATCAAAGAAAGTACGAATAGAGCTATGCTTCACAACCGGAGAGAAAACATCATTATAGTCAATACCTGGAATCTGGCTAAAACCTTTTCTGTGAGGAAAGAACAAATGCGTCCGCATCGGCCCAAGCCTCCGGCGACGGGCCTCGCTCCGCTCCGTCAGAAGTTGGCCTCTACTTTGTAGAATTTGGATCAACATATAACAACCAGGAACAATGGATCTGTTACTTTTCACAACATTCATTTTTTTCACGTAATTCCATTGATCTTTTACTACAAGAGGCTTTCTTCTTATGAAAGAATCACACGGCCACAACTCATCACTTTCTCAAAGGTCCAATCCTGGACATAACAAATATCAAATAACACAGGGTAAGATTCACATAAAGGCATACTGTTCAACCAAGGATCTTTCAAAAACCTCAGAAGGTTTTATTAATTTAGAATGAGTTGTCTACCATTGAAATATATATCCTTCGCTTTCAAAATAGCTTAGCTTTCCAATAAGGAGAGTCAGAAAACTCTGGTTTTAACCAAGGCCGTAGATTATCCAGATTGAGTTTCTAATTTCTGCTATCACTTGCACAATAAAGCAATGTTTTGTTTCCTTAAATTTTACACTCCAAGCTCACCTTTGGACTTGGATCTACAAACCCTAGTCCATTTAACCATATAATACTTACTTTTTTTCCTTTTTACCACCCTAGAAAAAACTCCTTCTATGTTTATTCGGTATCTCAATAAAGGTTAAATTGAGCAAGAACATGGACATGTAATAAGACGGGGTACCAGATAGGCATGAATCCAAAAGAGTCAGCCTCTCACCTGAGGTAGAATAATCACAAATCCAGTCATCTAATTCTCTAACCATTTTTGCATCCAAAAAAAATCCAATCAATATTTTTTAGATTCTAAAAGGTGAAAGGAACCCCCCAAATATTTCAGAGGAGGTAGATCAGATTATATATATTGGTGAAGGCTACATTTATTGAACTTATATGTAATCTGGCAGAACTAGCTATATATGGGAACCCCAATTGTATTCGCCATACGGCTCCATTTAGTCTCTCTGTTTTTCTTCTGTGAAAAAACATACTTTCTCCGATCCATGTTAATTGTCGCTAAGTCGGATGAATCTAACACTAAAACATGTCAAGATATATCCGACTCAGAGGGAGACCAGAGGGAGTACGAGATGTTTGTAGGTAGGAGGTGGGAGGTAAATGTCGTAATCTAACCGTAGACTCGTAGTACGTAGACGTAGTAGCTAGCTAACTACTATTCTCTCTGTTCTAAAATATAAGGTGTCTAATATTAGTAAGAAGTTAACTTTTTTAAATTTGACGAAGTTTATAAAAAATACGAATATCTAAAATACTTAATCTATATCAATAGATTCATCGTAAAGTATATTTTCTCTATGTATCCATTCGATATTGTAGATACAGACATATTTTTTCTAAATATTTGATCAAATTTAGTAGAATTTTATGTTATAAACTAATCTTAGACGTCTTTAAGTTTTGGGACGGCCGGAGAGAAGTAGGTGGCAGTCTCCTTGCGCCTCCGACGTACTCCCTGCCAATCCCGTGCGGCCGTGACGATGGTACCACGAGGGCACGAGACGTGCGTACGTGATGGTGTGTTGGTTACCCTGACCAACATCAAACTGCCCACTTGAAGCTGTGCACAGGGTTCCGTACACAGGATATAGCCAGCCACAGTTTCAGTTACGCGCGCGCGTGCATGCGTCGTCCACGGAATTCCGACCCCTCGCGGACGCACTCCATGTCAAGAACTCATTGGAGAGCCGCCTGACGCACGCGTCTCACCCTGTCGAAAACGAAGACATGTGCACACGCGCGCTAGTAAGCTACTGTGCCTGACCTGTACGAGTAGGTGCTGTAAACTGGAGCCGCGCAAGTGCAACCGAACCTGACCTGGATTAGTTGAACGCTGGCATGTTAAGACAAGCTACGCGCACGCCATGTGATGTTAGTTAGCTGCTCATCATTGCCATATTCACGCTTTTGCTGGAGGTCTCTAGCTTAACCATGCATGCATGGTGGCCCTCTGCGCCTACTGTTCGGATAAGTCAGGTTGGGTAGATGCGTAGAATCTGGCACGCAAACTACAGTAGAGTCCTTCTTCACTTCCGACGATGAATGATCATGCGCCAAGTGCCCGAAACAGCTCCCTCTTGTCGCCGGATCAGTCCAAACTCGGCCCGAAAGGTCGTCCCATTGGCAACATTATCCCCGCATCAGCAGTGGAGCTGTAGTTATTCCGTCCTGACGCGGCCGGCCTTACTAGCTAGCGGTTAATCCAGTCCAAGACGCAAGAAACACGATGAATTGGTTGCATGTCATGCATGCGGATTGACCCGATCGATCGATCGATCGGCCGGTTGGTTGGTCGGTCGATGAGGTGACGGATCAGCGATCTTTACTGTGGCAAAAAGGCAGGGAACAGTCGCGGGTTTTTGGACCGTTCCGGGTGTGTCGACCTTAGCGTTCCCTGCGGGGTTGATTCTTCGAGACGGTGGAGGTAGCATGCATGCACGCGCAACCCGGTTCGCTCTCGAAAGCAATGAGAGGGTCGGCGGAGGGGAAGTTCGCTTGCCGGGAGACCACGGTTCTTTGACCAGCCACTAGCTAGGTGTGATTTCACTTCCGTAGCTAGTTTCGCCTAACCTCCTTCTACCTACTGCCTCTATTTCGTGATCACTAGGTGTGTTTGGACAAACTGATTAGGTTTGCCAAAACATACTACATCATCGTGGAACAGAGGACGTAGCTTAATCGTAACATCCAAATCGCAGCAAATTGCCTCGGATTCGTAGTTAGCAGATCGATGCATGTACAGAAACTACGCATGAATGTTACGCACATCGACCGGAGTATATATACATATACTCGCTGATAACTTGATCTGCAGGTCGACCCAGTCACCCACTCCTAGCTGCCGGTTAGGCGCTGCATGTTTGGATTTCCAGGAACAGGAATCCATCGACCAGATCTGAACCCCAGGATGCTCCGTGCCGTCGCTTGCTCTGTCGGACTCTGTTCCAGCATGATTGGTAGCATGATCCTGCATGTGCGTGTCAGGTGTAAGATGGATCATGTACGCGCGCGTATTCAGATCAACGCTCGAAAATGTACGGAGAGAAACACAACGCTTGCGAAGCAAGGAGGGAACTCCTCGTGATTGAACCACAAAAGGCAAGTCAAGCGCGCTAAATGGGCAAGCCCGCGAAGAGCCAGAAACTGCTGCACGTATGGGAACGGAAGTAGGGAAGTGAAGGTGGGCCAGGAAACATGTATCCAGACACAAAGGCCACTAAGAGGGTCGATAGACGATTCCGGAGAGAGAGTTTTTTCCTCCCACGTGTCTTTTTATGGGCCAAATAAATCTGGTCCCGTTGGTCAGCCCGGAGGCCGCAATGGAGCTCTTCGGCTGAATTCCAAACAGGCCAGAACGTATATCAAAGTTTCAGAAATTTCGTATATGTAAGTTCTAGAAATTTGTTAAATAAATTTCGCAGGTACTCACGTAAGAACGATAGAAAGAGATTGGTAAAATATGTTGTATGTTTTATTGAGCCTAAGGGAAGTTCTAGAATCCCTCATGGGCGAGTATATATAGGCGTACACAGGATTATTTTGGAGTACAAGTCAAGTCAGACTGGAATTCTAACTATTCTAAACTACTATAACAATTGTATACATACAATACTGTAACACCCCTCGCAGTCGTAGCGTCGTGAATAACTGGAACATCGCGGGCGGTCAGACCGCAGATAAACCGAAGAAACGTCCAGTAGGCTGAAATCCCCCATGGTCCCAGTAGGAATGTCGTGGATGTTGCCGTGGCGCGGTAGTTTGAACTGTAGAGGAAGCTGATGAGAAGCTCAAGCCAGGTGGTAGACCTTGTGCCGATATCGAGGGACCCGAGAGCGTGTGGCAGTGTCGTGGTCGATGTAGCCGTGCGCGGGGGCGTCGTGGTCGAGGTCGTGGTCGGAGTTGCTAGTGTCAAGGTAGCCGCACATGAAGCCGTGTGTGCATAATGCGCAAAGATGATGACGGAGACGTGTCGAGGCAGTCGTCGAAGGTGGCAATGCCGATGCAATCCGAGTCGTCGAGGATGAGGTGCAACCATAGTTTTACCAAAACTAGGCACACATCGGTAACAAATGCATCCGTCGGTTTTGCCAGAACCAAGGACACACAGAATAACTCATTGGTGACGGGGTCGAGGCCGTCGTAGAGGTCGATATCGAAAAAGACATTGTCAATGACGATGTAGACAAGGCGACGATTCGAGTTTGTCAGACTCGGAAACGTGTCAGGAACGAAGGTACGTACCGATGTTGCTAGTATCGGTCGTGCGAGGGCAAAGACCATCATGAAATTGTGTGCCAATATCATAGGGGACGAGATGATGATGGCGACGAGGTCGTTGTGGACAAAGATATAGAAGGCGGCGAAACCATAGGCGACTCGGAGTAGTCATGTTAGACACCTAGAGTGGCGTGATGACGATACTCGATGTAGGCGAAGAAGAATACGACATGACAAAGACCATGTGTGGACATAGACGACCCACACCGTGAGAGGTGGCACAGAGATAGCCTAGGGTGTTGGTGCATGGGAACGGCAATGTAGACTACATGCAATGATGCTACAAGCCAATGGCGGCATAGCTGTATGATACGAGTCAATGCAGTGGCTGGAGGCCACTGGCGCGTACACGCTTATGAGGCACGTTGGCAGTCAGTAGGCGAGGACCAAGGTGGCAGCGCTCCGGCCACATGGGCGACACGGTGGCAGCCCGTAACTCGATAGGTGGTAGGCGCGTGCCCGGGGACATGCTTGACGTAGATGAGCGTGGGATCGATTGATCGGATCGACGGTGTTGAAAGGCCCAACTTAGGCCGACTAGAGGGGGGTGAATAGGAGACGATTTAATCTTTTATCCCACTTTTAAGGCTTAGCACAAAGTAAGGTTCACTAGAGATGCAACTACGTGAAAAACCTAAATGACAAGTAACACAAAGGTAAACAAGAGAGTAAATGCAAGAAATAAAGGAGTGGAGCGAAAGAACCGGCGAGGGGACACAGAGATGTAATTCTCGTAGTTCACTTCCAAAGAAGCTACGTCTATGTTGGAGAGGTGTCAGGGCCACACAAGGTCACCCGAGCGCCACAAAGGCCTCACCTTCTTCTCCGGTGAGCACCACCACAAAGGTGGCCTCACAATCCACTAACCGGTGACCTTGAAGGCGCCAACCGAAAACCTTTACAACGAGGTTGAGGGGAGGCTTCACAACTCAATTGAAGGCCCTCAACGACACCACGGAGCTTTACAACAAATTCCCCAGCTCTGAGGATGCCCTACACCGTCTAGGGTTCCAAGAACCCAAGAGAAATGAAATCCACGAAGGATGAGTGGGGGAAACCAAAATTCCTTTGGTGGAGGTGTAGATCTAGGTCACCTCTCCCAATCCTCAAAAGATCAAGAGATTTGAGTGGGTGGAGAGAGAGATCTAGTCAAGTCAAGCTCTTGTGAAAATGGTGGAGAGAGAGAACCAAGAGATGATGTGGGAGGAGGAAGAAGGGGGCTTAAATAGCCCCCCTTGAAACGGGCAGATTCTGCCCAGCCCCGACGCCGTCGGTACTACCGGTGCCGGACCGGCAGTACCGGTGGGCGATCCACCACCGGCCTAGCCCAGGCCACGTAACGGTCAGAAGACCAGTTAGTGGACCCAAATGGGCTGGCCGAAAGTACCGGTCCAAGTTCCGCCCTTAATTCCGTCAAATAGACAGTGTGAGGCAGAAGGTCATCTGACCCGCACTGCCCAGCGTCGGAACTAGGTCCGGAACTGGACCCGGAACTACCGGTGACCGATGACGACCGGTACTACCGGTCAGGAAGCGGTACTACCGCTCAGGGGGCCAGATGCTGGTTGGGCCGGTACTACCGATCCAGAATCCGGTGCTAGTTCCGACAAATAGGCAAAGTTAGATAGAAGTCTTACTGAACCGAAAATTTCCTCGTCGAATTAGGACCGGAACTTCAGCCGGAAGTACCGCTCGAACAGCCCTAGGAAAAATCCCTGGGCGGTACTACCGCTTCCTGGCCGGTAATACTGGTCAGGGCAGAAAACCCACCAACTCAGCAGAAATCACTTTCTCACACGAAAACTGGGATGGCTGTGGAGGTGCATATATGGTCTGTGCATGAAATGTTGATTTCCCACATCCTTCCTAGATGGACTCCCTCTTGATAGTACGGTAGCCTAAAATATAAAGCAAGAGAAAGTGAAAATAAGCGCTATCGACTACAAGCTCTTCCTTGAGAAAAAAAACATCCACAAGCACGACCAAAGAAAAACCCTGAAACTTGGACAAACGGTTAAACCACAAAAGGAGTTGTCATCAGCACCAAAAACATAAGGAGAAAATAATCCTTTCAATCTCCCCCTTTTTGGTGCTTGATGACAACCCCACAAGATTTGCACAAAGAATAACAGGCAGTAAAACAAAGGAGAGAGAGGCTCCCCCTGAAGACATGGGAGAGAGCTCTCCCAACCGAGATAGACCAACAAGGGTGTAACGAAGTAAAAGAGAAAAGAGTGGAGCTCATACCTTGCACCAACACAATTGTGGTGAAACAAAGATTGGACAACAAAGAATAGTCCACCACACATCCTCATAAGAAGACCACAGAGATACCTTACCACATAGACTCACCAACAAGGTAGCAACCATAGAAGAGGTCCACAGACAATAACGGAGGTCCACAAACATTACACAACGGAATAAAATGTGCACGAGCATAAAAGGATCAAAGAAAAATCAAGCTCGTGGCACAACCCATGCAAATCCCGTGATCCTAACGGAGCACTTTCTTCCCCTTTGGCATCAAGATGCCAAAAAGGGATAAAGTAGCCAAACTACACGACCCACCCACCAATGAACGGAGGAGGCGGCTCGGGGTCCCAAGAGGCATTGTTCCAAGCGGGCGGAAACTGACTGGAGATCTCTGGCTCGTCATCACTATCAGTCCACCTGCAATGTGTGTTGATCCACTCATCCTTGGGCGCGGTGACTGTGGCGCCCCGCAAAACCACTACTAGAAAATCGTGTTGTTTTTGTGCATTGCATCATCATGACCGCATGCTCATGTCATCATGCCACCTTGCATTTGAGCATCGTCATCATCGTGCATGGTTTTTGTCTAAACTATTTCGAAACGCCTAGTTTTGTTTTCTAAATATTCCTGTCTTTATTCAAATTAAAACCCGGGTCTCCGGATTATTTTGTTTCGTCTACCAACGGATTTCAAAAGCCCCGTTTAAAATAAATAAAATTTTCAAATTGTTTTTAGGAGGCAGCCCGCCAGGCCTGAAAGCCCGGCCGGCCCCCTCCAAATCCTGGACTAACAAGACCCTAACCCTAACTAGACAAACCCTACCTACCCCACCCTCACTTGCACCCGCACAACCCACACAACGCACGCACCACTCCATCTCCCGCCCCTAGCCTCCACCGCTGCCACCCTGGCCCAGCCGCCACATCACTCTGCCCAATCCCATCAGGCCACCTCACTTCCACCACTCCCTGAGCGCCACCTCACCCCCAACTCCCTTCCCTTTTTCCCGCCCTGCGCCCCGTGCTAACCACCTCGATCCCACCCCGACCTGGTCCACCCTAGTGGACAGCCGCGCCCCACCCCCTGGCCCGGATCCCCACCACCCCGGAACTCCCCAGTCCCACCTGGTCTCCACCCGGCCCCACCACTCCCCACCACCTGCCCTCCTCGATCCAATCCTACCTACCGCGTGCCCCGCCGCCCCGCTCGTCTCCTCTGCCGCCGCCAGGGCTCCGCCCTCTCCCTCTGTCCCTCGTCGCCTTCCGCCGCCGGCTCCTCTCTCCTCCCCCCGCACGTGTCAACCCCGACTCCTCTCCTCGATCCGTGTCGCCCACCTCGCCTCGCAGCGCAGCGCCGTCCCACCCCGGTCGTCCCCCGCCGCGGCCTTCTCCGCCGCCAGGCGCCCCCGCCTCCTCGCGTAGCCGCCGCCACCGCCGGCACCCCGTCTCCGCGCCTTCTCCTCACCATCACCCCGCGCCCCGGTATCGTCTCCTTCCCCCGCCTTGGCCGCCTCCCGCCCAGAGCTCCCCGCGGCCTCTCCGTGAGACCCATGCCGCCGCTCGACCTCCGCACCGACCGCTCCCCTTCTGGCATCGCCAGCCTCTACCGCGTCTTCGGCCAGACAAGCGTCGCCGCCCCTCGATCCCGAGTTCTGTCGCTGCGGTGGCACTGTCGTGCCTCTTGCGCCTCCTCTAACGCGGGTGCCCCTTCCGCGTCGTCTTCTGCCGCCGCCCATGAGATCCTCTCCGCGAGCCACCGCTAGGCCGCCTCTGCACACGCTCGTCGCTGACGCCTTGCCATGCTCGCCGCCGTATTCTGTCCGTGCTTGCGGCCGTGCGAGCACGTCTCCAGCATACTTCGTGATGGGTTGGACGCCAAGTCGCTTGCAGATCCCTCCAACGATTCAATATCCTCCCGGGGCCATCTTGTTAACTTGTGAAGCTGCACCGCTTTGTGCTTGTGTTGATGAACAGGGAAGGTCACAGCGGTCACCATGTCCCTTGATGTGTTCCTCGGTTCAATTTTTGTTATCTCCGTGCCCGATGTTTCGCCAAGCTCCACCCGAGGAGGACTCAGAAGTCGATTCAAGTACACCGTCGACAAATAGAGCCTGAACCCGAGGAACCATCGGCAAGACCTTCAATGCGAACACCGAGCTCTTCTCCCCGAGTCCGAAGACCGAACCCTGGCGTGCCGAGCTCTTCTACCTGAACCCGAAAACCACAGATGCGACAAGTTCTCCTTCCCGGATCCGATGCCCGAGAATCCAGGCGCCAAGGTCGTCAACACGGATACGCCAAGGCGACCCAATACGCGGACCCGACAAGATCTTCGCGACGACAAGATCGACACCGACCAGGGCGAATCCGATGTACCCCCGACACCAAACCAAGTCCTTCGTCCCGGAACGCCAAGATCTACTCCGTTGTTCGAGAACGTTCCCGCCGAGACCAATCCCCGTCGAACCCTGTCGAACCCCGACCCCCCCGGCACCCAAGATCTTCCGAACCCAGATGTGTGAACCTTTTCCGAGCCCCTATTTTATAAATGCTATATATAAAACCTGTTGCATAATAATTGTTCATCTCGCATGCATATCATAATCATGCCGGATCTTCTGCTGTAGTATTAAATATTGCATCCAGTGTTTCTTCTAGTGTTTGCTTCTTCGCGGATTAGACCGATGAGTGGATGCAAGTATCGACAAGTTCTTCGGATATGAATCTCCGATAGTGTTTCCCAGGCGAGCATCTCTTCCCCTTCTACCTATTTTGCATTTATAGTCTTTATTTCCTCCTGTTGATCTATTGCTATCCGTGTCGCAATGCTTTAGTTTCCGTGCACCAGTTATATCCCGTGCAGCCTCTATATTGCCTTGGACACCTCCTATTACCTGTGTTTGGTAGATAGCTGGCCTTGAGAGTGGTAGTTGCTTGCTCAGGTGTGATCTCATGTTGTCGAGTACCACAGTTGTTGGAATGCTGGCATATGTTTATTGGTGGACATGCTTGTCGGTGGAGTTGATCATGACTTTAAATACAACTATTGAAATGCTAGATATAACTAATGCAGGGGCATCGGTGGGCAATAGATGTTATTTGGTTCTTCCACGCTCACTTGTGTCCCGTAGGACCCCGAGTACTTGATACCAGTTCCTTGACTATTCGCACTATCCACATCCGGGAGGCCTTATGGACCCCCCCTGAGCCAGAGCTTGATTCATTTCTATTTCTTGGGGCCACAAGTAGTTTGGGGCTTTATTACTATTATGTACCTATGCCATGCTTTACTGCTTTATTTAAGATTGTGCGTGGAGCACCTGTACTGTTTTGGAACGTGGAATGTTTTCGCGGTATCGACAAGCCTAGTCACACTTTCGGGTTCCCAGTCGTTTACAGCCATTGACACAAACCCTGGGTCCGTTCCGGAGCCGGCCAACTTCGTTGCGGGTAGCTTAGTGGGGTGCCCCCCTGAAATATTTTATGAATCCTGTGATCGCTTTGTCGTGAATGCCTCATTGGGTTTTGAGTTGGTTTTTCCGAGGTTTATCGAGTGTGTGTTGCTATTTGTGCACCCCTGCAGGGTAAAACTTTCTGAAAGCCGTGTCCGCGGTTATGGACGACTTGGAGCACAGTATCTCGGTCATAGACAAGCATAACTAAAGTAGTGCTATAAATTTGACTTAATATGTGACTAGTAATCAGAAGTAACTATAACGGAATGGATATTAAAAATGCCAACAATTGGTGGATCTGGGTTGATTCGTGACATGCTGTACCTGCCTAGTAAGTATTGCAACTCCAATGGAATGTGATAAAAGTGCCAACACTTGCTGGGTTTTGGGATTCCTCAGGACAATTATATCTGACTAGTAAATGTCCCAACTACAATGGAATGGTGATTAAAACTGTGCACTACTTATGCTATCAGGACGGCTCACGCTATCAAGATCTGACTAGTAAGTGCTTCAACTATAATCGAATGAATAAAACTGCCCAACTGTGTGAGTTCCTCGGTTTGACTTCCTCGTTTGGTCTCGAGGGGGAAATACCAGGATGGGTTTGTTTGGTGTTAGCTTCAGGTTGGATCCGAATAGGTCTTTCTTATCCCTCTCTGATAACCGCCAGTTGTATCGAGTCTCTATAGGTTGTTTAGTGCCGTTGCGCTACCGCTTCAGCCCACCATACCTATGTAGGCGAGAGCCACCGAATTCTAGCCTCTCCATGTACTAGCCTCAGTACTAACGCTCCTCTTTTTCCTTTGCCCTTTGGCGGCACCCCTTTTGTTTTAGCAGGTTTGAGATCGACGTCGTTAGCAGGGTTACCCTTCCGGCTTGGCCTGGGCAGGGTTATGGATGCCATTGTTTATTCTTCAGGGCTCTTAGCCCCATTTGCATCTTGTCCGTAGTCGGACGCTCTATCGTTTTCAAGGTGATTTGGATCTTTGTATATTATATCTGTATTCTTGACTCATGGAGTCGCTGATGTATATATATGTTCTGTGGGTCCCATCGAGGACTGTTGTGTAATGGTATTACTTCGTTTTCCACCCGCACGAAAGTGCCTGGTGGGCGTCCTTGAATCGTTTCTATGCGGGTTTGGCGGAAAGGGCTAAAACTTGCATAGGCCCGATTCGAGGGTGTTAAAGTGACGGAGCTAGAATCACGTGACACAACAATATCAAGCTTCCTCATGATGGCCTTCTCTCGGCGAACACTGTGCCTCTGAGTAACATAGGACTGATACTCACGGTCCTGGATGAAGCAGAAAGTCTTCTTAACCTTCTTCAGTAGCTTCTTAGCCCAAGAGGGCTGTCTCACAAGTTGGGGTGGAGGAGAAGCCTCAGCACAGTCCCTATCACTAGCATCCGAAGCAGCCCTTCGAGTAGTAGCTTTGTTTTCATCCTGAGAGTGAGGTATCTTGTGCGTCATCACACGGAGAGTCTTTTCTTTATGAATAGTGAGAGCATCCTGTGGGTAGATAGAGCCAGTTGCCTCCCTCCATTTGGCATTGATGAGAGTCTGGATGTATGGAGCATATGGACAAGACCTCTTCTCAATCAAAGAGGACCAGATTTCTTCAAACATATAATCCATAACATCAAGGGGCTCATGAGAGTTTCTGTGGCGGTAAGTCTGATACATGAGATCAATCTGGAAAGCATGAAGCTAATCAAAGTTGCCTGCCTTGGGAGCAATCGTGTTCTGATAGACCTTGTGCATGATGTCATAGGTGGGAAGGAGATGGGCAACATTTCTAGGTATGCCCCAGCCCTCAATCTATAGAGGCTCAAGAATTCCCGGCTCTGAGGCCTCTCCCCTATGCACCCACCACCCATTGGCACGGCTGCCTTTCTGAATAGGGTAGCCAAGAAGGGTGGCAAACTCAGACCATTTAGCAGACAGATACTTGTTGTGCGTCATCCACTTCATGGTTCGATCAACAGGGTCAGTATTAAAGTAGAGAGTGGAGTAGAACTAAGCAATGGCCCTCTCATCAAAGTTCTCATGGTGTTGCATAAGCTTGATTAGCCCAAACCTCCTGCACATATCGAGTGCTTCACCAAAGTACTCAAGGTTGCTCTCCATCTTTGCAATGTTGATGTGCTTCTGAGGGGCACAAACACTCTTCTTCTTGGTAGCATAAACCTTAGAATAGATCTCAGCTTAACGCATGGTGTGGAAGAAAGGATCCTGAGCCAGGCGGTCACGAGGAACAGCATAGGGATCAATCTTGTGAAACTCCTCATAAGCAAGCTGCGTCCAAGAGGAAATCTTCTTCTTGCTCGAATCAGGTCCAGAGGTGGTCTTCTTTTTACTTGCCAGAATAGGCCTTTTGCCTTCCGCAGCAGCAGCACGACGCTCAGCTGCAGCCTTCTGACGAGCAGTCTGACTGGAAGGGCGCACAACCTCAAGATCATCCTCATCAATCTCATACGGTCCACGAGAGGGAGCACGAGACCGCTTGGATCTGCCACGGGAACCCCCTTGCCCTGAGAGTAAGGCAAATAGAAAGGAGGAAATCGAGGATAAGTGCACAAGGTCGAAGAAAAACGAAAAGCAACTAGACTGGATTGACACAGAACAGAGACAGATATCAAAAACAATTGGTGCATCAGAAGTTCCGCCTGGCGGCCGGAACTACCGGTTGCATGGGGCGCACCGGAAGTACCGGTCATGCCCTCAGCGGTAGTACCGGTTAGATGACCAGGCCGGTAGTACCGGTGGATCCGCACCGGTAGTACCGGTCAGGGCACGAGCAGGGCAGTTCAAAACTTGATCCTCAAATCGTAGATCTTATGAAACTTGATGCACAAATTGATGAAATCTAGACAATGTACTGAGGCAAAACAGTCTATAGTCGAATCCTAGCCCTACCAAGAATTCCCATAGCAGTTCTAGCCAAAGAAGGGCCCTAGACATGGCATGTCCTACTCAAGCACAAAAATGTCCAGATCTCCATGAATGGAGCATGAGAGGAGCAAATATCAGGGTCCATGGCGGGGAATCGAGGAAGGGAAAAATCCCACGGAGCCAATCTGAGGAGGGACGGTCGGAAACGGTGTGGCCGGCGGCGACACCATGGAGAGCTTCTTGGGAAAGAGGGGTGGTAAGATGGGGTCAAGGGGAGGCAAATGGGGAAGATGACCCCATGCCCCCCTTGGCCCATCACTTAACGGGACCCCCCTCGACCGGTAGTACCGGCCAGGGGCCGGAACTACCGACGACACCGGAAGTTCAGGACGAAGCGGTACTTCCGATCAGGGTAGAATTTCTGAGAGAATTTTTTGCCCTGGCCGGTAGTACCGGCTCTGACCGGAACTACCGACGATTCCCAGAAAACGAGCTCCAGATTTTGATTGGCAAGGGAAAAAGACCTTGTGCAGGAAAGACACAAACTGAGAAGAAAAGATAAACCAGATCCACCAGAAAGAATAAAACTCAAAAAGACTACGAGCCAAATAACGCAAAGTCGGTGGCCTAGGCCACCATATATGAGTATATTTGGCTTGAAACCGCGAAGATGTATCTTGGGTTCATTACCAAAACTCATCATTTAAGCTCATTTTGTCTCCTTGAGAGACCATAGAGAATGAATACATTAATGTGTGCATAATAGGAGGAGTGTTGGTTCTTTTGGGGAACCACACTCCCCCTAAAACCATGCGTACACCCAAACAAGATATTCTTTGAGACCCAGGTATGTGCGCAAGATACTCAAGCCACGTTGCTTGAATCAATGATATTTAGTTCATGCCTCAACTCCCGAAACCTTGCTTCATCAAGTGGCTTCGTGAAAAGATCTGCAAGATTGGCCTTGGTAGGAACATACTCCAAAGAAATGTCTCCTCTAGCAACATGACCCCGAATGAAATGATGACGAATCTCAATGTGCTTGGTCTTGTTGTGTTGAACTGGGTTGTGAGCAATAGCAATAGCAATAGCACTCTCGTTATCACATAGAAGTGGCACCTTGTCGAAAGAGAGTCCAAGATCCTTCAAGCTTTGCTTCATCCATAGTAATTGAGCACAACAACTCGCAGCGGAGATGTACTCAGCTTCAGTAGTGGACAAAGACACGCAGTTTTGCTTCTTCGAGGACCAACACACCAAAGACCTCCCAAGAAATTGACAAGCACCGGAGGTAGACTTCCTCTCCACTTTGTCTCCTTCCCAATCCGAATCCGTGTAACCAATGAGATCAAAGCTGGCCCCCTTTGGGTACCACAGCCCAAAGTTAGGGGTATGAACCAAATATCAAAAGATTCTCTTGACCGCCACCATGTGACTTTCCTTTGGTGCGGCTTGGAATCTTGCACACATACCCACACTCACATAATATCCGGTCGAGATGCACAAAGATAGAGTAGAGAACCAATCATCGAGCGATAAAGCTTTTGATCCACATCCTTACCCATGGGATCAAGATCAAGATTAACCTTTGTGGGCATGGGAGTTTTGACTCCATTTACTTGATCAAGGTTGAACTTCTTGAGCATATCTTGGACATATTTAGCTTGGTTGATGAGAGTCATTTTCCTCTATTGTTTGACTTCGAAGCCAAGAAAGAATTCCAACTCCCCCATCATAGACATCTCAAAGCGGTCGGTCATGAGCTTAGCAAAATCCTCATTGAAAGCTTTGTTAGTAGACCCAAAAATAATGTCATCAACATAGATTTGGCAAATCAACAAGTTTCCTCCAACTTTCTTAGTAAAAAAAGTGGGATCAATGAGGCCTACTTCGAAACTACGGTCTAACAAAAGCTCTCTAAGGCACTCATACCATGCACGAGGGGCTTGCTTGAGACCATATAGTGCCTTATCGAGTTTGTAGACATGGTCCGGGAAGAGGGGGTCCTCAAAGCCCGGAGGTTGCTTGACATACACCAATTCTTTTAGGGGACCATTAAGAAAAGCACTCTTGACATCCATTTGTTGCAACTTGAAGTTATGATGGGTAGCATAGGCAAGAAGCATGCGAATGGATTCTAGACGGGCAACGGGAGCATAAGTTTCACCATATTCTATGCCCTCAACTTGAGAGTATCCTTGGGAAACTAACCTTGCTTTGCTGCGGACGACTATACCATTTGCATCCCTCTTGTTCTTGAAGATCCACTTGGTCCCAATCACATTTTGACAATCTTTGGGTCTCTTCACAAGAGTCCACACCTTGTTCCTCTTGAAGTTGTGGAGTTCTTCGTTCATAGCGTCGAGCCAATCATCATCTTCAAGAGCTTCAAATACCTTTTGGGGCTCAACATGAGAAATAAACGCATGATGAGAACTAAAAGAGGTTAGTTGTCTCCTAGTAGTGGAGCCCCTATTGAAATCTCCATAAACATTATCAAGGATATGGCCATCTTTGATGAGCTTGGCGAGACGGTATACTTGACGCCGAGCTTGGGTCTCTCTTCATGAGATTCTTGAGCAACCACTTGATCATCACCACGGTTCGAGTTCCCTCCTTGACTATATGAACGAACTTGATCACCATCTTCATCAACATCAACCGAGGGAGAGACATCATCACTTGGTGGAGAGACATTTGCTTGACCTTGGTCATTGTCAACTTGACCTTGAGAGTCATTGACATGAGGAGCTTGGCAACCTTGGAGGGGTGGAGCTTGATCAACTTGAGGTAGACTTGAACTTGGAGGGTCATGAACATGAAGATCTTGAGAGGAGCTTGGAGAATCTTGAGAAGCAATAAGTTGACCTTGAGGTGCAAGGTCTTGTGAGAGTGAAGGCTCCGCTTGAGTGGAGCTTGGTCCTTCTCCTTCGGCCACAAGGGGATCCTCAATGGGGTGGAAGAAACCCACACCCATTATTCTTATGGCTTGGGGAGGAATTTCATCACTTGGATCATGAATACCATCTTGCCGCACAAGAGACTCATTATCTTCATCAAACTCGACATTGCTAGATTCTTCAACCCTTCCCGTTGCTTTGTTGTAGACTCGATAGGCATGGGATTGATTTGATTACCCAACAAAGATCCCTTCTTGAGCCCTAGATTCAAACTTTGATAAGCGGACACCTTTCTTGAGAAGGAAGCATCTACATCCAAACACCCGGAAGTACTTGACATTTGGCTTACGACCGATGAAAAGCTCATATGGAGTCTTGTTCTTCTTCTTGCGTAATAGAGGCGATTGGTTGCATGGAAAGCGGTTGAGATGGCTTCGGCCCAAAAGTTATATGGAGACTTGAGTTTCGCCAACATGGTCCGAGCCGCATCCATCAAAGTGCGGTTCTTCCTTTCGGAAAAACCATTTTGTTGAGGGGTATAGGGAGTAGAGTATTGATGTTTGATCCCCTCATCACTAAGAAACTCATCCAATGTGTAGTTCTTGAATTCGGTGCCATTGTCGCTTCTAATGGTGAGGATGGTGGAATTGAGTTTCCGTTGCACTTGATTGGCAAAGTCGATGACGGTTTGTTGAGTCTCACTCTTGAACTTGAAGAAGTAGACCCAAGTGTATCGAGAAAAGTCGTCAACAATTACCAAACAATACTTCTTCCCACCAAGACTATCATGAGAGGGAGGCCCAAAGAGATCCATGTGAAGAAGCTCCAAGCACCGTTCAGTGGTGATTTGATTAAGGATCTTGTGAGGCTTCTCATGCATCTTCCCTTCTATACAAGCCCTGCACACACGATCTTTGGCAAAGGAAATGTCTTTTAGTCCAAGGACGTGGCCCCCCGTGTAGAGACTTTGCAAAGCTTTCATGTTAACGTGGGCTAGGCAGCGATGCCACAACCAGCCCACGTCGGCTTTCGCATAGAGACATATAGCATGTGTAGATGGCTTTCCGGAGAAATCCACTACATATAAGTCATGCTCTACGTATCCAACGAAAGCCACCATGAGAGACTTGCTCCACATGAGTACCACATAGTGCTCATTAAATAAAGATGAAAGACCCATGATAGCAAGAGCACAAACGGAAAGGAGATTGTATCCAAGGGTTTTGACAAGCATGATATTTACCAAGGATACGTCCGGGGTTACTACCACCTTACCAAAACCCAATACCTGAGAACTTGTTTTATCACCATAGGAGACTAAAGTATTGGCAAATTTTGGCCTAATCTCCGACATGATAGACTTACTTCCGGTCATATGGCTTGTAGCTCCACTATCAAGCACCCATTTTGCACCTTCGGAAGCAAAGTCCTACAAGAAAATCAAGCTTTGGTTTTAGGTACCCATTTTGCAATGGGTCCCCTTTTGTTAGTCATAAGGGTCTTAGATACCCAAATGTTCCAATGATAATCATGAGTGTAAGATGTTCCAATGTACTTAGCATAAACATGACCATCAAAAGATTTGCAAAGAATGTAGGAAGGATTATTCTTCCCAGCAAAGTTATCACTTTGCACAATGGTAGAATCATGAGAGGATACTAGAGCAAGGTTCTTGCTCTTCTTCCTTTTCTTGTTCCTTCTCTTGTTCTTCCTCTTGATAGTGGCTTGCCCTTTTGCAAGTTGATCCTTCAATGTCTTGTTCTCCTCAATAAGATTCTCATGCTTGCAACAATGGTTAGACGAACAAGACAAATGCACAATAGGCGTAGCGGAAGACTTTGAATGTTCATTATTTAATTGCGTTTGAAGTTGCTTATGAGCCTCAAAGATACTTGAGAATTTACTCTCCAAGGCATGATGTTCCTCCTTGAGTTTCTCAAAGTCCTTGAGGCATTCATGACCAACACCAAACTCAACCTTTTAATTTTTAAGGACATTCAATGAAGCAATAGCATGATCTCGTTCTTTAACAAGTTGCGATGTAACGACATTATGGTCATCAACAAGTTTAGCCACACTTTCCTCAAGAGTTATTCTCATGTTATGTTCATCTTCAAGAGATTGAGATAGAGAGGCAATCTCATCGGCGGCCTCTCTCTCATTTTTACCTAACATGTCAATAACTTCTTATTTCTCATCTAGCATTTCCCTAGCATGGTCAAGTTGGTTTACAAGTGTTTCAAAGCACATTCTAGTATCATCATCTAGATGCTCCATGGATTCACACATGCTTACCATCTCTTTCTTAACCTCTAAACCCTCTAGATCATGCAAGGGAAGTTCATTTGGGGAGGACTTGGAAGCGGGAGTTACCTCGGTGGCCTTAGCCATGAGACACTTTTGGTTGCGGTTGGTGATGTTCTCGTTTGGAGAGTCGAAGAGAGATACTCGTGGAGTAGATGAAGTAGCAATAGCGGCAACCCCCACGATCTCTCCACCTTGACCTTCATTCTCAACATCATCATCATCGCCCGAGAAGTACTCTTCATGGACCACCATCGCCCTTTCCTTGTTAGGTAAGTTATTGTTGTGGAAGTTCTTGTTCAAAGGATGAGGAGGTCTTGTCTTGTTCTTGCGAATGAGGCGGCCTCCGTTGTCTTCTCTATTCTCGAAGGGGCATTGAGCTACAAAGTGACTCTTGTCGTTGCAATTGTAACAAGATCTAGCCTTTGGAGTCTTCATGGTTGAGTTGAATCTTGGGTTGTCCCTTGACCTTGACTTCATGCCCGGTTTGTTCCAAAACGCCCTTGATGCTAGAGCCAAATGCTCATTGAAAGCATATTTGATGTCCTCTTGAGACCACTCACTTGAGTTGTCGTCTTCATCAACTTCCACCACTTGAGCTTTCAAGGCAAGGTTCAACTTTTGAGACCCATAAGCACGAGCACAAGCTGACTCCGCATTCTTCTTGGAAATGGTCATGGCAATAACTTCACTCAGCACCTCTTGAGAGGACATGGTATGGTAGTTGCTTCTCCCCTTGATAGAGTTGAGTTTTTGTTCCTCAAAGGGAAGAAGAGCTTGAACAAACTTCCTCTTCATGAACTTGTCGTCAACATAGGTAGCTCCAAGGTCCCTCAAGGTACAACAAAGAACCTTGAGCCGACGATACATGTCTTCGGGTGTCCCATCATCTTGCATTGCAAAGCCATCAGACTCATTGTTGGCTTCATCAAACTTGGAGCTTTGAATACTCGCATTTCCAATATACAAATCGGTGAGATGATCCCAAGCTTCTTTGGCGGTGGAGAATTGGCGAATGTGAGCAAAGTCCTTGGGGGTCAATGCCTTTTGAATCATACCCAAGGCGGTGGCATTGAGTTGCTTGTCCACGACCTCATCATGAGTCAACTTCTTAGCATCATATGGAGAGAAACCTTCCTCCACAATCCTCATCAATTCAATAAAAGAGCTGGAGATATGAGATTGCATTAGATATTGCCAATTGGCGAAGTTAGAAGTATCTAGTATGGGAGGTGCTCCTTGAGGTATGATGTGCGGCATGGTAATGGGAGGGTCCGGTGTATACTTGAATGGTGGTGGTACCGCCGAGTAATCCTTTTCCCTATCTCCCTCTTTGGAGGAGGAGTCACCTAGCCCCTCGGTGCTCTCGCTTGGGGGCTTGGTGGTTTGAACCACAAAGCCTAAACCCAAGTGTTTTGGGGCTGCCGCGGGAATCACCCTAGGGGCAACCACTTGCACGGGAGCGGAGGGGGCTTCGGCCCCAAGAGATGCATCATGAGGGTTTCTAGCATGGGGGTAGGCTTAAGGGATTGCAAAAGAGTCATCATTTCCTCAGACTTGGCCATCATGGATGTCTCCAATCGATTGAGGTCATCCATGGAGGCCAAGTTCTTGGTGGCTGCACCCACACTTCCCTCTTCGTCGACCATTGTCTCTTAGGCGGTTAAGCCCGAAGAAAGAGCTGAGGCTCTGATACCAATTGAAAGGCCCAACTTAGGTCGACTAGACGGGGGGTGAATAGGAGACTACCAATTTTTAATCTTTTATCCCACTTTTAAGGCTTAGCACAAAGTAAGGTTCACTAGAGATGCAACTATGTGAAAAACCTAAATGACAAGTAACACAAAGGTAAACAAGAGAGTAAATGCAAGAAGTAAAGGAGTGGAGCGAAAGAACCGGCGAGGGGACACGGAGATGTAATTCCCGTAGTTCACTTCCAAAGAAGCTACGTCTATGTTGGAGAGGTGTCAGGTCCACACAAGGTCACCCGAGCGCCACAAAGGCCTCACCTTCTTCTCCAGTGAGCACCACCACAAAGGTGGCCTCACAATCCACTAACCGGTGACCTTGAAGGCACCAACCGAAAACCTTTACAACGAGGTTGAGGGGAGGCTTCACAACTCAATTGAAGGCCCTCAACGACACCACGGAGCTTTACAACAAATGCCCCAGCTTCGAGGATGCCCTACATCGTCTAGGGTTCCAAGAACCCAAGAGAAATGAAATCCACGAAGGATGAGTGGGGGAAATCAAAATTCCTTTGGTGGAGGTGTAGATCTCGGTCACCTCTCCCAATCCTCAAAAGATCAAGAGATTTGAGTGGGTGGGGAGAGAGATCTAGTCAAGTCAAGCTATTGTGAAAATGGTGGAGAGAGAGAACCAAGAGATGATGTGGGAGGAGGAAGAAGGTGGCTTAAATAGCCCCTCTTCAAACGGCAGATTCTTCCCAGCCCCGACGCTGTCGGTACTACCGGTGCTGGACCGGTAGTACCGGTGGGCGAGCCACCACCGGCCCAGCCCATGCCACGTAATGGTCAGAAGACCAGTTAGTGGACCCAAATGGGCTGGCCGGAAGTACTGGTCCAAGTTCCGCCCTTAATTCCGTCAAATAGATAGTGCGAGGCAGAAGGTCATCTGACCTGCACTGCCCAGCGTTGGAACTAGGTCCGGAACTAGACCCGGAACTACCAGTGACCGATGACGGCCGGTACTACCGGTCAGGAAGCGGTACTACCTCTCAGGGGGGCAGATGCTGGTCGGGACGATACTACCGATCCAAAGTCCGGTGCTAGTTCCGACAAATTGGCAAAGTTAGACAGAAGTCTTACTGAACCGAAAATTTCCTCGTCGGAATTAGGACCGGAACTTCAGCAGGAAGTACCGCTCGAACATCCCTAGGAAAAACCCCTGGGCGGTACTACCGCTGCCTGGCTGGTAATACCGGTCAGGGCAGAAAACCCACCAACTCAGCAGAAATCACTTTCTCACACGAAAACTGGGATGGCTGTGGAGGTGCATATATGGTCTGTGCATGAAATGTTGATTTCCACAACCTTCCTAGATGGAGTCCCTCTTGATAGTACATTAGCCTAAAATATAAAGCAAGAGAAAGTGAAAATAAGCGCTATCGACTACAAGCTCTTCCTTGAGAAAAAAAATCCATGAGCACGACCGAAGAAAAACCCTGAAACTTGGACAAACGGTTAAACCACAAAAGGAGTTATCATCATCACCATAAGGAGAAAATAATCCTTTCAGGTGTGCTATATGCGGCATGGCATGGATAATGCGTAGATCGGAATCGATGGCGGCGCTATCGGTGAAGACCTGAGCGATGACGACGATGAGATCGAAGGAGGTGGCTGCGACAGCCTACCGAAGAAGGCATAACAGTCAGTCGAGATGTGCAGCCTGCTGTGAGGCTGAGGCAAGCATGCCAGCGGAGGAGGCAGGCGCATGGGCACAGTATAGATCGTCGATGTCGATGGTTGAAGAGGCGTGGTGATGACGACGGTGGTGGGTGAGTCAATCCGATCTATGATCGGTAATTTAAAAAAAGATACCGGTTGAACAATCAGCAGAGAGAAAAAACAATCTAGAGATCAAAAATGATTCAGCAGGGCAGTCGATCAAGGATCTACGGACTAGCCATGTTAGGGATCGTGTGGCCCCCGACGGAGATCATGGAGATCGATCCCCAGGGGCGGCGCGACGGAAGTGTGTCGGTGGCGTCTAGGTTTAGGATCGGTTTAGGCTAATGCCATGTAAGAACAATAGAGAGATATGAACGGAATATGTTTTATGTTTTATTGAGTCTCATGTTTCGAGTATATATAGACATACAGAAGATCATCTTGGAGTAAAAGTCAAATTAGAATGGGATCCCAACTATTCTAAACTATCATAACAATCATATCCTAAATTACTTTAATAATTCAAAGTTTCAAGAGAGAACATGGTTGCGTGTGGATGCAATTCAAAATTTCAAGAAAGAACACGATTGTATGTGGATGCCTTGGCTACTTTGTCTTTTTTAGAGCATCTCCACTCGTTGGGCGCTCTCAGGCGGAAATTCGGCGCTATTTAGCGCCGGACGGATCTAGTTTTCGGCCTGGGAACGCCTAGTTTCCCACTCACGTTCCCAGGCCGAGTTCTTAGCTCGGCGTGTTTTCGTCCAAATTCGGCTTAGATTCGACTAGTTTTCGGCATATTTCGGTATAATATGAATATAGAGCAATGTTCGGCATAGTTCTGCATGAAATTAACCATAGTTCAACATTAAATTAAACATAGTTCGACGAACAATGAAAATACAATATATTTCGTCCTAGTTCGGCCAGTTCATTCTAGGCATCTATGTGTTGTCCCTGCGTGTCCATAGGTGCTTAACCAGATCATCCTGCAGCTGTTGATGCACTACCGGGTCTTGGATCTCCTGACGCATGGCGATGAAGGCAACTCAGGTTGGTGATACCTAGTGATCAGACTATACAAGAGGTCCTTGTCTGTAGTATGGCTCGTTCTGCTCGACCAAACTCACTAAGTCCTTCTTCTCATCCCCAATGATCATGTTGTGCAAGGTCACACAACAATCCATCACTTTCCACATCTGATCTTTCAATCAGGTCATACCAGAGAACCTGACAACTACGAACCTCTGTTGGAGCACACCAAATGGCCCGCTCCACATCCTTACGGCAAGCTTAATGTTCCTTGGCATACTGAGCATGCTTGGGGAGTATCGGGTTTGAGATAGTCTTCACAAATGTTGGCCATCTTGGATAGATGCCATCTGCAAGATAGTATCCCGTGTTGTAGTGGTGCCCATTGATCTCAAAGTTCACGTGGGAGCATGACCCTCAACAAGCTTGGCAAAGACATTTGAGGAGTTAAGAACGTTGATGTCGTTATTCGATCTTATCATACCAAAGAAGGAGTGCTAGATCCAAAGATCATGTGTAGCAACTACCTCGAGTATCACAGTGCAACCTCCTTTGTGGCATGTGTACATCCCCTGCCATGCAAATGGATAATTCTTTCAGTGCCAATGCATGCAGTCTATGCTTCCAAGCATCCTAGGGAATCCTCTAGTTTCATTGACTGCGAGGATCCGAGCAGTGTCTTCAGCAGTGGGTGTTCTCAAGTACTGTGGCCCAAACACTGCAATCAAAACCCTGCAAAACCTGTATAAGCAAGGCCATGCGGAGATAGTCATCATCACTGTCATCCGACACTCCGTATGCAAGCAACCGCATCGCCACTGTGCACTTCTGCAGTGAGGAAAACCCAACCATGTCGGTGCAGTCCTTCTTGCACACGAAATAGGGGTCGAACTCCCGGATGGCATGCACGATCTCGAGGAAGAGCTTTTGGCTCATTCTGAAACGGCGTTGAAACACGGCCTCTTCGTGCAGCGACTCGTCGGCGAAGTAGTCGGCGTACAACATGTAGTAGTCATCCATCCTCTGCCTTGCTTTGCACTTCTGGCGGCCCTTCGCCGAGTCTCCATGCTTTGGTACTGCAGTCTGCATGTACAGCCGCGCCAGAGAGACGAGGATTTGCATGTGCTCTACATCTTTGGTGGTTGCGGTGTTCTCTTCCTCTAGCAACACGGCGAATAGCTCCTCGTCGTCGGACTCCATGGACGAAGGGCAAAATGCCGAACACTTGGCAGGCGAGGTGGCGAGAGCTTGAAGCGTGGCTGAGCTATGGCGAAGGAGCGGCGAAAGGTGGCCTAGGCTGCAGGGGAAGGTGCGGCTGTGGTGGCAGACCTATCTACAAGCGCGACTTCGGCTTGAATTGGTGGAGCTTCGCCGGCATGGCGACAGAGCAGCTGGGGGATCCTTCGCCGCGGGAGAGGCGACTGGTGATGGCAAATGGGTTGACTCACCGATAGGGCTAGCCCATCCTCGTTTTCGCTTCATCCGGCGTTTCCAGGGTGTTCCCGACGTTCCGGGATCGGCCTGGGAACTCCAGAAAAGTTTGGCCAAATCCGGACGAAATCGACGTCTTGGGAATGCAACTGGACGAAAAATCGCCGTCTAGACGAAAAGATGCCCTGGGATCTATGTCCTGAGAACCCGAGTGGAGATGCTCTAGTTGTTTCGTAGGAAAAATAAGTTTTCCTTTTGTTATCCGATCCGGCCTAGAGAAAAGGGGCGGAGCTAGAGTTTTTTGCCATGGTGCACAACTTTACATCGAATTGACGATATGTTAATCCAATCAAAGGTTTACTAATAATGTTGTGTTTTAAAGGTCCTAGCCTAAAGATTTAACAAAAAAACAAACGCACCGTATGCTCACAAATAGGTAGTATCAAGTTCTCGCTTAAAATGATGACACGACTCACGGAAGATGGTCGATAATAGCAAAAAACAACATCTGACCTATAAATTAGCAATGCGGGTTTAATTTATCAGCTGAAATAAAAAATAAACAAATATAACATTTTAAGATGGAGAGTACCGAATGAATATATTAAGGGCTTGTGTGGAAATATTATGAATCCCTGAAATATTGTGTTGAATTGCAATGACCCTTGTGGAGGTTTATATAGAGTTACACGGGGGTAGGTGGAGACTTGGAGTACAAGATGTAGAGTCCTAGTCTATCTCTAGCCTATACACGTATACGTACTCTAACATCCCCCCTCAGTCGGAGCGGGAGTGAAGCGGACGCTTGCAACTGGATTTGAAATCTTGCGTTTCCGTCATCTTCACCTCCTTGTCATCATCACCTACGTGGATATGATCGTGCCTAGCATCTAGGGGCGGTGACTGCGTCCCCTTCTGGTGCCTCTCTTCCCTCCCGCAGTCACAGCGGGAGTGGCGTGAACGCAAGTGACGACGCGGACGCTGTTGACTGGAGTTCTTGAGTTGATGTAGACGTTGTTCTTGATGTCGATGTCGAGGTATCCGGTCGTGATGTAGCCGTGGTCGAGGTTGTGGTGGTCATTGTAGCCGCGCCTGAGGCGCAAAAAATTGCGCGGTTTGTGTCGTAGGGTTTTAGGGTTTTGTGCGGCGGCGGCAGGTTTCTTGGTCGTAGTGCGGCGACGGCAGCAATCTGCGGCGGCGGCAGAGATCTGGCGGCGGCAGGTTTTTTGGTTGTAGGGTTTTTGAGGCGGCGACCGGGGCACAAGGCAAGCGGCGGCGGCAAGGTTTTTTATGGCGGCAGATCGCTTAGGATCGGCGGTGGCGGGTTTTTAACCAGGCGGGCGAGGCGATTTTGTGATCGCCCTATCAGAGCGCCTGACTCCGGAGCCGCGGTTTTGACCATGTGATGTAGACCTTGGCGATGATTTTTGTTGGCGATGTAGAACTCGACGAAGCTTTTGGTGTAGTCATACAGCTTGATGTAGATGTTCGGGTCGATGTAGTCTGGCTCGATGCAGTGTAGATCTTGGTGTCGGTGTAGTCGCGTCGATGCAATGCAGATCTTGGTGTTACTGTAGTCGCATTGATGTAGTGTAGATCTTGGTATCGGTGTAGTCACATCGATGTAGCGCAGATCTGGTGATATCTGGTGATGTCGTTGCCGATCGTAGATTGTTGGTGTAGTTGCACAGTCCAGCACGCGGTGAAGATGCTAGATGGAGTCCTCGCCTTGGTGTAGACTGCTGTGGTAGATCGATGCACCAGAAAGGACTATAAAATCCCAGATTAAATATGCTAATACATGCATGCAATTTGCATTACAAGGACCGTGGTTCCTGCACGTCAACATGGACGGTGCGCTTTATTGCTTGGA
Source organism: Avena eriantha (assembly GCA_910589775.1). Lineage (NCBI taxonomy): Eukaryota > Viridiplantae > Streptophyta > Magnoliopsida > Poales > Poaceae > Avena > Avena eriantha. The sequence goes on along the minus strand of OU342744.1, from coordinate 215,045,948 downwards.
GCAGATGCTCTGGAGACGTGATGTCGCCCCTCCAGAGATTAGAGATTGGATCCTTGTGGAGCCCTGCGCGCTCAATCGCATACGTGCGATGTCAGGCTTCCGTTCGGAACGGACGCATATCCGCCTGCAAGACGAGCTGATTTTCATCGTAGCTTGGAGATCGTGGATCTACAGATTTATTTTGCTAATTGAATCTAATCTAAGAAAATTGGAAAAATTTGAAATTTGTCTAAACTAATCTATAAAACTGATCTGATCTTTGATCGAGACCGGGTGCCGTGCCCCCGAGGAGTAATCTCCCCGAGGGCGAAGCATTGCGGAAGTGATGGAAGAACCTAGGATCGGCGTCATGGGGCTAACCGCTCTGATACCATGTGAAAGTATTGAATCCCTAATATTTCATTGAATTGCAATGACCCTTGTGAAGGTTTATATAGAGTTACACGGGGGTAGGTGGAGACTTGGAGTACAAGATGTACAGTCCTAGTCTATTTCTGTCCTATACACGTATACGTACTCTAACATCCCCCTCAGTCGGAGCGGGAGTGAAGCGGGCGCTTGCGACTGGATTTGAAATCTTGCGTTTCCGTCATCTTCACCTCCTTGTCATCATCACCTGCGTGGATATGATCATGGCTAGCACCTAGGGGCGGAGAGGCACCAGAAGGGGACGCAGTCACCGCCCCTAGGTGCTATAGCACCTAGGGGCGGTGACTGCGTCCCTTTCTGGTCGCAAGCGTCTGCTTCACTCCCGCTCCGATTGAGGGGGATGTTAGAGTACGTATACGTGTATAGGCTAGAGATAGACTAGGACTCTACATCTTGTACTCCAAGTCTCCACCTATCCCCGTGTAACTCTATATATACTCCCCACGAGGGTCAAATCAATACAATGAAATATTAGGGATTCAATACTTTCACAGCTTGATCATTGGTAATTTTATTTTTCTCCTTTCTCCACATAGAAAATAATGTTATCCCTCAAACTAACATCATTGAAGCGTTAACACAAATAAGTTTTCACAAGCTTTATCGCGGAGAAGCGCCTCTCAACCCTAGTAGTGGCATCATGTAGCACAAGTACTAGATTCAACAGCCGGTAAAGTAAAATATGACATATATGCTTCCTCGCATCCACAATTGTCTTGAAAGATCACCTGAGTCTTCTTTTCTCAATTTATATCATTTGTATTTTGCAATAACGCTTTTCTCTTTAGAAGATACATGTCTATGTCTATGTATTTGACATAGATTAATTCAATAAGTAGATTTCACCAATTCGCAACAATCTTGTCAAAGAATTAATAAATCTGACTGAAGAATTAGGGTGTTTTAATCCTGGTACCTTGGTCTTGGGTTGTGATTGAGTAATTAAAAGCGGTGGAGCAGGTGTGGATCGGGTCGGCTCTAGGGACTAGGTGTCACGAACACGTAGATATCGTGGCTAGGAAGGGGGATTGGAGAGGGAATCTTCGGTTCGGGCAAGGGACAGAAGCATCGGGTCAAGGAATAAGAGAAATAGGTTTAGGATAGTTCAGATTATTCATATCTTCCCTCCCTTGTTCGACTGTCTCGGCAGTACTTATGTAGTCACGACCGTGCACCGGCTCATTGTCAGCTACGTTACAAGGCCCAAGGCCCAACAGGGATAGAACCCGATAGCAAGGCCCGCGCGCTCATGGCAGTCACAGGTCGTGACAATACCTCCCCCATAGAAACCAACATGCCCTCATGCCGGTACAACAGGCGTCACAGTCATCGTTGGTGGCTGTAGAACGCCTGTCATTGGCCAAGCTTGATCAGTTTCAACCACCACAGACGTAGACACATGCTTCTTGAGCAAGGACACATGGACCACCGGATGAATCTTGCTAGACTCTGACAACTCCAACCAGTACACCACTACACCAACACGAGATAGAACTATGTAGGGACCAAAGTAGCAAAGTGAGAGTTTGTTGTTAGAATGTGTGGCCACTGATTAGCTTCAGGTAGACGAGATCCCCAACTTCAAAGTGGTGTCTAGAGCTCTGTTTGTCTGCTTGTACTTTATACGACACTGAGCATGAAGTACTTGGTGACAAAGCACTCCATCTGAGCATGCTCTGCCTGTTTGCCATCCAGGTTTCTATGTCCGGTGATTGATAAGCTGATCCTTGCCCAATACCGAGATGCCTGGGTTTCTGACCATAAACAATCTCAAATGGAGTACGATCTAGAGACGATTGGTATGTCGTGTTGTACTAGTACTCAGCTAATGGTAACCTGATTGAAAGAGCATGTGGAACCCACGTGTGGTTTTGGTAATTAATGACAATCTTTATGGACTAATGTTTTTATTAAGTTGAAGTTGTAGGAATTGTCCATTGGCATTGCTTGGAGCATGTGTTGGCTTCAAGGTAGATGAAATGAAGAAGAAGATGTGTTGTGCAAGCTCAAAATGTGTCATCCCTAGAAGATCTCATGTTTGATGCTTGCCATCCTCGGTGATCATGGATCGATGAAGACAAGGTCAAAGTATGCTCAAGGCAAAGGTATTCTTGATAGGTTTTCCCTTTTGCCGGTTTGATGTTGTTAGTTGGGAGACCGGGTTTAAGATAGATAGCCGTACTATCAAGAAGGGCTCTCGAGTGAGTAGCTCGATCATATCGTTCGGAGAGAGGTCAACCCTTTGCATTCTTAGCATCATCTTTCTTGGTTGTTGGTTGGATCTTATCCATGTTTTGCTCTAGATCTTGTGCTCAATACAAGCTTTAGTTCATCAAAATCGGATCTCCCTTTTATATCTTATTGCGATTTTGTTCTTGGAGGTTTTCCGGATCCTCACCAAGTGAGGTATCTCACATTATAATACTTGATACATTCTCACTTGGTGGTATCCACTATTTCCAACAAAATTGGTTTCGTGTCGATCGGAGGTTCCTAGCTCAAGTTATTGATATTTGTATTTGCCTCTTTGTTTGATTTAAAAAGAAAAAGAAAAAACATTTTGTTTGTGGGCCAAGCGATAGTACCGTTGGGTACTACCGGCCGCCCCTATGCACGCTGGTTTGCTCTCTGCCCCACCCGGTAGCCCTGATCCGGCTATACAAGCCCAGCCCGGTACTACCGCCCGGCCAGGCCGGTACTATCGGTTAGCCCATCATGTTCGCTGCCACCAGCCCAGCTTGCTGCCTGCTCCCCACCGCCGTGCCGCTCGCTTGCCACCCAGCTTCGCTCGCACGCGCTCACCTCCACTCACGATCCCGCTTTCGACCACCCCGATCCCCTTCTCGTGTTCTCGCTCGCTGCCGCGTGCTGGCGCTCTCGCGCGTTGACCTGCTCGGCCGCCTCGCTCGCTGGTCGCCTTCTTAGCTCGAGTTGCCAGGTCAGGTGGTAGTACCAGCCCATTCTCGGTACTACCGGCCCAGGTGGAAGCAGGCCCCAACGGGCAGTTTTTTGAGCCCCCTTTAAATAGCCCCTCTTTCCCTTTTTTAATGGATGCTTCTTCTTCTCTATTTTTCTCAAGCCTTTTGCCCATTTGTGTTAATCCTTTGAGCTTGATTTCTCTATTCCCCTCCAATGATTCTTGCCCATATTTGAGAGGAATATAGAGGAGATCTAGATCTACATTTTGACCAAACCAAATCACCTCTTTCCGAGTGAATCTTTGGGATCTAGATCTTGGGGGGATTTTGTGTTCCTCTTTTGATTCTCTCTATCTTACTCCCCCAAGTGCTTTAGTAGCTTTGCTGGAATTTGAGAGTGAAGTTTTGGAGCATCCTTGTGGTGTTCTTGCCTTTTGCATTAGGTGCATCAGTTTGTGTTCTCCCTGGAGGATTTGGTTGGTGATATTCAAGAAGCTTGTCGCTCTTGGGTTCTTGGAACCCTAGATGGTTGTGTGGCCTTTGTGGCATGTTCTTGGGGCCTTCAATTAAGAGGTGAAGCTCTACCCAAGATCGAGGCCTTGGTGGCGATTATTGGGAGCCTCCAATTAAGTTGTGGAGATAGCCCCAATCTTGTACGGGTTTGGTGACCGCCCTCAAGTGTCTCGTAGTGGAACGGGTGCTTGCCGTGTGGTGGGTGTCATGGCTCAATACACGGCGCCCAGAAAAGTGCTGGTGCGTGGTTGATGTAGAGCTCATTGGGAACCCCAAGAGGAAGGTATGATGAGCACAGCAACAAGTTTCCCTTAGTTATGAAACCAAGGTTTACTCGAACCAGTAGGAGCAAGGAAACACCCCAAAGGTGTTACTAGCTGAGCCTTGGCAGGGCACACTATCGGTGCTAGTAGCAACGTGGAGACCTGCACAACACAACCATAGAACTTTGTCCCCAACTTGCAATGAGGTTGTCAATCTCACCGTGTTTTGCGGAAAACAAAGGATTATATGTATCAAATGGAAGGAAGTAAAAGTTTGAAGAAAGTAAACACAAAGAGTAACAGTTTATAGATTGTATGTAAAGAAAAGGACCGGGATCCATAGTTCACTAGAGGTGGCTCTCCTTAAGATAGATAACATACTGGGTGAACAAATTACAGCGGGGCAACTAACAAACATCGAGAAAGCAATACATGCATATACTAATCATCTTGACTCCTTTGAGACTTGATTGAGCATTACAACATTATACATAGATCGCCATCCAACTATATCTATGACTAATAATCCACCTTCAGGTTATCATCCGAACCCCCTCCAGTATTAAGTTACAAGCAACAAATTATTGCTTTACGAACTGCGTGTAAAGTAAACAATACGATTGTTCTATGAACAAAGGATTGTTGTTTTCTCCCTAGTAGCAACAACACATCTAGTACCTTAGAGATTTCTGTCACTTCCCTAGATTACCAGAGGCATGAACCCACTATCGAGCATAAATACTAACTCTTGGAGTTGCTAGCATCTACTTGGCCAAGATAGCTACTAACAACGGAAAGCATGCAAGATCACAAATAACAAAGACATGATAGAATCAACAATCAATCTGAAATAGCATCTCAATATCCATCAGATCCCCGCAAACACAACATGCAGAATTACAAATAGATGATCTTGATCATGAACGGAGCTCACAAGATCTAAACATGAAACCACAAAGGAGGAGAACCAGCCATCTAGCTACTACATGGATCCATAGTCCAAGGATGAACTACTCACGCATCACACCGGAGGCTTGCATGGTGATGAAGAAGGCCTCCAGGGTGAATTTCCCTCTCCGGCTGGGTGCCGGGAAGAGCTTCAGATCCCTCCCGATCTAGGGATGGAGATGACGGCGGCTACAGACTCTTTCATGGATTTTTGACCGGGTACTTAGGGTTTTCGTCCTGAGGGCATCTTATAGGCGGAAGGAGAGGCCGAGGGGGTGCCCTGGGATGGCCACACCAGCCCATGGCGTGGGCCAGGCTGGGCCGCGTGGCCAGGTGGTGTGGTGGCCCCTGGCCCTTCTCCATCTCGTATTCTGGCACTTGATGACTTTCAGAAAAATAGGCACTTTGGCTTTTGTCCCGTCCAATTCCGAGAATATTCATTTTCTAACTTTCCTGGAACCAAAAACAACAGGAAACAAGCAGCTGGCACTGTGGCTCTTGTTAATAGGTTAGTCCAAGAAATCATATGAAAAGTACTCCAAAGTTGGAACAAAACACAAGAAAGTGGATAAAACCCAGCATGGAACATCAAAAATTATAGATACATTTGCAATGTATCAACATCCCCAAGCTTAACTCCTCTCGTCCTCGAGTAGGTAAGTGATAAAAAGAAAGAATAATTTTTGAGGTGACATGCACCATCAAAGACTTGATCAAAGTATTTGCAAAACATTAGAAGCTGGGATCATAGTACTTCAATCATAACATGAAAGACAAAGTTCTAGCAATAAGCAAAGAAACTATGATGCAACATGAAAAGGCACAAACAAAAGATTCATGAATAACAATGCTTTGCAAGAAGTTTGTTTGTTTCACATAAAGAAAACATAGCATAATAGTATTCAACTTGTCCCTCATAGAGTAGCAAATATAAATGCATAGGACACCTTCAAAGTTCATAAGAGTGACTAGATACAATAGTTTAAAACAAGCAATAACAAGTTATGCATCAATAAACTAGTCTTGGGACAATGCACATAGAACTAAGAATGGCCACTATGCTCTCAAAGTAGGTGCATAAAGGTAGAAGGTGGAGACACAATATAATGGTGGAAGAAAGGCCTTTTTATAAAAGGAAGTAGGGATTCAAGTCTCTTAAAGAGCTTCCAAAAATTATGGTACTTATAGCTTTCAGCTCTCATTGCCCCTATCATAAGCATCTTTAAGGTGATTAAGGTTAAACTGACACAACTAAGAGGATATGCTTGACAAGTTATAAACCGAAATCTCATGCCCTTACTTACGAAGACCGATCCTCATGCTACTCAACTTTGGTCACAAGTAAGCTCTTGTCATTGTAAGTACATGTGTATCATTAAGAACCACCAACGGGGTACCCCTTGCACATGATACGGGAGCTTTCCCATAATCAAAATGACAAGGCAAGCAAACAATGAGCATCTCAGCGATCTTTTTATTTGCTATTTGCATAGGTTTTTATTGAGGATGCTTCATAGAGTGCTAATTATGGTGATGCTGCAAGTTTCCACCATGATTAGGCATGGCTTAGGCTAGCGGCCCAGGCGTTTCTCTAACACACATACAAACTCCATGATCTTACAAGTTCCACTTTTATTTCACACCGCCGGGATCCGTAAGCAAAAGAACATGATATCAACGGGGTACAAAGTACAAGTGCAATGTTCAAAGCGTTCCCCATGAAACATGGTTCTGCTAATTTCAACTTATAAAGCGCAAGCATATACGCAACAAAGAAGGACCCAATGGTTCAAGTTTATTAGATGCAAAAAAGTAAAGTGTGCCATCAGGTTCGTGAGAGCTTTAATCACTAGTTTTCTCATAACAAGTTTAATTTGGAAGGTAAACAAAAGCATGAATATACTTGGAATAGCATAAGCTAGTAGGTAGGTATGGTGGACTCTTTGGAATAACTTGGTTTAGGGAGTTGGATGCATGAGTGGAACTCATACTTGGTTGTGGAGGCTAGCAAAAGACTGGGAGCGACAAACTAAGAGAGCAATAATGGCCATAATCATGCAGAGCGACAAAACATCATTGATCAAAGCATAAAGTGATACTACAAGTTGAAAACTAAAGGATCATAAAGGCTATGGTGACTTGAGATAGTCATAACATGGTGTGAGCATGCGCCAAGTCAACCCAAATGAAGCATCAAAGGAGAATACCACTATACTATGCTTTAATATGCTAAAACAACGCATGATTCATCCAAGGCACATTAAGCAATCTCAATTGTTTATAACAAGTCATGCTACAGCAAAGAATACTAAGCATAAAGCTAAAATAATATCAAGCATGGCATGACAGAGCATAGGCCACAGTCAGAACGAGCTCTTTTTACCACATAAGTATGAACTTTCCTACTCTTTTCCAAACCAAACCAAACTATTTACAAACCAATGTATGAAAGAGGGGGTCCAACCAATTTATTAAGAAAACTAAGCAAACAAAAGAAAACGAAAAACCAAAATAAAAACAAAAAAGAAGACGCTCCAAGAAAAATACAACTGTGCATGAAACAATAAAAATAAAGCGTTTGGAAGAAACCTGGGATTTTTATTGATGAAGAAGGGGATGCCTTGGGCATCCCCAAGCTTTGAAGCTTGTACTTCTTGGATATTTATTGGGGTGACACACGTGTCATCCCCAAACTTGAGCTTTAGTCCATCCTTCATCTCATTACTCATTCATTCCATACACCTGAAAATTTTCCTTCATACAAAACTTCACACAATCTTTATTAGCAACATTAGTGCACTCAAGATAAAAGGTCTTAAGGTTCAGTTATAACACCAAATAAACTTCCATTAAAACACTAGCTACTGTAGCACTTCCCTCAAAAAGCTCAATTCCCCAAAAGAACTCAAGAAGGAATCAACAAAAAATCCCTCTTTCAGGGTCTTCAATTTCTTTAAGCTTAAGAAACATTACTTGCATTAAGGGGTTGAGGTTAACAAACCTAGCTTATAACATGTGAACTAAAGAAGCTGCAGCAATCTCATAGTTTGGAGCAAGTTCTGCAAGGGATCTATCCTCAGTATCTTCATGTTTGCTAACATGATTAAATAATTCTTCAATATTATCTTTCCCAATTATAGAACCACTACCAATTGAAAGGTCTTTCAGGGTGAATTTGGGGATCAACATGGTGAGCTAAGGAAGAGGTGACAACTAAAGGAGACTTAATTTTTGTGTGTTTTTGATAAACAAAGCAAACTAGTAAAACTAAGTTTTTGTGTGTTTTTGATAAAGAAACAAGCAAATAAAACAAAAAGAAACTAAGCAAAACAAAAATAACAAAGTAAAGAGATTGGTTATGAGGGACTCCCCTTGTGAAGATGTCCTTGACTCCCCGGCAACGGCGCCAGAAAAATGCTTGATGGCTCAATACACGGCGCCCAGAAAAGTGCTGGTGCGTGGTTGATGTAGAGCTCGTTGGGAACCCCAAGAGGAAGGTATGATGAGCACAGCAGCAAGTTTCCCTCAGTTATGAAACCAAGTTTTAATCGAACCAGTAGGAGCAAGGAAACACCCCAAATGTGTTGCTAGCTGAGCCTTGGCAGGGCGCACTACCGGTGCTAGTAGCAACGTGGAGACCTGCACAACACAACCACATAACTTTGTCCCCAACTTGCGATGAGGTTGTCAATCTCACCGTGTTTTGCGGAAAACAAAGGATTAAACGTATCGAATGGAACGAAGTAAAAGTTTGCAGAAAGTAAACACAAAGTAGTGACAGTTTATAGATTGTATGTAAAGAAAAGGACCGGGATCCATAGTTCACTAGAGGTGGCTCTCCTTACGATAGATAACATGATGGGTGAACAAATTACAGCGGGGCAATTGACAAACATCGAGAAAACAATACATGCATATACTAATCATCTTGACTCCTTTGAGACTTGATTGGGCATTACAACATTATACATAGACCGCCATCCAACTGCATCTATGACTAATAATCCACCTTCAGGTTATCATCCGAACCCCCTCCAGTATTAAGTTGCAAGCAACAGATTATTGCTTTACGAACTATGTGTAAATTAAACAATATGATTGTTCTATGAACAAAGGATTGTTGTTTTCTCCCTAGTAGCAACAACACATCTAGTACCTTAGAGATTTCTGTCACTTCCCCAAATTACCAGAGGCATGAACCCACTATCGAGCATAAATACTAACTCTTGGAGTTGCTAGCATCTACAGGGCCAAGATAGCTACTAACAACGGAAAGCATGCAAGATCACAAATAACAAAGACATGATAGAATCAACAATCAATCTGAAATAGCATCTCAATATTAATCGGATCCCCGCAAACACAACATGCAGAATTACAAATAGATGATCTTGATCATGAGCGGAGCTCACAAGATCTAAACATGAAAGCACAAAGGAGGAGAACTAGCCATCTAGCTACTACATGGATCCGTAGTCCAAGGATGAACTACTCACACATCACACCGGAGGCTTGCATGGTGATGAAGAAGGCCTCCAGGGTGAATTCCCCTCTCCGAAAGGGTGCCGGGAAGAGCTTCAGATCCCTCCCGATCTAGGGATGGAGATGACGGCGGCTACAGACTCTTACGTGGATTTTTGATCGGGTACTTAGGGTTTTCATATCGAGGGCATCTTATAGGCGGAAGGAGAGGCCGAGGGGGTGCCTGGGTTGGCCACACCACCCCCTGACGCGGGCCAGGTGGTGCGGTGGCCCCCTGGCCCTTCTCCGTCTCGTATTCTGGCACTTGATGACTTCCGGAAAAATAGGCACTTTGGCTTTTGTCCCGTCCAATTCCGAGAATATTCATTTTCTAACTTTCCTGGAACCAAAAACAACAGGAAACATGCAGCTGGCATTGTGGCTCTTGTTAATAGGTTAGTCCAAGAAATCATATGAAAAGTACTCCAAAGTTGGAACAAAACACAAGAAAGTGGATAAACCCAGCATGGAACATCAAAAATTATAGATACATTTGCAATATATCAGGGTGCTCAGGAGAATAGGGTGAGGCCTCTTGTGGCGTTGGTGGTTTTAATACCTCCCACCCCTCCAACGAGACGTACTCCCTTGTTGGGAGGAACTCGGTAAAATATCGTCATCCCTGCGTGCCTCTGTTATCCCTATACCCGAGCTCTTTACTTATGCACTTTACATTGTGATAACCTTCGTGCTTGAAGTAATCTATATTGCTACAACATTGTTGCTTGTCTTGCTTAGCATAAGTTGTTGGTGCACATAGGTGAACCCTAGTAGATATAGGCTTTGTGCTTAATAAAAGAAATGTTGGTTTTATTCCACCTTTATTAACCCCATCTCATAAAAGTTTTTAACTGCCTATTCACCCCCCTCCCCTCTAGGTGACATCCGTGATATTTCACCAGTCATACCATTTCTTTGGGCACTCATGGATAGCACAATGAGGATACAACTCCAGGCATTGATTCAGTCGTTCGGTTTGCCCGTCAGTTTGTGGGTGATATGAAGAACTCATGTGTAATGCGGTATCTGACATACAAAACAGCTCCTTCCACAGATTACTACTGGAAATGTGATCTCCATCAGATATGATTACCTCTAGCAGGCCATGTAGACGGTAAACACAGTTGATGAAAAGTTGAGCCACCTGAAGAGCTGTAAGGGGGTGTCATAACAGCAAGAAATTCCCATATTTGGAGAATCGATTAATGATTCCTAGGATCACATCACACTTGTGAGATTTAGGTAGACCTTCAATAAAATCAAGACTAATCATTTCCCAGGCACGAGTAGGAACTGGCAGTGGCTGTAGTGTTCCTAGAACCTTGACATGCTTCGGTTTTGCCTGTTTTCAAAAAACACACTCATCAAAAAATTGCTTTACTGCTTGTTTTAGTTGTAGCACACATGCTGGAATGCCCTCCCACTTCGTTGTTATGCAATGCCTATAGGATATGATTTTGTGCCAATCGATTGTTTACCACCCAAATGCACCCCTTGTACTTAAGCATTCCATCTTGCAATGTAAACCCTGCCTCATTAGTGTGGGAAGCAACAGTACTCAATTCACGTACCAGCTGCTTAGCATGGATGTCATCTTCATCACCATCTTGCAAACTGTTCATCCATGTTGGAGATATATGAGAGATAGCAGCCACAGTACCTTCATGTTTCCTTGACAGAGCATCAGCTGCCGCATTAGTGTACCTTTCTTGTATTTGATTGCATATTGCAAGCATAGAAACTTAACAAAAGCTTTATGCTGCACACCAGTAAGAAATCTCTAATCACACAGGTGCAGAAGACTCTAGCGATCAGTTAAAATTTCTAACTCCTATGTTGGAGATAAGATCTCCACTTATCAACTGCCAAGATAATAGCCATACATTCCTTTTCATATGTTGAAAGGATTTGAGTGCGGGGACACAATGCCTGGTTGAACACTTCTCCTATGCATGTGTTGCAAGCGCTGGTCTACAACATGAAACTGTGAGAAAAGTCAGAGAGTGCTAGCACTGGAGCTTCTGCCATAGATGATTTGAGTAACATGAAAGCTTTTTCTTGTTCAGGTCCCCACAAGAGGCAATAATAAAGTGGTTATTATTATATCTTTATGTTTATGATAAATGTTTACATCCCATGCTATAATTGTATTAACCAGAAACATTAATACTTGTGTGTTTTGTAAACATAAAAGAGTCCCTAGTAAGCCTCTTGTTAAACTAGCTTGTTGATTAATGGATGATCATGGTTTCCTGATCATGGACATTGGATGTCGTTAATAACAAGATCATATCATTAGGAGAATGATGTGATGGACACACACCCGTAGTAAGCATAGCATAAGATCAAGTCATTAAGTTCGTTTTGCTATAAGCTTTAAAATACATAGTAACCTCATCCTTCGACCATGAGGTTATGTTAATCACCATCACCGGATGGGTACTTTGATGACATCAAACACCGCTTCGTAACTGGGTGGTCATAAAGGTGTCATTGGGTATTCTGAAAGTATGTGTTGAAGCGCATGGACCAAGATTGGGATTTGTCCACTCCTTATGACAGATAGATATGCTTTGGCCCTCTCGGTGGAATGTCATCTAATTAGCTTGCAAGCATGTGACTGGGTCACAAGGGATGACATAACATGGAACGAGTAAAGAGTACTTATCAGTAACGAGGTAGAACTAGGTATGGAGATACCGACGATCAAACCTCGGATAAGTATAGTATCGCGTGACAAAGGGGATTGGTTTCGTATGTTAATGGTTCTATCGATCACGAAGTCATCGTTGAGTATGTGGGAGCCGTTATGGATCTCCAGATCCCGCTGATGGTTATTGATCGGAGAGGTGTCTCCATCATGTCTGCATATTCACGAACCGTAGGGTGACACACTTAAGGTTCGAAGTTGTTTTAAGTAGATATGGAATGTGCGTTGGAGACCGAATGTTGTTCGGAGTCTCGGATTGGATCCGGGACATCACGAGGAGATCCATAATTGTCCGGAGAATAATATTCATATATTGGGGATCATTTTCTGAGTTAGGAAATGTTCCGGAGTATTTGTATGAGGATTCTAGAAGGTTTCGGAATGTTTCGGAAGGTTCTGGAAGATTTCTTGGACTTTGCTTGAAAACCAAGAAAGGATCAAGGAGTCCTTGTGGGGCAAGACAAGGAGTCATGGGGGAGGAGGACTCCTCCCCCCTCCCAATCCGCCGGCCAAGGAAGGGAGGGGAGTCCTACTAGGACTCCCCCTCCCATGGCGCCTCCCTCCTTTAAATAGAGGGGTGGAGGCGCCACCCCCTGGCCCCCTCAACTACTCCAATCCCTAGCCGCCTCTCTCCTCCTCCTTTCTTCTGCTCAGGCTTAGGCGAAGCCCTGCAGAATTCTCTACTCCACCACCACCACCATGCCGTCATGCTGCTGGGATTCCGTGGAGAAGATCTACTACCTCCGCTGCTCGCTGGAACGGGGAGAGGAAGGTCTGCTTCGACTCCGCACGTGTGACCGACTGCGGAAGCGCTGCCGAAACGCGGCGCCGGAAGGATCGTCCACTCGATCTTGAGATTGGCAAGTGATCGACTACATCAACCACGAGATCCGAATCTCATAACGCTTTCGGATCTACAAGGGTTAGTACAGATCTATCTCGTTGCACATGTCTAATAGATTAGATCTTGGCTTTTATCTAGATTAGATCTAGGTTTTGTTCGTTCTTGCGGTAGAAATTTTTTGTTTTCCATGCTACGAGCCCATCAGTGGTATCAGAGCCGTATCTATGCGTAGATCTGTTGCACGAGTAGAACACAATGGTTTTGTGGGCGTTGGTGCTCGTGCCGTCTTTTGCTTTGTGTACTTTGCATCTTGCGGCATGGTGGGATGAAACGGCTCGGGCTAACCTTACATGTCATCGCACATGAGACTTGCTCCACGCTTGACGTGTAACTTGCTTTGCACAAGTGGCTTTGCGGGTGTCTGTCTCTCCCACCATAGTATAGATCTAATTTACACTTTGCACTTGATAGCACTTGTATCAACGTTGTGGTTCAGTTTCGTAGGTAAGATCCATTCTTATTCGAAAGCCCCAAACCACATAAAACATGCAAAGAAAATTAGAGGCGTCTAACTTGTTTTTGCAGGGGTTTTGTGATGTGATATGGCCATCATGTGATTATGATTATATTTGATGTATGCAATGATCCTTGTTGTAATATGGCAACCGGCAGGAGCCTAATGGTTGTCTTCAATTCTGTTAAGACCTGCGTGTCTATTCATCTTGTAATAGCTTTGTTCCAAGTAGTTGTAATAGTTCTAGTGATGATGGACAACCATGAAGAGCGCCACTGACCTTTACGCAATGCTGGTGATGATGGAGATCATGTCCGTGCTTTGGAGATGGAGATCAAAGGCATAAGAAGAAAGGGCCATATCATATCACACTAATTATGAATTGGCTGTGATGTTAATCCTTTATGCATCTTGTATTGCTTAGATCGCGACGGTAGCATTATAAGATGATCCCTCTCACTAAATATCAAGTAATAAAGTGTTCGTCCTTAGTTGGCACCATTGCTAAGACTCGTCGTTTCGAAGCATCTCATGATGATCGGGTGTGATAGACTCTACGTGTGCATACAACGGGTGCAAGCCAGATTTGCACATGCGGAAACTAAGGTTAACCTTGACGAGCCTAGCGTGTACACACATGGTCTCGGAACACGGAATAACGAAAGGTAAAGCATGAGTCATATGGATGATATGATGAACATGTTGATTGTTCGCCTTTAAAGCTACATCATCTCACGTGATGATCGGACTTGGTGTAGTGGATTTTGTTCGTGTAATCACTAAAACAACTCGAGGGATGTTGTTTTGAGTGGGAGTTCATTTGTAATTTGGATTAGTCGAACTCAATTTATCATAAACACAATCAAAGTGAATTTGCATAGTTTGTTGTAGTCATTGGCATCCGTTCACCACCTTACGCTTAGTTATAGTTGAGATAGTGGAACTATAGAAATTCTGGATATTTACTTTATGAACTGATATCGTATTGTTTTGAATGTCAATTTAAAGTTTATAAGTCCTATTGCAAACATTCAGCAAACTCTATTTACTCCATGAAGTTTAATAAATAGTATTAAATCAAGAGTAACAATTCCAGTGTTAGTATCAAATGCATCATGTTTGCCTCCATGATTCTTGATACTCAAAAGATTGTTTTTAATATCAAGTTTATCTAAGAGCTAAAAGCAATGTTTCAGAAACCATCATATGTAAAAGGTATTGCGATATCTAAAACAATGTGTTGGTTACAACATGATAGAGTATACGTCCTCATATTTGATGAGAATTTGTGAAGGTTGGAGACGCTCGTCGTCCTAATCCTGCAAAAGGTTTTGAAAAAGAAACATTATACTCGCAATTCACCTTTATAAGCTATAGCAGCTTGATCATAAAAGTTGTCATGATAAGGATGAATAGAAGATGTAAGTAAAATGTTTACTACACTAAAAGATTACTAAAGAATGGATTTTTGAAAGAACACCAAACATTTGATGATGGTGATCCACCTCAAAGTGCAAGTCCAAAGGTATTAGTAGTTGACTATATACGCTTTGTACCATGTGTCATGTTGATGACACCACTATTGATGTTGATAGATTCTTTTAAAAGAAAAGGAATTGCTGAAAGAGAATCTATAAAATATTTGGCAGAAAATAAAAGGTTGGAGATGTCCAACTTAGGCATATAGAAGATATACATGTTATGGTTGTATATCTTGCTTGTTAAACAATGTGGTTCTTCGGTATTGGATACCGAATTGGTTGGTATGAAGTGTCATACAGGACAACACAATTCATGAACTGCAATGGCCTAAGTAACTAGCAAGAGAAAATGTGATGATGTTCATCGAAAACAAACAAAGGATTGTTGTGTTGCTCGTTAACATCAAAGCTTGCCTTCAAGATTTGTTATTTTGATCAGGTATTATGACGACAAAAGGTTGTTCAAATAATTACCGTATTCCATAATAGATGGATAATATACAAAGTCTGGTAGGAGAAATAACGACCATAAAACTAATGCTAAAATGTCGCAAGACAAATGATTGAAATATCACTTGCGAAGTGACATCGCTGTTTAAATTATATTGAAAGGATATATGAAGAAACTCCATGTTGATGGATTTTTGGAGTCTTTGATTTAGATCAAATGACGCTTGTGATACTTTCCTGGAGATAATTAAAACTCCGTTCGTAGGCCAAAAGAGGAACGGATGACTAACTAATTGGAATTTGTACATATTGATGTATATAGTCCATTATGTGTAGTCGTGGGCGATGGATTTCAACTTCATATGCTTTCTCCGAAGATTTGAGTGAGTATATGTATATACTTACTCAATAAGGAAGAAGTATGAAATATTTGAAAAATGTTCAAAGACTTTCAAGATGAAGTGGAAAATCATTGTAACAAGAAAATAAAAGAGTTTATGATTGGATCATAAAGAAAGATGTTTGAGTTACAAGTTTAGCAAAACACCTAAGAATTGAGGAATCGTTCCATGGATTTGCATTTCCCAAAACACCATAGGAGTATGGAGTGTTCAAGATATGTAATGAAACCTTGTTTGACATGGTAAGATCAAAGGTGTCATTTGTAAAACTGCCATTATATATTAAAGATTAAAGCTTTAGTGACTACCGCTTTTACACTGAAAAGAGATCCATCGTGATCCGTTGAAATGACACCATATAAGTCATGGTTTGGGATAAAACCCGAATTGTCTTTTCTTAAATTTTGGTATGCTATGCATAAGTAAAATGTTTACAACCAAAGTCGGATAAGCACGTCTTTGTAGGTTATTCCAAAGAATTTGTTGGGAATTTCTCCATAACACCAAGGACAAAAGAGTTTGTCGCTTGGAACGTCAAGTTTCTTGAGAAGAAATTTTTCGTGAAAAGTTAAGTGGGAAGACAATAGAACTTTGATAAGGTTGTTGAACCTTAGCTATATGTGCTAAGTAGCGCAGCGCCGGAAAGTGTCCTGGTGGCGGCCACAATTCTCATGGCTCTCGTCATTACAAAAGGTGTGATCTTGGAGATTAGAGTTCCTATAGAACCGTGTGGGTCGGTAAGAATCAAATAGTAAGATTTGATAAGCAAGTCGTTATTGTTTTGACAATGATGAACCGACTTGCATGCAAAGAAGCGATGATGGGCCCTGACTCCATAAAATGACTAGAAGTCATGGAATCCGTGATAGTATCCATACACGAAAAATCAAGTTTCTGAACTTAGAAGACCCTCCGAAAAGGCGTGAAGCCTATCGGTCGTGTTTGGATCTATAAAGAAATAGACATGGATGTTTCAAATCTATGAAATAGTCAACATGTCGGAAAGAGTTTACGACAATGTTCAAAGAATTGACTATGATAAGATTTGATCTTTCATAGCGATATTTAGTCTGGATGGATTAATGTAGCAACCACTACATATATTTTGGTATATGTAGTTGAACAAACAAAACAAGTTCTTCTAATAGAATGGTTACCTAGGACGTGTACATGACACGATCCAAAGGGTTTTGTTAAATTAAAAGGATGCTAAAAGAGTATGCAAAACTTCAATGGTTGAAGTGAGCATCGCGGAGTTGGAATCTTCACCGTGATGAAACCGTTAAAATAATTTCATCAAAGACGATGAAGATGTTTGCATTTTGCAAGAAATTAAGTGGGAGCGCTAAGACATATTTCTAATAAATTATGTGAAAGACATATTGTTGATTAGAAATGATGTATCTTTTATTGACACAGGTTAAGAATTTCATTTCGATGAAAGACTTAGGTATAACTCAAGAATTAGGCATCAATGTCTATATGGATAGATTGAGGTGCTAATATGGTTTTGCCAAATGTACATAGATAAGATGTTGAATGAGTTCAATATGGAAACAACAAGAAAGGTTCTTGACGCGCGGAAAGGACTAAATCAAGATTCAAGTGTGTTGACACGAGATTCAAGTGTTTTGACACTTGGTGAAATCACAAGAATATTTTGATCAATCATTCTTTGAGATGTACACATC
This sequence comes from Avena eriantha, assembly GCA_910589775.1. Lineage (NCBI taxonomy): Eukaryota > Viridiplantae > Streptophyta > Magnoliopsida > Poales > Poaceae > Avena > Avena eriantha. The sequence continues at coordinate 215,028,265 of OU342744.1, read as the reverse complement.
CAGATATGTCCTATGCTCTAAATGTTATGAGCATATACTAGAATGATTCATAAGATGATCATTTTACAATAGTAAAGGTATTCTTATGAGCTTTGGAAGAACTAAGAATATATCATGTATAAGTGACAAATAGTTAAAGGTAGTTCATTGTAAAGTGTTACATTGATACTAGTTTTGTCACAAGATACAAATTAAATTTATCTCAATTTAGACTATGGGTGGCACAATATAATGGAAAGGATATTCCATGATGGATTTGGATGAGTTCCAAAGTTGAGATATTGTGACGGATACTACAACAAAAGGCTAAGTATATAACTGCTATAGTAGCAGCAATGGAGGGCATTTGTGTTAAGTAGTTTGTTATCAAAACTAGGTGTGGTTCATAGCGGGATAATACTATGAAGATACATTGTACGACAATTGTATCAACATGATTTAATCCCAAGGAACTAAAGGTCTCACCAAAGGACCAAATTTATACAATGCCATCTCATTGGAGAATGAGTAATGCGTAGAGACGCAAGGACATGCAAATACACACGGACCTGGAAGTGTCAGATCCGAAGATTATGTTTACCACTAGCAATAGTGTCTATACAACACCAGAAAGCCATAGGTGTTGAATGCACAAGTTTTTTAACTAGATTATTGACTCTAGTGCAAGTGGGAGCCTGTTGGAGATATGCCCAAGAGGCAATAATAAAGTGGTTATTATTATATCTTTATGTTTATGATAAATGTTTACATCCCATGCTATAATTGTATTAACCGGAAACATTAATACTTGTGTGTTTTGTAAACATAAAAGAGTCCCTAGTAAGCCTCTTGTTAAACTAGCTTGTTGATTAATGGATGATCATGGTTTCCTGATCATGGACATTGGATGTCGTTAATGACAAGATCATATCATTAGGAGAATGATGTGATGGACACACACCCGTAGTAAGCATAGCATAAGATCAAGTCATTAAGTTCGTTTTGCTATAAGCTTTAAAATACATAGTAACCTAATCCTTCGACCATGAGGTTATGTTAATCACCATCACCGGATGGGTACTTTGATGACATCAAACACCGCTTCGTAACTGGGTGGTCATAAAGGTGTCATTGGGTATTCTGAAAGTATGTGTTGAAGCGCATGGACCAAGATTGGGATTTGTCCACTCCATATGACGGATAGATATGCTTTGGGCCCTCTCGGTGGATCATCTAATTAGCTTGCAAGCATGTGACTGGGTCACAAGGGATGACATAACATGGAACGAGTAAAGAGTACTTATCAGTAACGAGGTAGAACTAGGTATGGAGATACCGACGATCAAACCTCGGATAAGTATAGTATCGCGTGACAAAGGGGACTGGTTTCGTATGTTAATGGTTCTATCGATCACGAAGTCATCGTTGAGTATGTGGGAGTTGTTATGGATCTCCAGATCCCGCTGATGGTTATTGATCAGAGAGGTGTCTCCATCATGTCTGCATATTCACGAACCGTAGGGTGACACACTTAAGGTTCGAAGTTGTTTTAAGTAGATATGGAATGTGCGTTGGAGACCGAATGTTGTTCGGAGTCTCGGATTGGATCGGTGACATCACGAGGAGATCCGGAATTGTCCGGAGAATAAGATTCATATATTGGGGATCATTTTCTGAGTTAGGAAATGTTCCGGAGTATTTGTATGAGGATTCTAGAAGGTTTCAGAATGTTCCGGAAGGTTCTGGAAGATTTCTTGGAGTTTGCTTGAAAACCAAGAAAGGATCAAGGAGTCCTTGTGGGGCAAGACAAGGAGTCGTGGGGGAGGAGGACTCCTCCCCCCCTCCCAATCCGTCGGCCAAGGAAGGGAGGGGAGTCCTACTAGGACTCCCCCTCCCATGGCGCCTCCCTCCTTTAAATAGAGGGGTGGAGGCGCCACCCCTGGCCCCCTCAACTACTCCAATCCCTAGCCGCCTCTCTCCTCCTCCTTTCTTCTGCTCAGGCTTAGGCGAAGCCCTGCAGAATTCTCTACTCCACCACCAGCACCACGCCGTCATGCTGCTGGGATTCCGTGGAGAAGATCTACTACCTCCGCTGCTCGCTGGAACGGGGAGAGGAAGGTCTGCTTCGACTCCGCACGTGTGATCGACTGTGGAAGCGCTGCCGGAACGCGGCGCCGGAAGGATCGTCCACTCGATCTTGAGATCGGCAAGTGATCGACTACATCAACCACGAGATCCGAATCTCGTAACGCTTTCGGATCTACAAGGGTTAGTACAGATCTATCTCGTTGCACATGTCTAATAGATTAGATCTTGGCTTTTATCTAGATTAGATCTGGGTTTTGTTCGTTCTTGCGGTAGAAATTTTTTGTTTTCCATGCGACGAACCCATCATAGAACTCCTTTCTTGAGCAACTGAGTCAAGGGTCTTGCCAGGATACCATAGTGTTTGATGAATTTACGATAGTAACCAGTTAGGCCAAGGAAACCCCGCGGTACTTTGACTGATTTAGGTTGAGGCCAATTCACAACAGCTGCCACCTTACTTTGGTCTGTGGCCACCCATCCTTCCCAATTACGTGTCCCAAATATTCCAGTTTCTGAGTAGCAAAGGAGCATTTACTGAATTTGACCAACAGATGGTTTTGCTGCAGAATATTGAAGACAACTCTGAGAAGGGACAAATGAGCTTCGAATGTCTGACTATACAATAGTATATCGTCAACAAATACCAACACACACTTCCTTAACAGGGCATCAAAAACCTGATTCATAAGACCTTGAAATGATGCTGGAGCGTTTGTTAGGCCAAAAGGCATGACCATGAATTCAAACATGTCATGGTGTGTTTGAAACACAGTCTTGTGCTGCTCCCTATCAGCAATTTGTATCTGGTGATAACCTGAATGTATCTCCAACTTAGTGAACCACTGAGCACCAACTAACTCATCCAAAAGTTCATCGATAATGGGCACAGGGTAATTGTGTTTAATGGTGAGAGATTTGAGCTGTTTGTAGTCCACGCAGAACCGCCAGGTGCCATCTTTCTTCTTTACTAAGAGCACTGGCGATGCAAAGGAACTGACATTGCGTTGAATAATTCCACTTGCTAGCATTTCCTTTACTTGGTTCTCAATTTTAGTCTTCTGCTGAGGGGTGTATCTGTATGGCCTTGCTTTCCCTGGTTGAGATCCGGCAATTAGAGGTACTGGTGATCAGCCTATCGAGTAGGAGGTAAGTTTGTGAAGGAAATATAGGAGAAAATTCTCCTAGCAACTGCTGGATTTCAGGAGCTAAACTACTCATAGCCTCTTCATCCACGACATCCACCTGGAATACGTTGCCATCAGGTTTCCAACACACCTGCACCATATGAGATATTGCTCCTCGCTGATGAAGCCCCTATAACTTTGGTAGCTAAACTTGACGAGAAATTTGAGTGTTGTCCTGCACCCCATGAAGTGTGAAGCGCCTCCCCTTGTGGGAATATCTCATCACCTTGCACTTCCAATGCACCCACATAGGGTTGTGGTCATCCAACCAATCACTGCCTAAAATCATTTCATAGCAGACCAATAGCAGAATCTTCATGTCCTACTGGAATAGTTGCCCTTGTACTCCCCACTCCAGTAGAGGAACAAATTGGTCACACTACATATTTTCCTCATTGGCCACCACAAATGTTGACGATGGCATTTGCTTGCGAGTACACTATAGTTGCTCAACTACCTCACTATTGATGAAAGAAGAGACACTTCATGAATCCACCAATATCAAGATGTGTTGCTTGCCAATTGTACCATGCAACCTGAGCGATTGTTTGCATCATTGTGGCCCAGTAGAAAAACTGCCCAATAAAATCATAGGTTCTTCATTAGACTCAGAATTCTAGCTGCCGTGAGACTCATTCTGATCTTGAATTTGCAATACTTCCAAGAGCTCTTCAATTATGTGCAGAGGCACCTGAGCTGGACATATATGTGTCCGACTCCACTTTTCCCCACAAGCGAAACATAACCCCTTACTGCGCCAGAAAGCATTTATTGCATCAAGTTAGTTTCGCATCTGATTTGGCTCCTTTACTGCGTTTAGTTTCACTTTGGTGGCCCTCATCTGAGTGAGACAACCATTTGGATTTGCCATAGTCCTTGAATTCTTGCTTGTAGTAAGACCTATTCTTAGATGGCACCGACTCCTCTTCCTACAACAAGGTGAGAAAATGCGCAGTTTCCAAATCCTGGGGTCTATGTAACCATATTGCAGAGCGAATTTCATCTCTCAACCCAGTAATGAGTTCATCTACAAAATTTCCCTCATATAAATGTGGATTGTATAGCAATAATTGGTGTCTAAGCCTAGAAAACTTCTCCTAGTACTTAGAGTACCAGTCTGCCTCAACACACGCATTTGATGCCTATAACTTGCTTGTTTGTTTTTATCGAAGTAATCATGCACTAAGTGACACATAGTTTACCACTCCTCCGCTCTACCCTTAGCTTCTACTCCTTGAAACCATAGAGCAGCATTACCTTGGAACCCTAGTGCCGCATACCTAGTGTGCAAACTTGGCTAAACATGAAACACCTCAAAGTAGGTTTCACATTGCTGCTGCCACAATTTCAAGTTATCCCCATCAAATTTGGGAAACTCATTTGGGAGCAGGGGCACGAACAATTTCTTCCCGATTTTCACCCCTATCCTCACCATGATTGCAAACGAAACCCAGTTGCAGTGGGACAGAAGGAATCGCACCTGTTCTCGGGGCTGGCAACAGGTCCCCAAGGATACCGGGAGCATCACCTCGGAAGATATTTGGAGTGTGGCGGCCATGAGACCCGTTTCCATGGTCACCGGCCACTGGTGCCGCCACCGGGCGTGCTTCCTCCCTCGGAGGATTCGGGTCCAGCGGGGCGACCAGTGTTGGAGGAGGTGATACAGATCGCTGCTCGAACTCCACTGCTTGCACCTCCATCGCCTCCGTCTTGGTTCGGATCTCGTGGAGCGCCTCGCGCGTCTCGGCCCGGTTGGACTTGAGATTGTTGAACCCATCCAACAATAGCTTCATCATGTTGTTTAGGCCTTGGTTCTGCTCCGACACCTTGGCCATGGTTGCCACCATCTGCTCCTAAAATTGAGCCATCTGCTCTTGATTTCTTCTTGGTGCCAGCGCAAATTCCTCTAGCAAAGAGGCTCTAATACCATATTGTCATGAACCCATAGATCTCGTGGCTAGGAAGGGGGATTGGGGAGGGAATCTAGGGTATGGGCGACGGATAGAAGCTGATACGTCCATTTTGCATCACTATTCTATGTCATAATTCACTGATATTCATTGATATATTTCATATTCCGAGGTGATACTTATGTTATTTCATCTATTTTTGCATGGTTGATGACTTTTGGAGCATGGACCGTTGTAGTCAGGATTCTGATGGAAAAAGTGCTGTTTGGAGGCAAAATTCACGAAGATCAGAAAATCCGGGAAAATATACGGAAAATCCTATTTTTCTAGAAGACGAAGGAAGCCAGAAGAGGGGCCGGAGATGGGCCACAGGGGGCCCACACCAACCCTGGCGCGGGCCAGTGTAGGCCGCGCCACCATGTGGTCTGGCTGCCCTGGTCCACCCCTCGCACTCCCCTCTGGCATATATATTTCTCCCGAAACCCTAAGACTCGGGGAGCGACCACAGAAAGATTTCACCGCCTCTGCGGGGCATAAAACACAGAGAGAGAAAGACCTCTCTGGTAGATAGATTTCTGCCAGGGGAATTCCTTCCCGGAGAGGGGAGATCATCGCCATCAACACCACCATCAAACTGGACTTCATTGGGATCATCATCATCACCACCACCATCATCACCATCAGCACCATTATCACCTTCTCCATATTGCTGTAACAATTGGGTTGAATCTTGCATAGTTCATAGGGGAAACTTTCCCGGTGTTGATTACTCTTTGTAGTTGATGTTGTTGAGTGAACCATTGAATTATTGTTTATGTTCAGATTGTTATACATCATTATTCCATCTCTGATCATGATCCATATGATGTCTTGTGAGTAGTTCGTTTTGTTCTTGAGGACATGGGAGAAGTCATGTTGTTAGTAGTGGAGTTGTGTTGAGAAAGATTCAATGGTTTGATATTTAAGTTGTGATGTACTTCTTCTAGTGGTGTCATGTGAATGTCGACTACATGACACTTCACCTATATGGGCCTAGGGGAATGCATTTTGTATTTGGCTACTAATCGTAGGGGTTGCCGGAGTGACAAAAACCTGAACCCCCGTTAGGAAACCATTGCACAAGGGACGTAAGGGTCTTAGAGTTTAAAGCTGTGGTTAGATTTCTACCTTAATTACTTTCTTGTACTTACGGATGTTTGCAAGGGGTATAATCACAAGTATGTATTAGTCCTAGGAAGGTCGGTACATTAGCACAGGTTCACCCACACAACACTTAGCAAGCTAAAGAAGATTATTCAACTATATAAAGCGAAAGAACTTGACAGTCTTCCCATGTGTCCTCGAGAACGTTTGGTCATATTAAGTAATACAACCAGCTTGTCCTTTGCTGCATAAAGGATTGGGCCACTTGCTGGATTTATTCCTACTGTCTTTTATTTACTCGTACTTTGTTTACCTGTTTTATCAAAAACCCCTAAAAATCCGTTTGCTAAGTATTACATGAGAATTCCTGATCCTTACCACTAGCCAGCACCTTCTGCTCCGCGTTGGGTTCGACAGTCTTACTTATCGAAAATACTGCAATACACCCCCTATACTTGTTGGTCATCAAGACTATTTTCTGGCACTGTTGCCAGGGAGTGAAGCGCTATTGGAGAGTGGAACTGGTAAAGGAAACTTCTACTTTGAGTATTGTTTACTTCTGTTAGTTGCTTTATTTTTGTTATGGATAATTCGCTGAGTTTCTTATTTGGTAATGCTACTACCACTTCTAAGGTAGTAGATAAACCACCCCCTACTGAGAATGATGTTTTCAAAATACCTACAAGAATTATTGATTGTGTTATGGATAACTAGTATGTTGGGGATGGAACTGTCCATCCCGGTGATCAGTTACTCTTTATACACGAATTATGCGGGTTGTTCAAGTGTGCAGGTATTACTACAAATCAAGTTAAGAAGAAGTTATTCTCATTATCGCTGAAAGGAAGAGCTAAAGAATGGTCAAGCTCTGGAATGGGAGGAAATAGTGCCTCTCTTTTATTCAAAATTTTATCCTCCTAGTGAGATTCATAAAGATCGGAATCAAATATACAACTTTTGGCCTCTTGATGGAGAGAGTACAGCTCAAGCTTGGGGGAGATTGAAGTTACTAATGCTCAAATGTCCCATTCATGAGCTCCCCAACAATATTATTATCAATAACTTTTATGCAAGGCTCCCTCTTCATGATAAAGATTTATTGGATGCTCCTTGTGCTAGATCATTCACTCGCATGGAAGAGGAAGCTAAATGGGATCTTCTGGACCATATTCAAGACAATGCTGAAGCTTGGGAGAATGACATAGGTAGAAAGTCAGGTATAAATTATGATTATGAATGCATTGAATCTTTTATGGGAATTTATGACTTTCAAAATATTAAAAATGCTTATGGTCTAGACTCTCAAGCTATTGCTTCTTATTTTAAGGCTTTTGCTTCCTACATTTAAGTGCCTAAAAAGAAGTGGAATAAGTATCATGAAACTTATAAAGATGTTGCTAAGAGTGTTCCTGCAAGAAATACTGAAGTTTATACTACTAATCATGTCTTACCTGAACCTTATATTGAGAAAATGCCTTTCCCAGTTAAGGTAAAGGAACATTCTATGATAGCTAGTATGGTTAATGAAAGTACAAGTAAAGCTATTGAACCTGGTAAAAAAAATGGTTGATGAACCTATAATAGCAAATGTGAAAGACTTTGTTACTAAATATGAAGAAGAGGGACACACTATCCTTTCTAAGGATACCTCTAATATTGTTTCACATAGTAGTATTATGAGAGCTAGTATTCCTGTGTTTTCTGTTAGAATATGCGATCATTGCTATGATGGCCCTTGTGATAGTTATATTGTTAAGTTTATGCATGATACTGAAAGTTACTATGAAAGAGGGAAAAGTGTTCTTATGCATCTCAATAATATCAAGTTTTCTCGTTTTATGCTGAAAGTTTTTATGTTGCACTTCTTTTGCCTTCTTATGCAAGTAGCCTCTGGTTTCAACAACTTGTTTGTTTACAAAATTCATTTGCATAGGAAGTGGGTTAGACTTAAATGTGTGTATTTTTGCTTCTTAATGCTCTCTTTCACCTCAATTCATATTCTTATGTGAGCATCTTCAAAATTATCATGCCCATCTTAATGGCTATAAAGAAAGAGCTTATTGGGAGACAACCCAATTTTTTTTGCTTTCAGTTTGTTTTTGTTTCTTTGAGTCTTGGAAGTTATTACTTAGGTAATAACCTCTCCTTATCTGTTTTGTTTGGTTTTTGTGTCAAGATCAACCTCTAATGAGAGAGAAGTAATATTTGGGGAAGTTGTTGTCCCGAAACAGATTTTTGTGCTTCACCGTAAAAATTCTTGAGAGATCTCTGTATGTCGGATTGAGCTGTAATGTTTTGTGCTTCTACCCTAGATTGTTATTTAACTTTAGTTAGTTTTGCACTTTCTGATTTGAGCAACAGAAGATTTTTGAAAAAATTGATCTTTACCTGCTGGTCTGTTTTGACAGATTTTGCCACACTTGCATTTGCTTCTTTATTCGATTTCCTTTTTGAATTCTTTTTGGGTTTTAGAAAGGAGTTGCTACAATATCTTATGTTTTGATGGTTTTCAGTTGAAGTTGGACTCAAAAGGCTTTATCACTTCATATATACTAATGTTGCTAATGAGAACTGTGTGGAGTTTTGTGTGAAAGAAATTTCCAGGTAGTGGAGATAATGGTGTAATAAGGAAGAGAAGGGTTTTATGACTCAAGTAATAAGTTTATGAAGATGAGATATTGATGTTATTCAAGTGGTGACTCCGGAAGAATCTACTAGATACGAAATTTAGAGACCTGCAAAGTCCGCTTTCAAATAGGTAATAGTTCTAGTAAGAAAAGTTCCACAAAAATACTATCCAACTATATTTTTGCAGTTTTTAGTCAATATGGAAAGCTACGAAGCGAAAAAGGGACGGAAACGGATCCAGGGTGGCTCACACCACCCTATGGCGCGGGCCCTCCCCTGGTCGCGCCACCAGGTGGTGAGTCCACCCCGGACTCCGCCTCCGACTCGTTTTCTCCCAGTACCTTCCTTTTGATATGAAACTTCGTAATATATAATCCCCCGGATCTCCCAAGGTTCATATATCATGTTTTTGTTTCGATCTGTTTCTACCAGGACATACTCTTTGAAGGTTTAGAAGCACAATGGTGTCTGCCAAGGATAAGGGGAAGAAGCCTATGGAGGAAGATCTCCAAGATCCCGGTCAAGAGGAGGAGATCAAGAGTGAAGGTGAAGAGGAGGCAAAGCACACCGGCACTACCATTGCAAGCATTGGAGTGGTAGCAAACTCTGCCAGGACTATGCCAATTGGAGGGAAGCCTCCTCATTAATGTTCAGATCCATGGCCACTTCCTCCGCGCGTTAAGAATCCTTTCCATACCCTTATCCATGAGCATCAATACCAGAATATGCCCAAGGAGAAATTACCCTCCGGTTGGGATTTGCCTCGTTCTAGCCATGCAGGAAAAGAAGACTTCAAAGAGGAAGAGTGGGGAAAGAATAGCAAGAGCTGGAATTCTCAACCTGACATGATCATGAGCCACATTGAGCAAAACTCACAACTGATTCGTAATCTCATCTTCGAGATTGAGGACTTGGGGAAATTGATCAAAGAGCTCATCAAGAGGATACCACCACCACCGAAGGAGTAATTCTTCATTAGGTTTGGCATCCCCTTGGTTTGTTCCAATCTTGGGGGAGTGCCGCGGTATCACATCACTATCTTCTATATTTTTACCTTATTAGTAGAGTCATATCATGAATAGAGAAGTTATTATGTAGAATGGTTTGCATTATGGAATTGTCCTCTCTCTCGTTAGATATGTATCCCTTGGTGTGAGTTGTCGTTATGGATTATTAATGAGAAGTTCTATCATTTACTCTTTTGCATAGCTTATATTAGTTTTCAATTCGTGGTTATATGATTGATCTTGTTGTTAGTATTGGTAGCACTTTGGGATCATTGAGTTAATTTAGCTGGTTTTGGCAAACCTGGCTCGGTAAGTAGCACACTATTTTTGAGAGTTGAATGAAAAAGATAAAAGTACTCTAAAGAAAAAAATAATTTCATCATCTTTCTTTCTTGATTTGCTCATAAGTCTAGTATACTCTAGTTAAGATCTTTTGTGCTTCCAAGGAAGATTGCATGTTTGTTTTTATCACTTATATGTTTGTTTGTTTCCTTCAACTCTTGTACTTGCTACCCAGCCTTGCTAGCCAAAAACCTGTACTGAGAGGGAATTCTTCTCGTGCATCCAATTCCTTAAACCAAAACCTTTGCCATTTGCGTCCACCATACCTACCTATTAGCATTATTGCTATTCCAAGTAAATTCTTGTTTTATCTACCTCCCAAATTAAACTTGTTATGTGAAAATTAGTGATTAAAGCTCTCACGAACTTTATGGCACACTTTACTTTCTCGCATCTAATAAACTTGAACCATTGTGCCCATCTATGTTGCACATATGCTTGCGCTTTGTGAATTGTGAATTAGCAGAACCATGTTGTCATGGGGAACGCTTTCAACATTGCATTGGTACTTTGAACCTAGTTTATATCATGTTCTTTTGTCTATGGATGTCGTCGGTGTGAAATGAAAGGGGAGCTTGTAAGTCCATGGAGTTATGCATGTGTGTTAGAGAAACGCATGGCCGCTGGTCTAATCCATGCTGACATGGTGGAAACCTGCAACGTAACCATAACGAGCATCTATGAAGCATTCTTCTTATAAAAAAAGAGTCCGATATTGAGAAAAGGAGAAAAATAAAAAAGAGATTATGAAAAGAGGAAAGAGAGAAAAAGGCACCATATTCCCATGGTAAATAAGAAGATTGCTGAGATGTTTGTTGTCTGCTTGCCTTGTCATTTTGATATGGGGATTCTTCCGTACCATCGGGCAAGGGGTACCCCGTTGGCGGTCCTCTATGATACACATATTCTTACGATGACAAGAACTTACCGGTGAATAAACTTGAGTAGCATGAGGAGCGGCCCTCGTATTCAAGGGACATGAGATTCTCAATTTACAACTTGTCAATGCATATCCTCGTATTTGATCACTTTAACCTTAATCACCTAAAGATGCCTATGATAGGGGCAATGAGAGTTGAAAGCTAGTAAGTATCATAATTTTTGGGAGCTCTTTATGAGACTTGCAATCCCTGCTTCCCTTTACGAAGGGCCTTTCTTTTTTACTTTGTAGTTGAGTTAGTAAACCTATTCCCTTCTATCTCAGCAAGTATTTTGAGTTGTTGTGTTTCATTCATTCATATGATGATTTATCCAATAATGTTTCTTATGTTCCTTGTTTTGCACATTGCTCTTATCTTGATGTTTACTACTTTGAAAGCTATCATTGAAAACCAGCTATTTGTGAACTTCAACAAATTATCAACTATTCTTCGACCAAGAGCTAAGTTTGCCATTACCAATTATGATTCACTTTTCACTTTATGTATCTTTATTGTGTTTCCTTTACTCATTGCAATTTGAGTTATGTAATAGTGAGTTGTCTTCTATTATGATCTATGTATTAATGAATGTGATTCTTCTTGTCCATATTCTTTTATTGACTCTTCACTCAATAAACCTGAGGTCATGTTTATTGAGCTCAGTTTTGATTGGGGACAAGCGAAGTCTAAGCTTGGGGGGAGTTGGTACGTCCATTTTGCATCACTATTCTATGTCATAATTCACTGTTATTCATTGATATATTTCGTATTGAGAGGTGATACTTATGTTATTTCATCTGTTTTTGCATGGTTGATGACTTTTGGAGCATGGACCGCTTCAGTCAGGATTCTGATGGAAAAAGGTGCTGTTTGGAGGCAAAATTCGCGAAGATTAGAAAATCCGGGAAAATATACGGAAAATCCTATTTTTCCAGAAGACGAAGGAAGCCAGAAGGGAGGCTGGAGATGGGCCACAGGGGGCCCACACCACCCCCTGGCGCGGGCTAGCCTAGGCCGCACCACCAGGTGGTGTGGCTGCCCTGTCCACCCCGGGCACTCCTTTCTGGCGTATATATTCCTCCCGAAACCCTAAGACTCGGGAAGTGACCACAGAAAGATTCCGCCACCTCTGCGGGGCGAAAACACCGAGAGAGAAAGATCTCTCCGGTAGATAGATTTTTGCCGGGGGAATTCCTTCCTGGAGAGGGGAGATCGTCGCCATCAACACCACCATCAAGCTGGACTTCATCGGGATCATCATCATCATCATCACCACCATCATCACCATCTCCATATTGCTGTAACAATTGGGTTGAATCTTGCATAGTTCATAGGGGAAACTTTCTCGATGTTGATTACTCTTTGTAGTTGATGCTATTGAGTGAACCATTGAATTGTTGTTTATGTTCAGATTGTTATACATCATTATTCCATCTCTGGTCATGATCCATATGATGTCTTGTGAGTAGTTTGTTTTGTTCTTGAAGACATGGGAGAAGTCATGTTGTTAGTAGTGGAGTTGTGTTGAGAAAGATTCAATGGTTTGATATTTAATTTGTGGTGTACTTCTTCTAGTGGTATCATGTGAACGTCGACTACATGACACTTCACCTATATGGGCCTAGGGGAATGCATTGTGTATTTGGCTACTAATCGTAGGGGTTGCCAGAGTGACAGAAACCTGAACCCCCATTAGGAAACCATTGCACAAGGGACGTAAGGGTCTTAGAGTTTAAAGCCGTGGTTAGGTTTCTACCTTAATTACTTTCTTGTACTTACGGATGTTTGCAAGGGGTATAATCACAAGTATGTATTAGTCCTAGGAAGGTCGGTACATTAGCACAGGTTCACCCACGCAACACTTAGCAAGCTAAAGAAGATTATTCAACTATATGAAGCGAAAGCACTTGACAGTCTTCCCATGTGTCCTCGAGAACGTTTGGTCATCTTAAGTAATACAACCGGCTTGTCCTTTGCTGCATAAAGGATTGGGTCACTTGCTGCATTTATTCCTACTGTCTTTTGTTTACTCGTACTTTATTTACCTGTTTTATCAAAAAAAAACCCTAAAAATCCGTTTGCTAAGTATTTGCAGAGAATTCCTGATCCTTACCACTAGCCAGCACCTTCTGCTCCTCGTTGGGTTCGACACTCTTACTTATCGAAAATACTGCGATACACCCCCTATACTTGTGGGTCATCAGAAGCATCGGGGTCAAGGAATACAAGAAATAGGTTTAGGATAGTTCAGATTGTTCATATCTTATCTCCCTTGTTCGACTGTCTTAGCAGTAATTATGTAGACAAGGCCATGCAATGGCTCATGGTCAGCTACGTTACAAGGCCCAAGGCCCAATAGGGACACAACCCGATAGACAAGGCCCGTTATCTCATGGCTGTCACAGGTCGTGACACTGATGTCTGCAAGTGCACATATCGTTTGTACCTAGTTTTGAAGTATAGATATCGATCCCACAGGGAGTCCAAAGGTAAGTGTTTATGAATGAAGTCTCTGTCACACTCAAAGTTGTCACAGGTCTTCGAGTGAATTGATTGCAAGTGTGGAAATAAGAATGAAATTTGGATTAAACTAGATGTATTTAAATAAAACTAAAATGTAAACTTTAGTAATAAAAGGCATAAAAGTAAAGAATGATTCGGTTGTTTGTTGTTTTCTGCATATGACAAAGAAGGAGCGGGCAGATATAGTTCATGGTGATAGTGACTGTGCCAGGTGAATGAATGATGAATGTAACAATTATAATCTTATAAGTATATGTGTAGGCGAGCAACCCATAATTAGCCGGAACTCCTCTTGGTAGATTTCATCCCAACTTCAATAATCCTACTAGTCTGTTACCAAAAGCATGGTCAGTCACTAGACGATTAAGATCCTTCAGGTTGCTTAGCAATTAAGCTCCTTGGATCGGACTAATGCAATAAGCACAGTGGTTCCTCGTGATCCTCGAGTCAAACTAGTTTCCCATTGATATCCCCGTGTCACTCGAGGGTCACCGGTCTGCTAGCGAACAAGATCCTATCTATGTAGAACAAGGCATCATGTTGTCTGGGCCCTTAATTGGACAACAAGCATTAGGCATCCCACAGATAGTCAAGCACACATAATATAGTAATTAAAATCAATCACGAACTAATGGAAAATATATGGAGGCACATCACATATCACCAATCCTTTACATCTCCCACGCCCAAGGAACTTACTCACACATGAGAGAATAAAGCATCCTCGATATAATTAAATAAAGGGAGTTCTTATCGATATTACCGTGGAGATCCATAATAAGAATAGAAAAGTAATCCAACACAATTCAAGATAGGAAGAAACAATGTCAAACCCTAGTCTTGCAAGGTGAAGATCTCTCTCTCTCTCTCTCTCAAGTACAAGTAATGGCTATGGGGGTGTGTTGGCTAGGAGGTCGAAGATCATGGAGCGAGATGAAAAACGTCTTCTCCTTCTTCTTCGGATCTCTTCTTTATCCTCTCTCGATGGGATGGCGGCTGCTGTGTTATCTTTTTGCATCTGCCCTCTTCATGAAAGTTATCCCTTTTGACAAGACGGAGGCAGCGGCAGCTATACAACGGGAACTATATGGCCATAAAAATATTCCTACCGTATAGTTGCTCGTTAAAGCTTCTATATGCTTCCCTTGATTGCTTCTGAAAAGAGACTTGCTTGTTTTTGCCTAAATATTGTGTTTCTCTCGTTAAAACCTTTTGTTCGTGTTCAGAACCTGAAACACATATTAAAAACCAAGTTTTCTTCGCTACCGAAGTATTAGCGTTAGGTAAAGCTATAAAACGATCAAATCCACAAGAAAACCATCAATAAAAACCATCAAACATATGTCGAATCTCACAGATATCAAACACGAGGGCAGCTGTGGTGCTTGATTCTAGAGGTGCACAAGGAGGAGAAAAATCGGTGCATCGTCGGCCCTTAGGGCATCTCCACTGGGCCGACCCAAATGGGTAACCAAAACAGTTTGTTTCTGTCCATTTGGATCGGGCCGGGACCGCTTTTGGGTCGTGGTCCGGCCACCGGCGCCCAGCGGTGCGACCCATCTGTCCGAGCCTAAACAACTGGACTAGGGTGATTATTTTTTAAAAATCAAACAGACAATACGCGCTAAATCTAGCAAATTTCATAGATATTTATAAGTAATTTACATTCAAATATAAAAACCTAGATTTAAACTAGCCCTAAAACTACTAATGCCGCTGGCGCCGCCCTGTCCATCCAGGGATCGAGGTCGATGTATTCCGGTGGTGTCCAGAGGTGCGTTGGTGGCAGGCCCGGAGAAGGCGCGGGTGTGTGAGGGTGCTAGTCTATCACCTGGTCAGGCCACGCTGGCCAGGCATTCGTCTCTGCCAGCACGGGCAGAACAACCCACCCCGGCAGCGGCGGTGGCTAAGGCAGCCCCGCGTTCACCTGCCCTACCAGGCCAATGAGATGGACGACCTGCTGGTAGCCTTCCTACATGGCGTTCTCATCCATCGTGCTGGCCGCGATGGCCTTCTCGGTGAAGGTGTCCTCGTCGTAGCCCCGCGCCAGGAGCTCCTAGTACTCCGGGGGCAGGCGCGTGGCGTTAGATGTGGCAACCTCCCCTCCTCCTCCTCCTTGACGGCGATGTCAAGGTCATCGTCGAGATCGGCGTCAGACTAGTTGATGGCACCTTCGTCGTCGGGATCGAAGGCGGGGAGGGCGCGGGACCCCCATGGCTCAAACTCGCCGCGGTAGGAGCTCGCGTGCCGTGCCGTATGCTCCCTCTCTAGGAACTCATTCCAAAACCGGGGCATCTGGTAGGCGCGATCGTACCAGAGGGCGGTGGGAGCTTGCGGACGTGTCACATGATGGAAACAAAGGCTTCCACTTTTCGTTGGGACTACAAGTGCAGAGTGTTGGAGCAAACATCTTTACCCCATAAGGGTGACTCAAGGATTTATATCGAACTCTCGGACAATTGGCTATGAAGGATGTTTGTCTTCTCCTCTTCAAGCAACCTGTAAAATAAAATAATTTGTCTTGTGTCCCCAACTCCACCAAGTGGTTGTCAAGCACAAGGTTTCATATTAGTAATATGAAATAAAATAGAAACAAACTAAAGTAAAAGACAATAAATAAAGTAAAGTAGTGCAAACTAGATGATATGGAAGATAGTAAAGTTATTTTTTGGGGTTTTTTATAAGTGATTGCAAGTAGAGGAAGTATTTTTGTATTTTCGAAATAATAAATTGCAGAAATTATAAAGGATAGTAGATGCAATGGAAAGGTTTTTCTTATGATAAAAATCTGACCAGGATTCATGGATTCACTTGTCTACTCTCTTTTTAAGTTGTAGTGATCACAAAACAATTTATCAATGATAAAGATTCATGGAAATTCTATAAGTGCTTGATAAAGGAATTAATATGGGCATCACATTCTAATATTGAGATGGAATACACATCTCTCTTATACTCCTCAACAAAGGGAAATCTCTATGCAATCTTGATTTAAGAATAAATCAGAGTATAACTTTAAGCAATATTATATGATGTTTGAAATACTAATATGCTACCTTGTTCTAGTCAAGATTATCACACTATCACGTGATAACTATAGCACTTGATTTCACTTTACCCTTAGTGAGGCAGCAAAAGAAAGGTAAAAAACAAAGGATATCTTGAATATTATGTGTCACAATTCAATCTCCACCCCTATGCTACTCCATCTAACACACACTTATCCCCATACAAGTTCTTGCATACAAGTTTGGTCAAAAAAATCAATAAAGAACGGGATGCATGATATGCATCTATTAAAACATCTTACACAAAATAGATTCTATCTCAAATATCAAATCATAGAACAAATATCCATCACATAGGAATTACAAATATGACCATAATCATGTTGGGCGGCTCATATGGTACTAGATCTATGAAGAACAAGAGAGAGAGAGAGAGAGAGAGAGAGAGAGAGAGAGAGAGAGAGATCAAACTACTGCCACAAACCCATAGCCCGGAGGTGGACGACTCCCTCCTCATCATGGTGATGAAGCCAGAGATGTTGGAGAGGGTGGAGATCTCCCCGGAGGTGGTTTCGGCAAAGTTTCCCCTTGAATCTTTGATGGATCTGACTCTGTTTGGTGGTATTTTCGTCTCTGGTGGCTCTCGTCTTCAGGACGCTTCGGAGGTCCTTATATAGGGTTCATAGGTCAAGAAAAGTCTGTGGGCTAAAGAATCAAGGCGATCGGAGGGCCGAAGAGGGAGATAGCACAGGTGGCGCACCCACCAAGCCTGGGCATGCCACCTAGGCTATCTTGGGCCTCCTGGCCCTCCTGGTGAAATTCTAGCACTCCACATGCTTCCCATGGATAAATATTGGTATCCCCAAAAGTATAGGTCCATTTGACATCGTTTAGGTCCTAAAACATCAAAACATTGAAAACGGAGTTTTTCCGCCCTGCAGGGTTATAACCTAAATAAAGGGGATCATTGGTAAATCCCTAAAAATCAATATAAAACAGGGATATAACATTATATATGATGCAAATATGTGGTAAAACATGTTAACAAACTACAAAGTTCATGTATGCATTTTACATGCATCACCGCGCGAACTCCTCCTCCAGGCTTCGCAGTCCTTGGGCACGGGAGGCACCGGCACCCGATCCCGGTTGATGTGCTAGCCTGTGGGGAGGGAGACATCGTGGTGGGCGCTGTCTGCTTCCTCCCTCCATCGCCGCTCGCACTCCTCCAAGCGGAAGTAGCGGCGGTCGCGGCGAGGCTCCTCCTCCTCCCGGCGCTCGACAGGGCGGCTGACGAAGTCCTGCGACCACGGCGGCACCGACACGACCCCCCGGAGGAAGGCTGGCATGCCACTCGCCTGCCTGCGCCAGCCGCTCGAGCCGGATCCGCCTGCCTTGTGGTCGTTCTTGGCCTTTTTGAACCACCATGGCTTCTTCATCGTTGTCGGTCGCGACGACGGCGACGGCGGGAGGTGTTGGGAGGGGTGTGCCTGGCGATGGCGAGAGGAGGGAAGTGCGGCACGGACGGGCGCAGGGGCATGCTTAAGTAGCCCCTGCCCGTGCGAGCGCGCGTAGGTTCTCGCGCCTCATCATCAATGCTGGCGCGGAAACTCAGGCGACGTCCTATCAGTCACGGGCTGACACCCCGTCGACATTGATGGAGAAGGCTGCCGCCGGTCAGGCTGTCGTCTGCATCTCTGAATCGGTGTCGCGGTTGCATCTGAATCGGTGCTGTGCTAAGCTGTCGCTGACGGGTGGGCCAGTACCACACGCGGGAGGACACGCCCTCGACCCGTCCATGTCCGGACCGACGCATCGAACACGCAAATTTGGTGCACCAATAGGTCGTGCCGCTGAAGAGACCCTGCACGGTCGACGTGTTCAGACACGCCTGGGCTCGTTTCATCGACCCGGTGGAGATGCCTCAGTCGTCATTGAGTCCCGTGCGAGTAGCCTCCTGAGGTAACGATGGGGCGCCGATTAGGCCACACATCCCTTGCGTCCGAACACATTTGGCATTAACTTTTGCTGAGCCTGGTGCACCACCGCTCGTTCAACCTGGTGCATCAGACAGGTCTAGAGCCAATTGCTAACTGAGCAACTTCTATTTCAATCTCAACCATTTTGTTCAAGAAAATCTTTAAAGCGGTCGGGGTGATCAATCCAATCGGTCTCATCCTCACGACTGTTCGTCTTGGTCACTATGGTCAGCATTGGCGCGGTTGTCGTTGCTCTTCTCTCGCTCTTTTACGCACCACGGGAAAAATGCGGCAAGCGATGCCACACATGCAAATATTGTTGGGCTATATGTTTGTCTGATAGGATGATCATACATCCTGGATTCGTCCTCTTAATGAGATCACATGGTGAGAAAACCAGCATATTTTTTCTCATATCAGCTGGCTGAGGCCCATTGGCAAAAGCCATTTATCGCTAAGCGCGCGTGTTTATAGGGTCCATTCGCGCGGGGGGCGCGAGTTGGACCGGCCCATTTAACGTTTTTTTTCTATTCCTTTTTTGTGTGTTTTTCTTTTTAAATTTTCTGGTTTCTTTTTCTTTTCTGTTTCTTTTACTTTTCAGTGTTTTCTGAACTTCTTAAAATATGAACAATTTTTAGATGTAAACAATTTTTGAATTTGAAGAGTTTTTAAAATTTGAGTAAATTTTAAGTATGTACAGCTTTAGATTTCTAACATTTCAAATAGCTGCGAAAGCTGTTCAAATTTTAAAACTGTTTAGATTTGGAAACTGTTCAAATTCGAAAAAACGTATACTTGTGAGTATGGGCCGATTCTGCCCATGAAGAAGAAGCTGCGTGCGAAGCGACCCTACTGCACGCGTCCGGCGGGAAATAGTGCCTCATTGTGGTGGCGCGCAGGAATCTTACCCACAAACTGTGCCGGGCCGGAAAATGTCACGTAGATTGGTTCCTAACAGCAACCGTGCTCAGCCCAACCAAACCAGGACTTGTATATTTAGCTGCGCAAAGTCAAGCAACGTCTAGCCTGATTGTTTTGTTTCTTAATCCAAACAATCCATTGTTCATCATCTTCTCTCCTAGTACATCGACGGATCCATAGACGTCCAGCAGCACAAAAAATAAGTCCGGGAGGAGCACCCGGTACATGATCCCAAACGTGGCGTATGAACGGGGCAGGCTCGCGCAGCACATATGCCTGCAGCAAGGCGCGCGCGTAAGAATATCCTATTGTCGTTACTGACTTGCTACCTACCAGAGTGCTTAGCAGCAGCAGGGTTTTTGCCCGTGATACTACTTATTCTTTTTGAGGTACACATGCAGTCCTTGACACGTCAGTGACAGATCGACGGCCGGCCAAGACGAAATGAAGGACCAGGAGCAGCTTAAACAACAAGTCAATGCGAAGTTTCGTTCCTAGATGGATTAAAACTCCTACGACACGCGTACGTAGCTCGCACCTAACGAGCCGTTGAGAGGCTCTACCGACACACGGCGACACCTCAGTTCTAACCGCAAAATATTGGGTGCAGGTGTGTACGTAAATTCATGTGTGACTGTGTGTGTGATCAGCTAGCTTGCACGAGTTGATCTCATCTGTCTCTGTACAAGCTCCTACAAAATGTGCAAGCAAAGGAAACGAGAGAGATCCAGAGAGGCCGGCTTGTAGCGGGGAAACTGGTGTCAAAGTAAGCTGCCATGTCGCCGTCGACGGCGACCATGCACCGGCACCGAATTGATGGGAGGCCAGAAAAAAAAACAGCTAATAAGCACGAAACAAACACTTCATTCCATCTGCCCAATAATTATTAGGCTATATACTTCATGCAAAGCTGCTACTCTCGCAGCAGGCTCCTAGTAGGAGTACTACTAGTACTCCTACATTGGTGTGCATGCATGAAGCTTCCAACGCCCATCTATCTTGGCACACATTATCATTGCCAACATTGGCCAACTCAACTCACAACACACATGACAGGAAGGAGGCCGTCACTGAAACTGCAAACCACTTCTGACGCCGGCCGTTCTTCCTACTAGTTTCCTATCCTTCCCAGTGCCCGTAATAGGCCATGTTCTAGTACTAGTTCCAGTGAAACAGATACCTAGAATAGCTGGGACATGGAACGGAACAAGAGTTATGCAATGATCAGGCCATTAATGCCAGAGGATCATTGTAGGGATCAGTCTGTAAAATACTAGCAGCTGGAATATTATTTCTTTGTTTTTGCCGTACCATTCAATCACTCACAGCTGAGCTGATGATACACACCCACGACCACGACCTGGCAGGCAGGAACCACATGTATCAAAAAGCATGCAGCCCTATACAAAATATATATGAATACCCGGTCCAAAGTCCCCAACAGCTAACCTAACTACCACTGTTACGCCGACAGAACAGATTAAGCATATACTACTACAACTCGCGGAAGAAAGGTCGAAGAAACCAGAGGTGAAGAAAAGGTATCCTACCTGCATCAAGGTATGAAGGCATGGGCAGACAAAGCCACCACTACAAACCATCTGTTGATGGAACCTTTTGAACAGACAAAGCTAACTACCCTGCGCTCTGCTCTGGCAGATGCCTAAATAATTGCAACCGGGGTTGGTCAATCAGTGCGATGCTGCACTTGCACCTGCAATTAATCCCCAATTAGTATCTCCATCACTCGAGTCAATACGCCAGCTAACAATTATGCAGTACTCAGCGGAGTAGCATTTGTTTGTACAATGTGGGATGGATCATCATACATCCATCACGAATAGGACGAGCACACATATAACTGTAATTGATGGTTTTGATGTACAATGTACAGTAGTAGTAGTAATATACACATACTATTTTGGCATGGGAAAATTCCTTTATCCTCATCATAATAAGGCTTCCACCACTTATTTGCAGCTAGCACACACCTATGCATGCATGGATCATGGATCATGGATGTGTGTATTATCTACTCCACTTCATGTGGATTATAATTTGGAAGCCGACCGACCGCTGAGCACAATCATATCACTGGAGAAGATCGATGTTGCCTTTTTGAAAGGGATCAATATACACACTCGAAAGAAACAAGGAAAGAATGGTGAAAGAGGAAGGAGGGAACAATGTGACAGTTGACGCGCGCCATGACCGAGAGATGAACAGGAAAGTCACCGGCCTGTCGAGCCTTGAACGAACGTGTGTACACGCACGCACGTGGAAGGTCGTGGGCGGGGCCCACGAACCATCTAGAAGAGCTCCCACTCGAACCTCGGGGACGGGGACGTGGTGGTCGCCGGCGCCATGGTGCTCACCGGGGCCGAGGAGGACGAGGAGGGCGCGGAGGACAGCAGGTCGAACGAGTCCCAGCTCGCCGTCGCGGTCTGCGGCGCGGGCGCGGTCGCCGTGGTGGGCGCCGCGGGCTGGAACTGCCGGCGCTGCTGGTGCTGCTGGTGTGCCGGCGGCGGGCGCGGCGGCAGATGGTTGGGCCGGGCCTTGTTGCTGTTGTTGGGAGCAGCAGACGCGGCGGCTCTGTTCTTGGCCGCCTTGGCGCGGATGGCGTCCAGCGCCTCGACGTGCTTCTGCACGCGCTTCTCCTGGATCCGGCGCTGCGCCTTGACGTCGCCCTCGGCGACCACGGCGTCCAGCTTGACCAGCTCGTTCATCAGCGCCTCGGTGAGCGTCACCACGTCGGCCTCCACCACGTTCCCGCCCTTGTTCACGATCGTCTCCAGCGCCGAAACCTGCCACCGACGCACGCAAAGCAAAGTCAACTCAATCGCACATAGAAGAACCACCACACGCACCGGCCGGGCATGGAAATGCAGAACATACTATGAAAGGTAAAGAAGAAGCTCTACCTTGGACGCGAGCTTGTCGACGTCGAGGCTGATCCGGGAGACAGCCTTGGCGGCGCGCTGTGCCTTGGCATTCCTTCGCTCCTCGATGAGGCGCCTGGCCTGTGCGCTAGGGTCCTCGAGCATGGTCATCTTGGATCGGTCTTTGACGCCGACCATATCGAGGAACTCCTTGGAGTCGGCCTCCCGCCCCTTGTACACCACCTTCTGGTCGTCCGGGTGGAGGCCCGTCTTCTCTGACATGAGCTTCTTGAGCTCCCCGAAGGAGGCCTGTGAGTTGATGTAGACCTCGTGGTAGACGCCGGCGAACTTGACCTTGACGCGGATGGTGGGCACGGGCGCGCCGCCGGGTGGCGGGTCGGAGTCCGGGGTGCGCTTCTGCACCAGCATGCCGCTGGGCCGGACCTCCCACACCTCCTCCTGCACCGCCGCCGCCACCGACTCCTTCATCGGGGAGAATGCCGGGGCCCTGCTGTGATCCTTCCCGCGCATCATCCTGCCGATCGATCACCTCCTGCCTCCTGATCGAATTCTGGTCAGAGATGACCGGCAGCAGGCAGCAGAGGCTGAACTACCTAGCCTAGTCAATTTGCTACGCTATAAGTATGCTAAGCTGCGCGAGAAGTGGGCAAGTTGAGAGAAAGAAAACCAAAATTGTGAGTCGGGCTGGTCCAATTGGAGAAATCGATCGGTAGGAGGAGGAGGAAGAAACAAGTGGGGTGTCAGGGTGTGTGGGGAGGGAGAGACAGGGTACACAACTAATAGTAAGAGACAGGCAGGGCAGAGGGCGTGGCAGGGGCAGCAGAAATATTTATAGTGATCATCTATAAATAAATAAAAACGGAGCAAGAAAGCAAAACCCAGGCCAGCTTGCAATTAAACAACTGTTGGCGTGGGGGGGCTAAGCTCGGCTGGTACGATGGCAAGCCCGCCAGACGCGTAGACTCCCAATCCAAAAAAATTGTTCGGTGGATTCACCGGAACCCGCTGCCAAGTTTTAACCTCCTGGTTAATTCATCAAGGTACGTACGGCTGGATCATCAGACAGGAGGTACGAGAAGAAAGAGTGACGGTGAAATGAAAGTAACCAACGGTGGGCTAGCGGTTGAGGTGCCACGTTCGTACGCTCGACGCGTCCGTTCGGGTTTGGTGAGGGGGCGGGTGGGTCGGGTTGGTGGTTGGCTGGAATTGCCTTGCTCGGGACGGCTCGATCCATCGATGGATCTCCTGAACTGCTGCGACTCGTTGCCGGCCTTCGCCTCCAAGCAAAGCCACGCCGTTTGTTGGGTTCGTTCAATCCGGCGAGATCGCCACTTCAGCGATACTTCCCCTCTTACCTACCACCCACTGCTAGTTTTCTGGGTTCAGTTGAATTCCTTTTCTTTTGACCGACATTAAGGATTTCTAGAGTACTTGTAGAGGTATGCTAGCGTTATTGGTCGAGCTTTTCTTGCACTCTCGGGGCAGGCCCTCGGGGCATGACCACGCGGGAACGGTCTCTAGGTCATGTTCCGCGCTTTGTTTGGTTGTTTGGGTGAATATTTTCTTGGCCCTCAATACATAAAGTCGTGCAGTTGTTTAGAGCATCTCCACCGGCGTTTCCCAAATCGTAGCCGGCAGCTCGCTATCGGGGGCGCCGGCAAACCAATCCCAATTTGGGAAGCTCATTCCCACAGCAACGCTCTAGATAGGCCGACTCCCAATAGGAAAATTTGGCCAAAAAAAAACAGACAAATAGAACATAGGAATTTATGGCTCCCTCCGATGGGGCCTAAATACGAATTAACAGGTTCTGGCTGCCTCCACCGACGCCCAAATATCCATCAAAGTTTGCATCCCAAAATATCACATGCCATCGCCAATCAAACGAAGAGAGGCGCCTCGATCACCTCTGGTGATGTAGGTGGCCCTGGTGTCGCAGATGTCGCGGCCGGTGATGCTGTCGCTATCGCCGATTGGAGTGTAGAGGCAGGTGTCACCGTCACCGAGTAGAGTGTCGATGCAGGTGTAGTAGGAGGTGCCACCATCGCCGATGCCGCTATCATCTCCTTGCTGATGCGCTCGCGGTACATCTCGTGTCATGCCATCGCCAACGGATCCATCGTTGACAAGTCCTCCGTCAAGATCCCCGCATCCTCCTTCATCTTGTACAACCGAAACTGCGATGCCTCGCATCGCCTTGAGCATGCTGGCTGACTTCCATCTTGGCGGCCTTGAGCTCCAACTTGGCTT
Organism: Avena eriantha; assembly: GCA_910589775.1. Taxonomy (NCBI): domain Eukaryota; kingdom Viridiplantae; phylum Streptophyta; class Magnoliopsida; order Poales; family Poaceae; genus Avena; species Avena eriantha. Next base: position 215,003,483 of record OU342744.1, on the reverse strand, counting down.
CTTGCTTCCCCAACATGGCCTTCCATAAGGCATCTCTCCGATCGTTGCACTCCTAGTTGTTGGTAGAGAAAGATTGCATCATCTCCTTGATGGTAGCATCGAAGCCGGCCAATGAGGCGGCGCCAATCTTCTCGAGGTTCGCCTTCTTCTGGCCGATGGGGCGGCCTTCCGAGGCAGAGGCCAAGGAGCTGGCCACCGGCCTCGTCAGCCCTGCTTCAGCTTCATTTTCCGACTTGCCGGCCTTAAGGGCGACGCGAACACGATCCCAGTTCTTACACCCTCGGAGGAGCCTAAAGCAATGCATGAACTGGAAGTCCTTGACACCGTTGCTCGCCTTGTGAAGATCCAACACATCCAACAACTAGATCATAGATGAATGCACAAAGATGAAACATTTGCACTATATGATTGTACACGAACAATTAGCGTGCTTACAACATCGACTATGGTCTTGCTGCTCTCTTTGCACCGAATGATGGTCTCATAGTAGCCATGGAACTTGTTGCACTCCTTCTTGATGGTGTTCCACCGGTGCGACAATCCCCCCATGGTGCAGATCGTGTCAGCCGCCGCAAACTCGCCAAAGTTCCTCCTTTCATTGAATTGATCTGGACTCATTTGTAGTACGTGTCGAAGGTTTGGTTGGCATCGGTGATGGGTTCAAGGCTCACCGCCTTCCACGCCTCCACAAGGCATTGCTCTTCCAAAGACCTCCTCTTTGGGCCACGGATGCCGCCCTTCTTCTTGATGGTGGAGCCGGTCTCCACGTCAACAACGTCGCTCTCCACATCGTCATCATACTCTTCAGCGTCGTTGTACACTTCTTCAGTACCAGCCATGGGAGCGTACTCCGGGGTGGCGCCTCGAGCACGCGACAAGCCACTGCGGGCTTCCTCCTCTATGGCCTGCACATGCACGCACATTGCATCGGCACAACGCCGGCATCGGTCGTTACACAACTACGATGGGCATGCACAATTTGATGAACAGTTGGGCGGCGTAGTGATGTACCTCGTTGTACTCGAACCGCTCGCCAGTTATCTGCTCGAACGTATTCGGGGTGTCGCCGTAGATGCTGCGGTCAGAGAATAGGCTACGTGGAAGCCCTGTGCCGTCGGTCATGTCGTCGTCCGTAGGAGCCCGCCGCAGGGGCAGCGTGCCGTAGTAGTTTTGGTTGAGATCGATGGGGATGCCAAGGTCGTTGTCGGCCATCTCATTGGAGAACCGGGTCTGCGAGAGGAGCGTTGAAGGGTACCTTTCCTCCAAGTACGCCGAGTACGATGGCAAGTTTGTACTCCCCTGTGTGCTCGGCGCGGCCTGGTAGACATGGGTCGTAGACGCCGTCGAGGCCCAGGCCGGGCATCACTTCCATAGCAACCACTCATGTGCCCTTCTCGATCTAGAGGTGTCAGCGCCTCTTCATTTCCAAAGTGGCAAACCCCACCCTCTACATCTTGTTGTCCCACTCCTTCTTGGTCATGGTTGTCGACCGCTCCTTCACCACCGGCTTGCGTGCCTTCGTCGGCTTGTACAAACCCAAAGGTTTCTTCTTTGGTGGCAGGGTGCTGAGGTGGCAGCGCGAGCTAGTGGAGAATGGCGAGATAGGGAGAGAGAGAGAGTAAGGAAATGGGGCAAATGAAGCTCAAATGGTGGGGCAAGAGCGCCGGTAAAGAAATATGGAGGAAAATGGAGGGAATGGAGGGGAAATTTTGGAGGGAACAAAATATTTTCATAGGTGCGGCTGCCATGCGGGTCCCGCGGCAAGAATCAAACATGGCGAGAAGTGTTGACACTACTAAAGCAGTCCTTGTGCGTGGGGGCTCATTTGGTTTTGCCAGCGATTTTATTAGGCTTCGAAAACTGCCAACTAGGTATTGGGCGCGCCGCTGTGAGCAAAATTTTGGACCAGCGCCCAATAGGGCTATTGGGGACCGTTTGGGGAGCGCCAATGGAGATGCTCTTAGTGGCATGTGTAGACATGACTAGCCCAAGGCTCCCCCCACGGGTGTGTGTTGGTTGTCTAGTATGGATTTATATGGTAACTTATTCTTAGGAGAAGTGAGATTGCAAACAAGTAAAAGCAAGAACATCACATAAACAACACACAACACAATTTAGAAGTACTATACCCATTATATCGATACTTACAATATGGTACTTAAGCAGTATGATAGGGCACAACAGTCCTGATGACATGGTTAGACTACTAGACAATATTACTTGAGCCAATCACTCCTCATCCTCCTCGGTGATGCTCATGCTGCACTCTGGGACCTCATGCCACCTAGTACTCCTTTGCACTCAGCTTCTTCAATAACAAAACATAGCCAATCTTGAGGTTGTGAGGTATGGTAAATCTGTCCATCTAGCTTCTAGGACGGCTTTGCCACTGACCTCCTTGATGTTCATCTCCCACAACTGGCATCTTGTGCTAGTCTTCACAATCTTCTTCCCTGGCACCGACCCAGGTATGGCTTGAAGGCATCTGGGAGAGGGAGCATCCCTATCCCAGGATGAAAGGGTAATTGCCCCTATGTGTGGTTTTGGTGATTAATGACAATCACTGTGGGCTAATGTTTTCAATGAGTTTTATATGAAGGAATATTCCATAGGTCATGCTTGTAGTCCATGTGTTGGATTCAAGTATGGATGCCATGAAGATAAATATATACCTTGAGTATTGGCATCAAGATCATCGAGTTGAAGAGGAGAATATGATATGATCAAGATCTTGAGAGTGTGATCTCAATAGAAGAAATTAAGATATGGTTCTAAGTCGGTGTCATGATAGCCTCATTAATTAGTTGAGCTATGGTTGACTAAGATTTAGAGCATGTAATCAAATGAAGAGTTCTTTATGTACCTCAAGATATTGAGATGGAGCATGAGAAGATACATGGTTGACTAATACAAATAGTGAAGAGTGATTTCAAGTTGGTCAACACATCAAGCATACAGAATGTATCACATGGATCTTGTGGTATTGTAAGCTTGTCAATTATGCTTCATGAACTAACCCATTATATATGTGCCTTTGTGTTATCTATATTGGTTAGGTATATTTTCATGGGCATGCATCAAAAGTAAAGATCTCATATAGCCCATGAGAGGATGACATCGAGTGGTGATTTCCATCAAGGTTGAGAAGGGCAAGTTCAATATAAGCATCTCGAGAAGATCATTTGCTTGAAGCTTTCCATCCATATTGGTGATAGTGTTGGAAATATGCCCTAGAGACAAATAATAAGGATTATTATCATATTTCATAAAGTTTATGATTAAGTTTTATATCATGCTATAACTGTATTGAAAGGAAACGTCAATACACGTGTGATATATAAACAACCAGGGGTTCCTAGTGAAACTCTAGTCACTTGTTCATTGGTCAACAGATGATCAAGGTTTCCTCATCATGTGGCATTTGTGCCAGTTGGAAATGGAATCAACTCTTTATGAGAATGGGATGATGAACCAGTACCCAACCTAAACATCATGTCCCGATCATGTCATGAATTTCAGGTTATGATGATTAGAATGGATCCTCATAGACTATTCCTTAGACCATGAGACTATATCAATCACTGTCTCCCGAGAGTGATTAGATAGCATCAAGTGTCACTTGGTAACATAGTGATTATAAAGGTGTGTTCAGGTACTCGGAGGAACCGTAGAGGCAATATATGTTAAGAGCGGGATTTGTCCGTCCACGTGATGGAAATATACTCAAGGGCCCAATCGGAGAAGTTATATCCAATAGCTGTGCAGCATGTGATTTGATCACAGGGATATCACTTGTCGGAACGAGTCAAGTAGCATTGTTTGGTAACGAGATTGAACACGACATGGTAATGTCATTGATCAGATCTCGGGCAATTCAAGTATCAAGAGACAAAAGGAATAAGACATGATTGTCCTGGTTCAAATGACGAAAGATCTTTGTGGAATGCACAAGGGTCACATGGCCATCCAGGTCCCTCTATCGATCATTGGTCCGGGAGTGTCCCGACCATGTCTGGAGTGTTTCCGAACCATGGGGTATCACGCTTAAAGGCTTGATGATGCTTAGAGAGTGTTTATAGGATCAGTAGAATCACCAAAGAAGAGTAGAGAGAAAACCGGAACGGTTTCGGTAAGTCCGGAGGATGTCCGGAGTGGAGGTGGAAGGTGTTCCATAACCACAGAGATTGAATAATATGTGAATGAATGTTAAATATTGATTTAATCATTTATTCATAATTATTTAATAAAAGAGAAAATCAATTAAATGGTCAAAGGGCCTAATGGGCCAATTCCCGGAGGGGAAAGGGTCCAAGATGGGACCACACCCCTAGGAGAGGCCTAGGGGGTGGCCGATGGCCCTAGTGGGCCTGCCCCACGTGGGGCCCATGGGTGGGGGCTGGCCGACGCGCCTCCCCACCTCTCCCCCTCCTTTAGTCCCATCCTGGGACTTTGAGGGAGGTAGTACCTCCCCTCCCCTATATATAGTGGGGGTATTTGGCCAGATAAATACACACAATATTCAATAAAGGTTTCCTTACTTTTGGGGAGACCTCCAATTGATATTCTCTCTCTCTCTCCCGTGACTGTGGTCCCAAGTTTGGACTGCGCGAACGAGAGATATCTTCACCGTGGAGCGCTGTCGCGCTGCGGGATTCAGATCCAGGAGCTCTACTTCCGCAACTGTTGTTGGATCGGGAAGCGGGAGTCATCGTCAGGCACCGGACGTGTGTAACTTCCCGCGAGGTGTCACACTTGAGGCACTCAAGTCGTTGGAGCCACATGAGCGCAAGGACTTCATCATGACCTTAAGGTCGGCTTCGGCTCATCTACATCAACCACGCTCTCCTGAGCGTTGACGACGCTTTTCGGTCTTCAAGGGTAAGTTCACGAAAAGCCCCTCCTGTTACTGCATTACTAATAGATAGGTCCTAGCAACATTAGGAATTCAGGAGCGTAGGGTAAAATTTTATCGTTTTCATACCCGGAACCCTACAGTGGTATCAGATCTATGTGTAGTAATGCTAGTACGGATAGAACACACGAGATGTAGCGTGTGGGCGTTGATATTTTAGTTGTTACCCTCCCACGTGTACTTGTGTATACCGCAGTAATGCTTGATGAAGCGGCCTCCAACCAACTTTACGCGTTCATTCGCGAGACTGGTCCATGCTTGACATACGGCTTGTACCGTATAAAGAGGCTTTGGGGGTGTCTGTCTCTCTCGCATTAGTTGGTATGCCATTTGCAACGGAGCGCCCTGAAAGGGGTATAGTATAGACAACTACTTGATCAACGTTGTGATGAAAGTTTTTAGGTAAGAACGATTCTTGTGCAAAAGCCCATTCAGCCACGTAAAACATGCAAAGATAAAGTAGAGGCGTCTAACTTTATTTTGCAGGGGGCGTTGCTTTGTGATATGGTTGTGGCAAAGGTAAAGTGATTACTTATGTTATGAAGTAGTAGTAGATATTCACGGAGGTGACGTACTACCACGCCGGAAAGACCCTGGTACCCTAGTGCCTACGGCGCCGGAACCCTGGCGCCGGAATCCGGTGACACCTGATGGAGATCAAGACGTGAAGGACCATATCACATTGCTTTTACATTCAATGTTATTGTTTGTATATCTTATTGTGTGCTAGTATTAGATACTCGACGGTAGCCTAATAATATGATCCCTATTTAAAAATTACCAATGATTGTGTTCCCCCTTAGTGTGCACCACCAAGAATGTTCTTCGGTATGAGGCATGCCGTGATGATCGGGTGTCAGACATATCTACATTCACATGCAGTGGGTGTAAGCCATGTTGCATAGCGAATACACTAAGGTTGAGTTGGCGAGCCTAGCATGTAGCAGACATGGCCTCGGAACGCGGATGGTCTAAAGATCGAGCACGAGTCGTATGAATGATGTGACCGACATTTAGCGTCCACCCTAGAACCCACATTGATGGCTGTGATGATCAGGGGAGATGTAGGGAAAAGGGGTCATGTTATCACTAGAACCCTTCAGGGGATAGGTGTTTCTTAGTGGAGTTATTATTAACTCATTTAATTATAAACTTAGTCTAAATTCCTTTTGCAATTATAAATGTAGAAAATGGTTCTCCCCAATGCTACCTTTCCTGTTGACAATTGGTTAGAAGGAGAGAAGCTCAGGCTAGATGGATCAAACTTCTCTATATGGGTTGCGCGTCTCCACGTTCTCCTTAGCGAGAATAACGTGGTCGACTATATACTCAACGAGATGGATTTGGATCAGCCCAGTGACCTAGAGACCCCAGACCAGCGGGAAGACCGCTATTACAATCGTGAGATGGACTCCTTCATTTTAGTTACAATGCATTTCAGAATAGTGGATGAGCCGTGGCCTATCGTGGGTAATGTCGACCCTAGTACGGTAATGCTACAGCTTAGGACACATTTCGTGGAACAAGCACGCATATGGGAGCATGAGCTGATGGGAGATTTCCTCTCCATTAATATGGAGGAGAACTCTTCGTTTGACGACCACTTGGAGCGCATGCATGATGCGTACATGAGGCCAGCATACTTCCTGGACAGCTGGATGACAAGCTCGTTTGCAAATGGCGTTGTGTTGCGATCGCTACCACCAAGCTACCGAGCACATGTCAGGACTTGCATCATGAGAGGCGATGCGGAAACACAGTATTTCCACAGGTTCATATCACATCTCAGGAATGTGGAGGTTGAACCCATTGCGGGCGAAGTCATCAATGATAAAGGTATATATTTGATATACAATTTTATAAATGTTATAATCTTGCAAACACATTTGTAGTGTTAAGTATATTTGATACATGTTCTGTTTTACTGAAAACAGGTCCTTCTGCATAGAGGTGCTTGCTGGAGAGGAGGTGACGTTGCGTGTTGATGGCGAGCATGATGATGATGGCCAACGACACTCTCCCTCAACATTTATCACTTAGTTTATGGTTTTTGGATTGTTATTGTAATTGATAGGTTGTAAACCTCTTTAGTGTGTCTCACACTTTGTGAGACGGTTATTCATATGAGCTTGTAACAAACAGTTATTCCACTTTTGTGAATGATTTCTATTCATGTTCATATCTTGTTCGATTATGTGTGAATTATCCTGGTGTTGAAACTAATTGATAATACATGAACATTTGTAAAATATTGAAATGCCTTGAAAATTACCCAACTTAATGATATATTCATTAATGAATGAAACCATTGTTTAAATTCAAAGTTATGTGATAATATGTGAAGGACATTCGATTTCTTGATACATATGAATCATGCCTAAGTTTGGCAAAATAACTTGAATACCGTGTATTACTTGAATACAAAGTGTTTGATGAATTGTTAAAAGAGAATACATATTCGATGTATTGTAGTTTAACAAAATGGTGATTATCATTATATGATTGTTTAAATGTGTAAAGAAGTTTACCAAAGGAAACATGAATATCAAACTATTTGATATGATCAAATTATTTCATCAACAAAGGGTATTAAAGATAAATGAGAATCCAATTACTATGATTTGATCAATAGTAATGAAATTCAACTTTATAAGATTGGCATAAAAGAAATTGTGAAATGCAATGCGTTTGAAATGCAAAGCATCACAGTATGATATTTGATATCAAGTGGGTGAATAGATGGCGCCAAATAAATCATTGTAGTGTAGATGTAGAGATCATTAGATAGAAATAGTTAGCACTAAATTAAAACATATAGTGAACCATCTTGATTCATGAGATCGGCTACATATCTAGTATAGATCATCGTGGAAGTTTTGGGGTTATTCGATAGAACTAAAACAATAGCGAATAAGTCCTTGTAGAGTATTCATTGGAAACTTTGAATACAAAATCCATAGTTGAAACCAAAAGGAAAGCAAAACTAGTATTGCTTGAATTTTTGTGCATCCTCGAGAAAGTTCACATTCAGTGATATTTCTCGATTATGGAGCAAACAGAAGATAGTGAAAAACATGATGAGGATTCAAATCCCTGCATCAGAGTGTTGAGAAGCGCAATAGAAAGCATTCCTGGATGATTCTCCTCACAAAGGAAAGAATCAATAATAGTGATCATTGTGTTTTCCCCACTGGTGTTTTCACTACATGAAGTAGGATTCAAAATATAACCCATATCTTGTATGGAGACATTTGTGAATAATTTGCCATGATTACTGGAATATGACATACCTACAAAGTACTAAGGAAATAATGGTAAGCTAAAGTTATGAGAAATCCTATAGCAAAATTCCCTTGATATTGGAAAGAAATTCGTTGCTGAATATTAGAAGTAAAGGGGTTACTTGGATTTTCCCAAATGACTGCAAAGCCATAGTGGAAAAAGGGGTGAATGACAAAAGCACAATTTGTCGAGTATTGGACAAATTCAAATGAATTTGATTCAAGTGTGCTGAAAGTCTGGTGGATTCAATACTAGTAAAGTACTAGTATCTCATAGTAAATCTCCTAGTTTGATATTTTATCAAAGGATTTTGAAGTTGTTCAAAATAGTGAGTGGATATGCAATTTGCATGAAATTGAGTGGGAGCTATGAAAGTCTTCCTAAAACAATATGTGAATGACATATTTTTTAGTGGGAGCAATGTAAGTCTCGAAATAAAATGTGTCGGGAACACATTTTGAGTGGGAGCAATATAAGTCCCAAATTCAAATGTGTAGGAACATAGTTTGAGTAAGAGTAGTGACGAGGGTTTAACTCATAAATGCCCATTGCTATGGACTTGGGTTTTGGAGAAGGAGGGAGCGCTGGAGACATCTATCGGCTAGCAAACAAGCACACAGGGGACTCCAAGATTTACCCAGGTTCAGGCCTTGTAGAGGTCCCTACTCCTGCTTGTCTGCTCGTGGAATTATTGAAGGAATCGAAGATTACAATGGTGTGCAGATGCAATCTGGCGAGGGTTGTGGAAACTAGGGTTGCGTGTGTCCTCCTTGCCACCCCCTCCTGGCCTTTATATAGATAGGCCAGGTCTCGGGTAGCAGGTCGAGTCGGTTACAGGTTAGGGTTTTCCCTTTGAACTTTCTATCTTTGGCTTCTTCTTGTTCTTCAAGCAATCGAGAGTCCGTAGGCTACTCGAGTTCTTCGTTTGGGCCTTGGCGACACCGTGGGCTTCCGCTGTATTCAGGCCATATATACCAAGATCGAGTACCTGTAGGGTGTACCCATGTCAGTAGCCCCCGAGTGTCCAGTGGAATCGCAGATTCGACTGGGGACTTATGAGTATATTTTCGACTGCTTTTTATGTCATAGGGATTGTCGATATGCGTGCCTGATCTGACCGATGTATTGGTATCAGTTAACTACCTTAGGGTAAAACAACGCAATCTATCTGAACTCGAGTCCCAGGACTCGAATCCGGAAAAGTGCTGGTGTAATACGACTCAAGCCGCGGAGGTATTACAAGAGTCGAATTCCAATATATGGATGTGTGCACTCGACGCGTCCGTCAAGGCATTTTCATCGTACCTGTAGGCACGGATATATTTCTGGTAGTGCACGGTAAATGCGTTGCCAAGCATTATTCAGGTCTTACCTTCACGCTGCAAGCGCGGCATCTGAATTTTTGGTCATCGCAGAGATGATTCGGGTGACCCAGGAGACGCAGTCTCTTTGTAGGGAAAATATGAGGCGCTGTCACCATAAACCTCGAGTGTGGATGTTATCAACACACAGTACGATGTACAAATAATCATATGGTGCGCGACCAGCGCTCCCTATGGGAGTAGCCCCCAAGTGCCTGGTTGAGTCGAACACTCAGGCAGGGACTAAAGAACTTTTGCGACTGCCGTCGTCTTTTGTTTGCTTGTTTCAGTCGAATTTGTTTCCGGCGCTCCCTATGGGAGTAACCCATGTCCATAGTCGAATTGTGGATTCGAGTGGCTAGGTTTGCTTTGATTGTCCATGTTCCTGTCGAAAAGAAAAAATCGTAGGGTGCGCGACCAGCGCTCCCTATGGGAGTAGCCCCCGAGTGCTTGGTGGAGTCTAAGATTTGAGCAAGGACTAATGTAGTCGAATTCCTCTGCTGCATAATTTTGGATGACATCAGTGCTGACGATGTGATGACCTCAGTTGCCCGCGTGAGCGAGTTTGACGAGACGTGACGAGCGGTGGGTCCCATTTTCTGACTCTGACTTGACCGGGCGTGCGTAATCTCTATATTAACTGCGCCTCCTTGATTTCCGCGCGTAATGGGGTAGTGGGGGACGGTTCATGCTTCAGGTCCTCCACGTGTTGATCACGACGTGCGCCACGCGTCTGATAGGATTTTTCCTGGCCGTTAGATTGCATCTTCCAGGGGTTAAGTAGCGATGCTGTGATGGTAAACTTTCACATCTGCTTCTTTTCTCTGCCTTTGCCTCCGTCGCCATTGCTTCTGCTTCTCTGCTCCTTTGTGCTCATCTTTCTCATGGCGTTGGACCTGCTCCGCGTATTCCCCAGTTACTTTCTCCGGTCACACCGCCACCACAGAATGGGGAAGAAGAAGGGAGGTGCCATGACGGAATCTGCCACCAGCACTGTTGCTGCCAAGAAGAAGGGCAGCTCCGCTGCTGCGGGCACCAGCGCCACCGTCACCGAGAAGAAGAAAGGCGCAAGCACTCACGTCACCAATGGCGCGTGGCACGCATCTATGATCAAGTCCTCTGAGCTCCGTCTTCTATGCCAAGATGGAGTTTTGTCTACTGCAGTTGCTGACGCGCGCGTCCCTGGTAGCGAGGTAATCCCCTCTCCGCCTGCTGGCTTTGGGTGATGTTCCTAGCGTTCATCTCCATGGTCTCTCGTTGCCCCTGCATCCTTTCTTCAGGGGCCTTCTCTGTTTCTATGGGCTCTAGCTCCATCAGTTGTCCCCCAACTCCATCCTCCATGTAGCTTGCTACATTACTCTTGGCGAGTGCTGGCTCGGAATCGAGCCGCACTTTGGTCTCTTTAAGCGTCTCTTCAAGCTGAAACGCCAATCAGCGTCTGGCTCCATAGTCTATGATGTAGGCGGCTGTGGTATCTACGTCGACTCCTCCGTCACCTACTTCGACATCAAGCTCATGGCGTCCGTCCAAGGGTGGAGGGACAAGTGGGTCTACATCCACGACCAGAAGGCCGATGGAGACCACTTCGGACTCGCGCCCTTCGATCCCGCGACGCCGTGCAAGAGGAGGCGCTCCTGGAAGAACATAGTGATTCCCGACAAGTCCGCGGAGACAGATGTGCTGTACGAGCGCGTCTGCGACCTCGAGAGTCGCATGGGTAAAGAGGAGGGAGGTCGCGCCCTTATTCGCACATGGTTGCGTTGTCGCGTCTAGCCCCTGTAGGCCAGAGTCCACCCTATGTTCCAGTGGGCTGGCGCGGACGATGTCACTCGCGTATCTACCAATGGCATTTCCACGAGTGAGGTAGATAAGAGGGTGCGACTGGTCACCAAGTACACCACCAAAGATGTGCTCCCCAGTGAACCAGTCGTACCGCCATTCGATGCTGATAATCCTCCTTCTGAGGTATGATTGTGCTACAAAGTAGCTTTATTTGTCGAATGCTTCTCTTTGCTTGGTTTGTGCTAATTTGTTCTCTGTATGCAGGATTGGAGGGTGTCACCCTGTATGCCCCCTCTACCTGAGGGGGTTATCCCTCGCGAAGCCTTGGAAGAGGACAAGTCGGAGTCGACCGTCCCATCGGATGTGGAGGAGGAAGCCCCCGAGTCGGGTAGTCCGGACACTCGCAAGCGTTCACGCGGCGAGGGTTCAAATGCGTCGTCTCCTTCTACTCTGGAAGGTGCAGCTGTTGGTGTTGAGTCAGCGATACCGGCCGTTCCTGTGAGTGCCGTGGCGCCACCTTCTCGCAAGAAGATGCGGCTGCCGAAGGAGTCGTCATCAGAGTCGGGGGATCAAACCTTTCATTTTGACAAGTTTGATTGGTAAGTATATGAATCTTCCTTTTGGTTGTTCTTTGGAGTTGCGTTTTCTTGATGCTGGTCTTGGTCTTCAGTCAGCCGTCGTCGTCATCTTCTGGCAACTTTCAATTTGTGAAGGAATCTAGAGTCGCAACCTCCAAGGCCAAGAAAGAGGTTGAACGCGCTCCTTCCCCTCCATTGGCGGCCCACTCCAGGTATAATTCATCAAGTTCTCCACACGATGTGGAGCATCGGATAGTTGCCCGTACGACTGCGTATCAATCAACTTCGGAGTCATTGGAGGATCATGTATGTGTAGTATCTCTTCTTCTGATGTTGCAGTCAAATTTTTATCTATGCCATCTGTTGATCCTTTACTGTTTCCTTTATTACAGCTCCTTGTGAAGGAAGCCGCTCACCTGGAGGAGCAGGTGCTGGCGATGGGTCGCCAGCATGCAATGCTGGATAATCGCCATCGCGCGGTTGAAAGTGAGTGCTTTTTTTACCTTTTCTTCCGCATCCTTGTGATATATTCAACTGACAGTCTATCCTTTGTTTGTTTTTCAGCTGAGCATAATGCACTTCTTCGCAACACTGCCTCCTTGGAAAAGACGCTCGCCGTGGCTATGAAGAGTCGCGATGATGCGATCACAGCGCTGGACAAATCGTGGAAACACGAAGAGGATCTGTGCGCCTCCATCGTAGATAGGGAGAAGGTGTTCGAAGAACAACTTTTCTTGATTGCCAAGGCTCTCTCAGGTATGCCCTTGTCTAAGTTTTCGTCGTGTCTTTTCTTTCGAATTTGCTGTCGCGCTGACTTTTGTGCTGATGCTTGTTTCTTTTGTAGATGCCAGCGGTTTGAGCTTTGACACGCAGGCACTCCGTCGCGATGATGCGTTGGTGGGAGCCATTTCAGCATTCAAAGACCGCAGCGCTGTCGTGCAAGGGACGCTCACCAAGACCAAGGGCGTGCTTTGTCGCCTTCGGGAGGAGCTGGCTCCCAAGGCTGAGCTGATCGAAAATACAGATGAGCTGGTGGAGTCCCTTGCCGGGGGCATTCCAGCGAACTTCAAGAACTCACTATGTGCGGCTGGTGCTTCAATGTCACTCGCAATGGTTCAAGCCCACGGAGTCAAAGTTGATCCTGGAGCGGTTTCCAAGGCGATGCATGTCGGCGTGGATGGCCAGCAGGTGGTCTTCGCTCCTTTCGCAACTGCTTGTGGCAAGTACGGTCCACAGCTGATCAATACAGCTGCGAAGTACTCTGAGGACCTTCAGCGAGCCAAGAAGGTGGCGAAGGCTGTGACGTCAGGGGCCGGCGGGAAGTCTGTGGCTTCTGATGCTGCCATAGACTCGATGAGGCCCCCAAAACCGAAGTATAAGTCGAAGAAGCCAGTTGCTCCTCAGTAGTCGCGCCTTGTAATAGTTAAATAACATATTTCTTTTGTTGAAGACATGCCTTTTGGCAAGTGTATCTGCTGATACTTTTGTTGATCTTGAATGCACTCGAATCCTTTTTCCTGTGCTTCGTCTTGGTCTTGTTATTGTCTCTTGCTTGACTTGTGATAGGGCACATCGAGTAATCCTTTGAGGGAACGTCGGGATTCGCCACCCCCTGATGATACTTTGGCGCCGCCGCGCTCAAGGGTGGATGAGTTGTCTCTGCTCTCGCGACTTCGTGACCGTGTGAAGCAGTTGGAGCGCGAATTGCCCGTACTCCGTGGTAACGCAGATGTATGGAAATCAAGGGCGGAGAAAGCTATCGCCCGAGAACAATATCTGCTGGGGGAGGTGATGCAGCTAGGCGACCAATTCAAATGTTAGTTTTCTTCTTCCTTATCTTTTCCCTGTAGTCACTCGCCGTAGTTCGTTGTCTTCATACTTCTGCCTTTGCTTGGTATAGTTATCAGTGCGCTCCATCCACAGGATGAGAAGGATAGGCTTGCTATTCGCATGCATGACCTGACCCAAGAGCAGCTTCAGGCGAGTGGATACTTCTGGTTGGATCATGATCGCGCAATCGCGTTGGCGACCCTGCAGGATCGTGCGTCGTGAGTCCTGCACTTCTTGAAGAAGTCGTAATCATGCTTGAAGAATATTTACCAGACGATGTTCTCGCTAGACGCCGTTATATCGAGCCTGCTAGCCCTTCTTGCTAAATTCTAGGACTTGAGTGCGGTCCGCGAGTGTGTACGGCAACAGTTAGTGGCTGGTGTCAGGGCTGCTCTGTCACTGGTGCGATTGCACAGGCCTGATGTGGACGTTGCAGCAGTTGCGGCCGGACCGCCAGCGTTGCCAGTAGGTTCGACTTGGAACATGGTTCCGCACTACCAGGCGGTGGATCGCCCAGCAGAGGAGATCGTCGACTTCTTCGAGGACTAGACCAACATTCTTTTGCTGCAACAGTAGTTTAGTTTGTATCCTGCACATAGTTGTACCACTGTTGTAAAGTTTATATATATGATTGTGTATAATTGATTAATATTGATTTATATAAAGAGCTTGCTAGCGTGTATGTTTTGCGAGTGCGTTGCACTATGCGATTCCTTTTCGTTAGCCTGACTTATGTTTATCTTAGCCCCTTGCCAACCCGTCAGGTGCATTGTAACTGGGTTGGTGTTTATCAAGGGTTTCGATTAGTGTATCAGCTACTCAGGATATCGCGTTAGTTTGTAGAACAGATGTGTATAGGGTGGCGCAGCCCCTCGAGTGGATAATTTGCAAAGAATAAAAGAAAACACAGAGTTTTGGGGCACTTAGCTTTATTTATTCGCAGGATAGTACGAGGTACAATGTGTGGCTAAGTAGCCTTGGCCGAGTAGCCTTATTTGCAATGTAAAAACAAAAACGACTAAGGGTAGAAGCGTCGCAGCTGCGTGACATTCCAAGAGTTGGAGTATGCGACTCCTGTCTCTAAATCTTTAAGGCGATAGGCGCCACCTAGGATTACTTCTGTAATCAAGTATGGTCCCTCCCAGGGGGACTCGATCTTGAGATGCCCTTGCTGCTTTAGTCGTAGGACCAGGTCGCCTTCGACGAAGGACCTAGGGCGTAGTCTCCTGCTGTAGTAGTTGCGCAGGTTCTGCTAGTAGATCGTTGATCTTTCCACGGTGATTTCCCTTGCCTCGTCAAGGATGTCGACAGAGTCTTCGAGTGCAAGAGTTGACGCCTTCTTGCTGTAAGCGACCACACGTGGTGCTTTGTATCGTACTTCGGCGGGTAGCACCGCTTCAGCCCCGTGCACCATGAAGAACGGGGTGTACCCTGTGGCGCTGTTTGGAGTTGTGCGTAGGCTCCAGAGTATCGATTGCAGCTCGTATGGCCAGCAGCCTGCAGCCTATTCGAGTGGTCTGAGGAGTCGCTTCTTGATGCCGCCGCAGACGAGCCCGTTAGCCTTTTCGACCTGACCATTGGTCTGTGGATGTGCTACTGAGGCATAGCTGACGTTGATTCCCAGCGAATTCCTGAATCTCCTTGGATGTGAAGTTCGTCCCGTTGTCCGTGATGATGTTGTGTGGCACTCCGAAGCGGTAGACGATGGATTCGAAGAACTTGACTGCGATGTGCCGTGACTGATTAGTCACTGGCATGGTCTCTGTCCACTTGGAGAATTTGTCAACTACGACCAAGAGGTAGACATAGCCTCCTCGTGAGGACCTTGGGAGTTTGCCGACCATGTTGAGTCCCCATTGTGCGAAGGGCCAGGCCAATGGAATTGGTCGGAGCTCTGCGCCAGGTGCGTGCGGCTTGTCCGTGAATCGCTGGCAAGCGTTGCATTTTAGGACGATGTCCTTGGTGTCACGCATGGCTGTAGGCCAGTAGAATCCAGCTCGTAGAGCTTTGGCGACGAGGGCGCGACTGCCGGTGTGGTGCCCGCAGGTCCCCTCATGGATGTCGAGGAGAACAGCTCTTCCATCTGCCGTGGCGACGCATCGTTGGAGTACTCTTGTGATGCTGCGCTTGTATAGTTCGTCGTTGATAACAGCGAATGCCTTGGAGCATCGTGCGATGTGTCGGGCGTCAGTCGGATCATCCGGTAGCCTCTTGCTGAGGAGGTACGTAATGTATGGTTAGGTCCAGGATGTCTCGATCATCATGACGCTCATTGGTCCTTCGAGTCATGTGTCCAGCTCCAGGTCGTCGAGTGCCATTCTCTCATTGGGCGACGCAGCCCCGAGTCCGTTGTTGCGCTTGTTTTCTTCTCTGTGGCCTTTGGCTTGATGGAGCGTTCGCAGATGCGCTCGATAAATACCCCAGGTGGTATGGGGGCACAGGTGGAGCCTATGTTGGCGAGTGCGTCCGCCTCTTCATTGCTTTCGCGGCCGATGTGCCGCAGTTTGCAACCGTCGAAGTCCCCTTCGAGTGTGTCGTAGAGTGCGTCGTACTCGTGCATTGTCTGGTTGACGACCAGCTTGGAGTCGCCATATATTATGAGCCTCTTGGCGCCGCAGGCTTTTGCCATCCTCATCCCATGTAGCAGGGCCTCGTATTCAACTTCCTTAGTGGAGGCGGTGAACTGCATTCGCAGAATATATTTCAGCTTGTCTCCTCGGGGCGATGTCAGTATGACACCTACGCCAGCTCCGTCCTTCCGCTTGGATCCGTCAAAGTGCATTGTCTAGAGGTAGGACATATCTGGTTTTTCAGGGAGCTGATTCTCCATCCAGTGCACGAGGAAGTCAGGGAGAACTTGCGACTTGATTGCATCACATTTTTCATATGTGATGTCTCGTGGAGCGATACGTCCATTTTGCATCACTATTCTATGTCTTAATTCACTATTATTCATTGATATATTTCGTATTGAGAGGTGATACTTATGTTATTTCGTCTGTTTTTGCATGGTTGATGACTTTTGGAGCATGGACCGCTGCAGTCAGTATTCTGATGGAAAAGGTGCTATTCGGAGGCAAAATTCGCGAAGATCAGAAAATCCGGAAAAATATACGGAAAATTCTATTTTTCCAGAAGACTCAAGATGCCAGAAAATGGAGTGGAGGTGGGCCACAGGGGGCCCACACCACCCCATGGCGCGGGCAGGCCTAGGCCGCGCCAGGGAGTGGTGTGGCCATCCTGGCCCACTCCATCCTATCCCCTCTGGCGTATATCTTCCTCCCGAAACCCTAAGACTCGGAGAGCGACCACAGAAAGATTCCGCCGCCTCTGCGTGGCGGAAAACACCGAGAGAGAAAGATCTCTCCGGCAGACAGATTTCTGCCGGGGGAATTCCTTCCCGGAGAGGGGAGATCGTCGCCATCAACACCACCATCAAGCTAGACTTCATCGGGATCATCATCATCATCATCACCACCATCATCACCATTAGCACCCTCATCACCATCTCCATATTGCTGTAGCAATTGCGTTGAATCTTGCTATAGTTCATAGGGGAAACTTTCCCGGTGTTGATTACTCTTTGTAGTTGATGCTATTGAGTGAACCATTGAATTATTGCTTATGTTCAGATTGTTATACATCATTATTCCATCTCTGATCATGATCCATAAGATGTCTTGTGAGTAGTTCATTTTGTTCTTGAGGACATGGGAGAAGTCTTGTTGTTAGTAGTGGAGTTGCGTTGAGAAAGATTCAATAGATTGTTATTTAAGTTGTGGTGTACTTCTTCTAGTGGTGTCATGTGAACGTCGACTACATGACACTTCACCTATATGGGCCTAGGGGAATGCATTGTGTATTTGGCTACTAATCGTAGGGGTTGCCGGAGTGACAGAAACCTGAACCCCCGTTAGGAAACCATTGCACAAGGGACGTAAGGGTCTTAGAGTTTAAAGCTGTGGTTAGGTTTCTACCTTAATTATTTTCTTGTACTTACGGATGTTTGCAAGGGGGTTTAATCACAAGTATGTATTAAGTCTTGGATGGGACGGTACATTAGCACAGGTTCACCCACACAACACTTAGCAAGCTAGAGAAGATTAATCGACTATATGAAGCGAAAGCACTTGACAGTCTTCCCATGTGTCCTCAAGAACGTTTGATCATCTATAGAAATACAACCGGCTTGTCCTTTGCTGCATAAAGGATTGGGCCACTTGCTGGATTTATTCCTACTGTCTTTTATTTACTCGTACTTTGTTTACTTGCTTTATCGAAAACCCCTAAAAATCCGTTTGCTAAGTATTTGCAGAGAATTCCTGATCCATATGACTAGCCAGCACCTTCTGCTCCTCGTTGGGTTCCACACTCTTACTTATCGAAAATACTGCGATACACCCCCTATACTTGTGGTTCATCAAGACTATTTTCTGGCACCGTTGTCGGGGAGTGAAGCGCTATTGGAGAGTGGAACTGGTAAAGGAAACTTCTACTATGAGTATTGTTTTCTTCTACTAGTTGCTTTATTTTCGTTATGGATAATTCGTTGAGTTTCTTATTTGGTAATGCTACTACCACTGCTAAGGTAGTAGATAAGCCACCACCTGCTGAGAAAGATGTTTTCAAAATACCTACAAGAATTATTGATCGTGTTATGGATAACTACTATGTTGGGGATGGAACTGTCCATCCCGGTGATCATTTACTCTTTATACACGAATTATGCGGGTTGTTCAAGTGTGCAGGTATTACTACAGATCAAGTTAAGAAGAAGTTATTCTCATTATCACTGAAAGGAAGAGCTGAGGAATGGTATAAGCTGCTGAAGAATGGTCAAGCTCTGGAATGGGAGGAAATAGTGCCTCTCTTTTATTCAAAGTTTTATCCTCCTAGTGAAATTCATAAAGATCGAAATCAAATATACAACTTTTAGCCTCTTGATGGAGAGAGTACTGCTCAAGCTTGGGGGAGATTGAAGTTACTAATGCTCAAATGTCCCATTCATGAGCTCCCCAACAATATTATTATCAATAACTTTTATGCAAGGCTCCCTCTACATGACAAGGATTTATTAGATGCTTCTTGTGCTGGATCATTCACTCGCATGGAAGAAGAAGTTAAATGGGGTGTTCTGGACCGTATTCAAGACAATGCTGAAGCTTGGGAGAACAACAAAGGTAGAAAGTCAGGTATAAATTATGATTATGAATGCATTGAATCTTTTATGGGAACTGATGACTTTCAAAATATTAAAAATGCTTATGGTCTAGACTCTCAAGCTATTGCTTCTTATTTTAAGGCTTTTGCTTCTTATATTGAAGTGCCTAAAAAGAAGTGGAATAAGTATCATGAACCTTATAAAGATATTGCTAAGAGTGTTCCTGCAAGAAATACTGAAGTTTATACCGTTAGTCATGTTTTACCTAAACCTTATATTGAGAAAATGCCTTTCCCAGTTAAGGTAAAGGAGCATTCTATGATAGCTAGTATGGTTAATGAAAGTATGAGTAGGGCTGCTGAACCTGATAAACAAAGATTGATGAACCTATTGTAGCAAATGTGAAAGACTTTGTTGCTAGATATGAAAAAGAGGGACACACTATCCTTTGTAAGGATACCTCTAATATTGTTTCGCATAGTAGTGTTATGAGAGCTAGTATTCCTGTGTTTTCTGTTAGAATAAGTGATCATTGCTATGATAGTCCTTGTGATAGCTATATTGTTAAGTTTATGCATGATACTGAAAGCTATTATGAGAGAGGGAAAAGTGTTCTTGTGCATCTCAATAATATCAAGTTTCCTCGTTTTATGCTGAAAGTTTTTATGTTGCACTTATTTTGCCTTCTTATGCAAGTTGCCTTTGGTTCCAATAACTTGTTTATTTACAAAATTTCCTTGCATAGGAAGTGGGTTAGACTTAAATGTGCGTGTGTTTTTTCTTCTTAATGATCTCTTTCACTTCAAATCATATCCCTATGAGAGCTTCTTCAAAATTATCATGCCCATCTTAATGGCTATAAAGAAAGAGCTTTATGGGAGACAACCCAATTTGTTTTTGCTTTCAGTTTTTTTTGTTTCTTTGAGTCTTGGAAGTTATTACTCCGGTAATAACCGCTCCTTATCCGTTTTGTTTGGTTTTTGTGTCAAGATCAACCTCTAATGAGAGAGAAGTAAGATTTGGGGAAGTTGCTGTCCCGAAACAGATTTTTGTGCTTCACCATAAACATTCGTGAGAGATCTCTGTATATCGGATTGAGCTGTAATTGTTTTTGCTTCTGCCCAAGGTTGTTATTTAACTTCCGTTAGTTTTGCACTTTTTGATTTGAGCAACAGAAGATTTTCGAAAAAATTGATCTTTACCTGCTGGTCTGTTTTGACAAATTTTGCCAATCTTGCATTTGCTTCTTTATTCGATTTCCTTTTTGAATTCTTTTTGGGTTTTCGAAAGGAGTTGCTATAGTAACTTTTGTTTTGATGTTTTTCAGTCGAAGTTGGACTCAAAAGGTTATATCACTTCACTTATACTAATGTTGCTAATAAGAACTGTGTGAAGTTTTGTGTGAAAGAAATTTCCAGGAAGTGGAGATAATGGTGTAACAAGGAAGAGAAAGGTTTTATGACTCGAGTAATAAGTATATGAAGATGAAGATATCGATGATATTAAAGTGATGACTCCGGAAGGATCCACTCAATACCAAATTCAGAGACCTGCAGAGTCCGTTTCCAACTAGGTAACAGTTCTGGTAAGAAAAGTTCCGCGAAAATACAATCCAACTATATTTTTGCAGTTTTGAGTCAATAAGGAAAGTTATGAAGCAAAAAAGGGATGGAACCGGAGCCAGGGTAGCCCATACCACCCCATGGCGCGGGCCCACCCCTGGCCGCGCCACCAGGTGGTGAGGCCACCCAGGACTCCGTCTCCGACCCGTTTTCTCCCAGTACCTTCCTTTTGATATGAAACTTCATAATATATAACCCCCGGGATCTTCCGAGGTTCGTATATCATGTTTTCGTTGTGTTTTTTGTTTCGATCTGTTTCTGCTAGGTGTAATCTCAGATTTGGAGCCACAATGTCTTCCCCTGGAACATCCAAGGGAGATCCCTTAGAAGATATCATCAACCCATATATGAGAGAATTGAAGATTCATCCCAAGGAGTTGTTGCTCGAAGGTGGGGAGGTCCGGATTAAGGAGGTTCAAGGCCCTAAAGGTGAAGGAAATCTGGAGGACAGGATGGAAGCATTGGAGCAAGAAGTCTTTAGGTACAGGAATATGGCAGAGCGCGAAGTGGACATCATCCACAAGATTTTTTCCGAACTCATCGCCGAGCACCAAAAGGAGACTTCTGAACTCAAAGATGAAGTCTTTTCACTCCGCCAAACAACCAACGAACTGCAAGCACAGTTCTATGACGTTCAAAATCAAAATTGTGAGTATGAGGCTAGATTTAAACGCATAAGTGCTGCTGCAAGTTTCAGGATGTTGGAAACCACGATGTCCTTTGTTGATGGGAAGCCTTTACCCTGGAAGATGGACGAAGATGAGAAGATACCACCACAACCTAAGGAGTAATTCGTCATCAGGTTTGGCATCCCCTTGGTTTGTTCCAAGCTTGGGGGAGTGTCGCGGTATCATATCACTATCTTCTATCTTTTTACCTTGTTAGTAGAGTCATATCATGAATAGAGGAGTTATTTTGTAGTATGGTTTGCATTATGGAAGTGTCCCCTCTCTCGTTAGATTTGTATCCCTTGGTGTGAGTTTCCATTATGGAGTACTAATGAGAAGTTCTATCATTCACTCTTTTGCATAGCTTATGTTAGTTTTCAATTCGTGGTTATATGATTGATCTTGTTGTTAGTACTAGTATCACTGTGGGATCATTGAGTTAATTTAGTTGGTTTTGGCAAACCTGGCTCGGTCAGTAGCAACACCTTTTTGAGAATTGAAAAGAAAAAGGTAGAAGTACTCTAGAGGAAAATAATTTCATCATCTTTCTTTCTTGATTTGCTCATAAGTCTAGTTTTCTCTACTTAAGTTCTTTTGTGCTTCCAAGGAAGATTGCATGTTTGTCTTTATCATTTGTATGTTTGTTTGTTTCCTTCAACTCTTATACTTGCTACCCAGCCTTGCTAGCCAAAAACCTGTACTGAGAGGGTATTCTTCTCGTGCATCCGCCTCCTTTAAACCAAAACCTTCGCCATTTGTGTCCACCATACCTACCTAGTAGCATTATTGCTATTCCAAGTAAATTCTTGTTTTATCTACCTCCCAAATTAAACTTGTTATGTGAAATTTAGTGATTAAAGCTCTCACGAACTTGATGGCACACTTTATTTTCTTGCATTTAATAAACTTGAACCATTGGGTCCTTCTTTGTTGCGTATATGCTTGCGCTTTATGAGTTGAAGTTAGCCGAACCATGTATCATGGGGACCGCTTTCAACACTTCATTTGGTGCTTTGTACCTAGTTGATATCATGTTCTTTTGCTTATGGATCCCGGCGGTGTGAAATAAAAGTGGAACTTGTAAGATCATGGAGTTTATATGTGTGTTAGAGAAACGCCTGGGCCGCTAGCCTAAGCCATGCCTAATCATGGTGGAAACTTGCAGCATAACTATAGTGAGCATTATATGAAGCATCCTCAATAAAAACCTATGCAAATAGCAAATAAAAAGATCGCTGAGATGCTCACTGTCTGCTTGCCTTGTCATTTTGATTATGGGATAGCTCCTGTGTCATGTGCAAGGGGTACCCCGTTGGCGGTTCTCAATGATACGCATGTATTTACAATGACAAGAGCTTGCTCGTGACTAAAGTTGAGTAGCATGAGGATCGGTACTCATAAGTAAGGGGCATGAGATTTCAACTTATAACTTGTCAAGAATATCCTCTTAGTTATGTCACTTTAACCTTAATCACCTAAAGATGCCTATGATAGGGGCAATGAGAGCTGAAAGCTAGTAAGTATCATAATTTTTGGGAGCTCTTTATGAGACTTGTAATCCTTGCTTCCCTCTTTGAAGGGCCCTTTCTTTTACTTTGTAGTTGAGTCAGTAAACCTATTCCCTTCTATCTCAGCAAGTATTTTGAGTTGATGTGTTTCATTCATTCATACGATGATTTGTGCATTCATGCTTCTTATGTTCCTTGTTTTGCACATTGCTCTTATCTTGATGTTTACTACCTTGAAAGCTTTCGTTGAAAAACCAGCTATTTGTGAACTCCAGCAAATTATCAACTATTCTTCGACCAAGAGCTAAGTTTGCCATTACCAATTATGATTCACTTTATGTATCTTTATTGTGTTTCCTTTACTCATTGCAAGTTGAGTTGTATAATAGTGAGTTGTCTTCTATTATGATCTATGTATTTGATGAATGTGATGCTTCTTGTCCGTATTATTTTATCGACTCTTCACTCCATAAACTTGAGGTCATGTTTATTGAGATCAGTTTCGCTTGGGGACAAGCGAAGTCTAAGCTTGGGGGGAGTTGATACGTCCATTTTGCATCACTATTCTATGTCTTAATTCACTATTATTCATTGATATATTTCGTATTGAGAGGTGATACTTATGTTATTTCATCTGTTTTTGCATGGTTGATGACTTTTGGAGCATGGACCGTTGCAGTCAGGATTCTGATGGAAAAGGTGCTGTTTGGAGGCAAAATTCACGAAGATCAGAAAATCCGGGAAAATATACGGAAAATTCTATTTTTCCAGAAGACTCAAGATGCCAGAAGATGGAGTGGAGGTGTGCCACAGGGGGCCCACACCACCCCATGGCGCGGGCAGGCCTAGGTCGCGCCAGGGAGTGGTGTGGCCACCCTGGCCCACTCCAGCCTCTCCCCTCTGGCGTATATCTTCCTCCCGAAACCCTAAGACTCGGAGAGCGACCACAGAAAGATTCCACCACCTCTGCGAGGCGGAAAACACCGAGAGAGAAAGATCTCTCCGGTAGACAGATTTCTGCCGGGGGAATTCCTTCCCGGAGAGGGGAGATCGTCGCCATCAACACCACCATCAAGCTGCACTTCATCGGGATCATCATCATCACCACCATCATCACCATCAGCACCCTCATCACCATCTCCATATTGCTGTAACAATTGCGTTGAATCTTGCTATAGTTCATAGGGGAAACTTTCCCGGTGTTGATTACTCTTTGTAGTTGATGCTATTGAGTGAACCATTGAATTATTGTTTATGTTCAGATTGTTATACATCATTATTCCATCTCTAATCATGATCCATAAGATGTCTTGTGAGTAGTTCGTTTTGTTCTTGAGGACATGGGAGAAGTCTTGTTGTTAGTAGTGGAGTTGCATTGAGAAAGATTCAATAGATTGTTATTTAAGTGGTGGTGTACTTCTTCTAGTGGTGTCATGTGAACGTCGACTACATGACACTTCACCTATATGGGCCTAGGGGAATGCATTGTGTATTTGTCTACTAATCGTAGGGGTTGCCAGAGTGACAGAAACCTGAACCCCCGTTAGGAAACCATTGCACAAGGGACGTAAGGGTCTTAGAGTTTAAAGCTGTGGTTAGGTTTCTACCTTAATTATTTTCTTGTACTTACGGATGTTTGCAAGGGGGTTTAATCACAAGTATGTATTAAGTCTTGGATGGGACGGTACATTAGCACAGGTTCACCCACACAACACTTAGCAAGCTAGAGAAGATTAATTGACTATATGAAGCGAAAGCACTTGACAGTCTTCCCATGTGTCCTCGAGAACGTTTGGTCATCTATAGAAATACAACCGGCTTGTCCTTTGCTGCATAAAGGATTGGGCCACTTGATGCATTTATTCCTACTGTCTTTTATTTACTCGTATTTTGTTTACTTGCTTTATCGAAAACCCCTAAAAATCCGTTTGCTAAGTATTTGCAGAGAATTCCTGATCCATACCACTAGCCAGCACCTTCTGCTCCTCGTTGGGTTCGACACTCTTACTTATCGAAAATACTCCGATACACCCCTATACTTGTGGGTCATCATGGAGACAGTTCGATTCCCCAAAGCGCGACCCGTCTGGTGGCATCGGGGTTGTTGAGGATATGCCCAAGCGGGCCGGCGTTGACTACCACGATTGGGTGTTCCTGGAAGTAGTGGCGCAGTCGCCGGGCTGTCATGAAGACGCCGTACGCCAGTTTTTGGTAGTGCGGGTACCGCTGTTTTGTTGGCGTAAGTACCTCGTTGTGGTAATAGACTGGGCGTTGTACCCCGTGGACCTTGTTTTCCTCGGCTCGTTCTACTACGAGCATTGTACTGGCCACCTGGTTGGTGGCGTAGATGTATAGGAGCAATGGTTCCCTTTTGCGTGGGGTCACCAGTACTGGCAAGGTGGATAGTAGGCGTTTGAGGGCTTCGAATGCTTCCCGCGCCTCGTTGGTCCACTCG
Source organism: Avena eriantha (assembly GCA_910589775.1). NCBI lineage: Eukaryota > Viridiplantae > Streptophyta > Magnoliopsida > Poales > Poaceae > Avena > Avena eriantha. The sequence continues at coordinate 214,978,324 of OU342744.1, read as the reverse complement.
AACTTGTCAGCTTTGCGGAGGAGTTGGTTGAAGGGCAGTGCCTTTTCACCCATCCGACTAATGAATCGACTGAGTGCCGCGATTCGCCCAGCTAGCTGCTGGACACCCCTTACGTTTTTCGGCTTCTCCATGGCCAGTATGGCTTTTATTTTCTTTGGGTTCGCCTCGATCCCTCTCGCGGAGATAAGATAGCCGAGTAGTTGCCCCGATGGTACGCCGAAAGCGCATTTGTCCGGATTGAGCTTGATCCGGTAGCGGTCGAGGTTGGCGAAGGTTTCATGCAAATCATCAATTAGCGAGGCTTCCTCTTTGGTATTGATTACTATGTCATCAACATAGACTTGGATGTTGCGACCAAGTTGGTTCTTGAGGCAAGCCTGCATGCATCACTGGTAGGTGGCTCCTGCGTTCTTCAGCCCGAAGGGCATTGTGTTGTAGCAGAACACACCAAAAGGCATTGTAAACGCTGTTTTTTCTTGATCTTCCTCCTTCATTCGAATCTAGTTATAGATTGAGTAGGCGTCGAGGAAGCAGAGGCGCTCACATCCCGTGGTGGAGTCGGTCGATTCATGATAGCGGGAAGTGATCCTTTGGGCAGTGCTTATTCAGAGAGGTGAAGTCCACGCACATCCGCAGGATATCCGTGTCTTTCTTTGGTACTAGCACCGTGTTGGCGAGCCAAGTGCTTTCCTTGATCTCGCGTATAAATTTGGCGTCGAGGAGTCTGTTGATCTCCATTCCAACTGCCTTTGCTCTTGGTTCAGACAGTCGCTGAATTGTTTGTTTGAGTGGCCTTGCGTCTGGGTTGACATTGAGTGCGTGCTAGGCGAATTCCCCGGGAACTCCTGGCATGTCCGCTGGACACCAGGCAAAGATTTCCCAGTGCTCACAGAAGAATTCGACTAGCGCGAGTTCCTATGCGGGACTCAAATTGTTGGCGCTGAGGGCCGTCTTGGAGGGATCTGATGGATGGACCTGAACTTTCTTTGTGTGCACCGATGAGTTGAAAGATAGGTCGGGTGAACTTGGCCGGCTTAGGGGAGGCAGACTGTTGTCTGTCGACTCCTTTAGTCTTGCAAGTTCTTCCTACATGCCGAAGGACTAGGAAATTCTGTTGAATTCCCTGTCGGACCTCTCGAAGCTCCCGATGACTGTGATGACGCCATTAGGGCCTGGCATTTTCATCTGCAAATAGGCGTAGTGTGGCTCTGCCATGAACCTAGAGAACACGACACGTCTGAGGATGTAGTGGTACTGTGAGGGCCAGTCGACGACCTCGAAGTCGATGCGCTCGGGCCGAAAGTTTTTCAGCGTGCCGAAGATAACGTCGAGGTTGATTTTGCCAAGGGGATACACGCCCTTGCCTAGGACGATGTTGTGGAATGTTGTGTATGAGGCCTCTAAGCAAGTCAGAGGGATCCTCATTGCTCGCAAGGTACTCGCGAATATAAGGTTGATGCCGCTTCCGCCGTCCATGAAGACGCGGCTCATGTCGAAGCCTCCAATTTGTGCCTCGAGTACGAGGGGATAATGGCCTGTATGAGGTACTTGGGGCGGATGGTCGCGCTCGTCGAAGGTGATGCAGGACTCGCTTCCACTGAGGTACTCACTGGTAGATGGTGGCGAGTTTTTTGCCAGATTAACTTGGCGAGTGATGGCCTTTTGCACCCAGTTGGAGGGGCGACCCTTTTGGATCATCATGGTGCCCATGGCCCGTGGGAACGGCTCGCCTCCGTGATGCTGGTCGGGTGTGGCCATGCCTGGCGGTGGTCTAGGTGGTGGTGGAGGAGCTCCGTGGGCCACAGCGCCTGGGGAGGCTCCGTAGCCTCTATTGACTGCATCACGATTCATCCGAGCTAGGCCTTCATGGAGTTTGAGGAACTCGCGGCAGTCTTTCAGGAGGTGGCTGGATTTCTTTTTGCCATCATGCTTGTCGATATAGAAGTGCATAGTGCATGGTCCGGACAACTTGTCTTCAACGGACGTGGCGGGTGCTTCATCGCGAGTGCGGTGCTGCCATACTTGCGTGGTTTTCCCGGAGTCACGGTATCCACCACTGTGGTAGCCGCTGTTGTGGTTGTCGTCGCGCTTGTTGGCGTAGCCGGCTGCGACCATGTTGACGTCGTCGTGATCATCATAGATGCGTATTCGCCGTTTTCTTCGGCGGTCGCGTCTGTGCTCGAGTTCTGCTTCCTCGTCGGAGTGAACGCGATTCTTCACCGAATCTTCTCCGTCAGCCCACCGATTCGCGATTTCCATCAGGTGGTCGATGGTTTTGGGCTTTGAGCGGCCCAGCTCCTCCCTGAGCTCTATGCGGCGAATGCCGCCGTTGAATGCATCGATTGCGCGGTCCTCCGAGATATTTTCTACAGAGTTCTTGATGATGGACCACCTCTGGATGTACGAGCGTAGTGATTCGCCCGATCTTGTTGGCAGCACCTCAGCTCTTCGATTGACGCGAGCCTTTTGTAGGTGCCCTTGAAGTTGCGCACAAAGATGTAAACCATCTCTTCCCAACTGCGAATGGATCCGCGTGGGAGGTTATTGAGCCATGCTCGGGCGGCGCCCTGCAGTTGTAGCTGCAGGCACTGCATGGTCGTGCTTCGACTTCTATCGTGAAGCCTGACGGAGGAGATGTGGTCCTCCAACCAGATTTTCGGGTCCTACAGACCGTCAAACTTCGGGTTCTCTGTTGGGAGCTTAGACCCCTTGGGCATTCGCTTTTTCCTGATGGCCCTGCTGAAGCATCTAGCGCCACAGAGCTCCACATCTTCGTCTTCTGAGTCAGTTGATCGGGCACGTCGCGCCCTTGACTTGTCGATCTTGCGCTATGTGATGTCATCACGCGTGTCGTAGTCATGATCGTGTCGCCGTGAGCGGCGGCATCGAGACAGGTCGTGACTATCATCGCTGGAGGAGGGCGAGGAATAGCGTCTTGCTAGAGCCTTGCCTTTCTTCGGCTCTGGTGTTGGCTCCTTGTCGAGGGCGGCCTCGACTAACCCCAAGCCTGCGATCGTAGATCGGTGGATGGCGGCTCAGGGATCTCTAGCTGGCGGCTGGTTGTTGAGGAGGTACATGGTGGCTTCTGTCACTGCAGCTTGTGGCGTCTTTGGGACCATGTTGCCCCGTGTGTCGACTGTCATAGAGCTGAAGTCGAGGACCTTTGTAGCTTCTAGGCGTTCTTGCTCGGTGAGATGGGCCATCCGGGATCACCTCTTGTTTGCGATGTGCTCGTTGCCCTTTGAGGAGGATCCTCCGTGGGAGGAGAGCCCAGCGCGTTGAAGACTCGACTCGTCTACCGCATTTTTGCGCGCTTTGAGTTGCGCGAGCGTATGCACTTGGCGCCTGTATTCCTCCTTCAGAAGCCAATGGTATCCCATTAGCATGTTCTGCGGGGAGTCGAGAGGTAGGGGGTTGCCTCGTAGGGCTTCTCGGCAGTGGGCCCACTCGTTGTCGTTGTCGTTGAGCCTGATTACTACACGCTCTCCCGTGTTTTCGTTCACCATGGTTGGTGGTTTGATTGCTCCTCCATTGTTAACGGGGGCGTCGTTGCCACCATTGCCGCCATTGGGTATGCCACCGTTTGGCGGGTCGGTTTCATTGCCACGGTTGCCCGTGTTGTCGCGGTTGGCAGAGGTGTCGTCCGCGTTGATGACGGCGCACATGAAATGATTGGGGAAGCTGCTGCTCCCGCAACTTTCACATCCGGAGCCGTAGGCTCCATCTTCAGTTGCTAGATCGCCTAGATCGGATTCTCGACTGCTGTCGCTGTCCGTACTCCCAACTGTTGCCGGGGCGTTGAGCTTGCAGAGGGTGCCGATCGACGAAGGGAACCACGATGCTGGAGCAATCGATGGTATTGTCGGCTGGTCAGGCATGCGAAGCGTGCCCATCTGACCAACTTGGAAGCGGAAGCTCCCGATCGCTAGGCTGATTCCGTCGCCCACGGTTTCGAAAGCCGGGCGAGTGGCCGGCGTGTGGACGGTGAAGTCGAACGTGCCGAAGAGCTGGCGAATCTCCGCTGTTGCGGAGTTGTAGATTGTAGTTGATGGGGCCAAAGAAGCCGCAACATCAGCACTCCCAATTCCTACAGACGGCGCCAATTGAAGATGGTTTAACTCATCAATGCCCATTGCTATGGACTTTGGTTTTGGAGAAGGAGGGAGCGCTGGAGACATCTCTCGTCTAGCAAACAAGCACACAGGGGACTCCAAGATTTACCCAGGTTCAGGGCTCGTAGAGGTCCCTACTCCTGCTTGTCTGCTCGTGGAATTATTGAAGGAATCAAAGATTACAATGGTGCGTAGATGCAATCTGGCGAGGGTTGTGGAAACTAGGGTTGCGTGTGTCCTCCTTGCCACCCCCTCCTGGCCTTTATATAGATAGGCCAGGTCTCGGGTAGCAGGTCGAGTCGGTTACAGGTTAGGGTTTTCCCTTTGAACTTTCTATCTTTGGCTTCTTCTTGTTCTTCAAGCAATCGAGAGTCCGTAGGCTACTCGAGTTCTTCGTTTGGGCCTTGGCGACACCGTGGGCTTCCGCTGTATTCAGGCCATATATACCAAGCTCGAGTACCTGTAGGGTATACCCATGTCAAGTAGTGACTCATATCCAAATATGTTGGGAACATATTTTGAATAGGAGATTAAAGGAGTGATTCTTAAGTGTGAATACGACACATTAAGAATAAAAGCGCAAGTACCAATAAATAATGATTTATAGGGAGTAAAAGTTGATAATAAGAATATTACGATATTATGTAGTATTCCTTAAAGGATTCGGAAAAGGGTTTCAGAATAGAAGTTAATTAAGGAACTGGTCCTTAATAACTCAAGGTAGGAATAGTATTAAGTTTAACATCAATGGTTGAAAGAAAGAAAAGGATGATCATCATCCACTATGTTGAGACATAGGTTCTATCTTAGAAAACCATGACGATAACTTAACATAATATATGATCCAATTAGGAACGTTTGAAAAATGATTAAGTTTGAATCACGGAACGTTGAGCCAAGTTTGTTCGCAGTGTCTAATAGAGAAATGTAGACATGTTTTTCAAATCCATGAAGGATGACATATCTTAAAGCATAAAGGGTTATGTTATAAGGGAATATGTTGGAAACTCCTGTAATACCAACTAAAGTCAAGTAGGAAGCGAGGTGAACAAAAACATCGAAAGTTGCACAGGGTGCACTCGTGTTTTGATAATTACATTTATAATAATAGATAAAGGTACCATTTAAAGTGTTGTATAATGTTATGTCAAGGCTAGTTCGCTGTGTCCCAGGGCACAGTGCCCATGAGAAAGCCCTCGAGGTTGATCTAAAGTCACCGTAGGCTCCTGAAATACAGCCTCGTTTTGCTGCCATAGCGACGATGCATACAAAGATGTTATCATATGATGGTAAAGTATTAATGTCAATCAAGGTGACATTAGTAAGTTGCAAAGGATTTGGGACTGTAAAGTACAGGCCCAAGACTCAACCTCTTCCATGAGCAAGCATGTTCATGGTACCGGAAATATGGTGCCAATGATTAAGAACAAATGTGGCTAGTTTATTTGTACTCTAGTGCAAGTGGGAGACTGTTGGAAATATGCCCTAGATACAAATAATAATAAGGATTATTATCACATTTCATAAAGTTTATGATTAATTTTTATATCATGCTATAACTGTATTGAAAGGAAATGTCAATACAGTGTGATATATAAACAACCAGGGGTTCCTAGTGAAACTCTAGTCACTGGTTCATTGGTCAACAGATGATCAAGGTTTCCTGATCATGTGGCATTTATGCCAGTTGGAAATGGAGTCAACTCATTCTAAGAATGGGATGATGAACCAATACCCAACCTAAACATCGTGACCCGATCATGTCACGAAGTTCAAGTTACGATGATTAGAATGGATCCTCGTAGACTATTCCTTAGACCGTGAGGCTATATCAACCACTATCTCCCGAGAGTGCTTAGATAGCATCAAGCGTCACTTGGTAACACAGTGATTATAAAGGTGTGTTCAGGTACTCGGAGGAACCATAGAGGCAATATATGTCAAGAGCGGGATTTGTCCATCCACGTGACGGAAATATACTCAAGGGCCCACTCGGAGAAGTTATATCCAATAATTGTGCAGCATGTGATTTGATCACAAGGATATCACTTGTCGAAACGAGTCAAGTAGCATTTTTCGGTAACGAGATTGAACACGACATGGTGATGGTATTGATCAGATCTTGGGCAATGCAAGTATCAAGAGACAAAAGGAATAAGACACGAACATCCCGGTTCAAACGACGAAAGATCTTCATGGAATGCACATGGGTCACATGGCCATCCAGGTCCCTCTATCGATCATTTGTCCGGGAGTCTCCCAACCATGTCTAGAGTGTTCCCGAACCGTGGGGTATCACGCTTAAGGGCTTGATGATGCTTAGAGAGTGTTTATAGGATTGGTAGAATCACCAAAGAAGAGTAGAAAGAAAATCGGAAGGGTTTTGGTAAGTCCGGAGGATGTCTGGAGTGGAGGTGGAAGGTGTTCCATAACCATGGAGATTGAATAATATGTGAATGAATGTTAAAAAAATTATTTAATCATTTATTCATAATTATTTAATAAAAGAGAAAATTAATTAAATTATCAAAGGGCTTAATAGGCCAATTCCAGGAGGGGAAAGGGCCTAAGAGGGGACCACACCCCTAGGAGAGTTCTAGGGGGTGGCCAGCGGCCCTAGTGGGCCTGACCCACGTGGGGCCCATGGGTAGGGGATGGCCGGCATGCCTCCCCACCTCTCCCCCTCCTTTAGTCCCACCCCAGGACTTTGAGGGAGGTAGTACCTCCCTCCCTATATATAGTGGGGGTATTTGGCCAGATAAATACACTCAATATTCAATAAAGGTTTTCTCACTTTTGGGGAGACCTCCAATTGATATATTCTCTCACTCTCTCCCGTGACCGTGGTCCCAAGTTCGGACTGCGTGAACGAGAGACATCTTCACCGCGGAGCGCCGTCGTGCTGCGGGATTCAGATCCAGGAGCTCTACTTCCGCAACGGTTGCTGGATCGGAGAAGCAGGAGTCATCGTCAGGCACCGGACGTGTGTAACTCCCCGCGAGGTGTCACACTTGAGGCACTCAAGTCGTTGGAGCCACATGAGCGCAAGGACTTCATCACGACCTTGAGGTCGGGTTCGGCTCATCTACATCAACCACGCTCTCCTGAGCGTTGACAATTCTTTTTGGTCTTCAAGGATAAGTTCGCGAAAAGCCCCTCCCGTTACTGTATTACTAATAGATAGGTCCTGGCAACATAAGGGGTTCAGGGGCGTAGGGTAAATTTTTATCATTGTCATACGCGGAACCCTACAGATAGTGTACATGTGAAGACGTGCCTTAATGAAGTTATCCCATAATGGTGTATGGGGGAGCAAATTATGAGTCTCCATGAGGCAACAATGATCAAGTGAAGCATTCCGGCTTGGATGGAGCTTGAACTTTGTCATCAAGATCAAGATGGATGTGCAAGGCAAAGGTACGGCCTTGCTAGGTTTTCCTTTTACCGGAATCAAGGTATTTTTTGGGAGACCAGGTTATAGGATAGATAGTCGCACTATCAAGAGGGGCTTTCGGTTGGGTAACTTGATCACATCGTCTTAGGGAGCTCAATCCCTTGCATACTTTGCATCTTCTTGTTTTTTTGCTTCTTGGTATTTCTCCACGTGAGGTTCTTGAGCTTATTGCTAGCTCTTCAACAAGCCCAAGTACATCGAAAACGGAATTCGTATGCATCTTCTATTGCATTTTCGAGTTTGGAGGTTTTACCGGTTCTTCATATAGGAACGCTTCATACCTTTCTTCATTTGGTTCTATCCTCCTTTGTTCTAATTTTATGTTTATATGCACCATATTGTAGCATGTTGTCCTTGTCAAAATAAGCCCAAGATCATAGAAATCAGAGTCTGGATGCAAAAGTTATTGCATTTTGGTGATGTCTATTGCATCTCGGTGGTGGATCCGGCCCGACCGGTTCCCACAGTGAATGGTCCGGTGCTAGCACCGGTAGACCGGCCCATAGACTAGATTTCCCAGTTTTCATGATCGAATCTATTCCGAGATGGTATACAGAGATGTTACGGTCTGTAGGCTGGTACACCGGCCTAGGGACCCAGTTTCCCGGTCCTAGGGTCGGTCCAACCAACTTTCAGACCGAGTCCTCGCAGGAATCCTCCCAACGGCCATATTTACTTCCTATAAAAAGGGCCATCTTCTCTGTTTCTAGGGTTCCTAGAGCACAAAATTGACCTCCATGGTTGAACCACTTGAGCTTGCTTCCTCTCCCTTCCCTCATATGATTCTTGTATCTTTTTGAGGGCTTTGGAAGAGGAGATCTAGATCTACAATTCCCACCAATCAATTCCTCCTCTAAGTGAGGGGAACCCATTGGATCTAGATCTTGAAGTCATTGGTTGATCCACTGTCCTTCCTCTCTAATTCCTCCCTAGCACTTGTTGCTTTGGTGGGATTTGAGAGTGAGGGATTTGAACACCCTTGGTGTCCTTACTTTGCATTCTTGCATAAGTGTTGAGCTCTACATTAAGATTTGTTCGAGTGAGAGACCATGAGCTTGTTACTCTTGGAGGGTAACCTCCTAGCTGGCTTGGAGGTTGGTGCCGTGATGTCCTCTTCGTGGAAGATTGTGAAGAGTCCCGGGCTTCTCCTTCATGGAGCTTGTGAAGTGGTTGTGAGCTTGCCATCTATAGAGTCGAGGAAAATCTAGCCATAAGGATAGGGACTATTCCTTCGTGGGATAAACTTGGAGAAGAAGGTGAGACTTCGTGGCGTTGAGAAATCCTTCGTGGAATCCCACACCTCTCCAACATGATGTACCTTCTTGTAAAAGAACATAGGAATACATCTTCGTCTCCATGTGCCTCGGTTATCTCTATACCGAGATTACTTTCCTTGTGATAGCCATAGACCTTGAAGTACTTATATCTTGTGCTATATTGCTTAGTTTAACTCATTGTTGGTGCACATAGTTGAGCCTAGTATATTTAGGTTTTGTGCTTGTAAAATAAACGTTAGTTTAATTCCAGTTTCTATCAAGCCAAAACCGTATTAGTTTTGAATTACCTATTTAGCCCCCCTCTAAGAGACATCTCTATCCTTTCACAGGAGCTATCAACACCTTGGAAAAATGTGTTGGCGAGACATCCTCATGGTAGTGGCTGATACATTGCAAATGTATCTATAATTTTTCATGTTCCACGCTTGGTTTTATCAACTTTCTTGTATTTTGTTCCAACTTTGGAGTACTTTTCATATGATTTCTTGGACTAACCTATTAACAAGAGCCACAGTGCCAGCTGCCTGTTTTCTGCTATTTTTGGTTCCAGGAAAGTCAGAAAATGAATATTCCCGGAATTGGACGGGACAAAAGCCATAGTGCCTATTTTCGGATGTCATCAAGTGCCAGAATACGAGACAGAGAGGCCGCGCGGCCAGGCCTGGCCCATGCCAGGGGGTGGTGTGGCCGCTCCCGGCACCCCCCTCGGCCTCTCCTTCCGCCTATATATTGCCCTCGGGACGTAAACCCTAAGGACCCGATCAAAAAATCCACGAAAGAGTCTGTAGCCGCCGTCATCTCCATCCCTAGATTGGGAGGGATCTGAAGCTCTTCCCGGCACCCTGCCGGAGAGGGGAATTCACCCTGGAGGCCTTCTTCATCACCATGCAAGCCTCCGGTGTGATGCGTGAGTAGTTCATCCTTGGACTACGGATCCATGTAGTAGCTGGATGGCTGGTTCTCCTCCTTTGTGCTTTCATGTTTAGATCTTGTGAGCTCCGTTCATGATCAAGATCATCTATTTGTAATCATACATGTTGTGTTTGCGGGGATCCGATGGATATTGAGATGCTATTTCAGATTGATTATTGATTCTATCATGTCTTTGTTATTTGTGATCTTGCATGCTTTCCGTTGTTAGTAGCTATCTTGGCCAAGTAGATGCTAGCGACTCCAAGAGTTAGTATTTATGCTCGATAGTGGGTTCATGCCTCTGGTAATCTGGGGAAGTGGCAGAAATCTCTAAGGTACTAGATGTGCTGTTGCTACTAGGGAGAAAACAACAATCCTTTGTTCATAGAACAATCGTATTGTTTACTTTACATGCAGTTCGTAAAGCAATAATCTGTTGCTTGCAACTTAATACTGGAGGGGGTTCGAATGATAACGTGAAGGTGGATTATTAGTCATAGATGCAGTTGGATGGCGGTCTATGTATTATGTTGTAATGCCCAATCAAGTCTCAAAGGAGTCAAGATGATTAGTATATGCATGTATTGCTTTCTCGATGTTTGTCAATTGCCCCGCTATAATTTGTTCACCCAGCATGTTATCTATCTTAAGGAGAGTCACCTCTAGTGAACTATGGATCCCGGTCCTTGTCTTTTGCATACAATCTACAATCTTTTACTGGTTTGTGTTTACTTTCTGCAAACTTTTACTTCTTTCCATTCGATACGTTTAATCCTTTGTTTTCTGTAAAACACGGTGAGATTGACAACCTCATCGCAAGTTGGGGACAAAGTTCTGTGGTTGTGTTGTGCAGGTCTCCACGTTGCTACTAGCACCGGTAGTGCGTCCTGCCAAAGCTCAGCTAGTAACACCTTTGGGGTGTTTCCTTGCTCCTACTGGTTTGATTAAACCTTGGTTTCATAACTGAGGAAAACTTGCTGATGTGCTCATCATACCTTCCTCTTGGGGTTCCCAACGAGCTCTACATCAACATCGCTATCAAGCATTTTTCTGGGCGTCGTGCATTGAGCCATCAGTGGCCAATAGTGGGCGACATTCCCCTTGCTCTCTTGTTGGATCCCTCTTCCCTGGAACCTTCACAGGGACTCCAAGCTGCAGCATCTACAAAAAAAAATGGTGAGACAATTCAATGGACAAAGCATCATAACATGAAGCAAACATTTCATAGAGCTGCTGCTATGGGAACCGATGGAAATGCATAACCCATTGGTGGTACACACCTTTTGGTCCAATAACACTAGCTCTATCATGAACAACTACAAAAAAATAGCATATGCCCGTATACACAAAGAATGAACAAGCAATGTGCTTCATGCAATAAGTATATACACAATGCAAAGAAATTGTTTTATCATACCAAGAAAATGTGCAATGAAGAGTGCTTGTACAATGCACAACGTATGATAGAATCATCTCTTGCACCAATATGGTGCCATATTTTAATCATCAGCGGAATCAATCAATGATCAAGAAATTAAACAAGCAATAATCGGTAGCCTCATGCTAAGATAGTACACACTATAGTCAACGTGATAAATGTGTATCGACCAAGTTGCATGTAAAATCAATGTTGTTCTATAAAATACTAGGTCGATATAGATCACCTCGTCAACAATGCAAGTGTCAGGTTTTGATCAGTGAGATTAATTCTTGGCCAAGGGAAGAAAGCTAGGAACAAAGATTAGAGTGAACCAACTTGAATGCCTCATAAGTTTAGATCGCAATGAACAAACATAGCACATGGTAATCACTTAGATAATCTGGTACTTAGCAAATAACATGCACAACCACGGGGTTGTACAGAGAACATGCTAAATATAGATTATCACATGGACATACCTAGTTCCAGATTTCTATTCATTAGCACAAACAAACAGTAACTGGGGGACGGATCTAAGCGTGTGCAGTAAAGTAGAAAAGAAATCCAATGCGAATGCAACCTTAGGTAGTGAAATCGAGCTACTAGATGTGAGGAAACCAAAAAACGTTCAGACAATGTCAGAAAAAGTACAATCGGAATAATACTATGATCAAACCCTAACCCTATAGATCTACCATGCCTAGCATCTATCTACTGTCTAGAGACCATCTTTTTCGATAGAGCATATATTGATATGGCGAAGATACCAATTACACCTAGCCTCTACAACAACACATCACCCTAGCGGCATATGGATGCACACAGCCAAAAAAGGAAGAGGAATTACAAAAAACAAAACCCCCGCTACAACGATCTATTCCTTGTAATAGCAGCACTAACACCACCAGGACAACACCAGAAGTCTAGCTTCTTCAAAAGTGATGCCTCAAAGAAGTGAACAACGCACAAGCGTTGTCGTCGGCTGATCATAGATCTTAGGTTTTCACCTTGAAGAAAGTCCTTGCTCTCAAAACAATCTCTTCACCAAGACCATTGTCATGCACAACCAATGAAGGTCAGACCTTGGATTTTCACCATGAAAGGCAAGACTTTCAACTTCTCATGTGCAGTCGCCCCCCACTTGCAAGCCGTTCCTCCAAGTCAAGAATCACCAAGCCAATTCTGCATCGCCACAAAGCTTCAAACCACCATTGCTAGTCCTCAGATATCGGCCTCCATGATCTTCTCCGCCAGCACCATGGAACGAGAACATGCCCCATGATATAAACAGCCAACAGAGCTTCGAAGTGCTCCCTCTAAAACCAAACGGCCAGATTAAAGCACGGGTGTGCACGAACGAATCTCCTAATCCAGCAATCTTCGGACATGAGTCGCCTAGTGGAGTTCGTCGGCAGAGCCTTCCGGAACACACCACTGCAACTAGATCGATGAGGACATGCATCCAACCAGTGTTCATCTCGGCGAGAGGAGGAACCCTAGGACCGCCACCTTATTTGAGGTTACGGACATGACTAGATGGTAGGATCCAGCCAATCGCCGCCTGGCCTACCACCAACACCGCCTAGCAGTCGGTGTCGTAGGCAAGACCTCGCGAACCCGCCACTAAAGCCGAGGATCCAGACACGCACAGGCCAGAAGACCGAGCAGGCACGGAGCACCCGGCGTAGCAGCAGGGGCACCTCCACCGTGGGAAGATAGCATCACACCTGAGAGGACGAGGAGACGCGTCGTTCACCGGGATCGCGCAACACCTTACCGTCGAGATTTCGCCGGGAAAACACGCCGCCGCCTCCAGCGCAGATGGCCGCCACCGCATGTGGGGAACACCCTGCCGTCGCCGCTTGGCTTCACCCTGCAGGTCCTCTAGTGGCGGCGGCCATAAATAGGGAGAGGAGAGAGGGGCTCGAGGGCCGGCGGCTAAAAGGAGCTTGTGAAGGTGTTTGTAGGCCTTATCGTCATTGCCGAGCCATGGACGAAGTTGCGCGGTCGCCGCCTACGTAGCGGAGATGAGGGAGAAGCGGAGAAGGAAGGATCTATCCGCCGTCGGTCTTTGCGTCGTCACCGACAGATGAACCGCCGACGAGATTGGGGGGAGAGTGAGACGAAGGAGTGAGAGGATTTTATGGCACGTGTTCCTAAACCAACGCGGTGTCTCGCGCTCCCTTCTCCTCACCTGCAAGGGGAGGCTCCCTCTCCGCTCCGGTCTTCTATAGGAAAACTACCAATTCCGCCATTCCCTTGGGCACACGTTGGCCAGACATGGGTTGGATCTCCAATGTTCATTTCAAGCTCCCGGGACCTGTTTCATAAAGATACGTGGGCTACTAATCACGGCCTATGCTTCATGTGCACACCATAGTCCATCTTCTCGTTTCCGAACCTTGGAGTGTACGTACGTTTGTGCTTTCATACATGTGAGCACAGGTAGCTAGCCCAAGTGTCGTTTTGTGAGAGGAGCCAGTGGGTGAGCAGCGCTCATTCGCCAATCATGGCTTGCAAGTTGGGCAACTATATTTGATTGTGTATTACTATGAGGAACACTCGGGTGTGGGTACAGTTGACCTGATCGGTTTAGCTTGTTCCCCATTGGGCTGTAATGATGCAACTGCATTGTTACATGCACGATGTATGCTCCACGCGACCGATGCCGCAGGGCATGCTATGCGGGCCTGGCTAACAGGCTGCGTGGCACTTTACTACTAGCTATCTAGCTCGATGGCCCGGCCGGCCCCACGCTCTAGAACATGCTTGGGAGTTGGGAGCGAACCGAATACTAGATCGTACGCCTCGAACTCGAATGCGGCTGCGCCCAGTGCACAGAACACGTGCAGCAAACAGTATGTTGGAGAGCATCCTGCTAATCAACGCGTCAGCGGAAAGCTAGCTCACTGACGAAGAAGCACTGTCAGCGGTGAGAGCGTCGCAGTTTTACTCGGATAAATTAACCAGAGCTCACGTCGTGTAGTGTAGGGGGCCGGGGGCGGAATTAAGCCTACGAGTGCGCGTGGGGGCAAATCCGTACCGGCGTCCTCTCGCTGCCGGCCTGCCGCCACGTCAGGACATGAATGCTCGATGCGGTCCCACCTGTCAGCTTGGGCTTTCTTCCCGCGGCACCAATACCACCGACACAAGGGCGCATCACAGGATCCTTGGCCGCCGAGGCTTCCCCGATACGTGATCGTGATCGGAAAGGGACGGCGTAACCTACGGGCGACTCTGACCGGCCCGGAGTCCATCGAGAGGGCGCTACCGCGACGCGCGAACGCGTGGACCCCGGCCGCCACACCCTCTCGCCGGCGACGCGGCACCCACCGCCACGGTATATATATCCATATATGCATACGTAGACCGTAGTACGTACACTAGCGCCCCTTGACGCGACGGCGACGGCGCCGGCCGTAACCTTTCTCGTACGTAGAGTAGCTAGCTGGCCTGCGTATAGCTGCGTTGCGTGGTATGCATAGCGCGGGGTATACACGTGCTGCCAGTAGGTTGCTTTTTTTTTGGAACGGACGAAAACGATGGACCTGATACCGAAGGGGCGTCAGGGCTTGCGACGTGCGAGTCGGACCTACCACCCGTTGTTTCGATCGTTTTCGTCGGTGATCCATCGTTAGTTATCGAGTACGTACAACAACTGTAATTTTCAGGCACCTCAAGGTAACTTGGCCCCAAAACCTACCTGGCGGCCCATTTTATCCTATTGTAAAATATCAGTTACTCCGACCAACGGTTAAGTTCCAGGCGCTGCTAGCTAGTCCAGGATTAAATGGAGTCTTGGGAACGAATTACAGCCAATCAGGCTAATACGTCGAAGTAAATACCAACCTCCATTCAAATTTATTAGGCTAACACCTATATTAAAAAAAATAGTTTGACCGTAAATTTGGTCAATAAAATACAAACTATATTTACAAAAATTGTAACATTAGATTCACTTTCAAAATACACTTCCAATGGTACAATTTTTTGTGACATGTGATTTATATATTGTTAAATAAATTTATGGTTAAACTATTTTTTTGGAGTATATATTAGCCTAATAAATCGGAATGGAGGTAGTAGTAGCCAAGATCGGGAAATCAATTAATTAAGCTTGCAGGATGGATTTGTCTTTACCCTTTGCCTACTGGCTGATTGCCTGGTTACAAACAGTTTAGAGGTCACGGAGCCTCTACCTAGATATACCTGCTAGGAACAGGTTGTAAAGGGAAAATGGCATCCGAATAAAGTTCCGATATTTCCATGGCTTATTATACGCATATATAATTTTCAGCACTAAAGACTAATAAAGTTGATCCAGCCCATAAAATGCAAGGTGCATTTCTTTTCTCACTAAAGTCTAAAGGCTGCGGGTATTCTCATATATTTCAGCGAGACACAATGAAGACCAAAGTTGATACCATCCAAAAGCTCCACTGTTCGATCTTAATCATTCAGCGACCGATCGCACCTTGCATCCGGAGATGGCAGGCACTTTATTCCGGGGGTGCAAGGGGAACGGTGGTCTGATATACCTTGATCAACATTTTTGTCTACTATCATGGCGCCAGACCCAGATCCCTCGCTACGATCGTGAGACTTTCTTTTGGTTGGCCAATGCATGCACGGCTAACATTAAGCCAATAATAATACTGTAGCTACCTAATCAATAATCTTGTTGACGCGTCCTAGTGCTGGATGCTTTGTGGTTTATCAATTCGGGCCCTCGTGTTGCATGATGCGGATCGAGTGGACAGCCAGCCAACGCGGATCGCCGGCTAATATTTTCCCGGAAAAGACGTACAAGGCCACGACCTGAATTAGTCTAGGACCGTCGTCGTTCGGAAGTAGCGTGGAATGCAGTGTAAGAACATGCCAAGAGATTCTTGTGCACAGAATATGAAATGCATCTTTACAAAACACATAATTCGTCGTCGATCTAATGGACAATATGATGTTGTTCTATGCCTGATACAGGGCCAGGGTATGTAATTTAGCTAGTACGTAATTTTCAATGCATTTATGGGCTATGTCTCTTAGTTTGTAACTATCTTCCCGTCCATTTGTATTTGCACAAATCTTAATGTTTGGGATCCATTGGTTTGTAACATCGACCAGGAAATAGCAAAAACCCCTTTTTAGCGTAGAAGAAGTATGCATGCAAGGGTGGGTGCTTCAAGTGCTTCGGTCTAGGGTTTACCTAATTCTATACGCCCACCGAGCATATAAGTTTTTATCAAAAGTCATACGACGTAAAGGTTTACCAAGTATGTAGAAAAATATAACAACATCCACAGTACCAAATACATGTAATTTGAAAGTATATTTTTGTAGTACCTAACAAAGTGAAATATGCATACTTCTTAAATATTCATGTAGTTGGAACAAAGGTTCTTCATGCATATTAGAATGCGTGTTCATGTAAAATAATGAAAACAATTAATCATGCATGTTAAAAAAGAAAGGAAGAAGGAAGAAAGGAAAGGAAATACGAAAAGAATAAGGAAACATGGAAAAGGGGCAAAATAAATAAGTTAAAAGAATGAACTAAAAAGGAGATAAAACATAAGAGAAAAAGGAAAATACAGTAATAAACAATCAGGAAATAAAAAGAGAAAGAGGAAAGGCTTACCTTGTTGGTCGGCCCACTGTACAACGTTCCATGATGAAAGAAATTGCTTTGTAGCTCTCCAGCATAACATATCGTCGTTCCACCGCATGGCCGCGGTACAGTAGCATGTATGTTCTTTTTTTTCTTGACGGAAACTTTTTTTTTTGTTTGATATCAAGTAATTTTTACTTTTTCTTGTTTTTTACCCTTTTATTTCTGATTTTCCTTTTTACCCTTTTTAAATCATATTCTCCATAATTTTTTATTTTTGTTCTAGCTATGTTTTGATTTTTTGTTATAGAAGTTATGAAGTTTTGTTACAGGTAGTTTATATTTTTTGTCCAGTAGTAGTAGTAGTTGTGATTTGTTCAACTTGTGTTTAATTTATGTTCCGCGTAATCCATTTATGTTCCTTCTATACTTGTGCTTTGTTCCATCACTTTTAAACTTCTATTCCACTTTGTTCATATTCTTATATTCTTGTTCCTCTCGTCACCATGGTTCATTTCAAGGATGCTAATTTTTTTTATTCCAATTGGCATAGTTCCCTTCAAGTCATGTTTTCCTCCACGGTTCTTATATTTTTATTCCCATTTTTATAATTTTGTTCCGCACGTAGTTGTTTGTTCGCGGTGCAAGTTTTGCCCCAACTGTAGATATTTGAAGTCTAATATTTTATTCCCTATGGAGGCGAACGCTACATTTTTGTTCCACCTGCGGCTGTTGCGAACTAGTTCGGATGTATTATTATTATTTTAGTCTCATACTTCTTGTCCAACAAGATTTTGATATGTTTACGAGTACTTTGTTCCGCTCCAGCAAGTAGTACAATGTGTGGTTGGAAAAATAGACCAAGAAAATGAAAATGTTCACCCGGATGGACTATTCTCTACTTTAACTGGTCCTGATGGGATGTCTAGGCCTGACTGCCACTCTAGCCCACCAGGCGGAACATAGCAGCCAAAAACCATGGGAGAAAATCCTACATGCAGACCAGATGAGCGCGTACCACGCGTTGCACAAGCCCGTGCAAGGTATGGGCTTGACCTTGACCCAGGTAACCCATTTTTGGTTCTTTTTCCTTCTTACTTAGTTCCTTTTTTCCTTTTTTTCTTTATGTTTTTCTTTTCTATTCTATTTTGTTTTCTTTCTTTGTTTCTATTTTCCAAAATTTGGATAAAAAATTATTCGAATTTGGAAAATGTTTACATTATAAAAATGTTCATTTTTTAGAAAAATATCCGGATTTCGAAAAAAAAAGTAAAAAACGCAAATAGAGAAAAGAAAAGGTAAACGCAAAAAGAAAAACAAGAAAAAAGGCACCGCCGGCCCAACAGGCCGCCTAGGGTGTGGGCGCCTGGTAATGACCGACCAGGTCGGCTTACAGGTTCCGCTCAAAAACAAAAAACATGGCCGGCTTCTCTATCTCTATATATACTGTTTAAAAAGAAGGAATTTCCTCTGTTTCCTCCGGTAATGTGTTTGATCCAACATTTTTTAAGACTGTTTACCCTCCCACCAAATCTCCACTTGGCAATCTCTATCTCTATATACTACTTAAAAAGAAGGAATTTCCTCTGTTTCCTCCGGTCGTTGTGTTTGGTCTAACATTTTTTTAAGACTGTTTTACCCTCCCACCAAATCTCCACTTGGCAAAAAAAAAGATGTTCCGTTTTCTGCCGTTCCGTCGCAGCACTACGTCGTACCTGCATCGCGGTCGTCGCCCAATATTGCGCACCTCGCGATACCTCGCAGAGAATTGCAAAGAAAAAACACCTGAAGAAACTGCTCGCACCCATGTCTCAATCCCACACCTAACCCTTAGGTATGCCAGCCCCAAAACAATGCCGCCGTCTACGCGTCACATCCCTGTACGCATGTACTCGCCGCCAGCCATGTGGGATTGTCCGCGCCATCGCCTTCTGCCTCGCCGTCTCCTGCCTCTCGTCGACCCGGACGGTGCCGTCTCCAAGGAGATCAGGGCCAAATAAACCAAGACCGAGGTCCGTACCTCCGTGCTCGATTTCGTCGGCGAGTGGCACGCCGCCGGGGTGGAGACTCTTCTATTTCCAACATCCACCGTCGCCTCGCTATTCCGTCCTCGCTTTTCTCAATACCAATTGAAGAAACAATAAGTCTCTAACTGTGATCTCCTATACCTATAGATCTCCATGAGGCTCGATTCTCTGGTTCTACCCCGCTTTTCTCGGCCCCGGCAAGACCCTGCAATGCCGCTACGGGCTCTAGGGTCTGGGCCATCGTCATCGGCGCCACCCGACAACATCACCTGGGCCATCGCCTTTGGCCTTGCCGCCTCTGGACTCGGCCTCATGCTCGTCGGCCGCAACCTAGACAAGTTCGTGGTCGTCTCCGAGGAGTTTAGATTCAAGCACCCCAAGACTGGGGTCGCACTTTTATGCTCGACTTCACCGGCGAGAGGCCTTGGTTACGAATGTGCCTCTGATTTCAGCAGTCTCCTCCACTCCAATCGATGACCACCCAGTCCGATCTACTCCTGTAAGTACATGTCAATCAAATACAATCAATTTAGGTTCAGAGTTGTCATGTCCAGTACCACGCCCGGTGTCCGCAGTGTGCTGCCCCCGGTACCATGTGTAATGCCGCTTCTTAGAGAGGAGGTGAAACATAAAGGATCCTGTGTTCATAATTCTATAATTGTTCAGATGGTTTTGTACTCGGTGTTCCATCATTTGTCTAGGCTAAATTCCTTAATAATTTGTTGCTTGCGTATGTGGTTTGTCATTCCATAGCTCATGTTGTACATGGTTGGTGTGCGGATTCTGACAAATGCTTGGCGTGGGTTGCAGTTATGTAGTTGAAAAGCCAGGATCATGTCTTTTCCTTGTACTCCCCTGCCAAGGATTTCTATTGACATTATCCAGTCAATTGTTGTTATAATATCTGTCCTTGATGAAGTACCTACATTCGTCTGCATATCGGAAGTTCAAAACCATGATAACCATTATCTATGCAATGACACTTCTGTCCAGTCCACAATGTTGTGCTCAAAAATTCATACATTAGCTTCCCATATCTGTTTATATTCATGAATTTAATTGAATGGCTCTTTTATGTCATAAAAAGCTGAAATTACTTCTGCTGATGCATTTCAACATTGCTAGATCAAATGCACATAGTTACAAACTATTGGTGGAAACCTCCGATGAGGCTCTCATGTAATTTTCAGTCTCAGTATTGCAAGGCTTGAATTAGCGGCGTTCCTTTATTCAGTTGATTGACCTTTTTTCTTTGATAGTGAGGTGATCGCCACTAACACTCTTGGATTGATGCTATGTTGTCATGAGGTATTACGTTTTAGTCAATATTAGCTTATATTATGATGACTGAAGAATATTTTACCAACATTCATCATCTTGCCATCCTAGGCAATAAATCTTATGTGGAACTAACCTCGAGGCAGTCACATATTTAACAATTGATGGTGCCGGCTCTCATGGAAGGATAATCCCGAGGTAGTATTTCTATTTGCTCTATTGTGTAATTGTGGATACTCGGCTGAGGAATGTGCTATTTCATTCAACTGCTTATATAGTATGAACCTATGGAATTGAACATAGTGTATTATATTCTTTTATTTTGATGCTGGTAGGTGTTATCTTCTTCCGTCCCTCTCCACATGAGTGTGTGTGTTGTACTTGACATGCTGAATTTGCACAACCATGTGGTAGTATCAGTTTATTTGGATTAAATGAAGGTTGTAAGAAAAAGGAAATATTGAAGAGACCAACTGAATCATTTTTAGGTGAACTATTAGTCTTGAACTTATGTAATTATGATTGATAATCACTAGATTTGCGCTTGGTTAGTTTAAGTTTGAACATTTCCAATGGTTAGTTTCCGTTTGAATTCTAGATAGTACTTACAAGTTATTATATCCTGAAAGATTGGTTTCTGTTCGCACATTTCCAATGAAGCATTCAGAGATAGTGAAATATTGCTTCAGATTCAAAATAAAACTATTTACTATATTGTAACTTTATAAAATTTTCCATTGCATTGAGGCACAAACATTCAACAGTTCGTTGTGGTAACTACCGTTTGTCAATATCTAATCGCTGCAGCAAACTAGAGAATCAAGAGCCTAGAAAAAATAGGCATTCACAAGATATTTTTGGAGGAGGTTGTGTACTGAAAATGAATTTAGTTGTTTGTGATGCTCAGTCTCTTAAATGTAAAGCATCAATTGAGGCTATTTTAGTTTGTTTGGCCAATTATAATGGGGATAGAGTCCGGAAACTAAAATTCTAGACATTTTTAGCTTTTGCCTTGTCTATTTGCCATCATGTAGAATTACTTTGGCCAGAAAAAATGAAAATATGTACATTCAGTGTTATGATTTGTACATGTGTAACTTACTGGACTTTGCCTGAAGTGAGTGCATCCTGATGGGCACCGTTTCTGAATTTGCATCCCCTTCTCTTATGCGGATGCTAATGATGAACTTAACAGAATCAATCGACTGGCATCAGCGCTACTCTTTTTTGTAATGCGTGAGTGAAGCAACGAGTGAGACTTCGTGACGAATTAGGATGTTTTTTTGGTAAAGTATCAAGCATGAAATAGTGTGACAAAGTTCAGATGACACTGACCAAAATTTTATTATGTGATTTCTAATTATGAGAGTATAACCAAGTTTATACGACACTGACCAAGTGTATTCTGGGATTTTGTAGGGAGTTCCATTAGTCTCTCCCTCCCTATAGCTAATTCATGCATGCTCGCCGAAGCATGGAGAGGAATCACATGGTAGTCTACAATAGCCGCCCACCGAAGATGTCGCTCATATACAGCGCATTGCAGATCAATCCCTTGCCACTGAATGCAGTTGTCATCTTGATGATTCAGATAGTTGTATCTTCAAGGGTCTGGTGTGTCCTATTATTCCTCATATTCTTACCGCTTGATTTCCCGAATTTCAGAATTGAGATTACTCTTCTCCGATTAAGCAAAAAGACCAGGCGAAATAAGCAGATGAAGGCTGACCTGAGCTATTTTCGTGAGATGTGATTACTTGCTATTTTCCTTGTACAAAAAGTATGGGGAAAATCTAGAATTAATGTCAGGTTTCAGATAGATAATAATGATGTTTATTTATGCACAAATTTCTGTGTAGAATCTGTTTCTTGTCACTTTAAGCATATAAAATAGTGGCAGTTTCTTCAGATTTGTAAAATTATATTTAATTGACCTCGTGTGTAGATAATAAAACTTTTCTGCATAGGAATATCCCATCTAAATACCCTAATCGAAATCACCAAAATGCTCAACATATCTCAAATCTAAAACTGTTTTAGTGCTTAAATCCAAAAGTGCAGCTCTTCAACCAAGAGAAAAAAATACGTGACCTGAGCTGGACTCACTAGATCACCAGACATGTGACATTCACATAGTAAACATTAAAACCGTAACTACAAACCTATATTAATCTTCTTGTTATTCTGATGTATCCTGATCTAGTTTACTATCTCAGTTTTACCATTTTTTACTCTGAGTGTCATCTTAAGAGTATGCTATTAAATACAGTTTTCCTGAATTATGAGCCAAGGGCTGATGTTTTTTTACTAAGTTTGGGAAATAGGTTCATTCGACAAAAACATATGAAAATTGACTTCAAATTCTGTCTACCTCTTTCCAGAACTCAAGAAAACTCCAGTGGTATGCTGAAGACGGAGGTAGGTGGATTCCCATAGCGGCGTAGTGTCGTGGGTGCACCTGCGTTTGAGCCATCAAGGGTCATGGATGCGTTTGAGCGCCGTTCGTGGATTCCATGTGCATTCGAGACGTCAAGGGTCGTGGATGTGTTCGAGTGCCGCAAGTGGACTCTATGGTCGAGCTCCGCCTGTGGATGTTGTGGTCGAGCGCCTCTGGAGGGCCAGCACCAAAAATGGTGGATATGGAGCGCAAGGACAAGAAGAGTACGACATGGTTCCAATGGTTTCTTGTCAGATTCGACGCCGCCTGTGCATTTTTTTGTTGGAGTCAATGGGGATTTGTTCAAAAGGGAATTGCCTAATCTAGAAATCTGGTATTTTTGCAGGCTGATACACGACTACAATTTTGTGATGGTGAACGGCGAGATCTAGAAGTTCTTCATTGGATTCAAATTTCGACGCTCTGCTGCAGACCGGGACCCCGATCCTCTCGGGCATGAAGGTGTAGGTTCTAGATTCTTCAGGACTATCGACAATTTACCAAATAGGATACCATATGTGTCTTTGATCAGTTCTACCAGGAGACACTACAACGGGAGAGAATAAAAATCCCGTATAAGATACTATACCATGGAAAAGAAAAATGACCGTACCTCAAGTAAGTGGTAACTACATACCGATTTCAGTTTATATGGTTCCATTCAGTGGATTACAAAGTTGCTGATTGCAAGGCTTCAAGAGTTAATTAAAATGATTGTAGATGAGGACCAATCTAGATTGTTAAAACCAGATGATATAGGTGACAACTTCATGTACGCAATGGATTTAGTCTAATTTGTCTGAAACAGAAAAAATAGAAGGCGGTTGTTCTAGAGTTGGACTTCAGTTAAATAAGATGGTTCAATGAAAGATGGAGCTAGCAAGATGGATCATGTTTGTAGGATTCTTCCATCTACTAAAACTACCGTTTCATTTATCGGCCGTCATCGTCTCCCTGACCTCCTAATGTCGATGTCATACTCCAGTTGTGATAATCTGAATATAAGCACCAGGAAAGGATCGTTTCTGCATTCTGTGATAGAAAACTATGTGCGGTAGTCGGAATAATTCTCACACGATCGTATTGCTTGCTTGCACCCCATGTTGTGGTCGAGTTTTCTTCCTTCTTGTGATTGGAGGAAGAATCATAGTTTACAACAACAAAGAAAAGAAGTGTCACTCCCCACAAAATAAAGGAACACGAAAAAACAAACCTTTAGGAAAAATTGGTTGGCTTGAAGAGCATATCAACCTTCAGAGGTTCAACTGAGCATTTTAGTCGATGCACGAATTTTGCATGTGAGGACCCCTTCGTGCACCTACATTCCTGAGAGAAGGTTGTGCTAAGGTAGATGGATGCCCCTAACTCTAACATCTACAATAGATTAAGATTCAGGTATTCTTTGATGCCATCCATTATTTGGGTGATAATTGCCCGAGGTTAAAATTTCCATGATGTGTAATGGCTAAAGTAAAACTCATGTGCGCGGTTTTATCAACAAAAGGATCTATGAGTGTCTTTGAAGCAGAGACACTGCCTGGTATTTACCGTGACATACTGTGTCCTTGAAACAACTTTTTCAAGATGCTGATAGCTGGGACACAATAGAAACTTGGGTGCTGCCTTTCTCAAACATTACTGAGACTGGTGTTAGAAGTGCATGACCCTTATCCAAGTGATTGGGAGTTGCATTAGAATCATGGGCACTCAGCCTATGAGAAATACTTATGGTTTCTAAACTCGGGTTGATGTTAGTTCGGTCATGAATCATAGTTGGTGGCCTTTTTATGATGCTCATCATGGTCCAACTTGGAACGAAGATTATCTGCTCCCTTTTAATACTGCCAAATCATGCACACTTTCCGTGGATTCACATGAAGAATTAAAGGGCCTTGTGACAACATTGGAAGAAAATTATGGGCTGTAAGCTCATGATTATATTATGATGATCAGACATTCATTCCAGGTTCACATGTATGCCATGTTTAATCTGCTTTTTTTTTCTATTTGCTACTCTTTCTATTTAAGAAGTTATTCATAAATTTTAATCATATGTATCTTTTAGTATGATAAGAAAAGTGCAACAAGACTAATCTCGTGATGCCTTTTGTAGCATGGTCCATGAAATGTAGGTTTCTAAATTGTGCATATGTAACCTGGCACGAACAAGGCTGAGTGTCATCTGTTGTCAGAATTTTCATAAATTTATGACGAGAAGTTCCACTAATATGTTGACAGAACCATGTATTAGATATGTCTAAATTTTAGTGGTGGCATGATTTGAAAGCCAAGGGACGAAGCTGATTTTGGTTTTTTTTCTGTTTACTAATTTTTCTCTCCCGTTGCAACGCACGGGCATGTTTCCTAGTACAGGAAAAAAAACCCAACCTTGAGCTTGCTTCTATGCGTCACATACCATTACTTTGTAACTCTCAAAAAAAAAACCATTATTTTGCGGGTCGATGGGCCACGGTGATACGCCCCAGGATTATCCGAGCACGCTGGCTGCAGTCCACATTTGCCTGTCAATGGTCTGTCAGGTCAGGTGACCAAAACATCGCGGCTTCATGTCTGCAACCGCAGCATCTTTCTTCCGGGTAACTTATACTAGTACGTACGTACTGTACTAGCAAGATAGGACGCGTGCAGTGCAGGCACAGATCAAGCAGCTTGTGCGAAGAGCTCAAGGACGAGACGCGCCCCTCCACGGCTCCAACGCCGGCCAGAAAAGGAGGCAAGAGCTCAAGGACGTGACGCGCGCACGCGTTGATGCTCCGTTCGGTAGCTCACGCAAAGCTCGCAGTCCTCGATCGATCGGCCGCTCCGTCTTTCCCGCCCCCAGCCTCGGGCCTCCAGCTCTAGCTAGGTGAGCCATGCAAAGCTCGCCGCGCGCGCCCCACGCGCTCCAGACCGCACCCATAAATACCGCAGACGAGAGCATCGCCGAGCACACAGCGCAACAGCCAGTGCACGACGATCTGAAGCCGGTAGCGTTCGGGAAACCAAGCGGAGCGCTCTCTCGACCGACCAACCAGCCGACGACGATGGCGCCCAACACCGTCGCCCCGCGCGCGTTCCTGGCAGCGGCGTGCGTCCTCCTCCTGGTGCTCGGCGGCCTCGCGCCGGCGGCAGAGGCGCAGGGGCAGTGCGTCCCGCAGCTGAACCGTCTGCTGGCGTGCCGCGCGTACCTGGTCCCCGGCGCGGCGGACCCCAGCCCCGAGTGCTGCAGCGCGCTGGGCTCCATCTCCCGCGACTGCGCCTGCAGCACCATGGGCATCATCAACAGCCTCCCCTCCCGCTGCAACATGGGACAGGTCAACTGCGGTAAGGCCATCTCCATCTGCATCTATCTATATAAGCTTGCGTATATATTTTGGGCTAATGCATGTGCAATGAACGCAGCGGCTTGAAGCAGGAGGAGGCGAGTTCGGGAGGAACTAAATAATCCAAGGTGGCAGCCGTCGCTGCGTCCCGTCAGAGCTCCTTCACCGTCGTCTTCGTTTTCGTTTCTTCAGTCTGTCGTGTCCTGCTGTTACTGTTGATCTCGATGCCTTAATAAAGTGAGCGACCTTATGAGCGGTCGCTATAGATTTCAAAAGTACACTAGCTTCGTTTGTTCCTGCTTGTGCCGTACATTGTTGCTTGTGTCCGCTTTCCATTTGATCTGGCCTTTTTATTTTACTCCAGTCTCCAGTGCCCACCATGAGCTTATAAATAACCAACTAGTAAATTTACCATAGTTCAGGTAATCATCTGCGGCCAAAGATAAATCCTAAATGAATATAAGAGCAACTCTAACGGATAATGTAAACACGCGAACTGTTACAGTCCACTTCACGGGTCGAGTTTGCGGGCCCCGCTCTGCGCGAGCTGTTTTCAACCGGTAAAAATCAGGATTTCAACATTTCAGTGTTTCACATGTCAAAGCATATGCAAATTGATTCAATCAACAAATACAAGAAATATATCAAATCAAATGGAATTAAATTACAATACAATCCAAATCAAATTACAATAAACAAATAGTTCAAACATAAGCCAAATAAATGTTTAATATCACATACACAAATGGAACCAAGATCATTGGCGGCCATGCCTTGCCCAGTGGGGTCGATGAGATCCTGTTGGAGCCGCTCATGGGTGTCCTCGTGTTCAATTGTCTTGTACGAATCAAGAAACGCTAGGAGGCGATCTAGGTTCCTTTGTGATTTTACTCGGCTTCCAACAATGTCAATAGAAAGCCCTATAAGTTCATCCTCGATGATCATATTGTGAAGAATGACACAACATGTCATGATGTTTTTGAGGATTTTCATGTCCAAAAAACGAGCAGGACCTCGCACAATAGCATATCTACTTTGCAAAACACCAAAAGCTCTCTCAATATCATTCCGGCCTGCCTCTTGTGCCTTTCCAAATGCAGCTTCTTTCCTTGATTGTGGATCATGAATGGTCTTCACTAGAGTTGCCCAATGAGGATATATGCCATCGGCTAGATAGTAGCTCATTGTGTAGTCATGATTCATGACTTTGTAATTGCAAGCTAGAGCATCTCCATTGGCAAGTTTTGCAAATAGATAGGATCGATGCAAGACATTGATGTCATTTAGTGATCCTAGCAAGCCAAAAAAGCAACGCCAAATCTACAAGTCTTGCTACAGCCTCAAGCACAACCATTGGATCGTGACGTTTACTGTAGTACTCCATTGCCAAGCTTTTGGACAATTCTTCCACTTCTGGTGCATATAGTTGGCATTACGAAGCATGCTCAGCCAACCTCTCTTTTAATTCATCTGCATCAATCTGATACTATCTTCTTCGTTGGGAGCTCGAAGATACACCTCACCAAATAGCTGAATCAGCACCTTAGCAAACCTCCGCACAGATTCAATGGTTGTATCTTCACCAATATGAAGGTACTCATCGTAATAATCTGCGGGTACATCATATGCAAGCACACGCATGGCTGCGGAGATTTTGTACGGGCTAAACCCAAGAACCCCGGCGGCATCTCTACGGCGATGAAAGTGTGTGCAGTTGGCCTCGCAAACTTCTATGATTTTGACAAACAATTTTCGCCGCATTCGAAACCTTCTACGAAAGAGATGTGGGGGATATGTTGGTAT
Organism: Avena eriantha; assembly: GCA_910589775.1. Lineage (NCBI taxonomy): Eukaryota > Viridiplantae > Streptophyta > Magnoliopsida > Poales > Poaceae > Avena > Avena eriantha. The sequence continues at coordinate 214,950,676 of OU342744.1, read as the reverse complement.
CTCAAGGAAGTAATCTTGCATCACTGAGTGGTGGTCGAGCGAGCGGTACCGCGGGATGGTAACATGGCCGGTCACCGATCCGCGCCGCCTATTCAAGAGCTTCCGCCTATCCCCAATCTCCTTGACATCGAGGACGACGGCCAATTGCTTGGTCTCGTCGTCGTAGAGCAACTCGTCGATCTCCGAATCATCGGTGGAGGATGAGTCGTCAAAAAAAGAACTACTCACTCTTGCTCAGTGACGAACTCATCTGCATCAATCACGTAAGCATGTCAAAATCCATGGAACCTAGGGAGATCCCGCAGCGTGGTGATCGAGGTCGATTTGGTCGACTGCGGCAGCGGCACCGCGCACGGCTACAGTACTGGCTCCGGGCTGACCATATCTCTTTGCCTACGTGTAGCGTGCCGCTAAATTGCACCTCGGTTCTGTATCCATGGACGACATCAGCTCCGTCCTTCCACCACCGAAAAATACACGATCGCCCGACGCAATTCGACCTCTCAGCAGCACGGCGTGGTGAAGGAAGTCGGAGGCGACTGGTCAAAAATGGGGGAGGCGGCAGGGGACAGCAGCAGGCAGAAGGGGAGCAGGGATGGGAAATATGAGCGCAGGAAGAAGGGGAGCAGGGATGAGAAATACCAGCGCGCCAGGAACAAATGTAGAGGTCGTTGGAGGGAATGCACCGTCGCCTGCAATTACAGGATCCGCTGGAGCGCCAGCTTTGTGCCAAAAGCTAAAACTAGCGTGTTATTTTACAGTTTTCGCGTGTTTACAGTCTCCGGTAGAGTTACTCTAAGAGTACCCGGAGTAGGAAGCTGGTAAAGGTCAAGTTGGCAACGTGACAAACTGGGATATCTCAGAAAGCAATCCAATAGCAATAGCATAATATCAAACACTACGTAGAATAGACCTGATAAATTATGGTAGCACTGCATATACGTACATCTGATTGCATGCCTAGAGCGGGTAGGACATATAAGTAGTGTCACGGTTTCCATAAAACAACACAGGATAGCGACCTTTTTCAACACCAAGGTTCATGAGAAACCTTGCTAACTTTTTCGTCAACATATGGCAGCAGATAGAACTAAAACTGTAATAAATCCCCAGCCGGATGACATCCATCACTAAATCCTATCCACTACCCTGAAATTTGCTCTAGAAATAGGGCCTCCTGTTTGCTGGTGAGCCCAACATCACTCAGCGACATCTGACACTCCTCGTCGGTGAATGCACGCCTGGGGTAAGACCTCACCTGCACATCATAAATTTGCGTTAATATTGGACTTCATTGGTATTAATAATTTGAAATTTCAACCAGTGATGTTATAGAACATTAGAATCGAGAAAATTTCCCTAGGGCTTAGCAACTTCATTCAAAATTCACATATACCAGGGAACTGCAATAGATGGTCAGCTAAGATGTATTTCAAGTGGAACACCATGCTCAAGCATGCTCATAGTGATCCAAAAACAGTAATAAGCATGCTCATGAAGTAGAGACGGTTGGCGTCCCAGTTTCTATGCAAACAATCATCCTACGGGTTCATTCGGAATGGAAGAATTAAAGCATTGTTCAGTGGCATAGAAACATACTCCCTCCGTCCCAAAATAAGTGACTTGAGTTTGTCTAGATTTGCATGTACCTATATACTAAAACGTGTCTAGATACATCCAAATTTAGACAAACCCACATCACTTATTTTGGGACGGAGGGAGTAGTATTAATACATCGACGAAAATAGCAAACTAAACTGTGAAACTTGATTAAAAAAATCTCTTGTTAAAGTTACTGTGGATAACCAGCTGGTGCCGGTATATGGTCCAGTATACCAGGTTAGTGGTAGCTACATTGATGATTGATCTTTCTCGATATAACTTCTCTTGTGAACATAAATTCACCAAATAGAAGAAAAATGGTAGATTTACCAGTCTATAAGTTCCTGGCTTGAATGTCCTGCTGATGTCTATGAAATCAAAAAGAACCTGCAAAGACCCCAGAAATTTGGAAGCAGGTATAAATTTATAATGTATGATTTCATTATGGAAACTGCCAAACTGGCAACAGAAAGCAGCTTTACCTGAAGCTGGTCGGATCTCAAAAAGCGTCTTCCCTGGCGACTACCATCAGGCATGCGAACTACAACTGTGACAGCTCCTTCAGAATTTGGCAGAGGCTCCTTTGGTAATGATGCTCGCTTGGCTGCAAGCATTGACTCCAACTCCTATTTACATAAAATACGACATGAACACATAATCAATATATTACCTTGCCAAATATAATACAATGATGGAAAAATACAGAATAATCAAGCTTTGGCAGAATCTGGAGAAAATTACATGTTTCTTAATAGAGAAAATCACAGCAAGAAATAGCGATAAGCCTACACAAATTTGATGTTCATGTTTCTGAGAACATCTGTTCTATTAGACTGCTTCTACTTAATCCGAAATTAGTTTGGAAAGTATGCCCTAGCAAGAACCAAGGGATATACTAAATTTAGGCATATCTTCTGCACTGGCATTCATTTCCACACAACTCATGTTAAAAGCTAACAGTCATATGCATTGCCAACTCCGCAACGATCTAGTAGAGAATAGACCATCCCGAGAAAAGCAACAAACCAAAACATCATCCAAAGTACTCCCTCCGTCTCAAAATAGATGTCTCAAATTTGTCAAAATTTGGATGAATCTAGACACTATTTAGTTTATAGATTCATCCAAATTTTAAAAAACCTAAGACATCTATTTTGAGACGGAGGGAGTATAATTCATATGCGAAGATATCTCAGTGTATTATCTGGCCAACTCCTAATTAGAATGTTGAATATAGGGTTCTGTGTGTGAGTTAGGACTTAGGACCATAATAATTTTAGTGTATATAGAGGTACAGCAAAGATGAGAATACAGGGGTGAATTGGAGGAAGTTCCAAAGAAGTTCATAGATAATGCCAACTAAAGTACCTCTTCCTCAAGTTGTTTTCTCAGTTTATCCTCGTTCTCTTGCTTTTGCTTTTCAATAGCAGCTTCTCTTGCAGCAGCTTCTTCTAATCTACGGAGCTCAGCCTCCTCCACAGCCTTCAACTCTTTTTCTCTATCAGCTTGGAGGGCTGCAAGATACTCATCATCCTATAATTGGAAAAAATTAGGTGTTGCACATTAATCGTTATATTCTCAACAGATAAATAGTATTCCATACCTGCTGCTCCCTTAACAGCCTCTGCGCAGTTAATGCTGGTGATGGAGGATGTGCTACTCGGGGATAGCCAGCTGAGATTCCATGAGATGGGCGAGGAAATGGATATGCTGTGTGTTCAGGAATCCCACCAAACATTGCAGCCTCAAGCATAACAGCTTCGTCATGCTCTTCGGAAGAAATGCCACCCCACTTTACATAGAAAATTATAGTACTATGAGTTGTGGACAAACTATAGTATACCTAAATTAAAGCTTCTAGAGGGATGATGGGATTACCTCCTCGAAACCTCCATTGTGCTGGTGAGCAATTTGAGCACCATGAGGCCGAGGGCTCAAGGGAGGACTGTCAGCGCTTTGCACGGCTTCTGTTGGCTCGGCATTTCCAGATAGAACACGCCTAGAACGTTGTCTAACTAAAGGTTCTTCCTCATCATCTTCAATATCGTCTTGGAAGTTCTCTTCATCTAACAATTGCCTAGAAGTTCCGACCTCCGCTGCGATTAGTCCTTGCCTTCAATAAGAAAGGACATATTTGAGGAATCAGTTACCAATGGATAAAAATAAAACAGGGTTCATTTGAGGTTATTACATTAGTACACAATGATCATTCTCAATAACTAATAAAATAAATTAAAATTGCACAGACATCCAAAGATCATAGTAGACTGCAGCTGCAAGAACGCGTTGCCCTTTGAAACTGAAGACTGATGGAACAATGGACACTGAGCAAGTGACAAGACATTCCAGGGAACCTAACTAACGACTAATCGAATAAAGTTAGATGATAGACAATATTTTATAGTCACCTTTCAGCTGTCTCACTAGCTCCTTGGATGTCTTCCTTATCAGATAAATCAGAAGAACTATCGACCAAGTGCATTCCCTCTTGACGCAGAGCTCTCTCTCGCTCTGCTGCCTGATTAATCACAAAAAATGTATTTTAGCATAAAGGTATATGGACAAAACAAGAGCTCCAACTCTCGGTGAACTACCTCCAACGACAGAGAAACTGCCTCTGCGAGATCATTATCTCTGGCATGTGGTGCATTTTCACGTCCACCATCATTTGAACCCTAAATACAATGAATTATGTCAAAACAAATTGTAAAGCCTAAATCTCAAAAGAATTAGATACCCAATAAGACGAAGCTTACATTTGTCAATCCTTCCGCATCCCTTTTTGATGCTTCAATTGCTGCACGGATCATCTCCTCTTCGATTTCATTGTTATAGTCACTAACGTTGACCAATGGAGGAGCACTTGGTGCAGAATAGTATGTGCCTGAAGCGTTTCTTGGGATATTAGGAGCATGGGCAGACGGCAAGTTATCATCATCGTCATCAATTACAACAGTTCCGTGAACCTCCGGACCATATGAAGACTCGCGTCCAGTAACATCTTCAATAACAGGACCCTGACCAGAACTACCTGTTTGAGGATTACTGTCCTTAACTTCAATGGGTATCTGGCGCACCTCCCTGGGATGTGTAACCTGAGGTCCCCTACCAAATAAACCAGCAGCGGCTCTCTCAACAAAACTTGGGTCAAGAATATCGAAAGGGTTGCCCATAGGCCTGCTAAATGAGGGACCAAATGGTTCATCCAGATCCATCATATCGTCATGATTGTCAGGTATAGGGTTCTGATTGATTCTGCTGCTGAAAATCATAAAAAGGTCGGTTATATTTTGTCAAGGGAACACTGTATCAGAAAGAAAACAGCTGGGTGAGCAAAACACTTACTTGGACCTGTCTCCCTCATTGAAGTATGCATTCACAGCTTCATTTAGGTCACCACTATGCTCCTGCGGACATTTCATTATTACCAATATATCAGCCGATAAAGCATTAGCAGTATATATATTACAACAATCACTATGTCTAGTAGACGAGACAGGTGCCATGACGGAAAAAAGCTGTTGTCCAGATTGGTGAAGGATAATAAACACAGAATTACATGAATACATTATAACGTCTGAAATGTTTTCAAGTCAGAAATTGTAGGAGTTGTCTGGTTTATTAAGGTCGAACACAGCCCGTGGAGTGATACTGGGAGTAGCCTAGCATAGGGTTAAAGTGAAACCAATGTGAAATGTGGTCTTGTATATTAAATTTTAACTACTACTACTATATATTATGACATCAATATGAGATGAACAAATAGAAGTAGTGAAATGCATTTGAATTCAATCATCCATAGTGTGTTCGTTTATCAAATATACTCTGTCAATACAAATCTCCAGTAGAACCAGATTTGTAAAACTTGAGTCACTCAGCAGACAACAACAGTCTGACGACACATCGAGACACCAAAAACATTTTTTTTTCTCAAAAGAAATTTCCTCCTACCCCTACTCCAAAAGACCAAATACAATGCACTCCTCCCTACAAAAGTTCCATGGAGCAAACATTCTTTTTAGATCAGCACCATGGCACAAACATCTGAACGCATTCAACAGAATTCTGTTTTACCACTACACAGAGTACCATGGCTAAGAAATCGCAGGCATTACACTACAGAAACCCCAATTGGATAAATTATTCTCAACTCTAAGCACCTTACAGCATGAGCCCACATACATACTGATCAAACCCTGATGCTGAATCACACACATACACCACAACCCATCGGCCATCGCATCGCCATCTGACCAAACCAAGCAGGGAGAGAGCAAACCCTAACTCAACCCTAAAGCGACCGATTCTACATGCACGGAGCCCCTGAAAGAATTTCGATGGCGGAAGGGAAGGAACAGCAGACAGACAGGTGGTGTTATGAGGGGGAGGGAGCAGGTCGGTTTCACCTCGAGCTTGCGGGCGGCGACGGCCTCGTCGGCGCCGGTGATGCTGATGAAGGTGTCGATCGCCTCCTGCGAGGGCTGCGCCATCGCGGGAACGCGGCGGCGCCGTCCTAGGGATCCGCGGGGACGGGACGACGAGGGGGTTGGGGCCTTTTGGGGTGGAGTCCCAGAGGAGGAGGGAGGAGGTGGAGGAAAAAAGAAAGAGAGGAGTTCGTGAAGCAACGGAGCCGTGTCGTGTGGCGTATTAATTCGAGAAGTGATGATGCGGTGTTCCTTCCTATTTTCTGGGTTTTGGGCATATCGCTCGCTTTCCTGGCAGTTGAGGTTTAGCGGGCCGGTGGGCCGAAGGATGTCTAGCCCATTAGGGTAACATATTTACCGTATTGCCCTCTATGGACAAAATATGCGCCATGGTGAAACAAAATGGAGGGGCCAGCAATGTTTTTTTCTTTTGACCTGGCCAACGATGATTGTTACTAGTAGATGAATTAAGCTGAAAAAAATGACATTACTATTTGAACAAAGAATTGCAAATCAAGGTCACCCCTACGCTATGCTAAGTGATGCCGCCCATTTAGCCAATCGCATTGGCGGCGGTGAGGAGGCGGAGGGGGGATGCCGCCCATTTAGCCTATCGCATTGGCTATGGTGGGGAGGCGGAGCGGGAGAGCCGCCATCGTTTTCTTTTTGTCATGACGTCTCTCTGTCCGTCTTTCTAGGTTTACTAGAGAGGTACAAAATGGTGGGGAAACAAATAAAGCATCATCATCAGCTATGGTCCAAAACATAATGGCAAGCATGATAGAGCGATGTGGCAGAGAAATGAATGAACACGATGATAAAAAAAAAGCAAACGGAGGTACAGAAGCACTGGGTGACAAGAAGGTAACAGAGCTAACATGACCGATGATGCAATCGAGAGGTAAGGAAAAAAGACAGCGAGGGGAAAAAATGATAGTACTAGTATACAAGGAACTGGCTAGCAAAGGGTACGAATGTAAAGTCCCACAAGGCACCGCTTTGCCATCTTCTTGTGGAAGAAGTTTGCCGTACCAGAGATATAGAAGATAAAAGAAAAGAATTGGACCTTCTCCATGAAAGGAGGCAAACTTGGTCAGGCTGAGGCAGAAAGCACTAGCTCCCAGCACCAGTACAGTGCGGTTATATACCTTGTTGCACCTAGGTGAGATCATGAAATATCCTTTTTTTGGTCACGTGGTAAACCAAAGACACATCACACGTGTCAATTTTTATGATGATCTTTTCCGGTTATATTTTATAATGAACTATCTTGCAAGGAAATATATAGTTCAGCAGACTGCTGCACCTTTAGCGGAAAGAGCAATCTAGAACTACACTGATGAATTGCCTTTCAAAGCACTTCAGAATTGCCGAAAACAGGTACAAGCTCAAATTACATCCTCACGCATGATTTAACTTTATAGAGACATGAGGTATTCATCTCGATAAATCACAAGTCTGATGTAGGTATCTATAAAACACACATGCATACGGAGGATCCAAGAGACTTCATGTATTTCAGAGGACGACCAAATAGGGGGAACGGAACCATCTAAGTGTTGCACTTCCATCTGGATGTCGGTACACAGTTCAGGTACCGGCACCAGTGGCAGCCGTCGTTGCCGTTCTTGCCCTTGAAAAGCATCGTCAGGGAAACCACATACCTGCATCAGAAAGTCACCACCCGTCAGGTTTCGAGTATAGCTTATATTGAGATCGATAAGAGATCACGTCCAAGCTATGATGTTGGTTTCGAATATTCGGATAGAGTGGAGACGCTTACCCAACTAGCAGCAAGAGCAGCGCCACGCCCCATAGGACATACTGGTACATTTTGTACTTTGGAGGTTGGTTAGTCTGAGGCAACTCGTGGCGTTCCATCCAACCAAATTGAGGCCTTGCCAGCAGCACAAATCCGAAGAGGAATCCGGTTACGAATCCACCGATATGAGCAAAATTATCAGCATGTGGTAGTATCCCGATTGCCAAATTGATCACAATTATAAATAGAAGAGTTATGATGGCTGCTGCCTGCAAGAGCAAACCAAATGAAACTTGCATCCAAACGACTGAACTGGAGTAATAACAAAGTACACTGTCTTTCTTCTGCTGACCTTGTTGGAATAGATAGTCCAGTTCATAATAAGCTCGGAGAGCATAGAGCCAAGCAGGCCAAACAAGGCTCCAGAGGCACCAACAGAGATGTAGTGATTACGTAAGAACAGTGCAGACAGCACACTGCCGCCAAAGCCAGATAGCAGGTAGATGATCCCAATGCGCACTTGCAAGTGCAAAAAATGAAGTCAGTACACAGAGATTAATTCACGTGTAAAACAAAAGTAATTACAGCCTATGCACAAATCCACAATGGCATATTAAGGAAATACATCGATATAAGAAAATGAAACAAGTCCAGAAACATTATTCACACCTTTAGACCTGACTATTTTTCATGATTTTAAATAAAAACCAAGAAACCAAATAAAAAACAGATTTGGAAAGCAATGGCCTTTGTGCGGTAACACTAGGAAAATTATATGTACATATATAGCAAGGAAACTCTCACGAGCTGAACAACACTACCGGAGCAAATCACATCCAAGGTCTTCAGTGCTTGCAGGAGGTGGCAGGGTATAGCACTTTGTGGAACTGTTTGATGGGCATGCAAAGCCCCAAGTAGTCTGTAAGGATGTTGTGAGCTGGTTGGCCATTTCAACATAACAGTTTCCACAAGTACTACATGTACCAATGCAGAGGCCGGGGGTTATCCTCCTTTTCAAAAACAAATTTACCAAGGCAGAACCAGCTCATAGAATTAAAATGTTTACACCATGAATCAACAGAGAAAGATTGACATGCTAGAAAATGGTAAAATAGACCAATTCAGTACTTGTGTGAAGCTTACCAAAGCCAAATTGCTGTTCAAGGCGGACTCCGATGAATAGCAAGCTCAGCATGTTGATAACCAAGTGGATTAGACCAGCATGGAGCCAAATACAGCTGATTAGGCGCCATCCTTGGTGCTGATGAACAACTTTGGCCCAGTCAAGAGCTCCCATCTTCTCCAAACTGCAAGATGGGTGTGAAAATTTCTTTAGGACTTGAGTCCCTTTCTCCCGAACATTTTCAAGACCATCAAAACAATGCCATGCTATTCCTAATAATAGCATTCCATCAACATAAGGTATCCTGTTCGGGATGCCATGCCATTCGAATTCACAAACACAGAAGACAAAAAAATATGTTTTGCTACAGTAAATAGGAGAAGAAAAGAAGTCCACGCCTATCATTATCTTAGATTGAAGGAGAAAGAATAGATAAAGAAGTCAATGCGACCAACATACATAACAGATCCGCAGTGTACCTAATATTAATTTACCAGTAAATAAGTGGCGTATCCACTAAAAAACAAATGCTAGAGAATAAAATATGCATTTGTCAGTCGAATTGTTTCCAGGTATTTTGCATTGCTCCAAAGCTAAATCAAAATACTCCACTGGAAATAGTAGTGCATGCTATAAGCAAAGCTAGTAGCAGCAGTTCATGATGTTTACTGGCCGGTTTAGTAGTATATACTAATACAGATCTAATTAGTCAACACTGCCCAATCTGGCCCAATTCCAAACTAACAGCTATAAATTCTTTTGAGTGCAAGAGCTGTAACTTCGACTACCGATGCTACGAGCTTCAAACCCACAGTAAACCCCCAACTTCCTCTGAACGAAAAAAAATTCCCCACATCTGATTTCCAAATTCGTAGCAAACGAGGCAATTGGGCGAGCCCGGATGGAATCGTGAGGCTGATACGTACGTGGCGGAGGAAGGGCCGAGGAGCGGGTTCTCGCGTAGCGGCTGGAAGGCGAACCGGCGGAGGAATCCGGCGACGCAGGCCGCGTCGCCGCCCAGGGGGCTCCCGTGGCGAGGGCAGTCGTTCTCGAACATCTCGACGGCGAACACCACGACGCACGCTCCGAGCACGGTGGGCACGAGCCACGGCCACCACTGGCGCTCGTCGTACCCCCCGGTGCCGTAGGTGGCGTACTGCTGGTACCCCGCGCCCGCACGGTCCCCCTTCCCCTCGCCGCTGCCGCTGCCGCTCGCCATGTTCCTCTCGCGCGCGTCTTCGGTGGCGGCACGCGACGGCTAGGGTTCTCTCACTCTGCTGGCGCTCCGCCGCGGCCTGTAGTTATAGGAGCGGCGGGGAAGTGGAGACGGGAGGGGAAGCGGCGAGGTAGTGTGGGAGTGTAGGAGTAGTGGAGCGGTGGTTGGCGTTGTGCGCGGCTTGGCTTGGAAGCGAGGAGGGGATGATAAATGGTGCGGAGTGAGGTGAGATGCCCGCCGACAGTGCGCGTGTGAGGCTGGCGCGTGGGGACCGTCAGCCGAGGGGACCGCCGGTCGGCGACACAACGCGGGCACGCCGTCGCTCTCGTTTTTTGGACGGCGTTTGGAGCAAGCTAGCGCAGCCGTGCCGGCGACTGTTTTTTGGTTAGACCTGGTTAGCTAGCAAGCTATCGTTAATTGGATTGATTGATTACTTGGAATTCTTATCCTTGAGAGGCACCAGCAACTGATTTGAACCGGACGTCACGCCTTCTCGTTTTCATTTTATCGAGCACTCATCAAATTACGAGTCATTTCTTTCAGCATTAGAGCAAGACCCGCTTTAGAGCATCTCTATCACAAACCGCATCCCGCGGTACCAAAATACGGATACGATGTACCACAATTTTCTTTTTTTTTTTGGCCAAAAGAGGCGGCGCAAAACATATACCGGATATGCGTACTCTGCGCCGCCTTTTTTGGACCGCATAACAGAACCGTATACTCACCTCAGAAATATATTTGCATATTAAATTAATCAATGCATGCAGATTTAAATCATCAAATTGATTTATGTTATAGAATTAAAAATCAACAATCTTTCATAGTTTACAACAACAGTTCAATAATGAAAATTTTAAGAGCACAAATGAATGAGAGTTCTCTATACAATACAAATGGATTAAAAAAGAACTCAATGGAAGCTCTTCTCATGCAAGGACCATCGGTGGAGAATAAGATCTTGACGGAGATTGAAATATTGAGTTTTGTTTTCAATCTATCGTTATGTTTGAAGAAATGCTTCTACCTTGTCGGGGTTTATTCTAGGCTTGATACATCAACCAACATTGTCATACTCTAAGAGCAACTTCTTGTCCCTCTCATTCTCAACAATCATGTTGTGAAAAATGACACATGTTATCATGATGTTGTTCATATGTTTCTTTTGTCGAGCAGGCCCTCGGATAATTGTAAACCTAGTTTGGAGCATCCAAAAAGCTCTTTCAATGTCTTTGCAGGCTGTTTTTTGACAAGTGGCAAAATGAGTCTCCTGGGTTTACTTATTGTTTTCACAAATATTGCCTATTGTGGATAAATGTCATCCGTAAGATAATACCCCGTGTTGTACTCACGGACATTTATCTTGTAGTTGCAGGCCGGTTGTTCTCCATTTGCTAGCTTCGAAAACAGATAAAATCTCTGCAAAACGTCGATGTCATTCAGAGAACCCGGTAGACCAAAGAAGCAATGCCATATCCACAAGTCCCGCGAGGTCACTACTTCGAGCACAATTGTTGCATATCGGTGATGGCCAATGTCTGCTCGTGCCATGGTTTTGGGTGGTTCTTCCACCTCCAATGCATGCAATCGAGACTTTCGAGCATCCCGGCCAACCTATTTTCTCATTCTCTGCCATCAGCCTCTTCTTGTCCTCCTCGTTTGGTGCTCGCGGGTACGTAGGACCAAAGACCTTGGTCAATGTCTTCACGAACATACAACATGCATTTCATGGTCGTATCTTCGCCAATACGAAGATATTCATCAATGTAGTCAGCTGATACTACATAGGCGATCACCCTCATGGCGGCAGAGATCTTCTAGTACGAACTAAAACCAAACAACCCAACACAATTCCACGTTGGGTGAAGTACCGGCAGTTTTCCTCTCAAGCTTTCACAATCTTCTTGAACAGGGGCCCGATGACGAAACAGATGAGCGGGGTAGATGGGTACCTTGGCAAAATAATCCCATATGAGCATCTCGTGCCCTAGAACGCGGTTGCATGCGATGCACAATCGGCCAACAGTTGATCTCCTCCTCTTTTGGCTATTCTCCTCTGCCTCGAGTTCGTCGACGGCAGCAAGCAGGAAGATGTCCTCCGTGTCGTCATCATCAACAATGTTGTCTTCCCAGTCAGACTCATCGGATGAGGAATCGTCCATCAAAAACCAAATGGAAGAACTCGTCGAAGAACACCAGGACTCACTCCACGACGAACTCATCTACGAAATCGCCGACGAACGGATCCTAAATCTAAGGAATTTCTAATTTTTAACCAACCAGAAATAGGAGAAAGAAGGTTACTGGCACGGACAGTGATGGTGGACGGGCAACGTAACAGATCTTGCGAACGGGCGGCAGATTGGTAGGGGGAGACGGAGGCTAAGCACCAATTCCGCCGTAGATCGAGCGGCATGGCGCCCGCGGTGGCGTCACTGTGCGGGGGAACGAAGAGGATGGCGGAAGACGTGTCGAGGACTCTAGAGCGATGATGGTGCGGAGCGGGCGGCAGGGATGGGCGGCGCCACCGCACAATTGTCGGGAATGGTGCGGTTCATATGGGACGGTGGCGGTGGGGAAAGCGACGGGGGAAGATTCCCCCACGGGAGTCGTGAATATTCAGCGCGCCTTCACGACTAGCGTTTGCGGGGAACGACAAAAGTGAGAGGAGAAACCGAAAATATGCGGGATCCGGAGGTCGATATATAGAAAGACGGAAAACAATTCGGATGTAGTATGATATGTAGCATCTAGAAAAGCCACTTTTCCGCCTTGTACCGCAAACTTACGGTTACTTTGCGGTCCGGAGCAGGATACGGTATCTACTGGAGATGCTCTTATGAGGGTTTCTCTATAGCTTTTATGTGACGAAAAAGATCCTCCTTGTCGGGGGTGTGCTTTCTGCTCTCCTCCATCCGCCGCTAGGACAACATAATTCGTGGGAACCATGTCGCTTCATGTCTGCGTTTACATAGGAGTAGGTTAGGGTTTCTAGGCAGGTCTGTGGTTGTGATGCAATGACGATGTTCCTAGGATAATCTAGACCCCCTATGGTGGTGTTGTGGATGGCGCCGTTGTAGGGGAAATGGATGCTTTGTTTATGACGATGGCTCTAGCAGTTTCTTAGCTTTCATGGTTATCGCGCAATAGGACTTGGTGGTTTTCTTCTAAGTAGTTCTCGGTTGCGATGATGGCGAATCCAAGGTGTTTCCTTGTTACACTTTCTAAACTATTGTGTGTTGAGTCCTTGTTAATGGCTAGTTGATCCAACATGACATCATGTTCATACAGGGTGTTGTCCCCATCGATGTAGCTTCTCCGTTTTTTCTAGTCTCGGCATCCGGGTAGAGTAAATTGCGTTGTGAAAGGACATATTCAAGCCCTACGTGGCTTTTGGTGTTAGTGACCAATGAATTAGGGGAAAAATGGGTTACGAGCATATGAGAAAATATCAGTCCGGGATATGGATGAAACTTGTTGGTTGGTGGCCCATGCACAAAAATGTTAACAAGAAGACCATGTCTTAAAATTTCATATTTGACATTCTTGTTTGTTGAGTCGTAGGTAACATATACCATTAAAAGGGATTAAATTATGAAAGTGCGTAATTGATCACCTATAAGCATCCTAATACTAGTCCCAAAATAACCCTATTGCAAATCAAACGTTTTCCCACATCTTCTAGGTGTTTCCCTCTCCTGGATTTGAAGGCTTCGAAGAATTTCTGGACTTAAAATAGTCTGAAAGACTTCGTAAATACTTCTTGGGAAGTGTAAGTAACGGTTGGTTTGGCACCTATTTAAGATGACCTTCTTCTTTAAGGATACCTAAATTTTGCACTCGAGTTGTACCACCACTGATGACCTCTAAAAGCTTGATCACTCTCATTCCATTGACTCAGACTTGTATTTTTGCTTTTTCTTGTTACTCTTGGTTTGTGAGGGAAAATAGAGAAAATACGTTGAACTAAAAATCAAAAAACTAAAATTTGATTCACGTCTCATTTTTTATTTTTCTTGTTACTCTTGGTTTGTGAGGGACCCCAAACGATTAGAGTTATCTTGTGAGCCTCTAATTGCCTCAAGGTGTTTATGAAGGTTCAGAGATCACTAGTAGTGGAAGGGCTCTCACTTTGCTGGGAGAGCTCAAGTGGAGAAGAAGCCTAGATCCAAGGAGGGTCTTAGTGGGCTCGGTTTGCCATGACCTCTACAATGTAGGTGGACCCCTTGAGGACTTGTACTTAGGGATACATAACCACAACAACCTATCCTTCAACACTTGGTCAATTCATTCCTCCTTTTATATATGCTTGCTTACTTCTAACTGGTTATCTTGTTTACTTATTTCCTACTGTAATCTTGACATATAAGTAGGGTTGTTCACCCAATTGCATTTCAAAGAACTTTATTTATCTAAAAATTATTCTGAAAATCAATGATTTGATTAAAATTTATAGTCGCGTATTGATCCAAACCCTCTATTCGACATTTTTGATCCTTCACAGTGAATAAACGAGGCTCTGATTTCTATTTTTCTAAGCAAGTAACTCTTAAAATCTGTAGGATGTGTCCTTAGACATGAGAGTTATGCTTCTTCTCAAGGTGTGTAATGACTTACTTAGAGGTTATTAAAGGATACTCTATAATAGTATAGTTAAAATTGTTGTTCGCCATGAAGCATGTCATGAGGTATGGTTAGTCCAGTTGGGATTTTCCCTCTCTTTAATGAGAGAGAGATATGTGAACCCAATTTAATCCATAGTTGCATGTCGTACAATCATAAGGTTAAAGAGTTAACCTAATAATGGACTCAATATCACGTGATCGAGAAAGAGGGATCAAGCTCGATCTTGACCAATATCATGAGGCAAAGTGAGTGACACATATGTAATATTTGTGATAGGTTGCTTAATATGATCTTGCGTTAGCGAGTGATGCATGCAATATGCATACATAAACTTCATAGTTTGTTTTGTTATATTCCATCATATTTGTATCGTATATATCATTAAAACCTTGAATTATATTAATTTCAGAGATTTTACAAATAATCCCCTTTATTTTGGTTTTATTTCTGAAAGGCATAAAAACTTTATGTTAGTATTTAGGACTTTCATGGAGCTTCGGGACTCGAAAACGGACTAGGTGGAGCACACTTTGGAATTTTCGAGACATATCCAATGAGCTAAAGAAGACCATTAGGAGGTCAACGGCCGGCCAGGGGGGCATGGCATGGCATGCCATTCAAGTTGCACCACAGGATGGAAAACCCTTTTGGTCGTGTGATTGACCTTGATCTTTCGCGTGCGGAGTTGTTTTGACCTAAAACTACCTATATATACCCCTTGGTATTTTGTTTGGCAAAGGAAGTAGGCGGAGATAAAAAAACAAGAAACAAAGAGGCTACAGTCCACCACTAGAGGAAGATTTGAGGTGGAACCATAGCCAGAATTGCCTCCGACCACCTTGATGGCTCAAAATGTAGAGCTCGTTCGGAACCCCAAGAGGAAGGTATGATAAGTGCAGTAGTAAGTTTTCCCTCAATTATGAAACCAAGATTATCAAACCAGTAGGAGTAAGGAAACAACTCAAAGGTGTTGCTAACAACTTGGAATCATGCACAGCACAACCACATAACTTTGCCCCAACTTACAGTGAGGTTATCAATCTCACTGGTTTTGCTGAAAACAAGGGATTAAACGTATAGTGTGGAAGATAATAATTGCTTGCAGAAAGTAAACAGTAAACAGTAGATGGTATATCAATGGTAAAGGAATGTACTAGAGTCCATAGTTCACTAGAGATGTTTCTCCTTAAGAAAATAGCATGTTGGGTGAACAAATTACAACAGGGCAATTGACAGATTGAGAAAGCATAACAATGCATATACTAGACATCTTGACTTCTACGAGATTTGATTGGGTATTACAACATAATACATAGACCGTAATCCAACTGCTTTTATGACTAATAATCCACCTTCCGATTATCGTCCGAACCTCTTTCAATATTAAGTTGCAAGCAACAGATAATTGCATTAAGCAAAGTGTGTAAAGTAAACAATACAATTGCCCCATGGACAAAAGATTGTTGTTTTCGCCTAGTAGCAACAACACATCTACAACCTTAGAGATTTCTGTCACTTTTCCAGATTACTAGAGGCATGAACCTACTATCGAGCATAAATACTCCCTCCTGGAGTTGCAAGCATCTACCTGGCCAAGATAGCTACTAACAACAGAGAGCATACAAGATCAAAAATAACATAGACATGATAGAATCAATAATCAATATGACATAGTATCTCAATATCCATCGGATCCCCACAAACACAACATATAAGATTACAAATAGATGATCTTGATCATGAATGGAGCTCACAAGATCTAAACATGATAGCGCCAAGGAGGAGAACCAACCATCTAGCTACTATATGGACCCATAGTCCAAGGGTGAACTACTCACACATCACTCCGGAGGTAGGCATGGTGATGAAGAAGGTCTCCAGGGTGATCTCTCCCCTCTGGTAGGGTGCCGAGAAGAGCTTCAGATCCCCCCGATCTAGGGATGGAGATGGCGGCGGCTACAGACTCTTTTGTGGATTTATGATCGGGTGCTTAGGGTTTTCATCTCAGGGTACTTTTATAGGCGAAGAGGCAAGGTCGGTGGTGGCCCGAGGGGCCCACACCAGGTGGCGGCGCGCCCAGGCGGCCGCGCCAGCCCTAGGTGTGGCCACCTCATGGCCCCACTTTGGCTGCCCTTCGGACTCCGTGTTCCTTCTGGTAAAATATTGAATTCAGCTTTTGTCCCGTCCAATTCCGAGAATATTTCCTTACTAGCTTTTCTGAAACCAGAAACAGCAGAAACTAGGCAACTGGCACTGTGGCATCTTGTATAAAAATATGACCTATAAAGTGCAAGCATATAAGCAACAAAGATGGACACAATGGTTCAAGTTTATTAAGTGCAAGAAAATAAAGTGTGCCATCAAGTTTGTGAGAGCTTTAATCACTAATTTTCACATAACAAGTTTAATTTTGAAGGTAGATAAAAACATGGATATACTTGGAATGGTGTAACACACTATGCATAGGAATTTATAGTGGACTCTTTGGAATAACTTGGTTTTCTTGGGGGTTGGATGCATGAGTGGAACTCACACTTGGTACAGGTGGAGGCTAGCAAAAGACTGGGAGCGACCAACTAAGAGAGCAATAATGGCCATAATCATGCAAAGTGATAAAACATTATTAATCAAAGCATAAAGTGATATTACAAGTCAAAAACTAAATGATCATAGAGGCTAAGGTGACTGGTTCATAGGCTTAACATGGTGTAAGCATGTGCCAAGTCAACCCAAATAAAGCATCAAAGGAGAATACCACAATATTATGCTTTTGTATGCTAAAGCAACGCATGATTTTTCCAAGGCACATTAAGAAATCTCAATTGTTTGGAACAAGTCATGCTAAGGCAACAATCACTAAGCATAAAGTCAAAGCAACATCGAACATGGCATGATAAAGTCTAGGCCACAGTCAAAACAAGCTCTTTTTGTACCACTTATAAGCATGAAGCTTCCTACTCTTTTCCAACACCAATCAACTTATTTGAAACATCATATAAGTGTGGGGGTCCAACCAATTTATTTAAGCAAACCAAACAAAAAAACTAAAAACAAAAATAAAGACGCTCCAATAACAACATAATTATGCATGAAACAATAAAAATGAAGTGTTTTGGAAGAAAACCTGAGATTTTTATTAATGAAGAAGGGTATGCCTTGGGCATCCCCAAGCCTTGATGCTTGTACTTCTTGAATATTTCTTGGGGTGACACGGGTGGCATCCCCAAGCTTGAGATTTTCTCCATACTTCATCTCATCATATTATTCTTCCCTACACTTGAAAAATTCTTTTATACAAAGCTTCACACAATCTTCATTAGCAACATTAGTGTATTCAAGGTAATAAATCTTCGGGTTTAGTTTCAACACAAGTAAAACTTCTATTAAAACACAAGCTACTGTAGCAATTCCTTCTAAAAGCTCAAATGATCAAAGGGAACTCAAAGAGAAAGAGATTAACACTACTAGGGAAAACCCTACCCGAGGCGCACCAAAAACCCTATCCGAGGTGCATATGATATGCGCCTCTAGTATTTGTTATGCGAGGTGCATATCATATGCGCCTCCTATATCGTAGATATGCGAGGCGCATATTGATCATATGCGCCTCCCATACTCAGAATATGCGAGGCGCATATTGATCCAAATGCGCCTCCTATATTCTGCATATGTGAGGCACATATTGATCCGAATGCGCCTCGGATATTATTTTTGAATTTCAAAAAAATGGCAGCCAGATCTGGATCTGGCCAGAATTTCGTCGGAGCTCGTCGGAGGCCGTGCCCATGGCCACAACCTACCACCACAGGCAAGTGCGGGAGGCCATGGCCATGGGGGTCGCCAGAGATGGTGGTGGTGGAGGAGGTGGTCGGTGTGGCTGTGGAGGCCATGGCCGAAGTGATCGCCGAAGGAGGAGGAGGAGGTCGCCGGAGGAAGAGGAGGAGAAGGTCGCTGGAGGAAGAGGAAGAGGATGCCACCGGAGGTGGAGGAGGAGGAGGTCGCTAGAGGAAGAGGAGGAGAAGGTTGCCGGAGGAAGAGGAGGAGGATGCCACCGAAGGTGGAGGAGAAGGTTGCCGGAGGAAGAGGAGGAGGATGCCACCAGAGGTGGAGGAGGAGGAGGAGGAGGAGGATGAGGAGAGGTGGAGGAGAAGGAGAAGGAGAAGGAGAGGTGGAGTAGAAGGAGAAGGAGAAGGAGAGGTGGAGGAGAAGGAGAAGGAGGAGAGGTGGCAGGTGTGGTAGTGGCTGTTTCGAATTTGAATCTGGCTCTACCTATGCGAGGCGCATATCATATGATATACGCCTCAAATAGTTTTTTATTTCTTTGCAGGAAAAAATCTTCTTTCGGCCATAACTTTTTACCCTTTTCGAATTTGGGGATTCTGTAAAATCCAGAACAACCATAGGTGGTTGAATTTGAATAGGAATTTTTGAGATGATCGTTTTGATAGGTTAAAGACTTTTTTTTACATTGTATGCAAAAGTTATAGCCGTTTTACCGTGGTATGACCTATTTTGCAAAATACATCGAAATTCATATTTTTCAATTTTGCCTAGATCTATACCCTAAAATCTAACTACAACTCAAAGGAATTATTTTTTTGAAGTTTCTATCATTTTTGTTTATTTTTACAAAACTGAAAAGGCGATCCATGGGGGGATTTGCCAGGTTATAGGAGGCGCATATGTTATCAAGTATAGGAGGCGCATATTGCAATATGTGCCTCGCATATTCGACCACATATATCCTCCTGGGCCCATGCAACTTATGCGAGGCGCATTCTTCCCATATGCGCCTCGCCTATCTAATATATTGGAGGCATATATTATCAAAATGCCTCTCGCATAATATGGGGCTGCTAGATTTTTTCCGTACAGCGACTAGCGGAGGCGCATCCTACAAATATGCGCCTCACCTATTTTAATACTATAGGCGCATGTCTGGCTGGTGCACCTCGCCTATTTTATCAGAGGCGCATATAGTATAAATGCACCTCTAATGTGCATGTCTCATATAGCCTTTTCTCTAGTAGTGTAAGAGGCAAATGCAAATAATGGCAGAAATCTGTCAAAACAGACCAGCAAGTAAAAATCGATTTTTACGAAGACCTTGTGTTTCTCAAATCGAAAAGTGCTAAACTGAAGAAAGTTATATAAAAACCTGGGTCAAAATCACACAAAATTATAGCTCAATACGACGTACAGGGATTGTTCACGATTTTTTACAGTGAAGCTCAAAAATCTGTTTCGGGACAACAACTTTCCCAGGTCTTACTTCTCTCTCATTAGAGGTTATTGTTGGCACAAAAACCACACAAAAAGGATAAGGAGAGGTTATTACTGAGGCAATAACTTCCAATACTCAACAAAATAAAAACTTACTGAAAGTAAAAATAATTTGGGTTATCTCCCATAGTGCTTTTCTTTAACGCCTTTCAGCTAGGCATAGGAAGCAAGATTCAAGTATTTTAAAATGAAGAAGCATTAAGATCAAATTTTGTTTTAATAGGAGAGACAAAATATGTCTTCTCTCTCTTCCTATGGAAGTATTCTATACCTTTTCTTGAGTGGTAATTGATATTTAATGGTGCCTTCCTTCATATCAATAATGGCACCAACAGTTCTAAGAAAAGGTCTTCCCAAAATAATAGGATAAAAAGCATTGCATTCAACATCCAAAACATAGAAATCAACGGGGACATAGATATTGTTAACCATAATAAGAATATCATTAATACTCCCCATGAGTTTCTTTTTAGCATTATCGTCAAGTTGGACATCTAAATAACAATCTTCCAATGGTGGCAAATCAAGTATTTCATAAATCTTTTAGGCATAATATAGTACCAAGATCACTTGAAGCTTTGAGATCAAAATCATTTACTTTCATATTAATGTTGGGTTCCCAACCATCTTCTAATTTCCTAGGAATAGAAGCTTCATGTTTCAATTTTTCTTCTTTAATTTTTATGAGAGCATCTGTAATGTGTTTTGTAAAGGCCATATTCATAGCACTAGCATTAGGACTTCTAGCAAGATTTTGTAGGAACATAATTACTTCATAAATATTTCAACCATCAAGATCAAAATTACCATCCAAGGTAGTAAGACTGTTGTTTCCCATATTTTGAAGAATTTCAGCATTTTTATTGGAAAAGGTTCCATTGGTTTTAGGCATAGTTGCAAAAGGAATGGGGACTTCATGTGGTTTGCTAGCATCAACATTGGTGGTGATACTATCAAATACTATTATTTCTAGCAATTTCATCTTCTCTTTCCCACTTAGCATGCAATTCAGCTAACAGTCTAACATTTTCATCAATTCTAACTTGTATGGCATTTGTAGCAGCAAAGGGGTTTTCCATAGTTTAAGGTTTAACAGCCATTTTATTAATCAAAGAAGATTGTGCTTCAGACAAAGATGAAATATATTTTTTAGCATTCAAAATTTTGGATTGCAAACCAGGAATTCTCGATTTAAATTCTCAAGTTGATGACTAATATTTTACAAAATAGTAGATTGTTGCTCCATGGTTTTAGTGAATAATTTATTCTGTTCATATTGCATTTGCATGAAGTTTTTAGTGGCTCTTTAAACTTCTAAATTCTTTCTTCACTAGGCATTCTAGATTTACCAGGATAACTATTGATATTATTGGGAAGACGAGGCCTGTAATTGTTATTACCATAAGCATTGTTGCCAAAATTATTATTTCTAATGAAGTTCACATCAACTTGCTCTTCTTGAGCAACCAAAGAGGCTAAGGTAACATAATTTGGATCAATATGAGATTTTCCATTAACAAGCATAGACATAATAACATCAATTTTATCACTCAAGGAGGAGGTTTCTTCAACAGAATTTACCTTCTTACCTTGTGGAGCTCTCTTAGTGTGCCATTCAGAATAGTTAACCATCATATTATCAAGGAGCTTTGTTGTAACACCCAAAGTAATGGTCATAAAGGTGCCTCCAGCAGTAGAATCCAATAGATTTCTTGAAGAATAATTTAGTCCTGCATAAAAAGTTTGGATAATCATGCAAGCAGTCAGTCCATGAGTGGGGCAATTCTTTACCAAATATTTCATTCTTTCCCAAGCTTGAGCAACATGTTCATTATCAAATTGTTTAAATTTCATTATTTCACTTCTCATAGATATAATATAGCAGGAGGATAATATTTTCGAATGAAAGCATCTTTGCATTTAATCCAAGAATCGATACTATTTCTAGGTAGGGATAGCAACCATTCTTTAGCTTTTCCTCTCAAAGAGAATGGAAACAATTTAAGCTTAATAATATCTCCATCTATATCCCTATGTTTTTGCATCTCACAAAGTTTAATAAAATTATTAAGGTGAGCAGCAGCATCATCAGTACCAACACTAGATAATTGTTCTTTCATAACAAGATTGAGCAAAGTAGGTTTAATTTCAAAGAAAGCAGCTTCAGGAACAGGTGGAGCAATAGGTGTGCACATGAAATCATTGTTGTTTGTGCTAGTGAAGTCACACAACTTAGTGTTTTCAAGAGTAGTCATTTTTTGTAAGATTAAAGCAAGCCAACAGAAATAGAATTGTTTTGTGTGTTTTTGATAAAAGAAGCAAACCAGTACAACTAATTTTTTTGTGTTTTTGATAAAAGAAACAAGCAAACAAAGCAAAAGTAAACTAAGCAAAAACAAAAACACAGTAAAGAGATTGGTTGTGAGAGACTCCCCTTGCAAGAATCTTCTTTCTTCCTAAAAAGTGATTGACGAGGAGGAAGAGATTGAAGTTGTCCTTAACTCCTCGGCAACGGTGCCAGAAAAAGTGCTTGATGGCTGATACGTCCATTTTGCATCACTATTCTATATCATAATTTAGTGTTATTCATTGATATATTTCATATTAAGAGATGGTACTTATGTAATTTCATCTGTTTTTACATGGTTGATGACTTTTGGAGCATGGACCGCTGCAGTCAGGATTCTGATGGAAAAGGTGCTATTTGGAGGCAAAATTCGCGAAGATCAGAAAATCTAGGAAAATGCATGGAAAATCCTATTTTTCCAGAAGACGAAGATTGCCAGAAGGAGGAGTGGAGATGGGCCACATGGGGCCCACACCACCCCCTAGCGCGGGCCACCCCAGGCCGCGCCACCAGGTGGTGTGGCCGCCCTGGCCCACCTCTAGCTCTCCCCTTTGGCGTATATTATCCCCACAAAACCCTAAGACTTGGAGAGCGACCACAGAAAGATTTCGCCGCCTCTGCGGGGCAGAAAACACCGAGAGAGAAAGATCTCTCCGGCAGACAGAATTCTGCCGGGGGAATTCCTTCTCGGAGAGGGGAGATCGTCGCCATCAACACCACCATCAAGTTGGACTTCATCGGGATCATCATTCATCGTCATCACCACCATCATCTTCACCATCACCATCATCACCACCTCATACCGCTGTAAAAATTGGGTTGAATCTTGCATAGTTCTTAGGGGAAACTTTCCAGGTGTTGATTACTCCTTGTAGTTGATGCTATTGAGTGAACCATTGAATTATCGTTTATGTTCATATTGTTACACATCATTAGTTCATCTCTGATCATGATTCATATGATGTCTTGTGAGTAGTTCGTTTTGTTCTTGAGGACATGGGAGAAGTCACGTTGTTAGTAGTGGAATTGTGTTGAGAAAGATTCGATAGTTTGATATTTAAGTTGTGGTGTACTTCTTCTAGTGGTGTCATGTAAACGTCGACTACATGACACTTCACCTATATGGTCCTAGGGGAATGCATTGTGTATTTGGCTACTAATCGTAGGGGTTGCTGGACTGATAGAAACTTGAACCCCTGTTAGGAAACCTTTGCACAAGGGACATCAGGGTCTTAGAGTTTAAAGCTGTGGTTAGGTTTCTACCTTAATTACTTTCTTGTACTTGTAGATGCTTGCAAGGGGTATAATCACAAGTATGGATTAGTCCTAGGAAGGTCGGTACATTAGCACAGGTTCACCCACACAACTCTTAGCAAACTAAAGAAGATTAATCAACTATATGAAGCGAAAGCACTTGATGATATTCCCATGTGTCCTCGAGAACGTTTGGTCATCTTAAGTAATACAACTGGCTTGTCCTTTGCTAAAGAAAGGATTGGGCCACTTGATGCATTTATTCTTATTGTCTTTTATTTAGTCGTACTTTATTTACCTGCATTATCAAAAACCCCTAAAAATCCATTTGCTAAGTATTTACAGAGAATTCCTGCTCCTAGCCACTCGCCAGCACCTTCTGCTCCTTATTGGGTTCGACACTCTTACTTATCAAAAATACTGCGATACACCCCCTATACTTGTGGGTCATCAAGACTATTTTCTAGCGCCGTTGCCAGGGAGTGAAGCGCTATTGGAGAGTGGAACTGGTAAAGGAAACTTCTACTATGAGTATTGTTTACTTCTGTTAGTTGCTTTATTTTCAATATGGATAATTCGCTGAGTTTCTTGTTTCGTAATGCTACTACCACTGCTAAGGTAGTAGATGAACCACCACCTGCTGAGAATAATACTTTTAAAATACCTACAAGAATTATTGATCGTGTTATGGATAACTATTATTTTGGAGATGGAACTGTCCATCCTGGTGATCATTTGCTCTTTATACACGAATTATGCGGGTTGTTCAAGTGTGCAGGTATTACAACAGATCAAGTCAAGAAGAAGTTATTCTCATTATCACTGAAAGGAAGAGCTGAAGAATGGTATAAGCTGCTGAAGAATGGTCAAGCTCTTGAATGGGAGGAAATAGTGCTTCTCTTTTATTCAAAGTTTTATCCTCCTAGTGAGGTTCATAAAGATCGGAATCAAATATACAACTTTTGGCCTCTTGATGGAGAGAGTAGAACTCAAGCTTGGGGGAGATTGAAGTTACTAATTCTCAAATGTCCCATTCATGAGCTTCCCAACAATATTATTATCAATAACTTTTATGCAAGGCTTTCTCTTCATGATAAGATTTATTGGATGCTTCTTGTGCTGGATCATTCACTCGCATGGAATAAGAAGCTAAATGGGATCTTCTAGACCGTATTCAAGACAATGCTGAAGCATGGTAGAATGACAAAGGAAGAAAGTCATGTATAAATTATGATTATGAATGCACTGAATCTTTTATGGGAACTGATGACTTTGAAAATATTAGTAATGCTTATGGTCTTGATTCTCAAGTTATTACAAATTGTTTTAAGGATTTTGCTTCTTATATTGAAATTCTGAAAAGGGGATGGAACAAGTATCATGCACCATATAAAGATATTGTTGATTGTGTTCCTTTTAAGAGTACTGAATTTTGCACTATTGATCACATCCTACCTGAACCTTATATCGAGAAAATACCCTTCCCGGATAAGGTAAAGGAGCATCCTATGATAACTAGTGTAATCAATAAAAGTACAAAGAGAACTATAAAACCTGATGAACAAATAAACATTGAAGCTGTTGTAACAATTGTGAAAGACCTTGTCACTAAAAGTGTAGAAGATGGACACATAGTCTTCTGTGAGGATGCTTCTAATATTGTCTCACATCCTAATCGAACTAAAAAGGCTAGTGTCCCTGTGCTTTCTATTAGAATTGGTGATCATTGCTATTATGGTCCCTGCGAACTAGAAGAGATTGATGTGATTATTCACCTTGTTGTGGTTATTCACCCTGCGAACTAGAAGAGATTGATGTGGTTATTCACCTTGCTAATAGGGAGACCATCTCTCCAATTAGTATTGTACGGGATGTAGAAGTTCTTTGTGGTAAGATTAAATATCCTGCTGATTTTCTAGTACTTGGTTTAGCTGCTAGTAAAACTGTAGGGGTTCCGCGTATGAAAACAATAAATTTTAGTCTACGCCCCTGAACCCCTGAAGCTGCCAGGACCTATCTCTTAGTAATACAGTAATAGGAGGGGCTTTTCGCGAACTTACCCTCGAAGACCGAAAAACATTGTCAACGCTCAGGAGAATGTGGTTGATGTAGACGAGCCGAAGCCGACCTCAAGGTTGTGATGAAGTCCTTGCGCTCCTTGGCTCCAATGACTTGAGTGCCTCAAGTGTGATACCTCGCTGGGAGTTACACACGTCCGGTGCCTGACGATGACTCCCGCTTCCCCGATCCAGCAGCAGTTGTGGAAGTAGAGCTCCCGGATCCAAATCCCGCAGTGCGACGGCGCTCTGCGGTGATGATGTCTCTCGCTCGTGCAGTCCAGAGAGAGGGGGAGAGAGAAAATATCAATTAGAGGTCCTCCCAAAAGTGGGGAGACCTTTATTGATTATTGGTGTATTTATCTGGCCAAATACCCCCACTATATATAGGGGGAGGAGGGGGTACACCCTCCCTCAAAGTCCCGGGGTGGGACTAAAGGAGAGGAGGGAGAGGGGGTGGCCGCCGGCCACCCTAGTGGGCCCCACGCAGGGGGGCTAGGCCCAGCCGGCCAGCCCCCTTGCCCCTTCTCCCTCTCTCCTTTCCCCTAATGGGCCCTCTCCCTCCGAAAATTGGCCCATTAAGCCTTTGACCATTAAATTGATTTTTCTCTTTATTAAATAATTATGAATAAATGATTAAATCAACATTTAACATTCATTCACATATTATTCAACCTCTGTGGCCATGGAACACCTTCGACCTCCACTCCGGACAACCTCCGGACTTACCAAAACCCTTCCGGTTTTCTCTCTACTATTCTTCGGTAATTCTACCGATTCTACAAACACTCTCTAAGCATCATCAATCCCTTAAGCATGATACCCCACGGTTCGGGAACACTCCAGACATGGTCGGGACACTCCCGCACCAGTGATCGACAGAGGGACCTAGATGACCATGTGACCCCTGTGCGTTCCACGAAGATCTTTCGTCGTTTGAATCGGGACAATTGTGTCTTATTAACTTTGTCACTCGATACTTGCATTGCTCGAGATCTGATTAATGACATCACCATGTCGTGTTCAATCTCGTTACTGAACAATGCTACTTGACTCGTTCCGACAAGTGATATCCCCGTGATCAAATCACACGTTGCGCAACTATTGGATATAACTTCTCCGAGTGGGCCCTTGAGTATCTTCCGGTCACATGGACGGACAAATCCTACTCTTGACATATATTGCCTCTACGGTTTCCTCCGAGTACCTGAACACACCTTTATAACCACCGTATTACCAGATGACGTTTGATGCTATCTAAGCACTCTCAGGAGACAGTGATTGATATAGCCTCACGGTCTAAGGAATAGTCTACGAGAACCCATTTCTAATCATCATAACTTGAAATTCGTGACATGATCATGTCACGATGTTTAGGTTGGGTATTGGTTCATCATCTCATTCTCAAAATGAGATGACCTCATTTCCAACTAGCATAAATGCCACATGATCAGGAAACATGATCATATGTTGACCAATGAACCAGTGACTAGAGTTTCACTGGGAACCCCTGGTTGTTTGTATATCACACATGTATTGATGTTTCCACTCAACACAGTTATAGCATGATATAAAACTTAATCATAAACTATATGAAATATGATAATAGTCCTTACTACTATTTGTCTCTAGGGCATATTTCCAACAGTCTCCCACTTGCACTAGAGTACAAATACACTAGCTGCATTTGTTCTTAATCATTGGCACCATATATCCGGTACCCTGAACATGCTTGCTCATGGAAGAGGTTGAGTCTTGGGTCTGTACTTTATAGTCCCAAATCCTTTGCAACTTACTAATGTCACCTTGATTGACATTAATACTTTATCATCACATGATAGCATCTGTGTGTATGCATCGTCGCTATGGCAGCACAACGAGGCCTGATTCCAGGATCCTACAGTGACGTTAGATCAACCTCGAGGGCTTTCTCATGGGCACTGTGCCCTGGGACACATCATTCTACGTTAAAATCGAACTAGCCCCGCCATAACATTATACAACACTTTAGATGGTACCCTTATCTATTATTATAAATGTATTCATTGAAACAGTAGTGCACTCTGTGCAACTTTCGACGTTTTCGTTCACCTCGCTTCCTACTTGACTTTAATCGGTATTTACAGGAGTTTGCAACATATTCCCTTATAACATAACTCTTTATGCTTTAAGATATGTCATCCTTTATGGATTTGGAAAACATGTCTACAGTTCTCTACTAGACACCGTGGACAAACTCAGCTCAACGTTCTGTGATTCAAACTTAATCACTTTTAAACGTTCCTTGTTTGGATTTCATATTATGCTAAGTTATCATCATGGTTTTCTAAGATAGAACCTATGTATCAACATAGTGGATGACGATCATCCTTTTCCTTTCTTTAAACCATTGATGATCAACTTAATGCTATTCCTAATTTGAGTTACTAAGGACTAGTTCCTTAATTAACTTCTATTATGAAACCCCTTTCAGAATCCCTTAAGGAATACTACATAATATCATAATACACCTATTATCAACTTCTACATCTTATAAATCATTATTTATAAGTATTTGCGCTTTTATTCTTAACACCCTTAAGAATTACTCCTATAAGCTCCCACCCAAAATATGTTCCTACATATTTGAATTTGAGACTTATGTTGCTCCCACTCAAAAATATGTTAACCACATATTGT
Organism: Avena eriantha; assembly: GCA_910589775.1. Taxonomy (NCBI): domain Eukaryota; kingdom Viridiplantae; phylum Streptophyta; class Magnoliopsida; order Poales; family Poaceae; genus Avena; species Avena eriantha. The sequence goes on along the minus strand of OU342744.1, from coordinate 214,922,303 downwards.
TTCAGGAAGACTTTCATAGCTCCCACTCAATTTTATGCATATTGCATATCTACTCACTATTTTGAACAACTTCAAAATCCTTTGATCAAATATCAAACTTGGAGATTTACTATGAGACATTAGTACTGTTACTAGTTTTAAATCCACTAGACATTTAGCACATTTGAATCAAATTCATTAGAATTTGTCCAATACCTAAAAAATTGTGCTTTTGTCATTCACCCCCTTTTCCACTATGGCTTTGCAGTCATTTGGGAAAACTCAAGAAACTCCTTTTACTTGTGAGATTCAGCAACGAATTGCTTTCTAATCTCAAGGGAATTTTGCTTTTAGGATTTCTCATCATTTTAGTTTACCATTATTTCCTTAGTAGTTCGTAGGTATGTCATATTCCAATAATCATGACAAATGATTCACAAATGTCTCCATACAAGATATGGATTATATTTTGAATCCTACTTCATGTAGTGAAAAACACTAGTGGGGAAAACACAATGATCAATATCATTGATTCTTTCCTTCTATGAAGAGAATCGTTCAGGAACGTTGTCCATTGCGCTTCTCAACACTCTGATGCTGGGATATGAATCTTCATCGTGTTCTTCACTATTTTCCATTTGCTTAATAATTGAGAAACATCACTAGAGGTGAGCTTTCTCAAGAATGTACCAAAATCCAAGCATTACAAATTTTGCTTTTCTTTTGGTTCTAGCTATGGATTTCGTATTCAAAGTTTCCAATAAATACTCTACAAGGACTTATTTGCTATTGTTTTGGTCATATCGAATAACCCCAAAACTTTCACGAATTCAAATGGTTTACTACATTCTAAATGAGTGCTAACTATTTCTAACTAATGGTCTCTACATCTACACTACAATGATTTATTTAGTGCCTTCTATTTAACCCCTTTGATATCTAATATCACCTTGTGATGCTTTGCATTTTGACGTTTCAGAATGCTTTGCATTTCAAAATTTCTTTTATGCCATTCTTATAAAAGTTGAATTTCATTACTATTGATCAAATCATAGCAATTAGATTCCCTTTTATATTTATACCCTTTTATTGATGAAACACTTTGACCAAATCAGATAATTTCATATTCATGTTTCCTTTGGTAAACTATTTTACACATTTAAACAGTCATATAATGATAATTACCATTTTTCGTTAAAACCCAATACATCGAATATGTATTTACTTTTAACAATTCATTAAACACTTTGTATTCAAGTAATACACGGTGTTCAAGTTAATTTGCCGAACTTAGGCATGATTTATATGTGATAAGAAATCGAATGACTTTCACATATTATTACATAACTTTGAATTTAAACAATGTTTTTTCATTCATTAATGAACATATCATTAAGTTGGGTATTTTAAACAAGGCATTTTAATGTTTTACAAATGTTCATGCATTATCAATTAGTTTCAAACAGCAAGGATAATTCACACATAATCAAACAAGATATGAACACAAATAGAAATCATTCATAAAAGTGGAACAACTGTTTGTTACAAGCTCATATGAATAACCGTCTCATGAAGTGTGAGACACACTAAAGAAGTTCACAATCTCTTGATTACAATAATCATCCTAAAACATAAACTAAATGATAAATGTCAAGGGAGAGTGTTGTCGGCCATCATCATTATGCTCGTCATCAACACGCAACGTCACCTCCTCTCCAGCAAGCACCTCTCATGCAAAAGGACCTGTTTTCAGCAAAACAGAACAAGTATCAGATATACTTAACACTGCAATGTGTTTGCAAGATTATAACATTTATAAAACTGTATATCAAATATATACCTTTGTCATTGATGACCTGAGCGACATTTGGTTCAACCAACACATTCCTGAGATGTGTCACGAACCGGTGGAACTCCATTGATTCCGCGTCACCCCTCATTAGCAAGTCCTGACTTGTGCTTGGTAGCTTGGTGGCAGCGACCATAGCACAACGACGTTTGCAAAAGAGCCCATCATCCAAATATCCAGGAAGTATGCAGGCCTCATGTACACATCATGCATGTGCTCCAAGTGGTCGTCTAGTGATGAGTTCTCCTCCATCTTAATGGAGAGGAAGTCTCCCATCAGCTCATGCTCCCAAATGCGTGTCTGCTGCACAAAATGTGTCCTAAGCTCTAGCATCACCGAACGAGGGTTGACATCACCCACGAAAGGCCACAGCTCGTCCACCATTCCAAAATGCATTACAACTGAAATATAGGAGGCCATCTCACGACGAAGATAGCGGTCTTTCCGCTGCTCTGGGGTCTCTAGGACTGTGGGCTGATCCAAATCCATCTCGTCGAGTATGTAGTCGACCATGTCATTCTCGCTAAGGAGAACGTGGAGACACGCAACCCATATGGAGAAGTTCGATCCATCTAATCTGAGCTTCTCTCCTTCTAACCAATCAATCGTCAATAGGAAAGGAGCCATCTACATTTATAATTGCAAAAGGAATTTAGACTAAGTTTATAATTAAATGAGTTTATAATAACTCCACTCAGAAACACCTATCCCCAGTGAGGGTTCCTAGTGATAACACGACCCCTATCAGCTACATCTCCCCCGATTGAACACGGCCATCGATGTGGGTTCAAAGGTGGACACTAAACGTCGGTTACATCATTCATGCGACTCGTGCTCGATCTTTCGACCATCCGTGTTCCGAGGCCACACTTCTGTGGCGTGCTAGGTTCGCCAACTCAACCTTAGTGTATTCGCTGTGCAACATGGCTTACACCCACTGTATGCGAACGTACATATGTCTGACACCCAGGCCTGTAACCCTGGATCGCCTCATACCGAAGAACTTTCTTGGTGGTGCACACTAAGGGGGAACACAATCGTTGGTAATTTTAACAGGGATCATCTTATTAGGCTACCGTCGAGTATCTAAGACTAGCACAAAATAAGACATACAAACAATAACATTGAATGTAAATGCTATGTGATATGGTCCTTCACATCGTGATCTCCATCCGCCGTCACCGGGTTCCGGCGCCGTAGACACCAGGGTACCGGTGTCTTTCCGGCGTGGTAGTTCGTCACCTCCGGGACTATCTACTACTACGTAACAAAAGGTAATCACTTTACCTTTGCCACAACCATATCACAAAGCAACGCCCCCCTGCAAAACAAAGGTAGACGCATCTACTTTATCTTTGCATGTTTTATGTGGCTGAATGGGCTTTTGCACAAGAACCGTTCTTACCTACGAACTTTTAGCACAACACCGATCAAGTAGTTGTCTCTACTACACCCCTTTTGGGGCCCTCCATTGCAAATGGCATACCAACTAATGCAAGAGAGACAAACACCCCCCTAAGCCACTTTATACGGTACAAGCCGTATGTCAAGCGTGGACCAGTCTCGCGAATGAACGCGTAAAGTCGGTTGAGGGCCGCTTCATCAAGCATTACTGCGGTATATACAAGTACACGTGGGAGGGTAACAACTAAAAGATCAACGCCCACACCCTACATCTCGTGTGTTCTACCCGTACTAGCATTACTACGCATAGATCTAGCTTTGATACCACTGTAGGTGTTCCGCGTATGAAAACAATAAATTTTACTCTATGCCCCTGAACCCCCTGAAGCTGCCAGGACCTATCTATTAGTAATACAGTAACAGGAGGGGCTTTTCACGAACTTACCCTCGAAGTCCGAAAAGCGTTGTCAACGCTCAGGAGAACGTGGTTGATGTAGACGAGCCAAAGCCAACCTCAAGGTCGTGATGAAGTCCTTGCGCTCCTTGGATCCAACGACTTGAGTGCCTCAAGTGCGACACCTCGCGGGGAGTTACACACGTCAGGTGCCTGACGATGACTCTCGCTTCCCCGATCCAGCAGCAGTTGCGGAAGTAGAGCTCCCGGATCCGAATCCCGCAGTGCGACGGCGCTCTACGATGAAGATGTCTCTCGCTCGCGCAGTCCAGACTTGGGACCACGGTCATGAGAGAGAGGGGGGAGAGAGAAAATATCAATTAGAGGTCCTCCCAAAAGTGGGGAGACCTTTATTGATTATTGGTGTATTTATCTAGCCAAATACCCCCACTATATATAGGGGAGGAGGGGGTACACCCTCCCTCAAAGTCCCGGGGTGGGACTAAAGGATAGGAGGGGGAGGGGTGGCCGCCGGCCACCCTAGTGGTCCCTGCGCGCGGGGGTGGGGGGGGGGGGGCTAGGCCCAGCCGGCCAGCCCCTTGCCCCTTCTCCCTCTCTCCTTTCCCCTAATGGGCCCTCTCCCTGCGGAAATTGGCCCATTAAGCCTTTGACCATTACATTGATTTTTCTCTTTATTAAATAATTACGAATAAATGATTAAATCAACATTTAACATTCATTCACATATTATTCAACCTCCGTGGCCATGGAACACCTTCCACCTCCACTCCGGACAACCTCCGGACTTACCGAAACCCTTCCGGTTTTCTCTCTACTATTCTTCGTCGATTCTACCGATCCTATAAACACTCTCTAAGCATCATCAAGCCCTTAAGCGTGATACCCCATGGTTCGGGAACACTCCATACATGGTCGGGACACTCCCACACCAATGATCGACAAAGGGACCTGGATGGCCATGTGACCCCTGTGCGTTCCACGAAGATCTTTCGTCGTTTGAACCGGGACAGTCGTGTCTTATTCCCTTTGTCACTCGATACTTGCATTGCCTGAGATCTGATAAATGACATCACCATGTCGTGTTCAATATCGTTACTGAACAATGCTACTTGACTCGTTCCGACAAGTGATATCCCCGCGATCAAATCACTCGCTGCGCAGCTATTGGATATAACTTCTCCGAGTGGGCCCTTGAGTATCTTCCCGACACATGGACGGACAAATCCCGCTCTTGACATATTTTCCTCTACGGTTTCCTCCGAGTACCTGAACGCACCTTTATAACCACCGTATTACCAGATGACGTTTGATGCTATCTAAGCACTCTCAGGAGACAGTGATTGATATAGCCTCACGGTCTAAGGAATAGTCTACGAGCTTCCATTTCTAATCATCGTAACTTGAACTTCATGACATGATCGTGTCACGATGTTTAGGTTGGGTATTGGTTCATCATCTCATTCTTAGAATGAGATGACCTCATTTCCAACTGGCATAAATGCCACATGATCAGGAAACATGACCATCTATTGACCAATGAACCAGTGACTAGAGTTTCACTGGGAACCCCTGGTTGTTTGTATATCACACATGTATTGATGTTTCCACTCAACACAGTTATAGCATGATATAAAACTTAATCATAAACTATATGAAATATGATAATAGTCCTTACTACTATTTGTCTCTAGGGCATATTTCCAACAAAAACCTATCCCATCATTTTTGGTAGACCTTTCTTGAGTACTTGCAGAGCTATTATAGACTGCAAAAGGGAGCAAATCTTGACTAAATTTGATGGGGAATCTTATGAGTTTAATTTTTCAAAATTTGCTAAAGAACCTTGTGAAATGAAACCCATAATTAGGATTTTAGAGTTGAACAACTTGCTTCTGTTTCTCTTGCTCCTAAAAATGCTTTGCAGCAATTTATGGAAGACCACAAAAGTGAAATCTTCATGGAAGAAAGAAATGAGATTGACGAGATTCTCCATCGTCAACCTAAGATGCTTAAGCATAACTTGCCCGTGGAATATTTGGGTACCACGTTGCCCCCTAAAAAGGATCCGGTCTTCGATCTAAAACCTTTGACTGACGATCTTAAGTATGCTTACATTGATGATAATAAAATATATCATGTTATTATTAGCTCTAAACTTTCAGGGAAGGAAGAGGAAAGATTATTGGAGGTATTGAAGAAACACCGAGGGGCTATGGGCTATACTCTGAATGATTTAAAAGGGATTTCTCCTACTATATGTCAGCATGCTATCAATATAGAACCAGATGCAAAGCCAGTGGTAGAGCACCAACGTCGTTTAAATCCTAAGATGAAGGAAGTGGTAAGAAACGAGGTATTGAAACTCCTTGATGCTGGTATTATTTACCCTATTGCTGATAGTGAATGGGTTAGTCCTGTTCATTGTGTCCCTAAAAAGGGGGGATTACCGTTGTTCTTAATGATAATGATGAGCTTATTCCCCAAAGAATAGTAGTAGGTTATAGGATGTGCATTGATTTCAAGAAAGTTAACAAAGTCACTAAGAAAGATCATTGCCCTCTTTTATTGATCAAATGCTAGAAAGGTTGTCTAAAAAGACCCATTTTTGTTTTCTTGATGGATACTCTGGTTTCTCTCAAATTGTTGTTAAACAACAAGATCAAGAAAAACTACTTTTACATGCCCTTATGAAACCTATGCCTATAGACGTATGCCTTTTGGTTTATGTAATGCTCCTGCTACTTTTCAAAGATGCATGTCTGCTATATTTCATGGTTTTTGTGAGGAAATTGTGGAAGTATTCATGGATGACTTCTCCGTCTATGGAACTTCTTTTGATAATTGTCTGCACAACCTCGATAAAGTTTTACAGAGATGTGAAGAAAATAATCTTGTTCTTAATTGGGAGAAATGCCACTTCATGGTGAATGAAGGGATTGTACTTGGACATAAGGTTTCTGAAAGAGGCATAGAAGTTGATAGAGCTAAAGTTGAGGCAATTGATAAAATGCCCTGTCCAAGAGATATCAAAGGTATTCGTAGTATCCTTGGTCATGCTGGTTTCTATAGAAGGTTTATTAAAGATTTCTCTAAGATATCAAAACCCCTCACTAATCTTCTTCAAAAGGATGTACCCTTTATCTTTGATGATGATTGTAAGGGAGCTTTTGAAACTCTAAAGAAGGCTTTAACTACTACTCCTATCATTCAACCACCTGATTGGAGTTTACCCTGTGAAATAATGTGTGACACTAGTGATTTTGCTGTAGGTGCTATCCTTGGGCAACAAATAGATAAAAAGTTAAATGTTATCCATTATGCTAGTAAGACTCTTGACGCTGCTCAAAGGAATTATGCTACTACTGAAAAAGAATTCTTAGACATTGTATTTGCTTGTGATAAGTTTAGACCTTATATTATTGACTCAAAAGTTACCATTCATACTGATCATGCTGCTATTAAGTACCGTATGATGAAGAAAGATGCTAAGCCTAGGCTTATTAGATGGGTGCTACTCTTACAAGAGTTTGACCTACATATTGTAGATAGGAAAGGTGCTGAAAATCCTGTAGCTGATAATTTATCTCGATTGGAAAACATCTCTTTTGATCCTATGCCTGTTAATGACAGTTTCCCAAATGAACAGTTGGCTGCAGTAGGGGTAAGCTCGCGAGGGAGCCCTTGGTATGTTGATTACGCTAACTTTATTGTCTCCAAGTATTTGCCTCCAACTTTCACAGCTCAGCAAAGAAGGAAGTTCTTTTACGATTTGAGGCATTATTTTTGGGATGACCCACATTTATATAAAGAAGGAGTGGATGGTATTATGCGAAGATGTATTCCAGAATATGAACAAAAGGAGATATTATGGAAATGTCATGGTAGTGCCTATGGAGGACATCATGCGGGAGATAGAACTGCACAAAAGGTGCCACAATCAGGTTTCTACTGGCCTACCCTTTTTAAAGATGCAAGAAAAATTGTTTTATCTTGTGATGAGTGTCAGTGTGTTGGTAATATTTCTAGACGCAATGAAATGCCTATGAATTACTCTCTAGTTATTGAACCCTTTGACTATTGGGGATTTGACTTTATGGGTCCTTTTCCTCCCTCAAAAGGTTATACTCATATTCTTGTTGCCGTTGATTATGTCACTAAGTGGGTAGAAGCCATACCTACGAAGAGTGCTGATGGGGAGACCTCTCTAAAAATGCTTAAGGATGTTATCTTTCCTAGGTTTGGAGTGCCTAGGTACCTTATGACTGACGGGGGTTCTCATTTCATTCATGGTGGTTTTAGAAAGACCCTTGCTAAATATGATGTTAATCATAGAATCGCTTCAGCTTATTGTAGCATTCCAATTGTCTAACAATTGTAATGCTACTTGGTCTAGTAAGATATTGGCTACTTCCTATATATAATTGTTGCACCATAATTATATCATGCTCATGACATCATGCCACCTTGCATTTGAGCATCATATAAAACCCTTTTCTTTTGGTTCTTCTCTCATATGCATTATTAATTGTATTTGCCTCTTGATATTGTATTTGGTTGTTGATATACTGTTTAAATGCCCAAGTTGAGTTGGGGGCATATCTTTTATTCAACTCCATCACCTTTCTTTTCACCACCTTATAAATCCACCATCCCATTACCATGAGCTTGTATTTCTTATCCTTTTGATAATTATTCTAGCTCATGTGGGTTGGGGTGGATCCAAGTCTAACATTTCTTTGCTTGGCCTTTTTCTCCACTTCTTGGGAATGCATAAGAATAATGCCATATCATTATTTTTGTTCTCACAAAATAAATCATGGCATTTATTATTTTTGCATGGGCCATGCAACCTTCATCACCACCTTTTATCTCATTGGTTTTCCTTTTGTTTTATTGGATCCTTTCTTTGTGGATCATCTCCATCCCTTACACCATCCCCATATTCCCATCCACATCATTTTCTTTTATTTCATTTTCTCCATGCATGATCCAAATGAGGCCTCTTCCCATAACCCTTTTCATTCTTTTTTCTTGAAGTCTCCTTCACCTCATCTTAACTTAATCAAGCCTCACTCTACCTCTTGGTTGATCTCATACACACATTTTAAAACCTAAACCACCTAATAAAAATCTAACTTAACTTCCTCTCTCTATTTTTATTCCTCTGACCCTAATTCTACACCAAACCCTAAACCTCCTCCCACCTCTCTTTCTTACACTCCCTCTCTCTCGAACATGCTGGTTCCACCTAGCCCTCTCTCTCCCTGGCCCACACCCCAGCCACCCTACCCTAACCCTAACAAAACCCTAACCCGAGACTACCCCATCTAAACCTAGCCTAAGCTACCACCGAGTCTCCTCTCCGCTCTCCTTCTCTCTACCTGCCAGGCTGGCCCAGATGCTACTCCTCACCATCCCCACCTGTAGCCTCTCCATGCCTACCTTCCCCCAGCCCGAGCAAGCACGTGATCGAGGAGAAAAGGAAAGAGCCGAGGCTACTTTCCCTGTCCTGTGCCCACACGCCATCTCCTCCCTCTCTCTCTCGCTTGCCCTCATCCACATAGCTCTCCTGCATCGCCCAGATCCGCCCGAGCCTGCCCTCTCCTTCCCCTTCGTCTTCACCGTCGCCAGCACCTGCCGCCGGTCACCGCCAGCACCGCGTTGCCCCCTTCGTTCTAGCCGGCCATCACGACGTGGAGGTGGTCAGGGAGATCGTGGACGCTCCCCTACATCGCCCTGCACACGCCGACGCGAAGGAGGAAGCCCTAGGACCGCCAGCATGTCGACGTCCTGCGGAAACCCTAGTTTTCCGCCTCGCTAGCCTCGTCGTCGATCCGCCGTGCCTCGCCCCGATCTGACGCCAGCAACCTCCCCGCGGTAAGCCCTTCCACCTCCTAGACAACCTCCGCTCCGCCGTAAAGCCCTAGCCGTTCCAGGCGTTGCGCCGAACACCCTCAGTGCGCTGCCGCTCGCTGTGTCTGCACGTGCCCGCGCCGTCTAGAACCTCACTTAGCCGCGCAGCCGCTCCCAGACAACAATCCCTCCCCAGCCCAGCGGTAGCCGCCGCCGCCCGCGCACATCAGGTCGCGAGTTCGACCCCCACCTCGCTGCGCCGTGCATTGTTTTCCATCAGATAGTTCAGAGGAAACAAAAGCACAGTGCCGCCGCGCGTTTTGCAGAAAACCCCCTAGTTTTTATCCGCTCAACCCGCGCTCCTCGCTAGCCCCACCTGTCAGCCGCCGTGGCCTTCTTCCAGAAAACCCCCGACCTCTTATTATCTTAACCCGCGCTCCAGTTCGGTCCCACCTGCCAGCCTCTGCGAGTTCGTTCACTGTCACGTGGGCCTCAGCCGGTTGGTCCCACCTCGCAGTCGCACGGGCTAGGTAGAGCCCCGGTGTGAAAAGTTTTTCGCGCGCGTGTGCCCCGCCAGCAGCTGGCCCACCCGTCAGTGGCTATGGCTGGGTCGGGCTGAGTAACAAAAGTCTGCCCCGTTGTCTGTTTTAATTAAACCTTTTCCAAAATTGATTTAAAATTCAAATTCAAATTAGATTTAAATAACTTTTCAAATACTAATACAAATAATATATGTTTTGGAATCAGAAAAATGTGAGGAATTCAAATATGCCCTTCAAAATATTATTTGCACACTTTAAAATTTCGAGATGATTAAAATTACAATAAAATGCCCTTTTCCTTAATCAATTAATAACTTTAATTCTATAACTCCAAATTTGACAAATAATATGTCTAAATCGATCAGCGCGAAGAGCCCGTTCTAGTTATGCATTCCTTGTTCTGAATTGAAGCATGTATTATGTCATTATTAAAAATCTGAACTGTTTATGACAATAAAATTGGACTAAATAAATAATAAAATGCTTTATTTCTTGTATCCACACCTCACCTTTGCCATGCTACTTTAATGCCATGTAAATTGTGCACCATTCATCATGGCATGCTTGTTTGCTTGTCGCATTTTAATTCATATGCCTGTGCACTTTATTTATGTTGGCTCTTGTTTGTTTGGTTCTTCTTCGAATAGACGCCCAGTAGGAGAATTACCGGGAATCACAGGAGTACCACCCAGATCCATCTCTCGCTTCAACTGAGCTGCCAGGCAAGCACTACCACATCCTTTTATACATTCAGTACCTATTGCCTCTATCTTATTCTTGCATCATTGAGTCGCGATTGCATTAAATTGAAGCCCAAGTACTGCATAGCCTTTACTTTTAAACCCCACTGAAGCTTGTTCCTCCATCCCATGAGCCATTACTACAGGAGTTGTTTGAGCCATGCGAGTTGTAGCAAAGCATGTGTAGGGTATGTGAGTGTCTGATGAATACCGAGGTACCTAAACAACTTAACCTGAGTAGTAATGGGATAACTAATGAAAGAGGCACCGGTGAGCAATATCTGCTATTTGGTTTTTCATGCTCACTTGTGTCCCGTAGGACCCCGAGTACTTGATTCCTGTTCCTTGACTATTCGCACTATCCACATCCGGGAGGCCTTATGGACCCCCCTGAGCCAGAGCTTGATTCATTCTTATTTCTTGGGGCCACAAAGTAGTTTGGGGCTTTATTACTATCCTGTACTTATACCATGTTACTGTGTTATTAAGATTGTGCGAGGAGCACCTGTACTGTTTAAAAATTGCGGAGTGTTTTCGCGGTATCGACAAGCCCAGTCACATTTTCGGGTTCCCAGTCATTTACAGCCATTGGCGCAAACCTTGGGTCCATCTCGGAGCCAGCCAACTTCATTGCGGGTAGCTTAATGGGGTGGCCCCCTGAAATATTTCTGAATCCTGTGATTGCTTTGTCGTGAATGTCTCGTTGGGTTTTGATTTGGTTTTTCCGAGGTTGACCGAGTGTGTGTTGCTATTCATGCACCCCTGCAGGGTAAATCTTTCTGAAAGGCGTGTCCGCGGTTATGGACGACTTGGGGCACAGTTTCTCGATCATAGACAAGTATAACTAAAGTACCGCTCTTAATTTGACTAAGTACTTGACTAGTAAATAGTGCAATACTCATGGGATGGTTAATAAAACTGCCAACGGATGATGGGGGATGTTCGTCCGCTTCCTCGTTGGTAAGCGAGGAGGAGGATGGATCTGTTAATTATACTGCTATAACTATTGTTCTTAATTCACGGACATCCGTCTATCTTTGGTTAGGCGGATGGTTAGCGAGTATCTGTAGAATTGTTAGGTGTTATCTTTTGCTGCAATTGCGTCACCCCAGGTTGTGTCCCCTTTAGTGGCATAAAGACTTGCTGAGTACCCCTAGGGTCTTAGACGATAAATTGTTTGATTCAGATGAACAGGTGTACCCGCAAGATGGATACTGGGTGGAAGACACAGATGATGTTGGCAACGATTATTCGGTGTAGAGATTCCGGGAACGGGGATCCGTGAGATCTGTGGGCGGGATGTGTTTATTTATGGGGCATCTTATGCCGATTTGCTTCTTATCCGTACTCGGATCTTGTTTCCCGCTTTCGCCTGATACTCTGATGTGTGATGTATGAGGAGCTATCCTAAATTATTATATCTATCTAGGACATTTGAATCTTGCCGTATGGCGTTGCAATATTTCTATTTCTTTTAGATGGAATGGCTCTGAGGACTGTTGTATGTGGCTTGCATACATACTCATTTGTGTATGTAGTTGATCCCTTCGCCTGCCGATTACGCCGCTCGTTCTTGTCCCGATGTCTGAAAGTGGTTAGGACGGCCGAAAGGTCTACCGTGAGTGGCCCTGGGCCCCACCGTACTATTTTAACCACTTTCGTTCATCCAAGCATGTAACTAAGAGCGTAATTCACCAAGGTAGTTACAATTAGTATCAGAGCCATCCCGCCCTTCAGGGTCTCAGCCAAATGGTCGTTGTCAGTCTAGCAAATATTTTTGGTAGTTATGTATACTAGGGAAAAACAAAACGTGAGAGTAGGGTTGCGTCCATTTTTCTTCTTACCCACCCACCCACCCTTTTCTGGTAAAGAAGTGTAACGTTTTCAATCCTCTTCTAAAATTCAAACTAGGATTCACGTGTTCTGGGTTCCGTAGTACCATAGGTTGTGTGTGTGTGTGTGTGTGTGAATTCCTTGTCTATCTGTTGCATCCAAATGTTATCACTATCTGCCTTTTGGTTATCAACTGTTGGTACATTCCATACCGACATGCCTTTGTAAACCGACGCGATCTATTCTGATTCGTTGTATACCGATGTGATCTATCTTACTCTTTGTTATCCGACGTTATCTTGTTGGGGTGTTCTTTTTCGTAGTCACCAATCTTTAGGTTCATCTTAAGAAGAAGGTATTGGGATATGTGTTTTACTGATTCATGTGCAAAGTAATGATTTGAGTGCGGGATGGAGTCGCGACCATACCACTACTGTTATCATTTGCTCTTGTATGTTGAACTAGTAGAGTTACTAATCTTGATTCGTAAAGTGGTTTTGCGCATAGAGTGGTATTTTAATGCCGAAATTTGCGGAAATTTTTTCTTTGTAGTTTGTGTACCACACTCCTTGTCCAGTCGTGTGCGTTATGCTTAATATCTTCTAGTTGCCTTGAACTTTGTTGATATTTTAATATCATCTCAGTGAATTGCATCCTTTAATCTTGATTAATTCCATTTTGGTACTATTTTGGATTATTATCATTCTCCATTATACTACTGACTTGTGTTTTATATCAATCACAGGATGGCACCACCACGCCGTTCTGAGGAGGACATACCACCTGAACTTGGGGCTGCTTTGGCAAGTATTGCAAATGCTTTGGGCACTATGCAGCAGAACCAACAACGCTTCGAGGAAAGTGTGAGGAGGAATGAGTTTGTTCCGCTACCTCCACCTCCCAAGCGAGGAGACATCAAGAGTTTTCTCAAGTTCAACCCACGCCAATTTGAGGTGTCTGATCAGCCACTTGATGCGGATGATTGGCTACGTGAAGTGTCAAGGTTGCTGATGACTGCGGATGTTCCCGATCAAGAATGGGTCAAATGTGCCACTCACCTTCTGAAGGGAGATGCAGCTCTCTGGTGGGAAAATTACCTCAAGGCAGATCTCTCTAGTTTTCAGCCTAGTTGGGAGCGGTTCACTGCTGCTTTCAAAGAGCAATATCTGTCAGAAATTGTCATGGAAAGGATGAAGGAAGTGTTTCTCAACCTCAAGCAGGGCACTGACAATGTCAACACCTACATCAAAAACTTTATGAACCTGTCTCGTTATGGTGGCGATGAGATCTCTGATGACAAGAAGAAGCAAAAGAGATTTCGGCAAGGCCTCAATGCTTCCATCAAATATGCTATCACTCATGCAAGGCCGGCATCTTTCCTGGAACTCCAACACACAGCTCTGCAGGAAGAAGCAAGTAGGCAAGTGTTTGAGGAGTCAAAGAAACACAGCCGTGATACAACAAGCTCTTCTGCTATGACAGCTCCTTCTAAGCGTCGTGTCTGGGTTTCTAACACCCCACCATCGCTCCCTGCTCCACCAAGACCGTCAAGCTACACATCAAGGCCACCAAAATCCTTCACTGCGGCTCCCAGGGGCTACAACCACAACTACCCTGGAGCGCCTGGCGGAGTCCCTGGCTACGTTGCTCCACGTCCACCTGGTGCGTGTTATACTTGTGGAAACACTGAGCATCAGCACTGGAATTGTCCAATGAACAACAAAGCTCTTCCACCACCACCTCCAAGACCTGCGGCAAGTGCTCCCATGATTCGTGCACCTCCACCTCGGGCTCTCAACATCAACACTAAGCCTGGGTCTACGGTTGCTCGTGCCAACTGTGTCAACGTCGCTCAAGCTGAGCATGCACCTGGAGTTGTCATCGGTATGCTTCCTGTTAACTCAGTTTCTGCACGAGTGTTGTTTGATTCTGGTGCATCGCATTCTTTTGTCTCTACGAGTTTTGCTGATAGGAATGGGTTATCTATGGATCCTCTCCCCAAGCGTTTAATGGTTCTTTCTCCTGGAGCAACAATGGCATCTTCTAAAATTAGCCATGGCAATCAAATTGAGATTGGTGGCTCTTCGTTTCCGGCTTCCTTAATTATTCTGGGCAATTCTGATATTGATGTTACCTTGGGCATGGATTGGTTAACAGCAAATGCAGGTGTGATTGATTGTGCTGAACGTTCGGTTTCGCTGAAAATTCCTGAAGGCCATATAGTCTATTCTCCAAGTCTGACTCCTGCAATTCAGCTTTATTCTTTGGCGGCTCTGAATGATGATGCTATGGAAGGTATTCAGAGTGTTCCTGTAGTCTGTGAGTTCCCAGATGTCTTTCCCGAAGAGTTGCCAGGTATGCCTCCGGATCGTGAGGTTGAGTTTGTCATTGAACTTGAACCTGGTACCGCTCCTATTTCCAAGCGGCCTTATAAAATGGGTCCTGCTGAGTTGGCTGAACTCAAACGTCAGTTGGACGAACAAGAGAAGTTGGGTTTCATTCAGCACAGTACTTCTTCTTGGGGTAGTCCAACCATCTTTGTGAAGAAGCGAGACAAGACTGATAGACTTTGTGTTGACTATCGGGCACTCAATGCTAAAACAATCAAGAATAAATATCCCCTTCCGCGGATTAATGATCTCTTCGATCAGCTAGCTGGAGCGGTGGTATTCTCTAAACTTGATTTGAGAAGTGGTTATCATCAAATCAAGATTCGCAAGGAAGATGTTCCTAAAACAGCTTTCACCACCCGCAATGGCCTGTATGAGTACACGGTCATGTCTTTCGGTCTCACCAATACACCTACCACCTTCTCGAGGCTTATGAACTCGGTTTTCATGGAGTATCTTGATAAGTTCGTTGTGGTCTATCTGGATGACATTCTAGTCTATTCTAAGTCTAAAGAAGAACATGAAGAACACCTTCAGTGTGTCCTAAACAAGCTTCGTGAGAACCGCCTGTATGCAAAGTTCTCCAAGTGTGAATTCTGGCTGCCTCAAGTCACATACCTTGGTCATGTCATCTCTGCCAAGGGCATTGCCGTTAACCCAGAAACTATTAAGACAATTATGGATTGGCTTCCACCCATAAATGTCAAAGAAGTCCGGAGTTTCCTTGGTTTGGCTAGTTACTGCCGTCGCTTCGTTCAAAACTTCTCAAAGATTGCGAAGCCTCTTACCGATCTCCTCAAGAAAGGCAAGAAATACCATTGGACTCCTGCATGTCAAGCAAGCTTTGAAACACTCAAACAAAAGCTCACTTCCACACCAGTCTTGGTTCCTCCAGATACATCAAAGCCTTTCCAAATATTCTGTGATGCTTCATTGCAAGGATTGGGTGCGGTCCTTATGCAAGAAAAGCAAGTTGTTGCTTATGCATCTCGTCAGTTAAAGACGCATGAGATCAACTATCCTACACATGACTTCGAACTTGCAGCAGTTGTCTTTGCTTTGAAAGTATGGAGGCATTACTTGCTTGGCAACCGTTGTGAGATCTTTTCTGATCACAAGAGTCTGAAGTATATATTCACACAACCTGATCTCAACCTTCGTCAGAGGAGGTGGATTGAAACAATCAATGATTTCGATTTGACCATCAACTACACTCCGGGCAAAGCCAATGTCATGGCCGATGCTCTCAGCCGAAAAGCTTATGTCAACAACCTCATGGTGGAAGAACAACAACCTCTCTTATGCGAGGAATTCCGCAAGCTCAACCTTAAAATTGTGGATCAAGGGTATCTTCTGAACCTTCTGGCAACACCTCTCTTGGAAGAAAAAGTTCGCTCCATTCAACTTGGTGATCCTTACACTAAAAAGATCATCTCCAACATTCAACTTCCGAAGTATGAGTCTTTCCACATAGATGACCAAGGCACTCTTTTCTTTGAACACCGGATGTTTGTTCCGAACTACCCGTGTTTAAGAGAGCAAGTTCTCAAGGAGGCGCATGATTCTGTTCTTTCTATCCACCCTGGCAGCACTAAGATGTACATGGACTTGAAAACACAATATTGGTGGCCTGGTTTGAAACGATATTGTGCCAAGTATGTCTCGGAGTGTGATGTTTGTCGCAGAGTTAAAGCTATCCATCAGAAACCTTCCGGTCTTCTACAACCTATGAAGCCTCCGGAATGGAAATTGGAGAAAGTAGAGATGGACTTCATCACTGGTTTTCCAAGGTCGCAGAAGGGCAACAATGCAATCTTTGTTGTCATTGACAGGCTTTCCAAAGTAGCTCACTTCTTTCCACTCAAGGAAACAATTTCTGCAATTCAGTTGGCTGAGCTCTATATCAACAGAATTGTCTCTCTGTATGGGGTTCCTCTTGAGATCAGTTCAGACCGTGGAAGCATCTTCACTTCCAAGTTTTGGGGAAGTTTCCAAAATGCTTTGGGAACAAAATTAAACTTCAGCACAGCCTACCACCCTCAGTCGCAAGGACAAGTTGAAAGGATCAATCAGATTCTAGAAGATATGCTCCGTGCTTGCGTTATCTCTTTCGGCATGAAGTGGGAAGAATGTCTTCCTTATGCTGAATTCTCTTACAACAACAGTTTCTAGAAAAGTCTAAAGATGGCACCATTTGAGGCTCTCTATGGTCGCAAGTGCAGAACTCTGATTGGTTGGTCGGGCGCAGGTGAAAGAATATTGTTTGTCCCCGACATTGTAACTCAAGCGAAGGAGAAAGTTCACATCATTCTTGAAAATCTGAAGATTGCTCAAAGTCGCCAGAAAAGCAATTATGACAGAAAGCACACAGACATGGAGTATGTCCCTGGTGATCTCGTTTACCTTCGTGTCACTCCCATGAGAGGCACGCACCGCTTTGGTATCAAAGGAAAGCTGGCTCCTAGATACATCGGTCCTTTCAAAATTCGTGGAAGAAGAGAAGTTGCTTATGCTCTTGAGCTCCCTGAACAACTCAAAGTCCATGATGTTTTCCACATCTCTCAACTCAAGAAGTGCTTCAAGGATCCCGGCAGGACCGTGGACCATGAACTCATTAATCTCCAAGAAGATCTGTCTTATCAAGAACACCCCACAAAAACTCTTGAAGTCGCAGAAAGAAGGACTCGCAAAAAGTCCATCAAGTTCTGCAAGGTGCAGTGGTCGCACCATTCCGTTGATGAAGCCACTTGGGAACATGAAGATGAGCTCGTGCCAAGTATCCTACCCTCTTTGAGTCTTCTTCTTCCTAGAATCTCGGGGCAAGATTCCTGTTTAGTGGGGGAGAGTTGTAGCATCCCAATTGTCTAACAGTTGTAATGCTACTTGGTCTAGTAAGATATTGGCTACTTCCTATATATAATTGTTGCACCATAATTATATCATGCTCATGTCATCATGCCACCTTGCATTTGAGCATCATATAAAACCCTTTTCTTTTGGTTCTTCTCTCATATGCATTATTAATTGTATTTGCCTCTTGATATTGTATTTGGTTGTTGATATACTGTTTAAATGCCCAAGTTGAGTTGGGGGCATATCTTTTATTCAACTCCATCACCTTCATTTTCACCACCTTATAATTCCACCATCCCATTACCATGAGCTTGTATTTCTTATCCTTTTGATAATTATTCTAGCTCATGTGGGTTGGGGTGGATCCAAGTCTAACATTTCTTTGCTTGGCCTTTTTCTCCACTTCTTGGGAATGCATAAGAATAATGCCATATCATTATTTTTGTTCTCACAAAATAAATCATGGCATTTATTATTTTTGCATGGGCCATGCAACCTTCATCACCACCTTTTATCTCATTGGTTTTCCTTTTGTTTTATTGGATCCTTTCTTTGTGGATCATCTCCATCCCTTACACCATCCCCATATTCCCATCCACATCATTTTCTTTTATTTCATTTTCTCCATGCATGATCCAAATGAGGCCTCTTCCCATAACCCTTTTCTTTATTTTTTCTTGAATTGTCCTTCACCTCATCTTAACTTAATCAAGCCCCACTCTACCTCTTGGTTGATCTCATACACACATTTTAAAACCTAAACCACCTAATAAAAATCTAACTTAACTTCCTCTCTCTATTTTTATTCCTCTAACCCTAATTCTACACCAAACCCTAAA
The DNA here is from genome assembly GCA_910589775.1 of Avena eriantha. NCBI lineage: Eukaryota > Viridiplantae > Streptophyta > Magnoliopsida > Poales > Poaceae > Avena > Avena eriantha. Next base: position 214,903,606 of record OU342744.1, on the reverse strand, counting down.
CCTCCTCCCACCTCTCTTTCTTACACTCCCTCTCTCTCTAACATGCTGGTTCCACCTGGCCCTCTCTCTCCCTGGCCCACACCCCAGCCACCCTACCCTAACCCTAACAAAACCCTAACCCGAGACTACCCCATCTAAACCTAGCCTAAGCTACCACCGAGTCTCCCCTCCGCTCTCCTTCTCTCTACCTGCCAGGCTGGCCCAGATGCTACTCCTCACCGTCCCCACCTGCAGCCTCTCCATGCCTACCTTCCCCCAGCCCGAGCAAGCACGTGATTGAGGAGAAAAGGAAAGAGCCGAGGCTACTTTCCCTGTCCCGTTCCCACACGCCATCTCCTCCCTCTCTCTCGCTTGCCCTCATCCACACGGCTCTCTTGCATCGCCCAGATCCGCTCGAGCCTGCCCTCTCCTTCCCCTTCTTCTTCACCGTCGCCAGCACCTGCCGCCGGTCACCGCCAGCACCGCGTCGCCCCCTTCGTTCTAGCCGGCCAGCACGACATGGATGTGGTCAGGGAGATCGTGGACGCTCCCCGACATTGCCCTGCACACGCCGACGCGAAGGAGGAAGCCCCAGGACCACCAGCACGTCGACGTCCTACGAAAACCCTAGTTTTCCGGCTCGCCAGCCTCGTCGTCGATCCACCGCGCCTCGCCCCGATCTGACGCCAGCAACCTCCCCGTGGTAAGCCCTTCTACCTCCTAGACAACATCCGCTCCACCGTAAAGCCCTAGCCAGGCCAGGCATTGCGCCGAACGCCCTCAGTGCGCCGCCGCTCGCTGTGTCTGTACGTGCCCGCGCCGTCTAGAACCTCACTTAGCCGCGCAGCCGCTCCCAGACAACAACCCCTCCCCAGCCCAGCGGTAGCCGCCGCCGCCCGCGCACATCAGGTCGCGAGTTCGACCCCCACCTCGCTGCGCCGTGCATTGTTTTCCATCAGATAGTTCAGAGGAAACAAAAGCACAGTGCCGCCGCGCGTTTTGCAGAAAACCCCCTAGTTTTTATCCGCTCAACCCGCGCTCCTCGCTAGCCCCACCTGTCAGCCGCCGTGGCCTTCTTCCAGAAAACCCCCGACCTCTTATTATCTTAACCCGCGCTCCAGTTCGGTCCCACCTGCCAGCCTCTGCGAGTTCGTTCACTGTCACGTGGGCCTCAACCGGTTGGTCCCACCTCGCAGTCGCACGGGCTAGGTAGAGCCCCGGTGTGAAAAGTTTTTCGCGCGCGTGTGCCCCGCCAGCAGCTGGCCCACCCGTCAGTGGCTATGGCTGGGTCGGGCTGAGTAACAAAAGTCTGCCCCGTTGTCTGTTTTAATTAAACCTTTTCCAAAATTGATTTAAAATTCAAATTCAAATTAGATTTAAATAACTTTTCAAATACTAATACAAATAATATATGTTTTGGAATCAGAAAAATGTGAGGAATTCAAATATGCCCTTCAAAATATTATTTGCACACTTTAAAATTTCGAGATGATTAAAATTACAATAAAATGCCCTTTTCCTTAATCAATTAATAACTTTAATTCTATAACTCCAAATTTGACAAATAATATGTCTAAATCGATCAGCGCGAAGAGCCCGTTCTAGTTATGCATTCCTTGTTCTGAATTGAAGCATGTATTATGTCATTATTAAAAATCTGAACTGTTTATGACAATAAAATTGGACCAAATAAATAATAAAATGCTTTATTTCTTGTATCCACACCTCACCTTTGCCATGCTACTTTAATGCCATGTAAATTGTGCACCATTCATCATGGCATGCTTGTTTGCTTGTCGCATTTTAATTCATATGCCTGTGCACTTTATTTATGTTGGCTCTTGTTTGTTTGGTTCTTCTTCGAATAGACGCCCAGCAGGAGAATTACCGGGAATCACAGGAGTACCACCCAGATCCATCTCTCGCTTCAACTAAGCTGCCAGGCAAGCACTACCACATGCTTGCATACATTCAGTACCTATTGCCTCTATCTTATTCTTGCATCATTGAGTCGCGATTGCATTAAATTGAATCCCAAGTACTGCATAGCCTTTACTTTTAAACCCCACCGAAGCTTGTTCCTCCATCCCATGAGCCATTACTACAGGAGTTGTTTGAGCCATGCGAGTCGTAGCAAAGCATGTGTAGGCTATGTGAGTGTCTGATGAATAACGAGGTACCTAAACAACTTAACCTGAGTAGTAATGGGATAACTAATGAAAGAGGCACCGGTGAGCAATATCTGCTATTTGGTTTTGCATGCTCACTTGTGTCCCGTAGGACCCCGAGTACTTGATTCCTGTTCCTTGACTATTCGCACTATCCACATCTGGGAGGCCTTATGGACCCCCCCTGAGCCAGAGCTTGATTCATTCTTATTTCTTGGGGCCACAAAGTAGTTTGGGGCTTTATTACTATCCTATACTTATACCATGTTACTGTTTTATTAAGATTGTGTGAGGAGCACCTGTACTGTTTAAGAATTGCGGAGTGTTTTGCGGTATCGACAAGCCCAGTCACATTTTCGGGTTCCCAGTCGGCCAACTTCGTTGCGGGTAGCTTAATGGGGTGGCCCCCTGAAATATTTCTGAATCCTGTGATTGCTTTGTCGTGAATGCCTCGTTGGGTTTTGATTTGGTTTTTCCGAGGTTGACCAAGTGTGTGTTGCTATTCGTGCACCCCTGCAGGGTAAATCTTTCTGAAAGCCGTGTCCGCGGTTATGGACGACTTGGGGCACAGTTTCTCGATCATAGACAAGTATAACTAAAGTACCGCTCTTAATTTGACTAAGTACTTGACTAGTAAATAGTGCAATACTCATGGGATGGTTAATAAAACTGCCAACGGATGATGGGGGATGTTCGTCCGCTCCCTCGTTGGTAAGCGAGGAGGAGGATGGATTTGTTAATTATACTGCTATAACTGTTGTTCTTAATTCACGGACATCCGTCTATCTTTGGTTAGGCGGATGGTTAGCGAGTATCTGTAGAATTGTTAGGTGTTATCTTTTGCTACAATTGCGTCACCCCAGGTTGTGTCCCCTTTAGTGGCATAAAGACTTGCTGAGTACCCCTAGGGTCTCACACGATAAATTGTTTGATTCAGATGAACAGGTGTACCCGCAAGATGGATACTGGGTGGAAGAGACAGATGATGTTGGCGACGATCATTCGGTGTAGAGATTCCGGGAACGGGGATCCGTGAGATCTGTGGGCGGGATGTGTTTATTTATGGGGCATCTTATGCTGATTTGCTTCTTATCCGTACTCGGATCTTGTTTCCCGCTTTCGCCTGATACTCTGATGTGTGATGTATGAGGAGCTATCCTAAATTATTATATCTATCTAGGACATTTGAATCTTGCCGTATGGCGTTGCAATATTTCTATTTCTTTTAGATGGAATGGCTCCGAGGACTGTTGTATGTGGCTTGCATACATACTCATTTGTGTATGTAGTTGATCCCTTCGCCTGCCGATTACGCCGCTCGTTCTTGTCCGGATGTCTGAAAGTGGTTAGGACGGCCGAAAGGTCTACCGTGAGTGGCCCTGGGCCCCACCGTACTATTTTAACCACTTTCGTTCATCCAGACATGTAACTAAGAGCGTAATTCACCGAGGTAGTTACACTTATCATCCCCAAACTACTGGACAAGTAGAATTATCAAACAGAGAAATTAAATCCATCTTGCAAAAGACTATTAATAGATCTAGAAAAATTTGGGCTCAAAAGTTGAACGATGCTTTATGGGCATATAGGACTGCCTACAAAAATCCTATGGGAATGTCCCCTTACAAAATGGTTTATGGGAAAGCTTGTCACCTGCCTTTAGAATTAGAACACAAAGCTTATTGGGAAATTAAAGAACTTAATAGAGACTGTAAGCTTGCTAGTGAAAAAAGATTATTTGACTTAAGTTCGTTGGATGAATGGAGGAGTGAAGCATATGAGAATTCTAGACTCTTTAAGGAAAAAGTTAAAAGATGGCAGGACAAGCGAATTCTTAAGCGAGAATTCCATGTTGGCGAGAAAGTTCTATTGTATAGGTCTCGTCTTAGATTTTTTGTAGGGAAACTACTTTCAAAATGGGAAGGACCTTTTGTTATTGAAGAAGTGTATCATTCAGGAGCAATACAAATTTCTTCTCTAAAAGATAACACTACACAAGTGGTGAATGGTCAGCGACTCAAGCACTATATTGCTAGAGATTCTTACAATGAAGATATTGGTGCTATTCATGTTGTAACTCCGGATTTTTTTATCAAAGACCAAATTCAAAGACCTGCAGAGTCTGTTTTCAAATAGGTAATAGTTCTGGTAAGAAAAGTTCCGCGAAAATTCTATCCAGTTGTATTCTTGGAGTTTTTATCCAACAAGGATAGCTACGAAGCGAAAGAGGGACGGAAACGGAGCCAGGGTGGCTCACACCACCCCTTGTCGCACTGATGACCCACAAGTATAGGGGGTGTATCGCAGTATTTTCGATAAGTAAGAGTGTCGAACCCAACGAGGAGCAGAAGGTGCTGGCTAGTGGTATGGATCAGGAATTCTCTACAAATACTTAGCAAACGGATTTTTAGGGTTTTTTGATAAAGCAAGTAAACAAAGTACGAGTAAATAAAAGGCAGTAGGAATAAATGCAGCAAGTGGCCCAGTCCTTTATGCAGCAAAGGACAAGCCGGTTGCATTTCTATAGATGACCAAACGTTCTCGAGGACACACAGGAAGACTGTCAAGTGCTTTCGCTTCATATAGTCGATTAATCTTCTTTAGCTTGCTAAGTGTTGTGTGGGTGAACCTGTGCTAATGTACCGCCCCATCCAAGACTAATACATACTTGTGATTATACCCCTTGCAAACATCCGTAAGTACAAGACAGTAATTAAGGTAGAAACCTAACCACAGCTTTAAACTCTAAGACCCTTACGTCTCTCGTGCAATGGTTTCCTAACGGGGGTTCAGGTTTCTGTCACTCCGGCAACCCCTATGATTAGTAGCCAAATACACAATGCATTCCCCTAGGCCCATATAGGTGAAGTGTCATGTAGTCGACGTTCACATGACACCACTAGAAGAAGTACACCACTACTTAAATAACAATCTATTGAATCTTTCTCAACACAACTCCACTACTAACAACAAGACTTCTCCCATGTCCTCAAGAACAAAACAAACTACTCACAAGACATCATATGGATCATGATCATATATGGAATAATGATGTATAACAATCTGAACATAAACAATAATACAATGGTTCACTCAATAGCATCAACTACAAAGAGTAATCAACACCGGGAAAGTTTCCCCTATGAACTATAGCAAGATTCAACCAATTGTTACAACAATATGGAGATGGTGATGAGGGTGCTGATGGTGATGATGGTAGTGGTAATGATGATGATGATCCCGATGAAGTCCATCTTGATGGTGGTGTTGATGGCGACGATCTTCCCTCTTCGGGAAGGAATTCCCCCGGCAGAAATCTGTCTGCCAGAGAGATCTTTCTCTCTCGGTGTTTTCTGCCCCGCAGAAGCGGCGGAATCTTTCTATGGTCGCTCCCCGAGTCTTGGGTTTCAGGAGGATGATATACACCAGAGGGGAGAAGCTGGAGTGGGCCAGGGCAGCCACACCACCTCCAGGTGCGGCCTAGGCCTGCCCGCGCCATGGGGTGGTGTGGGCCCCCTGTGGCCCACCTCCACTCCATCTTCTGGCATCCTTAGTCTTCTAGAAAAATAGGATTTTCCGTATAGTTTCCCGGATTTTCTGATCTTCGCGAATTTTGCCTCCAAACAGCACATTTTCCATCAGAATCCTGACTGCAGCGGTCCATGCTCCAAAAGTCATCAACCATTCAAAAACAGATGAAATAACATAAGTATCAGCTCTCAATACGAAATATATCAATGAATAATAGTGAATTAAGACATAGAATAGTGATGCAAAATGGATGTATCAACTCCCCCCAAGCTTAGACTTCGCTTGTCCCCAAGCGAAACTGAGCTCAATAAACATGACCTCAGGTTTATGGAGTGAAGAGTCGATAAAAGAATACGGACAAGAAGCATCACATTCATCAAATACATAGATCATAATAGAAGACAACTCACTATTATATAACTCAACTTGCAATGAGTAAAGGAAACACAATAAAGATACAAAAAGTGAATCATAATTGGTAATGGCAAACTTAGCTCTTGGTCGAAGAATAGTTGATAATTTGCTGGAGTTCACAAATAACTAGTTTTTCAATGATAGCTTTCAAAGTAGTAAACATCAAGATAAGAGCAATGTGCAAAACAAGGAACACAAGAAACATGATTGAATAAATCATCATATGAATGAATGAAACACATCAACCCAAAATATTTGCTGAGATAGAAGGGAATAGGTTTACTGACTCAACTACAAAGTAAAGGAAAGGTCCTTCGCAGAGGGAAGCAGGGATTGCAAGTCTTATAAAGAGCTCCCAAAAATTATGATACTTACTAGCTTTCAGCTCTCATTGCCCCTATCATAGGCATCTTTAGGTGATTAAGGTTAAAGTGACACAACTAAGAGGATATGCTTGACAAGTTATAAGTTGAAATCTCATGCCCCTTACTTATGAGTACCGATCCGCATGCTACTCAACTTCAGTCATGAGCAAGCTCTTGTCATTGTAAATACATGCGTATCATTGAGAACCGCCAACGGGGTACCCATTGCACATGCCACAGGAGCTATCCCATAATCAAAATGACAAGGCAAGCAGACAGTGAGCATCTCAACGATCTTTTTATTTGCTATTTGCATAGGTTTTTATTGAGGATGCTTCATAGAATGCTCACTATAGTTATGCTACAAGTTTCCACCATGATTAGGCATGGCTTAGGCTAGCGGCCCAGGCGTTTCTCTAACACACAGATAAACTCCATGATCTTACAAGTTCCACTTTTATTTCACACCACCGGGATCCATAAGCAAAAGAACATGATATCAACTAGGTACGAAGTACCAAATGAAGTGTTGAAAGCGGTCCCCATGATACATGGTTCGACTAACTTCAACTCATAAAGAGCAAGCATATACGCAACAAAGAAGGACCCAATGGTTCAAGTTTATTAAATGCAGGAAAGTAAAGTGTGCCATCAAGTTCGTGAGAGCTTTAATCACTAATTTTCACATAACAAGTTTAATTTGGGAGGTAGATAAAACAAGAATTTGCTTGGAATAGCAATAATGCTACTAGGTTGGTATGGTGGACTCAAATGGCAAAGGTTTTGGTTTAAAGGAGTGGATGCACGAGAAGAATACCCTCTCAGTACAGGTTTTTGGCTAGCAAGGCTGGGTAGCAAGTATAAGAGTTGAAGGAGACAAACAAACATACAAGTGATAAAACAAACATGCAATCTTCCTTGGAAGCACAAAAGATCTTAACTAGAGAATACTACACTTATGAGTAAACCAAGAAAGAAAGATGATGAAATTATTTTTCTCTAGAGTGCTTCTATCTTTTTCTTTTCAACTCTCAAAAAGGTGTTGCTACTGACCGAGCTAGGTTTGCCAAAACCAACTAAATTAACTCAATGATCCTAGAGTGCTACCAATACGAACAACAAGATCAATCATATAACCACAAATAGAAAACTAATATAAGCTATGCAAAAGAGTGGATGATAGAACTTCTCATTAATATTCCATAACGGAAACTCACACCAAGGGATATCTTATATTAGTTTTCAATTCATGGTTATATGATTGATCTTGTCATTAGTATTAGTATCACTTTGGGATCATGGAGTTAAGTTAGTTGGTTTTGGCAAACCTGGCTCGGTCAGTAGCAACACTTTTTTGAGAATTGAATGAAAAAGATAAAAGTACTCTAAAGAAATATAATTTCATCATCATCTTTCTTTCTTGATTTACTCATAAGTTTAGTATTCTCTAGTTAAGATCTTTTGTGCTTCTAAGGAAGATTGCATGTTTGTTTTTATCACTTGTATGTTTGCTTGTTTCCTTCAACTCTTATGCTTGCTACCCAGCCTTACTAGCCAAAAATATGTACTAAGAGGGAATACTTCTCGTGCATCCAATCCTTAAACCAAAACCTATGCCAGTTGTGTCCACCATACCTACCTATTAGCATTATTGCTATTCTAAGTAAATTCATGTCTTTATCTACCTTCCAAATTAAACTTTTTATGTGAAGATTAGTGATTAAAGCTCTCACGAACTTGATGACACACTTTACTTTCTTGCACTTAATAAACTTGAACCATTGTGCCCATCTATGTTGCGTATATGCTTGCGCTTTGTAAGTTGTAAATTAGTAGAACCATGTTGTCATGGGGAACGCTTTCAACCTTGCACCGGTACTTTGTACCTAGTTGATATCATGTTCTTTTGTTTATGGATGTCGTCGGTGTGAAATGAAAGGGGAGCTTGTAAGTCCATGGAGTTATGTATGTGTGTTAGAGAAACGCCTGGGCCGCCGGTCTAATCCATGCTATCATGGTGGAAACCTGCAGTGTAACCATAACGAGCATCTATGAAGCATTCTTCTTATAAAAAAATAGATTGAGATTGAGCAAAAGATAAAAAGAAAAAAATGAGAAAAGAGGAAAGAGAGAAAAAAGCACCATATTCCCATGGTAAATAAGAAGATTGCTGAGATGCTTGTTGTCTGCTTGCCTTGTCATTTTGATATGGGGATTCTTCCGTATCATCGGGCAAGGGGTACCCCGTTGGCGGTTCTCTATGATACACATGTACTTACTGTGACAAGAACTTACTGGTGACTAAACTTGAGTAGCATGAGCGGCCCTCGTATTCAAGGGATATGAGATTTTCAACTTATAACTTGTAAGGTGTAACTACCTCGGACCCTACGCTCTAAGTTCAAGCCTGGATGTACCGAAAGTGGTTAAAATAGTACAGCGGGGGCCCAGGGGCCACCCACGTGTAGACCCGTCGGCCGTCCTAACCACTTCCAAGAACATTAGGATAAGAGCGAGCGGCGTAGGCAACAGGCGAAGAGATCAAATACATACACAAGTGAGTATGTATGCAAGCTACCTTACAACAGTTCTCAGAGCCATACCATCTAAAAGAAATAGAAATATTGCAACGCCATACGGCAAGCTCCAAATATCCTAGATAGAGATAATAGTGTAGGATAGCTCCTCATACATCAAACATCAGAGTATCAAGCGGAAGCGGGAAACAAGATCCGAGTACAGATAAGAAGCAAATCGGCATAAGATGCCACATAAGTAAACATATCCCGCCCACAGATCTCGCGGATCCCCATCCCCGGAATCTCTACACTGAATGATCGTTGCCAACACCATCTGTCTCCTCCACCCAATATCCATCTTGCGAATACACCTGTTCATCTGAATCAAACAATTTATCGTGTGAGACCCTAGGGGTACTCAGCAAGTCTTTATGCCTCTAAAGGGGACTTATACCTGGGGTGACGCAATTGCAGCAAAAGATAATAACTAACAAGCCTATAGATACTCGATAACCATCCGCCTAACCAATGATAGACGGATGTCTGTTAATTAGGAACAATAGTTATAACAGTATAAATAGCATATCCATCCTCCTTCTCGCTTACCAACGAGAAAGCGGATGAGCAACCCAACCGTTGGCAGTTTTACTAACCATTCCATGAGTATTGCACTATTTACTAGTCAGGTATTTAATCAATTAAAAGCGGTACTTTAGTTATACTTGTCTATGATCGAGAAACTGTGCTCCAAGTCGTCCATAACCGCGGACACGGCTTTCAGAAAGGTTTACCCTGCAGAGGTGCACAAATAGCAACACACACTCGATCAACCTCGGAAAAACCAACTCAAAACCCAACGAGGCATTCACGACAAAGCTATCGCAGGATTCATAAAATATTTCAGGGGGCCACCCCACTAAGCTACCCGCAACGAAGTTGGCCGGCTCCGGAACGGACCCAGGGTTTGTGTGGACGGCGGTAAACGACTAGGAACCCGAAAATGTGGCTGGGCTTGTCGATACAGCGAAAACGTGTCACGATCCAAAACAGTACAGGTGCTCCACGTACAATCTTAAATAAAACAGTAATGCATGGCATATGTATTGTATAGTAATAAAGCCCCAAACTACTTGTGGCCCCAAGAAATAGAAATGAATCAAGCTCTGGCTCAGGGGGGTTCATAAGGCCTCCCGGATGTGAATAGTGCGAATAGTCAAGGAACATGAATCAAGTACTCGGGGTCCTACAGGACACAAGTGAGCATGAAAAAACCAAATAGCATATATTGCTCACCGGTGCCGCTTTCATTAGTTATCCCACTACTACTCAGGTTGAGTTGTTTAGGTACCTCGTTATCCATCAGACACTCACATACCCTACACATGCTGTTCTACGACTCGCATGGCTCAAACAACTCCTATAGTAATGGCTCATAGGATGGAGGAACAAGCTTCGGTGGGGTTTAAAAGTAAAGGCTATGCAATACTTGGGATTCAGTTTAATGCAATCGCGACTCCATGATGCAAGAATAAGATAGAAGCAATAGGTACTATATGTATGCAAGCATGTGGTAGTGCTTTCCTGGCAGCTCAGTTGAAGCGAGAGGTGGATCTGGGTAGTACTCCTGGGATTCCTGATATTTCCCCTGCTCGGCGTCTATTCGAAAGAAGAACCAAACAAACAAGGGCCAACATAAATAAAATGCACAAGCATATAAATAATATACGACAAGCAAACAAGCATGCCATGATGAATGATGCACCAATTACATGGCAATAATGTAGCATGGCAAGGGTGAGGTGTGGGGACAAGAATAAATCATTTTATAATTATTTGGTCAAGTTTTATTGCCATAAACAGTTCTGATTTTTAATAATGACATGATGCATGCTTCAATTCATATCATGGAATGCATAGTTAGAACGGGCTCGTCGCGCTGATCGATTTAGACATATTATTTGTCAAATTTGGAGTTATAGATTTAAAGTTATTAATTAATTAAGAAAAGGCATTTTTAATGCAATTAAACAATTTCGAAAAGTTTAATTAGTCAAACATTATTTTGAATGGCAGATTTGAAATCCTCACATTTTTTGATTCAAAAACATATATCATTTGTATTATTTGGATTTGTCAAATAAAAGATATTATTTTCTGGATTTAAAATATATTTAACAATTTCTGAAATCATTTTTATTAAACAGAAAAGATCAGAGACTTTTTGCACACAGAGGAAGCTAGCCACTGTCACTGACAAGTGGGGCCTGTGCTGACTCAGTGCTCGCTGACGCATCAGTTTGGGTGGAACTTTTGTCACTGCGGGGTGAGCTAGCCGGTGCGGATGACAGATGGGACCGGCGTCCGGCGGGTCCACCACACGCGCGACCTAGCCAGGGCTTGCCACGCGGCAGATCCGGGGACCGCGGGTGGGAAACAGTGGAAGCCGAGGTACCGTTTCGTAAAAACGGCACGATGGCTGACCGGTGGGGCTCAGAGGACCGCGGGTGGAGGCGGGAAAAACCACAGGGGCTTTTACGCAAAACCTCCCGCGAGGCTGACGAATCTGAAAAATTGTGTCTTGGAAAAACAGCAGCTGGAGCCAATTTTGGAGGATGATGGCGACGAATCCAGCGATAATTTGGAGATGATATAAAAACGAAAAGTGTAGATCTCACTTCGCCCTACAATGTTCTTGTACAAGGTTTCTCAAATGGAGGTCTACAACGGCCGGGATCTTGCGGGGAACAGAGGCAGAAAAACACGTTCGTCGCGCGGATCGTTTTCGACAGTGAACGCTTGAGATGCAGCGATCTTGCGAGGACGATTACTCCCGCGTCACTTCACCGATCTGACCGTGGCCTAGCTCGTTCGAAAGAGGGGAGGTAGATCTATGGGTTTGGTTCAGAAAGCAATGCTGGCGGGGCACTGTGGCGGTCGGGATTCGATGACGAACAGGAGGCTGCGGAGGGAAGCGTTGCTGCTGCTGCTGCAGGCTGCAGACGTGACAGACAGTGCAGCGGCACCGCACGGAGGCCGCTCGACAGAACGTCCGGCGAGGCTAGGCCGCTAGGAGGAGGGATGGCTTGTCTAGGAGGTTGAGAGGCTCACCAGGGGGTCGCCCGTGACGTCGCTGGAGCGAGAGGTGGAGCGGGTCGGAGTGGAAGCACGGGTACTGCGAGCTTTGGTTCCCGGTGGCTGCGGCGTGTCCGACGAGCTACGGCGAGTTCCGGTGAGGCGTGGCCGGTACAGGGTGGCGCAGAGGAGGCAGAGATAGGTCCTGGTAGACCTAGGCGTGCTGCAACTCACCAGGTCGACGAGGGAAGGTGGTAGACAGGGCTAGGCTTAGGGTTTTGGGCGTGGCCTTGCCATGGAGGGTTGATCGATGGAGGAGGAAAGAGAGGGAGTCTGGGTGAGTTGGATCTCGATCTGGGGTAGGTGGGAGGATGTGGATGGGAAGGGGAGGCCCTACCTCTACTTTTTGCAGAGAGGAAGAGAGGAGCACGGCTTCGGCGTGGGGGGCGCTCGAGCACGTGAGAGGCTGGGGGAGAAAAATAGTGCACCGGCTACTGGGGCCTCGTCACGGTGGAACCCAGGTTGCAGGGGTGGGGATGCGGTCTTGGACGTGCTCAGGAGGCCGCGAGGGTAGAGAGAAATAGAGAGGGGCAAGAGGCTCAACTAGGGTTTAGGGAAAAGGAAGGTGAGGGTAGCTAGGGCTTTTACTAGGTGTAGAGAGAGAGAGAGAGAGGGATCGGCCAAGCTGGTTGGAAGAGAGGGTTTAAGTGAGAGATTAAAGAGGTGCTCATGTTTTGATGGGGTACGATGGCTAGGCATTATGGCATGTGGATATAGAAGCCCACATACATGCATATGAGATAAGTGTAGGGTTTTACAAGGAGGGTTTGGTTTAAATTCAAACCAAACCAAAGAGATCAAGTAAGAGAGGAAAGACATGAGAAGGAACATGTGTGCATGGCCCATGCATTGTAATAAATGCTCCCTCTAGTAGTGAAAACCACTAGAATTGCTCAAGGCATTTATCTAAGCAAGATTCCCAAATTATGGAATAAGGACCAACAAAAGAAAGAGAGCTTGTTTACCACATGGACTAAATAAGGATCATGCATGAATATAAGGTGGCCAAGCTTGTGTGTATGAGCCACTAGGCATAATATGGCCAAAGTTATATTCTTACATGAGCATTTATTCAAATTCAAACCATATGCAAGCTTGACAAGGGTTCCACTCACATAGCATGCAAAAGATGGCTATATGGCTCCCCACATATCAATAATGTGAGCACAACAGGATGCATATATGGGAGCATGCGGAATTGTAAGTGGACCCATCCCAACCCACATGAGCTGGAGATAAACCCAAATAAAATGCAAAACTCACATATGGTTGGATGGTGGAATTATGGGGTGGTGACAAAGAAAGGTGGTGGAGTTAATAAAAGATATGCCCCCAACTCAACTTGGGCATCAAGCATTTATCAAGAACCAAATACAATATATCAAGAGGCAACTACAATTAATAATGCATATGAGATAAGAACCAAAAGGAAAGGTTTTATATGATGCTCAAATGCAATGTGGCATGATGACATGAGCATGATATAATTATGATGCAACAATTATATGTAGGAAGTAGCATTTTATTATTAGACCATGTAGCATTACAGATGTTAGACAGATGGGATGCTACAACTCTCCCCCACTAAACAGGAATCTCGCCCTGAGATTCTAGGAAGAAGAAGCCACGAAGAGGGTAGGATACTTGGCACGGAGCTCATCCTCGCGTTCCCAAGTGGCTTCATCAACGGAATGGTGCGACCACTGCACCTTGCAGAACTTGATGGACTTGTTGCGAGTCCTTCTTTCTGCGACTTCTAGGATTTTTGTGGGGTGTTCTTGATAAGAGAGGTCTTCTTGGAGATTGATGAGCTCATGGTCCACGGTCCTGCCGGGATTCTTGAAGCACTTCTTGAGTTGAGAGATATGGAAAACATCATGGACTTTGATTTTTTCAGGGAGCTCAAGAGCATAAGCAACTTCTCCTCTTCTTCCACGAACTTTGAAAGGACCGATGTATCTAGGAGCCAGCTTTCCTTTGATACCAAACTGGTGCGTGCCTCTCATGGGAGTGACACGAAGGTAAACGCGATCACCAGGGACATACTCCATGTCCGTGTGCTTTCTGTCATAGTTGCTCTTCTGGCGACTTTGAGCAACCTTCAGGTTTTCAAGAATGATGTGAACCTTCTCCTCCACTTGAGTTACAATGTCGGGGCCAAACAATGTTCTTTCACCTGCGCCCGACAAACCAATCGGAGTTCTGCATTTGTGGCCATAGAGAACCTCAAATGGTGCCATCTTTAGACTCTTCTGGAAGCTATTGTTGTAAGAGAATTCAGCATAAGGAAGGCATTCTTCCCACTTCATGCCGAAAGAGATGACGCAAGCACGGAGCATGTCTTCTAGAATCTGATTGATACTTTCAACTTGTCCTTGCGACCGAGGGTGGTAAGCTGTGCTGAAGTTCAACTTTGTTCCCAAAGCATTTTGGGAACTTCCCCAGAACTTGGAAGTGAAGATGCTTCCACGGTCTGAGCTGATCTCAAGTGGAACCCCATACAGAGAGACAATTCTGTTGATATAGAGCTCAGCCAACTGAGTGGTATCAGATCTCAGTAGTTGCGATACCCCCCAAGTCCAGCCTGTAGGATAACCTAGCTAACGGCCGAAGTAGAGTGTTAAAATATTTTGCAAAAATCGATTGGATAGATCTGATTAGGTCTGCTTTTACTCCTTACCCTCTGCTATTCTCCTCTTACCTCTACGTGTTTTGGATCTGTTCCCTTATCTTCTCTTCGAGTCTAGGATTTCTCGTGGTTGGGTTTCCGTCGTACCTTTAGGGTTTCGCTTCCTCCTTTGGTAACGGTGCTTCTACATCCAGTCTTCGTGCTATCTGAGGAATCATTCATCTGTTGCACGTCTCTCTGTTCCTTCTTGTGCCTTCTGGTGTTTTCTGACGCGACGACATCATCTACGCCAGATCCGATGCAGAGTCTGTATCCCTCCTTGTTTCCGAACCTCGCTTGTCGAGATCTTCAGTCTGATTCCGAGAGTTGGTTGCATAATTCTCCTATCCATGTACAAAGTAATGCTCTGGGTGCACGATGGACTGATCACCATCCGACTACTCTTATCATTCGCTCTTGTACATCGAATCGGTGGATCCAATTTTTTTATTCCATCCACGGAATCTAGAGGTGGCTTTATTTGTTGATACCTCTACCTTCGCCCTTTGTTCCCGGAGCGTTCTCTCGACGATCACGGACAAGGACCTCTTGTTAGTGGTGTCGCGAGGATCTACACGAAGCGCGAAGATTCAGCTCATCGTCCTTCTTCCCCGTACCATGAGGCAGATCCCGAGGGCGAGATCCCTTGTTAGTGGTGTCGAATTGTGGCATCCCGCTAAAACCACTACCAGAAAATCGCTCGTTGTTTCTACTTTGTGCATCATCATGACATCATCATGCATGTTTGATCATAAAAGTACTTTGCAAAAACCCTATTTTGTTTTCTAATTAGCCCTCCTTTAATTTCAAATCATAAAACCAGGTCTTCCTGGATATTTTATTTTTCTAAAAACTATTTATAAAAATATTTTAATAGTGAAATAAAAATAAAAGTATTTTTTAGGGGGAGGCAGCCGGCCAGGCCAAAGGCCCAGCCAGCCAGCCTACAACCCCACCTAATCTAGCCAGCCCCACCAACCCAACCGCCTACCCCATCCGTTGCCACCCTGGCACACCTCCACCTCACCCCGCCCACTCCCAGCCTGCCACATCACCCCGCTGGCCCACCCACACCACACACTCCTGCCCACATCCCCACACCAACCCCCACAGGCACACACGCAAACACACGCACATCACGCACTCCCGCGTCGCTCTCCCTGGCCCCATCCCCGCACGCAGCCTTGCCCTGCGGTCAACCACCCCGCTCCCCGACAAGACCGGCCCCACCACGCGTCCCTCTCCCTCATCCCTTCCCACCTACCGCGAACCCCATGGTCTCTCTCCTCCTCCCTGCTCTAGGCGCCCTCGCCCGCTTCCTCCCTGGTCGCACGCCTCCAGGTCTCCGCCGCCTCTCAAGGTCGCCACCATGGAGCCCGACCTCCCTCCTCGCCTCCTCACCGGCCGTCGCCAGTGACCAAGCTCTGCCGCTAGTCCCACCTCTGTCAGGGCCCTGCGAGCTCGTCGGCCATCGCCTCCTCCCCATGTCCACGGCCCCCCTGCTCCACGCCATGGAGCCATTGCCTGGTCTCTTCTCCACAGCGCGCGACCTCTCCCTCGTTCTCGTGGAGTCTGCCTCCTGCAACTCGCACTGGCGCGAGACCTTGCTTCCCCTTGGCCTCCGCACCGCCATCATGTCTCCGCCCCCTGCACGGTGCCCCTCTGTCCTCGCCCTCGACCCGGTCTCCTGCTATTTTTGCCCCTGCCGCATCCTGTTTGCAAAGTACTCATGCTAAAGTCTAAACGACACGGTAGTGTTCTTTTGTTCCTATTATGCTTTGTGTCATGCTATTGTGCACAAGCTCCCACGGTCCGATGTGGTCAGGTGGAAGAGTTGCTGCACATCGTGGTGTCATCCGATCCCTCGCCAAGATCTTCTGAAGTCCAAGTGTCCTCGAGATGGCGTCGAGTACTATCGACAGTTCCAAGCTCGCCATCTTTAGCAAGTCCGAAGCGAAAGCGGCGAAGCCGATCCAAAGACCCCTGTACCCAAGGCCTTCGACACGGAACACCAAGTCCTTCTTCTCGGAACGCCAAGCTCTCCCTCCGTTGTCCGAGAATGTTCCCGCCAAGACCGATCCCCGTCGAACCCTGTCGAACTCCGAACCCCTCGGAACCAAGATCTTCCGAACCCAGATGTGTGACCCTAAGCCCCTATTTTTATGATATGACATTATCAACTGTCGCATATTAAATTGTTCATGCATGCATACCTGTCTGTGGTTTGGGGGCATTATACTGATTCACCTAAATTAAATATGGAGACTATATGCGGACTATTTTAGTCTTATATTGGCTCTATTTAAATTGGTGTAGCGAACCGATGCCATGTTTTGCCCTGTTAAGACAAACATTTAAATTGCGGGGTATCTAAATAATTCGAACCTTCAATTAATTGTCGGGACCCCGGTATCGCTTAATATTGCCAGTCACATCGCATCTTTTCCATGTCATACATCATATCATAATCATGTCGGATCTTCTGCCGTAGTATTAAATATTGCATCCGGTGTTTCTTCTAGTGTTTGCTTCTTCGTGGATTAGGCCGATGAGTTGATGCGAGTATCGACAAGTTCTCCGGATATGATCCTTCGGCAGTGTTTCCCAGGCGAGCATCTCCCCCTTTCTACCTATTTTGCTTTTATAGTCTTTATTTCCTCCTGTTGATCTATTGCTATCCGTGTTGCGATGCTTTAGTTTCCGTGCACCATTTATACTCCTTGCAGCCTCTATATTGCCATGGACACATCCTATTGCATGTTGTTTGATAGATAGTCAGCCTTGCGAGTCGTAGTTGCTTGCTTATGTGTTGCTTTGCGTCGTTGTCATTTCACCGTTGACGGCAAGTTGACACATGATAAATGGTGGAGATGCTTAATGGTGGAGATGATCATGACTTTAAATACATCTATTAAAATGCTAGATATAACTAATGCAGAGGCATCGGTGGGCAATAGATGTTATTTGGTTCTTCCATGCTCACTTGTGTCCCGTAGGACCCCGAGTACTTGATACCTGTTCCTTGACTATTCGCACTATCCACATACGGGAGACTCTATGAATCCCCCTTAGCCAGAGCTTGATTCATTTCTTATTTCTTGGGGCCACAAACTAGTTTGGGGTTTTATTTACTATCCTGTACTTATGCCATGCTTTACTGCTTTATTTACGATTGTGCGTGGAGCACCTGTACTGTTTAGGATCGTGACACGTTTTCGCTGTATCGACAAGCCCAGTCACACTTTCGGGTTCCCAGTCGTTTACAGCCGTCCACACAAAACTTGGGTCCGTCTCAGAGCCGGCCAACTTCGTTGCGGGTAGCTTAATCGGGTGGCCCCCTGAAATAATTTATGAATCCTGTGATTGCTTTGTCGTGAAAGCCTCGTTGGGTTTTGAGTTGGTTTTTCCGAGGTTGATCGTGTGTGTGTTGCTATATGTGCACCCCTGCAGGGTAAATCTTTCTGAAAGCCGTGTCCACGGTTATGGACGACTTGGAGCACAATATCTCGATCATAGACAAGCATAACTAAAGTAGTACTATAAATTTGACTTAATATGTGACTAGTAATCAGATTCAACTATAACGGAATGGATATTAAAAATGCCAACAACTGGTGGAGCTGGGGTTCCTTGTGTCTTGTTATATCTGCCTAGTAAGTACCGCAACTCCAATGGAATGAAATAAAAGTGCCAACAACTGCTGGGTTGGGATATCACATGATAATTGTATCTGACTAGTAAGTACTGCAACTACCACTGAATGGTTAACTAAAACTGCCCACTACTTATGCTATCAGGATGACTCATGATATCTATACCTGACTAGTAAGTGCTGCAACTATAATGGAATGAATAAAACTGCCAACTGTGTGAGTTCCTCGGTTTGACTTCCTCGTTTGGTCTCGAGGGGGAATACCAGGATGGGTATGAATGGTGTTAGTATCAGGTGGTTCCGAATATGTCTTTCTTATCCCTCTCTAATAGCCACCAGTTTTTCTGAGTCTCTATAGGTTGTTTAGTGCTACTGCGCTGCCGCTTCAATCCACCATACCTATGTAGGCGAGAGCCGCCGAATTCTAGCCTCGCCGTGTACTGGCCTTAGTACTGACGCTCCACTTTTTCCTTTGCCCTTTGTCGGCACCCCTTTTGTTTTAGCAGGTTTGAGATTGACGTCGTTAGCAGGGTTACCCCTCCAGCTTGGCCTGGGCAGGGTTATAGACGCCATTGGTTATTCTTCAGGGCTCTTAGCCCCATTTGCATCTTGTCCGTACTCAGACGCTGTATCGTTTTTAAGGTGATTTGGATCTTTGTAGTGTATATCTATATTCTTGACTCTTGGAGTCGTGCTGTATATATATCTGTTCTGTGGGTCCCATCGAGGACTGTTGTGTAATGGTATTACTTTGTTTTCCACCCGCACGAAAGTGCCTAGTAGGCGTCTTTGAATCATTTCTATGCGCGTTTGGCGGAAAGGGCTGAAACTTGCATAGGGCCGATTCGAGTGTGTGGCCCGGGCTGGACACGGCATGGCGCATGTGCCGGCACTGGACGCACAGACGCGTGCCAAGAGGGAACGTTCCTAGGGTGTGCTTGATCGATGAGGGCATCGATCTTCCCAAGGGTGGGTGTATGTGAGATCCAGGCACATGGCTTAATAGGATTGATAGGATACCCATATCAACAAGTTGCAACTTCTAAGGTTAAGCGTGCTTGGCCTAGAGCAATTCTAGGATGGGTGACCGACCGGGAAGTGGGTAACCGGGTGCGCACGAGTGAGGACAAAGTGCGCAGAAAAGACCAGTGTTGGTCCGTGGGGCTAGTCTAGATATCCTATTAAGCTGCCAGGAGTGACACCCCCCAGGCCCAGGAGTGGACGGGGTGTTACATCAAGCATATCCTCATATTTGATCACTTTAACCTTAATCACCTAAAGATGCCTATGATAGGGGTAATGAGAGCTGAAAGCTAATAAGTACCATAATTTTTGGAAGCTCTTTATGAAGCTTGAAATCCCTGCTTCCCTCTGTGAAGGGCCTATCTTTTACTTTTTAGTTGAGTCAGTAAACCTATTCCCTTCTATCTCAGCAAGTATTTTGAGTTTTTGTGTTTCATTCATTCATATGATGATTTATTCAATCATGTTTCTTATGTTCCTTACTTTGCACATTTGTTCTTATCTTAGTGTTTACTATTTTGAAAGCTATCATTGAAAACCCTTTATGTGAGAACTCCTGCAAATTATCAACTATTCTTCGACCAAGAGCTAAGTTTGCCATTACCAATTATGATTTACTTTATGTATCTTTATTGTTTTTCCTTTACTTCTTGCAAGTGAAGTTATATAATAGTGAGTTGTCTTCTATTATGATTTGTGTATTGATGAATGTGATGCTTCTTGTCCGTATTCTTTTATCGACTCTTCACTCCATAAACCTGAGGTCATGTTTATTGAGCTCAGTGTTCGCTTGGGGACAAGCGAAGTCTAAGCTTGGGGGGAGTTAATACGTCCATTTTGCATCACTATTCTATATCATAATTTACTATTATTCATTGATATATTTCATATTAAGAGATGATAATTATGTAATTTCATCTGTTTTTGCATGGTTGATGACTTTTGGAGCATGGACCGCTGCAGTCAGGATTCTGATGGAAAAGGTGCTGTTTGGAGGCGAAATTCACGAAGATCAGAAAATCCGGGAAAATACATGGAAAATCCTATTTTTCCAGAAGACGAAGATTGCCAGAAGGAGGAGTGGACATGGGCCATACGGGGCCCACACCACCCCCTGCCGCGGGCCACCCTGGCCCACCTCCAGCTCTCCCCTTTGGCGTATATTATCCCCACGAAACCCTAAGAATTGGAGAGCGACCACACAAAGATTCCGCCGCCTCTGCAGGGTGGAAAACACCGAGAGAGAAAGATCTCTCCGGTAGACATAATTCTGCTGGGGGAATTCCTTCCCGGAGCAGGGAGATCGTCGCCATCAACACCACCATCAAGCTAGACTTCATCGGGATCATCATCATCATCACCACCACCAACATCTCCACCAGCACCATCATCACTACCTCATACCGCTGTAACAATTGGGTTGAATCTTGCATAGTTCTTAGGGGAAACTTTCTCGGTGTTGATTACTCCTTGTAGTTGATGCTATTGAGTGAACCATTGAATTATCGTTTATGTTTAGATTGTTACACATCATTATTTCATCTCTGATCATGATCCATATGATGTCTTGTGAGTAGTTCGTTTTGTTCTTGAGGACATGGGAGAAGTCATGTTGTTAGTAGTGGAATTGTGTTGAGAAAGATCCGATAGTTTGATATTTAAGTTGTGGTGTACTTCTTCTAGTGGTGTCATGTGAACGTCGACTACATGACACTTCACCTATATGGGCCTAGGGGAATGCATTGTGTATTTGGCTACTAATCGTAGGGGTTGCTGGAGTGACAGAAACCTGAACCCCCGTTAGGAAACCTTTGCACAAGGGACGTTAGGGTCTTAGAGTTTAAAGCTATGGTTAGGTTTCTACCTTAATTACTTTCTTGTACTTGCAGATGCTTGCAAGGGGTATAATCACAAGTATGTATTAGTCCTAGGAAGGTTGGTACATTAGCACTGATTCACCCACACAACACTTAGGAAACTAAAGAAGATTAATCAACTATATGAAGCAAAAGCACTTGATGATATTCCCATGTGTCCTCGAGAACGTTTGGTCATCTTAAGTAATACAACTGGCTTGTCCTTTGCTAAAGAAAGGGTTGGGCCACTTGTTGCATATATTCTTATAGTCTTTTATTTACTCGTACTTTATTTACCTGCATTATCAAAAACCCCTAAAAACCTGTTTGCTAAGTATTTACAGAGAATTACCGCTCCTAGCCACTCGCCAGGACCTTCTGCTCCTTGTTGGGTTCGACACTCTTACTTATCGAAAATACTGTTATACACCCCCTATACTTGTGGTGAAGGAAATATGCCCTGAGAGGCAATAATATAGTTGTTATTATGTATTCCTTATATATGATAGATGTTTATTTTGCATGCTATAATTGTATTGATCGGAAACATCAATACATGTGTGTTTAATAAACAAAAAGGGTTCCTAGTTATGCCTCTCTTATAGACTAGCTTGTTGATTAACAAGATGATCAAGGTTTCCTGATCATGGACATTGGATGTTGTTAATAACAAGGTCACAGTATTCGTGAAATGATGTGACGAACATTCATCCGAAGTATAGCATTACGATCAAGTCATTATGTTTACATTGCTATAACATCATACGAAGTAATCTTTATCCTTAGACCATGAGATCATGTTAATTGCTAACACCGGAAGAGTATCTTGATAACATCAAACGTCACACCGTAACTGGGTGACTATAAAGATGGGTTCAGTGCTACGAGGGTGTTATGTTGAGGCTCATGGATCAAGAGTGGAATTTGTCAACCCCGATGACGGATAGATATAATCTAGGCTCTCTCGGTGATATCACATTAAGGTAGCTTGCAAGCAAGTGATGTGATCACTATAATGTTATATCACAGGAACGAGAAAAGAGTGCATGTCGGTAATGAGATAAAACTAGGTATTTGGATACCGATGATCGAATCTCAGACATGTATTATATCAAGAGACAAAGGGATTAAATTACAAGTGTTAAAGGTTCTCACGATCACAGAAGTCATCGTTGAATATGCAGGAGTCAGTATGGACCTCCAGGTCTCGCTTCTGATTATTGATCTGAGAGGAGTCTCAATCATGTCTGCATTATTCGCGAACCGTAGGGTGACACACTTAAGAGTTACCAAACACCATTTTGGAGCAGATATGTTTCAGACAAAAGAATTGCAAAGCGCAGGAATTGTTTCGATAGAAACCGGAAATTGTTTCGGGTGAAATTGCAGAAAGTGGTTCTCCATGTGATATTGAAATATTGCAAGGGGTTATATGTGAATGTTTGTTAATTAAAGTAATTAACAAAATTCTGAATAAGTTTAATAAAAGAGTTTTATTAAATGAGAGAGCATTAAACTTGGAGAATTTTATTGCATTTAAAGTAGGGACTTTAAAGGGGAATGTGAAGAGGCATTTGAATGTGGAGGGGTTACCACCACATGAATGGGGGAGGTGAGGAGTCACCCCCATGCGCCGGCCATGGAGAGGAGGGGCACCCCCCTCCTCCTATAAAAGGCCCCCTCTTCCTCCTTCTTCCTCACAGCTCCTTGTGAAGGATCTCTCTCCCCCTCTAGAATTATTCCCCCATGGTCTCGGATTAGCGAGATACATGTTCTCGGTGGCATTTTGTCTGGAAGGAGTTGCTGCTTTCGCTGGATCGCTGGAGCAAGGAGGTGGAGGTTGTCCGGTAGCTTGAACGTGTGTGCGAGTGCGGATGCGCTGTTGAGTTGCGGCGCTCGGACTTCCTCACGATCTTGAGATCGACAAGTGTACAACTACATCAACCACGAGTTCCTACTCGTTAACAAAACTCGTTGTCTTCGAGGGTAAGTTCTCGTTGGATGTATGTCCACCCGTTTCTCTGTACCTAGTAGATAGATCTTGGCGTGTAGTTCTCATCGTAGACAAATTTTTGTTTTCTATGTTGCGGACCCAACATGTGGGTCATCAATGGCTCAAAATGTAGAGCTCGTTGGGAACCCCAAGAGGAAGGTATGATGAGCATAGTAGCAAGTTTCCCCTTAGTTATGAAACCAAGGTTATCGAACCAGTAGGAGTAAGGAAACAACTCCAAGGTGTTGCTAACATCTTGGAATCCTGCACAACACAGTAACAGAACTTTTCCCCAACTAATAGTGAGGTTGTCAATCTCACTGGTTTTGCTAAAAACAAAGGATTAAACATATAGTGTGGAAGATAGTAATTGTTTGCAGAAAGTAAATAGTAAACGGTAAACAGTAGATGGTATATCAATGGTAAAGGAATGGACTGGGGTCCATAGTTCACTAGAGGTGTTTCTCCTTAAGATAAATAGCATGTTGGGTGAACAAATTACAATGGGGCAATTGATAGATTGAGAAAGCATAACAATGCATATACTAGACATCTTGACTCCTATGAGATTAGATTGGGAATTACAACATAATACATAGACCATAATCCAACTGCATCTATGACTAATAATACATCTTCTGGTTATCGTCCGAACCCCTTTCAGTATTAAGTTGCAAGCAACAGATAATTGGATTAAGCAAATTGTGTAAAGTAAACATACAATTTCCCCATGGACATAGGATTGTTGTTTTCTCCCTAGTAGCAATAGCACATCTACAACCTTAGATATTTCTGTCACTTCCCAAGATTACAAGAGGCATGAACCTACTATCGAGCATAAATACTACCTCTTGGAGGTGCAAGCATCTACTTGACCAAGATAGCTACTAACAACAGAGAGCATGCAAGATCACAAATAACATAGACATGATAGAATCAATAAGCAATCTGACATAGTATCTCAATATCCATCAGATCCCCGCAAACACAACATATAGGATTACAAATAGATGATCTTGATCATGAATGAAGCTCACAAGATCTAAACATGATAGCAGAAAGGAGGAGAACCAACCATCTAGATACTATATGGACCCATAGTCCATGGGTGAACTACTCACGCATCACTTCGGAGGCAGGCATGGTGATGAAGAAGGCCTCCAGGATGATCTCTCCCCTCCAGCAGGGTGCCGAGAAGAGCTTCGGATCCCCCTGATCTAGGGATGGAGATGGCGGCGGCTACAGACTCGTTCGTGGATTTCTGATCGGGTGCTTAGGGTTTTCGTCTCACGATACTTTTATAGGCGAGGAGGCAAGGTCGGTGGCGTCCCGAGGGGCCCACACCAGGTGGCAGTGCGTGTAGTGGGGCCGCGCTAGCCCTAGGTGTGGCCACCCCGTGGCCCCACTTCGGCTGCCCTTCGGACTCTGTGTTCCTTCTGGTAAAATATTGACTTTGGCTTTTGTCCCGTGCAATTCCGAGAATATTTTCTTACTAGCTTTTCTGAAACCAAAAACAACAGAAAATAGGCAACTGGCACTGTGGCATCTTGTTAATAGGTTAGTTCCAAAAAATGTATAAAAATACCTCAAAGTGTAAATGAAACATAAGAAAGTTAATATAAAGAATCATGGAGCATCAAAAATTATATATACGTTTACGACTTATTAAGCATCCCCAAGCTTAACTCCTGCTCGTCCTCGAGTAGGTAAGTGATAAAAAGAATAATTTTTGAGGTGACATGCACCATCACAATCTTGATCAAGGTATTTGACAAGCATTGATAGCTAGGATCAAAGTACTCTAAACATGAACATGAAAGATAGAGTTCTAACAATAAGACATAGCAACTATGTTGTAACATGAAAAGGTACAAACAAAAGATCATGAATAACAATGCATTAAAAGACATTTGTTTGTTTCACATATAGGAAACATAATAAGAGTGGTATTCAGCTTGTCCCTCATGGTATAGCAAAACATAAATGCATAGGACACCTTCAAAGTTCATAAGGGTGACTAGATACAAATAGTTTAAGGACAAACAATATCAAAGTTATGAATCAATCAACAAACTTTGGGACAATGCACATTAAACTAAGAATGACCACTATGCTCTCTTGATGGCTCAAAATGTAGAGCTCGTTGGGAACCCCAAGAGGAAGGTATGATGAGAACAGTAGCAAGTTTTCCCTCAGTTATGAAACCAAGGTTATCGAACTAGTAGGAGTAAGGAAACAAATCCAAGGTGTTGCTAACAACTTGGAATCCTGCACAACACAACCATAGAACTTTGCCCAACTTACAGTGATGTTGTTAATCTCACTGGTCTTGCTGAAAACAGAGGATTAAACGTATAGTGTGGAAGATAGTAATTGTTTGCAAAAAGTAAACAGTAAATGGTAAACAGTAGATGGTATATCAATGGTAAAGGAATGGACTGGGGTCCATAATTCACTAGAGGTGTTTCTCCTTAAGATAAATAGCATGTTGGGTGAACAAATTATAGTGGGGCAATTGACAGATTGAGAAAGCATAACAATGTATATATTTGATATCTTGACTCCTACGAGATTTGATTGGGCATTACAACATAATACATAGACCATTATCCAACTGCATCTATGACTAATAATCCACCTTCCAGTTATTGTCCGAACCCCTTTCAGTATTAAGTTGCAAGCAACAGATAATTGCATTAAGCAAAGTGTGTAAATTAAACAATACAATTGCCCCATGGACAAAGGATTGTTGTTTTCTCCCTAGTAGCAACAACACATCTACAACCTTAGATATTTCTATCACTTCCCAAGATTACTAGAGGCATGAACCTACTATCAAGCATAAATACTCCCTCCTGGAATTGCAAACAAATACTTGGCCAAGATAGCTACTAACAACGGAGAGCATGCAAGATCACAAATAACATAGACATGATAGAATCAATAATCAATCTGACATAGTATCTCAATATCCATAGGATCCCCGCAAACACAACATATAGGATTACAAATAGATGATCTTGATCATGAACGGAGCTCACAAGATCTAAACATGAAAGCACAAAGGAGGAGAACCAACCATCTAGCTACTATATGGACCCATAGTCCAACGGTGAACTACTCATGCATCACTCCGGAGGCAGGCATGGTGATGAAGAAGGCCTCCAGGGTGATCTCTCCCCTCCGACAGGGTGCCGGGAAGAGCTTCGGATCCCCTCGATCTAGGGATGGAGATGGCGGCGACTACAGACTCTTTCGTGGATTTCTGATTGGGTCTTTAGGTTTTTCGTCTCGGGGTACTTTTTTAGGCGAAGAGGCAAGGTCGGTGGCAGCCTGAGGGGCCCACACCAGGTGGCGGTGCGCCTAGGGGTCCGCGCCACCCTAGGCTGTGGCTGCCTTGTGGCCCCTCTTCGGTTGCCCTTCAGACTCCGTGTTCCTTCTGGTACAATATTGACTTTGGCTTTTGTCTCGTCCAATTCCGAGAACATTTCCTTACTAGATTTTCTGAAACCAAAAATAGCAGAAAACAGGCAACTGGCATTGTGGCATCTTGTTAATAGGTTAGTTCCAGAAAATATATAAAAATACCTCAAAGTGTAAACTAAACATAAGAAAGTTGATATAAAACAAGCATGGAGCATAAAAATTATAGATACGTTTACGACGTATCATCTCTCAATTGGTGCATAAAGATAGAAGATGGAGACTCAACATAAAAGTAAAAAAAGAAAGGCCCTTCACAGAGGAAGCAGGGATTTCAAGTTTCATAAAGAGCTTCCAAAAATTATGGTACTTATTAGCTTTCAGCTCTCATTGCCCCTATCATAAGCATCTTGAGGTGATTAAGGTTAAAGTGACACAAATATGAGGATATGCTTGACAAGTTATACGTTGAAAATCTCATGCCCCTTGCTTACAAGTACCGAACCTCATGCTACTCAACTTTAGTCACAAGTAAGTTCTTGTCATTGTAAGTACATGTGTATCATGGAGAACCGCCAACGGGGTACCCCTTTCCCCATGACACAGGAGCTATCCCATATCAAAATGACAAGGCAACAGACAATGAGCATCTCAGCGATCTTTTTATTTGCTATTTGCATATGTTTTTACAAAGGATGCTTCATAGAATGCTCACTATGGTTATGCTGCAAGGTTCCACCATGATTAGGCATGGCTTAGGCTAGCCACCCATGCGTTTCTCTAACACACATACAAACTCCATGAGCTTACAAGCTCCCCTTTTATTTCACACCGCCGAGATCCATAAACAAAAGAACATGATATCAACTGAATAATAAGTGCAATGTTGAAAGCGTTCCCCATGGTACATGGTTCTGCTAATTCACCACTTATAAAGCGCAAGCATATAAGCAACATAGATGGACACAATGGTTCAAGTTTATTAAGTGCAAGAAAATAAAGTGTGCCATCAAGTTTGTGAGAGCTTTAATCACTAATTTTCACATAACAAGTTTAATTTGGAAGGTAGATAAAAACATGAATATACTTGGAATGGTGTAACACACCATGCATAGGATTTATAGTGGACTCTTTGGAATAACTTGGTTTTCTTGGAGGTTGGGTGCATGAGTGGAACTCATACTTGGTATAGGTGGAGGTTAGCAAAAGACTGGGAGCGACCAACTAAGAGAGCAATAATGGCCATAATCATGCAAAGCGATAAAACATTATTAATTAAAGCATAAAGTGATATTACAAGTCAAAAACTAAATTATCATAGAGGCTAAGGTGACTGGCTCATAGTCTTAACATGGTGTAAGCATGTGCCAAGTCAACCCAAATAAAGCATCAAAGGAGAATA
The DNA here is from genome assembly GCA_910589775.1 of Avena eriantha. Lineage (NCBI taxonomy): Eukaryota > Viridiplantae > Streptophyta > Magnoliopsida > Poales > Poaceae > Avena > Avena eriantha. The sequence continues at coordinate 214,875,481 of OU342744.1, read as the reverse complement.
CCACAATATTATGCTTTTGTATGCTAAAGCAACACATGATTCTTTCAAGGCACATTAAGCAATCTCAATTGTTTGGAACAAGTCATGCTAAGGCAACAATCACTAAGCATAAAGTCAAAGCAACATCAAACATGACATGATAAAGTCTAGGCCACAGTCAAAACAAGCTCCTTTTGTACCACTTATAAGCATGAAACTTCCTACTCTTTTCCAACACCAATCAACTTATTTGAAACAATATATGAATGTGGGGGTCCAACCAATTTATTTAAGCAACCCAAACAAAATAAAACTAAAAAAAAAAACAAAGACGCTCCAAGAACAACACAATTATGCATGAAACAATAAAAATGATGTGTTTTGGAAGAAAACCTGAGTTTTTTATTGATGAAGAAGGGGATGCCTTGGGCATCCCCAAGCTTTGACGCTTGTACTTATTGAATATTTCTTGGGGTGACACGGGTGGAATCCCCAAGCTTGAGCTTTTGTCCATAATTCATCTCATCACATTATTCTTCCCTACACTTGAAAATTTCCTTCATACAAAATTTCACACAATCTTCATTAGCAACATTAGTGTATTCAAGATAATAAGTCTTTGGGTTTAGTTTCAACACAAGTGAAACTTCCATTAAAACACAATCTACTGTAGCAATTCCTTCTAAAATCTCAAGTGATCAAGCAGAACTCAAAGAGAAAGAGATTAAGAGGCAAATGCAAATAATGGTAGAAATCTGTCAAAACAGACAAGTAGGTAAAACCTGATTTTTCGAAGACCTCGTGTTGCTCAAATAGAAAAGTGCTAAACTAACTAAAGTTAGATAATAAACTGGGGCATAAGTACAAAAAATTATAGCTCAATCCGACGTACAGGGATTGTTCTCGATTTTTTACAGTGAAGCACAAAAAATCTGTTTCGGCACAACAACTTTCCCAAGTCTTACTTCTCTCTCATTAGAGGTTATTCTTGGCATAAAAACCACACAAAAAGGATAAGGAGAGGTTATTACTGAGGCAATAACTTCCAAGACTCAACAAAATAAAAACTTACTAAAAGTAAAAATAATTTGGGTTATCTCCCAACAATGATTTTCTTTAATGCCTTTCAGCTAGGCATAGGAAGCAAGATTCAAGTATTTTCGAATGAAGAAGCATTAAGATCAATACCAGAAATATCTTCAACGAGGCAAGGTAACTCATCTAAATAAGTTCTAGGTGATCCTCTCTCAATACTCTTAGGTCCACTATTTTCATCAAGCGGGGTTTCTGAAACAATCCAATCAAAATTCTTTTCTAAGGCTCCATGCATTCCTACAAGTTTAAAAGGTATTGGTATTTTAATTTCCTCTTCATATTTGGTTTTGGTTTTGTCCAACTTCTCTCGTGTACCAATAACATCTACACATAAGCCTAGCATATTAAAGCGATCAAAGACCTTTCTAGCTTCCTTAGCAACATCATTGAATTCTTTAAGCAAAGTTTCTAGAATAAAATCTCTCTTTTCAGTATCCTCAATATCTTTAAGTTTAAGAAACATTACTTGCATCATAGGGTTAAGGTTAACAAACCTAGCCTCCAACATGTGAGGTAAAGAAGTTGCAGCAATTTCATAATTTGGAGCAAGTTCTGCTAAGGATCTATCCTCAATATCCTCATGCTTGCTAACATGATTAAAGAATTCTTCAATATTATTATTCCCAATTATGGAGCCACTACCTTTGAAAGGTCTTTCAGGGTGAACTTTGGGATCGGCATGGTGAGCTAAGAACGCAGTGACAACTACAGAAAGAACTATTTTTTTGAGTTTTTGACTAAAAAGAAGCAAACCAGTACCACTATTTTTTTTCTATTTTTGATAAAATAAACAAGCAAAAAAAGCAAAATAAACTAAGCAAAACAAAAACAAAGTAAAGAGATTGGTTGTGTGATGGCTCGTGGTTGATGTAGAGCTTGTTGGGAACCCCAAGAGGAAGGTATGATGAGCACAACATCAAGTTTCCCTCAGTTATGAAACAAAGGTTTAATAGAACCAGTAGGATCAAGGAAACACCCCAAAGGTGTTGCTAGCTGAGACTTGCAGGGCGCACTACCGGTGCTAGTAGCAACGTGGAAACCTGCGCAACACAACCACAGAACTTTGTCCCCAACTTGCAATAAGGTTGTCAATCTCACCATGTTTTGCGAAAAACAAAGGATTAAACGTATCGAATGGAAATAAGTAATAGTTTGCAGAAAGTAAACACAAAGCAGTAATAAGTTTATAGATTGTATGTAAAAGACAAGGACCGGGATCCATAGTTCACTAGAGGTGGCTCTCCTTAAGATAGATAACATGCTGGGTGAACAAATTATAGCGGGGCAATTGACAAACACCGAGAAAGCAATACATACATATACTAATCATCTTGACTCCTTTGAGACTTGATTGGGCATTACAACATAGACCGCCATCCAACTGCATCTATGACTAATAATGCACCTTCAGGTTATCATCCAAACTCCCTCCAGTATTAAGTTGCAAGCAACAGATTATTGCTTTACGAAATGCGTGTAAAGTAAACAATACGATTGTTCTATGAACAAAGGATTGTTGTTTTCTCCCTAGTAGCAACATCACATCTAGTACCTTAGAGATGTCTGTCACTTCCCCAGATTACTAGAGGCATAAACCCACTATTGAGCATAAATACTAACTCTTGGAGTTGCTAGCATCTACTTGGCCAAGATAGCTACTAACAAGAGAAATCATGCAAGATCACAAATTACAAACACATGATAGAATCAATAATCAATCTGAAATAGCATCTCAATATCCATCGGATCCCCACAAACAGAACATGCAGAATTACAAAGAGATGATCTTGATCATGAACGGAGCTCACAAGATCTAAACATGAAAGCACAAAGGAGGAGAACCAGCCATCTAGCTACTACATGGATCCGTAGTCCAAGGATGAACTACTCACGCATCACACCGGAGGCTTGCATGGTGATGAAGAAGGCCTCTAGGGTGAATTCCCCTCTCCGACAGGGTGCTGGGAAGAGCTTCAGATCCCTCCTGATCTAGGGATGGAGATGACGGCGGCTACAGACTCTTTCGTGGATTTTTGATTGGGTACTTAGGGTTTTCGTCGCGAGGGCATCTTATAGGCGTAAGGGGAGGCCTAGGGGGTTCCAGGGGCCACCACACAATCCCCTAGCATGGGCCAAGCCTGGCCGCGCAGCCAGGTGGTGTGGCGGGCCTCTGGCCCCTCTCCGTCTCGTATTCTAGCATCTGATGACTTCCGAAAAAATAGGCACTTTGGCTTTTGTTCTGTCCAATTCCGAGAATATTCATTTTCTAACTTTCCTTGAACAAAAAACAACAGAAAACAGGCAGCTGGCACTGTGGCTCTTGTTAATAGGTTAGTCCAAGAAATCATATGAAAAGTACTCCAAAGTGTGGACAAAACACAAGAAAGTGGATAAAACCAAGCATGGAACATCAAAAATTATAGATACATTTGTAATGTATCAACATCCCCAAGCTTAACTCCTGCTCGTCCTCGAGTAGGTAAGTGATAAAAAGAAAGAATGATTTTTTAGGTGACATGCACCATCAAAGACTTGATGAAAGTATTTGTAAAACATTCGAAGCTGGGATCATAGTACTTCAATCATACATGAAATACAAAGTTCTAGCAATAAGACAAAGAAACTATGTTGCAACATGAAATGGCACAAACAAAAGATTCATGAATAACAATGCTTTGCAAGACGTTTTTTTGTTTCACATAAAGAAAACATAGAATAATAGTATTCAGCTTGTCCCTCATAGAGTAGCAAAACATAAATGCATAGGACACCTTCAAAGTTCATAAGAGTGACTAGATACAAATAGTTTTAAACAAGCAATATCAAGTTATGCATCAATCAACTAGTCTTGGGACAATGCACATAGAACTAAGAATGGCCACTATGCTCTCAAAGTAGGTGCATAAAGGTAGAAGGTGGAGAGTCGATATAATGGTGGAAGAAAGGCCTTCATAGGAGGAAGTAGGGATTCAAGTCTCATAAAGAGCTTCCAAAAATTATGGTACTTATAGCTTTCAGCTCTCATTGCCCCTATCATAAGCATCTTCAAGGTGATTAAGGTTAAAGTGACACAACTAATAGGATATGCTTGACAAGTTATAAACCGAAATCTCATGCCCCTTACTTACGAAGACCGATCCTCATGCTACTAAACTTTAGTCACAAGTAAGCTCTTGTCATTGTAAGTACATGTGTATCATAAAGAACCGCCAACGGGTACCCCTTGCACATGATACGGGAGCTATCCCATAATCAAAATGACAAGGCAAGCAGACAATGAGCATCTCAACGATCTTTTTATTTGCTATTTGCATAGGTTTTTATTGAGGATGCTTCATAGAGTGCTCATTATGGCGTTGCTGCAAGTTTCCACCATGATTAGGCATGGCTTAGGCTAGCGGCCCAGGCGTTTCTCTAAAACACATACAAACTCCATGATCTTACAAGTTCCACTTTTATTTCACACCGTCGGGATCCGTAAGAAAAAGAACATGATATCAACGGGGTACACGGTACAAGTGCAATGTTGAAAGCGTTCCCCATGATACATGGTTCTTCTAATTTCAACTTATAAAGCGCAAGCATATACGCAACAAAGAAGGACCCAATGGTTCAAATTTATTAGATGCAAAAAAGTAAAGTGTGCCATCAAGTTCGTGAGAGCTTTAATCACTAGTTTTCTCATAACAAGTTTAATTTGGAAGATAAACAAAAGCATGAATATACTTGGAATAGCATAAGCTAGTAGGTAGGTATGTGGGACTCTTTGGAATAACTTGGTTTAGGGAGTTGGATGCATGAGTGGAACTCATACTTGGTTGTGGAGGCTAGCAAAAGACTGGGAGCGACAAACTAAGAGAGCAATAATGGCCATAATCATGCAGAGCGACAAGGCATAATTGATCAAAGCATAAAGTGATACTACAACATGAAAAATAAAGGATCATAAAGGCTATGGTGACTTGAGATAGTCAGAAAATGGTGTGAGCATGCGCCAAGTCAACCCAAATAAAGCATCAAAGGAGAATACCACTATACTATGCTTTAATATGCTAAAACAACGCATGATTCATCCAAGGCACATTAAGAAATCTCAGTTGTTTATAACAAGTCATGCTACATCAAAGAATACTAAGCATAAAGCCAAAACAATATCAAGCATGGCATGACAGAGCATAGGCCACAGTCAAAAATGAGCTCTTTTTACCACATAAGTATGAACTTTCCTACTCTTTTCCGAACCAAAGCAAACTATTTGCAAACCAATGTATGAAAGAGGGGGTCCAAACAATTTATTCAGAAAACTAAGCAAACCAGGCAAACAAAAACGAAAATGAAAACGAAAAAGAAGACGCTCCAAGAAAAACACAACTGTGCATGAAACAATAAAAATGAAGCGTTTGGAAGAAACCTGGGATTTTTATTGATGAAGAAGGGGATGCCTTGGGCATCCCCAAGCTTTGACGCTTGTACTTCTTGGATATTTCTTGGGGTGACACGCTTGGCATCCCCAAGCTTGAGCTTTAGTCCATCCTTCATCTCATTACTCATTCCTTCCATACACCTGAATTTTTTCCTTCATACAAAACTTCGCACAATCTTTATTAGCAACATTAGTGCACTTAGGATAAATAAGTCTTAAGGTTCAGTTCCAACACCAAATAAACTTCCATTAGAACACTAGCTACTGTATTACTTCCCTCAAAAAGCTCAATTCCCCAAAAGAACTAAAAAAGGAACTAACAAGAAGCAAATGCAGAAAATGGCAGAAATCTGTCAAAACAGACAGCAGGTAAAGACGAATTTCTGCCATTTTCTGCATTTGCTTCTTGTTGGTTCCTTTTTGAGTTCTTTTGGGGAATTGAGCTTTTTGAGGGAAGTACTACAATATCTAGTGTTCTAATAGAAGTTTATTTGGTGTTGGAACTGAAACTTAAGACTTATTTATCCTAAGTGCACTAATGTTGCTAATAAAGATTGTGTGAAGTTTTGTATGAAGGAAAAAATTTCAGGTGTATGGAGAGAATGATGTAATGAGATGAAGAATGGACTAAAGCTCAAGCTTGGGTATGCCACGCGTGTCACCCCAAGAAATATCCAAGAAGTACAAGCGTCAAAGCATGGGGATGCCCAAGGCATCCCCTTCTTCATCAATAAAAATCCCAGGTTTCTTCCAAACCCTTCATTTTTATTGTTTCATGCACAGTTGTGTTATTCTTGGAGCATCTTCATTTTTGTTTTTGGTTTTTCATTTTCTTGGTTTTCTTAGTTTGCTTGAATAAATTTGTTTGACCCCCTCTTTCATACATTGGTTTTCAAATAGTTTGGTTTGGATTGGAAAGAATAGGAAAGTTCATGCTTAAGTGGTAAAATGAGTTTGTTTTTGACTGTGGCCTATGCTTTCCCATGCCATGCTTGATATTGTTTTGAATTTATTCTTAGTGATATTTTCTATAGCATGACATGTTATAAACGATTGAGATTGCTTAATGTGCCTTTGAAGAATCATGCGTTGTTTTAGCATATTAAAGCATAGTATTGTGGCATTCTCCTTTGATGTTATATTTGGGTTGACTTGGCACATGCTCACACCATGTATGACTATCCCAAGTCACCATATCCTTTATGATCCTTTAGTTTTCAACTTGTAATATCACTTTATGCTTTAATTAATGATGTTTTGTCGCTTTGCATGATTATGGCCTTTATTGCTCTCTTAGTTGGTCGCTCCCAGTCTTTTGCTAGCCTCCATAACCAAGTATGAGTTCCACTCATGCATCCAACTCCTAAAACCAAGTTATTCCAAAGAGTCCACCATACCTACCTATTAGCATTTGCTATTCCAAGTATATTCATGTTTTTATCTACCTTCCGAATTAAACTTGTTATGTGCAAACTAGTGATTAAAGCTCTCACGAACTTGATGGCACACTTTACTTTCTTGCACTTAATAATCTTGAACCATTGCGTCCATCTTTGTTGCGTATATGCTTGCGCTTTATAAGTTGAAGTTAGCAGAACCATGTATCATGGGGAACGCTTTCAACATTGCACTTATTATTCCGTTGATATCATAATTCTTTTGCTTATGGATCCGACAGTGTGAAATAAAAGGGGAACTTGTAAGATCATGGAGTTTGTATGTGTGTTAGAGAAACTCCTGGGCCGCTAGCCTAAGCCATGCCTAATCATGGTGGAAACTTGAAGCATAACCATAATGAGAACTCTATGAAGCATCCTCAAAAAACCCTATGCAAATAGCAAATAAAAAGATTGTTGAGATGCTCATTCTCTGCTTGCCTTGTCATTTTGATTATGGGATAGCTCCTATATAATGTGCAAGGGGTACCCTGTTGGCGGTTCTCTATGATACATATGTACTTACAATGACAAGAGCTTACTTGTGACTGAAGTTGAGTAGCATGAGGTTCGGTACTCATAAGTAAGGGGCATGAGATTTCAACTTATAACTTGTCAATCATATCCTCTTAGTTGTGTCACTCTAACCTTAATCACCTAAAGATGCTTATGATAGGGGCAACGAGAGCTGAAAGCTAATAAGTACCATAATTTTTGGAAGCTCTTTATGAGACTTGAATCCCTGCTTCCTTCCACGAAGGCCTTTCTTTTACTTTTATGTTGAGTCTCCACCTTCTATCTTTATGTACCTATTGAGAGAGCATAGTGGCCATTTTTAGTTCTATGTGCATTGTCCCAAGACTTGTTGATTGATGCATAACTTTGATATTGTTTGTTCTTAAACTATTTGTATCTAGTCACTCTTATAAGCTTTGAAGGTGTCCTATGCATTTATGTTTTGCTACTCTATGAGGGACAAGCTGAATGGCACTATGCTATGTTTTCTTTATATGAAACAAACAAACATCTTGCAAAGCATTGTTATTCATGAATATTTTGTTTGTGCCTTTTCATGTTACAACATAGTTGCTATGTCCTATTGTTAGAACTTTATCTTTCATGCTATGTTGAAGTACTATGATCCCAGGTATCAATGTTTTACAAATACTTTGATGAAGTTTATGATAGTGCATGTCAGCTCAAAAATTATTCTTTCTTTTTATCACTTACCTACTCGAGGACGAGCAGGAGTTAAGCTTGGGGATGTTGATACGTTGCAAATGTATCTATATATTTTGATGTTCCATGATTGGTTTTTATCTACTTTCTTATGTTTTGCAGACACTTTGGAGTATTTTTATATACTTTCTTGGACTAACCTATTAACAAGATGCCACAGTGCCAGCTACCCGTTTTCTATTGTTTTTGGTTCCAGGAAAGTCAGAAAATGAATATTCTCGGAATTGGAGGGGACAAAAGCCAAAGTCAGTTTTTCACTGAGGGGGACACGAAGCCAGAATACGAGACGGAGAGGGGCTAGAGGGCCGCCACACCACCTGGCTGCGTGAACAGGCTTGGCCACGCCAGGGGGTGGTGTGGCCGCCTAGGGCACCCCCTCGGCCTCCCCTTTCGCCTATAAGATGCCTTCGATACAGAAACCCTAAGTAGCCCGATCGAAATTCCATGAAAGAGTCTGTAGCCACCATCATCTCCATCCCTAGATCAGGAGGGATCTGAAGCTCTTCCCGGCACCCTGCCGGAGGGGAGAATTCACCCTAGAGGCCTTCTTCATCACCATGCAAGCCTCCGGTGTGATGCGTGAGTAGTTCATCCTTGGACTACGGGTCCATGTAGTAGCTAGATGGTTGGTTCTTCTCCTTTGTGCTACCATGTTTAGATCTTGTGAGCTCCCTTCATGATCAAGATCATCTATTTGTAATCCTACATGTTGTGTTTGCGGGGATCCGATGGATATTGAGATGCTATTTCAGATTGATTGTTGATTCTACCATGTCTTTGTTATTTGTGATCTTGCATGCTCTCCGTTGTTAGTAGATATCTTGGCCGAGTAGATGCTAGCAACTCCAAGAGGGAGTATTTATGCTCAATAGTGGGTTCATGCCTCTAGTAATCTGGGGAAGTAACATAAATCTCTAAGGTACTAGATGTGATGTTGCTACTAGGGATAAAACAACAATCCTTTGTTCATAGAACAATCTTATTGTTTACTTTACACGCAATGCGTAATGCAATTATCTGTTACTTGCAACTTAATACTGGAGGGGGTTCGGATGATAACCTGAAGGTGGATTATTAGTCATAGATGCAGTTGGATTACGGTCTATGTATAATGTTGTAATGCCCAATCAAATCTCATAGGAGTCAAGATGATTAGTATATGCATGTATGCTTTCTCGATGTTTGTCAATTGCCCCGCTGTAATTTGTTCACCCAACATGTCATCTATCTTAAGGATAACCACCACTAGTGAACTATGGACCCCGGTCCTTTCTTTTACCATCAATCTACAACTGTTTACTGCTTTCTGTTTACTTTCTGCAAGCTCTTACGTTCTTCCACACAATACATTTAATCCTTTGTTTTCAGCAAAACTAGTGAGATTGACAACCTCACTGTAAGTTGGGGGCAAAGTTCTGTGGTTGTGTTGTGCAGGATTCCAAGTTGGCAACAACAACTTGGAGGTGTTTCCTTGCTCCTACTGGTTCGATAACCTTGGTTTCATAACTGAGGGAATCTTTCTGATGTGCTCATCATACATTCCTCTTGGGGTTCCCCAACGAGCTCGAGATATCTTGAGCCATCACTTCCCTTGGGGGCAGCAGCCCCTTGACCCCCCCTTCTTCCTTGGAGATGGTGTTGGTATGGAGGAGATCCTCCCCCTCCTTGGTAGATGCCAAGAGGGATGTAATAATAGTGAAGGGGATATGCCCTAGAGGCAAATAATAAATGGGTTTATTATCATATTTCAATTAGTTCATAATAGTTTTATACCATTCTATAACGGTATCAAGCGGTAACATTGATACATGTGTGGTATATAAACAAACCAAGTCCCTAGTAGCCTCTATACAACTTTTTCATTGGGCAATTGATGATCAAGATTTCCTGATCATGGTGCATTTATGTCGGTTGACAATGAAGTCATACCATTGATAAATGATGTGATGGCCATTATCCATATAAGTATTGCAACACGATCAAGTCACATGGTTTATCATTGCAATAGTTAGAAATGAAGTGACCTTCTCCTTAGACCGTGAGATCATATCTAATCACTATCACCTGTGGCTGCTTAGACCGCATCAACCATCACACCGTAATAGGGTGACCATAAAGGTGTATTTTGGGTATTCTAGAGGGACACGTTGAAGCGTATGCATCAAGATCGAGATTTGTTCTCCTGTGTGATGGGAAGATATACTAGGAACACTCTGTGAGATTGTATCCAAGAAGCTGCAGTGAATGACTAGGTCATGAGGATACAATATCACGGGAAGGAGTTAAGTAGACTTGTCAGTAATGATATTCTTATGTTGATATTAATGATCAAATATTGGACGAGTTATGTATCAAAGTAACAAAAGGAATCATACTCTGAGTTTATGTGCATCCCGGTCTTGCTAATGATCATTTATATGAGAGGGTTCTCGATCATGTTTGTGATGTTCCTGAATAGTAGGGTAAAACACTTAAGTGTTTTACAATGCTTAGAGATTATTATGGAATCGTTGGGATCACTAGGAGAAAGAGATGAGAATATCATAAGTGTTTTGTAAGAGAACAGGGAATCGTTCTAAGGAGGATCCGAAGTGGTTTGGAGTGAACTGAAAGCTGTTTCAGATCAAAAAGAATTTTATAATATGTATTTCATATTAATTTTTAGAATTAATATTAAATAAATAATTAAAATTAATTTTAAAAGGGTAAAATCCCTAATAGGACAAATCCCCGGAAGGAAAGGGCCCAAGAGGGAACCGCCCAAGGAGGGCCAGCCGCCAGCCGCAACCTAGGGCCCTAATACATTGCAAATGTATCTATAATTTTTGATGTTCCATGCTTGGTTTTATCCACTTTCTTGTGTTTTGTTCCAACTTTTGAGTACTTTTCATATGATTTCTTGGACTAACCTATTAACAAGAGCCACAGTGCCAGCTGCCTACTTTCTGCTGTTTTTGGTTCCAGGAAAGTCATAACATGAATATTCTCGGAATTGGACGGGACAAAAGCCAAAGTGCCTATTTTTCTGGATGTCATCAAGTGCCAGAATACGAGACGGAGAAGGGCCAGAGGCCGGCCACACCACCTAGCCGTGCGGCCAGGCTTGGCCCGCGCCAGGGGGTGGTGTGGTGGCCCCTGCCACCCCCTCGGTCTCCCCTTCTGACTATAAGATTCCCTCGGGACGTAAACCCTAAGTACCCTGATCAAAAATCCACGAAAGAGTCTGTAGCTGCCGTCATCTCCATCCCTAGATCAGGAGGGATCTGAAGCTCTTCCCGGCACCCTGCCAGAGAGGGGATTTCACCCTGGAGGCCTTCTTCATCATGAGCAAGCCTCCGGTGTGATGCGTGAGTAGTTCATCCTTGGACTACGGATCCATGTAGTAGCTAGATGGCTGGTTCTCGTGCTTTCATGTCTAGATCTTGTGAGCTCCGTTCATGATCAAGATCATCTATTTGTAATTCTGCATGTTGTGTTTGCGGGGATCCGATGGATATTGAGATGCTATTTCAGATTGATTATTGATTCTATCATGTCTTTGTTATTTGTGATCTTGCATGCTTTCCGTTGTTAGTAGCTATCTTGGCCAAGTAGATGCTAGCAACTCCAAGAGTTAGTATTTATGCTCGATAGTGGGTTCATGCCTATGGTAATCGGGGGAAGTGACAGAAATCTCTAAGGTACTAGATGTGTTGTTGCTACTAGGGAGAAAACAACAATCCATTGTTCATAGAACAATCGTATTGTTTACTTTACACGCAGTTCATAAAGCAATAATCTGTTGCTTGCAACTTAATACTAGAGGGGGTTCGGATGATAACCTGAAGGTGGATTATTAGTCATAGATGCAGTTGGATGGCGGTCTATGTATTATGTTGTAATGCCCAATCAAATCTCAAAGGAGTCAAGATGATTAGTATATGCATGTATTGCTTTCTCGATGTTTGTCAATTGCCCCGCTGTAATTTGTTCACCCAGCATCTTATCTATCTTAAGGAGAGCCACCTCTAGTGAACTATGGATCCTGGTCCTTGTCTTTTACATACAATCTACAATCTTTTACTGCTTTGTGTTTACTTTCTGCAAACTTTTACTTCTTTCCATTCGATACGTTTAATCCTTTGTTTTCCGCAAAACACGGTGAGATTGACAACCTCATCTCAAGTTGGGGACAAAGTTCCGTGGTTGTGTTGTGCAGGTCTCCACGTTGCTACTAGCACCGGTAGTGCGCCCTGCCAAAGCTCAGCTAGTAACACCTTTGGGGTGTTTCCTTGCTCCTACTGGTTTGATTAAACCTTGGTTTCATAATTGAGGGAAACTTGCTGCTGTGCTCATCATACCTTCCTCTTGGGGTTCCCAACGAGCTCTACATCAACACCGCCATCAAGCATTTTTCTGGGCGCCATGCATTGAGGCATCAAGCATTTTTCTGGCGCCATTGCCGGGGAAGAAAGGTTAACAGTATTCACACCGGAGGATTAAAGAAGAAGAACCTCCCACGGCAAACGCCATTTTTCTGGCGCCGTTGCTGGGGAGTCTAGGACATCTTCACAAGGGGAGTCCCTCATAACCAATCTCTTTACTTTGTTATTTTTTTTCTTAGTTTTCTTTTTTGCTTTGTTTGCTTGTTTGTTATTCAAAAAAACAACACAAAAAAATTAGTTTTACAAGTTTGCTTTCTTATTTGAAAACCCAAAAAAATGACTACTCTTGAAAACACTAAGGTGTGTGACTTCACTAGCACCAACAACAAAGATTTTATGAGCACACCTATTGCTCCACCTGTGGCTAAAAATACTTTCTTTGAGATAAAACTTGCTTTGCTCAATCTTGTTATGAGAGAACAATTTTCTGGTATTGGTAATGAAGATGCTGCTTCCCATCTAAATAACTTTGTTGAACTTTGTGAGATGCAAAAGCATAGGGATATAGATGGAGATATTACTAAGCTGAAATTGTTTCCTTTCTCTTTGAGAGGAAAAGCTAAAGAATGGTTGAATTCCTTGACTAGGAATAATATTGATTCTTGGACTAAGTGCAAAGATGCTTTTATTGGAAAATACTATCCTCCTGCTAAGATTATATCCATGAGAAGTGAAATAATGATGTTTAAACAACTTGATAATGAGCATGTTGCTCAAGCTTGGGAAAGAATGAAATCTTTGGTAAAGAATTGTCCCACTCATGGACTGACTGCTTGGATGATCATCCAAACTTTTTATGCAAGATTGAACTATTCTTCAAGGAACCTATTGGATTCTGCTGTTGGAGGAACCTTTATGACCATCACTTTGGGTGCTGCAACAAAACTTCTGGACAATATGATGGTTAATTATTTTGAATGGCATACTAAGAGAGCTCCACAAGGTAAGAAGGTAAATTCTGTTGAGGAAACCTCCTCCTTGAGTGATAAGATTGATATTATTATGTCTATGCTTGTTAATGGGAAATCCCATATTGATCCAAATAATTTTCCTTTAGCCTCTTTGGTTGCTCAAGAAGAGCAAGTTGATGTGAACTTCATAAGAGATAACAACTTTGGCAACAATGCTTATAGTAATAACAATTATAGGCCCTACCCTCCTAATAATACTTATGGCTATAATGGTAAACCTAGATTACCTAGTGAAGGAAGAATTTTAGAACTTGAAAGAGCCACTAAAAACTTCATGCAAATGCAATATGAGCAAAATAAACTATTCACTAAAACTATGGAGGAACAATCTATCATTTTGAAGAACATTAGCCATCAACTTGAGAGTCTAAATAGGGAAATGCCTAGTTTACAATTGAAACTCTCTAATGCTGAAAGAAATATATCATCTTTGTCTGAAGCTCAATCTTCATTGATTAATAAAATGGCCGCTAAACCTGAAACTAATGATAATCCCTTTGCAACTACTAATTCCATACAAGTAAGAATTTATGAAAATGTTAGACTATTAGCTGAATTACATGCTAAGTGGGAGAGAGAAGATGAAATTGCTAGAAACATTAGTGTTTCTACTATTACCACCACTAGTGTTGAGGCTAGTAATAGTTCTACTACTTTAGATGGTAAAGTTGATTTTGATCTTGATGGTTGCAATATCTCTGAAGTTATTAAGTTCCTACAAAAGCTTGCTAAAATTCCTAATGCTAGTGCTATGAACATGGCCTTTACAAAACACATTACTGATGCTCTCATAAAGATTAAAGAAGAAAAGATGAAACATAAAGCTTCTATTCCTATAAAACAAGAAGATGGTTGGGAACCCATCATTAATATGAAAGTGAATGCCTTTGATTTCAAAGCTTTATGTGATCTTGATAGTAGTGTTTCTATTATGCCTAGAAGGATTTATGATATGCTTGATTTGCCTCCACTTGAAGATTGTTATTTGAATGTCCCACTTGATGATAATGCTAAAAATAAACACATGGAGAGTCTTAATGATGTTCTTATTATGGTTAACAATGCCTATGTCCCCGTTGATTTCTATGTTTTGGATGTTGAATACAATGCTTCTTGTCCTATTACTTTGGGAAGACCTTTTCTTAGAACTGTTGGTGCCATGATTGATATGAAAGAAGGCACCATTAAATATCAACTCCCACTCAAGAAAGGTATAGAACACTTCCCTAAGAAAATAGAGAAGATTTCTTTTGTTTCTCCTATGAAAACAAAATTTGGTCTTAATGCTTCTTCATTTGAGAACACTTGATTCTTTTTCTTGCTTCTTATGCCTAACTTAAAGGCGTTAAAGTACTTATTGGGAGATAATCCAAAAGTTTTAGATGAGTTTTGGAAGTTATTACCTCTTCAATAACCGCTCCTTATCCTTTTTATTTGCTTTTTGTGCCAATAGTAACCTCTAATGAGAGAGAAGTAATGATTGGGAAAGTTGCTATCCCGAAACAGATTTTCGTGTTTCACCGTAAAAATTCGTGTAAAATCTCTGTACGTCTTTGTGAGGCGTGAATGTTTGTGCTTCTGCCCTAGGTTGTTATCTAACTTCCGTTAGTTCAACACTTTTTTATTTGAGCAACATAAGGTCTTTGAAAAAATTCGTCTTTACCTGCTGGTCTGTTTTGACAGATTTCTGCCATTTTCTGCATTTGCTTCTTGTTGGTTCCTTCTTGAGTTCTGTTGGGGAATTGAGCTTTTTGAGGGAAGTGCTACAGTAGATAGTGTTCTAATGGAATTTTATTTGGTGTTAGAACTGAACCTTAAGACTTATTTATCTTGAGTGCACTAATGTTGCTAATAAAGATTGTGTGAAGTTTTGTATGAAGGAATTTTTTTAGGTGTATGGAAGGAATGAGTAATGAGATGAAGGATGGACGAAAGCTCAAGATCGGGAATGCCACGCGTGTCACCCAAGAAATATCCAAGAAGTACAAGCGTTAAATCTTGGGGATGCCCAAGGCATCCCCTTCTTCATCAATAAAAATCATAGCTTTCTTCCAAACGCTTTATTTTTATTGTTCCATGCACAGTTGTGTTGTTCTTGGAGCGTCTTCTTTTTCGTTTTCGTTTTGGTTTCTCGTTTTCTTGGTTTGCATAGTTTTCTGAATAAATTGGTTGGACCCCCTCTTTCATACATTGGTTTGCAAATAGTTTGGTTTGGTTTGGAAAAGAGTTGGAAAGTTCATGCTTATGTGGTAAAAAGAGCTCGTTTTTGACTGTGGCCTATGCTTTGTCATGCCATGCTTGATATTGTTTTAGCCTTTTGCTTAGTATTCTTTGCTGTAGCATGACTTGTTATAAACAATTGAGATTGCTTAATGTGCCTTGGATGAATCATGCGTTGTTTTAGCATATTAAAGCGTAGTATAGTGGTATTCTCCTTTGATGCTTTATTTGGGTTGACTTGGCGCATGCTCACACCATGTTATGACTATCTCAAGTCACCATAGCCTTTATGATCCTTTAGTTTTCAACTTGTAGTATCAGTTTATGCTTTGATCAATGATGTTTTGTCGCTCTGCATGATTATGGCCATTATTGCTCTCTTAGTTTGTTGCTCCCAGTTTTGCTAGCCTCCACAACATAGTATGAGTTCCACTCATGCATCCAACTCCCTAAACCAAGTTATTCCAAAGAGTCCACCATACCTACCTACTAGCTTATGCTATTCCAAGTATATTCATGCTTTTGTTTACCTTCCAAATTAAACTTGTTATGAGAAAACTAGTGATTAAAGTTCTCACGAACTTGATGGCACACTTTTTCTTGCCCTTAATAAACTTGAACCATTGTGTATTCTATGTTGTATATGCTTGCACTTATTTGTTAGGAATTAGCAGAACCATGCTTTCATGGGGAATGCTTTCAACATTGCACTTGGTACTTGTACCTAGTTCATATCATGCTCTTTTTTATATGGATGTCGTCGGTGTGAAATGAAAGGGGAGCTTGTAAGTCCATGGAGTTATGTATATGTGTTAGAGAAACGCTTGGGCCGCTGGTCTAATCCATGATGACATGGTGGAAACCTGCAGTGTAACCATAATGAGCTGTCTATGAAGCATTCTTCTTATAAAAAAGAGTCCTATATTGAGAAAAAAGAGAAAAAAAAGATATTATAAAACGAGGAAAGAGAGAAAAAAGCACCATATTCCCATGGTAAATAAGAAGAATGCTGAGATGCTCGTTGTCTGCTTGCCTTGTCATTTCGATATGAGGATTCTTCCGTATCATCAGGCAAGGGGTACCCTGTTGGCGGTTCTCTATGATACACATATACTTACAATGACAAGAACTTACTAGTGAATAAACTTGAGTAGCATGAGGAGCGGCCCTCGTATACAAGGGACATGAGATTTCTGACTTATACTTCGTCAAGCATGTACACCATAGTTTGTTCACTTTAACCTTAATCACTTCAAGATGCTTATGATAGGGGCAATGAGAGATGAAAGCTATAAGTACCATAATTTTTGGAAGCTCTTTATGAGACTTGAATCCCTACTTCCTTTTACAAAGGCCTTTCTTCCACCATTATATTGAGTCTCCACCTTCTACCTTTATGCACCTACTTTGAGAGCATAGTGGCCATTCTTAGTTCTATGTGCATTGTCCCAAGACTAGTTGATTGATGCATACTTTTATATTGCTTGTTTTAAACTGTTGTATCTAGTCACTCTTTTGAACTTTGAAGTTGTCCTATGCATTTATATTTGCTACTCTATTGAGGGACAAGCTGAATACTAGTATGCTATGTTTTATTTATGTGAAACAAACAAACGTCTTGCAAAGCATTGTTATTCATGAATCTTTTGTTTGTGCCTTTTCATGTTGCATCATAGTTTCTTTGCTTATTGCTAGAACTTTGTCTTTCATGTTATGATTGAAGTACTATGATCCCAGCTTTGAATGTTTTACAAATACTTTGATCAAGTCTTTGATGGTGCATGTCTCCTCAAAAATTATTCTTTCTTTTTATCACTTACCTACTCGAGGACGAGCAGGAGTTAAGCTTGGGGATGTTGATACATTGCAAATGTATCTATAATTTTTGATGTCCCATGCTTGATTTTATCCATTTTATTGTGTTTTGTTCCAACTTTGGAGTACTTTTCATATGATTTCTTAGACTAACCTATTAATAAGAGCCATAGTGCCAGCTGCCTGTTTTCTGCTGTTTTTGGTTCCAGGAAAGTCAGAAAATGAATATTCTCGGAATTGGATGGGACAAAAGCCAAAGTGCCTATTTTTCCGGATGTCATCAAGTGCCAGAATACGAGACGGAGAAGGGCCAGAGGCCGGCCACACCACCTGGCCGCGCGACCAGGCTTGGCCCGCGCCAGGGGGTGGTGTGGTGGCCCCTGGCACCCCCTCGGCCTCCCCTTCCGACTATAAGATACCATCAGGACGTAAACCCTAAGTACCCCGATCAAAAATCCACGAAAGAGTATGTAGCCGCCGTCATCTCCATCCCTAGATCGGGAGGGATCTGAAGCTCTTCCCGGCACCTTGAAGGAGAGGGGATTTCACCCTGGAGGCCTTCTTCATCACCATGCAAGCCTCCGGTGTGATGTGTGAGTAGTTCATCCTTGGACTACGGATCCATTTAGTAGCTAGATGGCTGGTTCTCCTCCTTTGTGCTTTCATGTTTAGATCTTGTGAGCTCCGTTCATGATCAAGATCATCTATTTGTAATTCTGCATGTTGTGTTTGCGGGGATCCGATGGATATTGAGATGCTATTTCAGATTGATTATTGATTCTATCATGTCTTTGTTATTTGTGATCTTGCATGCTTTCCGTTGTTAGTAGCTATCTTGGCCAAATAGATGCTAGCAACTCCAAGAGTTAGTATTTATGCTCGATAGTGGGTTCATGCCTCTGGTAATCTGAGGAAGTGACATAAATCTCTAAGGTACTAGATGTGTTGTTGCTACTAGGGAGAAAACAACAATCATTTGTTCATAGAACAATCGTATTGTTTACTTTACACGCAGTTCGTAAAGCAATAATCTGTTGCTTGCAACTTAATACTAGAGGGGGTTCGGATGATAACCTGAAGATGGATTATTAGTCATAGATGCAATTGGATGGCGGTATATGTATTATGTTGTAATTCCCAATCAAGTCTCAAAGGAGTCAAGATGATTAGTATATGCATGTATTGCTTTCTCGATGTTTGTCAATTGCCCCGCTGTAATTTGTTCACCCAACATGTTATCTATCTTAAGGAGAGCCACCTCTAGTGAACTATGGATCCCGGTCCTTGTCTTTTACATACAATCTACAATCTTTTACTGCTTTGTGTTTACTTTCTGCAAACTTTTACTTCTTTCCATTCGATACGTTTAATCCTTTGTTTTCCGCAAAACACGGTGAGATTGACAACCTCATCTCAAGTTGGGGACAAAGTTCTGTGGTTGTGTTGTGCAGGTCTCCACGTTGCTACTAGCACCGGTAGTGCGCCCTGCCAAAGCTCAGCTAGTAACACCTTTGGGGTGTTTCCTTGCCCCTACTGGTTCGATTAAACCTTGATTTCATAACTGAGGTAAACTTGCTGTTGTGCTCATCATACATTCCTCTTGGGGTTCCCAACGAGCTCTACATCAACACCGCCATCAAGCATTTTTCTGGGCACCGTGCATTGAGCCATCAGGCCCCCACCCGGCCGGCCTTGGGCCGCGCGCAGGGGTGTGGGTGTACCTAGCCGGCTTCCCTTGGTGTGCCTCCTCCCTCTCTCCTTTAGTTCTACCTTGGGACTTTGGGTAGAAGGGGTTTCCCCTTTCCCCTATATAAGAAGGTCTTTATTGCCGGGAAAATACAACAATAAATTGGGAAATTCCTGAGGCAATATTCCTTAGGGATTTCGCCTTCTCTCTCTCGTTATATCTCTTGTTTGTGGTTCCCAAAAGAACTGCACATGTGAGAGATGACACCACCCCGGCATGCCATCGTGCTACTGGATCCTAGTTCCAGAAGGTTTACTTTCGCATCCTGGCTGGTTCAAGGAGAACGGGAGTCATCACTGAATATCAGACGTGTGCCAGACCACGAAGGTGTTTCCAGTTGTGGCACCAGAGCTATCGTGTAAGCACTAGGAGGTTTCTTGCGAGGAGAAACACGAGCTCGATGTCGGCTACGAGTACGACTACATAACTAACATTCCCTCGAACGTAAATGCTTTTGGTCTACAAGGGTATGTCACCGAAACCGTCTATCCCACGAGGCTGGTTCCAAAAGTAGGGTTTCTGACGTGGGGTTAACATGTCAATGCCCATGGTTGATGCACTTGGGTTTGAGGAAGAGGGGAGTGCTAGAAGCTTCATTCGACTAACATGCAAGCAAATCGGGGACACGAAGTTTACCCAGGTTCAGGCCTCTAGAGGGAAACCTTACTCCTTCTTGTCTGCTCTTGATTAACAATGGAACTGAGGGTTACAAGGGTGCGCAGATGCAATATGGCGATTTATGAACTAGGGTTTGCGATATCCTTCTCTCTGCCCCCTCCTAGCCTTTATATAGGGAGGTGATAAGGGGGTGACCTCAAGGGTGGCCCGATCTTCATGGATCTCGTGGTCAAATCGAGGGGAAAGCAAGGGGAAAGGAAGAAGGCAGCGAAAGCGAACACACATCTCATAAAGAACACGATAAACACATGCAAAACTCACACGATACAAGGCCAATTGCTCCTTCCGACTGCCACCGGTCCGATAGAATCCTCGCAAGGAAAGATTGGTCAACGTGCTCCCTTTGATCCCAAGCGGAGATGGAAGAACACCTTGGAGAGGGTATTGACAACTACGCTCACACACTCGCAAATGTAAGCCTTGTACAATGATGGATGCGTGATGCAAACGCCAACAAGGTTGGTGACGATAGTTGGTCCCCTTTGGTAAAGGGGATGAGGCAAAACTAGAGATTCCATCAAGGGGGTTGTATTTAGTCTATCATCTATGCCTAAGGGATACATGAGGGGTGGAGGCTCTATTTATAGGCCAACCACTAGAATGTGGGTAGTTTAGGCAAAGGGGTAAGTAAAGGGAATATTCCAGGGCATCAAACCTAGATCTATGTTCAGACAGGTAATTCCGGTAGTAAGTCCGGTTGCGCTGGATCTGGCACCGGGATTTCCGGTCGTCGCTGGATATTCCAGTCATTTGCTAGAAAGGCATACATAAGTGTGTTCCAATGGGTATTACGGTCCGCCGGTTGGTTTGCCAGTTTGGTCAGCGCGGGATCCGGTTCGCCGATTCTGGTGTTGGATATTCTGGCGGTGGATATTCTGGTGTTGGATATTCTGGCGGTGGATTCGGTGACGCCGGAGCCTTCACCGGTTTGGCTCTACCTCTTCCTTCTTCTCTTCCAAGCCTTCGTCTTGTCGGGCATGAGTCCCCAGGCTTCCTCCCTTGTCTCCATGCTTGTCGGTTGATACGTCCATTTTGCATCACTATTCTATGTCATAATTCATTGTTATTCATTGATATATTTCGTATTGAGAGGTGATACTTATGTTATTTCTTCTGTTTTTGCATGGTTGATGACTTTTGGAGCATGGACCACTGCAGTCAGGATTTTGATGGAAAAGGTGCTGTTTGGAGGCAAAATTCGCGAAGATCAGAAAATCCAGGAAAATATATGGAAAATCCTATTTTTCCAGAAGACGAAGGAAGCCAGAAGGGGGCTGGAGATGGGCCATAGAGGGCCCACACCACCCCTTGGCGCGGGCCAGCCTAGGCCACGCCACCAGGTGGTGTGGCCTCCCTGGGCCACCCCTGGCACTCCCCTCTGGCGTATATTATCCTCCCGAAACCCTAAGACTCGGGGGCGACCACAGAAAGATTCCACCGCCTCTGTAGGGCAGAAAACACCGAGAGAGAAAGATCTCTCCGACAGATAGATTTCTACCGGGGGAATTCCTTCCCGGAGAGGGGAGATCGTCACCATCAACACCACCATCAAGATGGACTTCATTGGGATCATCATCATCATCACCACCATCATCACCATCACCACCCTCATCACCATCTTGATGACCCACAAGTATAGGGGTGTATCGCAGTATTTTCGATAAGTAAGAGTGTCGAACCCAACGAGGAGCAGAAGGTGCTGGCTAGTGGTATGGATCAGGAATTCTCTGCAAATACTTAGCAAACGGATTTTTAGGGGTTTTCGATAAAGCAAGTAAACAAAGTACGAGTAAATAAAAGATAGTAAGAATGAATGCAACAAGTGGCCCAATCCTTTATGCAGCAAAGGACAAGCCGGTTGTATTTCTATAGATGACCAAACGTTCTCGAGGACACATGGGAAGACTGTCAAGTGCTTTCGCTTCATATAGTCGATTAATCTTCTCTAGCTTGCTAAGTGTTGTGTGGGTGAACTTGTGCTAATGTACCGCCCCATCCAAGACTAAATACATACTTGTGATTATACCCCTTGCAAACATCCGTAAGTACAAGAAAGTAATTAAGGTAGAAACCTAACCACAACTTTAAACTCTAAGACCCTTTTGTCCCTTGTGCAATGGTTTCCTAACGGGGGTTTAGGTTTCTGTCACTCCGGCAACCACTATGATTAGTAGCCAAATACACAATGCATTCCCCTAGGCCCATATAGGTGAAGTGTCATGTAGTCGACGTTCACATGACACCACTAGAAGAAGTACACCACAACTTAAATAACAATCTATTGAATCTTTCTCAACGCAATTCCACTACTAACAACAAGACTTCTCCCATGTCCTCAAGAACAAAACGAACTACTCACAAGACATCATATGGATCATGATCAGAGATGGAATAATGATGTATAACAATCTGAACATAAAAAATAATTCAATGGTTCACTCAATAGCATCAACTACAAAGAGTAATCAACAACGGGAAAGTTTCCCCTATGAACTATGCAAGATTCAACTCAATTGTTACAGCAATATGGAGATGGTGATGATGGTGCTGATGGTGATGATGGTGGTGGTGATGATGATGATCCCGATGAAGTCCAGCTTGATGGTGGTGTTGATGGCGACGATCTTCCCTCTCCGGGAAGGAATTCCCCTGGCAGAAATCTGTCTGCCGGAGAGATCTTTCTCTCTCGGTGTTTTCTGCCCTGCAGAGGCGGCATAATCTTTCTATGGTCGCTCCCCGAGTCTTAGGGTTTTGTGGGGATGATATACGCCAGAGGAGAGAGGCTGGAGTGGGCCAGGGCGGCCACACCACTCCTAGGCGCGGCCTAGGCCTGCCCGCACCATGGGGTGGTGTGGGCCCCCTGTGGCCCACCTCCACTCCATCTTCTGGCATCCTGAGTCTTCTGGAAAAATAGAATTTTCCGTATATTTTCTCGGATTTTCTGATCTTCGCGAATTTTGCCTCCAAACAGCACCTTTTCCATCAGAATCCTAACTGCAGCGGTCCATGCTCCAAAAGTCATTAACCATGCAAAAATAGATGAAATAACATAAGTATCACCTCTCAATACGAAATATATCAATGAATAATAGTGAATTAAGACATAGAATAGTGATGCAAAATGGATGTATCAACTCCCCCAAGCTTAGACTTCGCTTGTCCCCAAGCGAAACTGAGCTCAATAAACATGACCTCAGGTTTATGGAGTGAAGAGTCGATAAAAGAATACGGACAAGAATCATCACATTCATCAAATACATAGATCATAACAGAAGACAACTCACTATTATATAACTCAACTTGCAATGAGTAAAGGAAACACAATAAAGATACATAAAGTGAATCAGAATTGGTAATGGCAAACTTAGCTCTTGGCCGAAGAATAGTTGATAATTTGTTGGAGTTCACAAATAGATGGTTTTTCAATGAAAGCTTTCTAAGTAGTAAACATCAAGATAAGAGCAATGTGTAAAACAAGGAACATAAGACATGATTGAATAAATCATCATATGAATGAATGAAACACATCAACTCAAAATACTTGCTGAGATAGAAGGGAGTAGGTTTACTGACTCAACTACAAAGTAAAAGAAAGGCCCTTCAAAGAGGGAAGCAGGGATTGCAAGTCTCATAAAGAGCTCCCAAAAATTATGATACTTACTAGCTTTCAGCTCTCATTGCCCCTATCATAGGCATCTTTAGGTGATTAAGGTGAAAGTGAGGTCCAATCTGAGTTATATGCTTGACAGACTATAAACTGAAAATCCCAAGTCCCTTGAGTACGAGGGTCGCTCCTCATGCTACTCAACTTTAGTTACCGGTAAGTTCTTGTCATCGTAAGTATGTGCGTATCATTGAGAACCGCCAACAGGGTACCCCTTGCCCGATGATACGTAAGAATCCCCATATCAAAATGACAAGGCAAGCAAACAATGAGTATCTCAGCAATCTTCTTATTTACCATGGGAAAATGGTGCTTTTTTCTCTCTTTCCTCTTTTCATAGTATCTCTTTTTTTTCTCTTTTCTTTTTCTCAATAGCTATCTCTCTCTTTTTTATAAGAAGAATGATTCATAGATATCATTATGGTTACGCTGCAGGTTTCCACCATGTCAGCATGGATTAGACCAGTGACTGAGGCGTTTCTCTAACACACATACATAACTCCATGGACTTACAAGCTCCCCTTTTATTTCACACCGATGACATCCGCAAACAAAAGAGCACGGTATCAACTGGGTATATATTTACAAGTGTTGAAAGCGTTCCCCATGACAGCACGGTTCTGCTAATCCCCTGCCTATAATTTGCAAGCATATAACTTTCATGGACAGTTCACAATGGTTCAGGTTTATTAAGTGCGGAAAATAAAGTGTGCCATCAAGTTCGTGAGAGCTTTAATCACCAATTTTTCACATAACAAGTTTAATTTGGGAGGTAGACAAAACAAGAATTTACTTGGAATAGCAATAATGCTACTAGGTAGGTATGGTGGACACAAATGGCAAAGGTTTTGGTTTAAAGGAGGTGGATGCACGAGAAGAATACCCTCTCAGTACAGGTTTTTGGCTAGCAAGGCTGGGTAGCAAGTACAAGAGTTGAAGGAAACAACCAAACATACAAATGATAAAGACAAACATGCAATCTTCCTTGGAAGCACAAAAGATCTTAACTAGAGAATACTAGACTTATGAGAAAATCAAGAAAGAAAGATGATGAAATTATTTTTCTTTAGAGTACTTCTATCTTTTCTTTTCAACTCTCAAAAAGGTGTTGCTACTGACCGAGCCAGGTTTGCCAAAACCAACTAAATTAACTCAATGGTCCCAAAGTGATACCAATACTAACAACAAGATCAATCATATAACCACGAATTGAAAACTAACATAAGCAATGCAAAAGAGTGAATGATAGAACTTCTCATTAATAGTCCATAACGGCAACTCACACCAAGGGATACAAATCTAACGAGAGAGGGGACACTTCCATAATGCAAACCATACTACAAAATAACTCCTCTATTCATGATATGACTCTACTAATAAGGTAAAAAGATAGAAGATAGTGATATGATACCGCAGCACTCCCCCACGCTTGGAACAAACCAAGGGGATGCCAAACCTGATGACGAATTACTCCTTCGGTGGTGGTGGTATCCTCTCGATGAGCTCTCTGATAAGTTTCCCCAAGTCCTCAATCTCGAAGGTGAGATTACGAATCAGCTGTGAGTTTTGCTCAATGCGGCTCATGATCATGTCGTGTTGAGAATCCCAGCTCTTGCTATTCTTTCCCCACTCTTCCTCCTTGAAGTCTTCTTTTCCTACATGGCTAGAACGAGGCAAATCCCAATTGGAGGGTAATTTCTCCTTGGGCATATTCTGGTATTGATGCTCATGGATAAGAGTGTGGAAAGGATTCTTGGTGCGTGGAGGAAGTGACCAGGGATCTGAACGGTGATGAGGAGGCTTCCCTCCAGTGGCTGGGTTTTCCACCACTCCAATGCTTGCAACGGTAGTGCCGGTGTGCTTTGCCTCCTCTTCACCTTCACTCTTGATCTCTTTGTCCTTCCCGGGGTCTTGGAGGTCTTCCTCCATAGGTTCCTTCCCTTTATCCTTGGCGGACACCATTGTGCTTCTAAACCTTCAAAGAGTGTGTCCTGGCAGAAACAGATCGAAACAAAAACACGACGAAAACCCGATATACGAACCTCGGGGGATTCGGGGGTTATATATTACGGTGTTTCACATCAAAAGGAAGGTACTGGGAGAAAACGAGTCGGAGGCGGAGTCCGGGGTGGACTCACCACCTGGTGGCGCGGCCAGGGGAGGGCCTGCGCCACAGGGTGGTGTGAGCCACCCTGGCTCCGTTTCCGTACCTTTTTCGCTTCGTAGATTTCCTTATTGACTAAAAACTGCAAAAATATAGTTGGATTGAATTTTCGTGAAACTTTTCTTACCAGAACTGTTACCTATTTGAAAACAGACTCTTGCAGGTCTCTGAATTTGGTATATAATAGATTCTTCTGGAGTCACCACTTGAATAACATCAATATCTTCATCTTCATACACTTATTACTTGAGTCATAAAACCTTTCTCTTCCTTATTACACCATTACCTCCACTTCCTGGAAATTTCTTTCACACAAAACTTCACACAGTTCTCATTAGCAACATTAGTATAAGTGAAGTGATAAAACCTTTTGAGCCCAACTTCGACTGAAAACCATCAAAACAAAATCTACTGTAGAAACTCCTTCCGAAAACCTAAAAATAATTCAAAAAGGAAATCGAATAAAGAAGCAAATGCAAGAGTGGCAAAATCTGTCAAAACAGACCAGCAGGTAAAGATCAATTTTTTCGAAAATCTTCTGTTACTCAAATCAAAAAGTGCAAAACTAACGAAAGTTAAACAACAACCTGGGGCAGAAGCAAAACAAATTACAGCTCAAACCGACAGACAGAGATCTCTCACAAATTTTTACGGTGAAGCACAAAAATCTGTTTCGGGACAGCAACTTCCCCAAATCTTACTTCTCTCTCATTAGAAGTTGATCTTGACACAAAAACCAAACAAAACGGATAAGGAGCGGTTATTACTGAAGTAATAACTTCCAAGACTCAAAGAAACAAAAATAAACTAAAAGCAAAAACAAATTGGGTTGTCTCCCATAAAGCTCTTTCTTTATAGCCATTAAGATGGGCATGATAATTTTGAAGAAGCTCTCATAGGGATATGAATTGAAGTGAAAGAGAGCATTAAGAAGAAAAAACACACACTCATTTAAGTCTAACCCACTTCCTATGCAAGGGGATTTTGTAAACAAACAAGTTGTTGAAACGAAAGGCAACTTGCATAAGAAGGCAAAAGAAGTGCAACATAAAGACTTTCAGCATAAAACGGGGAAACTTGATATTATTGAGATGCATAAGAACACTTTTCCCTCTCTCATAATAACTTTCAGTATCATGCATAAACTTAACAATATAAGTATCACAAGGGCCATCATAACAATGATCACTTATTCTAAAAGAAAACACATGAATACTAGCTCTCATAGCACTACTATGTGAAACAATATTAGAGGTATCCTTACAAAGGATAGTGTGTCCCTATTCCTCATACTTAGTGACAAAGTCTTTCACATTTGCTATTATAGGTTCATCAACCATTTGTTTATCAGGTTCAACAACTTTACTTGTACTTTCATTAACCATAATAGCTATCATAGAATGCTCCTTTACCTTAAGTGGAAAAGGCATTTTCTCAATATAAGGTTTAGGCAAAACATGATTAGCAGTATAAACTTCAGTATTTCTTGCAGGAACACTCTTAGCAACATCTTTATAAGGTTCATGATACTTATTCCACTTCTTTTTAGGCACTTCAATGTAGGAAGCAAAATCCTTAAAATAAGAAGCAATAGCTTGAGAGTCTAGACCATAAGCATTTTTAATATTTTGAAAGTCATCAGTTCCCATAAAAGATTCAATGCATTCATAATCATAATTTATACCTGACTTTCTACCTTTATCATTCTCCCAAGCTTCAGCATTATCTTGAATACGATCTAGAAGGTCCCATTTAACTTCTTCTTCCATACGAGTGAATGATCCAGCACAAGAAGCATCCAATAAATCCTTGTCATGAAGAGAAAGCCTTGCATAAAAGTTATTGATAATAATATTGTTGGGGAGCTCATGAATGGGACATTTGAGCATTAGTAACTTCAATCTCCCCCAAGCTTGGGCTGTACTCTCTCCATCAAGAGGCCAAAAGGTGTATATTTGATTCCGATCTTTATGAATCTCACTAGGAGGATAAAACTTTGAATAAAAGAGAGGCACTATTTCCTCCCATTCCAGAGCTTGACCATTGTTCAGCAGCTTATACCATTCCCCAGCTCTTCCTTTCAGTGATAATGAGAATAACTTCTTCTTAACTTGATATGTAGTAATACCTGCACACTTGAACAACCCGCATAATTCGTGTATAAAGAGTAAATGATCACCGGGATGGACAGTTCCATCCCCAACATAGTAGTTATCCATAACACGATCAATAATTCTTGTAGGTATTTTGAAAACATCTTTCTCAGCAGGTGGTGGCTTATCTACTACCTTAGCAGTGGTAGTAGCATTACCAAATAAGAAACTCAACGAATTATCCATAACGAAAATAAAGCAACTGGCAGAAGTAAACAATACTCACAGTAGAAGTTTCCTTTACCAGTTCCACTCTCCAATAGTGCTTCATTCCCCGGCAACGGTGCCAGAAAATAGTCTTGATGACCCACAAGTATAGGGGGTGTATCGCAGTATTTTCGATAAGTAAGAGTGTCGAACCCAACGAGGAGCAGAAGGTGCTGGCTAGTGGTATGGATCAGGAATTCTCTGCAAATACTTAGCAAACGGATTTTTAGGGGTTTTCGATAAAGCAAGTAAACAAAGTACGAGTAAATAAAAGATAGTAAGAATGAATGCAGCAAGTGGCCCAATCCTTTATGCAGCAAAGGACAAGCCGGTTGTATTTCTATAGATGACCAAACATTCTGGAGGACACATGGGAAGACTGTCAAGTGCTTTCGCTTCATATAGTCGATTGATCTTCTCTAGCTTGCTAAGTGTTGTGTGGGTGAACCTGTGCTAATGTACCGCCCCATCCAAGACTAAATACATACTTGTGGTTATACCCCTTGCAAACATCCGTAAGTACAAGAAAGTAATTAAGGTAGAAACCTAACCACAACTTTAAACTCTAAGACCCTTTCATCCCTTGTGCAATGGTTTACAAACGGGGGTTCAGGTTTCTGTCACTCCGGTAACCCCTACGATTAGTAGCCAAATACACAATGCATTCCCTTAGGTCTATATAGGTGAAGTTTCATGTAGTCGACGTTCACATGACACCACTATAAGAAGTACACCACAGCTTAAATAACAATCTATTGAATCTTTCTCAACACAATTCCACTACTAACAACAAGACTTCTCCCATGTCCTCAAGAACAAAACGAACTACTCACAAGACATCATATGGATCATGATCAGAGATGGAATAATGATGTATAAAAATCTGAACATAAACAATAATTCAATGGTTCACTCAATAGCATCAACTACAAAGAGTAATCAACACCAGGAAAGTTTCTCCTATGAACTATGCAAGATTCAACTCAATTGTTACAGCAATATGGAGATGGTGATGAGGGTGCTGATGGTGATGATGGTGGTGATGATGATGATGATGATGATCCCGATGAAGTCCAGCTTGATGGTGGTGTTGATGGCGAAGATCTTCCCTCTCCGAGAAGGAATTCCCCCGGCAGAAATCTGTCTGCCGGAGAGATCTTTCTCTCTCGGTGTTTTCCGCCCCGCAGAGGTAGCGGAATCTTTCTATGGTCGCTCCCCGAGTCTTAGGGTTTCGTGGGGATGATATACGCCAGAGGAGAGAGGCTACAGTGGGCCAGGGCGGCCACACCACTCCCAGGCATGGCCTAGGCCTGCCCGCGCCATGGGGTGGTGTGGGCCCCCTGTGGCCCACCTCCACTCCATCTTCTGGCATCCTGAGTCTTCTGAAAAATAGAATTTTCCGTATATTTTCCCGGATTTTCTGATCTTCGCGAATTTTGCCTCAAAACAACACCTTTTCGATCAAAATCCTGACTACAGCGGTCCATGCTCAAAAAGTCATCAACCATGCAAAAATAGATGAAATAACATAAGTCTCACCTCTCAATATGAAATATATCAATGAATAATACTGAATTAAGACGTAGAATAGTGATGCAAAATGGACGTATCACATCTCCATATTGCTGTAACAATTTGGTTGAATCTTGCATTAGTTCATAGGGGAAACTTTCCCGGTGTTGATTACTCTTTGTAGTTGATGCTATTGAGTGAACCATTGAATTATTGTTTATGTTCAGATTGTTATACATCATTATTCCATCTCTAATCATGATCCATATGATGTCTTGTGAGTATTTTGTTTTGTTCTTGAGGACATGGGAGAAGTCATGTTGTTAGTAGTGGAATTGTGTTGAGAAAGATTCAATAGTTTGATATTTAAGTTGTGGTGTACTTCTTCTAGTGGTGTCATGTGAACGTCAACTACATGACACTTCACCTATATGGGCCTAGGTGAATTCATTGTGTATTTGGCTACTAATCGTAGGGATTGCCGGAGTGACAGAAACCTGAACCCCCGTTTAGCAACCATTGCACAAGGGACGTAAGGGTCTTAGAGTTTAAAGCTATGGTTAGGTTTATACCTTAATTACTTTCTTGTACTTACATATGTTTGCAAGGGGTATAATCACAACTATGTATTAGTCCTAGGAAGGTCGGTACATTAGCACAGGTTCACCCACACAACACTTAGCAAGCTAAAGAAGATTAATCAACTATATGAAGCGAAATCACTAGACAGTATTCCCATGTGTCCTTGAGAATGTTTGGTCATCTTAAGTAATACAACCGGCTTGTCCTTTGCTGCATAAAGGATTGGACCACTTGCTGCATTTATTCTTATTGTCTTTTGTTTACTCGTACTTTGTTTACTTGCTTTATCAAAAACCCCTGAAAATCCGTTTGCTAAGTATTTGCAGAGAATTCCTAATCCATACCACTAGCCAACACCTTCTGCTCCTCGTTGTGTTCGACACTCTTACTTATCGAAAATACTGCGATACACCCCCTATACTTGTGGGTCATCAAGACTATTTTCTAGCACCGTTGCCGGGGAGTGAACCGCTATTGGAGAGTGGAACTGGTAAAGGAAACTTCTACTGTGAGTATTGTTTACTTCTGTTAGTTGCTTTATTTTCGTTATGGATAATTCGCTGAGTTTCTTATTTGGTAATGCTACTACCACTGCTAATGTAGTAGATGAACCACCACCTGCTGAGAATGATGCTTTTAAAATACCTACAAGAATTGTTGATCGTGTTATGGATAACTACTATGTTGGGGATGGAACTGTCCATCCCGGTGATCATTTGCTCTTTATACACGAATTATGCGGGTTGTTCAAGTGTGCAGGTATTACTACAGATCAAGTTAAGAAGAAGTTATTCTCATTATCACTGAAAGGAAGAGATGAGGAATGGTATAAGCTGCTGAAGAATGGTCAAGCTCTGGAATGGGAGGAAATAGTGCCTCTCTTTTATTCAAAGTTGTATCCTCCTAGTGAGATTCGTAAAGATCGGAATCAAATATACAATTTTTGGCCTCTTGATGGAGAGAGTACAGCTCAAGCTTGGAGGAGATTGAAGTTACTAATGCTCAAATGTCCCATTCATGAGTTTCCCAACAATATTATTATCAACAACTTTTATGCAAGGCTCCCTCTACATGACAAGGATTTATTGGATGCTTCTTGTGCTGGATCATTCACTTGCATGGAAGAAGAAGCTAAATGGGATCTTCTGGACCATATTCAAGACAATGCTGAAGCTTGGGAGAATGACAAAGGTAGAAAGTCAGGTATAAATTATGATTATGAATGCATTGAATCTTTTATGGGAACTGATGACTTTCAAAATATTAAAAATGCTTATGGTCTAGACTCTCAAGCTATTGCTTCTTATTTTAAGGCTTTTTCTTCCTATATTGAAGTGCCTAAAAATAAGTGGAATACGTATCATGAACCTTATAAAGATGTTGCTAAGGGTGTTCCTGCAAGAAATACTGAAGTTTATACTACTAATCATGTCTTACCCGAACCTTATATTGAGAAAATGTCTTTCCTAGTTAAGATGAAGGAACATTCTATGATAGCTAGTATGGTTAATGAAAGTACAAGTAAAGTTGTTGAACCTGATAAACAAATGGTTGATGAACCCGCAATAGCAAATGTGAAAGACTTTGTTACTAAATACGTAGAAGAGTGACACACTATCCTTTGTAAGGATACCTCTAATATTGTTTCACAAAGTAGTGTTATGAGAGCTAGTATTCCTATGTTTTCTGTTAGAATAAGCGATCAAAGCTATGATGGTCCTTGTGATAGTTATATTGTTAAGTTTATGCATGATACTTAAAGTTACTATGAAAGAGGGAAAAGTGTTCTTATGCATCTCAATAATATCAAGTTTCCTCGTTTTATGCTAAAAGTTTTTATGTTGCACTTCTTTTGCCTTCCTATGCAAGTAGCCTCTAGTTTCAACAATTTGTTTGTTTACAAAATTCCTTTGCATAGGAAGTGGGTTAGACTTAAGTGTGTGTGTTTTTGCTTCTTAATGCTCTCTTTCACCTCAATTCATATTCTTATGTGAGCTTCTTCAAAATTATCATGCCCATCTTAATGGCTATAAAGAAAGAGCTTTTTGGGAGACAACCCAATTTGTTTTTGTTTTCAGTTTGTTTTTGTTTCTTTGAGTCTTGGAAGTTATTACTTCGGTAATAACCTCTCCTTATCCGTTTTGTTTGGTGTTTGTGTCAGGATCAACCTCTAATGAGAGAGAAGTAATATTTGGGAAGTTGCTGTCCCAAAACAGAATTTTGTGCTTCACCGTAAAAATTTGTGAGAGATCTCTGTATGTCGAATTGAGCTGTAATTTTTTATGCTTCTTCCAGGTTGTTATTTAACTTTCGTTAGTTTTGCACTTTTTTATTTGAGCAACAGAAGATTTTCTAAAAAAATTATCTTTACCTGCTGGTCTGTTTTGACAGATTTTGCCACTCTTGCATTTGCTTCTTTATTCGATTTCCTTTTTGAATTCTTTTTGCGTTTTCGAAAGGAGTTGCTACAGTAGCTTATGTTTTGATGGTTTTTAGTTGAAGTTAGACTCAAAAGGTTTTATCACTTCATATATACTAATGTTGCTAATGAGAACTGTGTGGAGTTTTGTGTGAAAGAAATTTCCAGGTAGTGGAGATAATGGTGTAATGAGAAAGTGAAAGGTTTCATGACTCAAGTAATAAGTGTATGAAGATGAAGATATTGATGTTATTCAAGTGGTGACTCCGGAAGAATCTACTAGATACCAAATTCATAGACCTGCAGAGTCCGCTTTCAAATAGGTAACAGTTCTGGTAAGAAAAGTTCTACCAAAATACTATCCAATTATATTTTTGTAGTTTTTAGTCAATAAGGAAAGCTACGAAGCAAAAAAGGGACAGAAACGGAGCCAGGGTGGCTCACTCCACCCTGTGGCGCGGGCCTCCCCTGGCCGCGCCACCAGGTGGTGAGTCCACCCCGGAGTCCTCCTCCGACTCGTTTTCTCCCAGTACCTTCCTTTTGTTATGAAACTTCGTAATATATAATCCCCCGGATCTCCCGAGGTTCGTATATCATGTTTTCATCGTGTTTTTTGTCGATCTGTTTCTACCAGGAACTATCTTTGAAAGCTTAGAAGCATAATGGTGTCCGCCAAGGATAAAGGAAAAGAGCTTATGGAGGAGGACCTCCAAGACCCCGGGCAGGAGAAGGAGATCAAGAGTGAAGGTGAAGAGGAGGCAAAGCACACCGACACTACCATTGCAATCATTGGAGTGGTGGCAACCCCAGTCGGGACTATGTCAATTGGAGGGAAGCCTCCTCATCACCGTTCAGATCCCTGGTCACTTCCTCCACGCGCCAAGAATCCTTTGCATACCCTTATCCATGAGTATCAATACCAGAATATGCCCAAGGAGAAATTACCCTCCAATTGGGATTTGCCTTGTTCTAGCCATGCAGGAAAAGAAGACTTCAAGGAGGAAGAGTGGGGAAAGAATCAAAGGAGCCGGAGTTCGCAACTCGACATGATCATGAGCCGCATTGAGAAAAACTCGCAGCTTATTCGCAATCTCACCTTTGAGATTGAGGACCTGGGGAAATTGATCAAAGAGCTCATCAAGAGGATAACACCACCACCACCGAAGGAGTAATTCGTCATCAGGTTTGGCATCCCCTTGGTTTGTTCCAAGCTTGGGGAGTGTCGGGGTATCACATCACTATCTTCTATCTTTTTACCTTTTTAGTAGAGTCATATCATGAATAGAGAAGTTATTGTGTAGGATGGTTTGCATTATGGAAGTGTCCCCTTTCTTGTTAGATATATATCCCTTGGTGTGAGTTGCCATTATGGATTATTAATGAGAAGTTCTATCATTTACTCTTATGCATAGCTTATATTAGTTTTTAATTCGTGGTTATATGATTAATCTTGTTGTTAGTACTGGTATCACTTTGGGATCATTGAGTTAATTTAGTTGTTTTTGGCAAACCTGGCTCAGTCAGTAGAAACACTATTTTTGAGAGTTGAAAGAAAAGATAAAAGTACTCTAAAGAAAAATAATTACATCATCTTTCTTTCTTGATTTGCTCATAAGTCTAGTATTCTCTTGTTAAGATCTTTTGTCCTTCCAAGGAAGATTGCATGTATGTTTTTATCACTTGTATGTTTGTTTGTTTCCTTCAACTCTTATACTTGCTACCCAGCCTTGCTAGCCAAAAACCTGTACTGAGAGGGAATTCTTCTCGTGCATCCAATCCTTAAACCAAAACCTATGCCATTTGTGTATACCATACCTACCTATTAGCACTATTGCTATTCCAAGTAAATTCTTGTTTTATCTACCTCCCAAATTAAACTTGTTATGTGAAAATTAGTGATTAAAGCTCTCACGAAGTTGATGGCACACTTTACTTTCTTGCACTTAATAAACTTGAACCATTGTGCTCACCTATGTTGCATATATGTTGTGCTTTGTAAGTTGTGAATTAGCAGAACCATGCTGTCATGGGGAACGCTTTCAACATTGCACTGGTACTTTGTACCTAGTTGATATCATGTTCTTTTGTCTATGGATGTCGTCGGTGTGAAATGAAAGGGGAGCTTGTAAGTCCATGGAGTTATGCATGTGTGTTAGAGAAACGCCTGGGCCGCTGGTCTAATCCATGCTGACATGGTGGAAACCTGCAGCGTAACCATAGCAAGCATCTATGAAGCATTCTTCTTATAAAAAAAGAGTCCGATATTGAGAAAAAGAGAAAAAAAGAGATTATGAAAAGAGGAAAGAGAGAAAAAAGAACCATATTCCCATGGTAAATAAGAAGATTGCTGAGATGTTTGTTGTCTGCTTGCCTTGTCATTTTGATATGGGGATTCTTCCATATCATCGGGCAAGGGGTACCCCGTTGGCGGTTCTCTATGATACACATATGCTTACGATGACAAGAACTTACCGGTGACTAAACTTGAGTAGCATGAGGAGCGACCCTCGTATTCAAGGGACATGAGATTCTCAACTTACGACTTGTCAATGCATATCCTCATATTTGATCACTTTAACCTTAATCACCTAAAGATGCCTATGATTGGGGCAATGAGAGCTGAAAGCTAGGAAGTATCATAATTTTTGGGAGATCTTTATGAGACTTGCAATCCCTGCTTCCCTCTGCGAAGGGACTTTGTTTTTACTTTGTAGTTGAGTCAGTAAACCTATTCCCTTCTATCTCAGCAAGTATTTTGAGTTGTTGTGTTTCATTCATTCATATGATGATTTATTCAATCATGTGTCTTATGTTCCTTGTTTTGCACATTGCTCTTATCTTGGTGTTTACTACTTTGAAAGCTATCATTGAAAACCAGTTATTTGTGAACTCCAGCATATTATCAACTATTCTTCGACCAAGAGCTAAGTTTGCCATTACCAATTATGATTTACTTCATGTATCTTTATTGTGTTTCCTTTACTTATTGCAAGTAAAGTTGTGTAATAGTGAGTTGTCTTCTACTATGATCTATGTATTGATGAATGTGATGTTTCTTGTCCATATTCGTTTACTGACTCTTCACTCCATAAACCTGAGGTCATGTTTATTGAGTTCAGTTTCGCTTGGGGACAAGCGAAGTCTAAGCTTGGGGGGAGATGATACGTCCATTTTGCATCACTATTCTATGTCATAATTCACTGTTATTCATTGATATATTTCGTATTGAGAGGTGATACTTATGTTATTTCATCTGTTTTTGCATGGTTGATTACTTTTGGAGCATGGACCGCTGCAGTCAGGATTCTGATGGAAAAGGTGCTGTTTGGAGGCAAAATTCACGAAGATCATAAAATCCGGGAAAATATACGGAAAATCCTATTTTTCCAGAAGACGAAGGAAGCCAGAAGGGGGGCTGGAGATGGGCCACAGGGGGCCCACACCACCCCCTGGCGCGGGCCACCCTAGTCTGCGCCACCAGGTGGTGTGGCCGCCCTGGTCCACCCCTGGCACTCCCCTCTGGCGTATATTATGCTCCCGAAACCCTAAGACTCGGGGGCGACCACAGAAAGATTCCGCCACCTCTGCGGGGCGGAAAACACCGAGAGAGAAAGATCTCTCCGGCAGACAGATTTCTGCCGGGGGAATTCCTTTCCGGAGAGGGGAGATCGTCGCCATCAACACCACCATCAAGCTGGACTCCATCAGGATCATCATCATCACCACCATCATCACCATCACCACCCTCATCACCATCTCCATATTGCTATAACAATTTGGTTGAATCTTGCATTTGTTCATAGGGGAAACTTTCCCAGTGTTGATTACTCTTTGTAGTTGATGCTATTGAGTGAACCATTGAATTATTGTTTATGTTCAGATTGTTATACATCATTATTCCATCTCTGATCATGATCCATATGATGTCTTGTGAGTAGTTCGTTTTGTTCTTGAGGACATGGGAGAAGTCATGTTGTTAGTAGTGGAATTATGCTGAGAAAGATTCAATAGTTTGATATTTATGTTGTGGTGTACTTCTTCTAGTGGTGTCATGTGAACGTCGACTACATGACACTTCACCTATATGGTCCTAGGGAAATGCATTGTGTATTTGGCTACTAATCGTAGGGGTTGCCGGAGTGACAGAAACCTGAACCCCCACTAGGAAACCATTACACAAGGGACGTAAGGGTCTTAGAGTTTAAAGCTATGGTTAGGTTTCTACGTTAATTACTTTCTTGTACTTACAAATGTTTGCAAGGGGTATAATCACAAGTATGTATTAGTCCTAGGAAGGTCGGTACATTAGCACAGGTTCACCCACACAACACTTAGCAAGCTAAAGAAGATTAATCAACTATATGATGCGAAAGCACTTGACAGTCTTCCCATGTGTCCTCGAGAACGTTTGGTCATCTTAAGTAATACAACCGGCTTGTCCTTTGCTGCATAAAGGATTGGGCCACTTTCTGCATTTGTTCTTACTGTCTTTTGTTTACCCGTACTTTGTTTACTTGCTTTATCAAAAACCCCTAAAAATCCGTTTGCTAAGTATTTGCAGAGAATTCCTGATCCATACCACTAGCCAGCACGTTCTGCTCCTCGTTGGGTTCGACACTCTTACTTATCGAAAATACTGCGATACACCCCCTATACTTGTGGGTCATCATCGGTGTGAACTCATCATGGTCATAGGACAGAGTATGAAGTAGTATACCATTCAATAGGGTAGGAAGTGGGATCTCAAATAGGATAGGATTCACCTTTGGAGTCCATGACGACTTGGCATAAGTTGGAGACCTTGTTGTGGTAATGACTGTAGGTCGGGCTACATCAGCTCCCCCTTCGAAAAGAGTCGTACTCGACTCTACATGCTCATCACAAGGTAAAAGCGGTTGGGAGACATTCTTGATCCTAGGGTTCACCATATACCATAGATGAGTTCACAACACTATTAGCACAACTCAAGTATAGCAAACGAAATGCATATGCAAGGTCAAAGTGCATGGAAATTGTTTGAACATCATCCCAATGTGGTAACTCAAAAAACTCCATAAAACATCTTAGTGTCGCACTCAAAGCAATTGGCTAAAATAGTGATCAACATCTTTGATGCAAGAGTAGGAGAATTTGGCAAAAACACATGCGGAAGGATATCCAAAACAATATCATTATGTGTGCAAACCAACCATTTGAAAGAGAAATTGTTCAATATGTTGGATGCCACACACAAATCATACAAAGCAAAGATCATGGACGTATGTGTATCACGAGCGGAAGAAAAAGCAACATGTTTGCAAACAAACCATATATGAAATAGCAAGTGGTCCTAATGTTTGTTGCAACAACTATACGAGATACTTGGAAGCTCTCATGACAATACATGCTGATAATGGCATTATGGTTGCACACAAAACATCAAAAAGAGAAATTGTTTGACATTTTTCTTGCAACAAAAAACATCAATATCTAATAGCAACGAAACATGATTGTCACAAGGTGAAATAATACCATCAACATGCTTGTAATCAAACCATAGGAAAGAGCAAATTTTCAATATGAAAGATGCAAAGCATGCAAAAGGTACCAGAGCTAGGTTCGATCTTGAACTTACTGGGGGATGCTCTCAAGAGATCTTTTTGTCAACTCGTGCTCAACCGAGGTTTACATTGTAGTGAGGGTACCTACACACATCATACACAAAAGGAAGAACGTGTGTGCATGGTAGATAAACACATCATCCATCATGACATATCTCTTCTCGTGCATATCACCATTAATGTCAGTCAAGTGTAAAATAGATGCATGGTGAGTATGCAAGTGGGGAACATGCTTATCATGGCAATGATAAAAATCTCCAAAAGTTGAGAAATCTATGGGGGGCATCTCAATAGAAAACATATGAGAATTAATGTTGCAAGCAAAGCAAGTGAAAGAGCAATTATTCATCTTATTTCAAGAAATGGGAGAAATTGAATAACTATCTTGACAAAGCATGTCCGAAGTACTAGCATGGTTGCCAACAAACATATGGAAATAGAAATTGTTCATCAAGTTCGTCGCAACACAAGGATCATTCTTAACATCATTGCAAGCAAAACATTGGAAAGAGCAATTGTTGAACACATTGCAAGCAACAATGGGAAAGATGAAACATTTATAGCATGGCATGTCTATGGGAACATCATCACAATCAATTAATTTCACATGATCAACATTATGCAAAGGCAAATTATCACATGGAAATATGAATGAGTCATAAGTGATATCACAAACATCATCCATAGCATGCCAATCATCACAGGTCATCATGTCCAATAGTGGGATCATGCATCATCAACATACCTTGTTCAACCTCTCATATGAAGTGGGTGTTGTGGTAGTCGTGGCCTCCATGTTGCCAACTTCTTCTTCGTGGTGTAGCCATGGCGTAGCATCATCTTCATCTACCATGTACATCCTCTCCATTTGAGGCATCATCAGCTCGAAGCTTGTCACGTTCCATGGAACCTAACACATCATGAGAAAATACACTGGAGGTAGAGGGTAACTCACTAGAAATCAAAATGGCCTCACATGACCTATCAACTACGAGTCTCAACTCAGTCAGTGTCTCGCTCATGCCCTCAAAATGGAAGAACTCAATCTCACATATGGTGGAGTCACTCATCTCAATCTTGCTCTCACTCAAGTGGGCTAAGTGGCTCTCATACTCACATGGGATTGGTACCACATCATCACTCAAGCATATAGGGATAGGCTCGATGTGCTCAACTCCATGCACCTCCTTTGGAGAAGGGAAAGTCCCATACTCACCATTCTCGACCTTATCGTTGCCATCTTGTAGGGTAGGCTCTTTACTTAGCTTGATCATCATCTACCATGAACACGTTGGCTTGTGTAGTCCGCTTGACGTACTTGTCCAACTTGGCAAAGTAGAAGTCTTCATCCTCCTCATCCATGAAGTTACATGCGTCATCTAGGATGTCAAGTATTGGCGTTGAAGCTTGATGGTGTGGAGGAAGGCTTGATCTTGGTGCCATTTTTGGTGGTGGCACGAGTACTAGAAGGTGTCTTATGATTGTGTCGACGGAGGTCATTGGTGTGCCTAGCCGAAGGTTAATGAAGGTGGCGCCTTCGAGAGCTCAACTCATCAAATTTGGTGAGGTTGTCATCCATGTCCCTCTTGAACATGATGAGGTCACTTTTCAACTTCTCCGATAGCTGTTGGATGATGAGTCCAAAATTGAAGCATATCTACCTTTTGTTTTCGCATAAATAGAGTAGGGATATTTGTATTTCACTGCATTTGCATGCACCATTTTGTTCTTGTTTTAATAGGATCCCAAATCATTGATTATTATATGAACATATCAATTGGAATTGTCATATTGTGTAATTATATGATATTTCTAAGTGATAAAAGTCATTTTATGGATTTACCTTCGCACCTGGGAGAATACCATGTGAGGAGGAGCAATCAGTATAGATACCGGCCTGTGGTACGGGAGGATCCCGCTCGTACCGTCCACCCGTACTAAGTGTCAGTGTGATCGCCTCGTCAAATACATTCTCCTGGCAAATACGAGAGGGAGATCTGACATTCACAGCCACCAGAAACCACGAAAAACCACATCTAAAAGGGATCTGAAGGAGGAACGTGGCTGGGGCAAAATCCCAGCTACTTCACGGATCATTGGAGGAGAACACATCACCCCCTTCATCATCAACCACTACATCTCCATTACCACCATTACCCCAATCTTTCATCTATTATACCTTGTTTTAATTCCAGATTCAATTGTGGTTTGCATTAGATATATCTCCGTACTTTTATTCATTCATTTTATTATGATGATGTTGTTGATTACTTCCATGTGTGAGTAGTTCCTTTGTTCTTGGGGAGATGGAGAAACCCTAGCACCATTACAATAATTACGATATCCACGGGGAAATCCTTAATTGTTGTGGTTTGTATGGGTGATTGCTCTCAAACATCGCAGTGGTTATTTAGAGGTGACACTTGGCTCAACAAAGTTGCCTCCAAGTGATAAAAGTCATGTTATGGATTTACCTTCGCACCTGGGAGAATACCATGCGAGGAGGAGCAATCACTACAAGAAAAGTTTCCTTCCGCAACGAATTGGCCCGACGGTCGTCATAGAAGGCGCGTCTTCTGTGATGAAATTCTTGGCTCGGCCGTGGCTGATGGAAAACTTTTTGTTTCCGGTTTCACGGCCCTCTACTACGACGGGTATGCTAAAACATGGAGGAAGCTCGGCCAGCGCGTGGCAGAAGCAAGATTTTCGTTTCCTCGCGTGAGGTTGACTCGCCGAAGTCTTTTGAGGCGTGTGGGTCCCGAATGTCAGTGTCTCTAGCGGACCATACTTTTCGGTCGTGCCTCCCTGATTTAAACTCGATAATGTAGCTCGAGGCGTCTGCCGTTTAGTCAGGCTCCTAGGTCCCACATGTCAGCCTCTCATTAGAAGGATCATGTGTATGATGGAATTTTTTTCCTTCGCTCACGCTACCCTGTTCCGAAGTTGATAGAGTTGCTTGATGCATCTACCGTCTATTCAACCTCCTAGGACCCACATGTCATCCTCTCATTAGAAGACACGTGTGTATGATGGAATTTTTCCTTCGCTGGCGCTACCCCGTTTCGAGTTGATAGCGTTGCTCGACGCATCTACCGTTTAACCAACCTCCTGAGCCCCACATGTTATCCTCTCATTAGAAGAAACGTGTGTATGATGGACTTTTTCCCTTCGCTCGCGCTACCCTGTTCTAAACTTGATAGCGCTGTTCGATGCATCTACCGTTTAATCACGATGCTAAGCCCCACATGTCATCCTCTCATTAGAAGAAATGTGTGTATGATGGATTTTTTACCCTCTGTCATGCCTTCGTGTTCCGAACTTGATAGCGTTGCTCGCTGCATCAGCCGTTTATTCAGGCGGGTGGGTCCCTTATGTCAGCCTCACATTAGAAGAATCATCGGTATGATGGAATTTTTTTCTTCTCTAGCGCTACCCTGTTCCGAACTAGATAGCATTGCTCGACGAATCCTCCGTTTGCTCACGCTGCTGGGTCCCCCATTTCAGCCTCTCATTACAAGAAACGTGTGCATGCTGAACTTTTTTCTCGCTTGTGCCTCCCTATTTTGAACTGGCAACATTGCTCGATGCAGCATCTATATAAGGTCGCGCTGCTGGGTCCCACATATCAGCCTCTCTGTAAATGAAACATTGATTGCTCGATGCAACATCTGTATAAGGTCTCTGCTAGGTCCAACATGTCAACGTCTCTGCAAATGCAAAGTGTGTATGATGCACTCCGCTGTTTTGACCTTGGCAATGTTGTTGGGTCCCATATGTCAGCCTTCTCTGTGTAAGAAACGTGTGTATGCTGGAAAAAATGTAAAAGAACGACAAAGATTATACTATATATTATATATTTATATTGAAAAAACTAGGAATCAAACTCAAGACTTCAACAAATGGGAACCACGTGTGCTTCCACTACGCCAAAACCATCTATGCTACTACTGGAAAAGATTACATTTAGAAATGTTGAAATCACTTAAAATGAAAAGGCAGTGACCCTGACGACTTGCCATAAAAAATGCTAAATGCTCTGTACAAATACAACATGGGTAGGAGAAGCTTGTCCTATACTTTATCAGAATGGCATGGAAATACTAAATTAAGACGATGGGTGATAAAAAATAACTTGGGTCCAATCTTGTGAACCAATGGGCTTCTTATCGTGGGCTCCTTACTGAAACTTCTTCAGTGTGGTTCAAGCTTAAAAAACCAAGTAATAATATGTTGAGGGTTGGCGGCCCACAACCAACCTGAACCCGAAAGGATAAATTAGCGAGGTTTTGGGCCACAGTTGGGTAGAATGTAGTACTATTTTCTAATAACCTCCTCGCTGAAAATTCAATTTACTCAATATGTCGCGGGTTGGCAGTCCACCTGACCCGGCAGGCTAAATTTGCAAGGTTTTGGGCCAGTGTTGGGTCGAATGTGCAATCTTTTCGCTAGGTCCTTAGTGAAAATTCAATGTAGTTTGTACGCCATCCTCCAAAAAAATGCAGTTGGTATCCTAAAAAATATATACTCTGCTCACCACGAAAGGCTAATTAAGGGTTTTTCTTTTGAAACAAGAGTATGGGAAGTTTTTTGTCCGAAGTGGGGTTGAAATATTCATTTTCATAGACTGAGTAGTAAAAATATATTATACTGAAGGTCGATGGTCCACCTAACCTGGCTGTACCTACGCCAAATCCGAAAGAATGAAGTTAGAAATGGAGAAAAGTGACCGATATTGCGCCTTATTATACATAGCGAGGAACTTGGGCAGCGCAGGATTCGAACATGGAAAGTACTGGAGGGAGTTTGACTGATTGATATAAAATCGTATCATATCAAGGCTTACAATGCACAATCATCTTTTCAGCAAAGGATATATTTCTAGATGGTTTGGGTGGCTTTGAATCGCCCTAAGTGCCACTGGATTTGATGTACTCAAAACCTTGTAATCATGCCATATAAACTGTTGGCGATAGACACACCGTGGCCTTGACTTGCCCAGCCACAGACAACTCAGGTAAGCACCAGCTTAAACTGATCACTCGAAGTTGTATGCTTCCGTGCGATGAGATTAGTACATGCTGCAATTAGCACCAACATGTGTCATTGTCATCATGCAAAAAGGCTCAGAATTCGCACATTTAGTTCACAGTTTCGAACACAATAATACAACCAGTTTGTACTCTAGCACAGACAGTACAATGTCAGCACATCAGAGCTTGACTTGTTCATGTCACATCAGAGCTTGACTTGTTCATTTCACATACAGAAGAATGAGCAAGGATACATACTGTATTGAACAAGTAATTTCACGGTAGCGCCAAAAGTATGCCATGTATCAAAGATAATATGGGGTCTACATAAACAATTTTTCTTTTTTAGAAGGGAGTGAATTAACTCTCTCTTTTTAGAATATCGGCATAAAAATTTGCGGCTATCATCCTAGGGCGTCTCGGCCTGCTTTAGCGTACCGAACCAAGATCAATTATGACCCAGTTAAGGCCTGTTTCGTGGCCCTGTAAGAAGCAGTGACCTACGTTTCCCTATTCGCTAAGAGGAAACAAGGAATATTCCTCTCAAAACACAAAGATGCACGAGGTGCGATGGTTCAAAAAAAATGCACGAGTCGCGTATATACAAGCCAGTAACAGTACTGAAAACTATAATAAAGAAATCATGCTACGAAATAAGCATGTCTACATGAATTATACCATGGAATGCAATACAAAATACAAAAGCACGGCAGGGATCATATAAACTGATTCAAGCTGGCCACTAAAACCAGTGAACTAATAGTCAACTATTGAACCACGATGCAAAAAAAGATGACACAACAATACACCAGAAAGATCCACAACTCAGTCTAGGGATAGCACAACGAGCATACCGAACCTAAACTAGGCCTAAACCAAATTGCCGCCTATCGCACAGAGTTCCAACCATCTTTGGGAAGGCTGATAACTGCCACAAGCTCACCTTCAGTTGGCTGCAGGTTGC
The DNA here is from genome assembly GCA_910589775.1 of Avena eriantha. Taxonomy (NCBI): domain Eukaryota; kingdom Viridiplantae; phylum Streptophyta; class Magnoliopsida; order Poales; family Poaceae; genus Avena; species Avena eriantha. The sequence goes on along the minus strand of OU342744.1, from coordinate 214,831,159 downwards.
AGCATTTAATCCGAGTGAATTGTATTCCGTGAAATCTCCTGTATGTTGTGTACACACAATTTTTCCTCATAAATCGGAACAATGTGCCATCAGCAGCCTTGCATCCGCGTTTCTTCATCATCTTGCCAATGATTGGATAATTGAGACCGAGAAACAGAGAGTTGTCCCCCAGGCTGTTAACCTGCCTCCAAACGATGACTCCTGGAGGTCCAGCAGAGCTAGGATCCTCTTCAAAAATGTAGATACGAGAGGCAGGATATAGGCGTAGGTTAGTCCTATTTTGAGCATGATGAATGATTTCACCCTCTTCGCCATGGGCAACCCCCATGCCATACGTTGTAATTATGATCATCAAGCATTCACCATCAGCCGATCGAGCGAGGAACCACATGTCTGGCTGATCATTAGAATAGGTGCTAGGATTACAAATGGAAGCTCCTTGTTTCCTGCAACATTCGAATTCGAGACAAAAAGTGCATTACTGGCATACATATTCTAACACCAGCATTCTTCATTGTCCATGCTAACAGTGTGTATAGGCAAATCCTAAAGATAATATTACTTAATAAATTAACAACATTAGGACTTGCATTTCATACTCTGCTATTCCGAATATTTGGATTTCTTGCTTATCTTAGTTTCCTAGTTGTTGTAAGTTTCAAAAGAGGAAGCGCCACTTTTTTGATATAGAGGCATGTCCACTTGAATCCTATAGGATTAGATGCCTACATTATTTTGGATCAAGTGGTGTTTGATTGCATAGGAAAACCAAAGGAATTGTACAAAGAGGTTGGAGTGGATGGAAAATTTCCTCCAAAATAGAGTGCAAAGGAATCCTTTGAAGGAATTCCTAAGGATTATACTCTTTCGAATCAAACAACATTTTATAGAAAAAAATCCTAAGGATCCAAATCCTACAAAAATCCTATACAATTCCTCTGATTCCCAAGGAAAAATCCAAAAAGGAAAGATTGGTGTCCTACAAAAATCCTATGTGATTCCTACAATCCGAGGAGGGCCTGAAAGTACAAAAAGATAAAGAAACCCGGCTTCACTGTGTTGCGCTCACAATTGAGATGCTGGTTAATAATACCTTTCATATTTTGACAATGAACGAACTTAGTAGTGCAGGGACGCCATCATATACTATATGTTTGGAAGGCATATTACTGGTACTAATTCATTACTAGCAATGGTTCATTCATTTTTTAGGACATAAAGCGTGTGCTCATTCAGTCATACGAAAGGTAAAACATAAACAAGGTAGTTAAAGAATAACTTCACTGAATCACTCGCAATGTATCATCATGGAACTAGAATTACCTTCCGATGTAGGATCCCAGCAGTAGGTGCAGCCTTGACTTGTGACCTCAAAAATGGGACCACCGTGTTCAATGGCATCATAGTGCTGTCGTCTTCCAAGACTTGAATGCTCCAGACATCTCCAAACTTGGTTACCGCCTTCCAGGTAGGCAATTTCACTGTCAAACAACGCGAGGAGCTTATAGTCTGTGTAACCCCCAGCTTCTGTGGGCACTCTACAGATTACGATCTTTAGCAGCTCAAGAGATCCATCCCACGACTTATTGAACTTTTCTCCATACCTGCGGATTCGCCAAAAAAACTTTTGAAATGTGAATGAGTTCAGAAATGACTACATGTAACTGGAGGAACCCTGGCTGGCTAGTAGCATTACAGGTTATATATTGGATGTGAGACGGCCGCAATGTTACAAGTATCCATCGATGGAAGGTCGATTACTCGATAGGTGTAGATGTTCGCTAGGCACCAGGCCCCGCGCTGGTCCACCACGGCGAGCCAGTCGCCGTTCATGCCAACCCAGATTTTTTCGTGCATGAAGGGCAGGATGGCGGTGCGCCGAGGATGGTCAAGGTGCACCATGTTGTACACCGTTTCATGCAGACGATGTACCCTCATATCGTCATAGTGCTCGTCGAACCAATAAGCATGCTGAGGCATCAGTAGGCAGGGTTCATTCCAATGGTGAACAGTCCATTTTGTACCTTCACTATTGGCGATACGATCGTACAACAGCTTGCATCATCCGGCTAGCCTGACGGTGCTGGAAATGTCCACACGCTGAACGATGAGGTCGACATCATCTGTGCCGAGTTGATCCCACTTGCATCGCCCGTTGAGCTTCGAATCGGCCATCACAGCCGGATGGATTTAGGCGGATGCCAAGTGCGGCTAGGGTTTTCTGCAAGAGGAGGGGGACATTAGAAGAGAGATCATGGGGGAGATTGTGGGCAGAGTGGGGACTGGGGAAGAATATGGAGAGGCAAAGAAAAAAAACGAGGGAGGAGTTTTTACTTGCTTACTCTGTCTAGTCAACAGCAGCATCGAGGACACCGCCGCCTAGACTTCACTGTATGTTAGACTAGCACGCCACGCAGCTAGTAATTTGACAATACTCCTACTTACTATGTATCAGAGGTGCAGTATTATCTAGTCATATCAGTTTGACTAGAGGATTTTCTTTTTATAGCTTTCATTTCAACATAGTGTGCTAGTATTTTCAACGGAAAATAGGAGGACGAACTACTACTACTAGTAGTAGCCGCGACATGGACACATGTACTTTCATCTTGTTCCCCTACATGCAGAACTCGTAGCACATAACCGAAAATATATACACCGGATATAATGCACAGTACGGGTGTGTTCGTGGTATTTTTGGCATGTTGCATGTGTTCATATATGTTCTAGTACAAGGTACATGGAATTACACGTGTACATCATGCAACCGCGCAGCAAAATGAGAGACGTGCAAGGACACCAGATTTCGCTCAAGTCAGGCAACGTGTATGACTTTGTGTGGCTCTGGTTCACTAACATGTGGGTCCTATTAAGGTCGGCTCCACCTACCAGTGAGAATCTGCATGCACCATGCGCTTGGAGCTACTAGGTACGTCCACGACAGAAATTACAATTTGCAACTAGCTGCACCGGCAACAAGTTGTTGCATGTGGCACTTCCAAGTTTTCAGAAAATGTGAAACAAATCATGAACATAGATCATATTTATATAGTTCATCTATAAATTTCCATCCCAAAAATATTACTAGTACATGGCCTGGCCACCACAAAATGAACAAATGAACACAAGATATTGTTCGCTTAGGCTTTTTCTTTTCAATTGTCACATGTCACATAAGACCTTATTATGGGACCGAATATTGTAGATACACAAGATACAACATAGCCAATGTTCTGGATTTATTTAACATTTTTTGAGAACTCGAAAGTGCAACAAATAATAAAGGGGTGCAACCGCAATGAGTTGCAGAATATTCAACCCGCACTGACTAAAACTATGGCTTGCATACAGAAGGAGTTTGATCAAATCGTAGGCCTTGCCCTACATTGTGGCAAAATGAGTGTTAGAGTACAACAAGTTAATGGCTGAGGCCATATGATACAAATAAGGCGAAGGAAATAATTCAAGATACGCAAATCCCTATTCCATATGATCTCCCTTGAACCGTTAATTATGCCAGTTCCAATCCTTTGCGTTGTCCAAGCTTGGGTTGAACCACAACAGAGTCTACCGCCAATTCCAGTCAATGTTTTCTTGAGAAAAGTTCCAGCCAATGTTGGTTGAGAAACCAACATTAGCGTCTTGAGCATTCATACTAATGTGGCATATTTCAGGACAAATATTAAATCCACCGAGACTAACTGCATGTGGCGAGGTGTATACATAGTTGCTCCATGTTAGATCTCTAGGGCCAAGTCCTGCCGCACCAACTGGAATGGTAATTGGATAGTTCAATCCAAGGAAGATAGAAAATGCTCCAAGGTCTAAAACCCTCCGCCATTGCCTCGGTGGAAGTAACCAACTAGTGTCAATCAAGAACCCATGGCAGCAAAACCCAGTAGAATAGGTGTGAATATTGCGGACGTGATGATAACCAACATTTTCAGCCACAAGATAACTAGTGTCATACCGCCTAGCACTAACGCCCACAATATTGATCAGAATAAGGCTACCACCATCACGAGATCTTGATAACCACCACAGATCATGACTGTACTCACGATTACCGTCTAATTCAGGTAGCCCCGGAAGACGCACATGACCTTGCAAGGAAAGCACATTCAGAGGTTAGCTGAGCAAAATTTGAATGATGAAGCTTGAAAATTTAAGGATGGAAATTTTACCCCATGCCAGAGGATCCCATGCATAAACATCGCCAATCTGAGTTACAACATAGACAACTCCATTATGGATAATTGCATCGCGCTAGCTGAACATGCTGAACTGGTTCTCAAGAACCATCCACATACCATGAGAACCATCAAGGAAGGCAATTACCGTGTCAAAGATGGACAGGACAGAGAAATCCTTATAGTTCCTAGCAGCTATGGGAACTCGACAAATGGCTATCTTCAGTAGATTAGTAGGTTGACCAGCCGCGATAAACTCAAGTACCTCGGGTGTGGCCTCAAAATCGAAGATCGCTGGTAGAGGAATCCGGCGACGAGTGAACACATTCACAAGCTCCCAGTTCCAGGCGAGGCCAATAGTGGCGATCCAATCTCCATGGGCGCCTGCCCACTTCTTACCCTCACAATCTGGCATCAAAACATTGGAGGAGGACCTGTCTAGCGGCGTCATCTTGCACAAGGTCCACCCGAACTTCTTCTGTGCATTCTACTTGCCCCTGCCGCAATAGTAGCTGCCCCTGTAGAACTGCTTCATGCGATTGTCGTGGTAGAAGACATTGTACTCACGCGGTACCTCAGTTGAGTGAGAGTGAAGAACACATGGGAGACCAAACGGATGAGATTTCGATAGGGATGCACTATGTGTTGCTGAGTAAAGATAATGTTTGCAGTAGGCGGCGAGGCTCACGGCGGTGATGACGTCGCATCTAGCAGAGATTTCTTCAAGGGGGCCATCGGAAAACACCCTAGAAGTGTCACTATCATCGATCAATTGGGCCATCCAGAGGAAGGGCTCGAGCAGGTGGGGGGCGATGGCGTTTGGTTTTGATTGGGGGTTTTGGATGAGAGAGCGAGCGGCAGCTGGCAGGGCGAGACGGAAAATAGTCTATCAAACTGGGCGCCGGAGCTGATCCTAAAGCGGCATGGCGGTGTTGGCGCGTGCTTGTATTGGTGTGCGAGTGGTAATGGCCATCGCTGGGACGCTGGAGGTGAAGTGAGGATGGAGATCGAGGCAAAGAGAAATAGAGAATGAAATAAAACCAAGCGTGCCTTCTTTCTCTCTGCTAAATCTACAGTGCATATCGAACTAGGCTACGGAGATGCTCCTAAAGCGGCATGGCGGCGTTGGTGTGAAGGTGGGCGAGTGGGGATCAGCGATAAGATGGAGAGGAAGAGGACAGAGAGCAAAGGAAAATAGAATAAATCGATTGAAATCGTATTGCCTACCGAGGTGGTTTTTCTCTCTTTGTGTTTCCTAGTGCCTATCGAGTAAATAGGTCAGGACTTTCTAGGAGTCGTATAGCATAAACTAGCCTAGCATGGGATGGAGCTGTACTATCCTCTCAAATAAATGGTCATGGCAGAGAGACGGTTTGGAGTATACTCGTAGCTCCTCTTGCCGAACATAATAATCCTTTGATCTTATACATTCATCATCTTGTGCAGTCACATTTGGAACAAGTACTACTGTACTACTACTACTATAACTAATAAATACATAAAGGTTCCACCGGTAATTAAGGAACCAAAACTAGAATACTACTACTCTCGAACTCTTGTGTAGTACAACAACAAAATGCTCACAAAATAGGCTACTAGTATGGCAGTACCATCTGTACACCCACACGCTGCCACCTCAAATAAGCGTGCCTGCCACACCACCAATTTCCTCTCCCCTGTCAGCCTCTACACCCCCGTTACATGACCCAAAATCGAACATCCCTCAGTTCAATAAAGAAAAAAAGTTGACAATCTCTCAAAAAAAATCAACCATCCACCAAAAGAAAATCCATTGTCTAATGCTTCCCGTTCATTATGGATGGACGGTCGCAATTGCTCGAGCACCGCGTGAGAGTAGTAGTCGTCTGAGCTACTGGTTGTAGCTCCACGAAAGCACGCGCCTAGAAGCGGCAGAAGAATTTATTCTTTGTCGGTGATGGAAGAAGATCGACGATATACCGTACCAAATCAACAAGTCAGTGGCTTTATCCGTCTGACCAGTGAGAGCCGACACGAGTGGTGAACAGCTTGAAGCGCAGCGGAACAGGTGCCTTTAAGGCATACAGTACGTACACCTCCGTTCTGATTTAGGATGGTCATATAGTGCTAAATAACTTAGACTAGTAGCTTGCACATGTACCTTCATAGTGGGTAATAACATGTGTGTAGTGTCACACAAAGGCCTAATTAATTAGGTTGTAGAATCATATACTAGTCTTGGTACGTGTGATGTTATGGTAATTAGCCAAATTATTACATCACTTTTTTTCATTAATTAACTCTGAAAATACATTTAATTCGAGACAAGTATAGAAGCTTACCCAAATTAGTTGACTCAAATTTGTTAAGATTCGGATGTATATAATACTAAATCATGTCTTGATATAACTGAATCTAAACAAATCCAAATCAATTAATTTGGGTAAGAGGGAGTATATTAATTTGGGTCAGAATGGAAAAGAAGATTCAATGACTGGAAATGTTGGGATTCGCGACTCTTAATCCAACGGTCAATATTCAGTAAGTTGTTTGTACACTATATAGTGGTGAAGTTAACTATTATTAGCTACTAGTAAGTTGCACAGGAGACTCAGATAGTAGATGTATGACATATCATCACTAGATAAAATTATAATTGGTAAAGCACAAAAAATTATAAATTTGATCAACATCTATAAAATATATGGGTGTATTTGATCCTTGTACTTTGTATCATCATGTAGAAGTCAAAGATTATTAGCTACCTAACACTTGGTAGCATGGTCTAGAGAAATGAGGGAGAAGATTCTAGTATGATGGAGACATGTGTTTTGAGAGGTTTATGCATAGTGCATTCATTGTGTTCAAGACTATTAATACAATCTTCTAGATGCTAGAATGGAAAAGAAGATCCAATGGCTGGAAATGTTAGGATTCGCGAGTCTCGATCCAACGGTCAATATTCAAAGTTATTCGTACACTATATAGTGGTAAGATAAGATGTCTAAAAACATGGCTTGTGGCATTCAGATCCATACTCTTGAGACTGTCTTTATAGAAAGGAACAATCTCGTCGTCACTCGGAAAATTAAGAATGATATTTCGTGATATTTGGAAACTCACATCGACGACATTGTTTACTACAAGAAGATGCACCCGTCTACCTCCGAAAAGACAATTAACTCAAGAGCAATCTATCGCATTTACTTGTAGGTCAAGTTTGATATAATTTCGTTAAATTGTCAAGATGCAAAATATTAGCAAGAAGTTGAACTTGTTGTAAAAACTATTGGTGGTGGTTTGTGATATATTAAATCAGCCCCCAATAGTTACCTCCAAAAAACGTAAAACTTTCAATGCAACCTACAATTTACTTGTAGTTCAAAATTGAACTAATTTCAATAAATCGACATAAATCAATTTCAAGTGGGCAAAGTTAGCTATAGGAATAAGTTCGAAAACTCATAAAACACGGGAATCATAAGTACAATATGAGGGTCCACTATATATGTCTGAAAGCTTGGCTTGTGGCATTTAGGTCCATATCCTTCGGACTTTGTTTACGAAAACAAAAAATAATCTCATCATCACTCGGAAAATTGAGAATGTTCTTTCCTGATAGTTGGAAACTCACACCGGCGGTACTGATTACTACAAGAAGATGCATCCATATACCTCCAAAGAGACATTTAATTAAAGAAAAACCTATCGCGCTTACTTGTAGCAAGTTTGAGCTAATTTTTCGTTAAATTGTCAAGATGCAAAATCTTAATTAGAACGGAGTTAAAAACCTATTGTCAAAACTCTCAGTTGTTTTCTGATATATTAATTGAGCCCCCAATGGGTACACCTCCAAAAGTTTTTTGTAATTCTTTAGAAGCAACCTACAATAATTTAGTTGTTGTAGTTCAAGTTTGACCAAATTTTGATAAATATAGGCATGATGTCATTCAAGTGGGGCAAAGTTAATTAGCTACATAGGGAGTTTGAAAACTCATAAAACATGGGAATCGTGAGTAAAATACGTTGGTACACTTAATATGTCTAAAAGCGTGGCTTATGGCATTGAGATCCAGATTCTTTAGACTTTCTTTAGGTAAAAGAACCATCTCGTCATCACTCGGAAAACTGAGGATTTTCTTTCCTCGTAGTTAGAAACTCACACCGAAGACATTTTTACTAGAAGAAGATGCACCCATCTACCTATGAAAATACATATAATTCAAGAGCAATCTATCGCGCTTACTTGTAGCTCAAGTTTGATCTAATTTCGTTGAATCGATAAGAAGTCACTGAAGTGTGCAAAGTTTGCTAGGAAGCTTGAAACTCCTAGTACTAAAAACTTGGGAATTATGTATAAGAAACCGTTGGTCCAGTTTGTGTGATAATTGGGGTGGTTGCATTTTCTTTTAACTATGTTAGGTCTCATAGGAGAGAGGTTCTTGAGAATTAACACGATCGATGGAAGTACAACTTACATGAAGGACCTCATCAAAAAATGAAAATTGCATCCAAGTCCATCCATTTAACACAATGACCCTAAAACTGAATAATGAAGTGTGTGTGTTTTGTGGTTTGCGCATACTAGCGTTCATCATGCTAAATACTATCAATAGAATCTTTCTCGATGCTAAGGGAAAATAGAAGATCTAATGGTTAGCAATGTTTGGATTTGGCAGTCTTGATCCAGCGGTCAATGTTCGAAGTTAACTCGTACACTATACAATGGTGGTATGGTATTGTAAGAGATAAGACAAGATAAAGATAAGATAAGAAGTACCATGAATGGCCGATCTAATGGTTGGTCTAGTAGGAGCGAGGTGCTTGAGAGTTAAGACTATTAGTGGAAGTACAAGTTACATCAAGGAACTCATAAAAAAATGAAAATAGCATCCAAGTCCATGCATGCATTTAGCACAATGACCCTGAAACTGAGCAATGAAGTGTGTGTTTTGAGGTTTGCCCATACTAGCATCTATTGTGCGAAAGACTATCGGTAGAATCTTTCTAGATGCTAATAATAGAAAAGAAGATCCAACGGTTAGCAAAGTTTGGATTTGCTAGTCTTTATCCAATGGTCAATGTTCAAAACGGGTTCAAAATTGCCTTCCCTCCCGATGTTTGGCCGATCTTTTGGATAACCTACCCTCCCAATGTTTGGGAAGCAAGTGAAAATTTTGAAAACCAGAAAAGTTTGAATTTTTTTGCTGCCAAGGACCAAAGTGGTTTCCTTCATATGTACTCCTCGTCCCTACTCCACACAAACGCAGCTGCCAAACACGCCAGAGACATAGATCCGCCGTACCAAGGCACACGTGCGCAGCACCACGCTATGGACGAGGGGAGAGAGATCAGTCGGGCCGGTGCGCGAGGGGAAAGGGGAGGAGAGAGGGAGGATGGATGGTGAGAGGCAACGAAGGACAGACGAAACACACAATTTGTTTTGTGGGCATAGGTCCTGAAATTTACTTACACTGTAAGTCCACAGGAGTACCTGGTGTCAGAAACCCATCATAACTTTGCTCTAACATGGAACCGCCTTCAACTTCTCTTCACTGCTGCCCTCTTCCCCTTCCAACGTTTTATTCTCTCAGCATGTACAGCACGTGGACAGAGGTGACCATATGTCTAAGCAAAGAAATATACTACTCCCACATTGTGTAAAAAATCACACCTTAATAAGGCTCAGATAGTAGACGTATGACATATCATCAGTATATAAAACTATAATTGGTAAAGCACCAAAAATTATAAATTTGATCAACATCTCTACTACTATAGTGGAGCAGTTTTGAATTGGATCCGTATCACCAATCCTGACCTTTGGGCTATTGGATCCAATGCTTCAGAGAAGCTGGATTCGTGTTGAATAGTACCTAGAGCAAACTCCACCATGCATGTTCTAGAACCATCATGTCACCTTCCCCAAAATTTCATAGCACAGTAGACTATATTATCTCTACTTATATACAGTACTATAGTGGAGCAGTTTTGAATTGGATCCATAGCACTAATCATGACCGTTTGGCTGTTAGATCCAATGGTTCAGAGCAACTGGATTCGTGTTGAATAGTACTCCCTCCGCCAAAATATAAGGCGCCTAAAGATTAGTCAAAAGTCAACATTTTTAAAGTTTGACCATGATTATACACAAAAATATAAAAATTTAGAATACTAAATTAATATCAATAGATTCACCATAAAGTATATTTTCTTAATATGTCCATCCAATATTGTAGATGTAGATATTTTTTTCTAAATATTTGGTCAAAGTTAGTAAGGTTTGACTTTTGACCAATCCTTAGGCGCCTTATATTTTGGGATGGAGCAAGGGAGTACAGACCTAGATGCTAGAATGGAAAACAAGATCCAACAGTTAGCAATGTTTGGATTTGCCAGTCTTGATCCAACTGTTAATGTTCAAAATTAATCTCTACACTATATGTAGTGGTATGGTATATATTGTAAGAGATAAGAGACAAGATAAAGATAAGATAGAAGTACTGCGAATGGCCAATCTAATGATAGGTCTCGTCTATAAAGTATGGGTGTATATTTGGTCCTTGTACTTTGTATCATCATGTGTAGAAGTCAAAGATTGTTAGCTACCTAACACTTGAAATTTTTGGTAACATGGTCTAGAGAAATGAGGGAGAAGATTCTAGTATGATGGAGAAGTGTGTTTTGAGAGGTTTATGCATAGTGCATTCATTGTGTTCAAGACTATCAATAGAATCTTCTAGATGCTAGAATAGAAAAGAAGATCCAACAGCTAGAAATGCTGGGACTCGCGAGTCTTGATCCAACGGTCAACATTCAAAGTTATCCGTACACTATATAGTGGTAAGATAAGATAAGATAAGATCATGTAGAAGTCAACGATTATTAGTTACAAGGGAGAAGATTCTAGTATGATGGAGAAGTGTGTTTTGAGGTTTGTGCATAGCATTAATTATGCTGAAGACTATCAATAGAATCTTCTAGATGCTAGAATGGAAAAGAAGATCCAACGGCTAGAAATGTTGGGATTCACGAGTCTTGATCCAACGGTCAATATTCAAACTTAATCATACACTATATAGTCGTAAGATAAGATAAGATAAGATATCTCTATCTCTACTACTATGGTGGAGTAGTTTTGAATTGGATCCATAGCACCAATCCTGACCGTTGGGCTATTGGATCTAATGGTTCAGAGAAGCTAGATTCGTGTTGAATAGTACCTAGAGCAAACTCCACCATGAATGTTCTAGAACCATCATGTCACCCCCCCCAAAATTTCATAGCACAATAGACTGTATTCTCTCTACTTATACTACTATAGTGGAGCAGTTTTGAATTGGATCCATAACACTAATCATGACGGTTGGGCTATTAGATCCAATGGTTCACAGTAACTGGATTCGTGTTGAATAGTACTCCCTCCGCCAAAATATAAGGCGCCTAAGGATTAGTAAAAAGCCAACATTTTTTAAGTTTGACCATGATTATACATAAAAATATAAAAAATTAGAATACTAAATTAATATCAATAGATTCACCATAAAGTATACTTTCTTAATATGTCCATTCAATATTGTAGATGTAGATATTTTTTCTAAATATTTGGTCAACGTTAGTAAGGTTTGACTTTTGACCAATCATTCGGCGCCTTATATTTTGGGATAGAGCGAGGGAGTACAAACCTAGATGCTAGAACAGAAAAGAAGATCCAATGGTTAGCAATGTTTGGATTTGCCAGTCTTGATCCAACTGTTAATGTTCAAAGTTAATCTCTACACTATATGTAGTGGTATGGTATATATTGTAAGAGATAAGAGACAAGATAAAGATAAGATAGAAGTAGTATTGCGAATGGCCGGTCTAATGGTAGGTCTTGTAAGAGCAATGTGCTTGAGAGTTAACACGGTCAGTGTAAGTACAAGTTACATTAAGGACCTCACAAAAAATGAAAATTGCATCCAACAAGTCCGTGCATTTAGCACAAGGACCCTTAAACCGAGTAATGAAGTACTATGTGTTTTGAGGTTTACGCATACTAGTGTTCATCGTGCTAAAGACTATCATTAGAATCTTTCTAGATGCTAAGAATGGAAAGAAGATCCAATGGTTAGCAATGTTTGGATCTATGAAGAAATACGTGATCATCTTGATGAATCACCTACTTTTATGTTTTCGAAGAGAACTTTGCATCCTACTCACGGGATACTTCGCAATGTATGTGTTTCTATTGGAGCTTTTGTGCACACAGTTGATTTTCATATTATCGAAATACCTTTGAACTCCCCCTGCCTGGTCATTTTTGGTAACCATTTTTACAACTCTATGAACATTGATATTGATAACAAAAACAGGCTTTGTCTTTGCAGTTTGGTGAAGAAGTTGTAGAAATAAACTATAGCCAAATCACAAGATTACCTTATGAAAAAAGGTTGAGATTAAGGAGGAGAAGACTATTGAAGAATTGGCAGCAATTTATTTTTGCACTCCACAATCTGAGTTGGAGAGGAGTTTGACAATCGATGATTCGCTTACCAATGCCTCAGCAAAAGAAGATTTGGATGAGATTCTCAACACCGCACCGGAGGTCGAGACTAGCCTCAGGGATGAATTTGAAGAACTAAAAAGAAAAGGGGATGAGGATCTGCCACCCCTTATTTTAAAACCTCTCCCTCTAGGTCTCTGGTATGAATTCTTAGATAAGGAAGGTAAGTGCCTAGTGATTTTAGATGATAAGCTCTCTCTAGAGGAAAACATGAATTTGTTAGAGGTACTTGTCAAACAGCGTGAAGCTTTTGGATACACTCTTAATGACATGAAAGGTATGGATCCCTCCATAGTAACTCACAAGATATCTATGATTGAAGATGCTAAACCATTTGTTGATAATCAAAAGAGGTTGAATCCTAAAATGAAGGAGGTAGTAAGAAAGGAAGTTATACATATGCTGGATAGCGGTATTATGTATCCAATTTCAGATAGTAAGTGGGTGAGCCCAACTCATTGCATACCTAGGGATGGATGTATAACAATAATTAATAATGATAAGGATGAATTAATCCCTTCTATAATGATAGCAGTATGTAGAATGTGTATTGACTTCTTGAAGTTGAACAAAGAAACCATAAAAAATCATAAGCAACTACCCCTCATTAACGATATCATGGAAATGATGTCTGCTAATTCTTACTTCTGCTTTCTTGACGGATACTATGGATATTATCAAATAGCTATCCATCCTGAAGATCAAGAAAAACTACTTTTACCTGTCCTTATGAAACCTATGCTTATCGATTAATGCCTTTTGGTTGTGTAAGGCAGCTGCTACTTTTCAAGAGTGTGTTCTAAAGATATTCCAAAAGTTTTGTGGAATGTTCCATGGAGGTCCTTATGGACAATTTATTGTTTATGGAACTACTTTTGAGCAATGTCTCTATAATCTTAATTGAGTTCTGCAGCGATGTAGAAAAACCAAGATGGTTCTCAATTGGGAGCGATGCCGCTTCATGGTAAGGGAAGGTATCGTTTTCGGGCATAAGGTTTCTGAAAAGGGCATTGGGATTGATAATTCAAATTTGGTTACCCTAGAAACATTGCCGATTCTGCAAGATATAAAGGAGTAAAGAACTTCCTTGGACATGCTGGTTTTAATAGACGCTTTATTAAAGATTTCGCTAAAATGGCTGACCCTTTAACTCGTCTCTTAGATAAAGATACCCTTTTTTACCTTTGATAGAGATTGCTATGATTCCTTTGAATAGTTAAAAAATGCACTAATTTCTCCACCGGTCATTCAACCCCCTAATTGGGATGAACGATTTGAAATTATGTTTGATGCTAGTGACTATGCTATTGGGGCTGTTTTATGACAAAGAGATGGACCGAATCTCAACGTCATTCAATATGCTAGTCGAGTTTTTAATCAGGATCAAAGGAACTATGGAACAACTGAGAAATAATTTCTAGCTGTTGTTTTTGTTTGTGATAAATTTAGACACTATATTATCAACTCAAAATTAATAGTTCATATTGACCATCAAGCTTTGAGACACCTCCTAGCTAAGAAATATGCTAAGCCCCGTCTAATTAAATGGGTCTTGCTACTACAAGAATATGACCTATAGATAGTAGATAGGAGAGGAAATGATAACCCTGTTGCCGACCATCTGTCACGGATGGAAGGAATCATAGAGGATGCTATTCCTATTAACGAATCTTTGCCAGGAAAATACCTTGTAGTTATAGAACCTCACGATCCTTGGTTTGCAGATTATGCTAATTTCCTTGTAAGCAAGTTTTTACTCAAAGGAATGGATTACAATCGAATAAAGAAATTCTTGAATGATTTAAAACATTATTTTTGGGACGACCTTACTTATACAGGAATGGTATAGACAAGAAATGTGTACCCGAGCACGAGGCAAAGGCCATCCTTAACGATTGTCACGATAGTCCTTATGACGGGCATCATGCTAGTAATCGTACTGCAACTAAGGTCTTGTAGTCAGGTTTCTATTGGCCTACACTGGTTAAAGTCTCTCATGAATATGTTAGAAATTGTGATGCTTCCCAACGTATGAGTAATATTGGTAAAAGACAGGAAATGACTATGAAATATAACTTAGTAATAGAGCCATTTGATGTATGGGGAATGTAATTTATGGGACCATTTGTTCCCTCTAACAGTTATAGTCATATTCTTGTTGATGTTGATTGTTACTAAATGGGTGGAAGCTATACCCACTTCTCATGCAGATGTAGCCACTTCCATCAAGATGATCAAATACATCATGTTTCCCAGGTTTGGAGTACCCCGGTTTTTGATTACTGATGGTAGGACTCATTTTATGAAGAGAACTTTTGATAAGATACTTCAAAATTATGGAGTAGACCATCGGGTAGCCTCATCTTACCACCCTCAAACTAGTGGACAAGTGGAATTATCTAACAGAGAAATCAAGGTCATACTTCATAAGACGGTGAACAGGTCAAGAAAGTATTGGGTTTTGAAGATTAATGATGCATTGTGGGCATATCATACAACTTTCAAGAATCCTATTGGAATGACACCATACAAAATGGTTTACGGTAAAACTTGTCACCTCCCGTTAGAAGTTGAACATAAGGCTTGGTGGGCTATTAAAACTATGAACTTTGACTTTAAAACTGCAAGTGAAAAATGACTCTTAGATATTCATGCTTTAGATGAACTCTGAAATGAGGCCTATGGAAATGCTAGAATATTTAAAGAAAAGGTGAAGAAATGGCAAGATAAAAAATTAGAGGGCAAGGGATTTAAAACTGGAGATATAGTTTTGGTCTACAACTCTAGGCTTAAGATTTTTGCAGGAAAATTGAAATCCGGGTGGGAAGGACCTTATGAAGTTGAAGAGGCATATCCTTCGGGAGCGGTGAGACTGAAAAATACTATGCCCTCTTCTTCATCCTAGATTGTTAATGGGCAGCAATTGAAGCATTATAGAGTTGACGAGGTAAACAGTGTTGAGCTGATCTCTTTAGTTTCAGTTGAAGAATAAAACAAGCAAAAGTGAGGTAACAAATTTTCAGTTGCTTAGTTGTGCTATTTTGGAAACTTTTCAGTCGATTTTGTCTTTTTCACTACACTCCGTTAGTCTTTCTTGTCATTCCGAGCTGTTTTTCAATCTGGTACGGCCGAACCATACGGTTAGGCGCACCAATACCAGTGGTCATTAAACGTTCGGAGTACCAGCTCTGTTTTCATTGATACGGTATGGTTGGACCGATGAGCATATAAACTAGTACCGATGATCGTTACTGGCTTTGTCTTCTCCATGTCTATTCGACATGTTTTATGATTTGATTAAAAAAAGAAGAACGAAAGGCGGTAAGAAGTCCGTATGGGGGCGTGGTACGGGCAAAGCCCACCCGTACCATTACTCACGACCGACTTTAACCCCTTTTATCTAGGGATTTCATCCTTTAATTTGCACTTTTCTTCTTCCTCGTTCTTTTCCATCATATTTCAGATCTCGAGCCTTCTTTTTCCTCTTTACAATGAAACCTCAGATCTCAGTTGATCACTCAAGGTCCATGCAGCCTTTTCATATTAAGTAGATCTGGACCAAGAAGGAGCACGTCTCTAAAGCATAAGCCAAGAAGAAGGGATCTGAAGGAGATACTTCATCTTACTCGACCCACGGGTTCGCACAAGTGGTTCAACTCCCCAACTTGGGAAGACATGTTCCCGCAAAAGTTGGAGATGCTCAGGCACATGGAACAAGGAAGGAAGAAAGGAGAATTTCCACTCAACCCCTACAGGTATAACCTTCGAGCATGTTCTTTTAAATCCCCTCCGGGAACCTCTTCTAGAAAAGGGGAAAACCGAGATGAGATTCAAGAAAAGATAAAGAACCTTGAAAAGATTTCGAGAGCTTGTATTGAAACTATTGGAGAAGGAGTTGACTCTTACTAGATGATGGGCAAAGACCTCGAAAATAAGGTTGATGATATCGATGGTAGAGTGCAACTCCTGACCTAGATTACTATGGAGATGGCCGATGATAGGAAGACCTTAAACAAGGTCATTAAAGAATTGCATGTTGGTATCATAAAGGTGTCCACTCGATTCGCGCGTATTGCTCAAGCTTGAAGTCTCAAGGCAGATGAAGAAGAGGAAGATGATGACTTCTTTACTCCCAAGAAGGAGTAAGTAATCACAAGGGATTATTTGATCCACCGGCTTGATTCCAAGCTTGGGGGAATCTGTGAGAGCCTTGTAATCTATCTTACAGTTTTTAGCATGTTTACTTTTCTACACGCATGTTAAACTTTAATTCCCGAATTTGCATTAGTTGCATCAACTTCGAGCTCCCTTTGTTCAAGAGAAGATTTATATCTGTTGAGTTGCGAGACTTTATGATAATTAAAGTTTTGTTTTGATTCATGATCATTATATTAGATGATTGAACTAGGTTGAGTGTTATAATACTTGTACAACTATCATGATTTTAGGGACTTCCACACCAATAAAAGTATTGATTGAGTTATGAGAAAAAGAATTCTGGTAGCATATTATGATGAAGAGTTTTTGAAAGCCATTGAGGTAGTGAGCATGATCAACTAGCTGTACTAAGAGGAAAATAGGAAGAGAAGGATGTAAAAGTATAAACTTATAAAAAAGAGAAAGATAAGAAAAGAATAATAAGAGAGAACCACTATCAAAAGAATCAAGTGTAGAAGAAAAAGAATGATCATGAATCTGCAGTACTAAACTTAGTGCTCTATATCTATAAACTTTGTGATTATATGATATGTTGAATCACTAGAAGTTTCTTATGATTTCATTAATACTAGAAAAGGTATGGAAGCCTCCAAGTTATGTAATGTGTAGGGTTATGGTAATACCCCCGAAGTATCTCTACATCAGATGTTGTATTCCTGTTTCAATTTCTACCTCATTTATTGTAACGACTCGTGTCTCATGAACATGATGATCTTGTCCATAACCCACCACCTTGCTCAGGGACGAGCAAGAGCCTAGCTTGGGGGAGTTGATGAGTCCAAAATTGAAGCAAATTTACCTTTTGTTTTGCATAAATAGAGTAGGGATCTTTGTATTTCACTGTGTTTGCACGCACCATTTTGTTCTTGTTTTAACATGATCCCATATCATTGATTCTTATATGAACATATCAATTGGAACTATCATATTGTGTAATTATATGATATTTCTAAGTGATAAAAGTCATTTTATAGATTTACCTTCGCACCTAGGAGAATACCAAGCGAGGAGGAGCAATCAGTACCGATAACGACCGGTGGTACGGGCGGAGCCTACCCATACCGTTCACCCGTACTAAGTGCCATCACGATCGCCTCGTCAAATACTTTCTCCTGGTGAAGACGAGAGGGAGATCCGACATTCACAACCACCAGAAACCACATCTGAAAGGGATTTTAAGGAGGAACTTGGCTGGGGCAAAATCCTAGTTGCTTCACGGATCATTGGAGGATAAGCATCATCCCCTTCATCATCAACCGCTGCATATCCATTACCACCATTACCCCCATCTCTCATCTATTAGATCTTGTTGTAATTCTAGATTCGATTGTGGTTTGCATTAGATATATCTCCGTACTTTTATCCATTCATTTTATTATGATGATGTTGTTGAATGGTTCCATGTGTGAGTAGTTCCTTTGTTCTTGGGGAGATGGAGAAACCCTAGAACCATTATGAATTTGTAATAAAGATGATCTATTCTTGTGTCCATATGACTTGTCGGTCTATGATAGGTTTATGATTTGTGTTTGATCTCTCTCTTTAGATGGTATTGTAGTTAGCCACATATCATTTGACCTTGGGACTAAAGGGAGGGAGAAATCCTTTGGACGTGTCTTGGGATCGTACCCGGAATGGCCCCTTGACAAACTGGTGTCGGCTCATAACCTACACGGTCAAAGGAGGATAAAAGAGGGACTCCCTAAGCTAATTACAATATCCATGGGGAAATCCTTAATTGTTGTGGTTTGTATGGGTGATTGATCTCAGACATCATAGTGGTTATTTAGAGGTGACCTCACTCTTGGCTCAACAAAGTTGCCTCCTACGAGCCTTGTAGTGAACATCTTATTATTGAGCTCTCTCCACACATCTCATGACACAAGAAGTATGTTATCTTGATTATTAATAACTAACAATCCATGCTAGTGGTGTATCCTACATCCCCGAGAACGTTTTATCCCTATTGAGTTCAACCACGCTTTCATACAACCTTGTTACTTGATTCCATTTATTCGTTTTAATTACTTTTTTGCAAACAATCAAAAACCTTTCAAACACCCTTTACTTGAGATCAAAGGCAGCTTACAAGTATCCTTTTATACATAGTAATGAGGGACATAAAGACCCTTACCAATAGCTCTCAGTGGGTTTGATATCTTTACTTCGAAACTAGCTACAATTGATATGTGCAATTGCAGCCATCAAGCTATTTTCTAGCGCTGTTGCCAGGGAGCTAAGCGCTTTAGGTCTTTGTTCTTAGTTACTTATTTTACTCATTTTTTTACTAAAGTTGTTTATTAGTTTCAGGTGATACATTATGGGCAAATACCAACATATAATCCAGCTAGAGGCTTTGAGGAATTCCGGTCCACCCATGGATGCCTATTTAAAATCCAATAACCCAAGAGGGCATGATATTAACCCCATGCTCTTGGATCTTTTGCATGCAAAGAAATTTGCAGGAGATGGTACGGAGGATCCGTATGAGCATGTAGGGTTCTTTGAAGATATTTGTGGGACTTTCCACCTTAATCTACAAACTGAGGATGAGGTTAAATTTTCTCTCTTTGCTCAAACTCTCATCGATGAGGCCCGTTCTTTATACATTCAAAGTTCTGCAAAGGTAAATAATTCCTAGGAGAGCCTAGCCTCTTTATTTTTACTTGATTTCTTTCCCAAGACAAAAACTCTTGGTGCAAGACGCATGATCACAAATTTTAAAGGAAAACCTGAAGGAAGCTTGCATGAAGGATATACAAGGTTTCGAGGATTTCTTGATCGCTATCCCCATCATAATTTCCCACCTGGGCTGGTGATACACAACTTCTATGTAGGTTTGAATGATAATAACAGAAATGAACTCAACTCCCTTACCAATGGGTCATTCACCGAATTTAGTGTTGAAAGGGCATAGCATTTGCTAGACACGGTGAATAGGATAGAGAATGCTTATTGTGAGGCTGAGTTTAATAAAGAGAATCCCATAGAGTACAATTGCTTAAAAAGATTTCTAGCTTCGGGAAAGATAGAAAAACTGCTTGGAAATTTTAATCTTGAACATCACATGATTATTCAAATTATTATAACTTATGGTGACTACCTACAGATTCCAAAATATTGGGAATGCTATACACCACCTGTGGAAGAGAAACCCTCTAAAACTTGCCATAGTGATAAATATTCACAAATGTAGAAGAAAATGTTAGCTGAGGAAGAAACTATTCTAACCAAAGTAATGGATAGCAGAGGTGAAGGGAATAAAAGAATAGGAAGATTAACTAAGGATCTAGGAGCCATTAAATAGAATATTGGGATAGTAAAAGAACTTCTGGAACCTGAATTGTTCAAGGATAAAGTGATCATGGTAAGTAAAGAATCCTCCAAAATTATAGGGGCAAGTTTGATGGTAAGAATAGAAGTCAATAGAAAATTCCTTTTTTAGGAGGAACTACTTATGTAGGGTTTTGTGACTTAAGTTCTTCCATAAATATCATGCCTTATACAATCTATGAAGAAATGCGTGATCATCTTCATGAATCTTACCTTGAGCCATCTGAACCTACTTTTATGTTTTCTAATCGAACTTTGCATCCTACTCACGAGATAATTTGCAATGTATGTGTTTTTGTTGGAGCTTTTGTGTACCTAGTTGATTTTCATATTATTGAAATACCTTTGAACTCCTCCTGCCCAGTCATTTTTGGTAACCGTTTTTACAAATCTATGTACATTGATATTGACAACAAAAAATAGGCTTTGTCTTTGAGGAAGTTGTAGAAATAAACTATAGCCAACTCACAAGATTACCTTATGAAAAAAGGTTGAGATTAAGGAGGATAAGAATATTGAAGAATTGGCAGCAATCTATTTTTACACTCCACAATCTAAGTTGGAGAGGAGTTTGACAAGCGATCATTCGCTTACCAACGATTCTGCAAAAAGAATATTTGGATGAGCTTCTCAACATCGCACCGGAGGTCGAGACTGGCCTTAGGGATGAATTTGAAGAACTTAAAAAAAAGGGGATGAGGATCCGCCACCCCTTGTTTTAAAACCTCTCCCTCTAGGTCTATGGTATGAATTCTTAGATAAGGAAGGTAAACGCCCAATGATTTTAGATGATAAGCTCTCTCTAGAGGAAAAACACGAATTTGTTAGAAGTAGTTGTCAAACAACGTGAAGCTTTTGGATACACTCTTAATGACATGAAAGGTATGGATACCTCCATAGTAACTCACAAGATATCTATGATTGGAGATGCTAAACCAATTTGTTGATAATCAAAAGAGGTTGAATCCTAAAATGAAAGAGGTAGTAAGAAAGGAAGTTATACGTATGTTGGACAACAGTATTATCTATTGAATTTCAGATAGTAAGTGGGTTAACCCAACTCATTGCATACCTTGGGAAGTATGTATAACAATAATTAATAATGATAAGGATGAATTAATCCCTGCTAGAATGATAGCAGGATATAGAATGTGTATTAACTTCAGTAAGTTGAACAAAGAAACCATAAAAATTCATAAGCAACTACCCCTCATTAACGATATCATGAAAAATATGTCTGCTAATTCTTACTTCTGTTTGCTTGATGGATACTCTGGATATTCTCAAATAGCTATCGAGCCTGAAGATCAAGAAAAAACTACCTTTACCTTTCCTTATGGAACCTATTCTTATCGATTAATGCCTTTTGGTTTGTGTAATGTAGCTGCTACTTTTCAAGAGTATGTTCAAAAAATATTCGACAGTTTTGTGGAAAGTTCCATGGAGGTCCTCAAAGCATGTGGAGCCATTGTCGGTGTAGTGCTCCGTCATATCCTCTATACTTGTGGAGTCATAGTCATGGTGGCTCATCATGGATTCTTCATACATATCATCCTCGGTTCCAGAGTCCCTAGACATGATTCAGAAGACCAAGTGGTGTATATGGAAGTGGTAGGGGGTAGGGATGTAATACCAAACCTTTCTTTACCTTGGAAGATAGTATCGTGCAAGTGACCACACTTGAGAGCAATCAAAACCAAGTAAAGTGAAGTTCACGCGGAATACCAAAACCAACTAACCACTAAAAAACACAAAGCTTATGGTGATGGGTATGGAAGGTGGCATGTCAAAGAACAATCCGAAATCAAGATGTTGTAATGGCAAGTAAAGAACTACGATGATCACAAAGCAAAACAAGTCAATCCACAAGATACGAAATATGTACAAGGAAACACACACGATGGGATAAACGAGACTTGTGCGACAGAGAAAGTGAGCTAAGGACCAAATGATTGCCTAGCGAAGACTATAAGCTCGTGTCACACAAGTACAAGGAGAGATGCTAGTTCGATTGCACAAAAATTGGTGGGCTACAAGATATGCACAATAAGTACCACCTATATGATGTTCATCGAGCTTGCGCTTCCTATTCTATGAGTCACTTGTTTCTTTATTTTTATTTTCCTTTTTTATTTTTTTTTCTTCTATGTTTTTCTTTTCCTTTTCACTTGCCTCTTCCTTATGCCAACAACTGTACAAGGTAACCATATGACATAGCGCACTCACAACTTTTGCTCAAAATTCTACAAGGTATCAATTATGCATAGCCCAAGCAATCATAGGAGGAACTAGTCTCAATAGGTGTTTGTTGTTAGCAAAGATAGTGGAGTTCACAAAGGAATGCAAGTGGGGAGAAGTCGTGGAATTTGTATACCTTTCATCACTGATCTTCACCCTTTATTGTTGGATTCCGCCTTGCTCATGAAATTTTTATAGAGTACATAGCATGAACCACTTGGATGATGATATAGAGCTCCTTCTCCTCTTCGAAACGAGCTAAAAATAGCAAAATTCGAGTTTGTATGCAAATGCTCAAAACGGTGCGGAGCTGAAGCTATCGGTGGCAAAACCAGTTGAAATAGAATTGGCACCGGAATTTCTAGCGGCGGGGCCGGTTTCACCGGAGTTCTGACTGGAAATTCTGGTTGCTGAACTGGTTGACCGGACTTGGCGTCGGAACGAGTTCAGGACACGAATAACGTCATTTCTACGGAAAAACTCGATGGAAAACTTCAGATCTAAGGGGCAATTGATGGAATTAGTCCATGGGAACGCATGGAAAGGTAGATCAACAAGTTTAGAAAGTAGTCCACGGATCAAAATCGACCAAAGCACACTCAAATCACAGATCGATCCAAAACACGAATTTGGGCTATTTTTGGTGGAATTTTTTGTATTTATGGGGAAACGATCAAATCGATGTGAAATCCGTGGCAACCAAAAGTTGCGGATACCAGATGATAAGGGGGTTACCTCAACAGTGGCCCAATCTTCACGAATCTCGTGGTCAAATAGAGGGGACAGCGAGGGGAAAGGAAGAATGTAGCGGAAGCGAACACACACCTCGCGAAGAACACAATGAACACAGGCAAAACTCACACAATACAAGGCCAATTGCTCCCACCGCCAGCCACCGGTCCGATAGAATCCTTGCAAGGAAACATCGGTCAACATGCTCCCTTCGATCCTAAGTGGAGAGGGAAGAACACCTTGGAGAGGGTCTTAACAACTATTCTCACGCACTCACAAACGTAGGTCTTGTATAATGATGGATGCACGATGCAAACTCCAACGAGGTAGGTGACGATAGTCGGTCCCCATTAGTAAAGAGGATGAGGCAAAACTAGAGATTCCACAAATGGGGTTGTCTTTAGTCTATCATCTATGCCTGAGGCATACATGAGGGGTGGGGGCTCTATTTATAGGCCAGCCACTAGAATGTGGGTAGTTTAGGAAAAGGGGTATGTAAAGGGAATATTCCAGGGCATCAAACCCAGATCTGTGCATAGATGGGTAATTCTGGAAGTAAGTCTGGCGGTGCCAGATCTAGTGCCGAGATTTCTTATCATCGTCGGATACTCCGATCATTTGCTGGAAAAGGTGTATAGAAGTGTGTTCCGTCAGGTATTCTAGTATGCTGGTTGGTTCTACGGTTTGGTTGGCATGGGATCTGGTTCACCGGTTCCGGATATTCTGGCGGTGGATCCAGTGACGCCGGAGCCTTCGCCGGTTTGGCTCTGCCTCTTCCTTCTTCTCTTCCAAGCCTCCGTCTTGTCGGGCACAAGTCCTCGGGCTTCCTCCCTTGTCTTGGTGCTTGTCGGTGTGAACCTATCATAGTCATAGGACACAGTATGAAGTAGTATACCATTCAATGGGGGTAGGAAGTGGTATCTCAAATAGGATAGGGTTCACCTTTGGAGTTCATGATGACTTGGCATAAGTTGGAAACCTTGATGTGGTAACGACCGTAGGTTAGGTTACATCAGGACGCCAGGTCTCGGAATAGAAAGGCGAGTCGGTTATAGATTAGGGGTTTTCCCTTTAAACTTTCTATCTATTCTTTGTTGTGTCCTCCAAGGATTCGCATCTCCTTAGGTTTGTGCCACCAAAACCTTTACGGGCTTCATTTATGTCGTGGGCTTCTCTTAGGCCGAACCGTATAGGCTAATCCTGAGTACCCATAGGGCATACCCATGTTAGTATCCCCCGAGTGTCCATCTGAATCATAGATTCAAAGGGAGACTATGAAGTCTTCGAGTGTGCATAATTCATCCGAAAGTTTTATTGGGTGTTAATACTTAAGTCATAGGGATAGTTGATACGTGCCTAATTCATCCGACGGGTCAGGATCAGTTAAGTGCCTTTAGGCAAAACAACGTTATCTACTCTAACTCGAGTCCCCGGACTCAAATTTGGAAAGTTGCTGATGTAATTCGACTCATGCCGTGGAGGCCTTATAGAGCAGAATTCCAGTGTTCTATGTGTGCACTCGATGCGTCCGTCGAGGCTTTTTCATCATGCATTGTCAGGCCTTTAGATTGTATTTGCAGATCTTATCTTCACATTGTAAACGTGACATCCGAATGTTTGTCACCGCGGAGGTGATTTGGGTGGCCATGGAGACGTTATATCTGTACAAGGTAATTGCGATTTGATAAGAGGCGAGGTTTCTGAAAGCTTCGATTGCTTGTGATGATATGATGCAGACATAGTTAATGCACTTGTTTCCTAAGGATTATATTTCAATTTTTCATTTTTCATAGGGTGCACGACCAGTGCTTCCTATGGGAGTATCCCCCAAGTGCCTATTTGAGTCGCAGACTCGAGTAGGGACTTTGAACTTTGTGACTGCTGTCAATGGCCGTATGTTGTCGAATGTGCTTCTAGCACTACCTATGGGAGTAGCCCTCGAGTCCGTAATCGAATTGTGGATTTGAAGAAGGAATCGATGCATAGTATGCTTGCGCCTGCATTTGATGGGGTAACACTTAACCCGGAAAATCTTCAGGTGCGCGACCAGTGCTCCTGTTAGGAGTAGCCCCCGAGTATTTGCTCGAGTCGTAGACTTGAGCAAAAACTTAGTGAGTCAAAGAACACTTCTATCTTGTACTGATAGTGTGAATGCTGATGACGTTAGTGCTGACGACTAAGGAGCTCAGCCGCCAGCGTGAGCGGTGCTGATAGGACTAGATGGACCTGGGCCCCAATGTCTGACCGGGATTTGACCAGTCACGTGTAAATTGGGGTATTTTAATGGCGTCTCCTCAATTTCTGCGCCCAGTGGGGATCGTGTGATGATGGTTCATTTTATGTGCCACCACGCGTATGTGCCGATGCGTGCCACGCGTCAGAGAGGGGAATTCCTAGCCGTCAGATGGCATCTCTTCAATGCTTAAGAAGTAATTTGCGGTAGTAATTTTGATACTTTGCCTCTTCTTCCTCCTTGCGCCGCTGGCATTGTCTCTCTTCTCCACACCATTGTTCTTGGCATGTTCCTTGCACTGGACGTGCTTAAAGCATTTCCCAGTGTGTTCTTGCGTTCTCTCTGTCGGAGAAGGATGGGGAAGAAGAAGGCCGCCGGTGCTAGGTCAAGCGCTGCCGCTGCCCCCAAGAAGAAGGGCACCGAAACTCGCGTCACCAATGGATCCTGGTGGCGCTCCATGTTTAAGGCTCACGAGTTGCGTCCTCTTCACCAAGACGACATTATTTGGGTGAATGAGGCTAATTGCCTGGTTCCCGGACCAGAGGTAATCCCCGATCCTCCCACCGGGGTTTCGGGTTATGTTTCTTGCTTTCCTCCTTCATGGTCATTCTCTTCCCCTCCACGATTTCATTCGTGGATTGCTTTGTTTCTATGGGATTCAGCTTCACTAGCTGACTCCCAATTCCATTCTCCACATCACTTGCTTCATCACCCTGTGTGAGTGTTGGCTCGGTATCAAGCCGCACTCCGGCCTATTCAAAAAGATTTTTAGTGTGAAGAGGCAATTAGGGTCGAAATCCGTAGTGTATGACATTGGCGGATGTGGTATATCCGTGACCCCCATTGTGTAGTACTTTAGCCTCAACTTTGTTGACTCTGCCCAAGGATGGAGGGACAAATGGTTCTACATTCGAGACTAGAAAGTAGGGGGCAGATGTTCGGCATCACTCCTTTTGACTCAAATGCGGAGCTGAAGAGGAAGAGATACTAGAAGAACATGGTTATGCTAGGTGAAGTGGACGAGGTTGAGATCTTGTACTAGTGGGTGCAGGATCTTCAGCTCATCCATGGCAAGGAGGTCTCTGGTGTAGACCTCATTCGAACCTGACTACAACATCATGTGTAGCCGATGCAAGTCAGGGGATACCCAATGTTCCTCTAGTCTAGCCTGTCAAATCCGACATGCATTTGTGCAGAGGACATGTCGTCTGTGGAGCTCGGAAAGAAGATTTGGTCATTGACCAAGCTCACCGCAAATGAACCTCTCCCCGCGGAGTCGAAGACCAAGTTGTTCCTTGCCACCAATCCTGTACCGGTAGTAATGTTATGTCGTATGTTTCATTGCCCGTAGGAAAATTTTAGTGGAGATCTGATGATGTTATCTTCTTTTTGCTACAAGAGTGGAAAGTTGGTTATATGTATGACGAGGTCATTAAGGAGGCGTAGTCCCTGAGTGTAAGATGCATAATGTAATAACTTAACAAGACTCATAGTCTAGGAACTCATCTTTTATTTATTGGAGAATAGCAGGAGGTACATTGTTTGTCTAAGTAGCCTTATTGATAAAAGGTAAAAACATCTAAGGGTAGAAGCATCACAGCTGCGCGACATTCCACGGGTTAGAGTATGAGACTCCAGTCTCTAGGTCCTTGAGGCAATAGGCGCCACCTAGGATCACTTAGGTGACCATGTAGGGTCCTTCCCATGGATGTTTGAGCTTGTGGTGCCCTTTCTGCTTTAGTCGCAAGACGAGGTCACATTCGACGAAGGATCTTGGACGCAGCCATGGGATGTGATAGTTGCAGAGGCTCTGCTGATACACCGTTGACCGTTCCACGGCGATTTTGCGCACCTCATCGAGTAAGTTGACAGAGTCCTTGAGTGCGTATGCAGATTCATCTTCGCTGTAAGCAACGAACCGTGGGGCCTTGTAGCGTACCTCAGCTGGTAGTACCGCTTTAGCACCATGCACCATGAAGAAAGGTGTTTAGCCAATGACACTGTTTGGGGTTGTTCGTAGGCTCCATAGCACAAAGGGTAGCTCGTCTGCCCATGCTTCGGCTGCTCGTTCAAGCGGCCAGAGGAGTTGCTTCTTGATGCCGTAGCAGACTAGGACATTGGCCTTTTCGACTTGCCCGTTGGTTTGGGGGTGTGCCAAGGAAGCGTAGCTGATATGGATACCCAAATTGTCCTAGAAGTCCTTTGAGGTGAAGTTTGTCCTGTTGTCAGTGATGATGTTGTGCAGCACCCCGAATCTAAAGATGATGGACTCAAAGAACTTGATGGCAATGGCGCCAGTTTGGTTGGTGATGGGCATGACCTTGATCCACTTGGTGAATTTTTCAACTGCGACGAGGAGGAAGATGTATCCTCTGGGCGATGACTTCTACAGCTTTTCGACCATGTCGAGTCCCCACTGCGCGAAGGGACAAGCCACGGGTATTGGCCTAAGCTCCACGCCTGGTGCATGCGGCCTATCCACAAATCTCTGACAAGCGTTGCACCTCTTGATGATGCTTTTGGTGTCGAGCGTCACGGTTGGCCAGTAGAAGCAAGCTCGTAGAGCCTTGCGATGAGGGTGTGACTGCTGGTGTGATGTTCGCAAGTGCCTTCATGGATTTCGAGTAGGATGCCCTTTCCATCACCGTTGGTGACGCATCGTTGGAGGACACCGATGATGATTTGCTTGTACAACTCGCTGTTGATGATGGTGAAGGCCTTAGAGCACCGAGCGATGTGTCATGCGTCCGTCAGGTCATCCAGAAGTTTCTTGGTGAGGAGGTACATGATGTACGGCTGGGTCGAGGATGGATTGATGAGCATGTCCTCCATGGGGCCTTTGGGTGGAGGTTCTTGTTCTGCTTCAGTGGATCCTTCAGCCCCTTCGGGTGGCGTAGCCCCTGACTACGTTGCTAATTCTGGTGGGCTTTTGGTAGGCTTCAGCTTGATGGACCGTTTGCATATTTGCTCCAAGAATATGCCTGGTGGCACCGAGGTGCATGTGGAGCCTATGTTGGCGAGCGTGTCGGCCTCCTCGTTGCTTTCGCAACCGGCGTGTCCTAGTTCGTAGCTATCGAAGTCTCCTTCGAGTATGTTGTAGAGGTCGCGATATGCGATCATGTTGTCACTTATGGCGTCACACCTATTCATGGTCTGCTGTACCACGAGGTTGGAGTCGCCGTAGATGACGATTCGAGTTGCGTCGTAGGCTTTGGCCATTCACATCCCATGGAGCAAATCCTCATACTCTGCTTCATTGTTGGATGCGCGGAACTTCATCCGCAGTACATACCACATATTGTCACCCTGTGAACATGTTAGGATGACGCCGGCGCTGGCTCCCTCTTTATGCTTTGATCCGTCGAAATGCATTCTCCATAGACTAGACATGTGTGGTGTATCTTGGAGCTGGAGCTCCATCTAGTGGACAAGGAAATCCGGCAGTACTTGCGACTTCATCGATGTCCGGAGCTTGTAGGAAATGTCTCGTGGAGACAGTTCGATGCCCCAGAGGGCGACCCGCCCCATTGCATCGGGGTTGTTGAGGCTGTGATTTAGCGGGGCGTCATTCCCCACAATTATCGGGTGCTCCTGGAAGTAGTGGCGCGGCTGTCGTGCAGTCATGAAGACATCGTAGGCCAACTTTTGGTAATGTGGGTACCGCTGCTTGGTGGGTGTGAGAACTTCGTTGAGGTAGTACACCGAGCGTTGCACCGCATGTGCCTTGGTTTATTCGGCTCGTTCGACCACAATTATGGTGCTGACCACCTGGTTAGTGGCGGCTATGTATAGCAACATTGGTTCCTTTTCCTTGGGGTCACTAGGACATGCGAGGTTGAGAGCAGACGCTTGAGATCTTTGAATGCTTCTTGTGCATCGCTTGTCCACTCAAACTGGTCTGTCTTGCGGAGGAGTTGGTAGAAAGGTAGTACCTTCTCGCCCATTTTCGACTCATGAATCGGCTGAGTGCCATGATCCACCTAGCTAGCTACTGGACGCCCTTGATGTTCTTCGGCTTATCCATGGCCAGTATGGCGTTTATCTTTTTAGGATTTGCCTAGATTCCTCTTGCGGAGATGAGGAACCCGAGTAATTGCTCGGATGGGACGCCAAAGGCGTACTTCTCCAGATTCACTTTGATCCTATAGCGATCGAGGTTGTCGAAGGTCTCACGGAGATCATCGATGAGTGTATCTTCCTCCTTTGTCTTGACCACTATGTTGTCGACATGAACCTAGACGTTGCGGCCAAGCTAGTTTTTCAGGCAGGCCTGCATGCACCGTTGGTAGGTGGCACCTACATTCTTCAGCCCGAAGGGCATCGTGTTGTAGCATTAGACTCTGAAAGGCGTGATGAAGGCCGTTTTTTCTGGGTCCTCCACTTTCGTACGAATATGGTGGTAGTCTGAGTAGGCGTCGAGGAAGCAGAGGCATTCGCATCCTGTGGTGGAGTCGATGATTTGATCGATCCACGGTAATGGGAAGTGGTCCTTCGGGCAATGCTTGTTGAGGGAGGTGAGGTCCACACACATCCGCAAGATGTTTGTGTCCTTCATTGGAACCAGCACGGGGTTATACACCTATGTGCTTTCCTTGATCTCGTGGATGAAGTTAGCATCAAGGAGTCTGTTGACTTCCATGTCGACTGCTTTCGCCCTCTCTTTGGATAATCGACGCATCGACTGCTTGATGGGTCTTGCATCTGGGTACACATTGAGTGCATGCTCGACGAATTCCCTAGGAACCCCTAGCATCTCCACAAGACACTGGGCGAATATTTCCTAGTGCTCACGGAGGAATTCAAAGAGCATGAGTTCCTATGCGGAACTCAGATTGTTGGAGATGAGGGCTGTCTTGGTCGGATCCATCGGGTGGACCTGGACCACCTTGGTGTTCACTGTAGAGTCGAAGGACTGGTCTGGTGCGTTCTTCTTGCTCACAGGAGGAAGATTGTTGTCCATCGACTCTTTGAGCCTTGCTAGCTCCTCTTGCATGCCGAAAGACTGGGAGATTCTGTTGAATTCCCTATCACATTTGTCGGATCTGGCGAAGCTCCCCTAGATAGTGATAACACCGTTCAGTCCTAACATCTTCATCAGGAGGTATGCGTAGTGGGGCACCGCTAGGAACCTTGCGAATGCCACACGTCCGAGGATGGCGTGGTACTGAAATGGCCAGTCGACCACCTCGAACTCAAGGCACTCACGTCGGAAGTTTTCGGGTGTACCTAAGATCACGTCCAACAAGATTTTGCCTAGGGGTAGATTCCCTTCCTTAGTATGATGCCGTGGAAGGTTGTCTAGGCTCAAGATGGGGATTTGCATGGCACACAGGGTACTAACGAACATGAGGTTGATGCCACTTCCGCCATCCATGAAGACTTTGCTCATATCGAAGTCGCTGATCTGCGCCTCGAGCACCAGGGCATAGTGGCCTGGGCCAGGGGCTTGATGTTGGTGATCGTAGCCACGCAACCAAAGCAGAAGCTATCATAGTGGCCAGCTCCGACCATGTCGACCTCTTCGCAGTCCTTGTAGCCACGCATCTGACATTTTCCTCGGTGATCATGCTTGTGGACGAGGTCATCCTCGTCGTCTAAACGAGCATGGTTGTTATGGATGGAGTCTTCACCGTCCACCCACCGGTTCGCTATATCCATCAGGTGGTTGATGGTTTTGCGCTTGGTGCGGCCCAACTCCTCCCTGAGTTCTCGGCGATGCACGCTGCCATTGAACGCATCGATTGCGTGCTCCTCAGAGATGTCCTTCGCGGAGTTCTTGATGATAGACCATGGTTGGATGTAGGAGTGGAGGGATTCGCTAGGCTTTTGGCAGGAGGCCCAGAGCTCTTCGATTGATGCCAACCGTTTTTAGGTGCCTTTGAAGCAGAGTTTTAAAAACCAGACCGGTTCGATGGTTTAACCGGAAAAAACCTGAATCGATGACCTCACCGGTATTTTAAGAGGCACCAGTCCAAATAGCAAAAAAACAGGAAAAAAGAAGAAGTTGCAAGAAGAATCGAACTCAAGACCTTATCCTAGATATAAATAGCATCAAATAAGGCCCAATACCACTTAAACACACCATGTTTTGTGATTACGTATTGAATATACGCTCAATACGCATTGTATTGTCATTTTATTCTGATTTTTGTGTAAATTTTAATTAAAAGGAACAGTTTTTTATCGCCATCAAACTGAATGAACCACTGGTCCGACCAATAAAAACCTGAACCATAGCCTCACCGGTTCGATCACCGGTCCGGGTTTTTAAACTATGCTTTGAAGTTGCGGACAAAGCTGTACACTAGCTCCTTCTAGCTACGGATTGACCCACGGGGAAGGTTATTTTGCCAGGCTCAGGCAGCGCCCTTCAACTGTAGCTGGAGGCACTGCATGGCTGTCTTTTTGCACCTGTCGTGTACTAACTGAATGTGGTCATCCAGCCAAATCTTCGGCTCCTAGAGGCTGTCAAACTTCGGGTTATCTGAAGGGAGCTTGATGCCTTTTGGCATTCGAGTTTGCCATATGGCTTTGCTGAAGCAGCTAGCACCGTAGAACTCTATTTCTTCATCCTATGACTCAGTTGAGTAGGCGCGCTTGGCGCGCATCTTGTCGACCTTGCGCTGCGTGATTTTGGCCCGGGCGTCATAGTTGCGGCTTCGTCGCCGCGACAGGTCGTGTTATTCCTTGCTGGAGGATGACGAGCGATTCCTCGCAAATGGCGCTTTTGATTTTTTTGGGCTCCATCGTTGGCCCTTTAACGAGCGCAACTTCTACTAGTCTGAGCCCGACGATGGCAGATCAGTGGATGGCAGATCGTGGATCTCTAGCCGGTGGCTGGTTCGTCAACAGGTACATGGTAGATGCTATCACCATAGCTTGCGGCATATTGGGGATCATGTTACCCAAAGAGTCCACCGACATGAACGAGAAGTCGAGGGCCTTGGTGGCCTCTTGTCGATCTTTGTCGTCGAGGTGGTCGAGCCGAGAGCGTCTTTTGGTGGCCCTAGGGCCATTACCCTTCGAAGAGGATCCGCCAATGGAGGAGAGTGTTGCGCATCAGGCGCTTGATTCATCAACCGCCTTCTTGCATGCCTTGAGTTCAGCGTTCACCGCCTGTTGGCGGTTGAACTCTTTTATGAGGAGCCAATGGTATCCCATCAGCATGTCGCATGATACGTCCTCTAGAAGGGGGTTGACCCACAGGGCTTCCCTGACTCGCTCCCACTATTCTTCCACAAGGTGGTTCTCTGGGCGACTTGGCCCACTTCCTTCATGGGCGTTGGGGTTGGGAGGGTTGGGGTGGATGCGACTGTCATTGGTAGGGCCTTTGTTGCCCGTGTTAGCGGGGCCTCCATCGCCGGTGTTGCCTTGAGTGCCTCCACCGCTGTTGGTGATGACGGCGCACATGTAGTGGTTGCGGAAGCTGTTGCTCCCACAGCTCTCTGACCTAGAGCCATAGACGCCGTTCTCCGACGACAGATTACACATATTGGAGTCGCAACTGCTGTTGTAGTCTATGTCGTAGGTTGATGCCGGAGCATTGAGATTTTTTAGGGTGCCAATCGGTGGTGGGAACCACGAGGCAGGTGCGATCGATGGTGCCGGCGAGTGATCGGGGATGTGGAGCGTGCCGATCTTGCCGGCCTAGAAGCGTAGTCTCCCGATCGTCATGCTGGTTTCGTCTCCCATGGACTCGAAGACCAGGCAGGTCACCTTCGAGTGAATGATGAAGTCTAAGGTGCCAAAGAGGAGGCAGTTCTCTGTCATAGAAGAGTTGTATATCACGAGTGATGGGGCCGTCGAAGCCGCAACATCAACACTCCTAGTTCCCACAGATGGCACAAATTGATGTGGGGTTAACAAGTCAATGCCCATGGTTGATGGACTTCGGTTTGAGGAAGTGGGGAGTGCTGGAAGCTTCATTTGGCTAACAGGCAAGAAAATCAGGGACATAAAGTTTACCTAGGTTTGGGCCCCCAGAGGGAAACTTTACTCCTACTTGTCTGCTCTTGATTGTCAATGGAACCGAGGGTTACAAGGGTGCGCAGATGCAAACCATTGGTTTATGAACTAGGGTTTGCGATATCCTTCTTGATGCCCCCTCCTGACCTTTATATAGGGAGGCCAGGTCTCGGGATAGCAAGGCAAGTCGATTATAGATTAGGGTTTTTCCCTTTAAACTTTATATCTATTCATTGATGTGTCATCCAAGGAGTCGTATCTCCTTAGGTTTGGGCCACCCGAACATTCACGCGCTTCATTTATGCCATGGGCTTCTCTTGGGACAAACCGTATCGGCTAATCCTGGGTACCCGCGTAGGGCATACCCATGTCAGTTTCCCCTCAATATATACTGGTGGAGATGCAATCTAAGCCATGAGATGGATGCCCCTTTGAGCCAAGGGCTCTTGGTGTTGGGTCCGTAGCATAGAAAACAAAAAAAAATCCTATAATGAGAACTACACGACAAGATCTATCTAGTAGGTACAGACCAACGGGTGGACATACATCCAACGATAACTTACCCTCGAAGACAACGAGTTTTGTTAACGAGTAGGAACTCGTGGTTGATGTAGTCATACACTTGCCGATCTCAAGATCGTGAGGAAGTACGAGCGCTGCAACTCAGCAGCGCATCCGCACTCGCACACACGTTCAAGCCACCGGACAACCTCCACCTCCTCGCTCCAATGATCCAGCAGAAGCAGCAACTCCTTCCAGACAAAATGCCACCGGGAACATGTATCTCGCTAATCCGAGACCATGGGGGAATAATTCTAGAGGGGGAGAGAAATCCTTCACAAGGAGGTGTGAGGAAGAAGGAGGAAGAGGGGGGCCTTTTATAGGAGGAGGAGGGTGCCCCTCCTCTCCATGGCCGGCGCATGGGGGGTGAATCCTCACCTCCCCCATTCATGTGGTGGTAACTCCTCCAATTTAAAATGCCTCTTCACATTCCCCTTAAAGTCCCTACTTTAAATGCATTAAAATTCTCCAAGTTTAATGCTCTCTCATTTAATAAAACTCTTTTATTAAATTTATTCAGAATTTTGTTAATTACTTTAATTAACAAACATTCACATAAAACCCCTTGCAATATTTCAATATCACATGCAGAACCACTTTCTGCAATTTCACCCGAAACAATTTCCGGTTTCTATCGACACAATTCCTACGGTTTGCAATTCTTTTGTCTGAAACATATGTGCTCCAAAATGGTGTCTGATAACTCTTAAGCGTGTCACCCGACGGTTCGCGAATAATGCAGACATGATTGAGACTCCTCTCAGATCAATAATCAGAAGCGGGACCTAGAGGTCCATACTGACTCCTGCATATTCAACGATGACTTCTATGATCGTGAGAACCTTTAATGCTTGTAATTTAATCCCTTTGTCTCTTGATATAATACATGTCCGAGATTTGATCATCGGTATCCAAATACCTAGTTTGATCTCGTTACCGACATGCACTCTTTTCTCATTCCCGTGATATAACATTCTAGTGATCACATCACTTGCTTGCAAGCTACCTTAATGTGATATCACCGAGAGGGCCCAGAGTATATCTATCCGTCATCGGGATTGACAAACTCCACTCTTGATCCATGAGCCTCAACATAACACCTTCGTAGCACTGAACCCATCTTTATAGTCACCCAGTTACAGTGTGACGTTTGAAGTTATCAAGATACTCTTCCGGTGTTAGCAATTAACATGATCTCATGGTCTAA
The DNA here is from genome assembly GCA_910589775.1 of Avena eriantha. Taxonomy (NCBI): domain Eukaryota; kingdom Viridiplantae; phylum Streptophyta; class Magnoliopsida; order Poales; family Poaceae; genus Avena; species Avena eriantha. Next base: position 214,795,958 of record OU342744.1, on the reverse strand, counting down.
GGATAAAGATTACTTCGTATGATGTTATAGCAATGTAAACATAATGACTTGATCGTAATGCTATACTTCGGATGAATGTTCATCACATCATTTCACAAATGTTGTGACCTCGTTATTAACAACATCTAATGTCCATGATCAGGAAACCTTGATCATCTTGTTAATCAACAAGCTAGTCTATAAGAGAGGCATAACTAGGAACCTTTTCGTTTATTAAACACACATGTATTGATGTTTCCGATCAATACAATTATAGCATGCAAAATAAACATCTATCATATATAAGGAATACATAATAACAACTTTATTATTGCCTCTCAGGGCATATTTCCTTCAGTCTCCCACTTGCACTAGAGACAATAATCTAGTTCACATAGTGATAAATCTAACACCCATGGAGTTCTTGTGTTGATCATGTTTTGCCCTAGGGAGAGCTTTAGTCAACGGATCTGCTACATTTAGGTCCGTGTGTACTTTACAAATCTTTATGTCTCCATCCTCGACATGTTCGCGGATGGAGTGAAACCGGCGCTTAATATGCTTGGAATTCTTGTGAGACCTCTGTTTCTTTGTGTTGGCTATGGCTCCATTGTTGTCACAATAGATCACCATCGGGTCTAATGCACTAGGAACCACACCTAGTTCCGTAATGAACTCTTTCACCCAAACTGCTTCCTGCGCCGCTTCTGAAGCAGCAACATATTCCGCCCCCGTTGTTGATCCAGCCACCACAGGTTGTTTGGAACTCCTCCAACTAACTGCTGCTCCGATCAAGAGACATACGTATCCGGATTGAGACTTAGAGTCATCTGGATCGGTGTCAAAGCTAGAATCGACATAACACTTAGCGACTAGCTCTTCTTCACCTCTGTATATAAGACACATATCCTTAGTTCTTCTCAAGTACTTGAGGATGTTCTTTACCGCTATCCAGTGTTCCGAACATGGATCAGATTGGTACCTACTAGTCAAACTAATAGCATGTGCCACATCCGGTCTTGTACATAGCATGGCATACATAATAGAGCCTATGGCCGAGGCATAGGGGATCATATCCATCATCTCTCTTTCTTCCGCCGTAGCCGGACTTTGAGTCTTACTCAATGTCTTGCCTTGCAACATAGGTAAGAACCCCTTCTTACTTTCGTCCATATTAAACTTCTTTAATATTTTATCAAGGTATGTACTCTACGATAGCCCAATTAGGCGCCTTGATCTATCTCTATAGATTTTAATGCCTAATATATATGACACTTCACCAAGGTCTTTCATCAAAAATTTGCTGTTTAGATAACTTTTAACATTGTTTAAAAGATCTATATCATTTCCAATCAATAATATGTCATCCACATATAATATCAGAAATGCCACATTGCTCCCACTCACTTTCTTGTAAATACAAGCCTCTCCATAAGTTTGAACAAATCCAAACTCTTTGATCACCTCATCAAAGCGGAGATTCCAACTCCGGGATGCTTGCTTCAGTCCATAGATGGATCGCTGAAGTTTGCATACCTTATTAGCATCCTTAGGATCGGCTAAACCCTTAGGTTGTATCATATACATCTCTACTTCAATATTACCATTGAGGAACACAGTTTTGACATCCATCTGCCATATTTCATAATTGAAATATGCCGCAATTGCTAACATAATCCTAACCGACTTCAATATTCTCATCGTAGTCAAGTCCTTGAATTTGTCGAAACCCCTTTGCGACAAGTCGAGCCTTATAGATGGTCACATTACCATCAGCATCAGTTTTCTTTTGAAAATCCATTTATTCTCAACGGCCTTTCGATCGTGAGGTAAGTCCACCAAGGTCCAAACCTGGTTCTCGTACATGGATTCCATCTCGGATTTCATGGATTCTAGCCATTTGTTGGAATCCGGGCTCATCATCACTTCTTCATACATCGCAGGGTCATCTATTTCATCAACCATGAAATTCATAACAGGATTACCGTACAGTTCAAGAGCTGCATGTGTCCTACTTGACCTGCGAGGTTCGGTAGTGTCCTCTTTTGGAGTTTCATGATCAATATCATTAGCTCTCTCTTCATTAGGTGAAGTCAACTCCGAAAAAATTTCCGATGCTGCGCTACTCGCCATTTCATGAAGAGAAGGTTCAATAACCTCTTCGAGTTCTACCTTCCGACTACTCACACCTTTCACGAGAAACTCCTTCTCAAGAAAGGATCCATTCTTGGCAACAAAAACCTTGCCCTCGGATCTATGATAGAAGGTATACCCAATCATTTCCTTAGGGTATCCTATGAAGACGCATTTTTCCGCTTTGGGTTCGAGTTTATCCGGATGAAGTTTCTTCACATAAACATCGCATCCCCAAACTTTAAGAAATGACAACTTAGGTTTGTTTCCAAACCATAATTCATATGGTGTCGTTTCAACAGATTTAGATGGTGCCCGATTTAAAGTGAATGCAGTTGTTTCCAGTGCATAACCCCAAAATGACAGTGGCAAGTCAGTAAGAGACATCATAGATCAAACCATATTCAATAAAGTACGATTATGACGTTCCAACACACCATTATGTTGTGGTGTTCCGGCAGGCGTGAGTTGTGAAACTATTCCACACTCTTTCATGTGTGTGCTAAACTCGTAACTTAGATACTCACCTGCACGGTCAGACCGAAGAAATTTGATCTTTCTATTATGATGATTTTCCACTTCATTCTGAAATTCCTTGAACTTTTCAAAGGTTTCAGACTTGTGTTTCATCAAATAGATATACCCGTATCTACTCAAATCATCCGTGAAGTAACAAAATAACGATATCCACCTCGCGCCGACACACTCATTGGTCCACACACATCAGTATATATGATTTCCAATAAATTTGTCGCCCGTTCCATTGAACCGGAAAATGACGTTCTAGTCATCTTGCCCATAAGGCATGCCTCACATGTATCAAATGAGTCAAAATCAAGTGATTCCAAAAGTCCATCAGAATGGAGTTTATTCATGCGTTTAATGCCAACATGACCTAGACGGCAGTGCCACATATATGCAAATATATCATTATCAAGTTTAATCTTTTTAGCATTAACATTATGAATATGCGTAATATTACTATCGAGATCCAACAGAAATAAACCATTCAACACAGGTGCATGACCATAAAAGATATAATTCTTATAAATCGAACAACCATTGTTTTCATATTTAAAGGAATAACCACTTTGCATCAAAGACGATCTGGATACAATGTCCATGCTCAGTGCAGGCACCAAATAACAATTATTTAGGTTTATAACTAATCCTGATGGCATATGGAGAGGTAGCGTCCCAACGGCAATCACATCAACTTTTGATCCATTACTGACCCGCATCCTGACCTCATCCCTTGCTAGTTGTCGCTTGTTCCGCAGCCCCTGAACCGAGTTACATATATTAGCAACCGATCCCGTATCAAATACCCAGGTGCTACTGCGAGTACTAGTCAAGTACACATCAATAACATGTATATCATATACCTTTGTTTGCCTTGCCGGACTTCTTGTCCGCCAAATACTTGGGGCAATTGCACTTCCAATGGCTAGTCCCCTTGCAATAGTAACACTCGGTGTCAGACTTAGGGCCAGCTCGGGGTTTTTTTTCAGGTGCGGCAACAGATTTTCCACCCTTCTTTCCCTTGTGCTTGTCTTTCTTGTCGTTCTTGAAACCGGTGGTCCTATTGATCATCAACACTTGATGTTCTTTCCTAATCTCCAGTTCTGCAGTCTTAAGCATTGATAGAAGCTCAGGAAGCGACTTCTTCATGCCCTACATATTATAGTTCATCATGAAGCTCTTGTAGCTAGGTGGCAGAGATTGGAGAATAGGATGTATGCCTAAGTCAATGGGAATCGTTATTCCCAAGGACACAAGCTTATCAGCGTACCTAGACATTTTGAGTACATGCTCACTAACGAAGCTGTTCTCCTCCATCATGCAGCTAAAGAACTTTTCAGTAGCATTATAACTCTCTACGGCAGCATGGGTATCGAAAATCATTTTCAATTCTCCCATGGTATCAAAGGAATTGCCATTTTCGAAACGCTTTCGAAGTTCTGGCTCTAGCCCATACAGTATGCCGTAATGAACTAAGTTGTGGTCCTCCTGACGAGTCATATAGACATTCTTTTCCTCGTCAGGGGCATCGGGAGCTGGTGGGGGGCCTAGTGGCGCATCTAGCACATATTGCTTTTGTGCAGCAGTGAGGAGAATCCTCAAATTCATAGCCCAGTTGGTGAAGTTGCTACATTCACAGCAAGTTTCTCTATCTCCATGAACACATTGAAATTAAAAGCAGGGGGTGCCATCTACAACAGAATTTGTAAAGTTTATTTAGACTAAGTTTATGATAGAGTGAGTTCAACTAATCCAAATTACTAATAAACTCCGACTCAAAAACGACATCCCTCGTGTCCTTTTGGTGATTACATGAACCAAATCCACTACACCAAGTCCGATCATCACGTGAGTTGATGTAGCTTCAAAGGCAAGCATCTATATGGGCATCATATCAACTATATGACTCATGCTTAACCTTTCGGTCCGTGTTCCGAGGCCATGTCTGTACATGCTAGGCTCGCCAAGTAAGAACCTTAGTATTCCCGTGTGTAAAACTGTCTTACACCCGTTCCTATGAAAGCGTAGATTCGAGTACACCCGATCATCACGTGATATCTCAAAACACGATCCACAGAACGGTACATACTCAAGGAAGAACACATTTTTATATTGATATCTAAATAAGGGATCATCTTACAATGCTATAGAAAGCGCCAAACTAGCTGTATAAGATGCTAACATCTAATGTGTAAAGTGAGATGATATGGTTCATGCATTGGATCTCTATCATTTGCATCGTGGTATGATCTCTATCATTCCTTTGTGTGTAAGGCCAAGGTCTATGGAACTTACACGTCGACTGTGTTGTAAGAGTATCTATCATACATCTACTTACAACAATACCATATCAAGACACTAGCCCAGCAACGATCTAAACTAGACGCCTCTAATTTATCAATTGCAAGTTTTACGTGGCTTAGGGCTTTCGGAGATAGAACCGTCCTTACCTACGTACATGAACCACAACAAGGATAACCAAGTTATTAGCAACTCGTTGTAAATCAGATATTGACTATAGTAGGAGAGATAGACACCCGCCAGCCACTTATGCAAAAAAAGTTGCATGTCAGTCGTGGAACCGGTCTCATGTACGATGACATGTAAGGTTGGTCCGGGCCGCTTCATCCCACTATGCCACCAATATCCAAAATACATAGAAGATGCAATAACATGATCATCATCGCCCACATATAAACATATGTGTACTGCCCGTGGAAAGCACCTACGCATAGATCAGGCTCTGATACCACTGTTGGGTCCACAGCATAGGAAACAAAAAAAATCCTATGATGAGAACTACACGACAAGATCTATCTACTAGGTACAGAGCAACGGGTGGACATACATCCAACGAGAACTTACCCTCGAAGACAACGAGTTTTGTTAACGAGTAGGAACTCGTGGTTGATGTAGTCGTACACTTGCCGATCTCAAGATCGTGAGGAAGTCCGAGCGCCGCAACTCAGCAGCGCATCCGCACTCGCACACACGTTCAAGCCACCGGACAACCTCCACCTCCTCGCTCCAGCGATCTAGCGGAAGCAGCAACTCCTTCTAGACAAAATGCCACCGGAAACATGTATCTCGCTAATCCGAGACCATGAGGGAATAATTCTAGAGGGGGAGAGAGATCCTTCACAAGGAGGTGTGAGGAAGAAGGAGGAGGAGGGGGGCCTTTTATAGGAGGAGGGGGTGCCCCTCCTCTCCATGGCCGGCGCATGGGGGTGACTCCTCACCTCCCCCATTCATGTGGTGGTAACCCCTCCATATTAAAATGCTTCTTCACATTCCTCTTTAAAGTCCCTACTTTAAATGCATTAAAATTCTCCAAGTTTAATGCTCTCTCATTTAATAAAACTCTTTTATTAAATTTATTTAGAATTTTGTTAATTACTTTAATTAACAAACATTCACATATAACCCCTTGCAATATCTCAATATCACATGCATAACCACTTTCTACAATTTCACCCAAAACAATTTCCGGTTTCTATGAAACAATTCATGCGCTTTGCAATTCTTTTGTCTGAAACATATGTGCTCCAAAATGGTGTCCGGTAACTTTTAAGTGTGTCACCCTACGGTTCGCGAATAATGCAGACATGATTGAGACTCCTCTCAGATCAATAATCAAAAGCGGGACCTGGAGGTCCATACTGACTCCTGCATATTCAACGATGACTTCTATGATCGTGAGAACCTTTAATGCTTGTAATTTAATCCCTTTGTCTCTTGATATAATACATGTCCGATATTCGATCATCGGTATCCAAATACCTAGTTTGATCTCGTTGCCGATATGCACTCTTTTCTCGTTCCCATGATATAATATTCTAGTGATCACATCACTTGCTTGCAAGCTACCTTAATGTGATATCACCGAGAGGGCCCAGAGTATATCTATCCGTCATCGGGATTGACAAATTCCACTCTTGATCCATGAGCCTCAACATAACACCTTCGTACCACTAAACCCATCTCTATAGTCACCCAGTTACGGTGTGACGTTTGATGTTATCAAGATACTCTTCCGGTGTTAGCAATTAACATGATCTCATGGTCTAAGGATAAAGATTACTTCGTATGATGTTATAGCAATTTAAACATAATGACTTGATCGTAATGCTATACTTTGGATGAATGTTCATCACATCATTTCACAAATATTATGACCTCGTTATTAACAACATCCAATGTCCATGATCAGGAAACCTTGATCATCTTGTTAATCAACAAGCTAGTCTATAAGAGAGGCATAACTAGGAACCCTTTTTGTTTATTAAACACACATGTATTTATGTTTACGATCAATACAATTATAGCATGCAAAATAAACATATATCATATATAAGGAATACATAATAACAACTTTATTATTGCCTCTCAGGGCATATTACCTTCACTTGGAACCTCTAAAACCTTACTAGGGCTTCCTCATGTCCTAAGGAGTCCAACAAACTGACCCATTGTCGAATCCATCACGTATGGAAAGAGTTATGGTCAATCTTGACATAACTTTTGGAATCCTGAAACTATTTCTATAACCTCCCATAAAATGGGTATGTAGGTCACATGAACTCTATTTTGGACGCATAATATATCAAAATCAGTATTAGCACAAAATTTTCAAGAACTTTCAAGTTGATTTTTTCCATTAGACGTCATATTCGGGCCACGGTCTTGACATCTTTGAAAACTGTACTACAAAGACAAGTTTCAAGAAACTCCGAATTTTCACCATAATAAGCGATCTCCTTCCATATTTGTCAAATTCTTACACAACAAAGTGTAAAACAAGAAAGTGTGCACCTTTGCAACTATTAGTAGGTTTGTACTAATAAATATAACTAGCAGGGTTACCCGCGCAGTTGCGCGGAAAGATCCCATGTTTACTTTTATATTAGTGCAAGGTGCATGTAAAAATTACAGAACAATTTATATTCAAAATACCTTATGCGGATACTCATATGGCATTGCTATCTATTTATTTTTGGATTAATATTTTGTAAATGAACAAAAGATAATGTAGTGTTGATACTTCCACGATAGATTTGTCTCATTAACAAAAACCATATATTGTTGTCAAGATTGGATAAAGGTAAGGGGCGTAATGTGAAACTAATGACAAAGAATAATCATTGATATTAGAAAGCAACTTAAAGAAAACATCTTTACATTGAGTCTATCTATCCATCTACGCAGAAACCTAGTTGAATGAAATGGTAATCGAAATAATATTGCAACACGCTTCATTAGAAAAATATTTACCAAGAGTTATGTCTTTTTTTATTTCCAAACCATCGTGAAATAAAATAAAAAAAGATACTTTATTTGAAAAGGAGATATGATAACCGCCTCCCTATGTAAAGGTTTGTTGTGACAGAGAAACTTTAAATACTCCCTCCAATCCAAATTAATTGACTTAGATTTGTTTAGATTTGGATGTAGCTAGCACTAAAACATTTTTAGATACATAGAAATTTAGACAAATCCGAGTCAATTAATTTCGATAGGAGAGAGTAACTGGAAGTCATGTTTTCTAGTTTAGAAAATAAATTATAATACATACTTAGCTCGTATAATTAAAATGTTTTTTCTAACAATAAAAATATAGTAAAGTGCTACCATACCAAAGTCGCATCAGCCAAAATGGTTGCAAAATGACAAGAACGATGCAATAGATGTCTTGTTTTCGGACACATCTTGAACAGGAATATTATTACTTGATGCAATACTGGAATATATATATATATATATAATGTTTCATTCCATGAAAAAACAGTTGAACAAATGTGATTGTTTATGCTCCCTAACACCAGATACAACCAAGAAAAGCAAATGGATGAGAGAAAATGCTGCTACTCTCTTTCTTTGGTTGTCCTGGCTTGTCACTGTTCCGTGGGTCCATAACATCTTCCTATTTTATTCCTCAGAATTCGCCGGTTGCTGCAATACAAAGAGTGCAAAATAATTACCAGTAATAACTATTTTAACTTTACATAGCAAGATTTCTTCCTCAAAACTCACATTACCAGAGGAACTTCAACGATGTAGAAAGTTAGAATTAGGGATTATGGAGCAATGGCTATGGACATGATGGGTATAGTAATAACTAACAAAAATGATTTTATCACTCAATTTATATCAGCCATTATGGTTCCCAACACTATATAAATGCGTATTTGCTAATTCTGTAACAATAATCAGACAACACCAAAGTATTGTGATCAGCTATGAATACAATCTACAGTAGTAGGGCTGAAGCTTAATATAGTATGATGTTAATAAGAAAACAATAATCTAGGGAAGCATTTAGTAATCACAAAAGTTGTTAGTATGTACTAATTTCTAAATGAATACATTTTAGGGAAAGACATGCAACCATCTATAAACTGAACGCACGTAAAGATGGTTATAATTATTAAAGAAGATATATATTGTTCAGCTGACTGGAGTAGACGTGTGGCAAATATTAAAGTAACAATGAGTGCATTACTAAGTATTATTAATGGAGGGAGTAATAGTCTGTATATAGGTGCCTGCAAATGAAAGGTGTATAATTCATAAACACTATAATCTTCTTGTAGAGACCAAGATATGAAGAACCATTCCTGTATGGTTTAGCCAATGTCACATATCTAGCAATTCAGATAATGAATGGAAATATTTAGTATCTCATTTTTCATGGTATAATTGTTCAATCTATGTTCTTGGAAAAGGGATAGTTGTAAATTAGCTGGAGGTACACTATTTCCTAATAATCAGTCATACTCTGGAATAAAAAATATTCAAGTTTATCTAGGAACTTCCCTGGTAAAGGGAATTTGGATAATTTTGGTAAAATCAAAGATAGGCATCGAAGATAACCTCATTGGGCAATAATTGCTCTCCAAATTACACCTATCAAACTCTCTAGAAGAGTTATTTATGTTCCAATCATAGTACGCACTGTCCACCGAGATTTAGACGGTAAAACTCGCCAACAATTTCACTCTTTTGTCCCTCGTCAGGTTGCACGGCACTGATATCCACTGATCCTTCCTGTCCCTACCCAACTCTCCTTTGCGTAAACTAATCTAGTCTCCTCTCTATGCAACTGTAGTGGATATATAAAAGTTTAAAGCATATAATCCAAATTATTCATGTCCCTACATATACGATTTGACCTTTAGGCCTTTTTCACATTTTTTCCTCGAGTAGATATGATAGAAAAAATCAGCTTCCGAAATATTTTTAAGACGACTTTAGAGCCAAAGGTTTAATGAATATAAAATTTTGCTTTCTTCTTGTAAAAGATATGCATAAGACATCCTTCATCAGCTGACTATCACGCACCTTGCTGGACACTAAGGATTCTAATGTACAAATGATCACTAACATTTATCATGCTTTCAGAATACAACTCTATTCTACACAACAATCATAAGATATACAAAACTACATCACAGACAAATCGTAGACATCGGACATGTTTTCTAAAACCATGCCACATAGAAAGAAAAAATTATTATAATACATTTGCATTAAGTGGAGATTTTTATCAGTCTAGCACCATCTTTGCAATCAATCTTACTGAAACAATCAAAACTATGTGGAAGAAAGCTGGTTACACTTACAAACACCATCAGATTGCATTTGGAGGTTATAGAGTTGCAGGAAATCCATAAGCCTATAAATATAGTAGACTAGAAATGATCAGAGAGCTTTTACTTATACGACACTTCTCATAATTCCGAAGTTGAGATGCCAATAAAACTAAAGTATATGGAAATGAAATGGAGGCAAGCTGTTAGATCTTATAAAAAAAGTAGTGGTAAGAACGAAGGTTACCATTGTTTTTTATTCCCTACTGTAAAGAGGAACTACAAACTCCTGAGGTGCGTGCCGATTTTTGGGGTGCTTACATTTGCATTGGAGTAGACATGCAGTTAAAAATATAATATTTATATCTCAATTCCTTTCCACAGCGTGAACAAAGGGATAACATTAGCACAAAATTAGACGCATATAATTCGTTGGCAAGAGAAAAAAATACAGCACAGTTATCTAATAACACCAGGATTTATTTTGGCACTTACGTTAGAAGATTCATCTCTCTACATGTGTAGCCCCAATACTGCACTTCAATACCATGAGGCTCTAAGCAAACTAAGGTGTGAATGGGTGCAAAATATTATTAATTGAGATGTAGAAAAATCTACCAAATAAATTATGTCAAATCTACTGAGCATAGAAACGTTCTATAATTAGGCTTCTTATCCCCTGCTAATGAGCGGAGTACATCCCCCACTAGCTGGCCGTCCGGCCAGCCGGCACGATTTGAGGAAGCAGCATGGCCACAGTGGAGCTCTCATGGCCATCATCATCTCTTTTTCTAGTCTTTTCTGCAGCATGTCAGCGACGGATACACCACGATGATCAACGATAGTCCCTCTAGACCAGCAGCGCGATGCCATCTTCGGATCCCGTTGGACTCAAAAATCGAGCCGACACCCGTCGAGCAGAAAACCACTAAGCTATAGGTGCAACTTTAATCAAAGCCATAGATCAAGAATATGGGTGTAGCAACACGAACACCTATCCTATCACTGGAACCGATCCAATGTTCTCTGCCTGTCGAGGTGCACTCAAGCAGTGCGAGACTTTTAGAGGATTCTAGGACCGCGGCCTTAGATCCGGCAAGATTTCAAGGAGGCGTCGCTTGTGAGATGACCATCATGTGGAGCAAGTCGTGTATGCTATGGAGTACTTTTTTATTTCCTTTTGTTCAGCAAAGGCGATGAGGAATTGGACTCTGTCTCCTCTCTCGGTGCAATTAAAGAGATATAATTTATGCCGGTTGTATTCTTCTAATCCCAATCTGACCAGGACAGCTTCTCTTACCATGTAGACCCTCTCCGACGCGAAATCAATTCTTAGCCGTTCCTTAAGTAATGTTAAATCTCCACCGTTCAATGTTAGTTGTTTTAATAATATAATAGATAGATGAAGTTGCAAAATAATATGAATTTTAACACAATAAAATACACAATTCATGTATGCATTTTACATGCATCGATCGCATAGTGTTGATCATGGTGTTGTAAGTGATGTTTGCAGAGATGAAGAGGGAAGATTTCTTGATGCGTCAACCAGAACTCTAACGGGTATTTCAGACCCAACATTTCTTAAAGCTATGGCATGTTCAGAAGCATTGGTGTTAGCTGAAGACCTCAGTGTTTCCAGGTTGCAGACCATCTAAAGGTGATAAACATGACGAAGTTGAAGACAATTTGAAGGTATAGCGTGAGATGAGATCTAGTAGTTTTCTAGATGTTAAATTTATGTATGAAAGCAGTGAGAAGAATGGTGAAGCTCACATAGTAGCTAGAAATGCAATTTTAGTAGATTTTGAATGTCGTGTGAAAGGACAATGGATGTCACTAGAGGGGGTGAATAGGATTTCAAAATAATTACGGTTTGAGCTCTAATAAATATGGAATCAAACTAATGTTTGATTTATCAAGCACAAAACCTACAACCACTAGGTTCAACTAAGCATCGGTTTCACTCCATCCACGAGCATGTCAAGGATGGTGGTATAAATATTTGTAAAATACATATAGATCTGAATGTAGAGGATTCATTGATTAAAACTCTCCCTAGGGAAAAACATGATCAACACCAGAATTCCATGGGTGTTAGATTTATCACTATGTAATCTAGATTATTGTCTTTAGTGCAAGTGGGATACAGAAGAGAATATTCCTGAGAGGCAATAATAAAGTTGTTATTATATTATTCTAAGTATATGTAGAGGTTTATTTTGCATGCTATAATTTTGTTAATTGGAAACATTAATACATGTGTGTTTAATAAACAAATATAGACTTCCTAGTTATGCATCTCATATAAATAGCTCATTGATTAACAAGATGATTAAGGTTTCCTGATCATGGACATTGGATGTTCTGCATAACGAGGTCACAACATTGGTGGGATGATATGATGAACATTCACCCAAAGTATAGTAATACGATCAACGACATTATGTTTACATTGCTATAACATCATGCGAAGCAACCTTAGTCGTTAGACCATGAGATCATGTCAATAACCAACACTATAAGAGTAACTTGATAAGATCAAACATCACACCATAACAGGGTGACAATAAAGATGGGTTTAGATACTCTAAAGGTGTTATGTAGAGGCTGATGGATCACGAGTGGGATTTTTCCATCCAAATGATGGAGAGATATACTCAGGGCCCTCTCGGTGATATCAGATTAACATAGCTTGCAAGCAAGTGATAAGATCACTAAGATTGTTATATCACGGGAACAAGAAAAGAGTACTTATCAGTAACAATATCAAAATAGGTATGGGGATACCGATGATCGAATATTGGACATGTAATATATCGTGAGACAAAGGGATTTAGTTACGACATCAAAGGTTCTCACGATCACTAGAGTCAAATGAGTGGGGAGTCAGTACGGATCTCCAGGTCTCGCTGCTGATTATTGATTGGAGAGGGGTCTCGGTCATGTTTGCATTATTCATGAACCGTAAGGTGACACACTTAAGGATAGATACACCAAATGGAGCAAATATAAATACCAGATAAAGGATTTCGAAGCACTGAAATTATCTCGATGGACACCGAAATTGGTTCGGGTGAAATTGCTAAAAATGGTTTCAGATGTAATATCAAACTATTGTAAGGGGTTTTATGCAGATGTTTGTTAATTAAAGTAATTAACAAAATTCTGAATAAATAAATAAAATAGTTTATTAAATGAGAAATGGCATTGATTTTGGTGGAAAATTAATGCACGTGAGCGGATTTTTGAGTGTAGGTGTGTTTATGTGAGTGGAGCCTCCACCCACATGAATGAGGGAGAATGGATTCTCACACCTCATGAAGGATCTCTCTGCCCCTCTAGATTATTCCCCATGGCTTCACACTAGCGGAGTACATGTTCTCGGTGGTTTCTCTAGAAGGATTTGCTACTTCTGCTGCTTTGCTGGAGCGAGGACTCAAAGGTTGTCGGGGTACCGGACATGTGTGCGATCACTGATGCACTACTGCTTTGCGGTACTGGACTTCATCATGATCTTGAGATCGGCAAGTGAACTACTACATCATCCACGAGAATAAATCTCGTAACAATTTGTCCATCTTTGAGGGTAAGTTCTCTATGGATGTATATCCACCCGTTGTTTGAATCTAGGTAGAATGATCTTGGTGCTTAGTTGTTCATATCGTAGGTTTTTTTTTGTTTTCTATGTTGTGAACCCAACATTGGTATGAGAGACTGATCTATGAGTAGATGCTTTGCATGGGTAGAACACATATGAATATGTGGGCCATGATGATCATGTTATTGCATCCTTTATGTAATTTGGATATTGGTGGCATAGTAGGATGAAGCGACCCAGACTAACTTTACATGTCCTCGCACATGAGACATGTTCCACACATGACATGCAACTAGTTTTGCATAAGTGGCTAGAGGGTGTCTGTCTCTCCTACTATAGTCAATATCTGATTTACAACGGGTTGCTAATAATTTGATATCATCATCGTGGTTCCATGTTCGCAGGTAAGAACGATTCTATCTCCAAAAGCCCTAAGCCATGTAAAAACATGCAACAGATAAATTAGAAGCGTCTAGTTTAGTTGTTGATGGGCAAGTGTTATGATATGGTAATGTTATAATTTGAAGTATACTTTGATACTCTTGGAAATTATAACAAACCAAAGTGTAAGCACCATAGAGCTCGGTGTCGGAGATTTGTCCCACGAAGGAAATAGGGTCCAACGATCCCATGGTTCGTGAGGGGGCTGAACATGCGAGTCCGAAGGAGTCCGGCGATGGCTATGGCGATGGAGTTGGCGCACAACAGAGAGTTGACACGGTTCTTTACCCAGGTTTGGGACCCTCATGAGGAGGTAAAAACCCTACTCCTGCTTGGCTATATTGCTCAGTTGCCTCACGAGGCTGCAATGGTGGATGAAAGTCTAGGGTTTTGGATCTCTGGGATCCATCCCTTACAAGAGGAGAAGGTCTCCTTATATAGGGCAGTGTTGGGCCTCTTCCCCCAGCTCTTGGGTAGGAAGGGTCACCACATTCCTGCTAATGACTTGGTCCCGGATTGTCTTCTTGTAACCACTGAGTGGTTACCATGTTAGGGGGTGGTTGGCTGCCCTTCCACTTTACATTGCCATCCTGGTATTCTTGCACTGAAACGGCTATGTCGGGAGCTCCCTTCATCTTGCGTCATCCCACTGCCCCTGCATTCTTTGCTTTCTCCCCCCTTCAGAGGCCCCCTCCCTTCGAGAGCCCTCAAGAGGCCATTTATGCAGGGCTCGGTGACCCGGTGAGACAGGTACCCCCCCTGTACCGATAGTCCGACAGTAGCCCCCGATCGCTTGGCTTGCACATCACTGCGAAGGGATGAGGAGGTCAAGGAGCCTAATGGAGCCGGGCCTAGCTATGTGATCATGTCGATGCACGATCCCCGAAGATGTCGTCTGCAGCTTCCATGTGCCCACACGGGACGTGGCGCACGACGGGTATAGGAACCGTCGTTTCACTATTTAGCCTCGGGGAAGGGGCTGCCCAAAAACCCAAATCCCCGAGAACTCGCCGTCTTTCGCCCCCCTCCACCGCTAATTGGCCTATGTTCCTCAAGACACCATTCCTCCTTCTTCTGCGGTGCACGTGGGCGCTCAAGAGAGCACACAACACTTCAGTTGCGTCGAGTTTTTGCGCATCGATAGTGGGAGCCCTGCCGCTGGCGGTGATTCTCAACGGGGAGGGGCTGGAGAAGGTCCGCAAGCTGATGGCTTCAGACTCAAACGAGTGGGGCGCCTCACGCGTGTGGTGCGCCGGTGTTTGGAGAGATAGGTGGGTCACCACCGCGGCCCCCTTCTTCACCCATTCCATTGCCACCGGCCTAGTTCTGCCTTTTCCCCCTTTCCTCATGGTCGTCCTGGACCATTACTGTATCCAGCTCCTCCACCTCCCCCCATGGAGTGTGACCCTCGAGGCCGCTTTCATGTTCTGGTGCGAGGCCTTTGTCGGGGTGGCCCCGTCCTTAGCATCGTTCTGGCACTTGTACATCCTCCGCGTCCTCGTACCAGGGGACATCCTCGACGGTGTTGGATTCTTCACCGGGGAGGAGGGAGACTTCCTGTTGATCTCCATCCTTGGCGTGGCATCGGAATTCCGCCGCAATTGGGTCTTGGTGGATGCCAATCGGGCTTGGCCCCCGCTTCGTGCTCCTGCTGGGGCGGCGGTGGAGAACTCGGGCTAGGCTCGCAAGGCGGCCGCCTGCATGAGTCCCGGCCCCTCTCGAGGCGCATGGCGTATCTGAGGAGCCTGGGGCTATCCGGCACGATGGTGGTGAGGGAGTTCCTGCAGCAACAGATTGCCCCCTTCAGAAGCGCAGAAGGCCCGTGTGGTCTAGGTGTCGCCCTTCCACGACTCGGTCTTGCTCTCCGAGGGGCCTCGCGCCGAGGACACCGTGTTTGCGCTCATGTGGCTGCTCCTTGGCACGGACGTGGCGGTGGAGTTTCTGACGGGCGCGCGTCCCTTGTATTCGGTGGGCGGCGCGAGCATCACCCGTGCGGGTCTCCCCACCTTCGATGCCTGGGGGTACGTCCCTTAGTCGACCTGGATGACGAGGACGAGGGACCAAGCCAAGCCCCCGATCTACTCCGGTGTGTGTGATGCGGGAGAATGATTAATAACGTGTCATCTTACGAGGAGGAGGACGTCGAGAAACCCCCTTGCACTTGGGCTGGTGGCTCTCCTAGCAAAGGAGTCTGCGGGAAGCGGGCCGAACCTGAGACGTCGGTCGCCCCTGTGCCAGTGCTGTCAGTCGAGAAGTGCCTACGGTGGGGTGGCACTAGCTTCTTCCTTCCTCCCGGCGCGAGGAGGGCCAATTGGTCCTTAGCAGGGGAAGGAGTAAAGAGGTGAGACACCTTCACGCAACTCCCTTTCTTTTCTTGCCTCTTTCCTCATGACACCGCCTCGCTTTGTCACTACAGGCACGATGGGAAAAGGAAAGTAGTGGAAGCGTAGACCAATTTGGTTGAAGCAGGAGGGCACGTTGAGGGTATCTATGCCTCCGTGTCTGCCCAGGAACTCACCGTGGTGGGGGAGAGCTTGACTGATGAGAGCCTTCCAGATCTGGTGGTGGCTCCCGGGCACAGTGAGGTTCCCCTCCCAGATGACCCGGTAGGGGCACAAGGCGGGACCCTATCGCCAGCCCATGATGACCGGGAGGAGTTCATGGGAGGCAGCCCCCAAGCCCCCGATGTAGCGGGAATGAGTGTGCTAGCCCTGCTACCCTCCCGAGGGTAGCTCCTTGAGTCGGTCAGGGTGCCTGCGAGGCATTGCCGCAATATCCTACGCCGAGCTAGACTAGTTCCTTGCTGATATCGCCGTAGAGGTGCATCGTCTGGCCGTGGCGTGGCGCCGCCTTTACCTGGAGCAGTCCACTACTCTCGAACGGACCCAGGAGCAATGGAGAAACCGCGGTGAGGCCACAAGCTCCAGGGGCGGCCAGGACCTTGTGGAGGCGCCTCGCGCGGCCGAGGGGATCTCCACGCTGGTCTGGGGCCACGCCTCGCTTCCAGAGGCCTACCCTGCAGGCCTGGCCAGCGTCGCCCAGTACTTCTCTATGCGTGAGCGTGCGATTTCCTTTTCTGAGGAGGAGGCCGAAGAGGATCGCCTGAGAGTCACCTAGAGGGAGCGGGACGTGGCCCTCCACGAAGAGGCAGTCTGGCTTCATGAGGATGAAGCTCAACTCGAGAGGAGCCATCTGGAGGCGTTTGAGGCCCAGCTGGTTATGGTCCAAGAATGACTCAATGAGCTTAATATGTTGCAAACGTATCTATAATTTTTGATGTTCCATGTTTGTTTAGTATCTACTTTCTTATGTTTTGTCTACATTTGGAGATAATTTTATGCATTTTCCGGGACTAACCTATTAACAAGATGCCACAATGCCAGTTGCCTGTTTTCTGCTGTTTTTTGTCCTAGAAAAGTCAGAAAATGAATATTCTCAGATTTGGACGGGACAAAAGCCAAAGTCGATATTTTACCGGAAGACTCACGGAGCCAGAAGACGAGACGGAGAGGGGCTAGGGGCTGGACACACCACCTGGTGGCGCGGGCCTTGCCAGGCCGCGCCAGGGGGTGGTGTGGGCCCCTCCGGCACCCCCTCGGTCTCCCCTTTCGCCTATAAGAAGCCTCTAATGCAGAAACCCTAAATCGAACAGCCTCTAGCCATGAAAAGTTCCACAGCACCGCCGCCACAGAAGGGGAGATTCATGGGACAGAAAGTCTCTGTTCCGGCACCCTGCCAGGACGGGGAAGTGCCCCTGGAGCCATCTCCATCGATCTCCACCACCATCTCCATCACCGTTGCTGATTCCCATGATGATGAGGGAGTAGTTCTTCCTCGAGGCTAAGGGCTCTACCGGTAGCTATGTGTTCATCTCTCTCTATGCATGATCATATTGTAATCATGAACTTTGTAATCAAGTAGATCTACCTTGCTACTCAAGTGCTTTAATAGATCTCCGCTCTCCCGATGTGTGTGAAAGTGATAGCGTGCACACCATGGTGGCACTTAGGCTAGAGATTACAAATACTTGTTATTTGTTATATTTTGAGTTGGTTGTCTCTATAAAATTGTGGTGTTTGTTGGAACCATCTAGCACTCAAGGTAACAGTGTGGGGTTATCTAAATGGGAAAAGTGATCTTTGATGTGTGTTGTTATAGCCCTACCATGGATTAGAGTGTCCAACCAGAGAGTAGTTCAGAGTAGTATCATAAAGAAAAGATATTTATATGAGAGTGTTCACTAGCGAAAGTATGATCCCTAGGCTTTGTTTCTAAGCATTGAAACACCGTTTGCATCTAGATCTGTTACATGTTTGCTTGCTTCCATCTTTACTTCAGTTTGCCTTTAGTCTCTTCCATGCCATCAAGCTATTTTCTGGCATCATTGTCTTATATCCATACCACTTGTATTTCACTATCTCTTCGCCGAACTAGTGTACCTATACACCTGACAAGTGTATTGGGTGTGTTGGGGACACAAGAGACTTCTTGTATCTTGATTGCAGGGTTGCTTGAGAGGGATACCTTTGACCACTTCCTCCCTAAGTTCGATAAACCTTGGGTGATCCACTTAAGGGAAACTTGCTGCTGTTCTACAAACCTCTGCACTTGGAGGCCCAACAACTATCTACAAAAATAGAAGTGCGTAGACATCAGAGCGCACGCTTGATGGCGATTGTCGCAGTGCGAACGCTGATGACCGCGTCCAGCGATGCTATGCCAAGGTCACCGCAGAGCAGGAGCAGATGAAGAAGGACAACGAGGTGGTGCTCTTGTAGCTTAGCCATGCCTGTTGGCTGGAATGGCATGGGAAAGCCGAATTCCAGGAGTCCCGCTTCGTGAAGAGGCGGGAGGACTTGCAAGCTTCTCTCCGCTCAGCGGAGGAGCGGCTGGCCTAGGCCCTTGCCAACCAAGATGCCCTGAGGGAGCTGCAAGCTGCTCACGAGGATCTCCAAAAGCACTAGAATCTTTGCAACCAGATCGAGCAAGACCTGCAGGTGTTGGAGAAAGAGAGGTGCAAGATGTACCGGTCGCTCGCCAAGTGTGCGGCTGCCACCCTATAGGACTTTGGGGTGACCGATTTCTACAACGGGCCCCTCACCAATGCTAGCATAGATGGTGCTTTCCTGACGCTCTTCAACCGGATCATGGCGGCGCTAGAGGACAGTGCTATGCTTTACCATGGGTATCATCTACAGGAGTGCCGCAAGATGATGCGGGACATAGCGACCCACGTTCTCTTTGTCCTCTACTAGTACAACGCCAACTATCTCTAGAGGGTGCTCCTGGATAAGGTGACACCCCATGGGAACCCCACCTGATGAGGTCGCGCGGTTCAACCAACTCGTGGAGGAACGCGTCAACGAGTTCCTCCTGCTCTTCATGCTGACCAAAGAGGGGGAAAGCTATGAGCTGCTGAGTCCTCCGATGATGAAGATGGAGGCTCCCCGGCTGGGTCGCCTAGTGTCGGGGAAGTGGCGAGCCATCTCTAGGAGATAGCGCTTTAGAGTCGTTGGCCTAAGGGGCCCTTTCGGCCGTACTCCGTGTAAAGTGAACTGGAATAGCAGCCATGTCCTAGACTTGATGTCTTTTTGTGGTGCGTACTCGTGCATGATCTTGTCGAGGTATAAGCGTTTGTGTCTGCAGGTAGGGTGACTTGTATCCCCGATCGAGTGGTAAGTTCAAAGCCCGTCCTGCTGAATCTTTTAATCGGCCGAGGGGCCAGTGACTTATGAGCCGTTCTGGCGTCCTCTCGGGGAGAGGCTATCCTATTGGCACAAGGATTTTTATTATTCTGATGGCTAGGAACCATGGGTGAGGTGACTTATGGCTGAGGAACATGCCGTAGGTTTAGAGCTCGACACTTTAGGTCCTATGGAGCTCGATCTGCGTATGGACAGGGCCTCGTGAGCCGTCATAGCGAGGTGTGTACGCATTTTTAGTTTAGGAACCATGGGTGAGGTGACTCGCAACCGAGGAACGGGTCACAAGTTCAGAGCTCGACACTTTAGGCCCCCAAGAGCTCGGGTCGCAGATGTACAGGGCCTTACGAGCCATCATTGTGATGCTATTCTCGTGCCAGGGACTGTGGGTGAGGTAACTTGTGGCCGAGGAACAAGCCACAAGTTTAGAGCTCGACACTTTAGGCCCTGGCGATTTAGGGCCACCGGAGGGAAGTGCCTCACAAGCCACCATGTAAGCCTCTCGAGGAGAGCATTATAGGGCCCGTGCTAGCCCGTGATCTTCTCGAGAAGGATATCGTAGGTGTCACACGTTGCGGCGGTCCCGGCCGGGGACGTGTGTCCTAACTGAGCGACGTTCCCAGCATCGCCCCACCCCGTTAGTACATCATATGAGGGCCTCAAGTGTTAGGGATCTATGAGTGTTGGGGATATACTTTCTGGGTATCCTCACTGTACCTCAATGACCAGGGTGGCCCACTTTAGGTTAGAGCTTTGCTTCACGGGCGGCCTAGTCAGGGAGAAGAGACGGAGTCTAGTCTGGATATGGGAAGGCCCGGAAGACTTACCGACATAGGCCCATAGTGTTACTTGTAGTTCAAGATGTACTCTGTAACTGACTCTTAGTCGTAGCCGGATAGACCTCTCCTGTAAACCCTAGGCCGGATATCTATATAAGCCGTCCTAGGGAGATCCTTTAGGGAACCCTCACAATAGTCTACAATCTCAACTCGCACAGGCTACACCCTTGTAACCAATATTCCGGCTCTGCCATATTATTGGATTGCTAGCAGGAGTAGGATCCGTCCAAAGCCGGCGGAGTCGAACCTGGGTAAACTTGTGTGATCACCGTCCCGAAATATCATACGTCTCACACCCCTCTCTCCCACACGCCTCGAGGACCCCCTCATGGCGTACTTGCCAATAATCCGACGACAGTTGGCACCCAACGCGGGGCAAGTGAGCTTCGGATCTGCGCTCTGAGCGGAATCTACAAGAATCGGAATCGGCGAGACTATCATCGTCGGTCGCATCCTCTACACCAGCGACATCCCTCTCATCGTTCTCAACGAGACTTGGATTCCGGCTAGGGAGGCCGTGACTACTTATACCATCATGTCTTTCGGCGAGGTCGATGTGTACATCGGATTCGCTGAGCCTATCCCACCCACCCCAGCAGTGACGATAGAGGCAGAAGAAATTTCTGGGTACCCTTTGTCCACGGAGGTGGCAGAGTTCCGGATCTCAGAAAACCCTAATCCCACCCAGACCGCACCCATTGCGGAGATAGTGGAGAAATCCGAGCTTGAAGGAGATCTGGAGTGGATCTCCCTAGCTAGACCGAATCTGGAGTGGATCTCCCTAGCTAGACCGAATCTTAGATCGATCCACCCGCTGAGATCAAAATCCAAGAGGATCACAACAACAATCTTGGTTCCGGCTCTGCCAACGCCAGAACAGATCAACCGTTCCTGAGGCACACATTGAGGCGCATGATGATGCAAGACGCCAGCATGGATGAGGTTCTCGAAACCATCAAGATCTTCGAGGAAGCCCATGAGCAAAGCCGCAACTACCTAAGGACCCACACATCGCACTTCGTCGAATACGTTGGATCCAGATCCGGCTCTGCCGATGCTGGAGACAACACTGACTCAGTGCTGGAGGCGATCGGAACAAACACCGACTTACCCGCATCCTCGGATGACTCGATGACGTCGGCGGATTTCCGAAAGTTCTCCACAGAATATGAAGAGGAGTACAACTCCAAAGCTACAGAAGAAGGAGAAGCCATGGATGAAGGATCCAGGGAAAACTCTCCCAAAGCACAGGACGACATGGATATCAGAGATAATCCCGAGGTCCAGATGTCCGAAAGTACCGATCAGAGTTTGACTCTGGGAAACGGACCCAAAGCCGTCTTTGCTACCGGCGCTGCCAAGAAGGCAAAGAGGAAGAACAAGACCCCGGCAAAAGATCTTCCGCCAGAGAAAGTGATTGCCGAGGAATATGAGGAAGACTTGGATGGAGCACTTATCCTAGATGAGCCCAAAGAAGAATCAGTGGATGGACATGTGGTCACCGCAGGTGCGTGTCAACTCATCGATGATGCATTAACTACACCTATCCCTACAGTTGCAGAACTTACTACTGAAGAACTAGATGAAAGGGCCCATGCCATGGAAACGCGTTGCCAAGTACTCCTGGATGAAGCCAAAAACATTGAGGAAGAAAAGAAATGCGTGGCAACTGCAGAGAAGTACATCTCTCGGCAGCATCAAAAGACCCGGAAACGTCACACTCATGATGATCAATTTCTGGAAGTTCACAAGGTCCTCTTTAAAGGAGACCCGTGAATGCCTCGACTCGATAGCAAGGGAGATCTGGTGTACCCAACGCCGGTGCAAAACACGGTTGCAGCTCGAGATATCCTAGCAAATAATCCAGGCCTAGAACAGGTTCGATTGGGCATTAAGCTACTCACCAAGGGTCTGGAGCAGCAGAAGGCCGCGAAATCCAGAAGCGGAAAACTGGTCTCCCAATCTGACCAATGTCGCACGGATCCGGCCTGGAATGACGTAAGACCCCAACGTGCTCCGGAACAGCATCACCGTTCCGACCGTCGGGAAGACAACTACTCAAAAATCGGATCTTCAGGACAGCATCACAGAACTGCACGTGACTGGCGCAATGTTGCTCCAGCTGCTGAGCAAGAGGCAATTGTTGCACTGTATCCAAGGAATCCTCCGCGGCGAGAGTCGAACGATCGCAGGGAAGGAGACAAAGAGAAACATCGGGAGGAGGACCGTCAAAGAATTCCACCTCCTAGACATACAAGCCGTCCGGCTAAGCCCCACCATGGTGGGAGTGACGGATGAAGGAACGGCGGACATCGTGCCGAGACAAGCCGGCAGGGGGCTCGTCGCAATGAAGATCCTCCCCGAAACTAGAATAATGATGCTCTAGACGGAGGCCGGCGTTCAGCCGGAAACAATCTAGCTACTCCACCCTCTCCACAAAGTAGCCATCACAACGGATCCCAAAGAGGCCAAGGAGGGCGTCATGGCGGAGGAGGTGGTGGCAGAAGCCGAAGTCCGGCTCCAAGGCACCATAGCCATAGCCATCAATCAGGACAATCTCTGTCCCCAAGTGACGCGAGGCACAGGGTTAATTCCAACATAGAGGCGCGACGCTACGAAAACGATGATATATACGTAGGCCCAAAATTCTTCGGACCACGTATAAGAGCAACAAAATTCCTGGAAGGATTCGCTATCTTAAGACACATCCAACCCTACGACGGTGTAGCTCGGCCAGATACTTGGCTCCAGGATTTTTTCCAAGCTTGTTGCATCGCCAAAGGCGAAAACAGACTGGTCGCAACCCGATATCTCCCACTCATGTTGCGGAAGACGGAACAATCATGGCTCAATGAACTTCCGGAGAACACCATCCACAACTGGTATGATATGCAAAGCGCGTTCTTTCGGAATTTCGAAGGCACATATCGGAGGACCTGTATGGTAGGAGACCTACAGCGTTGCACTCAGAAAGCCGGAGAAACTTGCCGAGATTATCTCGGATGATGGATCGACACCAAGAATTCCTGTGAGGGAGTAAATGACCAAACTGCGATTGAAGCTTTCATTGCAGGAGTCCCAATTGGTTTACTACATCATCGCTTGAAGTGTGCCAAGGTCACTGATTTGGGAGAGATGATAGAAACAGCGAGCAAGTATGCAGATGCTGACGACAATGCAGAGGGATTATTGAACGCCCTAGCTGTGCCACAGTCGGCAAAACAACCAAAGCAGCAAGCTCAGAAGCACAAGAACACCTTGGAAGAAAAGCCCAATGTGGAAACAGCAGTGGTTACTGCTACTTTCGGGTCTGGAGGACGTGGCGGAGGACGTGGACGCGGTCGTGGGACATCAAGAGTCCAGGGTAGAGGAGACCAGCAACCTGGCAAAACCTACTCTTGGGCCGACATTGCCAATAACTCGTGTGTGCATCACTTAGATGCCAATGGGGGCTCGTCTCACACAAACGCCGAGTGTCGTTTTAATGACGACATCAAGAAAGACGATACCACTGGCTACAGGGCTAAGCGGAAGAAGGGAAAGAAGAATCCCGAAAAAGATAAAGAGACCAAGGAAGATTCTGGCATGGAGGAAGCCGATGCTTCAAATCCCAAGCCGGAGGGAAACAAAAACTTCCCGACAAAGAAAGACACCTATGTCACCTTCCTCGGATCTCAACCAGCTAAGGTCAAGAAGGCAGTTCTTCATGAGCTCAACACGACAGTTCCGGCTATCCCTCAATTCTTGGACTGGTCGGAAGTTGCCATCACCTTTGACCGTGCTGATCATCCGCCTAAGTTGCACATGCAAGGAAAATATGCCTTAGTCATCAACCCACTTATTGACGGCTATTGTTTCTCCAAGACTCTCATGGACGGTGGTAGCAACATTAATATTCTGTATGTCGAAACGCTACGCCGGATGCGAATCTCGGAGACCCAGCTGAATCACAGCTCTGTTATCTTTCACGGAGTTGTCCCAGGAAGACAAGCAAATTCCCTGGGAGAGATCACTTTGGATGTTACCTTTGGAACTCCAAAGAACTATCAGACGGAAGCACTTTCCTTCAAAGTGGTCCCGTTTAAGAGCACGTACCACGCTATATTCGGATGTCCGGCTTATTGGGCTTTTATGGCTCGTCCGTGTTACATTTACAATATGATTTAAATTTTAGGTCCCAATGGCGTGATCACCATCAGGGAGACCCGAAGAAAGCGCGAGAGTGCGAGGACAGAAGTACCGCCTTTGTTGAAGCCGTGATGCACGCCTAGGAGTACCAAGAGATCAAGAAGACCATAGATACATTCGAGATGCTTGCGACAAAGAAGGAGGTGACAAAGCCAAATCCAGAGTTCAAGGCATCGGAAGAGACAAAGAAGATGCCATTGAAGGATGATGACCCCTCCAAGGTGACCCAGATAGGCGTAGGGCTAGATAGCACATAGGAAAGCGCGCTCATCAAGTTCCTCCAAGCAAATCAAGATATCTTTGCATGGTAGCCATCTGACATGACCGAAGTACCTAGGGAACTTGCCAAGCACTCTCTAAATGTACACCCGAACGCTAAACCCGTCAAACAGTCCCTACGATGTTTTAGCGATGTAAATCGTAAGGAAATAGCTAAGGAACTAGCCCGGCTCGAGTTAGCCGGATTCATAGAAGAGATCATCCATACTGATTGGTCGGCCAACCCTGTAATGGTCCCTAAAAAGTACACCACTGATTTAAGGATGTGTGTTGATTATACTGCCTTGAACAAGGCTTGTCCCAAAGATCTATTCACTCTGCCTAGAATTGATCGAGATATCGATTCTACGGCAGGCTCGAAACTCCTCTTTTTTCTCGATGCATATTCTGGTTATCACCAAATTCGGATGAAGGAATGGGATAAAATCAAAACTTCATTCATAACCTCCTTCGGAACCTTCTGTTTCGTTACGATGCCCTTTGGGCTCAAGAACACAGGAGCTACGTACCAGCGCACTATGTAGTGTTGCCTCCACGACCAAATCGGACGCAACGTACATGCATATGTGGACAACATTGCGGTGATGTCCAAAAAGAAGGAAACACTAATTCCTGACTTGGAGGAAACATTCGCCAATCTATGAAAATACAACATAATGCTTAATCCGAAGAAATGTTTCTTTGGAATCCCAGCTGGAAAATTGTTAGGTTTCATCGTGTCTCAAAGAGGCATAGAGGTGAACCGAGACAAGATCAAGGCTATACTCAATATTTCCAGGCCAACTCGCCTGAAGGACGTTCAAAGACTAACTGGTTGCATTGCCGCAGTCAGTCGGTTTGTAAGCCGGCTCGAAGAAAGAGCTGCACCACTTTACAAGCTCCTGGAAAAGACCAAAAATTCGTTTGGACTGATGAAGCTGAAGCTGCACTACAAGACTTGAAAGAGGTACCTCGTCTGCTCCTATCCTTGCAGCACACGAACCAAGGGAACCAATGTTGCTCTATCTCGCTGCAACAAACAGGGTCGTCAGTGTCGTCATGGTAGTAGAGATACCAGAGGAAAATCAGAAACACCTGGTGCAGCGTCCAACTTACTACCTCAGCGAGGCCCTAACTGAATCGAAGCAGCGGTATCCGCACTACCAAAAGCTTGCTTATGGTGTGTTTTTCGCATCCCGTAAGTTATGGCATTATTTTTAGGAACACCCAATTACCATGGTGAGCACAGCTCCCATGAGAGATATAATCAATAACAGCGAGGCTACAGGACGCGTCACAAAATGGGGCATAGAGCTTTCAGCTTTCGACATTGAGTTTAAACCTCGGACATCAATCAAATCCCAAATCCTTGCTGACTTTGTTGCTGATTGGACAGATACAAAGGAGAATATGACCCTCCTAGAGTCGAAATATTGGACCCTATATTTTGACGGGTCTAACGCTCGAGGGGGCTCGGGGGCTAGCGTGGTACTCAAATCACCCCAAGGAGATAAACTTCTATATGTGCTGTAGATCCACTTCACAGCGACAAACAACATTGCCGAGTATGAAGCACTGCTGCATGGAATCCGAATTGCTAAGGATATCGGCATCCGACGTTTGATGTGTTATGGAGATTCAGATCTTGTTGCTCAACAAGTGTTGGATATCTATAATGCAAATAAGCACATGGCAGCGTATAAAACTGTCGTGGATGAATTATCTAGAACGTTCGAGGGATTCGAGGTTCAACACTTCCCTCGAGAAGAAAATAAGGAAGCAGATGCATTATCTCGAATAGGCTCCACACGGAAACAGGTCCCGGATGGTGCTTTTTTAGAGCACCTCAAACTTCCCTCTATAAAAGGAGTGGACAAGGAATATCCGACCAAATCCGACTCACCTTTAGTAGCAGTTCTGGCTGTAATTCCCAGCTGGACTTAGCCCTACCTTGATTATTTGGTAGATGGAAAATTACTCGAAGACGAAGTTCTGAGCCGGCAGATCACCCGACGAGCAAAATCCTATACTATAATTAGTGGTGAGCTCTATAAGCGGAGTGCGTCTGGGGTCTTTCATCGCTGTGTATCTCCGGAAGAAGGAGTGGAAATCTTATGAGAAATCCACGAAGGCGAGTGTGGTCACCATGCTGCGGCCAAATCTTTAGTGGCAAAAGCTTTTTGACACGTTTTTTCTGGCTTACAACAAAGGCAGATGCCGAACGGCTGGTCAAGACGTGCAAAGGTTGCCAAAACTACGCCAAACAAGCTCATGTTCCGGCTGATCAGCTGCAAACAATACCTATAACATGGCCTTTTGCGGTATGGGGGCTTGACATGGTAGGACCATTTAAACTGGCTCCAAGTGGATTTACTCACCTCTTAGTGATGGTGGATAAATTCACCAAGTGGATTGAGGCTAAACACGTCACTAGTTGTGATGGAGCAACAGCTAGAAGATTTGTCGAGGATGTTATAATCAGATACGGTTATCCGCATAGCATTATCATGGACAATGGGAGTAACTTCTCTATGGGAGAACTTGCCGAATTCTACAATGAACAAAATATCTGGCTTGACATTGCGTCAGTCGCACATCCGCAGGCTAATGGACAAGTTGAAAGGGCAAATGGTTTAATCCTACAAGGCCTAAATCCAAGACTCGAAGCACCACTAAGACGTATTGCGGGGGCTTGGGCAGTGGAATTATGCTCTGTAATATGGAGCTTGTGAACAACTCCGAACAGGTCAATAGGATACACACCTTTTTTCTTGGCTATGGTGCTGAAGCAGTTCTTCCTAGTGATTTGATTCACAATTCTCCTAGAGTTGCCGCGTATAGCGAAGAGGATGCCGAGATTTCTCGACAAAATGATCTCGACTTAGTCGAAGAAGTTCGCGTCGTTGCTGAAATGAGATCAACAGCCTATCAGCAGAAGTTATGCAAGTATCATAGCCAGAGAGTCAGAAACTGGTCTTTCAATAGAGGCGATTTGGTTCTCCGGCTTGTGTAGCAAAGAAAGCACAAACATTCCCCGTTATGGGAAGGGACTTTTTTGGTTAGTCGAGTATTGCACAATGGTTCATACTACCTAACTGATATGCGGCCAGTCAAAGAAAGACCTGCTACTAAGAAGAGAAAGAGAGCTGGAGGCAGTACAAGCCCGGAAGAATTAGACAGACCATGGAATATTGCTCAGCTATGTCCCTTTTATTCTTAGTTTATCCTTGTTTGTAATCATATATGTGTACATGTTCAAAAAGAAATAAAGTATTGGTTGCCTCAAAAAAATCAGAGAAGTTTTCTACCATCTTATTTTTGAATGATCATGTCACAGTCGAAAATTCCAGAATACTTGAAAGTACTTTATCCTCATGTTTGTTCTGGTTTAGATTTCCGATTCTAAAATTGCTACCTTCGGGTATAAATTTAAATTTTATAGTCTGTGCATTGGTTATTTGTCTGATTGCTGGATGCAGACATTTTCCTAGTAGTGAATTGTTGGTACTAGAAGCCGGCTTTGTTTTCGAGTTTAAACTGGTTTAGCAATTGAGCTCCGTTGCTCGGCAAAGTTTATGTGCTAAAAGTTGGCCGGCTCACGAAAGGGACGAGGCAGAAAGCTAGATAAACGATAAGTGCAGACAAAAACACAAGTGCTTATGCAAACATTTTATGCACATAACATTAAAGCCAAAAGTGATGATTAGATAAAATAAAACTTAGCACTAGCAAAAGTATCATACTACTTATTTACAAACCCAATTTGTTTTCAGAATAACACACTGTTCTTTATGATACTCTATGATGCAGGGGGAGAGGTAGGAGCTGCCGGCTCGCTGGATACATCAGCCTCGCTTTGATAATGTTCCAAGATGTTCAAATCTGATGCGGTTTGATCATCGTCAGAAACTTCTGCTATTTCTTTGGTAGGCGGAGGTGGCGTGTCCACGCGGGTGAAGAAAGGAGTATCGTAGCTGGTTAAGTCAGCTACGTGGCACCCATATCTGGCACAAGAGTCCATGATAGCCCTGATGAGTTGCTCCTATCCATCTTCATCCACTTTGTAGTACCCTCTGGTTACTTGCCAGATTTCCATGTTTCCATGGTGGCTCATAACCATGGTGAGAGCGGTCTGCGCTGCATTCGCGCGTAGGACATGTTCCAGTCTTGGACAAGCTGCGGCATCTCCTTGGCCTTTTCTCTAACCTCAAAACCGGACATGCTATGCATGTTCGGAACCTTGAGAATCTCGCCAATATCCTCGATGGATTGGCGGAAGTCGTGCAATAAATCACCGACTTGTGTAAGTCGGTTGATGCGAGACTCGGTGGAGGCTGAATCCAGTAACTTCAGAGGACATGTGCGTATAATGCAAAGGGGTTAATCAAATAAATCCGGACTCCAAAGAGTCGGAAGATGTGGACAAGTTAGAAAGAAGGAAACATACCAAAAATGACATCGTCGACTTTGGTCTTTTCCTCTCGAAGACTCTGGAGTTCAGCCCGGAGTGCCTCGGCAATATCCCTCTCTCTGAACAAGTCATTGCTGAGATCCGAGATTTTCTTATGCTGGAGCACAATCTTACGATCATGCTCCTCGGTGGCCGTGGAGGAGGATTCGAGAATTTGAGCAATGCTCTTCTCATGATCCGCCTTAAGCTTATCCAGCTCTTGGTGGAGATCCTTGTTTTCCACCACCAGGGTTTTAAGATTCTCGGCCTCTTTAATCATAACACTGGACTGCTTGACCAGTGCTGTAGTCAAAAGAACAACAGTTGAACAAAAATTCGACTATGAAATCAAAGGCAAGGTTTGAGTACTGAAATGATTACCTTTAGCCTCATCCCTGGATACTTTTAGTTGAGCATTTTCAAGTCGGAGAGCTTTGATCTCTCTCCGCTTGTTGCAGATATTCTTTAATACTTCCTGGTTATATGAATTAACTTTCTGTAAGTCAGAATACCCAGAGTCAGAAGTCTACTAAAGACTCGGGCTAATATTGTAACTAATATCAGCACGAGCCTTGGTGGCTACACTAGTTCATTCTTTGGCATCCTAAGAAAGCATAAACCTGGATTGTCTATCCAACTTCATGCTTGGGGGCTAGAGGATATGATATGAAATACAGTAAAACCTGAGTTGGAATTCCTACTTACATGTTGTTCATGTCTGAGCTTGATCAAGCACATGTTCACTTCATTGGTAACCTTCTCGGTGAGGGTGAGTGGAATAATTGGTGGTGGTGGAAGCACACCAGCTCTTAATCCCTCGTCGCGAAGGCGGACTTGTTCAAGAAGTTCGGAGTACTTGATGTCCTCCGCTTCTTGTGCTTCTTCTTCAGTAGTAATGGTCCGACTTTCTAAACATCTTGGAAAGAATTACGAACAAAATACAGAGACCTTGTGAGGAAAGAGTACCTCTTCACAACAGGCACCTCCTTCGTGCCAATAGCCACTGTTGGAGCATTATGCTTCCGAGGAACAATGTTCGGCAGTGGAACCAATTCTCCCTCGATAGGAGCAAACTCCGACTTGGGGAGGTCAGCAAGCTGAAAGAAGAAGTATCTCAGTATTGCAAAATAATATAAAGATGAGCACATAAAAAGAGTTGCCACTGAAGCTTACTAGCACAACGGGATCTTCCGTTGTATGCATGTCTAGGGACAGCTCCGGAATCTTCCTCTCAATCCGCTCCCTTATCAGCCACTTGATCTGGCATACATAATCGTTTGCCGTGTAGGCTTTGGGGCTGATGCAGAGGGAATCCTTCTTCGACGACGTGATGGAGTGCATCAGTCAATCTCCATGATGTTGAAGAGGCTGGATCCAGTGTGCCACCCAGTAGTGAACTAAGTCAGACCCTCTCAAGCCCTTGTGTTTCATCAAATACACGATCCGCCTCTTGGCAAGAAGAAGATCGTCACTGAGAGCTGGAGCGACCTCATCCCAGGATTCTTGGCGCATGGCGGCTCCGTCGATGAAATCTGGCAAAGCAGTAGCTTTGCTGAGAGTGGGAATATCCCTGTGATAGAAAAAGTGGACGTCCATTGCTTGACCGACTCACTGGCCATAATCCGAGGATATACGCGCTCTTGCCTAACCGAAAAACTAATAGTAGCGGTAATATAAGGATTACTGGTAGTAATGGAATTTCTCCGGACATGGAAGTAATACCGGAAGAGAGTAAGGCTCACCCTAATGCCGAGATACCCCTCGCACAAAGATGTGTATGCGCTCATCTCTAGGAGAGAGTTCGGGGGAAGATGATGGAGATGAACTCCATAATGATCTATGACCTCGGAAAAGAAATCTGAGGGAGGAAAGCTCATACATCTGTCAAGGTGAGTGCCGAAGTGCACTCGCTCGCTGTCGCAAGGGTTGGGGATGGTTTCGCCGAAGCCGCTCCGCCAGTTGCCGGTGCGGAGGAGCCCTTCTTCTTCTATGCCACAGAGCTTGGTGTTGTCGAGGACGCACGGGATCCAAATCCCACGATTACTCTCCTTCTCCGCTGCTGCTGTCGTCGCTGCTCTCGCCGCCGTGCCGGAAGATGATGCAGAAGCCATTTTGCCGATGTGCCAATGACCTTGGATGGGCGGCGCTGGAGATTTCTAGGGAGCAGAGGAGCTCTGGGTTCGTGGGAGGTGTAGGGGAGAAGGAAATGGCGCAAACTCCTGGTGAAAGGAGATGAGGAATAGGATCCTCACTAGTTATATCCACCGGACACGTCAAGATTCATGTAAATGCTACAGTAAACATGCCACGCGTCATGGAAAGAACTGGGAAACCCCCTGCGCGATGATTATGTCACCTCGATCTCCACACATGCATTGAAATGGTGCCTCGGTTCCACAAAAGGTGGACCCACCAACAGTCGTGCTGATAGGAAATGTCTTTCAGTGACGTGACTTGACCATGACTAGTGTTAGATGATGTCAGAGACCCAGTTCCGGCTTAGTTTGAATATCGAGCTGGAAATCCGAATAAATGTATTCATAGGTCCGACTCATTTTTGAGACCCGGATCGTATCTTTTCTTTTGTAGTTTCAGGAACCCTTCAATATTCTGCAAGCCAAAGATCAATCTAGATGGTGATGAATCCGACTTTGGATCTTGGAGGCCTCTGGGGGCTGCTGTTGGGGATATACTTTCCGGGTATCCTTAGTGTACCTCATTGACCAGGGTGGCCCACTTCGGGTTAGAGCTTTGTTTCACGGGCGGCCCAGTTAGGGAGAAGAGATGGAGTCCAGTCCGGCTACGGGAAGGCCCAAAAGACTTACTGACATAGGCCCATAGTGTTACTTGTAGTTCAAGATGTACTCTGTAACCGACTCTAAGTCATAGCCGAATAGACCTCTCCTATAAACCCTAGTCCGGATATCTATATAAGCCGTCCAAGGGAGAGCCTTTAGGGCACCCTCATAATAGTCTACAATCTCAACTCGCACAGGCTACACCCTTGTAACCCATATTCTGGCTCTGTCGTATTATTGGATTGCTAGCAGGAGTAGGATCCATCCAAAGCCGACAGATTCGAACTTGGGTAAACTTGTGTGCTCACCGTCCTAGAATACCGTACGTCTCACACCCCTCTCTACCACACGTCTCGAGGACCCCCTCATGGCGTACTTGTCATCAATCCGACGATAATGAGCGAGGTGACTTATCACTGGAGCTAGTCCGTAAGTTCAGAGCTCCCTTCTTC
Organism: Avena eriantha; assembly: GCA_910589775.1. Taxonomy (NCBI): domain Eukaryota; kingdom Viridiplantae; phylum Streptophyta; class Magnoliopsida; order Poales; family Poaceae; genus Avena; species Avena eriantha. Next base: position 214,763,009 of record OU342744.1, on the reverse strand, counting down.
AGTTCCCGACATCGATGGAGGCAATCAGGTGATATGCACCACCCTAGCCCCTGCTCGCATGATGGACTAAAGGGACGAGGCCAGCACATGGGCGAAGAAAAACCTAGAAGAACGGAATACAAGCAGAAATCTTCATCAACAGCGAATATTTCCCTTCACGGGTGCCCTGGTGTGGGGCGCAAAAAATTTCATCCATCGGAGGAGGAATGAGGGTGGTGAGTGACCTTGGGGGCAGAGCCCTGTAGAGGTGCGTGCGCCTAGGGTGCGGGTTGTGTCTGATTCTCCGGGCTCCTCACGGGGGGCTCAGATCTTTTGGCTCTATTGCCCGCCCAGCCCCCGGGTCTTCTGTCGAGGCCGCGGGTCCGGGGTCTTGGGGGCGCTGGGATTTGTTGCGCTTGATGCTCTGTTCGCACCTCCTCTTGCTGTCGTACTCCTCCCTGACCTCCCTAAGCTTGACGCATTGGTCGGTATCATGGCCTTGCCTCTAATGGAAGGTACGGTACTGGTGTGGACCAGCAAAGTTGTTTGTTCCTCTTCTGAGGAGGAGCTACTTGCCACCCTTTCTAGGCTGCCTAGTAGGGCTTCCCTCACCCTTCTTGGTGGGGTCCGCGGTCCGGGTCCTGCCGTGGTAGAACATGTCCCCAGCTTTTGCCTTGGTGCAGCATTTGGCCACTGCCAAGAGCTCAGCTACCGTGGACAGGTTCTCCCCACGACGACCGATGTTGTCGAGCACTTGCGCATCACAGACCCCGCCCGCAAAATCCGCGATGATATCCGCATCGGTGGCTCTGCTGACCTTGATGAGGCTTTGGTCAAAATGCAACAGGTACTTTCGCAAGGTCTCTTCAGGCCCTTGGCGTACCCTCCGGAGGTCCTCGCACGTGTGCACGGACTCATCCACTGCCCCAAACTTCATGACAAAGAGGCCATAGAGTTCGGACCATGATCCAATGGACTCCTCGGGGAGGTTTAGGAGCCATGCACACGCCTTTGGGCCCAGGCCCATAGGGAACTAGTTGGCAAGGACGCGGTCGTCTCTTCCAGCTGCTTCTATGCCCGTGGTGTAGAGCTGCAGGAACTCCATGGGGTTGGTAACATCGTCGTACCGGGGGGCATCTCTGGCTTGAACTTGGGTGGCCATACCACCCATCGAGGTGCTTGGTGAGTAATACATTGCAAATGTATCCATAATTTTTGATGTTCCATGCTTGGTTTTATCTACTTTCTTATGTTTTGTCCACACTTTGGAGTACTTTTCATATGATTTCTTGGACTAACCTATTAACAAGTGCCACAGTGCCAGTTGCCTGTTTTCTGCTATTTTTGGTTCCAGGAAAGTCAGAAAATCAATATTCTCAGAATTGGACTAGACAAAAGCCAAAATCGATATTTTACCGGAAGACTCACAGAGACAGAAGATGAGACGGAGAGGGGCCACAGGGCGGCCACACCATGTGGTGGCGCGGGCTAGCCCTGGCCGCGCCACCAGGTGGTGTGGGCCCCCTGGCCGCCCACCAACCTTGCCTCTTCGCCTATAACATGCCTCCCAATGCAAAAACCCTAAATCGTCAAGCCTCCAGCCACAAAATGTCCCGCAGCGCCGCCGCCACTGAAGGGGAGATTCGAGGGACAGAAAGTCTCTGTTCCCGCACCCTGCCGGGACGAGGAAGTGCCCCCAGCGCCATCTCCATCGATCTCCACCACCATCTCCATCACCGTTGCTGATTCCCATGATGATGAGGGAGTAGTTCTCTCTCGAGGCTAAGAGTTCTACCGGTAGCTATGTGTTCATTTCTCTCTCTATGCATGATCATATTGTGATCATGAGCCTTGTAATCTATAGATCTACCTTGCTACTCAAGTGCTTTAATAGATCTCTGCTCTCCCCATGTGTGTGAAAGTGACAGCGTGCACACCATGGTGGCACTTAGGCTAGAGATTACAAATACTTGTTATGAGTTATATTTGGAGTTGGATGTCTTTATGAAATTGTGGTGTTTGTTGGAACCATCTAGTGCTCAAGGTGGCAGTGTGGGGTTATCTAGATGGGAAAGGCTTACTTTGAGGTATGATGTTATAGCCCTACCATGGATTAGAGTGTCCAACCGGAGAGTAGTTAAGAGTAGTATCATAAAGAGAAGATATTTATATGAGAGTGTTCACTAGTGAAAGTATGATCCCTAGGCCTTGTTTCTAAACATTGAAACACCGTTTGCAATTAGATTTGTTACATGTTTGCTTGCTTTAATCTTTATTTCAGTTTGCCTTTAGTCTCTTCCACGCCATCAAAGTATTTTCTAGCACCATTACCTTATATCCATACCACTTGTATTTCACTATCTCTTCGCCGAACTAGTGCACCTATACACCTGACAAGTATATTGGGTGTGTTGGGGACACAAGAGACTTCTTATATCTTGATTTCAGGGTTGCTTGAGAGGGGATACCTTTGACCACTTCCTCCCTGAGTTCGATAAACCTTGGGTAATCCACTTAAGGGAAACTTGCTGTTGTTCTACAAACCTCTGCACTTGGATACCCAACAACAGTCTACAAGAATAGAAGTGCGTAGACATCAAGCTATTTTCTGGCGCTGTTGCCGGGGAAGTAAGGTAAAAGGTACTCACATCCTCCGGTGTGAGTGCTCGATATCATCGCACCGAGTGGATTCTCCTTGCCCGATCCCCCGGGTCCGCCGCGGAGAGGAGGTGGCGGAGGCGCACCATGGGCCACGTTGCCCGATCGCGCCTTGCGTGTTGCAGGGTTGTCCCAGGCGACGTCCATCAGGGCCGCAAGGTGCGCCTGCCACTCTTCCCCGGTGCCCTATGTTGGTGTGTAGCGAATGAGCTCTTTCGCCATGAGGCAGGCCGTCTCTGGGGTGTGGGGGGCGCTAGGCACCTGGGTCAGTGAAGTGCTCGATGAAGAGAACTCTCCTCCTGCCTGCGTGGAGGGGCGCGGGCAAGGCCCGCTATAGTCCCAGAGCGGGGCGGGGGAGTGGGGGAAGCCCACCGCAAGCCCTTGAGCCTCTCTGCTTGGTCCCACCGAGAGCGACCGTCTTGAGGCTTGCTGCAGGCGACCATGTCGGCGTCTCTAGCCGAAGTCCTTCGGGTCGTGCCTCAACCCCCTACCTGGCGCGCCAAATGTCGAAGATTTGTCCCGTGAAGGAACTAGGGTCCAACGATCCCTTGGTTCATGAGGGGGCTGAACACACGAGTTCGAAGTAGTATGACAACGGCTATGGCGACAAAGTGGTGATGACCCACAAGTATAGGGGATCGCAACAGTCTTCGAGGGAAGTAAAACCCAATTTATTGATTCGACACAAGGGGAGCCAAAGAATATTTATAAGCCTTAACAACCGAGTTTTCAATTCAGCTGCCTTTGGAAATAGTCTTGCTCATAGTAGTTTATCAGTAGCAACTGTTTTGTAGTAGCAATAGCAAAGTAGTAAGAGTAGTAAAAGTAAAGACAATAGTAACAATTGCAGTAAACAGTGGGATTAAAGCGCGGTAGGCATAGGGATGGATGGATGGGCGTTGCATGGACAAGACAATTCATATAGCAAGACATAGGGCATTTGCAGATAAATAAGATAAAGCATCCAAGTACTAAATAATCATAGGCATGTGTTCCATATATGGTCATATGTGCTTGTAATGAGAACTTGCACAACATCTTTTGTCCTGCCATCCCGTTTGCAGCGGGGCCTCAAGGGAACTTCTGGCAATTAAGGTACTCCTTTTAATAGAGCATCGGAGAAAAGCATTAACACTCTGTGAACACATGTGATCCTCACATCAAAGCCATTCCCTCCGGTTATCCCGATTATTGTCACTTTGGGACCTTTGGTTTCGGACAACAATATGTGTAAACAACTTGCAGGTAAGATCATAAACAATACTATTATCATGAATCAATAACATGTTTAGATCTGAAATCATGGCACTTGGGCCCTAGTGACAAGCATTAAGCATAACAAGTTGCAACAAAGTCAAAAAGCACTAATAATAGATACTAGGCACCATGCCCTAACAATCTGATGCCATTACATGAACGATCTCATCCAATCCCTACCATCCCCATAGCCTACATCGGGGGATTACTCACTCATAGATGGGGGAATCATGGATGGTTGATGGAGAAGCAATGGTGACGATGATGGCGATGATCTCCTCCAATTCCCCGTCCCGGCAGGGTGCCAGAACAGAGTTTCTGGTTCTGAATCACGGTATCTAGTGGTGGCGGCACAACGAAACTCTATCTGCAAAAAGGTCGACCCCCCTCGGTTTTTAGGTCAAGGGGCATCATATAAGCGAAGAGGGAGGCCGAGGCGGCCACACCCCTCCCAGGCGCGGCCATTCCTAGCCCGCGCGGCCAGGGGGTGTGGGCCCCTCATGGCCCTCCTCCGTCTTGTCTTCTGGCTCCGTGAATCTTCTGGTGAAATAGGATGTTTGGCATATTTTCTGAGATTTTTCCTGATAGTTTATTTTCTGCACAAAAACTAGACACCAAGGTAATTCTGTTGAAAACAGCATCAGTCTATGTTAGTTGTATCCAAATCACACAAGTTTAGAGGAGAAACAATAGCAAATGTGTTCGGGAAAGTAGATACGTTTTGGACCTATCAACTCCCCCCAAGCTTAGCTTATTCTTGTCCTCAAGCAATTGAGTTGAAAACTAAGTGCGATAAAAGAAACTTTCACGAACTCATTTACTTCATACGATGTATATATTCTCAGTATATGATCAAATACTTAGGCAATTCATAATAAAGAGTATGCCAATAAGTTTAGTTAATAGTCATGCAAGCTATGAAGAGATTCCAACCCAAAAATAATAAGTATCATGAAACATAAACAAGCCACGTTGTAATGCTCATAAAAAGGTATGATAGAGTGGTATCTTGCTTGCCTTTGATTGTAGAGCAAACATAAATGTCGAGGCACCTCTGAAGTTTTAAGTGAAGACTAGAAATAAAAATATCAAAGATTCATGTGTCAAGGTTATGTCATAGTTAACCAAGTTTTGGGACAAGCACATTACACTAAGAATGACAACTATTCTCTCAAGAAAGTGCTCATAGAATAAGTGGTGACTCAACAAGGAAGTGAAAGGGTTTTGAAAAGTTTGAAAGGCTTCCAAATGCTGAAAGTATGGTTCTCATTAGCTTTGAGCTCTCATTGCCCCTATCCTAAGCATCTTTAAATGGTTAAGGTGAAAGTGAGGTCCAATATGAGTTATATGCTTGACAGACCATAAACTGGAACTCTCATGTCCCTTGAGTACGAGGGACACTCCTCATGCTACTCAACTTTAGTTACTGGTAAGTTCTTGTCATAGTAAATACATGGGTATCATAGAGAACCGCCAACGGGATACCCCTTGCCCGATGATACGGAAGAATCCCCATATCAAAATGACAAGGCAAGCAGACAATGAGCATCTCTGCAATCTTCTTATTTACCATGGGAAAATGGTGCTTTTTTCTCTCTTTCCTCATTTCTCATCTTTTTTTCTTTTTTTCTCAATCTCTATCTCTTTTTTATAAGAAGAATGTTTCATAGATTGCTCATTATGGTTACGCTGCAGGTTTCCACCATGATTAGGCATGCATTAAACCAGCCGCCTAGGCATTTCTCTAACACAATACATAACTCCATGGACTTACAAGCTCCCCTTTTATTTCACACCGACAACATCCGTAAACAAAAGAGCATGATATCAACTGGGTATATATTTACAGGTGTTGAAAGTGTTCCTCGTGATAGTACGGTTCTGCTAACTCCCAGCCTATAATTTGCAAGCATATAACTTTGATGGATAGTCACAATAGTTCAGGTTTATTAAGTGCAAGAAATAAAGTGTGCCATCAAGTTCGTGAGAGCTTTACTAACTAACTTTCTCATAACAAACAAACATTTTATTCGGAAGAAAATAGAGCATAATAAATATGCTAGGAGTAGCAATAATGCTAATAGGTAGATATGGCGGACTCTTTTGGGTAACTTTGGTTTTGGGGAGTTTGATGCATGAGTAAAGCTTTTACTCAGCACAAGTGAAGGGTAGCAATAGAAAGGGAGCGACAATCGAGAGAGCAATAACTGTCATAATCATGCTTGCGACAAAACTAAATTAATAGTGGCATAAAAGTGACACAAGAACTCCGAGGCAGAATAAATCATTGATGCTTAACTGACCTTTTGTTTAGTCATATGCATGCGTGAGCATGTGCCAAGTCGATTCAAATAGAACATTCCGAGGAGGATACCACAATGTCATACCAAGTTATGAATAGAACAATGCAAGCAAACATTCATATGACATGCTACAAACCATTAGCAAGCTGGAGCTAATCATAAGAAAGCAAGAACTACTAAGCATCCATAGATAACGTACACCTTACATGAACAGACTAAGCATGCCCACAATTATGAGTATATGTACAAAAATGAAAACAAATAGAGTTCATTACCAGCCTCTTACCACACCTCAAGTTGTCATTAATCTTCATTATTGCCCTTCACTTGTGTGACTTGAATAATAAGATAAATCCAATCTCCAATGAGTCACCGAGAACCGCTGAACTCTGCAAAATCTTTCCAATGGCATGGTAATAGGTAGATTATAAATTTTGAACAAAACAGTTGACCGATAAGGGGTGTTAGTGAAAATGGAACTTTCAACAAAACTTTTGGTGAGCACGGCATATTGCTCACTCTCATCCTGCATGTAAGTGGTTAAACCAACCCTCGGAACAAGGAGTAAGAAATCATCGAGGATCCCTGCAGCTTGCACCTCCTCTTTGCAACGCGACCATGGCATCCTGCAAATACTAAACAAAGTGGACTGTGGCAAAGGAATTTCCCTCTTGCCTCTGTCAGTAAACAACATCATGTAAACTAAATTCTCGGTACTAGAGTCAGTAGTAACAAAGTGATGTGTTTTCATAGCAGCAAGATCAAGCCTTTGTGGTGTCAATACAATATCATTAGGATCAACAGAAAGTTCCAAAGCAGCAACCATGCGTGAGGCAATGATGCCCCCATAAATAGGTCCTCTAGTGGCTAGGCGGCGAGCAATGAGAGAACCAATATTATACTTGGTATCATTATTAAGTGCAGCATCGAGGAAGGCTAAATGATAATTAGAAATATTACTAGTGTTCTCCCTACCAAGAATGCTAGTGGGAAGATAATAAGCAAAATATCTGAGAACTGGGAGTTGAATGTTCCTTATCTTTCCGCGCTGAGCTGTGCGGTCATCGTCATTTGTCACACTTCGGTAGAGCTCCGGCAAATCAGCGGGTCAACCTTGGATCTTCTTCACTGTCCTAGACATGCCTATGCCTATAATGCTGCAAAATCTTTCCAATGGCATGGTAATAGGCAGATTATAAATTTTGAACGAAACAGTTGACCGATAAGGGGTGTTAGTGAAAATGAAACTTTCAACAAAAGTTTTGGTGAGCACGGCATATTGCTCACTCTCATCCTGCATGTAAGTGGTTAAACCAACCCTCGGAACAAGGAGTAAGAAATCATCAAGGATCCCTGCAGCTTGCAAAAAGGCAAAACAAGGAAAAATAGATGGGTGAGCATCTCCCTCATCTCCTTCATTGCCAAAGCATGGTGCAATAAGATATTCATTATATGATGGTCTAAATTGAGAAGCTGATCTCGAAGGCCTTGCCCTCCTGGGTGTGTCTCTCTCAAATACTTCTCCAAAAGTGTGGTTGTTCATCTCCACTATTCTGAATTTTAGACAAGCATCATACAAGTGATTGCAAAGTGATTACATAATGAAAGGAACTACTTATAGGGACTTGTAAGAGGCCTAAGCATGCATCAAAACAATTTTTCTAAGCATTGAACAAGCTTACAAGCTCACATAACTTGTCACCTATAGTAGCAAAATACCCAAGATATAAACCACTAATCACAAATCTACTTGGACAAGTAGAGGTGTCACATACCAGAGAACAAATGCTCCAAATTTCAGCAACAAAGATGGGCTGAGCAAGGAGATCGAAAAATCGCGAGCAAGAATAGCAAGAACGTGAGTATGAGCAATGAACTGGTGTTTTCTCAAGAGAGAGAGAAAGAACTGGCAAGTGAGAGAGTAAGTACAGGGCCAGGGGTGGCCCACACCCTGGCCAGGTGCGCCCCCGGGTGTGGCCGTGCCACCAGGTGGTGTTCCTGCCTGGTGGACCCCCTTGGGTCACTCTAGGTACTTCTCCGCCCCTTTTTTCAAGTAAAAATTTAATATAAATTTTCTGGAATTTTTCGAGACACTTTATTTTTTATCAATTTTCAGGTATTGATGAATAAATTTCTGACAGAAGGATGATTTTAGAAGGATGCGAATTCAAAACAAAACTAAAACTTCAAAAGTTCTAAGACACTCTAAAATGCAAGCAACTAGTAATACAAAAGTAAACTAAGTGAAAACAAAAATTGAAATGATAAAATAGGAGTAAGCGAAGATAATCATGGTGAAAACATTGTTTTGTTCATTAAAATCCCTTTGTTAACAAGGTTGATCAGGTCTTGTTACGAAAACAATTTTATATGAGAAAAAACTGTGTATTCCACTATATGATTATGTTACCTCAACCTTGATAGCAATAGTCCCAATCATAATAGTTTCATATTTTTCTCGTGGTATGGTACAATATATTTCTCCAACTTGGATGCCCTCAATATTTTCAATAGAATTTAAACTATAATTCCTATCAATCTTCTTGGGGAAATTGACTGTATGCTCCTTGTCATTAACATTAAAAGTTACCTTTCCTTGATCGCAATTAATAACAGCTCTTGCAGTATTAAGAAAAGGTCTCCCAAGAATAATAGACATATTATCATCTTCAGGCATTTGAAGCACAACAAAGTCAGTTAATATCAAGCAATTATGAGCCACTTGAACAGGAACATCCTCACATATACCAATAGGAATAGTAGTAGATTTATCAGCCATTTGCAAAGATATATCGGTTGGTATTAATTTTTCCAATTGAAGTCTCTTGTAGAGAGAAAAAGGCATAACACTCACTCCTGCTCCCAAATCACACAAAGTAGTTCTAACATAGCTATTTTTAATAGAGCATGGAATAGTTGGAATCCCTGGGTCTCCAAGTTTCTTTGGAACCTTACCATTGAAGGAATAATTAGCAAGCAAAGTAGAAATTTCCTCATTAGGGATCTTCCTTTTATTAGAGACAATGTCCTTCATATACTTTGAATAAGGAGGTAATTTAATAGCATCAGTCAAAGGAATTTGCAAAAATAAAGGTTTCATCCATTCACAAAACTTATTATAGTGTTTGTCTTCCTTTGACCTGTGTTTCTTATCAGGGAAAGGCATAGGTTTTTGGACCCAACGCTCTCTTTCACTACCATGTTTCTTAGCAACAAAATCTTCTTTAGTGTACTTAGTATTCTTAGTGTGCCTTTCAAGTTCTTCTTCAACTTTTTCTTTATCAGGAGCATCATTTTCCTCATTACCACTTTCAGTTTCAGCATCAGAGACAGATATACTATTAGGATCTTTAGCAGGTTCAGAAGATTCTACAATAGTTTTATGTTTCATTTTCCTTTTCTTAGGAGAAGTACCTCTATTTTCAGTTTGTTGAGAATCCTGCTCAATTCTTTTAGGATGCCCCTCAGGATATAGAGGATCCTAAGTGGCCGCACCACTTCTTGTTCTAATTCCATAAGCATGTTTTTCTTTAGAAGCATTAACTAGCAAATATTTTTGTACTTTAATAAGCTGATCAATTTGAGTTTGAACCATTTGGAAATGTTTAACAAGCATTTTAACATCATTAGTAGTTCTTTCCACAATATCCTTCAATTCAATAATAGCTCTAGAGTTTTCCGTCAAATGATTCTGCACTCTTTTATTAAAATTATCTTGTTTAACAATAAAAATATCAAATTCTTCTAAGCATTGATCAGGAGGTTTAGAATAAGGAATATCACCTTCATCAAAATGTTGGAGAGAGTGTACCTCAATAGTGGATGAGTGGGAGATTAGCTTACATAATTCTTCTATAGGAGGTAGATTCTTCACTTCTTCAGCTTTAATACCCTTCTCCTTAAGACATTTCTTAGCTTCCTTCATTACTTCATCATTTAGTTCAATGATTCCCCTCTTCTTGGGTGTTGGTGTTGGCTTAGGCACAGTTAACTCAGGTGTAGTTGTCTTAGGGCTTAAGTGAATTCCAGTCATCATAATTCTTGCTTATTCTAGCCATTAATTCCTCAGCTTCTTTGGGAGTTCTTTTCCTGAAAACACAATCAGCACAACTATCCAGGTATGTCCTAGATTCTTCGGTTAATCCATTATAATATATATCAAGAAGCTCATTTTTAGGTAATGGACATCCAACCTATGCATGAATCAAAGCACAAAACCTTGCCCATGATTCAGGCAATATCTCTTTTTCTCCCTGTTTAAAATCAAAAAGTTTCTGCAACATGGCATGTCTAGCACTAGGAGGGAAATATTTTTGAAGGAAAGTACTAATCAAGAAATCAGGGCTATCAATAGATCCAGGTGCTAAATTATTAAACCAAGCCTTAGCTTCTCCTTTTAGTGAAAAAGGGAAAATTTTAGCAACAAAGTAGGTGCACATTTTAATATCATCATAAAATAGGCCACTCATGGTAGAAAGCTTAGTCATATGTGCTACAACACTTTCATTCTTAGTCCCACAAAAAGGTTATTTCTCAACAAAGGTTACGTAAGATAAATCAAGAGAGAAATCATAATCTTTATCTTTAATGTTTATGGGAGATGTAGCAAACTTAGTATTAGGAGATAATTTGGGTTTTATAGTATGCTTCTCAAGGAGACTCTTAATAACACGTTTACCATGAGTATTTTGACATTCTTTAATAAATTCATCATTCATTTCTATATATCTGTCTTCAATATCATAACTCTCTATAGACTCAGGTGAACTGATAGATGTAGTAGTGTCTTCATTAGGAGTTTCAGTGTTTCCAGCTATAGTTCTAGCAATCGTAGCATCTAGGAAAGGACCTAATGAACTACTCTTATCAAGCATAGTAGAAGAAACATCATAAGTATCAGAAGTTTCAGATTCAACAATAGTAGCAGTATATGTAGCATGTGTATGTGGCGGTGTAAGGATCTTACTCATCACAGATGGTGAACAAGAGCAACAGAGGTGTTCAGAACCGTACCTCTCCTTGTAGTGGATGGTAAAAGGAACCTTGCCATCATGAGACTTACCCATGATGAATGGATGGCAACGAACAATAATGATTCCAAGTGAACTTGATAAATAGAGCTATGCTCCCCGGAAACAGTGCTAGAAAATAGTCTTGATGACCCACAAGTATAGGGGATCGCAACAGTCTTTGAGGGAAGTAAACCCCAATTTATTGATTCGACACAAGGGGAGCCAAAGAATATTTATAAGCCTTAACAACTGAGTTGTCAATTCAGCTGCACCTGGAAACAGTCTTGCTCACAGCAGTTTATCAGTAGCAACAGGTTTGTAGTAGCAATAGCAAAGTAGTAAAAGTAAAGAGAGTAGTAACAATTATAGTAAACAGTGAGATTAAAGAGCAGTAGGCATAGGGATGGATGGACGGGCGTTGCATGGACAAGACAATTCATATAGCAATCAAGACATAGGGCATTTGCAGATAAATAAGATAAAGCATCCAAGTACTAAATAATCATAGGCATGTGTTCCATATATAGTCATACATGCTCGTAATGAGAACTTGCACAACATCTTTTGTCCTGCCAGCCCGTTTGTAGCGAGGCCTCAAGGGAACTACTGGAAATTAAGGAACTCCTTTTAATAGAGCACCGGAGCAAAGCATTAACACTCTGTGAACACATGGGATCGTCACATCAAAGCCATTCCCTCCGGTTATCCCGATTATTGTCACTTAGGGGCCTTTGGTTCCGGACAACAATATGTGTAAACAACTTGCAGGTAAGATCATAAACAATACTATTATCATGAATCAATAACATGTTCAGATCTGAAATCATGGCACTCGGGCCCTAGTGACAAGCATTAAGCATAACAAGTTGCAACAAAGTAAAAAAGCACTAATAATATATACTAGGCACCATGCCCTAACAATCTGATGCCATTACATGAACGATCTCATCCAATCCCTACCATCCCCATAGCCTACATTGGGGGATTACTCACTCATGACGGGGGAATCATGGATGGTTGATGGAGAAGCGATGGTGACGATGATGGCGATGATCTCCTCCAATTCCCTATCCCGAAAGGGTGCCAGAACGGAGTTCCTGGTTCCGAATCGCGGTATCTGGTGGTGGCGGTGCAGCGGAACTCTATCTGGAAAAACATTGAACCCCCTCGATTTTTAGGTCAAGGGGCATCTTATAGGCGAAGAGGGAGGCCGAGGGGGTGCCCGAGGCGGCCACACCCCTCCCAGGCGCGGCCAGGACTAGACCGCGCGACCAGGGGTGTGGGCCCCTCGTGGCCCTCCTCCCTGTCGTCTTCTGGATCCGTGAATCTTCTGGTGAAATAGGATTTTTGGCATATTTTCCGGGATTTTTCCTGATAGTTGATTTTCTGCACAAAAACTAGACACCAAGGTAATTATGCTGAAAATAGCGTCAGTACGTGTTAGTTGTATCCAAATCACACAAGTTTAGAGGAGAAACAATAGCAAAAGTGTTCGGGAAAATAGATACGTTTTGGACGTATCAAGCAGGCACACGACAGAGAGTTGACATGGTTTTTTTACCCAGGTTTGGGACCCTCGTGAGGAGGTAAAGCCCCTACTCCTGCTTGGTTTTATTGCTCGCCTGCCTCGCGAGGCTCTAATGGTGGATGAAAGTCTAGGGTTTTGGATCTCTGTGATCCGTCCCTTACAAGGTAGGAGAAGGGCTCCTTATATAGGGCGGCATTGGGCCTCTTCCCCCAGCTCTTGCGCAGGAAGGGTCACCACATTCCCGCCAATGGACTTGGTCCTGGCTTGTCTTCTTGTGACCGCCGAGTGGTTGCCATGTCAGGGGGTGGTCGGTTGCCCTTCCAATTTACGTCGCCATCCCGGTATTCTTGCACCGAAATGGCTGTGTCAGGAGCTACCTTAATCTTGTGTCATCCCACTGCCCCTGCATGCTTTCCTTTCTTAGGGTGGACCGTTTTCCCCTTGGAACGACCGTTAGGGCGTCATCCAGCGGTGCACGCTCGAGCCCAATGAGGTTTCCCTCTAGGGGTATTGACGGGGGGCCTTGCTACCCAGCTATCGCAGTCTCGAGAGCCCGTGGAGAGTTCTTGCGCCTTCCCCCTTCAGAGGCCCCCTCCCTTCAAGAGCCCTCGAGAGGTCATTTATGCAGGACCAGTGACCCAGTGAGACGTAGTACCCCCGGTACTGATAGTCCGACACTCAGCCTTACACATATAGGAACGATGAAGATCATACCACGATGCATAAGATAGTGAGCAAGTGCAAGAGCTATATCATATCAGTTTTGCATATGATGTTTGTTTGCATCTTATATTGCTTGTATGGCACTTAGTAGCATTATAAGATGATCCCTCATTTAAATATCAAGATAAAAATGTGTTCCTCCTTTAGTATGCACCTTAAGAAAGTTCGTCGTTTTGAGACACCATGTTATGGTCGGATGTGATAGACTCTATATTCGCGTACAACGGGTATAAGACAGTTTTACACACGCGGGTACTAAGGTTCTTACTTGGTGAGCCTAGCATGTACAAACATGGCCTCAAAACACGAACCAGAGGGTAAAGCATGAGTCATATGGTTGATATGATGACCATATAGATGTCTGCCTTTAAAGTTGCACCAATTCACGTAATGGTCGGTCTTGGTGTAGTGGATATGGTTCATGTAATCACCAAAAAGACACAAGGGATGTTTTTTTGAGTGGGAGTTCATTTATAATTATGGATTAGCTAAACTCAATATATCATAAAATTGGTCTAAATAAACTTTGCAAATTCTGTTGTACATGGCACCACCTGCTTTTATTTTCAATGTGTTCATAGAGAAAGGGAAACTTGCAACAAACAGTAGCAACTTTAACAATTGGGACCTGAACTTGAGGATTCTTCTCACTGCTGCACAAAAGCAATATGTTCTAGAAGCACTGCTAGGCCCCCACCACCTGATGATGCTTCTGACAATGTAATTAATGTTTACTTAAGTCATTTGGAGGACCACAATATGGTTCATTGCGGCATATTGTATGGGCTATCCGGAACTCCAAAAATGTTTTGAGAATCGCAATGCCTTTGAAACCATGGGAGAATTGCAAATGATTTCCGATATGCATGTTGCGGTGGAGAGTTATGGTGTTTCAGAAAAGTTCTTTAGGTGCATGATGGAGGAGAACATCTCCATTAGTGAGCACGTACACAAAATGTCTGGGTACGTCGATAAGCTTGTAGCCATGGGAATAACGATTCCCATTGACTTAGGCATACATCATGTTCTCCACTATCTGCAACCAAGCTATAAAATCTTCATGATGAAGTATAACATGCAGGGCATGAAGAAGTCTCTCCTCGAGCTTCTGTCAATGCTTAAGACTGCTGAACTGGAGATTAGGAAAGAACATAAAGTGTTGATGATCAATAAGACCACCGGTTTCAAGAAGGACAAGAAGGGTAAATAGAAGGTTAACTTCAAGAAGGGCGACAAAGCTATTGATGTGCCTGAGAAGAAGACCCGGGATGGCCCTAAGACTGACGCCGAGTGCTACTATTGTAAGGGGAATGGCCACTAGAAGTGCAATTACCCCAAATATCTGGCACACAAGAAGGCCATCAAGATGAACAAAGGTATATTTGATATACATGTTATTGGTGTGTACTTGAATAGTACTCACAGTAGCACCTAGGTATTTGATACTAGCTTAGTTGCTAATATATGTAACTCAGATCAGGGCCTGCGAAATAGGCGGCCATTAGCAAGGGATGAGGCCACGATGCGTGTCGGCAATGGATCAAGAGTTGATGTGATCACCATCAGAACACTGCCTCTCCATTTACCATCTAGATTAGTTTTGAACCTTAATAATTATTATTTGGTTCTTGCTTTGAGCAGGAACATTGTATCGGGATCGTGTTTACTGCAAGACGGTTATTTGTTTAAGTCCGAGAACAATGGTTGCTCAATTTATATGAATGATATCTTTATGGTCATGCACCTATGATGAATGGTTTATTTCTTTTGAATCTCGATAGTAATAATATGCATATTCATAATGTAGATGCCAAAAGGAATAAACTTAATGATGATATATCTACATATATGTGGCACTGCCGTCTAGGTCATATCGGTGTAAAGCGCATGAAGAATCTTCATTCTGATGGACTTTTAGAATCACTTGATTTTGAATCATTTGATACATGTGAACCATGCCTTATGGGCAAGATTACTAGAACCCTGTTTTCCGGTACAATGGAGCGGGCGCCAAATTTGTTGGAAATTATACATACTGATGTGATGTATGTGGTCCAATGAGTGTGTCAGCGCGAGGTGGATATCGTTACTTTGTTACTTTCATGGATGATTTGAGTAGATATGGGTGGTCCAATGAGTGTGTCAGCGCGAGGTGGATATCGTTACTTTGTTACTTTCATGGATGATTTGAGTAGATATGGGTATATCTACTTGATAAAACACAAATCTAAAACCTTTGAAAAGTTCAAGGAATTTCAGAATGAAGTAGAAAATCATCATAATAGAAAGATTAAATTTCTACAATCTGATCGTGGAGGTGAGTATCCAAGTTACGAGTTTGGCACACACATGAGAGAGTGTGGAATAATTTCACAACTCACACATGCTGGAACACCATAGCATAATGGTGTATCGAAGTGTCGTAATCTTACCTTATTAGATATGGTTTGATCTATGATGTTTCTAACTGACTTGCCATTTTGTTTTGGGGTTATGCACTGGAAACAACTCCATTCACTTTAAATAGGGCACCATCTAAATCTGTTGAAATGACACCGTATGAATTATGGTTTGGAAACAAACCAAAGCAATCATTTCTAAAAGTTGGGGGATGCGATGCTTATGTGAAGAAACTTCAACCTGATAGAATCGAACCCAAAGAGGAATAATGCGTCTTCATAGGATGCCATAAATAAACAATTGGGTATTCCTTCTAGCATAGATCTGAGGGCAAGGTTTTCATTCCAAGAATGGATTCTTTCTAGAGAAGGAGTTTCTCGCGAAAGGTGTGAGTAGTAGGAAGGTAGAATTCGAAGAGGTTATTGAACCTTCTCTTCATGAAACGACGAGTGGCGTAGCGCCACAAATTGTTCTGGAGTTTACTTCACCATATGAAGAGTAAACTAATGATAAAGATCATGAAACTCTGAAATAGGACACTACCAAACCTTGTAGGTCAAGCAGGACATGTGCAGCTCCTGAACTATACGGAAATCCTGTTGTGAATTTTCTGGTGGATGAAAATGATGACCCTGTGATGTGTGAAGAAGCGATGATGAGCCCGGATTCCAACAAATGGCTAGAAGCCATGTAATCTGAGATGGTATCCATGTACGAAAACTAGGTTTGGACCTTGGTAGACTTACCTCATGACCGAAAGGCCATTGAGAATAAATGGATTTTCAAGAAGACTGATGTTGATGGTAATGTCACCATCTATCAAGCTTGACTTGTCACGAAGGGGTTTCGAAAAAATCAAGGAGTTCACTACAATGAGACTTTGTTTCCCGTAGCGATGCTAAATTCGATTAGGATTATGTTAGCAATTGCTACATTTTTGGATTATGAAATTTGGCAGATGGATTTCAAGACCGTGTTTCTTAATGGTAATATTGAGGAAGAGTTGTATATGGTACAACCAAAGGGTTTTGTCAATCCTAAGGATGCAGACAAGGCATGCAAACTTCATAGATCCATCTATGGACTGAAGCAAGCATCCCGAAGTTGGAACCTCTGCTTGGATGAGGTGATCAAAGTGTTTGGATTTATCCAAACTTATAGAGAAGCTTGTATTTACAAGAAAGTGAGTGGAAGATCTGTGGAATTTCTAATATTATATTGGATGACATATTATTGATTGGAAATGTTATAGATCTTTTAAATAGTGTTAAAAATAATCTAAACAAGTTTTTTTCAATGAAGGACCTTGGTGAAGCATCATAGATACTAGGCATCAAAATCTATAGAGATAGATCGAGAAACCTAATTGGGCTATCACAAATTACATACCTTGATAAGATTATAAACAAGTTTAAAATGGACGATAGTAAGAAAGGGTTCTTACCTATGTGGAAAGGCAAGACATTGAGTAAGACTCAAAGTCTAGCTATGACATAAGATAGAGAGGAAATGGATAAGATCCCCTATGCCTCAGCCATAGGATCTATTCTATATGCCATGCTATGTACAAGATCGGATGTGGCACATGCTATTAGTTTGACTAGCAGGTACCAATCTGATCCAGGTTTATAACATTGGATAGCGGTCAAGAATATCCTTAAGTACTTGAGAAGGACTAAGAACATGTTTCTCGTGTACGGAGGTGAAGAAGAGCTCGTCACTAAGTGGTACGTCAATACTAGCTTCGATACCGATCCGAATGACTAAGTCACAATCCAGGTATATGTTTCTCATGAATGGAGCAACAGTTAGTTGAGGGGTTCCAAACAACCCGTGGTGGCGGGATCAACAATAGAGGCAGAATATGTTGCTGCTTCAGAAGCAGCGTAGGAAGAGGTTTAGATGACAGAGTTCATAATAGAACCAGGTGTGGTTCCTAGTGTGTTGGACCCAATGTTGATCTGTTGTGAGAATAATGGAGCCATAGCCAATGCCAAAGAACTGAGATCTCATAAGAATTACAAGCATATCAAGCGTCGCTTTCACACCATCCGTGAGCATGTCAAGGATAGATATAAAGATTTGTAAAGTACATATGGATCTGAATGTAGCAGATTCATTGACTAAATCTCTCCCTAGGGAAAAACATGATCAACACTAGAACTCCATGGGTGTTAGATTTATCACTAAGTAATCAAGATTATTGTCTCTAGTGCAAGTGGAAGAATGAAGGGAATATGTGTGAGAGGCAATAATAAAGTTGTTATTATATTATTCCAAGTATATGATAGATGTTTATTTTGCATGCTATAATTGTGTTAATTGGAAACATTAATACATGTGTGTTTAATAAACAAATATAGAGTTCATAGTTATGCCTCTCATATGAACTAGCTCGTTGATTAACAAGATTATCAAGGTTTCCTAATCATGGGCATTGGATGTTGTTAATAACAAGGTCACAACATTGGTGGACTGATGTGATGAACATTCACCCAAAGTATAGTAATATGATCAAAGTCATTATGTTTACATTGCTATAACATCATGCGAAGTAACCTTAGTCCTTAGACCATGAGATCATGCCAATCACTAACACTAGAAGAGCAATTTGATAACATCAAACATCACACCATAATAGGGTGACAATAAAGGTGGGTTCGAATACTCTGAAAGTGTTATGTTGAGGCTCATGGATCAAGAGGTGGGATTTTTCCATCCCGATAATGGAGATATATACTCAAGGCCCTCTCGGTGATTTCACATTAACATAGCTTGCACGCAAGTGATAAGATAACTAAGAATGCTATATCACGGGAACAAGAAAAGAGTACTTGTCGGTAATGATATGAAACTAGGGGTACCAATGATCGATTGTCAGACAAGTAATATATCGCGAGACAAAGGGATTTAATTACCATGTCAAAGGTTCTCAAGATCACTAGAGTATTCGTTGAATGTGTGGAAGTCACTATGGATCTCTAGGTCTCCCTGCTAATTATTGATTCGGAGAGGGATCTTGATCATGTCTGCATTATTCGTGAACCGTAGGGTGACACACTTAGGGACACCAGCACCAAATTGAGAAAATATAAATACCAGGGAAAGGATTTGAAAGCGCTGGAATTATTTTGATGGACACATGAATTGTTTCAGGTGAAATTGCTGAAAATGGTTTTAGATGTAATATCGAAGTATTGTGAGGGTTTTATGCAGATGTTTGTTAAGTAAAGTAATTAAAAAATCCTAATAAACTAAATAAAATAGTTTTATTAAATGAGAAATGGCATTGATTTTGGTGGAAAATTAATCCATGTGAGTGGATTTTTGAGTGGATGTGTGTTTATGTGAGTGGAGCCTCCACCCACATGAATGAGGGAGAGGTGGGGGCACCCACCTTGGCTAGCGGCCATGGTAGGAAGATGCCCCTTCCCCTATAAAAGGCTTCCTCCTCCTATTCCATTCTCGCACCTTCTTGTGAAGGATCTCTCTGCCCCTCTAGATTATTCCCCATGGCTTCGGACTAGCAGAGTACATGTTCTCATTGGTTTCCCTAGAAGGATTTGTAGCTTCCACTGCTTTGCTGGAGCAAGGACTCGGAGGTTGTCGGGGTACCGGACATGTGTGAGATCACAGACGCACTGCTGCTTTGCGGTGCTGGACTTCGTCATGATCTTGAGATCGGCAAGTGAACGACTACATCATCCACGAGAATAAATCTTGTAAGGCTTTGTAGATCTTCGAAGGTAAGTTCTCTATGGATGTATATCCACCCGTTGATTGTATCTAGGTGGATCAATCTTGGTGCTTAGTTGTTCATATCGTAGGATTTTTTGTTTTCTAGGCTGCGAACCCAACATTGAGGGTGGTCACCAAACCCGTACAAGGTTATAGCAGTCTCGATAACTCAATTGGAGGCTCCCAAGAATCACCACCAAGGCCTCTAGTTTGAGGAATCACACCATAACTCAATTGAAGGCCCTAAGGGAACCACACCACAACCACACAACCGTCTAGGGTTCCAAGAACCCAAGAGTAACAAGCCCACAAGCTTGATCTCACCGAATCTCCATAGAGAACTCAAACCTATGCACCAACTGCAAAGGCAAGTCATTCACTCCCAAATTCCATCAAATCTGCAAAAGCTATTGGGGGGATAAGAGATGAAGAACACAAGAAGAGAACACAAAATTCTCCAAGATCTAGATCCCAAGGATTCGTTCACAAAGAGGCGATTTTGTTTGATGGGGTTGTAGATCTAGATCTCCTCTCTCAAATCACTCAAAAAGATGCAATAATCATAGGAGGGGGAAGATGAGAGGACAAGCTCTTCAAGATAAACATTGAAGAGAGGAGAGAGCCAGCAAAGAACCAATGGAAGAACCAACCCCACAAAGGGGAAGAGGATCCCCTTCTAAAGGGCTCTCTAAGACTGACCGTTTGGGCTAGTTACATGCCTAGATGGAACTATCGATGAGACACCAGAAGTTCCGGTCTACCCGGCTCCGACGGATCAAAAGAAATGGTAGAGACCTGGTTGTACATGCCGGAATTTCTACCTGACCCAGGCCAAAACTTTCGGTCGGTACTATCGGTCCACTTCTGGCCATGTTTCAGTAATAAAACATGACCAACTAGAGAGATTACTATGGGGTGACACAGGCTGAGCGGAAGTGAGCCAGAACTTCCACCGGTACTACCGGCGGCAAATATGCTCGGGTGGTACTTCCGGTGGAGCGGTAGAACTACCGGTCTAGCCAACAGCTGAAACCAAAACTGCAATAACTTGAGCATCCGAACTCCGAATGGGATGAAACCAATTTTGTTGGAAGAATAACAACGTGCAGAACTCCGAAATATTGGATACCACCACGGGATAAAATATTAAGTGTATATATATGTGAGATACCTCCCAAGGTGTGGAGCCAAAAAACCTTTAAGATCAAAAATACAATAAGATATATAAGGGAAATCGCTTTTTAATAAACTAGATCTTGTTATGAAGATAACCACAAGCTCTAGAACCTCATATGGATAATATCCAAACAACAACTAATAAAGATGATGCAAGAATGAAAAGGTTTGAGTTCTCTCTGAAGGAACGATCGAGCTACTCACTCGAGAGCCCATCTTGATAGTACGACTATCTATCCTAAACTCGGTCTCTCAAAAAACTACAAGAGACCGGAAAAATAGAAAACCTATCAAGATCATACCTTTTCCTTGATCATTCCACTTGAACTTGATGTAGACGATCTTAGCCTCCTGAAGATGGAACAAGTTTCTTGATTGCTCTTGTTCACTCTCTCTTGATGAAGACTTGTGACTTGCTCCCCATACACCATGGGGGATCTTTTCTTATAACTTATATTTATCGATCCATGATCACCGAGGATCACAAGCTTCAAGCATGATATCTTCTAGAGATGGAGCATCTTGAACTTGCACTGTATTTCTTCTTTCTTCAATGGGATGATGTATTGAAGATACACATGAGGAACTTCATTTTATTCTTTAAGACACTCTTGATCTTCTTTCCTTTTTTTCATCTTTTAACCTTGAAGCCAACACATGGTCCAAGCTCTGACAATATACAATTCCAACAATTGTAAGTCAATGTAAATATTAGTCCATAGAGATTGTCATTAATTACCAAAACTACACATGGGGGACATATACACTTTCATCTTGTATGGCTCATGACTTTTATTTGTCGAAGTTGAATAAAATTCGTGGCATTCCCCTAAAAACAGCTCCACATGTTTTTGACGATTACATTTATTTAGCCTTTTTTGCAATTTTGCCATTGTTTCATTTTTCTACCTATGGTTTCTCGCGATTAAACGGTTTTCTAGCTATGACTTTTCTTCTTTGGTTTTCTATCTTGTTTTTTCCCTTTTTTATTTTTCTCTATTTTCCATTGTTTTCCGTCTTTCTTTTTACCTTGTTTCACATGTTTAAATAAAGACTGACGGTTTGAAAACAACATGTTTTATATTCCCTCCATCCAAATTAATTGACACATATTTGTCTAGATTTGCATATATCTATGCACTAAAACACATATATACACATGCTTATCTAGATAGATCTGCGTCAATTAATTTGGGATGCAGGGAGTAGATTAAAAAATCCTTGGATTTTATGAATTGTTCATGGTCTAAAAAGTAAGTTTTAGGATTAAAAAATTATTCATGAATTCAAAAAAGGTAAATATATTTAAAAAGAGTTCACGGTGCCCAAAATATACATTCACATATTTAAAATGATTTTACTAGTCTTAATTATTTTCACCATGCTATAGAAAATGTTCACAATATTTTTGAATAGGCAAAACAATTCTAATCTTATGAAAGTATTATTTTAATCGCATGGATATTTTTCCGAATGCATTAAACATTTTTTAAACCTCATGAACTTTTTTTGAACATTGTGAACATTTTTCAAAATTAGACGAGGATTATTTTGAACTCCATGAACATTTCATAGGAAAGAAATAAACATTTTTGTACATATTAATATTTCTTTAAAATATTAAAAAATAAAATAAAGAAAAAGAGATAAGAAACAAAAAGTTGAAAATACAACATAAAAAGAAAGAGAATAAAATAAAAAAATAAAGCAAAAATAGAAAAAAGGATTACAAAATAGAAAGAAAAGAAGAAGAAAAAGGGAAGATAGAAAGCATCCACCTAATGAGCTGGCACATAGGTGGACGCCCTACAGGCGGTGTGATGCTTGAGCGCCACAAGGAGCAGCATATAGCACCTCTCGTACTTTTCGTGCTTAACCTACTTGGGAGTACCAAAAACAAGTGGTCACTTCCCCAAACCCAAGGTTGATGGTTTAGATCTCACAATTTGGATGAGTGATGGTCCTCCCCGAATGTGTCGATACCCTAGATACGTGAGACTAGTTATCCATAACCTCGGGTGCCCCCAACTAGTGTTCAAGAGCATCTCCACGGGTGCTCCCAACCAGTGACCAATAAATGCGCTAGTAGTTGCTTTGGGGGACACTGTCTGAACTATCGGCAGTTCGGAGAAGCCTGCCCACACTAATGTCCCCCGACGATCGTGCCATTTGGGCCTAAAAACTTGATTTTTATAGATAATTTGACTAGCCTGGTTGTAGTAGTCTTTGAAGTCGAAGTCATCGTCCCCAACCTCGTCAATAGCGTCGACCTTCTCCGCCTCTTCTTTTGTGGCCTGCTCTATCTACGACTCTGACTTCGACGACAAAGGGTAGCGAGCATAACCAGGTGCCAAGAGCCGAGCCCAGTCAATGGGGAAGTGGCTAGGCATGGCGAATGGTGTGGTGAGCCATCTCCACGATGGCCTACGTTTATATCCGGCGACAGGAACTCGATGGAAGCATCAGGAACTGGCTCGAACTAGAGTGGGAAGGGGTAGGAAGAGGGCATGAAGCGAAAGCGAGTGGTGGGATGGTAGATTGTGGAGACGCTCTGGTGTCGGGAGGTGAACCGTCATTGCACACATGGTGTGTCACTGCCAAGTGGACCCACACAGCCAAACCTACCGACACGAGCCGTTGGCAGCCCCAACCCAGCACCTACATGCTGGGGGCGGTAAGAGGGTGCCGAACATATTGGTGAGCAACCCAATTTGCCAACATCGATTGACGTGCAGATGCGGGCCTTTTTTTGCCACAACCATCAAGCGCGCGTTTGGTTGGTCGGCCGAGGCCTAGGAAGACCCCGTGGAGAAGAAGTTGGGTTGATTGCTTTCCTGTCCAACCTCCCTGTTGTTGCCAGCACAAACTTTAAAGCACTCCGGGGCAGGCCCGCTGGGAACTGTCGAATCAGGAGTTTCTGTGGAGCCACTCCTGTTGTAGTGCAAGGAGAGGCCCCCGTTGCATGCGTGGATAAGGAGAGGGGGACGTCATGTCCCTTCAATAACACGCACCATAAATCCCCTCACCCTCTCACTCCCCTTGTATCACTCTCACTCTTCCTACCACATCACGTCGCTGGTCGCATAATCTCCGATGCATCCTTCATGACAGCGCAAGGAGGAAGACGAGGACGACGACCGTGATCATGACCTGAACATCCACCGCGACCGCAACCTCGAACGAACAACCCCGTTGACATCTGATACATTGCAAATGTATCTATAATTTTTGATGTTCCATGCTTGGTTTTATCTACTTTCTTATGTTTTGTCCACACTTTGGAGTACTTTTCATATGATTTCTTGGACTAACCTATTAACAAGAGCCACACAGTCAGTTGCCTGTTTTCTGCTGTTTTTGGTTCCAGGAAAGTCAGAAAATCAATACTCTCGGAATTGGACCGGACAAAAGCCAAAGGTGATATTTTCCCGGACGACTCACGGAGCCAGAAGGAGAGTCAAAGAGGGGACACAGGGTGGCCACACCACCCCATGGCGCGGGTCCCCCCAGGCCGTGCCAGGGCATGGTGTGGGCCCCCTGGCCGCCCACCGACCTTGCCCTCTGGCCTATAAGAAGCCTCCCGAGACATAAACCCTAGAGAGTCAAGCCTCCAGCCACGAAAAGTTCCGCAGCACCGCCGCCACCGAAGGGGAGATTCGAGGGACAGAAAGTCTCTGTTTCGGCACCCTGCCGGGATGGGGAAGTGCCCTCGGAGCCATCTCCATCGATCTCCACCACCATCTCCATCACCATTTCTGATTCCCATGATGAGGAGGGAGTAGTTCTCTCTCGAGGCTAAGGGTTCTACCGGTAGCTATGTGTTCATCTCTCTATCTATGCATGATCTTGTTGTGGTCATGAGCTTGTAATCTATAGATCTATTCTGCTACTCAAGTGCTTTAATGAATCTCTGCTCTCCCCATGTGTGTGAAAATGTCAGCGTGCTCACCATGGTGGCACTTAGGCTAGAGATTACAAATACTTGTTATAAGTTATATTTGGAGTTGAATGTCTTTATGAAATTGTGGTGTTTGTTGGACTCGTCTAGTACTCAAGGTGACAGTGTGGGGTTTTGTAGATGGGAAAGGCTTACTTTGAGGTGTGTTGTTATAGCCCTACCGTTGATTAGAGTGTCCAACCGGAGAGTAGTTAAGAGTAGTATCATGAAGAGAATATATTTATATGAGAGTGTTCACTAGTGAAAGTATGATCCCTAGGCCTTGTTTCTAAGCATTGATACACCGTTTGCTACTAGATCTGTTACATGTTTGCTTGCTTCCATCTTTATTTCAGTTTTACTTTAGTCTTTTCCACGCCTTCAAGTTATTTTCTAGCACGTTACCACTTATAATTATCTATACCACTTGTATTTCACTATCTCTTTGCCGAACTAGTGCACCTATACACCTGACAAGTGTATTGCGTGTGTTGGGGACACAAGAGACTTCTTGTACCTTGATTGCAGGGTTGCTTGAGAGGGAATACCTTTGACCACTTCCTCCCTGAGTTCGATAAACCTTGGGTGATCCACTTAAGGGAAAACTTGTTGCTGTTCTACAAACCTCTGCACTTGGAGGCCCAACAACTGTCTACAAGAATAGAAGTGCATAGACATCAAGCTATTTTCTGGCGCCGTTGTTGGGGAGGTAAGGTAAAAGGTATTCACACCGGAGGATTAAAGAAGAAGAACCTCCCACGGCAAACGCCTATTTTCTGGCGCCGTTGCCGGGGAGGTAAGGTAAAAGGTACTCACATCCTCCGGTGTGTGTGCTCGAAGTTATTTCCTTTAGATTCTGCAATTTTTTCTTTTTGTTTCTTATTTTCACTAGTTAGGCTTAATGGAAAACAACAACAAAATTAGAGAGCTTTATAGTATTTATCTTGCGTTAGGACATGAAGTGTTTGAAGAGAAAATTAAAAAACCTATGGAACTTTATTTGCATGCTAATAGCAATGTTGTTAGTATGAATTCTTTGGACACCATTATTGCTAATGCTATGGAGAAGTCTAAGCTTGGGAAAGCTAGTTTTGATGAAAATGATCTTTTTAGTCCCCCATCTTTAGAGGAGAAAATTTGCTTTGATGATACTATACCTCCAATATATGATGATTACAATGATGAATATGATATTTTCCGTCCACCTACTATTGAGGAGAAAATTAATTATGATTACAATATGCCTCCTATATTTGATGATTATGGTGATGAGAATAATAATGATAGCTATTTTGTTGAATTTGCTCCCACTACAATTAATAAGAATGACTATGCTTATGTGGAGATTATTAATTCTTTTATGCATGTGGCTCATGATAAGAATGTTTTATGTGATATATATTGTTAATTTTATCCATGATGCTACTGAAAGTTATTATGAGAGAGGGAAACATGGTTTTATGTGTCTCAACAATATTAAGTTTCCCCTCTTTATGTTGAAAGTCTTGAAGTTGCACTTGTTTCTTTACACGATTCCTATGCATAGGAAGTGGGTTAGACTAAAATGTGTTTTGAATTTGCTTCTTGATGCTCTCTTTTACTTCAATTCATATTTCTTATGTGAGCATCTTCTCAAACTATCATGCCTAACTTAAAGGCGTTAAAGAAAAGTACTTATTGGGAGATAACCCAAAAGTTTTAGATGAGTCTTGGAAGTTATTACTTCTGTAATAACCGCTCCTTATCCTTTTTATTTGCTTTTTGTGCCAAGAGTAACCTCCAATGAGAGACAAGTAATGCTTGGGAAAGTTGCTGTCCCAAAATAGATTTCTGTGCTTCACCGTAAACATTCATGTAAAATCTCTGTATGTCCTTTTGAGGCATGAATTTTTGTGCTTCTGCCCCAGGTTGTTATCTAACTTTCGTTAGTTCAACACTTTTTTATTTGAGCAACAGAAGGTCTTCGAAACAATTCGTCTTTACCTGCTGGTCTGTTTTGACAGATTTGTGCCATTATTTGCATTTGCTTCTTGTTGGTTCCTTTTTGAGTTCTTTTGGGGAATTGAGCTTTTTGAGGGAAGTGCTACAGTAGCTTGTGTTTTAATGGAAGTTTTATTGGTGTTAGAACTGAACCTAAGGACTTATTATCTTGAGTGCACTAATGTTGCTAATAAAGATTGTGTGACGTTTTGTATGCAGGAAAATTTTCAGGTGTATGGAAGGAATGAGTAATAAGATGAAGGATGGACTAAAGCTCAAGCTTGGGGATGCCACGCGTGTCACCCCAAGAAATATCCAAGAATTACAAGCGTTAAAGCTCGGGAATGCCCAAGGCATCCCCTTCTTCATCAATAAAAATCCCAGGTTTCTTCCAAACACTTCATTTTTATTGTTTCATGCACAGTTGTGTTGTTCTTGGAGCGTCTTCTTTTTCGTTTTTGTTTTGGTTTTTCCTTAGATTTTGTTTGCTTAGTTTTCTGAATAAATTGGTTGGACCCCCTCTTTCATACATTGGTTTGCAAATAGTTTGGTTTGGTTTGGAAAAGAGTAGGAAAGTTCATACTTATGTGGTAAAAAGAGCTCATTTTTGACTATGGCTATGCTCTGTCATGCCATGCTTGATATTGTTTTGGCTTTATGCTTAGTATACTTTGCCGTAGCATGACTTGTTATAAACAATTGAGATTGCTTAATGTGTCTTGGATGAATCATGCGTTGTTTTAGCATATTAAAGCATAGTATAGTGGTATTCTCCTTTGATGCTTTATTTCGGTTGACTTGGCGCATGCTCACACCATGTTATGACTATCTCAAGTCACCATAGCCTTTATGATCCTTTAGTTTTCAACTTGTAGTATCACTTTATGCTTTTATCAATGATGTTTTGTCGCTCTGCATGATTATGGACATTATTGCTCTCTTAGTTTGTCGCTCCCAGTCTTTTGCTAGCCTCCACAACCAAGTATGAGTTCCACTCATGCATCCAACTACCTAAACCAAGTTATTCCAAAGAGTCCACCATACCTACCTACTAGCTTATGCTATTCCAAGTATATTCATGCTTTTGTTTACCTTCCAAATTAAACTTGTTATGAGAAAACTAGTGATTAAAGCTCTCACGAACTTGATGGCACACTTTACTTTTCTTGCCCTTAATAAACTTGAACCATTGTGTCATCTATGTTGTATATGCTTGCACTTATTTGTTGGGAATTAGCAGAACCATGCTATCATGGGGAATGCTTTCAACATTGCACTTGGTACTTGTACCTAGTTGATATCATGCTCTTTTGCCTATGGATGTCGTCGGTGTGAAATGAAAGGGGGGCTTGTAAGTCCATGGAGTTATGTATATGTGTTAGAGAAACGCCTGGGCCGCTGGTCTAATTCATGCTGACATGGTGGAAACCTGCAGCGTAACCATAATGAGCTGTCTATGAAGCATTCTTCTTATAAAAAAGAGTCCTATTGAAAAAAGAGAAAAAGAGAAAAAAAGATTATGAAAAGAGGAAAGAGAGAAAAAAGTACCATATTCCCATGGTAAATAAGAAGATTGCTGAGATGCTTGTTGTCTGCTTGCCTTGTCATTTTGATATGGGGATTCTTCCGTATCATCGGGCAAGGGGTACCCCGTTGGCAGTTCTCTATGATACACATGTACTTACGATGATAAGAACTTACCGGTGACTAAACTTGAGTAGCATGAGGAGCGGCCCTCGTATACAAGGGACATGAGATTTCTAACTTATACTTCGTCAAGCATGTACACCATAGTTTGTTTACTTTAACCTTAATCACCTTAAAGATGCTTATGATAGGGGCAATGAGAGCTGAAAGTTATAAGTACCATAATTTTTGGAAGCTCTTTATGAGACTTGAATCCCTACTTCCTTTTACAAAGGCCTTTCTTCCACCATTATATTGAGTCTCCGCCTTCTACCTTTATGCACCTACTTTGAGAGCATAGTGGCCATTCTTAGTTCTATGTGCATTGTCCCAAGACTAGTTGATTGATGCATACTTGATATTGTTTGTTTTAAACTATTGTATCTAGTCACTCTTTTGAACTTTGAAGGTGTCCTATGCATTTATATTTGCGACTCTATTGAGGGACAAGCTGAATACTAGTCTGCTATGTTTTCTTTATGTGAAACAAACAAACGTCTTGCAAAGCATTGTTATTCATGAATCTTTTGTTTGTGCCTTTTCATGTTGCATCATAGTTTCTTTGTCTTATTGCTAGAACTTTGTCTTTCATGTTATGATTGAAGTACTACGATCCCAGCTTTCAATGTTCTACAAATACTTTGATCAAGTCTTTGATGGTGCATGTCACCTCAAAAATTATTCTTTCTTTTTATCACTTACCTACTCGAGGACGAGCAGGAGTTAAGCTTGGGGATGTTGATACATTGCAAATGTATCTATAATTTTTGATGTTCCATGCTTGGTTTTATCTACTTTCTTATGTTTTGTCCACACTTTGGAGTACTTTTCATATGATTTCTTGGACTAACCTATTAACAAGAGCCACAGTGCCAGTTTCCTGTTTTCTGCTGTTTTTGGTTCTAGGAAAGTTAGAAAATCAATATTCTCGGAATTGGACCGGACAAAAGCCAAAGTTGATATTTTCCCGGACGACTCACGGAGCCAGAAGGAGAGTCAAAGAGGGGACACAGGGTGGCCACACCACCCCATGGCGCGGGTCCCCCCAGGCCGTGCCAGGGCATGGTGTGGGCCCCCTGGCCGCCCACCGACCTTTCCCTCTGGCCTATAAGAAGCCTCCCGAGACATAAACCCTAGAGAGTCAAGCCTCCAGCCACGAAAAGTTCCGCAGCACCGCCGCCACCGAAGGGGAGATTCGGGGGACAGAAAGTCTCTGTTTCGGCACCCTACCGGGATGGGGAAGTGCCCCTGGAGCCATCTCCATCGATCTCCACCACCATATCCATCACCATTGCTGATTCCCATGATGAGGAGGGAGTAGTTCTCTCTCGAGGCTAAGGGTTCTACCGGTAGCTATGTGTTCATCTCTCTATCTATGCATGATCTTGTTGTGGTCATGAGCTTGTAATCTAGAGATATATTCTGCTACTCAAGTGCTTTAATGAATCTCTGCTCTCCCCATGTGTGTGAAAGTGACAGCGTGCTCACCATGGTGGCACTTAGGCTAGAGATTACAAATTCTTGTTATGAGTTATATTTGGAGTTGGATGTCTTTATAAAATTATGGTGTTTGTTGGACTCGTCTAGTACTCAAGGTGACAGTGTGGGGTTTCTAGATGGGAAAGGCTTACTTTGAGGTGTGCTGTTATAGCCCTACCGTTGATTAGAGTGTCCAACCGGAGAGTAGTTAAGAGTAGTATCATGAAGAGAATATATTTATATGAGAGTGTTCACTAGTGAAAGTATGATTCCTAGGCCTTGTTTCTAAGCATTGATACATCGTTTGCTACTAGATCTGTTACATGTTTGCTTGCTTCCATCTTTATTTCAGTTTTACTTTAGTCTTTTCACACCTTCAAGTTATTTTCTAGCACCGTTACCACTTATAATTATCTATACCACTTGTATTTCACTATCTCTTCGCCGAACTAGTGCACCTATACACCTGACAAGTGTATTGGGTGTGTTGGGGACACAAGAGACTTCTTGTACGTTGATTGCAGGGTTGCTTGAGAGGGAATACCTTTGACCAGTTCCTCCCTGAGTTCGATAAACCTTGGGTGATCCACTTAAGGGAAAACTTGTTGCTGTTCTACAAACCTCTACACTTGGAGGCCCAACAACTGTCTACAAGAATAGAAGTGCGTAGACATCAACATCCCTGTGCACTCCCACCTCTACTCCGTCCACGGCAACTCATCAATGGCGGTAAGCACTCATGTCACACTTACGTAGGTTTAGCCTTATCGGATGTGCAAGTAGATGAAGCCATGACGAGTAGTGGCCAACATGCAGTGCATATATGCTTTGATAACCGTTTTGCCAAAGTACCTAGGGTTCGAAGTCTTTATGATTAGGATCACGACTAGATTTGGGAAATTTCTTGACCGATTGTTGGCTTCTTCTTTTATTCCTCATTGATTACACAACCTCTGATCAATCGAGTACACCTAGGGTCTCAGTTTTTTTCTAAATATGCTATGATGTACTATTCATGTTTGTGCATTTCTTTTGAATGGAGTTTTTTGTTCATCGTCCGATTACTAGATCTCTACATGTAGTAAGTTTTGTCCCTATAGACTACATGCAGTAAAATTCCTTGTAGCCCAATGATTAAAATGTGCTACAATGTACTCTATCTGTTTCATTCTGTAGTGATTATAGTTTCTGGCACGGAAATTAAGAAACGCATATGGAGGAAATATTACATGAGTTTTGTGGGATTAGTTTTTGCTAATTGGCATGATAAAATAGAGGAGTTTGAATGAGATATGAAGTATAAATAAATCGCCAAAAAAATTATAGATAAGTTGTGTAACATAATATACCTTACATTTTGGAATTTTTTTCTCAAAAAACTATAAGAACTATAGAAAAGAAAGGAGGGAGTATCATTTATTCAGGGATGGGTTATCGAACCTGGTGCAATGTACAACAGAAGGTTATGCTTGTCCCTATATTCTTTGTCTCCATCCCTGAATAATGTATGAGGCCATCAAATGTCTTGGTTGTTAGTTTTTCTCTTTGGCTGATGATTATGCAAGTAGGCATCAATGACCATGAGGTAATCTACATTTACCAAGTGTTTTATACAATCTCTAAATAGTTTCTGCTTGCCATTTATTAGATTTCTAATTATCTCATGAGTAATGTGTGCAAAGTTTTATGTTATGAGGCCTACAATTTCAGTTGTTAGTGTTATGTGTGGCCTATGAACATGCTTGATGTTTGTGCGCAAGAGCCCCAATTGATTGAGTGTCAATTATGATTACTCTTTCAACACACATAGCTTATGAGGCAATCTTTTTCTATTCTTCATTCTCTTGCAATGGCCTATGATTACAACTAATGAAGATGCTCATTAAATATATGGATTGCAA
Organism: Avena eriantha; assembly: GCA_910589775.1. NCBI lineage: Eukaryota > Viridiplantae > Streptophyta > Magnoliopsida > Poales > Poaceae > Avena > Avena eriantha. The sequence goes on along the minus strand of OU342744.1, from coordinate 214,731,252 downwards.
GGGATGATCCTATCATACCTTTAGCTTTATACAAGAATTTCTCCTTGCACAATTCTCTTGGTATGGTAGAACCATCTCTTTGTAGTTTGTCTGCTTGTTCAATGAGGCTTGTTCAATGAGCCAATCTTTTTTTGTTCTTCATTTTCTTGCAATGGTCTATGATTACGTGTAATGTAAATGCCCCTTAAATATATTGATTGCAAGGGATATATTGATTGCAAGGGATGATCCTATCATACCTTGAGCTTTATACAAGCATTTCTCCTTACACAATTCTCTAAGTATGATAAAACCATCTCTTTACTGTGTGTATGCTTGTTCAATGAGGCATTGTTTCCATTTCTCCTTGTACAATGAAGTATTTTGTGATTTTTAGTAAGAGCAAATGATGGCATTATATGTTGGCAGAGATGGTTCTGCTGGTCCAGAAGGTCTGTACAACCAAAATGCTTCTACATTTCCTCTGATTTCGGTAGCACAAGTGTAACACCCTCAAATCGGCCCTATGCAAGTTTTAGCCCTTTCTGCCAAAACCCGCATAGAAACGATTCAAGGACGCCCACCAGGCACTTTCGTGCGGGTGGAAAACGAAGTAATACCATTACACATTAGTCCACGATGGAACCCACAGAACATATATATACAACAACGACTCCATGAGTTAGGAATACAGATATAATATACAAAGATCCAAATCACCTTGAAAACGATAGAGCGTCCGACTACGGACAAGATGCAAATGGGGCTAAGAGCCCTGAAGAATAACCAATGGCGTCCATAACCCTGCCCAGGCCAAGCCGGAAGGGTAACCCTGCTAACGACGATGATCTCAAACCTGCTAAAACAAAAGGGGTGCCGACCAAGGGCAAAGGAAAAAAGAGGAGCGTCAGTACTGAGGCCAGTACACGGCGAGGCTAGAATTCGGCGGCTCTCGCCTACATAGGTATGGTGGACTGAAGCGGCAGCGCGGTAGCACTAAACAACCTATAGAGACTCAGTACAACTATTGGCTATTAGAGACGGGAAAGAAAGACCTATTCGGATCCTACCTGATACTAGCACCAAACATACCCATCCTGGTATTTCCCCCTCGAGACCAAACGAGGAAGTCAGACCAAGGAACTCACACAGTTGGCAGTTTTACTCATTCCATTATAGTTGAAGCACTTACTAGTCAGATATAGATTTTATGAGTCATCCTAAAGCATAAGTAGTGGTCAGTTTTAATCACCATTCCGTTGTAGTTGGAACATTTACTAGTCAGATATAATTGTCCCGAGGAATCCCAAAACCCAGCAATTGTTGGCACTTTTATCACATTCCATTGGAGTTGCAATACTTACTAGGCAGGTATAGTGTGACACAGATCACCACAGATCCACCAGTTGTTGGCATTTTTAATATCCATTCCGTTATAGTGAAGCTGATTACTAGTCACATATTAAGTCAAATTTATAGCACTACTTTAGTTATGCTTGTCTATGATCGAGATATTGTGCCCCAAGTCGTCCATAACTGCGGACACGGCTTTCAGAAAGTTTTACCCTGCAGGGGTGCACAAATAGCAACACACACTCGATCAACCTCGGAAAAACCAACTCAAAACCCAACGAGGCTTTCACGACAAAGCAATCACAGGATCCATAAAATATTTCAGGGGACCACCCCACTAAGCTACCCGCAACAAAGTTGGCCGGCTCCGGAATGGACCCAGGGTTTGTGACAATGGATGTAAATGACTGGGAACCCGAAAGTGTGACTGGGCTTGTCGATACCGTGAAAACATTCCACGTTCCAAAACAGTACAGGTGCTCCACGCACAATCGTAAATAAAGCAGTAAGCATGGCATAAGTACATGATACTAATAAAACCCCAAACTAGTTTGTGGCCCCAAGAAATAGAAATGAATCAAGCTCTGGCTCAGGGGGATCCCATAGGGTCTCCCGGATGTGGATAGTGCGAATAGTCAAGGAACAGGTATCAAGTACTCGGGGTCCTACGGGACACAAGTGAGCGTGGAAGAACCAAATAATATCTATTGCCCACCGATGCCTCTGCATTAGTTATATCTAGCAATTTAATAGTTGTATTTAAATTCATGATCAAATCCACCATAAACATCTGCCAGCATTCCATCAACAGTGGTACTCGACAACACGAGTTCGCACCTGAGCAAGCAACTACGACTCGCAAGGCCAGCTATCTACCAAACAACAGGTATTAGGAGGTGTCCATGGCAATATAGAGGTTGCACGGGATATAACTGGGGCACGGAAAACTAAAGCATCGCGACACAGATAGCAATAGATCAACAGGAGGAAATAAAGACTATAAATGCAAAATAGGTAGAAGGGGAAGACATGCTCGCCTGGGAAACACTGCCGAAGGTTCATATCCGGAGAACTTGTCGAATCTCACAACATCTCATCGGCCTAATCCGCGAAGAAGCAAACAATAGAAGAAACACCGGATGCACTATTTAATATTACGGCAGAAGATCCGGCATGATTATGATATGATGCAGATGCGGTGCAATTAGGCAGTATTAAGCGGAACCGGGGTCCCGACAATTAATTAAACGGTTTAAGTTATTTAACAACCCCGCAATTTAAATGTTGTCTTAACAATGCAAAACATGACAACGGTTCGCTACTCAAATTAAATGGGGTCCGGAATAAGACAAAGATATCCCGCATAAACGCTCCATATTTAATTATGAGGTGAATCGGCATAATGCCCCCAAACCACAGACATGTATGCATGTATGAACAATTTATATGCAACAGTTTTATATATAGCATTTATAAAAAAATAGGGGCTCGGGAAAAGGTTCACACATCTGGGTTCGGAAGATCTTGGGTTCCGGGGGGTTCGGTCTCAGGGTTCGACGGGATCGGTCTTCGGAGAACGTCGCAGGACTTGGTTTGGCGTCGGCAGCTCATCGGCTTTGCCCAGGTTGGTGTCGATCTTGTCGGGTCCTCGGATCGGGTCGGTCTTGGCGTTCGGGAAGAAGAACTTGGCGTGCTGGGTTCGGTCTCGGCGGGATCGGTCTTCGGGGGTTCGCCATCGGATCCGTGTAGGAGGCTCGAGGGCTTCGGGTCCGGGGCTTCGGCTAGCGGAGCCGGGAAGGAGATCTTGGTGTCCCATGATGAAGATCTTGACATCGGACCATCCTTGTCAGCATAAATCGGGTAACGATCATCCATTGTCAATCTTGTCACCTCGGTTTAGAGGAAGCCCCTACTGTAGCACCACACCATCAACACCTTGGCGACACATCACCATCTATACTTGGACACCATCATCACAACTCCAAAACACTCAACATCCACACCATCTGCAGACACCACGAGAACGCCATGAGGATAATAGGAGGGTCTCGGGTCGACGCAGACAGGGGCTCGGCGACGTGGTTCCGCAGGTCGAGGAGGAAGTCGCAGGGGTGCATGGCGCCGGTGTGCTGCAGAAGGCAGGGCGGGGATGCGGGGCTCGACGGGGTGAAGGACGCTCGCGGCGGCCCGACGGCGCATGCAGAGACGAGGAAGCGAGCGGCGCGGCCCGACGTTGTAGAGGGCGAGGAGGGGTCAAGCGGCAGAGGCCACCGGGCGAGGACGAGGGCCACGACGGTGGGGCGCCGTCGAGGGCGAAGAGGAGCCAAGGGCGGGAGAAGAGCCAGCGGCGGCGGAGGAGATGCTGGCCGATGGTGGAGCAGCGCCGGAGAGGGAGGGTCGCTGGCAGGGCACCACGGACGAGCTTGGGCTCGACGACGGTGAAGCTCGACGGTGGCGGGGCAGAGGCGCGACGCCGGGGGAGATCGGGAGCAGCGCCGACCTGCTCGGGTCCCAGTGGCGGTGGTTGGATAGGGGACGGGAGAGGCGGCGAGGATGAGGGCGGCCTGATGGCGGCGCGGGGCCTCGAGCCCTAGCGAGGACGGGAGGGAGCGGACGACGCGCGGTGGCGAAGCTTGGGCGGCGGCGCTCACGGCGGGGCGAGGTTGGGCGGCGGAGAGCCAGGCGGCGGCGGAGCCGACCGTGAGGTGAGAGGGAGCCGCGGGGTTCGATAGGGGTAGGGGTAGTAGGGATCAGGGGTCACGCGCTGCGCGGAGTGGGGCCCGGCTCGGGATGTGGGCAGGTGGGGAGGTGGCCCGCGGGGGAGACGTGGTCGTGCGGGGTGGTTGTGGCGCCTGGGAGCGTGTCTGCGCGTGGGGCCGGGGCAGGGCAGGTGGGGAGGTGGAGTCAGTGGGGATTGGCCAGGGGGTGGGGCCATGTAGAGTGGAGGGAGATGGCGTGCGGTGGATGCTGGACCTGGGCAGGCGGGAAAACTGGCAGGATGCGCGCCCAGGTGGCGGCGGATGGATGAGGTGGGACGGGCTGGTTGGTGGGGTAGGTGGAGAGAGGGAGGGATAAGGTCTAGGGTAGTTAGGGATAAAAGAGGGAACGGAGTCTTTATATAGTCCAAAGTAGTCTAGATATGACTAGTTTTGGACAAAACTTTAGACAGAATTTTTGTCACTTTATTATTTTAATAAAATAAGAAAACCCTGTGGTCGCGTACGGACCAAAAATATTATTTTGTTTTAATTTCAATTAACAAAAAGAGGGACGGTTTTAATGAAACCGTGGAGATGTTTTAGTAAAACAAAAAATATGTTCTTAGCAAAATAGTTTGCGGTCAAAATATGCGAACATGATATGCATGAGGATGACATGATGGTGCACAAAGCACAAACTCCAAGCGATTTTCTAGTAGTGGTTTTACCGGGGTGCCACAACAAGCTCTATCAAACCAATATGGTTGTGCTATGCTGATGCTTTAAATTTTTTGCAGTTCTAACCATTGTTGTATTTTTTTTGTAGGCATTGCAGTTAAGTGAACCTGTGGAGGTAGAGGGGGAGGGATCCAACAAAAAATTGAAAGGAATGCCTATCAATGTTGGTCATTTCCATGAAGAGTGTAGCCCTACCCACTTCATCAAATGTCTCTATGCATCTGGGTTAGGGGTGTTGCAAATCCCTCCTAGATTCAAGCAATACTTGGGCACGCTACATTGGAAGATCATCCTGAGGACTCACACTGTCTGCTACTAGGAAGTGAACCTGAAGGAGCAAGATGGCAAAACCATCATCGATAAGGGCTGGATGGCTTTTGCCATTGCTCACAACCTAAGGGTTGGCTACTTCATCACCTTCAAAAAGTTGAATAAGAAGGAGTACCGTGTGGTCATCTTCCACTACTCTTGCTGTGAGGTGGTGACCAAGTGCCTAGATCATGTCGATGCCACAGGAGGATCCTCGATGACAATGAATAGAGTAGACGTTTGTTGTTGATGATGCAGTGGACTTATCTATAAGTTTCTGTAGTGTCAGTGAACTTATCCTAGATGGTCATTTACTATGCTATTGTCCTAAGTTAACTGCTATGCTACTAAGTATGATCATAGTACCATGAAATGTGTGCTATTTTGTTGTGTGCCATGCTAGTTGGTGTGTTCTATGGGAGTAAGCTGGTAACATCAACGCTCATGAGAAGAGGTAACGGTAGCTGCTACTTTGCATAGAACCAGACATCAGTACACTGTTTTCGCAGGCTACAATTTGGGTAACCAAACAGCTGTGAGTCCAATCTCTTGATGGCAAAAAATAGCCCCGACAAACAACCGAATAAAATAGAAAACATGACTCGAGCATTGTTTGTGCTAAACATGCCCTCCAGGGCCTGGCTAGGACGAGACCAAAAATAGCTCTACCAAACGTGTCCCAAAAGCCAGTTGGGGGCATGGTCGAGGGCGCCGGTGGAGATGCTCTAACACTAAGAACGTATACAAGATGACGAGTGTGTGCGTGTGTTTTTCTTTGCGTCTGGTTTCCACAACAGGCGGAGAGCTTACCCAGATATTATCCTCTCTTTCATTTTGCGCGCCGAGAAGAATTTATCTGATCCTAGATTCCCTACAGGCTACAGCGATGGAAGAGCTGATTCTGATTCCGTCCGTGCCCTGGATTCGCTAGGTTGGCAACAGCGATGGAAGAAACAAACACCAGCGCGTGTCGGTGCGACGGCCGTCCGGCCGATGGATTCGCATGTATGCAGAACCTGGCATATGTGCACCGACGGCATCACGTAGGATTCGGCGGATCGCGCGTCCTTGTGCTTCCAGCGCAGCGCATGTCATCGTTGGCCGATCGGTAGCGAACGAGCCACGACCACGACCCCGCCGTCCGGGAGCACCGGGAGTCCGGGACCATACAAACAATGGTACGATACGATGTAGGGCCATGCACAGCAGGTTATGCTATCGCCATCGCCTTCGTTTGTTCGTCTTACCTACCAGGGCGAATTATTCATGGTCGTGGTTCCAGTTGGAACTTCATTAATCTCCAAGAGAATTCAAGAAATGGAATTAAACATGCAATGCTAGTACGTATAGACATGGTATATATGGCCGTGAAGTCGTGCAAAATTTCTGCTTGAAATTATTGACCTGATTATCATCGATTCTGTGGAATTTCAACTTCAAACTCTAACGCAATAATATAAGAAGCAAACCCTTTTAGTTCTGCATACTGACGTACCGAAGAAAAAAAGAGGACGCGTTCCTACAGTGATCGATGATGAAAGCCTAAAACAGCTTCGAGCTCGAACTCGCCTGGTCAGATTCGGTGTCTGATGGCACTAGTCTAGCGTGTTGGTCGACCGGAACCCACAGGCCGGGCGCCTGCGCGTCCAGGGCGGGCGTCCCCCGCACGTTGGCGAACTGCGCGTGGCACGGCTGGTCGCCGCAGCGGAGGTTGATGCCGTCGAGGCGCACCCCGCTGCACGGCCGCTCCACGCTGCACCGCAGCTGCACCGCCACCTTGCTGCTGGACGTCCCCTGGATCCTCCTGAAGGCCACGTCGCTGATCTGCACCAGCGAAGGCCGGTCCACGTCGGAGCAGTGGTCGTGGGGGCAGTAGTGCTGGTCGATGACGATCGGGTTGGAGACGTTGGCCATGGTGATGTCCTCGAAGGTGATGTTGGACGCCAGGCCGGGGGGCGACCCGGGCCACGTCTTGATGCGCAGACCGTTGGTGGTGCCGCGCACCGTGCAGTTCCGGATCACCAGCCCCCGCACCTCCTCCTCGCCCTCCTCCCTCCCCAGGCTCCCCACGCTGATGCCGTGGCCAGGGCCGCAGATCACGCCCGTGACCACGACGTCGGAGGAGCCGGGGCCCACGGACACGCAGTCGTCGCCGGTGCCGATCACCGAGTCGGTGATGCGGACGTGGCTCGAGAAGCCCACGTGGATGCCGTCCGTGTTGCGGCTGGCCGCCGGCGCGTGGATGTGGAGGCCCTCCGCCGCCACGCGGGAGCTGCGGTGGAAGCTCACGTGGAACCCCCGGCTGTCCACGAACCGCAGGCCCCTCACCGTCGAGTTCGCCACTCCGTCCAGCTCTAGAGTCTGCACATTTGCCAAAAACATCTCACCGACGAGTTAAAAAACAAACTACTACACTGAACGTGCGGCCGGCGTCAGTACCGTCGTCTTGGGCTTGTTGGTCTGGGCGCTGCCCTGGCCGTCGAGGGTGCCGGCGCCGGTGACCAGGAGGTCGGTCAGGGCGCTGAACGTGATCCAAGCATCATCAGACAAGTGGCATCTTCCCGTGCACGGCCGGAGCACGCCGTTGATCAAGACCACGGGCGTGTCGCCGCTCTTGCACGGGCCCGAGAACTCGATTGCGCCAACGGCGAAGGTGCCCTCGGGGACCAGGACCGTCGCGTTACCTGCCGCGGAGCTGCACGCGGCGCGCCATGCCGCCACGAATGCCTGGACAGGGGACATGGTTCAGAAAAGTATAAAAGGAAAAAAGGAACACGGCGATCGATCGACCCGTGGTTCACTTCACGCACATCTTTGTTGTCTTCGTTGCCCGGAGACGCCCCGTACTCTGTCACGTCGTAGACGCCGGCGGCAGCGCCGTGGCTACTTCCGTGCACGTGGCCACCACCAAGCATAACGAACAGGTACAGGCTGAGACAGACCTTGAGAAAGGTACCCATGGTGGCCGGAATTCCAAGGTCAGTCGGCTTCAGAACCGAGAAAATGTCAGGAGGAAGCTTTTTCATCTTATACGACATGCAATACTGTAAGAATTAAAGTCCTTGCGCATAAGATCGTAACCTTCCAAATTTAAGATGAGCACTAACAAGCTTAATTGAGCGTCTAACTGCAGTTTGCTACTACCTGTAACTCCATTCTAGCATGGACTAGTAATTAGCACGTCCGTTTCTTGGAGGATTTCATTGCTCCGATACCATTGTATTCAGACTTTCAGACGGTGCGACCAACTACAAGAATTGCTCCCAGCAGATATCTATCGCTGAAATTTGTCTATTCTGTTCACGCGTCGAGATCACGCGGTACATGTCTAGTTCCAAATTTCAGTTTGGTCGTCACGATTTCAAGATGCCCTATACTGTAGTCTTCGGAAATGGCTGTAAGCATAACAATCGTGCAAAGACGGAGAAGCCTTTAGAGAAAACAGAATGCAAACAAAGTAGCGGCGACTGATCGCCGTCAGAATCCCAATCGAGTCCGGACGTCCTATATGATCCCAGGACTTCCGATCACTGCTCCGATTTTCATGCATTGTTTTATGTACTCCCTCCGTCCTAATATTGATTTATCAAAAATTTATCTAGATTCGCATGTATGTTGACACGTTTCAGTATATAGGTATATGTGAATGAGGAAAAAAGAGGCACCGTGCGCCACCACCCAATAACCCTCCCGCCCCGCCTTCTCTCCACCTTGCCACCGTCGGAGGAAGCCGTCGACGGACGGCGGCGGTGGGGTGCCCCAATAAAGTAGGTCTTTAGGTCGCCCAAGCGTGCTCTGCCGCCACCATGTGCTCTCAATTCTGATTGCGATTTCAGCGTCTCCTCCACCGGCCTTGCAAGATTCTCAGGTGATGCTTCGTCCTGCGAACCTCCTGCTGGCTAGCCATCCTTCCCCGATCGATCGACGATGGTGAGGTCCAAGATCTGAGGATTGACCTCACTTATGATCGTGTACAGGTTCTTCCGTTCGGGTTAGTTGCCTCGGACGTGCCACGTGAATTCGCCTCCTATGGCCAGTCGCGGCGGTGTTCCTGGCTTTCTTGCCTTCGAGATCTATTGAGCCACCATGGCCCCAAGCCTCGGGTGTTGTAGTGCCGCTGCCACAAGGGCGGTCGAATTGTTTTGAAGGCTCTGGAAGTGAAGCACCATCGATGGGGCAACTGTTTTGCATGTGTAAGGTCTTTTCATGTGGAATTCATGTATGAACCATGTGTGCGGCTATCCTAGCCTTTTCGGAATGGACGGAGACAAGAATATGCTTGCTACACCTTGCAGAGTATTTGTAGTGGTTTGGCTGAAGTTGTTGGAAATATGTCCTAGAGACAAGTAGTAGTAAGGACTATTATCATATTTCATATAGTTTATGATTAAGTTCTATATCATGCTATAACTGTATTGAGTGGAAACATCAATACATGTGTGATATATAAACAACCAGGATTTTCCAGTGAAACTCTAGTCACTGGTTCATTGGTCAACAGATGATCATGTTTCCTGATCATGTAGCATTTATGCCAGTTGGAAATGAAGTCATCTCATTCCGAGAATGAGATGATGAACCAATACCCAACCTAAACATTGTGACCCGATCATGTCACGAAATTCAAGTTACGATGATTAGAAATGGATCCTCGTAGACTATTCCTTAGACCGTGAGGCTATATCAATCACTGTCTCCCGAGAGTGCTTAGATAGCATCAAGCGCCACTTGGTAATACAGTGGTTATAAAGGTGTGTTCAGGTACTCGGAGAAAACCGTAGGGGCAATATATGTCAAGAGCAGGATTTGTCCGTCCATGTGACGGGAAGATATTAAGGGCCCACTCGGAGAAGTAATATCCAATAGCTGTGCAGCGTGTGATTTGATCATGGGGATATCACTTGTCGGAACGAGTGAAGTAGCGTTGTTCAGTAACGAGATTGAACACGACATGGTGATGTCATTTATCAGATCTCGGGCAATGCAAGTATCGAGTGACAAAGGGAATAAGACACGACTGTCCCGGTTCAAACGACGAAAGATCTTCGTGGAACGCACAGGGGTCACATGGCCATCCAGGTCCCTCTGTCGATCATTGGTGCGAGAGTGTCCCGACCATGTCTGGAGTGTTCCCGAACCGTGGGGTATCACACTTAAGGGCTTGATGATGCTTAGAGAGTGTTTATAGGATCGGTAGAATCACCAAAGAATAGTAGAGAGAAACCGGAAGGGTTTCGGTAAGTCCGGAGGATGTCCGGAGTGGAGGTGGAAGGTGTTCCATAGCCACGGAGATTAAATAGTATGTGAATGAATGTTAAATGTTGATTTAATCATTTATTCATAATTACTTAATAAAGAGAAAATCAATTTAAATGGTCAAAGGCTTAATGGGCCAATTTCCGGAGGGAGAGGGCCCATTAGGGAAAGGAGAGTGGGAGAAAGGGCCAAGCGGGTGGCCGACGCCCTAGTGCCCCCCCCCCCCCCCGCGTGCGGGGCCCACGGGGTTGGCCGGTGGTGCCACCCCTCCCCCCTCCTCTCCTTTAGTCCCACCCTGGGACTTTGAGGGAGGTAGTACCTCCCCTCCCCCTATATATAGTGGGGGTATTTGGCCAAATAAAATACACCAATAATCAGTAAAGGTCTTCTCACTTTTGGGAGGACCTCCAGTTGATATTTTCTCTCTCCCCCTCTCTCTCTCGTGACCGTGGTCCCAAGTCTGGACTGCGTGAGCGAGAGACATCTTCACCGCAGAGCGCCGTCGCGCTGCGGGATTCGGATCCGGGAGCTCTACTTCCGCAACTGCTGCTGGATCAGGGAAGCGAGAGTCATCGTCATGCACCGGACGTGTGTAACTCCCCGCGAGGTGTCGCACTTGAGGCACTCAAGTCGTTGGAGCCAGAGGAGCGCAAGGACTTCATCACGACCTTGAGGTCGGCTTCGGCTCGTCTACATCAACCACGCTCTCCTGAGCGTTGACAACGCTTTTCGGTCTTCAAGGGTAAGTTCGCGAAAATCCCCTCCCGTTACTATATTACTAATAGATAGGTCCTGGAAGCTTCAGGGGTTCGGGGGCGTAGGGTAAAATTGTATTGTTTTCATACGCTGAACCCCTACAGTGGTATCAGAGCTAGATCTATGTGTAGTAATGCTAGTACGGGTAGAACACACGAGATGTAGCTTGTGGGTGTTGATCTTTTAGTTGTTACCCTTCCACGTGTACTTGTGTATACCACATTAATGCTTGATGAAGCGGCCCCCAACCGACTTTACGCGTTCATTCGCGAGACTGGTCCATGCTTGATATACGTATAAAGTGGCTTAGGGGGTGTCTGTCTCTCTCGCATTAGTTGGTATGCCATTTGCAATGGAGGGCCCCGAAAGGGGTGTAGTAGAGATAACTACTTGATCAGCGTTGTGCTGAAAGTTCGTAGGTAAGAACGGTTCTTGTGCGAAAGCCCATTCAGTCACGTAAAACATGCAAAGATAAAGTAGAGACGTCTAACTTTGTTTTGCAGGGGGCGTTGCTTTGTGATATGGTTGTGGCAAAGGTAAAGTGATTACCTTTTGTTACGTAGTAGTAGATAGTCATAGAGGTGACGGACTACCACACCGGAATGACATCGGTACCCTGGTGTCTACGGTGCCGGAACCCTGGCGCCGGAATCCGGTGACGACGGATGGAGATCACGACGTGAAGGACCATATCACATCGCATTTACATTCAATGTTATTGTTTGTATATCTTATTGTGTGCTAGTATTAGATAATCGACTGTAGCCTAATAAGATGATCCCTGTTAAAATTACCAACGATTGTGTTCCCCCTTAGTGTGCACCACCAAGAAAGTTCTTCGGTATGAGGCGATCCAGGGTACAGGCCTGGGTGTCAGACATATCTACGTTCGCATACAGTGGGTGTAAGCCATGTTGCACAACGAATACACTAAGGTTGAGTTGGCGAGCCTAGCATGCCATAGAAGCGTGGCCTCGGAACATGGATGGTCGAAAGATCGAGCACGAGTCGCATGAATGATGTGACCGACGTTTAGTGTCCACCCTTGAACCCACATCGATGCCGTGACGATCGGTGGAGATGTGGCTGATAAGGGTCGTGTTATCACTAGGAACCCTTATGGGGATAGGTGTTTCTGAGTGGAGTCATTATTGACTCATTTAATTATAAACTTAGTCTAAATTCCTTTTGCAATTATAAATGTAGATGCCGCCTTTCCTATTGACGATTGATTGGTTAAAAGGAGAGAAGCTTAGATTAGATGGATCAAACTTCTCTATATGGGTTGCACGTCTCCACGTTCTCCTTAGCGAGAATGACGTGGTCGGCTACATACTCGACGGGATGGATTTGGATCAGCCCATTGACCTAGAGACCCCAGAGCAGCGGGAAGACCGCTATCTCTATCGGGAGATGGCCTCCTTCATTTCAGTTACAATGCGTTTCGAAATGGTGGACGAGCTGTGGCCTTTCGTGGGTGATGTCAACCCTCATTCGGTAATGCTGCAGCTTAGGACACATTTCGTGGAGCAGACACCCATATGGGAGCATGAGCTGATGGGGGACTTCCTTTCCATAAAGATGGAGGAGGGCTCCTCACCAGACGAGCACTTATTGAGCATCTACGATGCATACATGAGTCTGGCATACTACCTGGACAACTGGTTCGCAAGCTCTTTTGCAATGGGAGATGTGCTGTGGTCACTACCACCAAGCTTCCAAGTACAAGTCGGGATTTGCATTATGAGAGGCGAAACGGAAACACTGGATTTCCACGAGTTCGTATCACATTTCAGAGGTGTGGTGGTTGAACCCGGTGTCGCTGGGTCATATTTCCATTTTGCATCACTATTCTATGTCTTAATTCACTATTATTCATTGATATATTTCATATTGAGAGGTGATACTTATGTTATTTCATCTATTTTTGCATGATTGATGACTTTTGGAGCATGAACCACTGCATTTAGGATTCTGATGGAAAATGTGCTGTTTGGAGGCAAAATTCGCGAAGATCAAAAAATCCGCGAAAATATACAGAAAATCCTATTTTTCTAGAAGACTAAGGATGCCAGAAGACGGAGTGGAGATGGGCCACAGGGGGCCCACACCACCCCATGGCGCGGGCAGCCCTAGGCCGCGCCAAGAGGTGGTGTGGCCACCCTGGCCCACTCCAGTCTCTCCCCTCTGGCGTATATCATCCTCCCGAAACCCTAAGACTCGGAGAGCGACCATAGAAATATTCCACCACCTCTGTGGGGGCGGAAAACACCGGGAGAGAAAGATCTCTCCGGCGACAGATTTCTGCCGGGGGAATTCCTTCCCGGAGAGGGGAGATCATCGCCATCAACACCACCATCAAGCTGGACTTCATCGGGATCATCATCATCATCACCACCATCAGCACCATCATCACCATCTCCATATTGTTGTAACAATTGCATTGAATCTTGCATTGTTCATAGGGGAAACTTTCCCGGTGTTGATTACTCTTTGTAGTTGATGCTATTGAGTGAACCATTGAGTTATTGTTTATGTTCAGATTGTTATACATCATTATTCCATCTCTGATCATGATCCATATGATGTCTTGTGAGTAGTTCGTTTTGTTCTGGAGGACATGGGAGAAGTCTTATTGTTAGTAGTGGAGTTGCGTTGAGAAAGATTCAATAGATTGTTATTTAATTTGTGGTGTACTTCTTCTAGTGGTGTCATGTGAATGTCGACTACATGACACTTCACCTATATGGGCCTAGGGGAATGCATTGTGTATTTGTCTACTAATCGTAGGGGTTGCCGGAGTGACGGAAACCTGAACCCCCATTAGGAAACCATTGCACAAGGGACATAAGGGTCTTAGAGTTTAAAGTTGTGGTTAGGTTTCTACCTTAATTACTTTCTTGTACTTACGGATGTTTGCAAGGGGTATAATCACAAGTATGTATTGGTCTTGGATGGGGCGGTGCATTAGCACAGGTTCACCCACACAACACTTAGCAAGCTAAAGAAGATTAATCAACTATATGAAGCGAAAGCACTTGATAGTCTTCCCATGTGTCCTCGAGAACGTTTGGTCATCTTAAGTAATACAACCGGCTTGTCCTTTGCTGCATAAAGGATTGGGCCACTAGCTGCATTTATTCCTACTGTCTTTTATTTACTCGTACTTTGTTTACTTGCTTTATCGAAAACCCCTAAAAATCCGTTTGCTAAGTATTTGCAGAGAATTCCTTATCCATACCACTAGCCAGCACCTTCTGCTCCTCGTTGGGTTAGACACTCTTACTTATCGAAAATACTGCGATACACCCCCTATACTTGTGGGTCATCAAGACTATTTTCTGGCACCGTTGCCGGGGAGTGAAGCGCTATTGGAGAGTGGAACTGGTAAAGGAAACTTCTTTTGTGAGTATTGTTTACTTCTGTTAGTTGCTTTATTTTCGTTATGGATAATTCGCTGAGTTTCTTATTTGGTAATGCTACTACCACTGCTAAGGTAGTAGATAAGCCACCACCTGCTGAGAATGATGTTTTCAAAATACCTACAAGAATTATTGATCGTGTTATGGATAACTACTATGTTGGGGATGGAACTGTCCATCCCGGTGATCATTTACTCTTTATACACGAATTATGCGGGTTGTTCAAGTGTGCAGGTAGTACTACAGATCAAGTTAAGAAGAAGTTATTCTCATTGTCGCTGAAAGGAAGAGCTGAGGAATGGTATAAGCTACTGAAGAATGGTCAAGCTCTAGAATGGGAGGAAATAGTGCCTCTCTTTTATTCAAAGTTTTATCCTCCTAGTGAGATTCATAAAGATCAGAATCAAATATACAACTTTTGGCCTCTTGATGGAGAGAGTACAACTCAAGCTTGGGGGAGATTGAAGTTACTAATGCTGAAATATCCCATTCATGAGCTCCCCAACAATATTATTATCAACAACTTTTATGCATGTCTCCCTCTACATGACAAGGATTTATTGGATGCTTCTTGTGCTGGATCATTCACTCGCATGGAAGAAGAAGCTAAATGGGATCTTCTGGACCGTATTCTTGACAATGCTAAAGCTTGGGAGAATGACAAAGGTAGAAAGTCAGGTATAAATTATGATTATGAATGCATTGAATCTTTTATGGGAACTGATGACTTTCAAAATATTAAAAATGCTTATGGTCTAGACTCTCAAGCTATTGCTTCTTATTTTAAGGCTTTTTCTTCCTATATTGAAGTGCCTAAAAATAAGTGGAATAAGTATCATGAACCTTATAAAGATGTTGCTAAGGGTGTTCCTGCAAGAAATACTGAAGTTTATATTACTAATCATGTCTTACCCGAACCTTATATTGAGAAAATGTCTTTCCTAGTTAAGATGAAGGAACATTCTATGATAGCTAGTATGGTTAATGAAAGTACAAGTAAAGTTGTTGAACCTGATAAACAAATGGTTGATGAACCCGCAATAGCAAATGTGAAAGACCTTGTTACTAAATACGTAGAAGAGGGACACACTATCCTTTGTAAGGAAGAGATGAGGAATGGTATAAGCTGCTGAAGAATGGTCAAGCTCTGGAATGGGAGGAAATAGTGCCTCTCTTTTATTCAAAGTTTTATCCTCCTAGTGAGATTCATAAAGATCGGAATCAAATATACAATTTTTGGCCTCTTGATGGAGAGAGTACAGCTCAAGCTTGGAGGAGATTGAAGTTACTAATGCTCAAATGTCCCATTCATGAGTTTCCCAACAATATTATTATCAACAACTTTTATGCAAGGCTCCCTCTACATGACAAGGATTTATTGGATGCTTCTTGTGCTGGATCATTCACTTGCATGGAAGAAGAAGCTAAATGGGATCTTCTGGACCATATTCAAGACGATGCTGAAGCTTGGGAGAATGACAAAGGTAGAAAGTCAGGTATAAATTATGATTATGAATGCATTGAATCTTTTATGGGAACTGATGACTTTCAAAATATTAAAAATGCTTATGGTCTAGACTCTCAAGCTATTGCTTCTTATTTTAAGGCTTTTGCTTCCTACATTGAAGTGCCTAAAAAGAAGTGGAATAAGTATCATGAACCTTATAAAGATGTTGCTAAGGGTGTTCCTGCAAGAAATACTGAAGTTTATACTGCTAATCATGTCTTACCCAAACCTTACATTGAGAAAATGCCTTTCCTAGTTAAGGTAAAGGAACATTCTATGATAGCTAGTATGGTTAATGAAAGTACAAATAAAGTTGTTGAACCTGATAAACAAATGGTTGATGAACCTATAATAGAAAATGTGGAATACTTTGTTACTAAATATGAAAAAGAGGGACACCCTATCCTTTGTAAGGATACCTCTAATATTGTTTCACATAGTAGTGTTATGAGAGCTAGTATTCCTGTGTTTTCTGTTAGAATAAGTGATCATTGCTATGATGGTTCTTGTGATAGCTATATTGTTAAGTTTA
Source organism: Avena eriantha (assembly GCA_910589775.1). Taxonomy (NCBI): domain Eukaryota; kingdom Viridiplantae; phylum Streptophyta; class Magnoliopsida; order Poales; family Poaceae; genus Avena; species Avena eriantha. The sequence goes on along the minus strand of OU342744.1, from coordinate 214,714,701 downwards.
TGCATGATACTGAAAGTTACTATGAGAGAGGGAAAAGTGTTCGTATGCATCTCAATAATATCAAGTTTCCTCGTTTTATGCTGAAAGTTTTTATGTTGCACTTCTTTTGCCTTCTTATGCAAGTAGCCTTTGGTTTCAACAACTTGTTTGTTTAAAAAATTCCCTTGCATAGGAAGTGGGTTAGACTTAAATGTGTGTGTGTGTTTTTACTTCTTAATGCTCTATTTCACTTCAATCCATATCCCTATGGGAGCTTCTTCAAAATTATCATGCCCATCTTAATGGCTATAAAGAAAGAGCTTTATGGGAGACAACCCAATCTGTTTTTGCTTTTAGTTTGTTTTTGTTTCTTTGAATCTTGGAAGTTATTACTTTGGTAATAACCGCTCCTTATCCGTTTTGTTTGGTTTTTGTGTCAAGATCAACCTTTAATGAGAGAGAAGTAATATTTGGGGAAGTTGCTGTCTTGAAACAGATTGTTGTGCTTCACCATAAAAATTCGTGAGAGATCTCTGTATGTAGAATTGAGCTGTAATGTTTTGTGCTTCTGCCCCAGGTTGTTATTTAACTTTCGTTAGTTTTGCACTTTTTGTTTTGACCAACAGAAGATTTTTGAAAAAATTGATCTTTACCTACTGGTCTGTTTTGACAGATTTTGCCAATCTTGCATTTGCTTCTTTATTCGATTTCCTTTTTGAATTATTTTTGGGTTTTCGGAAGGAGTTGCTTCAGTAGCTTTTTTTTTGATGGTTTTCAGTTGAAGTTGGACTCAAAAGGTTTTATCACTTCGTATATACTAATGTTGCTAATGAGAACTGTGTGAAGTTTTGTGTGAAAGAAATTTCCAGGTAGTGGAGATAATGGTGTAATAAGGAAGAGAAGGGTTTTATAACTCAAGTAATAAGTGTATGAAGATGAACATATCGATGATATTCAAGAGATGACTCCGAAACAATCTACTAGATACCAAATTCAGAGACCTGCAGAGTCTGTTTTCAAATAGGTAACAGTTCTGGTAAGAAAAGTCCCGTGAAAATACAATCCAACTATATTTTTGCAGTTTTAAGTCGATAAGGAAAGCTACGAAGCGAAAATGGGACGGAAACGGAGCCAGGGTGGCTCACACCACCCTGTGGCGCGGCCCCACCCCTGGCCGCGCCACCAGGTGGTGAGTCCGCCTCGGACTCCGCCTCCGACTCGTTTTCTCCCAGTACCTTCCTTTTGATATGAAACTTCGTAATATATAACCCCTCGGATCCCCCCGAGGTCCGTATATCGTGTTTTTGTTTCGATCTGTTTCTGTCAGGACATACTCTTTGAAAGCTTAGAAGCACAATGGTGTCCGCCAAGGATAAAGGGAAGGAGCCTATGGAGGAAGACCTCCAAGACTCCGGGAAGGAGAAGGAGATCAAGAGTGAAGGTGAAGAGGAGCAAGGCCAACATCCGCATACCGGCCCTACCATTGCAAGCATTGGAGTGGTGGAAAATCCAGCCATTGGAGGGAAGCCTCCTCATCACCGTTCAGATCCCTGGTCACTTCCTCCACGCACCAAGAATCCTTTCCACACCCTTATCCATGAGCATCAATAACAGAATATGCCCAAAGGGAAATTACCCTCCAATTGGGATTTGCCTTGTTCTAGCCATGCAGGAAAAGAATACTTCAAGGAGGAAGAGTGGGGAAAGAATAGCAAGAGCTGGAATTCTCAACACGACATGATCATGAGCCGCATTGAGCAAAACTCACAGTTGATTCGTAATCTCACCTTCGAGATTGAGGACTTGGGGAAGCTGATTAGAGAGCTCATCGAGAGGATACCACCACCACCAAAGGAGTAATTCGTCATCAGGTTTGGCATCCCCTTGGTTTGTTCCAAGCCTAGGGGAGTATCGCAGTATCACATCACTATCTTCTATCTTTTTACCTTATTAGTAGAGTCATATCATGAATAGAGGAGTTATTATGTAGTATGGTTTGCATTATGGAAGTGTCCCCTCTCTCGTTAGATATGTATCTCTTGGTGTGAGTTGCCACTATGGAATATTAATGAGAAGTTCTATCATCCACTCTTTTGCATAGCTTATATTAGTTTTCAATTCGTGGTTATATGATTGATCTTGCTGGTAGTATTGGTAGCACTCTGGGATCATTGAGTTAATTTAGTTGGTTTTGGCAAACCTGGCTCGATCAGTAGCAACACTATTTTTGAGAGTTGAATGAAAAAGATAGAGTACTCTAAAGAAAATAATTTCATCATCTTTCTTTCTTGATTTGCTCATAAGTCTAGTATTCTCTAGTTAAGTTTTTTTGTGCTTCAAAGGAAGATTGCATGTTTGTCTTTATCACTGGTATGTTTGTTTGTTTCCTTCAACTCTTATACTTGCTACCCAGCCTTGCTAGCCAAAAACTTGTACTGAGAGGGAATTCTTCTCGTGCATCCACCTCCTTTAAACCAAAACCTTTGCCATTTGTGTCCACCATACCTACATAGTAGCATTATTGCTATTCCAAGTAAATTCTCGTTTTATCTACCTCCCAAATTAAACTTGTTATGTGAAAATTAGTGATTAAAGCTCTCACGAACTTGATGGCACACTTTACTTTCTTGCATTTAATAAACTTGAACCATTGGGTCCTTCTTTGTTGTGTATATGCTTGCGCTTTATGAGTTGAAGTTAGCCGAACCATGTATCATGGGGACCGCTTTCAACACTTCATTTGGTACTTTGTACCTAGTTGATATCATGTTCTTTTGCTTATGGAGCCGGCGGTGTGAAATAAAAGTGGAACTTGTAAGATCATGGAGTTTATATGTGTGTTAGAGAAACGCCTGGGCCGCTAGCCTAAGCCATGCCTAATCATGGTGGAAACTTGCAGCATAACTATAGTGAGAATTCTATGAAGCATCCTCAATAAAAACCTATGCAAATAGCAAATAAAAAGATCGCTGAGATGCTCGCTGTCTGCTTGCCTTGTCATTTTGATTATGGGATAGCTCCTGTGTCATGTGCAAGGGGTACCCCGTTGGCGGTTCTCAATGATACACATGTATTTACAATGACAAGAGATTACTCGTGACTGAAGTTGAGTAGCATCAGGATCGGTACTCATAAGTAAGGGGCATGAGATTTCAACTTATAACTTGTCAAGCATATCCTCTTAGTTGTGTCACTTTAACCTTAATCACCTAAAGATGCCTATGATAGGGGCAATGAGAGCTGAAAGCTAGTAAGTATCATAATTTTTGGGAGCTCTTTATGAGACTTGCAATCCCTGCTTCCCTCTTTGAAGGGCCTTTCTTTTACTTTGTAGTTGAGTCAGTAAACCTACTCCCTTCTATCTCAGGAAGTATTTTGAGTTGTTGTGTTTCATTCATTCATATGATGATTTATTCACTCATGTTTCTTATGTTGCTTGTTTTGCACATTGCTCTTATCTTGATGTTTACTACTTTGAAAGCTATCATTGAAAAACCAGCTATTTGTGAACTCCAGCAAATTATCAACTATTCTTCGACCAAGAGCTAAGTTTGCCATTACCAATTATGATTCACTTTATGTATCTTTATTGTGTTTCCTTTACTTATTACAAGTTGAGTTATATAATAGTGAGTTGTCTTCTATTATGATCTATGTATTTGATGAATGTGATGCTTCTTGTCCGTATTCTTTTATCGACTCTTCACTCCATAAACCTGAGGCCATGTTTATTGAGCTCAGTTTCGCTTGGGGACAAGCGAAGTCTAAGCTTGGGGGGAGTTGATACGTCCATTTTGCATCACTATTCTATGTCTTAATTCACTATTATTCATTGATTTATTTCATATTGAGAGGTGATACTTATGTTATTTCATCTATTTTTGCATGGTTGATGACTTTTGGAGCATGGACCACTGCAGTCAGGATTCTGATGGAAAATGTGCTGTTTGGAGGCAAAATTCGCGAAGATCAGAAAATCCGGGAAAATATACGGAAAATCCTATTTTTCCAGAAGACTAAGGATGCCAGAAGACGGAGTGGAGATGGGCCACGGGGGGCCCACACCACCCCATGGCGCGGGCAGCCCTAGGCCGCGCCAGGAGGTGGTGTGGCCACCCTGGCCCACTCGGGGCTCTCCCCTCTTGCGTATATCATCCTCCCGAAACACTAAGACTCGGAGAGTGACCATAGAAAGATTCCGCCGCCTCTGCGGGGCGGAAAACACCGAGAGAGAAAGATCTCTCCGGTAGACAGATTTCTGCCGGGGGAATTCCTTCCCGGAGAGGGGAGATCGTCACCATCAACACCACCATCAAGCTGGACTTCATCGGGATCATCATCATCAGCAGCATTAGCACCATCATCACCATCAGCACCATCATCACCATCTCCATATTGCTGTAACAATCGCGTTGAATCTTGCATAGTTCATAGGGGAAACTTTCCCGGTGTTGATTACTCTTTGTAGTTGATGTTATTGAGTGAACCATTGAATTATTGTTTATGTTCAGATTGTTATACATCATTATTCCATCTCTGATCATGATCCATATGATGTCTTGTGAGTAGTTCGTTTTGTTCTTGAGGACATGGGAGAAGTCTTGTTGTTAGTAGTGGAGTTGCGTTGAGAAAGATTCAATAGATTGTTATTTAAGTTGTGGTGTACTTCTTCTAGTGGTGTCATGGGAACATCGACTACATGACACTTCACCTATATGGGCCTAGGGGAATGCATTGTGTATTTGGCTACTAATCGTAGGGGTTGCCGGAGTGACAGAAACCTGAACCCCCGTTAGGAAACCATTGCACAAGGGACGTAAGGGTCTTAGAGTTTAAAGTTGTGGTTAGGTTTCTACCTTAATTACTTTATTATACTTATGGATGTTTGCAAGGGGTATAATCACAAGTATGTATTTGTCTTGGATGGGGCGGTGCATTAGCATAGCTTCACCCACACAACACTTAGCACGCTAAAGAAGATTAATCAACTATATGAAGCGAAAGCACTTGATAGTCTTCCCATGTGTCCTCGAGAATGTTTGGTCATCTTAAGTAATACAACCAGCTTGTCATTTGCTGCATAAAGGATTGGGCCACTAGCTGCATTTATTCCAACTGTGTTTTATTTACTCCTACTTTGTTTACTTGCTTTATCGAAAACCCCTAAAAATCCGTTTACTAAGTATTTGCAGAGAATTCCTGATTCATACCACTAGCCAGCACCTTCTGCTCCTCGTTGGGTTCGACATTCTTACTTATCGAAAATACTGCGATACACCCTCTATACTTGTCGGTCATCACTGGGGTCATCAATTACAAAGGTATATATTTGATATACAATTTTTATAAATGTTATAAGCTTGCAAATTCATTTGCAGTGTTAAGTATATTTGATACTTGTTCTGTTTTACGTAAAATAGGTCCTTCTGCATGAGAGGTGCATGCTGGAGAGGAGGTGACGTTGCGTGTTGATGGCAAGCATGATGATGATGGACGACGACACTCTCCCTCGACATTTATCACTTAGTTTAAGGTTTTGGATTGCTATTGTAATCAAAATATTATGAACTTCTTTAGTGTGTCTCAAAGTTTGTGAGACGGTTATTCATAATAGTTTGTAACAAACAGTTGTTCTACTTTTATGAATGATTTCTATTCGTGTTCATATCTTGTTTGATTACTTGTGAATTATCCTTGTTGTTTGAAACTAATTGATAATACATGAACATTTGTAAAATATTGAAATGCCTTTAAAATACCCAACTTAATGATATTTCATTAATGAATGAAACCATTGTTAAAATTCAAAGTTATAATGATAATATGTGAAAGTCATTCAATTTCTTATCACATATAAATCATGCCTAAAGTTCGGCAAAATAACTTGAACACAGTGTATTACTTGAATACAAAGTGTTTAATGAATTGTTCAAAGGAAATACATATTCGATGTATTGTGTTTTAACGAAAATGGTAATTATCATTAAATGATTGTTTAAATGTGTAAAGAATTTTACCAAAGGAAACATGAATATGAAACTATTTGATTTGATCAAAGTGTTTCATCAACAAAGGGTATAAATATAAAAGGGAATCTAATTACTATGATTTGATCAATAGTAATGAAATTCGACTTTATAAGAATGGCATAAAAGTAATTGTGAAATGCAAAGCGTTTTGAAACGTCAAATGCAAAGCATCACAATGTGATATTAGATATCAAAGCGGGCTGAATAGAAGGCACCAAATAAATCGTCGTAGTGTAGATGTAGAGACCATTAGTTAAGAAATAGTTATCACTCAATTAGAAAATATAGTGAACCATTTGAATTCGTGAAAGTTTTGGGGTTATTCGATATAACCAAAGCAATAGCGAATAAGTCCTTGTAGAGTGTTCATTGGAAACTTTGAATACGGAATCCTTAGCTGAAACCAAAAGGGAAGCAAGATTCGTACTGCTTGGTTTTGGAGCATTCTTGAGAAAGCTCACTTCTAGTGATGTTTCTCAATTATGAGGCAAATGGAAATTAGTGAAAAACACGATGAGGATTCAAATCCCTGCATCAGAGTGTTGAGAAGCGCAACGGAGAAAATTCCTGAACGATTCTCTTCACAGAAGGAAAGAATCAATGATAATGATCATTGTGTTTTCCCCACTAGTGTTTTCACTACATGAAGTAGGATTCAAAATGAAATCCACATCTAGTATGGAGACATTTGAGAATCATTTGTCATGATTCTTGGAAAATGACATACCTACGAACTACTAAGGAAATAATGGTAAACTAGAATTATGAGAAATCCAATAGCAAAATTCCCTTGAGATTAGAAAGCAATTCATTGCTGAATCTCCCAAGTAAAAGGGGTTACTTGGAACTTTCCCAAATGACTGCAAAGCCATAGTGGAAAAGGGGGTGAATGAGAAAAGCACAATTTGTCAAGTATTGGACAAATTCAAATGAATTTGATTCAAGTGTGCTAAATGTCTAGTGGATTTAAAACTAGCAATAGTACTAGTGTCTCATAGTAAATCTCTCACTTTGATATTTGATCAAAGGATTTGAAGTTGTTCAAAATGGTCAGTAGATATGCAGTTTGCATGAAATTGAGTGGGAGCTATGAAAGTCTTCCTAAAACAATATGTTGGTGACATATTTTTGAGTGGGAGCTTATACAGTGATTCTTAAGGGTGTTAAGAATAAAAGCGCAAGTACTTATAAATAATGATTTATAAGATGTAGAAGTTGATAATAGATGTATTATAATATTATGTAGTATTCCTTAAGGGATTCTGAAAAGGGTTTCAAAATAGAAGTTAATTAAGGAACTGGTCCTTAATAACTCAAATTAGGAATAGTATTAAGTTTAACATCAATGTTTGAAAGAAAGAAAGGATGATCATCATCCACTATGTTGAGACATAGGTTCTATCTTAGAAAACCATGATGATAACTTAACATAATATGTGATCCAATAAGGAACGTTTAAAAGTGATTAAGTTTGAATCACAGAACGTAGAGCTAAGTATGTCTGCAGTGTCTAATAGAGAACTGTAGACATATTTTTCCAAATCCGTAAAAGGGTGACATATCTTAAAGCATAAAGGGTTATGTTATAAGGGAATATGTTGGAAACTCCCGTAATACCGATTAGAGTCAAGTAGGAAGCGAGGTGAACGAAAACATCAAAAGTTGCACAGAGTGCACTAGTGTTTTGATGGCTACATTTATAATAATAGATAAGGGTACCATCTAAAGTGTTGTATAATGTTATGGCAGGGCTAGTTCGCTTTTAACGTAGAATGATGTGTCCCAGGGCACAGTGCCCATGAGAAAGCCCTTGAGGTTGATCTAACGTCACTGCAAAGCCATAGTGGAAAAGGGGGTGAATGAGAAAAGCACAAATTGTCAAGTATTGGACAAATTTAAATGAATTTGATTCAAGTGTGCTAAATGTCTAGTGGATTTAAAACTAGCAATAGTACTAGTGTCTCATAGTGAATCTCTCACTTTGATATTTGATCAAAGGATTTGAAGTTGTTCAAAATGGTGAGTAGATATGCAATTTGCATGAAATTGAGTGGGAACTATGAAAGTCTTCCTAAAACAATATGTTGGTGACATATTTTTGAGTGGGAGCTTATACAGTGATTCTTAAGGGTGTTAATAATAAAAGCGCAAGTACTTATAAATAATGATTTATAAGATGTAGAAGTTGATAATAGATGTATTATAATATTTTGTAGTATTCTTTAAGGAATTCTGAAAAGGGTTTTAGAATAGAAGTTAATTAAGGAACTAGTCCTTAATAACTCAAATTAGGAATAATATTAAGTTTAACATCAATGTTTGAAAGAAAGGATGATCATCATCCACTATGTTGAGACATAGGTTCTATCTTAGAAAACCATGATGATAACTTAACATAATATGTGATCCAATAGGGAACGTTTAAAAGTGATTAAGTTTGAATCATAGAACGTAGAGCTAAGTATGTCTACGGTGTCTAATAGAGAACTGTAGACATATTTTTCCAAATCCCGTAATACCGAGAGTGCTTAGATAGCGAGGTGATCCAATAAGTATGTCGAGCTAAGTAAAAGGGTGACATATCTTAAAGCATAAAGGGTTATGTTATAAGGGAATATGTTGGAAACTCCCGTAATACCGATTAGAGTCAAGTATGAAGCGAGGTGAACGAAAACATCAAAAGTTGCACAGAGTGCACTCGTGTTTTGATGGCTACATTTATAATAATAGATAAGGGTACCATCTAAAGTGCTGTATAATGTTATGGCGGGGCTAGTTCGCTTTTAACGTAGAATGATGTGTCCCAGGGCACAATGCCCATGAGAAAGCCCTCAAGGTTGATCTAACGTCACTGTAGCCTCCTGGAATCAGGCCTCGTTCTGCTGCTATAACGACGATGCATACACACAGATCCTATCATGTGATGATAAAGTATTAATGTAAATCAAGGTGACATTAGTAAGTTGCAAAGGATTTGGGACTGTAAATTACAGACCCAAGACTCAACCTCTTCCATGAGCAATCATGTTCAGGGTACTGGTTATGGTGCAAATGATTAAGAACAAATGCAGCTAGTGTATTTGTACTCTAGTGCAAGTGGGAGACTGTTGGAAATATGCCCTAGAGACAAATAGTAGTAAGGACTATTATCATATTTCATATAGTTTATGATTAAGTTTTATATCATGCTATAACTGTATTGAGTGGAAACATCAATACACGTGTGATATATAAACAACCAGGGGTTCCCAGTGAAACTCTAGTCACTGGTTCATTGGTCAACAAATGATCATGTTTCCTGATCATGTGGCATTTATGCCAGTTGGAAATGAAGTCATCTCCCGAGAATGAGATGATGAACCAATACCCAACCTAAACATCGTGACCCGATCATGTCACGGAGTTCAAGTTACGATGATTAGAAATGGATCCTCGTAGACTATTCCTTAGACTGTGAGGCTATATCAATCACTGTCTCCCGAGAGTGCTTAGATAGCATCAAGCGCCACTTGGTAATACAGTGGTTATAAAGATGTTTTCAGGTACTCGAAGGAAACCGTAGAGGCAATATATGTCAAGAGCGGGATTTGTCCATCCATGTGACGGGAAGATACTCAAGGGCCCACTCGGAGAAGTAATATCCAATAGCTGTGCAGCGTGTGATTTGATCACGGGGATATCACTTGTTGGAACGAGTCAAGTAGCGTTGTTCAGTAACGGGATTGAACACGACATGGTGATGTCATTGATCAGATCTCGGTCAATGCAAGTATCGAGTGACAAAGGGAATAATACATGATTGTCCCTGTTCAAACGACGAAAGATCTTCGTGGAACACATAGGGGTCACATGGCCATCCAGGTCCCTCTGTCGATCATTGGTGCGGGAGTGTCCTAACCTTGTCTAGAGTGTTTCCAAACCATGGGGTATCACTCTTAAGGGCTTGATTATGCCTAGAGAGTGTTTATAGGATCTGTAGAATCACCAAAGAATAGTAGAGAGAAAACCGGAAGGGTTTCGGTAAGTCCGGAGGATGTCTGAAGTAGAGGTGGAAGGTGTTCCATAGCCACGGAGATTAAATAGTATGTGAATGAATGTTAAATGTTTATTTAATCATTTATTCATAATTATTTAATAAACAGATAATCAATTTAAATGGTCAAAGGCTTAATGGGCCAAATTCTGGAGGGAGAGGGCCCATTAGGGAAAGGAGAGAGGGAGAAAGGGCCAAGGGGGTGGCCGGCGCCCTAGTGGGCCAACCCCCGCGCAGGGCCTTTCAACACCGGATTTTTAATCGCAGATGCCTGTTATGTCATACATCGCAATCCCAGGATTACCATTTTTGCGAGGCATAACAGATTGGATATCACAGTACATCATCCATTACAAACCATAATAATTTCTTACACGAATAAAGGATCTCATGATCCAGTCTTAATACAACAAGCAGCGGAATAAATAATAAGCGTAGCGGTGGGGTCCATCTTCAGTGGCACAGGAAATGTTAACGATGGAATATAGTCCTAGTTATCATAGTCGTCCTACTGTCCTTCATCTTGGTAGTCTCCTTCATAGTCTGGCCATAGGAATAGCCAGGGATAAAAGCCATGAGTACTCTTTAAGTACTCGCAAACTATCAATAACAAGTAAGGTAGTTCTAGTGGGAAATGCTAACTCTAGGTTTATTTGTAAAGTTAAGTTTGAAACCTATGCTGAGTTTAGAAACAAAGAAAGATAAAATAAAGTTCTAGAATCACTTAAGTTGGGAATCTAGTGTCATAGTCACAACTCTGTTGTGGTCAAGTCATGTCACAATTCATTTCATAAGTTGTTTTGAAAACATCTGACAACGGAACAGTATGGATAATCAAACATAACCTTTCCTTTACACGCCCTAGTATAAGCACCTCTCCTATGAGTATGGCCTCCCAACCATGATCATCTGTCATCTTGGGCACTGCATAGGTGGACAACATTGAGAGGTAGCCTCATCTCAAACCTCTCCCGCGAGGGAACTAATACTAATGCATATAAACTTCCGGCTAAGCCTTGCCCAATTTAGGTATTGTGGTTGTACGGTGAAATTGGAATGGTATCGCATCCGAACCCAACCATCAATTTTGTAAAAGGGTTAAGGCTCATGCCTCAAAATTTTCCATCATCATAAACCATTTGAGTTTCTCAACACATGTCAAAACATCTCAATAGAATGACTCATCATTCCAAGGATTTCACAATTCATTTTCACCAAGGGTTCCCATCTAAAGTGACTCAAGTTTTAGTTTAGCTCTAAACTACTAAGTTAAGAGTGTTCGCTAATAAGGAATGCTAAGATCAATCTCATGCCATAGAATGACATCTAAGGTTATCCAGATGAGTCAAGTTTTATACTTTTTATGCTACCTTCAAACAAGTAAGGGACTTTAATAAAGTAAAGAAAGTAAAAGCTTGGAAATAAAACTTGGGGTAGGTACTAGTCAAAGGGGTATAACTAAAGCATGCCTAATGCATCTTGCTTAGGTTATCTAGCTTAATTCTAGCTTGCTAATAATATCTTGCCTTGGTTGGTGCAGTGGTTGAAGTTTTCTTCCTCCTCTTCTTGATAGAACTCCTCCTCCTCGAAAGCTTGGTCCATACTATCGTCTATAAATACATACAGGATACACAATCACCAAACAATACTTAACTAGTCTACTTAGCACACTAAGGCACACATTTTATGATCTATTATCATCACAAGCATCACAAGGTTTAATGAGCTAGTCTCATTCTTTTTATTTGAGAAAAGTAATTTCTACTCATTGAAAAATAACTAAGATTTAATATTCTCCAATTAAAATATGGGATCATGTGGACACATGTCATCATCACATATTATAACATATGGGAATGTGATTTAAAGGTTGGATCACATTTTAATAAGTTTAAGTTTAATATTTAATGATTTAAAGTGACTAGAAATGCCTATATAGCACTAATTTGGTACTGCATGCAAACCTCAATATTATTACATATTCAGATAGGTATGGTTAAATGTGATTTTTGAGAGTTGGAATCAACTCAAAAGCTATTATGGTTGATTTTGTAAAAATGTTTGAATGTGCAAATGTTTCTGTCTTGTTATTTTTACTAGTAGAGATCTCTAACTCTAAATGAATTAAATCTAACGGGCTTGGATAGATCTTTCCAGAAGCTTTCCAACAAAATTGGAATCACTCAATTTGGACTTGCACAACTCTCTGAATTGATTTTTGAACTAAGGGACATAATTGAATTTAAACTTAAATAGAAAAACCTATATTTGAATTAACTGGGTCACGCGGGAAAGCAAATGGGCCGGCCCAGTGACGCTCAGCAGCGCAGAGGGCGGCGGACAGGTTGGTCCCGCTTGTCAGCGAGACTTAAAACCCAAAACGGTATCTAGCGATCTGGGCCACACGATTAGAACGCGGATCAACGGCTCACAGTCGTCCTCGACAACGGACTTGTCGCGGGCGAGACCGAACCCTAAACGGACGGTGGGGGTCTACTAGGGACGTACCAGGGCTCCAGCTAGTGCGGCGAGGCGGGCGATCGAACTGGACGACGACGGCTGGCTCAGGCGAGGTAGCGGCAGGGGCTGAGGTGGACGAAATCGACAGCAGCGTCTCCTCCTCTACTACGGCTGCCTCTGGTGAAATTCCGGCGGCCTGCTGCTCGAGCTGCTCCAGCGAGAGGTGGGGAAGGACTGGTGGAGAGAGGGGAGTCGAATGGTGTGGGGATTGAGGCTAGGGAAGGCCTCCTTATATAGGCTCGAGGAGGGGACCGAGGGGGCGACGGCGAGCTCGTCGGTGACGACGATACAGGATGCTATCGGCATGGGTGGCGCAGGCGGACGGTGGGTGGTTCCCTGGCGGTGCTCTACGGCTTAATGGCGATGCTAGGGGCGGTGGATTATGGTCGGGAGCGTCTCGCGCTCTGAGGGATAGAGGAGGTGCTCGACACGGCTCCCGGCGACTGTGGGTCACGCGGTAATGCACGGCCGTGTCTGGCGGGGTGCTGGTGTCAAGGCGAAGCAACGTGAGCGGTATGGGGTCAAGGCGCGGTCTGCTGCGTGCTGGCGGCAATCGCGCTCTGTCTTGCTCGCAGAGAGAAAGGGCGGCGGTGCTGGGGATTGGTCCAGGGCCTGAGGTTGATCGAGGGGTGGATCGTGGGAGGTGGTGAGGTCACGCCGTGCTTCCTGGAGCGGCGGAGAGGGGCTGGCAGTCTGCTGTGGCATTGGCAAGGTTGGCCGGTGAGCATGTCCTTAGGGCGGCATGGCACTGCTGCTAGGTACAAGGGGGTGGGGTGATTAATCTTTGGTTAGAGCTAGGTAGGACAGAGGGAGTAAACTGAGGTCAAATGGGTGGCAAAACCCTTTAGAAACAGTGAGCTAGAACTAGAGTGTGATTCATGCCTGCCAAGTGTTCGATCAAATGGCCGCAAGAGATTTTTTTTGAATTTTGGGCTAATTTTTGGTGGAGTGATGTAACTTATGCTTAAGCTTCTAGGTGTGCTTGGGTTTTTGAAATGGAGTTCATTTGAGTGGTTTTTGAATAAGTGTGATCTATACATATGAACTACGTTTATTTTCAATTGTCATTTAAATTCAGGGTTTGAAAGTTTTTGGGATGAAACAAAGTGGGCCTTGGCACATCACTACTTGTACTAGCAAGGGGTGCAAAGAACCACAATTGTTTCTATTAAGATTTGAGTTCTAGGAATAGCCAAAGTAGGCTAGGTGATTAAAATGGCAAAAGTGACCATTTGCTTATTTTATTCTTTTTGATTTGTTTTTCTTTGGGATTTGTTTGGGAATGATCTCGATGATCTTTAATTCACCTTAGAATCATTTTACAACCAATGGATCACTCAAACATGGTAATTCAAAACAACTCCTAATTTAAATGCACACACATATGAATGCTTAATTATTTTTAAGTGGAAAAGTTTTTGTTAACTCTAACTTTGATGATTTGGATCTTAATAACCTTGGATTAGAGTTTTGGTATGTTACAAACCTTCCCCCTTAAACAAAATCTCGTCCCGAGATTTATGAAAGAAAACTAGGAACTAAAGAGATCAGGAAACTCTGTCCTAATGTAATCTTCTCGCTCCCAAGTGGCTTCTTCTTCGGTATGGTTGCTCCATTGAATCTTGAGAAATTTGATACTCCGGGTCATGGTGGTTCTATAAGCTTCTTCCAAGATACGGATGGGCACTTCACGATACGTCAGATCCTTGTTGATATCAATGGCTCGGTGATCGATGTTCTTGAAAACTTCAGTCTTCTCCGACACTTCTAGGCATTTGCGCAGTAACGAGATATGGAACACATTGCGGATGGCTGACATCTCTTCTGGCAGTTCTAGTTGATATGATACTTCTCCTTGGCGATTCAGAATCTTGAAGGGTCCGATATATCTGGGGGCTAACTTTCCTTTCAGACTAAAGCATTAGGTTCCCTTCAATGGCGAAACTTTGAGATACACAAAATCTCCGACATTGAAAGTCAGGTCTCTCCTTCTCTTGTCAGCACAACTCTTCTGTCTGGATTGGGCGGTCTTGAGGTGTTCATGGACTTTGTGAACTTTCTCTTCAGCTTCTTGGAGAATTTCAGGTCCAAAGATCTGACTCTCTCCTACTTGCGACCAATTCAAAGGGGTACGACACTTTCTTCCGTATAGGAACTCAAATGGTGCCATCTGCAAACTGGCTTGGTAACTGTTGTTATATGAGAATTCTGCGAAAGGCAGGCAATCTTCCCATTTTGATCCATATTCTAATACACAAGCTCTCAACATATCTTCTAGGATTTGGTTGACTCTTTTAGTCTGTACATCAGTTTGCGGGTGATAAGCAGTGCTGAAATTCAACTTGGTTCCTAATCCTTCTTGGACTTTCTGCCAAAATCTCGAGGTAAATTGGGTTCCCCGATCTGATACTATGGTCTTGGGGGTTCCATGCAGACTAACAATTATAGCAATGTACAACTCTGCTAGCTTCGAACTCTGGTAGGTTGTCTTGACAGGTATAAAGTGAGCTACCTTGGACAGTCTACCAACGATGACCCAGATTGAGTCATTTCCTCTACTAGAAGTAGGCAAACCGGTGATAAAGTCCATTCCGACGGAATCCCATTTCCATTCCGGAATCTGCAATGGTTGCAATAGTCCCGCGGGTCTCTGATGCTCTGCTTTGACTCTTTGACAGATGTCACATTTGGCGATGTAGCTTCCGATTTCTCTCTTCATCTTGTGCCACCAAACTTGCTCTTTCAAATCTTGATACATCTTCGTCCCTCCGGGGTGGATAGAATAAAGAGTATCATGAGCTTCCTGCATGATAACTTGCTTCAGCTCTAATCTGCTAGCACACAGATACGACCTTTGTACCACAGAACTCCTTCTTCGTCTTCGGTGAATCCAGGTACATTTCATGTACCAATACGACGTTTGATTCTGCCGATACTTTCATTTCCTTTCGGGGCTTCCTTGATTTGGCTAATCAAAGTGGATTGAAGTTCAATGCTTGCCAGAAATCCTTGGCTAACTAGCTCAGTTCTGAACTGCTCCAACTCCTCATACAAACTAGGTTGCTTCTCCTTGATCATGGTGTTTAGCCTACACGGCAATCTGCTAAGAGCATCCGCTACCACATTGGCTTTGCTGGGGTGATAGTGAATGTCAAGGTCATAATCCTTGATTAACTCTATCCATCTCCTTTGCCTCATATTCAGCTCCTTCTGAGTGAAAATATACTTCAAGCTCTTGTGATATGAGTAAATCTCACAGCGATTACCCATAAGATAATGACGCCATGTCTTCAATGCCAAAACTACGGCTGCTAATTCAAGATCATGGGTCGGATAGTTCTGCTCATGCTGCTTTAGTTGTCGAGACAGGTAAGAGATGACTTTGCCTTCTTGCATCAATACACATCCGAGACCAATCTTAGATGCATCACAATACACATCAAACGGCTTCTTGATATCTAGAATGATCAATATTGGGGCTGAAATCAATCTCTTCTTCAGTTCTTGGAAACTGGCTTCACATTTGTCGGTCCATTCAAACTTCTTGTCCTTCTTCAACAATTGGGTCACGGGTCTGGCAATGCTCGAAAATCCTTCCATGAACTTGCGGTAATATCCCGCCAATCCGAGAAATGCACGGACTTGGGTTTGAGTGGTTGGGGATTCCTATTCTTCAACATCTTTAATTTTGGCGGGATCAATAGAGACTCCTCCGGTAGACACAATATGTCCTAGGAATCCTACTTCTTTCAGCCAAAACTCACACTTGCTGAACTTGGCATATAACTGATGCTCTCTCAGGGTTTCTAGGATGATTCTCAGATGTTGCTCATGCTCTTCTTCTGACTTGGAGTAGATAAGGATATCGTCGATAAACACCACGACAAACTTATCTAGGAAATTCATAAAGATCTTATTCATGAGATTCATGAAATAAGCAGGGGCATTGGTTAATCCAAAAGACATAACCGTATACTCCTATAAACCATAGCGAGTAGTAAAGGCGGTCTTCGGAATATCCGTTGCAGAAATCTTAAGTTGGTGATAACCGGTCCTAAGATCAATCTTTGAGAATACCTGGGCACCAGTCAACTGATCAAATAGATCCTCTATCTTTGGCAAATGGTACTTGTTTTTGATGGTGACGTCATTCAGCTTTCTTTAATCGGTGCACAAACGGTTGCCTCCATCTTTCTTATCGACGAATAACACTGGTGATCTCCATGGCGATGCGCTTGGTTGAATCAAGCCTATTGCTCACATAGCATCCAACTGCTTCTTCAACTCTACTAACTCTGAGGGGTTCATGCTATAGGGTCTCTAGGCTATGGGTCTGGTTCCGGGGATTAGTTTGATAATGAACTCAATATCCCTATCCGAGGGCATATCGGGCAATTCATCTGGGAATACATCGGGGTATTCACAAACTACTCTGACTTGGTCTATGGTGGGTAGGGCTAGACTATTGTTGCACTTGAATTGACGGGGTAAGGTTTCAGATATATGCTCTACTGTGACTCCAGAGCTACTGGTCATGGTGATGGCTTTCTTAGCACAGTCTATCAGTCCTTTATGCTTTGACATCCAATCCATACCTAGTACTACTTCCAATCCTTTGGTTCTGAGTACTATTAGATTAGCATAAAAATCTATCCCATGTATTTTGGTAGGCACAACTTTGCAAAATTTTCTAGCTTTTGTAGTTGAACCAGGGATTTGAACTATCATGACATGCTTCAAATTGGTTGGGTGGATCTTACTAGTGCATGCAATATCTTCGGTGACAAATGAGTGCGATGCCAGAAGACTTTTGGAGCATGGACCACTGCAGTCAGGATTCTGATGGAAAATGTGCTGTTTGGAGGCAAAATTCGCGAAGATCAGAAAATCCGGGAAAATATACGGAAAATCCTATTTTTCCAGAAGACTAAGGATGCCAGAAGACGGAGTGGAGATGGGCCACGGGGGGCCCACACCACCCCATGGCGCGGGCAGCCCTAGGCCGCGCCAGGAGGTGGTGTGGCCACCCTGGCCCACTCGGGGCTCTCCCCTCTTGCGTATATCATCCTCCCGAAACACTAAGACTCGGAGAGTGACCATAGAAAGATTCCGCCGCCTCTGCGGGGCGGAAAACACCGAGAGAGAAAGATCTCTCCGGTAGACAGATTTCTGCCGGGGGAATTCCTTCCCGGAGAGGGGAGATCGTCACCATCAACACCACCATCAAGCTGGACTTCATCGGGATCATCATCATCATCAGCATTAGCACCATCATCACCATCAGCACCATCATCACCATCTCCATATTGCTGTAACAATCGCGTTGAATCTTGCATAGTTCATAGGGGAAACTTTCCCGGTGTTGATTACTCTTTGTAGTTGATGTTATTGAGTGAACCATTGAATTATTGTTTATGTTCAGATTGTTATACATCATTATTCCATCTCTGATCATGATCCATATGATGTCTTGTGAGTAGTTCGTTTTGTTCTTGAGGACATGGGAGAAGTCTTGTTGTTAGTAGTGGAGTTGCGTTGAGAAAGATTCAATAGATTGTTATTTAAGTTGTGGTGTACTTCTTCTAGTGGTGTCATGGGAACATCGACTACATGACACTTCACCTATATGGGCCTAGGGGAATGCATTGTGTATTTGGCTACTAATCGTAGGGGTTGCCGGAGTGACAGAAACCTGAACCCCCGTTAGGAAACCATTGCACAAGGGACGTAAGGGTCTTAGAGTTTAAAGTTGTGGTTAGGTTTCTACCTTAATTACTTTATTGTACTTATGGATGTTTGCAAGGGGTATAATCACAAGTATGTATTTGTCTTGGATGGGGCGGTGCATTAGCATAGCTTCACCCACACAACACTTAGCACGCTAAAGAAGATTAATCAACTATATGAAGCGAAAGCACTTGATAGTCTTCCCATGTGTCCTCGAGAATGTTTGGTCATCTTAAGTAATACAACCAGCTTGTCATTTGCTGCATAAAGGATTGGGCCACTAGCTGCATTTATTCCAACTGTGTTTTATTTACTCGTACTTTGTTTACTTGCTTTATCGAAAACCCCTAAAAATCCGTTTACTAAGTATTTGCAGAGAATTCCTGATTCATACCACTAGCCAGCACCTTCTGCTCCTCGTTGGGTTCGACACTCTTACTTATCGAAAATACTGCGATACACCCTCTATACTTGTCGGTCATCACTGGGGTCATCAATTACAAAGGTATATATTTGATATACAATTTTTATAAATGTTATAAGCTTGCAAATTCATTTGCAGTGTTAAGTATATTTGATACTTGTTCTGTTTTACGTAAAATAGGTCCTTCTGCATGAGAGGTGCATGCTGGAGAGGAGGTGACGTTGCGTGTTGATGGCAAGCATGATGATGATGGACGACGACACTCTCCCTCGACATTTATCACTTAGTTTAAGGTTTTGGATTGCTATTGTAATCAAAATATTATGAACTTCTTTAGTGTGTCTCAAAGTTTGTGAGACGGTTATTCATAATAGTTTGTAACAAACAGTTGTTCTACTTTTATGAATGATTTCTATTCGTGTTCATATCTTGTTTGATTACTTGTGAATTATCCTTGTTGTTTGAAACTAATTGATAATACATGAACATTTGTAAAATATTGAAATGCCTTTAAAATACCCAACTTAATGATATTTCATTAATGAATGAAACCATTGTTAAAATTCAAAGTTATAATGATAATATGTGAAAGTCATTCAATTTCTTATCACATATAAATCATGCCTAAAGTTCGGCAAAATAACTTGAACACAGTGTATTACTTGAATACAAAGTGTTTAATGAATTGTTCAAAGGAAATACATATTCGATGTATTGTGTTTTAACGAAAATGGTAATTATCATTAAATGATTGTTTAAATGTGTAAAGAATTTTACCAAAGGAAACATGAATATGAAACTATTTGATTTGATCAAAGTGTTTCATCAACAAAGGGTATAAATATAAAAGGGAATCTAATTACTATGATTTGATCAATAGTAATGAAATTCGACTTTATAAGAATGGCATAAAAGTAATTGTGAAATGCAAAGCGTTTTGAAACGTCAAATGCAAAGCATCACAATGTGATATTAGATATCAAAGCGGGCTGAATAGAAGGCACCAAATAAATCGTCGTAGTGTAGATGTAGAGACCATTAGTTAAGAAATAGTTATCACTCAATTAGAAAATATAGTGAACCATTTGAATTCGTGAAAGTTTTGGGGTTATTCGATATAACCAAAGCAATAGCGAATAAGTCCTTGTAGAGTGTTCATTGGAAACTTTGAATACGGAATCCTTAGCTGAAACCAAAAGGGAAGCAAGATTCGTACTGCTTGGTTTTGGAGCATTCTTGAGAAAGCTCACTTCTAGTGATGTTTCTCAATTATGAGGCAAATGGAAATTAGTGAAAAACACGATGAGGATTCAAATCCCTGCATCAGAGTGTTGAGAAGCGCAACGGAGAAAATTCCTGAACGATTCTCTTCACAGAAGGAAAGAATCAATGATAATGATCATTGTGTTTTCCCCACTAGTGTTTTCACTACATGAAGTAGGATTCAAAATGAAATCCACATCTAGTATGGAGACATTTGAGAATCATTTGTCATGATTCTTGGAAAATGACATACCTACGAACTACTAAGGAAATAATGGTAAACTAGAATTATGAGAAATCCAATAGCAAAATTCCCTTGAGATTAGAAAGCAATTCATTGCTGAATCTCCCAAGTAAAAGGGGTTACTTGGAACTTTCCCAAATGACTGCAAAGCCATAGTGGAAAAGGGGGTGAATGAGAAAAGCACAATTTGTCAAGTATTGGAAAAATTCAAATGAATTTGATTCAAGTGTGCTAAATGTCTAGTGGATTTAAAACTAGCAATAGTACTAGTGTCTCATAGTAAATCTCTCACTTTGATATTTGATCAAAGGATTTGAAGTTGTTCAAAATGGTCAGTAGATATGCAGTTTGCATGAAATTGAGTGGGAGCTATGAAAGTCTTCCTAAAACAATATGTTGGTGACATATTTTTGAGTGGGAGCTTATACAGTGATTCTTAAGGGTGTTAAGAATAAAAGCGCAAGTACTTATAAATAATGATTTATAAGATGTAGAAGTTGATAATAGATGTATTATAATATTATGTAGTATTCCTTAAGGGATTCTGAAAAGGGTTTCAAAATAGAAGTTAATTAAGGAACTGGTCCTTAATAACTCAAATTAGGAATAGTATTAAGTTTAACATCAATGTTTGAAAGAAAGAAAGGATGGTCATCATCCACTATGTTGAGACATAGGTTCTATCTTAGAAAACCATGATGATAACTTAACATAATATGTGATCCAATAAGGAACGTTTAAAAGTGATTAAGTTTGAATCACAGAACGTAGAGCTAAGTATGTCTGCAGTGTCTAATAGAGAACTGTAGACATATTTTTCCAAATCCGTAAAAGGGTGACATATCTTAAAGCATAAAGGGTTATGTTATAAGGGAATATGTTGGAAACTCCCGTAATACCGATTAGAGTCAAGTAGGAAGCGAGGTGAACGAAAACATCAAAAGTTGCACAGAGTGCACTAGTGTTTTGATGGCTACATTTATAATAATAGATAAGGGTACCATCTAAAGTGTTGTATAATGTTATGGCAGGGCTAGTTCGCTTTTAACGTAGAATGATGTGTCCCAGGGCACAGTGTCCATGAGAAAGCCCTTGAGGTTGATCTAACGTCACTGCAAAGCCATAGTGGAAAAGGGGGTGAATGAGAAAAGCACAAATTGTCAAGTATTGGACAAATTTAAATGAATTTGATTCAAGTGTGCTAAATGTCTAGTGGATTTAAAACTAGCAATAGTACTAGTGTCTCATAGTGAATCTCTCACTTTGATATTTGATCAAAGGATTTGAAGTTGTTCAAAATGGTGAGTAGATATGCAATTTGCATGAAATTGAGTGGGAACTATGAAAGTCTTCCTAAAACAATATGTTGGTGACATATTTTTGAGTGGGAGCTTATACAGTGATTCTTAAGGGTGTTAATAATAAAAGCGCAAGTACTTATAAATAATGATTTATAAGATGTAGAAGTTGATAATAGATGTATTATAATATTTTGTAGTATTCTTTAAGGAATTCTGAAAAGGGTTTTAGAATAGAAGTTAATTAAGGAACTAGTCCTTAATAACTCAAATTAGGAATAATATTAAGTTTAACATCAATGTTTGAAAGAAAGGATGATCATCATCCACTATGTTGAGACATAGGTTCTATCTTAGAAAACCATGATGATAACTTAACATAATATGTGATCCAATAGGGAACGTTTAAAAGTGATTAAGTTTGAATCATAGAACGTAGAGCTAAGTATGTCTACGGTGTCTAATAGAGAACTGTAGACATATTTTTCCAAATCCCGTAATACCGAGAGTGCTTAGATAGCGAGGTGATCCAATAAGTATGTCGAGCTAAGTAAAAGGGTGACATATCTTAAAGCATAAAGGGTTATGTTATAAGGGAATATGTTGGAAACTCCCGTAATACCGATTAGAGTCAAGTATGAAGCGAGGTGAACGAAAACATCAAAAGTTGCACAGAGTGCACTCGTGTTTTGATGGCTACATTTATAATAATAGATAAGGGTACCATCTAAAGTGCTGTATAATGTTATGGCGGGGCTAGTTCGCTTTTAACGTAGAATGATGTGTCCTAGGGCACAATGCCCATGAGAAAGCCCTCAAGGTTGATCTAACGTCACTGTAGCCTCCTGGAATCAGGCCTCGTTCTGCTGCTATAACGACGATGCATACACACAGATCCTATCATGTGATGATAAAGTATTAATGTAAATCAAGGTGACATTAGTAAGTTGCAAAGGATTTGGGACTGTAAATTACAGACCCAAGACTCAACCTCTTCCATGAGCAATCATGTTCAGGGTACTGGTTATGGTGCAAATGATTAAGAACAAATGCAGCTAGTGTATTTGTACTCTAGTGCAAGTGGGAGACTGTTGGAAATATGCCCTAGAGACAAATAGTAGTAAGGACTATTATCATATTTCATATAGTTTATGATTAAGTTTTATATCATGCTATAACTGTATTGAGTGGAAACATCAATACACGTGTGATATATAAACAACCAGGGGTTCCCAGTGAAACTCTAGTCACTGGTTCATTGGTCAACAAATGATCATGTTTCCTGATCATGTGGCATTTATGCCAGTTGGAAATGAAGTCATCTCCCGAGAATGAGATGATGAACCAATACCCAACCTAAACATCGTGACCCGATCATGTCACGGAGTTCAAGTTACGATGATTAGAAATGGATCCTCGTAGACTATTCCTTAGACTGTGAGGCTATATCAATCACTGTCTCCCGAGAGTGCTTAGATAGCATCAAGCGCCACTTGGTAATACAGTGGTTATAAAGATGTTTTCAGGTACTCGAAGGAAACCGTAGAGGCAATATATGTCAAGAGCGGGATTTGTCCATCCATGTGACGGGAAGATACTCAAGGGCCCACTCGGAGAAGTAATATCCAATAGCTGTGCAGCGTGTGATTTGATCACGGGGATATCACTTGTTGGAACGAGTCAAGTAGCGTTGTTCAGTAACGGGATTGAACACGACATGGTGATGTCATTGATCAGATCTCGGTCAATGCAAGTATCGAGTGACAAAGGGAATAATACATGATTGTCCCTGTTCAAACGACGAAAGATCTTCGTGGAACACATAGGGGTCACATGGCCATCCAGGTCCCTCTGTCGATCATTGGTGCGGGAGTGTCCTAACCTTGTCTAGAGTGTTTCCAAACCATGGGGTATCACTCTTAAGGGCTTGATTATGCCTAGAGAGTGTTTATAGGATCTGTAGAATCACCAAAGAATAGTAGAGAGAAAACCGGAAGGGTTTCGGTAAGTCCGGAGGATGTCTGAAGTAGAGGTGGAAGGTGTTCCATAGCCACGGAGATTAAATAGTATGTGAATGAATGTTAAATGTTTATTTAATCATTTATTCATAATTATTTAATAAACAGATAATCAATTTAAATGGTCAAAGGCTTAATGGGCCAAATTCTGGAGGGAGAGGGCCCATTAGGGAAAGGAGAGAGGGAGAAAGGGCCAAGGGGGTGGCCGGCGCCCTAGTGGGCCAACCCCCGCGCAGGGCCTTTCAACACCGGATTTTTAATCGCAGATGCCTGTTATGTCATACATCGCAATCCCAGGATTACCATTTTTGCGAGGCATAACAGATTGGATATCACAGTACATCATCCATTACAAACCATAATAATTTCTTACACGAATAAAGGATCTCATGATCCAGTCTTAATACAACAAGCAGCGGAATAAATAATAAGCGTAGCGGTGGGGTCCATCTTCAGTGGCACAGGAAATGTTAACGATGGAATATAGTCCTAGTTATCATAGTCGTCCTACTGTCCTTCATCTTGGTAGTCTCCTTCATAGTCTGGCCATAGGAATAGCCAGGGATAAAAGCCATGAGTACTCTTTAAGTACTCGCAAACTATCAATAACAAGTAAGGTAGTTCTAGTGGGAAATGCTAACTCTAGGTTTATTTGTAAAGTTAAGTTTGAAACCTATGCTGAGTTTAGAAACAAAGAAAGATAAAATAAAGTTCTAGAATCACTTAAGTTGGGAATCTAGTGTCATAGTCACAACTCTGTTGTGGTCAAGTCATGTCACAATTCATTTCATAAGTTGTTTTGAAAACATCTGACAACGGAACAGTATGGATAATCAAACATAACCTTTCCTTTACACGCCCTAGTATAAGCACCTCTCCTATGAGTATGGCCTCCCAACCATGATCATCTGTCATCTTGGGCACTGCATAGGTGGACAACATTGAGAGGTAGCCTCATCTCAAACCTCTCCCGCGAGGGAACTAATACTAATGCATATAAACTTCCGGCTAAGCCTTGCCCAATTTAGGTATTGTGGTTGTACGGTGAAATTGGAATGGTATCGCATCCGAACCCAACCATCAATTTTGTAAAAGGGTTAAGGCTCATGCCTCAAAATTTTCCATCATCATAAACCATTTGAGTTTCTCAACACATGTCAAAACATCTCAATAGAATGACTCATCATTCCAAGGATTTCACAATTCATTTTCACCAAGGGTTCCCATCTAAAGTGACTCAAGTTTTAGTTTAGCTCTAAACTACTAAGTTAAGAGTGTTCGCTAATAAGGAATGCTAAGATCAATCTCATGCCATAGAATGACATCTAAGGTTATCCAGATGAGTCAAGTTTTATACTTTTTATGCTACCTTCAAACAAGTAAGGGACTTTAATAAAGTAAAGAAAGTAAAAGCTTGGAAATAAAACTTGGGGTAGGTACTAGTCAAAGGGGTATAACTAAAGCATGCCTAATGCATCTTGCTTAGGTTATCTAGCTTAATTCTAGCTTGCTAATAATATCTTGCCTTGGTTGGTGCAGTGGTTGAAGTTTTCTTCCTCCTCTTCTTGATAGAACTCCTCCTCCTCGAAAGCTTGGTCCATACTGTCGTCTATAAATACATACAGGATACACAATCACCAAACAATACTTAACTAGTCTACTTAGCACACTAAGGCACACATTTTATGATCTATTATCATCACAAGCATCACAAGGTTTAATGAGCTAGTCTCATTCTTTTTATTTGAGAAAAGTAATTTCTACTCATTGAAAAATAACTAAGATTTAATATTCTCCAATTAAAATATGGGATCATGTGGACACATGTCATCATCACATATTATAACATATGGGAATGTGATTTAAAGGTTGGATCACATTTTAATAAGTTTAAGTTTAATATTTAATGATTTAAAGTGACTAGAAATGCCTATATAGCACTAATTTGGTACTGCATGCAAACCTCAATATTATTACATATTCAGATAGGTATGGTTAAATGTGATTTTTGAGAGTTGGAATCAACTCAAAAGCTATTATGGTTGATTTTGTAAAAATGTTTGAATGTGCAAATGTTTCTGTCTTGTTATTTTTACTAGTAGAGATCTCTAACTCTAAATGAATTAAATCTAACGGGCTTGGATAGATCTTTCCAGAAGCTTTCCAACAAAATTGGAATCACTCAATTTGGACTTGCACAACTCTCTGAATTGATTTTTGAACTAAGGGACATAATTGAATTTAAACTTAAATAGAAAAACCTATATTTGAATTAACTGGGTCACGCGGGAAAGCAAATGGGCCGGCCCAGTGACGCTCAGCAGCGCAGAGGGCGGCGGACAGGTTGGTCCCGCTTGTCAGCGAGACTTAAAACCCAAAACGGTATCTAGCGATCTGGGCCACACGATTAGAACGCGGATCAACGGCTCACAGTCGTCCTCGACAACGGACTTGTCGCGGGCGAGACCGAACCCTAAACGGACGGTGGGGGTCTACTAGGGACGTACCAGGGCTCCAGCTAGTGCGGCGAGGCGGGCGATCGAACTGGACGACGACGGCTGGCTCAGGCGAGGTAGCGGCAGGGGCTGAGGTGGACGAAATCGACAGCAGCGTCTCCTCCTCTACTACGGCTGCCTCTGGTGAAATTCCGGCGGCCTGCTGCTCGAGCTGCTCCAGCGAGAGGTGGGGAAGGACTGGTGGAGAGAGGGGAGTCGAATGGTGTGGGGATTGAGGCTAGGGAAGGCCTCCTTATATAGGCTCGAGGAGGGGACCGAGGGGGCGACGGCGAGCTCGTCGGTGACGACGATACAGGATGCTATCGGCATGGGTGGCGCAGGCGGACGGTGGGTGGTTCCCTGGCGGTGCTCTACGGCTTAATGGCGATGCTAGGGGCGGTGGATTATGGTCGGGAGCGTCTCGCGCTCTGAGGGATAGAGGAGGTGCTCGACACGGCTCCCGGCGACTGTGGGTCACGCGGTAATGCACGGCCGTGTCTGGCGGGGTGCTGGTGTCAAGGCGAAGCAACGTGAGCGGTATGGGGTCAAGGCGCGGTCTGCTGCGTGCTGGCGGCAATCGCGCTCTGTCTTGCTCGCAGAGAGAAAGGGCGGCGGTGCTGGGGATTGGTCCAGGGCCTGAGGTTGATCGAGGGGTGGATCGTGGGAGGTGGTGAGGTCACGCCGTGCTTCCTGGAGCGGCGGAGAGGGGCTGGCAGTCTGCTGTGGCATTGGCAAGGTTGGCCGGTGAGCATGTCCTTAGGGCGGCATGGCACTGCTGCTAGGTACAAGGGGGTGGGGTGATTAATCTTTGGTTAGAGCTAGGTAGGACAGAGGGAGTAAACTGAGGTCAAATGGGTGGCAAAACCCTTTAGAAACAGTGAGCTAGAACTAGAGTGTGATTCATGCCTGCCAAGTGTTCGATCAAATGGCCGCAAGAGATTTTTTTTGAATTTTGGGCTAATTTTTGGTGGAGTGATGTAACTTATGCTTAAGCTTCTAGGTGTGCTTGGGTTTTTGAAATGGAGTTCATTTGAGTGGTTTTTGAATAAGTGTGATCTATACATATGAACTACGTTTATTTTCAATTGTCATTTAAATTCAGGGTTTGAAAGTTTTTGGGATGAAACAAAGTGGGCCTTGGCACATCACTACTTGTACTAGCAAGGGGTGCAAAGAACCACAATTGTTTCTATTAAGATTTGAGTTCTAGGAATAGCCAAAGTAGGCTAGGTGATTAAAATGGCAAAAGTGACCATTTGCTTATTTTATTCTTTTTGATTTGTTTTTCTTTGGGATTTGTTTGGGAATGATCTCGATGATCTTTAATTCACCTTAGAATCATTTTACAACCAATGGATCACTCAAACATGGTAATTCAAAACAACTCCTAATTTAAATGCACACACATATGAATGCTTAATTATTTTTAAGTGGAAAAGTTTTTGTTAACTCTAACTTTGATGATTTGGATCTTAATAACCTTGGATTAGAGTTTTGGTATGTTACAAACCTTCCCCCTTAAACAAAATCTCGTCCCGAGATTTATGAAAGAAAACTAGGAACTAAAGAGATCAGGAAACTCTGTCCTAATGTAATCTTCTCGCTCCCAAGTGGCTTCTTCTTCGGTATGGTTGCTCCATTGAATCTTGAGAAATTTGATACTCCGGGTCATGGTGGTTCTATAAGCTTCTTCCAAGATACGGATGGGCACTTCACGATACGTCAGATCCTTGTTGATATCAATGGCTCGGTGATCGATGTTCTTGAAAACTTCAGTCTTCTCCGACACTTCTAGGCATTTGCGCAGTAACGAGATATGGAACACATTGCGGATGGCTGACATCTCTTCTGGCAGTTCTAGTTGATATGATACTTCTCCTTGGCGATTCAGAATCTTGAAGGGTCCGATATATCTGGGGGCTAACTTTCCTTTCAGACTAAAGCATTAGGTTCCCTTCAATGGCGAAACTTTGAGATACACAAAATCTCCGACATTGAAAGTCAGGTCTCTCCTTCTCTTGTCAGCACAACTCTTCTGTCTGGATTGGGCGGTCTTGAGGTGTTCATGGACTTTGTGAACTTTCTCTTCAGCTTCTTGGAGAATTTCAGGTCCAAAGATCTGACTCTCTCCTACTTGCGACCAATTCAAAGGGGTACGACACTTTCTTCCGTATAGGAACTCAAATGGTGCCATCTGCAAACTGGCTTGGTAACTGTTGTTATATGAGAATTCTGCGAAAGGCAGGCAATCTTCCCATTTTGATCCATATTCTAATACACAAGCTCTCAACATATCTTCTAGGATTTGGTTGACTCTTTTAGTCTGTACATCAGTTTGCGGGTGATAAGCAGTGCTGAAATTCAACTTGGTTCCTAATCCTTCTTGGACTTTCTGCCAAAATCTCGAGGTAAATTGGGTTCCCCGATCTGATACTATGGTCTTGGGGGTTCCATGCAGACTAACAATTATAGCAATGTACAACTCTGCTAGCTTCGAACTCTGGTAGGTTGTCTTGACAGGTATAAAGTGAGCTACCTTGGACAGTCTACCAACGATGACCCAGATTGAGTCATTTCCTCTACTAGAAGTAGGCAAACCGGTGATAAAGTCCATTCCGACGGAATCCCATTTCCATTCCGGAATCTGCAATGGTTGCAATAGTCCCGCGGGTCTCTGATGCTCTGCTTTGACTCTTTGACAGATGTCACATTTGGCGATGTAGCTTCCGATTTCTCTCTTCATCTTGTGCCACCAAACTTGCTCTTTCAAATCTTGATACATCTTCGTCCCTCCGGGGTGGATAGAATAAAGAGTATCATGAGCTTCCTGCATGATAACTTGCTTCAGCTCTAATCTGCTAGCACACAGATACGACCTTTGTACCACAGAACTCCTTCTTCGTCTTCGGTGAATCCAGGTACATTTCATGTACCAATACGACGTTTGATTCTGCCGATACTTTCATTTCCTTTCGGGGCTTCCTTGATTTGGCTAATCAAAGTGGATTGAAGTTCAATGCTTGCCAGAAATCCTTGGCTAACTAGCTCAGTTCTGAACTGCTCCAACTCCTCATACAAACTAGGTTGCTTCTCCTTGATCATGGTGTTTAGCCTACACGGCAATCTGCTAAGAGCATCCGCTACCACATTGGCTTTGCTGGGGTGATAGTGAATGTCAAGGTCATAATCCTTGATTAACTCTATCCATCTCCTTTGCCTCATATTCAGCTCCTTCTGAGTGAAAATATACTTCAAGCTCTTGTGATATGAGTAAATCTCACAGCGATTACCCATAAGATAATGACGCCATGTCTTCAATGCCAAAACTACGGCTGCTAATTCAAGATCATGGGTCGGATAGTTCTGCTCATGCTGCTTTAGTTGTCGAGACAGGTAAGAGATGACTTTGCCTTCTTGCATCAATACACATCCGAGACCAATCTTAGATGCATCACAATACACATCAAACGGCTTCTTGATATCTAGAATGATCAATATTGGGGCTGAAATCAATCTCTTCTTCAGTTCTTGGAAACTGGCTTCACATTTGTCGGTCCATTCAAACTTCTTGTCCTTCTTCAACAATTGGGTCACGGGTCTGGCAATGCTCGAAAATCCTTCCATGAACTTGCGGTAATATCCCGCCAATCCGAGAAATGCACGGACTTGGGTTTGAGTGGTTGGGGATTCCTATTCTTCAACATCTTTAATTTTGGCGGGATCAATAGAGACTCCTCCGGTAGACACAATATGTCCTAGGAATCCTACTTCTTTCAGCCAAAACTCACACTTGCTGAACTTGGCATATAACTGATGCTCTCTCAGGGTTTCTAGGATGATTCTCAGATGTTGCTCATGCTCTTCTTCTGACTTGGAGTAGATAAGGATATCGTCGATAAACACCACGACAAACTTATCTAGGAAATTCATAAAGATCTTATTCATGAGATTCATGAAATAAGCAGGGGCATTGGTTAATCCAAAAGACATAACCGTATACTCCTATAAACCATAGCGAGTAGTAAAGGCGGTCTTCGGAATATCCGTTGCACAAATCTTAAGTTGGTGATAACCGGTCCTAAGATCAATCTTTGAGAATACCTGGGCACCAGTCAACTGATCAAATAGATCCTCTATCTTTGGCAAATGGTACTTGTTTTTGATGGTGACGTCATTCAGCTTTCTTTAATCGGTGCACAAACGGTTGCCTCCATCTTTCTTATCGACGAATAACACTGGTGATCTCCATGGCGATGCGCTTGGTTGAATCAAGCCTATTGCTCACATAGCATCCAACTGCTTCTTCAACTCTACTAACTCTGAGGGGTTCATGCTATAGGGTCTCTAGGCTATGGGTCTGGTTCCGGGGATTAGTTTGATAATGAACTCAATATCCCTATCCGAGGGCATATCGGGCAATTCATCTGGGAATACATCGGGGTATTCACAAACTACTCTGACTTGGTCTATGGTGGGTAGGGCTAGACTATTGTTGCACTTGAATTGACGGGGTAAGGTTTCAGATATATGCTCTACTGTGACTCCAGAGCTACTGGTCATGGTGATGGCTTTCTTAGCACAGTCTATCAGTCCTTTATGCTTTGACATCCAATCCATACCTAGTACTACTTCCAATCCTTTGGTTCTGAGTACTATTAGATTAGCATAAAAATCTATCCCATGTATTTTGGTAGGCACAACTTTGCAAAATTTTCTAGCTTTTGTAGTTGAACCAGGGATTTGAACTATCATGACATGCTTCAAATTGGTTGGGTGGATCTTACTAGTGCATGCAATATCTTCGGTGACAAATGAGTGCGATGCTCCTGAATCAAACAACACCCTTGCTAAAACTGAGTTGACAGAAAACATACCCAGCACTACATCTGGCACTTCTTGGGCTTCTTCGGCGTTCATGTGGAAGAGACGGCCGTTTTGGTTGTGAGGGTTCCCAGGGGCAATCTTCTTCCTAGTTGAACACAACGCTGCTGTTGAGTTGGGGCATTCACATTGGCAGTGGCGGTAGTCTTCTTGGGACACTCATTGGAATAGTGACCCTTCACTCCACACTCGAAACAAGTGATCTGAGACTTGTCTTTAGCTGCGACGGACACAGCTTTGCTTCCAGTTCTGGGTGCAGTGTTATTGTTGTTGTTGTTCTTGGGAGGTGCACGGTTGAAATTGCTGGTGTTGTCGGGGTTGCTGTTGTTTCCTCCGGACTTCACATAGCCCCCGCTATGGTTGGGGTAGCTTGGGCGAGACATTGGGGGTCGGTTGTTTCTTGGTGCACACCCTGCAGACGGGTTGGGACGGTACTTCTGGTGACTGTTGGATCCAGCTTGGTGCATCATACGACGTTTGCGGTTGTCATTTGCCTTGTTAATCTTCCCTTCCATCTGAATGGCAGAGTCGACTAGCTCTTCGAGATCCTCGAAGTGGATGTTGACGAGGATAGTCTACATCTCATCATGTAGTCCGTTCAGGAATCTCTCCTTGTTCTTGGCCTTCGTGTTGATATCATCAGGTGCATACCTTGCTAAGGACAGGAATCTGTCACGGTACTCCACCACAGTCATTCTGCCTTGCTTTAAGTCTCTGAATTCATCCCTCATTCTGGTGACTAGGCCCTGCGGCACGTGGGTGCTGCTGAACTTGATTTTGAAGGCTTCCCATGTCATCACTTGACCATGGTTCATCAGGCAGATGCTGTTCCACCAGGCTCTTGCGTCTCCTGCCAAGCAGTGGGTGGAAAAGAGAACTTTCTCGTTGTCATCAACTCTGGCTACTTCCTAATTGTTCTCCATTGTCTGCAACCAGTCATCAGCATCTAATGGGTTCTCCGAAGTGCTAAAGATTGGGGGATTGGTATTCTGGAAATTTTTCAGCTTGGATCCCTGATGATCCTGATTTCCACGCCCTTGGTTGTTTTGGGCCATCTGGGCTATCTGCTGCATTGTTGCTAAGTTGGCCTGGCGCTCTGCCCTGCTTGCTTCATGGTCTGCAACTAACATCTGCATAATCTGCAGCATTGGGTCCTGCGATGAGCTGCTCCCTTCGGGGTTTCCACGAGTCATCTGGAGATTGAGATAGATAAAGGGGTAAGAGGGAAAGTTCTAAGGTTCATGGTTTTGGTTTCAAAGCTAAAACTTTGAGTTTGACTCAGGTTTTGCAACTAACTTCAGTTCATTCATTCAAACAAGCACACGATACAAACACACACACACACCATGACAACAAGGGAAAACAGATGGTTTTAAGAACCATTCTGTAAGCTACGATACAATGGGACCGATACTCCTCATGCTACGATAGTGCTCTAGTGCATCTACTCATCATCGATGAAGTCGGAGTCTTCATCGTCGGTGTGGAAGTCCACGACATCCTCCTCCAGAAAGTCATCATCATTGCTGAGGTAAGAGTCCATATCTCCCTGGATGTCTTCCCCTTCCTCTTCTTCCTCCTTGGCTGCAAGTTGAGCTTCTTGCTCCTTGATGGTCTTCTTGAGGTTGGCCACCTTCTTGCGAAGATGGGCAATGGTGCGATCCTTCTTTTCGCGCTGGCGGCTAAGAGACTGACGGTCCTTGACAAGCAGTGAGAAGGTCTGGGCCTTCTGGGCGGCAAAGGCGAGGTTGTGGTTGGCGAATTCCCTAGCATTGTCCAATTCCTTCCGACGGCCGTACAGCAGGAAGTCAAGGTTCTCCACTTGACGCTTCAACTCCGGGTGACTTGGCATCTCCACTGGCATTCCCATGAAGTCACGCCTTGCATAGTGAACAAAGCGGGTTCCATGGATTGGTTGACACTTAGGGCACACACACGTGAGAGAGCTTCATGCATTGCCCTGGCTAATCCATCTAGCTAGTTGTTCTTTCTCACGGAGAACTGGATTCTCCCAAACATTGGTGCTTCTATACTTCCTCGAATATCAATGGTGACTAGCCATTTTAAGTCTCCTCCTGGGGGTCCAGGAAGTTGAGCTCCAAGAAACTCCGGATGTGGGCGTCCCAAGAGCTCACACAGTGAATCTAGATCCCTCTCAAAGATCAGTTGGCGTTCATTGCCCAACTGGTAGAACTTGCTGAACTGAGTCTCCATCTACAAGAATTTAGGATGAGGAAGTTAGTGATGTGATCAAGTGTGTCAAATTTTATGTAGTAATGTAAGAATTGGAGGAACATGAATTTTTGAGAAAGAATGAATTCCCAAGGGTAAGGAGGAAATAGTTTTTCATAAATACTCACTTTGGTTTTGAAATTAAATTTTTGTTCGGACGTCCATTCTAACTGGGGTCTCCTATGGTCAGGATGGCTCTGATACCAACTTGTCAACACCCGGATTTTTAATCCCAGATGCCTGTTATGTCAAACATCGCAATCCCAGGATTAACATTTTTGCGAGACATAATAGATTGTATATCACAGTACATCATCCATTACAAACCATAATAAGGTCTTACACGAATAAAGGATCTCATGATCCAGTCTTAATACAACAAGCAACGGAATAAATAATAAGCGTAGCGGTGGGGTCCATCTTTAGTGGCACAGGCAATGCTGACGATGGAAGATAGTCCTAGTTATCATAGTCGTCCTGCTGTCCTTCATCTTGGTAGTCTCCTTCATAGTCTGGCCATAGGAATAGCCAAGGACAAAAGCCATGAGTACTCTTTAAGTACTCGCAAACTATCACTAACAAGTAAGGTAGTTCTAGTGGGAAATGCTAACTCTAGGTTTATTTGTAAAGTTAAGTTTGAAACCTAAGCTGAGTTTAGAAACAAAGAAAGATAAAATAAAGTTCTAGAATCACTTAAGTTGGGAATCTAGTGTCATAGTCACAACTCTATTGTGGTCAAGTCATGTCACAATTCATTTCATAAGTTGTTTTGAAAACATCTGACAACAGAACAGTATGGCCACTCCAACTGTCCATAATCGCGGACGCGGCTATTCAAATAGTTTGACACTCTGCAGAGGTGGTACACTTCCACCACAAGATTCGATACATCTGTCAGGGATAAACCTGAATCATCATAC
The DNA here is from genome assembly GCA_910589775.1 of Avena eriantha. Lineage (NCBI taxonomy): Eukaryota > Viridiplantae > Streptophyta > Magnoliopsida > Poales > Poaceae > Avena > Avena eriantha. The sequence continues at coordinate 214,680,638 of OU342744.1, read as the reverse complement.
TTAGTATGCAGATAATCAAACATAACCTTTCCTTTACACACCCTAGTATAAGCACCTCTCCTATGAGTATGGCCTCCCAACCTTGACCATCTGTCATCTTCGACACTTCATAGGTGGACAACATTGAGAGGTAGCCTCATCTCAATCCTCTCCCGCGAGGGAACTAATACTAATGCATATAAAGTTCTGGCTAAGCCTTACCCAATTCAGGTATTGTGGTTGTACGGTGAAATTGGAATGGTATCGCATCCGAACCCAACCATCAGTTTTGTAAAAGGGTTAAGGCTCATGCCTCAACATTTTCCATCATCATAAACCATTTGACTTTCTCAACACATGTCAAAACATCTCAATAGAATGACTCATCATTCCAAGGTTTTCACAATTCATTTTCACCAAGGGTTCCCATCTAAAGTGACTCAAGTTTTAGTTTAGCTCTAAACTACTAAGTTAAGAGTGTTCACTAATAGGGAATGCTAAGATCAATCTCATGCCATAGAATGACATCTAAGGTTATCCAGATGAGTCAAGTTTTATACTTTTTATGCTACCTTCAAAGAAGTAAGTGACTTTAATAAAGTAAAGAAAGTAAAAGCTTGGAAATAAAACTTGGGGTAGGTACTAGTCAAAGGGGTATAACTAAAGCATGCCTAATGCATCTTTCTTAGGTTATCTAGCTTAATTCTAGCTTTCTAACAATATCTTTCCTTGGTTGGTGAAGTGGTTGAAGTTTTCTTCCTCCTCTTCTTGATAGAACTCCTCCTCCTCGAAAGCTTGGTCAATACTGTCGTCTATAAATACATACGGGATACACAATCACCAAATAATACTTAACTAGTCTACTTAGCACACTAAGGCACACATTTTATGATCTATTATCATCACAAGCATCACAAGGTTTAATGAACTAGTCTCATTCTTTTTATTTGAGAAAAGTAATTTCTACTCATTGAAAAATAACTAAGATTTAATATTCTCCAATTAAAATATGGGATCATGTGGACACATGTTATCACCACATATTCTAACATATGGGAATGTGATTTAAAGGTTGGATCACATTTTAATAAGTTTAAGTTTAATATTTAATGATTTAAAGTGACTAGAAATGCCTATATAGCACTAATTTGGTACTAGTCCAAAGTCACTGCATGCAGACCTCAATATTATTACATATTCAGATAGGTATGGTTAAATGTGATTTTTGAGAGTTGGAATCAACTCAAAACCTATTATGGTTGATTTTATAAAAATGTTTGAATGTGCAAATGCTTCTATCTTGTTATTTTTACTAGGAGAGATCTCTAACTCTAAATGAATTAAATCCAACGGGCTTGGATAGATCTTTCCAGAAGCTTTCCAACAAAATTAGAATCACTCAATTTGGACTTGCACAACTCTCTGAATTGCTTTTTGAACTAAGGGACATAATTGAATTTAAACTTATATAGAAAAACCTATATTTGAATTAACTGGGTCGCGCGGGAAAGCAAATGGGCCGGCCCAGTGACGCTCAGCAGCGCAGAGGGCGGCTGACAGGTTGGTCCTGCTTTTCAGCGAGACTTAAAACCCGAAACAGTATCTAGGGATCTGGGCCACATGATTAGAACACGGATCAACGCCTCACAGTCATCATCGATGATGGACTCGTCACTGGCGAGACCGAACCCTAAACGGACGGTGGGGGTCTACTAGGGACGTACCAGGGCTCCAGCTAGTGCGGCGAGGCGGGCGATCGAACTGGATGGCGACAGTGGGCTCATGCGAGGTAGCGGCAGGGGCTGAGGTGGACGAAATCGAGGGTAGTGTCTCCTCCTCTGCTGCAGCTGCCTCCGGTGAAATTCCAGAGGCCTGCTGCTCGAGCTGCTCTGACAAGAGGTGGGAAGGACTAGTGGAGAGAGGGGAGTCGAATGGTGTGGGGATTGAGGCTAGGGAAGGCCTCCTTATATAGGCTCAAGGAGGGGACCGAGGGGGCGAAGGCGAGCTCGTCTGTGATGACGATACAGGACGCTATCGGCATGGGCGGCGTAGGAGGATGGTGGGTGGTTCCCTGGCGGTGCTCTACGGCTTAATGGCGATGCTAGGGGCAGTGGATTGTGGTCGGGAGTGTCTCGCACTTTGAGGCACAGAGGCGATGCTCGACACGGCTCCCGGCGAAGGTGGGTCGCGCGATGATGAACGAACATATCTGGCGGGGTGCTGGTGTCGAGGCGGAGCGACGTGCGTGGTATGGGGTCAAGGTGCGTCTGCTGCGTGCTGGCGGCAATCGCGCTCTGGCACGCTCTAGCTTGCTCGCAGAGAGAAAGGGCGGAGGTACTAGGGAGTGGTCCAGGGGCTGAGGTTGATCGAGGGGTGGACCATGGGCGGCGGTGAGGTCACGCCGTGCTTCCTAGAGCGGCGGAGAGGGGCTGGCGGTCTGCTGTGGCATTGGCAAGGTTGGCCGGCGAGCATGTCCTCGGGGAGGCATGGCACTTCTGCTAGGGATAAGGGGGTGGGGTGATTAAGCTTTGGTTAGAGCTAGGAGGGATAGAGGGTGTAAATTGAGGTCAAATGGGTGGCAAAACCCTGTAGAAACAGGGAGCTAGAACTAGAGTGTGATTCATGCCTGCCAAGTGTTCGATCAAATGGCCGCAAGAGAAAAAGTTTTGAATTTTGGGCTGATTTTTGGTGGAGTGATGTAACTTACTCTTAAGCTTCTAGGTGTGCTTGGGTTTTTGAAATGGAGTTCATTTGAGTGGTTTTTGAATAAGTGTGATCTATACATATGAACTACATTCAATTTTCAATTGTCATTTAAATTCAGGGTTTGAAAGTTTTGGGGATGAAGCAAAGTGGGCCTTGGCACATCACTACTTGTAATATCAAGGGGTGCGAAGAACCACAATTTTTTTGTTAAGATTTGAGTTCTAGGAATAGCCAAAGTAGGCTAGGTGATTAAAATGGCAAAACTGACCATTTGCTTATTTTATTCTTTTTGATTTGTTTTTCTTTGGGATTTGTTTCGGAATGATCTAGATGATGTTTAATTCACCTTAGAATCATTTTACAATGAATGGATCACTCAAAAATGGCAATTCAAAACAACTCCTAATTTAAATGCACACACATATGAATGCTTAATTATTTTTAAGTGGAAAAGTTTTTGTTAACTCTAACTTTGATGATTTGGATCTTAATAACCTTGGATTAGAGTTTTGGGATGTTACAGATCCCATGGGGGTGTCCGGCGGTGCCACCCCTCCCCCCTCCTCTCCTTTAGTCCCACCCCGGGACTTTGAGGGAGGTAGTACCTCCCCTCTCCCTATATATAGTGGGGGTATTTGACCAAATAAAATACACCAATAATCAATAAAGGTCTTCTCACTTTTGGGAGAACCTCCAGTTGATATTTTCTCTCTCACCCTCTCTCTCTCGTGACCGTGGTCCCAAGTATGGACTGCGCGAGCGAGAGACATCTTCACCGTAGAGCGCCGTCGCGCTGCGGGATTTGGATCTGGGGGCTCTACTTCCGCAACTGTTGCTAGATCGGGGAAGCGGGAGTCATCATCAGGCACCGGACATGTGTAACTCCCCGCGAGGTGTCGTACTTGAGGCACTCAAGTCGTTGGAGCCAGAGGAGCGCAAGGACTTCATCACGACCTTGAGGTCAGCTTCGGCTCATCTACATCAACCACGCTCTCCTGAGCGTTGACAACGATTTTTGGTCTTCAAGGGTAAGTTCGCGAAAATCCCCTCCTGTTACTGTATTACTAATAGATAGATCCTGGCAGCTTCAGGGGTTCAGGGGCATGATACATTGCAAATGTATCTATAATTTTTGATGTTCCATGCTTAGTTGTATCCACTTTCTTGTGTTTTGTTCCAACTTTGGAGTACTTTTATTATGATTTCTTGGACTAACCTATTAATAAGAGCCATAGTGCCAGTTGCCTGTTTTTTGCTGTTTTTGGTTCCAGGAAAGTCAGAAAATGAATATTCTCGGAATTGGACGGGACAAAAGCCAAAGTGCCTATTTTTCCGGAAGGGATCAAGTGCCAGAATACGAGACGGAGAGGCGCCAGGGGCCGGCCACACCACCTGGCCGCGCGGCCAGGCTTGGCCCACGCCAGGGGGTGGTCTAGCCGACCCCACCACCCCCTCGGCCTCTCCTTCCGCCTATAAGTTGCCCTCGGGACGAAAACCCTAGGTACCCGATCAAAAATCCACGAAAGAGTCTGTAGCCGCCGTCGTCTCTATCCCTAGATCGGGGGGGATCTGAACCTCTTCCCGGCACTCTACCGGAGAGGGAAATTCACCCTGGAGGCCTTCTTCATCACCATGCAAGCCTCCGGTGTGATGCGTGAGTAGTTTATCCTTGGACTACGGATCCATGTAGTAGCTAGATGGGTGGTTTCTCCTCCTTTGCGCTTTCATGTTTAGATCTTGTGAGCTCCGTTCATGACCAAGATCATCTATTTGTAATTCATACATGTTGTGTTTGCGGGGATCCGATGGATATTGAGATGCTATTTCAGATTGATTATTGATTCTATCATTTCTTTGTTATTTGAGATCTTGCATGCTTTCCATTGTTAGTAGCTATCTTGGCCAAGTAGATGCTAGCAACTCCAAGAGTTAGTATTTATGCTTGATAGTGGGTTCATGCCTCTGGTAATCTGGGGAAGTGACAGAAATCTCTAAGGTACTAGATGTGTTGTTGCTACTAGGGAGAAAACAACGATCCTTTGTTCATAGAACAATTGTATTGTTTACTTTACACGCAGTTCGTAAAGCAATAATCTGTTGCTTGCAACTTAATACTGGAGGGGGTTCGGATGATAACCTGAAGGTGGATTATTAGCCATAGATGCAGTTGGATGGCGGTTTATGTATTATGTTGTAATTCCCAATCAAGTCTCGAAGGAGTCAAGATGATTAGTATATGCATGTATTGCTTTCTCGGTGTTTGTCAATTGCCCCACTATAATTTGTTCACCCAGCATGTTATCTATCTAAGGAGAGCCACCTCTAGTGAACTATGGATCCCTGTCCTTTTACTTTACATACAATCTACAACTGTTTACTGCTTTGTGTTTACTTTCTGCAAACTTTTACTTCTTTCCATTCGATACGTTTAATCCCTTGTTTTCCGCAAAACACGGTGAGATTGACAACCTCATCGCAAGTTGGGGACAAAGTTATGTGGTTGTGTTGTGCAGGTCTCCACGTTGCTACTAGCACCGGTAGTGCACCCTACCAAAGCTCAGCTAGTAACACCTTTGAGGTGTTTCCTTGCTCCTACTGGTTCGATTAAACCTTGGTTTCATAACTGAGGGAAACATGCTGCTGTGCTCATCATACCTTCCTCTTGGGATTCCCAATGAGCTCTACATCAATACCGCCTTCAAGCATTTTTTTTGGGCGCCGTGCATTGAGCCATCAGGGCGTAGGGTAAATTTTTATTGTTTTCATACACGGAACCCCTACCGAAGTATGTGTGTCGGGCGAAAGGCGTTTATTTGTAGTGTTCTTGACAAATGGAGGTGATTTCCTCGGCAGTGTTTTTGTTGGTCTTGAGATCCATGTCTTAGTTTTCGGGTGAAAACTCTAGGTCTGACCTTTGTTTGTTGACTTGGCAATGGTGTTCCCTAGTTATTCCCTTGTTGAATTGCATTGTCTAGATACTAGTCTTTCTCCAAGGTGAAAACATAGGTTTTAATCTTATTGGTTAGGCCAGACAACGAAGGTGTTTGTGCACAGTTTTCTTCCTTGAGGTGTCATTTTTTAGAGAAGCTTTTTTGGTACCAAGGTGTTGTCACCATTTGGTGTTGCTACTACTGTTGCGAGTCTCTAATTGCTTCGACATTGTCTTTATTTCTCTTTTCTTTTTATTTTGGTTTTTCGGTTGTGTGCATCCGTAATGGCTAGACTTGCTCCGGCCATTATGTTGTTGCAGAGGCTGGATGTATTTGACATCGACATATTATTAATATATTCCCTTTATGGAAAAAGGTGTATATGAATTCAGACAAATCTCCGATATCTAATTTAAGACAGAGAAAGTACAAAAAGGATGATTCGAAGGAGATAATATACTCTCAAGAAACTTAAGGCAACTCCAACGGCCCTGACAAACGAACAAAGGTCGTCTGAAACTGTCCGATCGGACAAGGGCAAGGCTCAAGTGCCCCGCAAACGGACCGCATGACGTGGAACTGTCTGTTTCAGCCCACTCTCGGCCCAAATTTTGGCTGGCTTTGCGGTACTACGGATAGGCCATGGACGTGTCACGCGTTCTCCCTATCTCTCCCGTGAAAGGGTATTTTTTTCATTTCAATGGAAGAAATAGGTTTTATAACTAAAGTAAAATAAAAATACCATTAAAAATAAACTGGGATGCCAACATCGGCATAACTAACTTGCCCCTCGCCGCCATCGCTTAGCTGGCTCGGGCCTTGCTGCTTGCGCTGCCGAAGCTCCCTTGGCCCTCGCAGGTGGAGCTTCTGTGTACCTCGTCACCCGCATCATAGTCCTTCGCCTTCTCCGCTGCACTGTATGTTGTCGCGACCATGGCCGTTTTCGCTTCACAGTTTAGGATAGCCGCGGTTGCCTCCGCTTCAGCCTTGGCCTTGGCAGCCACTTCGGGACGCAACTAGTCGGTTGCCTCCCGCGTGGTGACGAGGGTAGCCTCCTGGCTAGTAGCCTCTTCTGCCTCCCAACAAGCATTATGTTTATCCCAAACTTACTGCTCGGCAACCATGAAACATTGGTTGCGCTCCTCCAGCTCGGTCGTTGTGCGTCAGGAGACATGGAGGATGGTGTAGTAATCAACGGCAAATGTGGGGTTGGTCAGGGCGGCAACGACGATATCGTCGATGTGGCCTACAAGACCTATGTGGCCTCAGAACTGATGCATGTAAAATGCATACATGAACTTTGCAGTTTATTGATACATGATTCCATATATTTGGAACTTATATGATGTTATATCCATGTTTTAAATTGATTTTGGAGATTTTATAAACAATCCCCTCTCCTCTAGTTCTAACTCTGTCTGGCACAAAACACCTTCTGTTAATATTTTTAACATTAAAGGAGCTATGGGACTCCAAAAGGGGCAAGGTCAAAGAGCGCACTTAGGAAATTTCGAGGAGCATCTAGCAGCCCAAAGGAGGTCACCGGGGCCTTAATGGTATGTGAATGAGTCCCACTGGCGCCGGCTCCCTTCCAGGTCGTGTGAGCACACCTCGTTCCTACCTCGTTGCTCGAATGTCGTCGATTCCACCACCAATCTCTTTGTACTAACCTAAAACCCTCTATAAAAAGGATCACTGACATGATCTTAGAACATACGAAGGCGTAGATCAAAACCCACAAAAGAGAGAGTCCACACGCCGCCACCGGATTGGAGAATATCATTTTGCGGCCCGAAAGTTGGGTGGCCAGGCAACGCGGTACCCAAGTTGATTTTTATCACCGCGATTCGAAAAGTTGGGGCGCCAATTGCTGAGAGGGGTCTTTCGAGTGAATGATGGCCAAACCCAATATTTTCAACTCGCGCCCGTTAAGTCAGGATATTCCGTTACACTAGTTCCTGCTGTGCCCCTCCTTCGCCGGTCACTCTTCTTAGCCACCCTGCACGTGTCGTAGGGGCAAATCCATTACTGTACTTTCCTAACTCTCGACACAGAATCTTGCTGCGGCAGCGGCGGTGGTCCCTTTTCTTCCCTTCCTCCACCCTAAATCTGCCGGCGGCGGAGGACCTTTTTTCTCCCTCCCCCGACACTGAATCCGGCGGCGGCGGCCCAGCATGTCTTGCAAGGTGAAGGTTGTAGCTACGTTGCTGACTGAAAAGGGTCCGTTGGGGCCCAAGTCTGGGGCTCAACGCGTAGCAGCGGCGAGGTCTTCAGCCCCGGTTAGCGAGGAGGCCATCAAGGATTCTGCTCCCAAGGTACCTACGAGCAGCGGGTTGAAGAGAAAAGCAAGGCCGGCGGTGGATTGTTCGGCTCTGGTGGGCGGATGCAGCACTCAGATCTCGAAGAAAAAAACCCGGGAGAAGAGCGAGAGGTGAATTTTTCTTATATGTGCCTTATCTTGCAAGTAGATTAGTTACGGCATAATAGAATCAAAAGAACTGAAAGGTTCCCCTTTTTAATCAAATTAGGCACAGCTTTGATACAAGTGACCTATATGAGTTCACAGTTCATGTTCGGTAGTACACTGCAAAGCTTGATTTTGGTTGCGAGAGGGTTGTGTTCGGGCAAGATGTGCATCTGCTTGTGAATTGCAAAGAGGTTGTGTCTGTTTCGCAGCTGGTAGATATGCTTGCAGCTAGAATTCCCTGGGGTTCTAGACAGAGGACAAAATTGATGTGGCGCAACATGAACGATACCTATCAGCAAATTGAGCACTCCCATGAGCTTCAGATGGTTTGGGAGTGTTGTGCACCTGATCGTAAGGTGAAAGTTGAAGCGATGATTGATGATATGTATGCAGATGCTGGAGATCTTGCTGCCAGAGCTTCTGCTCCTAGAGAATACAGACCAATAGATGTTGATCTAGATAAGTTTAGTATACGCATAGAGGTGGATTCATACATGGCAAAACTTGATGAGGGAGTTAGTAAGCCAGTTTCGTCATGTACTATGGAGATCACTGTCAATTCCAAAAACAAAACTCTTGATGAAATGAGAGAGATGATCGGTAAGGAAATCAGTATTGGCCCTAAGAAGATGGCAAAAATCCGGTGGTGGCATCATAAGAAGCAGCAATTCATAGATGTTTTGGATAATGAAGATCTTATGCAGATTATGTAGCGAAAGAAGCGAACCAGGAAGGTGTTCTTCCTTGGTACCGTTTCTAATGTTGTTGAACAGGTTATAGTGGATGTAGATGCCCCTGTAGTGGCTGAACAGAATGAGGTGGTCGACGTTGATGAGATCTGATGAGAGCTGCTACCTTGGGCTTGTCATATGGACCGCGGGGTTCCCCTGCCTGTATTTGTAATATTGCCTGTTGTTGCATTTAGAGCGTGCTTCTATGATTATGTTTGTTGAGAGATTGCGATATAATGATGTGCGAGCTATTGAGATTTTCAGACATGTCACTCACTGAAACCATCGTTGTTGTAATAAGAAATAAGTACATTGTAGTTGACATGATTATGTTTCTTAAGATGACGTACCGTACTTATTTCTGTTATTATGTTTGTTGGGACATTGTAATGTAATGTTTTGTGAAACCATGACTGGACTAGTGATGCATAAATACATTGTAGTTGACATGATTATGTTTCTTGAGATGATGTACTGTACTTGTTTCTGTTATTTTGTTTGTTGAGAGACTGTAATGTAATGTTTTGCGAAACCATGCCAAGACAAGTGATGTGTAAGTACCTTGTAGTCGACATGTTTTTGTTTCTTGAGTTGGTGTAATATACTTGTTTCTGTGATTATGTTTGTTGAGAGATTGTAATGTGATGTTTTGTGAAACCATGTTGTGGTTATGTTTGTTGAGAGAATATAATGTAATGTTTTGTGAAACCATGACTGAAGAAGTGATGCATAAGTACCTTGTAGTTGACATGATTTTGTTTCTTTGGATGATGTAATATACTGGTATGTTTTCGTTAGGCAAGGAAATTGGGATGGAGGGAGTGCAGGTTTAATATTTGAAATGAGAACGTGTGAAGAGAATCCATATCAGCCAGGAGACAGTAATCCAGAGAAAGGGCATGGTATCCATTAAACTATTGTAACATGCCAATTTAGTCATTGTTGCAGTGGTAGAAGGGCTCTCTCTCTCTCTCTCTCGCCGACTCCAACGCCATCGCCGTTGCCTGCGACAACGCATTCGCCATGCTGTCCTTGAACAATGAGGACGACTGGTCGAGCAGCGACAGCCTTCTCTCCGACATCGAGTATTCCTTCCACGATGTGAATTCCTCTGTTTTCTCGGGCTAGGGTTAGGCAATGGTAAATCTCTCGATCTGAGCTCCATATGTCCATGCAATCGTGTTTGATTTCAGCTTTGCGTTTACCTATAGGTACCAAGGACGATCTACGACTCCGAATGGAAGGGCCTAGATCTCGATGGAGAAGTGCCATGTGACCATGGGCTAAAACTGAGGAGATATGTTGCATTTAACACTGGGAGAAGATTTTTGGGCTGTACAAATCAGGTTTGTTTACATTATGTGCAACTGTGACATGAAGTAAAATGTATCGTGCATGTTCATAACACTATAGTGTGTGTGTTTTTAGGTTAGCCCGGTGTGTAAAGCAATAGAGTGGGTGGATCTTGAGTGGCCAGATGCACTTAAGAAGTGTTTAGCACAGTTATGCGAGATGTATGAGTTGGAAAGGTCGGGGAGATTTACTGATGTAAGTGATGCAGCTGAAAAAATTACAAGCTGTCGGTACGAAATAAGGAGCTGGAACAAGAAATCGATAATTTGCAGTCAAGCTACTGACGGAATCGATGGGAGCTTGGTTGTTGGAACTGCAAAGAAGCTTCAGGATAGTCACAGGTTGCTGATTCATAATGCTGAAAAGGAGAGGGATCAGCTCAGGGAAGACAAGAAGAAGCTAGAGTACTGCATTGCAGATCTGTTGAAGGAACTAAAGAAGGCGCGCGAGGGTGAACAAGGATAGACTATAGAGGATAAAGGAAATTAAAGATGAATAATTTATGTTGTACCAATGCCTGAAACTAGTTAATTCTAAGACTTGCAATTGCGCTTTCCGAACTAAGCCAAACTCAATCCTCGAGCAAACTAATTTCAGACGAACACACATATCGTGCATAGAGTTAAGTGCATGCTTACAAAATCACCACTGCAGAGGATAAACCAGGCATTTCAGTACTAAATAGACATATGTTGTGTTCAAGCGAGCCTGGCCCGGAGCTGCCTGTTTTCCTCCCTAAGATTGGCCAGCTCCTTCAGTACTATGTCATGCTTCAGCTGTAGGTTCCAGCGCTCCGTCACGGATTGGAGAATTTTGTCCGTAGCCATACGATTTTACTTCAAGATCCCTTTCATGATCTCCGTCTACTTCCTAGCCGAGGCGCGACCTTCACTGTGTAGCTTCGCCCAGTCGGCGTTTAACTCCTTCAGTTTCTGGCACTTGTCAGAAAGGACCGCGACTTCAGCGCGCAGTTGGTCAAAGGCCAGTTTCTGGGAATTCCGCTTCTCCCTTTGGATTGCTATCTTTTCATTTAGCCAGGTCGCCAGGTCCTGGTCGATCTTTCGCCTCTTTCCCTGCAACAAAAATACATAGTATGGTTTGTTCAGTTCACCAGGACAAGCTGGTTAGTTTCCATAATTAACTGAATCGACTAGTGGCACTGTCATAATTTCAAGGAAGAAGCAATCTAGGACTAATCAACATTTTATGAATCGACTAGTGGCACTGTCATAATTTCAATTTCGAAGACAAATAAGATTTATCAGGAGTTTAGTGTGTTGTGGGTTTTTCCCAATATCACCAAATAGTAGTGGGAGAGTAGCAAACTCATAATGCAGAAACCCATGTCCAGATACATAATGGAAAGAGAACATGGTGTCCATTCATGAACATGAACACCAACACATGTCCAAATAGATAAGGAGTTGCCCTAGGATTCTTATTGCACCCTATAATGGGAAGCATACATGGGCATTGATCCCTGAACCCTAAACATTACAAAAGGAGAGGAGGATGAACTGGTATTCGTGTCCCCGCTAACGGGAATCAGACTTGGGCATTGCTCCGATACGCCTCCAGACATGCCCTTAGCTCCTCGTTCTCTTTCCGAACACCCTCGAGTACATTGATCCCTCTGCTCATGTCCGCCTTCATCTCCTTGACTGCATCTAGGCAATGGTTCCTGTCATGGTAGGCTCGGATGGTAGCCTTGGTTTCCTCGACGCGTCCTCTGAGTGCCTCGCTGACTTTGTCCTGCAGGAGAATGCACCTTTCCACGAGATTCTTCTTCTCCTCTGTGAGCTCGTTGATTATCTTGTTGGCATGTTCTTGCCTGTTCAAGTTACGGTCGAACACTTTCTGCAGCCTAACGACGTCACGTGCAAAATCTAGCGGATCTCCTTCTGCACAGATAATTGCTTGCGTAGACTCTCATTAGCTTGGGCGAGGGAGAGTGCAAGCTCATGTTGGTTGGCAATCTTGGAACTGATCGCGGCCACCTTCTCACGGTACTCGGCCTTCGATCGCTGCATCGTTCATGTTAATTGAAATAGGAATTCTACAATTACACTCCAGGTCCTAGGTGAATACTAATACAGATCAAAAAAAATCCCCATTGAATCTATTGGCTGCAGTGTTAAAAAATGGACCTGGAGATCTATTCATGACCACGATAAACTAATCCTAATCACAAAAAATTCATAGTGAATCTATGAACAGCGGTATTAAGGAAATACCAAGAGATCCAGTCATATTCATGAAAACTAATACAATTCGCAAAAGAAGAAAAAAACCAATGCGGGGCAGACGACATCTAAGAAATCCACATCATAACTCGGAGAAATAACAGCGTGGAGATTTGCTACCTCGCTGAGACATGGAACGGGGCTGAACGGGTCCTGCAACGCCTCCGTCATGGTGGATTCGGGCTCCACGGCTGACCTATAATACGTAGAAGAGGAAGAGCTAGAAGAAGAAGAAAAACAAGAAGAAGTTGATTAAGATCATGATGGAGAGGGAGATGGAGAAGAAGTAGAATAAGGAGACCGTACCGGGAGGAGCCCTTGCCTGCTAGAACATTCGGCGCCATTGTCGGGGGAGATTGGGCCTCGATGAGAGGGTGGGCTTGAGCGGTTGGTAGAGCAAGAAGAGCCTCGCGGCGATTTCTCTCCCTTTTCTCCGCGAGGATCATCGACCGGCCTCTCCCCCTCCTCGGTGGAGCCATGGCTTGCAGGGTGAGTGTGGCGGCGGTAGGAGGAAGGAGATAGTGATTATTAGTGTGGGAGAAGAGTAAGAGTACAAGCCGTGGTCCAGTAGTACTAGTACTATTATACAAGACCACTGTGTACGGTCTACCTTCTCAAAGAAGCTAGGGAGGCAGGGGTAGGGAATCGATGGGACTTGTCTTTATTGTGATGGACACTTCAATGGTCTTCGTCGCCGCCCAAAATCCAGTATATAATAAGGGGAGTGCGAGCCGGGTGGTCGTCACGGGAATCGGCGCACACATCCCGCGTGTGTGTGTGTCACGTGTTGATGGGGCAATGATGTGCGCAACTGCTGCACGATCACGCCGGCACGTCCAACTCCATCGAACTCCACGTGACAGGCACGCGCGGGATATTTACGAGTCTAGAATACGCTGTGCCACTTTTGTTGTGATCAAATTATGTTCAGTACAGGAGATATTACTTTTTTTTGATAATCGACAAATGCATGCGTGGACACGACGCACGAAACCTCTGCTCGTCCTTGATCAGATCGACACCCCACTCTATGTACCCACCATCGACCATTCGGAGCAACTACCTCGAGCACGATGCCCCCTCATCATGGCAATGGCAGGTCCAAGCCGTCCACTGACCGTCCTGCGTCCCCGGCTCTTCACTGCATCGTCCACGCTCGCGAGTCGCCTACTGAGGCAGCACGTCATGTCCGACCGCGCCAGGATCCATCGACATCGGCACTCGAGGACACCGCAACGTCGAAGCTCGTATCGGCCGCGCAGGAGGAGCGTGGGGTACCTGCAGGGTCGGATGAGCACAAATTAGCAGCCAGGACGGGGGCGCGTGTTGCATTGGCGAGTACGGACAAGAAGAGGAAAGACCAGGAAGAAGAGAGGAGATAGCTATTTGGACGAGTCCGACTCGGCCAACAAGGAGGCGTTCATCGATCAGTTGGAGGCAAAAGCGGAGGAGAGTGATGTGGACCCGTGGGACTACAAAGAGGAGGAGGAGGAGGACTTCGACGAGGAGATAGCACGCTTATTCGAGGAAGGGGGCGGTGTCGAGTCGTCAGAGGAGGGCAACAACGGCGGCGATGGCAGGGACCATGGCGTTGACGAAGATGAGGACGAACCGAAAGACGAAGACAATGGCTTCTTCGAAATATGATCATTTATTTTATTTATTTTAGTTAGATAGATGGATTTTCACTTGTTTATGGGGGTAAAGTATCGGTGGCACGGATAGAGAGGTGGCACGGATTGACCATGCATAAAAAAAGTGGAGAAGGGAGGGGTTATCCTGCCTGTTGGATCACATGGGATCAACGGTTGGTGGACACGATCTGCGTGACATCTGTGTCAGCCAATCAGGGCATAGCACCCAGAGTGAGCACATGTTTGGGATCTCCACACGTTTGGGCTTTTGTGAGATTTGTGACAGAGAGAGAGAGAAAATCTCTTTTCACAATCCGCGTATGGATCCACCAGTACCATTCAAATGTCATTGCATGTGTGCTCTTTTCACAATCCACCTATGGATCCACCAGTGTCATTGCATGTGTGTTCTTTTTACTAACAACAACCATAGTCATTGCATGTGTGTTCTTTTCACATACCACATATGGATCTACTAGTGTCATTGCATGTGTGCTCGTTACACAATCCACCTATAGATCCACCAGTGTTATTGCATGTGTGTTCTTTTTACTAACAACAACCAGAGTCATTTCATGGATGTTCTTCTCACATACCACCTATGGATCCACCAGTGTCATTGCATGTGTGTTCTCTTCACAATCTACACATGGATCACACCAGTGTCATTGCATGTGTGTTCTTTTTAGTAACAACAACCAGTGTCATTGCATGTGTGTTCTCTTCAGAGACCACACATGGATCCACCAGTGTCATTGCATGTGTGTTCTTTTTACTAACAACAACCAGAGTCATTGAAATGTGTGCTCTCTTCAGAGACCACACATGGATCCACCATTGTCATTGCATGTATGTTCTTTTCACTAACAACAACTGGAGTCATTGCATGTGTGTTCTTTTCACATACCACATATGGATCCACCAGTGTCATTGCATGTGTGCTCTTTTCACAATCCACCTATGGATCCACCAGTGTCATTGCATGTGTGTTCTTTTTACTAACAACAACCAGAGTCATTTCAAGGTTGTTCTTCTCACATACCACCTATGGATCCACCAGTGTCATTGCATGTGTGTTCTCTTCACAATCCACACATGGATCCACCAGTGTCATTGCATGTGTGTTCTTTTTAGTAACAACAACCAGTGTCATTGCATGTGTGTTCTCTTCAGAGACCACACATGGATCCACCAGTGTCATTGCATGTGTGTTCTTTTTACTAACAACAACCAGAGTCATTGAAATGTGTGCTCTGTTCAGAGACCACACATGGATCCACCGGTGTCATTGCATGTATGTTCTTTTCACTAAGAACAACTGGAGTCATTGCATGTAGGTTCTTTTCACATACCGTAACTAGAGTCATTGCATCTGTGTTCTTTTTACTAACAACAACCAGAGTCATTTCATGGCTGTTCTTCTTACATACCACCTATGGATCCACCAGTGTCATTGCATGTGTTCTCTTCACAATCCACACATGGATCCACTAGTGTCATTGCATGTGTGTTCTTTTTAGTAACAACAACCAGTGTCATTGAAATGTGCGTTCTTTTCACATACCACCTATGGATCCACCAGTGTCATTGCATGTGTGTTCTTTTTACTAACAACAACCAAATTCATTGAAATGTATGCTCTCTTCAGAGACCACACATGGATCCACCAGTGTCATTGCATGTATGTTCTTTTCACTAACAACAACTGGAGTCATTGCATGTGTGTTCTTTTCACATACCACATATAGATCCACCAGGGTCATTGCATGTGTGCTCTTTTCACCATCCACCTATGGATCCACTAGTGTCATTGCATGTGTGTTCTTTTTACTAACAACAACCAGAGTCATTTCATGGCTGTTCTTCTCACATACCACCTATGGATCCACCAGTGTCATTGCATGTGTGTTCTCTTCACAATCCAAACATGGATCCACCAGTGTCATTGCATGTGTGTTCTTTTTAGTAACAACAACCAGTGTCATTGCATGTGTGTTCTCTTCAGAGACCACACATGGATCCACCAGTGTCATTGCATGTGTGTTCTTTTTACTTACAACAACCAGAATCATTGAAATATGTGCTCTCTTCAGAGACCACACATGGATCGACCAGTGTCATTGCATGTATGTTCTTTTCACTAACAACAACTGGAGTCATTGCATGTGTGTTCTTTTCACGTACCACATATGGAGCCACCAGTGTCATTGCATGTGTGCTATTTTCACAATCCACCTATGGATCCACTAGTGTAATTGCATGTGTGTTCTTTTTAGTAAGAACAACCAGAGTCATTGAAATGTGTGTTCTTTTCACATACCACCTATGGATCCACCAGTGTCATTGCATGTGAGTTCTTTTCACTAACAACAACCAGAGTCATTGCATGTGTGTTCTTTTCACATACCACATATGGATCCACCAGATTCATTGAAATGTGTGTTCTCTTGAGAGACCACACATGGATCCACCAGTGTCATTGCATGTATGTTCTTTTCACTAACAACAACTAGAGTCATTGCATGTGTGTTCTTTTCACATACCACATATGGATCCACCAGTGTCATTGCATATGTGCTCTTTTCACAATACACCTATGGACCCACCAGTGTCATTGCATGTGTGTTCTTTTTAGTAACAACAACCAGAGTCATTGAAATGTGTGTTCTTTTCACATACCACCTATGGATCCACCAGTGTCATCGCATGTGTGTTCTTTTCACTAACAACAACCAGAGTCATTGCATGTGTATTCTTTTCACATACCACATATGGATCCACCAGTGTCATTGAAATGTGTGTTCTCTTCAGAGACCACACATGGATCCACCAGTGTCATTACATGTATGTTCTTTTCACTAACAACAATTGGAGTCCTTGCATGTGTGTTCTTGTCACATACTCCCTCCGTTTAGAAATATAAGATGCTTTAGCTTTGTGAATTGAATTTATCTAGACATCTTTTAATATATAGGTTCGTAGATGTTTAGAGTGAACCTATATACTAAAAGGGGTTTAGATACACTCTTTTCACAAAGCTAAAACATCTTATATTTCTAAACGGAGGGAGTACCACATATGGATCCACCATTGTCATTGCATGTGTGTTCTTTTCCCAATCCACCTATGGATCCACCAGTGTCATTGCATGTGTGTTCTTTTTAGTAACAACAACCAGAGTCATTGAAATGTGTGTTCTTTTCACATACCACCTATGGATCCACCACTATCATTACATGTGTGTTCTTTTCACTAACAACAACCAGAGTCACTGCATGTGTGTTCTTTTCACATACCACATATGGATCCACCAGTGTCATTGCATGTGTGTTCTCTTCACAATCCGCACATGGATCCACCAGTGTCATTGCATGTGTGTTCTTTTTAGTAATAACAACCTGTGTCATTACATGTGTGTTCTCTTCAGAGACCACACATGGATCCACCAGTGTCATTGCATGTGTGTTCTTTTTACTAACAACAACCAGAGTCATTGAAATGTGTGCTCTCTTCGGAGACCACACATGGATCCACCAGTGTCATTGCATGTATGTTCCTTTCACTAACAACAACTGGAGTCATTGCATGTGTGTTCTTTTCACATACCACATATGGATCCACCAGTGTCACTGCATGTGTGCTCTTTTCACAATCCACCTATGGATCCACCAGTGTCATTGCATGTGTGTTCTTTTTAGTAACAACCCGAGTCATTGAAATGTGTGTTATTTTCACATACCATCTATGGATCCACTAGTGTCATTGCATGTGTGTTCTTTTCACTAACAACAACCAGAGTCATTGCATGTGTGTTCTTTTCACATACCACATATGGATCCACCGGAGTCATTGAAATGTGTGTTCTCTTAAGAGACCACACATGGATCCACCGGTGTCATTGCATGCATGTTCTTTTCACTAACAACAACTGGAGTCATTGCATGTGTGTTCTTTTTACTAACAACAACCAGAGTCATTTCATGGCTGTTCTTCTCACATACCACCTATGGATCCACCAGTGTCATTGCATGTGTGTTCTCTTCACAATCCACACATGGATCCACCAGTGTCATTACATGTGTGTTCTTTTTAGTAACAACAACCAATGTCATTGTATGTGTGTTTTCTTCAGAGACCACACATGGATCCACCAGTGTCATTGCATGTGTATTCTTTTTACTAACAACAACCAGAGTCATTGAAATGCGTGCTCTCTTCAGAGACCACACATGGATCCACCGGTGTCATTGCATGTATGTTCTTTTCACTAACAACAACTGGAGTCATTGCATGTGTGTTCTTTTCACATACCACAACTGCAGTCATTGCATGTGTGTTCTTTTTACTAACAACAACCAGAGTCATTTCATGGCTGTTCTTCTCACATACCACCTATGGATCCACCAGTGTCATTGCATGTGTGTTCTCTTCACAATCCACACATGGATCCACCAGTGTCATTGCATGTGTGTTCTTTTTAGTAACAACAACCAGTGTCATTGCATGTGTCTTCTCTTCACAATCCACACATGGATCCACCAGTGTCATTACATGTGTGTTCTTTTTACTAACAACAACCAGAGTCATTGAAATGTGTGCTCTCTTGAGAGACCACACATGGATCCATCAGTGTCATTGCTTGTATGTTCTTTTCACTAACAACAACTAGAGTCATTGCATGTGTGTTCTTTTCACATACCACATATGGATCCACCAGTGTCATTGCATGTGTGTTCTTTTCACAATCCACCTATGGATCCACCAGTGTCATTGCGTGTGTGTTCTTTTTAGTAACAACAACCAGAGTCATTGAAATGTGTGTTCTTTTCACATACCACCTATGGATCCACCAATGTCATTGCATGTGCGTTCTTTTCACTAACAACAACCAGAGTCATTGCATCTGTGTTCTTTTCACATACCACATATGGATCCACCAGTGTCATTGAAATGTGTGTTCTCTTCAGAGACCACACATGGATCCACCAGTGTCATTGCATGTATGTTCTTTTCACTAACAACAACTGGAGTTATTGCATGTGTGTTCTTTTCACATACCACATATGGATCCACCAGTGTCATTGCATGTGTGCTCTTTTCACAATCCACCTATGGATCCACCAATGTCATTGCATGTGTGTTCTTTTTAGTAACAACAACCAGAGGCATTGAAATGTGTGTTCTTTTCGCATACCACCTATGGATCCACCAGTGTCATTGCATGTGTGTTCTTTTCACTAACAACAACCAGAGTCATTGCATGTGTGTTCTTTTCACATACCACATATGGATCCACCAGTGTCATTGAAATGTGTGTTCTCTTGAAAGACCACACATGGATCCACCAGTGTCATTGCATGTATGTTCTTTTCACTAACAACAACTGGAGTCATTGCAAGTGTGTTCTTTTCACATACCACATATGGATCCACCAGTGTCATTGCATGTGTGCTCTTTTCACAATCCACCTATGGATCCACCAGTGTCATTGCATGTGTGTTCTTTTTACTAACAAAAACCAGAGTCATTTCATGGTTGTTCTTCTCACATACCACCTATGGACCCACCAGTGTCATTGAAATGTGTGTTCTCCTTAGAGACCACACATGGATCCACTAGTGTCATTGCATGTGTGTTCTTTTCACTAACAACAACTGGAGTCATTGCATGTGTGTTCTTTTCACATACCACATATGGATCCACCAGTGTCATTGCATATGTGCTCTTTTTAATAACAAAAACCAGAGTCAATGGATGTGTCTTATCTTTAGAGATCACACATGGATCCACCAGTGTCATTGAAATGTGTATTATTTTCAACTACCACCGTTGGCCACAAACAATCAGGACGCAGAACTAACCAGCAACCGCTCTGGGCTTCTAGAAGACCCGATCCCCTATTGTTAGGCGCCGTTGGATCGGGGTGCGTGGACAATAGTGATGTCCTTCGCGAAGGCGATCTGCGAGAAGTCTGTTCTGCGAACTGATTGGCCGTGGCAACTACGCTGGGCCTACGTCCTTGCCCTTATCCCCTTAAGCTTAGGGCCGAAAATCAGATCGTGTTCCTTCATCGCCATGGAGAGGGAGAGGCCCAAACTCAGCTTGAACGAGGCTCAGATGTTCGCCCACTATGACATACTCGCGCCGCCGTTAGCGAGGCTTCCGGCCGGCTTCGAGCTCAGCTACGTCGGGGTTCCTGTCGCGCCGCTCTTGCATGACAACACGTTGGCGAGGCAGATCGAGGAGCACCGCCGCCAGCTGTCGGAGCGGAAGAGGGCAATGGCGCGGTACTCGCGTATGAGCGCATACTGGCGAAAGCTGTTCAAGAAGGAGCGGGCTGCGTTGATTGAGCTGTGCGGAACCCACCGGCGGGAGATCCACCCGGATCTGCGCAACTGAAAGAACATTTCATGTTTTCCTATGTTTTGCGTGTTAGATAACAATACTATGGAGACTTTTCATGTGTGTTCTTTTCACATACCACAACTAGAGTCATTGCATGTGTGTTCTTTTTACTAACAACAACCAGAGTCATTTCATGGCTGTTCTTCTCACATACCACCTATGGATCCACCAGTGTCATTGCATGTGTGTTCTCTTCACAATCCACACATGGATCCACCAGTGTCATTGCATGTGTGTTCTTTTTAGTAACAACAACCGGTGTCATTGCATGTGTGTTCTCTTCAGAGACCACACATGGATCCACCAGTGTCATTGCATGTGTGTTCTTTTTACTAACAACAACCAGAGTCATTGAAATGTGTGCTCTCTTCAGAGACCACACATGGATCCACCAGTGTTATTGCATGTATGTTCTTTTCACTAACAACAACTAGAGTCATTGCACGTGTGTTCTTTTCACATACCACATATGGATCCACCAGTGTCATTGCATGTGTGCTCTTTTCACAATCCACCTATGGATCCACCAGTGTCATTGCATGTGTGTTCTTTTTAGTAACAACAACCAGAGTCATTGAAATGTGTGTTCTTTTCACATACCACCTATGGATCCACCAATGTCATTGCATGTGCGTTCTTTTCACTAACAACAACTAGAGTCATTGCATCTGTGTTCTTTTCACATACCACATATGGATCCACCAGTGTCATTGAAATGTGTGTTCTCTTTAGAGACCACACATGGATCCACCAGTGTCATTGCATGTATGTTCTTTTCACTAACAACAACTGGAGTTATTGCATGTGTGTTCTTTTCACATACCACATATGGATCTACCAGTGTCATTGCATGTGTGCTCTTGTCACAATCCACCTATGGATCCACCAATGTCATTGCATGTGTGTTCTTTTTAGTAACAACAACCAGAGGCATTGAAATGTGTGTTCTTTTCACATACCACCTATGGATCCACCAGTGTCATTGCTTGTGTGTTCTTTTCACTAACAACAACCAGTCATTGCATGTGTGTTCTTTTCACATACCACATATGGATCCACCAGTGTCATTGAAATGTGTGTTCTCTTCAGAGACCACACATGGATCCACCAGTGTCATTGCATGTATGTTCTTTTAACTAACTACAACTGGAGTCATTGCAAGTGTGTTCTTTTGACATACCACATATGGATCCACCAGTGTCATTGCATGTGTGCTCTTTTCACAATCCACCTATGGATCCACCAGTGTCATTGCATGTGTGTTCTTTTTACTAACAAAAACCAGAGTCATTTCATGGTTGTTCTTCTCACATACCACCTATGGATCCACCAGTGTCATTGAAATGTGTGTTCTCCTTAGAGACCACACATGGATCCACTAGTGTCATTGCATGTGTGTTCTTTTCACTAACAACAACTGGAGTCATTGCATGTGTGTTCTTTTCACATACCACATATAGATCTACCAGTGTCATTGCATCTGTGCTCTTTTTACTAACAACAACCAGAGTCATTGGATGTGTCTTATCTTTAGAGACCACACATGGATCCACCAGTGTCATTGAAATGTGTATTATTTTCAACTACCACCGTTGGCCACAAACAATCGGGACGCAGAACTAACCAGCAACCGCTCTGGGCTTCTAGATGACCCGATCCCCGATTGTTAGGCGTCGTTGGATCGGGGTGCGTGGACGATAGTGATGTCCTTCGCGTGGGCGATCCGCGAGAAGTCTGTTCTGCGAACTGATTAGCCGTGGCAACTACGTTGGGCCTACGTCCTTGCCCTTATCCCCTTAACCTCGGGGCCGAAAATCAGATCGTGTTCCTTCATCGCCATGGAGAGGGAGAGGCCCAAACTCAGCTTGAACGAGGCTCAGATGTTCGCCCACTATGACATACTCGCGCCGCCGTTAGCGAGGCTTCCGGCCGGCTTCGAGCTCAGCTACGCCGGGGTTCCTGTCGCGTCGCTCTTGCGTGACAACACGTTGGCAAGGCAGATCGAGGAGCGCCGCCGCCAGCTGTCGGAGCGGAAGAGGGCAATGGCGCGGTACTCGCGTACGAGCGCGTACTGGCGAAAGTTGTTCAAGAAGGAGCGGGCTGCGTTGATTGAGCTGTGCGGAACCCACCGGCAGGAGATCCACCCGGATCTGTGCAACTGAAAGAACATTTCATGTTTTCCTATGTTTTGCGTGTTAGATAACAATACTATGGAGACTTTTCATGTGCGCTAAGTGTGTAGGAAGTTTTGAGGGGGGCCGGATAATCCGGCCTACCTCATCACTCAAAGGAAGCCAAGGCGCGTCGCTCGGTACCCGGTCGGATTTTCTCCCGAAAAATCCGAACTGGGGCGGTTTTTCCTCCCTAGGCCAAATAATCCGGGTGTCGCACGGGCCGGATAATCCGCCCCCCAGTTTTCGAGCAAAAGGAGCCAAGGCGCGTCGCTCGGTATCCGGTCGGATTTTCTCCCGGAAAATCCGAACTGGGCGGTTTTTCTTTCCCAGGCCGGATAATCCGGCCCTCGCGTAGGACCGGATAATCCGGCCCCCAGAAGTTGATCAAGGGCAAGCTCGGCGCGACGCTCTGAGAGGGGGCGGATTTTATGCCGGATATTCCGAGTATGGGGCGGTGTTTTCCCTAGACCGGATAATCCGGCCCTCACTTGGGCCAGATAATCCGGCCCCCAAAGGTTGCAATGGCTGGTTTCTGAAGGGGGTATAAATACCCCTTCTTCCCGAACGTTTAGACCCCTTGATTCATTCGAAATTGACCAGACATTGTGCAAGAGATCTCATTCTCGATCTCCCACTTCAACCACCCGAAGGTCTTGATCTTTGGTGGAATTGAAGGAGGAGAAGTTCATCATCATCAAGAATCAAGCGCTTCAACTCCTCTCCATTCACTTGGAGAAATCCCTGATCTAGTATTCTTGTCAATACCTAGATCTTGTTTATTGTATTTGATAAGTTTGTTCTTGTGGCAGCTTGTTGTCATTTCGGGAACCTCCAAGTTGTTGTGGAGTTGTTGCCCCGCTAGTTGTGTAAAGGCGCCGGTGCCCGCCTCGAAGGGTACCTATAGTGGAAGGTGGATCAGGCCTTTTGTGGCGAGAACCATCAGAGAACAGGGTGAGGCCTTTTCTGCCGTGGTGGTCTTAGTACCGCCCACCCCTCCAACGCAGACGTACTTCCCATAACAAGGAAGGAACTGTGGTCAAACAAATCCTGTGTCTCCGCGTGCTTCACTTCGGTTTACTCGTTCCTCTTCCACTCGCTCTTTACTCACTAGTAGATAGGTTTGCATATACGGAAATTCCACCTAATAGTTTATCTAGTGAATTTACCCTTTGTGCTAAGCCTAAAATTGAAAAAGAATTAAAAATTGGTGTAGCACCTATTCACCCCCTCTCTAGGTGCCCATACGATCCATTTCAGCAACCCCGAAGGGAGGCAACACTTCTGGGTAGTGCCTAGGCGTACGACCTCCACCGTTATCGATGCAGCGCGCCATGAAGAATCCATGAGGAGGAGGAACGCCGCCGGGAACGTCGGCATCGATTTCGACACGGAGGAGGCTGCCGGTGACGTGGACAATGTTGTCAATGATGGAGACTGCGGGAGCATCATAGTCGATTAGGGCCACTTAAGCATAAATTAAATCTATGTACGGTATCTTAATGCGCTCTTTGGATCTGGGTCACCTGAATCATGGTCGATTATCGTCATAATATATATATGTTGGCCATGTTTTAGTTGTCTTTGTCTTTGAAACTAGTCGATCGAAACTCGTCCGATCCTAAAAATAAAGTTCGCACGTTCCCTGGCATATCTGATGGGACAATACGCTGACTTTGCTCCCAACACTTGATAGCACAGCCGTAATTTGGAGTGCACCTGAGGAGAAGGGATCGAGCGTGTTGTAATAGTGTACTACTCCTGTCCAGATATAACTGACTTAGTTTTTTTAGATATTTAATAAATATGTCTATACCCAAAACATGTCTAGATGCATGTTTTAGGTTTCTTTGTCTTTCAAACTAATCAAAAGTCGTCAAATTATGAACAAACAAAGTCATTGCGTTCACACCTGATAGGACAATACGCTGACTCTGCTACTTGATGGCACAACCATAATTCTGGAGTGCGCCAGAGGAGATGGGAACGGAAGGGAGATGGGAACTAGTAGCCGCGTCCAAACGCAGGTAAAAAATTAATGTAATAATATTTTAAAAATAATGTAATCTGGTCCACATGACCCCATCACAGACACGTTGCACGCGCCATATATAAATAAAGACGACACGGCTAGTTTAGTTTCAATGATATAATTCAACATACGACATTACTGTGCCCGCATCTTTCTATTCCTCTTATTAGTCTTCTAGCCCACGCTGCATTAAGCATCAGTTGATGAGGATAAAAAATGATAAAATGGCAAATAAAACAATTTTAAAGCTTACCTTTCATCCGAAGAATCGTACAAAGATGAAATTGGCAGGGATTTATTATTTCACCTGCAGTTAGCCGAAAGATCCTCAAGAACATCCTCAATCACCCCTGCAACTTCTTCATATTCTAATACACCTCCATTATTTGCCCTTTCCTCCCCGTTCCGCTTACCCTTTTGTTTATTTTCACACCCTTTTCTTGCCGGCACCTCCACTTCTTCATAAATTGGCTGCTTACGTACGTTTTCCTCCGAGTGCTCATCACCGTCTTCGCGCTGATCTTCCGCCAGTTCTGGCTGAGAAGCCTCATTTTCTGCCACCGGGGTGTGAACAGGGACAATAACATGTGTAACTGGGTTTTTGCACAACCTCTTGATATGGCCGAATCTGCCACAACGTCCGCATTTCCTTTTCCTAGCTCCCAGCCTTGGACCTTTATAGGTGGAGGCTTCGATCCTTAGCTTTCTAGGCTTCCCAGGTGGCCTCCTAAGAACTGGTGGTTGAAGATTGAACCCTGGATCGACAATCTCCCAATTATTTTCATCGGCCATAGGTGGTACGTTTTCTGCATAAGTTGCAGCAAACTTGTCCACGGAGAAATAGTTGTCGACATAGTTCTCTATTTCAGCTATGTTACCTCTAAGCTTTAAGATGAAGTAAATTGCATGGTGACATGGCAGACTAGTAATCTGCCACTGCCTGCATGAACAAGTCTTGTTTCCAATGTCTACAGTGTACCTCCGTTCACTTCCACGCTTGTATTCTGCATAAACCTCAGCCAATGTTCTGGAACTTCTGACCACCCTCATCTTTATCATTCTCATTGCCCTGGTTCTTGCATTCAGTAACATAACCACCTTTGGAACTATTTTATGGCCTAAAAAAATTCTTGCACAAATTCTTTGCCTTAAATCTATCTTCACCATTATGCACTGTCTTATTGCATCCAAAAAAATAACAATTCCAAGTGTCTTCATGCCCGAAATCTTATCATTAAAACTCTCTGCCAAATTATTGCATACAAAATCCACCTTTCTTAACTCACCAAACTTGCTTCTGGCCCATAGCTTGGTGTGATGTTCCTCAAGGTATTTTTTCACCTTTGGCACTACATACATGTTCTGCAAGTAAGTAGCATGCGTGCTTGGGATGTATGTGTATGCTGATCGCCATAAGTCCTCTTCAAAGATCTTTCCTTTGAACTTCTTCGTGAAGTTAGTAGCGAGGTGCCGCATGCATTCCCTATGCTCAGCCCCAGGAAACACAGCATCAACAGCATTCTCAAGACCCTCGGATGCACCGGTGTGTATCACCAAGCCTTTAGGGTGACCAATTACTTCCCGTAGTCTCTGCATGAACCATGCCCATCTTTCATTTGATTCACTCTCAAGAACAGCATAAGCTACGGGTAGAAGCCAATTATGCGCGTCCAAAGCACAAGCAGAAGCAACATGTCCCCTGAACTTCCCTGTTAAAGAAGTTGCGCCTATTGGCATGTATGGCCTGCAGCCGTCTAGGAACCCCTTCCAGCATGCCTTCAGGCAGACAAAACATCTCCTGAAGCATATCTTATCTGCCTGCTTATACCTGACCCCCCTCGAGACCTTTTCTCTCCCTTTCACAACCTCGTAATCGATGTTAACAACACTACCAGGTGATGTTTTCTCTACCTGAGCTTTGAAACTATACAACATATGAAAACTGTCATTCCACTTGCCTTGAATGAAGTCTAGAGCCATCTCCTTCCCATCAAAGACTCTGTGATAAGGAATCAGAACATTAAACTTTTTGCTAATCTTTGCTCTGAGTTCAGCAGGTCCAATGTTAGGATCCTGCCTCACCCAGTCAAGTACAGTAGCAGCAATCCACTTGGTAGTCGCTAGTCTAATTTTACCACTTAAAGAAGTATTAGGGCAGTTGTGTTTCTTCGTGTTTACTTTGGTCTGCATTCGATAAGAATCCAAATAATTCAGAGCTAGTTATCAGCGGAATAAATATGAGAAAAACTGAAACTAAATGTAGTTATTGCAACCTGAAATGGGTGTCCACCCTGCATTGGAGATGCATGTAATCTCCATTTGCACACATTACTTTCCCTACAGTGCACCCTAAATCTCTTTTGGTCGCTCTTTTCAATGATAAATTTGAACCCAACACTGATTGCGTAGGTTGCAACTGCATATCTGCAGTCCTCCATATTATCAAAGACAGTCCCCTCATCAATTGTAGGATTGTCCCTGTCAAAGTGTATCACTGGCCTGTCCACGTCTTCGTCGTCATATCTACATCCCATTTCCACATCTTCACATTCCTCTTCCTCATCAGTCCCATAGTCAGGCTCAAAGTTCGAATCAACCAAATATTCCCTACTCTCCATCCTATCAGGGTCAGCAGCCATGTCTGGATATGCTTTCTCATCATCATCCGCACTGCCACACGTTTCACTGCCTTCATGCTCGCTTAACAAAGCATCATGCTCAAGGACAAGCTGTACAGACGTCCTGCGGTTACCAACACATATCGTTGCCATCACAACGGGACTAGAAACACTAATTGGGGTATGCAGATAAGGAATCATAGTTCTTACCCTTCAATGTGGACGCACATCACCTTCTCCGGGCTCCATACCTCCAAAGCTCTGCACCCCGCTTCCTCTCCCCCCGTTTCGTTGTCCTCTGTGCTCTCCAGACTTGAAGGAGATTCCATGCTCTCTAGCCATGCAAGACCCATATTCATGCTCTCAAGCCTCGCAGGATCCATCTCCGAGCAGGATCCGGATCACCGGCGTCGTTGGGCCCCTAACCAAACGGCCAACTCTCTTGTTTTCGTTTCCAGACGCGCCTAGGCGGTGGGCGGCGGCAAGGAGACAGGGTAGGGAGGGGAGGGGAGGGGACGTGAGGGGATGGCAGGGAGGGGAGGGCGGGAGGACGACAGCCCAAGGGGACAACGAGAGCGGTGCACGACTAAGCGAAGTGGCGGCGGCAGGAGTAGAGGAGAGGAGCGGAGCGGAGCTGGTTGTGACAAAGCATGGGAAATTGCACAATAATGTGTTGGTGGGTGGCACCAGCCCTCGAACCTGGGACGCGCGCCGTCGTAGGTGGAGGAGGCGGGCCCGCCTGTCAGAAAACATGCCACTTGTCAGCACACTATGCACGGGGAGCACTTCACGGAATTTTTTAGCAGGTCCCACATGTTAGTCTGTTTGATCAAAACTTGCATGCAGTGCATAGCAGGTTCTGAAAAAAAGCCCGTTGATCCAAACTTGAATTGGCAGTTTCGCTTCTTCTCCCCTATCTCATCGTCTCCTCACAGTGGCAGTTCCACTTCGTCTCCCTCGTCTGTTATCCTCTTCTTCTTCTCCTCGCAATGGTAGTTCTTCTTTCTTCCTCGATCAAAACATTCCCGCACGTAAGCCCTGGCCAGTAGCTGGATGAAGAGGAACTGGGCTGATCTCCTGGCCGATCCACTTCGCAAGATCGCCGACTATTTGCTGGAGAAAGAGGAGTACATCGACACCTATGCTGCTTGTCGGGAAGTCTGCACCGATTGGCGCCACACTTTAAAGGTGCCCGAATTCCATCTGAACAACTGGATCATGATAGATCACACACTTCCAGACATTGGCGAATTCACCTTCCTCAACCTCACCACTAGTCGTTGCTTCAGGACAAATCTAATGGACGTCCATCGCAGGTTTACATTCACATCCGATATTTATTGGTATTTTCCATTGTAAACATCTTAGTGCTAACTGATGCCTCTTCTTCCAAAAGATTCTACTTCGTCGGTGTTTCTCGTGGCGTCATCATGCTTGCTCAAAGGGTGGAGCCGTACCATATTCGGCTTCTGAACCCAGTCACTCATAAGTATAACACTGAGTTTCAAGCACACATACCATCTGATCCTCTGCAATCTGTCATCGTGAAGAAGTCCCTGACGATGGTGTTCGTTTGCACCAATTATCCAGATCGTATTGCATGGGCCGATGAGAGCACCCCAACAGGGCAAATCAATGAATCATTTGGAGAAGGATTGTATTCGCTACCTCCTGCTATGCTTCTGGACTGCATGACGACATTCCGAGGGGAAGTATATGCATTACTTGAGAATGGAGACATCTTGTCGACCAACATCAAGTTAGAGCAGCGCGCGAGCACTGTCACGATGGCCAAAATAATTTCGGCCCCAGTCTTTGAACAGGTACGCGGAACTTACAAATTTTACCTTGTGGAGTCAGATGGTAATCTGCTTCTTGTGTTGAACGGGGATTTCACCAAAGGGCAAGCGGTGTTGTACCGGGTGGACACGTAGAACCGCTCTCTTGAGGCCGTCGGTGACATTGGAAGTCGTGCCCTCTTTGTTGATTACAGTCGGTCTATCTCCATTGACACCAGGTTACACCCCACAGTCAAACCTGGTTGCATATACTATAGGAATTATATCAGACTGTACGATCATGAGGTTCAAGCCTAGGGAGAGGAACCAACAATGACGTATGGCTTAAGTCTGGAACATACACCGAGGCCTTACCCTCTGGACGAGATACTGGCAGCACATTGCAGACGGAGAGAGTTCTCTCAATGTGTGTTGCAGCACGCGAGAGCCGCCGCCGACGAAATATATAGGGGAGAATGAATCCTATATTCATCCTAGGTTATTTGCTAGCATTTTCAGGTCTATTCATCCCCTGTTTCTGATGGTGTTGCTACACTCGACGGTATATGGTGGCATATAAATAATATCGTATAAACATAAGGGTACAGTCGTCAACATTTCTAAAATGAAACCCGGTCCCGTCTCCTACCTGTCCTGGTACATTGCCCGATGAGGTGGATAGCCACGACCGATCTTTTTAAAATGTCCGCACTCTTATGCTGAGAAGGGAAATAAAGATTGAGCTGTTAATGCAACGAGTGTCGAATTATTACCCTCTAAGGAAATAGGAAATGGTTATTTTCATGCGTGCCCGTAGTCCAAACCTACTGTCAGTCTTACACTCCCCTTCTTCGACTAACCACAGTTCACCTTGCGCAGCTCCTCCGCGTTGCACCAACTAGGGTAACATGGCCTCGCCTAAGCCGCCGCCGCGACAGCCGCCGAAACTGGGGTATTTAGCCCCTCTAAGGCAGGCCATGAAGCTCTACTTCATGGCCGGTCTCCCATTGCCCTGCCAGGCGGATGATTTCCCCGAATGTGTCGAATCGGCTGCGGCGGCGACTGCGCTGTCATCGGCGCTAGATACGGCAAGCAAGGCCAAGAGAGCGATGTGGAGAAATCGCCTGGCGGCATTACGGCATGCTCTAGGCAGTGGGAACAAGGTACGTATCAAATCGTTCATGAGAGCATGCCACCGCCGAGGGTACACACCCTTGAACAGGGCAGCGCCAAGGTCTAGGAACTCTCGCGTCCACGCTTCGGCGCGGACTACCTTACCTCAGTGGGGTAGGCTGGGAGCACGCCGTCTGTGGCAAAGACGCTCCATCCTATGCACTGTCGAAGGCCGTACCGTGGCGGCGAGCAAGCGTCTACACTCAGCATGCTGGATTGTTCGACAGCCGGAGCCGGCGGCGGGCATCAGCTCAGCCCTGGAATTCAGGTTCGAGTTCACACGGACCTACGATCCCGAGGAGATGTTGAATTTCACTTTCGAAGAAATCGTTGCAGCGGCGCGGATGGTCCAACTGAACCGAGACCGGCGCACGCAAATCGCTCGTGCATGAACGATGCAGATTTCTTGTAGTTTGGCGGGAAGGCAATAGATCTGTTTGGGTTAAATGATCAAAGAACTTGTGTCCTCTCAAGGTAATTGGCCAGCCAACTTTTCTGGTGGAGATCTGTAGTTTCTTCAGTGTAGAATAGTTAAGTTCATACTGAAGAATGGCTTTTGTAGATGAAATGCTGACGAATTGTTCTATAAACTAGTAGGAAGTTTAGCCCACTTTTGTGCAGGTATAAGACCCTTTTGTATGGAAGTACTACTGTTGTAAGCAAATACTATCAAGTATCTATTTCCTTCAATTACTAGTCGTGGTTCAATCCAGTTAACTTGCATCTTTTTATCCCAGACTACAGATTTTGCGTCTGTTGTCTTTGCTGTAAACCATTTTTTCATTTGTCCTGTGTTGCCTACAAAATGGTCCTGCGGTTCAACGTGTCACAAATGTACCTACCTTGTACTTGAAGAGGAGATGGACTATATTTTCCTGGCATCCACAGAATTGACATTGCTCATTGCCAGACCACCCTCTTTTCATGAGGTTGTCGTTGGTTATTCACATAAATTATAAAGCACGGTGTTCAACTACATCGATTCAAACTATTACACACACACACACTACATCAAATTCATTACCCACACATACTACATCGATTCAAACTATTACACACACATACTACTTCAAACTATTACACACACGTACTACATCAATTCAAACTATTAGACATTTTTAGTCGATGCTAACTTCCTGCTACGCTCTCCATACTACAAATTCATTAGCCACACATACCACGGCAATTCACTAGAGCTCTGTCTTCACTCGAGGGAAATCAGAACCACCAGCTCGTCCAAGCCCGGTCCCCCCACCGAAATTGTGTGCGCTGTCGCGAAACGGTGGTGGTCCTGTGCCATCGATCCTTCCAGGCCAACACTACAGGTGATGTGGGTGCTTTCTGGCAGCCTCTTCGGGGCCCTGCATGCCATGTACCAATTTCAGAGCCTCCTCCAGGTGGATGATGACCGGGTGCTTCCAGCAAAGCTGTCGCCCTGCCCTTCTTGGAATCTGCACCTCGTACATCTTAGGAACGGTGTCAGAATCTTTCAGCCACGCCTTTACCTCGATGACCCATCTGTCGCTCGATGGCACGATTTCCACCAGCTCGCCGCCAAAGCTACTGATGACCTGCTTGAGGGCCTCTGGCTCCCAAGCATCCAATGGGAGGCCGTCAAAGCCGAGTTTGGAGACGAAACGAAGTTGCCCCAAGGGATCATCCCACCCACAGGCGCGATGCCAACGCATGAAGCTCATTTTCTCCCTGCAGCACTCGAAAGAATAGGAAGAATGCAGAACACGCTCGGTGTCTGAGTTGTGCTCGAACCGGACGAAAAAATAGAATGGCGGCACGCATTCCTCAATGTTGACCTCATTTCGTTTGATCCCAAAACGAGACCTGAAAGCCGACAGCAACTCTGCCAGCGACACGGCGGGATGGACGCCCAGCACGGTGGCCATGAGAGTGTGGTCGTCAAACTGTTGTGCTAGGGCTACCATGCCTGGGGTGCGTGGCAGCACGCAACTTCCCGAGGCCGGTTGCCGGCCTGGATCGCCCGACAGGACGCGCTCCGCCGTGCGAGAAGGACTAGCCAGAGACGAGATATTAGTCTGGGGACGCGAAGCTCCGATACGGCGGATGATGCAACAGCGATGGCTGCGAGCTTCGATTAGAGACGTGGGAGGTTGACCGGACATGGCGGGGACGCAAATTAGAGCAAGTGCGAGCTCCGATCTGAGACGAGCAGCCGGAGCTGAGCAAATGTTATGGGGAAGGGAGCAGGGGAGAAGACCAGAGCAAAGCAAAGAAATAGATCTGGTCCACTTAGGGATCTGGTCCACGCAGGGGTAAGCTAGTCCACGACCGCAAAAGATAACAGGTAATACTGACATGGCGGGCCAAGAAGAGTTGACCTAACGGCGGTATTTGAGTTCAACCATTTTACGTCTGGTTCAAACGACCGTTTGGCTGTTAGATTTGTATTCACCCCCATTTGGCCCTTCTGGATAATTAGCGAATCTACTATGGCCCCTCCACGCGATTGATTGCAACTCGGGTACCGCGGTGCGCTCACCCACCAAGTTTGGTACCGCAAATGAACATTCCCACCGGATTGGAGGGGAAACTGTTGTCATAATCGCCTCTGGTGGCCTCTCCCCCTTGATAGCTATGAGATTCGACACATTTTTGATGGTTTTTATTGATGGTTTTCCTCTGGATTTGATTGTTTTCTAGCTTTACCTAACGCTAATACTTCGGTAGCAAAGAAAACTTGGTTTAAAATGTATGTTTCAGGTTCTGAACGTCAACAGAAGGTTTTAACTAGAGAAACACAATATTCAGGAGAAAACAAGCAAGTCTCATTTTGGAAGCAATCGAGGAAACCGTACAGAAGCTTTAACAAGCAACTATACGACGGGAACATTTTTCGGCCATATAGTTCCCGCCGTATAGCTGCCGCCGCCTCTGTCTTGTCAAAAGGGACAACTTCTGTGAAGAGACCAGATGCAAAAACACAACACAGCAGCCGCCATACCATCCAAAAGGGATAAAGAGGAGATCGGGAGAAGAAGGGGAAGACGTTCTTCATCTTGCTCCATGATCTTCGACCTCCTAGCAAATACACCCCCATAGCCATTACTTTTACTTGAGAGAGAGAGAGAGAGAGATCTTCATCTTGCAAGACTAGGGTTTGAGATTGATTCTTCCTATCTTGAATTGTATTGGATTACTTGTCTATTCTTATTGTTGATCTCCACGGTAATATCCAGACGAAATCCCTTTATTTAATTATATCCATGATGCTTTCTTCTTTCATGTGTGAGTAAATTCCTTGGGAGTGGGAGATATAAGGGATTGGTGAGATGTGATGTGCCTTCATATATTTTCCATTATTTTGTGATCTATTTTAATTACTATATTATGTGTGCTTGACTATCTATGGGATGCCTAATGCTTGTTGTCCAATTAAGGGCCCAGACAACATGATACTTTGTTCTACATGGATAGGATCTTGTTTGCTAGCAGACCGGCGACCCTCGAGTGACACAGGGATATCAATGGAAAACTAGTAGACTCGAGGATAATGAGGAACCATCGAGCTTATTGCATTAGTCCAATCCAAGGAGCTTAATTGCTAAGCGATCTGAAGAGTCTTAATCATCTAGTGTCTGACCATGGTTTTGGTAACAGACTAGTAGGACTATTGAAGTTAGGATGAAATCTATCAAGAGGAGTTCTGGCTAATTATGGGTTGCTCACCTACACATATACTTATAAAATTACAATTGTTACATTTATTATTCGTCCACCTGACACAGTCACTATCACCATGAACTGTATCTCCTTGTGCTTTCTTTGTCATCGGCAGTAAACAATAAACAAACAAACCGTTCTTTACTTTTATGGTTTTTACTTCCGAAGTTACATTTTTAAGTTTTATTTAAATACACCTAGTTTAATCCAAATTCCTTTCTCATTTCAACACTTGTAGTCAATTCGCTCGGAGACCTGTGACAACTTTGGGTGTGATAGAGACTTCACCCATAAACACTTACCTTTGGGCTCCCTGTGGGATCGATATCTATACTTCGAAACTAGCTACAAACGATTTGTGCACTTGCAGACATCAAGCTATTTTTTGGCGCGTTGCTGGGGAGCTAAGTGCTAAGTGTTTGTCTCTTGACATTTCAGGTGTTACAACTACAAAATGTTCTCCTTAGGAGACAAGGGTTCTACACGCTCTGGTAGGACCTATTTACCAGATTATATTGAGCATGTGCCTGCTTAGAGGCGCGAGGAGATTATTGAAAAACTTTTAAGATCAAACAAAGTTGAAGTTGAAAACTTGAGTGATATGATGGAACTTATGTCTATTTATAGGACAACTCCCAAGAGACCTGAGAAAACTCTCAGAGAATATAGTGCTCCAAGCTCTAAATTTCTTAAACAGCCAATAGAATTCCCTAATCCTGGAGTTAGAGAGTATCGATTTGATGGAGGAATTATTAAAATTTTGCAGGAAAAAGCTTTCATTGGAAGGGAAGATAAAGACCCAGGAAGACATCTTAGAGAGTTCGACGATGTGATAACATCATTTGGACCAAAAGGTTTGCCAAGAGACTTCTCTCGTCTAAAATTATTTTGTTGGTCTCTTAAATGTAAGGCTCTAGACTAATTATATTCTCTCCCTCGCTATTACATTAAATGTTGGGAAAACTGCATTGTTAAATTCATAAACAGGTTTAATCCTTTTAAAAAGGTAACTGAACTCAGAAAGGATATGGGCAACTTTAGTCAGAAAGTGGGAGAAAACTACCCACAAACCTAGGATAGATTCTTTGGAATGATCAATAACATTCCTAATCGTGGCTATTCTGAGTCAACTATTTGCCATTTATTTTACCACGGTCTTAATACTCAATGTAGGGAGTTGCTTGATTTCTCAGAAGGAGGATCGATAAATACCTTAACTGTTAACGAATGTTTGGAATTGATGTCTACTAGGGTCAAATCAGATTTTGTAATATGTATTTACTAATATAATTAATGTAATTAATATTAAATATAATATTAAAATCTAATTTGAAGGGGTATTCCACTAATGGGCCAAACTTCCTAGGGGAAAAGGGCCCATGAGGGAAAATCAAAGGACGGAAGGGCCAAGGCCTAGCCGCTTCAAGGGGGCCCACCCGGCCAGCCTAGGGTTGTGCGCGGGGTGGGGCCCACCCCTGGCTGGCTGGCCCATGAGGCCCATGGCGCCTCCCCCCTCTCTCCCTTGTTTAGTCCCACATGGGAAACCCAAAGGGGAGGGCACACCCCCTCTTCCTACATAAAGGGGTGCCCATGGGTGGGAATAGACACACCAATATTTGGAGAAGTCCTTTGGTTGAATGTCTCCTTCCCTCTCTCTCTCTCGTCTCCATGCTTTGGCACGGTCCCAAGTAAATACTATCCATGCAAGAGGCACCGCACTTGCAGCACGCCGTTGCGCTGCAGGGATTCCAAGTCGAAGATCTACTTTCACACTCCCGGCACGGATCAAGGAGCCGGAGGTCGTCATCGTACACCATATGTGTACGAAACCACGAGGGGCCTCACTTGAGGCACCTTGGATGCCGTGAGCCAGAGCTGCTGCACGATGAAGAAGGAGCAACGAGTGACCTTCGAGGAGCTTCGTGACCTTGAGGTCGACTACGAGTTCGACTACTTCAACCACGTTCCCCTCAGAACATTAACCGTGTACGGTCTATAAGGGTATGTATTTTATACGCTCGGCTGTTACCACATTTCTACATAGATAGATCTTGGGCGTATTAGAGTTCCAACATTTTTTGTTTTCTACTACAGAACCCTTCAAGTCCAGGGGTGGACTACTCCCTCTTCATCATTGTGATGATGTTGGGGATGTTGGAAAGGGTGGATATCCCTCCATAGGTGGCTCTGATGGAGTTTCCCCCTCCAATATTTGCTGAATCTGACTCTGTTTGGTGGTGTTTTCGTCTCTGGTGTCTTCTATGTCGAGGACTCCCCGGGGATCCTTATATAGGGGTTTTTAGGTCAAGAGAACTTTGTGGGTGAAAGAATTAAGGCGATCGGACGACCGAGGAGGAAAAGAGGGTAGGTGGCACGCCCACTTGGGCTGGGCACGCCACCTAGGCTCTTTTGGGCCTCCTGGCCCTCCAGGCGAGGTTCTTGTGCTCCAGATGCTTCTCGTGGATAAACATTGACATCCCCAAAAGCTCAGGTCCATTTGACTCCGTATAGGTCCTGAAACATCAAAAACATTGAAAACAGGTTTTTTCTGCCCTATCGGGTTATAACCAAAATAAAGAGGATCATCGATAAATCCCCAAAAAATAATGTAAAACATGGATATAACATTATATATGATGCAAATATGTGGATAAACATGTTAATAAACTACAAAGTTCATGTATGCCTTTTACATCCATCATGCATCTACTGTAGTGTTGGGATCTATGGTTTGTCATACTTTGGATATACTTCTATGATACATGTAATGGTTTGTATTCATAATGCCTCGTTTACCCATGCCATGAGGTGCTTGACAATGCCAAGTGTAGGTAGATGAGAGAGATGTGGTAATGCACACAACAAATAAATCATTGCACTAGTGTTTGGAGTGTTCGCAATTAAGGAATATGATGTATGTAGGTAATAGGTGGCCAGGTCAGGACATCATATGTGTTGAGTGATAGCAATGCAGCCAAACATCCTTTATCTGAGGCTAAAAAGGGGGAAGTATGACGTGGTGGAGTGACAATAACCACATGTTGTCCTTACGAGGATGATGACGCAACAACACATATGGTTACTTCTTTCAACTATGTGTTTGAGTACATGTAGCCATCATAAAAGTTACCGTTAAAACATGACAATTGTGTGTAATTCTATTATCTATAACATGACACCACCAAAGATGGAGGGAGAGAATTGAGTGAACTCATGAATCCATGTTCATTTTTCCTATAGGTGAAAATGTTGTCTTGTCCTCTTGCATTGAAGAGGATTGGGATGATTTTAATTTTTTTTGTTGCACTTTAATTTCTTGTATTAAATCAACCTCCTTGTTCCTATAACTTGTTTAGTGCATAAACAACTAAAACTTGTGACACTTTAGTTGGAGAGAATAAATAATTTTTCCTTCTTGCTCCTATAGATCGACACCCTACTTCCACATTGAGAGGTACTATAGTGACCCCCTGTTGTTGGGGGTTATTGGGAAGGTACACATGTAGATCACCCACTTGGTGTAGCTGCCCGTATTGAAGGAGAGCACGACGAGGGAGACATGGTGGGGAGCGCATGCAGAAGCCACGACGCTAGCGGAGGAGGACAAGGGGTGACACTAGTGCCGTCGAAGAGTTGGTAGGCGGCTAGAGTTTTAGATTAGATCGGTTTTTTAGGTTGATACCATGTGAGGTTCTGGGGTTTATATTAGGCTCAAGGCCAATTATGGTTAGTGTACAATATGGTTACATTAGAAAGTATATACACACTAACACTTGTGCTAATAATTTTGGCATAGGCAACAACCGGTTGATACGAGGGAGATGATCTGCCTTCCTCACTATCGGATGCATCTAGGAACTTCTATCTTTGCAACATAGAACTATGTATTCCAACATCTTTTTTGTTTGCAAATATAGACAAAACAAATATCCCTGTTAGCTGAAGAAAAGCATCCAAATTCTCTGCAACAATGAACTATGCATATCCAAGAAAACTCTTGTGTATGTAACATTTTTTTGTTGGTTGCAACAAAATGCTGAAAATTGCATCCTGAGCATGCAACATGAAACCCAAACATATGCAACATATGTGGCGAATACAAAGGATAACAAAAACACACTTACAGCATGAGAGATCCCTTTGCATGAACTCATAATCTTTTCAAAAATTTAGTTATGGGTATACAAAAAAGATCATACACAATTGTCATGTGTCAAGACACCTTTCACAACATAAAGAAAAATCCCCAAATTTGTAAACTCCACAATCGGCAATAGAGGAAACGATGGAATGGGCTTGCCGGAGCGCACTCAGTTCCTAGATTTGGTGTGCTCTAACTCCTTCCCTCCAACCTCCCTTTATCTTGAGCTACTTATTGGAGAATATCGAGTTCTAAGCTCCAACTCTTTTGGTGGAGAAGGCGGGTTAGCAGAGCCAAGCTATGGAAATTGGAAAGGAGCTAGGACGTAGGTGTATGCGGTTTGAAGTTATTATAATGCAATCAAATCATTTAGTACTGATTTTAATCTAGTGCAGCTGGTGGAACTAAACCATTTAGTACTAATTTTAATCTAGTGCACCTAATGGAATTAAACCATGAGCCAAATTCACGGCCTATTTGTGTTAACTGCTTTTTTTCTTCCAAAGGAGCTATTTTTTATAGTTGAGTTCGCCTTCTTTGTGCATGCACGAGTTCTATCCTTTATCTCGCCTCTCCCCAAAACTTGAGAGACGACTGCTCCACCCCGGATCTCTCTCCTCTCTAGCGGTCTCACTGACCGGAGACGACAGGGGAGAGGAGGTCGGTCCCCTCTTATGCATCGTAGTAGTAGTAGTAGTCGAGGTAGGGCTAGGTCTAGGCACAGGCGGCGCCAGAAGGGGTTGAGGCAGGTTGACTGACCCGGCTCAGATTGATGGAAAAAACCATTCCCCAGAAAAAAAATGTGACAAAAATTAGGGAACAATCTCGACTGCCCCGACCCAGCGACACCAGGTGGCCAATCCCCCAACCCAGCGACCCCAAATCCTATCGCGCGTCTGCCGCTCGTGCCGCGAGCTCCCTAAGCCTCCCGGCCACCACCAAGCCCCTCCCACGCCTCCTCTCCCACCGGCCACCGCCCCTCCCCGCCCGATCGACCCACTTCCTCCCACCGCCACGCCCCTCCCGTAGTACCGTGGCGCGAATCACCTCCCGACGCCTTTCCTCGCCTGCTCATCTTACTATCCATGTCTTCCCCACTCTGATGGACGCCGATGAGGAGGCTAAGTGGATTCAGGCTAAGGAGGAAGAAGCAACAACGGTTGCTATAGCTCGGGAAGAACAATGTGGAGTGCATGACTATTTGCTTATATATTCATTTGGCCAAGTCCGTTCGTTTTCATTCCTCACCCTTCATGATAAAGTTCTTGCTTCCTCCCACTCCCAGTTGATTCATAGATTCCTGATGTTTAGCTTATATCAACTGGAAGACTCAGACTCCTGTTCTATCCCCCGTCACCACTTTGTTTCCACTGATGACTTCCCCGCACTCAAAATCACTGTATAAGAAATATCTAGAGGGCACGACATCAACAGGTTAATCTCCCATTTGGCTTCATATTTCAGTGTTAGTTTTGATGTCTATTTGTATAGTGACTAGTAATGTGCAAGAGATTGCTGCAAGATTGATTTCAATTTCAATGTTGTAGGACACTAAACAAGCAAATGTTCTTTAAATCTTTAATCTTACAAATGTCGTTGATTCTGGAATCATGAGACCAATTGATGAATATGGTACCCCTGAAATAAGATATAAAATAACATATATGTCGATAGGTCGTAATCATTTAGTTGGTCATAATTTTCCCAAAACAAAATTTGGTTTGGATTGGTGGTCATTTCCAGATACATAGTATACCAAATATGATTGGTTAGAGCATAGTGTGGAGAAGGATGATGCCTATTGTTTCCATTGTTTTCTTTTCAAATCCTTGAACAATAGTTCACACTTTGGGTATGATGTTTTCATAAATACAAGGTTAAAAAATTGGAAGAAAGCATAAAAAAAATTCAAGTCTTATGTAGGTGGACCAAATCACATTCACAATAATGCTAAAAATTGTTGTGAAGATTTTGGAAATAAAAAGCAAAATGTGGCACGTGTCATTGTTTATCATGAAGAACAATCACATATTAATTATGAGATTCGTTTGAGGGCTGACGTGGGTGTTGTCAGATTTCTACTAGAACAAGGTCTAGCTTTTCATAGGCATGACGAGTCTAGCACTTCTTAGAACAAGGGAAATTTCTGTGAGATGTTGGATTGGTATGGTGCAAGATGCAAAAATGTAGCGAATGTAATTAATAAAAATGCTCCTGACAATTGGAAATTCACATCTCGTGAAATCCAA
This sequence comes from Avena eriantha, assembly GCA_910589775.1. Lineage (NCBI taxonomy): Eukaryota > Viridiplantae > Streptophyta > Magnoliopsida > Poales > Poaceae > Avena > Avena eriantha. Next base: position 214,640,332 of record OU342744.1, on the reverse strand, counting down.
CTGGATATAACACAAGCAAGAGACTACACAAGTCATTATGGGTGAACTTGAAAATACTAGCTAGTTTCGCTCTACTTGTCGACGACTCTCATGATGTATCGGTCAAAGAGCAAATGGCCATGATGGTGAGGTTAGTCATACTCTCACAACTTAATTATCATACATTCACAACTTAATTATCATACATTCACAACTCATCTTATATGCTATTGCTTGTAGGTTTGTGAAACAAAAAGGAGAGATCTTGGAAACATTGCTCGGTGCTAAGCATGTTCTTGATACTACATCAGCTTTCTTGAAGAGATGTTTAGATCGAATGTTTGTTAAACATAATTTGTTTATGTCTAGATTAAGATACCAAGGATACGATGGTGCCTCTAAGGTCATGCACTATGTGACGCCAGTTCAAAGAAAAATATGATAAGAATCGCTTCACATTTGCTGCTATGTGAGGAGTGTTTCTTATGAGGATGTAATACCCCGGAATTTTGAACAACTGTGAGGTTGTTCACCAGAATTTGACTTTTCGAACGGTTGGTCGTTTCCAAAATTAGAGGACATGGTTGGTTAATTTCGTCTTGTCGAGCTGATAGTAAACGACAACTTATTTATGTGAATGGAAGGTCACATGAATTTTGTAGAACCAACTTAATTCTATCCAATGGATAAAATTCTCAAATAGGAGAAAAGAGAATCCAACGTGAGGTCTGGATAAGACTAAAGGAAGAAAAAAAGAATAAATAGCCCACAAGGTCCTTCTCTCGGACATATACGAAGTTACGAACATGCGCCCAAATAAGGAATCCTTATCGCTACAGCCTAGGGTTCTCGCGCCGCCGCCTCCTAGGGTTCGAGTCCTTTTCTGCCGCCATAGCCGGAGTCGCTGCTGGCTGCCACTCCACCTGGATCGTGCCCGGAACACCGTTGTCTCTGTCCGTTGCGATTGTCGTTGAGGGCCTGCTGATCTCAGGTACGCTGTCCTTCAGGCTGTAACGCAGAGATGTGATTTGCAGTCTGCCGGTATACTAGATAGCTTAGTCTTTTTTATTCGAAACCAGACTAGTACGTGCGTTAGCTGAAGTGGTGTCACAAGGATCAATTGCTTTTATTGGAGAACTCACGAGGACGGTAATAGGGTGTAGAGCTACAAGAGTTCTTCTCACTGTTTTTCATTTCCAGTCGATGGTTTAAATGGATATAAGATCTAGATGCACGCTGGAGGGCAAGGAAAAATAAATTGGTTTGTTACCTTGTCCTACCCATTAATTAGATCTGAACAGAATGCTTTGGAATAGATAATTTGGATTTTCTACCGGAGTAAGGCACTGGCATTTACTTAGCGTCAACAAGAAAATATGGTTTCAGATTTAGAAGCAGTTGAGGGTTCAATTATCTGAACTTGTAGACAACAAGTTAGTCTGCATATAGAAATCCTCTATTCTGAATGTGGACAGGAAATGGTAGAGTTCAGTCTTGCGATTAGGGGCAAGGGCACAAATGTGTTCCCTGTTAATTTAAGTTGTACCACGTATAATATGGTGGTATACTGAGTCTAAGATGGTTTCTTCAGGTGGTGGCAGTGGTTAATCGAGGAACTTTGTTGGCAACCTATTACGCTACTCTTTGTGTTAGAGGCAAGTGCATGACGGACCTTTCTTCTTTATGATTGGTTGTGTTGTTGGCTTTGTTTCGATGTGCCCGGTTCTTATTTGGTACTTTATTTCATCCGATGTTTTCTTCTATACTTCATGGGTTGCGGTTTGGTAAGTTCCGAGCCAACCCTGCGGCAGGCCGGTAAGTCCGAGCCGACAAGCTGGTAAATTCCGAGTCAGCACTGCCAAAACCCATAGCTGGTAAATTCCGAGCCAGCGATGTTTCATCATTCAGATGAATTCACTGTTTCTAAATGAAGTTCTAATTGTGTTCATTAATTAATGTTATTATGGTTTCTGATTGTAATTGCTGAGTATTTCTGTACTCACCCTTGTTTTCATTTGGTTTTCAGGTAGCAAGTAATCTGCATGCATGGGGGACGGGCGTAGAACATCTATTTGAACACAACACATAATTTTACATAACTATTAGTTGACACTCATAGTAGACAATTTTTTATTCTTCATTACTTAGCATGAACCGATACAAATTGATGTCTCGTGGCTCGTTATGTTTTTGTGAATCATGTGGATGTTTCTTTCAAGCTATATTTTCATTAACTATCCTTTTATTGCTTAATGTATGTTGCAGACATTCTTATATACAAGAGAAACCCTGTCCAAATTTCGAATAGTTTCAAACTAGGTAACTTTAGTGTAGTGTGGTAGAACTCCAGGTAAGGTTGATACCTGAGGTGTTAGAGAGGGGACATGCAAGGTGCATGCAACATGCAAAGTTATTTTAATCTAGTATGTGCTCAATTTCTTTCCTTGCTTTTCTCCATGGCAAGTGGGCCTGGTGTATTGCTTCTTTCACCTAACACAATGTTGGTTGTGAAGCGATGCACTATGGCCATGGTGGCTCTAAGGCCATGCACTATGTTGGTTCGCTTCTTTCACCTAACACAATGAATCGATTCACTGCTATGTATCGAACCGGTTCCAAAAAGGCTTTGAATCGCTTTAGGTATACAGAGTAGATGGTCTAGTATGCGTGCGGGTTACATAGTTTAAAACGTTGGTATTGGCCGGCAATAAAACTGGTGCAGTACGGATAGGGCGTTGGCAAAGCCGTTCACCCGAACAAAATGCAAATACGCAAGAGCACTTAAACTGATGCTCAACGAACAGAATGTCTTATGATTTCGTGACATCAGTGGACTCGTGACCACTGGTCTGATTTTGTCGCCTTGTGTTTTTTATGTACAAAGAAGGATAACTTCGAGGAAATAAAGCACTCCCGAGAGACTTACGAAGAAACTGGAATCCCACAGTACAACCTTCCTATATTTCTAGTTATTATACTCCTCTACGTACATGCAATTTAAATTTAGCAACTGATGATAGTACAGGATTAGTAGACTACGAGTTGATTAAATTACGGTACGACCCTGGGCCCAGGTCACCTGGAGTTAAATCCCGGTGAGGTTTGACCCGCTGCAGGCGCGGAGGGGGTGATACACGGGCCTGGGCCGATAGATGGGCCAGTCCTGCGCCTCCTCCACATAACCGCCCATCGGAGACGGATACTGCGTGTCCATCGGCTCCGGCTTCACCTCCACCGCTCCTCGGCTCGCGGTGCCCTCGCCGTCGTGGCGCAATCGCTTCCGCCCGATGCAGACGCCGAAGAGCCTCGCGCTCATCTTATCCTCCTCCTCCTCCTCTCCACCGTTCTCGGGGGCGCTCGGACAGGAAGGCAGGAGTTCGAGAACGGACGGAGATGGGAGCTGCGTGGCCTCCGTCGTCTCGCCGGAGGATGCCGCGTCGAGCTGCTGGGTGTCGGTGTACTTGGACATGAGGACGAAGATGTTGTTGCAGAGCTTCTTCATCTGGCCGAGCTCCCGCGTGAGCCGCTCGTTCTCCCGCCGCAGCCGCTCGTTCTCATCCCCCAGGTCGCCGGAGGCAAAGCCGCCGGAGCCGGAGTAGGACGGCGTGTGCTGATGCAGAAAGGGGCGCTCCGGCGAAGAGCTCGAAGACATCACCTGTTCCTCACCGGAGAGCACAGGCGAGCCCTGCCGCTTCGCGACCGGCACCGGTAGCGCCACCGGGATCGCGGCGGCCGCAGCCATCGTGACCGCCGCGGTCGCCGCCGCTGCCGGTGTCACCTTCCGCCGGTGTATGTCGACAAGCAGCCGCCTTTCCCCTCGCCGGAAACAGTCGTTGGCGAACTCCCACCTGTCCGGCATGACCTTCCTAAATCCCTGCACCCACACACCGTCACCTACCGCTCATCAGCACCTCCACATTCCGGCGACAGTAACCAGCAGAAATCTAGACCGGATCAAATTATTAAAGGGAAAAAATGAAGAAGAGCACCCACTTACGTAGGTGTTGAGCTGGCGCACGAAGCTGGAGAAGTTGTTGTGCTTGAAGTACTTGGGGAGGAGGTCGCGCGCGAACTCCGCGGGGCGCCACACGATGAAGGTCGACCCGTCGTCGTTCCAGGAGATGACGTCGTCGACCGCCGGGTCGTCCACCAGCTGGTACGTCTTGTTGAGGAACGGCGTCGGCAGCATCCTCTGCCCCGCCCCCATCTCCGCTGCCGCCGGAGGAGGAGGAGGTGCCTCACCGGACGAAGCAGCCGCGGCCTGCTCGCCCATGGCAGATCTGTACCGACGACGACGTCGGCGAGAATGCAAGGAAGAAGGAACGCGACCCAACCTTCGGGAAGGTTCCGGTTGCGTAGCGTGGAGAGAACAACCAACGAAACGAAACCAAACCAAGGCAGCAGAGGTACGGAACGCGACGAGACGAGACGAAGAAGCGCAGGCGTAGGAGACGGTTGCGGAGGGAGAAGGAGCTAAGCTATAAACCCGAGGGCGACCCGCGCGCCACTCGTGCCGAGGACGCCAAGTCACGCCGCGCGAGGTGCGGGGTGGACCCTGGGATGGGGTCGTTCGGGCTGGATCCAACGGCTGCGAGTGGATACCCGGACGGTGGGTGGGGTCTCCGAAACCGCGAGAAGTTTCCGAGGATTTTTTTGGAGGTTTGTCGGGCTATGGCTTATTCTGGAAGGTTCAAGGCGAGACGGAGGAATCTGGGAGAGTGGGACACGTTTCCGGTGCCGGCGGGCCCACCTCCACGAGGCAGGTCACAGAACCACGACTTTCGCTGTGCCATCCCGCAGCCGTCTGATCAAATCGAAATGAATAACGGGGAGATCAAAACCGGAGTAAGCTGCTGGAGTAAATTACCTTTCGAAAACAGTTGCTGTCGGTTGGCTCGTTTTCGTGGTTTCTGGAGATCTTTTCCATTCGAAAACAGTTTCTCAAGATTTGGTCTACATGGTCGCTTCCACGGCATGACTCGTATCGACCGAGACGACATTTTGGCTTTTGGGGCCATCGATCGCAAAGCTTTTGTGCTGCGGAGATATTTGTTCCCTCGCTGATCTAGGTGGCCGGTAGTAATCGGTCACACGTGTTGTTTGTCTATTCTTAGAGCAAAGAGCTTACACATATTTTTTTTTGCAGGTAGCTTACACATATTTTAGGTATAGCTAAAATGGTTATGACATATGAGTATTACCTAAAAAATGGTGAATACATAAAATATACCTCTCTCCTCCCGTGAGAAAAAATCTGCTTCGTCCTCGCCGTCTATGACCAGAAATCGACGGGACGCTGCTTCTCTGCTTGCCACTCCGGTGTAGGGAGGAGGTGGGGAACTCAGACCCGCACTCGGCGCTATAGAAGGGTTCCTAAAGTTAAATTGCTCAACCGGTATCGTCGTCATGGTGGCTATGGCGGCATTCAGCGGCACAAGAATAAGATATAACTGCCTCCTCGTCCACCTCGTCAATGGCAATCTCACCGGTGGCGTTGAGGAGTGCGAGTATTCGTCTGGCCGCCGCTTCCACGAAGTGGTGGATCTTGTCTAGTCTACGTGTGTTACTTGTTTGGTGATAGAAGTTTTAGATCAGCTCGTGAGTTCAACGACGACGACTTCGGCTCTAGGGCACTGGTCCTTAGGGATGCGTGCACGAAGACTTTCCGACTGTCATCAACAACGTCAGGCCGGCTCCGGTAAGAGAGCGACGACAATAGCGCGTCGGTGGCTTGCTCTGGCGGCAGTAGTAGTCGTTAAGTGCTCTAAGTACCTCGATGTAATTTTTATTATGTTTGGGTGCTATGTTTCTTGTGAACTCATGAAATAGATTCAGACTTTTCTTAAAAAAACCTTTGATCAATTATCTGTTCATGACTCTTCTTTCAGTTATGCACCATCAAATTCTCAATAAAAAATGAAGCGACTTGGCTCGGTAGGGGTCCAAGTCTCTATGCTCTTTAGTGCTAGTCACTGAATCGTCTCGCTAGCACACACACAGTCATGATGTAATATCACGAAACAAAGGTCATAAATCTATTACATTTAAATGATCCAGAACTTTACATAATCACATATAAGTTGCATAGCAGAAGTGCTAACTCCTCATAAACAAAGATCAATAGCGAAAAACTATAACTATAAGATCTCCATCAAGAGTCATAGAAGAAAATATGTTGAGTATAGACTCGTAACCCTATCATCATACCTCACTCATCTTCAGGGCAACCTACAACATGAGAGTTTGCAGCCACTAATGGTCAATACTTTGACTGTATTGGCAAGTTCACTTATTTGGTGGAATACAAATCTCAACCTATAAGTACATACATATTTGGCTAGGTGGAGATTTGGCTGAATTTGCATAAAGCAATGGTTTTTGTCCTATCATTTTGAAATAAGAACCTTCTTTTAGAAACAAAAGGGTACCACCGATGGATATTAGTGAACCCAGAGGGTACCATTGATTGATATCAATGAACCAAAAACCTTTTACTTTGAAAATGGTACTACTGGTTGACATCAGTGAACCTGGGTACCACCGATAGATACCGATGAAACCTCCTACCCTTGTTCACCCATCAAACTTTTAATTTAAGAAATTGGAATGATGAGATTTCTTGAACTACTTCAAGTCTAATCGCTCAAAGTCATCCATAACCAAGGACATGGCTAAGTACTTAGTTTTGACACTCTCGAGTGGTTTGTATACTTTACACACAAGACCCAATCAGCCCTGCACATATACCACCCAGATGTGGCACGGTCGGGAGAAGAGAACTTTTAGAAGTAGTCCCTCAACCAAAATGGAGTCATTACACCTACATATCTACCACCTTCTGTCACGCCTGGTTGAGTTATCACAACTTAGTTAGTCAAGTCAGAGCCCATTTCACAAGTAGTCATACATGGAAGATCGTAGACAAGAACGCATCCAAATCTATTTAAACCTGAGTGCTTTCCGGAGGTGCAACAAAGACAGGGCAAGCCATTGATAGGGCTCCATAGAATGGACCCCATAGATATGGAGGTGCGACCGTTGGTAGGGCCTCATAAATATGATCCTGACCCTTGGCCCTCAACCTCAAAATAGCAATCTTGTTCACCTAGGTGGTTCATTAAGTTATGTTGTTTTTATTACACAAAAAGGAGTTTCACCTCAACAACACATACTTGATATGAATGCACCCACGATATCTACACCAGGGCTAAACATTCAACACCTATGTTAATTGCTACTAAAAAGTCAGGAATACATGTGGCTATCCTATCTGGATTGCATAACATAGAAAGGTAATATATGCAGTCCTACTAAATCAATCTTTGGAAAACAACTATGTGCATAGGAAAAATAGTAGGACATCTATATAGTGAACTTGCTGAAAGAAGATTTCATGATCTCTAGTCTTTTGTGTGTTAGATAACAATGCCAAGAATTATTTAATTGTGTGTTTAGTGGTGCAGAATACTTTTCTATCCAAATGCTGCTAAACCAGAACTTTGGGGGCGTATTATCTGCCTCTATCAAGGGCAGGATTATTCGCCCCACCGAGTTTGTCAAAGCCACCAAGGCGCGTCAAGCGAAAGGGGAGGAGTTTTCCCCGGAATAACCGGCCAGGGCCGGAGCTTTTGCTCGGGCCGGATAATCTGCCCCTAGGGCTTTTTCCAAAAGCCCCCAAGGCGCATGATGCAGAAGGGGGCGGAGTTTTCCCCGGATTAACCGGCCAGGGCTGGAGCTTTTGCCCGGGCTGAATAATCTGCCCTACCAGGGGGGCGGATAATCCGCCCCCCAAGAGTTTTCCAAAGGCAACCAAGGTGCGTCACACAGAGAGGAGCAGACATTTGGTCCGGATTGTCCGATTCTAGGTCGGATGTTTGCCCCAGCCAGATAATCCAACCCGTACTTAGGCCGGATAATCCGGGCCCTGATTCATCCAACGACAACTTTTTGGATGGGCTATAAATACCCCTATAGATCCCCATTTTAGATCTCTTGGATCATGCGAAAAAGTTCTGCCCTGTTCATATCGAGTCGTTACACCTACATATCTACCACCTTCTGTCACGCCTGGTTGAGTTCTCACAACTTAGTTAGTCAAGTCAGAGCCCATTTGACAAGTGGTCATACATGGCAGATCGTAGACAAGAACGCATCCAAATCTATTTAAACCCGAGTGCTTTCCGTAGGTGTAACAAAGATAGGGCAAGCCGTTGATAGGGCTCCATAGAATGGACCCCATAGATATGGAGGTGCGACCGTTGGTAGGGCCTCATAAATATGACCCTAACCCTTGGCCCTCAACCTCAAAATATCAATCCCGTTCACCTAGGTGGTTCATTAAGTTATGTTGTTTTTATTACACAAAAAGGATTTTCACCTCAACAACACATACTTGATATGAATGCACCCACGAGATCTACAACAAGGCTAAACATTCAACACCTACGTTAATTGCTACTAAAAAGTCAGGAATACATGTGGCTATCCTATCTGGATTGCATAGCATAGCATGGTACTATATGCAGTCCTACTAAATCAATATTTGGAAAACAACTATGTGCATAGGAAAAATAGTAGGACATTTATGTAGTGAACTTTCTGAAAGAAGATTTCATGATCTCTAGTCTTTTGTGTGTTAGATAACAATGCCAAGGATTATTTAATTGTGTGTTTAGTGGTGCAGAATACTTTTCTATCCAAATGCTGCCAAACCAGAGCTTTGGGGGGCGGATTATCCGCCTCTATGAAGGGCAGGATTATTCAACCCACCGAGTTTGTCAAAGCCACTAAGGCGCGTCAAGCGAAAGGGGAGGAGTTTTCCCCGGAATAACCAGCCAGGGCCGAAGCTTTTGCTCAGGCCGAATAATCTGCCCCTAGGGCTTTTTCCAAAAGCCCCCAAGGCGCGTGATGCAGAAGGGGGCGGAGTTTTCCCCGGATTAACCTGTCAGGGCTGGAGCTTTTGCCCGGGCCGAATAATCTGCCCTACCAGGGGGGCGGATAATCCGCCCCAGGAGTTTTCCAAAGGCAACCAAGGTGCGTCACACAGAGAGGAGCGGACATTTGGTTCGGATTGTCCGATTCTGGGCCGGATGTTTGCCCCAGCCAGATAATCTAGCCCGTACTTAGGCCAGATAATCCGGCCCCCAATTCATCCAACGACAACTTTTTGGATGGGCTATAAATACCCCTATAGATCCCCATTTCATATCTCTTGGATCACGCGAAAAAGTTCTGCCCTGTTCATATCGAGTCATTACACCTACACATCTACCACCTTCTGTCACGCCTAGTGGAGTTCTCACAACTTAGTTAGTCAAGTCAGAGCCCATTTGATAAGTGGTCATACATGGAAGATCGTAGACAAGAACGCATCCAAATCTATTTAAACCTGAGTGCTTTCCGTATGTGTAACAAAGACAGGGCAAGCCATTGATAGGGCTCCATAGAATGGACCCCATAGATATGGAGGTGCGACCATTGGTAGGGCCTCATAAATATGACCCTAACCCTTGGCCCTCAACCTCAAAATATCAATCCCGTTCACCTAGGTGGTTCATTAAGTTATGTTGTTTTTATGACACAAAAAGGAGTTTCATCTCAACAACACATACTTGATATGAATGCACCCACGAGATCTACAACAGGGCTAAACATTCAACACCTATGTTAATTGCTACTAAAAAGTCAGGAATACATGTGGCTATCCTATCTGGATTGGATAGCATAGCAAGGTACTATATGCAGTCCTACTAAATCAATCTTTGGAAAACAACTATGTGCATAGGAAAAATAGTAGGACATTTATGTAGTGAACTTGTTGAAAGTAGATTTCATGATCTCTAGTATTTTGTGTGTTAGATAACAATGCCAAGGATTATTTAATTGTGTGTTTAGTGGTGCAGAATACTTTTCTATCCAAATGCTGCTAAACCAAAGCTTTGGGGGTGGATTATCTGCCTCTATCAAGGGCCGGATTATTCGCCCCACCGAGTTTGTCAAAGCCACCAAGGCACGTCAAGCGAAAGGGGAGGAGTTTTCCCCTGAATAACCGGCCAGGGCCGGAGCTTTTGCTCGGGCCGGATAATCCGCCCCTAGGGCTTTTTCCAAAAGCCCCCAAGGCGCGTGATGCAGAAGGGGCGGAGTTTTCCCCGCATTAACCGACTAGGGCTGGAGCTTTTGCCCGGGCTGGATAATCTGCCCTACCAGGGGGCGGATAATCCGCCCCCCAGGAGTTTTCCAAAGGCGACCAAGGTGTGTCACCCAGAGAGGAGCGGACATTTGGTCCGGATTGTCCGATTCCGGGCCAGATGTTTGCCCCAGCCAGATAATCCGGCCCGTACTTAGGCCAGATAATCCGGCCCTCGATTCATCCAACGACAACTTTTTGGATGGGCTATAAATACCCCTATAGATCCCCATTTCAGATCTCTTGGATCATGCGAAAAAGCTCTGCCCTGTTCATATCGATTCAAGCGTGATATCCATCTTCAACCACTCAAAGGCTCCGGGCTTTGGGGAATCTAAGGAGAAGACTTTGATCGTCATCGACATCCATAAACATCTTAACTTCCCCTCCATTCATTTGGAAGATTCTTCATCTAGTATTTCTTGCAAATATCTAGATCTCTATTTCGGTTATTGATTAACTTGTTCTTGTGGCAACTTGTTGTCATCACGGGAGCCTCCAATTCAGTTGTGGATGCATGCACCTCTAGTATTGTAAAGGCACTGGTTCCTGCCTAGAAGGGTACCAAATAGTGGAAGGTGGATCAGGCCTTTGGTGGCGAGATCCATCGGAGAACACGGTGAGGCCTATTGTGGCGTGGTGGTCTTAGTACCGGCCACCCCTTCAACGCAGACGTACTTCCCTTAACAAGGAAGGAACTGCGATAAAAAAATCATGTGTCTCCATGTGCTTCACTATGGTTACCTCGTTCCACACCATTTGCCTTTGCTCACTTAGTAGTTAGGTTTACATATAGGGAAATTCCTCTTAGTTGCATATCTAGAGAATTTACCTTTGTGTTAAGTCTAAAATTGAAAAGGAACTAAAAATTGGTGTAGCACCTATTCACCCCCTCTAGGTGCCCATACGATCCATTTCAATTGGTATCAGAGCCTCGACTCTTTATTCGGGCTTTACCACCTAAGAGAGTATGGGGACTAAGGAATATGGTAGTGAGTCTGGGAGTAAAGTCACCATGGATGATCTCAAGTCCTTGGAAACAAGCTTGATTAAAAATATGGAGACCCAAATGCAAGAGATGCATGAAATGATAGTGCGTCTCTCGCCATCCACAACCCCTCCACCATCTTCCACTCAGGCTACAACTCCTATTTCTAAGGACAAAGCTAAGGCTAACTCCAAATACAAGGAGTTGGAGAGTGAAGATAAAAATAAGGGTTCCTCTTCCAAAAAGGGAAGTAGTAAGGAGGACTATAGTGAGCTTTCTAACTTATATTCACATGAGCTACCAATCCCTCACCCTCATATAAACAATAAGGGTGATCCACCCAAGATTACTACATCTTCCTTTAATCAATGGCAATTTTCGGATGAAATCTTATGTGTGCATTCGTCCATTGAGTTATGGAGAATTATTGAAGGTGGCCTCCACATTGGAGATCCAAACAACTTGACAAGGGGAGAAGTTGTTGATAGTCAACTCAGTGCGACCGCTTTGCACATGATTCAGCTCGGTGTGGATCCCAAGGACATGTCACACATTGAACATTTCAACACCGCTAAGGAAGCTTGGGGTGCCCTCACCGACTTGTTCATTGTAAATGAGAGCATGAGAAGAAATAGGTATGATGCTCTAAGTAATGAAGCTGAAGGGTTCTATATGTTGGATGGTGAGGACCACGAAGATATGTATAGAAGATTCAAGGGCATTGCCACCACCTTTAGAAAGCATGGTGACACACATGTTGATGATGCATGGATCAAGAGGAAATATGTAAGAGCACTTATTCCATTTGAGCCCAAAGATTTGAAGAGCTTACACGGTAGACATAACTATCACCAAATGACTTCCAATGAAGTCATGCAAGAAATGGTTGCATTCAAAGTTGTGGCAAAGAACGATGAAGATGCTCGTGCTCGAGCAATTGGAATGCAAAAAAGGTGTGAATGTTTCTTTGAAGGACAATGTCATTGAGCAAGAAGAAGATAATAGAAGCCTTGACATAGTTTCCATGAGCTGTCCCGAGGAGGTCAAGCATGCTCATGGTGAGTACATGGTGTTCTACGCAAGAAAATTTTGGAAGGACCCAGCCAAAGCAAAATCTGAATTTGAGCGCAAGAATGGGTCAAGTGGAAGGAAAGGAAAGGGTCGAAAACTGAGGTCTTGTTACAATTGTGATGATTGTTTGCATTTCGTAGCTGACTGCCCCTATCAAAGTAGAGAAGATCATGGGGGGAGACTAGTTATCAAGGAGAAATAAAAGGCTCCTCGCAATAAGCCATTTAACAAGAAGAATGCTCCCTACAAGAAGCAATCAAAGATTGTGTTGGTGGCCCAAGAGGAGTATTCATCCGCAAATGAAGACGAAGAAGGTGAAGATATTTCAAGAGAGGTGGTTTCCATAGCTACTACATCTACACCAACCGCTTCACTCTTTTATTCTCCAAATGAGAAAGTCTACAATAAGAACGTCACTTGCCTCATGGCAAGAGGTCCTGAGGTATCACCTTTCATCACTTCCTTTCCTAAGACTACCATGAATGCCAATATGGATGATGCCACTAGTCTTAAGATTAAGGAAGAAGTTATTGCCTTGGATTGTTTTATGACTAACTTACAAGGTGAATGCAAAATGCATTTTGAGGCTCTCATGAGTCAACTTGCTCACTCGGAAGAACTCCTTGAAGAAAATAACAGAATTGAAAGAGAGGATGCAATGGAAATAACATCCTTGAAAATGCTCTAGAAGAAGAAGAGATTCGGGCCTCTCTTAAAGAGAGGCTTGAGTCAATTGAGGATTCCAATGATGAACTTATGGACAAACTTGTGAAGGAACAGGATCATGCTATTGCTAAGGCAAAGAAGCTAAAAAGAGAGAAGGGTGAATTTGGGGCTGCTCATGCTAGACTTTCTGAGAAGTATGAGGCACTTGACATTGCTCACAAGGCTTTGGAAAGTGAATACTATATTCTCAATGATTCTCATGACCAGCTCCAAACTCGACTAACCAAGTATGATGTTCCAAGCACCTCTACACCGATGTGCAATCATGAAGACATTCTTCAAGAAAATGCTAGTTTGAAAGTTGAGCTTGCCAAGTGATGAGTGCATATTTGCATCATGTTTTACATTATTATTTTGCACTATAGATGTAGGATCTTGGTATTTTATGGCACTCGCACGCACATTTTATGTCTGTTTTCACGAGGATCTGGACAGATGATGGATCAAATGGATGCAATTATTGAAGCAGTTGTACTATGGAGAAAAGGAGTCAAAAACAAAGTAAATCGCTTATTTGGGAAATATTAATAATACCAAAATAAAACTAGAAGCGAACAAGGGAGGCAGGGAGCCCAATGACCAACTATACGGCAGGAGAAACTCTTCCGCCCGTATAGCTCCGGCCGTATAGTTGGCGCCGCCTCCGCCTCGTCAAATAGTTTCACCCCGTGCAATTGGTTCGGGGAGACGACATAGAGAACACCCAGAAATCACGAAAACCTCACCTCCGGAAGGCATCTGGAGGGGGAACTCACCCACAAGGGATCCATCTTCGTCCTACGCAGATCCAGGAGGCTAAGGCAAAGATCTTCATCAACCACCGCTGCATCAACACCTTCATCCATCCCATCTACATCTTGTCTAGATCTTGTTGTAATTCCTATAATCATTGTGGATTTATACAAGTACTATTCATCTATGATTGTTTCCATTACCATTGCCATGATGTTAATTGCCTCCATGTCTGAGTAGATATCTAGTTCTTGGGGAGATGGAGAAACCCTAGCATATGACTGAGATGAGATATAGATTATTATGTTATACATCATTATGTGTACATGTTAATTGTCTTCATCTTGATATTAGGGAGAAGTGCACCTCCTTAATATTTGCCTCTTATAGGGACTCGATGAAGGGTTTACTTGTTAGTAGACGGAGGGATGATGGCGCTTATGGTGACTATAAAGTTGTTGTCATTCTTTACGTACTAACTTGGGGAACCAAAGAGAACTCATCAAGCCATGTCCATGGCATGGGAGAAATCCCTTAATAACACGGTAATGCGATGGTTGTCGGTTACTGTCTGTTGTGGTTATGAGGACGATGTGTGCAGCGGTTGCTGGCAAATCGTCCATATATGGAGCTCCTCCCACATACATACACACTATGAGAATATTCGTTATAATACTCTCGATTACTTAGTCTAAATTGCTAGCGGTATATCCACTACTCCCCGAGAATGCTCTTTCCCTATTGTAGTTCCAAAGTTCTTTTACACACGCGATTCTTACTTTCTGCATTAAGTTTTGATTTACTTTAAATTACCTTGTTCAACTAAAAACCCCAAAACAACTCTACTTATCTTGCATCTTAAAGTTATTTCTTAAGTACTTCGTTTAGTTATAGTTAAAAACATTTTAGTATTTTGCCTACTGCTCCATGTGGGATCGATATCTTAATTTCGAAACTAGCTCCAAACGATTTGTGCACTTGCAGTCATCAAGCTATTTTCTGGCGCTGTTGCTGGGGAGCTTAGCGCTATAAGTCACTTTACTTTTAGTTATTTAATTTCGTTGTACTAATTTTTATTTGAGTTGCAAGACCACAACAATGGACAATACTCAGCATTTAAACTAGCTTGAGGCAGTAAGGAAAATGGGTTCGCCCATGGACGCTTTTATATCTGTCAACAAAAGCATAAATCCGGATGGAGTGGAAATCCATCCTTTATTATTCGAATTATTACATTCTAAGAAATTTGCAGGAACCAATGAAGAAAGTCCATATGGACACTTACAATTCTTTGAAGACATTCTCAGTTCCTTTATTTTCGACGATTGTAATCTTGATATGGTTAAAGTCCAGTTGTTTAGACAAACTCTCTCTAATAATGTTTGCGACTGGTACAGATCTTTTTGTGCAGAAGCACCAAGGACTTGGGAGGAATTGACAACTAAATTCCTATCAAAATATTATTCTGAAAGCAAGCTCACATGATGAGAGGTATTATTATCAGTTTAAAAAATAATCCTAGTGAAGGCTTATATGAAGGATATCTAAGGTATAAAAGTTACCTAGATAACTGCCCCCATCATCATTTTCCTGATTGGTTAATCACCCATACATTTTATGGAGGGCTAAATATTGAAAATAGGACGAATCTAGACATCGCTTCAAATGGAAGTTTTCTATCTTATACCTATGATGAGGCTTGGAATCTAACAATAAAAATGAAAGAAGCAACTGCAAATTCTAAAGATAAGGAAAATACTACAAATAGTTTTTCTGAATATGCTTGCATTAACGATTTCATTGCAGATGAGAGGATAGATAAAATGATTAAAACCCCCGGTATTGATTCTTACTCAGTAAAGAAAATTATGGAGAATTATGCAGGGCATTTAAAGGTACCTACAGAGTGGGAACCTCGTAAGACTCTCGAAGAAAAGAAGCGTGCAAGAGCGCTAATGGAAGAGTTATCCTCGATACATATACAGGGAATCTTTGAAAAAAGACGAAGAGATGAAGAACAAATAAAGAAGAGACCGAAGAAACCAGAAAGGAATTCTAAAGCTACAAATATAAATAATGTTATAATAAAAGATCTTATGGAAGCACGAATAGTGGAGGATGAATTGGTTATGTTGGACCGTGAAACTTCGGAATTCACCCAAGGTAAGGTTCGAGGTAACGAAACTTCAAAACCTATGACCCCTATATATTGTGGAGAAACTTTCTTATATGGAATTTGCGAACCAATTTCCACCATCAATATTATGCTGTCATGGCTTTATGAAGAACTTCGCTACAAATTAAATAATCCAGATGTTGAACCAGTAGACACTATTATTAAATTGTCTAATAGAACCAATATAAAACCAGAAGGGGTAATCAGAAATATCTATGTATTTATTGGCTCGCTCATGTACCCCCCTGATTTTCATATTGTTGATATGCCTCGAGATTCTTTTTTCCCTATTCTTTTAGGCAGGCCTTTTATTTCGATCACCAAAGCTCGAGTGGATAATCCGAAGGAAACCATTTCACTGAAGTTTGGAGAAGAGGAAATGACATTCCACTTCGCCAAACTAAAGAAGAGGCCATATGAAGTGGAGGATATCAAGGAAGAAAATACGATTGCCGAGCTAGCGGCAATTCATTTCAGTACTCCACAAGATGAATTAGAAAGGAGCTTGATTAATTGGGAAGAAGCACCGGATGATGAGAAGAAAGAAGACATGGATGATTACCTTGATTCAATTCCAGAAGCACAAAATCCATATGACTATGAAGAATTGGTAAGAACAGGAGATAAAGATCCTACACCAATAGAATTGAAAAAACTTCCAGACAATATGAGGTATGAGTTTTTAGATAATGAAAATAAATATCCTGTTATTATTAGCAAGAATCTATCAGAAAATGAAACGAATAAACGCATTTCAGTTTTGGTTAACCATCGTGAAGCCTTTGGATATACATTAAATGATATTAAAGGAATAGATCCATCTATTGTAACACATAAGATTACCATGCTTGATGATGTTGCACCCGTAGTAGATATTTAAAGAAGGCTTAATCCTAAAATGAAGGAAGTAGTAAGAAAAGAAGTTATACGCTTACTTGATGTTGGCATAATATATCCTATTTCTGACAGTAAGTGGGTTAGCCCAGCTCATTATATACCAAGACAAGGTGGTCTTTATGCTGCTATGAATAAGGAATGCGAGCTAGTTCCTGTGAGACCAATTGTAGGATATTGTATGTGCATTGACTTTAGGGAACTAAACCGTGAGACACAAAAGAATCATAAACCTATACCATTCATGGATAAAATTCTAGAAAGACTTAGTAATAATTCTTATTTTTGTTTTCTTGATGGTTATTCTGGATATTCTCAAATTTCCATACAGCTGGAAGATCAAGAGAAAACAATTTTCACTTGTCCTTACGGCACATATGCTTATAGATTAATTCCATTTGGCTTATGTAATGCAACAACAACTTTTCAGGAATGTGTTCTAAAGATTTTTGATGATTTTGTTGAGAAGACTATGGAAGTCCTAAGAAACGAGTTTGTCGTTTGTGGAACAACTTTTGATAATTGTCTCTAAAATCTGACCAAAGTTTTGTAGATGGCAATCAAACTTGGTCTTGAAGTGGGAGCAATGCCGTTTCATGGAAAGAGAAGGTAAAGTTTTTGGGCACAAAGTTTTGGAAAAGGGAATAGAAATAGATAAAACTAATATAAATGCTATGGAAAATCTCCCAATACCTTAGGACATTAAAAACTTAAAAATGTTTCTAGGACATGCAGGATTTTATAAGGGGTTTATAAAAGATTTTGCTAAACTAGCTATGCCCCTCACCAATCTTCTTGATAAAGAAACTCCATTCTATTTAGACCATGACTAAATTGCAGGCTTTGAGAACCTTAAGGATAAACTAGTTTCAACACCTATCATGCAATCTCCAAAGTGGGATGAACCTTTCAAAATTATGTGTGATGCTAGTGATTATGCTTTAGGGGCTGTGTTGGGACAGCGAGATGGAAAGAATTTGAATGTTATTTATTACACTAGTAGACCTCTTAATAAGATTCAGAAACACTATGCTACTACAGAAAAATAGTTTCTAGCAATAATTTTTGCTTGTGACAAATTTAGATCTTACATAATTAATTCTAAGGTAATAATTCATATGGATCACCAAGCTTTGCATCACCTGCTTGTTAAAAAGGAGGCTCAGCCCAGGTTGATTAGGTGGGTTTTATTACTACAAGAATACGATTTGCAAATAGTAGATAGGAGGGGTAAGGATAATCCGGTAGCAGATCATCTCTCTAGGATGGAAGGAATAATTAATGACCCTGTACCTATTAATGAATCATTTCTAGGAGAGTATTTAGCAAAGGTAGATATTGTTGATCCTTGGTATGCAGATTATGCTAACTATCTAGCAACAAAATTCTTACCTCCCGGTATGTAAAGAAATCAAAGAATGAAATTTTTAACGATCTTTACTTTTGGGTTGATCTGTATCTATATCGTCATGGACTTGATGGAATGATTCGGAAGTGTGTTCCTAATCACGAAATGAATGCGATATTGAAGGCTTGCCATGACAATCCATATGGACGGCATCATGTAGGTAAAAGGCCTGCTGCAAATGTACTTCAATCTGGATTCTATTGGCCCACCTTGCTCAAGGACGCACACATGTATGTGGAATACTGAGATGCTTGCCAAAGAAGATGTAATATAGGTAGGAGACAAGAAATGGCGATGAATTATAGTCTAATAATTGAACCCTTTGATGTATGGGGAATAGATTACATGGGGCCATTTATAGAGTCAAATGGTTATACTCATATTCTTGTTGCTGTTGACTATGTTACTAAGTGGGTTGAAGCTATCCCAACAAATCATGCAGATGCAGCTACCTCAGTGAAGATGATCAAGGATGTCATATTCCCCAGGTTTGGAGTTCCTAGATTTTTAATTACTAACGGTGGTTCTCATTTTATGAAAGGGACTTTCAGGAAAATCCTCATCAAGTATGGAGTAAGTCACCGCGTTGCTTCACCATATCATCCCCAAACAAGTGGTCAAGTGGAACTCTCAAATAGAGAACTAAAGACCATACTCGAGAAGACGGTGGACAAATCAAGAAAAGATTGGTCATACAAGTTAAATGACACTCTATGGGCATACCGTATTGCGTTTAAAAATCCAATGGATATAACCTTATAAGACGGTGTACAGTAAGGCATGCCATTTACCATTAGAACTAGAACACCAAGCTTTTTGGGTAATCAAGAATCTAAATTATGATCTCAAAGCAGCAGGGGGAAAGCGTTTATTAGATATGCATGCTTTAGATGAGTTTAGAAGTGAAGCCTATGAGAATGCTAGGTTGTTTAAGGAAAAAAGTTAAAAGATGGCATGATAGAAAGATAGAGAATAAAACTTTTAAAAGTGGAGATGAAGTGTTGCTCTATAATTCTCATCTTAGGTTGTTTCCAGGAAAACTCAGATCGAAGTGGGAAGGTCCATATGTAGTTGAAGAAGCCTATTCGTCGGGAGCAGTGACGCTCCAATGAAAAACACCCTCTCTTGCATGGGTGGTAAATGGACAACGCTTGCAGCATTATCGGGTGAAAGAAGATATAAGTGCAATCAGTATAGAGTTGAGCACCCCCGAGGAAGTGATAAAGAGAAAATATACGAAGAACGGGAGTTAAAAGAATAATGGACTCAAGACGGAATGAGCGGTACTACGGTCAAGCTATTGACCATAAAAGAGTGCTTCATGGGAGGCAACCCATGTGAAATAAAGGTTGAGTAAGTTTTTAAATTTTCAGTTAAAGTCTAGTTTGAGTATTGTTTTTAATGAGAACGATTCATGCTCTAGCAAAGAAGAAGGAAGATTGATGATGCTAAAATTGGTCAAAAGTATAAGCTGACATTTCTCTATCAAAACTCGATATTTCGTTAAGTTTCAGATTAATAAAGAATACTTGGAGAAGCAGAATTTTTTTGGTGGACACAGAACGTTTAACGACCAACTATATGGCAGGAATAAAAATTCCAGCCATATAGTTCTTGCCATATAGTTGTTGCGATGTCAACGCTTCCATCCACAAAAGTTATTGAGAGTTTAACGACCAACTATATGGCTGGAACTGAAAATTCTGTCTGTATAGTTGCGGTCATATAGTTGTCTACACCTTTGATAAAATAATTTCTAGAATACTGAGAGTTTAACGACCAACTATACAGACGAAATTAAAAATTCCGCTCGTATAGTCGCGGTCGTATAGTTGTCAACCCTTCTACAAAAAAATTATCTAGGAAACAGAGAGTTTTAACGACCAACTATACAGCCGAAATTAAAAATTCCACCCATATAGTTCCGGCTGTATAGTTAGATTCCAATGTAGACCTAATCTATAGTCGGTTCACAACTATACGGCGGGAAATATACGGGCTACACCCGTATAGTTGCTTGTTACGCAAGGCGGCTAGGGTTTTTGACCCCTCCTTTTAAAGTTGATCGAATCTAACCTTTTTCATTAAGTTTTCACAGAGCTACAACCTCCAGCCTCGAAAGATCTTTGTCATCCCTATACAGACCCCTTTTAACAACATCAGTGCAGCGAAGCCATGCAGCCCTTCCACGCCAACTAGATCTGGAAGAAGAAAGAAGAGAAGCCCGTGAAGTGGATCGAGGAAGCAGAACCTAGAGGATCGTCATCATTATCTGGCCTGGAGATCAAGCCTCTCCCAAATTGGGAGGACCTGTTCCCATAGAGGATGGAGATGATGAGACAAGCTGAGCGGGGAAGGAACAAGGATGAGTACCTCCCTAATCCTTATCATTACAACATTGGATCCTATTATAAACCTCCTCTTGGTCCATCACCTCTTAAACCTAAGAAGGTCCAGCAAGATGAGATTCATGATAAGATCTATGAGTTAGAAAAGGCTTCTAAGGCACGAGTTGAAAAAATTGGAGAAGGAATTGACTCCTACTGGATGATGAGGAAAGGCCTTGAGAAGAAGGTTGATGCAATCGATGGTAGAGTTGGTTTCCTGATTAAAAATGTCTTTGAGTTAACAGATGAGAAGAAATTCCTCAAGAGGAAAATGTTGAAGCTCCAATACGACATGGCCAAGCTCAACATTTTCTTTGAAAGCATAGTTAAAGCGGGCAACGTAAAGGAAGAAGGTGACACTCTATCTACCCAAGAGGAGGAATAGGTACCCACAAGGAGTTAATTGATTCCGTCTGGCTTGATTTCAAGCTTGGGGAGATCTTTAAAAACCTTGTAATCTTTCTTATAAGTTTTATATTACAGTCTTTGCATTAGTTCAAACTAAAAATAAAGTTTGCATCATTAGCATTCCCTTCAGGAATAGTCGATCCCTTTTATGAAATTCCGAGTTTATTATTTTGTATGGAGAAATATTGAGTTTGTGTTTGTTTTATTGATATATGAAAGGCTTGAGTATGATTTTACTTGCACTTGATGATAGTAATAGGAGTCTTCCACACCATTGGTATTAATGGAACACATAAAGATAATTTGGTCAATATGATGTAAGTTTACGGTTTGATTCACAAAGAAAAATTACCTATACAATTAAGTTGAAAAATAAACCTTGAACAAGGGAAAAATGAAAGTGCTATCTAAATAGAGTGAGAACAAGTCATGGTAGAATGTCAAGTCATAAGAATGCTTCATATACAGTTGGAATTTGATAATTGAGATCGTTGAACTTTGAAATTCCTACATAAGCTGGAATATATGGCTAGCTCCTTTTGTGCAACACTTAAAACAAAAGTGTGAGCATATATGCAAAAGAAAAGAAAAGGAAAGAAGAAAAAGAGCGAATGTGCAAAGAGAAAATATGCATATACCATTGTATTTTAGCATGACAAAGAGACACTTTTGAGATTTTGAATCCCAAGTGAATATGTTGATCCTAAACACTTGGGACTACCTCGTTAGCTCATTCGGTTGAACCGAATACTTTTACATTATGTTGAGATTCATATTTTATGAACTGTTAATAACTAAGGTGTGGAAGCCTTCCAATACTATCCAGATGGTTCGAGTAAGGTACTATTCATGAACTCATTCCCCTGTATCGTACATGATAAACACATGCTGCAATTGCCTCATTTATTGTATCGACTTAGCTTCATGAATATGAGGATCACATCCATTCAGCTAAAACTTGCTCGAGACGAGCAAGAGTCTAAGCTTGGGGAAGTTGATGAGTGCATATTTGCATCATGTTTTACATTATTATTTTGCATTGTAGATGTAGCATCTAGGTATTTTACGGCGCTCGCCCGCACATTTTATGTCTGTTTTCACCAGGATCAGGGCAGATGATGGATCCAATGGATGCAATTATTGAAGCAATTATACTATGGAGAAAAGGAGTCAAAAACAACATAAATCACTTATTTCGGAAATATTAATAATACCAGAAGAAAACCAGAAGCGAACAAGGGAGGCAGAGAGCCCAACGACCAACTATACGGCGGTAGCAACTCTTCCGCCCGTATAGCTCTGGTCGTATAGTTGGTGCTGCCTCCGCCTCGTTAAATAGTTTCACCCCGTGCAATTGGTTCGGGGAGACGACATACAGAACACCCAGAAATCGTGAAAAACCTCACCTCCGGAAGGAATCTGGAGGGGGAACTCACCCACAAGGGATCCATCTTCACCCAGCGCAGATCCGAGAGGCTAAGTCATCGATCTTCATCAACCACCGCTGCATCAAAACCATCTTCAACCATCCCATCTACATCTTGTCTAGATCTTATTGTAATTCCTATACTCGTTGTGGATTTACAAAAGTACTATTCATCTATGATTGTTTCCATTACCATTGCCATAATATTAATTGCCTCCATGTTTGAGTAGATCTTTAGTTCTTGGGGAGATGGAGAAACCCTAGCATATGACTGAGATGAGATAGAGATTATTATGTTATACATCATTATGTGTACGTGTTAATTGTCTTCATCTTGATATTAGGGAGAAGTGCACCTCCTTAATATTTGCCTCTTATGGGGACTCGATGGAGGGGATTACTTGTTAGTAGACGGAGGGATGATGACGCTTATAGTGACTATAAAGCTGTTGTCATTCTTTACGTACTAACTTGGGGAAACAGGGAGAACTCATCAAGCCACGTCCATGCCACATGATAAATCCCTTAATAGCACGGTAATGCGATGGTTGTCGGTTACTATCTGCTGTGGTTATGAGGATGATGTGTGCAGCGGTTGGTGGCAAATCGTCCATACATGGAGCTCCTCCCACATACATACACACTATGAGAATATTCGTTATAATACTCTTGATTACTTAGTCTAAATTGCTAGCGATGTATCCACTACTCCCCGAGAACGCCCTTTCCCTATTGTAGTTCCAAAGTTCTTTTACACACACGATTCTTACTTTCTGTATTAAGTTTTGTTTTACTTTAAATTACCTTGTTCAACTAAACACCCAAAAACAAATCTACTTATCTTGCATCTTAAAGTTATTTCTTAAGTACTTCGTTTAGTTATAGTTAAAAGCATTTTAGTCTTTTGCCTACTACTCCCTGTGGGATCGATATCTTTATTTCGAAACTATCTACAAACAATCTATGCACTTGCAGTCATCTCTTCCCAAAGGTAAGGAAGTCCTTAATGAGGTCTTGAGCAAGCAAAGGACAAACAATGGAAAGGAGGGACTTGGTTATGTTCCCAAGACAAATAAGAATAAGAAGAAGAACAAGAAAAAGAACGGCAAGAATACTCAAGCAAAGACACGCACCTTTGAAAAGAACATCACAATGGACAAAACTAATTATGATGGTTTTGCCGGGTCTAAGAATTCTTACTATGAGTTATTTCGTGATTAGTATGGTGACGTTTATGCTAGTATGTTGGTCCTTATGATAATAACATTGCTTGGTCTATTTGGGTTCCAAAGACCCTTGTCACTAACATGAGATGACCCATTGAAAAATGGGTACCTAAACCAAGAAGTAATTTTCTTGTAGGGCTATGCTTCTGGTGGGTCGAAATGAGTGTCTGATAGTGGATGCATAAGTCATATGACCGGAAGCAAGGATATCATCATGGATATGAGGCCCAATCATGATCAAATAACCATCTCCTATGGTGACAAGTCCAATTCAAAGGTATTGGGTCTCGTCAAGGTTGTGGTTGCCCACGATATCTCTCTCGCGGACGTCATGCTTGTTGATACCCTTGGATATAATTTAATTTCTGTTCGTGCCCTTGGTAAGATGGGTTTTGCAGTTTTCATTGATGATGATATCGTGGTACTCTTGTGGAGCAAGTCTCTCAAGGTCGCTTTCATTGGCTACGTCGAAAATGAATTGTATGTGGTGGAATTTTGGGGGAAAACCACTGCAGGTCCGACGTTTCTATTCGGAAAGGCTGACGTGGGTTGGCTATGGCATCGCCGACTATCTCATGTCAATATGAGAACTTTGAAAAGTCTTCACAAGGTTGGCCACATCCTTGGACTAAAATAAAACGTTTCATTTGCCAAAGATCGTGTTTGCAGGGCTTATGTTGAAGGAAAGATGCATGACTCTCCCCATCGAAGCAAGACAATTATTTCATCAAAGAGGATCTTAGAGCTTCTCCATGTGGATCTCTTTGGTCCTCCACATCGTGCAAGCCTAGGTATAAAGGAGTATTGCCTGGTGATTGTTGATGACTATTCAAGATACACATGGGTTTACTTTTTTAGGTAGAAAAGTGAAACTCAACAAATTGTCATTGACTTTGCCAATGAGGTGCAACGTCAACACAATGTCCCCATATTGTCACTAAGAAGCGACAACAGCTCCAAGTTCAAGAACTACACATTGAATGAATTCTTGAGTGAAGAGGGGATAAGACATCAATATTCCGTTGCGTATACCCCTCAATAAAATGGTGTAGCCGAGAGGGGAAACCGGACTTTGATGGATATGGCAAGATCTATGTTGGTTATACCCCTCAATAAAATGGTGTAGCCGAGAGGGGAAACCGGACTCTTCAAACCAGCTTTACCTCCGCAAGATCTTGGACAAGACTCCCTATGAGATACTTACCGGTAACAAGCCAAAATTTCATACTTCCGAGTATTTGATTGTAAGTGTTTCTTTCTCATTAAAGGATTTTGTTTATCTAAATTCGAGTCTAAGGCTTTAGAAGGCATTTTTGTTGGTTATGGTGCCGAATCCCACACTTGTAGAGTCTGCAACAAGACCACCGGGATTGTTGTGGAATCTTGTAGTGTGGTGTTCAAAGAGAATGACGGCTCCCATGTGGGGCAAGTTGATGTTTGTGACACAGATGTTGAAATACCCTAAGATGCCATAAGAAGAATGGGTGTGGGATTCTACCGCCCTGTTGAGGAACCCCTTATGGCGGATCTAGAAGGACAATGCTCTACTCAAGTAGAGCCCTCATCTACACAAGATCAACGAACTCCACATGTTGAAGCAACTACTACACCAACCCAACAATTTCTCCATCACATACCAAGAACGAAGAACAAGCTGGAATTCCTAGGCCGCATTATCCAACTAGGGGGGCGGACTATCCGACCCTGCATCTTCCACCCAGGCCAGAAACAAAGACGTAGTTTAAACTCCTAGGACGGATTATCCGGCAGCCCAAACGGCTGGATTATCTGGCCCTGGAAGCTCAGTCTAGCACCCTCCTCTAACGGTTGCTGAACAAGATCAAGGGCACGTTTCACCTTCAACTACCAGCACTGAACAATTTGTTGATCAAGCTAATAGTCAAGATGAAGAACAAGATGATAAATTTATCCCTCCAAGGAAAAATGAAGAAATTGAAATTCATCGCAAAGCTCGAGCTGAACGGAACCTTGCACTCATGGGTCACAAACTTGATAAAGTGGTGGATGATCTTAGGAGAAGGGTGTCCACAAGGGGTGAGCTAGCAAGATTCAACAATCATCAAGCACATATATCCATGGTGGAACCCAAGAAGGTTTTTGAAGCTCTTGAAGATCTGGGCTAGGTTGTGGCTATTCATGAAGAGCTCAACACTTTTGAGAGCAACAAAGTTTGGAAGCTTGTTGAGAAGCCTAAAGAGTGCCGCAATGTTATCGGCACAAAGTGTATCTTCAAAAACAAGCAAGATGAGAATGGAATTGTTGTGAGGAACAATGCAAGACTTGTGGCACAAGGTTTTCCCAAGTGAAAGGCATCAACTTAGGCGAGACGTATGCTCCAATGGCTCGCCTTGATCCCATCAATATCCTACTTGCTTATGCAACTCATCATAACTATAAATTACAGCAAATGGATGTTAAAAGTGCCTTTCTTAATGGTACATTACATGAGTTGGTTTATGTTAAGAAACCCCCAGGCTTCGAGGACCCAAAACTTCTAAACGACGTCTACAAACTCGATAAGGCGCTTTATGGACTTAAACAAGCCCCACGTGCGTAGTATGAGCATCTTAAAGAGTTATTGTTAGATCAGGGCTATGAAGTTGGGAAAATTGACCCTACTCTTTTTATTAAGAAGGCTAATGGGGGAGCTTTTAGTATGCCAACTTGATGTTGATGGCATTATTTTTGGCTCAACTAACCAAGCTTTTAGCGATGAATTTTCAAAGCTTATGACTGGCAGGTTTGAGATGTCTATGATGGGAGAGTTGAGGTTTTTTCTTGGTTTCAAAATCAAGCATCTACGAGAAGGGACTCTCATTAATCAAGAAAAATTTATACAAGACATGCTCAATAGATTCAAGATGACCGATCTTAATGGTGTTGCTACCCCGATGGAAACGAAGTGTCACCTCGAATTAAATCCCAATGGTAAAGATGTGGACCAAAAGTTATACCGGTCCATGATCTGCTCTCTTCTTTACCTCTATGCATCTAGACATGATATTGTGTTGAGTGTAGGTGTGTGTGCAAGGTATCAAGCGTCTCCTAAAGAAAGCCACTTAGTGGTGGTTAAGAGAATCTTTCGATATTTGGTTCATTCCCCTAACTTTGGTCTATGGTATCCAAAGGGCTCTAATTTTTCTTTATGTGGATACACAGATTCCGATTAGGCTGGTGATAAGGATGATAGGAAGTCAACCTCTAGAGCTTATTATTTTTTGGGAAGTTCTTTGGTTTGTTGGTCTTCCAAGAAGCAAAATTGTATATCTCTATCCACCACCGAAGCGGAATATGTGGCTGCTACAAGTGCATGCACTCGGTTGTTATGGATGAGACAAACTTTAAAGGAATAGGGTGTCAACTATAACAAAGTTCCTATTTTATGTGACAGTGAAAGTGCCATCAAAATTGCTTATAATCCGATGCAACACACACGGACAAAACATATTGAGATCCGCAATCATTTTATTCGATACCATGTTGCTCGTGTAGATATTGACCTATCATTTGTGAGCACGAAGAACCAGCTAACAGATATTTTCATGAAGCCACTTGATGAAGCAAGGTTTTGTTATTTGAGGAATGAGCTAAATATCATGGATTCAAGGAGCTTGACTTGATTTCCCTTGCATACTCCCCTATGTCTCTTCCTATATTTGGTTTAGATGTGGGCATGGATATAGGGGGAGTGTGGTCCTAATTATTGGGCTAACCCTCCCCCATAATGCTAAAAGCAAGATAAATCATTTCTCTTAATATCGTTTTGTGATATGTGAGTTTATTGATGAGTATTGGCTATGAACCCAAGATACATCTTCGTAGTGTCATGCCATCTACTCTTACATGGTGGCTTCAGCCATCACCCTCTTATTTTTGAAGAGTTGGTTCTTTGAAGGTATTATTGGTTTTTATTTGACCATCTTATGTTCTTATGGAAAACACACCAACAATTGGCTTTTCATTATTTTGGTTTCTGCAATTCTTGGTGTGTACTACCATCTCAGTTTGGCTCTCTAAACCTAAGCCTTTATCCCTCCCCGAGACATCTATCTTGCACACAAGTCCGTTGTTTATCTTGCGAGGTTTTTTGAGGGGTTGTGTTAGCCCAATTCCTATGCAAATAGAAAAATTGGAGAGGGCCGGATTATCCGGCCTGGGCGGTTTTGTCTAATTTAGGTCAGGGAGTCGGATGGGAGGGCTCAAACAGAGCAGCCACTCGATGGTGAACACAAGGTCAAGAAGATCTATAACAAGGCTCGAAAGACCTCTCACCCCTCTATGCTCCTGAATCCTTCATGGGAGATGCTAGGGCGAGTGGGAGAAGGCCCCTTGTGCCATCTATTGCTCGAGAAGTGAAGCAACTCAACTGGTTCCAGCGCAACATTCTTTCCATGGGGGTTTACACTCACAAGGGGTAGTACAAGGTGTACCGGTAGCACAATGATATTTCTCACACTCAGTAGCTTATCCTTCACCATGTCTTCGGGGCATCAGGCCCACCTCCTACCCAGGATGCTCCTACCCCGTATGGTCAGTGGAACACATCAGGCATCAACTATGGTGATTTGGAGCGTCACTTGTGTTCCTGGGGGAGCCTACCCCGCTAGATGCTGATCATGAGGATGAGGAGCATGATGATGATGAGGAACCCTACGACGAGGACGAGGACGAGGACGAGGAGTGCTCTCTTGGGATGCTAGCATCACTCTTTTCCCTTTTTGGCGTTTCGATGCCAAAGGGGGAGAAGTAGTTCTATTAGGAGTCGAGGGGATTTGCATGGGTCGAGCACAAGCACATTTGCCATTTTATCGTTTTCTCTTATCCTCACTTGTGCTCATTTAGCGTTGAACTCCCGTATTTGCTATTTGCTTGTTTTTGTGAGACTATGTTGGTACATTTTGAGTCATGAGACTATGGATTTATCTCTATGGATCTATCAAATGTTATCTATGGATTTATCACTATGGTACTCTAGATTTATCTATATGGTTGTATCATCATGGTATTATTCTCGGAAGTCTCAATATGGGGGTTTTGAAAATGTGTCTATCAATATATTATTGAGGACTTCATTGGATGGTATGACTCATCTCTCTCCAACTCATCATTTGATAATAGTTTCCAATTCATGAAAAAGTATTGAACCTATGTGTGTGCATTTGTATTCAAATGCAAACTTAATATATGCAAACATTTAGGGGTAGTCCTTTTTCATCCTTGGAATGATGTGTTAGTAGGTCTTTATTGAAAACCCTAGTATTGTCATCTAACACCAAAACGGGGAGATTGAAAGAACATTTCATGATCTCTAGTGTTTTGTGTGTTAGATAACAATGCCGATGATTATTTAATTGTGTGTTTAGTGGTGCAGAATACTTTTCGTCAAATGCTGCTAAACCAGAGCTTTGGGGGCAGATTCTTCGCCCCTATCATGGACAGGGTTATCCGCCCCACCAAGTTCGTCAAAGCAACCAAGGCGCGTCAAGCGAAAGGGGGTGGAGTTTTCCCTAGATTAACCGGACAGGGCCGGAGCTCTTGCCCATGCTGGATAATCCCCCCACCAGGGGCCCCAGATAATCTGCCCCTAGGGCTTTTTCTAAAAGCCCCCAAGGCACGTCACGCAGAAGGGGGGCAGAGTTTTCCCCGGATTAACTAGCGAGGGCTAGAGCTTTTGCCCAGGTCGGATAACCCGCCCTACCAGGGGGCGGATACTCCGCCCCCCAGGAGTTTTCCAAAGGCGACCAAGGCGCGTCACGTGGAGAGGGGTCGGACATTTGGTCCGGATTGTCCAAATTTGGGCCAGATGTTTGCCCCGGTCGGATAATCCAGCCCCCACTTAAGCCGGATAATTTGGCCCTCGATTCATCCAATGGAATTTTCTTGGATGGGCTATAAATACCCCTCCAGATACCCATTTCTGATCTCTTGGATCCTGTGAAAAAGTTCTACCCTGTTCATACCGATTCAAGTGCGATCTCCATCTTCAACCACTCAAAGGCTCCAGGCTTTGGGTAATCGAAGGAGGAGACTTGGATCATCATCGGCATCCATCAAGATCTTCAGTTCCCCTCCATTCATTTGGAGGATTCTTGATCTAGTATTTCTTGTAAATATCTGATGGCTGTGATATACAACACTTTTTAGCAATATAAATTGTGTCATTTTCTTATCATATCATGCTCCATATAACTATTGCTATGTCTGATATGCATGATTACTTGTTTTTATTAAATTAAATATGAGCTATGGACATTTAGTAGTTTAGGTAGAATTTTATCCCTTTTCCTTTTCTTTGACATGTATGTAGGTGTTGATGATGATTATGGACAAAAAAGCAAAAGGAACAAAGAGAGCATAGTATGGAGGAGCTGGAGGGACCAGACTTAGCCATTTGAGGTGTTGGAAAAGTGAATTTTTCCAAACTTCCCAAATAAATATCCAAGACCACATGGTTGTAGACCTCGATGATACGAACTCAACGAGCCCAAGAACACCCAAAACAGAGTTCGTATGAAGAAATGGCGACCAAAATACTAAAGGGGACACACAATTTAACGAACAACTATACGACTGGAACAATATTTCCGGCCGTATAGCTGCACCCGTATAGTTGTAAAAAGGGTCGGAAACGACAGGATTTTGCCCTAGAAAAGCTCCAGAATTTTCCCTAATTCATATGACGGTATTGGAGGAACCCTAGGTACCCTCAAGGCCTATATAAAGGAGGGAGGATCCAAGGAACCCACAATACACCATATACAAGATCTAGATCCCATCTACCACCTCCACGGCGGCGCCCTGCCACCGTGCCACCTCCATAGCCTTCAACAACTCCACAAAGATCTAGATCTCCATCAACACCATCAAGCCATCCAAGCAAGAAGAGGAGGACAAAGAGGACGCCGCTGTCACCACGCCGACGCCGCCATCACCGCGCCATCATCACCATCTCCATCACCGCTACTCCTTCATCCTTCCCCATCATGATCTCCGTGATGGGTTGTAACATGGCTTGAACCCCCTTTTATTAATGTTATGATGATTTGAGTAATTGAAGTGCGGTGTGTTCTTGTTAATTAATATATTTGTGCTTTCTCTTTACATTCTTCTATTCATGATATTATTCTAGTGATTGGAGACGTCCAATCCATTGTTGAGGAGTTTACTAGGGATTCACGGAGTGTCACAAAACTTATCATTAGTCTCTACTCGTTCCATGGGCCTGACAAGTCTATGGGTAGAACTAATAGGCTATTTGCTATAAGTGATTTGCGAAGGCAATAGCAGCTTAGGACAACGCCCATTAAGATTTAACTTCCTCAAGATCATTCATGATATAGATAGATATAGTGTTGCGAATTGCTTGACCCCAAAGTGACAGATGGGATATCTTGTGACTAGCACACTTGTTTAGGAGTATGGTTTTCCATAGAACTTAATGCCTTTACTCTGGTTTACCTTGATTGGTCTTCTTACATTAATACACTATTCTTTTACGGATGACCCATGTCCGGAGAGGGTGTGGACAATTGAGTTGTCTAGTTGCCACTTACCAATGGAGGGAGACAACGGTATATGAGGGACCGCAACAATTATAGTTAACAGCTATTCCATAAGCACTTATCATGCACACCGGTATACACAACATTACTTGAGGAATCATAGCATTAATATTTCATCTCATTTCATTCACCTATTTTCAGTTTTACTTTTGTTCTAGTTTTCTCCTAGTTCTAGTAGTAGTTATTACAAAACATCTTTAATTCATTTATCCTAGCAACGTATAGAATAGGCTATTTCCAAACCACAGTTTTGGTGCGAACATGGTCGCATTGACAACACGGCTGCAAGGGTCGTGTTCGCCGAGCTCCTATCGGGACAAACTCTTTAAATATTTTTTGCTGCAAGTACTGCAATAACCCTATTTTGGTGCAGGAACTCAGTCATCAAATTGGCGCTGTTGCCGGGGAGCAAAGCACTCGGTTATCTACTCGCACATTGTTTATTTTTGTTTGTTGCTATTATCTTACTGCTTTCTTTTATATTGAAAACAATAAAAAAATTACAAAAACTGAAAATTTATAAAAACTGTTGCTACTAATCATGTCTTCCGAGATAATTTTTTTTCAGGAGATAATAAAAGCATTGGAGGAGATAAAGGATTCAAGTTCATCAAGCCTGGTTTCTAGACATGAGCTGATAAAGGAATTGCTTGACCAATTGGAAAGGCATTCATTATGGTTACATGCTAATGATGGATCTTATTGCACAATTTGTATAACAGATGACCACCTTAATTTTCAATGTAAGTATTCCAACAATCCTACTCTAGCAAATTATAATAGAGATAAATCCTATGATAGTTTGGAAGTACTAGAATACGTTCTTTTCAAAGGTGCATCTAAAATGGTATTTAGACTAGGAAGTATTGATGTTGAAAGTGAAGCACTTGACGGAGTTTTAAATTTAGTATACCTCATATTCCTATTTTGTGAAAATAATTTAAGTGGAGAGGAAAAGGATCACAAGGAGGAAGAATGGATTGATCACCCGCTCACACCTTCAACTCCTACTTTTGATTCTATCATTGCTATTAAAACACTAGGCGATGAAAAGGATGAACAAAAAGGTGAGGTTGACAAAGAGAGTCACACTACAACTTTTGTTTGTGATGCCTCTAACTCTAGTAGTGATTTTTATGAAGCTAAAAATGTTGATAATTGTTCTGCGGAGGCCTTGTGCCTAGACACTCATATGGAGAGCTTTAATAATAATGAACTAGAGATAGAACCTTACTGTACTAACATGCAGGGTCCTGAACTCCCTGCTATGAAGGAAAAATACTATGATGTGTTCCCCTACACAGGTAACCAAGGTAAAGATTTAAGAATTTTATACGAATCTCAAATCCTCTCATTGGAGCTATACACCGAGGCATGTTCACCAAGCTTGGTGCATCAACACTCGCTTGAAAGTGAGAACTTGTTCATCTACATGATATCGATGCACCGTAAGCGGGTACGACTCCGACCGAACTTTACTTCGAGATGCTCCAAGCCGGTATGTACAACCTCACATCGAGTCGATATCCCTTGGGATCCAGGTGGGTAATGTATGGAGCATCCTAGCCAGGCTTTATGGCTTTAAAGAGAGCGCTTCCCGGGAGGCAACCCGGAAGTCATTATGCGTCTTTCTTAGTTTTGTGTCTTGAGTCTAGTTGCATTCATGTTGCATTGGCACTTTTATTCTTTGCATGTCTTGCTATTAGAGTAATCTTGTTGAAGTTTTCAAAAGGTAGAATTTATTGTCACTATATTATGTGTTGCATAAACTCGGTAAAAAGAAAGACAAAATTAGTTTTAGGTGAATCCTTCAATTATATGTATTTGTTGGTAGAAAATTAAAGTTGTTATTTTACCATCAAAACAATGTATTTCACTAAGTTACAGGATAAGAAAGAATTCATGAAGAAATAGAAATTTTCTGATGTATACAGAAGGTTTAACGACCAACTATATGGCGGGAATAAAAATTCCGGCCGTATAGTTCCGGTCGTATAGATATTTTTACCATCGACAATTTTTCTTTTATATGTACTGATGGTTTAACGACCAACTATACGACAGGAATAAAAATTCCGGCCGTATAGTTGCGGTCATATATATATCGATGCTTTCGTATATTTTTTTTCAGGTACAGAGGGTTTGACGACCAACTATACGGCGGGACCTTTTTGGTTTGGCCGTATAGTTGCAGCCGTATAGATATCGACCCTTCGATTTTGAAGGTACTGTAAGTTTAATGACCAACTATACGGCGGGACCTTTTTGGTCCGGCCGTATAGCTGCGCCCGTATAGTTGGGAAAACCCCTCAAACACCAACTAGAAGGTAACCATTGCTCAAAATTTCATTCTTTCTTCTTCCTTCTTCTTATAAAAGCCTCGAAACACCACCTGGGAGCTTCTCCAATGTTTTAGAGAAGCCAAGCATATATAAACAATAAATTTCTATCTCAAAAATTCCTTAAGTTGTAATTCTCTTTAGTAGTTCATGTTTTCTTTTCGTTTTCTTTCATTAGTTGGGTGAACGAACTTTGTTCGTACACCAAACTGTTGTATTTTATTTTATGTGTTATTTTCACAGGGACTTGAACCTTGTGCATAGTACCAACCGTGCAAACACTCCCATGAGCCACTTGATTGCTTCAATTTAATGTTTCAACAATCAGTGTCTGGTAAAACCTTCCAACTCGAACCTCTTTTAAATAAGCACATAGGGGCTGCACACTCGTGTCTCGTATTATGTTTCACTTGCACCTCATCACACTCTAGGAAAGGCCACTTCTAGAACTAGTTTGTTGACTTAAGCGTGGTTCTTTGGTTGATGAATCGACTCAGTGGGAATTGTATTTTTATAACTTGTGAGCTAAACCCGTGTCTTCAAAAAGACAAAAATATTTTGACTTCTTTTTAGTCTTGTTCCTACCAGGTTCTTAAGGAAGGCATACACCAGATCACGAAATATTCATTAAAGCCAAGGTTCTTTGTCCATCAAAGTAGAGGTTAAAAGCACCTCAATGGCAAAGTGTGTCACCCTTTCTTTAACTTAAGATAGGGGAGGTAACACTTCTTATACTCCCTTTTGATAACTACATTTTCTCTTTTGTTTTCATGATCTTCTCAAAGTTCTTATCTTGGGGAGGTTGTTTTGCATGTGTAGAGTCCTATGCAAAGTTATTTATCTTAAAAAGTTTTCATGCTATTGTGTATCTCTTTGTT
This sequence comes from Avena eriantha, assembly GCA_910589775.1. NCBI lineage: Eukaryota > Viridiplantae > Streptophyta > Magnoliopsida > Poales > Poaceae > Avena > Avena eriantha. Next base: position 214,605,925 of record OU342744.1, on the reverse strand, counting down.
TTTGAATGCTTGCTTATGTGTGATTTTGTTCATATTTATATAAGGGATATACTTGCTCATGTTAGGCCCCATAGGAGACAAGCCATAACTTTGATGCACCTTGTTCAACTTTTATCTAGCTTGTGAAAAATATTGCGATCCTCTAAATATGCATTGCCATGTTCTCTACATTTTGAATAAAAGAAAAATATAATAAAGAAGTTCTTCGAAACTTGCTAGTTGTCACTGTTCACAATTGTCTTAAGTGAATGGTTATGGAGTAGCACGACCCCATAGTGCTAGAGATGATGGTCTTAATAGATGCTTACTGAGTGAGCTATCAAATAAGAAACGATGTTTCAAAGTTTCGAGATTATATATGCCAAAGTTTTGTCTTGAAAATCAAAGTGAGATATTGCTTTATGTGTGTCTTGCACCATTGTCGCGCAACATGAGATTCTAACAACTCCACTGGCCTTTAAATAATCCAAAAGAGGAAACTCTTGGAGCTTGGCTATGAGTTGCCCAACATCTATAGCAAAAATGCTATATTTGGGTATGCATTGGTATTCTCATGGGCCTACGTTAAAAGCAAAAGTCGGAATACTACTCTGACCATTATGAGAAATCGTTATACCGAAAAGGGAAACCTTGGTAATGGTCACGAGTGTGCTTCCTAGCCTACACAGTCTCGGTTGAACATATACCACTCTTTTGGCATGATATCATTACTAAGAAATATATTTTCTATGAGCTCAACAATTAAAGTTTGCACTTGAGAGACTTTAATAGATGGCATGAGTGGGCAGCATTGGAAAACTCTATTTCTATTTATGATTGACAACTAATCGTGTTCAGCTTTGCCTTATACAAATAAAAATACAAAAACACAATAAAGTGTGTATAGAAGGATCACAAGTTTACTTGCAAGCTAGATTTAACTTTGACATGGGGCATAGAAGTTTTTTGACTAATCTCTAGTGGTTTGGAATAATATAACTGAGCTTATATTGCCTTGTATGATTATGTGCTCTCTTACTTTGAGCTTGTAGGAAAAACAAGGATATGGTGCATTGATTTCCAATGATAAGCAAGATCACATCCATTAAGTTATCGATCCCTTTTGCTCAAGGACAAGCTAGATCTAGCTTGGGGAAGTTGATGGCTGTGATATACAACACTTTTTAGCAATATAAATTGTGTCATTTTCTTATCATATATGCTCCATCTAACTATTGTTATGCCTGATATGCATGATTACTTATTTTTATTAAATTCAATATGAGCTTTGGACATTTAGTAGTTTAGGTAGAATTTTATCCCTTTTCCTTGTCTTTTACATGTATGTAGGTGTTGATGATGATTATGGACAAAACAAAGGCAGAAGGAACAAAGAGATCATAGTATGGAGGAGCTAGAGGACCAGACTTAGCCATTTGAGGTGTTGGAAAAGTGAATTTTTCCAAACTTCTCAAAATAAATATCCAAGACCACATGGTTGTAGCCCTCGATGATACGAACTCAACGAGCCCAAGAACACCCAAAACGGAGTTTGTATGAAGAAATGGCGGCCAAAATACTGAAGGGGACACACAGTTTAACGAGCAACTATACGACCGGAATAATATTTCCGGCTGTATAGCTGCGCCCGTATAGTTATAAAAAGGGGCAGAAACAACAGGATTTCACCCTAGAAAAGCTCCAGAACCTTCCCTAAGTCATATGAAGGTATTAGAGGAACCCTAGGAAATCCTCAAGGCCTATATAAAGGAGGGAGGACCCAAGGAAGCCACAATACACCATTTACAAGATCTAGATCCCATCTACCGCCTCCATGGCGGCGCCCTGTCACCGTGCCGCCTCCGTAGCCTTCAACAGCTCCACCAAGATCTAGATCTCCATCAACACCATCAAGCCATCCAAGCAAGAAGAGGAGGATAAGGAGGACGCCGCTGTCACCACGCTGACGCCACCATCACCGCGCCATCATCACCATCTCCATCGCTGCTACTCCTTCATCCTTCCCCATCATGATCTCCATGATGGGTTGTAACATGGCTTGAACCCCCTTTTATTAATGTTATGATGATTTGAGTAATTGAAGTGTGATGTGTTCTTGTTAATTTAATATGTTTGTGCTTTTTCTTTACATTGTTCTATTCATGATATTGTTCTAGTGATTGGGACGTCCAATCCATTGTTGAGGAGTTTACTAGGGATTCACAGAGTGTCACAAAACTTATCATTAGTCTCTACTCGTTCCATGGGTCTGACAAGTCTATGGGTAGAACTAATAGGCTATTTGCTATAAGTGATGTGTGGAGGCAATAGCAGCTTAGGATGCACCGCCCATTAAGATTTAACTTCCTCAAGATCACTCATGATATAGATAGGTATAGTGTTGCGAATTGCTTGACCCCAAAGTGACAGATGGGATATCTTGTGACTAGCACACTTGCTTAGGCGTACGGTTGTCCATAGAACTTAATGCCTTTGCTCTAATTTACCTTGATTGGTCTTGTTACCTCAATACACTATTCTCTTATGGATGACCCATGTCCGGAGAGGGTGTGGATAATTGAGTTGTCTAGTTGCCACTTACCAATGGTGGGAGACAACGCTATATGAGGGACCACCACAATTATAGTTAACAGTTATTCCATAAGAACTTATCATGCACACTGGTATACACAACATTACTTGAGGAATCATAGCATTAATATTTCATCTCATTTCATTCACCTATTTTCAGTTTTACTTTTTTTCTAGTTTTCTCCTAGTTCTAGTACTAGTTATTACAAAACATCTTAAATTCATTTATCCTAGCAACTTATAGAATAGGCTATTTCCAAACCACGGTTGGTCTCATTGACAACGCGGCTGCGAGGGTCATGATCACCGAGCTCCCATCGGGACAAACTCTTCAAATATTTGTTGTTGCAAGTACTGCAATAACCCTGTTTTGGTGCGAGAACTCAGTCATCAATATCTAGATCTCTAATTCGGTTATTGATTAACTTGTTCTTATGGCAGCTTGTTGTCATCACGGGAGCCTCTGATTCAGTTGTTGATGTGTGCCTGCTAGTGTTGTAGAGGCACCTGTTCCCGCCTAAAAGGGTACCAAATAGTGGAAGGTGGATCATGTCTTTGGTGGCGAGATCCATCGGAGAACAAGGTGAGACCTATTGTGGCGTGGTGGTCTTAGTACCACCCACCCCTCCAATACATACGTACTTCCTTTATCAAGGAAGGAACTACGGTAAAAAATCATGTGTCTCCACGTGCTTCACTACGGTTACCTCATTCCACTCCCTTTGCCTTTACTCACTTAGTAGTTAGGTTTACATATCAGGGAAATTCCTCTTAGTTCATATCTAGAGAATTTATCTTTGTGTTAAGCCTAAAATTGAAAAAGAACTAAGAATTGGTGTAGCACCCATTCACCCCCCCTCTAGGTGCCCATATGATCCATTTCACTTGCCTCTTGTTGAAGTTGTCGGATTCACTCTTTTCACGACTCAACGGTTACTCTCCTATCAATCTACATGGTTCACAACATTGTGATGAACAAACAAACCAAACAAACGCACCAATCAAGGCAAAACAAGGAACATTAGCAAAGCATGCTAAAAGATTTTCCTTCGGTTGCAAATGTTTTATTAAACCAAGACTTTTTTCACCTAATACTTTATTAGTCTTAGATTTGATATTTTTACTTTCATATGGTTGCTTTTGACTACATAGTGCTTATAGTAGCTCTAGGTCATATGCACCTACTATGTTGTAGATATGTTTGGAAAAGTATTTCCTTTATCCCAGTTGGACAAATAAATCATTGCTGAACACTTTGCAAAAAGGTTTCATTTTAAAACCATTTTCTTAAATTATAATGTCCAAAATAGCATTTGAAAAAGGTAAGGGTTCATATTTTAATAACATTGTTGTAAGCCTACAAAATAATTTTACCTCTAGTCATGCACAGGACTAAAATATGAACATTTTGCAAAAATAATCATTTCAAAATATTTTTTAGAATTAAAGTTATGCCTACAATGGCTAAATAGCAATTCTGTAATATTGTTCAGTTTGAAACTATCAAATTTCAAAAGTAATAGCAGGATACTGTACTACTATTCACTAGGATTCCAAAAAGGTATTATTTGTTAAATTTGGTTTTATAGAATAATTACTATGATTTAAGTACTCTAGATTAGAATATATATTTTTTAAATAATTTGCTTCGGAAAATTCAAATTTTAATTCATTATTGTTGTACACATTTTTATGAATCCATGAATATATCATATATATTTTTCTAAGTTGTAGAGAATTTACTATGAATTTTACAATTTACAAGAATTTTTGTACATTTATTAATTGAATTCCTAATTTTTAGAGAAGGTTTGCCAGATGGAACTATTCTATTGGACGGTACCCCTTTGGTACGAGATTGAACTCAGGCTATTGGATCAACATAATAAGAACAGTCAGATCCGCATCGGCTCGCAACTCGCCTAGCTTAGCGGCTCGCGGCTAGGCTCGGCTGAAACGAATGTGCGTTGTTGGTGCATGATTGGACGACCAAGGGGAGAGGGACATGCTCACCTTGGCTGAGTCGCCAGAAATAGGGAAGGAGGCAGTGGCGTAGGTGACCCTCGATTACTGAAGTATCCTTTGGGAACAGACGGAGGACCTCAGACGGCGCTGAGCTCGGGTGTAGGTGTTGTCGTTGACGTGCTACACGAAAAAGGCCACGGAGGATCTAATAAGATGCACGAGGTCAAGTAGAAAGAGAATGGAGGAAGTATGGGATTGGATACCTCCAGTATCCGAGGGTATCACCAAATACAGAGGTGTTGAGGACAAACCTTGGGGATGGCCTGATATTTCACAAATCCCTTGAAATAGAGGAGGGGATGATGGAGAGGGTGAACTACGCGAACTCATGCATGAAGAACACGATCAACACATGGACACATGAAGACACGATACACACCTATAGCTCATGCCGGCAGTGACCGGTCCGGCGCAATCCCTAGGATCGGTGTCGGGCGAAGATCTCTCTCTCTCGAACTAGCACAACGAGTGGGGAGTCTTGGTGAGATTTTGACGTCTTCGCAAGGGGCTCTGATGCCAAGGCCTTGTACAACGAGGGAGGCATGACGCAAACTCCAACGAGGTGGGGGATAATTGGTGCTCCTTTCTCAAGGAGCTTGAGACTAGAAATTAGGGAGATCCACAAGGGTGTATTCTAATTTCAATTATCCAAGTCTTAGTAATACAAGTGGGTGTGAGGTTTATATATAGGCCAGCCACTAAAACATGGGTAGTTTGGGCACAAAAGGGTAAAAACTAGACGAAATAGGAATATTCTTGGGCATCAAACCCTTGTTGACTTAAGTTTGTAGGTGTTCCGGCGATAAGTCCGGTCGCGCCGGAGCTGGGTGCCAGAAATTCCGGTCAGTACCGGTCGTTCCGGTCGGCCACTGGAATGGCTTACTGATGCGCGTTTTGGCGTGCCCTGGTTGTTTCCCTGTGCGCCAGAAATTCCGGTCCGGGGTCCGGTTCGCCGGGACGTACGCCGGGAATTCCGGTCTGCCGATCCTGGTGTCGGTTTGGTTTGGGGCTCCATCTTGCAATGTCTTGGCTCCTTCTCTTGGCATTTCTTCATGGGGTTCATATCTGAGGATGCATAGGGTATTGGCATGAAGTAGCAAGACATCTAATGATGTGTCGAAATCACAAGAGACAAGGAGCGAATTCACCTTAGCTTGTAGAAGTTTAGCTCATGCACGAGTCATCGGTCCACTTGGGGGACTTGGTGGTGTAGATGTAGAGGTGTCTGTAGGATGGGCTACATCAGCTCCCCTCCCTTGGGAAAGAGTCGTCCTCGACTCTTCATGCATATCATCTTGAACATCTCCATGGAAAGGCGAAAGGTCCTTGACGTTGAACATATTGCTCACAAGGTACTTGGAGGTCGGCATGTCGATGATGTAGGCATTGTTGTTGATTCTCTTTAGGACCTTGAAGGGTCCATCTCCTCGTGACTTGAGCTTGGAGTTGCGTTCTTTGGGGAAGAGGTCTTTCCTTAGGTGTATCCATACGAGGTCACCTTCTTCGAAGATCAACTCTTTCCTATCCTTGACGTTGCACTTGTTGCTTGATTGTAGATCTTGTTTCATTGTGAAGCTTCTTCATATCTTGGGTGCGCTTGTCAACATCCATGTTGGTGCGCTCATGGAGAGGTAGTGGTAGGATGTCGAGCGCAGTGCGGAGATTGAAACCGAGACGATCATGAAGGGACTCATCTTGGTTGTAGAGTGCTTGGCTCGATTGTAGGTGAATTGGTGTGGGGAATGCATTCCTCGCAATCCTTCAAGTTCTTCTTGATCAACACACGAAGGAGAGTGCCGAGGCTTTGGTTGACGACCTCGGTTTGGCCATCGGTTTGCGGGTATGATGCGGAAGAGTAGCTTGACGCCAAGCTTGGCCGTGAGGGTCTTCCACAAGTAGCTCATGAATATGATGTTGCGGTCGGAGATGATTGTTCTTGGCACACCGTGAAGACGGACAATTTCCATGAAAAAAAAATTGGCAACATGTGAAGCATCGTCTGTCTTGTGGCATGGTATAAAGTGTGCCATCTTTGAAAAGCGATCCACGACCACAAATATAGAATCATGACCACGCTTAGACCTAGGCAATCCTAACACGAAATCCATGCTAATGTCGGACCAATGTGCATGAGGTATAGGCAATGGCATATAAAGTCCAAATGGGTTAGACTTAGACTTAGCTTGAACACATGTCGTGCATTGTTGAACGTAGCGCTCCACGTCTCGCTTCATCTTGGGCCAATAGTAATGAGTGGCGAGCATGTCTAATGTCTTGTCACGGCCAAAGTGACCCATGAGGCCTCCACCATGTGATTCTTGGAGGAGCAAAATTTGAAGAGATAACTTCAGAATGCAAAGCTTTTTTTGTTTAAATAGAAAGCCTTTATGCAAATAGAAATCATCAACTCCTTTGTCAATGGAGTACTTTGCGAAAATTGGTTCAAAGAAAGGGTCGAAAGAATACAAAGTTTTGATTTCATCCAGACCCAACACGTTTACTTCAAGAATAGTAAGAAGTCTTGTGTGCTTGTGAGACAAAGCATCCACAACTACATTATCTTTGTCCTTCTTATACTTGACAATGTAAGGAAAAGACTCCGTGAACTCAACCCACTCAGTGTGTCTCTTGATCAAGTTGGCTTGGCCTTTGAGATATTTCAATGGCTCATGGTCGGAATGTATTATAAATTCCTTAGGCCAAAGATAGTGTTGCCATACTTGAAGAACACAAACTAAGGCAAAAAGCTCTTTGTCATAAATCGGATAATTGAGGCATGTGCCATAAAGTTTCTTGCTATGGTAGGCAATAGGATGTCCGTTTTGCATAAGTACTCCTCCAATACCAATACCAATAACATCACACTCTATCTCGAAAGTTTTTGTAAAATCCGGTAATGCGAGAAGAGGTGCTTCGGTAAGCCTCTTTTTGACTTCATCAAAAGCTCTTTGTAGTGCTTTACCCCACAAGAAGGTGACATTCTTTTTGGTCAACTCGTTGAGAGGGCAAGCAATGGTAGAAAAGTCTTTCACAAAGCAACGATAGAAAGACCAACCCATGAAAACTTCGGAGTTCACTCACATTTGTGGGGATGGGCCAATCTCGTATGTCCTTTACCTTGGAAACATCAACTTCAATTCCCTTCGAAGAAACGACTATCCAAGAAAAAATAACTTGTCTTTAGAAAAAGTGCACTTGGGAAGATTAGCCTAGAGATTTTCATGTCGAAGGATTTGCAAGACCTCCTTGACATGTGTAACATGTTACTCAAGTGACTTGCTATAAACAAGTATATCATCGAAATAGACATCAACACTTTTTCCAATGAGAGAATGCAAAATATGATTCATAAGGTGCATGAAGGTGGATGGGGCATTAGATAAGCCAAAAGGCATGACCAACCATTCATAGAGACCAAGTTTGGTTTTGAAGGCGCTTTTCCACTCATCACCTTCCGCCATGCGTATTTGATGGTAACCACTACGAAGATCAATTTTCGAAAAATAGTGGCTCCGGACAACTCATCAAGCATGTCATCGAGTCGTGGTATGGGATGTCGATAACGTACGGTGATAGCATTGATTGGACGGCAGTCCATGCATAACCGCAATGTATCATCTATTTTTGGAACAAGAATCATGGGTACCACACTCAGGCTAGTGATTACTTGGATCAAACCTTTGGAGACGAGTTGGTTGATTTGATGTTCGATCTCCTTCTTCTCATCCGGGTTTGTGCGGTAGGTGGCACGGTTCGGAAGAGGTGTTTCGGGTATGAGGTCAATGTGATGTTCAATGCCGCGAAGAGGAGGTAGTCCATGTGGGAGCTCTTCAGGGAACACATCCTTGAATTCCTACAAAACAATCATCAAAGAGGGAGGAATATTTAACAAGTCATTAGTTCCTTGCGCTAGTCCCTTGCAAATGAGGACATAGTGTAAGATGGATTGGTTGTTCCTCACATCTCTCATCTCACTTTTGGTGTCAAGGAGAACACTCTTAGTTTTTCCACTCGAGTTAGGCTTGTGGCTCTCACTCGCTATGAGGTGGTTCTCTCGCTCACCACTCTTCTCACAAGTTTGTGTTGTGGTTTGCCCCCTCGCTAAAGCCTTTGCATTGTCCACAATTATTTGGCTAGGAGTCATCGGTTGCAAAACACATGTCTTGTTAAGCCACTTGAAGGTGTAAACATTTGTGCGACCATCATGTAGAGCAGCTTTGTCGAATTGCCATGGTCGACCAAGCAACATGTGGCAAACCGTCATTGGGACCACATCACACTCCACTGTGTCTTTGTATGGGCCAATAGAGAATGTTACCGAGACGGTGTGCTTGATCTTCACGGACCCTTGGTCACTTAGCCATTGGACATGGTAGGGGTGCTTGTGAGGATGGAGGGTGAGATTGAGCTTCTCACACGACTCGGTGCTTGCAAGGTTGTGGCAACTCCCTCCATCTATGATCACCTTGATAGATTTCACATTGATGTCGGCATGTGTTTGGAAGATATTTGATCGTTGATCTTCATGCTCTTGTGCTTCAGTGGTCAAAATCCTTGTGACGACAAGCGACGGACTTGCGTCATGTTCACACTTGAGGAGTTCTTGGTCATCTTCCATATGTTTCCTTGTCATTGCTTCCTTGAATCGGGCATCAAATTCATCATCACTCAAGTACTCTTCGTTTCCATTGTCATGGATGAACAATACTTTCTTGTTTATTTTCCTCAAAACTTATAGCATTCGCCGTTGAATGGCGTGACATCCTTTGTATACTTGCCACTCGGGGACGGTTTTCCTTGAGGAAGGGTGGGCTTGAAGGAAGGCTTGGAGGTACTTGAGGAGATTCCATTCAAGTTTGTTGGTGTAGCGGTTGAAGCTTGCTTGTAGGTGAAGTACGTCTTGGGCTTGTTGTACTTGATGTCCTCTTGTACTTGACGCTCGGCTTTTATTGTAATGTGCACAAGCTCAACCGTGTCGTTGTATGTTTGGAACTCGATGATGCGCTTGATTGGATGGTTCAAGGCGATGAGGAAACGTGCCATTGTTTGCTCCTTGCTCTCTTCAATGTTGGCGCGGCTCATGTTGAGCTCCATTTGCTTGAAGTACTCTTCCACGATCTTTATCCCTTGACTAAGCGATTGAAGCTTGTTGAAGAGGTCACGCGTATAGTCCGAAGGAACAAAGCGAGATATCATATGAGCCTTCATGTCATGCCAAGTTGTTATTGGAGGCTCTTCTCTTGCGTCACGGGCAACTTGAACTTTTTCCCACCAAAGGTTGGCGTAATCATCAAACTCAAGCGGTTCCATGGAGACCATCTTCTCATCACTATAGTTGTGCATACGGAAGATCTTGTTGACTTTGAGCGCCCATGAGAGGTGTTCTTCAGGATCATTGGAGCCAGTGAACTTGGGCATCATGAACTTGAGCTTGGCGAAGGTTTCTTCCTCACTGCGGTCACGGTGGCGGTGGTTGCCATGATAGTGACAGTCTTCATCTTGCATGCAATTATTGTGATAAGCTTGGTGAGCTTGTTGATGTGCTTGCGGTTGAGGAGGTGGAACTTGGTTCTCGCAACCTTGTTGAGGAGTTTGCTCTTGCTCTTGGCATGGTGGTTGACGAGGTTGAGGTTCTTGGGCCTCATGAGGGTGTTGAGGATGTGGAGACTCTTGACGCGGTTGTTGACGGAGAGGAGGCTCGTTCCTCGGTTGTTGATGTGGATTAGGCACATGGGCCTCACAACGAAGATCATGGTCTTGAGCCTCATGATGTGGTGGGTGTCGCTCAACATGTACAATTTGACGCTCCATTTCTTGATGTGGTGGAAGAGGCGCCTCGTGATGACCATGGATTTGATGTGGACGTTCATGACGGTGATCACGAAGAGGAGGATCTTGGAGAGCTTCATGTCGTTGATGAGCTTGTTCCCCCAAGTTGGAGTCATCACTTGTTGTGTCAAGTATGTATCGCGGGCGATAGTGGTGGACTTGTGGTTATGCTTGAGGTTCCACTTGCGGTTGCGCTTGTTGGATCACTAGTGCCCTTGTGTGATGATGGTGTCCTTCTCGCCGTGCTTGGGGACTTGGGGAGAAATCACCATCATAGCTTATCATTGCAGTGTTGGGTTCGCAACATAGAAAACAAAAAATTCCTACGATGGGAACTATACGGGTGGGTATACATCCATGGAGAACTTACCCTCGAAGATAACAAAGATTTGTTAACGAGTTGGAACTCGTGGATGATGTAGTCGAATGCTTGCCGATCTCAAGATCGTGTGGAAGTCCTAGCGCCGCAAATCAGCAGTGCATCCATCCTCGCACACATGTTCAGGCCACCGAACAACCTCCACCTCCTCGCTCCAGCGAATTAGCAGAAGCAGCAACTCCTTCCAGACGAAAATCCACCGAAAACATGTATCTCGCTAATCCAAGACCATGGGGAATATATCTAGAGGGGAGAGAGATCCTTCATGAGGAGGTGTGCTTTGTGAGGAGGAGGGGGGCCTTTTATAGGGAGAGGGGGCAACCCCCTCCCATGGCCGGCGCCATGGGGAGGTGCCCCCACCTCTTCCCTCATTCATGTGGTGAAGCTCCACTCACATAAATCTAGCCTACACTCAAAATTCCACTCACGTGCATTAAATTTCCACCAAATTTAATGAAACTCTCATTTAATAAAACCCTTTTATTTAGTTTATTCAGAATTTTGTTAATTAATTTAATTAACAAACATTCACATAAAACCACTTGCAACATGCCAATATCACATGCAGAACCAGTTTCTGCAATTTCACTCGAAACAATTCTGGTTTCGATCGAAATGATTCCAGCACTTTGCAATTCTTTCTTGTGAAACATATATGCTCCAAATGATGTTTGGTAACCCTTAAGTGTGTCACCCTACGGTTCGCGAATAATGCAGACATGATTGAGACTCCTCTCAGATCAATAATCAGAAGGGGGACCTGGATATCCATTCTTACTTCTGCACATTCAACGATGACTTTTGTGATCATGAGAACCTTTAATGCTAGTAATTTAATCCCTTTATCTCATGATATATTACATGTCTGAGATTCGATCATCGGTATCCAAATACCTAGTTTAATCTCGTTACCGACATGCACTCTTTTCTCGTTCCCGTGATATAGCATTCTAGTGATCACATCACTTGCTTGCAAGTTATTCTCAATCTGATATCACCGGGAGGGCCCAGAGTATATCTATCCGTCATAGGGATGGCCAAATCCCACTCTTGATCCATGAGACTAGTCCACACCCGGTTTTTTAATCCCAGATGCCTATTATGCCATACCTCGCAATCCTAGGATTACCATTTTTGCGAGACATAACAGATTGGATATCACAGTACATCATCCATTACAAACTGTAATAAGGTCTTACAAATAAAGTATCTCATGATCTAGTCTTAATACAATCAAAGCATCGAATAATAAGCATAATAGTGGGCTCCATCTTCAGGGTCACAAGCAATGCTGACGATGGGAGGTGATCCTAGTTGTCGTAGACCTCCTGCTGTCCATCATCCTGGTAGTCCTCCGCATAGTCTGGCCACGGGAATAGCCAGGGACAAATCCATGAGTACTCTTTAAGTACTCGCAAACTATCACTAACAAGTAAGGTAGTTCTAGTAGGAATCCTAAGCTCTAGGTTTATTTGCAAAAAGCCAGGTTGATCTAAACTGAGTTTAGAAGTAAAGAAAACTAAGTTATTGTTCTAAATCACTTTAAGTGGGAAACTAGTTTTCACATTGACAACCCTGTTGTGGTTAAGTCAAAAACATAATTCACTTCATAAATCATTTTGAAAACATATGACGACGGAACAGTATGGCCACTCCAACTGTCCATGACCGTGGATGCGGCCATTCAAATAGTTTGACACTCTGCAGAGGTGGTACATTTTCACCACAAAATTCGATACATCCGTCAGGGATAACCCTGAATCATCATACTTAGTATGCAGATAATCAATCATAACCTTTCAATTACACACTCTAGTATAGGCACCTCCCCTATGAGCTTGGCCTCCCAGCCATGGCCATCTGCCATCCTGGGCACTGCATAGGTAGAAAATCATCAAGAGGTAGCCTCATCTCAAACCTCTTCCGCGAGGGAACCCATAATAAGGCACATAAACTTCTGGCTAAGCCCTACCCAATTCAGGTATTGTGGTTGTACGATAAAATTGGAATGGTATCGCATCCGAACCCAACCACCAGTTTTTTTTAAAGGGCTAAGGCTCATGCCTCATCATTTTCATCATCAAACCATTGTGTTTCTCAACACATGTCAAAACATCTCAATACAATGAAGCATCATTCCAAGGTTTTCATAATCATTTTCACCAAGTATTCCCATCTAAAGTGATCAACTTTTATGCTTAGCACTAGCCACTAAGGTTAAGAGTGTTCACTAATGAGGGATGCTAATCTTCAATCTCATGCCATGGAATGACATCTAAGTATAGGCCTAGTCTTATACTCTTTATGCTATCTATACTACTTTTCCAAACTCACAAAGTAAAAGCTAAGAGTAAAGAACTTGATAAAGTAAAAGAATATAAAGCTTGCAAGTAAAACTTGGGATTGGTATAAATCAAAGGTATATAACCAAAGCATGCCTAATGCATCTTGATTAGGTTAATACTTGCAAGTGTTAGCTTGCATGGTTCTAACTTGCTAGTAGTGATGGCTTGCCTTGATTGGTGCAGTGATTGAAGTTTTCTTCTTCTTCTTCTTCTTGGTAGTACTCCTCCTCCTCGTATCCTTGGTCTGTACTATCGTCTATAAATGAATACCGGGTACACAATCACCAAACAATACTTAACTAATTCTATGTAGCACACTAAGGCTCACACTTGCTGATCTAGCATCATCACAATCATCATATGAAATAAAGGCTTAATCTTGTTTATTTTATTTTAGAAAAGTAATTTCTACTCATTGAAAATACTTAAGATTTAATATTCTCCAATTAAAATATGGGATCATGTTGACACATGTCATCACCATATATTCTAATACATGGTAATGTGATTTAAAGTGTTGATCATATTTAATAAAGTTTAAGATTATTATTTAATAGATTTAAATTGACTAGAAATGCCTGTATTGCATTATTTTGGTACTAGTGCAATGTTACTGCATGCAAACCAATATAGTTTTACATATTCAGATAGATCTTATCAAATGTGATTTTTGAGAGTTGGAATCAACTCAAAAGCATTTATGGTTGATTTCTGGAAAATGTTTGAATTTGCAAAAGTCTTTGTCTTGTTATTTTTACTATAGATTATCTCTAACTCCAAAAGACTTAAATCCAACAGGTCTGGATAGATAATTTAAATATCTTTCTAAAAAAATGGAATCATGCAATTTGGTTTAGTGAAACTCTCTGAATTGATTTTTAAATCACTGGACAGAAACTAGTTTTAACTAAATGGAAAATACTAATTTGAATTCACTAGGCTGTGTGGGAAACTAAACAGGCCAGCCCAAACTGCACATCACAGCACAGAGGCTACTGATGGAGCGGGTACACTCGTCTACTAGTCTATCTACGCGAATAGGTATCGTTAAATCTAGGCCGTGCGATTAAAATCTAATCTAACGGCTGCGAGTCATCATCGACGACGAACTGCTCCGGCGAGGAATCAAACCTAGCGCGGCGGTGGGGGTCTGGCGGGGCTCACCTGGGCTCCAGCTAGGGTCGGCGATGGGGGTGAACGACGTTGTCGATGACGTCGGTTCGAATAGTGGTAGTGGCAGGTCCTGGGTGGCTTCAATCGATGACGCCCTTCTCCTCTAGTAGCGGCGGGCTCCGGCCAAATTCTAGCGAAGAAGAGCTTGCCTTGCTCTAGGAAGAAGTGTGGGAGTGTCAGTGAGGGGTGGTGAGGGTGTTGGTGTGTAGAATGGAGGCGGAGGTGGCCTCTACTTATACTACGGCGAGGGGACCAAACAGCGTGGGCACGGGCTCGTCGGTGACGATGCTACAGGTGGCTAGCACTACAGCTGAGGGTAGGGGGCAGTGCGTGGTTCCCTGGCAATCATCATGGGCTTAAAGGTGCGACGCGGGGCGGTGTGGATTGGTTGGGAGCATGCGGCGCTCCACGCGGATGCAACGGTGTTTGTGATGGCGCACGGGAGCTACGGGTCGCGCGGCGGCGAACAGGGGTGTCTATGGGGTTGTGGTAATCATGGCGAGCTAGTGCACGCGTGGCGGGGGTGAGGCGCAGCGTGAGCGCGCTGGTCGGCCGTGGCGCTCTAGCGCGCTCTCGGCATGGCGCAGAGAAAATGGGCGCGACGGTTTTCTGGTGGTCCATGGCTTGCCTACGATCCACGGGTGGACAGAGGGTGGCGGTGGACGGTGGCCTGCCTCCTAGACATCATGGACGAGGGTGACGTGGTCTGTGGCGAGCTGTCCATGGTCGGCCGACGCGGTGAGCTTCGGGCGGCACTGCACTAGCGCAACGACAAATGGGGGAGCTGTCCACTGCATTGCTAGACACTGGGAGAGACAGGGGGAGTAAAATGGGGACAAATGGTTGATCAATTACTGCTCACAATAGTAGAAGTTAGGCAAGGTTTAATCTGTGTCTACCAGGTGCTCGACCAAATGGCCGCATGAACACAAGATTTGAATCTTTGGCCAAATTTTGGTGAGTGTTCTGATCTTATGCTTGGTAGTCTATGGTTGCTTGGAAAAGTCAAGGTGAATGGATTTGAGTGGTTTTTGCAAAATAGTGATCTTAATACATACACTTGATTCAATTTTGAATTGTTCTTTAAATAGATTTGAAAATAGTTTTCTGTGAGTTTGTAAAGTGGGCTTGGGTTCACTTTTACTTGGTCTAGCAAGGGGTGAAAAGGATTGGAAATGTTTCTATTAGAAATCTTTTACTAGGAACACTCAAAGTGGCCTAGTGGTTAATTTTGGACAAAATGACCATTTGCTTATATGATTCATATTTGAATTTATTTTCTTTTGATTTTGTTTCTGGTTGGCCTAGATGATGTAGTATTCATATTTAAACCATTTCTTATCATTTGTAGCAATCAAGTATGGCAATTTCACTCAATCCTACACTAATGCAAATCACACATACACTCATATTCAAATTAATGATAAAAGTTTTTGTTAACCCTAAACTTGGGTGATTAGAACTTGATAATCTTGATTAATATTTTTGGGGTGCTACAAACCTTCCCTCCTTAAATGAAATCTCATCCCGAGATTTAAGAAAAAAACTAGGAACTAAAGAGATCTGGAAATTCAGTCATAATGTAATCTTCTCGCTCCCAGGTAGCTCCTTCTTCAGTATGGTTGCTCTACTAGATCTTGAGAAATTTGATACTCCGGGTCCTGGTGGTTCTAAAGGCTTCTTCCAAAATACAAATGGGTACTTCACGAGACGTCAGATCCTTGTTGATATCTATGGCTCTATGATCGATGTTTTTGAACACTTCGGTCTTCTCCGGAACTTCTAAGCATTTGCGAAGTAACGAGATATGGAACATATCATGTATGGCTGACATCTCCTCCGACAGTTCCAGTTGATATGCTACTTCTCCTCGGCGATTCAAAATCTTGAAGGGTCCAATATATCTGGGGGGCTAACTTTCCTTTCAGATGAAAATGTTGCATACCCTTCAAGGGTGATACTTTGGTATACACAAAATCTCCGACATTGAAGGTAAGGTATCGATGTCTCTTGTCAGCATAACTCTTCTGTCTGGATTGGGCGGTCTTGAGGTGCTCACGGACTTTGTGAACCTTCTCTTCGGCTTCTCGTAGGATGTCAGGTCCGAAAATCTGACTCTCTCCTACTTGCGACCAATTCAAGGGGGGTACGACACTTCCTTCCATACAGAAATTCAAAGGGGGCCATTTGCAAACTGGCTTGATAACTGTTGTTGTATGAGAATTCTGCGAAAGGAAAACAATCTTCCCATTTTGATTCATATTCTAGAACACAAGCTCTCAACATATCTTCTAGGATTTGGTTGACTCTTTCAGTTTGTCCATCGGTCTGCGGGTGATAAGCTGTGCTGAAATTTAGCTTGGTTCCTAATACTTCTTGGACTTTCTGCCAAAATCTTGAGGTAAACTGGGTTCCTCGATCCGATACTATGGTCTTAGGGGTTCCATGCAAACTGGCGATTCTAACAATGTACAGCTCTGCTAGCTTCGAACTCTGGTAGGTGGTCTTGACAGGTATAAAATGGGCTACCTTGGACAGTCTATCAACTATGACCCAAATAGAGTCATTTCCCCTACTAGAAGTAGGCAACCCGGTGATGAAATCCATTCCGACAGAATCCCATTTCCACTTTGGAATCTACAATGGTTGCAAAAGTCATGCGGGTCACTGATGTTCCGCTTTGACTCTCTGACAGATATCACACTTGGCGATGTAGCTTCCGATTTCTCTCTTCATCTTGTGCCACCAAAATTGTTCCTTCAAATCCTGATACATCTTCATTCCTCTAGGATGGATAGAATAAAGAGTATCATAAGCTCCCTGCATGATGACTTGTTTCAACTCGGAATCTGTTGGCACACAAATACGTCCTTTGTACCACCAAACTCCGTATTCATCTTCGGTGAATCTAGGTACCTTCCCTGTACCGATACGACGCTTGATTCCGTTGATACTTGCATTTCCTTTTTGGGCTTCCTTGATCGGACTGATCAAAGTGGGTTGAAGTTCTATGCTAGCTAAAAATCCTTTACTAACTAGCTCCGTTCTAAACTGCTCCAACTCTTCATGCAAACTTGGCTGGGCTTCTTTTATCATGGTGTTTAATCTACACGGCAATCTGCTAAGAGCATATGCTACCACATTGACTTTCTCATGGTGATAGTGAATGTCAAGGTCATATCCTTGATTAACTCTATCCATCTTCTTTGCCTCATATTTAGCTCCTTCTGAGTGAAAATATACTTCAGACTCTTGTGATCCGAATAAATCTTACAGCGGTTACCCATAAGGTGATGACGCCATGTCTTCAAGGCTAAAACTATGGCTGCTAGCTCAAGGTCATGGGTAGGGTAGTTTTGCTCATGTTGCTTCAGTTGTTGGGATAGATATGCTATGACTTTGCCTTCTTGCATCAACACACATCCGAGACCAATCTTTGATGCATCACAATACACATCAAAAGGCTTCTTGATATCTGGCATAATCAGAATTGGGGCTGAAATCAATCTCTTCTTGAGCTCTTGAAAACTTGCTTCACATTTGTCAGTCCATTCGAACTTCTTATCTTTCTTCAACAATTGGGTCATCAGTCTTGCGATGCTTGAAAATCCTTCAACAAACTTGCGGTAATATCCTGCTAATTCGAGAAATGCACAGACTTGGGTTTGAGTGGTTGGGGCTTTCCATTCTTCAACATCTTTGATCTTGGCGGGATCGACAGCGACTCCTCCTGCCGACACAATATGTCCTAGGAATCCTACTTCCTTCAACCAGAACTCACATTTGCTAAACTTGGCATACAACTGATGTTCTCTAAGGGTTTCAAGGATGGTTCTTAGGTGTAGCTCACGGTCTTCTTCTGACTTTGAATATATTAGAATATCGTCGATAAACACAATGACAAATTTATCTAGGAAGTTCATTAAAATCTTATTCATGAGGTTCATGAAATAAGCGGGGGCATTGGTTTATCCAAAAGACATGGCCGTGTACTCATACAATCCATATCTGGTGGTAAAGGCGGTCTTTGGAATATCCGTTGCACGAATCTTAGAAAACACTCCGGCACCAGTCAATAGATCAAACAGATCTTCTATCTTCGGCAGTTGATACTTTTTCTTGATGGTGACATCATTCAGCTTCCGGTAATCCGTGCACAAACGGTTACCTCCATCTTTCTTATCCATAAACAAAACAGGCGATCTCCATGGCAATGTGCTTGGTTGAATCAGACCTTTCGCCAGCATAGCATCAAGTTGTTTCTTCAGCTCCACTAATTCAGATGGGTTCATACTATAACGTCTCTGAGCTATGGGTCCAGTTCCAGGAATTAGTTTAATGATGAACTCGATATCCCGATCTGGGGGCATACCGGGCAATTCATCTGGGGATACGTCAGGGTATTCACATACTACTCTGACTTGGTCAAGGGTTTGTTGGGCTAGACTATTGTTGCACTTGAATTGATGGGGCAAGGTTTCAGATACATGCTCTACTGATACTTTAGAGCTACTGGTCATGGTTATGGCTTTCTTGGCACAGTCAATCAATCCTTTATGTTTCGACATCTAATCCATTCCTAGTACTACTTCCAAACCTTTGGTTCCAAGTACTATTAGATTGGCATAAAAATCTATCCCATGGATTCTGATGGGTACAACCTTGCAAATTTTTCTAGCTTTGGTGGTTGAACTAGGTATTTGAACTATCATAACATGCTTCAATTTTGTTGATTGAATCTTACTAGTGCATGCAATTTCTTCTGTAACAAACGAGTGCGATGCTCCAGAATCAAACAACACTCTTGCAAGTACTGAGTTAATAGAAAAGATACCCAGCACGACATCGGGCGTCTCCTGGGCTTCTTCAGCATTCATGTGGAACAAACGACCGTTGCGGTTGAGTGAATTCCCTGGGGCAAATCTACTTCCAGGTTGAACACGGCGTTGCTGCTGAGCGGGTGCATTCACATTGGTGGCTGCTACAAGCTTCTTGGGACACTCATTGGAGTAGTGACCCTTGACTCCACATCCAAAGCAAGTGATTTGGGACTTGTCCTTGGCTGTAACAGGCACAACATTGCTTCCAGTCCTTGGGGCAGTATTGTTGTTGTTGTTGTTGGACTTGGGCGGTGCACAGTTGAAGTTGTTGGAGTTGTCAGGGTTGTTGTTGTGGTTTCCTCTAGACTTCAAGTTTCCTCCATTACGATTGGGATAGCTTGGACGAGACATAGGGGGTCTGTTGTTTCTTGGGGCATATCCTACAGACAGGTTGGGGCGATACTTCTGGGTATTGTGGGATCCAGTCTGGTGCATCATTATGCGCTTGCGATTGTCATTGGCTTGGTTGATCTTCCCTTCCATCTGAATGGCAGAGTCTACTAGCTCTTCTAGGTCCTCAAAATAGATGTTGACTAACACAGTCTACATCTCATCATGTAGTCCATTTAGGAACCTCTCCTTCTTCTTTGCTTCAGTGTTGATCTCATCCGGGGCATATCTAGCTAGGGACAGAAATTTGTTATGGTACTCAACTACCGTCATCCTTCCTTGCTTTAATTCCCTGAACTCATCCCTCATCCTAGTTACCAAACCTTGGGGCACATGGGTGCGACTGAACTTGATCTTGAATGCTTCCCAAGTCATCATTTGACCTTCGTTCATGGAACATGTGCTATTCCACTAGGCTCTTGCATCTCCTGCCAGATAATGGGTGGCAAACAGTACATTTTCATTGGCTTCAACTCCTGCGACTTCCAAGTTGTTCTCCATGGTTTGCAACCAGTTATCAACATCTAAGGGATCCTCAGACTTACTAAATATAGGTGGGTTGGTGTTCTGAAAGTTCTTGAGCTTGGATCCATGGTGATCCTGGTTTCCGTGGCCTTGATTATTGTGGGCCATCTGAGCTATCTGTTGAAGAGTGGCTAATTTGGCTTGGCATTCGGCTCTACTAGCTTCATGGTCAGAAACTAACATTTGTAGAATCTGCAGCATTGGATCCTGAGATGAACTGCTTCCTCCAGGGTTTCCACGAGTCATCTGAAGATTGAGATAGATAATGAGATAAGAGGGAAATCTCTAAGGTTCATGGTTTTGTTTCAAAAGCTTTAAACTTTGAGTTTGACTCAGGTTTTGCAAACTAACAACTTCCTCTCATTCATTTATTCAAAGCACACAATACAAACACACACCACAACACAAATATGAAACAGATGGTTTTAAGAACCATTCTATGAAACTATGATACAGTTGG
Organism: Avena eriantha; assembly: GCA_910589775.1. NCBI lineage: Eukaryota > Viridiplantae > Streptophyta > Magnoliopsida > Poales > Poaceae > Avena > Avena eriantha. The sequence goes on along the minus strand of OU342744.1, from coordinate 214,585,348 downwards.
ACCGATACAACTCACTCCTACGGTATTGCTCAAGTGCATCTAATCATCATCAATGAAGGCGGAATCATCATCATCAGTGTGAAACTCCATGGCATCATCCTCCAGGTAGTCGTTGTCACCACTGAGGTAAGAGTAGAGATCTCCCTAGATATCTCACCTTCCTCCTCCTTCGCTTCAAGCTGGATCTCCTATTCATAGATAGTCTTCTCGAGCGTGGCTATCTTCTTGCAAATAAGATCTATGATGTGATCCTTCTTGTCGTGATGCCGATGAAGTGAATGGCGCTCCTTGGCGAGGATGGCGAGGGTCTGGTCCTTCTTGACTGCAATGGCATGGTTGTGGTTGGTGTAGGCACGGGCATTGTCCAACTCCTTTTGTCTATCATACAACATGAAGTCAAAATTATCCAGCTGGTGCTTCTGCTCCGGGTGTCCTGGCATCTACAAGGGCATTCCCATAGAATCACGCCTTGCGTAGTGAGAAAAGCGAGTTCCCTGGATCTGGTTGATGTTTTGCCCACACAGATGGGCAAGAGCTTCATGCATAGCCCTGGCTAATCCATCTAGCCAGTTGTTCTCCCGTAGGGTGAATTGGATCTTCTCCGAAACTAGTGCTTCCATCTTGCCTCTAAGATCTGCAACTATCAGCCATTGTAGATCTCCTCCTACGTGATCATTGAGTTGTGCCCCGAAGAACTCCGGGTGTGCGTGCTCCAGATACTCTGACAGTGCATCTAGATCCCTCTCAAAGATCAGTTGGCCTCCATTGCCCAACTGGTAGAACTTGCAATACTGGACTTCCATCTATAAGAATTTAGGGTGAGTAAGTTAGTGGGGTGATCAAGTGTGTCAATTTTTAGGTAGTAATGTAAGAATTTTATAGGAACATGATTTTTTTTGAAAGAATTAAGGATAATAGTGGAAATAGGTTTTCATAAATACTCACTTCTTTTGTTTTGAAACTAAGTTTTTGTTCAAACGTCCATTCTAACTAGGGTCTCCTATGGTCAGGATGGCTCTGATACCAACTTGTCAACACCCGGATTTTTAATCCCAGATGCTTGTTATGCCATACCTCGCAATCCTAGGATTACCATTTTTGCGAGACATAACAGATTGGATATCACAGTACATCATCCATTACAAACCATAATAAGGTCTTACAAATAAAGGATCTCATGATCCAGTCTTAATACAATCAACGAAGTGGAATAATAAGCGTAATAGTGGGCTCCATCGTCAAGGTCACAGGCAATGCTGACGATGGGAGGTGATCCTAGTTGTTGTAGACCTCCTGCTGTCCATCATCCTGGTAGTCCTCCTCATAGTCTGTCCACTTGAATAGCCAGGGACAAATCCATGAGTACTCTTTAAGTACTCGCAAACTATCACTAACAAGTAAGGTAGTTCTAGTAGGAATCCTAAGCTCTAGGTTTATTTACAAAAAGCTAGGTTTATCTAAACCGAGTTTAGAAGTAAAGAAAACTAAGTTATTGTTCTAAATCACTTTAAGTGGGAAACTAGTTTTCATATTCACAACCCTGTTATGGTCAATTCAAAAACATAATTCACTTCATAAATCATTTTGAAAACATCTGACGATGGAACAGTATGGCCACTCCAACTGTCCATGACCGCGGACGTGGCTATTTGAATAGTTTGACACTCTGTAGAGGTGGTACACTTTCACCACACAATTTGATACATTCGTCAGGGATAACCCTGAATCATCATACTTAGTATGCGGATAATCAATCATAACCTTTCAATTACACACTCTAGTATAGGCACCTCCCCTATGAGCTTGTCCTCCCAGCCATGGCCATCTACCATCCTAGGCACTACATAGGTGGACAATCATCTAGAGGTAGCCTCAGCTCCTCTTCCGTGAGGGAACGCATACTAAGGCACATAAACTTCCGGCTAAGCCCTACCCAATTCACGTATTGTGGTTGTACGGTAAAATTGGAATGGTATCGCATCCAAACCCAACCATCAGTTTTTGTAAAAGGGCTAAGGCCCATGCCTCAATATTTTCATCATCAAACCATTGTGTTTCTCAACACATGTCAAAACATCTCAATAGAATGAAGCATCATTCCAAGGTTTTCATAATCATTTTCACCAAGTATTCCCATCTAAAGTGATCAACTGTTATGCTTAGCACTAGCCACTAAGGTTAAGAGTGTTCACTAATGAGGGGTGCTAATCTTCAATATCATGCCATGGAATGACATCTAAGTATAGGCCTAGTCTTATACTCTTTATGCAATCTATACTACTTTTCCAAACTCACAAAGTAAAAGCTAGGAGTAAAGAACTTGATAAAGTAAAAGAATATAAAGCTTGCAAGTAAAACTTGGGATTGGTATAAATCAAAGGTATATAACCAAAGAATTCCTAATGCATCTTGCTTAGGTTAATACTTGCAAGTGTTAGCTTGCATGGTTCTAACTTGCTAGTAGTGATGGCTTGCCTTGATTGGTGCAGTTATTGAAGTTTTGTTCTTCTTCTTCTTCTTCTTCTTCTTCTTGGTAGTACTCCTCCTCCTCGTATCCTTGGTCTGTACTATCGTCTATAAATGAATACGGGGTACACAATCACCAAACAATACTTAACTAATTCTATTTAGCACACTAAGGCTCACACTTGATGATCTAGCATCATCACAATCATCATATGAATAAAGGCTTAATCTTGTTTATTTTATTTTAGAAAAGTAATTTCTACTTATTGAAAATACTTAAGATTTAATATTCTCCAATTAAAATATGGGATCATGTTGGCACATGTCATCACCACATATTCTAATACATGGGAATGTGATTTAAAGTGTTGATCATATTTCATAAAGTTTAAGATTATTATTTAATAGATTTAAATTGACTAGAAGTGCCTATATAGCATTATTTTGGTACTAGTACAATGTCACTCCATGCAAACCTAAATATTTTTAAATATTCAGATAGATCTTATCAAATGTGATTTTTGAGAGTTGGAATCAACTCAAAAGCATTTATGGTTGATTTTTGAAAAATGTTTGAAGTTGGAAAAGTCTCTATCTTGGTATTTTTACTATAGATTATCTCTAACTACAAATGACTTAAATCCAACGGGCTTGGGTAGATAATTTAAATATCTTTCTAATAAAAATGGAATCATGCAATTTGGTTCAGTGAACCTCTCTGAATTGATTTCTAAATCTCTGGACAGAAACTAGTTTTAACTAAATTGGAAAAATACTAATTTGAATTCACTGGACTGCACGGGAAACTAAACGGGCCAGCCCAAACTGCAGAGCACAGTGCAGCAGGCTGGTGACAGAGGGGGTCCACTTGTCAGCGAGTCTATCTACGCGAAGCGGTATCGTTAAATCTTGGCCGTGCGATTAAAATATAATCTAACGGCTGCGAGTCATCATCGACGACGAACAGCTCTGGCGAGGAATCAAACCTAGCGCGGTGGTGGGGGTCTAGCGGGGCTCACCTGGGCTCCAGCTAGGGTTGGTGATGGGGGCGAACGGTGTTGTCAACGACGGTGGTTCGAACGGTGGTAGCGTCAGGTCCTAGGGTGGCTTCAATCGACGGCGCCCTTCTCCTCCAGCAGCGGCGGGATCCGGCCAAATTCCAGCAAAGAAGAGCTCGCCTTGCTCCGGGAAGAAGTGAGGGAGTGTTAGTGAGGAGTGGTGAGGGTGTTGGTGGAGAGAATGGAGGCGGAGGTGGCCTCTACTTATACTATGGCAAGGGGACCAAACGACGTGGGCTCGGGCTCGTCGGTGACGACGCTATAGGCAGCTAGCGGCGTGGCTGAGGGTATGGGCGGTCGGTGGTTCCCTGGCGATCATCGTGGGCTTAAAGGCGCGGAGCAGTGTGGCTTGGTCGGGAGCGTGTGGCCCTCTGCGCAGACGCATCGGTGTTTGCGACGGCGCATGGGAGCTACAAGTCGCGCGGCGGCGAACGGGGGTGTCTGCGGGGTTGTGGTGATCATGGCGAGCTAGTGCACGCGAGGCGGGGGTGAGGCGCGGTGTGTGCGCGCTGGTCGGACACGGCGCTCTGGCGCGCTCTCGGCATGGCACAGAGAAAATGGGCGCGGCAGTTTTCTAGTGGTCCATGGCTTGCCTGCGATCGACGGGTGGAAAGAGGGTGGCGGTGGATGGTGGCCTGCCTCCTGGACATCATTGACGAGGGCGACGCAGTCTATGGCGAGCTGTCCATGGTCGGCCGGCGCGGTGAGCTTCGGGCGGCGCTGCACTAGCGCAATGGCAAAGGGAGGAGCTGTCCACTACATTGCTAGACACTAGGGGAGACAGGGGGAGTAAAATGGGGACAAATGGTTGATCAATTACTTCTCACAATAGAAGAAGTTAGGCAAGGTTTAATCTGTGTCTGCCAGGTGCTCGACCAAATAGCCGCATGAACACAAGATTTGAATCTTTGGCCAAATTTTGGTGAGTGTTCTGATCTTATGCTTGGTAGTCTATGGTTGCTTGTAAAAGTCAAGGTGAAAGGATTTGAGTGGTTTTCGCAAAATAGTAATCTTAGTACATACACTTGATTCAATTTTGAATTGTTCTTTAAATAGATTTGAAAATAGTTTCTGTGAGTTTATAAAGTGGGCTTGGGTTCACTTTTACTTGGTCTAGCAAGGGGTGAAAAGAATTGGAAAGGTTTCTATTAGAAATCTTTTACTAGGAACACTCAAAGTGGCCTAGTGGTTAATTTTGGACAAAATGACCATTTGCTTATATGATTCATATTTCAATTTATTTTTCTTTGTATTTTATTTGTAGTTAGCCTAGATGATGTAGTATTCATCTTTAAACCATTTCTTATCATTTATAGCAATCAAGTATGGCAATTTCACTCAATCCTACACTAATGCAAATCACACATAAACTCATATTCAAATTAATGATAAAAGTTTTTGTTAACCCTAAACTTGGGTGATTAGAACTTGATAATCTTGATTAATATTTTTGGGGTGTTACAAGACTCTACCTAACACCTTTGTAGCACTGAACCCATCTTTATAGTCACCCTTTTATGGTGTGACATTTGATGTTATCAAGATACTCCTCTAGTGTTAGTGATTAACATGATCTCATGGTCTAAGGACTAGGATTACTTTGTATGATGTTATAGCAATATAAACTCAATGACTTTGATCGTAATGCTAACTTCGGGTGAATGTTCATAACATCATTTCCCCAATATTGTGACCTTGTTATTAACGATATCCAATGTCCATGATCAGGAAACTTTGATCATCTTGTTAATCAACGAGCTAGTTTAAAGAGAGGCATAACTAGGAACTTTCCATTTGTTTATTAAACACACATGTATTAATGTTTCCGTATTATACAATTATAGCATGCAAAATAAACATCTATCATATACTTGGAATATACATAATAACAACTTTATTATTGCCTCTCAGGGCATATTCCCTTCAGTCTCCCACTTACACTAGAGACAATAATATAGATACATAGTGAAAAATCTAACACCCATGGAGTTCAGGTGTTGATCATGTTTTTCCCTAGGGAGAACTTTAGTCAACGGATCAGCAACATTGAGATCCGTGTGTACTTTACAAATCTTTATATCTCCATCCTTAACATGCTCTCGGATGGAGTGAACTCGGTGCTTAATATGCTTGGAATTCTTGTGAGACCTTGATTTCTTGGCGTTGGCTATGCCTCCATTGTTGTCACAATAGATAACCATTGGGTCCAACACACTAGGAACCATACCTAGTTCGGTTATGAACTCCTTCATCCAAACCGCTTCCTGCGCCGCTTCTGCAGCAGCAACATATTCCTCCTCTGTCGTTGATCCGGCCACCATTGGTTGTTTATACTCCTCCAACTAACTGCTGCTCCATTCAAGATAAATACGTATCCGGATTGAGACTTAGAGTCATCCGGATCGGTGTCAAAGCTAGCATCGATATAACACTTAGCGACCAGCTCTTCTTCACCTTCATATACAAGAAACATATCCTTAGTTCTTCTTAAGTACTTAAGGATATTCTTGACCGCTATCTAGTGTTCTGTACCTAGATCAGATTGGTACCTACTAGTTAAACTAATATCATGTGCCACATCCGGTCTTGTACATAGCATGGCATACATTATAGAGCCTATAGCTGAAGCATTGGGGATTTTATCCATTATCTCTCTTTCTTCCGCCATGGCCGGAATTTGAGTCTTACTCAATGTCTTGCCTTACAACATTGGTAAGAACCCCTTCTTACTTCCGTCCATTTTAAACTTCTTTAAAATCTTATCAAGGTATGTACTTTGTGATATCCCTATCAGGCGCCTTGATCTATCTCTATATATTTTTATGCCTAATATGTATGACGCTTCACCTAGGTCCTTTGTCGAAAATTTGCTGTTTAGGTAACTTTTAACACTATTTAAAAGATCTATATCATTTCCAATCAATAATATGCCATCCACATATAATATTAGAAATGCCACATTGCTCCCATTCACTTTCTTGTAAATACAAGCCTCTCCATAAGTTTGGATAAATCCAAACTCTTTGATCACCTCATCAAGCAGAGATTCCAACTCCGTGATGCTTGCTTCAGTCCATAGATGGATCTCTGAAGCTTGCACACCTTGTTAGAATCCTTAGGATTAACAAAACCCTTTGGTTGTATCATATAAATTCTTCTTCAATGTTTCCATTGAGGAATGCAGTTTTGACATCCATCTACCATATCTCATAATCAAAATAAGCAGCAATTGCTAACATAATCCTAACTGACTTTAGCATCGCTATGGGAGAGGATGTCTCATCGTAGTTATCCCCTTGAATTTGTCAAAACCCCTTTGCAACAAGTCGAGCTTTATAGACGGTTACATTACCATCAACATTAGTTTTCCTTTTGAAAATCCATTTATTCTCAATAGCCTTTCGGTCATGAGGTAAGTCCACCAAGGTCCAAACCTGGTTTTCGTACATGGATTCCATCTCAGATTTTATGGCTTCTAGCCATTTGTTGGAATCCGGGCTCATCATCACTTCTTCATACGTCACCGGGTCATCTATTTCATTGACCATGAAATTCATAACAGGATTGTCGTACAGTTCAAGAGTTGCATGTGTCATGCTTGACCTGAGAGGTTTGGTAGTGTCCTCTTTCGGAGTTTCATGATCATTATCATTAGTTCCCTCTTCATTCGGCGAAGTCAACTCCTGAACAATTTCCGGCACTACGCTACTCGCTGTTGCATGAAGAGAAGGTTCAATGACCTCTTTGAGTTTTACCTTCCGACTACGCAGGCCTTTCGCGTGAAACTTTTTCTCTAGAAACGATCCATTCTTGGCAACAAAAACCTTGCCTTCGGATCTATGATAGAAGGAATACCCAATAGTTTTTTTCCTCTTTGGGTTTGAGTTTATCTGGCTGAAGTTTCTTCACATAAACATCGCAACCCCAAACTTTAAGAAACGACAGCTTAGGTTCGTTTCCAAACCACAATTCATATGGGTGTCTTTTCAACGGATTTAGATGGTGCCCGATTTAGAGTGAATGTAGTAGTTTCCAGTGCATAGCCCCAAAATGAAAGTGGCAAGTCAGTCAGAGACATCATAGATCGAACCATATCTAATAAAGTACGATTACGATGTTCCGACACACCATTACGACGTGGTGTTCTAGCAGGTGTGAGTTGTGAAACTATTCCACACTCTTTCATATGTGTGCTAAACTCGTAACTCAGATACTCACCTCCATGGTTAGACCGTAGAAATTTGATCATTCTATTACGATGATTTTCCACTTCATTCTGAAATTCCATGAACTTTTCAAAGGTTTCAGATTTGTGTTTCATCAAATAGATATACTCGTATCTACTCAAATCATCCGTGAAAGTAACAAAATAACGATAACCACCACGCACCGACACACTCATTGGACCGCATACATCAGTATGTATGTTTTCCAATAAATCTGTCACCCGTTCCATTGAACCAGAAAACAGTGTTCTAGTCATATTGCCCATAAGGCATGGCTCACATGTATCAAATGTTTCAAAGTCAAGTGATTCCAAAAGTCCATCAGAATGGAGTTTCTTCATGTGTTTAACACCAATATGACCTAAACGGCAGTGCCACATATATGCAGATATATCGTCATCAAGTTTAATTCTTTTAACATCAACATTATGAATATGTGTAACACTATTATCGAGATCTAATAGAAATAAACCATTCATCACAGGTGCATGATCATAAAAGATATCATTCGTATAAATCGAACAACCATTGTTTTCGGATTTAAACAAATAACCACATTGCATTAAACAAGATCTGGATATAATGTTCATGCTTAGCGCAGGCACCAAATAACAATTATTTAAGTTTATAACTAATCTCGATGGTAGGTGGAGAGGTAGTGTTCCGATGGCGATCACATCGACTCTTGATCCATTGCCGACACGCATCTTGACCTCACCCCTTGCTAGTGGTCGCTTGTTCTGCAGCCCCAAATTCGAGTTACATATATTAGCAACCGATCCAGTATCAAATACCCAGGTGCTACTGCGAGTACTAGTCAAGTACACATCAATAACATGTATATCATATATACCTTTGTTTGCCTTGACGACCTTCTTATTTGCCAAGTACCTGGGGAAGTTGCGTTTCCAATGGCCAGTCCCCTTGTAATAGTAGCACTCGGTATCAGACTTAGGGCCAGCTCGGGATTTCTTTTTAGGTGCGGCAACAGATCTACCGCCCTTCTTTCCCTTTTGCTTACCCTTCCTGTCTTTCTTGAAACCGGTGGTCTTATTGATCATCAACACTTGATGTACTTTCTTGATCTCCACCTCTGCAGTCTTAAGCATTGACAAAAGCTCGGGGAGAGACTTCTTCATGCCCTGCATATTGTAGTTTATTACAAAGCTCTTGTAGCTAGGTGAGAGAGATTGGAGAACACGATGTATGCCTAAGTCAATGGGAATCGTTATTCCCAAGGACACAAGCCTATCAGTGTACCCAGAAATTTTGAGTACGTGCTCGCTAACGGACCTGTTCTCTTCCATCATGCAGCTAAAGAACTTTTCAGAAGCATTATAACTCTCTACGACATCATGGGTATCGAAAATCATTTTCAATTCACCCATGGTATCAAAGGCGTTGTCGTTTTTGAAACACTTGAAGTTCTGGTTCTAGTCCATATAGTATGCCACAATGAACTAATTTGTGGTCCTCCTGACGAGTCAGATAAACGTTCTTTTCCTCGTCAGGGGCATCAGGAGCTGGTGGTAGGCCTAGCGGCGCTTCTAGCACATACAGCTTGTGTGCAGCATTGAGGAGAATCCTCAAGTTCATGGCCTAGTCAGTAAAGTTGCTACCATTCGTTGCAAGTTTCTCTTTCTCCATGAACACATTGAAATTAAAAGCAAGTGGTGCCATATACAACAAAATTTGTAAAGTTTAGACTAAGTTTATGATAGATCGAGTTCAACTAATCCAAATTACAAATGAACTCCCACTCAAAAAAATCCCTCATGTCTTTTTGGTGATTACATGAACCAAATCCACTACACCAAGTCCGATCATCATGTGAGTCGGTGTGGTTTCAAAGGGAAGCATCAATATGGGCATCATATCAATTATATGACTCAGGCTTAAACTTTCAGTCCGTGTTTTGAGGCCATGTCTGTACATGCTAGGCTCGCCAAGTAAGAACCTTAGTACTCACGTGTGTAAAACTATCATACACCTGAAATATGATCGTGGATTCAAGTACGCCCGATCATCACGTGATGTCTTGAAGTGACAAAACATAAACGGTGCATACTTAAGGAGTAACACATTTTTTCTTGATATCTAAATCAGGGATCATCTTATAATGCTACTAAAAGCGCCAAACTAGCAATATAAGATGCAAACATCATATGTGTAAAGTGGGATGATATGGTCCATGCATTTGATCACCATCATATGCATCGTGGTATGATCTCTATCATTCCTTTGTGTGTAAGGCCAAGGTCTATGGAACTTACACGTTAAGTGTGTTGTAAGGGTATCTACCATATATCAACTTACAATATTACCATATCATGACACTAGCCCAACAACAATCTAAACTAGATGCCTCTAATTTATCCATTACAAGTTTTACGTGGCTTAGGGCTTTCGGAGATGGAACCGGTCTTACCTACGAACATGGAACCACACCGATGATAACTAAGTTATTAGCAACTCGTTGTAAATCAGATATTGACTATAGTAGGAGAGACAAACACCCGCCAGCCACTTATGCAAAACTAGTTGCATGTTAGTCGTGGAACCAGTCTCATGTGCGATGACATGTAAAGTTGGTCTGGGCTGCTTCATCCCACTATGCCACCAATATCCAAAATACATGAAAGAAGCAATAACATGATCATCATCGCCCACATAAAAACATATGTGTACTACCCGTGCAAATCACCTACACATAGATCAAGCTCTGATACCACTGCTGGGTTCGCAGCATAGAAAACAAAAAAATTCCTATGATGGGAACTATACGCCAAGATCTATCTACTAGATACAAGCAATAGGTGGATATACATCCATGGAGAACTTACCCTCGAAGACAAAAAAGCTTTGTTAACAAGTTGGAACTCGTGGATGATGCAGTCGAACGCTTGCCGATCTCAAGATCATGTGGAAGTCCTAGCGCCGCAAATCAGCAGCGCATCCATCCTCGCACATACGTTCAGGCCACCGAACAACCTCCACCTCCTCGCTCCAGTGAATCAGCAGAAGCAGCAACTACTTCCAAATGAAAAGCCACCGAGAACATTGTCTCGCTAATCCAAGACCACGGGGAGTATATCTAGAGGGGGAGAGAGATCCTTCACGAGGATGTGTGCTTTGTGAGGAGGAGAGGGGGCAGCCCCCTTCCATGGCCGGCGCCATGGGGAGGTGCCCCCACCTCTTCCCTCATTCATGTGGTGAAGCTCCACTCTCATAAATCTAGCCTCCACTAAAATTTCACTCACATGCATTAAATTTCCACCAAATTTAATGAAACTCTCTTTTAATAAAACTCTTTTATTTATTTTATTCAGAATTTTGTTAATTAATTTAATTAACAAACATTCACATAAAACCCCTTGCAACATTTCAATATCACATGCAGAACCAGTTTTTGCAATTTCACCCGAAACAATTCCGGTTTCCATCGAAATGATTCCAACACTTTGCAATTCTTTCGTCTGAAACATATATGCTCCAAATGGTGTTTGGCAACCCTTAAGTGTGTCACCCTATGTTTCCCGAATAATGCAGACATGATTGAGACTCCTCTTAGATCAATAATCAGAAGCGGGACCTGTAGATCCATTCTGACTCCCGCACATTCAACAATGACTTCTGTGATCATGAGAACCTTTAACGCCAGTAACTTAATCCCTTTGTCTCACGATATATTACATGTCTAAGATTCGATCATCGGTATCCAAATACCTAGTTTGATCTCATTACCGACATGCACTATTTTCTCGTTCCCGTAATATAACATTCTAGTGATCACATCACTTGCTTGCAAGCTATTCTCAATGTAATATCACCAAGAGGGCCCATAGTATATCTATCCATCATCGGTATGGACAAATCCCACTCTTGATCCATGAGGCTCTACATAACACCTTCGTAGACCTGAACCCATCTTTATAGTCACCCTTTTACGGTGTGACGTTTGATGTTATCAAGATACTCCTCTAGTGTTAGTGATTAACATGATATCATGGTCTAAGGACTAGGATTACTTCGTATGATGTTATAGCAATATAAACTCAATGAATTAGATCATAATGCTATACTTCGGATGAATGTTCATAACATCATTTCCCCAATGTTGTGACCTTGTTATTAACGATATCCAATGTCCATGATCAGGAAACTTTAATCATCTTGTTAATCAACGAGCTAGTTTAAAGAGAGGCATAACTAGGAACTTTCCATTTGTTTATTAAACACACATGTATTAATGTTTCTGTATTATACAATTATAGCATGCAAAATAAACATCTATCAGATACTTGGAATATACATAATAACAACTTTATTATTGCCTCTCAGGACATATTCCCTTCAGTCTCCCACTTACACTAGAGACAATAATCTAGTTACATAGTGATAAATCTAACACCCATGGAGTTCTGGTGTTGATCATGTTTTTCCCTAGGGAGAACTTTAGTCAACGGATCAGCAACATTGAGATCTGTGTGTACTTTACAAATCTTTATATCTCCATCCTTAACATGCTCTCGGATGGAGTGAAGTCAGCGCTTAATATGCTTGGAATCCTTGTGAGACCTTGATTTCTTAGCGTTGGCTATGCCTCCATTATTGTCACAATAGATAACCATTGGGTCCAACGCACTAGGAACCATACCTAGTTCGGTTATGAACTCCTTCATCCAAACCGCTTCCCGCGCCACTTCTGCAGCATCAACATATTCTGCCTTCGTCGTTGATCTAGCCACCACAGGTTGTTTGGAACTCCTCCAACTAACTGCCCCGTTCAAGATAAATACGTATCCGGATTGAGACTTGGAGTCATTCGGATCGGTGTCAAAGCTAGCATCGATATAACACTTGGCGACCAGCTCTTCTTCACCTTCGTATACAAGAAACATATCCTTAGTTCTTCTTAAGTACTTAAGGATATTCTTGACCGTTATCCAGTGTTCCGTATCTGGATCAGATTGGTACCTACTAGTTAAACTAATAGCATGTGCCACATCCGGTCTTGTACATAGCATGGCGTACATTATAGAGCCTATAGCTGAAGCATAGGGTATTTTATCCATTATCTCTCTTTCTTCCGCCATAGCCAGACTTTGAGTCTTACTCAATGTCTTGCCTTACAACATTGGTATATCTATCCATCATCAGGATGGACAAATCCCACTCTTGATCCATGAGGCTCTACATAACACCTTCGTAGCACAAAACCCATCTTTATAGTCACACTTTTACAGTGTGACGTTTGATGTTATCAAGATACTCCTCTAGTGTTAGTGATTAACATGATATCATGGTCTAAGGACTAGGATTACTTCATATGATGTTATAGCAATATAAACTCAATGACTTTGATCATAATGCTATACTTCGGATGAATGTTCATCACATCATTTCCCCAATGTCGTGACCTCGTTATTAACGACATCCAATGTCCATGATCAGGAAACTTTGATCATCTTGTTAATCAACAAGCTAGTTTAAAGAGAGGCATAACTAGGAACTTTCCATTTGTTTATTAAACACACATGTATTAACGTTTCCATATTAATACAATTATAGCATGCAGAATAAACATCTATCATATACTTGGAATATACATAATAACAACTTTATCATTGCCTCTCAGGGCATATTCCCTTCATGCGGTGTGATGTGGGGAAGGTACATAGTTTGAAGAGCTTCCATATTCTACCACGGGGGCGTCAATGCGTCTTGGAGAACTTGGATGATGATCTTGATGAAGAGAAGAACGGTGATGCGATGAGCTTGAAGAGCTTGATGCGCGTGAATGTGGTCTCGTCATTCCGTAAGTGAGGAGTTGAAGCTTGTCATTTGTTTCGGCGACAGGGCGTTGGAGCACTTCATTTTGATGGCAAAAGTTGTGTTGCATTGCATGCATTTGTATTTTGAGGCCATCGAAGCAGTTGTGGATGTTCTTGAACTCGGCTTGAGTCTCACCGAATTGTTCATCTTGTCGTGTCTCAAGCGCTTGGAAACGATCATGGAACTCATGTCAGATGATGTAGTGGCTTACGTGTGTCATGTACGGGCCTTGTTCGTCTTTTTGGGGAGGTGGATGGCTTGACTCACCATGCCTATCCATCATACAGAACATACAAGGATTGTATATGGAAGTGGAGTATGGTGGTGTTAGCCTTTTACCTCACCTTGGGGATTACACCGAACTAGAAATCACAAGTGAGAGTTATAAGTGTGTAAAGTGAAATTGCAAAGAAACCTCACACTAAATAAGGAACTAAACTCTCAAAAGCTTTTGGTGGAAGGTTAGGGAGGTGGAAAACCAAAAGAAACGATCCAAATAAAAGGTTATTGTTAAAGGTGGTAGAGAACCAAAGATCAAAAGCAAAAAGGATACGATCTACAAAAACACAAGAATACACACACGTGGAGATGGATGTGGTTAGCACGACTATGAAAATGAGCACAAAATGTCCTAATGAAGACTATGCTTGGTGTCATGCCAACGTAAGGATAGACCATAACTCGTTCTCCAAAATACAAATAAGCAACGAATTTGTGCACTTGCCTTGGTCGCGCTCGTTCTCTCTCTTTGCCTACAAGCTTGAGACTCTCTTTGTATTGGGAGACTATGTATCTTTCTATTTTCTTTTTCTTTTTCTCTTTTTTATTCTTTTATCCCTTTCTATACTACTATGTCAACTCTTGAATTTGCTTACACACTCTCACTTTCCAAGGACAAGTGCACAATGCTTAGGCAAACACAAGATGAGCTACTCTCATAAGATAGATACACACAAGGAAGAAGGGTTAACAAGGTGGAGCAAGTTATACCTTCGATATGGATGACGACTTGCTACCGGTGTTGGGGATGGTGTTCGGGCGTCGCGGTGTAAGAGAGCGCGGTATGTGATGATGTAACATCCCAAAACTTTAATCAAGGTTATCAAGATCTAATCACCCAATTTAGGGTTAACAAAAACTTTGATTAAGAAAATGAATGTGAATGTATCTGTGCTTGCATTAGTATAGAATTGAGTGTATATGCCATGCTTGATTGTTCTAAATGTTGTAAAATGGTTTAAAGATGAATGCCACATCATCTAGACCTTTTACAAACAAAATCCAAAGAAAAAGAAATCAAATAATAATAAATAAAGCAAATGGTCATTTTGATCATTTTAAACCACTAGGTCACTTTAGGTGTTCCTAGAAGACAATTTCCAATAGAAACAATTCTATTTCTTTTCACCCCTTGCTAGACCAAGTAAAAATGTATCAAGGCCCACTTTACAAACTTACGAAAAACATCTAGCAAATCAATTTAAAGGACATTTGAAAATTGAATCAATTGTATGTGTTAAGATCACACTTTTTCAAAAACCCATCAAATGAATTCACCTTGACTTATCCAAGAAAACCTAGTCTCTCAAGCTTAATCTAAGATCACTCAAAAAAATTGAATAAAAAATTCAAAAGTAAATTTTCATGTGGCCATTTCATCAAACACTTGGCATGCATAAAATAATCTCCAGCCTAACTTCATTGCTTTGTACAGGGATCATCGACCAATTGATCTCCCTCTTAACCCCCTTGTCCCCCTGAGTGACTAGCAACAGCAGACAAGCCTGTTGGGTCCGCAGCATAGAAAACAAAAAATTTCCTACGGTGTGAACTACACGCCAAGCTCTATCTACTAGGTATAAAGCAACGGGTGGACATACATCCAACGAGAACTTACCCTCGAAGACAACGAGTTTTGTTAACAAGTAGGAACTCGTGGTTGATGTAGTCGTACACTTGCCGATCTCAAGATCGTGAGGAAGTCCGAGCGCCGCAACTCAGCAGCGCATTCGCACTCGCACACACGTTCAAGCCACCGATAACCTCCACCTCCTGGCTCCAGCGATCCAGCGGAAGCAGCAACTCCTTCCAAACGAAATGCCAACGGGAACATGTATCTCGCTAATCCGAGACCATGGGGGAATAATTCTAGAGGGGGAGAGAGATCCTTCACAAGGAGGTGTGAGGATGAAGGAGGGAATGGGTGGCCTTTTATAGGAGGAGGGGGGTCCCCCCTCTCTCCATGGCCGGCGCATGGGGGGTGACCCCTCACCTCCCCCATTCATGTGGTGGTAACCCCTCCACATTAAAATGCCTCTTCACATTCCCTTTTAAATTCTCCACTTTAAATGCATTAAATTTCTCCAAATTTAATGCTCTCTCATTTAATAAAACTCTTTTTATTAAATTTATTCAGAATTTTGTTAATTACTTTAATTAACAAACATTCACATATAGCCCCTTGCAATATTTCAATATCACATGCAGAACCACTTTCTGCAATTTCACCCGAAACAATTTCCGGTTTCTATTGAAACAATTCCTGCGCTTTGCAATTCTTTCGTCTGAAACATATGTGCTCCAAAATGGTGTCCGGTAACTGTTAAGTGTGCCACCCTACGGTTCGCGAATAATGCAGACATGATCGAGACCCTTCTCCGATCAATAATCAGCAGCGGGACCTAGAGATCCGTACTGACTCCTACACATTCAACGATGGCTTCTATGATCGTGAGAACCTTTAACGCTTGTAAATAAATCCCTTTGTCTCTCGATATATTCCATGTCCAAGATTCGATCATCGGTATCTCCATACCTAGTTTGATCTTGTTACCGACATGCACTCTTTTCTTGTTCCCGTGATATAACATTCTAGTGATCACATCACTTGCTTGCAAGCTATCTTAATGTGATATCACCGAGAGGGCCCAGAGTATATCTATCCATCATCTGGATTGACAAATTCCACTCTTTATCCATGAGCCTCAACATAACACCTTCGTAGTACTGAACCCATCTTTATAGTCACCCTGTTACGGTGTGACGTTTGATGTTATCAAGATACTCTTCCGGTGTTAGCAATTAACATGATCTCATGGTCTAAGGATAAAGATTACTTCTTATGATGTTATAGCAATATAAACATAATGACTTGATCGTAATGCTATACTTCGGATGAATGTTCATCACATCATTCCACCAATGGTCTGACCTTGTTATTAACAACATCCAATGTCCATGATCAGGAAACCTTGATCATCTTGTTAATCAACAAGCTAGTCTATAAGAGAGGCATAACTAGGAACCCTTTTTGTTTATTAAATACACATGTATTGATGTTTCCGATCAATACAATTCTAGCATGTAAAATAAACATCTATCATATATAAGGAATATATAATAACAACTTTATTATTGTCTCTCAGGGCATATTTCCTTCAAAGCCCCCCTTCACCATGGAGAACAGTGGAGCGCCTGCGTTTTGTGGTCATCGCTGGCCGACCACGGCCAGCTCGCACCAGACCACCCCGCGCCCATCCAGCATGTCCACTAGCGTCGCCGCAGCCTACCGCCACCCCCTGTCCAGGCCATAGCCCTAGCCGAGCCATGGCCACCCTAGTCGCGCTGCGCACCGCTTCTCTCTGTGCCGTGCCCAGAGCGCGCCAGTGCGCCGTGCCCGACCAGCCCCACCAGCTCGCGCCTTGCCCTCACCGCGCACGCGCAGCCTCACCATGATCACCCCACCCCGGTAGACACCCCCGTTCACCGCCGTGCGACCCGCAGCTGCAGCACGCCGCTACAAACACAACTGCCTCCGCTCAGAGTGCCGCAGACGCCAGACCAAACCAATCCTCCCCACGCCGCGCCATTACGTCCATGAGAACCTCCACGAGACACCGCACCGTCCTATGCCCTCGCCCATGCCGTTAGCTGCCTGTAGCGACGCCACCGTTGAGCTCACCGCCGCACCGCTCAGTCCCCTCGCCGAGCTATAAAAGGAGGCCACCCCAGCCTCCATTCCTCACGCCATTCGACTCCCCACTCCTCACTGACCTTCCCCACCTCTCCCCGGAGCAAGGCAAGCACCACCCTGCTGGAATTTCACCGGAGTCTGCCGCTGCTGGAGGAGAAGGGCGCCAGCGATTTCGACCACCCCAAGCCGTGCCGTGATCACGCCTCACCTCGCCTCGCCATTGTCTACCACGTCATTTGCCCCTGTCGCCGACCCTAGCTGGAACCCA
Source organism: Avena eriantha (assembly GCA_910589775.1). Classification (NCBI taxonomy): domain Eukaryota; kingdom Viridiplantae; phylum Streptophyta; class Magnoliopsida; order Poales; family Poaceae; genus Avena; species Avena eriantha. The sequence goes on along the minus strand of OU342744.1, from coordinate 214,567,522 downwards.
GGTGAGCCCCGCGAGACCCCCACCGCCATGCTATGTCACATTCCTCGTCGGAGCGGTTCGTCGTCGATGATGACGCTCGGCCGTTGGATTAGAATAGGATCACACGGCTCAGATTCGCTGATACCGTTTCACGTGAGAACAATCACTAATTAGTTGACCCCGCCTATCAGTAGCCCGCTGCACTGTGCAGTGCAGCTGGGCCAGCCCATTTAGCTTTCCCGCGCTGGACTGGAAATTCAAATATGGATTTTCCTTTTTTAGTTGAAATCCTTTTCTGTCCCCTTATTCAAAAATCAATTCAGAGAGTTTTACTTAACCAATTTGCATGATTCAAATTTTACTAGAAAAGAAATTGAATTATCTATCCAAGCCCATTGGATTTAAATCAATTGGAGTTAGAGATAATATATAGTAAAAATAACAAGACAGAGACCTTTGCAACTTCAAACATTTTTTAAAAATCAACCATAATATCTTTTGAGTTGATTCCAACTCTCAAAAATCACATTTGACAATATATATTTGAATATGTAAAAATATCTAGGTTTACATGCAGTGACTTTAGACTAGTACCAAAAGAATGCTATTAGGCCTTTTCTAGTCACTTTAAATTTATTAAATAGTAATCTCAAACTTTATAAAATGTGACCAACCCTTTAGATCACATTACCATGTATTAGAATATGTGGCGATGACATGTGTCCACATGATCCCATATTCTATTTGGAGAATATTAAATCTTAATTAATTTCAATGAGTAGAAATTACTTTTCTAAAATAAAATGATTAAAACTAGTTCTTTATTGCATGTGATGTTTGTGATGATACTAGATCATCAAGTGTGAGCCTTAGTGTGCTAAATAGACTTAGTTAAGTATTGTTTGCTGATTCTGTTCCCCGTATTTTATTTATAGACGATAGTACCGACCAAGTCTACGAGGAGGGGGAGTTCTACCCTGAAGAACACGAAGAAAACTTCAATCACTTCACCAATCAAGGCAAGCCATCATTAACAATGCCAGCTAATACTTGCAAACTTGAGAACCTAAGCAAAATGCATTAGGCATGCTTTGGTTATACCATTTTGATTATACCAATCCCAAGTTTTACATGCAAGCTTTATTCTTTTCACTTTACCAAACTTCTTTACTTTTAGTATAGATAGCATCAAGAGTATCAAACTTGGCCTATCTAGTTATACTTAGATGTCATTCTGTGGCATGAGATTGAAGATTAGCACCCCTCCTTAGTGAACACTCTTAACCTTAGTGGCTAGTGCTAAGCATAAAACTTGATCACTTTAGGTGGGAATACTTGGTGAAAATGATTATGAAAACCTTGGAATGATGAGTCATTCTATTGAGATGTTTTGACATGTGTTGATAAACACAAAGGATTTGATGATGAAAATGTTGAGGCAGGAGCCTTAGCCCTTTATAAAAACTGATGGTTGGGTTCCGATGCGATAATATTCCAATTTTACCGTATAACCACAATACCTGAATTGGGTAGGGCTTAGCCGGAATTTTATATGAATTATTATGGGTTCCCTTGCAGGAGTGGTTTGAGATGAGGCTACCTCTTGATGTTTGTCCACCTATGCAGTGCCAAGGATGGCAGATGGCCATGGCTGGGAGGCCAAGCTCATAGGGGAGGTGCCTATACTAGAGTGTGTAATTGAAAGGTTATGATTGATTATCCACATACTAAGTATGATGATTCAGGGTTATCCCTGATGGATGTATCGGATTTTGTGGTGAAAGTGTACCACCTCTACAGAGTGTCAAACTATTCGAATAGCCGCGTCCGCGGTCATGGACAGTTGGAGTGGCCATACTGTTCCGTCGTCAGATGTTTTCAAAATGACTTGTGAAATGAATTGTGACTTTGACTTGACCACAACAGGGTTGTTACTATGAAAACTAAGTTCCCACTTAGGTGATTTTAGAACATTAAATTAGTTTTCTTTACTTCTAAACTCAGCTTAATATAAATCTAGCTTTTGCAAATAAACCTAGAGCTTAGTATTCCTACTAGAACTACCTTACTTGTTAGTGATAGTTTGCGAGTACTTAAAGAGTACTCATGGCTTTGTCCCTGGCTATTCCCGTGGCCAGACTATGAGGAGGACTATCAGGAAGATGGATAGCAGGACGGCTACGACAACTAGGATCATCTCCCATCGTCAGCATTGCTTGTGACACTGAAGATGGAGCCTGCTACTATGCTTATTATTCCGTTGCTTTTTTGTATTAAGACTGGATCATGAGATTCTTTATTTGTGTAAAACCTTATTATGGTTTGTAATGGATGATGTACTGTGATATCCAATCTGTTATGTCTCGCAAAAATGGTAATCCTGGGATTGCGATGTATGGCATAACAGGCATCTGGGATTAAAAATCCGGGTGTTGATAGATTATTTGCGGAAGCGTGAAGTTAGTTGGGCGACACGCACACGAGTCACAAACAACACAAGAGGAAAAACGAACAAAATTGGGTTAAAACAAGAGTTTCGGCGTCCAAACCGGCGGCGCCAGAAATTTCGGCGGGAATTCCGGTTCGCAAGAATTTTCGGTGGCTGGATTGGTCTGCCGGGCCTAGAGACGATTCGAGTTCATGATGAACTCCAAAAGTCAAATCGAGTAAATTTTCGGAAATCTATCCAAATTGGGCTGGGGAAGGGTTCTAGGAAGGTAGATCGACACCCAAAGCAACAGATCTGTGGAACAAAACCACGAAAAACACACCAAATCCAGAGATTGATCCGAAGGCAATTTGGGGCTCTTTTTGGGGATTTTTAAATTTTTGTGGATAGAAAAAATTGTGGGGGAATTCGTAAGCAACGAAGCTCTATTACCAATATGTTGAGGGCAAACCTCACGGATGGCCCGATCTTTCACGAATCTCTTGAAATCGAGGAGGGAGATGAGGGAGAGGGTGAAATCTGCAAACTCACGCACGAAGAACACGATGAACACATGCACACATGAAGACATGATATATACCTATAGCTCACACCGGCGGTGACCAGCCTGGTGAAATCCCTAGGATCGGCGTTGGGCGGAGATCTCGCTCTCTCGAACCGGCACGGAGAATGGGGAGTCTTGATGAGATCTTGACATCTTAGGAAGGGGCTCTGATGCCAAGGCCTTGTACAACGAGGGAGGCACGATGCAAACTCCAACAAGGTAGGGGATAATTGGTGCTCCTTTCTCAAGGAGCCTGAGACTAGAAATTAGGGAGATCCACAAGGGTGTCTTCTAATTTCAATTATCGAACTCACAGTAATAGAAGGGGGTGTAAACAGGGGTAGTTTGGGCACAAAAGGGTAAAAACTAGACGAAATAGGAATATTCTCGGGCATCAAACCCTTGTTGACTTAAGTTTGTAGGTGTTCCGGCGATAAGTCCGGTCGCGCCGGGCTCGTCCCCGGAAATTCTGGTCTGCGCCGGTCGATCTGGTCGGCCACCGGAATGGCTTACAGATGCGCGTTTCGTCATGTGCTGGTTGGTTCCGGTGTGCACCGGAAATTCCGATCCGGGGTCCTGTCCGCCGGGATGTACGCGGGGAACTCCGGTCAGAATTCCTATCCGCCGGTCCTGGCGCCGGTTTGGTCTGGGGCTCCGTTTTGCGATGGCTTGGCTCCTTCTCTTGGCATTTCTTCATGTGGTTCATATCTAAGGATGCTTAGGGTATTAGCATGAAGTAGCAACCCATCCAATGATGTGTCAAAATCACAAGAGACAAAGAGCGAATTCGCCTTAGCTTGTAGAAGTTTAGCTCGTGCACGAGTCATCGATCCACTTGGGGGACTTGGTGGTGTAGATGTAGAGGTGTCTGTAGGATGGGCTACATTCCTAAATTGCTTGGCGACGCCCGTGGGTGCAGATAGGAGGGGAGTGTGGGGTGGCTGCGTGGCTGGCTCGATCGGGAACCTTTGGGCCGCCCAGTTGGGCTGGCTGCCCTTTTTCTATTTTACAATTTCTTTTATAATTTTAGTTTATAAATCCGAATTGAGTAATTGCAATTTCTATAATTTTGTAAAATAAAACCACACCAGATAATCTCTAAAGAACAAAATTTTATTCCAAGGAAAATTTCCACAATGTCGTCAAGCACTTAAATTTGAGAGTTGCAAAAATAGGGTTTTACGAAAGATATTTTTAAAGCTAAAAACTTAAATTTTAGGAATATGGTTTTATCAATGTATGTTTTGAAGATTCACCCTAGGAAAACAATATGGCAATAAAAGTGGCCCTCAAAAATAATTTTAATAAAATGTTTGAAAATAGAAGTAATATTTTATTCTCCAAATGACTTTTTTGTAAAACACTGTTTTTGTTAATCCATTGCCATTATGGCTTTATGTGAAATCTTGAAAGTCAAAGTATAATTTTATATTTGGCTCAAAATAAAACATTTAACAAAATATGGGAAACAATATTAAACTAGGAATGTTTTATAAATATTTTCATAAATCAAATATTTTTCTTAGGGTTTATTTTATGCAAGAAGGGTTTTATAGAAGAAACTATTTGGCAAGAGGTTTTTTGGTGTTTATCAAACCATTTTTAAAAGCTTTTGTTTTCCATATAATAAAATATGTTTAATGAGTTTTGAAATATGGTTTTGCCTCTTCACAAATTCTAGTTTTTTGTTGGAAATAGGATTTGGTTTATTTTCATAAACTTTGAAAAGTTTCTTTTATTATGAAAATTCATATAAGGAAAAAATAACAAACTAGTTAAATAATTTTATTTTATTTTAACATTCCAAAATTTGAAAAGTTTTAAGATATTACAAATAATTCAGAGGAAATTTACAAAACATTCCAAAATTTGAAAAGTTTTATGATGCTATAATGGTAGTTTCTGTTCATTATATGGTACAAGAAATGCATTTCATAGTGATTTGGAAGATCAAATGGATGTTGGCAAATGAAGCATCAAGTGAGAATGCCATAATCAGATTGACGGTAGTTGAAATGAAGAGAAAGTTCTTGAAGTATGGGAAGCTTTCATGTGTGACAATCTGTAATACCTATAATACTTGATCCTCGACCCAAGCAAGAGTTTTTTGAGTACAACTTGAAGGATGATACAATAGTTGATGGACCTAGATGTTTATCAATTGTGAAGTGGAAATTCAAGGACATGTTCGGTAGCTATTTTGCACAAGAAAAAGGTGACTCAAACATTTCAAATGAACAACAAATTAAAGAATCTTCAATTGATGATCCATGAGCGAGTTGGAACGAACATGTGGGCGAGCAACAAAGGAAACAAACTAAACAAAGCGATCTTGGCATGTACCTAAAGGATGGGCTAGTATATCCAGATGCTAACATTGACATTCTAGAATGGTGGATGGCTGATAGACACAAGTATCCTACAATCTCATGTATGGCAAGAGATGTATTAGCTATTCCCGTGTCCATTGTAGCATCCGAGTCAACTTTCTCCACTAGTAGTGGAGTGATAAGTGACTACCGGAGTCGTCTAACTAGCGATGCATTGATATGCCTGCAGGATTGGATGCGCCTATTAGGTAACTTATTGTCCTTCTGAATAATATGATGATATTTCAGTAAATTTACAATTTACTAATGTTATATTTTCAGGTGTAATTGATGCCCCAACAATCATAGAAGATTTGGAAAATGGTGATGAGATGATCCACCCTAGTCCTAATTTTAGGTATGAGTAAGGCTAGATGATACTAGTACATTCTTAGCTGAAGGCCGCCTTGTGTTGCACTCTTCTTTTTTTATGCTGAATCATTATGTTATTTTACCATATATTTTTCACAACATTCCAGGGTGGAGAGAAACTAGACCCAAGTGGAGCCTTAAACGTGATATAATCTATTTACAACTTTTTCCATTGACATTGGAAGGTATATCAGGATTCATGGAAAATAAGAATATGTAATGATGTATTTAAGCCTACTACTTTATGCTTTAATTCTCATTGTTATTGACTTACCATTTTGCTGTATTGTGTAAGCCACTAACATTGCAAGGTACATCATACATACAATTTTGCTGATGTTATTGACTTGCCAGTGTAGAACTAGCACTGTTCTGTTTGGAGACAAACACATGCGACTAACAACCTCTGAAGCTTCTACAAGCTTGTGAAAGTTTCTTTGGTGTTACCTTTGCCGCATCTCAACTTTTGAAGCTCGTGGAAGTTTTTTGGTGATGTAGACTAAGAAATCAAATCTAAAAGTTCTTATTGTTATCATTGCGACATCTCAACTTATGAAACTTCTGTATTTCTTTGGTGATCTAGAGTAAGAAATCAACAACTTGTTGTCCCTGATATCTGTTATATTTTTTGTCCCTGATATTTGTCGTGGTATTGGCTTGGCAAGTTCTACTGGGGGTAGCTTACGTAGAGGAGGCAAGGCGGCGTAGGAGAATCTGGGAGCAAGATTCGCACACGATATACCCAGGTTTACGTCCCCTCGATGGAGGTTCGCTACGTCCTGCTGTCAATCCAGTATATGATCATAGATTGGTTACATGGGAGACGCCGTAGTCAGAGGGAGAGACTAGATCTAGTATGATGTACCCGTGGGGGTGCTCTTGGTGGATTTATATATGCAGCCAATTAGGGTTTACAAGTGTTAATGAGCTTTCTATTGGATTCACCGTCTTAGGCCTCCACTCGGCGAGTCGTCCAGGTAGAGTATGTGCCAGTCGGCGAGTCGCCCAGGTATGCGCTAGTCGGCTTGGCTTCAGTCGGCTCAATCCAGCTGGCGACTCTGCTTCATGGGTATATCCCGATTGGTATTCCTCCCTCAATAGTCCCCGAGCACGTCAAGGACTCGGTGATGACTTCAAGCCGTCGAACCAGCGCAGGTGATTTTAGGATGGAGTCGATGGTGAGTCGTTGGCGAGATCCTGAAACTGAGAAATAGCTCATGAAGTAGTCCATTCGCCTGGGCGAGTCGGTGCGCCAGGTGAGTCGCCATTGGGTGGAGTCGCCCCTTCGCAAAGTTTGACTAGCGCCTTGTCAACTTGATGTTGTAGAGGCTGATGAATAGCAGACGTGGAAGCCACCAAGTTGTTGATGACGAACTAGCTGAGTCGGCGTAGACGATTCCACGATGAGCAAGCCCGCGAGGGAAAGCCCGCGATGGCAATTCGATGATGGTGATCCCATGATGGCGACTCCCCGAGCGCGTCAAGTCCATGACGGGCAAGGCGAGTCCCCGATTGTGGAGAGTCATCGAGGGTGGCGAGTCCCCGAGCGTGAAGATTCCGCGAGGGCAGCGAGTCCCCGAACATGAAGACTTCGTGAGGGCGGCGAGTCCCCGAGAATGAAGACTCTGCGAGGGCGAATCCGCAATGGAAAGTCTACGTATACACCACGAAAATCATATGGGCACAATGACTCAGGAGCGATGTCGCACTCGAGGGGCAATGTTGTTGTCGAGCCTCGAGCCGAACAACTGAAAACTTGATGAGTCGTCCGCCGATTGGAGTTGAGTTGCTTTATGTTTAGCTCAGCAATATGTCTAGGAGTAGTCCCCGAGACTTGAGTTGGCTTGTAGAGGCGACTTGAGACTCTTTTTAGAGATGCATACTCTGGAAGTAGTACTTGGTTGTTCCCGAGCATGGCGGGCGGTGAGTCCCCAAGTATTATGAGTGGAGAGCTTGACGAGTCCTGGAAACCGGTGATTGTCAAATCACTGAGCATGACGGATCCGCGTTGAGCGAGTCCGCAAGGGGAGAATCCCTGAGTGTGAAGACTCCACGAGGGAAGCGAGTCGCCAAGCATGGAAAGACCGCGATGATGGCGAGTCCATGAGGGGAGAGTCCCCGAGCATGGCGAGTCCATGATGATAGAGAGTCCCGCGATGATGGCGTGTCCGCGAGGAGAGAGTCCCCGAGCGTCACGAGTCCGTGATGATGGCGTGTCCGCAAGGGGAGAGTCCCCGAGTGTGATGAGTCGCGCATCTGGTGTTGGCATGGATTGATTGCGCTATTTTTGTTAGCGAGTCTCTCCTCTTGGCCTGGGGGGCAGTTGCAAGGCAACTCCAAAGATGGCTCTCAGTTTGGCGTTCTTCCTAGATGATCGGAGGCTCGGTTTGCGAGTCCTCGTCCGCAGTACTTGGCCGTGCAAGTCTCACTATCTAATGTTGAGGAGTACATGGTGTTGTTTTTGTAGCACTGCCATTTGTCTTGACCCAGAAGGTCAATCGAGCAAGGTAACTCCAATGATGGATCTCGGTTGGAATTTTTGTGGACGATCGGAGTCTCGGATTGCGGGTCCTCATCCGCACTACTTGGCCATTGCGAGTCGCTCTTTCAAAGGTTGACAAAGGCAAATTGACTTTTCCCGGAGGGAAGAGACGCCTAGTGGTGAGTCCATGCAGCATGGCATGCGACCCTCTCTGGTGACTCGGATGATGAGGGGCCCTTAGCAGGCGTGGCGTACATATAGGCACGCTTTGGCAGAGTCGACGCAACGGACAAAGAGTCGACGCGGCGGACGGAGATCGCGTTATGGTGAAGTCAACACGGTGGACACAGGATCGACACGGCAGACGGAGGACACGCTATTGCAAAGTTGACTCGGCGGACACAGGGTCGACGCGGCGGATGGAGGTTGCTCTATTGCAAAGTCGACGCAACGGACACGGGGTCGACGTGGCAGACGGAGGTCGCGCTATGGCGAAGTCGACACGCCAGACACGGGGTCTACGCAGCGGACGGAGGTCGCGCTATGATGAAGTCTACACGGCGGACACACGGTCGATACGGCGGACGGTGCTCGTGCTATGGCAAAGTCGACGTAGCGGACATAGAGTCGACGCGGTAGACATGGGGTCGCACTATGGCGAAGTCGACGTGGTGGACACGGGTCGAGGCGGCGGGCGGAGGTCGCGCTATGGCGAAGTCGACGCGGCGGACACAGGGTCGATGCGGCGCACGAAGGTCGCGCTATGGAAAAGTCATGGGGCGTTTAACCGGTAGCATGGCGAGTACAACAAACTAGTTCATTGGTCATGAGGATGATCTGAGTTTCAAGATCATGGGCATTTATGCCAATTGACAATGAGGTCATGTCATTAGTTGAATGACATGATATACAAACATCCAACAATTATATCTTAATGAGATCTAGTTACAAAGTTCACCATTGATGATAAACAGAGAGAACATCGTAACCTGATCCTTTGACTATGAGGTAATGCAAATCACCGTTCTAGAGGAAGATTAGATGGTTATCAATTATCATCTCGTAAAAGGGTGATCAAAAAGGTGCCACTCAGGTTTTCCAAAGGGACGTGCAGAGGAGTACATATCAAGACCTGGATTTATCTAGTCCATGTAACAGATAGATACATGTGGCCATCTCGGTGACGTTGCATTTATGAAGCTTGCAAGCACGTGACTTGGTCACGGAATGCAACGACATGAGAACGAGTAAACAAGTTGATCGGTAACGAGACCGAACTGAAGTATGGGGATACCGAAGATCAAGTCTCGGATGAATTAGGTATCAAATTACAAAGGGAACGAGAAATGACTATCTCACGGTTTGAGCGATTATATTCGTGAAACACACGGGGGTCACATGGCCATCCAGGTCCCTCTGTTGATCATTGATATGAGAGTAGTCTCAATAATGTCCGGAGTGTTTCCGAACCGAAGGATGTCACGCTTAAGGGTGGGGACGCTTAGGGTAGATGAGGTATCGTAGGACAAATGGAGAGAGAGAGAAACCAGAATAGTTCCGGGTAACATCCGATGTAGATCGGAAGGGGTCCGAAAGGTGTTCCGGAGTGAAGGAATAAGATAATATGTGTATTTGAATGTTAATTGGAGAATTAATATTAAATATTTTATTATTTTATTATTAAAGGCAGCCCAATGCTAATGGGCCTCACCCGAAGGGGAGGCCCAAGAGGCAAGGCGCCTAGGGAGAGGGTGCCAGCCGGCCTGGGCTCACTGGGCCTCCCCATTGGGGCCCACCTAGGGCCGGAGGCTGCCCCTAGGTGGTCGGAGGGTCTGGGGATTAGCCCCACACCATTTGGCCCCTGGGTGGTGTGCGCCCCTCCCACTATATATAGGGGTCTCCCCTCCCCCTTTGGAAACATCCCATTGCCTCTTATTCTCTCTCTCTCATCCATTGAGGACTTCTCCGGAATATTGGAGAGGACCTCGTGGATCGTGAGTTCTCGACCTTCACACTACCATCGTGCGATCTAGCATCTACTTCTTCCGCTGCTCGGCTGGATTGGAGTCCGGTTGACGTCACCTACACCGGACGTGTGACAAACTTCGGACCACACTTGAGGTGCTACTCGTCTTCATCAATATACGCCTTCCTTCATAAGGTGTGCCTCGGTCTTCAAAGGTATGAATACCGTCTTTCTCTTCTGTTGCTTATGTCTACATAGTATAGATCCTGGTATTAGTGTTCGTGTAGATAGGAATTTTTTGTATTCTGCTACAGAACCCTTCAGTGGTATCAGAGCGGATCTATGGGTAGACATGTCATACGGATAGAACACATAGCAATATGTGGGCATTGATTCTCTAGTTGCTACCCTCTTTTATGTTCTTGTTCATATCGCGGCACTGTTTGATGAAGCGGCCCCCAACCGACCTCACGTGGTGATTTTCACGAGACTGGTCCATGAATCAAAGTGGCTTAGGGGGTGTCTGTCTCTCTACAGTAGTTGATATGACATCAACATTGGAGGGCCCTGAAAAGGGAAGAAGAACGACAATCATTGAATACATGATGTGGCTCCATGTTCGTAGGTGGGAAGGGGTTCTACCATGAAAGCCCTGAAGCCGCGTAAAACTTGCAATAGATAATATAGAGGCGTCTATTTTTATTGTTGCATAGGGGCATGTCTTAAGACATGGCAATGACGAGTTTGTGAAACTTTCATTGAAGCTATTGATGATGATCAAGATGCTATAACCAGGTCATAACACTTTACTTTATGAAGTATTACTTGTTGTGCTAGTATAACTTTATATACACATTCGACGGTAGCATAATAAGATAATCCCTCACAGTATTCCAGTTATCGTATTCCCCTTGTGTGTGTACCACCAAGAAAGTTCTTCGGTTTGAGGTAGTCCGTGATGATCGGGTGTCAGACATATCTACGTTCACATACAATGGGTGTAAGCCATGTTGCAGTGCGAATACACACAATTTAGAACTGGCAAACCTAGAATCTACAGACATGGCCTCGGAATACAAGAGACCGAAATGTCGAGCATGAATCACATGGTTGATGTGATCGACATTAGGGAATATCCACCTTTGATATTGCATTGATGTCCGTGATGATTGATGGCTCAAAATACGATGAGCTCGTTGGGAACCCCAAGAGGAAGGTATGATGAGCACAGTAGCAAGTTTTCCCTCAGTTATGAAACAAAGGTTATCGAACTAGTAGGAGCAAGGAAACAACCCCAACTTGGAATCCTGCACAACAAAACCACAGAACTTTGCCCCAACTTATTGTGAGGTTGTCAATCTCACCGGTTTTGCTGAAACAAAACCTTAAACGTATTGTGTGGAAGATAGTAATTGCTTGTAGAAAGTAAACAGTAAATAGTAGATTGTAGATTGATGATAAAAGAATGGACCAGGGTCCATAGTTCACTAGAGGTGATTCTCCTTAAGATAAATTACATGTTGGGTGAACAAATTACAACGGGGCAATTGACAGACACCGAGAAAGCATACATGCATATACTAATCATCTTGACTCCTATGAGATTTGATTGGGCATTACAACATTATACATAGACCGTAATCCAAATGCATCTATCACTAATAATCCACCTTCAGGTTATCATCCGAAGCCCCTCCAGTATTAAGTTGCAAGCAACAGATAATTGCATTAAGCAAAGTGTGTAAAGTAAACAATACGATTGCTCTATGGACAAAGGATTGATGTTTTCTCCCTAATAGCAACAACACATATAGTACCTTAGAGATTTCTGTCACTTCCCCAAATTACTCGAGGTATGAACCCACTATCGAGCATAAATACTCCCTCTTGGAGTTGCTAGCATCTACTTGGCCAAGATAGCTACAAACAACGGAAAGCATGCAAGATCACAAATAACATAGACATGATAGAATCAATAATCAATCTGAAATAGCATCTCAATATCCATCGGATCCCTGCAAACACAACATGTAAGATTAAAAATAGATGATCTTGATCATGAACGGAGCTCACAAGATCCAAACATGGTAGCACAAAGGAGGAGAACCAACCATCTAGCTACTACATGGACACGTAGTCCAGGGATGAACTACTCACACATCACACCGGAGGCAGTCATGGTTATGAAGAAGGCCTCCAGGGTGAACTCTCCCCTCTGACAGGGTACCAAGAAGAGTTTCAGATCCCTCCTGATCTAGGTATGGAGATGACGGCGGCTATAGACTCTTTCGTGGAATTTTGATCGGGTACCTAGGGTTTTTGTCCCAGGAGGATTTTATAGGCGAAGGGGCAAGGTTAGTGGAGTACCAGGGGGCCCACACCCCTGGTCACTCCGCCACCAGGTGTGGCCACCCTGGTGTGCCACTTCATCTCTCCTCCGGACTCCGTGTTGCTTCAGGTAAATTATTGACTTTGGCTTTTGTCCGGTCCAATTCTGAGAATATTTCGTTACTAGCTTTTCTAAAACCAAAAACAGCAGAAAATAGGCAACTGGCACTGTGGCATATTGTTAATAGGCTAGTTCCAGAAAATGTGTAAAAATACTCCGAAGTGTGGATAAAACATAAGAAAGTAGATGTTAACATCAAAAATTATAGATACGTTTACGACATATCAACATCCCCAAGCTTAACTCCTGCTCGTCCTCGAGTAGGTAAGTGATAAAAAAGAATAAGTTTTGAGGTGACATGCACCATCACAATCTTGATCAAGGTATTTCTAAAACATTGATAGCTGGGATCATAGTACTCTAACATAAACATGAAATATATAGTTCTAACAATAAGACATAGCAACTATGTTGTAACATGAAAAGGTACAAACAAAAGATTCATGAATAACAATGCTTTGAAAGACGTTTGTTTGTTTGTTTCACATATAGAAAACATAATGAGAATGGTATTCAGTTTGTCCCTCATAGTGTAGCAAACCATAAATGCATAGGACACCTTCAATGTTCATAAGGGTGACTAGATACAAATAGTTTAAGAACAAGCAATATCAAAGTTATGAATCAATCAACAAGTTTTGGGACAATGCACATTAAACTAAGAATGGCCACTATGGTCTGTCAATAGGTGCATAAAGATAGAAGATGGAGACTCAACTTAAAAGTAAAAGAAAGGCTCTTCATAGAAGGAAGTAGGGATTCATGTCTCATAAAGAGCTTCCAAAAATTATGTTACTTATTAGCTTTTAGCTCTCATTTCCCCTATCATAAGCATCTTTAGGTGATTTAGGTTAAAGTGAACAAATATGAGGATATGCTTGACAAGTTATAAGCTAAAAATCTCATGCCCCTTGCTTAGAGTACCGTTCCTCATGCTACTCAACTTTAGTCACGGGTAAGTTCTTGTCATTGTAAGTACATGTGTATCATAGAGAACCGCCAACGGGGTACCCCTTTCCTGGTGATACGGAAGATTCCCCATATCAAAATGACAAGGCAAGCAGACAATGAGCATCTCGGCAATCCTTTTATTTCCTATTTGCATAGGCTCTTTTTTTTCTTTTTTATTTCCTATTTGCATTGGTTTTTTTATAGAGGATGCTTCATAGATTGCTAACTATGGTTATGCTGCAGGTTTCCACCATCATTAGGCATGGCTTAGCCTAGCCGCCCAGGCATTTCTCTAACACATATACGAACTCCATGAGCCTTACAAGCTCCCCTTTCATTTCACACCACCGGGATCCATAAGCAAAAGAACATGATATCAACTAAATAAAGTGCAATGTTGAAAGCGTTCCCCATGATAACATGGTTCTGCTAATTCACAACTTATAAAACGCAAGCATATATGCAACATAGATGTGCACAATGGTTCAAGTTTATTAAGTGCAAGAAAAGTAAAGTGTGCCATCAAGTCCGTGAGAGCTTTAATCACTAATTTTCACATAACAAGTTTAATTTGGAAGGTAGATAAAAACATGAATATACTTGGAATAGCAAATGCTAATAGGTAGGTATGGTGGTCTCTTTGGAATAACCTGGTTTTATTTGGAGTTGGATGCATGAGTGGAACTCATACTTGGTATGGAGGCTAGCAAAAGACTGGGGGCGACCAACTAAGAGAGCAATAATGGCCATAATCATGCAAAGTGACAAAACATTATTATTTAAAAGATAAAGTGATATTACAAGTCAAAAACTAAATGATCATCGAGCCTATGGTGACTTGGTATAGTATTAACATGGCGTGAGCATGCGCCAAGTCAACCCAAATAAAGCATCAAAGGAGAATACCACAATACTATGCTTTAATATGCTAAAACAACGCATGATTCTTTCAAGGCACATTAAGAAATCTCAATTGTTTGTAACAAGTCATGCTACAGAAATAATCACTAACCATAAAGCCAAAACAATATCAAGAATGACATGATAAAGTCTAGGCCACAGACAAAAACAAGACTCCTTTTATACCACTTATAAGCATGAACTTTCCTACTCTTTTCCAATCCAAAAAAAACTTATTTGAAACTATGTATGAATGCGGGGTCCAACCAATTTATTCAAGCAAACTAAGAAAATGAAAACTAAGAACAAAATGAAGACGCTCCAAGAACAACACAATTTGTGCATGAAACAATAAAAATCAAGTGTTTGGAAGAGAACCTGAGATTTTTATTGATGAAGAAGGGGACGCCATGGGCATCCCCAAGCTTTGACGCTTGTACTTCTTAAATATTTCTTGGGGTGACAAGGGTGGCATCCCCAAGCTTGAGCTTTTGTCCATACTTCATCTCATCACATTATTCTTCCCTACACTTAAAATTTTCCTTCATACAAAACTTCACACAATCTTCATTAACAACATTAGTGTTCTCAAGATAATAAGTCTTTTGGTTCAGTTTCAACACAAGTAAAACTTTCATTAAAACACAAGCTACTTTAGCACTTCATTTTTAAAAATGCAAATGATTAAAGAGAACTCAAAGAGAAAGAGATTAAGAGGCAAATGCAAGTAATAACAGAAATCTGTCAAAACAGACCAGTAGGTAAACACAGATTTTTTTCGAAGACCTTCTGTTGCTCAAATAGAAAAGTATTGAACTAACGAAAGTTATATAACAACCTGGGGCAGAAGCACAAAAAATTACGGCTCAATCCGACGTACAGAGATTTTTCAAATTTTTTTACAGTGAAGCAGAAAAATCTGTTTCGGGACAGTAACTTTCCCAAGCATTACTTCTCTCTCATTAGAGGTTACTCTTGGCAAAAAAACACACAAATGATAAGGAGAGGTTATTACTGAAGCAATAACTTCCAAAACTCAACAAAAGATTCCTAAAGAAATTTGGGTTATCTCCCAATAAGTGCTTTTCTTTAACGCCTTTGAGCTAGGCATTAGAAGCAAGAATCAAGTATTCTCAAATGAAGAAGCATTAAGATCAATACCAGAAATGTATTCAACAAGGCAAGTTATCTCATCCAAATAAGTTCTAGAGGATCCTCTCTCAATGCTCTTGGGTTCACTATTTTCATCAGACAGGTTTTCAGGAACAATCCAATCAAAATTCTTTTCTAAGGCTTCATGCATTCCTACAAGTTTAAAAGGTATTGGTATCTTAATTTCCTCCCCATCTTTAGGTTTGGTTTTGTCCATCTTTTCTCATGTACCAATAACATCTACACATGAGCCTAGCTTATTAACACGACCGAAGACTTTTCAAGCTTCTTAGCAACATCATAGAATTTTTAAGCAAAGTTTCTAGAATGAAATCTCTCTTTTCAGTATCCTCAATATCTTTAAGTTTAAGAAACATTACTTGCTTTATGGGGTTAAGGTTAACAAACCTAGCTTCCAGCATGTGAACTAAAGAAGTTGCAGCAATTTCATAATTTGGAGCAAGTTCTACTAGGGATCTATCCTCAATATCCTCATGTTTTCTAACATGATTAAAGAATTCTTCAATATTATGTTTCCCAATTATGGAGCCACTACCTATTGAAAGGTCTTTCAGGGTGAACTTAGGGATCAACATGGTGAGCAAAGAACGAGGTGACAATTACAGAAAATGACTAATTTTTATTTGTGTTTTTAATAAAGGAATCAAGCAAACAAAGCAGAAATAAACAAAGCAAAACAAAAACAAAGTAAAGAGATTGGTTATGACGGACTCCCCTTGTGAAGCAGTCCTTGACTCCCCGGCAACTGCGCCATAAAATAGGTGTTAGAGTAGTATACGTATAGGTCTAGTATTGTAGTTTAGGAAAGTTAGGATTCTAGCCTAACTTGACTTGTACTCCAAGATGATCCCTGCACTCCTATATATACTCTCCCATGAGGCTCAATAATACATCCAACATATTACGCCAATCTCATACTCTTACATGGCATCAGCCTAAATTCGAGCCGCCGCCGACACGCTTTCACCGTGCCGCCCCCGGCGGGATTGATCTCCATGATCTCCGTTGGGGGACGCACGATCCGTCGCAGGGCTCGTCCGCCGATCCGTGATCGGCTACCCTAGTGAGTCTTTTCCAATCTCTTGATCGGTTTTTCTCTCTGCTGGTTGTTCAACCGGTATTTTCTTTTTTGGTTTACCAATCATAGATCGAATTGAGTCGCCCTCCACCGTCGTCATCATCGCCGCGCCTCTACTCTGACCATCGACACCGATGATCTACACCGCACTCGTGTGCCTGCCACCCTCACCCCTCAAGGCAGGCTGCCGCGCACCGCGGCCGGCTGCTACGCCTTCCTTGGGAGGCTGTCGTGGCCATCCCCTGCGGATCGTCTATGTCATCATCGTCCGGGACTTCATCGAAAACGCCGCCATCGACTCTGGTCTACACATCGTCCACGCCATGGTGCATATGGCGCACCGTCGGTTTGATCAACCGATCCCATGCTCGTCTACGCCAAGCACGTCCTCGAGCATGCGTCTACCAGCGATCGAGCTACGGGATGCCACAGCGTCGCTGATGGCTCAATGCACGGCACCTAGAAAAGTGCTGGTGCGGTGTTGATGTAGAGCTCGTTGGGAACCCCAAGAGGAAGGTATGATGAGCACAACAGCAAGTTTCCCTCAGTTATGAAACCAAGGTTTAATCGAACCAGTAGGAGCAAGGAAACACCCCAAAGGTGTTACTAGCTGAGCTTTGGCAGGGCGCACTACCGGTGCTAGTAGCAACGTGGAGACCTGAACAACACAACCACATAACTTTGTCCCCAACTTGCGATGAGGTTGTCAATCTCACCGTGTCTTGCGGAATATAAAGGATTAAATGTATCGAATGGAAAGAAGTAATAGTTTGCAGAAAGTAAACACAAAGCAGTAAAAGATTGTAGATTGAATGTAAAGAAAAGACCGGGATCCATAGTTCACTAGAGGTGGCTCTCCTTAAGATAGATAACATGCTGGGTGAACAAATTACAGCGGCGCAATTGACAAACACCGAGAAAGCAATACATGCATATACTAATCATCTTGAATCCTTTAAGACTTGATTGGGCATTACAACATTATACATAGACCGCCATCCAACTGCATGTATGACTAATAATCCACCTTCAGGTTATCATCCGAACCCCCTCCAGTATTAAGTTGCAAGCAACAGATAATTGCATTAAACAAAGTGTGTAAAGTAAACAATACGATTGCTCTATGGACAAAGGATTGATGTTTTCTCCCTAATAGCAACAACACATATAGTACCTTAGAGATTTCTGTCACTTCCCCAAATTACTCGAGGTATGAACCCACTATCGAGCATAAATACTCCCTCTTGGAGTTGCTAGCATCTACTTGGCCAAGATAGCTACAAACAATGGAAAGCATGCAAGATCACAAATAACATAGACATGATAGAATCAATAATAAATCTGAAATAGCATCTCAATATCCATCGGATCCCTGCAAACACAACATGTAAGATTAAAAATAGATGATCTTGATCATGAACGGAGCTCACAAGATCTAAACATGAAAGCACAAAGGAGGAGAACCAGCCATCTAGCTACTACATGAATTCGTAGTCCAAGGATGAAATACTCACACATCATACCGGAGGCTTGCATGGTGATGAAGAAGGCCTCCAGGGTGAATTCCCCTCTCCGGCAGGGTGCCGGAAAGAGCTTCAGATCCCTCCCGATCTAGGGATGGAGATGACGATAGCTACAGACTCTTTCGTGGATTTTTGATCGGATACTTAGGGTTTACGTCCTGAGGGCAATATATAGGCGGAAGGAGAGGCCGAGGGGTCTCAGGAGCGGCCACACCACCCCCTGGCGTGGGCCAGGCCTGGCCGTGCGGCCAGGTGGTGTGGTGGCCCCCTGGCCCCTCTCCGTCTCGTATTCTGGCACTTGATGTCTTCCGGAAAAATAGGCACTTTGGCTTTTGTCCCGTCCAATTCCGAGAATATTCATTTTCTGACTTTCCTAGAACCAAAAATAGTAGAAAACAGGCAGCTGGCACTGTGGCTCTTGTTAAGAGGTTAGTCCAAGAAATCATATGAAAAGTACTCCAAAGTTGGAACAAAACACAAGAAAGTGGATAAAACCAAGCATGGAACATCAAAAATTATAGATACATTTGCAATGTATCAGTCGCCCCTTCGGGCCACAGCGTCGCCACCTTGATCTTTGCCCACTAGCTGCCAACATGCCTCACAAGCGCATATGCGCTGGTGGCCTCAGCCCGCTGCACCAACTCGCGTCCCACAGCCACGCCGTCACCTCATCACCATCTCCGTGCACCGACGTCCCTGGCTACCTCGCGCTGCCACCCTAGGCGCAGATCACCACCGTCCGTGCATGGTCTTTGTCATATCGCCGAGTTCTTCTTCGCCTACTTCGAGTACCGCAGCCGCGCCTCTTTAGGCATCCAGCATGACCACTTCAGGTCGCCGTTGGTTTCACCGCCTTCTATGTCTTCTCCACATCGAACTCGTCAGCATCGTCATATGATACTGGTGCATAGGTTCATGATGGTAACTACCCCTGCACGCCTGGTACTGGCAACACCGGTGCGTGCCTTCATCCCCGACGCATTCCCGAGTCTGGCAAACTCGCGTCGGACGCCTTGTCTTCGTCGGCATGATAATGTCTTCTTCGGCATTGACACCTTCCTCTACGAGTGCCTCGACCGCATCAGCGACGCATTCTTCTTGGCATACTAGGTTCTGGCAGAATCAAGATGTGCCTTTGTCCCCGACGTGCGCCTAGTTCTGGCAAAACTTTGGCGCCGATCGTACCCGACAGCTCGGACTGCATCAACTCTGGCATTTATCGACACCTTCGACCTGCCTCGATGCGTCTCCATCGTCGTCTTCATGCACTATGCACTTGTGGCTTCATGTGCGGCTACATCGACACCGGCAACCCCAACCACGACATCGACCACGACGACCATTCGCATGGCTACATCAACCTCGGCACCGCTCCACGCGCTCCTCTCCCTCGACATCGGCACAAGGGCTTCCACCTCGCTTGAGCATCATCAACTTCTTCTATAGTCCAAGCATCTGCGCCGCGACATCATCTACGACACTCCTATTGCGACTGCGGGGGGATGTCAGCCTACTGGTCTACTTCGGCACTCTAGTCTGACCGTTTGCAACATTCCTGTTGATTACGACGCTACCACTATGACTGCGGGGGAGTGTTAGAGTAGTATACGTATAGCTCTAGTATTGTAGTTTAGGAAAGTTAGGATTCTAGCCTAACTTGGCTTGTACTCCAAGATGATCCATGTACTCCTATATATATTCGCCCATGAGGCTCAATAATACATCCAACATATTACGCCAAGCTCATACTCTTACAATAGGCTTGATGGCTCAAAATACGATGAGCTCGTTGGGAACCCTAAGAGGAAGGTATGATGAGCACAGCAACAAGTTTTGCCTCAGTTATGAAACCAAGGTTATTGAACCAGTAGGAGCAAGGAAACAACCCCAAGGTGTTGTTCCAACTTGGAATCCTACACAACTCAACCACAGAACTTTTCCCCAACTTACAGTGAGGTTGTCAATCTCACCGGTTTTGCTGAAACAAAGGATTAAACGTATTGTGTGGAAGATAGTAATTTCTTGCAGAAAGTAAACAGTAAATAGTAGATTGTAGATTGATGGTAAAAGAATGGACCGGGGTCCATATTTCACTAGAAGTGATTCTCCTTAAGATAGATGACATGTTGGGTGAACAAATTATAGCGGGGCAATTGACAGACACCGAGAAATCATACATGCATATACCAATCATCTTGAGTCCTATGAGATTTGATTGGGCATTACAACATTATACATAGACCGTAATCCAAATGCATCTATCACTAATAATCCACCTTCAGGTTATCATCCGAAGCCCCTCCAGTATTAATTTGCAAGCAACAGATAATTGCATTAAGCAAAGTGTGTAAAGTAAACAATACGATTGCTCTATGGACAAAGGATTGATGTTTTCTCCCTAATAGCAACAACACATATAGTACCTTAGAGATTTCTATCACTTCCCTAGATTACTCGAGGTATGAACCCACTATCGAGCATAAATACTCCCTCTTGGAGTTGCTAGCATCTACTTGGCCAAGATAGCTACAAACAACGGAAAGCATGCAAGATCACAAATAACATAGACATGATAGAATCAATAATCAATCTGAAATAGCATCTCAATATCCATCGGATCCCTGCAAACACAACATGTAAGATTACAAATAGATGATCTTGATCATGAATGGAGCTCATAAGATCTAAACATGGTAGCACAAAGGAGGAGAACCAACCATCTAGCTACTAAATGGACCCGTAGTCCAGGGATGAACTACTCACACATCACACCGAAGGCAGTCATGGTGATGAAGCAGGCCACCAGGGTGAACTCTCCCCTCCGGCAGGGTTCTATGAAGAGCTTCATATCCCTTCTGATCTAGGGATGGAGATGACGGTGGCTATAGACTCTTTCATGGAATTTTGATCGGGTACTTAGGGTTTTCGTCCCGAGAGGATTTTATAGGCGAAGGGGCAAGGTTGGTGGAGTACCAGGGGGCCCACACCCTTGGTGGCACGCCCCTGGACGCGCCGCCACCCGGTGTGGCTGCCCTGGTGCGCCACTTCGTCTCACCTCTAGACTCTGTGTTGCTTCGGGTAAAATATTGACTTTGGCTTTTGTCCGGTCCAATTCTGAGAATATTTCCTTACTAGCTTTTCTGAAACCAAAAATAGCAGAAAACAGGCAATTGGCACTGTGGCATCTTGTTAATAGGTTAGTTCCAGAAAATGTGTAAAAATACTCCAAAGTGTGGACAAAACATAAGAAAGTAGATATAAAAAAAGCATGGAACATCAAAAATTATAGATACGTTTACGACGTATCAATGATCGGGGGAGGTGCAGGGGATTGGGATCATGTGATCACGAAACGAGTGGAGGGATGATCGTTTGAGTGGGAGTTCTTTTTTTTAAGTACGATAGTATAATTAAAACTTGAACTCATTATTATGAACATGGTCTAAACACTTTGCAAATCTATTGCAGATGTCTCGCCCACACACTTTCAACCTTAGCACTTTCCTCGAGAAAGACAAGCTAAAAACTGATGGAACCAACTTCACCGCATGGTTCCGCAATCTTAGGATCCTCCTAGTCCCCTACAAGTTGACTTATGTCATCGAGGATGAGCTTCCAGCTAAACCTGCAGATTCCGCCTCCCAGGACGAAAAGAATGTCTGGCAGTCCAAGGCGGACGATTTCTCCCTCATCCAGAGTGGAATGCTCTATGCCATGGAGCCGGAGCTTCAAAAGCATTTTGAGAAGATGAATGCTTTTGGGATCATTGAGGATCTCAAAGTTGTCTTTGCTCCACAGGCTCGCATAGATAGGTATGATGCTTCCGAGCTCTTCTTCTCTGCTAAAATGGAAGAGCACAACAGTATTAGTGAGAATATAGTCAAAATGTCTGGCTATGTTAAGCGTTTGAACGCCCTAGATTGCAAAATCCCGGAGGAGCTCACGATTGATAGGGTGCTACACTTGCTGCCCCTAGCTATAAGAGCTTTGTGATGAACTACAACATGCAAGGGATGACTAAGACCCTTGCTGAGGTGTTCACCATGCTCAAAACTTCTGAGGTAGAAATCAAGAAGGAGCACACGGTGTTGATGGTCAATAAGACCACCAAATTTAAGAACCTGGGGCAAAAGGGCAAAGGCAAGGGTAAGAAGCCCAAAAAGGATGGCAAGTTCATTACCAATACCTCAAAGACTGCCAAGCCTAGCCCTAAGCCCGGCACTACGTGCTACTACTACTACAAAGGGGATGGGCACTAGAAATGCAATTGCCCCAAATACCTTGAAGACAAGAAAGCCGGCAAGATAGCCCCCAAGGACAAAGGTATATCTGATATACATGTTATTGATGTGTTCCTTACAAGCACCAGGAGTAACATCTGGGTATTTGATACCGGATCTGTTGCTCACATTTGTAACTCTCGGTAGGAACTGCAGAGTAGGAGGCGCTTGACGAAGGACGAGGTGACGATGCGCGTCGGCATGGTTCGAGAGTCGAAGTGATGGCCGTTGGCATCCTGCATCTTCGTTTACCGTCAGGATTATTTTTGGTTTTGAATAAATGCTACTATGTACCCGCACTAAGTATGAATATTGTGAGTGGATCTTGCTTATTGCAAGATCATTATTCGTTTAAATCCGGAACAAATGGTTGTTCTATTTATATGAATGATATTTTCTATTTTCATGCCCCTGTGTGTAATGGTTTATTCTTACTTGATCTTGATTGTGATATAGACATCCATTGTGTTGATACTAAATGTTGTAAGCATAATGATGATAATTCCATGTTTGTGTGGCATTGCCATCTTGGTCACATTGGCGTAAAACGCATGAAGAAGCTTCATTCAGAAGGGCTTCTTGGATCGTTGGACTTTGAATCCCTTGATACATGTGAGCCATGCCTCATGGGCAAGATGACTAGGACACCATTCTCCAGGACAATGGAGAGAGCTCAGGACCTACTGGGAATCATACACATGGATGTATGTGGACCAATGAGCGTCTCAACATGCAATGGTTATCGTTATTTTGTTACCTTTACTGGCGACTTAAGTAGATATGGATATATCTACTTAATGAAGCACAAGTCTGAAACCTTTAAAAAGTTCAAGGAATTTCAGTAAGAAGTAGAGAATCAACTTAACAAGAGAATCAAGCATCTTCGATCGGATCAGGGAGGCGAGTATTTGAGTTATGAGTTCAACATGCACTTAATAGACGGTGGAATCATGCCACAGCTAACGCCAGCCAGAAAACCACCGTGTAATGGTGTGTCGGAACGACGTAACCGAACTCTATTGGATAGCGTGCGGTCCATGATGTCTTTAACTGATTTGTCTATGTATTTTTGGGGATACGCGTTGGAAGCCGCCGCTTTCATTTTAAACAAAGCACCATCCAAATCCGTGGAGACAACTCCATATGAGATATGGTATGGCCAGAAACCAAAGTTGTCATTTCTAAAAATTTGGGGTTGTGAGGCTTATGTCAAGAAACTACAGCTTGACAAACTCGAATCCAAATCAGAAAAATGTATGTTTGTGGGATACCCAAGGGAAACAATTGGGTATACCTTCTATAACCAGGCCGAAGGCAAAATGTTTGTCGCAAAAGCTGGCACCTTTCTCGAGAAACAGTTTCTCGCTAAAGCAGTTAGTGGAAGGAAAATTGAGTTAGATGAAGTTGTTGACCCTTCTCTCCAAATTCCGAGTAGCGCAATGGAAGCTGTCCAGAAACAGCTCTCCAACATGGAGGAAGAGCCCAATGATTATAATCAAAACAACAATGTCGAGACTCCTAAGGTGCGAAGGTCTACAAGAGTTCGTGCCACTCCTGATTGGTATAGGAACCTTGTGATGTCTGTCATCCTAGATGAACAAGAAGCACCTACAAACTACAAAGAAGCTATAGATAGTGCTGACTCCGAGAAATGGCTAGAAGCCATGAAATCCGAAATAGGATCCATGTAAGAAAATCAAGTTTGGACCTTGGTAGATCTTCTAGAAGGCCGCAAGGCCGTGGAGAATAAATGGATCTTTAAGAAAAAGATAGATGTGAATGGTAATGTGACCATTCATAAAGCTCGACTTGTCGCAAAGGGGTTTTGACAAATTCAAGGAGTTGATTACAATGAGACTTATTCTCCCGTAGTGATGCTTAAGGCTGTCCAGATTTTACTAGCAATTTCTGCTCATTTCGACTATGAAATTTGGCAGATGGATGTCAAGACCGCATTCATCAATGGTCACATTGATGAAGAGTGGTATATGATGCAACCGGGAGGGTTTTTGATCCTAAGGGTGCTGGAAAGGTGTGCAAGCTTCATCGGTCCATTTATGGATTGAAGTAGGCATCTGAGAGTTGGAACCAACGTTTTGATCAAGTGAGCAAGAGTTTTGGATTTGTCCAAAATCAACAAGAGTTCTTTGTTTACAAGAAAGCAAGTGGGATCTCAGTTGTTTTCTTAGTAGTATATGTGGATTACATATTGCTCATGGGAAACGATGTGCATCTAATGAGAAGCATGAAAGCATATTTGAGTAGTCAATTTTCCATGAAGGATCTAGGTGAAGCTGCATACATATTAGGAATCAAGATCTATAGAGATAGATCAAGACGCATAATTGCATTAAGTCAGAGTACTTACATTGAAAAGAATTTGAAGAGGTTCAAACTGGACAATGCCAAAAAGGGCTCTGTGCCAATGATGAAGAATTGCAAAATGAGTGTGACTCAATGTCCAATAATGGATAATGATAGAGAAACGATGTCTTACATCCCCTATGCCTTAGCCACAGGTATATCATGTATGCAATGTTAAGTACGCGACCTGATGTGGAATTGGCTCTTAGTTTGACGAGCCGCTACCAAAGTAATCCAGGACCAGATCACTAGATAGTTGTGAAGAATATCCTAAAGTATCTAAAAGAACAAATGATATGTTCCTAATCTAGGGAGGAAGTGATGAAGCTCTAAACGTAACAGGTTACGTGGATGCGAGTTGGAACTCAAATCATGATGACTCGAAGTCTCAAACATGATTTGTTTTCCTAGTAAATGGTGGGGCGGTAAGCTGGAAGAGTAACAAGCAGCCGGTGGTGGCGCAATCTTCAATGGAGTCTGAATACATTGTTGCGGCTGATGCAGCGAATGAAGCTACTTGGCTAAGGAATTTCATCATCGAACAAGGAGTCATTACAAGTGCACAGGACCCCGTGACGATCTATTGTGATAACATGGGAGCTATTGCAAACGCAAAGGAACTGAGGACTCATTCCACAACCAAACACATCAACTTAGATTTCACGTCATCCGGCAGAATGTTGACGAAGGTGAAGTCAAGATTTGTAAAGCAGATACGGAACTGAATATGGCAGATCCTTTGACCAAAGCTCTCCTACAAGACAAGCACGAACAACATCGAGATTCGATTGGTGTTAGGTTCATGCCTATTATAAACTAGTTTTATTTGTACTCTAGTGCAAGTGGGAGACTGAAGGAGTTATGCTCTAGAGGAAAATAATAAAGTGTATTATGTGATATATCTCCTATATGTTCATATAAGTTTCATACCATGCTATAACTATGTTAATACGAAACGTCAATACACGTGTGGTATGTAACAAACTGTGTCTCTAGTTATCTCCAGCAAACTAGTTCATTGGTCATGAGGATGATCTGAGTTTCAAGATCATGGGCATTTATGCCAATTGACAATGAGGTCATGTCATTAGTTGAATCACATGATAGACAAACATCCAACAATTATATCTTAATGAGATCTAGTTACAAAGTTCACCATTGATGATAAACAAAGAGAATCTCGCAACCTGATCCTTTGACTGTGAGGTAATGCAAATCACCGTTCAGGAGGAAGCTTAGATGGTTATCAAGTATCATCTCGTAAAAGGGTGATCAAAAAGGTGCCACTCAGGTTTTCCAAAGGGACGCGTAGAGGAGTACATATCAAGACCAGGATTTGTCTAATCCATGTAACGGATAGATACACGTGGCCATCTCGGTGACGTTGCATTTATGAAGCTTGCAAGCACGTGACTTGGTCACGGAATGCAACGACATGAGAACAAGTAAACAAGTTCATCGGTAACGAGACCGAACTAAGGTATGGGGATACCGAAGATCAAGTCTCGGGTGAATTAGGTATCAAATGACAAAGGGAACGGGAAACGACATCTCACGGTTTGAGCGATTATATTCGTGAAACGCACGGGGGTCACATGGCCATCCAGGTCCCTCTATTGATCGTTGATATGAGAGTAGTCTCGATCATGTCCGGAGTGTTTCCGAATTGAATGATGTCACGCTTAAGGGTGGGGACGCTTAGGATAGATGAGGTATCATAGGAGAAATGGAGAGAGAGAAACCGGAATAGTTCCGGGTAAATCTGATGTAGATCAGAAGGGGTCCAAAAGGTGTTCCGGAGTGAAGGAATAAGATAATATGTGTATTTGAATGTTAATTGGAGAATTAATATTAAATATATTTTTTATTTTATTATTAAAGGCAGCCCAATGCTAATGGGCCTCACCCGAAGGGGAGGCCTAAGAGGCAAGGCGCCTAGGGAGAGGGGCCAGCTGGCCTGGGATCAGTGGGGCCCACCTAGGGCCGGCGGGTGTGGGGATTAGTCCCACACCGCCTGGCCCTTGGGTGGTGTGCCCCCTCGCACTATATATAGGGGTCTCCCCTCCCCCTTTGGAACCATCCCATTCCCTCTCATTCTCTCCCTCATCCATTGAGGACTTCTCCTGAATATTGGAGAGGACCTCGTGGATCGTGAGTTCTCCACCTTCATACTACCATCGTGTGATCAGCGATCTGGCATCTACTTCTTCCGCTGCTCGGCTAGTTTGGAGTTCGGTTGACGTCACCTACACCGGACGTGTGACGAACTTCGAAGGCACCACACTTGAGGTGTTGCTCGTCTTCATCAATATATGCCTTCTTGCGTAAGGCGTGCCTTGGTATTCAAAGGTATGAATAACGTCTTCCTATTTCGTTGCTTATGTCTACATAGTATAGATCCTCATATTAGCGTTCATGTAGATAGAATTTTTTTGTTTTCTGCTACGGAACCCTTTAGGCCACTCTCTCCTCTCCATTTGCACCATCTCCTCGTGAAGGTTATCCTTCCCCTCTAGCAATTCCCTATGGCTTCAGATTAGCAAAGTAACATGTTCTCGGTGGTTTCTCTGGAAGGATCTGATGCTTCCGCTGCTCTGCTGGAGTGTGGGCGTGGAGGTTTTCAGGAGCTAGACGTGTGCTCGAGGATGGATATTTATATGGAATTTGTTTTCGGGTTGCCTCGTACACAGAAGGGGAGGGATATAATTTTTGTTATTGTGGATCGGTTTTCTAAGATGGCACACTTTATTCCTTGTCACAAGACCGATGATGCTTCGCATATTGCTGATTTGTTCTTTCGTGAAATTGTTCTTTTACATGGTGTGCTAAATACTATTGTTTCTGATCATGATACTAAATTTCTTAGCCACTTTTGGAGATGTTAATGGGCTAAGTTGGGGACAAATTGTTGTTTAGTACTACGTGTCTATTGGGAATATGCGCTAGAGGCAATCATGTATGATGTTATTCCCAATGTATGCATAAAGTTATTGTCCATGTAGGAACTACCGATATATATCATTGGATATGTGATTCGATTGTGGAACTATATATTCATGTTGTTCATACTAGTTGTCCTTGGTCGTTGAGGTTGTGCTGGACACACAACTTAGCCTAATGTGAAAGTCGGCTGATGACACGGTTCCACTTGTCATGGGCCTGGAGATGCTATTCCGACTTACACTGATTCGGCTAAAGATTTTAGCGAATTACACTGACCCACAGTTGAGATGCAACGAGCATGTTGTCATTTGTAATCTCAAGCAATGGAATCCTTTGACCTGAGGTGATCGCATGATCCGAGTTGTGGATCGCCAGCTTAGGTCCTATCAAACGTTGTTTCGTAAATGGGCAGTTATAAAGGTAGGGTTCGGGTTGGTTATGAAGCAAGCTGCGTGATGTGGATTACCAAGATGGGATTTGCCCCTCCGTAATAGAGAGATATTCTCTGGGCCCTCTCGTGTGATATGATTCGGAAGCATGGCCATGCGCGACTTGGTTAAGTGTTAACCAAGGAGTTAGACTAAGTGTTAGTCCAGTGAATCGTATATCACGAAACAAGAAGAGAGAGTCGAGCTATTGAAAGGATGGCAATAACTCGCCTATAGCTTGACAAGATATATCGTGAGGCAAAAGGAATTGGATGAAAGTCACATTGGGAAAGGTTTGTCTTCTGACTTTATGGCGCTTGGGAGTTGGCACGTCTTGCTAGAGGCCGCTACCAACTATCGACTCGGAGTGGTGACTCATGTCGTGTCCAGGCGTACGTAAACCTACGGGGCCACACACTTAAAGGTAAGGAGCCCATGTGGATTAGATCCATGTGGAGATTGGGGTACGGCCTAGATGGGCCTCAAGCGTTGAGCCCAGCTAGGAGTGTATATAAGTGGAGTGACAAGGGATTGTCCCTGACCTAGACATCACTTTCTCCACTTCCATTTCGGGCTAGATAGGATCTAGCAATCCTCTGTCCGAAGCTCCTTCCTATATGTGTGGATACCGGTAGAGGCATTGCACGTGCGGCGCTGGAGACAGGGAAGCTTGTGGGTATCAAGCGAAGGAGCTCGCGGGATTCAGAGGGCTGTCTGTGGGATCGTTCGGAACTGCTTCGACGCGCTACATCAATTTCCGCATCTGCGCATCTAGTGGTAATCTCGTGGCCTATAACCTGAGCTGGATCTTGGGAGTACCGTGTTAGGTAAAAAGTTTTGTTTATCTCTGCGTGGCCCAACAATGTCATCCTCAAACTGATGGACAAACTGAAGTAGTCAATAGAACTTTATGTACTATGTTGTGGGCTGTTTTAAAGAAGAACTTAAAATTGTAGGAAGAGTGTTTACCTTATATTGAATTTGCTTATAATCGTTCGCTGCATTCTACCACAAAGATGTGCCCATTTGAGATTGTGTATGGTTTTGTTCCTCGTGCACCTATTGATTTATTGCCATTACCTTCTTCGGTGCAAGATAATTTGGATGTTACACAACATGCTGAAATGATATTAAAATTACATGAGACTACTAAAGACAACATAGAACGCATGAATTCTAAGTATAAACTTGTTGGGATAGAGGGAGAAAGAATGTTGTGTTTGATGTTGGTGATCTTGTTTGGTTGCATTTGCACAAAGATCGTTTTCCTAATTTGCGTAGGTCTAAGTTAATGCCATGTGCTGCTGGTCCTTTTAAGGTGTTAGAGAAAATAAATGATAATGCATATAAACTTGAGCTACCTGCAGATTTTGGTATGGTTAGTCCTACATTTAACATTGCAGATTTGAAGCCTTACTTTGGTGAGGAAGATGAGATTGCGCCAAGGACGACTTCAATTCAAGAAGGGAGCATGATGAGGGCATCCCATCTATTGATACAACCGATGTATCTACAGCTACACAAATACAAGGACCCATCACTCGAGCTCGTGCCAAGTAACTTAACTATCAGGTACTTTCATTTCTTGGAACTATTCCTCATATACATGAGAATATGATGCTGCCTAAATCAGATGTATTTGTTACTCTTAGGAATAGTGAAGCATGACCATGCATGGAGATGGTAGCAAGCATATGAGGATCGAAGAGGACACCACAAGTCGAGATTTTATAAATTTGAAGCCACCATAATAAAGATTGAAGGCTTGGACAAAATATTCAAAAATATTACTTCGTAGATTCGTCCATAGCTTAATTTGGTGTTGCGTCACCTTTATTTTGGGTCAGACCCATGTTATTTTCGTAGGATTTTTAATAGCCACTTTTTAGAGTCCATATTTGAGGGGGGAATGCCTTTTAGGGTTGGATTCGTCCACCATACATATGGTTGGCCGAAACCCCATCTTTTCCTCCTTAAATATCCCCCATAGCTGTCACTTCGCCAAGGCTAGAGTGTCGCAGAGACCTCCTTTTAGGGTTGGATTTTGTTTAGACTAAAAGTTAGCCATCATTGGAAATTCGCCAAGGCTAGAGTGTCGCAGAGATCTCCTATACTTCGCAGCTATTCAGGATCCCACCTTTTTAATAAAGCTTTCATCTTTATCTGCAATGTCTTGATTGCAATATTAGTTCTTACTTGTTTTCGTTTTCAGGTTGATTGTGCTTCTACAAGATCGGTAACCTCCAGGAGATTGGCCTAGCGATTGCATTGGCGCTCGTGCTCGCACATGTAGTCGGATCGTTAAGCCCGAACTCCACCCAAATCGACCATCACCATCTCATCGAAAGATCGGACACCTTTGCCCTATCAGATGAGCTTCCGGAAAAGAAGTTGCACGTTTTTGGTATGAGTATCCTATCAATCCAATTAAGACATGCGCTAAGATCTCACAGTGTTCTTGGTATGCAAATAGAGATGGGGTGTTGTAAGTGGAAGTGGAAGTGGAAATGGAAATGGAGAATACAATAGCTTGCAGCACAATTGCGGTTGTTTTGGTACTTTTATGTGTTTGCTTCTTTCTCTGTTGTGTTGACAACACAAAATTGTGCACAGTTGTGTAACCTGCTTAGTAGTGGAACCCACTCATAAGTTCCTATGGTTGTAGATATTTCTCTCGTGTTGATGAGCTCAAGTATAAAGATCATTTCCTGGTTTTTGACTATTTCCATTTTACCGTTAGGTGTGAATTTGTTGCTCTAACTAGTGATTCATAGTTTGAGAAAAAATGCTTAATAAGAACATATTCTATAATTGGCCCCTTTATAAATTACTCAATGATGATCCTAGCGATGCATTACATTGCCAACCTCAGAGTAAACTACCCCATAACCTCTTTTCTATTTATTTTATTTTATTTTTATTTTGCATAACCAAAATGAACAAGAAAAGAACTAGTTTAGGTTTTTATTTTTAACATTGTTGTAATTTCCTTTTATCTGAAATTTTTTAAAGTCATTGTAACATTATTAATGTAATAAAGTAAATGTTTTATTTCTTAATACTTGTAAAAATAAATTATTGTATTATTGTTAATGTAATAAAGATTCTTCACTTTGCTCTATATTTGACTTATTATTATTTTTATTCTCAAGTGTTGTAAAATATTGAATAAACATTATAGTAATACAAACTCTTATTCGTATAATTTTATCCATTCTCTTTTAATCATACACATTCTCTTTTATTTAACTCTTATTTATTGTATTTTATATAATTGTTTAAAATTCAAATTTCAATTCAAAACTATTTTTATTTATTTATATACATCTTTTGAACTTGAATTTAAATTTCTCTATTCAACACGAAGTAAAGCAACAAAGGTCATGTTGAAATATATCACACTCACGTCGATGACCCTGTTCTGTTCATCAACATAAGCACGATCTCGATCACTTTGTTCCTTTAATAATTCGCAAAAAAATTATCTATATTTTCAGATGCATGAAAGTAGATGCACACATTATTTCTATCTCTCATTTTTTCTGAAATATTGGGGTGTTATAATTTTCCACAAAAGTCCACCTGAATTTTTGTTTTGGGAAAAGCGGATAGTGGATGACGACGTAAATGGATGATTATGCCCTGTGGGAAATGGACAAGCCTGTACAGTCCCACTTGAAATCTTAGTTATGAGTATTGTCCTGAAAAATGGTTACGAGTATATAGAAGAGAGAAAACAAGTGTACGCAGAAAATTTTCTTCTCTAAGAGCTTATCCACGTTTCAGGTACCAAAAGCTAGATTTTCTATTTTTTCTTCTATTTCTATTTTCGTATATACAAACCTAATAATTTCAATTTAAATCGAGGTAATCAAAATCTCAATAAATAAAAGTAAAAAAAACTCTGACCTATAATAAATGTCGTCGATTCAGTGCAACTATGTATTAAATCATCGACAATGTTTACCATACAAAAGCAATTCTAATTCATCAAATCACAAAGGTTATCAAAACAAAAATATGCAACATGGCAACCGAGATAGAAACTCAATAATTTTGTTCTCCATTCCCCTTTCACCACTTCTCTATGAGATCTTTAGGTTGTGAGATGAATCTTCACACATCTATTTTCATGGTGAATTTGAAGGAACTACTCATACGGTCGGAAGCATGCGAGAATTCATCATCTTCCCATAAAGTCATATTGGTAATCAAAATCTTGGAACGCTCATTCTGAATGATAATGTTGTGCAATATCACACAATCGATCATGATCCTGCAAAGCATTTTCTGTCTCAAGATTGAGTCGGACCACAGACAATGGCAAGTCAGACTTGCAAAATCCCAAATTCCGTCTCCACATCCTTCCTAGGAAATGGTTGTGGATTATGAAAACAAGATTGTTTGTTACCTTGGGCATGGGAATTGGTTTGACAAATGTTGCACATTATGGTATGTCTCATCTACAAGGTATTATCCGTTTGTGTACTTGTGTCCATTTATCTCAAACTCAACCTCATTGCTTCTCCATCCAAAATAGGCGTACCAAAACCATGTCTCCTTGTCTGTAATGACATCAGAGATGATTGTTGGATCTTTGATATGTTTAGTCAATTTTCCATGTCATGTCATTGAATAGATCTTACACCTCATGTGCATACAATCAACTCAGTCAAGCATACCTAGAAACTCCCATGCAGCGTCCATCGCCAAAAGCATCTCCTTCAGACTGAACCGGTACGAAGGTGAGGAAAGAGGCGATCGGGAGGTGACTCCTCTGAACCCATCTAGGGTTCCGTCCCCTCGTCGGTGACGCGGAATGTCCGCTCCTCCTCCGTTTGTCTTAGGGCCTTGGAGACGCAGCGGATCATGACCTCTCGCCGGTGGGAGGGTTCTCGTTCTTTGGCTTGATCATTTTGAGTGTATTCTTCTGGATGGTGTGGCAACGGTTACATCATGAAGTTAGAATGAGGTCACCCCTGCCCTATACTCACTCCGGTGGTGCGTCTAGTGCCAACGGAAGGTACATGGAGTTCTTTGTTTGGCGGATCTCTTGGATATGGTTGATTTTCGGGTTCGTTTGTGTCGTCTCAGGTAAGTCTTTTCAGATCTACGGTTGTCTTCTTTGACGATGGTCGTAGTTTTTGTGCGCTAGTCCTTTGAGGCCTTAACACAACGACTTTTGAAGTGTCTACTATGACAAGCTCTAATACGACAAGTTTTCCTGGCTCCAGTGATAGTGGAGCGGGCGGCGCACATCGACTCGTGGAGAATATCATTTTGCGGCCCGGAAGTTGGGCGCCCAGGCAACGCGGTACCCAAGTTCCCTGAAATCAGCCGCGATGACTAGAGTTGGTGTGCCAAATACTCAGAGGGTCTTTTTTGGTACGAATTCAAGTTTACGTTTCAATACAAAATATCAGGCTAACGGCCGTCAAGTTGGGCCCCCCCTGTCAGCTTTCACCGTTATGTCATTGCCGTCATGGCTACCATGTAGGCTTGCAGCGTTGGCGCATGCATCCTTTACGCGTCTTCTTCTTCCTCCGGGGCGGCAATCTGTGGTCATGGCCGTGGCGTGAAGATAGGACTTGGACAAACCTGCTCGGCCCCGTTCTCCTCCCCATCTCAAATCGGAGCTCGCCCTCACCATGGTCGCACCCATGGCACGGCGCAGGGACGGGAATTCATTCCCGGGTGAGATCTGTCACCATGCCGACCATGCTCGGTCCTGTTGGCCTCCTCCAGAATCCGAGCTCGCTGTCGCCGTGGTCGCACACGCACCAGCCACGACACCTTCCTCTCCGAACCCCAAAGCCGCATCCACCCAGTTCGGCACAACATCAACAAGGTGAAAATGCATCAAGTTTTCTTCTTGTGATTGTAGAAAAACATGTATGTACTGTGGCCGTAGCATACTCTAACAATGTACACATATGTTGTTTACTAGATTTTCATTTGAAATTAGTAGCTTCGTGATGACGAAACATAGAGAACCTAAATGGAATGACGATGATGACCATGTTTTGTACTTTGCATTGCATCAACAAGTGCTCGCTGACGAAGCAAGTTACCAAGAGAGTGGAGTTCATCAGCCATTACCAAAAAATATGTGAACAAATAAATGAGCAATTCAATGCAAATACGCGCAGAAAAGCTAGATCCATGTCATCAATCATTAATAGGTGGCACATTCTAGTGATGCGTTCAAATGCGTACACCATGTATCATTTGCTTAAAGTGGTTGTTATCCTGAGTAAAAATGCCTAGTATGCACATTACCTTTGTATGTTCTATGCTGCAATTCTGTTGTTATGGGCGTGGAAAGAAAAGTTGGGATTCACTGAATATTACGCAGTTAGGCCTAACTTAGTCTTACACAAATAAGCACAGCTTAGTCTTTACACAAATAAGCGTAACTAATGATAAAGATAAAGACAAATGGTTCATCGGATCTGCCAGTATGAGCACTAGGTCCCTGGAGCTGGTGGTATCGTCGGAATGAACTAGAATGTTGCGTTTGGCCGTCTGGCATTCTCCATCAAATCGTACGACCCCACTGATGAGCCAATTGTAGGCCCCCTCCCCCCGACGTGGATTCGGCTCCAGGTCGGATCTGGAGTGTCAACATGATAGACGCGTGAGTGTGCAGCAAACACACAGTCTGCTATAAACACTGGAAGTGCTGGCACCTCAGCAACAACACTAGCATGTTCTTCCTGGACTCCGGCAGCAGCCTCAGCAGGTATTTCATCAGCTTCACCAGTAGTAGCCTCAGCAGGTATTTCGTCAGCTTGACCAGAAGCAACATTAGCAAGTATTTCGTCAGCTTCACCAGCAGCAGCATCACCAAGTATTTTGTCAGCTTCACCAGGAGCAGCAATAGCTAGTTCTTCGTCAGCTCCACCACCACCAACACCAGCAGCAGCAGCAGCATCAGGAGCTAGGGCTATCTGAGCAATTATAGGTTCAACAGCTCCAGGGGCTCCGACAAATAAAGGGTAGTTGATCCCAAGAAACACAGATTGTCCCTTCAGATTGTCGACTCTGCTCCAGACTTGCTCTACTGGGTCTTTGGATGGGCATGCGGACCTCGACAAAACGTGACACCGCAGCGATGGGTATGAAGAAAGTTGTGTCCCCATATGTTCTATTGTATCACCAACGCTGTTTAGTGCTCCCCTGATATGAATCCACATGAGTTCAACATCCTATTCCATGTCGCCTCCGAGAGGTGCTAGGAACCAGCGTCGTGTCCCAAGTTCAGCATCTGCTACTTCATCTTCGATGACCAAAGCTGGAATGGTGCGCGGGGCTGCATGGGTACCTGCGTGTTACTTACAGTCAGTAAGCAGAATTTTGAATGGGATTTTACATGCTATATGACACCATGACTCACCCCAAATGGATGGCTCCCAAACACGCACGTCGCCACTAGGTTCAGTGACCGCATAAATGCATTGCGGTTTGTACGAATAGTAGTTGTAGGTGAAAATGGCGTCGACATACTTCTCCGGCCACAGGAAGTTGTCGCGCAAGACTGTCCATTCCTTGTCTTCTAGGCATCTAATGAATGCGATTGCCTTGTGGAACACCGCTAAGAGGTCGTACTCCCAGGTCTTCCACGCCCCCTCCCGCTGTCTATGTGGGAGTTGTAGCTTCAGGAGG
This sequence comes from Avena eriantha, assembly GCA_910589775.1. NCBI lineage: Eukaryota > Viridiplantae > Streptophyta > Magnoliopsida > Poales > Poaceae > Avena > Avena eriantha. Next base: position 214,531,604 of record OU342744.1, on the reverse strand, counting down.
TCAAGTTCTGCCATGTTGAACCTGTAAGCGAATTCGGAAATGGGCGGCGGCCACCCGTTGTTGAATGCAGTAATGCCGACACCGTTCAAAGGTGGCAATGCAAGTCTCAACGATCTGTAGCCATTTTTAGAGTCCAAGTACTCCCATCCTGTGATAAAAGGACCAGCCACTCGTCGTTGCCACCCACCCAGTTCTGGTCATCTTCCATTTCCGTCTCTTCTTCTTCCTTGATATTCACCACTACTGATTCGGACCACTTATCTAGCAGCATCAGTTTTGCATGAATATTCTGCAGAGTTTGTTGTCAGTTGGTACAATCACCTAGCATGGATTCCATTGCAAATACAATTTGACAACTAGACCTTCAGATTAAAGTACACAAAATATCGCCTAAATACGAGTGTCTCCTTAGATATCGCCTAAATTGTGCCTGTGTCACTACGAAGATACCCAATATATGGAGTAGGAGCAGAGCCCCTAGAACAAAATCCTGACGATGATCATAAACAGCTCGGGGCATAACATCCTTAAATCGTCTAATCTGTTTTTTTTATTTTAGGAAATAGAATATCACCTACTAGGCATTCCATTGCAAAATCGAAATTGACAACTCGTCTATCACCTAAAGTAAGACTGTGTCACTACGAAAATACCAGAATATCAGGTACGAGAAGAGCTTCCACTGTGCATAATAGTCATAAATGGTTCGATTTGTTCAAACCGCGCGTGCACACAACACATTCGATGAAAGGAACATAGGATTCCGATGAGAGTTCAGCACATATGAATCGATGATATGAATGAACCAATAAGCAAGATACTGGAACTTATGTGGCCATCGCGGTCGTTTGGCCATTTGCTGTTATCGGGGTAAAGAAGGCATGGCGTGCCGAACGGTTGTCCGTCCATGTCCCGCATCGTGAAGCGGTAGCCAGGGATGCAGCGAGCGAGGCGGCTGGCAGAGATGATGTCCAACCCCGAGACGATCATGTGCACGTTTGCGGCGCTGAGGTTCGGCCATCCCCAATCCTCGCGGTGCCGGTCGCCCTGGCCATCCGTGTCATCGGATGCCTTTTGCTTCAGCCTGCTGCTACCCCAAGCTCTACCCATAGCGGCAAATGGAGTCTGGAATCCGGTAGATTAATGGAGGCATTGTGATAAGGAAGCCGATGGATTCGAGAGGGGATGGAATCAGGGATGGGGCAGTTGTTCGAGTGGGGATTGAATCTGCAAGGAACCGTCGCCACCGGTTCTCGTCCGCGTGGAAGACAAGGAAGGGGTGGCGTAATTATTGAGGGCGGGCACCGGAACCGTCTAGAGGAAGTGAAAAAATAAATCATAAGAGAGAGAAATGTGCAGCCCGCCTGTCAGTGAGTGAAGGTCGGCACACGCAAACATGCCTACGTTTGCCTTGGATTGTGCATGGAAGACCTTGATTCCACCGCATGCAAGTGGCGCAGAACAAATTTTAGGAAGCACTAGCGTCGACGTGTAAAACTGCCATTTTTCTCCACCTTCACCCTACTACGAATGGTCGTGCACCATTCCAGATATTGGTAAGGGCGGTTCCAATCTTTCACTTCTCCGTCTCATTTCCTCCTCCATGGCCTCATCGTCTTTCTCCTCCGCGGCCTCATCCATTTCCTCCACCACCGCATCACCCTCTTCCTCCGTAACCTTTCCCTCTTGCCTATAGTCATGGACTCTTCGGACGTTCGAAACGACGGCAGGTAAGAAACTGCGCACTTCGACATCGAAGTACATGGAGGGAAGAAGATCAGTGTTGTCTACACCACCGACCCTTGGACAGTGAGGAACACTCTGAATAATTACACGAGTTGGCTATAGTTTGAAGAAAACAGGTTCGTAGGTCTCGACCTCGAGTACAACCGCGATCACCGTAGGATCGCTGTGGTGCAACTCTCCATGAAGGGGCACGTCCTCGTATACTAGACTTTTTGCGAGAAGGGGGCTGACGGGATCTACTGGACTTTGCTGTCTTTTTGTTCCTGAACCGTCAGTTTGCAAAAGTTATTGTTATATTATTTGTCTGAATTCATTTTCATGCAGGTGGGGCAAAAGCATTAGGGATCTATTTCATGACTTTCTCGTGAACCAGCACATAACATTTACTAGTGTTGACATCACAAATGACACTAAACTACTTGAAAGCCCGACTATCAACATTAGAAACCCAAAGGAGTGCAGAGTGGACATCCAGGAAATTTACTGAATCCCAGGGACGAAGGGCGGAAAGACCGGAATGGCCGCTCTTGCCTCCGAACTCATCGACCCATGCTACGCTGACATGAAGGGAAAACTGCCGAGATGTTCGTGGAGGCGTTTAGGGCACGATTACTGGGAGGATAAGCCACTTTCTGAACCTAATCTGAAGTACGCTGCAATTGACGGGTATGTTAGCCATGAGCTGTACCACCAGATTGTAAAATCTCGTTCCAGGCATCGCATCATTGAACCACCACCAAGGCAGGTTGTTTGCGCCATATGCCGAAGTGTAGATGAATCTACAAGCCGGGGCAAGCGATCGAAGGCATCCTGGGATCGGTTGCCTTCTCCAACAGGCTGGGATGTAGACTTTTAGTGCATGATTGTTGTGTTTATGAAAACATGTTATTTCAGAAGTACACTATGTGAGCAATTACGAACTGATGTGTATTACCTTTGTCAAACTATAATATGGGTTTGGTTATGACTGTATCCTTTGCTATAATCTGGGTTTGGTTATGACTTATGACTGTATCACACCTTATGCATGTTAGTCCTGGATTCTGCCGCATGCAAATGGCACAGACATAATTTGTAAGAATGAATGTTAAGCATACAAAAGAGGGAATTTAATTCATACAAGTTAAGTAGCTAATAGCACAGGGATCATACGAGCTTGGTTCTTACACACATAATGCTTAGAAAATACATGCGAGATAAAATACAGACGAGATAAAACTAGGAACGAAATGCGAAACTAGTAGTGGTAAACAGCACACTCACCCACCCGCCAGATCCTGTTGAGCATCTCGTAGTATAAATATGTGTCCCTGGTTGCATACTTGATCGCATCGTAATCCAGGTGCCTCCACTCCCAACACTCATGCACGTGCTTCGGGAACTTGACTTTCATGCCGGCGTACACGCGGTCAATGATGTCGGCAGCGAGTCTATCCATGACGACTTTCCCCGTACCGCCATCCAGGTACCTCCACAAACATTGGAGATCGACGTGATTGATGACATGAACGAGGAGATCCCGCTCTAGCTTTAGAGTGTCATTCTTGATGTCGACGCTGGCGAAGTAGATCTCCCTCCTATGTAGGAACTCGCGAAGCTCCGGGAATACAGATTTGGTCCTACATACGTGGTATAGGAGGCAGTGGTTGCGCATGGACAGCTGCAAAAGCGTCGTCCTCTTCCTATCTACGGTATACTCGAGGTCAAGGCCGACCTTCTTGTACTTGTCCATCGGCTCCTGTAGCCACCGCTCATACATGTCGATGACCTTGGCGACCTCCGCTGACGCATTTGTGTGGACGATCTTTAGCTTGGTGGTGCCATGGGCGGTGACGGTGTACTCGTCGGTGAAGTCGCTCCCATCGCCGAACACGCCGTACTCTGCGTCCATGGCAGCAGCTAATGCGCCGGTGGTGGCCTAGGGTCGGTAGTGGTGGCTGGGACTGGGCGTGGCGGTGGAGTGATCTGTTGTGGTGGTATGGCCTGGCGGAGGCGGTGCCTGCGGCAGCGTCGATGGTTCTTGCGGTGGCTACGGCAGCGGCGGAGGGTAGCGGAAGGAATGAGTTGGGGATTTTTGCACAGTGATGTGCTGAGGAGACAGAGGCGATGCTTAAATTGCGTTTACCAATATTCTGGTCATACCCATGTGGAAGCAAGTTTGACCGGGCGAGCACAGTTGGTTTCCAAACGTAGCAATTAAATTCGGCGTCCGTCCCGGTATGCGATGGGACGGGTGTGCGACGTGGCTTTGGCGTTGCAGAGACCGGTCACGTAGACCATTGTCCCATTGCCGATCCGCAGCGGGTGCGCGGTGTTGACACGACGTAACGTGACAAGACAGAAGGAAGTGTATAGCTATTATTCCTAACAAGTTTAAGAATTGTAAGCATTGACATGGACCTAGCATCCCTGCACCCCGGGGCAGCCGCCCAGCCGATCAGGCCTGCCGATTGCAAAAAGCTTGTCCAGAATTTGCCAAAATGAAGCATGTTTGCCTATGCTTCATAAGTTTCTCTATAGGCCACTTGTGTAAGCATGCACGATCAAGCAACTTTGCAACACACGTGTCTGTGGAAAAGCATTAGGTTTCAACGCACCACATAGTTTAGGGATTTAGGATAGCTACATTGTGGAGATCTAGCCAAATTACATGGTAAAGCCAAATTCAGCTTTTTGTAAGATTTAGCTATATCAACATTGTGTCTCGTTTGTCCTCACTTTTTCCCTCCGATATTCCGAAGCCCTCACATGCGCTCGGAGGGGGGGTGCCGTCTGGTCAAAGGCTTGGCCGTTATGTGCGCCCTGACGCCTAAATTGGAAGTTTTTTTGTTATTTGGCCTTTTTAAGAGCACTTTTTCCCCTCTCTCTCTAACAGTTGTTTTTTTTTACCCAAAAGGGTAGTGAATCTAGAGAAGCTTCTCTCTTCATTCATTGTTCCCTTTGCCCTCGTTTTTCCCCAATCTGGTAGCAAATCTAGAGCAGCAAAACAAACCAGCACCATAAATAAATTTAGTAAATAGAGCAGATGTAGATAAAGCAGCTAATATAGGTTATATAGTAGGGTGCTTAACGAGTTTCGACAATTAGCCTGCTCAGCAGCAGCAGAAATTGACAGGTTCAACACAGACAAGACAAAAGAAGCTGCTTTACAGCAGCAGCAGTAACTGATCAGTGGCCCCTCGTGGCCTCTGCCAGGAGGGCATCCGCCTCCTCCCTCGGGTGCCTCCTCCACTTCTTGCTGCCCAACCCCTTGACCTTGGGTGCCTTGGGTCTGATCGGGTGCATGCGACCCTCCTCGATAGCCACCTTCTAGAGGTTGCGGAGGTGAAGACCGAGGGCCTGGTGCTTGGCCATGAAGTCGTGGACGTTCACAGACTCGCCACAAGTCCTCACGTCCTCGGCATGCTTCATGAGGGAGTTGAAGTCCGTGGCGCGGAGCCTCCTGGTGGGCAGAAGGGGCACCTGTACACGTCGCCGACGAAGAAGTTGTTGTACTTTGTGTCCTTGGACTCGTCGTCGCTGCGGAGGTCGCTGTTATCCTCCTGTTGGAAAAAATAGTACAGTGAAATAAGGACATGATTGAGATACTTGGATTATCGAGATTGATTTTTTGCATAAATTAACCGAATGAGATCTCCCGATTATTCCCCAAATCTCAAACCAAATCGAATACTGATCCCAACTACGAACTGGGGGATTCATCAAAAATCGAGATCTAACACAAGAGGATTAGCTACTGTAAAAATACGAACAGCCAAGCCCTAATAACATACGATCTAGCATCCAACGATGGGAACGGGGGAAGAACAAGGGAAGGGGAGAAAACCCTGGTTACCTCCGACCATGGGTCGGTGACGCTAGTGTCGTAGGGGTTCTCCGGCCTTATGTAGACAACCTCCTCGTAGGGGTCCCAGCCGAGCGGGATCTGTCCGAGACCGGCTGGGGCCTCCTTGCCGGCGGCTACAACGGATGCGGGGACGGGGATGGGGCTCTGTACGGGGACGGGGGGCTCCTCGCCGGCGGCCTTGGAGGCGCTGATGGCCACCGCGTCGTTCTTCTCCATCGCCGGCGTGGTTGGAGTTTTGTTGGGCGTTTGCAGAAGGTGATGGGACAGTGGAGACGGTTGAGTGAGCGAGTGCGTGATGAGTGGGAGTGGGGAGGCCTCTATTAAAGGAGAAGGGAAGCGACGTTTCGTTGCACCACCGTACACGGCCACACGTGTCCGCTACCGCCCCATGCACCGCACACGCGTACCGTGAGTCGTGTTTTCCCCTTGTGTCTAACCTGGCGATTCAGTTATACTCAGTTTTTCTCTCGAGCGTAACACTGCGGTTTGGTTCCATTTTTAAATAATTTTCTATTTTCTATTTGAATCCCTTTGTCACGCTTGCCCTTGGTTTTTAAGTTCTACTTAGTTTTGCCCTTGGTTTTGAAGTTCTACTCAGTTTAGCCCTTGGTTCTTAAGTGCTACTCAGTTTTCCCCTCTCTTTGTATCCATCTCTCGCACATGTGCTCATCTTCGCTGCTACGCTCTGATTGGTCGAGACAGTTGTCACACGGATCGTGCCCACCAACCGTTGATCCTCTGTGATCTAGCGGACCGGATAACCCTTATATCTGTCGGGGGCACCCCTCTATCCATGCAAAATAACGACTATGCCACCGGAACTTTAACTCCATAAACAGATGAACTTGAATATATTTTGAAGGGTACGAAAATAGAAATCCCCATAGTTTAAGGGTCTAGATACGGTAAGAGAACTAAATATTATTAGTGGCCGAGCCAACACAGTGACGGGTTGGTCAGCTAGAAGTTGTTGAGTCCTAAGTAAGGGGACACTAGGCCGGTCTTGACATACTCCCTCAGGAATTTGCCATAAGCAGCATGCTTAGCCTTGGTCGCCGAATTGTGTTTACTAGTCGGGCCTTTACCGATGCCAACCGCATGCGGAATCAAGCTGGCAATCCTCGGGTTGACTCCTTTCTTACAGAAAGGGCACTTGAGCTCCCCAAGTCGAGTGCGGAAAGGGATTATTCCGCTCTTGAGCTTCTTCATGACATGGCGGCTCTTGTTGTCCCTGGTCTCCTTGTCAGAGTCCATCTCACTTGAATCCACCTGTAATGTATGGAATACAAACCGAAATGAGAAAAATAATAAATATATATTCCTTCCACTATTCCGAGTTACTTTCGATGCAATAACATGTCTATACAGGTTCAAAAGTTCATTACGGCCATCTCCCCAGCTCGCTCCTAAATTAATGTGGTTTGTGTTCTTGGTAACTTATTAATAAATAAATAATGTGGATTCATTCAGAACAGACTAGATCTCTCCATGTACCGGTTCATACGTTGTATCTAATCATTAGGACTAGATTTTTTTATGACACCAGGATAGATTAAGCTCGAGCAAAAAATATGAAACATGTAGAAATAGATGTACCTCCGGGTACACGAGCGGAGCGTGTTCGTCGAACTCCACACCCTCATCGACGCCTCAGAAGTCGTCAGCACCGGCGAGCACATGGTCCCCCAAGGGGTTGAACTGCACGTCATCCTTGCCTTGTGCTGCGTGATGCTCCTATAGATCTGCCACGTGAAGCACCACCCCGGCGGCGATGTCCGGACACTCACCCCCACGCACTAGTTTCATGGAGAAGGTCCGTGCAAGTACATTCAAGATTGTGGGGTTTTGCTAGATAGGGAAGAGAGTAGTGGATGAGTGCGAATGGAGGACCCGATAGGCTGGGTTTTTAATGCAGGGACATTTAGGCCTCCTCGAGGGCCCCGGTAGGCAGCTCTTCCGGCTGCAGCTGCCACGTGGAAGGTTCGTGTGGTGGGGGCCTGTCGGAAGAGAGAGTGCAGGCGCGCTGCGTAGTAAAAATGGTATACCATGTGGGCCGTGGATGACCAGTTGCCGTATAGTAGACTTGTAGCCTTTGTAGACTAGATTAAATATGACATGCACTACTAGGAAACAGCTTATAGGTAGACAAGATATTCAGTGGCGCATATGTAAAACCATGCGCCACAGATACGTATTAGTGGCGCACTAGAAAAAATGCACCACAGAAGTTTGGCACTTCATTGGCGCACGAAACCAATATGCGCCACAGAAGTCCACATTTCTGTGGCCCATATTTTCGTGTGCGTCACTGAAGTTTGAGACTTCTGTGGCGCATATAGACGTATGAGCCACATAAGGTTGATGGGACCAATCAGCAAAAAAAGGGGGAGAAACTTCTGTGGCGCATATGTCCATATGCGCCACAGAAAGTGATGTTTCGGTGGTGCATATAGGTGTATGCGCCACAGAACAAGCATATAGGGAGGAAAACAGATCCCCCCCTCCCGTGGATCGCCTTTTCAGTTTTGTAAAAAATAAACAAAAATGATAGAAACTTAAAAAAACAATTCTTTTGAGTTGTAGTTAGATTTTAGGGTATAGATCTAGAAAAAATTGAAAAACATGAATTTCGATGTATTTTGCAAAAATAGGTCATGGCACGGTAAAACGGCTATAACTATTGCATACGATATTGGAAAAAAATCTTTAACCTATCAAAATGATCGTTTCGAAATTCCCTACTCGAATTCAACCACCTACTCGAATTCCTTAGATTTTACAGAATCCCCAAATTCAAAAAGAGTAAAAAGTTATTTAGGGTAGAAGATTTTTTACTGCAAAAAAATAAAAAAAGGGGGAGAAACTTATGTGGCGCATTTCCCCCATTTGCACCACAGAAGTCTTGGGCGGGATTCGAAATTTGAATCCCGCCAGCGCCCTTCTCCCTCCCTTTTTCCTTTTTCTCCCCCTCCCCACTTCTTCTCCCCTCCCCACTTATCCTCCCCTCCACACTTCTCCCCTTCTCCTCCCCTCCACACTTCTCCCCTTCTCCTCCCTCCTCCTTCTCCACTCTCCGGCGACCTCCTCCTCCTCCTCCTCCACAACCACCAACTCTGGCGACCAACTCCGGCGACCACCTCCTCCTCCTGCTCCACCACCAACTCCGGCAACCTCCTTCTCCTCCTCCTCCACCACCAACTCCGGTGACCTCCTCCTCCTCCTGCTCCACCACCAACTCCGGCAACCTCCTTCTCCTCCTCCTCCACCACCAACTCCGGTGACCTCCTCCTCCTCCTACTCCACCACCAACTCCAGCGACCTCCTCCTCCTCCTCCTCAACCACGAACTCCGGCGACCTCCTCCTCCTCCTCCTCCACCACCAACTCCAGCGACCTCCTCCTCCTCCTTCTCCTCCTCTTCCACCACCAACTCCGGCGACCTCCTCCTCCTCCACCACCAACTCCGGTAACCTCCTCCTCCTAGCCCTCCTCCAGCCGCCACCACCACCACCACCAACTCCAACTCCGGCCAGATCTAGATCTGGCCCGGTTTTTTTTGAAATTTGAAAAAAACTTCTGTGGCGCATATTGTCCATATGCGCCACAGAAGTTTGAGATCTGGCCTGCCTTTTTTTTGAATTTTGGAAAAAAAACTTCTGTGGCGCATATTGGCCATATGCACCACTGAAGTTTGAGACTTCTGTGGCGCATTTTGAAATGGGCCACTAAAGATAGTTATCAGTGGCGACGTATCAGTGGCGACTAACATATGCGCCACGGATAGTGAAAAAAGGTGTGCCACTGATAAGGGGTTTCCTAGTAGTGATGACCACTCGCCGACTTTTTCCATGGACGACATCGTGTTCCTTCTTGTAGAAGTCTCGTTGAGGGAGACGTCCGTGCTATCTCGCGCTGTCCTGTGAAGGGCACGACGTGTGCAACGAGCCTCATTGGATCACACAGGATCAACGGTTGGTGCGCACGATCCGCCTGACAACTGTGACAACCAATCAGGGCGTAGCAGATAGAGTGGGCACATGTTTGGGCTTATACGAAAGAGAGAGAGAGGGGGGCAAAACTGGGTAGTATCAAAAAACCAAGGGCAAAGCTGAGTAGTATAAAAATGGAAAGTGGGTGTCTTTTACAATGAAATACATCGTGGCATACATCAAATTATGCCAAGATAGATCCACTAGAGTTCATTGCATGTGTGTTCTTTCCACAAACCACAAATGTATCCACTAGAGTCATTGCATGTGTGTTCCTGTCATGAACCACATTTGGATCCACCAGTGTCATTGCATGTGTGTTCTTTCCACAAACCACATATGGATCAACTAGTGTCATTGCATGTGTGTTCTTTCCACAAACCACATATGGATCAACCAATGTCATTGCATGTGTGTTCCTGTCATGAACCACACATGGATCAACCAATGTCATTGCATGTGTGTTCCTGTCAAGTACCACATATGGATCCACCAGTGTTCATTGCATGTGTGTTCCTGTCATGAACCACACATGGATCAACCAATGGTTATTGCATGTGTGTTCTTTCCGCAGACCACATACGGATCCACTAGAGTCATTGCATGTGTGTTCTTTCCACAAACCACACAAGGATTAACCAATGCCATTGCATTTGTGTTCTTTTCACAAACCACATATGGATTAACCAATGGCATTGCATGAGTGTTATTTTCACAAATCACATATGGATCCACTAGTGTTCACTTCATGTGTGTTCTTTCCACAAACCACTTATGGATCCACTACTGTTCATTGTTGGGTCTGCAACATAGAAAACAAAAAATTTCCTACGGTGTGAACTACACGCCAAGATCTATCTACTAGGTACAAAGCAACGGGTGGACATACATCCAACGAGAACTTACCCTCGAAGACAACGATTTTTGTTAACAAGTAGGAACTCGTGGTTGATGTAGTCGTACACTTGCCGATCTCAAGATCGTGAGGAAGTCCGAGCGCCGCAACTCAGCAGCGCATCCGCACTCGCACACACGTTCAAGCCACCAGACAACCTCCACCTCCTCGCCCCCGCGATCCAGCGGAAGCAGCAACTCCTTCCAGACGAAATGCCACCGGGAACATGTATCTCGCTAATCTAAGACCATGGGGGAATAATTCTAGAGGGGGAGAGAGATCCTTCACAAGGAGGTGTGAGGATGAAAGAGGGAATGGGTGGCCTTTTATAGGAGGAGGGGGGTGCCCCCTCTCTCCATGGCCGGCGCATGGGGAGGTGACCCCTCACCTCCCCCATTCATGTGGTGGTAACCCCTCCACATTAAAATGCCTCTTCACATTCCCTTTTAAAGTCTCCACTTTAAATGCATTAAATTTCTCCAAATTTAATGCTCTCTCATTTAATAAAACTCTTTTTATTAAATTTATTCAGAATTTTTTTAATTACTTTAATTAACAAACATTCACATATAGCCCCTTGAAATATTTCAATATCACATGCAGAACCACTTTCTGCAATTTCACCCGAAACAATTTCCGGTTTCTATTGAAACAATTCCTGTGCTTTGCAATTCTTTCGTCTGAAACATATGTGCTCCAAAATGATGTCCGGTAACTCTTAAGTGTGCCACCCTACGGTTCGCAAATAATGCAGACATGATCGAGACCCTTCTCCGATCAATAATCAGCAGCGGGACCTGGAGATCCGTACTGGCTCCTACACATTCAACGATGACTTCTGTGATCGTGAGAACCTTTAACGCTTGTAACTAAATCCCTTTGTCTCTCAATATATTACATGTCCGAGATTCGATCATCAGTATCTCCATACCTAGTTTGATCTCGTTACCGACATGCACTCTTTTCTCGTTCTCGTGATATAACATTCTAGTGATCACATCACTTGCTTGTAAGCTATGTTAATGTGATATCACCGAGAGGGCCCAGAGTATATCTATCCGTCATCTGGATTGACAAATTCCACTCTTGATCCATGATCCTCAACATAACACCTTCGTAGTACTGAACCCATCTTTATAGTCACCCTGTTACGGTGTGACGTTTGATGTTATCAAGATACTCTTCCGGTGTTAGCAATTAACATGATCTCATGGTCTAAGGATAAAGATTACTTCATATGATGTTATAGCAATATAAACATAATGACTTGATCGTAATGCTATACTTCGGATGAATGTTCATCACATCATTCCACCAATGGTGTGACCTTGTTATTAACAACATCCAATGTCCATGATCAGGAAACCTTGATCATCTTGTTAATCCACAAGCTAGTCTATAAGAGAGGAATAACTAGGAACCCATTTTGTTTATTAAGCACACATGTATTGATGTTTCTGATCAATACAATTCTAGCATGTAAAATAAACATCTATCATATATAAGGAATATATAATAACAACTTTATTATTGCCTCTCAAGGCATATTTCCTTCAGTCTCCCACTTGCACTAGAGACAATAATCTAGTTCACATAGTGATAAACCTAACACCCATGGAGTTCTGGTGTTGATCATCTTTTTCCCTAGGGAGAACTTTAGTCAACGGATCTGCTACATTTAGGTCCGTGTGTACTTTACAAATCTTTATATCTCCATCCTTGACATGCTCGCGGATGGAGTGAAACCGGCGCTTAATATGCTTGGAATTCTTGTGAGACCTCGGTTCCTTTGCGTTGGCTATGGCTCCATTATTGTCACAATAGATCACCATTGGGTCCAACGCACTGGGAACCACGCCTAGTTCCGTAATGAACTCTTTCATCCAAACCGCCTCCTGCGCCGCTTCTGAAGCAGCAACATATTCCGCCTCCGTCGTTGATCCAGCGACCACAGGTTGTTTGGAACTCCTCCAACTAACTGCTGCTCCGTTCAAGAGAAATACGTATCCGGATTGAGACTTAGAGTCATCCGGATCGGTGTCAAAGCTAGCATCCACGTAACACTTAGCGACTAGCTCTTCTTCACCTCCGTATACAAGAAACATATCCTTAGTTCTTCTCAAGTACTTGAGGATGTTCTTTACCGCTATCTAGTGTTCCGAACCTGGATCAGATTGGTACCTACTAGTCAAACTAATAGCATGTGCCAAATCCGGTCTTGTACATAGCATGTCATACATAATAGAGCCTATGGCCGAGGCATAGGGGATCTTATCCATCATCTCTCTTTCTTCCGTCGTAGCCGGACTTTGAGTCTTACTCAATGTCTTGCCTTGTAACATAGGTAAGAACCCCTTCTTAGTTTTGTCCATATTAAACTTCTTTAATATCTTATCAAGGTATGTACTCTACGATAGCCCAATTAGGCGCCTTGATCTATCTCTATAGATTTTAATGCCTAATATATATGATGCTTCACCAAGGTCTTTCATCAAAAATTTGCTGTTTAGATAACTTTTAACACTGTTTAAAAGATCTATATCATTTCAAATCAATAATATGTCATCCACATATAATATCAAAAATGCCACATTGCTCCCACTCACTTTCTTGTAAATATAAGCCTCTCCATAAGTTTGGACAAATCCAAACTCTTTGATCACCTCATCAAAGCAGAGATTCCAACTCCGGGATGCTTGCTTCAGTCCATAGATGGATCGCTGAAGTTTGCATACCTTATTAGCATCCTTAGGATCGACAAAACCCTTAGGTTGTATCATATACAACTCTTCTTAAATATTACCATTGAGGAACGCAGTTTTGACATCCATCTGCCATATTTCATAATCGAAATATGCAGCAATTGCTAACATAATCCTAACCGACTTAAGCATAGCTACGGGAGAGAATGTCTCATCGTAGTCAACTCCTTGAATTTGTCGAAACCCCTTTGCGACAAGTCGAGCCTTATAGATGGTCACATTACCAGCAGCATCAGTTTTTCTTTTGAAAATCCATTTATTCTTAACGGCCTTTTGGTCGTGAGGTAAGTCCACCAAGTTCCAAACTTGGTTCTCTTACATGGATTCCATCTCGGATTTCATGGCTTCTAGCCATTTGTTGGAATCTGGGCTCATCATCGCTTCTTCATACGTCGCAGGGTCATTCATTTCATCAACCATGAAATTCACAACAGGATTGTCGTACAGTTCAGGAGCTACACGTGTCCTGCTTGACCTGCGAGGTTCGGTAGTGTCCTCTTTCGGAGTTTCATGATCATTATCATTAGCTCTCTCTCTTCATCAGGTGAAGTCAACTCCGAAACAACTTCCGGTGCTATGCCACTCGCCATTCCATGAAGAGAAGGTTCAATAACCTCTTCGAGTTCTACCTTCCGACTACTTCGCGAGAAACTCCTTCTCAAGAAAGGATCCATTCTTGGCAACAAAAACCTTGCCCTCGGACCTGTGATAGAAGGTATACCCAATTGTTTCCTTAGGGTATCCTATGAAGACGCATTTTTCCGCTTTGGGTTCGAGTTTATCCGGTTGAAGTTTCTTCACATAAACATCACATCCCCAAACTTTAAGAAATGATAGCTTAGGTTTGTTTCCAAACCATAATTCGTATGGTATCGTTTCAACGGATTTAGATGGTGCCCGATTTAAAGTGAATGCAGCTGTTTCCAGTGCATAACCCCAAAATGACAGTGGCAAGTCAGTCAGAGACATCATAGATCGAACCATATCCAATAAGGTACGATTACGATGTTCCGACACACCATTACGTTGTGGTGTTCCGGCAGGCGTGAGTTGTGAAACTATTCCACACTCTTTCATGTGAGTGCTAAACTCGTAACTTAGATACTCTCCTCCACGGTCAGACCATAGAAATTTGAACTTTCTATTATGATGATTTTCCACTTCATTCTGAAATTCCTTGAACTTTTCAAAAGTTTCAGACTTGTGTTTCATCAAATAGATATACCCATATCTACTCAAATCATCCATGAAAGTAACAAAATAACGATATCCACCTCACGCCGACACACTCATTGGTCCACACACATCAGTATGTATGATTTCCAATAGATCTGTCGCCCGTTCCATTGAACCGGAAAATGGCGTTCTAGTCATCTTGCCCATAAGGCATGGCTCACATGTATCAAATGATTCAAAATCAAGTGATTCCAAAAGTCCATCAGAATGGAGTTTCTTCATGCGTTTAACGCCAATATGACCTAGACGGCAATGCCACATATATGTAGACATATCATCATCAAGTTTAATCTTTTTAGCATTAACATTATGAATGTGTGTAATATTACTATCAAGATCCAACAGAAATAAACCATTCAACATAGGTGCATGACCATAAAAGATATCATTCTTATAAATCGAACAACCATTGTTTTCAGATTTAAAGGAATGACCACTTTGCATCAAACACGATCCAGATACAATGGTCATGCTCAGTGCAGACACTAAATAACAATTATTTAGGTTTATAACTAATCCCGATGGCAAATGGAGAGGTAGCGTCCCGACGGCGATCACATCAACTTTTGATCCATTGCCGACCCGTATTCTGACCTCATCCCTTGCTAGTTGTCGCTTGTCCCGTAGCCCCTGAACCGAGTTACATATATTAGCAACTGATCCCGTATCAAATATCCAGGTGCTACTGCAAGTACTAGTCAAAAACACATCAATAACATGTATATCACATATACCTTTGTTTTCCTTGCCGGACTTCTTGTCCGCCAAATACTTGATGCAGTTGCGCTTCCAATGGCCAGTCCCCTTACAATAGTAGCACTCGGTGTCAGACTTAGGGTCAGCTCGGGGTTTCTTTTCAGGCGTGGCAACAGACTTGCCACCCTTCTTTCCCTTGTGCTTGCCTTTATTGTCTTTCTTGAAACCGGTGGTCCTATTGATCATCAACACTTGATGTTCTTTCCTAATCTCCACTTCTGCAGTCTTAAGCATTGACAGAAGCTCGGGAAGAGACTTCTTCATGCCCTTCATATTATAGTTCATCACGAAGCTCTTGTAGCTAGGTGGCAGAGATTGGAGAACACGATGTATGCCTAAGTCAATGGGAATCATTATTCCCAAGGACAAAAGCTTATCGGCGTACCCAGACATTTTGAGTACGTGCTCACTAACGGAGCTGTTTTCCTCCATCATGCAGCTAAAGAACTTTTCTGTAGCATTATAAATCTCTACGGTAGCATGGGTATCGAAAATCATTTTCAATTCTCCCATGGTATCAAAGGCATTGCCATTTTCGAAACGCTTTCAAAGTTCTGGCTCTAGCCCATACAGTATGCCACAATGAACTAAGTTGTGGTCCTCCTGACGAGTCACATAGACATTCTTTTCCTTGTCAGGGGCATCAGGAGCTGGTGGGGGGCCTAGCGGTGCATCTAGCACATATTGCTTTTGTGCAGCAGTGAGCAGAATCCTCAAATTCATAGCCCAGTTGGTGAAGTTGCTACCATTCGCAACAAGTTTCTCTTTCTCCATGAACACATTGAAATTAAAAGCAGGTGGTGCCATCTACAACATAATTTGTAAAGTTTATTTAGACTAAGTTTATGATAGATTGAGTTCAACTAATCCAAATTACTAATGAACTCCCACTCAAAAACGACATCCCTCGTGTCTTTTTGGTGATTACATGAGCCAAATCCACTACACCAAGTCTGATCATCATGTGAGTTGATGTAGCTTCAAAGGCGAGCATATATATGGGCATCATATCAACTATATGACTCATGCTTAACCTTTCGGTCCGTGTTCCGAGGCCATGTCTGTACATGCTAGGCTCGCCAAGTAAGAACCTTAGTATTCACGTGTGTAAAACTGTCTTACACGTGTTCCTATGAAAGCGTAGATTCGAGTACACCCAATCATCACGTGATGTCTCAAAACACGATCCACAGAATGGTGCATACTTAAGGAAGAACACATTTTTTATCTTGATATCTAAATGAGGGATCATCTTATAATGCTACCAAAAGCGCCAAACTAGCAGTATAAGATGCTAACATCTAATGTGTAAAGTGAGATGATATGGTCCATGCATTTGATCTCTATCACTTGCATCGTGGTATGATCTCTATCATTCCTTTGTGTGTAAGGCCAAGGTCTATGGAACTTACACGTTGAGTGGGTTGTAAGAGTATCTATCATACATCTACTTACAACAATACCATATCAATACACTAGCCCAACAATGATGTAAACTAGACGCCTCTAATTTATCAATTGCAAGTTTTACGTGGCTTAGGGCTTTCGGAGATAGAACTGTTCTCACCTACAAACATGAACCACAACGAGGATAACTAAGTTATTAGCAACTCCTTATAAATCAGATATTGACTATAGTAGGAGAGACAGACACCCGCAGCCACTTATGCAAAACAAGTTGCATGTCAGTCGTGGAACCGGTTTCATGTACGATGACATGTAAGGTTGGTCCGGGCCGCTTCATCCCACTAAGCCACCAATATCCAAAATACATAGAAGATGCAATAACATGATCATCATCACCCACATATAAACATATGTGTACTACCCGTGCAAAGCACCTACGCATAGATCAGGCTCTTATACCACTGTTGGGTCCGCAACATAGAAAACAAAAAAATTCCTATGGTGTGAACTACACGCCAAGATCTATCTACTAGGTACAAAGCAACGGGTGGACATACATCCAACGAGAACTTACCCTCGAAGACAACGAGTTTTGTTAACGAGTAGGAACTCGTGGTTGATGTAGTCATACACTTGCTGATCTCAAGATCGTGAGGAAGTCCGAGCGCCGCAACTCAGCAGCGCATCCGCACTCACACACACGTTCAAGGCACCAGACAACCTCCACCTCCTCGCTCCAGTGATCCAGTGGAAGCAGCAACTCCTTCCAGACGAAATGCCACCGGGAACATGTATCTCGCTAATCCGAGACCATGGGGGAATAATTCTAGAGGGGGGAGAGATCCTTCACAAGGAGGTGTGAGGATGAAGGAGGGAATGTGTGGCCTTTTATAGGAGGAGGGGGGTGCCCCATCTCTCCATGGCCGGCGCATGGGGGTGACCCCTCACCTCCCCCATTCATCTGGTGGTAACCCCTCCACATTAAAATGCCTCTTCACATTCCCTTTTAAAGTCTCCACTTTAAATGCATTAAATTTCTCCAAATTTAATGCTCTCTCATTTAATAAAAAAAATTTATTAAATTTATTCAGAATTTTGTTAATTACTTTAATTAACAAACATTCACATATAGCCCCTTGCAATATTTCAATATCACATGCAGAACCACTTTCTGCAATTTCATCCGAAACAATTTCCGGTTTCTATTGAAACAATTACTGCGCTTTGTAATTCTTTCGTTTGAAACAAATGTGCTCCAAAATGGTGTCCGGTAACTCTTAAGTGTGCCACCCTACGCTTCACGAATAATGTAGACATGATCGAGACCCTTCTCCGATCAATAATCAGCAGCGGGACCTGGAGATCCGTACTGACTCCTACACATTCAACGATGAGTTCTGTGATCGTGAGAACCTTTAATGCATGTAACTAAATCCCTTTGTCTCTCCATATATTACATGTCCGAGATTCCATCATCGGTATCTCCATACCTAGTTTGATCTTGTTACCGACATGCACTCTTTTCTCGTTCCCGTGATATAACATTCTAGTGATCACATCACTTGCTTGCAAGCTATCTTAATGTGATATCACCGAGAGGGCCCAGAGTATATCTATCCGTCATCTGGATTGACAAATTCTACTCTTGATCCATGAGCCTCAACATAACACCTTCGTAGTACTGAACCCATCTTTATAGTCACTCTGTTACGGTGTGATGTTTGATGTTATCAAGATACTCTTCCGGTGTTAGCAATTAACATGATCTCATGGTCTAAGGATAAAGATTACTTCATATGATGTTATAGCAATATAAACATAATGACTTGATCGTAATGCTATACTTCGGATGAATGTTCATCACATCATTCCACCAATGGTGTGACCTTGTTATTAACAACATCCAATGTCCATGATCAGGAAACCTTGATCATCTTGTTAATCAACAAGCTAGTCTATAAGAGAGGCATAACTAGGAACCCTTTTTGTTTATTAAACACACATGTATTGATGTTTCCGATCAATACAATTCTAGCATGTAAAATAAACATCTATCATATATAAGGAATATATAATAACAACTTTATTATTGCCTCTCGGGGCATATTTCCTTCATTCATTGCATGTGTGTTCTTTTCCACAAACCACATATGGATCCACTAGAGTCATTGCATGTGTGTTCTTTTCACAAACCACATATGTACCCACTAGAGTCATTGGATGTGTGCTCTTATACTAAAACCAGCACTAGAGTCATTGAATATGTGTTCTTTCCACAAACCACACATGGATCAACCAGTGTCATTGCATGTGTGTTCTTTCCACAAACCACACATGAATCAACCAATTGCATTGCATGTGTGTTCTTTCCACAAACCACACATGGATCCATGATACATTGCAAATGTATCTACGATTTTTGATGTTCCATGCTTGGTTTTATCCACTTTCTTGTGTTTTGTTCCAACTTTGGAGTACTTTTCATATGATTTCTTGGACTAACCTATTAACAAGAGACACAATGCCAGCTGCCTATTTTCTGCTGTTTTTGGTTCTAGGAAAGTCAGAAAATGAATATTCTCGGAATTGGACGGGACAAAAGCCAAAGTGCCTATTTTTCCGGAAGTCATCAAGTGCCAGAATACGAGACGGAGAGGGGCCACCACACCACCTGGCCGCGCGGCCAGGCCTGGCCTGCGCCAGGGGGTGGTGTGGACGCTCCTGGCACCCCCTCGGCCTCTCCTTCCGCCTATATATTGCCCTTGGGACGTAAACCCTAAGTACCCGATCAAAAATCCACGAAAGAGTCTGTAACCGTCGTCATCTCCATCCCTAGATCGGGAGGGATCTGAAGCTCTTCCCGGCACCCTGCCGGAGAGGGGAATTCATCCTGGAGGCCTTCTTCATCACCATGCAAGCCTCCGGTGTGATGCGTGAGTAGTTCATCCTTGGACTACGGATCAATGTAGTAGCTAGATGGTTGGTTCTCCTCCTTTGTGCTTTCACGTTTAGATCTTGTGAGCTCCGTTCATGATCAAGATCATCTATTTGTAATTTTGCATGTTATGTTTGCGGGGATCCGATGGATATTGAGATGCTATTTCAGATTGATTATTGATTCTATCATGTCTTTGTTATTTGTGATCTTGCATGCTTTCCGTTGTTAGTAGCTATCTTGGCCAAGTAGATGCTAGCAACTCCAAGAGTTAGTATTTATGCTCGATAGTGGGTTCATGCCTCTGGTAATCTGGGGAAGTGACAGAAATCTCTAAGGTACTAGATGTGTTGTTGATACTAGGGAGAAAACAACAATCCTTTGTTCATAGAACAATCGTATTGTTTACTTTACACGCAATTCGTAAAGCAATAATCTGTTGCTTGCAACTTAATACTAGAGGGGGTTCGGATGATAACCTGAAGGTGGATTATTAGTCATAGATGCAGTTGGATGGCGGTCTATGTATAATGTTGTCATGCCCAATCAAGTCTCAAAGGAGTCAAGATGATTAGTATATGCATGTATTGCTTTCTCGATGTTTGTCAATTTCCCTGCTGTAATTTGTCCACCCAGCATGTTATCTATCTGAAGGAGAGCCACCTATAGTGCACTATGGATCCCGGTCCTTGTCTTTTACATTCAATCTACAAACTGTTACTACTTTGTGTTTACTTTCTGCAAACTATTACTTCTTTCCATTTGATACGTTTAATCCTTTGTTTTCCGCAAAACACGGTGAGATTGACAACCTCATCACAAGTTGGGGACAAAGTTCTGTGGTTGTGTTGTGCAGGTCTCCACGTTGCTACTACCACCGGTAGTGCGCCCTTCGAAAGCTCAGCTAGTAACACCTTTGGGGTGTTTCCTTGCTCCTACTGGTTCGATTAAACCTTGGTTTCATAACTGAGGGAAACTTGTTGTTGTGCTCATCATACCTTCCTCTTGGGGTTCCCAACGAGCTCTACATCAACACTGCCATCAAGCATTTTTCTGGGCTCGTGCATTGAGCCATCAAGCATTTTTCTGGCGCCGTTGCCGGGGAGTCAAGGACATCTTCACAAGGGGAGTCCCTCATAACCAATTTCTTTACTTTGTTGTTTTTGTTTTGCTTAGTTTCTTTTTGATTTGTTTGCTTGTTTCTTTATCCAAAAAAACACAAAAAAATTAGTTTTACTAGTTTGCTTTCTTATTTGAAAACCCAAAAAAATGACTACTCTTGAAAACACTAAGTTGTGTGACTTCACTAGCACCAACAACAACGATTTTATGAGCACACCTATTGCTCCACATGTTCCTGAAGCTACTTTCTTTGAGATAAAACCTGCTTTACTCAATCTTGTTATGAGAGAACAATTTTCTGGTATTGGTAATGAAGATGATGCTTCCCATCTAAATAACTTTGTTGAACTTTGTGAGATGCAAAAGCATAGGGATATAGATGGTGATATTATTTAGCTGAAATTGTTTCCTTTCTCTTTGAGAGGAAAAGATAAAGAATGGTTGAATTCCTTAACTAGGAATAGTATTGATTCTTAGACTAAGTGCAAAGATGCTTTTATTGGAAAATACTATCCTCCTACTAAGATTATATCCATGAGAAGTGAAATAATGAAGTTTAAACAACTTGATAATGAGCATGTTGCTCAAGCTTGGGAAAGAATGAAATCTTTGGTAAAGAATTGTCCCACTCATGGACTGACTGCTTGGATGATCAGCCAAACTTTTTATGCAAGATTGAACTATTCTTCAAGGAACCTATTGGATTCTACCACTGGAGGTACCTTTATGACCATCACTTTGGGTGCTGCAACAAAACTTCTGGACAATATGGTTAATTATTCTGAATGGCATACTGAGAGAGCTCCACAAGGTAAGAAGGTAAATTCTATTGAGGAAACCTCCTCCTTGAGTGATAAGATTGATATTATTATGTCTATGCTTGTTAATGGGAAAGCCCATATTGATCCAAATAATGTTCCTTTAGCCTCTTTGGTTGCTCAAGAAGAGCAAGTTGATGTGAACTTCATAAGAAATAACAACTTTGGCAACAATGCTTATAGGAACAAGTTTGGTAACAACAATTATAAGCCATATCCTCCCAACAATGGTAATGCTTATGGAAATTCTTACAACAATAATAGGAGTGCTCCCTCTGAACTTGAAGTTATGCTTAAAGAGTTTATTAGTAAACAAACTACTTTCAATAAAACTATTGAGGAAAAACTCTCTAATGCTGAAAGAAATATAGCATCTTTGGCTGAAGCTCAATCTTCTTTGAATAAAATGGCTGCTAAACCTGAAACTAATGACAATCCCTTTGCAGCTACTAATGCCATACAAGTAAGAATTGATGAAAATGTTAGACTATTAGCTGAATTACATGCTAAGTGGGAGAGAGAAGATGAAATTGCTAGAAACATTAGTGTTTCTACTATTACCACCACTAGTGTTGAGGCTAGTAATAGTTCTACTACTTTAGATGATAAAGTTGATTTTGATCTTGATGGTTGCAATATCTCTGAAGTTATTAAGTTCCTACAAAAGCTTGCTAAAAGTCCTAATGCTAGTGCTATGAACATGGCTTTTACAAAACACATTACCGATGCACTCATAAAGATTAAAGAAAAGATGAAACATAAAGCTTCTATTCCTATAAAACCAGAAGATGGTTGGGAACCCATCATTAATATGAAAGTGAATGACTTTGATTTCAAAGCTTTATGTGATCTTGATAGTAGTGTTTCTATTATGACTAGAATGATTTATGATATGCTTGATTTGCCTCCACTTGAAGATTGTTATTTGAATGTCCCACTTGATGATAATGCTAAAAAGAAACTCATGGGGAGTCTTAATGATGTTCTTATCATGGTTAATAATTCCTATGTCCCCGTTCATTTCTATGTTTTGGATGTTGAATACAATCCTTCTTGTCCTTTTACTTGGGGAGACCTTTTCTTAGAACTTTTGGTGCCATCATTGATATGAAAGAAGGCACCATTAAATATCAACTCCCACTCAAGAAAGGTATAGAATAATTCTCTAAAAAGGGATAAAAGATTTATTTTGCTTCTCGTATGAAAACAAAATTTGGTCTTAATGCTTCTTCATTTGAGAACACTTGATTCTTTTTCTTGCTTCTTATGCCTAACTTAAAGGCGTTAAAGAAAAGCACTTATTGGGAGATAACCCAAAAGTCTTAGATGAGTCTTGGAAGTTATTACCTCTGTAATAACCTCTCCTTATCCTTTTTATTTGCTTTTTGTGCCAAGAGTAACCTCTAATGAGAGAGAAGTAATGATTGGGAAAGTTGCTGTCCCGAAACAGATTTCTGTGCTTCACCGTAAAAATTCGTGTAAAATATCTGAACGTATTATTGAGGCGTGAATTTTTGCGCTTCTGCCCCAGGTTGTTATCTAACTTTCGTTAGTTCAACACTTTTTTATTTGAGCAGTAGAATGTCTTCGAAAAAATTCGTCTTTACCTGCTGGTCTGTTTTGACAGATTTCTGCCATTTTCTGCATTTGCTTCGTGTTGGTTCCTTCTTGAGTTCTTTTGGGGAATTGAGATTTTTGAGGGAAGTGATACAGTAGATAGTGTTCTAATGGAAGTTTATTTGGTGTTATAACTGAACCTTAAGACTTATTTATCTTGAGTGCACTAATGTTGCTAATAAAGATTGTGTGAAGTTTTGTATGAAGGAAAAATTTCAGGTGTATGGAAGGAATGAGTAATGAGATGAAGGATGGACTAAAGCTCAAGCTTGGGGATACCACGCGTGTCACCCCAAGAAATATCCAAGAAGTACAAGCGTCAAATCTTGGGGATGCCCAAGGCATCCCCTTCTTCATCAATAAAAATCCTAGGTTCCTTCCAAACGCTTCATTTTTATTGTTTCATGCACAGTTGTGTTTTTCTTTGAGCGTCTTCTTTTTCATTTTCGTTTTGGTTTTTAGTTTTCTTGGTTTGCTTAGTTTGCGGTGGTTGGACCCCTCTTTCATACATTGGTTTGCAAATAGTTTGGTTTGGTTTGGAAAAGAGTATGAAAGTTCATGCTTATGTGGTAAAAAGAGCTTGTTTTTTACTGTGGCCTATGCTTTGACATGCCATGCTTGATATTGTTTTGGATTTATGCTTAGTATTATTTGCTGTAGCATGACTTGTTATAAACAATTGAGATTGCTTAATGTGCCTTGGATGAATCATGCGTTGCTTTAGCATATTAAAGCATAGTATAGTGGTATTCTCCTTTGATGCTTTATTTGGGTTAACTTGGCGCATGCTAACACCATGTTATGACTATCTCAAGTCACCATAGCCTTTATGATCCTTTAGTTTTCAACTTGTAGTATCACTTTATGCTTTGATCAATGATGTTTTGTCGCTCTGCATGATTATGGCCATTATTGCTCTCTTAGTTTGTCGCTCCCAGTCTTTTGCTAGCCTCCACAACAAAGTATGAGTTCCACTCATGCATCCAACTCCCTAAACCAAGTTATTCCAAAGAGTCCACCATACCTACCTACTAGCTTATGCTATTCCAAGTATAGTCATGCTTTGTTTACCTTCCAAATTAAACTTGTTATGAGAAAACTAGTGATTAAAGCTCTCACGAACTTGATGGCACACTTTACTTTCTTGCCCTTAATAAACTTGAACCATTGTGTCTTATATGTTGTATATGCTTGCACTTATTTGCTAGGAATTAGCAGAACCATGCTTTCATGGGGAACGCTTTCAACATTGCACTTGGTACTTGTACCTAGTTGATATCATGCTCTTTTGTATATGGATGTCGTCGGTGTGAAATGAAAGGGGAGCTTGTAAGTCCATGAAGTTATGTATATGTGTTAGAGAAACGCCTGGGCCGCTGGTCTAATCCATGCTGACATGGTGGAAACCTGCAGCGTCACCATAATGAGCTGTCCATGAAGCATTCTTATTATAAAAAAAGAGTCCTATATTGAGAAAAAAAAAGAGAAAATAAAAAAAAAGATACTATGAAAAGAGGAAAGAGAGAAAAAAGCACCATATTCCCATGGTAAATAAGAATAATGTTGAGATGCTCGTTGTCTGCTTGCCATGTCATTTTGATATGGGGATTCTTCCGTATCATCGGGCAAGGGGTACCCCGTTGGCGGTTCTCTATGATACACATGTACTTACAATGACAAGAACTTACCGGTGACTAAACTTGAGTAGCATGAGGAGTGGCCCTCGTATACAAGGGACGTGAGATTTCTAACTTATACTTCGTCAAGCATGTACACCATAGTTTGTTCACTTTAACATTAATCACTTCAAGATGCTTATGATAGGGGCAATGAGAGCTGAAAGCTATAAGTACCATAATTTTTGGAAGCTCTTTATGAGACTTGAATCCCTACTTCCTTTTACAAAAGGCCTTTCTTCCACCATTATATTGTGTCTCCACCTTCTACCTTTATGCACCTACTTTGAGCGCATAGTGGCCATTCTTAGTTCTATGTGCATTGTCCCTAGACAAGTTGATTGATGCATACATTGATATTGCTTGTTTTAAACTATTGTATCTAGTCACTCTTATGAACTTTGAAGGTGTCCTATGCATTTATATTTGCTACTCTATTGAGGGACAAGCTAAATACTATTATGCTATGTTTTCTTTATGTGAAACAAATAAATGTCTTGCAAAGCATTGTTATTCATGAGTCTTTTGTTTGTGCCTTTTCATGTTGCATCATAGTTTCTTTTCTTATTGCTAGAACTTTGTCTTTCATGTTATGATTGAAGTACTATGATCCCAGCTTTGAATGTTTTACAAATACTTTGATCAAGTCTTTGATGGTGCATGTCACCTCAAAAATTATTCTTTCTTTTTGTCACTTACCTACTCGAGGACGAGCAGGAGTTAAGCTTGGGGATGTTGATACATTGCAAATGTATCTATAATTTTTGATGTTCCATGCTTGGTTTTATCCACTTTCTTGTGTTTTGTTCCAACTTTGGAGTACTTTTCATATGATTTCTTGGACTAACCTGTTAACAAGAGCCACAGTGCCAGCTGCCTGTTTTCTGCTGTTTTTGGTTCCAGGAAAGTCAGAAAATGAATATTCTCGGAATTGGACGGGACAAAAGCCAAAGTGCCTATTTTTCCGGAAGTCATCAAGTGTCAGAATACGAGATGGAGAGGGGCCAGGGGGCACCACACCACCTGGCCGTGCGGCAGGCCTGGCCCATGCCAAGGGGTGGTGTGGCTGCTCCCAGCACCCCCTCGGCCTCTCCTTCCGCCTATGTATTTCCCTCGGGACGTAAACCCTAAGTACCCGATCAAAAATCCACGAAAGAGTCTGTAGCCGCCGTCATCTCCATCCTTAGATCGGGAGGGATCTAAAGCTCTTCTCGGCACCCTGTCGGAGAGGGGAATTCACCCTGGAGGCCTTCTTCATCACCATGCAAGCCTCCGGTGTGATGCGTGAGTAGTTCATCCTTGGACTACGGATCCATGTAGTAGCTAGATGGCTGGTTCTCCTCCTTTGTGCTTTCAGGTTTAGATCTTGTGAGCTCCGTTCATGATCAAGATCATCTATTTGTAATTCTGCATGTTGTGTTTGTGGGGATCCGATGGATACTGAGATGCTATTTCAGATTGATTATTGATTCTATCATGTATTTGTTATTTGTGATCTTACATGCTTTCCATTGTTAGTAGCTATCTTGGCCAAGTAGATGCTAGCAACTCCAAGAGTTAGTATTTATGCTCGATAGTGGGTTCATGCCTCTGGTAATCTGGGTAAGTGACAGAAATCTCTAAGGTACTAGATGTGTTGTTGCTACTAGGGAGAAAACAACAATCCTTTGTTCATAGAACAATCGTATTGTTTACTTTACACGCAATTCGTAAAGCAATAATCTGTTGAACTTAATACTAGAGGGGGTTCGGATGATAACCTGAAGGTGGATTATTAGTCATAGATGCAGTTGGATGGTGGTCTATTTATAACGTTGTAATGCCCAATCAAGTCTCAAAGGAGTCAAGATGATTACTATATGCATGTATTGCTTTCTCGATGTTTGTCAATTGCCCCGCTATAATTTGTTCACCCAGCATGTTATCTATCTTAAGGAGAGCCACCTCTAGTGAATTATGGATCTCGGTCCTTGTCTTTTACATGCAATCTACAAACGGTTACTTCTTTGTATTTACTTTCTGCAAACTATTACTTCTTTCCATTCGATACATTTAATCCTTTGTTTTCCGCAAAACACAGTGAGATTGACAACCTCATCGCAAGTTGGGGGCAAAGTTCTGTGGTTGTGTTGTGCAGGTCTCCACGTTGCTACTAGCACCGGTAGTGCACCCTGCCAAAGCTCAGCTAGTAACACCTTTGGGGTGTTTCCTTGCTCCTACTGGTTCGATTAAACCTTGGTTTCATAACTAAGGGAAACTTGCTGCTGTGCTCATCATACCTTCCTCTTGGGGTTCCCAACAAGCTCTACACCAACACCGCCATCAAGCATTTTTCTGGGCGCCGTGCATTGAGCCATCAATCCACTAGAGTCATTGCATGTGTGTTCTTTACACAAACCACACATGGATTAACCAATGGCATTGCATGTGTGTTCTTTTCACAAACCACATATGGGTCAACCAATGGCATTGCATGTGTGTTCTTTTCACAAATCACATATGGATCCACCAGTGTCATTGCATGTGTGTTCTTTCCACAAACCACATATTGATCGACAAGTGGTCATTGCATGTGTGTTCTTTCCCACAAACCACACATGGATCCACCAGTGTCATTGCATGTGTGTTCTTTCCACAAACCACATATTGATCGACAAGTGGTCATTGCATGTGTGTTCTTTCCCACAAACCACACATGGATCCCCCTGAGTCATTGCATGTGTGTTCTTTTCCACAAGCCACATATGGATCCACTAGAGTCATTGCATGTGTGTTCTTTCCACAAACCACACATGGATCAACCAGTGTCATTGCATGTGTGTTCCTGTCATGAACCACACATGGATCAGTCAGTGGTTATTGCATGTGTGTTCTTTTCCACAAACCACTTATGGATCCACTAGAGTCATTGCACGTGTGTTCTTTTCACAAACCACATATGGACCCACCAGTGTTCATTGCATGTGTGTTCTTATACTAAAACCAGCACTAGAGTCATTGCATGTGTGTTCTTTTCACAAACCACATATGGATCCACCAGTGTCATTGCATGTGTGTTGTTTCCACAAACCACATATGGATCAACCAGTGGTCATTGCATGTCTGTTATTTTCCACAAACCACATATGGACCCACTAGAGTCATTGCATATGTGTTCTTTCCACAAACCACATATGGATCCACTAGAGTCATTGCATGTGTGTTCTTTTCACAAACCACATATGGATCAACCAATGGCATTGCATGTGTGTTCTTTCCACAAACCACACATGGATCAACTAGTGTCATTGCTTGTGTGTTCTTTCCACAAACCACATATGGATCAACCAGTGGTCATTGCATGTGTGTTCTTTTCCAGAAACCACATATGGATCCACTAGATTCATTGCATGTGTGTTCTTTCCACAAACCACACATGGATTAACCAATGTGATTGCATGTGTGTTCTTTTCACAAACCACATATGGATCAACCAATGGCATTGCATGTGTGTTCTTTTCACAAACCACATATGGATCAACTAGTGGTCATTGCATGTGTGTTCTTTCCACAAACTACATATGGACCAACCAATGGCATTGCATGTGTGTTCCTGTCATGAACCACACATGGATCAACTAGAGTCATTGCATGTGTGTTCCTGTCATGAACCACACATGGATAAACAAATGGCATTGCATGTGTGTTCCTGTCATGAACCACACATGGATCAACCAGTGGTCGTTACATGTGTGTTCCTCTCATAAACCACATATGGATCCACCTAGTGTGATTGCATGTGTGTTCTTCTCACAAACCACATAAGGATCCACCAGTGTCATTGGATGTGTGTTCTTTTCATAAACCACATATGCATCCTAACCTTAGGAGAGCCCTAACCTTAGCCCCCCAATGGATCCACTGTTAGACCGAGTCTTCTAGAAGGCACGCCATAACACAGTTGTTATGCTTGACGATTGTTACATACCGTTTGATCGGGGCGCTTGGGCGATTGGGATGGTCTTCGTGAGAGGGATCCTCGAGTAGGCTGTTCTGCGGCATGATTGGCCATGCTTGCTCTGGACAAAGAGTGTCATGACTCACGAGTTCAGTGGGCCATATCCTAGTGTCACGTCCTCATTACTTCTCTTCCTCCCCGTACTTCTCTTCCTTCCCCTCGAAGCCACTTTCCCCACTTCACTCCCATCCTGCCGTAGCCGCAAGCCGACGACATCTGCCAATTCTCGGGTCGCTGCCTTCATGTTAAGAAATCATTTTACAAGCTTTTGAACTTATCCTACATATTCCTTCTATTCTCCAATCTAACTACTGATCTTTTTTCCGATTTCTCAACGAAGTTCAGATGTGGCAGATGTTGCAGCCCAAGAATCTTGAGATCCTCGCGCGCAACTTTGCAGCGACGTTTCTGCTCGTGCGCTCCCACCCAGGATGCTTTTGCCGTTACTCCTACCACGATCTCCCGCTCCATGAGCTCGCATGCCTGCAAGGAGCCAGGGTGCAACTACACCGGCCCACCGGCAGAGCTCGCCGTCCACCTTGTAGAGGAGCACTTGATCGAAGAGATTAGGATCTCGTACGGGCAAGCCCAACTTCTCCAAGAGCAGATGTCATTCACTAACTCGGCACGCCGCCGGCTAATTTTCCAGGGGGGCTCTATTTTCGTCCTGACCATCACCGTCGGTGTTCCGGGAACCAGAGCCATGCCCACCGTCGTGTGTCCCGTATGCGTCAGGTCAGTCTCGTGCGCCTGGCTCGTATACACGGTGCGCATGTGGGCGAACACCCAGTCGTCGTCGTCCGATAACATTCTTGTGCTAGACGAGGTGACGAGCTGCCCGACGCCGCGGGAGGTGGAGTATGTGGACCTAAGGTCGATCCTATGTGTGCCATATCAGTACCTTGTCGGTGCTAGACCGAACAGGAAGATGCATTTCTACATTTGTATCGAGAAGACTGACTGGGAAATGTAGTACTTGTGTTGTCGTTACTGTTAGACTTAAGCGATGCTTCTCAGGTGCGTAGAGCATACGTGTTGTGCGAACGTACCCCAGTTGTAGTTTTTAGTACTCCTTAATAATTCGACGAGTTATTATATTCGTCCAATCAGCTTGTTGTTGTCACGTTGCAAAGTCCGCTTGCTCTGGACAGACCGGCAATACCGTGTGCTCCCGCACCCGCATGTCAGTGTCACCTGTTCTGAGGGCCCACCTGCCAGTGTCACGCCCCTCTTCTCTTCCTTCCCCTCGAAGCCACTGTCCCAACTTCTCTTCCATCCTGCAACTCCCGTCTGATGGTTGTAATCTGATTTTCATTGGATTGTTTACATGTAATCTACATTGATAATGCAACATGCAAATGGCACAGACACAATTTCTAAAGTGGAAGCACTCACACGCTGCTATTGCACATGTTTCTCAATATAGCTCGACAAACCCATTACAATAATTATACTCGCACTAAACACAACCGAAATTGCAACCATCCTAAACAACATCTAAACCCACATCACACCGCTGTCGTCAGAGTCCACCTCGATTGGTGACACCGCCGTGCCCTTCCCAGCGACATCCATTCCCGCATGTGGCTTGCCCTTCGCCAAGGAGGCAACAATGGCGTTCTGCACAGCTTCGTCCCCGTCGTCCTCCACATCGGAATCGACAATGACGAAGGTGACGGGGTTGGCATGGACCGAGCGCCTAGCGGCTCCTGCTCGAGCTCGACGTTGCATCAGTCCTTCTACAGGTAGGAGGGGCCGAGCTCGGATATGTAGCGTCGTCGCTCCTCTCAAGAAACCATAGCCATTTGATACTACGACGGTAGGATCTTGGGGTGGATCTGCCGTGACGAGCCCTACCAGAAGCGGTGGAGCGGATGGATCTGTCGGCGCGAGCCATGACAAGTTCCTAGGAGGGAGTAAGATTGTGGGCCAGGCGTGTTTGGTTCCTGAGCAAGGCCTCCCAGTGATATGTATGCGGGCAAGGTGCCAAAAAAATCGTCCAATGCTCGCGAGAGGGCTTTTGAACCACGAAGGCGCGAGGTTTGGTTGACAAGTCCACACGCTAGGTCCCCCACCTGTCAGCCGAATGTGGACAGTAGGATTCTGCCCGAGTTATTAAGTAGGGATAAATCATGCTTCACCACTACCCTGACATCCAAAGGCTCCTCTTTCCTTTGCCCTCACTCCCCTCGCTCATGGCTCGCAGCTCGTGCAGTTTGTCTCGGGCGGAATCAGGGTCGGCTCAACGCCGTTAGGCGGGTGCCCCCATCAGGTACCGGAGGGCGCCCTACAATTACTACCCCGATATGCTGTGTTTGTGCGGTGAGAAGATACCGAGATGGATTTCGTGGACCGACGAAAATACTGCAGGAAAATTCAGCAACTGCAGCATCAGAGCGGTAAGTTCCTACTGTAGGTACAATGGTAACCCGGATCTGGAAAGCGTAATGCAATTCTTTTTTTCCCTTCGATCCACTACGCAGGAAGGGAGGGGGACTGGCTGTGACAAGTTTGTGTGGATCGAAAAGCCACTGACAGGTTTTCATAGAGAGCTTGTTCAGGATCTGCGTGATGCTATGTGGGACAAGAAAGAGGAGATTCGTGCGATGGAGCGAGAGATCCGGGAGCTTTGTTAGGTGCAGGGGAGGCAGAGGCAGGGAGGTGGTGAGACAGACGGGCTCAAGATTAGGCCAGATAGTGGAAACAATTTCCTCATTATCTAGGCATTATCTGCTGCATTTGCAGTTTATGTTGCCATGTCGTTATCCAGAAGCTGAAATAAGTTGCTGCTTCGTGGAGTGTAGCATCCAGCTTAAGAAATTGTTTTTCAGCCTAGAAACTTATCATAAGTGTAATGCCAATAGCAGGGATTTATTAAGCGCCTATAAATAATTCATGTATGTGGCACTAACACCCATCGATTTTGGAGACCCCTTAACCGCTCAGCTATCGCGATTGTTCAGATAGTAGTGGCATAGTCACAATTTTGGATTCAACTAGTGGCCTCGGCCGTATCCAGTCCTAAAGTCACGATACATTTTACTCCGAGTACGGGAGGCAGATTGTTTCGCCCGACAAGTTCCACGCACACAGCTCCAGAGTTTAACCGAACTACATATATAGGTTCAAGTTCAATACATCATTAGGCTTCTACACTGCTAGCCTTCTTTCTTTGCTTGGGTGCCAACTTTCTTCCTCTTTCCTTCACGTCAACTGGCTTCTTCATCTCCTGCCTTCTTCCTCTTCCTGGGTGCCAATTTTCTTACCTTCACGTACCCTGCATCTTCGGGTCGAGGGAAGTCAGGCCAATCAGCACCAGAATCTTGTCCGGCATCATCACTCCACTCGTTTTTTTTCCGCAGCAAAATCATTGAGTCGGCTGTCTTGTTTCTTACCTTGCACTTCCTATAAAAAAATAGTACATGGATTACTACCTTATATCTACAGACTATAAACAATTTTTTGTGTGAATGTACCATCTCATACATAGGTTTGGGAGCATTAAGGGGACAACCTGCTGCTCTATGGCTTATAAGATGGAAGGTCTTGCATCTGTTTTTGCCCTTCTTTGTACCACAGAAAGCCGAACCCTTCTTCTCGAGAAAATTCTTAAACCTATTCACCTGAGGTCTTCCTCTGCCCCTTTTTGTAACTGGCTAGCAAAGCTCGAAAGACAGTTGGACTTGAGGCCACTGAGATGGGTCTGTACATGACTCGATGGATCCAGCGTACATAGCTCTGAACTTTTCCATAGAGTAGTAGTCTGACAAATACTGATCCAAATGTTGTAGAGTTCTTTTCTTCACCAAGAAGGCCAAGGCGTGGTCGCAAGGTTTCCCGGTATGCTGCCACTCTAAGCAGGTGCATTCTCGCAGCTGGATGTTCACAACATCCCTTTTGCCACTCTTGGACATATCGACCACCTCACAGCTTCTGCTGGTTGACGGGAGAACCTTAAGATGAGCAAGTCCTCGGCTTCTCTTATGCAGTTGCTGTACAACTGGCGGTAGCATATGTCCTCTAAGTCTCCTACCGATCTCTCTCCTTATATTTAACAGCTTCATGATCATACCACGTATGCTGTCCATCAAGATATGAACATGACGCACTTTTATGTCCTTCACCCAGTTATTTAGGCATTTTGCAAGGTTGTTGTTTATGTAATCAAATTTGATGTCAGGGTTGAATTGAATCCTCTTCCATAGCTGCGAATGATGGATGGCTAAGTACTCTGGAAGTTCAGGGGCTTCCGCAAAAATCTTGCTCATGAAATATTCGCTACTACTAGGTTTGTAAACTAGAGCAGCAGGAAACATGTAACGAAATACGTTGTTTGTGTAGTGTGAGTACAAGTTGAGCACATATGGGCACGGCATTCTCTACCTTCAGCTGTGGGAGCACCTCCTTCGCTGCATTCATTAGCCCTTTGCATGCATCCGTGTATATAGCCAATGGATCCATGTGGCCTATTGATCTCCTGAGTTGCCTCGTAAACTAGACCCAGTTTTCCTCCGTTTCTTTTTCAAACAGCCCGAATGCCACTGGGAACATCCAGTTGTGACCATCAAGTGTTGTGGTAGATGGTAGGCAGCCTTTCCATTTGCCAGTTAGGATAGTGTTGTCTACACTCAGATACGGCCTACAACCGTCCTTGAATCCCTGGATGCAAGGTTTAAGCGCCATGAAAAATCTTTTGAAATATATTTTACCACCTTCTGATTCGGTGTCAATCTCCACAACACTCCCCGGACACCTAGCTTGTACCTCCG
Organism: Avena eriantha; assembly: GCA_910589775.1. Classification (NCBI taxonomy): domain Eukaryota; kingdom Viridiplantae; phylum Streptophyta; class Magnoliopsida; order Poales; family Poaceae; genus Avena; species Avena eriantha. The sequence continues at coordinate 214,498,033 of OU342744.1, read as the reverse complement.
CCTTGAAGTTGTACAACATCCTAAAGCTATTGTTCCAATCCCCGTGCAAGACCCCTAGAGCTTTCTCTTTACCTTTCCAAATCGTGTAATACAGAAGGACAATGTTGTATTTAGAACCGAGGCTAGTCTGAATATTCTTCGCGGTCTCCTTAGGGTTATCCTTTAGTATGGACATAGATTGCATAGCCACCCACTCTGTATCAGCCATTAAGGATTTCAGTTTGATGCATGTCGGCCACATGTGTGGAGGGCCCATTTTGTTCACCTGCAACACATATTCATTTAAAATATAAGCGGAGTCAACTAGTTGCCAGAAAGATATCGCACATCAATTGTAGTTATAGAGTGAAGAGAGAGAGAGTTCTAATGGTTTGCTGCACTGATTGCCCCAGTACCCTAATTGCATTCGACGCAGGTAAGGCTCTTGCTGTGATCCTCCATGGACAATGTACCTCGGCCCATCCATTCATCCACGTTAACTTGCAAACGGCCTCATACCTCTGGGCAGTGTTCTTCAGTCGATAAACGTCGAACTCCCCCTTGATACAAAAATGCCGGAATGGCATCCTGAACTCATGCATGCTCCTAAACTCGGTGCCGACCGAAATTATAGGACACTCGTGGTCATGTTTCATTTCTTCTACTTCAACACCCAAATCATCGACTGGAATACCAGCCTCATCGTTAAGTTCCTCGTCTATTTCATCATCACCAGATTCTTGATCCTCTACAGTGCCTTGTTCTTCATCTGATTCAGAATCCTTGCCATCGTCTCTAATGTCTAGTACTGCACACATCATATTGACTCCCATGGGTGGGGCTGCACCATCGTCTCCACCCGGATGGACCAGAACATTGCCCCAATCCACCTCACCGGCAACTCTGTTTTCTCCAAGACACTCGGTTGGTTCTACTACAACCACATGGGGTGGGCTTACGTTTGCACGCATCCCAGGTACTTCAGTGGAAAAACAGCAGTCGGAATCAATTTCATCTTGACTGTACAGAACCCTCTTGCTCTTCCTGTGTACATCCTCCTTCCTGATGTAATCTTTCCTGATGGTATTAGTAGGGCTTGACATCTGCGTTCCATTCCCCATCGAACTAGGCTTTTTGCTGCCGCTCTTGGGTGTGATCTCCTTACTGCCTCCCCTCACGGGTGTTGGCTCCAGGGTGCTGGCATTATTGCATGACCTCTGCGGCGTGTTCTCTTCAAATTAGCCCTTTTGCTGCTATTATTGGGCGTGTTCTCCTTCGTGCTGGCATTATTGCCTGATCTCAGTGGCGTGTTCCGCTCCAAATTAGCCCTTTTGCTGCTACTATCGGGCGTGTTCTCCTTCGTGCTGGCATTATTGCCTAACCTCAGCGGCGTGTTCCACTCAAAATTAGCCCTTTTGCTGCTACTATTGGGCGTGTTCTCCTTCGTGCTGGCATTATTCCCTGACAACGGCGTGTTCCGCTCCAAATTAGTATTTTTTCTGCTCCCACTGGGTGTGGTAGCCTCCGTGCTGGCCATCTTCGCCTCTTTGCTACCACTCCTGGGAGTGTTCACCATCGTGCTAGCCCTCTTAGCATTTTTGCTGCTACCGTTTGGTGTGGCATTTTGACTGGATCTCAGGGGTGTACTCTACGGCGTGGTGCCTTTTTTCGTGCCACTCTTGGGCGTCCTCTTCTATGGCATGGTCTCCTTGGTGACGTTCTTCTTCGAGGTGCCCTTTTTGGGGATGCTCTTCCTGCTCCTCTTTATGACGCTCCTCTGTAAGACTCTCCTATGTTCGAAGCTACCCTCAGTCGCACTAGCCCTAGTGATGCCATGGATCAGGTCACGCATGCCTTCTAAAAGTCCATCATCTGTATTGTCGAGTTCCAATTCCTCTCCAACCATTTGCACTATCAAGTGTAAGTACACTTCACCTCTATAATGTTTCCTTGTAAACGGTACGACTAAATCCCTGGTGTCTTTCACTTTAATAGCCTTTTTGCTCCTGTAACCAAAATATAACAAACGTGCTTCCTGGGAGGACCCCCACAGCACCTTCACACGTAACGATGCCATCAAGTCAGATAATTCTACCACTTTAGGATCGTATCTGCCAAGGATTATATCAAACTCGTCATAGAATTTTTTATGCCATCATCTAATTCTGCAGTATAATCCGCGACACTGATACGAATGATTACTTTTCCATCATCAGGTTCTTCAGGATAGAAACCTCTGAGAGGTTTGAGAGATGGAGCGGCACCATCAGACCCAGCCCCAATGCCACCGCCGCCATCACCAGCATCATCGTTAGCTGGATCAACCTCGGTGGAAGTACCAGGACCAGGAGCAAGGCGAGGGCCCTTAGCAACGGGAGCTACATTACATGGTGGACATGCAGGGCCCCTTCTAACGGCAGCCACAATAGGATCAGCTGCTGCCATGCCACATCGACGATCAGGAACAGTTCCCACAACATCAGTGTTTTGAGTGCTAGTAGAGTCCAGACCATGAGCTGGCTCCAAACCAGCAGCTCGCTGAACCCGAGCATGGGTTCGAGGAGGAAATAAGGCATCAGTCTTTGCAACAACAGTGGGGCAGCCTCCGGAAGTGTTAGTTTGCTCAACAGCGGCAGGGATTGGGTCAACAGCGGCCAGATCAACAATAACACGAGGACGACCAGTACCAGCAGATTCCAGAGCACGGGTTCGCACAACTTGAGGACGGTTTCGAGGAGGAGCAGCACACAAGGCGGCGGTCTTGGCAACAACAGCGGGGCAGCCTCCGGAAGCCTTTGTTTGCTCAACAGCGGCATGGATTGGGTGAGCAACAGCCGCAACAACACGGGCACGGGGACGGGGATGACCAGTACCAGCAGATTCCAGAGTAGAGTTTTCCACAACAGCAATACGGGTAATCCTATGAGGAGGTTGCCTGACAGAAGCATGTCACGGACGAGGAACCACATTTTGCTCAACAACAGCAGGGGTTCGAGTTAGACCTCCCTGTCCAATAATAGCTGGGCGACTCCCAGTAGCAGGAGCTTCCTCATCCAGTATGTTACACACCAACATAACCACGCAAAGCCCAACATGCTGTTTCATCAACCCAATTAGCTGACTGTCACACCCTATAGGAACCTTGAAGCCTCGCTCATCAACGATGCTGAACCGTGCAGTCTGCTCTGGCCTCATTTCAGCAAGTTCACGCACAGCAGCAACCAAACTAGGGATAGTGCATAACTGCACATGCGCTACTTCCATCTTCAGATTCTGAGCTTGTTTCCACGTGCTCTTCCCATGTGCTAATTTAATGAGGTAGCCGCAGATGGTGATCAGAACCGTGTATTTGGGTTCAGCGGAGATCCTAGTTGACAGAAAATTGGAGACAAAAGATAAGAATTGTTTGTCAGCATCGTGCTAGCAAACAATTATATGTTCGATATATCTATGTAATGCCAATAGCCAGCTAGAAGTTATAGGTAGTGCGAATAGCAAAGAGAAGAGTAGCTCACCCGCAATTAGCCAGAAGTACTTCTTCCTCGGCAAATGGATCTGCCATTCTTCGCGCTGCTCAGCTCGTCGGTGGTAGAGGCGGGCTAGATCGTCGCAACGGCTGGCACGACATTCGTCATTAGAGCTCGGTAGCAACGAGTAGGCGCAGCAACTTGGCGCTGGAAGTCAAATGCCCGAAGAGATCATTTTGGTTGGAGAGGAGATTTTGACGTTGCCGGTGCTAGGGTTCATGCGAAAGGAGGGAGGGAGTGGATTTGTGAATTTGGTCAACGCATCATGCTCCTTTAGTCTCTCGTTTCGCCTACGTGGTTGCCGCGTTGGCGCTCGCGTCACGGAAATATTACTGACATGCGGGTCCCGACCGTCTACTTCACGGGGCAGTTTCACGAAATGTTTGGATTTGGTAGGGGTGAGATGAGTTTGCATCGAAATGGCCCCTCTCGGTAGTTGGCGGCCCAATATTTCGAAACGCGACAATTTCAGGCAATTTAGGTACCGCGGTACACTCGCCCGCGAACTTTGGTACCGCAGCCCGGTAGCCCCCGACTCGTGCTAGTCTTTGTAGTCGTTGACTCGTTGCTAGGTGAACCATTGTCCTATCTGTAATTTTTTGTTGCTTTTAGGACTCTTTGTACTGCCCGCTGATGCTAATTAATAGATCGGTGAATATTTGCAAAAAAAAAGTTAACCCAAAGCTAAAACAAAACACCTATTTATATGTTTTCGTTTCTTATAAACCAAAATCCTAAAGCAAGATATCAAGCATTGTAGATGACGTAGGAGCGCAGTGACATATACGCGTGATTAGCATGCGTGCTGTTTCTCAGGAGGAAAAAAAAACGTGTTACGGCACTCTTGACTGGTCAAGGAACACTCGGCACATGACGAGAGGCGAAGGAGGAGGCGGTCTCTGTGTGTACGCAGCTGAACAAGAGAGACAGAGGCGACGGATGGGTTCGAATTTGATTCCGTTGGGCGATGCAGCGGAAGGACCAGAAGTCGGTTGGAACTTCTGTTCGTCTCGCATGTGTGTTGCCAAAAGCTCCTTTGACGAACGCCTTCCGCTGCGGCACGTCTCTGGTCCTTCTGGATAAAAGGTGCGTTCTGGACTTTGACCGGTACGAGGCCACGAGGGAGGTGGCAGAGTCATAGAGATACAGCCTGTGGCGTCTGCCGGTCTGTAGCAGCTTTCCTTTTCCTTTCCCTTGTTTCTCGGCAAGGCAAGCCAGCTTTGTATTACTGTAGCTTGACCATTACAGCTGTCACATGGCATGTCGGTGAGCTGTGGAAGTGTCCCTAAATAGCGCCTAAGGTTGAAACACGCAAAAAACGTGGAGATTTGGTAAGGAAAATAGCGGAAGCAGTGAGAGCAAAAAGCAAAAGGATTTGGGGAGTATCCGAACTCAGGGTGCAAGTGGGACGAGATGCGGAAGCCCGCATATTTATCGCATGTGCCCGCGATGTTTAACTGGGACATCTGCGGCAACTCGCAAAACTAATCGCAAATATGCGGCGTCTGCATAAGCCCGCATAGCGTCCAATGCACCTCAAAGGATTCAGCTACTCCCCACAGAAGTTAATCACAAATCCCGGATGTACAACTGCCAACTTCCAGCTGACACACGGACATACCAGACACAAGTAGCCAGCTTTCTTCTACTAATAATCGTTAAATGTTTTCAGCCAGATCACAAAATCTCAAAATACATGCCAGAAAATATCTCACGATGGCTAACAGACGTGAAAATCCAACTTATGAAAAGTTGGATCGAGTTCTAGCAAGCGTTGAGTGGGAACAAAAGTTTCCATTAGTTTCGGTCAGGGCTTTGTCTCGCTCTGGATCTGATCATACACCTTTGTTGATTGACTCCGGTCACCGAGCTCACATTGGAAATAAAGCAAAATATTCATTTGAATTATCATGGTTGAGACATGAAGGTTTTTTTGAAATGGTCGCAGCCGAATGGGTTGCAGCAACTAAGGGTGACACACCAATTCAAATATGGCAAAATAAAATAAGGCATCCAAGGCGTTTTCTTAAAGGATGGGCCAAAAACATGAGTGGCAAATATAAAAAGGAGAAGGAAAGACTTTTAGCCATCATTGATGATTTGGACATCAAGGCTGAAACTATTCCTCTAACTTCTGTTGAGAAAAATGTTTACGGGATGCTAATGAACGCGTTTCTAAACATAGGAGGGATGAGGTGGGCCCAAAGAGCTAAGGTTAAACATATCTAGGAGAGTGGAAATAACACTAAGTATTTTCACCTCATCGCAAATGGGAAACATAGAAAGAAAAAAATATTTCAACTAGAGCAAGATGAAGGAACCATAGTGGGTGAAGAGAATCTCAAAGTTTATATTACTGAATACTAAAAAAAACTGTTTGGAGAACCAGAACATAATAGTTTCTCCATGATGGAGGAACAAATTCATGATATTCCTCAGATAAGTATAGAAGAAAATGCTCTTCTTACTGATATGTTCACTGAGGAAGAAGTGTTTGAAGCCATTTCTCAGATAGAACATAATAAAGCTCCTGGACCAGATGGGTTTCCTGCAGAGTTTTATCAGAAATTTTGGAGTGTCATAAAAATGATCTTATGGATTTGTTTCGGCAATTGCATGCAGGGCATTTACCACTTTTTAAATTGAACTTTAGGGTAATTACTCTATTGCCAAAAAAAGAAAATGCGATACAAATACAACAATATAGACCCATTTGTTTGCTTAATGTTAGTTTTAAGATTTTTACAAAAGTGGCCACGATTCGTATAACCAATTTGGCTAGTAAAGTGGTTAGACCATCACAAACAACTTTTATGCCTGGTCGTCACATTTTAGAAGGGGTGGTAGTTTTGCATGAGACTATTCATGAGTTGCATCGCAAAAAGTTAGACGACGTGCTTTTCAAAATTGATTTTGAGAAGGCATATGACAAAGTAAAATGGCCATTTATCCAACAGGCACTTCGCATGAAGGCCTTTGATCTCTAATGATGTGAATGGATTAAAAACTTTGTGCAGGGTGGGAGTGTGGGAATACGGGTCAATGATGATATTGGTCATTATTTTCAAACTCGAAAAGGGCTAACACAAGGTGATCCACTGTCACCGGTGCTCTTTAATATTGTTGCGGATATGTTGGCAATAATTATTGCAAGAGAAAAGGATGATGGTCAAGTTGGGTCTCTCTTACCTCACTTGGTTGAGGGAGGGGTGTCGATTTTGCAGTATGCGGATGATACAGTTCTTTTCCTAGAACATGATTTAGAAAAGACGATTAACATGAAGTTAATACTTGCCATATTTGAACAATTGTCAAGACTTAAAATAAACTTTCACAAGAGCGAAGTTTTTTGTTTTGGAAAAGCAAAAGATTTTGAGCAACAGTATAGGCAGATCTTTGGCTGCGAGTCTGGTTCCTTACCTTTTCGATACCTTGGTATACCTATTCATCATAGAAAACTTCGAAATACTGAATGGAACTCTGTGGAGAGTCGACTTATGTCCAAGTTAGGATGCTGGCAAGGAAAGCTTCTCTCCTATGGGGACCGGCTAGTTCTTATAAACTCGGTTTTGACTAGTTTACCAATATTTATGTTATTGTTTCTTGAAATTCCAAAAGGGATAAGGAAAAGATTAGATTTCTTTCGATCAAGATTTTTCTGGCAAAGTGATGATACAAAGAAAAAATATAGGCTCACAAAATGGAATATAATTTGTCGTCCCAAAGAGCAGGGAGGGTTGGGGATCGAAGTACTTGAACTAAAAAATAGATGTTTGTTAAGAAAATAGCTTTTCAAATTTATATCGGAAGAAGGAATGTGGCAAGAATTATTGCGAAACAAGTACTTAAACAATAAGACACTAGCTCAAGTTGAGGCTAAACCGACCGATTCTCCTTTTTGGAAAGGTCTCATGAAGGTGAAACATGAGTTTTTTAACCGCAGAGTTTTCAAAGTTGGAAATGGGACAACGGTGAGGTTTTGGGAAGATGTTTGGCTAGGAGATGTCCCGCTAGCTCAAGAATATCCTTCGTTATATAATATAGTTCTAAGGAAAAATATCCTTGTTGTAACTATTTTAGCACAAACCCAGTTGAATATTGCTTTCAGAAGAGGTTTAACTGGCAATAAATGGAACGATTGGTTAAATTTATGCCAGAAACTAATGAATGTACAATTAACCCAAAATCCCGATGAATTTGTGTGAAAACTTACTTCTAATGGAAAATTTACTGTGAAATCTATGTATCTAGACTTAATGAATGGTCATACTAGATTTCTACATGGTTACTTATGGAAATTAAAAATCCCTTTGAAGGTAAAGATTTTTATGTGGTTCCTTCATACAAAAGTCCTGTTAACAAAGGATAACTTGGCCAAACGCAATTGTAATGGGTGTCAGAAATGTTGTTTTTGTGACTCGATGGAGACTATTGAACACTTGTTTCTTTCATGTCCTTTTGCACAAATCATTTGGCGTATTGTTTATTTTACTTACAGTCTACCACCACCGACAAGTATTACTAATATGTTTGGTAATTGGTTGAATGGTATAGACAAGAGAAATAAAGCTAGAATCCATATTGGGGTGTCGACTTTATGTTGGTCTATGTGGAATTGTCGAAACAATATTATTTTTAACAAACGAACGGGTACAATTTTTTTGCAGGTTATTCGACTGGCTGCGCACTGAATTCAACTATGGGCTTACTTACTCCCGGTGGATCAACATGAACCCCATGGCTATTGGATGCAACCGTATGCTAACGGTTGCACATGACTTCTATTTCCAGGCTACTGGGTGGCGACACACTAGCAGACTCCAAAATGGATAGCTATTTGCTGCTTTTCATTTTCTGTTGGTTGATACATGTTTCAACCTTAGCTGATCCGTGATTGTAATAAACTATACTATGAAAACTTTTTAATAAAAAAGGCTGTGTGCATCGCTTGATGTAGAGGCCGGGGCTAAGTTCCCATTTCAAAAAGAAAAAAATCTCACGAACTGGGTGTGCCTTGCTCTCCCTCGAAACCAATTGCTGATCTTATTGCATGTCGACGACACGCCGATCCTCCGGTGGAGCTCCTAGAGTTTGACACACCCAAGATTCAGAGTCAGTATAAAAAATCCTACACTCAATTTCATTGAATTGAATAGGCATCTCAGGTTATCTCATTGAATTGTGTTGCACTTCGGAAAAAAGCTGGAGCATATTGATGTTAGAAAGTAGAAACTATATGAACTAGCAGACACAGTGCAGAGTTAGTTCTTCTTGGTGATGCACTACCAAAACTGAACAAGTTACCTGTAGTGATGCGATCCCAGCTTACAGAAAAGTTTCTACTCATGGTCCGATTCATCTGAAAAAGTAAGAGAATTTCTTGTTAGTCACGAGAAAAAAAACTAGCTAGAAGAATAACTTACAGCTAAATTGGAAAGAGTCGATTGATTGTATTATCTCACGGGAGAGGTTTACATGGAGAATTACAGAGAGTCCAACGTGCATCAGTTACGATCCTATAATCCAGGAGGTGGCGCTAGAATAGGGACTACCACACGTTATAGTCGTGACAGGATTACATCAAGTATAGGTACAATAATAGATATTCAACACCCCCCCCGCCCCCCCCGCAGTCGGAACGATGCTAGACGCGACATTGAGACTGGAACGAAAATCCTGAAACACGGTAGTCGGCAAGCCCTTGGTGAAGATGTTAGCATACTGAGAGCTCGTCGGGACATGGAGCACACGCGGCTCGCCAAGTGCAACTCGATCCTGGACAAAGTGGAGATCAATTTCCACGTGCTTGGTCCTCTGATGCTGAACAGGGTTGGAGGACATATACATGGCGCTGACATTGTCACAATATACCACAGTGGCTCGGGAAGGTGGGTGATGAAGTTTATGTAGGAGTTGCCTCAACCAGCAAGATTCATCAATGCAATTGACGACCGCCCGATACTCAGCTTCCGCACTGGACCTCGAAACTGTGTGTTGCCGCCGGGATGACCATGAGACTAAGTTGTCACCGAGGAACACACAAAACCCAGAGGTGGATTTGCGTGTGTTAGGACACCCAGCCCAATCAGCATCGGAGTATGCAATGAGATCAAGAGAGGAAGACCGGTGAAGCTGCAGCCCATAGTGAGAGGTCCCCTTAACATACCGCAGGATGCGTTTGACAAGCTGCATATGGGACTCGCGCAGATCATGCATGAAGAGACACACTTGTTGAACAGCATAGGATATGTCGGGGAGAGTGAGTGTGAGGTATTGGAGAGCACCGGCAAGACTCCGATAGAGTGTGGAGTCATTGACCCGAGCTCCATCATGGGCAGAAATTTTGGAGCTCGTGTCTATGGGAGTGGGAATGGGGTTGCAGTTCACCATTTTGGCACGCTCCAGAATCTCCAAGGCATATTGCTGCTGAGAGAGAAAAAGGCCATCACTAGTGCAGTGCACATTAATGCCAAGGAAATGATGAATATCACCGAGATCACTCATAGAAACCTCGCAACTGAGGGAATGTATAATGGAGTGAAGAAGCGTGGTGGTGTTGGCAGTGAGAATGATGTCATCCACATATAAAAGCAAGTATGCAATGGAAGAGCCATGCTTGAGGATGAACAAAGAGGAGTCACTCTTGAAAGCGCAAAAACCAATGGAGACAATGAAAGTGGTGAAACGGTGAAACCAAGTGCGGGGAGCTTGATTGAGCCCATAAAGAGATTTGCGCAAGTGACATACATGAGTGGGGCGAGAAGAATCAATGAAGCCAGAGGGTTGCTCACAGTATACCGTTTCTTGGAGGTCTCCATGGAGGAAGGCATTCTTGACATCCATCTGATGAATGGGCCAAGAGTGAGCAGTTGCAATGCTCAAAACAACCCGAATAGTGGCCGGCTTTACAACCGGGCTAAAAGTCTCATCATAGTCCACACCGTGTTGTTGAGTGAATCTGCGGACCACCCAACGTGCCTTGTACCGCGAGAGAGAGCCATCCGCATTGAACTTGTGACGAATGATTTACCGGTCACCACATTGACACCTGCAGGACAAGCAACTAAATACCAAGTGTCATTCCGCATTAGAGCATTATATTCATCAAGCATAGCATTGTGCCAATTCAGGTCTTTCAAGGCGGAACGATAATTGGATGGAATTGGTGAAATAGAGGCGTCAGAAGTGGTGAGTGAAAAATGTTGTTTGGGCATGAAATATCCATAGTTTCCTCTGGTCGGCATGGTGTGTGGATTAGTGGGTGGCTGTACCGGAATGGATTTCGGTGGCAGGAGGTGACGTGAAGCAGAGGGATTGGGGAACACAGGCGGTGCAGGGGACGCTGGGGCAGAGGAAAGCGACGCGCGCGCGGCAGGCGAGGCGAAGGAACACGCCTGGGGGCTGGCGGTGCACGCCTAGGAGCTGGACCAGGTGGTGGGGTGCGGGTCGGGAGTTGGGGCGTGTGGGGTCTTGTCAAGGGTGTGTGGCGGGGTGGGGTGGACTAGCACGGGAGGTGGGCCAGGAAGGGGAGGTGGCGTGCGTTCAGCGGACGGGAAACGGGGGGCGTGGGGGAGATCTGATTGATGGGATGGAGGCGCAAAGCCCGGAGGGGGACCAGGGGTTGCCGTGCGGATCCCGGTGCGGGTCGCTGCGCCAGGCGAGACGGGGCTGAAAGTGGCTGGGTCGCTGTCACCAGAAAAATAAGGAAAAATTGATTCATCAAAAACGACATGTCTAGAAATAATAACACGACGAGAGTGAAGATCTAGGCAACGATACCCTTTATGTTCCCGCGGATAACCCAGAAAAACGCAGCGTGTGGAGCGAGGCGCAAGCTTATGAGCGGATGTGGCATATAAGTTGGGTAGCACAAACACCCGAACACACACAGCTGGTCGTAAGAAGTAGGCACACCATATAATTGGTAGGGAGGCGTGTGAAAAGATATGGCTTGGGATGGACGAAGGTTTAATAAATGGGTGGCGGTGTGTAGGGCTTCGACCCAAAAGGGGGTGGAAGGTTGGCTTGAATGAGAAGAGTGTGAATGATGTCGTTGGTAGTGCGAATGAGGCGCTCAGCTTTCCCATTTTGTGGCGATGTGTGGGGACATGTCAAGCGAAAAGAAACACCGCGGTTGGAAAGAAATTCACGTAAAGAGCTATTTAAGAATTCACCACCGTTGTCACATTGCAGGCATTTAATGGTAACATAAAATTGTGTAAGGATATATTGAAAGAAACGCTGAAGAGTAGCACAAGTATCGGATTTATTTTTCAAGGGAAAGGTCCATGAATAATGAGAAAAATCATCTAATACAACCAAATAATAATTATAGTCTGAGAAACTAGAGATGGGCGATGTCCACAAATCACAATGAATGAGTTGAAAGGTAGTGGTAGTGTGGGAGGTGGAGGTGGGGAAGGGGAGACGAGGTTGCCGCCCTAGTTGGCAGGCCTCGCAAAGTGGGGAACTACGAGTGGCAACATCATTATTACATGGTTGAAGAAAATCTAAAGGTAAATGAGAAAGACTATTTTTGCTAGGATGTCCAAGGAGTTGGTGCCATAAATTGCCAACGGTGGTGGAGAACACAGACGGTGGAGGTGTCTTGGAGCCGAAGAATGGGTATAGATCGTCGTCACTATTGGAGCGAAGGATGGTAGTCTTGGTTGCTAGATCCTTCACAGAAAAACCAAAAGGGTCAAACTCTATGGAAACAAAATTGTCACGACTAAATTTGCGAACGGAAATTAAATTTTTGACAATGTTAGGGGAGACAAGAACATTTTGGAGATATAGAGGCAATGAGGAGATTTGAACAGACCCAACAACAAGTATGGGAAGTTTGGACCCATCGATGACAACTATATGCTGAGAATTGTGATCTAATGGGGAGTGAGAAGAGGTCAAGTTACCCGTCTTACCGGTGACGTGAGATGATGCCCCAGAGTCCATGATCCATTCGGGCGGAGGGTACGGCGTGTTGCTTGCGGCGGCGTGGATCATGGCGCCATGGTCGAAGGAGTAAGTGGGCGAGGCGTAGGTGACAGGCGTCGGCATGGGGAAGCCCTGCTGTGACAGAGGAGGGGTGCTGGCGTAGTGGACAGGGTAGACATGGTGAGCCGCACCAGGCCGAGACCCCATAATGCCAGCCGCGTTCGGTGGCACCCACGGTGCCCGTGGCAGCGGGAAGGGAGCACCAACTGGAGCGAAGTACCCCAGCCAGGGGGTCTGCGAGCTGCCGGAGGAGCCACGGCCAGAGAAAAAATCGCCGGAGCCGCGGTTGTGCAACGCGCCGCCGGACGCACCGCTGCCACGACCACGTCCGTGGCCGCCGGCCTGGGAGGCGTTGTTGTGGACGTACCTAGGAATCGGGTTCTTCCCCCTGTAGTTGGGGCTGATGTAGCCTGTTGGATGTGGTGCGCCACCCACCGGCGTGCGTGGCGTGCTCCCAGTGCTGCCGCTGGGCTGGCCGCGGTCGATGTGGACAGCCATGACGTGCGACCCGGCGCTGTTCTTGCGAGAAGTCGCCGAGATCTCCGCGAGTTGCATGCGGGAGAAGGCATCGGAGAAGGGAGGCAGGGGCTTGAGGCTTTTCACAATCTCGGACTGCAACTCGAAGCCCTCACCGAGCCCTTCGAGGAACTGCACGGTGAGGTTGCGCTCATCAACCGGGCGGCCAATGGCGGCGAGGTCGTCGGCGATCGACTGGAGCTTGTTGGCGTATGACAACACAGAGAGGTCGCCGTGTGTGGTGATGCGGAAGGCTTTGTTGAGGTATATGTAGCGGGAGTCCTCGTTGTCAAGGAAGAAGCGGGCGAGACGAGTCCACGTCGTGCACGCACGGCCGTCGCTGCCCTTGACGAGGCGATAGAGCTCGTCCGTGAGCGTCGCCACGAACCACAAGGAAATGTGGATGTCGACCGCCATCCAGGCGGCGTCGGGAGCTCGAGGGGTTGCACCCTCGGTTATGTGATCCATGGCCCCGTACATGGTGAGAAGGAGGATGATGATTTCACGCCACTTGGAGAAGTTTGCGCCGGCCGAGTTGACTTGGAATTTGATATGGTTTTCAATGTGGACACCGAGGATAGGCGAGGAGGGGGGAGGTGGCGAGCTGGGAGGGAAAGACGAGACTAGGAGTGGTGGCGCCAGAGGTGGAGATGACAGGCAGCGTTGGGGTTGCAGAAGTGGAGTTGTGCTCGTTGCTGAACATGGCGGCGGTGTCACGGTAGGTGAAAGGGCTTGGAGGTGCGCGCGGTATAGGGGGCACACGTTGTTGAAGGGGAGTGAGCGGATCGGTGTCTAGGGTAGAGGGGAAGGTGTGGGTGTTGGCCGGAGCAGAGGAAGAAGGGTCATCGGCCATGGGAGAGAGAGAGGCTGTGATACCAAGCTAAATTGGAAAGAGTCAATTGATTGTATTATCTCACGGGAGAGGTTTACATGGAGAATTACAGAGAGTCCAACGTGCATCAGTTACGATCCTATAATCCAGGAGGTGGTGCTAGAATAGGGACTACCACACGTTATAGTCGAGACATGATTGCATCAAGTACAGGTACAATAATAGATATTCAACACTTACAAAGGCATATTTTACATACCGGCTGCCTTAAACCAGTCCCGGCGGCATATCAGGGCCTCAACGGTAGAGCATGCGAGAAATTCAAGGAAGTTGTACTTGAACCTCGGATCAAGTATGACGGGAATGCAAACTGACTTTTATGTCTCTGTCCAATACTGATTGAACTTGATTTGCATTTGTTCTATCATACGTGCAATTGTTAGATCCTGGGTTGATGGTTGTCCATTCAATAGCTTTCTATTCAGATTTGATTCCTCTTTGTTCAACATCTTCTTAATTTTCCAAAACTGGTAGAAATGGAGATGAGAGGTGGGATACTTTGAGCATGAAAGAATCACTTTTGCTGTGGACTAAAACTATATGAGTAATCTAGGAATACGTGGCGGTGGATCTTACCTTGAGAATGAGTCATTCTTGTACCCGGGGAGAGGTCCTCAATAGAAGGAGAAATATGTGGTAGATATGGTATTGGAGATGTCATGGTACAACTTGGTGACTGTTGTGATGTCTCGGGACAACCTTCCATCTTTGCTCTTTTTAGTGCAGCAGACCTCGCCATTGACGATGCCCTTCTCGATGCTTCAGATCTAGCAAGCATGTTTACCCCCGGAGAACTTGCCACTTGCATAGGAGATCGAAGTCGTGGACTGGCTGACTTTGAACCGATTAGAACATCTCCCTAAAAAAAATAAGTCAAACAATTTAACTCAGAATTTATAAAGATCATCAACTAAATAAAGCCAAATCAGACACAAAAAGGAAACTTTTTATTATTGCTGCTCTTCTTCAATATTGGCTTTTGATGGGGTTTTTCCTTGTGAAGCTTGCCCTCTCCCACTTGCACGTCAGATACCTATAAAACATAGAAATAAATATATCGCACATGTTATAATATATATATAACCAGTTCTACTGAAACTTTTGCTCCTTCCGCTGAAGATAATTGATCAAGAGATGACAAATATTCAATAAACTGAAACAATTAGATTTGTCCTATGTTGGTCCATAGGCCGTAGCTCTGAACCTGAATTTTGCCACAATATACTCCATCAATTCTGAACCAATGCTACAAAAGTAACTGTTTGAAAATAGGCCTTCCAGTTTATAAATACATATACCACGTACTCAAATGTACTCACTGACTAGGAGTCCAGAATTTCAGATTACCATAATAAAGCTATCCTTAAACACCTGGCTACACATATTTACATAATCTACACAATATAGTAGGCACACTCGATGGATCATCCTTAGAAAAATACATGTACCAATTCTGCATAGCTATGGCTGATCACATCGAATTATTTCAGAAATCGTTCCACAAGCATGCACACACAACAGTCACAAACTGGGCAAACTGAAGATGTAAACACTACCTAGAAAAGCTAGATTTGATTTAGAAATCAGATTCAAGATTTGTTACCTTGGTGATGTTGGGGACGAGGGAGTGTGGTTGAGCTTCTTGGGCCGATTTTTCGTAGCCACCGTGTTCTTGCACTGCTGTAACTTCCCACCGCTGTCCCTGCCCATTTGAGGATCGCCGCCGTCGACATCGTCTTGGCCGCCCACCATCCCCATGCTATCCGTGCCCGTCTCGCATCCCTCTGACCCTGGGTCCGCCGTCCTTCCCACACCACCGTGTAGCAGGTGCTCTGTTTGTGCGGGTGGTAGGGGAATAGAGGGAGGGGCGGAGTTGGAGGAGCGGTGGCCATGGCGGATCTAGCCTGCTCGTCGGTGGTCATGGAGGATCTAGCCCGCTCGTCGAAGACTGGAATCGGTTTAGGTGGTAGGGAAATAGAAGGAGGGGGAGGGGGCGGAGCCGGAGGAGGAGCGGTGGCCATGGCGCATCTAGCCCGACGGCGCTGCAGCTGTGCCTCTTTCACGACCCGGTCGAAGGGAGAACGGGAGATACGAGGGGCTATGCGGGTAATATGTTAGATACGCGGCCCGCCCGCAGATGCCGCTTATTTCCATCGATGTTACGCGGGAGCCCGTATAAGTGATTAAAGTGGGCTGAGTATGCGGCGCCGCCAACATCCCTATTCCATTTGCAGCGTTAATCTGAACTACTGAACACCGCATGGCCCATGGGGGATGGGGCACTCGCAGTCGCAGCTCACCCGCCAAGCACACAGAGGGGGGGAGCGGCTATACACCGCTCCGAGGCGACCCAAGGCATGTGCGCCGCCTGAAGGCGAGAGGTAAGTGAGCCGGCCCATGACACAATTTTCTGTTTTATTCTTTCTTTTTTTTGTATTTTTATTTCAACTCTGAACTTTCTCTATAATTATGATTTAAAAACTATGAATGTTTTTTAAATATTCGTGAAGATTTTTTTAATATCATTAACAAATTTTCAAAAAAAAATCATGAACAAAAATTTGAAATTTATGAACCAATTCCAAAAATTATGAATCAATTTTAAAAGTCATGAACCATTTTCAAAAATCATAAAACCAATTTATAAAAACATGAACCAATTTCGAAAAAATCATGAACCAATTTCAAAAAACTATGAACCAAAAATTAAAAGCACGAACCCAATTCAAAAATCATAAACCAAATTACAAAAATCATGAACCAATTTTTAAAATCATGAACCAAAATTCGAAAAAACATAATTTTTTTAAAAAATAATGAACTTCTTTAATAATGATGTTTCTAAAAACATAAACAAAAAAAAACCGAGAAAGCAAACAGAAAAATGAAAATAAAAAACAAAAAAAGAAAACAGCAAAAAAAGGAAAATGAAAACGAAAATAAAAATGCCTAGCCTCGCGAACTGGGCCGGCCCAACAGGGCTCCCGCCCTGTGCGGCGCTAGCCGCCCGTGCCGCCTGCGGGCGGCAAATAGCATTTCTGCACAGAGGCGGAAGCGAAAGAATTTTGGAATCCCATAGGGCTGGGGCAATCGCAGCTCAAGTGCTCAACCTTACAACGGTACTGTAGGAAGCAGGCCATATCTCCCCCTGACGGCCTGACCTGGCAGGGAAACCCAGGCTCGCTCATCCCGGGGTGCCCCGATACTCACGCGGAAAACCCCTTGGAAATCCTATATGCCGCTTACAGGGGCAATTCCTATTTTAGGCTTACTGCCTGCGTCAATTGCTATGCTGGGCTGGCCCAGTTATCGCTACTTTCTTTTTTTACTCGCCGTGCGTCATAGGATGGATTAGGTTTGCATCGATTTTTTTCTATGCGTTTTTTCTGCTTCTGGTTTTATTTTTTTTCTTCTCTTTCCCTTTTTTCATGATTTTTCAACCTTGAAAGTGATTCATTTTGGAAAATGTTCAGAGTTTGAAAATGTTTAGTTTTTGTAAATGTTTAGATTTAAAAAATCTTCAGTGTTTAAAAATGTTTAATTTTTAAAATGTTCATATTTCAAAAATGTTAAGAGTTTAAAAATGTTTATTTAAATAAATGATTTCTAAAAGATGTTCAGAATTTAAAAATGTTCAAATTAAAAGAAATGTTCAATTTTTTAGCAAGCAACCTTTTTGCATGGTTCATGTCGGCGAACCTGGTGAAACAGTAGAAGACATAACCAGAGTAAAAAAGATACATGTAGTACTCCATACGAAAGCAGTAGACGATTCTGTTTTTTTAACGAAAGAGCTTTTATATTAACAGAGACAAAGTACAAACACAATTCTTACAACCTGAAATCTTAAGCTCAGATTCGACCATAGAGCCTATAAGCTCACATAGAAGAGTAGAAGCTGAAAACCAAAGAAGTCTAAGCAGAAGAACACTATTGGAACCTATGAGGGTGTCCATCGAGAACATGAACTTGCCAAACCTGCAATTGTCTTCTTCAGGGGCCTCACAAATCTTAGCCAACCGTAGAACCAACGTCTCAACCAGCAATCGAGATGACATCAGGCGAGCGAGGTTGAAAATTGAGCTGTAGAATTGAAGATGCATCACCGAGCTCAACGCAGGGGGATCTTCACCGCTGAATCTGAGGAGCAACATCAGAGACGGTCTCAACTGCCTCCGACGCACACACCCGAGTGATAAGAAGATCACAAAGATAACTTGGACAGCGATTCTCAGTTGATCCCTAGTGAAGCAAGTAGGCCCAAGCACTACATCCAAAGAAGTGAGATTCTGAAAAATTCCTTTTGGAGCAGCTAAACAAGAAAACATCGTCTCCTCAAAACTCCAGAACACAACCCTGGCGGGGACAATCTTCTATCTGAAAGTAGCGATGACGGCATAGCACCTTCGCTTGGGAACCGCCACGGGAGAGAAGGCTCCAAGAACTCCCCAAAACTCCGTCGAGCACAAAGCTTCTTCGAGTCGCCCACAACCTCTCCCTCGCCACCAAGGTTGGCCGACAAGAAGTAGAGCAATTGAAGGCAACTAGGGTAACGACAACCACACATGTACCTCGATCTACTAGTGCACAACAACAACTCTGCGTCCTCCCACCCCATGGCCAGCCAGAAGGAGAGATGCAACTCCGCTGCAGATCAAGGACGGGTTACGAATAAGGCGCTTATTTGACCGCTTCCCGTCCAACGCCCTCAGCCTAGCAGACCCCCACCTTAGGGGCTCGCTCACGAGGAGATTAGACGGCCTGCCGGTAGCACGCACAAACGCCGGAGGAAGAAAGCGAACCATAATCCGAGCTAGAGGTGACCCAACGCTACAAACCCCTCCTCCCTTGCCACCATGGCCATTCAAGGAAGAGGGAAGCAGCCACCCATAGAAGCTCAGGCTGGACATGACCTTATTGGAGGCGAAGCTGGCCCCAGTCCATCCCACCACCCCAAGGAGTACGGTGGCGGAGAAAGAGCACATCAGCCACCAGATCTGGCCCAGAAGATCCGGGGAGAGCCTTATGGAAGGAAGCCAACATATGGCAAACTGCCAAAGCCACACCCTACTATCTACACTACCCTCGCTGACACCTCTCCTCCGCCTCGCTTGACCGGCAATGCCAGCGAGGTCGGCTTTGGATCAGGCCGGCGCGCATGGGAGTTTTCTGGAAGGCCTAATCAAGGGAGGGAGAGGGGAGAGGATAAGGTCCGGAGTTCAGTAGATGATTTTGTAGAGTCAACTATAGAACGAAGCGGTAGATGATTTCAGAGATAGAAACATGGGCCATGCCTAATACCGGACGGAGGTATGCGGAAACTTGGATAGACATCACTTAAAACATAGAATAGGATCTCCCTCTTACAGTAGCTCGCACCCGCTAGGCCCATTTTTATTGCCGCGTTGTTTCATTTTGTCATGTGTTGGTAAGCGTAGGGTTAGGCGATAGTAGTAGCGATTTCCAATCCCCGTCGACAGAACACACGATCCCACGCTGACGGGGTGTAACCTCAGCAATGCCCATGGTTATAGACTTAGGGTTTCGTGAAAAAGAGAACGCTGGGGATTTCATCGGCTGATTAGACAAACAAGGGAGTCGAAGTCGTCTAATTGCTTGATCAAATCGATTACAAATCGCTCAAGGATTTTTCGGTACCTTTCCGTTGGCTCCTCCCAGCCTATATATAATAAGCTGGGTCCCAAGGCCATGTACAGATGGGTAACAATCTTGCAATTACAACACTAATACAATATCGGTTTCTACTCTTTCCTTATCCGGCAAGCTATGTCTTCAGTTGAATGCTTGTTGGGCTTTCCTTGATTCTTCTTGGGCTTTGTGGGCCGTGAGCATCTATGTTACTAGGGTAACTAATCATAAGGACCCTAGTAATCATACCTATGTCAGTAGCCCCCGAGACTCCATTCAAATCGTAGATTTGTGTTGAGTCTCAAAGACAACTTTTTGCCATAAGCTGAAGTTTTTTATGAAGTATTTTTCATTTTCTTTGCTTTAATTAATCATTGTAGGGATTTGGTACAATAGGCCTGATGCATCCGACAGATCGGGAATAAGTTAATTCCTCCTAGGAAAAAAATGTTGTGAACCTACATCAAACTCAAGTCCCCAGGATTGAATTCGGAGTTTTGCTGGCGTAATTCAGTTCAGGCCGTTTGAGGTCTTATCGAATACTGAATTCTAGTTTTATTATTTTGGGTACCCAATGCGTTTGTCGGGATTTTTTTCATCGTATCATCGATAAGGATTATTTACTGGCAGAGCGCATTGATACGTTGCAAACATATCTATAATTTTTGATGTTCCATGCTTGTTTAGTATCTACTTTGCTTTGCTTTGTTAACACTTTGAGGTATTTTTATATGTTTTCTGGGACTAACCTATTAACAAGATGCCACAGTGCCAGTTGCCTGTTTTCTTCTGATTTTGGTTCCAGAAAAGGTAGAAAATCAATATTCTCGGAATTGGACGGGACAAAAGCCAATATGCCTATTTTTTCCGGAGCAACACAGAAACACGAAGCAGAGACAGAGTAGGGCACCAGGGTGGGCACACCATACGGTGGCGCGGGCTAGCCCTGGCCGCGCCACCAGGTGGTGTGGGACCCCTGGCCGGCCACCGATGCTGGCTCGTGATTAATGTAGAGCCGTTGGGAACCCCAAGAGGAAGGTATGATGAGCACAACAGCAAGTTTTCCCTCAGTTATGAGACCAAGGTTTAATCGAACCAGTAGGAGCAAGGAAACACCCCAAAGGTGTTACTAGCTGAGCTTTGGCAGGGCGCACTACCGGTGCTAGTAGCAACGTCGAGACCTGCACAACACAACCACAGAACTTTGTCCCCAACTTGCGATGAGGTTGTCAATCTCACCGTGTTTTGTGGAAAACAAAGGATTAAACGTATCGAATGGAAAGAAGTAAAAGTTTGCAGAAAGTAAACACAAAGCAGTAAAAGATTGTAGATTGTATGTAAAGTAAAAGGACCGGGATCCATAGTTCACTAGATGTGGCTCTCCTTAGATAGATAACATGCTGGGTGAACAAATTACAGCGGGGCAATTGACAAACACCGAGAAAGCAATACATGCATATACTAATCATCTTGACTCCTTTGAGACTTGATTGGGCATCACAACATAATACATAGACCGCCATCCAAGTTCATCTATGACTAATAATCCACCTTCAGGTTATCATCCGAACTCCCTCCAGTATTAAGTTGCAAGCAACAGATTATTGCTTTACGAACTGCGTGTAAAGTAAACAATACGATTGTTCTATGAACAAAGGATTGTTGTTTTCTCCCTAGTAGAAATAGCACATCTAGTACCTTAGAGATTTCTGTCACTTCCCCAGATTACCAGAGGCATGAACCCACTATCGAGCATAAATACTAACTCTTGGAGTTGCTAGCATCTACTTGGCCAAGATAGCTACTAACAATGGAAAG
Organism: Avena eriantha; assembly: GCA_910589775.1. Lineage (NCBI taxonomy): Eukaryota > Viridiplantae > Streptophyta > Magnoliopsida > Poales > Poaceae > Avena > Avena eriantha. Next base: position 214,476,655 of record OU342744.1, on the reverse strand, counting down.
CATGCAAGATCACAAATAACAAAGACATGATAGAATCAATAATTAATCTGAAATAGCATCTCAAAATCCATCGGATCCCCGCAAACACAACATGTATGAATTACAAATAGATGATCTTGATCATGAACGGAGCTCACAAGATCTAAACATGAAAGCACAAAGGAGGAGAAACCAGCCATCTAGCTACTACATGGATCCGTAGTCCAAGGATGAGCTACTAACCTGGGGCAGAAGCACAAAAAATTACAGCTCAATCCGACGTATAGAACTCTCTCATGAATATTTACGGTGAAGCATAGAAATCTGTTTCGGGACATCAACTTTCCCAATCATTACTTCTCTCTCATTAGAGGTTACTATTGACACAAAAAGCAAATAAAAAGGATAAGGAGAGGTTATTATAGAGGTAATAACTTCTAAGACTCAACTAAAACTCTTGGGTTATCTCCCAACAAGTACTTTTCTTTAACGCCTTTAAGTTAGGCATAAGAAGCAAAGAAAGAATCAAGTGTTCTCAAATGAAGAAGCATTAAAACCAACTTTCTTGCCCTTACCTCTCTTATTTTTATTCTTAACCTTTGGGAAAATATGATTGTTTGGTGGAGAAGAGAGGTGCATGGTCCCCTTTCCCACATCTATTATTGCTCCAAGAAGTTCCAATAGAGACCTTCCAAGTGTAATTTTTCCTTTTACTGCACATTCAATAACAAGATAATCAATAGAAATCGTTTTCCCAAGGATCTCTGTAAACACTCCTTCAGCTATTCCAAGAGGTAATATGGTAGTATTATCAGTAAGAGATATTTCTTTTCCTCCCTCAATGAGCCCCCAAGTATCTAGAGATTTATAAATATCTTTGGGCATAAGGCAAGATTCAGACATGATATCACAGCGAGCTTGAAAAGTTTCAGAGTTTATCTCAATCTTTACTGTAGGGAACCACTTTGATGGTTCAGAGTTTATTGGAACATAATCGTGCTACTCCCTAAGTGTATTATAGCACCCTTCTAATCTAGTAGTGCTAGCCTCAAGAGTATCCAACCTAGCAAATATTTTCGCGAGAGAAGTATCAGTTTGGATAGGCATGTTGTAAGTGAGGATCAATTTCTTTATAGCATTAATAGCATCATCCTCGTTACATTGGAGGAAATCTCCTCCCACAACAGCATCTAGAGCATATCTATAGCAAAGAGCAATCCCAAGGTAAAAACTACTAAGGAACAAGCTTTGAGTCATTTTAGGCTGAGTTTTTTCATGTAGATCAGAGATTCTAGACCAAGCTTCTTTAAAACTTTCCTCAATTCCTTGTTTGAAAGTGAAAATCATTTCCTTGGGTGACATAGCGATTGGAGCAAGGCTAGACATAAAGAGATAGGAACTAATTTTTTTTTGTATTTTTGAAATAAGAAAGCAAACAAGTAAAACTTTTTTTTGTGTTTTTAAAGAACAAAACAAGCAAACAAAGCAAAAAAGAAAACTAAGCAAAACAAAAACAACAAAGTAAAGAGATTGGTTATGAGGGACTCCCCTTGTGAAGATGTCTTTGACTCCCCGGCAACGGCGCCAGAAAAATCTTTGCTGGCTCGTGATTAATGTAGAGCTCGTTGGAAACCCCAAGAGGAAGGTATGATGAGCACATCAGCAAGTTTTCCCTTAGTTATGAGACCAAGGTTTAATCGAACCAGTAGGAGCAAGGAAACACCCCAAAGGTGTTACTAGCTGAGCTTTGGCACGGCGTACTACCGGTGCTAGTAGCAACGTCGAGACCTGCACAACACAACCACCAAACTTTGTCCCCAACTTGCGATGAGGTTGTCAATCTCACCGTGTTTTGCGGAAAACAAAGGATTAAACGTATCGAATGGAAAGAAGTAAAAGTTTGTAGAAAGTAAACACAAAGCAGTAAAAGATTGTAGATTGTATGTAAAGTAAAAGGACCGGGATCCATAGTTCACTAGAGGTGGCTCTCCTTAGATAGATAACATGCTGGGTGAAAAAATTACTGCGGGGCAATTGACAAACACCAAGAAAGCAATACATGCATATACTAATCATCTTGACTCCTCTGAGACTTGATTGGGCATTACAACATAATACATAGACCGCCATCCAACTGCATCTATGACTAATAATCCACCTTCAGGTTATCATCCGAACCCCCTCCAGTATTAAGTTGCAAGCAACAGATTATTGCTTTATGAACTGCGTGTAAAGTAAACAATACGATTGTTCTATGAACAAAGGATTGTTGTTTTCTCCCTAGTAGCAACAACACATCTAGTACCTTAGAGATTTCTGTCACTTCCCCAGATTACCAGAGGCATGAACCCACTATCGAGCATAAATACTAACTCTTGGAGTTGCTAGCATCTACTTGGCCAAGATAGCTACTAACAACGGAAAGCATGCAGGATCACAAATAACAAAGACATGATAGAATCAATAATCAATCTGAAATAGCATCTCAATATCCATCGGATCCTCGCAAACACAACATGTATGAATTACAAATAGATGATTTTGATCATGAACGGAGCTCACAACATCTAAACATGAAAGCATAAAGGAGGAGAAACCAGCCATCTAGCTACTACATGGATCCGTAGTCCAAGGATGAACTACTCACGCATCACACCGGAGGCTTGCATGGTGATGAAGAAGGCCTCCAGGGTGAATTCCCCTCTCTGGCAGGGTGCCGGGAAGAGCTTCAGATCCCTTCCGATCTAGGGATGGAGATGACGGCGGCTACAGACTCTTTCGTGGATTTTTGATCGGGTACTTAGGGTTTTCGTCCCGAGGGCAACTTATAGTCGGAAGGGGAGGTCGAGGGGGTGCCGGGAGCGGCCACACCACCCCCTAGCGCGGGCAGGCCTGGCCAAGTGGCCAGGTGGTGTGGTCGCTCCCTGGCCCTTCTCCGTCTCGTATTCTGGCACTTAATCCCTTCCGGAAAAATAGGCACTTTGGCTTTTGTCCCGTCCAATTCCGAGAATATTCATTTTCTGACTTTCCTAGAACCAAAAATAGCAGAAAACAGGCAGCTGGCACTATGGCTCTTGTTAATAGGTTAGTCCAAGAAATCATATGAAAAGTACTCCAAAGTCGGAACAAAACACAAGAAAGTGGATAAAACCAAGCATGGAACATCAAAAATATAGATACATTTGCAATGTATCAACCGACCTTGCCCCTTCGCCTATAAGAAGCCCCCAGGACGAAAACCCTAGATCGAACAACCTCCAGCCATGAAAAGTTCCGTAGTGCCACCGCCACCGAAGAGGAGATTCGGGGGACAGAAAGTCTCTGTTCCGGCACCCTGCCAAGATGGGGAAGTGCCCCCAGAGCCATCTCCATCGATCTCCACCACCATCTCCATCGTCGTTGCTGACTCCCATGATGATGAGGGAGTAGTTCTTCCTCGAGGCTAAGGGTTCTACCGGTAGCTATGTGTTCATCTCTCTCTATGCATGATCATATTGTGATCATGAGCTTTGTAATCAAGTAGATCTACCTTGCTACTCAAGTGCTTTAGTAGATCTCTGCTCTCCCATGTGCGTGAAAGTGACAGCGTGCACACCATGGTGGCACTTAGGCTAGAGATTACAAATACTTGTTATGAGTTATATTTGGAGTTGGATGTCTCTATGAAATTGTGGTGTTTGTTGGAACCATCTAGATCTCAAGGTGACAGTGTGGGGTTATCTAGATGGGGAAAGCGAACTTTGAGATGTGCTGTTATAGCCCTACCGTGGATTAGAGTGTCCAACAGAGAGTAGTTCAGAGAAGTATCATGAAGAGAAGATATTTATATGAGTGTTCACTAGTGAAGTATGATCCCTAGGCCTTGTTTCTAAGCATTGAAACACCGTTTGCAACTAGATCTGTTACATGTTTTCTAGCTTCCATCTTTATTTCAGTTTGCCTTTAGTCTCTTCCACGCCATCAAGCTATTTTCTATCACCGTTACCACTTGTATTTCACTATCTCTTCACCGAACTAGTGCACCTATACGCCTGACAAGTGTATTGGGTGTGTTGGGGACACAAGAGACTTCTTGTATCTTGATTGCAGGGTTGCTTGAGAGGGATACCTTTGACCACTTCCTCCCTGAGTTCTATAAACCTTGGGTGATACACTTAAGGGAAAACTTGCTGCTGTTCTACAAACCTCTGCACTTGGAGGCCCAACAACTGCCTACAAGAATAGAAGTGCGTAGACATCAAGCTCTTTTCTGGCACCGTTGCCGAGGAGGTAAGGTAAAAGGTACTCACATCCTCCGGTGTGAGTGCTCAAAGTTATTTCCTTTAGATTCTGCAATTTTGTTGTTTTGTTTCTTGTTTTCACTAGTTAGGCTTAATGGAAAACAAAAAAAAATTAGAGAGCTTTTTAGTATTTTTCCTAAGGTAGAATATGAATTGTCTAAAATGAAAATTAAAAAACCCATAGAACTTTCTTTGCATGCTAATAACAATGTTATTAGTATGAATCTTTTGAACACCTTTGTTACTAATGCTATGGAAACATCTAAGCTTGGGGAAGTTAGTTTTTATGAAAATTATCTTTTTAGTTCCCTATCTTTAAAGAATAAAATTTGCTCTGATGATACTTTATCTCCCATATGTGGTAATTCTAATGATACTTGTGATATTTTAAATCCACATACTAAAAGCATCTCTTTTAAAATACCTATAAAAATTGTTGAACGTGTTATGAACAACTGTTATTTTGGAGATGGAACTGTCCATCCTGGTGATCATTTACTCTTTACACAAATTATGCGAGTTGTTCAAGTGTGCAGGTATTTCAATGAACCAAGTTAAGAGGAAGCTATTCCCTTTTTCACTTAAGGGCAAATCAAGGGAGTGGTATGAGCTACTAGATGATCCTCATCATTTGGAGTGGAAGGAACTTGAATCTCTCTTTTACTCTAAATTTTATCCTCCTCATGAAATTCATAAAGATAGGAATTACATTTATAATTTTCATCCACATGATGGAGAAAGTATTGCCCAAGCATGGGGGAGATTGAAGTCACTAATGCTCAAATGTCCCATTCATCAGCTCCCTAGTAATATTGTTATTAATAATTTCTATGCAAGGCTTTCAGGACATTACAAGGACTATCTAGATACTTGTTTAGAGGGATCCTTCACTAGTAAGGAGGTCAAAGCTAAGTGGGATCTTCTTGAAACAATTCAAAGCAATACCGAAGATTGGGATAACAAAAAAGTTAAAGAACTAGGTATAAACTATGAGTATGATTGCATTAAGTCTTTCGCTGAAACTGCTGATTTTCAAGAGCTTAGTGTTAAATATGGTCTTGATCCTCAAATTCTTATTGATTGTTTTAGAACCTTTGCTTCTCATATTAATGCTCCTAACGAAAAATGGGACATGTATCATGAGCCTCTTAAAGACACTTGTAGGGAAAATGAAATTGTTATTAATGATAGCAATAAACATGCTCAAACCTCTGAAAGTACTATTTCTTATAAGCATGTTAATTTTTGTAGAATACATAGACCTTGTGAGAATAATCAAATTGAAGAAGAATATTGTATCACCCACAGGAATGAAAAAACTAGAATGTGGTATAGGGCTTTAAATGATCTTGGTAAAAAAGTTTGTGCCCTTTATCCTTTTATTTGTGAACTTTGCTTTGAAGTGGGTCATTTCAATTTTCAATGCTCAGGCCATAATAATAGCCCTTCTAATCCAATGAGTATTGCAAGTTTGTATTGTGATGACATGATCACTCCTAATCCGCATAATGAACTTACATTATTTTTGGGGTGTGAAGAGTTATCAAGAAAAACCTCTTTGGTAGATATGGGTGCTTTTGATATGAATAGTGTCATGCATGGTTGTCATCTTTATTGTGTTGATAATTGCCACACAAATACTTACATATATAATATTGTAGAAGATGAGATTTTACCAAAATATGATAGGACTAATCTGTGTTTTGATCTTATTAATGAAAAGAAGGAATCCTCCAAAGTTTCTTCTATTGTCTCTAACAATAAACCAGGGTATATGGAGAAGCTTCCTTTCAAGCCTCTCCCTCCTAAAGATAAGAAGAAAAAGAAGAAGAGGAGGAGTAAAAGGAGAGAGGAAACGGTATTTTTCCCTAAGCATGTTGCTCCTATTATAGTTTATGATGAGTCTAAACTCGATGATGTTCCTATGCCTATTACCTATTTGTAGTGATCATGATTGGGAAAAGCACACTACTTTTGATATTGAAAATCTCTTCGGTACCAATTCTGAAAATGATGATGTTAATAATTGTTGCACTATTATTACTATCTATGTTCCTTCCAGTGATGATACATTTACAAATGAACACACTTTGGAAGATAACTGTTCTATTTCTTATGATGATACTATAGCTCCAATATATGATGATTGCAATGATGAATATGATATTTTTCAGTCCACCAACTATTGAGAAGAAAATTAATTATGATTACAATATGCCACCTATATTTGATGATTATGGTGATGAGAATAATAATGATAGCTATTTTGTTGAATTTGCTCCCACTACGATTAATAAGAATGACTATGTTTATGTGGAGAGTAATAATTATTATATGCATGTGGATCATGATAAGAATGTTTTATGTGATAGTTATATTGTTAATTTTATTCATGATGCTACTGAAAGTTATTATGAGAGAGGGAAACATGGTTTTATGTGTCTCAACAATATTAAGTTTCCCCTCTTTATGTTGAAAGTCTTGAAGTTGCACTTGTTTTGCTTTACTATGCTTGTTGCTTTGTGCTTTCATGACTTGTTTCTATACAAGATTCCTATGCATAGGAAGTGAGTTAGACTTAAATGTGTTTTGAATTTACTTCTTGATGCTCTCTTTTACTTCAATTCATATTTCTTATGTGAGCATCTTCTCAAACTATCAAGCCTAACTTAAAGGCGTTAAAGAAAAGTACTTATTGGGAGATAACTCAAAAGTTTTAGATGAGTCTTGGAAGTTATTACTTCTGTAGTAACCTCTCCTTATCCTTTTTATTTGTTTTTTGTGCCAAGAGTAACCTCTAATGAGAGAGAAGTAATGCTTGGGAAAGTTGTTGTCCCAAAATAGATTTATGTTCTTCACCGTAAACATTCGCGTAAAATCTCTGTACGTCGTTTTGAGGCGTGAATTTTTGTGCTTCTGCCCCAGGTTGTTATCTAACTTTCGTTAGTTCAACACTTTTTTATTTGAGCAGTAGAATGTCTTCGAAAAAATTGGTTTTTACCTGCTGGTCTGTTTTGACAGATTTCTGCCATTATTTGCATTTGCTTCTTGTTGGTTCCTTTTTGAGTTCTTTTGGGGAATTGAGCTTTTTGAGGGAAGTGCTACAGTAGCTTGTGTTTTAATGGAAGTTTTATTGGTGTTGAAACTGAACCCAAAGACTAATTATCTCGAGTGCACTATTGTTGCTAATTAAGATTGTGTGAAGTTTTGTATGAAGGAAACATTTAAGGTGTATGGAAGGAATGATGTAATGAGATGAAGAATGGACTAAAGCTCAAGCTTGGAGATGCCACGCGTGTCACCCCAAGAAATATCCAAGAAGTACAAGCATCAAAGTTTTGGGATGCCCAAGGCATCCCCTTCTTCATCAATAAAAATCCCAGGTTTCTTCCAAACACTTCATTTTTATTATTTCATGCACAGTTGTGTTGTTCTTGGAGCGTCTTCTTTTTTGTTTTCGCTTGGGTTTTTCGTTTGCTTGGTTTTCTTAGTTTGCTGAATAAATTGGTTGGACCCCCTCTTTCATACATTAGTTTTCAAATAGATTGGTTTGGATTGGAAAAGAGTAGGAAAGTTCATGCTTAAGTGGTAAAGAGAGCTTGTTTTTGACTGTGGCCTATGCTTTGTCATGCCATGCTTGATATTTTTTTGGATTTATTCTTAGTGATCTTTGATGTATCATGACATGTTATAAACAATTGAGATTGCTTAATGTGCCTTGGAAGAATCATGCGTTGTTTTAGCATATTAAAGCATAGTATTGTGGTATTCTCCTTTGATGCTTTATTTGGGTTGACTTGGCGCATGCTCACACCATGTAAGACTATCCCAAGTCACCATAGCCTCTATGATCATTTAGTTTTTGACTTGTAATATCACTTTATGCTTTAATTAATGATGTTTTCGTTGCTTTGCATGATTATGGCCATTATTGCTCTCTTAGTTGGTCGCTCCCAGTCTTTTGCTAGCCTCCGTAACCAAGTATGAGTTCCACTCATGCATCCAACTCCTAAAACCAAGTTATTCCAAAGAGTCCACCATACCTACCTATTAGCATTTGCTATTCCAAGTATATTCATGTTTTTATCTACCTTCTGAATTAAACTTGTTATGAGATAACTAGTGATTAAATCTCTCACGAACTTGATGGCACACTTTACTTTTCTTTCCCTTAATAAACTTGAACCCTTGTGTCGTCTATGTTGTATATGTTTGCACTTATATGTTGGGGATTAGCAGAACCATGCTGTCATGGGGAACGCTTTCAACATTGCACTTGTACTTTGTACCTAGTTGATATCATGCTCTTTTGTATATGGATGTCGTCGGTGTGAAATGAAAGGGGACCTTGTAAGTCCATGGAGTTATGTATGTGTGTTAGAGAAATGCTAGGGCCGCCAGTCTAATCCATGTTGTCATGGTGGAAACCTGCAGCGTAACCATAATGAGCTATCTATGAAGCATTCTTCTTATAAAAAAGAGTCAGATGTTGAGAAAAAGATAAAAATAAAAAAAAGATATGAGAAAAGAGGAAAGAGAGAAAAAAGCACCATTTTACCATGGTAAAATAAGAAGATTGCTAAGATGCTCGTTGTCTGCTTGCCTTGTCATTTTGATATGGGGATTCTTTCATATCATCGGGAAAGGGGTACCCCGTTGGAGGTTCTCTATGATACACATGTACTTACTATGACAAGAACTTACCGATAACTAAACTTGAGTAGCATGAGGAGCGGCCCTCGTATTCAAGGGACATGAGATTTCCAACTTATACTTTGTCAAGCATATATTCCATACTTTGTTCACTTTAACCTTAATCACTTCAAGATTCTTATGATAGGGGCAATGAGAGTTGAAAGCTAGTAAGTATCATAATTTTTGGGAGCTCTTTATGGGACTTGCAATCCCTGCTTCCTTCCATGAAGGCCTTTCTTTTACTTTTATGTTGAGTCTCCATCTTCTATCTTTATGCACCTATTGAGAGAGCATAGTGGCCATTCTTAGTTTAATGTGCATTGTCCCAAAACTTGTTGATTGATTCATAATGTTGATATTGCTTGTTCTTGAACTATTTGTATCTAGTCACCCTTATAAACTTTGAAGGTGTCCTATGCATTTATGTTTTGCTACTCAATGAGGGACAAGCTGAATGCCACTATGCTATGTTTTCTTTATGTGAAACAAACAAATGTCTTTCAATGCATTGTTATTCATGAATCTTTTGTTTGTGCCTTTCATGTTACAACATAGTTGCTATCTCTTATTGTTAGAACTTTATCTTTCATGCGATGTTGGAGTACTTTGATCAAGTTTATGATGGTGCATGTCACCTCAAAAATTATTCTTTCTTTTTTATCACTTAATACTCGAGGACGAGCAGGAGTTAAGCTTGGGGATGTTGATACGTTGCAAACGTATCTATAATTTTTTATGTTCCATGCTTGTTTAGTATCTACTTTGCTTTGCTTTGTCAACACTTTCAGGTATTTTTATATGTTTTCTAGGACTAACCTATTAACAAGATGCCACAGTGCCAATTGCCTTTTTTCTTTAGTTTTTGGTTCCAGAAAAGGCAGAAAATCAATATTCTCGGAATTGGACGGGACAAAAGCCAATATGCCTATTTTCCCGGAGCAACACGGAAACACGAAGCAGAGACGGAGTAGGGAACTAGGGTGGGCACACCATACGGTGGTGGAGGCTAGCCCTGGCCGTGCCACTAGGTGGTGTGGGCCCCCTGGCCGGCCACCGACCTTGCCCCTTCGCCTATAAGAAGCCCCCAGGACGAAAACCCTAGATCAAACAGCCTCCAGCCATGAAAAGTTCCGCAGCGCCGCCACCACCGAAGAGGAGATTCGGGGGACGGAAAGTCTCTGTTCCGGCACCCTGTCGGGACGGGAAGTGCCCCCGGAGCCATCTCCATCGATCTCCACCACCATATCCATCATTGTTGCTGACTCCCATGATGATGAGGGAGTAGTTCTTCCTCAAGGCTAAGGGTTCTACCGGTAGCTATGTGTTCATCTCTCTCTATGCATGATCATATTGTGATCATGAGCTTTGTAATCAAGTAGATCTACCTTGCTACTCAAGTGCTTTAGTAGATCTCTGCTCTCCCCATGTGTGTGAAAGTGACAGCGTGCACACCATGGTGGCACTTAGGCTAGAGATTACAAATACTTGTTATGAGTTATATTTGGAGTTGGATGTCTCTATGAAATTGTGGTGTTTGTTGGAACCATCTAGATCTCAAGGTGACAGTGTGGGGTTATCTAGATGGGGAAAGCGAACTTTGAGATGTGCTGTTATAGCCCTACCATGGATTAGAGTGTCCATCCGGAGAGTAGTTCAGAGTAGTATCATGAAGAGAAGATATTTATATGAGAGTGTTCACTAGTGAAAGTATGATCCCTAGGCCTTGTTTCTAAGCATTGAAACACCGTTTGCAACTAGATCTGTTACATGTTTGTTAGCTTTCATCTTTATTTCAGTTTGTCTTTAGTCTCTTCCACGCCATCAAGCTATTTTTGGCACGGTTACCACTTATAATTATCCATACCACTTGTATTTCACTATCTCTTCGCTGAACTAGTGCACCTATACACCTGACAAGTGTATTGGGTGTGATGGGGGACACAAGAGACTTCTTGTATCTTGATTGCAGGGTTGCTTGAGAGGGATACCTTTGACCACTTCCTCCCTGAGTTCGATAAACCTTGGGTGATCCACTTAAGGGAAAACTTGTTGCTATTCTACAAACCTCTGCACTTGGAGGCCGGACAACTGTCTACAAGAATAGAAGTGCGTAGACATCACGCATTCATGTGCGGTTACCAGGCCACACAGGATGAATCCTAGGGTCTTACCTTTATTTCATGGACACGACATTCGGACTTTTATCGCGTCAGGCACGGTCAGAGATATTTTGAGATTTTGTCGACGACCTTCCTTGGTTGTTGAAATTACTGATTTTATCAGCTGCTTATTCTCTTGGGTGAGGTATGTAAACGCTCCCGATGGGAGAAAACGTTATATGTAGAGTTTTTACTCATAGGTTCATATCTTTTGACTCCATTAGAGTTTTTATCTTTATCAGTTGTGCTTTCGACACACGAGAATAATATTTCTTTGGGTCATATTTTGACCTTATATGTAGAGCAAAGTTTTGTTATCGGGCGACAACTCTCCTGATGGGAGTAACCCCCAAGGCTATATTCGGATGCTTGCATCGGAACACCGGCTTATAGTTGTGACTCTTTTTTCCTGTTAACCTGATATTGTGGCAACTTTGTGCAAGCCAATATATTCTATTGATGGAGCCCCCAAGTATAAAGTTAAGTTTTCTAGAACTTATCTTTTATTTTAAAGCCGAAGACGAAGGTACATGTTTTGGTATAGTTGTCTGGCCGTTGGCGTTTATTTAATGTAAATTCCAGGAAAATAAAATTCTAAGCATAGAAACATCGCAACTGCATAACATTCCATGGATTGGAGTACTTGACTCCTGTTTTCTTGTCCTAGAACCGATATGCCCCGTCGGGGATCACTTTTGTGATGATATAAGGCCCTTTCCATGGTGATTCTAGCTTACGATGACCATCTTGCTTGAGGCGAAGGACTCGGTCCCCTACGATGAAGGACCTAGGACACAATCGTTGGCTATGGTAGTTGTGTAGATTCTTCCGATAGATGGTTGATTTTTGTAAAGAGATGCCGTGAGCTTCATTGAGTGTGTCAACATCATCTTCAAGTGCTTCTTGGTATGCTTCTTCATTTTATTCCACAACTCAAGGAGATTCATGAGTTACTTCAACTGGAAGGACGACTTTTGCTCCATGGACCAGAAAGAAAGGTGTTTATTGTGTCAAATTGTTTGGGGTGGTGCGTAGGCTCCATAGGACGGAGGGTAACTCATCTACCTAGGCTCCTTTTGCTCTTTCGCGTGGTACTAGCAGTCTTTTCTTAATACCATTTGTACGAGACCGTTGGCCTTTTCTACCTACCCGTTGGTTTGGGGGGGAGGAACTAAAGCGTAGCTTACTTTTATACCCATCTCCCTACAGTACTTCTTGAACTCGTTGGAGGTGAAGTTAGTTCCATTATCGGTAATAATACTATTTGGTACCCCGAATCGGAACACTATTGACTTGATAAAATTCATAGCCGATGTTCCATCTTGGCTGGTGACATGCATTGCTTCAATCCATTTTCTAAATTTGTCACATGCTACTAGCAGAAAGACGTGTCCTCCTGGTGAAGATTTGTGAAGTTTACCCACCATATGAAGCCCCCATTGAGCGAACGACCAAGCGAGAGGTATGGGGTTAAGTTCTCCAGCAGGTGCGTTGGGTTTCTTTGCAAAATGTTGGCATGCTTCACATGTTCGTATGATATATTTTGCACCTTGTACTGCCGTGAGCCAATAAAATCCTGGTCAAAAGGCCTTGGCTGCAATTTCTCGACTGCTGGCGTGATGGCCACACACTTCTTCATGTATGTCCTTAAGGATGAGCTTCCCTTCCTCGGGTGTAACGCATCGTTGTAGCACGCCCAAGATGCTTCTTTTGTAAAATTCTCCAGTAACGATTCTGAAAGCTTTGCATCGACGTGTGATTCGTCATTCTTCTATTATATCTTCGGGGAGTTCTCCTCTCATCATGTATGCTACATATGGCTACATCCATGTGGGCTCTAATATTTTTACTTCGTCGAGGTCTAGCTCTTCATCAAGGGCTTCTTCTGTGCTTTCGGGTGTTGGCGCAACCCCCGAGTCTTTTTGCGTTTTGATATTCTTTCGTGTTTTTGGTGCTATGACCTTAGAGACCCTTTTGGCTTTGATGGAGCGTTCCATTATTTATTCCCAAAAAACTCCAGGTGGTACTGGTAAGCATAGGGATCCAATATTTGCCAAACTGTCGGCTTCTTCATTGCTTGCCCTTCCTATGTGTGATACTTCATGATACCTTTGATTCAGATTCATGGATGTAGTATAATAGCTTTTCCCTAGAAGACCTAAGTTTAATCGAACCTTGGAAAGCAATGCTGAAAGGAAATAAAAAGGACACGTTTACAAGACTTTGTTTGTTTGTTTTACCTTAGTTTACATGACGAATCTAGTTTACTTTTATAATGGGTTGAATCAATGGATGGAGATAGGCCAGGGTTGAAGATCCACCTGCAGCTGCACATCATATGGGATAAAAGATAATAATAAGCATAGTCATTTGTAATGATTGAATAGGGATAATCTCTTGTGGACAACACATCCTAATATACTAGAGCCCCCGTGATGCAGTAGGCATAGCAGTAGTCTTTTAATCCAACTGAGTGCACACCGAAGCAACGGGCTACAAATGATTATTAAATGTAAAACACAGATCAAAGCATTAAGTGGTGATGTTGTTGTGATCCCGAATGGGTCGCTAAGCGAAGACCATACTACCCTTGCTATCACTAGGGTTCCTATGAGATTGCCGCTAGCCAAGTATCTCACCTCAAGCCTTTATCAATCTATGGGATCTTGGGTACCTACAAGTCCACAAATTGAGACAAGAGACAAAGAAACAAAAGATACAAATCTCCATTTGCAAACAAAACACAATACTCCCATGAATTAGATGCATATAATTGCTACGAGGTTTCTCCCCAACCCGCAGCCCGTGAGGACTACTCACTCATAACAAATAGATCTAAGATAGAAAACATTGTGCAAAATACTTAGATTGAAATCTAATATTCTTACAATGGTCGCCAAATCACAAGGAGATCTAAAGTACAAAGCAATGGCTATGGCTAATGGAGGGGATGGATGATGAAAGTGATGAACAATGGATGAACAGTGGCGTGGATCTCCTTTGGTAGAGTTGTGATGTAATCTGAGAATGGCGGCTCTCTGGCTGGCGGCTGGAGCCTCAAAATATATAGGAGAATTCACAAAAGTTGTAGGGTTTGACGCGACAAAGCCGCCGTCACATGGTATATGCGGACGGTACGGGCAGGCCCTGCCCATACTAGTGGTAAGCTTGTTGTTGCCTGGGAATGGCTTCCCAATTACTTGGCCGTGTCGACTTCCTCAAATTCATTATGATTCCTGATTTTGCATTAAAAAGCGTGATTTCCTACACAACACAATTTAAAGCTAGGTTTTGCATATCTTTGCAATTATTAGTCATTAGTGGCAAGGATTGAGAGTTTCTTGTCAATTGCTTGACCAAAAACAATGTTTAAACACAATGGAAGATGGCTATTTTTGGAGCCATCACTTCACACCCATCAAATTGAGCTTACATGATGTTGTACAGGTCATGGTAAGCAATCATGTTGTCGCTGACAATGTCACACATGTTCATTTCTTGTTATGCCACAAGATTTGAGTCACCAAATATCTCCAGGCGAGTTGCACCGCAAGCTTTAGCCATACGCATGTCGTGCAAGAGGGCTTCATATTTAGCTTCGTTATTTGACACATTTCCAAAACTCATCTGAAGTATGTAACGCATTTTTTCGCCTTGGGGTGACACCTGTATGAACCCATCTCCTGCTCCTTCTGCCCTTTTGGACCCATCAAAATACATTGTTCATGCGCTGGAGAGGTCTCGCGGACCCGCACATTGTAGTTTTATCCATTCAGTGATAAAGTCGGGCAAAATTTGGGACTTAATTTTTTTACGCTTCTCGTACGTGATATCTCGAGGGGATAGCTCGATGCCCCATAGAGAGGCATGTCATGTGGCTTCTGGATTGTTGAGAATATTGGAAAGAGGTGCCTCATTGACTACTATGATCGGGTGTTCCGAAAAATAGTGGCGCAATTTATGTGTTGTCATGAAAACTCCATAAGCTAGCTTCTGGTAGTGTGGATACCTTTGCTTGGATGGGGAGAGGACCTCAATTAGGAAATAAACTGGTCTTTCGACACCATGAGTTTTTCTTTCTTTGGGTCATTCGACGACCAAAGTTGTGCTTACCACCTGATTGGTGGCAGTGATGTAGAGTAGCAGGGGTTCTTTCTCTCTTGGTGACACGACGATAGGGGATGTCGAAAGTGTTTTCTTTAGGTCTTCGAAGGCTCGCTGACCTTCTTCCGTCCACTCAAATTTATCCGATTTCTTCATGAGGGCGTAAAACAGTAATGCTTTTTCGCCTAAGCGGGCGATGAAACGTCTGAGTGTCACGACTCGTCCAGCCAATTGCTGGATGCCACGAAGATTTGTTGGTTTTTTCATCGTGAGGATTGCCTGTATTTTCTCGGGATAGGCCTCTATTCCTCTTGCTGATACAAGGTATTCCTCTGCTTTCTTAAGTTCTTTGATAAATTTGGCGTTTGTTAGGCGATGAAGTTCTTTTCCAATGGCCTTGCAATTGGGTTCTGTGAAATGGCGAAGTGACTACTTTACCTGCTTGGCGTTAGGGTTCAAGTTAAGTGCACGCTCAACGATTTCCCTGGGGATTCCTGGCATGTCGGCTGGTAACCATGCAAAAATCTCCTAGCGCTCACGGAGGAACTCGATGAGCACGCTTTCCTATGCGGGGCCAAGATTGGAAGCCACAAAGGTTGTCTTTTTTGGATCCGTAGGGTGTACCTAGACTTCTCGTGTATCCTTTGTGGTGTCGAAAGCTTGGTCGGGGTTGATCCTTGATGTTGTCAGAGGTTCTATGTCCATTGAGATTTTGAGCTGCTTAAATTCCGCTTCCATCTCGAAGGATTCGGAGATTTTGTTGAATTCCTGATTACAATTATCGGATCAGGTGAAGCTACCTCTTAGGTTGTGATTCCTCCTAGTACTGGAATTTTCATTACCAGCTATGCATAGTGTGGTACAGCCATGAACCACGCGAAGGCTGGGCATCCCAGGATCGCGTGGTACTGTGATGGCTAGTCCATGACTTCGAATTCGAGCTGAAATTATCTTTGGATCCGAACACAACATCAAGATAAATATAGCATAAAGGAATTTCATCTTTACCTGGGACTATGCCGTGGAAGGATGTGTCTGTTGGCACCAAATTTGTCAAGGAATAGTTCATTGCCCGCAGGGGTTTGGCGTAGACTAGGTTAATACTGCTTCCTGCATCCATGAAGACCTTGCTCATATCAAACCCACCTATTTGTGTCTCCACTATTAGAGATGAGTGACCTGGTCGCGGGACCCAAAGCGGGTGATTGGCTCTACTGAATGTAATTTCTTGTTCGAACCAATGGAGATACTCGGGTGTAGGCGGTGGTGTTGTTACTGCCATGTTGACTTGTTGCGTGATCAACTTCTGGATCCTATTTGACGGGCACCCTTTTTGGATCATTCACATTGCACCTTTGGACCTTGGGTACTCATCCTCCCGATTTCTGTTTGCTACGGTTTGCGGTTGCCCTGCTATCAGCTGTACTAGTGGTGGTGGTGGCGGGGCGCCAATTGCCAGGGTACCAGGTGCTGCGGTGTATCCTCAATTTGCTGCTTCTGCTGTTTTTGTGTTACATACCTCCTGCATTTTTAGGAAAGTGCAGCAGTCCTCCATGAGGTGGTTCGATCGCCACCTTCCTGCAGAGTCAAAGTAGCAGTACATGTTGTAGGGTCCTTCCAACATTTGTAGTGGAGACATTGGGGGATCCCGAGGCCTTTGTTGGTACCGTTGTGCTAATTTCCCTCCTCCATTGTCATCTTTGTGAACGTGATAGCCATTACGATCATCGTACTTCGGTTATCTTCTCCTAAAAATCCAGCCACAACATAGCTGGGTCCACTATGTCCGGCTTTGTTGCATCTTCTTCTGTTATTATTGTGCCTATCCTGGTCTTCTTTGGGTGAGCGACCTTGCTTATTGTTTATAGCGTCTTCACCATCTGCCCATCGATTAGCCATGTACATTAGTTGCGAGATTGTTTTGGGCTTGACTTGCCCCAGCTCTTCTATGAATTCACTTCGTCAAAGGTCATCGTTGAAAGCATCAATCACCCTTTCATCAGAATGGCTTCAGCCGAGTTTTTAATGATGTTCCACCGCTGGATGAAGGACCGTATTGGCTCACCAGGCTTCTGCTTGCATTCCCGTAGTTGCTCCAAGGATGTAAATTTTAGGATATACTTATATTCGAGGTCATTCCAGCTACTGATGGATTGTTCAGGTAGTTGTTTTAACCATGACCGTACAACGTCGCTCAAGTGTAGCTGCAAGCTTTAAATTGTGGTAGTGTTGGAGCCACCTTGTAGTTTTATGGTTGCTAGATAATCTGTCAGCCAAGCTTCGGGTTCCTGGAGACCATCGTACTTTTGGAGATCGTAAGGAAGTTTAAAATATTTGGGTACTAGCATTTTGCAAACCTTTTGGATAAAGCAACTAGCTCCACATAATTCATAATCATCCTCACTTTCACTATTGTAGTATCTTCGGATGATGCGCTCTTCCCTGGATCTATCAATCCTGTGTTGTGTAATGTCATTTCTTGCATCATCTCGTGGCTAGGCATTTGAAAAGTGAACCCGGTGTGGTGATTGCGGTCGTCAGGTGTGCCCCACATACCGAGGGTTGTTGCGATGGTGTGGGGATATGTCGGGTTGTCGTGTGACTCCTTGTTCTCCTTGTGCGAGTGATGCTCCCACCATACCGAGGTTCATGAGAGCAGATCGATGGAGGGCCACACGAGGATCATCAGGTGCGGGTTGAGTTGTGATTAGGTAGGTCTAGGCAGCGACGATCAGGACCCGTGCTATTTTCGCTCTTATGTGTCCCTCTTGGTCTACCGACATGAACGAGAGATCGAGGTTTCGGGCCATCTCGTTTCTTTCTGCTTCTGGAATATTTTGTAATCGTCAAGTTCCTCTCCTTGGTGGCGTGCCTCCAGTTATGCTTCCTGATCTTCAGGTAGAGCTTAGCTATGCCTATCATAGGCTAGATTCATTGGCTAGTATTTTCCTTTCATCGAGTTGCATGTGCATCCTGAGCAAGTCCCTTTTCTTGTGGTGGAGTAAGTATTGGTAGGCCATCAGGTCCTCGCACGTTGCTTCTGCTGTCATCGGTACGGCACCCGATATTGCATCTCTTGCTCTTTTCCATGTTTCCACGGATAACCGGAGAGTTAGCCATTTCCCGTCACATGCTCCTTCTCTTCCTTCTACGTCACGATTGTTGGGTGGATCTCCTTCATTTCACAGTTTCGTGCATTGTCATCTGATAAAATGTCATTGGGATCTAGTTTGGGGTTACCGTTGGACTCGTGTGGCGTTGATGTATCCCCAAGGATCACGCACACTTGATGGTGCATTATGTGTGAGCTGTTGGCGTCGATGTCTGATTCGTGGGATACACTATTTGAGAGACCAGTGAAATCCCGTGGTTTATGCTCTTGTTAGATCTCAGCCATCCTGATTCCGAAGTCTATACTTTCACAGCTTTCCTCGGGTGCAGTGTTTGATGGGCTTGAGCCATGTGGTGGCGTTAGTTCGGTGTCTGACCTGAAGGAGAGACCATTGTGTAGATCGGCCAGATCCCCTAGATCTGTGGAGTTTCTGGAGTTTTCCTCGTCGTTTGCTGGTTGTGGCGTGGATTCTTCAGATGAGCCGACAGAAGATGCGGGTATCCCCATGGGTGCTACGGTTTTGACCGACGGACCTAATGAAATCGGCGCCGATAGGGCAGGTTCTTCGGGTTCCTCCATGTGAGAGTGAAAGCTTTCGATGATGAGATCGGATCCGCTGTTGAAGTCAATGGGAACCAAAACAGGGGTGGGCGGGTGTGGATCCGCTGTTGTTGGATTGTTGCGTGATGGAGAGGGGGGCACCAAATCCATGATTCCAGCGTCCAGATTTCCCATAGAAAAATTCACGAGGCATAACCTCGGCAATTCCCATGGTTATGGACTTAGGGTTTCATGGAAAAGATAATGATGGGGATTTCATTGGCTGATCAAACAAATAAGGGAGTCGAAGTCGTCTGATTGCTTATGATCAAATCGATTACATATCGCTCAAGGCTTTTTCGATACCTTTCCGTTGGCTCCTCCCAGCCTATATATAATAGGCTAGGTCTCGAGGTCGTATACAGGTAGGTTACAATCTTACAATTACAACACTAATGCAATGTCGATTTCTACTCTTTCCTTATCCGGCAAGCTATGCCTTATGTCGGATGCTTCCTGGGCATTCCTTGATTCTTCTTGGGCTTTGTGGGATGTGATCCTCTATGTTACTAGGGCACACGCCCACATCGCCCAATACCCCTTCGTCGACTCGGGCTGACCAAGGGGTTGGCCTTGTCTAGCTTCCTGGCCTTGGGAAACCAACGGGGTTTTAGGGTTTGTGGTAGTGGGAACAAGTGATCGCCATGACAGAGAGTTCCAAGGCGGGAGAGGGAAGAACGAGGAAGGAGATCGATGTTGATGAGTTGCTTAAGAACCTGAACTTGCATAGGGAAGAACTGCATGATGTTGTGCTTGGGAAGGAGGAGGTTAGGCGATGGCCTGAGGTGAAGTGGTTGGCGGCTGCCAAGGTGCTGCCGATCAAAACTTTCAGTATGCAGCCGCTAAAGAACTCAATGCACGTGGCATGGAATCCTACGAGAGCTGTCTCATTCCCTGTCGTGGAAACTAATTTGTTCATGCTGCAAACCCACTGCCTGGGTGATTGGAATCATATGATGCTAGAATGACCATTGTTGTTCAGGGGATGTGCACTGATGGTCGAACCCTTCGATGGGGCTACTATGGTGTCTACAGTGATTCCAAGTGGCGTTGAAGCGTGGATCCAAATCCATAAGATTCCACCACTGTTCCGAAAAAGGGAGGTCATAGATTAGTTAGCGAGCAGGGTGGGCGAGGTGATTTTGGTTGATCTGACTCATGTTCAGATGAGGACGGGCGAGTTTCATCGAGTGCGAGTCAAGATGAACTCAAAGAAACCCCTTATGCGTTTTGTCTCTTTAGCTGTGGAGGGGATCCCAAGAATGTTCTTGCAGATTAAGTATGAAAAATTGCCAAAATATTGTGAGCATTGTGGCTTTATGGGTCATACATACCTAGAGTGCGGAACTGGTGAGCATAGTGAGGCTGAGCGTCAGTTTGGTCCATGGATGGTTGCCGAGGATGCTTACTTGCGCCACGGTACACTAGTTATGCGTATGCGGGGAGCGCATGATGCAGGCGGTGTTCCAGAACATGGTGCATTGGGGAGCCGTGGTGGTAGGTTAGTGGGACGCGGCGCTGCGGCTTCTGACCGTGGCCAACGCAGGTGGATTCCAAAAGAACATGGGAATGATGTACCGTAAAAGAGAAACTCAGAAGAGGTTGTCCTTGGTGCTGAGCCGAGGACTGACTTGGATGATATGGCCTCGAGTCTACTGAAACAACAAACACCTGTGGTTGATGGTGAGCTAGCTGGTGGCTCATTAGGAGCAAGGAAGTTGTTGGATATGTCTAAAGGTGTGATGTAAGCAACCCTGGATGTTGTCCCACCTCTGGCACCAAATTACACAATGCCAAAGGAGAGGAAGAAACAAAAGGGATCTGTGGCAATAAACAAATAGTTGAGAAAAAGGAAGTGGAGGGCTCCAATTTGCAGAATGATCCTAGTATGCAACCCAACAACAACAGTACATCTACATCGGCGGCCTCCGGAGCAGAAGACCACCAGGAGCAATGAGTTGCATGAGCATTGCGTTGTTTCATTTTGCCATGTGTTGGTAAGTGTAGGGTTAGGCGACAGTGGCGGCAATTTCCAATCTCCATCGATAGAACACACGATCCCACACCCACATCGCCCTCTACCCCTTCGTCGACTCGGGCTGACCAAGGGGATGGCCTTATCTAGCTTCCTGGCATTGTGAAACCAATGGGGTTTTAGGGTTTGTGGTAGCGGGAACAAGTGATCGCCATGGCAGAGAGTTCCAAGGCGGGAGAGGGAAGAACGAGGAAGGAGATCGATGATGATGAGTATCTCAAGAACCTAAACTTGCATGGGGAAGAACTGCATGATGTCGTGCTTGGGAAGGAGGAGGTTAGGCGATGGCCTGAGGTGAAGTGGTTGGTAGCTGTCAAGGTGTTGACGAGCAAAACCTTTAGTATGCAGTCTCTAAAGAACTCAATGCATGTGGCATGCAATCCCGCGAGAGAGTTCTTGTTTACTATCGTGGAAACTAATCTGTTCGTGCTGCAACCCTACTGCCTGGGAGATTGGAATCGTATGATGCTAGAACATCCATTGTTGTTCATGGGCTGCGCATTGATGGTCGAACCCTTCGATGGGACTACTATGGCGCCTACGGTGATTCCAAGTTGTGTTTAGGCATGGATCCAAATCCATAAAATACCACCACTATTCTGAAACAAGGAGGTCATAGATTAGTTAGCGAGCAGGGTGGGTGAGGTGATCTCGGTTGATCTGTCCCCTGTTCAGATGAGGACGAGCGAGTTTCATCAAGTGCGAGCCAAGATGAACTCAAAGAACCCCCTTATGCACTTTGTGCCTTTAGCTATGGTGGGGATCCCAACATTATTCTTGCAGATTAAGTATGAAAAATTGCCAAAATACTGTGAGCACTGTGGTTTTATGGGTCATGCGTACCTAGAGTGCGACACTAGTGAGCATAGTGGCGCTGAGCGTCAGTTCGGTCCGTGGATGGTTGGCGGGGATGCTTACTAGCGCCACGGTACACCAAGTATGCGTATGCGGAGAGCGCGTGATGCAGGCGGTGTTCTAGAACATGGTGCATTGGTGAGCCACGATGGCAGGTCAGCGGGACGTGGTGCTGCGGCTACTGACCGTGGATGACGCAGGTGGATTCCAAAAGAACGTGGGAATGATGTATCATAGACGAGAAACTCAGAAGAGGCTAGCCTAAGCGCTGAGTTGAGTACTGACTTGGATGATACGGCCTCAATTCCACTAAAACAACAAACACCTATTGTTGATGGTGAGCTAGATGGTGGCTCATCAGGAGCAAGGAAGTTGTTGGATATGTCTGAAGGTGTGATGTAAGCAACCCTAGATGTTGTCCCACCTCCGCCACCAAAGTACACAACACCGAAGGAGAGGAACAAAAAGAAGGGAGATGCGGCAACAAAACAAATAGCTGGGACAAAGGAAGTGGAGGGCTCCAATTTGCAGGATGATCCTGGTATGTAACCCAACAACAATAGTACATCTACATCGGTGGCCTCCGGAGTGGAGGACCGCCGAGAGCAATGAGGTGCATATGCACTAACTGCTGTTGTTTAGGGGGTGTTGCGATAGTCCGTGAACTTCATGACCTAGCGAAGGAAAACGCCCCCACCGTGTTGTGTGTCCTTGAAACTCAGTTACCTAAGAATCAAGTTGAAGGTCTAGCATGGTATTTAGGGTTTGAGAATGCTTTTGCTGTTAAAAGTTTTAGCTAAAGTGGCGGTATAGGAATATTTTGGAATTCTAAAATAAACATTGAGATTTTACCCTACTCCCAGTATCATATTGATGCCATTGTCTCTTCTCACTTGATGGAGCCGTGGCATCTTACTTGTGTTTATGAGGAGGCTCAAGTTAGCGAGAAGCAAAAAATGTGGGACTTGCTGAAGTTTTTGAAATCATCCACACCACACCCAAGGTTGTGTATTGGTGAGTTTAACGAGGTACTCCTAAGGGAGGAACACATAGGTGTCAATAAGAAGTAATTCCCAAATAATGCCATTCCATGAGACAGTTGATGTGTGCGGTTTAACTGATCTAGGATATACCGGCATTAACTGGACTTTTAAGAAGCGTGTCGCAGGTGGTTCATTCTGCCAAGTACGCTTGGACAGGACATTGGCTATAGTGGATTGGTGTGCTAGGTATCCTTTAGCTGAGGTGAAGCACCTCGCGGTGGTTACCTATTCGGATCACATCCCCATTTTGTTCAAGTTGGTACCTAGCCCAGATCAAGCTCCAAAGAAACAACCAATTTTTAGGTATGAAACAATGTGGGAATCCCACATTGACTTTGGCGTGATGTTAGCGAAGGTCTGGACATCTGGGGAGCAATGTAACACAATACATGAGTTGCAATAGAAGTTAGCCTCAAATTCAAGCTCTTTCTCTTCGTGGGGAACCTACATGTTTGGACAACATTCGACGAGAAATAAAAATAGCTTAAGCGGGAGCTGGAGAGGCTGCAATCTGAACCAGGCTGTGTTGGCCCATCATACGAGGAAACCAAGGTGGTTGCTCGGATTTCCGAATTGAATTTCAAAGAGGAGGTTATGTGGTGTCAACGATCACGAGTACAATGGTTATCATAATGTGATAAAAATACACACTCATTCCATCAGTGCCAATCGACAAAGGAATAAGAATCGTATTACTCGCCTCTCTCTGTATGATGGATCTATCACCGAGGAGGCTGATGAACTTATGACTATATCCCGGAATTTTTACGAGAGTTTGTATACTTTAGAAGGGACTAGTGGCAGGCAAGAGGTCCTTGATTCTGTCCCTATTGCGGTCACTCTAGAGATGATTTCGAAACTCATAGCATTGTTTGATGGGAAGGAGATTAAGGAGTCTCTGTTTCAGATGTATCCTACAAAGGCACCTGACCCGGATGGCTTCCCGGCCCACTTTTTCCAGTGATGCCGGTACCTTTGAGGAAAGGAAGTGACTCGAGCAGTCCTCAAAGGTTTGAATGGAGAGGACATCCCCGAGGATATCAACAAAACATTCATTGTGCTTATTCCTAAGGTGGCGCAACCTATGGAGCAGGGATAATTTCACCCAATAAGTTTGTGCAACGCCATCTATAAGATTACATCAAAGGTTTTGGCAAATAGGATGAAAGTTATACCGCCAAAGATCAAATTAGAGGAACAGTCCGCTTTTGTTCCTAGAAGGCTAATCACGGACAATATAATTTTAGCGTACGATTTCTTGCACATCATGCAGATAAATGGAGCTAAGAAACATAGGCATTGTGTGTTTAAATTGGACATGCGCAAAGCATAAGATTGTGTAGAATGGAACTATCTACAAGCAATCATGGTGAGTATGGGATTTAAGGACCGATGGATTCAAATAATCATGAAGATGGTATCATCAGATTCCTTCTCAGTTCTCTTCAATGGAAAACCGTCAGTCATCACACTTTCAAGGGCTTCAAATGGCCGCTACTGCCCCGGTAGTTAACCACCTCCTCTTCACCAATGATAGCCTGCTGTTCATCAAAGCAAGTGGAGAGGGAGCTCGAGATGTTATATATCTGCTAGACAAGTATCGTGAAGCATCAGGTAACCGGGTCATGACATGGGTATGCCCTATAGGTTCCTAGGATTGGCCTATCCAGTTCGGCCCAACGAAGGCCCACAAGACGAATCGTGTCCAGTAATGAAGCCCATGAAGGCTCAAGTGGCCCAGGCTCATGGAGGATGCGACTCCTTGGAGGACATGACAAAGTGTAGATAGAAAGTTTAAACAAAACCCTAATTTGTAACCGACTCGGTGGTATTATGAGACCCGGCCTCCTCATAGAAAGGCTGGGAGGGAACCCGAGGAGGACCTACGGAAATCCTAGCACAAGCAACCGCCATATTACATTTGTGCACCATCGCCATCAAGGCACCCTTGTAACCTTCGGTACATCTTCAATCGATAATAGACAAGCAAGAGTAGGGTTTTCCCTCCGGGGCCTGAACCTAGGTAAACACCGTGTGCCAGTGTTGCTTGCCTATTAGCCGAACGAGATCTCCAAAGCTCCTCTCTTCCTGAAAACCCAAGTCCATAAACTATGGGCATTAACGTGTTAACCCCACATCAATTGGCACCGTGTGTGGGAACTAGGCACGCTGATGTTGCAACCTCGACGGCCCCATCACTTGTCATCTTCGACTCATCTGCGTCAGAGGGACGTCTCAATATCGTCTCCTTCGACTTCACCATCCATTCACCGGCCACGCGCCCGGCCTTCGACTCCCTCGATGTTGAGGCTGACATCATGATCGGTGGTTTCAGCTTCTAAGTCGGCAAGACCTGAGAATGCGTGCCCTGGACCATAAGGAGCAATCGACCACACCATCAATTGCACCAACCTCATGGGTTCCGCCTCTGATCGAGACCCTCAGCAAACTCAATGACACCCCTCGGCCTATGGCCCAAACAACAGCAATAAATGCAACTCTGATCCGAGTGATCCGTTTGGTAACGACCACGCCGTCGGATATGATCTAGAGAGCTCTAGAAGCAACATCAACACCAACCGCTACTACTACGCCATCATCAATGCTACCACCGGTGGCATCGCTGGCAATGGCGCTGGCATCGGCGCTGACCCTAAAGCCGGGAACGGAGCTGCCCACGACAACAACAACGACAACGGCAATGACAAGCCACAAATCCGCCCCACTAGTGCAGAGTGGGAAATGGTCCAACAAGCCCTGACAGGTGGTGTACCTCTGCGCCTAGTTCATCACAAGATATACTGATGGCTTACCATTGGTACTTCGATAAGGAGTTCTGCTACAGCGGGTGGTCGTGACCCAGCTCAAAGAACGATGCCGACTCGCCGATGAATCGAGTGCTCGACGGGCGAAGCTCTCTTTGATTGGTGGGTCCTCCTCGAAGGGGAACCACAATGCAGGGGCGGCCAAAAGATACCCTCGAACAAACCGAATAGATGAGGAAGCCACACGTGAAGCCACTAGGTGACTGGATTTCTCGTTCATGTGCACAGATGGGCAAGAGTTTGTCTACTTCATCCACGAGATTAATTATCGTAAAGTTTTTTGGTCTTCGAGGGTATGTTCTCTATGGATGTATATCAACCCGTTTCTTGCTTCTAGTAGATAGATCTTGGTGCTTAGTTGTTCATATTGTAGGAAAGTTTTTATTTTCTATGCTACGAACCCAATAGTGGTATCAGAGCCGGATCTATGCGTATATGTTTTGTATGGCTAGAACACATATGAGTATGTGGGCACCGATGATCATGTTATTACATCCTCTTATGTATTTTGGATATTAGTGGCATAGTGGGATGAAGCGTCCTGGACTAACCTTACATGTCCTCGCATATGAGACATGTTCCACTCTTGACATGTAACTAGTTTTGCATAAGTGGCTGGTGGGTGTCTGTCTCTCCCACTATAGTTAATATCTGATTTCCAACGGGTTGCTAATAATTTAATTATTATCATTGTGGTTCCATGTTTATAGGTAATAACGTTTCTATCTTCGAAAGCCCTAAGCCACGTACAAATATGCAAATATAAATTAGAAGTGTCTAGATTTATTTTGCTGGGCATGTGTTATGATATGGTAAATGTTAAAATTTTAAGTATGGTTTGATACTCTTGAAAAATTATAACAAACCAAGGTGGAAGCATCATATACCTTGGTGCTATACCAATGGAATGATAGAGATCATACCATGATGCACAAGATAGAGATAAAGTGCAAGAACTATATTATTTATATTTTTGCATGTGATGTTTATATGCATCTTATTTTGCTTAGATGGTGTTTAGTAGCATCATAACTTGATTGGTGTTTCGAGACACCACGTGATGATCGGGTGTGACAGACTCTATGTTCGCAAAGAACGGGTGTAAACCAGAATTACACACGTGAGTACTAAGATTCTTACTTGGCGATCATATCATGTACAGATATAACCTTAGAACATACCTAAAGGTAAAGCATGATTCATGATGAACATATAGATGCACGCATTTGCAGCTGCACCAATTCATGTGATGATCGGTCTTGGTGTAGTGAATTTGGTTCATGATAATAAACAAAACGACTCGAGGGATATTGTATTTGAGTTGGAGTTTATTTGGTAATTTTGGATTAATTGAACTCAATTTATCATAAACTAAACCAAAGTGAATTTGCATAGTTGTTGTAGTCACTAGCTTCCGTTTACCACCTTGTGTTCAGTTATAATTGAGATAATAGAACTATAGAATTCTTTACTTTACGAACTGGTATCATATTGCTTTCAATGTCAATCTAAAGTTTAAAAGTCCTATTGCAAACTTTCAGCATACTCCACCTAATTCGTCAAGTTTAATAAGTACTATTAAATCAAGAGGAACAGTTCCAGTGTTAGTATCTGAATATCATGCTTTCCTCCATGATACTTGATATTTAAAAGTTGTTCTCGTATCAAGGTTATCTAGGAGCTGAAGAATTGTTTCAGAAACCATCATGTGTGGAAGATATTGTGATATCTAAAACAATGTTTGGTTGCAATGTGATAGAGTATAATATTAGTAAAATACATATTCTCATATTGTATGAGAATTTGCGAAGGTAAGAGATGCGAGGTGTCCTGATATCCCAAAAGGTTTTGGGAACTAACATTATACTCGTGATTCTCCCTTATAGTCTATAGTAGCTTGATCATGAAAGTTGTCATGATAGTATGAATAAAAGATGTAGGTAAAATGTTTACTACACTAAAAAATTACTAAAGAATGTATTTTGAAAGAAATCCAAACATTTGATGATGGTGATCCACTTCAAAGTGGAAGTCCAATGGGTATTAGTGTTTGACTAACCATGCTTTAGACTATGTGTCATGTGTATGGAGCCACTATATATGTTGATACATTCTTTTAAAAGAAAAGGAATACTGAAAGAGAATCTGAAAATATTTGGCAGGAAAAGAAAAGACTGGAAATGTCTAGCTTAGGTATTATAGATGATATATATGTTGTAGGTATATTCTTTGCTTTTTAAATAATGTGGTTCTTGTATTGGATACCAGATTGGTTGGTGTGAAGTGCAGGCCCGTCTCTGACCCATGGCAAGGTTGGGCGACGCCCAGGGGCCCAGTACTAAAGGGGCCCAGAATTAAATATGGCCCTATACGCCTGCTCAGTCAGTTAGACTTTTATTATTTCTTTTTTATTTGATGGGATGAAGCAAAGACCACAAGGCCCAACAATTGGGAGACCGGAGAATCCAGAAAAATGCACACGCACACTAACGATCGGTCTTTTTTCACTAAAAAACACAAACGGTCCATCGGCAGTTTGGTAGTCTATGACTTCATCTCTGTTTGTCTGGTCGTGATTTATGCCTCGTCCTCATAGGCGGCGACTCCCGTCTCGCTGATCGGCTACAACCGCTGCTTTCCTGCGCTCTGTAAGTCCATGAAAAAATCCCTCCTCTAATCCCTCGTCTTGATCTAATTCCTCAATTAGAGTTTTAACTTGTAGTTTCATGTAAATTCCTTCACCATTAATCCATATAGATGCTAAATTGCCAAAACAATTGTCCAGTGCTACGAAAAAGAGGAAAAAGAGTGAGAGAATTAGTTTATTGAATTCCAAAGAGGTGACTTAAATAAGTATTTTCTAAGAACAAGTAATGTTGATGTCAATAATAATATTCAAAGAGAATAATCCGATATGTGAGAAGATGATGTGCTTAATTCAAATGCAGACCTCGACGCCAATGAATAATACTTAGATAAGTAAGTAACTAAGTATTGTAGTCCAAATGTTAACTCTTATTTTTTGCAAGTGAAAATAAGCCTTATATACCTATATATCTAGTTATTGGGCTTAGGGGCCCTATTGTTGACTTCTCCCTAGGGCCCTCTAAAATACAGAGCTGCCCTAGTGAAGTGTCACACATAACAACACAATTCATAAACTACAATAACCTAAGTACCTAGCAAGATAATATGGGATGATGTTCATCGAAAACAAATAAAGTGTTATTGTGTTTCTCGTTGGCATCAAACCTAGCCTTCAAGATTTGTTTTAATAATTTTTATTTTGTTCCAGTATTACGAGAACAATGGTTATTCAAATAATTACCGTATTACATAGAAGATTGATGGACTCTTACAAGTCTAGTTAGAGCAATCACTTCCATAAACACTAATGTTAAAATGTCGCAAGACAAATGATTAAAAGCACTTACAAGTGATATTTCCATTTAAATTATATTGAAAAGAAAACATGAAGAAACTCCATGTTGATGGATTTTTGGAGTCTTTTATTTTGATCAATTGACGCTTGTGAGATTTTCTTGGAGATAACTGAAACTCCATTCATAGGCCAAAGAGGAACGAACGACTAACTTATTGGACATTATGCATGTTGATGCATATACTCCATTATGTGTAGCCGTGTGTTGTGGATCTTTCAACTTCATAAACTCTTTTCAAAAATTTGAGTGTATATATGTGCATATTTACTTAATAAGGAAGAAGTATAAAACATTTTTAAAATGTTCAAAGACTTTCAAGATGAAGTGGAAAATCATTGTAATAAGAAAACAAATAATTTATGATTGGATCATAAAGGAAGATATTTGAGTTATATGTTTTGAAAAATACCTAAGATTTATGGAATCGTTCCATGGATTTGCGTTTCCTGATAAAACCATAGGAGTATGGAGTGTTCGAGAGATGAAATCAAACCTTGTTTTACATGGTAAGATCAAAGGAGTTATTTATAAAACTGTCATTATGCTTTAAGGATTAAAACTTTAGAGACTACCGCTTTTACACTGAAAAGAGAGCCATCATGATTCGTTGAAATGACACCATATGAGTTATGGCCTGGATAAAACCCGAGTTGCCTATGCTTAAATTTTGGTATGCTAGGCATAAGTAAAATATTTACAACCAAAGTCGGATAAGCATGTCTTTGTAGGTTCTCCCGAAGAAACCGTTGGGTATTCCTCCATAACAACAAAGACAAAAGTTGTCGCTTAGAACGTCAATTTTCTTGAGAAGGATCTTTTTGCGAAAATTTAAGTGGGAGGACAATAGAACTTTGATTAGGTTGATAAACCTAAGCAACATGTGATAATTAGCGCATCGCTGGAAAGTGTCCCGGATGCGGCCACAATGCTCATGGCTCCCGTGACTTCAAAAGTTGTGACCTTAGAGATTAGAGGTCCTACTAAACCATGTGGGTAGGGTAATAATCAAATAGTAACATTTCAAAAACAAGTCATTATTGTTTTGAAAATGATGAACCAACTGCATACACAGAAGCAATGATGGGCCCTGACTCCATCAAATGACTAGAATTCATAAAATTCGTGATAGTCTCCATACACGAGAAATCAATTTTTTTAAACTTGGAAGATCCTCCGTAAAGGCATGAAGCTTATCGATCGTATTAAGATCTATAAAGAAATAGACATGGATGTTTCACATCTATCAAATAATTGACATATCAAAAAAGAGTTTACAAAAATGTTTAAGGAGTTGACTACGACAAGATTTGAACTTTCATATAGATTGCCTGGACGGATTGTTGTAGCAACCACTACATATATCAATTTTTGGTATATGGTAGTTGAACAAATAAAACTACGTTCTTCTAATATAATGGTTACCTACGATGTGTACATGACATGGTCTAAAGAGTTTTGTAAATTCAAAGGATTTTAAAAGGGCATGCAAACTTCATTTGTTGAAGTATCAATCGTGGAGTTGGAATCTTCACCGTGATGAAACTGTTAAAAGTTCTAAATTCATCAAAAGAAAATAAAGATCCTTGCATTTGCAAGAAATTAAGTGAGAGATCTAAGACATATTTCTAATACATTATGTAGAAGACATGGTGTTGATTGGAAATGATGTATGTTTATTGATACAGGTTAAGGATTTCATTTAAAATTAGATTGATGAAAGACTTGGACAAAACCAGAATATTAGGCATCAATATCTAAATGGATAGATTGTGATGCTAAAATGATTGTGCCAAATGTACATGGATGAGATATTGAATGAGTTCAATATAGAAACGACAAAAAATGTTCTTACCACATGAAAGAGGTTGAAACAAGATTCAATTGTATTGACGCCTGGTGAGTAAAATCACATAAATATTTTGATCAATCATATATACCATGATACGTACATAACCAGATATGTCCGTTGATCTAAATGTTATGAGCAAATACCAGCATGACTCATAAGATGATTATTGTATGATAGTAAGGATATTCTTATGAGCTTTGAAAGAACTAAGAATATGTTATGTATGTAGAGGTGAAAAATAATTACAAATAGTTCATTGTTAATTGTTACATTGATACTAGTTTTGTCACAAGATACAAATTAAGTATATCTTAGTTGACGCTATAAAATTTAGGCTATGAGTTAGGGTGGCACGGTATAATGGAAGGAAGTTTCATGATGAATTTGGATGAGTTCCAAAGTTAGGACATTGTGGCGGATACTACAACAAAGGTTGAGTATAATACTACTCTAGTAACAACAAATGAGGGCATTTGTGTCAAGAAGTTTGTTATCAAACCAGGTGTAGTTTTTCAAGTAGGATAATACTATGAAGATCTATTGTACAACAATAGTATCGACATGATTTAACCCCAAGTAACTAAGGTCTCACCAAAGGACTGAATTTATACAATGCCATCACATTTGAGACGCAGAGGCATGCAAACACATACATACCTGAAAGTGTTAGATCTAGAGATTAGGTTTACCACAAGCAACACTATGTACAATACCAGAAAGACATAAGTGTTGAATGCGCAAGTTTGTCGAACTAGATTATTGACTCTAGTGCAAGTGGGAGACTGAAGGCAATATGCCCGAGAGGCAATAATAAAGTGGTTATTATCTTATTCAATGTTTATGATAGATGTTTATTTCTCATGCTATAATTGTGTTAATTGGAAACATTAATACATGTGTGTTTAATAAACAAACAAAGAGTTCCTAGTCGTGCCTCTCATTTAAATAGCTCGTTGATTAATTGATGATCAAGGTTTCCTGGTCATGAACATTAGATGTTGTTAATAACAGGATCACAATATTAGAGAAATGATGTGATGTACATGCACCCAAAGTATAGCAATACAATCAAGTCATTATGTTTACACTGCTATAACATATCTTACGAAGTAACCCTAATCCTTAGACCAAGAGATCATGTCAATCACTAACACCGGAAGAGTGATTTGATAACATCAAATGTCACACCATAACAGTGTGACTATAAATGTGGGTTTAGGTATTCTGAATGTGTTATGTTGAGGCTTACGGATCAAGAGTGAGATTTTTCCATCCAAATGACGAAGATATATACTCTGGGCCCTCTCGGTGATATCACATTAACACAACTTGCAAGCACGTGACTAGGTCACAAAGAATATCAAATCACGGGAACTAGAAAAGAGTACTTGTTTGTAACGAGATTAAGCTAGGTATGGTTGATACCGATGATCGAATCTTAGACTAGTAATATATGATGAAACAAAGGAATTTAGTTATAAAGTTTAAGGTTCTCACGATCACAAGAGTCATCGTTGAGTGTGTGGGAGTTAGTACGGATCTCCAGGCCCCGCTGCTGATTATTGATCAGAGAGGTGTCTTGATCATGCTGTGCATTATTCACGAACCGTAGGGTGACACACTTAAGGTACACCAACACTAAATGGGCAGATATATTATATCAGAGAAAGGATTTGAAAGCGCTGGAATTGTTTCGATGATCACTAGAATTGTTTCGGGTCAAATCGCTGAAATTGGTTTCAGTTGTAATGTTAAGATAATGCAAGGGGGGTTATTTAAATGTTTTCTAATTAAAGTAATCAATAAATATTTATATAAATAAATAAAAATTTGTTTTATTTAATGAGAAATTGCATTTAAATCAAGTGGGAATTTAATGCAAGTGAGTGGAGTGAAAATTCATGTGAGTAGGATGAGTGGAGACTCCACTCACATGGATGAGTGGAGCGAAGGCGTTTGATTCTGTCTCATGGACATTTCTCATTCAGGTGCTGTAACATAGGGGCTTCAGGCCATGCTGGATAACTCGCCTCATCACGCTATAGTCCACTGCGAGTGCACGTGTCTTGCTCAATGGTGATTGAGGAACCAAATTCTGGCATGCTAGGGGACTATGGTCGGGTGACCCAATTTTGCCAACATTGTTTATTCTGTTCATGGATGTTTTGAATGCTGCATCCAAACTGGCTGAGGATCAAGGGTTGTTTGCTGAGTTTGTTCAAGTGGTATTCAACACCGCATGTCGCTGTTTGTTCACCAGGCCAGTATTAGAGGAGGCGAATGCTGTGCTTCAGATACTGAAATCATTTGGTGTAGCATCTGGTTTAATCTGCAATTTAGCGAAGAGCTCATCATCGTCCATTAGATGCAGTGGAATTGACTTACAACCGACCTTGGTAGCTCTGTAGTGCATGGCAAGGCCATTTCCTATCCAGTACATGGGGCTGCCACTCTTGCATGTCCGCCTAACGAAGGGAGCCCTGCAGCCATTAGTGGACGGTGTGGCCAACCACATACCCTCATGGAAGGCAGGACTTCTGCAGCGAAGCGGAAGGCTAATTCTGTAGAACTCCATGCTGAATGCCACACCTATCTATCTGATGTTATCACTAGATCTGCCAATCTGGTTCTTTGACTGTGTGGAGAATATTCAGAAAGGGTTCTTCTGGTCAGCCAAAGCAGAGCCAAGGAGAGGACAGTGCACTGTTGCATGGAACATAATATGCTCTCCCAGGCTGCTGGGGGCTGGGTGTCAAGAACTTGAGGCTTATGATCAGGTGTTGAGAATGCGCTGTAACACATCATGGGCGAGTCGCCGAACGTGGCGAGTCCACGATCATGGCGAGTTCGCGGCGGGCGAGTTCGCGACCGTGGCGAGTCCCGATGGATGAGGCGAGTCCATGAACACGGAGAATCTGTGAGCGAGATTAGCACACGATATAAAGCCCTTAGTGCACCTGTAAACCCTAGCTGGCTGCATATATAAAGCCACCAGGGGCACCCCTTTGGGGAGACTTCTCTCCCACGTCATGTTAGATCTAATCTCTTCCTCCGCCTACGGCGTCTCCCATGTAAACCAATCTATGAACATATACTGGATTGATAGCACGACGTAGCGATCCTCCACCGAGAGGACGTGAACCTGAGTACATCGTGTGCCAATCTCGCTCCCGGATTCTCCTACGTCGCCTTGCCATTTTCTCTACGTAAGCTACCCTGTAGCATCTGCCGTGGCCAATACCACGACAGCTGGCGATGGCTGGAGCGGGGAGAGGAAGACAAGCCTTGGAAGGGGATCAACTTCAATACACCTAAAGAAACTGATGAGCTAGTTAGAGCTGCGACAAAGTAGGTGTTAGGGAATGGAGAATGAATCTTATTTTGGATGGACATTTGGATTGGTGGTAGAAGCATCATACATATAGCACCTCAGCTGGTTAGGTTCATCAAACCGGCAAGAATGGGTGACTCTGTTGCCAAGGCGATGCAAGATCAGGCTTGAGCACGCTCTTCCAAAAGGACCCCTTCGGTGTCGTCGATCATTGAGTACTTAGAGCTGTGGGAACGGCTGGGAGAGGTGTCCTTACAGGAAAATTTGCCATATGCTCTATCCTGGAAGCTAACGGAGAGCGGTGAATACTCGGCTAAATCTGCATATGACATGCAGTTCATGGGAAGTGAGGAGATGTCTAGCGCCCGCCAAGGTTGGAGCTCCAATGCACCACTAAAAGTTAAGCTCCAGATGTGGCTTGTGCTACAGAATAGGCTATGGACCGCAAATAGGTTGGAGATAAGAGGATTGTAGCATCCTGATCGCTCTGTCCTTTGCTGCCAACTTTAAGAAACAATTGAGCACCTCACCGTGCAATGCCCTTACACAGAGAGAAGTTTGGCTCCACGTGTTTTCCACTTTCAACATTCAGCGATTCACACCGTCAGAAGAGGATAGCCAGGCAGCATGGTGGCCCTCACTCTCGGGGGCGATAGCAGCCTGAAATAGAAAGGAGCTAAATTCGCTCGTGGCTTTGGTTGCTAGCACGATGTGGTTAGAGCGCAACGCAAGAGTCTTTGATAGAAGATCAAGACTGCCCCAGGACATCTGTCACAACATCCAGCAAGAGTTCGAGCTGTGGAAGCGAGCGAAGCTTTGTGGAAGCGGTTCGCGGTGAGGAATTGCGTAGGGGTGGAGTAGGTTGTACAATGGGTGTTAATTTGGCACTGAGGCGTAAGCTGTCATTCTTGTAAAACTAAACTTCCCTTTCTATCTTAATGAATGAAGACATGCGAGTCTCGCGCGTGTTCTTGAAAAAAAATCCAACACGTCAAGACCTATTTACGCATGTCACCTTCTGCATTTTTTTAAAAGATGATAGCACACATTTAAGCATGTTTCCTGTATGTTCGACTCCGACCATACATGGCTCACAATTTCATTGAAGGAACCATGAGTCACGTGAGTTGG
Organism: Avena eriantha; assembly: GCA_910589775.1. NCBI lineage: Eukaryota > Viridiplantae > Streptophyta > Magnoliopsida > Poales > Poaceae > Avena > Avena eriantha. Next base: position 214,441,214 of record OU342744.1, on the reverse strand, counting down.
ACACAAAGTTATGCGTTCACTTCTCACGTTACCTACTTCCTAGGTGGTCATCACTATTGGTTCCAACTTTACAGGGATTTCTCAGCACCTACTCCATTGCATCCAGGGAGCTTAGCAAGAACTTGTCACACAGAATCAACCAATTTGACAACGAACACACCTCCTAATCACATGCTCTCCGACATGTTCAATATACTTCATTCACTGACACAAGCCGAGGAGAACAAGTTTACGTCTTACTAGTAGTATACTGTTGACTAGTATAGGTAGTATGGTAGTCTGTGACTTGTCTGTTTGTCTTACCAGTCCGTAAACAATGGCCCTAAGCTGGTGCCTTTCTTGCCTGGCTCGATCAATCAATGAACCGACACCCCAGATCTCAATTCACCATCCACGACATGACCAGCCTTTTGGTAAAATAATGAGAAGAAAAGCAACGGGACTGATGAGAGGGTCTACGACTACAAGGCCAATCATTAAAGGCAGAAGAACACAGAGGGAAGAAAAGGGGGCATCCGATCCGAGTAATTTCAGAAGAAACAACATGCATCTTACCATGTTCCTTCTCCCCCATCAGTCCAGATCTCGCGCCATCTCACGTGGGTAAAGGCGACGGTGAAGTTTCCCTCGCGGCTTCATTGTGATTCTGCATGCCCCGATCGAGCTGTCATTTTAGAATCATTCATGTGGTCTGGGCGATTGATCTCATGATCTCCTACTAAGACATGTAAAGTGGGCATACCTGAAAGTAGACATCACCTACTTCCGAGTACGTTGCTTTCATGAGTCCTTAATACTTCCTGAATAGAGGCCGCTTTGTAGATTTTGTTGGCGACACAGAGGCCTACACACAGTATCTAAATCATTGCGAAATCTCAAAGGAAAATATTTAAATTATCTGCAATTACAAAAAGCATCCCCACTTAAACACTCTGCCCCCACTGAAATTTCTTTTGAGTCCGCCCCCTGCCCGAGCATGTACCCGTGTGCCATTACTCTTAATTTAGCGCAAGATATTAGGGTATTGGCAAAGAAAGTAGAAGAGAACGAAAAAAAGATGAAGGTCAATATCAAAAGAGTGCCTTTATTATGACAATTTTATTGAAAATGCGATCTATGATAATTCTGAGAGCAAATGCAGAGAAAATATATGAACTGACCAACTATAACATGGTCGTCCAACTATGCAAAGTCCTTGACAAGATGAGCTGATGACAAAAAGTAAAATTTCTTAACTAAATCAAAGCACACTTCACCCCTTCGATATCTATACTATACGATATTGCTTTTTTTTTCTTTTTTCTGACAAGTAGAAACTCCAAACTATCGACACAAACCAAACAGAGAGCATATTTCCTGATCATTTCACAGGCTGCAATAGCAAATCACAGTCACGTTTCCTCTTCAACGGCAGCAGCCTCGTGGCCACAACTTTACCGGGCTGCTGTTTCTTCACCGACTCTTCCTCGGCTTTCGCGCGGCGCCAGCCGAGATGCGCCGACAGGTTCTCCACCTCGATCTTCAGCACGTCCTTCCTCACCCCGATGTCGGTGATGTACCTGCCGGCGCAGTACATCCCCGCCGTCACGGCGAACATGCCCAGCGGGCCGCCGGACATGAGCCTGAACGGAGTAGAGAAAATCGCCGCTAGCGGCACGCCGACGGCGGAGGCTGCCTGTCCGCTCCTCCCGATGCCCGCCTCGGACGGCAAGATCAGCCCGGTCTTGCAGTAGAGCGCGAAGTCCTCGCAGTTGTTCTCGAACACGTCGTAGCTACCGAACCCATTCTGGAGCAGATACATTGCGCGGTGCACCACGGGCTCCGGCGGGTCGGACGCGGCGGTGGTGCAGGTGCCGCCGCGGAGCTTGGCCAGGAAGACGGCGGGCGGCACGCCGTACTCGAAGCCGTGGAGGGAGCCGTCGCGGAGGAAGCAGTCGAGGCAGGTGAGGACGACGCCGCTTTCCGGGAGCTGGAAGCCGCAGTCCGGGAAGGTCGGGCACTCCGGTGAGCCGCCGGAGATGAGGCTGGAGATGGCCACGGCTGAGTCCAGGCCTGCCGTCCCCGCCTCTTTCTTCCGTGTGAAGTGGACTACCTTGCTACCACCGACGTAAATACCTGAAGAAATCAGCCATACATCGGTTGGCGTCGCATGAACAAATTCAGTGATTCACTCACTCATTATACTTCACCGTGCACATAAAACTCCATCATTTATTTTTCTTTTAATTATTAAACGGACTCTGTACTAGAATGAACATTGCTCAGAAACATGGCATCTTTGCGATACAGGTTTGGTCATGTGTCGAGTGACCCCATGCATGTCCTGCGTCCCTACATCTGTGAATGATCGAATGTCCAGGAAGACGTCCATAATGGCATGGCAGAGATCTATGCCTGCAAATGCAAGGCAAAAAGTACCGTGATGTCCATGCATATGCATGTAGCCAGCGCACAGCGACACCGCGAAGAAGTCCATGTGTGGATCAAATTACGACCGGTGAAAGAAGAAGAAAAAAATGGAAAGAGACGCAAAATAAAAGCCATGGTAACGCAGCAGCTAGCTGGAAGAAGAAGCTGCATGAAGACATCAAAGTGAAAAGAGGGCCACTTTGGTCACCAAGCAGCTCCATGGATGTAAATGAATAATGATTCCCTGGCGACCTTGAATTTTAGATACCGACACTTGAACACCGACTACTTACTACATACTATATGTACCAGTTGTCAGTTAGTGTCTGTAACAGTTGATTATAAGCAAGTTGCAATAGAAAAAAGTTGTGAAGCTTGTAGTAGCACTATTTTTTTTTTCCACAACGTGCTATATCGAGGCCATCTGGATCGGCAAATTCTCTTCGTGAATAGAGTAAACTATACTGGTACTAATACTAGTTTTAAGTGGCTACTGTTTTTTCAACCAACTCATGATGCAAGTTACTACTCAACGAACAGCATTGCCATAGCTACCAGTAGATTGTTTGGGATGATCGATCTCAGTGGGTAGCGGAGTACTACTGGCACAGCTGCCAATCAATTTGGGACCTGAATGAATAATACGGCTAGGCTGCCAGCCAGCAAATGCCAATTAAGGATACGGCAAATACGAGTGGACCCGAAAGCGTACCGTCAGAAAATACGCGTCCGCTATTAGGGAAGCCGACGAGGACGAGGAGTCTAGAATACGGTCAAGCTATCGCCTTGAGCACAGCGTAATTAGCTGCCAAGATTCTGCTCGCGGCATGAGCAGGAAATTTGTAGAGAGAGAATAGAAGCAAGCAGAGGCCGGGGCAGGACTCAGGAGCAGAGCACGAACAGAACAGAAAAGGGAAAAAAGAGACCGGTCTCGAAGCAACAATCATGCGGAGGCCTCTCACCGCCCTGCCGGAAACGCGAAATGCGGCAAGAACGATGGCCCGGACGCGTGCAATTACGGCGAGAGATTTGGGAGGCGACGTACCGTGGTGGGAGTAGGAGTAGGCGGCTCGCCATGTGTAGATGTGGTCGCCGGGCTTCAGCTCCGACCGCTCCACCCGGTGCGACAGCAGCCCCATCCTCGCTCGTCCCCTCCAGCCGTGCGCGCGCTCGCCTGAATTCTACTGCTGCTGCAGCTTCTGCAGCCACGCGCAGGTGGTGATGTCAGATGTGGTGGTTCGAGTGACGCGAGTGACTGAGTGAGAAGCTTGCTTAGCTTTCGGCTCGCCCGGTGGCTTACTGGCGGGCGGGCACGAGCGAGAGGTGAAGTGGGAATCGGGGGATTAAGGCACTAGTTATCTTTACGCGCGAGGCGTCGGCATGTGGGTGTGATCCGGGGTGCAGCCCTCGGGATTCGTGCGCGATCTCGGGTAATGAGGGTACTGTCCTGCGTGCCCTTCATTTTACTCCACTGGTAGTACAATGGTGATCTTACGCCAATTAGTTAATTGGCTGTTCCGTATTTAGCAATTACAGAACTCGCCACGTTCCAGGGTCCAGGGTCCAGGGTCGAAGAAACGCTGCCTGGCGAGGGTGTACCCTCTTCGCACGCTCGTCTCGTGAGATCGGAGTCATTCGGGTGCGCAACTCCACCCTAAAGAAGCTGAAACGAAGCCCTCGGGTACCGAAGGAAGCAAAGGGGGGCACAGGTGCGACACGCGCCACCAAACAACGATCGTGCAATGCAAACCTACCGCGCACACACGCTCACTCCCTGGCTTGACAGCCGCGCCGCCGCACATGAGATTTCTGTCCCTCGCCGGCCTTTTTCCATTTTATTTCTTTGCCCGGGAAGGGCATTTTGTATTACTCATTCATGTCAACATACACCGGTTACTCAAAGCATCTCCACTGCTCTCCCACGGTGTCCGGCATGGTCTTTTTTTCCCCTACGTGGGACACCGGATAGATGAAAACTTTGTGGGACGCTGGCTACCAGCCGTGCTCCCATACAATAAAAATTAAATATTTCAAATTCATGCAAATACAATAAATACGAAGCAGTTCAAACATATTTATACAAAATTTAAAGAAACAAATGCAAAAACTAAACTTGTCCTCCTTGCGGTCCAATTTCAATTAAAAGTGCGGTGACCCAGCATACCACTGCATAATATAATACACTATAGTTTAACACCAATGAAACACCGTTCCACTGGTATTACATCCCTCAGAGTAATACAACAGAATAATCGTGGGTCCAAGGTATGACTTTAGATTACAAACAACACATTACAAAAGATCCAAAGAACCTCCTCAAAACAATGAGGATTATAATTTACAAAAGAAAACTAGAAATAGAAACTCGAAGTCTATTCTGAAATACTACTATTATATACATCTATGGCTTGCGATTGCTGCTAAAGCAATGAAGTAGGTTCTAGTTTCTAGAGATCTACTTATACTCTACTCTTCAACTTCTCTTTTGTGGTCTCTGACTCCGATGTAGACATTGTCTCCATTGGTCTCCACCGGATATCTTCGACTTTTCAAAGAAGATCATCGCCCGGGAACGCCATTGATTTCATTTAGATCTAGCAAGGATTAAGAAGGTACAGTTGAGTACGAGCGTACTCAGCAAGTTCGCTAAAAAGAAGTGTTTGTTGCAGTAACTACAACCACAAACCAAAGGTCGTAGGTTATGCATGTTTTTGGAAATATTTCTTCAAAATTTGCTTTTATTATTAAAATCTATGTCTGTCAGCCTTCACAGGTTGATTAGAACTTTGTGGAGTTTCTTTCCTGCAGCATTCACAACTCCTTCCCGAAACAGAGAGTAACATGCCATATTTTTTACACTCTGCAGAGATGTGTTGATTTACCCACGAGAGATCCTTATCCATGTTGCACATCCGAGCGGCCAACCCTTTCACACTTACTTGGTATGAGGCCCGGTATAAAGACCCAAGCCGATCACTTCCCTTCTTCGTGATCCCACATGACAACACGATCCTTCAAGCTGCCATATCTCTATTAAGCCCCCTTGCGGGGCTACAACTCTGATAGGCCCCTGAAGACTCTGTGAGTCGGTTGTGCCCCTGACAAGTTCCATCAAAATGACCGACTGTAACTCTAGCAGCCTCTCATAGATAATCTAGACACCAAAACCGCGGGTCTTAAGGGTGCCCACCCATGTTGCTGGATTCACACAGGGAATCTCAGCATCGCGTAAAGGCCGTCCGCTGACACACGAAAGGAAGAAAATCTAGTTGACTTCCCTAGAGCCATATAGATCTCATGGTTAATGCGTATTTTATGGCTCAAGAATCACTAGTAACATTTATTGTTAAATCCTAGATGATACATGCCCAAGTAATGGTGGTTCCATTGCTAGTCATAATAGATTAACTGATCACCTGGATCAATAACCAATAGTTCAAGTCAATTATGAAAATACTGTTTCTTGCCGTCTTTTTTTAAATGCGGGTGATAACAGTAGTATATTACAAATACTTGATAGAAAGTAACCAAAGGACATGAACAAGTGTGAACTTTCCTTTGTGATTACAAGATTATGAAATCACGGTCTTCGAGGCAGTGTAAGATCCAATATCTGAAAATAGCATCATTGATCCGGTAAGGACTAATGGTTAAAGAAGCAATATGTTATTATGCTAATGTTATGCATTTGTATAAATCCCAAAGTAAATCCTCGTGTTTAAGTATGGATTGAGTTTGGTGATTTATGATAGATTCGTGTTACATTCAAGTGTACTTCTCAATAAGATATATATTAGATTCTAAAAGTAATTAACAAGCTATGGAAGTAAAGCGTAATAACAGTTAATAGTAGATGTTGATGGGTAATTAACTTTTAAAAAATCGTGTTAAGTTGATGAACCTTGACAGGACTACTAATATCTTTGTTTGAAGTGGTAAAAAGAATAACTTTTAAAGAAAATACTTATTACATTAAGTTAAGCAATTCATAGTGTTCTCGGAACGCAATCGGTGGTTATTTGTATAGCTCTAACGATCTTAAGTTAATAAGCTTTTAGCTTATTGAGTGATAGTCCAAAGTTAAATATAAAATATAATTAGGATTAAGATATAGTAGTTTTATTTGGCTTTTGAGTTTAAGAGTTCTCCTAGGTACGATTGATGACGGAATCGTATGGGTACTGGGTATAGCTCTATGGATAAATCTAGCAAGTCGATGGTAGGTAGGTTATAGAGTTAAAGCTAACTATGAGATATGGGTGATCTTATTATGTGGTTCGCTTAATTACTATTAAGTTTTAGAACAATGCTAAATATGGTTAGCTAATATGAGATCATTCACTTCTAACATAAGTGAATGACATACTAAATGAACTTGTAAATCCTTGACTTATAGGTGGTAATAGATTTTAAAGGAATATTATATAGTTAGAAATTTACTCTTAAGTTTTATTAGAAACCATAATTATGGTGTTATGTTTAGTTGACATGGGTATGTCCTACGGTTACCCCGAATTATCCTATATGGTTCGGTCCAAGAGAAGGCCATGGCGTAAATGGAGCCCATGAAGATTCGGGTGGCCCAAGCCTAAGGAGACGTGACTCCTTGGAGGACACGGAAAAGAATAGATAGAAAGTTTAAAGGGAAAAAACCTAATCTGTAACTGACTCGCATTGCTATCCCGAGACCCGGCCTTCCTATATAAAGGCCAGGAGGGGCAGCGAGAAGGATCATCACAAAACCTAGTTCATACACCTCCAGATTACATCTGTGCACCCTTGTAACCTTCCGTTCCCCCAATAATCAAGAGCAGATAAGCAGGAGTAAGGTTTCCCTCTAGGGCCCGAACCCAGGTAAATTTCGTGTCCCCGATTTGCTTGCCTGTTAGCCAAACGAAGCTTCCAGCACTCCCCTCTTCCTCAAAACCCAAGTCTATCAATCATGGGCATTGACGTGTTAACCCCACGTCAATTGGCGCTGTTTGTGAGAACTGGGAGCACTGACGTTGCGGTTTCGATGGCCCCATCACCCGTGATCTACAACTCCGCTGTAGCAGAGAACTGTCTCCTCTTCGGTACCTTCGACTTCAATATCTACTCGCCGGCAACTCGCCCAACCTTCGAGCCCGTGGGAGACGGAACCAGCATGACGATCGGGAGCTTACGCTTCCAGGTCGGCAAGATCGACATGCTTTGCTTCCCCGATCACTCGCCAGCACATTCGTTTGCACCTACCTCGTGGTTTCCACCACCGATTGACACCTAGAGCGAGCTCAGCACTTTGGTGTCAGCTTACGACACGAATAGCAGTAACAGTTGCAACTCCGATCTGTGCAATCTATCATTGGAGGATGGCATCGACGTCTCCGGGTCAGAGAGTTGCGGGAGCAACAGCTTCCACAACCGCTACATGTGCGCCGTCATCACCAATGGCGGTTGAGGCACTCAAGGTAACACCAGCAACGGAGGATCCACCGACACCGGCAACCATGGCCCACATGTAGGTGTTTCGCGTATGAAAACAATAATTTTTACCCTACGCCCCTGAACTCCTGATGCTGCCAGGACCTATCTATTAGTAATATACGGTAACGGGAGGGGCTTTTCACGAACTTACCTTTGAAGACCGGAAAGCGTTGTCAACGCTCAGGAGAGCGTGCTTGATGTAGACGAGCCGAAGCCGACCTCAAGGTCGTGATGAAGTCCTTGCGCTCCTGCGGCTCCAACAACTTGAGTGCCTCAAGTGTGACACCTCGCGGGGACTTACACACGTCCGATGCCTGACGATGACTCCCCCTTCCTCGGTCCAGTAGCAGTTGCGGAAGTAGAGCTCCTGGATCCGAATCCCGCAGCATGACGGCGCTCCGGGCTGAAGATGACTCTCGTTCGTGTAGTCCAAACTTGGGACCACGGTCACGAGACAGAGAGAGAGAGAATATCAATTGGAGGTCTCCCCAAAAGAGAGGACACCTTTATTGAATATTGTGTGTATTTATCTGGCCAAATACCCCCACTATATATAGGGGAGAGGAGGTACTACCTCCCTCAAAGTCCCGAGGTGGGACTAAAGGAGAGGAGAGGGGGGAGGGGTGGCGCCACCGGCCACCCCCATGGGCCCCGCGGGGGGTCGGGGGTGGGGGCTGGCCTAGTAGGACGCTGGCCACCCCCTCTAACCCTTCTCCCTCTTGCCTTTCCCTAATGGGCCCTCTTCCCTCCGGAATTGGCCCATTAAGCCTTTTGACCTTCAAATTGATTTTCTCTTTTATTAAATAATTATGAATAAATGCTTAAATCAATATTTAACATTCATTCATATATTATTCAATCTCCATGGCTATGGAACATCTTCCACCTCCACTCCGGACTTACCGAAACCCTTCCGGTTTTCTCTCTACTATTCTTCGGCGATTCTTCTGATCCTATAAACACTCTCTAAGCATCATCAAACCCTTAAGCTTGATACCCTATGGTTCGGGAACACTCCAGACATGGTCGGGACACTCCCGAACAAATAATTAATAGAGGGACCTGGATGACCATGTGACTCCTGTGCGTTCCATGAAGATCTTTCGTTGTTTGAACCGGGACAGTCGTGTCTTATTCCCATTGTCTCTCGATACTTGAATTGCCCGAGATCTGATTAATGACATCATCATGTCGTGTTCAATCTTGTTACCGAAAAATGCTAATTGACTCGTTCCGACAAGTGATATCCCTGTGATCAAATCACACGCTACACAGCTATTGGATATAACTTCTCCAAGTGGGCCCTTGAGTATCTTTCCGTCACGTGGACGGAAAAATCCCGCTCTTGACATATATTGCCTCTACGGTTTCCTCCGAGTACCTGAAGACACCTTTATAACCACTATATTACCAAGTGGTGCTTGATGCTATCCAAGAACTCTCGGGAGACAGTGATTGATATAGCCTCACGGTCTAAGGAATAGTCTACGAGGATCCATTTCTAATCATGGTAACTTGAACTTCGTGACATGATCGGGTCACGATGTTTAGGTTGGGTATTGGTTCATCCTCTCATTCTCAAAATGAGTTGACTCCATTTCCAACTGGCATAAATGACACATGATCAGGAAACTTGATCATCTGTTGACCAATGAACCAGTGACTAGAGTTTGACTAGGAACCCCTGGTTGTTTATATATCACACGTGTATTGATGTTTCCACTCAATAGAGTTATAGCATGATATAAAAGTTAATCATAAACTTTATAAAATATGATAATAGTCCATATTACTATTTGTCTCTAGGGCATATTTCCAACAGTCTCCCACTTGCACTAGAGTAGAAATAAACTAGCTGCATTTGTTCTTAATCATTGGCACCATATTTCCCGGTACCCTGAACATGCTTGATCATGGAAGAGGTTGAGTCTTGGGCCTATACTTTACAGTCCCAAATCCTTTGCAACTTACTAATGTCACCTTGATTGACATTAATACTTTATCATCACATGATAACATCTATGTGTATGCATCCTCACTATGGCAGCAGAACGAGGCCTGATTCCAGGAGCCTATGGTGACTTTAGATCAACCTCGAGGGCTTTCTCATGGGCACTGTACCCTGGGACACATCATTCTACGTTAAAAGCGAACTAGCCCCGCCATAACATTATACAACACTTTAGATGGTACCATTATATATTATTATAAATGTGTCCATCGAAACACGAGTGCACCTTGTGCAACTTTCGATGTTTTGTTCACCTCGCTTCCTACTTGAATTTAATGGGTATTTACAGGAGTTTCCAACATATTCCCTTATAATATAACTCTTCATGCTTAAAGATATGCCATCCTTTATGGATTTGGAAAGCATGTCTACAGTTCTCTATTAGACACTGTGGACAAACTTAGCTCGACGTTCCGTGATTCAAACTTAATCACTTTTCAAACGTTTCTTCTTGGATCATATATTATGTTAAGTTATCATCATGGTTTTCTAAGATAGAACCTATGTCTCAACATAGTGTATGATGATCATCCTTTTCTTTCTTTCAACCATTGATGTTAAACTTAATACTATTCCTAACTTGAGTTATTAAGGACTAGTTCCTTAATTAACTTCTATTCAAAAACCCTTTTCAGGATCCCTTAAGGAATACTACATAATATCATAATACACTTATTATCAACTTCTACATCTTATAAATCATTATTTATCGATACTTGCACTTTTATTCTTAACACACTTAAGAATCACTCCTATAAGCTCCCATTCAAAATATGTTCCTAACATATTTGGGTATGAGTCACTACTCTTACTCAAACTATGTTCCTACATATTTGAATTTGAGACTTATATTGCTCCCACTCAAAAATATGTCATTCACATATTATTTTAGGAAGACTTTCATAGCTCCCACTCAATTTCATGCAAATTGCATATCCACTCACTATTTTGAACGACTTCAAAATCCTTTGATCAAATATCAGACTTGGAGATTTACTATGAGATACTAGTACTCTTACTAGTTTTAAATCCAGTAGCCATTTAGCACACTTGAATCAAATTCATTTGAATTCGTCCAATACTTGACAAATTGTGCTTTATTCATTCACCCTCTTTTCCACTATGGCCTTGCAGTCATTTGGGAAAATTCGGAGTAACCCCTTTTAATTGTGAGATTCAGCAACGAATTGCTTTCTAATCTCAAGGGAATTTTGCTTTGGGATTTCTCATAATTTTAGTTTTCCATTATTTCCTTAGTAGTTCGTAGGTATGTCATATTCCGAGAATCATGACGAATGATTCACAAATTTCTCCATACAAGATATGGGTTACATTTTGAATCCTACTACATGTAGTGAAAATACCAGTGGGAAAACACAATGATCATTATCATTGATTCTTTCCTTCTGTGAAGAGAATCGTTTAGGAACGTTGTCCGTTGCGCTTCTCAACACTCTGATGCAGGGATTTGAATCATCATTGTGTTTTTTCACTATTTTCCATTTGCTCCATAATCGAGAAATATCACTGAATGTGAACTTCCTCAAGAATGCACCAAATCCAAGCAATACTAGTTTTGCTTTTCTTTTGGTTTTAACTATGGATTTCGTATTCAAAGTTTCCAATGAATACTCTACAAGGACTAATTCGCTATTGTTTTGGTTATATCGAATAACCCCAAAACTTTTACGACGATCCATACTTGATATGGAGCCGATCTCGCGAATTCATATGGTTCACTATATATTCTAATTGAGTGCTAACTATTTCTAATAATGGTCTCTACATCTACACTACAACGATTTATTTGGTGCCATCTATTCACCCACTTTGATATCTAATATCACATTGTGATGCTTTTCATTTTGACATTTCAAATGCATTGCACTCCACAATTTCCTTTATGCCATTCTTATAAAGTCAAATTTCATTACTATTGATCAAATCGTAGTAATTAGATTCTCTTTTATCTTTATACCCTTTGTTGATGAAACACTTTGATCATATCAAATAGTTTCATCTTCATGTTTCCTTTGGTAAACTTATTTACACATTTTAAACAATCATATAATGATAATTACCATTTGTCAAAACACAATACATCGAATATGTATTTACTTTTAACAATTCATTAAAACACTTTGTATTCAAGTAATACACAGTGTTCAAGTTATTTTGCCGAACTTAGGCATGATTTATATGTGACAAGAAATCGAATGACTTTCACATATTATCACATAACTTTGAATTCAAACAATGGTTTCATTCATTAATGAACATATCATTAAGGTGGGTATTTTAAGGCATTTCGATATTTTACAAATGTTCATGTATTATCAATTAGTTTCAAACAACAAGGATAATTCACATATAATCAAACAAGATATGAACACAAATAGAAATCATTCATAAAAGTGGAATAACTATTTGTTACAAGCTCATATGAATAACCGTCTCACAAAGTGTGAGACACACTAAAGGAGTTCATAATCTATTGATTACAATAATCATCCTAAAACATAAACTAAGTGATAAATGTTGAGGAAGAGTGTCGTTGGCCATCATCATCATGCTCGCCATCAACACGCAACGTCACCTCCTCTCCAGCAAGCACCTCTCATGCAGAAGGATCTGTTTTTAGTAAAACAGAACAAGTATCAAATATACTTAACACTGCAAATGTGTTTGCAAGATTATAACATTTATAAAATTGTATATCAAATATATACCTTTGTTATTGATGACCTCACCGGTGATTGGTTCAACCTTTACGTTCCTGAAACATAATATGAACTCTTAGAAATCCAATGTTTCCGTATCACCACTCATGATGCTACTTTGGACATGTCCTTCGTAGCTAGGAGGCAATGATCGAAGCAGCATGCCTATCGCAAACGGATCATCCATCCAGTAGTCCACAAAGTGAACCAGTATCATGTGTGCATCAAGCATGGGCTCCAAGTGACCCTTCAGACATGTGTGCTCCTCCATCTGTATGGAAAGGAACTCTCCAAGAAGCTCGTGCTTCCACACGTGCACATGGCTTATGAACTCTGCTCTCAGCTGATCCACCATCGAATATGGATCAAGATCACCCATGAGCAGATGGAGTTCATCCACCATCCCATAACGCATTATAATCTGAATGTAGGTGGACATCTCTTGACGATAGTAGCGGTCTGCCAGCTCTTGCGGGGTCTCATAGTGGTCTGGCTCAGTCAAATGCATTGTGCGACGTATGTAGTCTACCACATGATTCCTAGTAAGGAGATCATTCAGGCACACAAGCCAACTAGGGAAGTTGGATCCATCAAGTCTAAGTTTCTCACGCATTACCCATTCCTCAAAGACAAAGTAAGCTTCATGGTGAGCCATCTCTACATTTATAATTGCAAAAGGAATTTAGACTAAGTTTATAATTAAATGAGTTAATAATAACTCCACTTAGAAAAACCTATCCCATGAAGGGTTCCTAGTGATAACACGGCCCCTTTCCCCACATCTCCCCCGATCATCTCGGCCATCAATGTGGGTTCAAGGGTGGACGCTAAACGTCGGTCACATCATTCATGCGACTCGTGATCGATCTTTTGACCATCCGCGTTATGAGGCCACGTCTCTATAACGTGCTAGGCTCGCCAACTCAACCTTAGTGTATTCACTGTGCAACATGGCTTACCCCCACTGTATGCGAACGTAGATATGTCTGACACCTACTCACCATGGGTCGCCTCATACCGAAGAACTTTCTTGGTGGTGCACACTAAGGGGGAACATGTTGGGTTCATAGCATAGAAAACAAAAAATTCCTACGATGGGAACTATACGTCAAGATCTATCTACTAGATACAAGCAACGAGTGGATATACATCCATAGAGAACTTACCCTCGAAGACAACAAAGCTTTGTTAACGAGATGGAACTCGTGGATGATGTAGTCGTACACTTGTCGATCTCAAGATCGTGGTGAAGTCCTTCAGATCCAGCAGTTCCAGCATCATCTGGTCCAGCACCATCAAGTCCAGCACCACAAAGTAGCGGTGCATCCGTGATTGCACACACGTTCGGTCCACCGAACAACCTCCGCCTCCTCGCTCCAGTGATGCAGCGGAAGCAGCAACTCCTTTCCAGATAAAGCCACCCGGAACATGTATCTCGCTAATCCAGACCATGGGGAATAATTAGAGGGAGAAGAGAACCTTCATGAGGAGGTGGGGCAAGAGGAGAGGAGCCATGGGGCTCCTTTTATAGGGGAGGGGCGCAGCCCCAAGGCCATGGCTGGCTGGCCATGGTGGGTGCCCCCACCTCTCCCTCATTCATGTGGGTGGAGCTTCCACTAAGCCCACTCACATCAATTTCAACTCCACTCACTTTGCATTTAATGTCCACCAAATTAAATGCATTTTACCTTTAAATAAAACACTTTTATTTATTTTATTCAGAATTTTGTTAATTACTTTAATTAACAAGCATTCACATAAAACTCCCTGCAATATTTCAATATCACATGGAGAACCAGTTTCAGCAATTTCACTCGAAACAATTCCGGTTTCCATCGAAATGATTCCAGCGCTTTCTTAATCTTTATCTGAAACATATTTGCTCCTAAATGGTGTCGGTATCCCTTAAGTGTGTCACCCTACGATTCGCGAATAATGCAAACATGATTGAGACCCCTCTCCGATCAATAATCAACAGCGGGACCTAGAGATCCGTACTGACTCCCACATATTCAACAATGACTCTTGTGATCATGTGAACCTTTAACGTCGTAACTAAATCCCTTTGTCTCACGATATATTACATGTCCGAGATTCTATCATCGGCATCCAAATACCTAGTTTGATATCGTTACCGACATGCACTCTTTTCTCGTTCCCGTGATATAACATTCTAGTGATCACATCACTTGCTTGCAAGCTATCTCAATGTGATATCACCGAGAGGGCCCAAAGTATATCTATCCGTCATCGGGGTTGAAAAATTCCACTCTTGATCCATGAGCCTCAACATAACACCTTCGGAGTATCTGAACCCACCTTTATAGTCACCCTTTTACGGTGTGATGTTTGATGTTATCAAGTTACTCTTCCGATGTTAGAAATTAACATGATCTCATGGTCTAAGGACTAAGATTACTTCGTATGATGTTATGGCAATATAAACATAATGACTTTGATCGTAATGCTATACTTCGGATGAATGTTCATCACATCATTCCACCAATGTTGTGACCTCGTTATTAACAACATACAATGTCCATGATCAGGAAACCTTGATCATCTTGTTAATCAACGAGCTAGTTTATATGAGAGGCATTACTAGGAACTTTGTATTTTGTTTATTAAACACACATGTATTAACATTTCCAATTAATACAATTATAGCATGCAAAATAAACATTTATCATAAACATGGAATAAAATAATAACCACTTTATTATTGCCTCTCGGGCACATTCCCTTCAGTCTCCCACTTGCACTATAGTCAATAATCTAGTTTGAAAAACTTTGCGAATTGAACACCTATGGCTTTCTGGTGTTGCATATATGCGATTGATAGTGGTTAACATAATCTCCGGATCTGACAGTTTCAGGTCCGTGTGTATTTGCATGTCTTTGCGTCTCTACGCATCACTCATTCTCAAATGAGATGGCATTGTATAAATTTGGTCCTTTGGTGAGACCTTTAGTTCGTTCGGGTTAAAATATGTTGATATTATTGTCATACAATATATCTTCACAATATTATCCCACTTTGAACCACACATAGTTTGATAACAAACTACTTAACACAAATACCCTCCTTTGCTGCTACTATAGCAGTCATATACTTAGCCTTTTGTTGTAGTATTCGTCATAATGTTTCAACCTTGGAACTCATCCAAATCCATCACGGAACATCCTTTCCATTACATTGTGCCACCCATAGTCTAAATTGAGATAAATTTAATTTGTATCTTGTGACAAAACTAGTATCAATGTAACACTTTACAATGAACTACCTTCAACTATTTGTCACTTATACATGATATATTCTTAGTTCTTCCAAAGCTCATAAGAATATCTTTACTATCGTCCAATGATCATCTTATGAATCATTCTTGTATGTGCTCATCACATTTAGAGCATAGGACATATCTGGATATATACATATCACGGTATAATCGATCAAAATATTCATGTGATTTTACTCACCAAGTGTTGAAACACTTGAATCTTGATACAATCCTTTCCATGCATCAAGAACCTTTCTTGTTGTTTCCATATTGAACCCTTTCAATATCTCATATATGTACGTCTGGCATAACCATATTAGCGCCTCAATCTATCCATATAGGCATTGATGCCAAATATTCTAGTTTTGCCCAAGTCTTTCATCGAAATCCTATTTTAATGAAATTCTTAACTTGTGTCAATAAAAGATACATCATTTCCAATCAACAATATGTACTCTGCATAATGTATTGGAAATTATTCTCAGCACTCCCACTTAATTTCTTGCAAATGCAAGCATCTTCATCATCTCCGATGAAATTAAACTCCTTTAACATTTTCATCATGGTGAAGATTCCAACTCCGATATGCTGACTTCAACTATTGAAGTTTGCATGCCCTTTTAGCACCCTTTGAATTAACAAAACCCTTCAGACCATGTCATGTACACGTCCTAGGTAACCATTCTATTAGAGGAACCTTGTTTTGTTTATTCAACTACCATATACCAAATTATATGTAGTGGTTGCTACATTAATCTGTCAAGACTAAATATCGCTATGAAAGATCAAATCTTGTCATAGGAAAGTCCTTGAACATTTCCGTAAACTTGTTTCTGACATGTCAACTATTTCATAGATGTTAAACATCCATGTCTATTTCTTTATAGATCCAAACACGACCCATAGGCTTCACACCTTTCCGGAGGGTCTTCCAAGTTCAGAAACTTGATTTCTCGTGTATGGATACTATCACGGATTCTTTGACTTCGTAGTCATTTTATGGTGTGAGGGCCCATCATCGCTTCTTTGCATGCAGTCGGTTCATCATTGTCAAAACAATAGTGACTTATGTTTCAAATCTTACTTTTTGATTCTTACCAACCCACATGGTTCAATAGGAACTCTAATCTCCAAGATCACACCCTTTGTAATCACGGGAGCCATGAGCATTGTGGCCGCCACCGGGACACTTTCCGGCGCTGCGCTACTTAGCACATATAGCTAAGTTTCAACAACATTATCAAAGTTCTATTTTCCTCCCACTTAACTTTTCACAAAAAATTCCTTCTCAAGAAACTTGACGTTCCAAGCGACAAACTCTTTTGTCCTCGGTGTTATGGAGGAATTCCCAACAAATTCTTTGGGATAACCTACAAATACGTGCTTATCCGACTTTGGTTGTAAACATTTTACTTATGCATAGCATACCAAAATTTAAGAAAAGATAATTTGGGTTTTATCCCAAACCATAACTCATATGGTGTCATTTCAACGAATCACGATGGTGCTCTTTTCAGTGTAAAAGCAGTAGTCTATAAAGCTTTAATCCTTAAAACATAATGGCAGTTATATAAATGACACCATTGATCTTACCATGTCAAACAAGGTTTGATTTGATCTCTTGAACATACCATACTCCTGTGGTTTATTAGGTAATGCAAATTCATGGAACAATTCCTAAAATCTTAGGTGTTTTGCTAAACTTATAACTCAAATATCTTCCTTTATGATCAAATCATAAATTCTTTTATTTTCTTGTTACAATGATTTTTCACTTCATCTTGAAAGTCTTTGAACAATTTTCAAATGTTTCATACTTCTTCCTTATTAAGTAAATATATAGATATATTCACTGAAATTTCTAGAGAAAGTGTATGAAGCAAGAAATCCATCGCATATGCCTACACATAATGGACTATATACATCAACATGCATAATATCCAATAAGTTAGTCATCCGTTCCTCTTTGGCCTATGGACGGAGTTTCAATTATCTCGAGAAAAGTTTCACAAGCGTTAATTGATCAAAATCAAAAGACTCCAAAAACCCATCAACATGGAGTTTCTTCATGTTTACTTTCCAATATAATTCAAATAGCGATGTCACTTCATAACTGATCTTCCAATCATTTTTCTTACAACATTTTAGCAATAATATTTATGGATGTGATTTCTCCAACTAGACTTGTAAAAGTTCATCCATCCTTTATGGAATACAGTAATTATTTGAACAACCATTGTTCTTGTAATACCAGAACAAAATAAAAATTATTAAAACAAATCTTGAAGGCTAGGTTTGACGACAACGAAAAGCGCAATAACACTTTATTTGTTTTCGATGAACATCATCACTTATTCTCTTGCCAGTTACTTGGGCCATTGTAGTTCATGAATTGTGTTGTTCTATATGACACTTCAATGAAGGAGATATGCCCTAGAGGCAAATAAGAAATAGGTTTTTATTATCATATCTCAATTAGTTTATAATAGTTTCATATTGTCCCAGAACTTTGGCAAGTAGAAACATTGGTACATGTGTGGTATGAAACAACCAAGTCCCTAGTAGCCTCTATTCATACTAGATCGTTGGTCACGAAGGTGATCTTGGTTTCAAGATCATGGGCATTTATGCCAACTGACAACGAGATCATATCATTGGAGAATGATGTGATTGGACATTCCTCGAAGGATTGCAACATGATCAAGTCATCTAGTTCATTGTTGCGACGGCTATACCTAGACTCCTTCTCCTTAGACCGTGGGCTCATATTACTCACTGTTTCCCTAAGCTGCTTAGACTGCATCAACCGTCATATGGTAATACGATGGCCATAAAGGTGTATGTTGGGTATTCCAAAGGAACAGTAGATGTCATGTGACTGCAAGATCAGGATTTGTTCGCCCACATGACGGGTAAAGATACATACGGCCGGCTTGGTGAGATTACATCCATAAATGTTGCAACATGTGACTAGGTCACGGGGATGTAATATCACAGTAACAAGAAAATAAAACTTGTTGTGAACGAGATTGAACAAAGGTATAGGATACCAGTGATCGTATCTCGGACTTGTATCGAGAAACAAAAGGAAGAGGATGCTACATTTAGACGGTTCAAACGACATTGTCATCAGGAATGCATAGGGGTCACATGGATATCCCTGGTCCCTCTGTTGATCATTGATTTAGATCATGTCTAGAGCGAGCTATGAGAGGATACACTTAAGGGTACGATGAGAGCGATCATTCGTAAGACGAAATCATAGTAGAGAAAGAGAGAAAGCCGGAATCGTTCCGCGGAGAGATCCGAAGTTGTTCGGAGAAGGAATAAAGGAAAAGTCTGGAAAAGTGTTTTCGGATAAATGGGAATTTAAATATATATTTATTATATGTTAATTGTGAATTAATATATTATAAACAATATTTAGATTAAGATTTATAAAGGCAACTTTTATATTAGGCTAAATCCTAGAGGGACATAGTCTAGAATAAAAGCTGCAGAATAAATAAAGAGAAAAAGAAAAAGGCAAAACAGCCAGCCCTATGGGCGGCGGATAACCGCCACCGCATAGGGCGGCAGATAACTAAGCAACACCAGTGGGAAGGCCAGGTCGCCGCTGGGCCGCCGCTATCCAGCTGGCCCACCCGGGCCAGGCGAGGCGGGGCGCTGGGCCGCCGCTGTCCAGCCGGCCCACCCAGGCCAGGCAAGGCGGGGCGGGGCGCTGGGCTGTCGGGGGGGAGCCGGCCCACCCGGGTTTTCCCCTTCCAGGCCGCCGCAGCGAGCTGGGCCACCGGTGGGCAGGCCATCCCACCCGGCTGGCTGCTGCTTGCCTCCTTTTCTTTTTAGTCTGATTTCTGTTTTGTCTATTGGGCTGAGTTAATTTGGCCCATTTGGCAGTCCAAATTTCTGCTGACTTTTTCCTTTAGTATTAGTCCCACATGGCTAACCCAATGGGGACGGCACACCCCCTCCGCCTATATAAAGGGGTGCCCATGGGTGGGATTAAAGACACCAAATACACAACTTGAGAAGTCCTTTGGTTAACTTTCTCCCTCCCTCTCTCTATACCTCGTGACCATGGCCCCAAGTCTGGGCTGTGCGATCGAGGCACACATGTAGTATGCCATTGCACTACAGGGATTCCTAGTCGGATATCAACTTCCGCAGTCCCAGCGGGATCAGGGAGCTGGAGGTCTCATCATGCACCGGATGTGTACGAAGACACGAGGCGCAACACTTGGGTCGCTTAAATGTCGTGAGCCGGAGCTGTTGCACCATGAAGATGACGAAGGAGCAAGGGGTGACCTGCGAGGAGCTTCGCGACCTTGAGGTCGGCTTCGAGTACGACTACATCAACTACGTTCCCCGCGGAATGTTAACCACGTATAGACTACAAGGGTATGTATTCTCTACGCATCGGCTGTTACCGCATTACTACATAGATAGATCCTAGGCAAGTTTTGGGGTTACATCGTAGGGAATTTTTTTTTCCGCACCGATCCCCTACAGTGGTATTAGAGCCGATCTATGCGTAGGAGTGTTGTACGGCCAGTACGCACAAGTATTGTGCGGGCATTGATCCCTTAGTTGTTACCCTCTAACGTGTACTTGTTTATATCGCGGTATTGTTTGATGAAGCGACCCGGACCGACCTTATGCGTATTCGTACGCGAGACTGGTTCCACGCTCAACATACGGCTTGTACCGCATAAGTGGCTAGCGGGTGTCTGTCTCTCATTCAACAGTTGATATAACATTTACAACGGAGGGCCCCAAAAGGGGTGTAGTAGAGACAACTGTCGGATCCATGTTGTGGTTGGAAAGTTCGTAGTTTAGAAACAGTTCTAGTGCGAAAGCCCTAACAACCACGTAAAACTTGCAATAGATAAAGTAGAGGCGTCTAACTTTATTTTGCAGGGGACATGTGATTATGATATGGCATTGGTCGTTGCAAAGGTAAAGTAGTTTACTTTTCTGTTACTAAGTAGTATAGTAATAGTCATCATTTCGATGGACGACCAGGTGGCGGCATCGTGGACTTGGCGTCAAACCAAGGGCAGGATGGAGATCATGCTGGAGCGCTCGATGGAGATCAAGGCGCAAGACAGACCATATCATATCACATTATACATATGATGTTGATACTAGTTTTTACATCTTATTGTGTGCTAGTATTTATATACTCAATGGTAGCAAATAAGATAATCCCTATTGAATTCCAATGTTCCGTGTTCCCCTTGTGTGTGCACCACCAAGAAAGTTCTTCGGTATGAGGCGATCCAGGGTTATAGGCCTGGGTGTCAGACATATCTACGTTCGCATACAGTGGGTGTAAGCCATGTTGCACAACGAATACACACAAGTTAGATTTGGCGAGCCTAGCACGCTAGAGAAGCGTGGCCTCGGAACACAAGAGATCGAAAGATCGAGCATGAGTCACATGGATGATGTGATTGACATTATTGAATGTCTACCTTTGATAATGCACTGATGGCCGTGACGATCGGGGGAGGTGCAGAGGATAGGGATCATGCGATCACTAAAATCGTCCAGGGGATGACCATTTTAGTGGAGACCAATTATAAATCGATCTCTTATTATAAACTTAGTCTAGATGTATGTTTGCAAATATCATAGTAGACCTTAGCCTATCCCATTGAGGTCCTTTGCGACCATGGGAATATATTGCTTAATATGGAACTTAGCAAAAGGGTCCAACTTCATAGATTAATACCCACGTCTGAGGGATATCCTCGTAAAAGGTGATCTTCTCTTCTTGATACAATAACCATTAGGAGATAATTCGATGACTCCGGAATGTTTGGAGAAACGCTTAGCAATCTTGCATTAGAGTTGAGAACTCTTAGAAGGGCTTGATTGCAAATGGAGATCATGGATGGAAAAGGTATATGTAAGATATACAAATTATAAATGTGGTTCTTGGAGAACTCATTGCAGTTTGCAAAGTATTTGATACTTGTCCCGTTTTGTGAAAACAGGATGATCTGCTTGAGAATTGCTGGCTTTGAGGCAACGTGACTTGATGACAGCAAGCAAAATAGTTGATGGCCGACATCACCTCTTCCCTCAAAGTTTATCATTTGGATTAGTGGACTTGAATATAAATTTGTAATCCTTGTTTGTGTGTCTTGCTTTTGGCGAGACGATAATTCATATGAACAAGTTACAAACCAGTTTGTACTATTCTTATGAACAATACCGTTATGGTCACATTACGATTATAAATAAGTTATTCTCATCGCTATGTTAATAATAATAGTTTAAGCATTTATAAAGGATTAGAATGCTAAAAGATATCCAAAGTTTAATACTGAAATGACACTACAATTTAAGTCATTTTGGTTATTGCGGGTTCTTTATGAAAGATCGGGGTCCTAGATGCTTAATCTAGAGACTTTGCAAAACCATGCCTCTTGGGCAGAATGACTAAAACTTTGCATTCTGGTAAAACGGTGATATGCGAAGAAATGTTGAATCTTATACATAGTGATGTATCATATTTTCAACAAGTAGTGGACATCATTTATTGTGGACTTAAGTGAATAAGTGTATTTACTTAATGAAACATGAAGTTTGAAATGATTTGAATTGTTCAAATGAGTTCATGACTAAATGGGATATTGAATTAACTGAATTAGCAAGTCTCTTCGATTTGATTGACACGACTAAAGTATTCAAGTTAAGTTTAGCATAAAAAGAACTAGTGAAATATGTTTCACAAATTATGATAATTGGATGAATTCAAACTTTGTTGAAGTGTCTAAACATCATAATCATTTTGTATTAGATATATATTATCTCTTATTGGGGTTACAGTTGTCGTTTAGAGTTAAAGATCAAAATAAGCAAACACTCATTTTAAATACAATGGAACATCTAAAGATTCGTGGAAACAACACCATAAGTGTTATAGCACGTTCGAGTTTCTAGAGATTTCGATAAGTCGAAATCGTGGCGAATAAACAAGTCTTTGTAGAACATTCTTAGGAAGCTATGAATGCATCTTCCACAAAGGGGCAAACATGTTGTTGTCCAAAGTTGATGTGTCTTGATGAAGATACAGGTGGAAGAAAGTAAAAGATCAAAACAAGGTATTTGACCTTGCCTCCGAATTGTTGAGTGGCGCAGCGGAATTTGTTTCGTGAATCCAAACTCTACAAATAGAGGAGAAACTGATGATAATGATCATAAAGTATCAGTGAATACTTTTACTAAAGAAAGTAGGATTCAACTATATAGTCTACAAGTTTATGGAATTATATTATTGATTCACTTGTAATGTTTTGAACAAGACATACCTACGAAATACAAAGAAGCGTGATGGACCTGAGTACCAGAAATGAATGGTCATTGAAATCTCGTTAGTGGAATTCTCGATTTGATTATGATCAAGGAATTTTGGAATATCCAAGTGACATGGGTGTACCCTACAGGTACTCGAGCTTGGTATATACGGTCCAAATACGTACAGGCCCACGGTGTCGCCAAGGCCCAAGCAAAGGGACTCGAGTAACCTACGGACTCTCGATTGCTTGAAGAACAAGAAGAAGTTAAAGATAGAAAGTTTGAAGGGGAAAAACCCTAACTTGTAACCGACTCGACCTGCTACCCGAGCCCTAGCCTATCTATATAAAGGCTAGGAGGGGGTGGCGAGGAGGACACACACAACCCTAGTTTCTACAACCCTCGCCAGATTGCATCTGCGCACCATTGTAACTTTCGATTCCTTCGATAATTCCACGAGCAGACAAGCAGGAGTAGGGACCTCTACGAGGCCTGAACCTGGGTAAATCTTTTTCCCCTATGTGCTTGTTTGCTAACCGATAGATGTCTCCAACGCTCCCTCCTTCTCCAAAACCCAAGTCCATAACAATGGGCATTGATGAGTTAAACCCTCGTCAATTGGCGCCGTCTGTGGGAATTGGGAGTGCTGATGTTGCGGCTTCTTCGGCCCCATCAACTGCGATCTACAACTCCGCAAGAACGGAGATTCGCCAGCTCTTCGGCGCGTTCGACTTCACGGTCCACACGCCGGCCACCCGCCCGGCCTTCGAGTCCGTGGGCGACGGAATCAGCCTGGTGATTGGGAGCTTCCGCTTCCAAGTTGGTCAGATGGGCACGCTTCGCATGCCTGACCAGCCGACAGCACCGGCGATTGCCCTAGCATCATGGTTCCCTCCATCAATCGGCACCCTCAGCGATCTCAATGCCCCGACGACAGTCGAAAACACGGTCAACGACATCAGTCACGATTCCGATCTGAACGATCTAGCCACTGAAGATGGAACCTACGGTTCCGGATCTGAGAGTTGTGGAAGCAACAGCTTCCCCAATCACTTCATGTGCGCCGTCATCAACGCAGGCGACACCTCTGCCAATCGCGACAACGGTGGCAACCCTGGCAATGGCACCGATCCACCCAACGCCGGTAACGGTAGCAATGGTGGCAACGGTGGTAACGGTGGCAATCGCGCCCCCGTCAACAATGGAGGAGCAATCGAACCTCCCAGCATAATCAATGAGCAAACCGGCGAACACGTCGTAATCAAGGTCAACGAGCAAGAGTGGGATCGCTACCGCGAAGCATTACGAGGCACTCCCCTACCCTTCGGTTCCCTGCAAGAACTGCTGATGGGCTATCACTAGCTCCTGAAGGAAGAATTCAAGCGCTAACTACAAACAATCGCGCAACTTGAGGCGCGTAAAAAGGCAGCGGACGAATCGAGCCTTCGTCACGCTGGGCTCTCCTCCTATGGAGGATCCTCCTCAAGGGGCAACGAGTACCTCGCCAAGAAGAGGCAATCACGGATGGCTCATCTTACCGAGCAAGAACACATAGAAGCCGCGAAAGTCCTCGACTTCGGCTCTATGACAGTCGACACGAGGGGCAACGTGGTACCCAGGACGCCGCAGGCTGCGGTGACGGCAGCCACCATGTACCTCCTCAATAACCAGCCGCCAGCTGGAGATCCCCGAACTGCCATGCACCGATCTACGATCGCGGGCTTGGGATTAATCGAGGCCGCCCTCGACAAGGAGCCAACACCAGACCCAAAAAGGGGCAAAGCGCTAGCAAAGCGCCACTCCTTGCCCTCATCCAATGACGACAGTCACGACTTGTCTCGGCGCCGCTGCTCACAGCGACACGATCGTGACTACGATGTGCACGACGACCTTATGCAGCGCAAGATCGACAAATCAAGGGAACGACGTGCTCGGTCGACTGATACGGAAGAAGAAGATGGGGAGCTCTACGGCGCCAGATGCTTCAGCAGATCCATTAGGCAGAAGTGAATGCCTAAAGGGTTTAAACTCCCGTCAGAGAACCCGAAATTTGACGGTCTACAGGACCCCAAGATCTGGCTGGAGGACCACATCTCCTCCGTCAGACTCCACGGAGGCAGTCGAAGCACTGCCATGCAATGCGTGCAGCTACAGCTGCAGGGCGCCGCCCGAGCATGGCTCAATAACCTCCCACACGGATCCATTCGCAGCTGGGATGAGCTAGTTTACAGCTTCATGCGCAACTTTAAGGGCACGTACAAGCGGCCCGCATCAATCGAAGAGCTGAGATGCTGCCAGCAAAGATCTGGCGAATCCCTGCCCTCCTACATCCAAAGGTGGTCCATCATCAAGAACTCCACGGAGAACATCTCGGAAGACCGCGCGATTGACGCATTCAACGGTGGTGTCCACCGCCTAGAACTCAGGGAGGAGCAGGGCCGCTCAAAGTCCCAAACCATCGACCACCTGATGGAGATCGCGAACCGGTGGGCCGATGGAGAAGATTCGGTAAAGAATCGCGCTTACTCCGACGAGGAGGCAGAACTCGAACGCAGACGCGACCGTCGAGGTAAGCGTCGCATGCGCATCTACGATGACCGCGATGATGTCAATATGGTCGCTGCCGGCTACGCTGATAGACACGACGATAACCGCAACAACGGATACTGTAGCGGCGGATACCGTGACTCCGGGAAAACCACGCAAATATGGCAACGCCGCATTCGCGATGAAACACCTGCGACCTCCATCGATGACAAACTGTCCGGGCCATGCACGGTACACTTCTACATCGACAAGCATGATGGCAAGAGAAAGTCCAGCCACCTCCTCAAGGACTGCCGCGAGTTCCTCAAGCTACACGAGGGATTAGTTCGGATGAACCGCAATGCAGTCGAAAGAGGCTATGGAGCCGCTCCATGCACCGTGGCACATGGCGCACCGCCATCACCACCTGGGCCACCCCCGAACGGAGCCGCACCAGACCAGCACCACAGAGGCGAACCGTACCCTCGGGCCATGGGCACCATGATGATCCAAAAGGGACGCCCCTCCAAAAGGGTGCAGAAGGCCATCACTCGCCAAGTCAACTTGGCCACGCACTCGCCACCATCCACCACTGAGTACCTCAGTGGAAGCGAGTCATGCATCACCTTCAACAAGCGGGACCACCCGCCTCAGATACCCCGTCCAGGTCACTGCCCCCTCGTACTCGAGGTGCAAATTGGAGGCTTCGACATGAGTCGCGTCTTCATGGATGGCGGAAGCGGCATCAACCTCATATTCGCGAGCACCTTGCGAGCAATGAGAATCCCCCTAACCTGCCTGGAGGCATCGGACACAACGTTCCACAACATCGTCCCAGGGAAAGGCGTATACCCCTTGGGAAAAATCAACCTCGACGTCATCTTCGGAACGCCGAAGAACTTCTGGCGCAAGCGCATTGACTTTGAGGTCGTTGACTGGCCCTCACAATACCACTGCATCCTCGGGCACGTCGCGTTCGCTAGGTTCATGGCGGTACCCCACTACGCCTACCTACAGATGAAAATGCCAGGTCCCAATGGTGTCATCATGATCAACAGGATCTTTGAGCGATCTGACAGTTGAGACAGGGAATTCAACAGAATCTTCCAGTCCTTCGGCATGCAGGAAGAATTCGCGAGATTGAAAGAGACGACAGACAACAGTTTGCCTCCCCTGAGCAGACCAAGCTCACCCGATCTCTCCTTCGACTCATCTGTGCACACAAAGAAAGTGCAAGTCCATCCATCGGATCCCGCCAAGACGGCCCTCATCGCCAACAACTTGAGTCCTGCATAGGAACTCGCGCTCGTCGAATTCCTCCGTGAGCACTGGGAAATTTTTGCCTGGTGTCCTGCGGACATGCCAGGAGTTCCCAGGGAATTCGCCGAGCACGCACTCAACGTCAACCCCGATGCAAGGCCAGTCAAGCAAACAATTAGGCGATTGTCTGAGCCACGGGCACATGCAGTTGGAATGGAGATCAACAGACTCCTTGAGGCCAAGTTCATACGGGAGATCAAGGAAAGCACTTGGCTCGCCAACACGGTGCTAGTACCAAAAAAGGACACGGATATCCTGCGGATGTGCGTAGACTTCACTTCTCTGAACAAGCATTGCCCAAAGGACCACTTCCCGCTACCACGGATCGACCAGATCATCGACTCCACCGCGGGATGCGAGCGCCTCTGCTTCCTCGACACCTACTTAGGCTATAATCAAATTCGAATGAAGGAGGAAGATCAGGAGAAAACAGCGTTTACAACGCCCTTTGGTGTGTTCTGCTACAACACAATGCCCTTTGGGCTGAAAAACGCGGGAGCCACCTACCAGCGGTGCATGCAGGCTTGCCTCAAGGAACAACTGGGTCCCAACATCCAAGTCTATGTCGACGACATAGTAATCAAGACCAAGGAGGAAGCCTCTCTAATCGACGATTTGCTCGAAACCTTCGCCAACCTCGACCGCTACCGGATCAAGCTCAATCCGGACAAATGCGCCTTCGGCGTACCATCCGGGCAGCTACTCGGGTATCTCATCTCCGCGAGGGGAATCGAGGCGAACCCGAAGAAGATAAAAGCCATAATGGCCATGGAGAAACCAAAGAACATAAGAGGCGTCCAGCAACTGGCCGGATGAATCACGGCCCTCAGTCGATTTATCAGTCGGATGGGTGAAAAGGCACTGCCCTTCTACCAGCTCCTCCGCAAAGATGAAAAATTCGAGTGGAGCAATGAAGCGCAAGAAGCATTCAAAGATCTCAAGCGCCTGCTATCCACTTCGCCAGTGCTGGCGACTCCACGAGAAAGGGAACCACTGTTGCTGTACATCTCCGCCACCAACCAGGTGGTCAGCACAATGCTCGTCGTCGAGCGTGCTGAGGAAAACAAGGTCCACGGCGTACAACGCCCGGTATACTACCTCAGCGAGGTCCTCACGCCAACAAAACAGCGGTACCCGCACTACCAGAAGCTGGCGTATGGTGTCTTTATGACCGCCCGGCGACTGCGCCACTACTTCCAGGAACACCCAATCGTGGTAGTCAACGACGCCCCGTTGATCCTCAATAACCCCGACGCCACGGGGCAAGTCACGCTTTGGGGAATAGAATTGTCTCCACAAGACATCACATACGAAAAGCGCAACGCAATCAAGTCGCAAGTTCTTCCTGACTTCCTCGTGCACTGGATGGAGAACCAACTCCCGGACAAGCCAGATATGTCCTACCTCTGGACAATGCACTTCGATAGGTCCAAGCGGAAAGACGGAGCAGGCGCAGGTGTCATACTGACGTCACCTCAAGGGGACAAGCTGAATTATATCCTGCGAATGCAGTTCACAGCCTCAAACAACGAGGCTGAATATGAGGCCCTGTTGCACGGGATGAGGATGGCAAAAGCTTGCGGCGCAAAGAGGCTCATCATATATGGCGACTCCAAGTTGATCATCAACCAAACAATGCATGAGTGCGACGCACTGAACGACGACATGATCGCGTATCGCGACCTCTATGATACACTCGAGGGAGACTTTGATGGTTGCGAGCTGCGACACGTAGGTCGCGAAAGCAATGAAGAGGCAGACGCACTCGCCAACATAGGCTCTACCTGCGCCCCCATACCACATGGGGTATTTCTCGAGCGCATATGCGAACGCTCCATCAAGCCAAAGGCCGCAGAGAAGAAAACAAGTGCATCAACGGGCTCAGGGGCTACGCCACCCAATGAGCCAATGGCACTCGATGACTTGGAGCTGGATACAGGACTCGAGGGACCAATGAGCGTCATGATGATCGAGCAATCCTGGACACAGCCGTACATCACGTACCTCCTCAGCAAGAGGCTACCGGACGATCCGACAGATGCACGGCACATCGCGCGGAGATCCAAGGCATTCGCTGTTATCCACGGCGAACTGTATAAACGCAACATCACAGGAGTACTCCAACGATGCGTTTCCATGGCCGATGGAAAAGCAGTTCTCCTCGACATCCATGAAGGGACCTGCGGGCACCACGCCGGCAGTTGCGCCCTCGTTGCCAAAGTTCTATGAGCTGGATTCTACTGGCCTACGGCCATGCGCGACGCAAAGGACATTGTCCAAAAATGCAACGCTTGCCAGCGATTCGCGGACAAGCCGCACGCACCAGGCGCAGAGCTACGGCCAATCCCATTGGCCTGGCCCTTCGCACAATGGGGGCTCGACATGGTCGGCAAACTTTCAAGGTCCTCGCGAGGAGGCTATGTCTACCTCTTGGTCGCAGTCGACAAATTCACCAAGTGGATTGAGGCTATGCCAGTAACCAACCAATCAGGGCACAGCGCAGTCAAATTCTTCGAGTCCATCGTCTACCGCTTCGGGGTTCCACACGGCATCATCACCGACAACGTGATGAACTTCACATCCAAGGAGTTCCAAGAATTCTGCGAGAACCTAGGGATCAACATCAGCTACGCCTCAGTAGCGCATCCACAGACCAACGGTCAGGTGGAAAAGGCAAACGGGCTCGTCTGCAGCGGCATCAAGAAGTGACTCCTCCGGCCACTCGAACAAGCTGCGGGTTGCTGGCCGGACGAACTGCAATCTGTACTCTAGAGCCTACATACAACTCCAAACAGCGCCACAGGCTACACGCCATTTTTTATGGTGCACGGAGCAGAGGCAGTGCTACCAGCCGAGGTACGGTACAAGGCGCCACGCGTGGTCGCTTACAGTGAACAAGAGTCATCCCTCACACTCGAAGACTCCGTCGACCTCCTTGACGAAGCAAGGGAAATCGCCGTTGAAAGATCAACGATCTACCAGCAGAACCTGCGCAACTACCACAGTAGAAGGCTTCGCCCCAGATCCTTCGTCGAAGGCGACCTGGTCCTGCGACTGAAGCAGCAGGGGCATCTGAAGCTCGAGTCCCCCTGGGAAGGACCGTACGTGATTACAGAAGTAATCCTAGGTGGCGCCTATCGCCTTCAAGATTTAGAGACAGGAGTCGCATACTCCAACCCCTGGAATGTCGCACAACTGCGACGCTTCTACCCCTAGTCGCTTTTTTTACTTTTACATCGCAAATAAGGCTACTCAGCCAAGGCTACTTAGCCACAAATTGTACCTCGCACTGTTCTTCGAATAAACAAAAGCTAAGTGCCCCAAAACTCTGTGTTCTCCTTCACTTTGTCAATTTATGTACTCGGGGGCTGCGCCACCCTATACACATCTGTTCTTCGAACCAAAACGCGATATCCTGAGTAGTTGGTACATCAATCGAACCCCTTAACACAACCTCAACCCAGCTGCAACGCACCTGACAGGTTGACAAAGGGACTGAGATAAAACATGGCCAGGCTAACGAAAAGGACTCGCATAGTGCAACACACCTCATGCTAACAAATCTCTTTGTACACATTTAACAATAAATTATCTACAACATATATACGAACTTTACAACACAAGTACACTTATGCGCAGGATACAGATTAGGCTACTACTGCAGCAGGAGAACGTTGGTTTGTTCCTCAAAGAAGTCGACGATCTCTTCTGTTGGGCGATCCACCGCCTTGTAGTGCGGCACCATATTCCAGGCAGAACCTGCTGGTGGTGCAGGCGGCCCACACGCAATTGCTGCAACATCCACGTCAGGCATGTGCAATCGCACCATTGACAGAGCAGCCTTGGCACTAGCCACCAACTATTGCCTCACGCATTCGCGAACCGTGGACAGATCTTGAAACTTGGCTAGGAGGGCTAGCAAGCTGGGGTATCATCCAGCGGGAACATCGCCCGATAAATGCTCTTCAGGCATGACTGTGACTTCTTCAGAAAGAGCAGCACCCGCGATGCACGATCCTGCAGGGTCGCCAGCGCAGTCGCACGATCATGATCTACCAAGAAGTACCCACTCTCTTGAAGTTGCTCCTGGGTGAGATCATGCAGGCGAATGGAAATTCTATCCTTTTCCTCCTACAGATGACGCGTGCTAACAACTACACGAAGCAGCATCAGCAGCATGAGTACAACGTACCACTACGAGTGACTACAAGGAAAATATGAGAACAAGCAAACTAACACTTGAATTGGTCGCCTAGCTGCGTCACCTCGCCAAGAAGATATTGCTCTCGGGCGGCGCCTTTTTCCGCTTTTGACTTCCACACGTCCGCGCTACCGCGGAGCACGGGTAACTCACGTTCCAGCTGCTTCACGCAATCACGCATTCGCAAAAGCAAGGACAGCTCATCTACCCTTGAGCGTGACGGTGCCACGGTATCATCAAGAGTTGGCGAGTCCTGGATCCCCCTCATAGGATCACTTGATGTACCCTACCACAAGTCAAGATAGAAGCAAATAAGACGACCAAATCAAAACAAAGACAAAAAGGTCAGATGCATTCAAGACCAGCATAGGTATCAGCAGATACACTCGCCAGGAGGCATGTTCTTAAACAAAAGGACATAAACTAATCAACTATTACAAAGCTAACTAAGGAGCAGCTGGCTTCTTCGACTTAGACGGCTTCGGGGGCTTCATCAAGTCCGTGGCAGTATCAGACGCCACTGACTTTCCGCCGGCCCCTGAGGCCGAAGCTTTTGCCGCCTTCTTGGCACGTTGGAGCTCCTCAGAGTACTTTGCAACAGTATTTATCAAGTGATGCCCATATTTGCCGCTAGCAGTCGCGAAAGGAGTGAAGACTACCTGCTGACCGTCCGCGCCAATAGGCATCGCCTTCGACACTGCGGAAGGATCGATCTCGACTCCGTGGGCCTGCACCATGGTGAGTGACATGGATGCGCCAGCCGCGCGGAGTGAGTTCTTGTAGCTGGAAGGCACACCCCCAGCGAGTGACTCCACCAGCTCGTCCATATTATCGATCAGCTCCGCCTTAGGCATCAACTCCTCCCGGAGGCGACTGAGGGCGCCCTTGGCCTTAGAAAGTGTATCCTGGCCGGCAGCGCTACGGTCCTCGACTGCAGCTAGCGCACCCGCCAGAGCGTCATCACGACGAAGGGCCTACGGGTCAAAGCTTAAATCGCTAGCATCTGTACATAAATCCACATACGGACCAAAAAACATCAGCGTCACCAGCAAAAACATTAGAAGCAGAGAAGGACAAACAATATACACAAGCAACAGTACCTGAGAGAGCCTTGGCGACTAAGAACAGTTGTTCTTCGAACAACTTTTCCCTGGCCGCAAAGGACGCACGCAGATCCTCTTCACGCTTCAGCGCCTCGTCACGCGCTGCGATTGCCTCATCGCGACCCTTCATAGCCACGGCCAGTGTCTTCTCCAAGGTGGCGGCGTCACGCAATAAAGCATTATGCTCAGCTACACGCAAACAAAAGTTGACTATCGGTCGAACTATACTAAAAGGAGAAGACAAAGAAGAATAAGTGTAGAACACTCACTTTCAACCACACGGTGACGCGTCTCCAACATTGCATGCTGGCGGCCCATCGCCATCACTTGTTCTGCCAAGTGCGCGGCTTCCTTCACAAGTAGCTATCGTACAACAAAGAACCATCAGAGGCAGTAGATAACATCGACTGCAACACTACAAAGGAGGAAACAACTACACTTACATGGTCCTCCAATGACTCCGAAGATGTTTGATGTGCCGTCATCCGGGAAACCATTCGATGCTCCCCTGCGTGAGGAGAGCTGGAAGAGTTGTGCCTGGAGTGGGCCGCCACTGGAGGGGTAGGAGCGTGCTCGACCTCTTTCTTGGCCTTTGAGGTCGCGACTCCTGATTCCTTCAAAAATTTGACGTCGCCAGAAGATGACGACGCCTCTTGACTACAAAGAAAAACCCACATTGAGAAAGGGCAAAACTCCGGGACAAGCCAACAAGAAGAAAACAGAGAAGAACAAGTGAATTAGAAAACTTACCAGTCAAACTTGTCAAAGTCAAATGTGGCCTCCACCGACTCCGACGAAGACTCCTTGGGCAATCGCATCTTCTTGCGAGAAGATGGTGCCACAGCCCTCACAGGAACGGCAGGAATTGGCGACTCCGCACCAATGCCCGTACCTTCCGGAGTCGAAGGAGACGACGCGTCGGAATCCTCGCTGCGCGAACGCTTGTGAGTATCCGGACTATCGGACTCGGGGGCTTCCTCCTCCACATCAGAAGGGACAGTCGACTCAGACTCATCCTCTTCCAAGGCTTCGCGAGGAATAATCCCCTCAGGGAGAGGAGGCATACAAGGCGACACCGCCTAATCCTGCATACAGACAACAAAAATCAGCAAAAAACAAGTAAGAAACAGAAAGGCAATTTGCAAAATAAGCTACTGCGTAGCACAACTATACCTCAGGAGGAGGATGCGAAGCATCAAAGGGAGGAACAACTGGCTCACTAGGAAGCACATCATTGCCGGTGTACTTCGTGACCAGTCGAACCCTCTTGTCTACCTCACTCGCGGACATGCCATCGGTAGACACGCGAGTGGCATCATCAGCGCCAGCCCATGGAAACATGGGGTGGACTCTGGCTTGTAGGGGCTGGACGCGAAGACGCAGCCAAGTTCGGATGAGAGCGCAACCTCCCTCCTCTTTACCTATGCGACTCTCGAGGTCGCAGACGCGTTGATACAACACGTCTGTCTC
The DNA here is from genome assembly GCA_910589775.1 of Avena eriantha. Taxonomy (NCBI): domain Eukaryota; kingdom Viridiplantae; phylum Streptophyta; class Magnoliopsida; order Poales; family Poaceae; genus Avena; species Avena eriantha. The sequence goes on along the minus strand of OU342744.1, from coordinate 214,407,405 downwards.
CGCGAGCTCGCTAGGCATAACTACGTTCTTCTAGGAGCGCATCCTCCTGCACGGCGCCGCGGGATCGAAGGGCGCGAGTCCAAAGTGCTCACCCTTGGCCTTCTGATCGCGGATGTAAAACCATTTATCCCTCCACCCTTGGACAAACTTCGTGAGCTTGATGTCGAAGTAGGTGGCAGATGGGTCGACGTGGATTCCGCAACCACCTACATCGTAAACTAAAGAGCCAGATGCAGACTGGCGCTTCAATTTGAAGATGCGCTTGAAAAGGCCGAAGTGTGGCTCGATTCCGAGCCAGCGCTCGCAAAGTGTGATGAAGCAAGAGATGTGGAGGATCGAATTTGGGGACAGCTGATGGAGCTGGAGCCCGTAGAAACAAAGAAGACCCCTAAAGAAGGGGTGAAGAGGCAAGGAGAGACCGCGAATGATGAATGCAAGAAACATCACTCGAAACCCAGAGGAAGGAGCAGGAATGGTCTCACCGCCGGGGACACGCGCGTCAGCGACTGCAGCAGACAACACTCTGTCTTAGCGAATAATACGGAGATCAGACGCCTTGATGATGGAAGGGCGCCAGGCACCATTCGTGACACGGGTGACCGCGACCTTCTTCTTCCCGCCAGCGGCGGTGCTGGTGCCCGCAGCGGCGGAGCTGCCCTTCTTCTTCGCGGCGGCAACGGTGGTCACGGAATCAGCAGCATCACCTCCCTTCTTCTTCCCCATTGCGCAACGGCGGTGAGAACTGAGGAAGTAGCTGGGAAAGATACGGAGCTGGTCCAGCGCCGCAACAAGAAAGAGCGCAAGGAAACAGAGAGCAACAACAATGGCGATGGCAGCAAGGATGAATGAGAACAGATGGGAAAATTACCGTCGTAGCGCCGCTACTTAACCCCTGGAAGATGCAATCCAATGGCTCAGAAAAACCCTACCAGACACGTGGCACACATCGTGTTGGACACGTGGAGAAGGGGAAGCGCGAACCGTCCCTCCACTACTCCCATTACGCATGGAAATCGAGGAGGCGCAGTTAAAATAAAGATTACGCACGCCCAGTCAAATCAAAGTCAGAAAGTGGGACCCACTGCTCGTCACGTCCCGTCAAACTCGCTCACGCGGGCAAGTTAGGTCATACAAGCGTCAGCACTGACGTCATCAAAGCTACACAGCGAAAAACTTCGACTACTTTAGTCCTTGCTGGAGTCTTCGACTCCACCAAGAACTCGGGGGCTACTCCCATAGGGAGCGCTGGCCGCGCACCATACGATTTTCTTTTCATTTTGCAGGAACAAGGACAATCAGAAGCAAACCCAAACCATTCGAAATATGATTCGACTATGGACATGGGTTACTCTCATAGGGAGCGCTGGAAAATTCGACTCAAACAAGCAACCAAAAGACGACGGCAGTCGCAAAAGTTATTTAGTCCCTGCCTGAGTCTTCGACTCAACCAGGCACTCGGGGGCTACTCCCATAGGGAGCGCTGGTCGCGCACCCTATGATTATTTATGCAGAAAGCTGTGTGTTGATAACATCCGCACTCGAAGATCATGGCGACACTGCCTCATAATTTTTCCTACAAAGAGACTGCGTCTCCTGGATCACCCGAATCGTCTCCGTGATGATAAAATTCGGATGCCGCGCTTACAGCGTGAAGGTAAGACCTGAATAAGGCCTGGCAACGCATTTAGCTGCGCACTACCAGAAATGTATCCGTGCCTACAGGTAAGATGAACATGCCTTGACGGACGCGTCGAGTGCTCACACCCATATAACTGGAATTCGACTCCTGTAAGACCTCCGCGGCCTGAGTCAAATTACACCAGCACTTTTCCGGATTCGAGTCCGGGGACTCGAGTTCGAAGTAGATTGCGTTGTTTCACCCTAAGGTGGTTAACTGATATTGATACTTTGGTTATATCAGGCACGTATATCAACAATCCCTATGACACAAATAAAAGCAGTCGAAATGCACTCGTTCAGGCACTCGAAGACTTCAAAAAGTCCCTAGTCGAATCTACGATTCCACTGGACACTCGGGGGCTACTGACATGGGTATACCCTATAGGTACTCGAGCTTGGTATATACGGTCCAAATACATATAGGCCCACGGTGTCGCCAAGGCCCAAGCAAAGGGACTCGAGTAACCTACGGACTCTCGATTGCTTGAAGAACAAGAAGAAGTTAAAGATAAAAAGTTTGAAGGGGAAAATCCCTAACTTGTAACCGACTCGACCTGCTACCCGAGACCTAGCCTATCTATATAAAGGCTAGGAGGGGGCGGCGAGGAGGACACATGCAACCCTAGTTTCCACAACCCTCGCCAGATTGCATCTGCGCACCATTGTAACTTTCGATTCCTTCGATAATTCCACGAGCAGACAAGCAGGAGTAGGGACCTCTACGAGGCCTGAACCTAGGTAAATCGTTGTCCCCTGTGTGCTTGTTTGCTAGCCGATAGATGTCTCCAGCGCTCCCTCCTTCTCCAAAACCCAAGTCCATAACAATGGGCATTGATGAGTTAAACCCTCGTCACCAAGATTATCGAGAGGACCTGGATTTGAGTGGAAGCAAATCAGCTTGGATAATTCATAATATGTAGCTGACATATTTTGAGTGGGAGCGAAGTAAAATCTCTGGATCTCAAACATGAATGTCATATTTGAGTGGGAGCGTGAAATCATTCTGGGATATGTGGACGACATATGTGAATGATGTGATTGGTGTTAATAACATTTAAGTTAGAGAAATAAGGATGAAGTTGAAGTTATTAAACAAAGAGATCTATCAGAATATATTGATGAGTTTAATATACACTAAATGTAGAATCCTTCCTGGACTTGATTCTGAAAGATGTTCGGAATATCCTAAGCAAGATTCTGAAGTAGCTCAGAATGAAACAAGGTAAGAAAGTAGTTCTTACTATATAAAGCATTGAGTATTGTAACTATGGTTGAAAGAAAGAGATGTGTTGCATCTCCTGTGCCTCAGTCATAGGTTCTTCCATATAACCATGTTGTATACTCGACATAAAGTGACCCGAAGTTCTGGTTGGTAAGACAAAGTATTAACTGTAAGAACATGTCTTTAAGTGATTCCTGAGTTGATCACTAAACCAGAATTGTGTTTGTACTTAAGTAGAAAGAAGCAATGTAAGTGGCATAGTTGCATTCCATGCACTAGGATCTACATAGATATAGAAGTATAAAAGGCTACATCTGATGTGATGTATAATGTTATGGCAGGGCTAGTTCGCTTTTAACGTAGAATGATGTATCCCAGGGCCCAGTGCTGTAACAACCTCGGACCCTACGCTCTAAGTTCAAGCCCGGATGAACCAAAAGTGGTTAAAGTAGTACAGCGGGGGCGCAGGGAAACTCACGTGTAGGCCCGTCGGCCGCCCTAACCACTTCCAAGAACATCGGGACAAGAGCGAGTGGCGTAGGCAACAGGCGAAGAGATCAAATACATACACAAGTGAGTATGTATGCAAGCTACCTTACAACAGTTCTCAGAGCCATTCCATCTAAAAGAAATAAAAATATTACAACGCCATACGGCAAGATCCAAATATCCTAGATAGATATAATAGTGTAGGATAGCTCCTCATAAATCAATCAACAGAGTATCAAGCGGAAGCGGGAAACAAGGTCCGAGTACAGACAAGAAGCAAATCGGCATCATATGCCACATAAATAAGCACATCCCGTCCATAGATCTCACGGGTCCCCATCCCCAGAATCTCTACACCGAGTGATCGTTGCCAACATCATCTGTCTCCTCCACCCAGTATCCATCTTGCGAATACACCTGTTCATATGAATCAAACAATTTATCGTGTGAGACCCTAGGGGTACTCAGCAAGTCTTTATGCCTCTAAAGGGGACATATACCTAGGGTGACACAATTGCAGCAAAAGATAATAACTGACAATTCTATAGATACTTGCTAACCATCCGCCTAACCAATGATAGGCGGATGTCCGTTAATTAAAAAACAACAGTTATGACTGTATAAAGTAACAGATCCATCCTCCTTCTCGCTTACCAACGAGAAAGCGGACGAACAACCCATCCGTTGACAGTTTTATTAACCATTCCATGAGTATTGCACTAATTACTAGTCAGATGTTTAGTCAAATTGAAAGCGGTACTTTAGTTATGCTTGTCTATGATCGAGAAACTATGCTCCAAGTCGTCCATAACCGCGGACACGGCTTTCAGAAAGATTTACCCTGCAGGGGTGCACAAATAGCAACACACACACGATCGACCTCGGAAAAACCAAATCAAAACCCAACGAGGCTTTCACGACAAAACATTCACAGGATTCATAAAATATTTCAGAGGGCCACCCCACTAAGCTACCCGCAATGAAGTTGGCCGGCTCCGGAACGGACCCAGGGTTTGTGTGGACGGCGGTAAACGACTGGGAACCCGAAAATGTGACTAGGCTTGTCGATACAGCGAAAACGTGTCACGATCCAAAACAGTACAGGTGCCCCTCGCACAATCTTAAATAAAACAGTAAAGCATGGCATAAGTACATGATAGTAATAAAGCCCCAAACTACTTTGTGGCCCCAAGAAATAAAATGCGAATCAAGCTCATGCAAAGGGGGATTCATAGAGTCTCCCGTATGTGGATAGTGCGAATAGTCAAGGAACAGGTATCAAGTACTCGGTGTCCAACGGGACACAAGTGAGCATGAAAAACCAAATAACAAATATTGCCCACCGGTGCCTCTTTCATTAGTTATCCCATACTACTCAGGTTAAGTTGTTTAGGTACCTCGTTATCCAGCAGACTCTCACATACCCTACACATGCTGTTCTACGACTCGCATGGCTCAAACAACTCCTGTAGTAATGGCTCATGGGATGGAGGAACAAGCTCGGTGGGGTTTAAAAGTAAAGGCCATGCAATACTTGGGATTCAGTTTAATGCAATCGCGACTCAATGATGCAAGAATAAGATAGAAGCAATAGGTACTATATGTATGCAAGCATGTGGTAGTGCTTGCCTGGCAGCTCAGTTGAAGCGAGAGATGGATCTGGGTAGTACTCCTAGGATTCCTGATATTTCCCCTGCTCGGCCTCTATTCGAAAAGAAGAACCAAACAAACAAGGGCCAATATAAATAAAGGGCACAAGCATATGAATAAAATGCGCCAAGCAAACAAGCATGCCATGATGAATGATGCACATTTTACATGGCAATAAAGTAGCATGGCAAGGGTTAGGTGTGGGGACAAGAATAACTCATTTTATTAATTATTTGGTCAAGTTTTATTACCATAAATAGTTCTGTTTTTTAATATTGATATGATGCATGTTGCAATTCAGAACATGCAATGCATAAACAGAACGGGCTCGTCGCGCTGATCGATTTAGACATATTATTTGTCAAATTTGGAGTTATAGAATTAAAGTTATCAATTAAAGGAGAAAAGGGCATTTTTATTGCAATTAAACAATTTCGAAAATTTAAAAAAATAGTCAAACATTAATTTGGATACAGATTTGAATTCCTCACATTTTTCTGATTCAAAGACATATATCATTTGTATTATTTGGGTAAGTCACTTAAAAGAAATTCAAATCTAGATTTGAAACATATAGATAAAATCTAAAATGTTTTTATTAAACCGAAAGAAACGGGGACTTTTTTGTACAGAGGGGAAAACTAGCCGCAGACGCTGACAGATGGACCCAGCGCTGACTCAGCAGCAGGTGGGATGCAGCGGCTACGCGGGGCTTTTCTCACCGAGGGCGTATTCAGCCAGAGCGATTGATAGGTGGGACCGGCGGTCTGCGGGGCCATGCACGGGCGCACGAACGGGGCGCAGCCACGTGGCGCAGACGGGGACGGCGGGTTGAGGAACCAAAAAGGCGGGGTACCTTTTTATAAAAGTGCAACCACGACTGACAGGTGGGTCCAGGCTGGAGCGCGGGTTGAGGAAAACAAAAGGGCAGGGGGGCATTCGCAAAAGGGCTCGGTTACTGTTTTTCTTCCCCGTTTCTGATGAAACTGACGGACAGCAGAGAAAACAGGCGCGGTGGGGGATCGAACTTGCGACGCGGCGCGCGGGCGTGGCGGCAGCTACCGCTGAGGCTAGCTGGGTTAGTTGCTAGGATCTGCTGCGCGGCGAGGACAAAGTTCTGCGACACTACGGCAGGTACACGAACACGAGCAAACGTGCACAGATGCTTCTCGACGAAACGATTGGCGCATACAGGAAGCGAAGAGTGGGGAGAGGATGTCAGGGGGGTGCGTTGGCTCACCGCGGGTGTGCTGGTGGTGACGGATCGGGTCAGGGCGCAGGCAGACGACGATGACGCTGATTCCTAGCGGTCTAGTGTTTTGCTTCGGACGCGGCGGTGGTCTCCGGCTCCGGTCCTTCTCCTCCTCGTCAACGGGTACAGGCAGCTTCCTGGGGATCTCCTCGGTCTTCCTCGACACCTCAACTCCACGCCCGCCTCCTCCTAGCTATGGTGGCACGCTAATGCCAACGGTGGCCGATCAGAGATGGAAGAGAGAGGGGTAGCGGCAGGTGGTGATCTTGGTGGTGAGGCGGCGATGGGCAGAGCCCTGGGGGAGATCTGAGACTACAAGGCAGAGGAGGGTTTAGATAAGGACAGAGGAAGGAGAGAGGCACATGGGTGGCTCGGGTGGAAAGGTGGTGGTGGCCACCTTCTCTTCTCCCTCTTCTCACGTGTGTGCACGGCTCGGGAGGGGCCTGGGTGCCTGCAGCTGGGGCCAGAGAGGACGACGCAGTCTTGGTGGGGATTTGCTTGGCAACGGGAGAAAGGAACAGAGAGGGAAGGGCTCGGCTAGGGTTAGGCTGGCAGGAGGGTGCGGCACGGTTGTCTCGGCTCGGTGTCGAGCAAGGGATTGGGTCGAGCCCAGGTTGCAAGGGGGAGCCAGACCAGGTGATGAGGGTATAGGTTCGCAAAGGGTTAGGTGAGGCTTAGCCGAGGCTAGGAAGGAAAAAGGGGTGAGAATTGGGGTTTTAGTTAGGTGTAGAGAGAGAGAGAGAAATAGCTAGGTGTAGCTATAAAAATAAAGATGTGAGGGAGTAAAAGATGTCACATGTATGCACACATGCATGTGTATATGATGGACACGGTTAGGATGGATAGATGGAGAAGCTAGGGTTTTGGATTGGATAAGAAATACCAAGAAGTTTGCATTAAGACAAGGGAGAAATGAAAAGGACCAAAGAGAGAGAGAGACAGAGGTGGGAGAAAAGATGATCTTGCATGTGGCATTTTCTCATGCACATGATAATATTTGGTGAAAACTAAATATATATCCCATGCATGCTTGACAAAAGGGAAACCCTCTCAAAGAGTTGCAAGGTGGAGGACAAGAGAAAGATTAAGCATTTGTTTGGTTTATTTGTTTCAATTGGTTTCAAACAAACTCCACCCAATTATTCAAAAGAAACCAAGAAAGAAGAACACGAGAGAGGCCTTGCATGGGCCATGCATGATCTTTAAATAGGCCACACCATATTTGTGAAAACAAAGATAATCTCACATGGCTCCATCTAGTTACATGCACTCAATTTTTAATAAAACCCAAGCACAAAGGTTGGAAAGGTTGATTAAAATCATCAAATAGAAGAACTAGAGTAATATGGGGATGTGGGGATCATATATCATGTGACAAGGAACAATGATACCACACAGAAGATATCTGCACAAGGAATTGACACATGGTTGGATTAAACCCATATGTCCAAGAGTGGGAGAAATAAGCATGAATGAATATAATGGAATTGCTAGTGTGTGTGTTCCACTAGGCAGGTATATAGCCATAATTATATTCATACATGATCAAATATTCCAAAACAAGCCATAAGGAGGCTAGACAAGGAGAATACTCACATAGCATGCAAAGGTGGCCATGTGGCTCTTCCCATATCAATTAATGTGAAAGCCACATGATGCATATATGGGAGCATGTGGAATTAGAAGTAGAAGTAGAAGCTAGAAAAGAACCAAAAGAAGTGCAAATGCCCACATATAGATTGGATGGTGGAATTATAAGGTGGTGACAAAGAAAGGTGACAAAGGTGGTGGAATAGATAAAAGATATGCCCCCAACTCAACTTGGGCATCAAGCATTTATCAAGAACCAAATATAATTTATTAAGAACCAAATACAATTGATAAATGCATATGAGACAAGATCCAAAAGAAAAGGGTTTTATATGATGCTCAAATGCAAGGTGGCATGATGACATGAGCATGATATAATTATGATGCAACAATTATATGTAGGAAGTAGCATTTTATTATTAGACCATGTAGCATTACATATGTTAGACAGATGGGATGCTACAACTCTCGCCCACTAAACAGGAATCTCGCTCCGAGATTCTAGGAAGAAGAAGAAGATACGAAGAGGGTGGGGTACTTGGCATGAAGCTCATCCTCACGTTCCCAAGTGGCTTCATCAACGGAATGGTGCGACCACTGCACCTTGCAGAACTTGATAGACTTGTTGCGAGTCTTTCTTTCTATGACCTCTAGGATTTTTGTGGGGTGTTCTTGATAAGACAGGTCTTCTTGGAGATTGATAAGCTCATGGTCCACGGTCCTACCGGGATCCTTGAAGCACTTCTTGAGTTGAGAGATATGGAAAACATCATGGACCTTGAGTTTTTCAGGGAGCTCAAGAGCATAAGCGACTTCTCGTCTTCTTCCACGAACTTTGAAAGGACCGATGTATCTAGGAGCCAGCTTTCCTTTGATACCAAACCGGTGCGTGCCTCTCATGGGAGTGACACGAAGGTAAACGAGATCACCAAGAACATACTCCATGTCCGTGTGCTTTCTATCATAGTTGCTCTTCTGGCGACTTTGAGCAACCTTCAGGTTTTCAAGAATGATGCGAACCTTCTCCTCCGCTTGAGTTACAATGTCGGGGCCAAACAAAGTTCTTTCACCTGCGCCCGACCAACCGATCGAAGTTCTGCATTTGCGGCCATAGAGAACCTCAAATGGTGCCATCTTTAGACTCTTCTAGAAGATATTGTTGTAAGAGAATTCAGCATAAGGAAGGCATTCTTCCCACTTCATGCCGAAAGAGATGACGCAAGCACGGAGCATATCTTCCAGAATCTGATTGAACCTTTCAACTTGTCCTTGCGAACGAGGGTGGTAAGCTGTGCTGAAGTTCAACTTTGTTCCCAAAGTATTTTGGAAACTTCCCCAGAACTTGGAAGTGAAGTTGCTTCCACGGTCTGAGCTGATCTCAAGAGGAACCCCATATAGAGAGACAATTATGTTGATACAGAGCTCAACCAACTGAATTGCAGAAATTGTTTCCTTGACGGGAAAGAAGTGAGCCACTTTAGAAAGCCTGTCGATGACAACAAAGATTGCATTGTTGCCCTTCTGCGACCTTGGAAAACCAGTTATGAAGTCCATCTCTACTTTCTCCCATTTCCATTCCGAAGGCTTCAATGGCTGTAGAAGACCGGAAGGTTTCTGATGGACAGCTTTAACTCTGCGGCAGACATCACACTCGGAGACATACTTGGCACAATATCGTTTCAACCCAGGCCACCAATATTGTGTTTTCAAGTCCATGTACATCTTAGTGCTGCCAGGGTGGATAGAAAGAATAGAATCATGAGCTTCTTTAAGAACTTGCTCTCTCAAACCCGGGTAGTTCGGAACAAACATCCGGTGTTCAAAGAATAGAGCTCCTTGGTCGTCGACGTGGAAGGACTCATACTTCAGAAGCTGAATGTTGGAGATGATCTTTTTGGTGTAAGGATCACCAAGTTGAATGGAGCGAACTTTTTCTTCCAAGAGAGGGGTTGCCAGAAGATTCAGAAGATACCCTTGATCCCCAATCTCAAGGTTGAGCTGGCGGAATTCCTCGCACAAGAGAGGCTGTTGTTCTTCCACCATGAGGTTGTTGACATAAGCCTTTCGGCTGAGGGCATCGGCCATGACATTAGCTTTGCCAGGAGTGTAGTTGATGGTTAGATAGAAGTCATTAATTGCTTCAATCCACCTCCTCTGACGAAGGTTGAGATCAGGTTGTGTGAAGATATACTTCAGACTCTTGTGATCAGAAAAGATCTCACAACGGTTGCCAAGCAAGTAGTGCCTCCATACTTTCAAAGCAAAGACAACTGCTGCAAGTTCGAGGTCATGTGTAGGATAGTGATCTCATGCGTCTTCAACTGTCGAGAGGCATAAGCAACAACTTGTTTTCTTGCATAAGGACCGCACCCAATCCTTGCAAGGAGACGTCACAGAATATCTGGAAAGGCTTTGATGTATCTGGAGGAATCAAGACTGGTGTGGAAGTGAGCTTCTCTTTGAGGGTTTCAAAGCTTGCTTGACATGCAGGAGACCAAAGGTATTTCTTGCCTTTCTTGAGGAGATCGATAAGAGGCTTCACAATCTTCGAGAAGTTCTGAACGAAGCGATGACAGTAACTAGCCAAACCAAGGAAACTTCGGACTTCTTTAACGTTTTTGGGTGGAAGCCACTCAACAATTGTCCGAACAGTTTCTGGGTTAACGGCAATGCCCTTGGCAGAGATGACGTGACCAAGATAGGTGACTTCGGGAAGCCAAAATTCACACATGGAGAACTTTGCATACAGGCGGTTCTCACGAAGCTTGTTTAGGACACACCGAAGGTGTTCTTCATGTTCTTCCTTTGACTTAGAATAGACTAGAATGTCATCCAGATAGACCACGACGAACTTATCAAGACACTCCATGAAAACCGAGTTCATAAGCCTCGAGAAGGTGGCAGGTGCATTGGTGAGACCGAAAGACATAACCGTGTACTCATACAGGCCATAGCGGGTGGTGAAAGCTGTTTTGGGAACATCTTCCTTGCGAATCTTGATTTGATGATATCCATTTCTCAAGTCGAGCTTAGAGAATGCCACTGCTCCTGCAAGCTGATCAAAGAGATCATTAATGCGCGGAAGGGGATATTTATTCTTGATGGTTTTTTCATTGAGAGCTCGGTAGTCAACACAAAGTCGATCAGGCGGTCTCGCTTCTTCACAAAGATGGTTGGGCTACCCCAAGAAGAAGTACTGTGCTGAATGAAACCCAACTTCTCTTGTTCATCAAGCTGACGTTTGAGTTCAGCCAACTCAGCAGGACCCATTTTATAAGGCCACTTGGATATAGGAGCGGTACCAGGTTCAAGCTCAATCACAAACTCGACCTCTCGGTCAAGAGGCATACCTGGTAACTCTTCGGGAAAAACATCTGGGAACTCGCGGACCACAAACACTCTGAATAGCATCCATAGTATCATCATTCAGAGCCGCCAAAGAGAAAAGCTGAATTGCAGGAGTCAGACTTGGAGAATAGACTATATGGCCTTCAGGAATTTTCAGAGAAACCGAGCGTTCAGCGCAATCAATCACAGCTGCATTTGTTGTTAACCAATCCATGCCCAAGATGACATCAATGTCAGAATTGCCCAGAATAATTAAGGAAGCCGGAAATGAAGAACCACCAATCTCAATTTGATTGCCGTGGCTGATTTTAGAAGCCCTCATGTTTGACCTAGGAGATTGTACCACGAGACGATGCAATAGAGGACCCATAGCCAGATCATGCTCATGTGCAAACTTGTGAGAAACAAAAGAATGCGAAGCACCAGAATCAAACAAAACTCGTGCATGGACTGAGTTAACGGGAAGCGTACCCATCACAACTCTAGGTGCATGTTCAGCTTGAGCGACGTTGACACAGTTAGCACGAGCAATAGTGGACCCGGGCTTTGTGTTGACGTTGAGAGCCCGTGGTGGAGGTGCAGGAACCATAGAAGAACTTGCTGCAGGTCTTGGAGGTGGTGGTGGAAGAGCTTTGTTGTTCATGGGACAACTCCAGTGTTGATGCCCAGTGTTCCCACAAGTGTAACAAGCACCAGGTGGACGTGGAGCAGCGTAGACAGGGACTCCGACGGGCGCTCCAGGGTAGTTGTGGTTGTAGCCCCTAGGAGCCGCGGTGAAGGAGTTTGGTGGCCTTGTCACGTAGCTTGAAGGTCTTGGTGGAGCCGGGAGCGGCGGTGCGGTATTAGGAACCCACACGCGGTGCTTAGAAGGAGTTGTCATAGCTAAAGAGCTTGCTGCGTCACGACTGTGTTTCTTGGACTCCTCGAACACTTGCCTACTGGCTTCTTCCTATAGAGCTGTATGTTGGAGTTTCCAAAAAAGACCCCGGCCTTGCATGAGTGATTGCATATTTGATAGATGCATTGAGCCCTTGCCTGAACCTATTTTGCTTCACCTTGTCATTAGAGATCTCATCACCACCATACCGAGAAAGATTCATGAAGTTTCTGATATAGGTGTTGACATTGTCATTGCCCTGCTTGAGGTTGAGAAACACTTCCTTCATCCTTTCCATGACAATTTCTGACAGGTATTGCTCTTTGAAAGCCCCAGTGAACTACTCCCAAGTAGGCTGAAAACCAGAGTGGTTTGCCTTCAGGTAATTCTCCCACCATAGAGTTGCGTCTCCCTTTAGAAGGTGAGTGGCACATTTTACCCATTCTTGCTCAGGAACATCAGCAGTCATCAGCAACCTTGACATCTCACGAAGCCAATCATCAGCATCTAGTGGCTGATCAGACACGTCAAAGTGGCGCGGGTTAAACTTCAGAAAGCCCTTGATGTCTCCTCGCTTGGGAGGTGGAGGTAGTGGAACAAACTCATTCCTCCTGACACTTTCTTCAAAGCGTTGCTGGTTCTGCTGCATTGGTCCCAAGGCATTAGCAATACTTGCCAACGTAGCCCCCAGTTCAGGTGGTATGTCCTCCTCAGTGCGGCGTGGTGATGCCATCCTGTGATTGATATAAAACTCAAGTCAGTACCATAATGGAGTATAATAATAATCCAAAATAGTACCAAAATGGAATTAACCAAGATTAAAGGATACAAATTACTAAGATGATATTAAAATATCAACAAAGTTCAAAGCACCTAGAAGATATTAAGCATATCGCACACGTCTGAACAAGGAGTGTGGTACACAAAGCTATCAAAGAAAAAATATTCGCAAATTTCGGCATTAAAATACCATTATCTCATGTGGCATTTTCTCATGCATGTGGCATTTTCTCATGCAAGGTGGAGGACAAGAGAAAAGATGATCTTGCATGTGGCATTTTCTCATGCACATGATAATATTTGGTGAAAACTAAATATATATCCCATGTATGCTTGACAAAGGGAAAACCTCTCAAAGAGTTGCAAGGTGGAGGACAAGAGAAAGATTTAGCATTTGTTTGGTTTATTTGTTTCAATTGGTTTCAAACAAACTCCACCCAATTATTCAAAAGAAACCAAGATAGAAGAACAAGAGAGAGGCCTTGCATGGGCCATGCATGATCTTTAAATATGCCACATCATATTTGTGAAAACAAAGGTAATCTCACATGGCTCCATCTAGTTACATGCACTCAATTTTTAATAAAACCCAAGCACAAAGGTTGGAAAGGTTGATTAAAATCATCAAATAGAAGAACTAGAGTAAGATGGGGATGTGGGGATCATATATCATGTGACAAGGAACAATGATACCACACAGAAGATATATGCACAAGGAATTGACACATGGCTTGCATTAAACCCATATGTCCAAGAGTGGAAGAAATAAGCATGAATGAATATAATGGAATTGCTAGTGTGTGTGTTCCACTAGGCAGGTATATAGTCGTAATTATATTCATACATGATCAAATATTCCAAAACAAGCCATAAGGACGCTAGACAAGGAGAATACTCACATAGCATGCAAAGGTGGCCATGTGGCTCTTCCCATATCAATTAATGTAAAAGCCACATGATGCATATATGGGAGCATGTGGAATTAGAAGTAGAAGTAGAAGCTAGAAAAGAACCAAAAGAAGTGCAAATGCCCACATATAGATTGGATGGTGGAATTATAAGGTGGTGACAAAGAAAGGTGACAAAGGTGGTGGAATAGATAAAAGAATGCCCCCAACTCAACTTGGGCATCAAGCATTTATCAAGAACCAAATATAATTTATTAAGAACCAAATACAATTGATAAATGCATATGAGACAAGATCCAAAAGAAAAGGGTTTTATATGATGCTCAAATGCAAGGTGGCATGATGACATGAGCATGATATAATTATGATGCAACAATTATATGTAGGAAGTAGCATTTTATTATTAGATCATGTAGCATTACAGATGTTAGATAGATGGGATGCTACAAGTGCCCATGAGAAAGCCCTCGAGGTTGATCTAACGTCGTTGTAACCTCCTGGAATCCGGCCTCGTTATGCTGCCATGACTATAGTATATACACAAAGGATAGCAAAGTGTGTTTCGAAGTTTAGATGACAACGTGAAAACACCGTCGTCAAAAACACTAGAAAAAAAAGTCTCGCTTTGTTGCCAAACAAATACTTCAACCCATTATAAGATAATGGAGTGAATGTCAGATTAGGAAGACATTAACGATTTGCCAAAGACATAATGATCTGGTAAAAAAGAACATGGACATGACGTTTCCCATAAGCATGCATGATCTGTAAACGCATATGGTATATGGTTTATATGAGTAAAATGCAAGCTAGTTTATTTGTACTCTAGTGCAAGTGGGAGACTGAAGGAGATATGCCCTAGAGGCAAATAAGAAATAGGTTTTTATTATCATATCTCAATTAGTTTATAATAGTTTCATATTGTGCTATAACTGTGCCAAGTAGAAACATTGGTACATGTGTGGTATGAAACAACCAAGTCCCTAGTAGCCTCTATTCATACTAGTTCGTTGGTCACGAAGATGATCTAGGTTTCAAGATCATGGGCATTTATGCCGACTGACAACGAGATCATATCATTGGAGAATGATGTGATTGGACATTCCTCGAAGGATTGCAACACGATCAAGTCATCTAGTTCATTGTTGCCACGGCTATACCTAGACTCCTTCTCCTTAGACCGTGAGCTCATATTACTCATTGTTTCCCTAGGCTGCTTAGACTACATCAACCGTCATCTGGTAATACAGTGGCCATAAAGGTGTATGTTGGGTATTCCGAAGGAAGAGTAGATGACATGTGACTGCAAGATCGGGATTTGTTCGCCCACATGACGGGTAAATATACATACGGCCGGCTTGGTGAGATTACATCCATAAATGTTGCAACATGTGACTAGGTCACGGGGATGTAATATCACAGTAACAAGAAAACAGAACTTGTTGTGAACGAGATTGAACAAAGGTATAGGATACCAGTGATCGTATCTTGGACAAGTTGTATCGAGAAACAAAAGGAAGAGGGTGCTACATTTAGACGGTTCAAACGACATTGTCATCAAGAATGCATAGGGGTCACATGGATATCCCTGGTCCCTCTGTTGATCATTGATTTAGATCATGTCTAGAGCATTCCCGAGCTGTGAGAGGATACACTTAAGGGTACGATGAGAGCGATCATTCGTAAGACGGAATCGTACTAGAGAAAGAGAGAAAGTCCGAAGTTGTTTGGAGAAAGAGAGAAAGTCCGGAAAAGTGTTTTCGGATAAATGGGAATTTAAATATATATTTATTATATGTTAATTATGAATTAATATATTATAAATAATATTTAGATTAAGATTTATAAAGGCAACTTTTATATTAGGCTAAATCCCGGAGGGAAATAGTCTAGAATAAAAGCTGCAGAATAAATAAAGAGAAAAAAAAAGGCAAAACATCCAGCCCTGTGGGCGGAAGATAACCGCCACCGCACAAGGCGGCAGATACCTAAGCAACGCCAGCGGGAAGGCCAGGTCGCCGCTGGGCCGCCGTTGTCCAGCCAGCCCACCCGAGCCAGGCGTGGCGGGGCGGGGCGCTGGGCCGCCACTGTCTAGCCGGCCCACCCAGGCCAGGCAAGGCGGGGCGGGGCACTGGGCCACCGGGGGGCGAGCTGGCCCACCCGGGGTTTTCCCCTTCCAGGCCGCCGCAGCGAGCTGGGCTGCCGATGGGCAGGCCGGCCCACCCGGCTGGCTGATGCTTGCCTCCTTTTCTTTTTAGTCTGATTTCTGTTTTGTCTATTGGGCTGAGTTAATTTGGCCCATTTGGCAGTCTGAATTTCTGCTGACTTTTTCCTTTAGTATTAGTCCCACATGGCTAACCCAATGGGGAGGGCACACCCCCTCCGCCTATATAAAGGGGTGCCCATGGGTGGGATTAAAGACACCAAATACACAACTTGAGAAGTCCTTTGGTTGACTTTCTCCCTCCCTCTCTCTATACCTCCTGACCATGGCCCCAAGTCTGGGTTGTGCGATCGAGGCACACCTGCAGTACGCCGTTGCGCTGCAGGGATTCCTAGCCGGATATCAACTTTCGCACTCCCGGCGGGATCTGGGAGCCGGAGGTCTCATCGTGCACCGGATGTGTACGAAGACACGAGGTGCAACACTTGGGGCGCTTAAATGTCGTGAGCCGGAGCTGTTGCACCATGAAGATGACGAAGGAGCAAGGGGTGACCTGCGAGGAGCTTCGCGACCTTGAGGTCGGCTTCGAGTACGACTACATCAACTACGTTCCCCGCGGAACGTTAACCACGTATAGACTACAAGGGTATGTATTCTCTACGCATCGGCCGTTACCGCATTACTACATAGATAGATCCTAGGCAAGTTTTGGGGTTACATCGTACGGAATTTTTTGTTTTCCACACCGATCCCCTACATTCACACCAACCAATTCGGTATCCAATACCGATATTGAATACCTCAGAACCACATTGTTTAACAAGCAAGGAATACAGCCATAACATGTATATCTTCTATATACCTAAGTTGGACATCTCCAACCTTTTCTTTTCTGCCAAATATTTTATAGATTCTCTTTCAACAATTCCTTTTCTTTTAAAAAAATCTATCAACATCAATAGTGGTGTCATTCACATGAGACATAGTACAAAGTGTATATAGTCAAATACTAATACCTTTGGACTTGCACTTTGAAGTGGATCACCATCATCAAATGTTTGGTGTTCTTTCAAAAATCCATTCTTTAGTAATCTATTAGTGTAGTAAACATTTTACCTACATCTTCTATTCATCCTTATCATGACAACTTTCATGATCAAGCTACTATAGCCTATAAGGAAGAATCGCGAGTACAATGTTAGTTCCCAAAACCTTTTTGGGAGATCCGGATGCCTAGCATCTCCATCCTTCACAAATTCTCATAGAATATGAGAACATGTATTTTGCTAAATTATACTCTATCATAATGCAACCAAAAACATTGTTTCAAATATCACAATATCTTCCACACATGATGGTTTCTGAAACAATTTTTCAGCTCCTAGATAATCTTGATATTAAAACAACTTTTGAATATCAATAATCATGGAGGCAAACATGATACTTTAGATACTAACATTGGAATTCTTACTCTTGATTTAATACTACTTATTAAACTTCTTGGAGTAAATAGAGTTTGCTAAAAGTTTGCAATAGGACTTCTAAACTTTAAATTGACATTCAAAACAATATGATACCAGTTCGTAAAGTGAATATCCAGAATTCTATAGTTCTATTATCTCAATTAAAACTAAGCATAAGGTAGTGAACAAATGCCAATGACTACAACAAATTATGCAAATTCACTTCGATTTAGTTTATGACAAATTGAGTTCGACTAATCCAAATTAGAAATGAACTCCCACTCAAAACGACATCCCTCGTGCCTTTTTGGTGATTACATGAACCAAATCCACTAACCAAGTCCGATCATCACGTGAGTCGGTGTAGCTTCAAAGGCGAGCATCAATATGGGCATCACATCAACTATATGACTCATGCTTAACCTTTCAGTCCGTGTTCCGAGGCCATGTACGTACATGCTAGGCTCGCCAAGTAAGAACCTTAGTACTCGCTGATACATCCAAAACGTATCTACTTTCCCGAACACTTTTGCTATTGTTTCTCCTCTATACTTGTGTGATTTGGATACAACTAATGCGGACTGACGCTGTTTTCAGCAGAATTGCCTTGGTGTCTACTTTTTTTGCAGAAAACCAACTATCAGGAAAAATTCGGGAAAATATGCCAAAAATCCTATTTCACCCGATGACTCCAGGAGCCAGAATACGAGACGAAGAAGAGCCAGGGGGTGGCAACACCACCTACTGGCGCGGGCCAGGCCAAGCCACGCCAGGGGGTGGTGTGGGCCCCCTAGGCACCCCCTCGGCCTCTCTCTTCGCCTATAAGGAGCCTTCTGACCTAAAAACTTCGGGGGGTTCGACGTTTTTCCAAAAGGAGTTCCGCTCCACCGCCACCACCAGATTCCACGAAACAGCAGCAGAAACTCTGTTCTGGCACCCTGCCGGGATGGGGAATTGGAGGAGATCATCGCCATCATCATCACCATCGCTTCTCCATCGACCATCCATGTGTCCCCATCTATGAGTGAGTAATCCCCCGCTGTAGGCTATGGGGATGGTAGGGATTGGATGAGACCGTTCATGTAATGGCATCAGATTGTTAGGGCATGGTGCCTCTTATATTAGTGCTTTATGACTTTGTTGCGACTTGTTATGCTTAATGCTTGTCACTAGGGCCCGAGTGCCATGATTTCAGATCTGAACATGTTATTGATTCATTATGATAGTATTGTTTATGGTCTTATCTACAAGTTGTTTACACACGTTGTTGTCCAAAACCTATGGCCCCGAAGTGACAGAAATCGGGATAACCGGAAGGGAATGTCTTTGATGTGAGGATCACATGTGTTCACGGAGTGTTAATGCTTTGCTCCGGTGCTCTATTAAAAGGAGCACCTAGTTCCCTAGAGGCCCCACTGCAAACGGGCTGGCAGGACAAAAGATGTTGTGCAAGTTCTCATTGCGAGCACGCATGACTATATATGGAACACATGCCTAGGATTGTCTAGTGCTTGGATGCTTTATCTTATTTATTTGCAATTGCCCTATGTTCTGATTGCTATGTGAATTGTCTTGTCCATGCAACGCCCGTCCATCCATCCCTATGCCTACCGCACTCGAATCCCACTGTTTACTACTTTTGTCACTATTGTCTTTGCTTTACTACTGCTGTTACTTTGCTCTTCCTACTACAAAAGTATTGCTACCGATAAACTGCTGTGAGCAAGATTGTTTCCAGGTGCAGCTGAATTGACAACTCAGTTGTTAAGGCTTATAAATATTCTTTAGCTCCCCTTGTGTCGAATCAATAAATTGGGTTTCACTTCCCTCGAAGATACTGCGATACACCCCCTATACTTGTGGGTCATCAAGACTATTTTTTGGCGCTGTTGCCGGGGAGCATAGCTTTATTTATCAAGTTCACTTGGATTCTCTGTTGTTCGCTGCTATCCATCCATCATGGGTAAGTCTCGTGATGGCAAGGTTCCTATTTTACCATACACTACAAGAAGAGGTACGGTTCTGAACACCTCTGTTGCTCTTGATTCACCGTCTGTTTTGAGTAAGTTCCTTACACCACCACATACACATGCTACACACACTGCTACAACTTCTAAATCTGAAACTTCTGATGCTTATGATGCTGCTTCTACTGTGCTTGATAAGAGTGGTTCATTAGGTCCTTTCCTAGATGCTACGATTGCTAGAACTATAGCTGGAAATACCGAAACTCCTAATGAAGACACTACAACACCTGTTAGTTCACCTGAGTCTAGTGAAAGTTATGATATTGAAGATGGTTATGTTGAGATGACCAATGAATTTATTAAAGAATGTAAGAACACCCATGATAGGAGCGCTGCTAAGAGTCTCCTTGAGAGGCGTACTATTAGACCCAAATTGTCTCCTATTGCTACGTTTGCTGCTTCTCCCACAAACATTATAGATGAAGATTATGATTTCTCTCTCGATCTATCTTACATAGCTATTGTCGAGAAAGAACCTTTTTGTGGGACTAAGAATGAAAGTGCGGTAGCACATATGAATGAACTTTCTACCATGAGTGGCTTGTTTTCTGATGATATTAAGATGTGTACTTACTTTGTTGCTAAGATTTCCCCTTTTCACTGAAAGGAGAAGCTAAAACTTGGTTTAGTAATTTACCTCCTGGATCTATTGATAGCCCTGAGTGTTTGATTAGTACTTTCCTGCAGAA
Source organism: Avena eriantha (assembly GCA_910589775.1). Taxonomy (NCBI): domain Eukaryota; kingdom Viridiplantae; phylum Streptophyta; class Magnoliopsida; order Poales; family Poaceae; genus Avena; species Avena eriantha. The sequence continues at coordinate 214,387,266 of OU342744.1, read as the reverse complement.
ATATTTCCCTCCTAGTGCTAGACATGCTATTTTGCAGGAACGTTTTGATTTTAAACAGGGAGAAAAAGAGGTATTGCCTGAATCTTGGGCAAGGTTTTGTTCTTTGATTCATGCACAAGCTGGAAGTTCATTACCTAAGAATGACCTTCTTGATATATTTTATAATGGACTAACAGAGGAACCTAGGACATACCTAGATAGTTGTACTGATTGTGTTTTCAGGAATAGGACTTCTAAGGAAGCTGAGGAATTAATGGCTAAAATAAGTAAGAACTATGAAGATTGGACTCCTCCTGAACAAGCTATACCTGAAGTAATTGTACCTGAACCATCTATTCCGGTGCCAATTCCAACATCAAAGAAGAGGGGAGTAATTGAATTAAATGATGAAGTGATGAAGGAAGCTAAAAATGTCTTAAGGAGAAGGGAATTAAAGCTGCAGATGTCAAGAATTTACCTCCTATTGAAGAATTATGTAAGCCTATTTCCTACTCATCCACTATTGACGTACACTCTCTCCAACACTTTGATGAAGGTGATATCCCTTACTCTAAACCTCTTGATCAATGCTTAGAAGAATTCGATATCTTTATTGTTAAGCAAGATAACTTTAATAAGAGGGTGCAAAATCATCTAATAGAAAATGCTAGAGCTATTGTGGAGTTGAAAGATATTGTGGAAAGAACCTCTAATGATGTTAAAATGATTGCTAAACACTTTCAAATGGTTCAAACTCAAATAGATCAAATTGTTAAAGTGCAAAACGACTTGCTAGTTAATGATGCTAAAGAAAAACATGCTTATGAAATTAGAACTAGAAGTGGAGCTGCTACCCAGGATCCTCTATATCCTGAGGGGCATCCCAAAAGAATTGAGCAGGATTCTCAACAAGCTGAAAATAGTGGTTCTAATCGTAAGAAAAGGAAAAAGAAACATAAAACTGTTGTAGAACCCTCTGAACCTGCTATAGATCCTAATAGTATATCTATCTCTGATGCTGAAACTGAAAGTGGTAATAAAGAAAATGAAGTTCCTAATGAAGAAAAAGTTGAAGAAGAACCTGAAAACCACGCTAAGAATACTAAATACACCAAAGAAGATTTTATTGCTAAGAAACATGGTAGTGAAAGAGAACCTTGGGTCCAAAAACCTATGCCTTTCCCTGATAAGAAACACAAGTCAAAGGAAGATGAACATTATAATAAGTGTTGTGAGTGGATGAAGCCTTTATTCTTGCAAATTCCTTTGACCGATGCTATTAAATTTCCTCCTTACTCGAAGTATATGAAGGATATTGTCTCGAATAAAAGGAAGATCCCTAATGAAGAAATTTCTACTTTGCTTGCTAATTATTCCTTTAATGGTAACGTTCCTAAGAAACTTGGAGACCCAGGGATTCCAACTATCCCTTGCTCTATTAAGAATAGTTATGTTAGAACTGCTTTGTGTGATTTGGGAGCTGGAGTTAGTGTTATGCCTTTCTCTCTCTCCATAAGAGGTTTCAGCTTGAAAAAATAATACCAACTGATATATCTTTGCAAATGGCTGATAAATCTACCACTATTCCTGTGGGTATATGTGAGGATGTACCTGTGCAGGTGGCTCACAATTGCTTGATATTAACTGATTTTGTTGTGCTTGAAATGCCTGAACATGATAATATGTCTATTATTCTTGGGAGACCTTTTTTTAATACTGCAGGAGCTGTTATTAATTGTAATCAAGGAAAGGTGACTTTCAATGTTAATGACAAGGAACATACTGTCTATTTCCCCAAGAACATTGAAAGGACTTATGGTTTGAATTCAATTGAACATGTTGAAGGCGAAGTTGGAGAAATATATTGTCCCATACCAAGAGAAAATTTTGAAACTATTATGATTGGGACCATTGCTATCAAGGTTGAGGTAACATAATCATTAGTGGAATACAAAGTTTTGTCTCATATGCAATTGTTTTGGTAGAAAGAATTGATCAACCTTGCTAACAAAATGATTCCATTGAACAAAACAATGTCTTCATTATGATTATCTCCGTTTATTTCTAGCCTTTGCATTTTAGTTTTTGCTTTCGTTTAGTTTTGTTTTTGTTGTTAGTTGCTTGCATGTTAGAGTGTCTTAGAACTTCTGTAGTTCTAGCCTTGTTTTGTCCTTGCATCATGTTTTCAAAAAAAATATGTCTGTCAGAAAATCATTCTTCTATGCCTGAAAATGCCCAAAAATAAAGTGTCTCGAAAAATTCCAGAAAATTCATATTAAATTTTTTCGAGAAAAAAGGGGCAGAGGAGTAACTGGGAGGTACCAGGGGGCCCACCAGGCAGGCACACCACATGGTGGCGCGAGTAGCCTTGGGTGGCACCATGCCCTGGTGTGGGCCACCCCTGCCCCCCCACTAACTCTCTCACTTGCCACTTTCTTCTCTCTGCCGAGTAAGCTCTAGTTCATAGCTCAAAATCGTGTTCTTGCTGTGCTTGCTCTCGATTTTTTCGATCTCCTTGCTCAGCCCATCTTTCTTGCTCAAATTTGGAGCATTTGTTCCCTGGTATATGACTCCTCCCCTTGTCCAAGTAGATTTGTGTTTAGTGGATTATATCTTGAGTATTTTGCTGCTGTAGGTGACTGGTTTTGAGAGCTTGTAAGGTTGTTTGATGTTTAGAGATATAGTTTTGATGCATGTTTTGGCCTCTTGCAAGTCCCTATGAGTAGAATCCTTCATTATATTTACTTTGCAATCACTTGTTTAAATAGGTGTTTAAATTTCAGAATACCAAGCATGAACAACCATACTTTTGGAGAGATATTTGAGAGTGATGCACCTAGGAGGTCGAGGCCCTCAAGAATAGCCTCTCAAGCTAGGCCATCATACAACGAAGATCTCATTGCAACTCGTATTGGTAGTGAAAGGGATGATGGGGATGATCACCCATCCTCTTTTCCTTGTTTTACTTTCTTACAAGCTGCAGGTATTCTTGATGATTTCTTGCTACTGATTGAGAGGGTTGGTTTGACCTCATATATGCAAGATGAGAGTGCGTAATACACTATGCTCACCAAAACTTTTGTTGAGGGCTTCACGTTTACTAACACATCCTATCAGTCGACTGTCTCTTTTAAAACCTATAATCTGCCCTTCACAATGCCTTTGGAGAGATTTTTGCAGTATTGTAGGTGTACGCATGACAGGGACCGTGAAGAAAATTCAAGGGCGACCCGCTGATTTGTTGGAGCTTTACCGAGGGGTGATCAATGATGATGACCGCGTGGCGCATCGCGGAAAGATAAGAAATATCCAACTCCCTACTCTTAGATACTTTCCATATTATCTTGCTACTAGTGTGCTGGGTAGGGAGAACACAAGTAATATCTTCAACTATCATTTAGCATTCCTTGCTGCTGCGCTTAACAATGATACTCAGTACAATCTTGGCTCGCTTATTGCTCGCTGCCTAGCTGCTAGGGGGCCTATCTATGGGGGCATCATTGCCTCGCGTATAGTCAATGCATTAGATCTTTCAGTGGATCCCTATGATGCTATGTTGGCACCACAGAGGCTTGACCTTGTTGCTATGAAAACTCATCACTTTGTCACTGCTACTTATGATTTGAACAGTCTAGTATATAGGATGCTCTTCACTGACGGGGATGAAAGGGAGATCCTTTTGCCACAACCTGCCTTGTTTAGTGTTCACAGGAGACCGTGGTCGCGCTCCAAGGAGGAGGTGGACGAGCAGCTTCGCTTGCTGGGTTTCCACAAGCAGCACCAGGAGGATGTGCCCTCCTATGATTACTCCACGCATTATGGAGGGACGTACTCGAGCTCGCACCAGGACGAGGGTACTTCCTTGTCGTACCACGGTGACACTTCATCTTGGCCAGCTTAGGATTGATACCCACTTAGGCCAAAATCCTAAGCTTGGGGGGAGGTACACCGACACCGCACTCATCTCCATATCATGTTGCGTCGGTACTTTGTATATTCATGTTTTCGTTCTCTTTTTAGTTTTTTTTCTTTTGCTTTTGCTTTCTAAAACACAAAAAGACCAAAAATATTCCTGTTGTTTCTCTTTGCTTTGCTTCTTCTTTTTGCCTTGGTTTGTTTTCCCCTTTTTGCTTTGTTTGAACTATTCGAAAAACCCAAAAAAAATTTGCTTTGCTTGTTCTTCCTCTTTGGTTCTTGTTTTAAAAATCGAAAACAACAAAAATATTTGTCGTTCTTCTTTGGTTTTTCTGAGTTTGCTATAGGGTTCAGCAATCCTTAGTGGATATTGGTTTCATATTATTATTCCAGCCACACAAGTGAAGAGCAATAATGATGATTAATGAAAACTTGAAGCGTGGTAAGAGGCTGGTAACGAACTCTATTTGTTTTCATTTTTGTACATATACTCATCACTGTGGGCATGCTTAGTATGTTCATGTAGGGTGTATGTTATCTTTGGATGCTTAGTAGTTCTTGCTTTCGTATGATTAGCTCCAGCTCGCTAATAGTTTGTAGCATGTCCTATGAATGTTTCCTTGCATTATTCTATTCATAAATTGGTATGACACCGTGGTATCCTCTTCTGAATGTTTTATTTGATTGGCTTGGCACATGCTCACGCATGCACATGACTGTAATAATCAGTTGAGCCTCGATGAATTATTTTGCCTTGAGGATCTTGTATCACTTTCATGCCATGAGTAGTCCTATTTTGTTGCAAGCATGATAATGATAGCTATTGCTCTCAAGTTTGTCGCTCCCTTACTATTGCTAGCCTTCACTTTCACTGAGTATGTTTTACTCAAGTTCCCAACTCCCTAAACCAAATATTTCCAAAATGTCCACCATACCTACCAATTAGCATCATTTGCTACTTCTGTGCATATTCATTATGCCTTGTTTTCTTCCAAATAAAATGTTTGCTTATTATGAGAAAGTTAGTTAGTAAAGCTCTCACGAACTTGATGGCACACTTTATTTTCTTGCACTTAATAAACCTGAACCATTGCGTCCTTCTTTGTTGCGCATATGCTTGCGCTTTATGAGTTGAATTTAGCAGAACCATGTATCATGGGGACCGCTTTCAACACTTCATTGGTACTTTGTACCTAGTTGATATCATGTTCTTTTGCTTATGGATCCCGGCGGTGTGAAATAAAAGTGGAACTTGTAAGATCATGGAGTTTGTATGTATGTTAGAGAAACGTCTGGGCCGCTAGCCTAAGCTATGCCTAATCATGGTGGAAACTTGCAGCATAACCATAATGAGCATTCGATGAAGCATCCTCAATAAAAATCTATGCACATAGTAACTAAAAAGATCGTCGAGATCCTCATTGTCTGCTTGCCTTGTTATTTTGATTATGGGATAGCCACTGTGTCATGTGCAAGGGGTACCCCGTTGGTGGTTCTCTATGATACGTATATACTTACAATGACAAGAGCTTACTTGTGACTGAAGTTGAGTAGCATGAGGATCGGTCTTCGTAAGTAAGGGGCATGAGACTTCGATTTATAACTTGTCAAGCATATCCTCTTAGTTGTGTCACTTTCACCTTAACCACATTAAAGATGCTTATGATAGGGGCAATGAGAGCTCAAAGCTAACGAGTACCATACTTTCAGCATTTGGAAGCCTTTCAAATTATTCAAAACCTTTTCTTCTACTTGTTGAGTCTCTACATATTTTTTGAGCACCTTCTTGAGAGCATAGTTGTCATTCTTTGTGTTTATTCCATTACTTGATTATTTGTGTTATGACTTTGATGCTTGTATCTTTGATATCTTTACTTCTAGTCATCACTTGAACTTCAGAGGTTCCTTGACATTCATAATCAAAGGCAAGCGAGATACCACTCTATCATACCTTTCTATGAGCATTGTAATGTTGCTTATGTTTGTGCCTCATGCTACTTATTATTCTTGAGTTGGAATCTCTTCTTAGCTTGCAAAGACTATTAAGTAGACTTGGTTGCATACTCTTTATTATGAATTGGCTAAGTAGTTGATCACATTGCTGAGAATATTTACATCTTATGAAGCAAATGTGTTCATGAAAGTTCTTTTATCGCACTCAGTTTTCAACTGAATTGCTTGAGGACAAGCAATAAGCTAAGCTTGGGGGGAGTTGATACGTCCAAAATGTATCTACTTTCCCGAACACTTTTGCTATTGTTTATCCTCTATACTTGTGCGATTTGGATACAACTAATGCGGACTGACGCTATTTTCAGCAGAATTGCCTTGGTGTCTACTTTTTGTGCAGAAAACCAACTATCAGGAAAAATCCGGAAAAATATGCCAAAAATCCTATTTCACCCGAAGACTCCAGGAGCCAGAATACGAGACGGAGAAGAGCCAGGGGTGGCCACACCACCTGCTGGCGCGGGCCAGGCTAGGCCGCGCCAGGGGGTGGTGTGGGCCCTCCAGGCACCCCCTCGGCCTCTCTCTTCGCCTATAAGGAGCCTTCTGACCTAAAAACTTCAGGGGGGGTCGACGTTTTTCCAGAAGGAGTTCCGCTCCGCCGCCACCACTAGATTCCACGAAACAGCGGCAGAAACTCCGTTCTGGCACCCTGCCGGGACGGGGAATTTGAGGAGATCATCACCATCATCATCACCATCACTTCTCCATTGACCATCCATGTGTCCCCCATCTATGAGTGAGTAATCCCCCGATGTAGGCTATGGGGATGGTAGGGATTGGATGAGATCGTTCATGTAATGGCATCCGATTGTTAGGGCATGGTGCCTAGTATTTTATATTAGTGCTTTATGACTTTGTTGCGACTTGTTATGCTTAATGCTTGTCACTAGGGCCCGAGTGCCATGATTTCAGATCTGAACATGTTATTGATTCATTATGATAGTATTGTTTATGGTCTTATCTACAAGTTGTTTACACACGTTGTTGTCCGGAACCTATGGCCCCGAAGTGAGAGAGATCGGGATAACCGGAAGGGAATGGCTTTGATGTGAGGATCACATGTGTTCACGGAGTGTTAATGCTTTGCTCCGGTGCTCTATTAAAAGGAGCACCTTAATTGCCAGTAGTTCCCTAGAGGCCCCGCTGCAAACGGGCTGACAGGACAAAAGATGTTGTGCAAGTTCTCATTGCGAGCACGTATAACTATATATGGAACACATGCCTAGGACTGTCTAGTACTTGGATGCTTTATCTTATTTATTTGCAATTGCCCTATGTTCTGATTGCTATGTGAATTGTCTTGTCCATGCAGCGCCCGTCCATCCATCCATATGCCTACTGCACTCGAATCCCACTGTTTACTGCTTTTGTCACTATTGTCTTTGCTTTACTACTACTGTTACTTTGCTCTTCCTACTACAAAACTGTTGCTACTGATAAGCTGCTGTGAGCAAGATAGTTTCCAGGTGCAGCTGAATTGACAACTCAGTTGTTATGGTTTATAAATATTCTTTGGCTCCCCTTGTGTCGAATCAATAAATTGGGTTTCACTTCCCTCGAAGATACTGCGATACACCCCCTATACTTGTGGGTCATCACTCGCGTGTGTAAAACTATCTTACACCCGTTGTATGAAAGCGTAGAGTCAAGTACACCCGATCATCACGTGATGTCTCGAAACACGATCCATAGAATAGTGCATACTTAAGGAAGAACACATTTTATATTGATATTTAAATGTGGGATCATCTTATAATGCTACTGAAACGCCAAACTAGCAATATAAGATGCAAACATCATATGTGTAAAGTGGAATGATATGGTCCATGCATTTGATCACCATCATGTGCATCGTGGTATGATCTCTATCATTCCTTTGTGTGTAAGGCCAAGGTCTATGGAACTTACACATTAGGTGTGTTGTAAGGGTATATAACATACATCAACTTACAACATTACCATATCATGACACTAGCCCAGCAACAATCTAAACTAGACACCTCTAATTTATCCATTGCAAGTTTTACGTGGCTTAGGGCTTTCGAAGATAAAACCAGTCTTACCTACGAACATGGAACCACAACGATGATAACTAAGTTATTAGCAACTCGTTATAAATTAGATATTGACTATAGTAGGAGATACAAACACCCGCTAGCCACTTATGCAAAACTAGTTGCATGTCAAATTGGCGGTCACGAGAGAGAGAGAGAGAATATCAATTGGAGGTCTCCCCAAAAGTGAGGAAACCTTTATTGAATATTGTGTGTATTTATCTGGCCAAATGCCCTCACTATATATAGGGGGAGGGGAGGTATTACCTCCCTCAAAGTCCCGGGGTGGGACTAAAGGAGAGGGAGAGGTGGGGAGGCGCGCCGGCCAGCCCCCACCCATGGGCCCCACGTGGGGCTGGCCCACCAGGGGTGCCGGCCACCCCCTAGGCCTCTCCTAGGGGTGTGGTCCCCTCTTGGGCCCTTCCCCTCCGGGAATTGGCCCATTAAGCCCTTTGACCATTTAATTGATTTTCTATTTTATTATATAATTATGAATAAATGATTAAATCAACATTTAACATTCATTCACATATTATTCAATCTTCGTGGCTATGGAACACCTTCCACCTCCACTCCGAACATCCTCCGGACTTACCGAAACCCTTCCGGTTTTCTCTCTTTTATTCTTCGGCGATTCTTCTGATCCTATAAACACTCTCTAAGCATCATCAAACCCTTAAGAGTGATACCCTATGGTTTGGGAACACTCCAGACATGGTCAGGACACTCCTGGACAAATGATCAACAGAGGGACCTGGATGGCCATGTGACCCCTGTGCATTCCACGAAGATCTTTTATTGTTTGAACCGGGACGATCGTGTCTTATTCCCTTTGTCTCCCGACACTCGCATTGCCCGAGATCTGATCAATGACATCACCATGTCATGTTCGATCTCGTTACCGAACAATGCTACTTGACTCGTTCGACAAGTGATATCCCTGTGATCAAATCACGTTGCGTAGCTATTGGATATAACTTCTCCGAGTGGGCCCTTGAGTATCTTTCCGTCACGTGGAAGGACAAATCCCACTCTTGATATATATTGCCTCTACGGTTCCTCCGAGTACCTGAACACACCTTTATAATCACTGTATTACCAAGTGAGGCTTGATGTGTCCCTGAACACACCTTTATGCTATCTAAGCACTGTCGGGAGGCAGTGATTGATATAGCCTCACGGTCTAAGGAATAGTCTACGGGGATCCATTTCTAATCATCATAACTTGAACTTCGTATTCAAAGTTTCCAAAGAATGCACCAAAATCCAAGCAATACAAGTTTTGCTTTCCTTTTGGTTTCTGCTATAGGCTTCGTATTCAAAGTTTCCAAAGAATACTCTACAAGGACTAATTCGCTTTTGTTTTGGTTATATCGAATAACCCTAAAACTTCCACGACGATCCATACTAGATATGGAGCCGATCTCACGAATCCAGATGGTTCACTATGTATTCTAATTGAGTGCTAACTATTTCTAACTAATGGTCTCTACATCTATACTACAACGATTTATTTGGTGCCATCTATTCACCCACTTTGATATCTAATATCATATTATGATGCTTTGCATTTTGACATTTCAAAACGCTTTGCATTCCAAAAAAAATCTTCATGCCATTCTTTATAAATTCGAATTTCATTACTATTGATCAAATCGTAGTAATTATATTCCATTTTATATTTAATACCCTTTGTTTGATGAAACACTTTGATCATATCAAATAGTTTCATACTCATGTTTTCTTTGGTAAACTTCTTTACACATTTAAACAATCATATAATGACTTTGTATTCTCTTTAACAATTCATCAAACACTTTGTATTCGAGTAATAGTTGGTGTTTAAGTACAAGTTCAAAAGCGAGGTCGGACAAGCATGTATCAGAACAGCAACGTGATCAAGGTTGCAGCAGCTGCTGCGAGGTATTGCCGAACTTAGGCATTATTTATATGTGACAAGAAATCGAATGTCTTTCACATATTATCAACATAACTTTGAATTTAAACAATGGTTTCATTCATTAGTGAACATATCATTAAGTTGGGTATTTCAAGGCATTTCAATATTTTACAAATGTTCATGCATTATCAATTAGTTTCAAACAACAAGGATAATTCATATATAATCAAACAAGATATGAACACAAATAGAAATCATTCATAAAAGTGGAACAACTGTTTGTTACAAACTGATATGAATAACCGTCTCACAAAGTGTGAGACACACTAAAGAAGTTCACAATCTTTTGATTAAAATAATCATCCTAAAACATAAACTAAGTGATAAATGTTGAGGGAGAGTGTCGTTGGCCATCATCATTATGCTCGCCATCAACACGCAACGTCACATCCTCTCCAACAAGAACCTCTATATAGAAGGACCTGTTTTCAGTAAAATAGAACAAGTGTCAAATATAGTTAACACTGCAAATGTGTTTGCAAGATTATAAGATTTATAAAATTGTATATCAAATATATACCATTGTCATTGATGACCTCAACAACAATGGGTTCAACCATCACATTCCTGAGATGTGATATGAACCTGTGGAAATCTTGTGATTCTGCGTCGCCTCTCATAATGCAAGTCCTGACTTGTGCTTGGTTGCTTGGTGGCAGCGACCGCAACACAACGCCATTTACAAAAGAGCCTGTCATCTAGCTATCCAGGAAGTATGAGGGCCTCATGTACGCATCATGCATGCGCTCCAAGTGGTCGTCAAGTGATGAGTTCTCCTCCATCTTAATGGAGAGGAAGTCTCCCATCAGCTCATGCTCCCATATGCGTGCTTGTTCCACGAAATGTGTCCTAAGCTATAGCATTATCGTACGAGGGTCAACATTACCCACGACAGGCCACAGCTTGTCCACCATTCTGAAACGCATTGTAACTGAAATGAAGGGTGTCATCTCTCGACGGTGATAGCGGTCTTCCCGCTGCACTAGGGTCTCTAGGTCAATGGGCTGATCCAAATCCATCTCGTTGAGTATATAGTCGACCATGTTATTCTCGCTGTTGTGGGAATGACCACGGCAGTCGTTGACACGGGCAGCGATTGATAGAACAGGGGGCGAGAGCTGGCGGCCATCTACGGTGCGAGATGGGGGCGGATGCACATGGGTTTACCCAGGTTCGCCCCCCCCCCCCGGAGGGTAAAGACCTACTCCTGCTAGATTGGATTGACTGAGAGCGAGTTACAAGGGTGGTGAGCTCATTGTCTAAGCAGCGAGTCGCTCAAAGGGGTGTATGGTAGAACGTAAGTCCTCAAGCTACTCTAGGGAGGTTTATATATGGGGCACCTCGCTAGGGTTTACAGTTTACAACCGAACAAGATATGGATTCGGAGGCTTTGACCTAATCCGACTGGGCTTCGGCTACACTTCTGGGCCTCCAATCTCCAATCGCCAGGCCTTCATCTTAGTCGCATTCTAGTCGCCGTCCTGCAGGCCTACTCGCGAGGCCATCAGCCCAATCGGAACGTCCTGCTGGGCATACCCCATTCGGCATATCCCCATCAGTAGTCCCTGAGGCCATCATTGATTCAAACCCAGGCGTCCATTTGGCAGTCGGAGTAGGCGAGTCCAATTTGGATGCCCAGTTGAATCGGCGATGGACTTTGTTGAGAACCGAGGAAATTTTCCACCAGGCTTCCAGTCGTAGCTTTGGTGAATGCATTTACTACTGAGTCACTGCTCATGTCGACCGAACAAGGTATAGCTGGAGGCGAGTCGAGTGGAGGAAGTTGGACCGTCAGCTAGGTCAAACTAGCTGTTGGGTAATCCAACGGTAACTTTGGCACAATTACCGTGGGTAACAACTATCCTGAGATTGGCAGGTAACGCTTCTTTACAAGGAGAATGACGGACCAGTCTTGTAGACCTTTCCTCGCATTCCTCATCTTCGCACATCCATTCTCTCTATCTCTCCTCGATCCAGATTCCCTAGACAGAGTGATATTTCTTCTTTCCCGATGGTGCCTCCGAAAGATCTATGGGGGAAGTCCAAGTGTACCACGGCGCAACTCAAGTCTTTCGAGGACGCGGGGGTCCTTTGTAAGGGGAATTGGCGGATTCCCGCACCCTCCGAGGTTGAGCTGAAACCATGCGCTGGTGAGTTCATCTTCTTCCCAAGCCACTTGGAGAGGGGCTTGGGATTCTCCACCTCGGTATTCTTCCGTTGGTTCTGCGCATACTACGCGATCAAGCCATCGGATCTTGGCCATCACAACATCGAGCAACTGGCAATCTTTGTCGCCTTCTGCGAATACTACCTCGGTCGTAGGCTGTACTTCCCACTGTGGTTGGAGCTATTCCACGGCCGCATCGGGCGCGCGGGGTCCGGTGGCCCGATCTTGGCGGCAGGCGGCGTTATGTTCCAGTTGAAGCCGAAGGACAACTTCGGCAACTTCTTCAAGCTCCTGCTGCCGAAGAAGGTCACGGGCGAGTGGAAGAAAAGTTGGTTCTATGTGAAAGAATCCACCCCCTCCGGCGAAGTGGCTCTTCCCGAGTTTGTCACGGAGAGAAGTGATCCCCGCCGACTGACAGCGAACAAGCTCCCCGACGATCAGAGAATGGCCGTCGCGGAGATGATGGACCAGATCTAGAAGTTGAAGGACCAAGGATTGTCCACAATCAATCTGTACAACTATTGGCTCGGGCGGCGCTTGGTCCTGTTGGCGACCCGGCCTGATTGGATGTATGAGTACACCAGGAAGAATGATCCTTCCCAGACCAGCAAGGAGCCGTGGGACACTCCGGACTATAAGACCAACCTGAAGAAGATCACTAACGCAGAATTTACCACCACGTCGGCAGGGCTCGTCCCATATGTGCCCAAGAAAATTAAGCTCCTACGGTAAGCCACTCTCACTAGATTTATCTTCAGTCGTGACTCTCGGGGGGCAATTTCCAAACACATCCTTTGATGTTTGTTCGTGGTCATTCTCAGTTGTTTCAGGTTATCGAGGGCTGGCTTCCTCCACTCGATGAGGAAGTTCCCAGAGAGCTCGAAGAGGGGTATGAAGGGGACTCCTCCAAGAGCAAAGAAGAAGAGAGGGAGGTCCCCCCCAGTGCCTGTGGTTTGCAAGACTCGTATGCAGAAGCAGCACGAGATCGATGCGAGCCGCAGTCTTGACGAGTGGGATGAAGATGACAACATTTTGCAGGAGCACAGTTCACAACGCACCGCCACGCCGGCAAAACTCGTGTGTAAACCAAAGTTGCCTACAAAGAAATGCGCTCTAAAGTCGGCATCACCACCCAGGTCGATGGTAGCATTTGGATCGGACAATGATTCCGTCGATGACGTGACCAAGATCTCGCCTACGGTCCCAGAGGATGCGAATCCGATGATAGGACCGGAGGTAGCGGACGCGGTGGTGGAGGTAGAAGTTCCGCTTGCAGTGATCACGCTGACTATCTCAGCCGCATCGGAGCTAGGAGCTGTTGGGGCTGCGGCGACCAAATCGCCGCGACCGGCGGGAACGACCGCATCGTCCAGCCAAGAAATTCTAGAGACCGCGGCTTCATCATTGAAGAAACCCGCAGTGTCATGGGCCTTGGATGTTTTTGAGAAGGGTCTCTTGCGCAAGCTGGGCCCGAAATTGGACAAACCCGCCCACATCAGCACGGGGTTACGCGTTCTTCCAGTCGCTAAGTGAGTTGCGAATTTTCTTGTATGTTCTTGGGTGCTCTGTTGTATGATTTCTTTGCTGACCTTGGTGATTTCGCAGGTCCGGTGCCAAGAAGATAGGTCGCCCTTCGGTGGTTAAGATTTCGCCGGTCGTCGATGCAGGGGAGGCCGATCCCCCCAAGAAGAGGAAGTCTGCTACGGAGGTCGTGCCTGCTGAGGGCGCGAAGAAGCAAAGGGGTGATGCCGACGATGCTACGGCAAAAGACAGCACCAGGGGGAATGACCCTGCCACCGGTGCCGAGGAGGTGGTGGTCACTCAATCGGAGCCATCGAAGGGGGCTCCGATGATAGAACCACTAGCCCCAATGACTAGTGCCCCGGCAAGGGCGTCTGAGTTGTTTCCGCGCTTCGTGGCGAAGGATTTTCCATTCGTGGCGGAAAACCAACCTCCGTAGATGCTAGAGATCGTTGATGAGGATGTTGGGCCTCGTCACGGGCGCACCTCCTTTGTAGTCCCTTCAACGGACACCAGTGGGCTTCATAGCATGCTTGGTGCCACCATTCAGGTATGTCCAGTCCCCGAGTGCCTGATCACTGAATTTCAGCGGCTAGGCACTAAAATTCTTCTAGTCGCTAGTCCCCGGGTGTCTAGTCGCTGAATTTCAATAGCTAGGCATTGAATTTCTTCTAGTCGCCAGTCCCCGAGTGTCTAGTCGCTGAATTTCAGCGGCTAGGCACTGAAATTGTGGTTTTGCAGTTGCTGATTGTTCATTCTGTTTGTAGGGCTTGCAGAGGGAATCGGCTGACCGGCAAGCCACGAAGGAGCGCCTAGAGTGTGACTTGCGCGTGGCGCGGGAGGCTAACCGATGACTCCAGGAGACTGCTGGTGAGTAATTGTTTTACTTAGCGATCACGGGCCACTGGTGTTTGCAAGAGGCTGACTTTTGTTGCTATTCCTTTTAGATGGTCTTCCGGTGGCCATTGCCAAGGCCCGAGAGGGGTATGTCTCGGCTGCGGAGCTAGACATAGTGAATGGGCGGATCGACTTGTTGGTGAAGTTTGTTGGAGGAGGCAAAGGCGTTGATGATCTCTTTTGAGGAGAGGGCCAAGGTCGCGGTCGCTGCAGTGGAGGAGGAGCGGAAGGCTACTGATTCAATCATCCTTGGGCTGCAGGGTGATCTTGCTGCCCTTGAGAAGCATGTGACGGAGAATTGCCGGAAACTCCTTAGTGAGTGGTTGCTCTTCTCTTTGATTTATGCGGTGAGTCCCCAAGTGGGTGAATCCGTAGTGACATTGGGTGTCTAATGTTGGAGCTTTGATAGGGCAAGGCGATCCGGTGGTGCAGACCTTCAATGCCTCGCAATGCATGACTGTGGTGGTGAACGCGACCACCGCCTCGGCATTGTGCGTCCAGGCTGTGCTTCAAGGGATGTCCCCCACCGAGGTTATACCTGGGGTACTGACTGAAGAATGGCGCTACCTGGAGGAAGCGCCTGCCGTTGTAGAGTGTATGGCGCGTTCGTCCTTTAGGCGTGGGGCTACCACGTCGTTGGGCCTGGGGCTCGCACATTTCCCTAATGACTTCGATCTCGACGACATCACCAGCGGCTACCCTTTGGCGACTGGCTCAGTGGATATGTCGCAGGTGTTGAAGATGACCGCCAAGGCTGCTCCATTCACGGATCAGGTGTTGGCGATGGGGAACTTGCTGCCATACCAGGAGACGGTGGTGGCGCCGAGCGAACCCGAGCTAGAGCATCGCGACCTAAAGTCGGAGCAGCCCTTCCGGTTGGCACTATCGAAGTCACTGATGATGTACCCGACGAATCCGTGGGAGCCATTTGTCCAGGTCCAGGGTGGTGGTGGTGCTTCTTCGTCGGAGCCTGCAAAATAGATAGCTGCCCTCGAGGCTTTTGTAATATATGCCTGATGGCCATTTTGTGATATGGACAATACATATGTATGAAAGTAAGGGGAGTCAATCAACTCACAATGCATGGTCAGTTATGTGATATTTTGACTTTTGTTTGACCGAGTCCCCGAGCACGTCCGCCCTTTAGTGGGGTATAACTCGTTTATGTGCATATGCGTTTGTTTTGGGTTTTTGTTTTGATTCAGGCTGATTTGTCGTGGCTTGTGGGGCCAGTCGCCTTGCGACTCCGGAGGGGTGAGTCCCCGAGCGCGAGTGAGGTTGGTTTTGGCCGTGTGCCTATTGTAGTATCTGATGCGTTGTTTGTAACACGTCTCTCCCCTGGCTTGGAGAGCCAGTCGCGTGGCAATTCCAAGGCATCTCTCTTACTTTTTGTATTCCCGAGCCGCGTGAGGGTTTTTTGTTGTGAAGTCCTCGTGTGTGATACTTAACCATTCGAGTCGCTTTGCACGAGGATGGGGAGGACAGGTCGCTGTGAGAAGCGTTTATCGGTCGTCTTGGCCCGGTAGGCCAGTCGAGCGAGGCAATTCCGATGGTGGCTCCAGGATGGAGTGTTCGTGGACGACACAGGGCCCGAATATCTTCAGTAACCTTGGATCGCACTACTTAGATGTTCCGGTCACGCAACCAAGGGTTGACTTCCATAGGTAGCGTATTGCCGAATGTATGAGTGCGAGTGGCACAAGAAGATGGCAAGTAGACACAATTTGTGCGATCCGAATGTATTTCATTATATAGTAGCTGAGTACAAGTTTGAGTTCTATGTATAGAACTTTTAGAGGAGGTTTACATTCCATGGCCTCCTGACTTCGAGACGACCGTTGCCTCGTATGTCGATGAGGTAGTAGGCGTCATTGCCGAGGACTCACCCTATGGCGAATGGCCCCTCCCATGGGGAGAGAGCTTGTGCATGCCCTTCTTGTCCTGGACCAGTCGTAGGACCAAGTCTTCCTAGAAGGTGCGGGTCCAAACTCGGTGGCTATGGTAGCGACGGATTCCCTGCTGGTAGATGGCTGTGTGGGAGCGAGCTAGGTCGTGTGCCTCATCAAGCTGGTCAATGTTTTCTTGGCGGGCGATCTCGTTTGTCGCCTCGACGTAGTTGGCAACTCGAGGCGAGTCGTGCTCCAGGTCGGTTGGCATTACGGCCTCGGTGCTGTACACCATGAAGAAGGGCGTGAATCCCGTGGAGCGGTTGACGGAGGTGCGGATGCCCCATATAACGGAGGGGAGATCTTCAACCTAGCATCCTGGAGTTTCCTCGAGGGGCACCTGAAGTCGCGGTTTGAGCCCATGGAGGACACTCTGATTAGCTCGTTCTGCTTGGTCGTTTGACTCCGGATGGGCGACTGAGGCGAGGTCGAGTCATATGTTATGTTCTTCGCAGAATTCTGCCATGGCACCCTTGGCGAAGTTGGTGCCGTTGTCTATTATGATGCTGTGCGGGTAGCCGTAGCAGTAGATGAGCTTGCGTAGAAACTTCGTGGCAGTCTTGACGTCGCACTTCTTGATCGGTTTGGCTTCGACCCATTTGGTGAACTTTTCGACCACGACTAGGAGGTGGGGGAAGCTGAATGGGGCCTTCTTGAATGGGCCGACCATGTCCATGCCCCATACGGCGAATGGCCAGGTGATGGGGATGGTCTTGAGTGTCGAACCAGGGAGATGCGTCTGGTGGCATACTTCTGGCACCTGACGCACCGTTGGACGATGTCGGTGGCATCAGCGTGCACGGTGAGTCAGTAGAAGCCGTGTCACATGGCTTTGGCAACCAGCAACCTGGAGCCTGCGTGATGGCCGCAGTCACCGACGTTGATGTCTTGGAGGATTTTGCATCCTTCTTCTAGTTGTACGTAGTGATGGAACACGCCTATCACGCTGCATTTGTGGAGCTCGCCGTTTATGATGACGAAGGATTTGCAGGGGCACACTATCATTCGCGCTTCCGTCTCGTTGCTTGGGAGGATCTTGTGCTCGAGGAAGGCGACGTATGGTGCAGTCCAGTCGTTGGGCTCCACGATCATGGAGACTAGGGCCAGCTCGGGCTGCAGTGGTATCTCGATGTCAATCTCCTTTGGCGGGGAGACCGAAGGCTTGTGGATGATGTTGAGGAAGACGCCTGCGGGTAGCATTTTCCGAGCCAACCCGATGCGAGAGAGGGCATCTGCCTCCTCATTTTTGCGCCTATCGATCCACTCGACTGAGTAGCCGGTGAAGTGCCCTCCCAGCTGGTCTACCGCTTGGCGATATGCTTTCATTGTCGGGGAGACGGCGTTGCAGGTCCCCGCGACTTGGCCGGTGACTAGGTCGGAGTCATCGTAACATCGTAGGCGATTGACATTCATCTCCTTGGCGGCCCGCATGCCGTGAAGGAGGGCTTCGTACTCGGCCATGTTGTTGGTGTAGGACTTGAAGTTGAGGTGGAGCACGTAGCGGAGCTTGTCTCCCTTGGGGGATGTTAGTATGACCCCGGCCCCAGCGCCATCGGTGTTCTTGGACCCGTCAAAGTGGAACAACCAGTAGTGGAGGTAGGGGATCTTCTCCGGCTGCTGAGCTTCTTCCCAGTCGGTGAGGAAATCGGCCAACGCTTGTGATTTGATCTCTTTGCGTGGCTCGTACTTGATGTTGTGGACGCTGATCTCGACGGCCCACTTAGCGACTCACCCAGTCGCCTCACGGTTGCGGATGATGTCCTACAGCGGCGCGGACAAGACGACCGTGATGGGGTGCTCCTGGAAGTAGTGCGGGAGTCGCCACTAGGCCCTGAAGACCGCATACACCAATTTTTGGTACTACGGATAACGTTGTCTTGAGTCTGTCAGGACCTCGCTCATGTAGTAGATGGGGCGCTGTACGGGGCGCCCCTTGCCGTCTTCTAGTCGTTCGATGACCATTATGGCGCTGACGACTCGAGTGGAGGCCGCGACGTAGACGAGCATCAGCTCTTTGTCAATTGGGGCGGCGAGTAGTGGAGCCACGAGTAGCACTTCTTTGAGTGCCTTGAGAGTGTTGTCTGCCTATGTGTCCCATTGGAACGTGGGGTTCTTGCGCATCAGGCGATATAAGGGCATTGCCTTCTCACCAAGTCGAGGGATGAAGCGATTGAGAGCCGTGACTCGTCCGGCCAACTTCTAGACGTCACATAAGCACTCGGGTTTCCTGAGCCATGTGATGGTGTCGATCTTGGTGGGGTTGGCCTCGATGCCTCGCTTGGAGACCATGTATCCCATGAGTTGTCCAGTAAGGACACCAAAGGTGCATTTCCCTGGGTAGCTTGATGTTGTACCTCCGCAGATTTGCGAAGGTCTCGGCTAGGTCGGCGAGCAAGTTGTCCTGGTGGGTGGATTTTACCACAACATTGTCGATGTAGACGTGGATGTTGCGGCCAATTTGGCTCGCGTGGCACTCCTGCATGCACCTTTGGTAGGTGGCGCCGGCGTTCTTGAGGCCGAACGTCATGGCCGTGTAGTAGAAGGCACCGAATGGTGTGATGAACGTCGTCTTCTCCTCATCCTCGACCGCCATTTTGATCTGGTTGTAGCCAGAATATGCGTCGAGGAAGCACAGCGACTCCGATCCCGCGGTCGAATCGATGATTTGGTCGATGCGCGAAAGGATGAACTCCTCCTTTGGGCAGGCACTGTTGAGGTTGGTGTAGTCGATACACATTCTCCAGATGTTGTTCTTTTTCAGGACTAGGACTGGATTTTCTAGCCACTTGGAGTACTTGATGGGCCGAATGAAGCCTGCGGCTAGTAGGCGCTGTACTTCTTCGGCGATTGCTCGGATGCGCTCTTCATTGAAGGGACGTAGCGACTACTTCACTGGTCGCACTTTGGAGTTGGCGTTGAGTTTGTGCTCAGCGAGTTCCCTCGGGACACCAGGCATGTCAGATGGTTTCCATGCAAAGATGTCTTGATTCTCACGTAGGAACCCGATGAGCGTGCTTTCCTATGCGGGGCTCATGTGCGTCCCGATGATGACCGTCTCGCTGGAGTCGCCTGGGACGAGCTCGACGATGCGAGTGTGCATGGTCGCCTCGAAGGTGGAGCTTGCGGCGGTTGGCTTCTTTAGGATGGTGGGGTCGTCCTTGTCGATGTTGCTCGCATATTTCGCGAGCTCGTCCGCGTGGTTTGTTTCTGCGGCGATGACGGTGTCGGCGAGCTCGGCGCCTTTGTCTTCATACTCTACGGCCATGTCAGGGTCGCCGTGGACGTTGATGATGCCGCTTGGTCCTGGGAGCTTCACCATGTTGTAGGTGTAATGCGGGGTCACCATGAAATTGGCGAACACATGGAGCCCTAGGACATAGTGGTAAGGGCTGCAGAAGTTCACCAGCTCGAAGACGATCCGCTCGGTGCGGACGTTCGCGGGTGTGCCGAAGGTGACTGGCAGCGTCACTTTGCCGATTGGATACGCCTTCTGACCGGGGACGATGCCGTGAAAGGTGGTGAGTGTCAGATCAATCGCTGACTCCAGGAGGTGGAGCCTCTTGAACGCGTCCAAGTACATTATGTTGAGGGAGCTTCCACCATCCATCACCGTCTTGGGCAGCCAGTAGTCGGCCACTTTGGCCCTGACCACCAGGGCGACTCGCCCTGGGTACTCGATCCTGGGCGCGTGGTCCTGGCGACTCTAGGTGATGCTTTGCTCGGACCATTTGAGGAAGCAAGGGATGTCGACTTGGGTCACCGCATTGACGGCGACTGCATAGGTGAGCACCTTCTTCTCGCTTTTCGTGCCGAGCCCGATGAAGGTGTGTATTGAGCCGATGGTGTTTCCGAACCAGCTGGCATTGTCGTTGTCTCGTGGTGGGTTGTTGTTGGTGTCCTCCCTTGCTCGCCGTGCCTTTTCGATCTCCTTGAGGGAATGGCAATCCGCGGTGGTGTGGGTGGCAGGTTTCCTCTCCCTGCTGTGGTAGACGCAGGGTTGGCTGGGCAGGGCAGCGGGGTCGAATTTCGGCCTTGTCGCATTGTTAGCGCAGTAGTTTCTACTGTCGTGCTAGTTGCCTCTGTCGTGGCGGAAGTTCTTCGGGTCACGTTGGCTGTAACTAGCGTTGGCGACGAAGTCGACTCGCCCATCACCGTGATGCTTGCTGGTGAGGCGAGTGTTGCTGTAGCGCATGTCGCGCTGTCTCCCGTTGTCATGGCCGCTAATGCGGCGTCTTTCTCCCGACTCGTCGTCGGAGTCCTGGTTGGGGTCCTCCTCCACGTACCGCTTGGTGATTTTGAGGAGGTCGGGGATGTTATCGAGCGTCCGGTAGACCCTCTTTATCTTAGCGACCAGTGGTTCGTATTAGCACGCATTTTTGAAGCACATGATACGGGAGCTTTCCCATAATCAAAATGACAAGGCAAGCAGACAATGAGCATCTCAGCGATCTTTTTATTTGCTATTTGCATAGGTTTTTATTGAGGATGCTTCATAGAGTGCTCATTATGGTGATGCTGCAAGTTTCCACCATTGTTAGGCATGGCTTAGGCTAGCGGCCCAGGTGTTTCTCTAACACACATACAAACTCCATGATCTTACAAGTTCCACTTTTATTTCACACCGCCGGGATTCGTAAGCAAAAGAACATGATATCAACGGGGTACAAAGTACAAGTGTAATGTTGAAAGCGTTCCCCATGAAACATGGTTCTGCTAATTTCAACTTATAAAGCGCAAGCATATACGCAACAAAGAAGGACCCAATGGTTCAAGTTTATTAGAAGCAAAAAAGTAAAGTGTGCCATCAAGTTCGTGAGAGCTTTAATCACTAGTTTTCGAATAACAAGTTTAATTTGGAAGGTAAACAAAAGCATGAATATACTTGGAATATCATAAGCTAGTAGGTAGGTATGGTGGAATCTTTGGAATAACTTGGTTTAGGGAGTTGGATGCACGAGTGCAACTCATACTTGGTTGTGGAGGCTAGCAAAAGACTGGGATCGACAAACTAAGAGAGCAATAATGGCCATAATCATGCAGAGCGACAAAACATCATTGATCAAAGCATAAAGTGATACTACAAGTTGAAAACTAAAGGACCATAAAGGCTATGGTGACTTGAGATAGTCATAACATGGTGCATGCGCCAAGTCAACCCAAATAAAGCATCAAAGGAGAATACCACTATACTATGCTAAAACAACGCATGATTCATCGAAGCCACATTAAGAAATCTCAATTGTTTATAACAAGTCATGCTACAACAAAAAATACTAAGCATAAAGCCAAAACAATATCAAGCATGGCATGACAAAGCATAGGCCACAGTCAAAAACAAGCTCTTTTTACCACATAAGCATGAACTTTCCTACTCTTTTCCAAACCAAACCAAACTATTTGCAAACCAATGTATGAAAGAGGGGGTCCAACCAATTTATTCAGAAAACTAAGCAAACCAAGCAAACTAAAAACCAAAACAAAAACGAAAGAGAAGACGCTCCAAGAAAAACACAACTGTGCATGAAACAAAAATGAAGCGTTTGGAAGAAACCTGAGATTTTTATTGATGAAGAAGGGGATGCCTTGGGCATCCCCAAGCTTTGATGCTTGTACTTCTTGGATATTTCTTGGGGTGACACGTGTGGCATCCCCAATCTTGAGCTTTAGTCCATCCTTCATCTCATTACTCATTCCTTCCATACACCTAAATTTTTTCCTTTATACAAAACTTCACACAATCTTTATTAGCAACATTAGTGCACTTAAGATAAATAAGTCTTAAGGTTCAGTTCTAACACTAAATAAACTTACATTAGAACACTAGCTACTTTAGTACTTCCCTCAAAAATCTCAATTCCCAAAAGAACTCAAAAAGGAACCAACATGAAGCAAATGCAGAAAATGGCAGAAATCTGTCAAAATAGACCAGCAGGTAAAGTTGAATTTTTTTGAAGACCTTCGGTTGCTCAAATTAACAAGTGTTGGACTAACTAAAGTTAGATAACAACCTGGGGCAGAAGCACAAAAATTCGTGCCTCAAAAATACGTTCAGAGATTTTACACGAATTTTTACGGTGAAGCACAGCAATCTGTTTCGGGACAGCAACTTTCCCAATCATTACTTCTCTCTCATTAGAGGTTACTCTTGGCACAAAAAGAAAATAAAAAGGATAAGGATCGTTTATTTCTGAAGTAATAATTTCCAAGACTCATCTAAAACTTTTGGGTTATCTCCTAATAATTACTTTTCTTTAACGCCTTTAAGTTAGGCATAAGAAGCAAGAAAGAATCAAGTGTTCTCAAATGAAGAAGCATTAAAACCAAATTTTGTTTTCATAGGATAAGCAAAAGAAATCTTTTATCTCTTTTTAGGAAAGTGTTCTATACCTTTCTTGAGTGGGAGTTGATATTTAATGGTGCCTTCTTTCATATCAATGATGGCACCAACAGTTCTAAGAAAAGGTCTTCCCAAAGTAATAGGACAAGAAGCATTGTATTCAACATCTAAAACATAGAAATCAATGGGGACATAGGCATTGTTAACCATAATAATAACATCATTAAGACTCCCCATGAGTTTCTTTTTAGCATTATCATCAAGTGGGACATTCAAATAACAATCTTCAAGTGGAGGCAAATCAAGCATATCATAAATCCTTCTAGGCATAATAGAAACACTACTATCAAGATCACATAAAGCTTTGAAATCAAAGTCATTCACTTTCATATTTATGATGGGTTCCCAACCATCTTCTTGTTTAATAGGAATAGAAGCTTTATGTTTCATCTTTTCTTCTTTAATCTTTATGAGAGCATCAGTAATGTTTTTTGTAAAGGCCATGTTCATAGCACTAGCATTAGGACTTTTAGCAAGATTTTGTAGGAACTTAATAACTTCAGAGATGTTGCAACCATCAAGATCAAAATCAAATTTATCATCTAGAGTAGTAGAACTATTACTAGCCTCAACACTAGTGGTGGTAATAGTAGAAACACTAACATTTCTAGCAATTTCATCTTCTCTTTCCCACTTAGCATGTAATTCAACTAATAGTCTAACATTTTCATCAATTCTTACTTGTATGGCATTAGTAGCTGCAAAGGGATTCTCATTAGTTTCAGGTTTAGCAGCCATTTTATTCAAAGTAGATTGAGCTTCAGCCAAAGATGCTATATTTTTTCAGCATTAGTGAGTTTTTCCTCAATAGTTTTATTGAAAGAAGTTTGTTTACTAATAAACTCTTTAAGCATAACTTCAAGTTCAGAGGGTGCACTCCTATTATTGTTGTAATAATTTCCATAAGCATTACCATTGTTGGGAGGATATGGCTTATAATTGTTGTTACCAAAATTGTTCCTATAAGCATTATTGCCAAAATTGTTATTTCTTATAAAGTTCACATCAACTTGCTCTTCTTGAGCAACCAAAGAGGCTAAAGGAACATTATTTGGATCAATATGGGCTTTCCCATTAACAAGCATAGACATAATAATATCAATCTTATCACTCAAGGAGGAGGTTTCCTCAACAGAATTTACCTTCCTACCTTGTGGAGCTCTCTCAGTATGCCATTCAGAATAATTAACCATCATATTGTCCAGAAGTTTTGTTGCAACACCCAAAGTGATGGTCATAAAGGTACCTCCAGCAGCAGAATCCAATAGGTTCCTTGAAGAATAGTTCAATCCTGCATAAAAAGTTTGGATGATCATCCAAGCAGTCAGTCCATGAGTGGGACAATTCTTTACCAAAGATTTCATTCTTTCCCAAGCTTGAGCAACATGCTCATTATCAAGTTGTTTAAACTTCATTATTTCACTTCTCATAGATATAATCTTAGCAGGAGGATAGTATTTTCCAATGAAAGCATCTTTGCACTTAGTCCAAGAATCAATACTATTCCTAGTTAAGGAATTCAACCATTCTTTAGCTTTTCCTCTCAAAGAGAAAGGAGACAATTTCAGCTTAATAATATCACCATCTACATCCCTATGCGTTTTGCATCTCACAAAGTTCAACAAAGTTATTTAGATGGGAAGCAGCATCTTCATTACCAATACTAGAAAATTGTTCTCTCATAATAAGATTGCGTAAAGCAGGTTTTATTTCAAAGAAAGTATTTTCAGGCACAGGTGGAGCAATAGGTGTGCTCATAAAATCATTGTTGTTGGTGCTAGTGAAGTCACACAACTTAGTGTTTTCAAGAGTAGTCATTTTTTGTGTGTTTTCAAATAAGAAAGCAAACTAGTAATACTAATTTTTTTGTGTTTTCGATAAAGAAAACAAGCAAACAAAGCAAAAAAGAAACTAAGCAAAACAAAAAAAACAAAGTAAAGAGATTGGTTATGAGGGACTCCCCTTGTGAAGATGTCCTTGACTCCCGGGCAACGGTGCCAGAAAAATGCTTGATGGCTCAATGCACGGCGCCCAAAAAAAGCTTAATGGCGGTGTTGATGTAGAGCTCATTGGGAACCCCAAGAGGAAGGTATGATAAGCACAGCAGCAAGTTTCCCTCAGTTATGAAACCAAGGTTTAATCGAACCAGTAGGAGCAAGGAAACACCCCAAAGGTGTTACTAGCTGAGCTTTGATAGGGCGCACTAGCGGTGCTAGTAGCAACGTGGAGACCTGCACAACACAACCACAGAACTTTGTCCCCAACTTGTGATGAGGTTGTCAATCTCACCGTGTTTTGCACAAAACAAAGGATTAAACATATCGAATGGAAAGAAGTAAAAGTTTGCAGAAAGTAAACACAAAGAAGTAAACAGTTTATAGATTGTATGTACAGAAAAGGACCGGGATCCATAGTTCACTAGAGGTGGCTCTCCTTAGATAGATAACATGTTGGGTGAACAAATTACAGCGGGGCAATTGACAAACATCGAGAACGCAATACATGCATATACTAATCATCTTGACTCCTTTGAGACTTGATTGGGCATTACAACATTATACATAGACCGCCATCCAACTGCATCTATGACTAATAATCCACCTTCAGGTTATCATCCGAACCCCCTCCAGTATTAAGTTGCAAGCAACAGATTATTGCTTTACGAACTGCGTGTAAAGTAAACAATACGATTGTTCTATGAACAAAGGATTGTTGTTTTCTCCCTAGTAGCAACAACACATCTAGTACCTTAGAGATTTCTGTCACTTCCCTAGATTACCAGAGGCATGAACCCACTTCCCTAGAACTACTCACGCATCACACTGGAGGCTTGCATGGTGATGAAGAAGGCCTCCAGGGTGAATTCCTCTCTCCGGCAGGGTGCCGGGAAGAGCTTCAGATCCCTCCCGGTCTAGGGATGGAGATGACGGTGGCTACAGACTCTTTCAGTGATTTTTGATCGGGCCCTTAGGGTTTTCGTCCCGAGGGCATTATATAGGAGGAAGGAGAGGCCGAGGGGGTGCCGGAAGCGGCCACACCACCCCCTGGCGCGGGCCAGGCCTGGCCACGTGGCCAGGTGGTGTGGTGGCCCCTGGCCCCTCTCCGTCTCGTATTCTGGCACTTGATGACTTCTGGAAAAATAGGCACTTTGGCTTTTGTCCCGTCCAATTCTGAGAATATTCATTTTCTGACTTTCCTGGAACCAAAAACAGCAGAAAACAGGCAGCTGGCACTGTGGCTCTTGTTAATAGGTTAGTCTAAGAATTCATATGAAAAGTACTCCGAAGTTGGAACAAAACACAAGAAAGTGGATAATACCCAGCATGGAACATCAAAAATTATAGATACATTTTCAATGTATCAACGACATCCATAAACAATAGAGCATGATATCAACTAGGTACAATGTACAAGTACAATGTTGAAAGTGTTCCCCATGACAGCATGGTTCTTCTAATCCCCAACGTATAAGTGCAAGCATATACAACATAGATGACACAATGGTTCAAGTTTATTAAGGGCAAGAAAAGTAAAGTGTACCATCAAGTTCATGAGAGCTTTAATCACTAATTTTCACTTAACAAGTTTAATTCGGAAGGTAGATAAAAACATGAATATACTTGCAATAGCAAATGCTAATAGGCAGGTATGGTGGACTCACGAACTTGTAAAGATGTGAGGGTTAAGGTGGCTTGTAAAGATGTGACTTTAGTGCCAAATACAAGAAGAGGAGAAATGAAAGGAGGGATTTATGAATTTAAATACACAGAAATATTTGCTCCAGATGCCACACCTAATATACCTGTCTCTGTTGATGTGGGAGGTGCGGATATTCCAATAGCTCTAGACAGATAAGATGTCAATAGCAATAGGCCTGTGCTGACCCTAGTTACTGCTGGGGCGACTGGGCTGGTGTAGAACAAAATACACAGAATGATAATGTCAGAAGTGACTGTCCCAGGCTGACCTTCCACAATGTGCTGCCTGGGAGAAAGGGAAGGGGACCAGAATTGAAGGTGAAAGTTCTAGAAATACTGATGACATGTCTTTCGGTGCTCGAGTGGCCCAAATTTGGCCAAGTGGAGGATCTGGTGGTGGAATTTCAATTAGGGAGCTAGCTGTGAGTAATGCTGACATTATAAATGGGGGCAATGTGACTGATGCAGGAAATACCACGCAGCAGAGTACAGATGTTGAACAGAATCAGGAACAGGTGATGGGTGAGGTGCATATTGTTGGGGTTTGCAGCATAGAAAACAAAAAAATCCTACGATGGAAACTATACGCCAAGATCTATCTACTAAATACAAGCAACGGGTGGATATACATCCATAGAGAACTTACCCTCGAAGACAACAAAGCTTTGTTAATGAGTTGGAACTCGTGGATGATGTAGTCGTACACTTGCCGATCTCAAGATCGTGATGAAGTCCAGCAGGTCCAGCTCCAGCACGTCCATCAGATCCAACTCCAGCAAGTCCAGCACCACCAAGTCTAGCACCGCAAAGCAGTGGTGCATCCGTGATCGCATACACGTCCGGTACCCCGACAACCTTCGTCCCTCGCTCCAGCAAAGAAGCGTAAGCAGCAACTCCTTTCCAGATAAAGCCACCGGGAACACGTATCTCGCTAATCCGAGACCATGGGGGAAAATACTAGAGGGGGAGAGAGATCCTTCACGAGGAGGTGTGTGGAAGAAGGGGTGTGAGGGGGGGGCTTTTATAGGAGGAGGGGGTACCCCTCCCCCATGGCCGGCGCCCCATGGGAGGGTGACTCCTCACCTACCCCATTCATGTGGTGGTAACCCCTCCACATTAAAATGCCCCTTCACATTCTCTTTTAAAGTCGCCACTTTAAATGCATTAAATTTCTCCAAATTTAATGCTCTCTCATTTAATAAAAATCTTTTATTAATTTTATTTAGAATTTTTTTAATTACTTAAATTAACAAACATTCACATAAAACCCCCTGCAACATTTCAATATTACATGCAGAACTAGTTTCAGCAATTTCACCCGAAACAATTTCGGTGTCTATTGAAATAATTCCAGCGCTTTCGTAAATCTTTATCTGAAACATATTTGCTCCAAATGGTGTCGGTATCCCTTAAGTGTGTCACCCTATGGTTCGTGAATAATGCACACATGATCAAGACCCCTCTCAGATCAATAATCAGAAGCGGGACCTGGAGATCCATACTGACTCCTACACATTCAACAATGACTCTTGTGATCGTGAGAACCTTTAACGCTAGTAACTAAATCCCTTTGTCTCGTGATATATTACATGTCCAAGATTCAATCATCGGTATCTCCATACCTAGTTTGATCTCGTTGCCGACATGCACTCTTTTCTCGTTCCCGTGATATAACATTCTAGTGATCACATCACTTGCTTGCAAGCTATCTTAATGTGATATCACTGAGAGGGCCCAGAGTATATCTATCCGTCATCGGGATGGACAAATCCCATTCTTGATCCATGAGCCTCAACATAACACCTTTGTAGCACTGAACCCACCTTTATAGTCACCCTGTTACGGTGTGACGTTTGATGTTATCAAGATACTCTTATGGTGTCAACAATTAACATGATCTCATGGTCTAAGGACTAAGATTACTTCGTATGATGTTATAGCAATATAAACATAATGACTTTGATCGTAATGCTATACTTCGGATGAATGTTCGTCACATCATTCCACCAATGTTGTGACCTCGTTATTAACAACATCCAATGTCCATGATCAGGAAACCTTGATCATCTTGTTAATCAACAAGCTAGTTTATATGAGAGGCAGTACTAGGAACTTTGTATTTTGTTTATTAAACACACATGTATTAACGTTTCCAATTAATATAATTATAGCATACAAAATAAACATTTATCATAAACATGGAATAAGATAATAACCACTTTATTATTGCCTCTCGGGCATATTCCCTTCAGTTATGGAGGTGGCTCAGGCTCTAGCTCCACAGGAAATTGGGGCTGTGGTGAATCCAAGTGATCCAAATGGTGCTGGACAGACTTTCCAGGAGTTTGTGCAGTATCTGCTACAGAATAAAAGGAGTGACAAATACTATGAGTATAGAAGACAATATGGTCATTTACTAGAACAGATTGAAGAGGAGCAAGGGGGTTCTAGAGATGAAAGTGATGGGGGAGATGGGGAATCTGATAGTACAAACAATTTATCTCCTGAGAGTGGTGCTGATGAGGAGAGCAATCCTCCTGTGGAACACCCCATGGTTGGAGCTGGAATTCCTATTCAAGGCCAGGAGCATGTGGTTCTTCAGGTTGGATCTTCTCATCCAAAGAATTTGTCCCAGGAGAGTCAGGGGTCATAGCAGGAACAGGTTGCTGCTCAGGAGGATACAGTGCATCAAATTCCTCAAACCAGGGTAAGTGAAAGACTTTCTCAACTGGGAGGGGGCCCTAACATGAATGAAAGAACTATGAGGCAGAATTCACCAAGGGACCTGTCAGGTACTAATCTAACTTTTTATAACTCTTTTGCTGCCCTGGATGATGATGATATTATGCATAGGGCTTTAGAAATGGGTGTAGAATCTTCCTCTTTATCTTTTGAGTTTATTAGTTCCTTGAAAGATCTAGAGATTGCCAGGCATAATTTAGCTGGGAAGAAAAATGTGAAGACATAGGAAATGGTAGAACAGGGAGAACAGGTTGAGTTTCTGGAATGGAAGAGTGATCCTGAAGAAGAACACGAATTTACCCCAGTGATATCCAGGAACAAGAGAAGGAAAAAGAAGGTGAGTGGTTCTGGTGGAGGCAGTCAATGTAAGTTAAAAGCTGCTGCTGTGAAGGTTAGAAACTACCACCCTATGAGTGGAGTTGTAACTGGAACAAGAGAAAGGAAAACAGTGTTATGATAGGTGGTATCTTAAACTGTAGAGGGGTTGGCAAGAAAGGAATGAGTTCTTATTTGGTAAACTTGATGCAACAGGAACATTTGGACTTTGTAGGGTTGCAGGAAACTATGAAGAAAGATTTTTCTGCTGAGTTTTTCAGGAAAATTGATCCTATGAATCAATTTTCCTGGAGTTGGTTACCATCTGTTGGAAAGTCTGGAGGTATTCTAGGGGGCCTAAGATCCTCCAGATTGGATAATTGTGGATCATCGGTGGGAAGGTTTTATGTCAAGATGAAAGTATATGATATAAAATTACAAATATATTGCCATTTAGTGGTATTCTATGGTGCAGCACAGGAAGAACACAAGGAGGCTTTTCTGATAGAATTGGCTGACATTTGCAGGGATCAATCTCTTCCTTTGTTGTTGGGAGGGGATTTTAATATCATGAGATTTTCCTCTGAGAAAAATAGGAATCATGTCCTAAGTACATGGAGCCATGTTTTCAATAACATCATTAATATTTATGGTTTGAGGGAGATTCAGATGTCAGGGGGCAATTTACTTGGTCCAATAATCAGAAATTTCCCATTTTGGAGAAACTGGACAGGATTCTCATTTGCAAACAGTGGGAATCTATCTTTCCTTTAGTTACTGTGCATAAGCTAACTAGAGAAGTGTCTGACCATAGTCCTTTGATTGTTGACACTATGGAGGGACAGAATGTAGGTACAAAAAATTTCAGATTTGAAAAAAGTTGGTTGACAAATCCTGAACTTATACAGAGAATTGAAAAAGTCTGGAATAAGCATGTTAGATGCAGAAACAGTCTGGATAGAATTCAGAAGAAACTGAAGAATGTGAGAAGTGATCTTAAAGGTTGTGGTGCTCATATCAGGGGACAGGAGAAGAAAGTGAGAAAGCAGTTAACTGATGAATTGCAGGAACTAGAAGACATTGAGGAGATGATTTTGCTGAAGAAGACACAACAAATTCGTAAAGCTCAGGTGCAGCAGCAGCTCTTTGAAATATATGAGAAAGAGGAACAATATTGGCAACAGAGATCAAGAGATTCGTGGCTGCTTAAAGGAGATAGTAACACTGAATACTTTCATAGGGTTGCTAATGGTGTCAGAAGGAATAAAATGATTTACTCTTTGCAAGGTGAAAATGGTGAGATTAAAGGGACCTATGATCTCTTGACTCATGCCACTGCCTTTTACAAAAACTTGTTTGGACCTGCTAAAGGTTTTGCCATCAGGTTGTCTGATGATAATTGGGAAAATTGGGAAAAGCTGAATGATTGTGATAGAGAAGAAATAAGTAGACCTTTCATAGAAGAGGAGATTAGGGAGGTTCTGAATTAGATGGAAAAGAACAAAGTTGCTGGCCCTGATGGGATGCCAGTAGAGTTCTATCAACTGTGTTGGCATGTTATCTAGGGTGATATTTTGGAAGCTTTTCAGAATTTTCATTCTCATAAAATTGATCTGAGTAGTATCAATTATGGCACAATTACTTTGATACCAAAGAGTGAGGATGCTGATGTAATTGAAAAATTCAGGCCTATTTGTCTGTTGCAAGTGCTTTTCAAATTTTTCACAAAAGCCCTCACTATCAGGGCTGAACCTGTGATGAATAAGTTGATAGATACCTGTCAGACAGCTTTCATCAAAGGGAGATATATTTCAGATGGGGTTACTCTGTTACATGAGATCTTGAAAGAATCTAGAGTTCAGAAACAACAGGGGGTAGTGCTGACGTTGGACTCTGAGAAGGCATATGACAAAGTCAATTGGGAATTTTTGTTCCACTGTTGTAAACAGAAGGGCTTCAGTGAAGATTGGCTGATTTGGCTAAGAAGTGATGTTACAATGGGGACCTTGAATATAAAGGTGAATGGTGAGACGGGTCCTTATTTTGGGAGTCGTAAAGGGGTCAGGCAGGGGGATCCTTTCTCTCCTTTCTTATTCAATATGGCTGGAGATTGTTTGGCTAAAATGGTGTTGAATGCTCAGGCAGGTGGCCTCTTAACTGGTTTGGCAGATAATTTGTTTGCTAAAGGCATTGATATATTATAATATGTTGATGACACTATTTTGTTCATTAAGGATGATGTGGAGGGGGCTAGAAATTTGAAACTGCTTCTGTATCTCTTTGAAGCTATGTCAGGTCTAAAAATCAATTTTGAAAAAAGTGAGGTGTTGTTGATCTTAGAAGACGATGAGAAGCAAAGGATGTATGCAAATATTTTTAATTGTCAAACTGGTGATTGGCCAATCAAATATCTGGGCCTGCCTATCTGTAGTAGGAAATGCTCTGTGGCTGATTTAAGGTTCATAGGAGAGAGGTTGTGTAAAAAGATGGATGTATGGATGGGAGGTGCTTTATCTATTGGAGGGAGATATGTGAAAATTACTGCTTGTATGTCAAGTATAGCAGTCGATCCTATGTCTATGTTTCTTTTACACAAAACAAATGTGGAGGAAATAGAGAAACCTACCAGAGCTTTCTTCTGGTATGGGAAAACAGGCAGGAAAAAGTATCAAATGGTGAAGTGGAAATATATCTTCAGACCTAAAAAGCAAGGTGGTTTGGGCATTAAAAATGTAAGGATTTTCAATATCAGTTTGTTGTGTAAGTGGTGGTGGAGATTGGAGGCTGAGGAAGGACCTTGGCAGATTTTTGTGAGAAGAAAATATCTGGGCAGTGGGGGAATCTATTCTGTGAAACATAAACAATCTGACTCTTCCTGTTGGTCTGACTTGTTGAATGTAAGGAACATTTACCTGGCACAGAGAAGGATGATTGTTGGAAATGGCATGAGGACACATTTTTGGGGTGATGCTTGGTGTATGGATGCTCCCTTGAAAATCATTTTCCCTGAGTTGTTTGATATTTGTTGTGATCAGAATGTGTTAGTTGCTGTCATGGCTACAAGAAATTGGCAGTGCTCTTTTAGAAGATTGCTAGGTGGCGACAAGCAAGAAAAATATAATAGATTGCAGATGATAGTGAGGGGAGTTTCTTTGTCAGCAGGGGTGGATAGACCTAGATGGTTGTGGAATAAGAGTGGCATCTTCACTATTAAATCCATGTATAATCATATTTCCAATAGAGGTGTGGATAGGAGTTTCAAACATCTGTGGAAAGCTAAAGTCCCTTTGTAGATTAAGATATGGTTGTGGTTAATCTGGCACAATAACATACCTACCAAAGACAATATGAAAAAGAGAAAGTGGACTAGAGATACAAGATGCAGGTTTTGTGATCAGGAAGAATCTATTGGTCACCTTTTCTTTACATGTGGGGCTGCAAAATATGTGTGGGGGGTAATTGCGAAATCAGTAGGTGTTGTGGATCCTGGGTCCTTTTCACAGTACTTCTGGTGGATTCCGAGACATCTTGGTGTTAGTCATAATATTCAAATTATGGCCTTAGCTTCTATCTGTTGGGCTATTTGGAAGCTCAGAAATAGAGCCTGTTTTGAACAAAAATTGATTAACTCCCCTGTCGATTTGATCATGTTTTCCTGTGTCTTTATCAAATACTGGGTAGGTCTTCACGATGAAGAGGAGAGGGAGGCATTAAGGAGTGGTGTTGAGGTGTTGCAAAGGGATGCTCTGTCTGATGATGAGGCCATGGACACAGCCCCGATCCTGTTGCTGGGCCTACCTTCTACTAGTAGGAAACGGGCAAGATCCCTAGAAGATGTCGAGAAGGAGGAATGATGCTCTTTTCCAGAGATACCAAAATACAACAAATGCTTCATGGGATGCCTGCCTGAGATGTTCTTTCGTGAGATTACTTTTGATGTGCCTTTTGTGGGGTGAGATGATATATCCGATATCTCTTGCTCTTTTGTTGTCTGGATGTAGAACACTAGCGCCATGCGGTGCTCTCTTGTCTCTCGCTATCCATCTCTCTTGATCCTTGCTACTCTCTAGCATGGATTTGTCTGTATATAGTCCTAAGCTCCAGGAGCTTGAAAACCTGATTCGTGTGGATGTTTGTTCCGTTATCTTTTGATAGTGGAACCGGATCCCTATGTCATGGGGATTGTATGAAAAAAAGGTATGGTGGACTCTTTGGAATAACTTGGTTTTATTTGGAGTTGGATGCATGAGTAGAACTCATACTTGGTTATGGAGGCTAGCAAAAGACTAGGAGCGACCAACTAAGAGAGAAATAATGGCCATAATCATGCAAAGCGACAAAACATCATTAATTAAAGCATAAAGTGATATTACAAGTCAAAAACTAAATGATCATCGAGGCTATGGTGACTTGGGATAGTCATAACATGGTGTGAGCATGCGCCAAGTCGACCCAAATAAAGCATCAAAGGAGAATACCACAATACTATGCTTTAATATAATAAAACAACGCATGACTCTTTCAAGGCACATTAAGCAATCTCAATTGTTTATAACATGTCATGATATAGCAATAATCACTAAGCATAAATCCAAAACAATACCAAGCATTACATGACAAAGTCCAAGTCACAGTCAAAAACAAGCTCCTCTTACCACTTAAGCATGAACTTTCCTACTCTTTCCAAATCAAACCAACTTATTTGAAAACTAATGTATGAATGAGGGGTCCAACCAATTTATTCAAGCAAACCAAGCAAACTAAGCAAACAAAAACCAAAAACAAAAATGAAGAAGCTCCAAGAACAACACAACTGTGCATGAAACAATAAAAATGAAGTGTTTGGAAGAAACCTGGAATTTTTATTGATGAAGAAGGGGATGCCTTGGGCATCCCCAAGCTTCGACGCTTGTACTTCTTGGATATTTCTTGGGGTGAAACGGGTGGCATCCCCAAGCTTGACCTTTAGTCCATTCTTCATCTCATTACATCATTATTTCCCTACACCTGAAAATTTCCTTCATACAAAACTTCACACAATCTTCATTAGCAACATTAGTGCACTCAAGAGAATAAGTCTTTTGGTTCAGTTCCAACACAAGTAAAACTTCCATTAAAACACAAGCTACTGTAGCATTTCCTTTAAAAAGTTTAAGTGATCAAATAGAACTCAAAGAGAAGGAGATTAAGAGGCAAATGCAAATAATGGCAGAAATCTGTCAAAACAGACCAGCAGGTAAAAACCAATTTTTTCGAAGACCTTCTGTTCCTCAAATCTAAAAGTGTTGATCTAACGGAAGTTAGATAACAACCTAGGGCAGAAGCGTAAAAAATCACAACTCAAATCGACGTACAGAGATTTTTCAAGAATTTTTACAGCGAAGCACAAAAATCTGTTTCGGGACAGCAACTTTCCCAAACATTACTTCTCTCCCATTAGAGGTTACTCTTGGCACGAAAATCACCCAAAAATGATAAGGAACGGTTATTACTGAAGCAATAACTTCCAAGGATCAACTAAAACTTTTGTATTATCTCCCAATAAGTACTTTTCTTTAACGCCTTTAAGTTATGCATAAGAAGCAAGAAAAGAATCAACGATTCTCAAATGAAGAAGCATTAAAACCAAATTTTTTGCCCTTACCTCTCTTACTTCTATTCTTAACCTTGGGGAACAAATGATTGTTTGGTGGAGAAGCAAAATGCATGGTGCCCTTTTCCACATCTATTATTGCTCCAAGGAGTTTTAATAGGGATCTTCCAAGTGTAATTTGTCCTTTTCCTACACATTCAATAACATGATAATCAGTAGAAACCATTTTCCCTAGGATCTTTGTAAACACTCCTTTAGCTATTCCAATGGGTAATATAGTGTCATTATTAGTAAGAAATATGTCTTCTCCTCCTTTAGAAAGTCCCCAAAGATTCATAGATATCTTTAGGCATAAGACAGAATTCAGACATAATATCACAGCGAGCATGAAAAGTTTCATTATGTATAACAACTTTTACTGTAGGAAGCCATTTTGAGGGTTCAGAATTTATTGGAACATAATCATGATGCTCTCTAAGCATGTTATAGCAATCTTTTAAACTAGCAGTGTGGGTCTCAAGTGTGTTTAATCTAGCAAATGTGTTTATAAAGGAAGAATCAGATTTGCTAGGCAAGTTGTAAGTTAAGACCAACTTCTTTATGCCATTAAAAGCTTCATCCTCATTGCATTGGAGGAAATCTCCTCCCACTATAGCATCCAAAGCATATCTATAGCAAAGAGCAATTCCAAAGTAAAAACTGCTAAGAAACAAGCTTTGAGTCATTTTAGGTTCAGTTTTTTCATGTAAATCAGAGATTCTAGACCAAGCTTCTTTAAAACTCTCTTCAATTCCATTTTTGAAAGTAAAAATCATTTCCTCAGGTGACATAGTGATTGGATCAATGCTAGACATAATGTCAACTTTTAAGGAAGGAACTAATAATTTCTTTGTGTGTTTCTAATAAAGAAAGCAAACTAGAACAGCTAATTTTTTTATGTTTTTGATAAAGAAACAAGCAAACAAAGCAAAAAATAAACTAAGAAAAAAAAATAAAACAAAGTAAAGAGATTGGTTATGAGGGACTCCCCTTGTGAATATATCCTTGACTCCCTGGCAACGACGCCAGAAAAAGAGCTTGATGGCCCAAAATATATTCGAGCTCGTTGGGGAACCCCAAGAGGAAGGTATGATGAGCACAACAGCAAGTTTTCCCTTAGTTACGAAACGAAGGTTATCGAACTAGTAGGAGCAAGGAAACACCTCCAAGGTGTTGTTTCCAACTTGGAATTCTGCACAACACAATCACAGAACTTTGCCCCCAACTTACAGTGAGGTTGTCAATCTCACCGGTTTTGCTGAAAACAAAGGATTAAACATATTGTGTGGAAGATAGTAATAGCTTGCAAAAATTAAACAGAAAACAGTAATAGTTGTAAATTTATGGTAAAAGAAAGGACCGGGATCCATAGTTCACTAGTGGTGATTCTCCTTAAGATAGATGACATGTTCGGTGAACAAATTACAGCGGGGAAATTGACAAACATCGAGAAAGCATACATGCATATACTAATCATCTTGACTCCTTTGATTTTTTATTGGGCATTACAACATTATACATAGACCGTAATCCAACTGCATCTATGACTAATAATCCACCTTCAGGTTATCATCCGAACCCCCTCCAGTATTAAGTTGCAAGTAACAGATAATTGCATTACGCAAACTGTGTAAAGTAAACAATACAATTGTTCTATGAACAATGGATTGTTGTTTTCTCCCTAATAGCAACAGCACATCTAGTACCTTAGAGATTTCTGTCACTTCCCCAGATTCCTAGAGGCATGAACCCACTATCGAGCATAAATACTCCCTCTTGGAGTTGCTAGCATCTACTTGGCCAAGATAGCTACTAACAACGGAAAGCATGCAAGATCACAAATAACAAAGACATGATAGAATCAATAATCAATCTGAAATAGCATCTCAATATCCATCGGATCCCCGCAAACACAACATGTAGGATTACAAATAGATGATCTTGATCATGAACGGAGCTCACAAGATCTAAACATGGTAGCACAAAGGAGAAGAACCAACCATCTAGCTACTACATTAACCCGTAGTCCAAGGATGAACTACTCACGCATCACACCGGAGGCAGGCATGGTGATGAAGAAGGCCTCCAGGGTGAATTATCCCCTCCGGCAGGGTGCTAGGAAGAGCTTCAGATCCCTCCCGATCTAGGGATGGAGATGAAGGCAGCTACAGACTCTTTCGTGGAATTTTGATCGGGTACTTAGGGTTCCTGTATCGGAGGAAATATATAGGCGAAGAGGGAGGCCGAGGGGGTGCCCGAGGCGGCCGCACCACCCCCTGGCGCGGGCCAAGCCTGGCCCCGCAGCTAGGTGGTGTAGCCAGCCACTGTCCCCTCTCCGTCTCGTATGTTGGCTCCGTGTTCCCCTCGGTGTAATATTGACTTTGTCTTTTGTCCGGTCCAATTCCTAGAATATTTATTTTTCTAGCTTTTCTGAAACCAAAAACAGCAGAAAACAGGCAACTGGCACTGTGGCATCTTGTTAATAGGTTTGTTCCAGAAAATGTGTAAAAATACTTCAAAGTGTGGACAAAACATAAGAAAGTAGATATAAAACAAGCATGGAACATCAAAAATTATAGATACATTAGCAACGTATCACACCACTGCGCTACGTGTGATCGGTCCTGACGTCGGGATGTAGCTGCTAGGCAGGATCTGCAGGATCCCGTAGGTTGCGATCATGCGGCCGGTGGCAATCGACCGATCGATTGGCGTGTAGGGTCTCGCCGCAGAACTCAGGCCAGACCGGCCACGCCCCACGGTGGGTGTCACTGTCGTGGGAATGACCACGGCAGTCGCTAACACGGGCATCGATTGATAGAACAGGGGCCGAGAGCTGGCAGCCATCTGCGGTGCGAGATGGGGGCGGATGCACATGGGTTTACCCAGGTTCGGCTCCCAGGAGAGTAAAGACCTACTCCTGCTAGATTGGATTGACTGAGAGCGAGTTACAAGGGTGGTGAGCTCGGCGTCTAAGCAACGAGTCGCTCAAAGGGGTGTATGGTACAACGTAAGTCCTCAAGCTACCCTAGGGAGGTTTATATATGGGGCATCTCGCTAGGGTTTACAGTTTACAACCGAACAAGATATGGATTTGGAGGCTTTGACCTAATCCGACTGGGCTTCAGCTACACTTCTGGGCCTCCAATCTCCATTCGCCAGGCCTTCATCTTAGTCGCATTCCAGTCGCGGTCCTGCAGACCTACTCGCGAGGCCTTCGGGCCAATCAGAATGTCCTGCTGGGCATACCCCATTCGGCATATCCCCATCACTCGCTAAGGAGAACATGGAGACGCGCAACCCATATAGAGAAGTTTGATCTGTCTAGCCTGAGCTTCTATCCTTCCAACCAATCAATCGTCAACAGGAAAGGTTGCATCGGGGAGAACCTTTTCTACATTTATAATTGCAAAAGGAATTTAGACTAAGTTTATAATTAAATGAGTTAATAATAGCTCCACTCAGAAACACCTATCCCCTGAAGGGTTCTAGTGATAACACGACCCATTTTCCCCACATCTCCCTGATCATCACGGCCATCAATGTGGGTTCTAGGGTGGACGCTAAACGTCAGTCACATCATTCATGCGACTCGTGCTCGATCTTTCGACCATCCATGTTCCGAGGCCACGTCTCTGTAACGTGCTAGGCTCGCCAACTCAACCTTAGTGTATTCTCTGTGCAACATGGCTTCACCCACTGTATGCGAACGTAGATATGTGTGCCACCCGATCATCATGGCCTGCCTCATACCGAAGAACTTTCTTGGTGGTGCACACTAAGGGGGAACACAATCATTGGTAATTTTAATAGGGATCATCTTATTAGGCTACCGTCGAGTATCTAATACTATCACACAATAAGATATACAAACAATAACATTGAATGTAAATGCGATGTGATATGGTCCTTCACGTCGTGATCTCCATCCGTCGGCGCCAGGGTACCGGTGTCTTTCCGGCGTGGTAGTCCGTCACTTCCGTGACTATCTACTACTATGTAACATAAGGTAATCACTTTACATTTTCCACAACCATATCACAAAGCAACGCCCCTGCAAAACAAAGTTAGACGCCTCTACTTTATCTTTGCATGTTTTACGTGGCTGAATGGGATTTCGCACAAGAACCGTTATTACCTACAAACTTTCACCACAACGTTGATCAAGTCGTTGTCTATTCTACACCCCTTTTGGAGCCTCCGTCATAAATGGCATACCAACTAATGCGAGAGAGACAGACACCCCCCCAAAGCCATTTTATATGGTAAAAGCCGTATGTCAAGCATGGACCAGTCTCACGAATGAACGCGTAAAGTCGGTTGGGGGCCGCTTCATCAAGCATTACTGCGGTATACACAAGTACACGTGGGAGGGTAACAACTAAAAGATCAACACCCACACGCTACATCTTGTGTGTTCTACATACCCGTACTAGCATTACTACGCATAGATCTAGCTCTGATACCACTGTAGGGGTTCCACGTATGAAAACAATAAATTTTTACCCTATGCCCCTGAACCCCTGATGTTGCCAGGACCTATCTATTAGTAATGCAGTAACGGGAGGGCCTTTTCACAAACTTACCCTTGAAGACCGAAAAGCGTTGTCAATGCTCAGGAGAGCGTGGTTGATGTAGATGAGCCAAAGCCGGCCTCAAGGTCATGATGAAGTCCTTGCGCTCCTACGGCTCCAACGACTTGAGTGCCTCAAGTGTGACACCTTCGGGGAGTTACACACGTCTGGTGCCTGACGATGACTCCTGCTTCCCCGATCCAGCAGCAGTTGTGGAAGTAGAGCTCCTAGATCCGAATCCCGCAGCGCGACGGTGCTCCACGGTGAAGATGTCTCTCGTTCGCGCAGTCCGAACTTAGGACCATGGTCACGAGAGAGAGAATATCAATTGGAGGTCTCCCCAAAAATGAGGAAATCTTTATTGAATATTGTGTGTATTTATCTGGCCAAATACCCCCACTATATATAGGGGGAGGGGAGGTACTACCTCCCTAAAAGTCCCGGGGTGGGACTAAAGGAGAGGGAGAGGTGGGGAGGCATGCCGGCCAGCCCCCACCCATGGGACCCACGTGGGGCTGGCCCACCAGGGCCGATGCCACCCCCTAGGCCTCTCCTAGGGGTGTGGTCCCCTCTTGGGCCCTTTCCCCTCCGGGAATTGGCCCATTAAGCTCTTTGACCATTTAATTGTTTTTATCTTTTATTAAATAATTATGAATAAATGATTAAATCAACATTTAACATTCATTCACATATTATTCAATCTCCATGGCTATGGAACACCTTCCATCTCCACTCCGAACATCCTCTAGACTTACCAAAACCCTTCCGGTTTTCTCTCTTCTATTCTTCGGTGATTCTTTTGATCCTATAAACACTCTCTAAGAATCATCAAACCCTTAAGCGTGATACCCTATGGTTCGGGAACACTCCAGACATGGTCAGGACACTCTCGGACCAATGATCAACAGAGGGACCTAGATGGCCATGTGACCCTTGTGCATTCCACGAAGATCTTTCGTCGTTTGAACCGGGACGGTCGTGTCTTATTCCCTTTGTCTCTCGACACTCGCATTGCCCGAGATCTGATCAATGACATCACCATGTCTTGTTCGATCTCGTTACCGAACAATGCTACTTGACTAGTTCGACAAGTGATATCCCTGTGATCAAATCACACGCTGCACAGCTATTGGATATAACTTCTCTGAGTGGGCCCTTGAGTATCTTTCCGTTGTGTGGACGGACAAATCCTGCTCTTGACATATATTGCCTCTATGGTTCCTCTGAGTACCTGAACACACCTTTATAATCATTGTATTACCAAGTGACGCTTGATGCTATCTAAGCACTCTCGAGAGACAATGATTGATATAGCCTCACAGTCTAAGGAATAGTCTACGAGGATCCATTTCTAATCATCATAACTTGAACTTCGTGACATGATCGGGTCACGATGTTTAGGTTGGGTATTGGTTCATCCTCTCATTCTCAAAATGAGTTAACTCCATTTCCAACTGGTATAAATGCTACATGATCAGGAAACTTGATCATCTATTGACCAATGAACCAGTGACTAGAGTTTCCCTGGGAACCCCTGGTTGTTTATATATCACATGTGTATTGATGTTTCCTCCCAATACAGTTATAGCATGATATAAAACTTAATCATAAACTTTATGAAATATGATAATAGTCCTTATTACTATTTGTCTCTATGGCATATTTCCAACAAGTGCTT
Organism: Avena eriantha; assembly: GCA_910589775.1. Lineage (NCBI taxonomy): Eukaryota > Viridiplantae > Streptophyta > Magnoliopsida > Poales > Poaceae > Avena > Avena eriantha. The sequence continues at coordinate 214,345,781 of OU342744.1, read as the reverse complement.
GCTTCTAAAGCCAGGAGATTTCAAAGTCTCCATCCAAGTCTACGATTCGCATGGACACTCGGGTGCTACTAACATGGGTATGCCCTACGGGTGCCTAAGATTGTCCTACCCGGTTCGGCCTAGTGGAGGCCCACCGAACAAACTATATCCAATAATGAAGCCCATGAAGATTCGGGTGGCATAGGCCCATGGAGGACGCGACTCCTTGGAGGATATGACAAAGTCTAGATAGAAAGTTTAAGAGAAACCCTAATCTGTAACCGACTCAGTGGTATCCTGAGAACTGACCTCCTAATATAATGGATGGGAGGGAATAACGAGGAGGACCTACCGCAAACCCTATCACATACACCTGCGAGATTACATCTAGGCACTGGCGCCATCAAGGCACCTCTGTAACCTTCGGTTCATATTCAATCAAGAGCAGACAAGAAGGAGTAGGGTTTTCCCTCTGGGGGCCTAAACCTAGGTAAACATCATGTTCTCGTGTTGCTTGCCTGTTAGACGAATGAGGTTTCCAGCGCTCCCCTCTTCCAAAAACCCAAGTCCATAAACTATGGGCCTTGATGTGTTAACCCCACGTCAGTGCTCAACGGACAACGGGAGATCTATCTTTGCTGTTGACTAAGCTTGAGAACCTTCAATTACTTGCAATTGGTTCAGCCATGAATGAAACACCACAACATCAAACACACCACAAAAATTTAAAAACAATTATGAAGCTAAGGCGTGTAGGGGTGTAAACGGATTGGATCAGATCGGATAATGCTATCTCCATATCCTTTACCATTTTTTGTCGAATTTGGCATGAAGAAGATAATGGTCGAATGCGGCTTCAAATACGGATAATATTGGATTACAAATTTAGATCGAAAATAGAATGAAGTTGGACCAAAAACGAACAACTATTATTGGATAAATACAATTTTACCATTGCAAAAACAATATTTCTACAAGTGTAGAAAATTAAACGAATATGTTTTAAAAACGAAACACCATTATAGGAAACAAAATTAACTATAGTAGGTAATACTTGGGGCATGTTTGCTTGCTCGTGACCATCAGGCGTACCTGAAGACCATGGCTCTACGGAAGTTATGCATCACAATGCAACCTCTCGTGCCTAAATGGCATTTTGTTTGGTTCCATGCATTCTCATTTCTCAGTGGGTAGAGAAGCCATGTGAAATGGATCGTATGGGCACCTAGAGGGGGTGAATAGGTGCTACTTCGAATTTTAATTCTTTTTCAATTTTAGGCTTGACACAAAGGTATATCCTCTAGATATGCAACTATGGAGAATTTCCCTATATGTAAACCTAACTACTAAGCGAGTAAAAGTGAGGAGCGAGGCAACCGTAGTGGAGCACACAGAGACACATGATTTGTTTTACAGCAGTTCCTTCCTTGTTAAGGGAAGTACATCTGCGTTGGAGGGGTGGACGGTACTAACACCACCACACCACAATAGGCCTCACCCTGTTCTCCGATGAATCTCGCCACCAAAGGCCTGGTCCACCTTTCCACTATTGGTACCCTTCGAGATAGGAACCGGTGCATTTACACAACTAGCGGGGCACACATCCACAACCAAATTGGAGGGTCCCGTGATGACAACAAGCTTCCACAAGAACAAGTATTATCAACAACCAAAACACAAGATCTAGATATTTGCAAGAAATACTAGATCGAGGATCCTTCAAGTGAATGGAGGGGAAGTGATGCGCTTGATTGGTGTTATCGAAGATCGAAGCCTCCTCCTTCGATTCCCCAAAGAACGGATCCTTCGGGTGGTTGAAGAGAGAGATCTCGGTTGAGATCTTGAAGAACAGAACCACACTTTTTCGAATGAATAAAGAGTTCTGACGGAAGGATCAATTGGGGTATTTATACCCCTACCAACACTTAGCCGTTGGACATTTTTGGAGCCAGATTATCCGGCCCAACTGGGGGCGGATTATTCGGTCGGGGCGAAGGTCCGCCCCAAAATCGGATTTTCCGGGCGGAAATCTGCCTCATACCGCATGACGCGCCTTGGTTGCCTTTGTAAAAAATCCTGGGGGCGGATTATCCGGCCTGGGAAAAAACTCTGGCCCATGCCGGAAAATCTGAAGGATAGTCCGCCCCCATACCGCATGACTGATGGCTGTGAAATATAGCCATCTACGTCCACATTTAAATGGGATATTATTCATATTTTTGATGAAATATCTCTCTAAACCCTAACACTAATGCCTAATGATTAAAGGGGTATGCAATCCTTTCTTTCTATTTTTCCCTATGCAGATAATGACGTTTAATGATGGGAATCACAACATTAAAGTCAAAGATACGAGATTTCCAACAACCCGAAGAAACTAGGGGTCGTGAAGTGGAGACAAACGCTTTAACGACCAACTATACGAAGGGAATAAAATTCGGGTTGTATAGTTCCGTTCGTATAGTTGCTATCGACACCGCTAGGTCAAAAAGAACAACTTTTGTGAAGGGATCCCTATATAAAGAGGCTTCGGGCGATGAGAAACAGAGAGAGAAGAGCCGCCCCCAGAACTCCAGAAACCTACATCCACAACGCCAAAGATCCACCGGAGGAATAGACTTAGATCTAATCTCCAAACCCTTCTCCACCACCATAGCCATATTCCACCACTTGTAATAGTAGATCTTACCTTCGATTGGTGACATTGTAAGACTATTTGATATCAATCTCATGATTTCCATTGCAATGTTTATGATTGTTGATTTCATCTCTATGCGTGAGTAATTCTCTTTGGGCTAAGGGCTTCAGCCTAGCCATGTAGCTTTTGTGCATGTTATTTATCATAGATGGGATCATGTATTAGTTTGTATGACATGATGATTATTGTATCCTCTCGTGCCTCAATCCAAGGACTTGTCAGGTACCCAAGACCCCGAGGATTGAGCCAGGTATAGGGAGTATGAGTAATGACTAATCTGTAGGTTGGGAACCCTAGTGACAGAAGGGGTAATACGGCTGTATGTGAGGGATTTACTTGGGATTAACGGTGACATCACTATGCATATCATTAGTTCTCTTTCTTATATGGATGAGACTAACAGGTTTTTGCTATAAGCGGTTGCGGAGGCAATTGCAATTATGGATGCACTGCCCACATATAATTATCTTGCTATAACAATTACATGCATACTTTGTTATTATCTTTTATTACCATCAGATGTTTTCACAGCTACAGGTGAAACCGAAAGCCCTAGGCCCTCTCTCTCCATCATCGACAACAACAAAATACAGCAAACTCTTGGTCCGATAAAACATAAAAAGAATTCTAAAACTCCCGAAGGTCCGTTAAAGTAACTTCACTATGCTTTCTGCTTCCCGAGGATTCGATAACCTAGGTCTACTAGGGAAAAAGAGTTATACTACATCCATAATCTGGATCAAAGGTATCAACCCTTTTTTGTGCCGTTGTCGGGGAAGCAATAGCTACCCTGGTGAGGTTAGTAGGAACCTTGCTAGTTTAAATTCTTGTTTTTAATTTTGTTAGTTTGCTTTCAGTCTTTATTTGAAAAACCAAAAACAATAGTTAGTCTTTAAATTCTTGTTTTACTATCATAAGTATTTGTTTAAGAAAACCCAAAAACATAGGAAATATGGACGAAAAGAAGCTTGCGGAGTTTGCAACTCCCAACAATGATTATTTGCGTACTCCTATTACTCGGCCAGCAATTACTGCTGATGATTATGAAATTAAGCCCCATTATTTAAGTTTGGTTCAACCGAATCAATTTGGAGGCTCTACTGTTGAGGACGTAGGTATTCACTTGAACACTTTCACTAAAATATGTGATATGATGCGCATAAAAGATGTTGACCCTAATGCGGTCAAATTGCGCTTATTTCCTTTCTCTCTTAGAGGAAGAGTAAAAGAATGGTTGCTATCTTTGCCTAGAAATACTATTGCATCATGGGTGGAGTGTACTTCTTTATTTATGACTAAATTTTTCCCACCTACAAAGACTATGCAACTAAGATCTAATATTACTGGTTTTAGACAGGAAGAGCGTGAGCCACTAGCGCTTGCATGGGAGAGGATGAAAGAATGCATGAGAAACTGTCCCATTCATGGGATGGAAGATTGGTTAACTCTCCACCTATTTTATAATGCTCTTAACCATGTGTCTAAGTCTATGCTTCATACTGCAGCTGGAGGAACATTTATGGGCAAACATATTACCGAAGCAAAGCAGTTGCTAGACAATATGCAAGACAATCATGCCCAGTGGCATGTATAAATCAAACACGAATAGGGTGAACTCTGTCTCACCACAAGAAAATGAAGAACTCAATGCTAAGATGGATCAGCTCATATTAGCCGTAAAAGGTAAGGAAAACCAGGTAAGAGCTATTCCAGAATCAAATATTGAAGAAATAGACTTCATAGCTCGTAATGATTATAACCCTACTTGGAAGAAGAATTATAATCCTAATTTTTAGAAACATTATTCTAGTCCTGCATGTAATTCTAATAATAATATGGGAACAAGTAATGGTAGTCTGCAAGAAACACTTAAGTCCTTTATAGACTCACAAAATGAGCAAGACAATATCCTTGTTAAAATAACGGAGAACCATGATACTATGCTTGGTAAATTATCTAACCAAGCTGTAAGTTTGAGGAATAATTTGCAGGCCCTCCAAGAAAGAACGAGGATTGTTGAGGAATGGCTAGGTAAGATAATCGAGAGTCAAACTCTCATTCTAGCTAAATTTGTTGGTAAAGCTGAGCCCGGTCCTATTGAAGACCTTTGATACATTGCAAATGTATCTATAATTTTTGATGTTCCATGCTTGGTTTTATCCACTCTCTTGTGTTTTGTCCACACTTTGGAGTACTTTTCATATGATTCCTTGGACTAACCTATTAACAAGAGTCACAGTGCCAGTTGCCTGTTTTCTACTGTTTTTGGTTCCAGGAAAGTCAGAAAATGAATATTCTCGGAATTGGACGGGACAAAAGCCAAAGTGCCTATTTTTCCGGAAGTCATCAGATGCCAGAGTATGAGACGGAGAGGGACCAGGGGGCCACCACACCACCTGACCGCGCGACCAGGCTTGGCCTGTGCCAGGGGGTGGTGTGGTCAGCCCAGGCACGCCCTCGGCCTCTCCTTCCGCCTATAAGATGCCCTCGAGACGAAAACCCTAAGTACCCGATCAAAAATCCACGAAAGAGTCTATAGCCGCCGTCATCTCCATCCCTAGGTCGGGAGGGATCTGTAGCTCTTCCCGGCACCCTGCCGGAGAGGGGAATTCACCCTGGAGGCCTTCTTCATCACCATGCAAGCCTCCGGTGTGATGCGTGAGTAGTTCATCCTTGGACTACGGATCCATGTAGTAGCTAGATGGCTGCTTCTCCTCCTTTGTGCTTTCATGTTTAGATCTTGTGAGCTCTGTTCATGATCAAGATCATCTATTTGTAATTCTACATGTTGTGTTTGCGGGGATCCGATGGATATTGAGATGCTATTTCAGATTGATTATTGATTCTGTCATGTCTTTGTTATTTGTGATCTTGCATGCTTTACGTTGTTAGTAGCTATCTTGGCCAAGTAGATGCTAGAAACTCCAAGAGTTAGTATTTATGCTCGATAGTGGGTTCATGCCTCTGGTAATCTGGGGAAGTGACAGAAATCTCTAAGGTACTAGATGTGTTGTTGCTACTAGGGAGAAAACAAGAATCCTTTGTTCATAGAACAATCGTATTGTTTACTTTACACGCAGTTCGTAAAGCAATAATCTATTGCTTGCAACTTAATACTGGAGGGGGTTCGGATGATAACCTGAAGGTGGATTATTAGTCATAGATGCAGTTGGATGGTGGTCTATGTATAATGTTGTAATGCCTAATCAAGTTCCAAAGGAGTCAAGATGATTAGTATATGCATGTATTTCTTTCTCGATGTTTGTCAATTGCCCCGCTGTAATTTCTTCACCTAGCATGTTATCTATCTTAAGGAGAGTCACCTTTAGTGAACTATGGATCCCGATCCTTTTCTTTACATACAATCTATAAACTGTTACTGCTTTGTGTTTACTTTCTACAAGCTTTTACTTCTTTCCATTCGATACGTTTAATCCTTAGTTTTCAGCAAAACACGGTGAGATTGACAACCTCATCGCAAGTTGGGGACAGAGTTCTGTGGTTGTGTTGTGCAGGTCTCCACGTTTATACTAGCACCGGTAGTGCGCCCTGTCAAGGCTCAGCTAGCAACACCTTTGGGGTGTTTCCTTGCTCCTACTGGTTCGATTAAACCTTGGTTTCATAACCGAGGGAAACTTGTTGTTGTGCTCATCATACCTTCCTCTTGGGGTTCCCAACGAGCTCTACATCAACATCGCACCAGCATTTTTCTGGCGCCGACACTGAGCCATCAACCTCAAGATGATAAGAATCCGAAGGGAGGAGCCTGAAGAACTTGATTATAGTAATGCTCCTTCACCAAATTACACCGTTGAAGATCTTGTAAAAAGGATCAATATCAAGATTCTGGTAAGTGAAGGAAATGAGGAAGCTATGTATCAACACTTCGTTAATCAAGTAGCAACAAAGGTACGTGAGCTTGAGGAAGAATATAAGAAAATTGCTGAAAATTTACCTGTGAAGCTTGATGATATATTTGAGCCTACTATTAAGATTAAAATTGGGACCAATGAGATAGCTGCACTTTGTGATCTAGGTGCAAGCGTTTTAATAATTCCAAAAAGCCTTTTTAATAAGTTAAATCTTGGTCCCTTAGAAATCGCTGAGTTAAAATTGCATCTAGAAGATTCTACCTACAAACAAGCTGTAGGGATTAAATAAAATACTTTAGTATACATTAAAGGCTGTCCTACTCTTATTGATTTTGTTATTGTTGACATGCCTGAAGATGCTACTGCTCCTATTATATTAGGATGTCCATTCTTAAGAACTATTAAGGCTTTTATTAATCTACATGAAGGGAACGTGAAGCTTCAATTGCCTTCGCGGGATCCTTTTGTTATTCATTTTCCCAGGAAGAAGAAAGCCAAGCATGATGAAAAGGAGGCCCTCACTTTGAAGGCCAACTACTTTGGAGTGGGTGTTCCACTCATCTAGCCTAAGTGAGAAACATTGAGGTCAAGCTATTGACCATAAAAGAGTGCTTCATGGGAGGCAACCCATGTGAAATAAAGGTTTGAGTAAAGTTTTTAAGTTTTATGTTTAATAAAGAGTGCTAGAAAGCTCCAGATGAGGAGACGAAGTTAAATAGTACTAAAAATCCTGCTTTATACATGCTGATGTTGGTCGACAATTTTTACTGTCATTTATCTATCAAAAACAAGGTGTTTCGCTAAGTTTCGGGATAAGAAAGAATTCTCGGGGAAACAAAAAAATGATGACTAAAGAAGGTTTAACGACAAACTATACGACATGAATAAAAATTCCGGCTGTATAGTTTGGCCATATAGATATATTTGCCATCGACAATTTTTCTTTCTTAGGTACTGAAGGTTTAACACCAACTATACGGCGGGATAAAAATTATGGCCGTATAGTTCCGGCCGTATAGATATCGATGCTTTTGTAAAATTTCTTTCCAGGTATAGAAGGTTTGACGACCAACTATACAGCGGGGATGAAAAATCCCGGCTGTATAGTTATGGTCGTATAGTTGCACCACTAGGTGAAAACCCTAAATTTTTGACAGCAGACCAACTATACGGCAGGAACAAATTGTTCTAGCCGTATAGTGCGACCGTATATATGCGGCCGACCACAAAATCGCCACGGGAAGGTACCCTCAACACCAAAACTTCAATCCTTTTTTCTCTTCTACCTCCAAACTCTCTCAAAACCTCAAGAGATCTCCATATCTACTAAATTTCGTTCGATTTCCTCGCACACAAGTGATCTATGGTATGTTTCTTCTCCAATCCTCCGATTACTTTTTGCAAATTCATCTTCGATCTGTTGTCATTATCAATCTAGGGTGAGACCTACTATGAACTAATTGCTATGATTCTCTTGCCTATATTAATATTTTGAGGGGCCTCTTTAGTGTGCTATGATGAGGAATATGTTATGCTTATTATTGTTGGATCAAAAAAGTTTTATTTTTGTCTTTCCTTATTATTTTAGATGATGAACACAAGGAGCCAAACTCGATCCCATGCCACCGCTAGTTCTTCTCAGGTTGTCGCTCAAGAACGTATGGGGATACGGTTCAGGAATGAGGTCCAACGTGATCGCTTCAATAGGATCAAGAACTGAGAAGTGAAGACAACCAAGTGGGCTTGCCCCATTATATTGAATCAACTCAGTATTTCTAATGACTTCAATTTACTTTGTGATAGGGTTGGCCTGCAAAAATTTGTATTCAATGATCTGCCTATTATCGCCAGTTAACTCTTGAATTTCTAAGTTCTTTGCAAAGCACCGTTAAAACATGGCATGGAGAGGACATGATTTCTTTCTGACTTATGAACAACAATTATGCTTTATCACTAGATGAATGGTGCGCATGTTGTAATTCCAAACAATAATGCTAATGACTTACGCGCATCCTTTACTGGCTTAGACCCTTCCCCGGAACTTTATTATGATGGAATGAGTTTCACTTCTAGATTAAGCAAGGGGAAAGAATATTCAACATCCCGCAATTCACTATTTGTTCTATGATATTGCTAACACTTTGTAGGCATGAAATGAGTTCATGAGACTCAATGAGGAGGACATCTTAGTCCTCGCAAAAGCTTCTTTCAACAACATCAACTTGGAACTCAACATGGGCGCAATTCTTGTGCGCTACCTGGAGTACTAATCCGCCCAAAGCCAAGGACCAATCATGGGTGGAGGCATCATCACTGTGCTTGCCATTGCCCTAGGCATCGACCTAGGTGAGTTGCAACCGGTGCTACGTGAGCGACGTGTTGGTTTCTCTACTTTAAAAGCTTGAGGAATGCTCACTAGGAGGGGTGGTGTTTATTACTGTTGGACGAATTCATTACATTGAATCATGCAATCAATAGTCGTTTCATCACTTAGTAGTAATATGAAAGAAGGGAGGCAGGGAGGTGCGTAGAAGATATTTTTATGTGGCAGATTTACGTTGATGGAGAATGTCAAGGGAACGTATGAACTTCGTATGGAACAATTTTTTCCTTTGGGCTGACGTGGCAGAATTGAAGACATGTGTCAGCATAAGATTGCTTGGAGATGCTTGATGAGGTGGATACCTTGCATGTCAAGAGAAACACCCTTAGTGGGGATGATCTTCTTAGTTATATAGGATATGCAAGGTTCTTTTATTTAATAAGGTAAATATAATTTAGGGTTTTAAGGTTTATTTCCTATAAGAAAATCTTATAGAAATGATTTATATTACCACTAAAATAATATATTAGTAGTGGTTCAAGAGGCTAATGATTTATGATGGTGAGTGATAGTCATGGAATATATATATATTTAACCTCTTTTAATAACCATATTAGAGTTGGTTTAAATCCTGGGTTTATAATATGGTGATTTGAATTCCATGGTTCTACCTATTTGGTGATTTCACCAAATCCAATTCTACTTGATTTGTAGTGTTTAGAATTACCATAGAACAATCTTGATTAAGTCTTCATGAATCAATAACAATCATTGGCAGAGAAATGCCAAGGTCTAATATAGCTATATGGGTTTTTTGATAATAGAGCAGACAAGATTTTCATACATAAACACTCATCTGATATTTTACTCATCTCTTAGACATTTCATTTGACTAAAAGATACTATCCATTGGCTGCCTCAAAATAGGAATTGGTTTACTACCCTCTTTATTCTAGGATGTTAAACAAAGAGGTAGACATGATTCTAGTCCTATGTTGATATGCTCTTGGTTAAGGCTTCTAAATAATCCTTACCTTAATACCTCACTAAGGTTATCCTTAGATAAGGAATTCCTTTCCTAAATATACTCTATAAATCTCTCTTATCTTATTCACAAAGATCTCATCTTCCTGAATAAGACAATCATCTGACTCCACCATATCCATCACCATACGATGACATGGTCATGTCACTTCAACAATACTCCATTCTTACTCCTAATATATAACTTCTTTTAAACAACTACCATTGATATACCTATTAATGTAGCTACTGCTAACTCCATCTATTAACTTCCCTAACTTCATCTTGCAACTTCTGCCAAGGCTTGCAAGATTATAATCCTCACTGTAAATAACAAAGGATATCAATCTTGTAGAATAGGATGCATAACCTCTCTTTGAACCTCCGAGAAACAACTAGTAATTTATCAACTCAATTTGCAAACTAGAGTTATGACTTTTTCCTGCCACCACAATGATTTGAAGGGCTTTCAAAAGCCTAAGTTTGGGGAAGTTTCCTCATTATCTTTATTTGGCGTTCATTTGTTTTTATTTATTTCGAGGTTATGTTTTAATTCGAGTTTATAAGCACTCGTGTTGGTTTCCCTAACACTTTATCTTTAGTGATTTCTATTTGTTTTCGGGACTTTCTAGCCGAGCTTTGCTGCCAATTTTCTATTCTTTAAATTCCCTCTCTTAAAAACAACAAAAAGATTTTTTTCGTTTATCTTTATTTTCTCTCTTCCTTCCTTTCTATTCTCCTTGTGGATTTCACATATTTGCAGGAGAGTGATCGACTTTGAGTTTCCAAGAAGCAAATCAAAAGGTAAGAGAGAAGTGAAACCAATCATGAGAGGTATGCCTTAAGACTCCCCACTTTTGAAGTTTGAGAAACCAATGCTAGTTAGTAGTAAATGTCGAGATATTATATTGGTGGAGTGAGTATTTATATTGTAGTAAAATTTTGTTTGCATGGGTATTTAGTTGGGTACGTTTTGTTCTAGCTCTTGTAGTTAACCAAGTCTTGCCTAAAAATTTGCTAAACAATTGTAATAAGAAAAGGTCTCATGATTGAAGGCTTGGGTGTTGTAGTGTTTAGTCTTGAAGGCTTATTTCTAGAGACACTCAACACCAAAGGAAATAATGATTGACTTGATAGATCTCTTTAAAAATATTTGTTCAATTGAATTAATGTTTAGCGGTTTTTGTGAGCATGCCAAAGTTTGACTTGTGAATCATAGGAATGATATAGCTTTATGTGTGTCAAACTTCATGGGATGCCAACAACTCCGCTAGCCTACGAACGATCTTCATGGAGGAAACTCCTAGATTTCGGCTATGAGTTGATTAAACATATGTAGTAGCAATGCTATATTGGGTAAGATTTTTGGCAATCTCGAGTAGATGTGTTCATGATGGAATCACTCCTCTGGTTGAAATGAGTAATCATTGTGCAAAAAGAACAAAAACCTTGATGATGCCACGAGTGTCCATCACAGCCCGATAAACTAATTAAAATCTTTGGCATGCTCTCAATTACTCAAGAACTGAAATTCTTGAAGGACAATGAACAAAAAATTAGTGCTTGAAAAGTCTTGACTTATTGATGTGGGAGAATTGAGATACTCTAGTGTATATGTTTTTCAAGACAACTCTCACACTCTCAATTTTACATGATTATACTCTATTGTTCAAAGGTAAGCCTATGAGTTGATTATATGACATGGAATAAGGTTTACTCATTTGAATCAACCATGTTAACAATAATTTTGTTGTGCTATAAGGATGCATAAAAACATGTATGATATGCTTGCCATTACTCTATCTATGCTGAAGTTTTTTAGATTTATAAAGTGGAGAAAACATGAGACTACCAATCATGAGTAAGATCATCATCTCGTTATTTCAGATTAAATGTTGAGTTCCTTTTTGATTTTGATTTTCTTGCTCGAGGACAATCAAGTTTAAGCTTGGGGCGGTTGATGGTTGTGACACATAGCCATCTACATCCACATTTAAACTGGATATTATTCATATTTTTGATGAAATATCTCTCTAAACCCTGCCACTAATGCCTAATGATCAAAGGGGTATGCAATCCTTTCTTTCTATTTTTCTCCGTGCAGATAATGACGTTTGATGATGGGAATCACAACATTAGAGTCAAAGATACAAGATTTCCAACAACCCAAAGAAACCAGGGGTCGTGAATTGGAGACAGACGCTTTAACGACCAACCATACGGTGGGAATAAAATTCTAGCCGTATAGTTTCGGTCGTATAGTTGCCATCGACACCGCTAGGTCAAATAGAACAACTTTTATGAAGGGACCCCTATATAAAGAGGCTTCAGGCTACGAGAAACAGAGAGAGAAGAGCCGCCCCCAAAAATCCAGAAACCTACATCCACAACACCGAAGATCCGCCGAAGGAATAGACTTAGATCTAATCTCCAAACCCTTCTCCACCACCATAGCCATATTCCACCACTTGTAATAGTAGATCTCTCCTTCGATTGGTGACATTGTAAGACTATTTGATATCAATCTCATGATTTCCATTGCAATGTTTATGATTGTTGATTTCATCTCTATGCGTGAGTAATTCTCTTTGGGCTAAGGGCTTCGGCCTAGCCATGTAGCTTTCGTGCATGTTATTTATCATAGATGGGATCATGTATTAGTTTGTATGACATGATGATTATTGTATCCTCTCTTGCCTCAATCCAAGGACTTGGCAGGTACCCCAAGACCCCGAGGATTGAGCCAGATATAGGGAGTATGAGTAATGACTAATCTGCAGGTTGGAAACCCTAGTGACAAAGGGGTAGTACGGTTGTATGTGAGGGATTTACTTGGGATTAACGGTAACATCACTATGCATATCATTAGTTCTCTTTCTTCTATGGATGAGACTAATAGGTTATTACTATAAGCGATTGTGGAGGCAATAGCAATTATGGATGCACTACCCACATATAAATATCTCGCTCTAATAATTACATGCATACTTTATTATTATCTTTTATTCCCATCAGATGTTTTACACAGCTATAGGTGAAACCGAAAGCCCTAGGCCCTCTCTCTCCATCATCTACAACAACAAAACACAGCAAACTCTTGGTCAGGTAAAACACAAAAAGAATTCTAAAACTCCCGATAGTCCGTTAAAGTAACTTCACTACGCTTTCTGCTTCCCGTGGATTTGATAACCTAGGTCTACTAGGGAAAAAGAGCTATACTACATCCATAATCCGGATGAAGGTATCAATGACACACCTTGTCCAGCTTTGTCGATTGAGCTAGGGCAGATAATCAGGCCCTTGACAAGGGCAGATAATCTGCCCCCAAAACATGTTTTGGCTGCTTTTTATATGAGCACTTATCTGCAACACTTAACACACATCAAATCTTCCTTGGTATTTTTATCTAACACACAAAACCACAGGGATTAAGAAATGTTCTTTCAATCTCCCCCTTTTTGGTGTTAGATGACAATACTAGGATTTGCATAAAGGACCTACTAACATCATCATTTCAAGGATGGAAAAGACCCCCCCTAAATGTGTGCATATTAGAAGTTTGCATTTGAATACAAATGCACACAAGAAGGTACGAGGCTTTTCATTGACTTGAAAGCTACAAACAAATGATGAGTTACAAAAAGATCATACCACCGAGAGGATGAAGTTCTCAATAGTATATAGATAGCCAATATAATCATCACTCATTGAGACTTCGAAGCATAATTGTATTTGGATGCATCCAAAGAGATAAAACCATAATTCCATAGCATCTAGGTGAATCCATACTCCCCAATAGATAAATCCATGCTAGTAATTCCAGTGATGACCGGGATAAATCCAAAGTACCACACAAACCACATAGTCTCATACAAACCAAATAGCAAATTTAAAGTTCAACACTAAAATGGGCACAAGCGAGGATAAAACAAAATTATAATGTGCAAATGCTTGTGCCTGACCCATGCAAAACCACGATAGCCTAATTGAACTCATCCTCCCCCTTTGGCATCGAAACACCCAAAAGGAAGAAGAGCAATGCTAACACCCCAAGGAATCACTCCTCGTCCTTGTCATCATACTCCTCTTCATCTTCCTCACCATCAGTAGCCGTTGGAGTAGCCTCCCTATCAAAGGTGGGGAACAAGTGATGCTCAAGCTCTCCATAGTTGGTGCCGGAAGTGTTCCACTAAGCATACAGTGTGGGAGCTGCAGGAGTAGGAGGAGGGACGGATGTCCCTGAGACATGGTGGAGAATGACTTGTTGGGTATGATCCATATCATTGTTGCCCCCACTAGGTGTAATGGAGTCACGAAAGACACTGGCCAGCTGAGCATAGAGAGGTAGGAGACTTGCAACCTTGCCCACAACACCATTTGGACCACAGCAGGGAGAGAGCAATGTATCCTTGTTTGGCTTGATGGAGAAATAATGTGATGTCCACAAGCACAATCATGTCCATTGAAGGGATAACCAAGCACCTAAGAGAAAACCCAGAAATCAGCTTGGATAAGAGTGTCACCAGTCATCCACTTCATAGTCCGTCGTTCATCACCACAAATCACAAGAGTGGAGAAGAATTGCTTCACCACTACGGAGTCATAGTTCCACTTGAGAGACATGAGATGGTGCAACCCCATCCGTTCAGCCACAGCTAAAGCATCAACAAGTTGGGGCTTCTCCTTAGCCTCAGACAAAACCATGGGACGCATAGGATGAATCTTTAGAGAGGAATAAACATCCTCAAAGATGAACTTATGATCAGTACACCAAAAACGGAAATCCCCAAGATCTTCATCATGCTTAGCCTCATCATACAGATCCTGGTGACGAATAGAAGCATAAGTAATACAATCCATCTGCTTATAGTTGACCCTGGTTTGCTTACCCTTCTTCTTGGAACTTGTCCGAGTGGTCTTTTCTTTCCTTGCACGTTCAGCCATTCTTTTAGCCTCTCGCGGGCGTCTACGCAACTCAACCTCGTCAATAAGACCTCCTTCACCGTCAGGCCTGAAATAGCGAGTACGAGGACAGCGCTTGTATGTTTGAGTAACACGAGAACCACAAGTGAAACGAATAAGATGGATAACAAGTAGATAAGCACACACAAGTCCAGGAGGAATGCGGAAACAGTAGAAAAATAATCCACAACCCAAAACTGCATGATGCTAGAATTTCGGAAATCCTGAACTAGGGGCAAACCTTCGAGGCCGGATAATCCGGCCTTGCCAGGGGCGGATAATCTGGCCTTGGCGAAAATTTTCAAAACTGCCCCAGATCGAAAGCATCAATGTAGATCAGGCACAGGTATTGCTAGTCTATGATTTCTAGCATGAATATGAAACACAAGGCAACTTCTAGACCAAGTTCCACCAACAACCAACAACATCTATACAAAATATGATAGTGAGGGAGTTACCCTCACTCACTGGAGGAAGAATGTGGAGGAGAAGGTACTCTGATGGCTGGGGAGGGCCGGAGAATCCGGTGGCTATAACGGCACCGGGAAGGGCTGGGGAGGCAGACGGCGGCTGAGGGAGAGGCAGGGAGTCGGGGTGGAAGTGTTGCTCTGTTTGATCCCTTCCCCCGTCGCCTTGCCCTTAGTAGACAAAAACCACCAAGGGTGGATTATCCAGCCCTTCTCTGAATTTTCTGTTGAACACAGATTCAGGCTTACACATCCCTAACAAAACCCTCACAAGAGAAACAAAGGACTTGTGTGCAAGAGATAGATGGTTTGGGGATAGGGAGAGCTACGATGACCCAGCATACCACTGCATGATGTAGTACACTATAGTCGTTGACATAACACCAATGAAACACCGTTCACTAGTATTACATCCCTCGGAGTGGTACAACAGAAACACAGCAGGTCCAAGACATGACTATAGGTTACAACTCGACTCTTTACAAAAGATCCAGAGAACACTCTAGGTTAAAGAGAGAGATAAAACTTCTTACAAAGAAGAACAAGAAATAATAACTCAGAAATATCTAGTAACTAAGACTAGCATCTAAAATATTTGGCTTGCCATTGCTGCTATTGCAATGCTCTACAGCAATAGGTTTTATGGCTAGAGAATCTACTTCTATCTAAACTGACACTTTATCTTCACTTCAGCTGATGTATATGTTGACTTCATTGACTTTATTGAAGAACCTGAGTTGTCGATGATGGTTTCTTAAGCAGAAATTGATGTTGACATCGTCGTCAATGGCTTAGAACCTAGCAAGGGTTAAGAAGGTATGGTTGAGTACGAGCGTACTCAGCAAGTTCACTAAAAAGGAGTGTATGATGCACTATCTCTACCGCCATAGACCATAGGTCGTAGGCAATGCAGGTTTTCGTAAACATTTCTTCAAAGGTTGCTTTTATTCTGAAAACTATGTCCGACAGCCTTCATAGGTTGACCAGAACCTTCGTGGGGTTCCTTTCCTGCCACGTTCGTAGCTCCTTCCCGGAACAAGGAGTAACATGTCACAATTCCTACACTCTGCAGAGGTGCGTCACTTTTCCCACAAGAGACCATAAGCTTTGTTGCACAGCCGGGAGTATGTCCCCTTTCAAACTTCCTTGGTTTGAGGCCCAACTTAAGATCCAAGCCAATCGATGCCCTCTCTATGACCCCATATGTCTGCACGATCCTCTAGGGCTGACTCCACTTCCGTTAAGCCTCCAACTAGGGCAAGCTATAACCATGGTGAGTTCCCGAAGACTCTATGAGTTGGTGATGCCCCTGGCAAGCTCCATAAAGGTCCGACTATACCTTCGGCAGCCACTCATAGATAATCTAGACACCAAAATCGTGGGGCCTAAGGGTGCCCACCCATACGTTGGATCCATACCAGGAATTTCAACGTCACGATAAGGTCATCTTGCCTCCATATGAAAGGTAGAAGATACAGCTGACTTCTCTGTCCCATTCCAAATCTCATGGTTAACGTGTAATATACGGCGCTAGAATCACTGGCGACATTGGTTGTTAAGTCCTATATATTATGTTCCTTTACCACTAGAACTGTATCAATAGATTATTACCACCCGGTAAATAATCCATAATCATATTATTATAAAAATAGTCTTTTCTGTTCTTTTTGAAATACAGGTGATGACACAGTTGAGTTATAAGCATAGAAAATAATCAAAGGACATGAACAAGTTGTGAACTTGCCTTTTGTGATTGCAAGATTATGCACTCATGGTCTTCAAGACATTAGAAGATCCAAATTCTGTAAACATCATCATTGGTCCGATAAGGACTAATGTTTAAAAAAGCAATATGCAATTATGCATAAGTAATATAATGCAGTTTGATAAACGCGAATCCCAAAATATTCGTATTTGATCTAGGGTTTGGAGTTTGTGATGATCTCGTTGGAATGTGTTGCACTTTTTATACTAGATTCATACTTGTGCTTCTTATTAAGGCTTGTGAGAGTGTGTGAAGCAATAAGTAAACACAACAAGTAGTAAACAACACCGAAGCATTTAAATGGATCATGGTATCTAAAATATTTCTTAAACAAGATTAAGAATCAAGTAAAGCTTTTAAAGAAATGTTTAAAGATTTCTTTTAATGTTTCTTAAAAGAATAACTTTTGAGGAAAGATTACTTTTACAAAGTAAGAAGTATTCAAATTTAAAACTAACACTTTAAGATTTTCTTATTAGCTAAGAGGAAAACATTACTATATTAAACAAGCCTAGGGTAGTCGGTGTTTATTAAAGTTATAGGTGAATAGAATTACTTTCTTAACATAGAAGTAACACTTATCTCCATAACATGGGAATGGTATCATGTTTGTTATTTATAAACTTTTCTTGGACTTGAAAGTGTATTCCCAAACTTGTAAAAGAATTATTACTCAAATCTTGACGAAATTATAATTAATAAAATGTTTTTGGAGAATGGAGCTTACTTAATGTTTAAATGGTAATTGTAGTGGGTACCAGTTGAGTTGGTCAGACCTAAATGAACTTCACTTAAACTTTAACTGACTTGTTATTACATTTTTAGACTCTAAACAAATAATACTAAAGACAATGGTAAATATTTATATACTTTTAAGGAATTAAAATAAAAGAAAAAGAGTTAAAATAAGATTTGTTAAACCTTTATCTTTTATTTTACTTCAAAAGTGAGATTTGACATTTTTAATGTGTAGACTTTATTTTTGTGATCATTTAGGTATATTATAAATATTTTTGTGATTTTTAAATAATAAGATATGATTTTTATAAGTTTTATTCACTTTATAAATACCTAATAAATAATAAACATTGGTTAAGTGATACAAAAATAATTTAAACAAGGTTGTAAATGTACGTTTTGTTTTTATAAGAATTTTGGTATTTTATTTATATTTTTATTATTTACTAATATTGAAATATGAATTTTTTTAAAAGTTTTATAACTTATAAAATCTTTATTAAATAATAAATTATTTAAATAATTAATAAAATAATATTTGATAATAAAGTTAAATTATAGATTTTATTTTTCTAAGAATTTTGATATATTATATGCATTTTTCTAAATTATAAAACAAAAAATATAGGATTAACAAGATTTAACTACTTTATTCAATTTCTAGGAATTATATATATATTTAACTTGTTTGATTTCATCTATTTACTAAACAGATAATACTTTTTATACTAACACTAACCCTAGCCGCAGTCACAGACAGATGGGACATAGGCCACGTCGACAGGCCACCTAGGCAGAGACCAGTCAAACATGTTGACTATGTAGACGGTGACGTGAGCGTGACGTCAGCCCGACGTCACCTCACCGGCCACCACCATATGGTCACCGGCGACGGCGGATACGACCACACGCGGGGCTGCGTAACAGTGCGCTGGAACGAGGAGACCGAGGTGGACCTAATAGTGGTTATGCCGCTTCTATTTGGTGATCGGAACCTCTTCGGCAACAAGCCTCCATGGCGGTACGGTTCGGTCATACATGGGTAGATTACTACGGCGAGTGAGTGACGAATCGGAGAAGATCATCGTAATCAGGATCTCACCTGGAAGCTTTTAGAGGCGATGGCGAGGAGAGGCGAGCTCGGACGGCGTCGCCATGGTCGACGGCGAACAGCGGACAGAGGTGTCGATTGGCTTGATTGGGGGCCCTCTAGCTTCCGTGACCTAGCTAGGAAGAACGAGAAGGGTACGGCGAGCACGAGGGTACCCTCCGTTGGAGCTATGGTGGTCGAAGACGGCGAGGACAACGAATTCCGGCGAGGTAGGTTTCGGTACAGAGATGGAGGAAGAAGGCGAGCGAGGGGAATGAGGATGAGGATGGCCTGGAGCGTCTCGGTGGCGATCTTATCCCTCTCCCAGGCATCGGTGGCAAGTGTCGCGGCGCAGAGCTAATGTCGACGACGGCATCGGCCGGCGGCGAGTCCTCTAGCGAGCTGCTTGTGACGTTGCGAGGTAGACAACAACGCGTTCTTTATAGAAAACCCCCTAGCCAAATCTTCGACTCAGGTCCTTCTTCGGTCCCACCCGTCAGTCAGAGAATGAGAGGCTAGATGGGTTGGCACTGGGCCGTGGCAAAGCGTGTGAAGAGTTGCTGCTGCTGCTCGCGCGTGACACTTAGCAGATGGGCTACGGCCCAAGCTAGTCTGCTGGCTCGGCCAGGTTCTTTTTTTTCTTTCTGTTTTCTTTTTCTATTTTCTATTTTGATTTCAGATTATTTTTTACAAAACCAATTCAAATATGAATTTCTATAAGGATTTAAATATCCAGAATTTTTATAAGACATGGATATTATGATAAAGGTTAATTATAACTAATTTCTCTATATTTCGTGTGGTGTATACAAAATCTGTTATTACTAGATGATACCCCGTTGCAGCGGAAATTCTTGTCGAAGATGATTGTTTTTCTTTGCAAACTAACACTCTTAATATGATATACCAAAGTAATAAAATAAACTTGATTTGGAATCTTCTTGTGTGGAAAACATAAACTGGGTAAACATTAAACGATTTTCATTCATAGAACAGAGTGGGCAAAAAAAACATTGATGCATCAACTCATTCATTTACCTGTCCGAACCATCAAAAAGATTGAATATGGATCATTTTGGAAACTAACTCAGGTTCAATTTTCATATAAAGATATATTCAGTTAACCCAAACCAATAAAAAATTATGTACAGAAATTGTTATGCATCACAACCGGATAGACATAATCAAGCCAAAAAGCCTTAACACAGAACACCCCCGAAGACATGAAATGCACTTGTATCAAGTCAGTCCATTTCGAACCTTGCATGATAATAGACATGTTAATACCAATTTTTTTGATGAAATAGTACAAAGAAAAATAAAGTTGTGAAACTTAATGAAAGGAAATAAAATCAGGAATGACCAAACCAGACAAATTTTCAATCAAATGAAAGTAGAGAAAAAATAGGTAGTTTGTTAGATGTTATAACTCAACATTGTAAAGGAGGATAGTGGTTTTATATTATTCTCCCAAATGTGCACAGATCTCCAAATACACTCCTTTTTTCTATGAAACAAACAAACACAAGATTTGAACACAAAGTTATACAACATAGGCACGTATGCAGATGCAAACAAATTGGATGGGCACTCCCATGAGAAGTGGTACCAAGAAATTCCATAAAACAAAGTCATACATGGTCTCATTATCTTTTGAATTCCAATGCACTACTACGAGTAAAATTTACTTGAAACAAAGTAAGCAAGTAGTTGTAAGTAAGAACATAATACCTCGACTTGACAAAGTTGTCCAAAAGCTTTCCAACAAACAAAGTTGGCCGAAAACCATGATCAGGATGCACCAGCCAGACGCATGCCTTTACACTCTAGATTATGCTTTGCTAGTGACAAAGCTGGCATGATCAATATCCACATCCAAAATTCAAGAAAAGCTCAACGCCAAACATAATTATCCCAAAATAATGTTCCAGCTCTAGTGAAGGCACCTAATAATATTCTAGGATAGACGTAAAAAGGAGAACAAAATGTCGCCTACAAAAAAATCTTATTAGTTGATGAAGACATCCCATCAAACATTTGACAGGCAACCAGATATTTGATAGAGAGCAATTTATGCATCAACGGTTCTAAAAAAATGTAAAGGAATACGACATTTGATCAATGGACCAAGACAAAACTATGGAATAATAAGCTCACCGACGACACATATGAAATATCCATGACAAAGCACAAAACTGTGTATAACTTGAGGAGGACGGGAGAAGGTCATCGCCAAGCCGCTTGTCTCGAGAGGATCTAGACTAAAAGTACCTGGAGGCCACGATGTCTTCCTGTACAAATCTTAGTGTGCGCTGGTGACTGTTTAATCCTTTCGTGCCTCGTCTACATGATGCAGATGAAGGAGCGGGGATGGGAGAGAAACACCAGTAGAGGTTAGTACATGGGTTGTATACGGTAAACTGGAAGCCAAGGAGCTACCTTGTAGCTACAGTTATTGCTGGACTCTGAACGATTTTTTGTGTGTGAGGGATTTACTGCTGGACGAATTCATTACATTGAATCATGCAACCAATAGTCGTTTCATCACTTAGTAGTAATATGAAAGAAGGGAGGCAGGGAGGTGCGTAGAAGATATTTTTATGTGGCAGATTTACGTTGATGGAGAATGTCAAGGGAACGTATGAACTTCGTATGGAACAATTTTTTTCCTTTGGGCTGACGTGGCAGAATTGAAGACATGTGTCAGCATAAGATTGCTTGGAGATGCTTGATGAGGTGGATACCTTGCATGTCAAGAGAAACACCCTTAGTGGGGATGATCTTCTTAGTTATATAGGATATGCAAGGTTTTTTTATTTAATAAGGTAAATATAATTTAGGGTTTTAAGGTTTATTTCCTATAAGAAAATCTTATAGAAATGATTTATATTACCACTAAAATAATATATTAGTAGTGGTTCAAGAGGCTAATGATTTATGATGGTGAGTTATAGTCATGGAATATATATATATATTTAACCTCTTTTAATAACCATATTAGAGTTGGTTTAAATCCTGGGTTTATAATATGGTGATTTGAATTCCATGGTTCTACCTATTTGGTGATTTCACCAAATCCAATTCTACTTGATTTGTAGTGTTTAGAATTACCATAGAACAATCTTGATTAAGTCTTCATGAATCAATAACAATCATTGGCAGAGAAATGCTATTCAAATATAGCTATATGGGTTTTTTGATAATAGAGTAGACAAGGTTTTCATACATAAACACTCATCTGATATTTTACTCATCTCTTAGACATTTCATTTGACTAAAAGATACTATCCATTGGCTGCCTCAAAATAGGAATTGGTTTACTACCCTCTTTATTCTAGGATGTTAAACAAAGAGGTAGACATGATTCTAGTCCTATGTTGATATGCTCTTGGTTAAGGCTTCTAAAGAATCCTTACCTTAATACCTCACTAAGGTTATCCTTAGATAAGGAATTCCTTTCCTAAATATACTCTATAAATCTCTCTTATCTTATTCACAAAGATCTCATCTTCCTGAATAAGACAATCATCTGACTCCACCATATCCATCACCATATGATGACATGGTCATGTCACTTCAACAATACTCCATTCTTACTCCTAATATATAACTTCTTTTAAACAACTACCATTGATATACCTATCAATGTAGCTATTGCTAACTCCATCTATTAACTTCCCTAACTTCATCTTGCAACTTCTGCCAAGGCTTGCAAGATTATAATCCTCACTGTAAATAACAAAGGATATCAATCTTGTAGAATAGGTATGGTACTACTCTCCCCAATACAAGTTTGCTCTTGTATTACCTTGGTTAAACTATTACACTTCCAACTACTCCTACAACTTATGTTATATACTTTATCCTACTCTAGCTTGACTTCTCATAATCAAGCTAGATGATTCTTCTTACTAGGGCTTTACCTAATTTGATATACTCACAAGTCTTCTTCAGCAACTAGTCATCTATCCTCAAATGACTTGAGAATGATGACCACCATCTTTTGATCAAACTAAGCTTGTCCTTGCAATTGTCTGATCAAGATCTATACTCACTAAGTAGTAGACTTGTACTGGTCTCTCTATAGACTTATCTTGTTAAGCAAGCTTACTCTAAGTCTATATCCACTTGTCCTAACAAGATTGTTATCTAATGTACTAATACTACTAGCTTTCTCATAGCTCCTCAATCACTAGCTCAACCCTTGGGTTTATGTACTACTTCTAGTTAACTCATGAGTGGGTTAACTCCTCCAACATCAGATGGTTTGATCTCCACTAAGGATCTCATTCCATTGATGATGGCACACTCTACCATAACTAGTTCCTTCTTCAGATTAATTTACTTAAGGCATTTGAAAGGTCAACACAATAGGTCAAAGGCTATGAGCCAATAAGTTCTAGGTCAAGAATTGATCACACACATTGATGATCAATAGACACTGGGACTTGGTTAAATAGAATTGTCATCTATTAACATGACACTAAGGGTATGTGATGCATGGTCTCGGCTTGTCTTCCATTATACTTCCTTTGTAGTAAGAATTGATATTTAAGAACTACCATGATACCCATGGTAGGTATCACTATGGCAATCAAGTGTATCAAGACTTAATTATAAAGTTTTCTTTACTTAAGTTACATACTTACTTTGCTATTCAAGGTTTGTGGTAGACTATATCTTGATATCATATTTAGAACACTAAATATTCATCCTTGAGTTGTGGTATGGAATACCATGTAATGATCTCTATAAGATCAAGTACTCCTAATTAAGTAGTGTGTTGTGACTTAGTTTGCTTACATTTGATCTACCCTTAGATCAAATTATATTACCCAAAGATAAGGTTTTAACAAAGGTCATATTGAAACTTATCGCAGTCAACTTGATGATCTACTTCAGTTCCACCAAGTTAAGAGAAGCTTCAATCTCCTTGACAAGTTTTATTTAAAAGCGCGAAAATTATCCGGATTTTCTATGCATGAATGCAATGCACACACCTGTGTTCAGCTTATTTCTAAGCTCTAGTGCTGGGGTGTTACAAGAGAATTGGGTTTAGACAACCAAACTGAGATGGTACTACACACCCAAGATTGCAAGAGCCAAATTAAATAAAAGCCAAAATTGAGTGTGTTTGCCATAAGAACACAAGATATGCAAGAAAGTCCAAAGAGAATCATAAGGAACCAACTCTTCGCAAGGAAGAGGGCGATGGACGAATCCACCATGTTGGAGTGGATGGTATGACACCGTGAAGATGTATCTTGGGTTCATAACCAATAATCATCAATAAGCTCACATATCACCAAATCATATTAAGAGAAATGACTTTTCTTGCTTTCGGCATTATGGGGGGAGGGTTAGCCCAATCAATTAGGACCACACTTCCCCTATATCTATGCCCACACCTAAACAAAATAGAGGGAGAGATGTAAGTGGGTATGCATGAGTAATCAAGATAAGCTCCTTGAATCCATGATATTTAGCTCATTCCTCAAGTAACAAAACCTTGCTTCATCAAGTAGCTTCGTGAAAATATCAGCAAGTTGGTTCTTTGTGCTCACAAAGGATAGATCAAAATCACCATGAGAAACATGATCCCGAATGAAGTGATTGCGAACCTCAATATGCTTTGTCCTTGTATGCTGCACCAGATTATAAGAAATTTTCATAGCACTCTCATTATCACACAAAATAGGCACTTTGTCACAATTGACATCGTATTCCTTTAAAGTTTGCCTCATCCATAAGAGTTGAGTGCATGCACTACAAGCAGCCACATACTCAGCTTCGGTGGTGGATAGAGATATACAATTTTGTTTCTTCGAAGACCAACATACCAAAGATCTTCCCAAGAATTGATAAGCTCTGGAAGTGGACTTCCTACCATCCTTTTCACTAGCCCAACCGGAATCCACATAACCAGATAGAGAGAAATTGGAGCCCTTGGGATACCATAAACCAAAATTAGGGGAATGAACCAAATATCGGAAGATTCTCTTGACCGCCACCAAGTGGCTTTCTTTAGGAGCCGCTTGATACCTTGCACACACACCTACCCTCAACACAATATCGGGTCTAGATGCGCAGAGGTAAAGGAGAGAGCCGATCATGGACTAGTATACGTTTTGGTCCACATATTTACCATTGGGATTGAGTTCAGGATAGCATTTATTTTGCATTGGTGTAGCAACGCCATTAGGATCCGTCATCTTGAACCTCTTGAGCATGTATTGGATGTATTTTGCTTGATTGATGAAGGTTCCTTCTCTAAGTTGTTTGATCTCAAATCCAAGAAAGAATCGTAATTCCCCCATCATAGACATCTCAAACCTGTCAGTCATCAGCTTTGAAAATTCATCATTAAAAGTTTTATTAGTAGAGCCAAATATAATGCCGTCTACATATAGTTGGAATACGAAGAGCTCCTCCTTAACCTTCTTAGTAAAAAGGGTGTGATCGATCTGCCCAATCTCGAAGCCACGGTCTAACACGAGCTCTTTAAGATGCCCATACCATGCACATGGGTCTTGTTTAAGGTCATAGATCGCCTTATGGAGTTTGTAGACATGGTTCAGGAAGTTGGGGTCCTCGAAACCCGGGGGTTGCTTTACATATACCAACTCATATAGAGGACCATTAAGAAAAGCACTCTTAACATCCATTTGCTGTAATTTAAAGTTACAATGAGCTGCATAAGCAAGAAGGATACGGATAGACTCAAGGCGAGCCACGGGAGCATAAGTTTAACCAAAGTCGACGCCTTCCACTTGAGAGAAACCTTGAGCTACCAATCTTGCGTTGTTTCTTACGACAATTCCATTCTCATCTTGCTTGTTCTTGAAAATCCACTTGGTGTTGATACCATTGCGTCAATCTTTGGGCTTCTCTACTAATTTCCAGACCTTGTTGCACTCGAAATTATTTAGTTCTTCATGCATAGCAACAACCCAATCTGGATCTTCAAGGGCTTCAAAGACCTTTTTAGGTTCCACCATAGAAATATGAGCTTGATGATCACTAAAGCTTGAAATCTCCCTTCTTGTGGACACCCTCCTTCTTAGGTCACCTACAACTTTATCGAGTGTATGCCCTCAAAGTTCGAGATTTCTATCAGCCCGAGCTTTGCGACAAATTTCAATCTCCTTGATGTTTCTTGGAGGGATCTTCATCATTAGAACCTTCGTCTTGATCATGATCAATAGTATGTTTAGCATGGACAGATGATGGAGTAGCTTGGCCTTGATCTTGATCAGCAGCCATAACAGGAGGCTACTGAGTTGAAGTTCCAAGGCCGGATAATCCCACCGAGGGAGGGGCCGTATAATCCGTCCTGGGATTTTCTGCTTCTCCCTCCGTTTCGTGGACATTTTTGGCAGTTGAAGGCGTTGGGCCGGATAATCCGGCCTTGGGAGGAAAATTTGGCTTGGGGGTTTCTGCCCCTTCTCGAGCTTCCTAGTCCTTCCTGGCAGGTGGTGGCGATGGGCCGGATAATCTGGCCTCAGGCGGATAATATAGCCTGGGACTCCTAGTTTATTCAGATGACTGATGAGCTTCAGGAGGTTGTTGTGTTGGTGTAGTAGTTTCTCCAGCAGGTGGAGCTTGTCGATCTTGTGAAGATGAGGGCTCTACTTGAGTAGAGAATTGTCCTTCCCGATCCGCCACAAGGTGTTCCTCAATGGGCCGGAAAAATCCCACACCCATTCTTCTTATGGCATCTTGGGGTATTTCAACATCTGCATCACAAACATCAACTTGCCCCACATGGGAGCATCATTTTCCTCGAACACCATGCTACAAGATTCTACAACAGTTCTAGAGAGCTTATTGTGGACTCTATAAGTGTGGGATTCGGCACCATAACCAACAAAAATGCCTTCTAAAGCCTTAGACTCAAATTTAGATAAACAAACTCCTTTAATGAGAAATAAACACTTACAACCAAACACCAGGAAGTATGAATGTTGGGCTTGTTACCAGTAAGTATCTCATAGGGTGTCTTGTCCAAGATTTTGCGAAGGTAAAGCCGGTTAGATGAGTGACAAGCGGTGGATATAGCTTCAGCCCAAAACTTGTATGGTGACTTGAATTCAGCCAACATAGACCTTGCCATGTCCATAAGAGTCTAGTTTTTCCTCTCGGCAACACCATTTTGTTGAGGGGTGTACGCAGTGGAATATTGGTGTCTTATCCCCTCTTCACTTAAGAATTCATTTAGAGTGTAGTTCTTGAACTCAGAGCCGTTGTCGCTTCTAATTGCCAATATAGGAACATTATGTTGATGCTAAACCTCGTTGGCAAAGTCGATGACCGTTTATTGAGTCTCACTTTTCTGCTTGAAGAAGTAGACCCATGTATACCTTGAGTAATCATCGACAATGAAGAGGCAATATTTCTTTCCACCAAGGCTTGCATGAGATGGAGGACCAAAGAGATCCACATGAAGGAGCTCCAAAATCCTCTTTGATGAAATAATCGTCTTCCTTCGATGGAGAGAGTCATGCATCTTTCCTTCAACAGAAGCCCTGCAAACACATCTTTGGCAAAGGAGACATTTTCTTTTAGTCCAAGAATGTGGCCACCCTTGTGGAGGCTTTGCAAAGTTCTCATATTGATGTGGGCTAGACAGTGATGCCATAACCAACCCGCGTCATCCTTTTCGAATAGACACATCAAATTTGCAGTGGTTTTCCTCGAAAAGTCCACCACATACAAGTCATTTTCGACGTATCCAATGAAAGCGAGCTTTAGGGACTTGCTCCACAAGAGTACCACAATATCATCATCAATGAAAACTACAAAGCCCATCTTACCAAGGGCACAAACAGAAAGGAAAATTGTAACCAAGGGTCTCAACAAGCATGACGTCCACGAGTGAGATATCATGAGCAACCACAACTTTGCCAAGACCCAATACCTTTGATTTCGATTTATCACCATAGGGGACGGTTATTTGATCAAGATTTGGCCTCATCTCCATGATGGTCTCCTTGCTTCCGGTCATATGACTTGTGAAACCACTATCGAGCACCCATTTAGATCCATCGGAAGCATAACCCTACAAGAAAATTACTTCTTGGTTTAGGTACCCATTTTCAATGGGTCCTCTCATGTTAGTTACAAGGGTCTTTGGGACCCAAATGGACCAAGCAATATAATTATCGAAGGGACCAACATAACTAGCATAGACATCACCATAATAATCACGAAATAATTCATAATGAGGATTGTTAGACCCTGCAAAACCATAATAATCAGTTTTGTCCTTCATCGTGTTCTTTTCAGTGGTGCTTGTCTTTGTTTGAGCATTCTTGGCCTTCTTCTTCTTGTTCTTCTTCTTCTTCTTCTTGGTTTTTGGAACATAACCAAGTCCTTATTTTCCATTATTTGTCCTTTGCTTACTAAGGACCTCATCTAGAACTTCCTTACCTTTGGATAGAGGTGCCTTGGCTAGCTCATCTTTCAACCTAGCATTTTCTTCAAGAACTTCTTCATGTCCACATGTTGTGGCAGAAGTGCTAGGCATATCATACTTGTTTAATCGAGTTTGAAGCTGATCATGAGACTCATCAAGAATCGAGAATTCACTCTCCAAAGCCTTGTGAGCAATGTTGGGTGCCTCATATTTCTCGAAAAGTCTAGCATGAGTAGTGCCAAACTCAACTTTTTCCTTATTTAATTTCTTTGCCTTGGCAATAGCATTATCACATTCCTTTGCAAGTTTGGCCACAACCTCGTCATGTGACTCCTAAATTGACTCAAGTCTCTCCTTAAGAGATACTTGAATCTCTTCTTATTCTTCTTCTTATAGAGCATTCTTCAAAGATGCAATTTCCATTGCATCCTCTCTCTCTCAGTTCTGCCCTTTTCTTCGAGAAGCTCTTCGGAGTGAACAAGTTGACTCATAAGACCCTCAAAATGCATTTTGTTCTAACCTTGCAAGTTAGTGATAACAAGATCCAAATCAATAACCTATTCTTTAACTTTAAGACTAGTATGATCATCCATATCAACATCCATAGTAGTCTTAGGAAAAGAAGTGGTAGAAGATGATACCTCAGAACCTCTTGCCATAAGACAAGTGATGTTCTTGTTGATGACGTTCTCATTGGGAGAGTCGGAGAGATAGGTAGGTGTAGATGTGGTGGCTATGGCTTCCACCTCTTGTGAGCTAAGATCATCCTCTTCATCGATGAGTACTCCTATTGTGCAACCAAAACAATCTTCCATTGCTTCTTGTAAGGAGCATTTTCCTTGACAAATGGCATCTTCCGAGGTGCCTTAGACCTTTCCTTGAGAATTAGTCTGCCCCCATTGTCTTCTCTACTTTGATAAGGGCACTCAGCTACAAAGTGCAAACGGTCTCCACAACTGTAACAAGTTCTCAACTTTGGACCGTTTTCCTTTCGTCAATTTGACCCATTATTGTGCTCAAGTTCAGATTTAGCTTTGATTGGTTCCTTCCAAATGTTTCTTGCGTAGAAGGGCATGCACTCACCATGAGCATGCTTGACCTCCTCGGGATAGCTCATGGAGATGGTGTCAAAACCCTCTCATCTTCATCTTGCTCAATGACATTGGCCTTCAATGCAACATTCACGCCTTTTTGCATTCCAATTGCTCAGGCACGAGCATCTTCGGTGTTCTTTGCTGCAACTTTGAATGCCGCCATTTCTTGCATGACTTTGTTGGAGGTCATTTGGTGATAGTTGTGTCGTCCTTGCAAGCTCTTCAAATCAGTAGGCTCAAATGGCATAAGAGCACTCACATGCTTCCTCTTGATCCACACATCGTCAACATATGTGGCACCATGCTTTCTAAACATAGTGGCAATGCCTTTGAGCCTTCTATACATGTATTCGTGATCCTCACCATCCAGCATATAGAACCCTTCGGCTTCACTACTTAGAGCATCATACCTATTTCTTCTCATGCTTTCATTTCCAATAAATAGGTCAGTGAGTGCATCCCAAGCTTCCTTGGCGGCGCTGAAGTGTTAAATGTGTGCCATGTCCTTGGGACCCACACCAAGCTGGATCATGTGAAGAGCGGTTGCATTGAGTTGGCTATTGATACGTCCAAAACGTATCTACTTCCCGAACACTTTTGCTATTGTTTCTCCTCTAAACTTGTTTGATTTGGATGCAACTAATGCGGACTAACGCTGTTTTCAGCAGAATTGCCCTGGTGTCTACTTTTTGTGCAGAAAATCAACTATCAGGAAAACCCAGAAAATATGCCAAAAATCCTATTTCACCAGAAGACTCCTGGAGCCAGAATATGAGAGGGAGGGGGCTGGGCCCAGGCCACACCACATGGCTGCGTGGGCAAGCCCAGGCCACGCCAGGGGGTGGTCTGGCCGCCCCAGACTCCCCCTCGGTCTCCCTCTTCGCCTATAAGTTGCCTTCTGACCTAAAAACTCAGGGGGGTTCGACGTTTTTCTAGAAGGAGTTCCGCTCTGCAGCCACCACCAGATTCCATGAAACAGCACCAGAAACTCTGTTCTGGCACCCTGCCGGGATAGGGAATTGGAGGAGATCATCGCCATCATCGTCACCATCGCTTCTCCATCGACCATCCATGTTTCCCCATCTATGAGTGAGTAATCCCCTGCTGTAGACTATGGGGATGGTAGGGATTGGATGAGATCGTTCATGTAATGGCATCAAATTGTTAGGGCATGGTGCCTAGTATCTTCTATTAGTGCTTTATGACTTTGTTGCCACTTGTTATGCTTAATGCTTGTCACTAGGGCCCGAGTGCCATGATTTCAGATCTGAACATGTTATTGATTCATTATGATAGTATTGTTTATGGTCTTATTTGCAAGTTGTATACACACATTGTTGTCCGGAATCAATGGCCCCGAAGTGACAGAAATCGGGATAACCGGAGGGAATGGCTTTGATGTGAAGATCACATGTGTTCATGGGGTGTTAATGCTTTGCTCCGGTGCTCTATTAAAAGGAGCACCTTAACTGCCAGTAGTTCCCTTGAGGCCCCGTTGCAAACGGGCTGGCAGGACAAAAGATGTTGTGCAAGTTCTCATTGCGAGCATGTATGACTATATATGGAACACATGCCTAGGATTATCTAGTACTTGGATGCTTTATCTTATTTATCTGCAATTGCCCTAAGTTCTGATTGCTATGTGAATTGTCTTGTCCATGCAACGCCCGTCCATCCATCCCTATGCCTACCGCACTCGAATCCTACTGTTTACTGCTATTGTTACTAATGTATTTACTTTACTGCTGCTGCTACTCTACTATTCCTACTACAAAACTGTTGCTACTGATAAACTGATGTGAGCAAGATTGTTTCCAGGTGCAGCTGAATTGACAACTCAGTTGTTAAGGCTTATAAATATTCTTTGCCTCCCCTTTTGTCGAATCAATAAATTGGGTTTCACTTCCCTCGAAAATACTGCGATACACCACCTATACTTGTGGGTCATCAAGACTATTTTCTAGCATCGTTGCCGGGGAGCATAGCTTTATGTATCAAGTTCACTTGGATTCTCTGTTGTTCGCTGATATCCATCCATCATGGGTAAGTCTCGTGATGGCAAGGTTCCTATTTTACCATCCACTACAAGAAGAGGTATGGTTCTCAAAACCTCTGTTGCTCATGATTCACCATCTGTTATGAGTAAGCTCGTTACACCACCACATACACATGCTACACACACTGCTACTACTGCTGAATCTGAAACTTCTGATGCTTATGATGCTGCTTCTACTGTGCTTGATAAGAGTGGTTCATTAGGTCCTTTCCTAGATGCTACGATTGCTAGAACTATAGCTGGAAATACTGAAACTCCTAATGAAGACACTACTACACCTGTTAGTTCTCCTAAGTCTAGTGAGAGTTATGATATTGAAGATGGTTATGTTGAGATGACCGATGAATTTATTCAAGAATGTAAAAACACCCATGATAGGAGCGCTCCTAAGAGTCTCCTTGAGGGGCGTACTATTAGACCCAAACTATCTCATATTGCTAAGTTTGCTGCTTCTCCCATAAACATTATAGATAAAGATTATGATTTCTCTCTCGATCTATCTTACATAGCTATTGTTGAGAAAGAACCTTTTTGTGGGACTAAGAATGAAAGTGCGGTAGCACATATGAATGAACTTTCTACCATGAATGGATTTTTTTCTGATGATATTAAGATGCGTACTTACTTTGTTGCTAAGATTTTCCCTTTCTCACTGAAAGGAGAAGCTAAAACTTGGTTTAGTAATTTACCTCCTAGATCTATTGATAGCCCTGATTGCTTGATTAGTACTTTCCTGCAGAAATATTTTCCTCCTAGCGGTAGACATGCTATTTTGTAGGAACTTTTTGATTTTAAACAGGGAGAAAATGAGATATTGACCGAATCTTGGGCAAGGCACAGGCTGGAAGTCCATTACCTAAGAATGAGCTTCTTGATATATTTTATAATGGACTAATCAAAGAATCTAGGACATACCTAGATAGTTGTGCTGATTGTGTTTTCAGGAATAGGACTCCTAAGGAAGCTGAAGAATTAATGGCTAAAATAAGTAAGAACTATGAAGATTGGACTCCTCCTGAACAAGCTATACCTGAAGTAATTGTACCTGAACCACTATTCCGGTGCCTATTCCAACATCAAAGAAGAGGGGAGTTATTGAATTAAATGATGAAGTGATGAAGGAAGCTAAGAAATGTCTTAAGGAGAAGGGAATTAAAGCTGTAGATGTCAAGAATTTACCTCCTATAGAAGAATTATGTAAGCCTATTCCCTACTCATCCACTATTGAGGTACACTCTCTCCAACACTTTGATGAAGTTGATATCCCTTACTCTAAACCTCCTGATCAATGCTTAGAAGAATTCGATATCTTTATTGTTAAGCAAGATAATTTTAATAAAAGGGTGCAAAATCATCTAATGGAAAACACTAGAGCTATTGTTGAGTTGAAAGATATTGTGGAAAGAACCTCTAATGATGTTAAAATGATTGTTAAACACTTTCAAATGGTTCAAACTCAAATAGATCAACTCATTAAAGTGCAAAAAGACTTGCTAGTTAATGCTGCTAAAGAAAAACATGCTTATGAAATTAGAACTAGAAGTGGTGCTGCTACCCAGGATCCTCTATATCCCGAGGGGCATCCCAAAAGAATTGAGCAAGATTCTCAACAAGCTGAAAATAGTGGTTCTACTCGTAAGAAAAGGAAAAAGAAACATAAAACTATTGTAGAACCCTCTGAACCTGCTATAGATCCTAATAGTATATCTATCTCTGATGTTGAAACTGAAAGTGGTAATGAAGAAAATGAAGTTCCTAATGAAGAAAAAGTTGAAGAAGAACCTGAAAAGCACACTAAGAATACTAAATACACTAAAGAAGATTTTGTTGCTAAGAAACATGGTAGTGAAAGAGAGCCTTGGGTCCAAAAACCTATGCCTTTCCCTGATAAGAAACACAAATCAAAGGAAGATGAACACTATAATAAGTTTTGTGAGTGGATGAAACCTTTATTCCTGCAAATTCCTTTGATTGACGCTATTAAATTGCCTCCTTACTCAAAGTATATGAAGGATATTGTCTCGAATAAAAGGAAGATCCCTAATGAAGAAATTTCTACTTTGCTTGCTAATTGTTCCTTTAATGGTAAGGTTCCAAAGAAACTTGGAGACCCAGGGATTCCAACTATCCCTTGCTCTATTAAGAACAGTTATGTTAGAAGTGCTTTGTGTGATTCGTGTCGTTGTATTGGGAACGATAGTACCTGAGGAGGTTAGATAGAGGTGTGGGGACTAGCAGGGAAGCTATCAACGGCGTCCGCATGCGGGATTGGATACAAGCGAGCGTAGCGGGACGCAAGAAGTCCCCAGGTTCGGGGCCCTCGTGGTGAGGTAAAGCCCCTACTCCTGCCGTATCTGACTATGTGGAATACTCGAACTACAAGTGCTCCTCGAGCTGTATACGCTGGCCACTGCCTTAAATGCTGTAAGACCAACACTTTCTACTGAGGCCTTGCCTCTCCTTATATAGTCAGAGAGGCAAAGGTCTCACTGGCTAGTCCGACTAGCGGGCCCCACAGGCGGGTCCCAGCCGACTAGTCATCTACAGTGTCCGGTATGGCTTGTCTTATCGGAGTACGAGCGGTATGGCTGTCGTAGGCACAGTGGACGCCGAGCGAACCTGTCGTCAGCACCGGCCACTGTTCCTGCGTCACCCACGCAAAGTCTTCGGTATGGCCGGGTAGTTGCCAGTCTTGTCACCATACAGGGCGTACCGTGCACTGATACACACGTCGCCCTGTCCCATTGATTGATTCCAGCTACGTCGCTGTATCCGGCTGCCTCTTGCTGATCCGGCTACCGGGGGATAGCCGGCCTATCTTGCCCTGTCCGGCTGCATCTAGTCAGCCGGACGCGATCCGACTGTCTTGTTTCTTATTTGGTTGGGGTACCTGGGGATCATCCCCCTGACAATTCGGGAGCTGGAGTTAGTGTTATGCCTTTTGTCTCTATAAGAGGCTTCAACTAGAAAAACTAATACCAACTGATATATCTTTGCAAATGGCTGATAAATCTACCACTATTCCTGTTGGTATATGTGAGGATGTACCTGTTCAAGTGGCTCATAATTGGTTGATATTAACTGATTTTGTTGTGCTTGAAATGCCTGAAGATGATAATATGTCTATTATTCTTAGGAGACCTTTTCTTAATACTGCAGGGGCTGTTATTAATTGCAACTAAGGAAAGGTGACCTTTAATGTTAATGACAAGGAACATACTGTCTATTTCCCCAAGAAGATTAAAAGGACTTATGGTTTGAATTCAATTGAATATGTTGAGGGCATTCAAGTTGGAGAGATATATTGTCCCATACCAAGAGAAAAATTTGAATCTATTATGATTAGGACTATTGCTATCAAGGTTGAGGTAACATAATCATTAGTGGAATACAAAGTTTTGTCTCATATGGAATTGTTTTGGTAACAAGACCTGATCAACCTTGTTAACAAAAGGATTTCATTGAACAGAACAATGTTTTCACCGTGATTATCTCTGTTTACTTTTATTCCAGAGCGATGCACCTAGGAGGTCGAGGCCCTCAAGATCAGCCTCTCAGTTTAGGCCATCATACAACGAAGATCTCATTGCAACTCGTATTGGTAATGAAAGGGATGATGGGGATGCTCACCCATCTACTTTTCCTTGCTTTACTTTCTTACAAGCTGCAGGGATTCTTGATGATTTCTTGCTACTGATTGAGAGGGTTGGTTTGACCTCATATATGCAAGATGAGAGTGAGAAATACGCTATGCTCACCAAAACCTTTGTTGAGAGCTTCGCGTTTACTAACACGCCCTATCAGTCAACTGTCTCTTTCAAAATTTATAATATGCCCTTTACCATGCCATTGGAAAGATTTTGCAGTATTGTAGGTGTAAGCATGACAGGGACCGTGAAGAAAATTCAAGGGCGGCCCGCTGATTTGCTAGAGCTTTACATAGGGGTGACCAATGATGATGACCGCGTGGCGCAATGCAGAAAGATAAGGAACATCCAACTCCCAGCTCTTAGATACTTTGCATATTATCTTTCTATTAGCATACTTGGTAGGGAGAACACAAGTAATATATCCAACTATCATTTAGCTTTCCTTGCTGCTGCGCTTAACAATGATACTCGGTACAACCTTGGCTCGCTTATTGCTCGCCGCCTAGCTGTTAGGGGGCCTATCTATGGGGGCATCATTGCCTCACGTATGGTCAATGCATTAGGTCTTTCAGTTGACCCCAATGATACTGTATTGGCACCACAAAGGCTTGACCTTGTTGCTATGAAAAGTCATCACTTTGTCACTGCTGCTTCTGATTTGGACAGTCTAGTATATAGGATGCTTTTTACTGACGGGGATGAGAGGGATATCCCTTTGCCGCAGTCTTCTTTGTTTAGTGTTCACAGGAGACCGTGGTCACGCTCTAAGGAGGAGGTGGACGAGCAGCTTCGCTTGCTGGGTTTCCACGAGCAGCACCAGGAGGATGTACCCTCCTACGATTACTCCGCACACTATGGAGGGATGTACTCGAGCTCGCACCAGGACGAGGGTACCTCCTCGTCATACTACGGTGACACGTCATCCTGGCCGGCTTGGGATTGATACCCACTTAGGCCAAAAGCCTAAGCTTGGGGGGAGGGGGGGGGGTACGCCGGCATCGCACTCATCTCTCTATCATGTTGCGTCGGTACTTTGTATATTCATGTTTCGTTCTCTTTTTAGTTTTCATTCTTTCTTTGCTTTTGCTTTCTAAAACACAAAAAGACCAAAAATATTTTTGTTGTTTCTCTTTGGTTTGCTGCTTCTTATTTTTGCCTTGGTTTGTTTTTCCCTTTTTGCTTTGTTTGAACTATTCGAAAACCCCAAAAAGATTTAGCTTTGCTTGTTTTTCCTTTTTCTTTCTTGTTTTAAAAATCGAAAACAACAAAAATATTTGTCGTTCTTCTTTGGCTTTGTGAGTTTGCTACAGGGTTCAGAAGTCCTCAGTGGATATTGGTTTCATATTATTATTCAAGCCACACAAGTGAAGAGCAATAATGAGGATTAATGACAACTTGAGGTGTGGTAAGAGGCTGGTAACAAACTCTATTTTTTTCATTTTTGTACATATACTCATCATTGTGGGCATGCTTGGTCTGTTCATGTAGGGTGTATGATATCTTTGGATGCTTAGTAGTTCTTGCTTTCTTATGATTAGTTCCAGCTTACTAATAGTTTGTAGCATGCCATATGAATGTTTGCTTGCATTACTCTATTCATAACTTGGTATGACACTGTGGTATCCTCCTCTGAATGTTTCATTTGAATTGACTTGGCACATGCTCACGCATGCATATGACTGAAATAATCAGTTAAGCCTCGATGAATTATTCTGCCTTGAGGATCTTGAATCACTTTCATGCCATGATTAGTCCTGTTTTGTTGCAAGCATGATTATGACAGCTATTGCTCTCTCGTTTGTTGCTCCCATACTATTGCTAGCCTTCACTTCCACTGAGTATGTTTTTGTCATGTTTCCAACTCCCTAAAACCAAATATTGCCAAAGTGTCCACCATACCTACCTATTAGCATCATTTGCTACTTCCGTGCATATTCAATATGCCTTGCTTTTTCCGAATAAAATGGTTTCTTGTTATGAGAAAGTTAGTTAGTAAAGCTCTCACGAACTTGATGGCACACTTTATTTTCTTGCATTTAATAAACCTAAACCATTGCGTCCTTCTTTGTTGCGTATATGCTTGCGCTTTATAAGTTGAAGTTAGCAGAACCATGTATCATGGGGAACGTTTTCAACATTGCACTGGTACTCAGTACCTCGTTGATATCATGTTCTTTTGCTTATGGATCCCGATGGTGTGAAATAAAAGTGGAACTTGTAAGATCATGGAGTTTGTATGTATGTTAGAGAAACTCCTGGGCCGCTAGCCTAAGCCATGCCTAATCATGGTGGAAACTTGCAGCATAACCATAATGAGCATTCTATGAAGCATCCTCAATAAAAATCTATGCACATAGTAAATAAAAAGATCGCTGAGATGCTCATTGTCTGCTTGCCTTGTCATTTTGATTTTGGGATAGCTCCTGTATCATGTGCAAGGGGTACCCCCGTTGGCGGTTCTCTATGATATGTATATACTTACAATGACAAGAGCTTACTCGTGACTGAAGTTGAGTAGCATGAGGATCGGTCCTTGTAAGTATGGGGCATGAGACTTCGATTTATAACTTGTCAAGCATATCCTCTTAGTTGTGTCACTTTCACCTTAACCATTTAAAGATGCTTATGATAGGGGCAATGAGAGCTCAAAGCTAACGAGTACCATACTTTGAGCATTTGGAATCCTTTCAAACTATTCAAAACCTTTTTCTTTTACTTGTTGAGTCTCCACATATTCTTTGAGCACCTTCTTGAGAGCATAGTTGTCATTCTTTGTGCTTGTCTCATTACTTGATTATTTGTGTTATGACTTTGATGCTTGTATCTTTGATATCTTTACTTCTAGTCTTCACCTGAACTTCAGAGGTGCCTTGGCATTCATAATCAAAGGCAAGCGACATACCACTCTATCATACCTTGTTATGAGCATTGTAATGTTGCTTATGTTTATGCTTCATGCTACTCATTATTTTTGAGTTGGAATCTCTTCATAGCATGCAATGCCTATTAAGTAATCTTAGTTGCATATTCCTTATTATGAATTGTCTAAGTAGTTGATCACATGCTGAGAATATATACATCATATGAAGCAAATGTGTTCGTGAAATTTCTTTTATCGCACTCAGTTTTCAACTGAATTTGCTTGAGGACAAGCAATAAGCTAAGCTTGGGGGGAGTTGATACGTCCAAAACGTATCTACTTTCCTGAACACTTTTGCTATTGTTTCTCCTCTAAACTTGTGTGATTTGGATGCAACTAACGAGGACTGGCGCTGTTTTCAGCAGAATTGCCCTGGTGTCTACTTTTTGTGCAGAAAATCAACTATTAGGAAAAATCTCGGAAAATATGCCAAAAATCCTATTTCACCAGAAGACTCCCGGAGCCAGAATACGAGATGGAGGGGGATGGCCCAGGCCACACCACCTGGCCCCGCGGGCAAGCCCAGGCCATGCCAGGGGGTGGTCTGGCTGCCCTAGACTCCCCCTCGGTCTCCCTCTTCACCTATAAGTTGCCTTCTGACCTAAAAACTCAGGAGGGGGTCGACGTTTTTTCAGAAGGAGTTCCGCTCCGCTGCCACCACCAGATTCCACGAAATAGCACCAGAAACTCCGTTCTGGCACCCTGTCGGGACGAGGAATTGGAGGAGATCATGGCCATCATCGTCACCACCACTTCTCCATCGACCATCCATGTTTCCCCCATCTATGAGTGAGTAATCCCCCTCTGTAGGCTATGGGGATGGTAAGGATTGGATGAGATCGTTCATGTAATGGCATCAGATTGTTAGGGCATGGTGCCTAGTATCTTCTATTAGTGCTTTATGACTTTGTTGCGACTTGTTATGCTTAATGCTTGTCACTAGGGCCCGAGTGCCATGATTTCAGATCTGAACATGTTATTGATTCATTATGATAGTATTGTTTATGGTCTTATCTATAAGTTGTATACACACGTTGTTGTCCGGAACCAATGGTCCCGAAGTGACAGAAATCGGGATAACCGGAGGGAATGGCTTTGATGTGAGGATCACATGTGTTCACAGAGTGTTAATGCTTTGCTCCGGTGCTCTATTAAAAGGAGCACCTTAATTGCCAGTAGTTCCCTTGATGTCCCGCTGCAAACGGGCTGGCAGGACAAAAGATGTTGTGCAAGTTCTCATTGCGAGCACGTATGACTATATATGGAACACATGCCTAAGATTATCTAGTACTTGGATGCTTTATCTTATTTATATGCAATTGCCCTATGTTCTGATTGCTATGTGAAGTGTCTTGTCCATGCAACGCCCGTCCATCCATCCCTATGCCCACCGCACTCGAATCCTACTGTTTACTGCTATTGTTACTGATGTCTTTACTTTACTTCTGCTACTCTGTTATTCCTACTACAAAACTATTGCTACTGATAAACTGTTGTGAGCAATATTGTTTCCAGGTGCAGCTGAATTGACAACTCATTTGTTAAGTCTTATAAATATTCTTTGGCTCCCCTTGTGTCGAATCAATAAATTGGGTTTCACTTCCCTCGAAAATACTACGATACACCCCCTATACTTGTGGGTCATCAGCTATCAATAACTTCTCTTCTTGTCAAGTTGTTGGGATTATCAACATGGAGGCCATATTCAATGATTATCCAAAGCTCAATGGAAGAACTACATACATGAGATTTCATCAAGAATTGCCATTGATTAAATGAAGATGCAGTAAGCTTGGGTGGAACATCCCTATTATTTATATGAGGATGAGGGATTGGTGGATCAGGTGAATATAAGTGAGAGACCTCACTATAGTCCTCCTGACCACTTCCCTTTTTGGAGGAGGATCCATTATTTGTATTACCCACCAACTCATCTTCCTTAGAGTTAGCATTAGCTTTCTCCTTAGAGAGCGGGGTGGTAGCCTTAGAGGTAGATGGAGGTGGGGTTGTAGATGGAGAGAGACGAGTAATCATGTAACACCCTCGAATCGGCCCTATGCAAGTTTTAGCCCTTTTCCGCCAAACCCGCATAAAAACGATTCAAGGACGCCCACCAGGCACTTTCGTGCGGGTGGAAAACGAAGTAATACCATTACACAATAGTCCTCGATGGGACCCACAGAACAGATATATATACAACACGACTCCATGAGTCAAGAATACCGATATACAGTACAAAGATCCTAATCACCTTGAAATCGCTACAGCGTCCGAGTACGGACAAGATGCAAATGGGGCTAAGAGCCCTGAAGAATAACCAATGGCGTCCATAACCCTGCCCAGGCCAAGCCGGAAGGGTAACCCTGCTAACGACGTTAATCTCAAACCTGCTAAAACAAAAGGGGTGCCGACAAAGGGCAAAGGAAAAAGAGGAGCGTCAGTACTGAGGCCAGTACACGGTGAGGCTAGAATTCGGCGGTCCTCACCTACATAGGTATGGTGGACAGAAGCGGCAGCACAGCAGCACTAAACAACCTATAGAGACTCAGTAAACTGGCGGCTATTAGAGAGGGATAAGAAAGACCTTTTTCGGATCCCACCTGATACTAACACCAAACATACCCATCCTGGCATTTCCCCCTCGATACCAAACGAGGAAGTCAAAACCGAGGAACTCACACGCTTGGCAGTTTTATTCATTCCATTATAGTTGAAGCACTTACTAGTCAGATATAAATAGCATGAGTCATCCTGATAGCATAAGTAGTGGGCAGTTTTAGTTAACCATTCAGTGGTAGTTGCAGTACTTACTAGTCAGATACAATTAGCATGTGACATCCCAAACCCAGCAGTTGTTGGCACTTTTATTATCCATTCCATTTTAGTGAACCTGATTACTAGTCACATATTAAGTCAAATTTATAGCACTGCTTTAGTTATGCCTGTCTATGATCGAGATATTGTGCTCCAAGTCATCCATAACTATGGACACGGCTTTCAGAAAGATTTACCCTGCAGGGGTGCACAAATAGCAACACACACACACGATCAACCTTGGAAAAACCAAATCAAAACCCAACGAGGCTTTCACGACAAAGAAATCACAGGATTCCTAAAAGATTTCAGGGGGCCACCCCACTAAGCTACTCGCAACGAAGTTGGCCGGCTCTGGAAAGGACCTAGGGTTTGTGACGATGGCTGTAAACGACTGGGAACCCGAAAGTGTGACTCGGCTTGTCGATACCGCAAAAACATGGCACGATCCAAAACAGTACAGGTGCTCCACGCACAATCTTAAATAAAGCAGTAAAGCATGGCATAAGTACAAGATAGTAATAAAGCCCCAAACTAGTTTGTGGCCCCAAGAAATAAGAAATGAATCAAGTTCTGGCTAAGGGGATTCATGGTCCCATATGCGGATAGTGCGATAGTCAAGGAACAGGTATCAAGTACTCGGGGTCCTATGGGACACAAGTGAGCGTGGAAAAAACCAAATAACATCTATTGCCCACCGATGCCTCTACATTAGTTATATCTATTCCCAGCATTTTAACCATGGCATTTAAAGTCATGATCATCTCCACCCTTAAGCATCTCCACCATTAATCATGTGCCAACTTGTCGTCAACGGTGGAACGACAACGACGCGAAGCAACACATAAGCAAGCAACTACGACTCGCAAGGCCGACTATCTATCAAACAACAGGTAATAGGATGTGTCCA
Organism: Avena eriantha; assembly: GCA_910589775.1. Lineage (NCBI taxonomy): Eukaryota > Viridiplantae > Streptophyta > Magnoliopsida > Poales > Poaceae > Avena > Avena eriantha. The sequence continues at coordinate 214,304,005 of OU342744.1, read as the reverse complement.
AGGCAATATAGAGGCTGCAAGGAATATAAAGGGTGCACGGAAACTAAAGCATCGCAACACAGATAGCAAAAGATCAACAGGAGGAAGTAAAGACTATAAATGCAAAATAGGTAGAAAGGGGGAGATTGCTCGCCTGGGAAAACACCGCCAAAGATACATTATCCGAAGGACTTGTCGATACTCGCATCAACTCAACGACCTAATCCGCGAAGAAGCAAAGCACTAAAAGAAACACCGGATGCACTATTTAATACTACAACAGAAGATCAGGCATGATGCATGATATGATGCATGACATGGCAAGGATGCGATGCAACTAGGCAATATTAAGCGGAACCGGGGTCCCGACAATTAATTATATGGTTCAAGTTGTTTAGCTACCCCGCAATTTAAATGTTCACTTAACAATGCAAAACATGGCATCGGTTCGCTACACAATCTAAATGGAGCCAATATAAGACTAAAATAGCCCGCATATAGACTCCATATTTAATTATGAGATGAATCGGTATAATGCCCCCAAACACATGATGCGATGTATGCAAACATGAATGGATATAATATGCAACAAGTATATGTTATTTATTATCAAAATAGAGGTCTCGAAAAAGGGGTCACACATTAGGGGGTTCGGCGAACTTGGGGTTCGTCGAGGGGGTCGATGGAATCGGTCTTCGGATCCTTGGGGGCCTTCAGGTTCTCGGGCATCGGATCCGTGAAGGTCATGGCGTCCGGGCAGTAGATCTTGTCAGTTCCACCCCAAAGGCCTTGTCGTTTCGCGGCGGAGATCTTGGTGTCAGACTCGGGTCGCTTCGTCCTCGACGGCAATAACTCATCAACATCACCATATCAACAGACTGGCCGAGACAAGAACGTCACCAACTGGAAACGTACTAGATGCTCGCGAGGCACTGAGCCAGGGAGACAAAACAACCGGTTCCCTACAACATCACAAGCACAAAGCGAGGTCAACAGGGACTAGCACATCACAAGGAGTGCTCGTAGGCTCGGCTCGAGGCGACAGGGTGCCCGCGGGCCCGCGGACGAAGAGGGGCAGCGCCGGGAGGGCGCAGGTGCGGAGGTCGTCCGACGCGAGGCCGATGAGCCGCAGCGGAAGTGGAGCTTGGATGGATGCTCGGGCGGCTACGGGCAAACAAGCTCGGGGTAGTGGCGCTCGCGCGTGGAGGGGTCGCTGCGAGGGCCTGCGTCGGGAGGAGAGAGGCGCGCTCGGGCTCGGGAGAGAGAGGCGGCAGAGACGGTTGGACACCGCGCGAGCTGGGAGGAGGACGACCGGCGCTGCGGCGGGGCTCGGGCACATGAGAAGCCAGGAGGAGAGCGCAGGCCGAGGAGAGGCGGCACCAGGAGGAGAGGGCCTCGGAGCGAGGCGGCGAGGGTCGGCGGAAGGCGGCTCGCCGGTGGAGGCGGCGGTGCCTGGCCGCGGGGTCCGACCAGCGAGGTCGCGCACGCGCGACAGTGAGGAGGGGAGTTGTAGCTCGGCTCGCTGTAGCAGCGAGGAGGCAGGGAGGTCGTGGCCAAAAGGGAGCTCGGAGGCGAGCATCTCGAATGAACCGAGGGAGGCGGCGGCGGGCGGGATCGAGGGAAGCTGGATTGGGGAGCGGGAGGTTGGTCGCTAGGCTGTGGGGCCGCGAGAGGAGAGAGAGGGGATCGCGGGGTAGCACGGGGGGCCGAGAAGGGGGGTCGGTTGGTTGGGAGTGTTGGGGAACGCGCCTAGGTGGGGTGGGGGAATGGGCAGGTGGTGGACCAGGGGTGTGCGCGCGCGAGTGGAGGGTGGAGGCGGTGTGTGCGTGTGTTGTGTGAGATGGAGGGAGATTATGGAGGGGTTGGTGAGGTGGCGAGCTGTGAGTGGCCCGGGTGAGGTGGCGATGGGGTGGGAGTTTGCTGGCAGGAGGTGGGAGGCAGGTGGCGGGGGGGGGAACTGGGCGTGTGCGGCTGGGGGAGTTGTGGCTGGGTAGGGTTAGGATAGATTTGGGTATATGGGGTAGTAGGCTGGCTAGCTGGGCCTTTTGGCCCGGCCGGCTGCCTCCCCCTAAAAAAATAGCTTTAAATATTTTTATTTTGTCCGAATAGACTCTTGTAAATATTTTGTAGACAAAAACAAAATATCGAGAAGAGGCCGGGCTTTAATTTGAAATAAAGACGGGAATATTTAGAAGACAAAACTAGACGTTTCGAAAATAGTTTTTAAACAAACCATGCATGATGATGACGATGCTCAAATGCAATGTGGCATGATGACATGAGCATGCGGTCATGATGATGCAATGCACAAAAACACATCGATTTTCTAGTAGTGGTTTTAACGGGGCGCCACAATTCGACACCACTAACAAGGGATCTCGCCCTCGAGATCCGCCTCGTGGTACCGGGAAGAAGGCCGATGACCTGAATCTTCTCGCTTCGTGTAGATCCTCGCGACACCACTAACAAGAGGTCGTTGTCCGTGATCGTCGAGAGAACACCCCAGGAACAAAGGACGAAGATAAAGGTATCAACAAATAAAGCCACCTCTAACTTCGACAGAAGGAGAGAAACGATGCATTCGCATCCACTACAATGTACGAGAGCAAATAGATTGAGTAGTCGGCATGGGGGCCAATCCATCACACACCCAAACTAATACTCCGCACAATCAGTAGAAAAGCGTGCAACCATTCTCGGAATCAGACTGAAGATCTCGACAAACGAGGTTCGGAACAAAGGAGGAATGCAGACTCTGCATTGGATCTGGCGTAGCTGATGACGATGTCGTCGCGTCGGAAACCACTGGAAGGCTCAAGGAGGAACAAAGAGAAGTCCAACAGATGAAGGATTCCTCAGATAGCATGAAGTCCGGAGGTAGAAGCACCATTGCCAAAGGAGGAAGCGAAACCCTGAAGGTACGACGGAAACCCAACCACGAGAATTCCTGGACTCGAAGAATGGGAAGAGAGCAGATTCAAAACACGCAGAGGTAAGAGGAGAATAGCAGAGGGGTAAGGAGTAAAAGCGGACCTAATCAGATCTATCCAACCGATTTTGCAAAATAGTTTTGACACTCTACTTCGGCCGTTAGCTAGGTTATCCTACAGGCTGGACTTGTGGGGTATCGCAACTGCTGAGCTCTGATACCACTCTGTAACACCCTCGAATCGGCCCTATGCAAGTTTTAGCCCTTTTCCGTCAAACCCGCGTAGAAACGATTCAAGGACGCCCACCAGACACTTTCGTGCGGGTGGAAAACGAAGTAATACCATTACACAACAGTCCTCGATGGGACCCACAGAATAGATATATATACAACACGACTCCATGAGTCAAGAATACCGATATACAGTACAAAGATCCTAATCACCTTGAAATCGCTACAGCGTCCGGGTACGGACAAGATGCAAATGGGGCTAAGAGCCCTGAAGAATAACCAATGGCGTCCATAACCCTGCCCAGGCCAAGCCGGAAGGGTAACCCTGCTAACGACGTCGATCTCAAACCTGCTAAAACAAAAGGGGTGCCGACAAAGGGCAAAGGAAAAAGAGGAGCGTCAGTACTAAGGCCAGTACACGGTGAGGCTAGAATTCGGCGGTCCTCGCCTACATAGGTATGGTGGACTGAAGCGGCAGCGCAGCAGCACTAAACAACCTATAGAGACTCAGTAAAACTGGCGGCTATTAGAGAGGGATAAGAAAGACCTTTCCGGATCCCACCTGATACTAACACCAAACATACCCATCCTGGCATTTCCCCCTCGATACCAAACGAGGAAGTCAAAACCGAGGAACTCACACGGTTGGTAGTTTTATTCATTCCATTATAGTTGAAGCACTTACTAGTCAAATATAAATAGCTTGAGTCATCCTGATAGCATAAGTAGTGGGCAGTTTTAGTTAACCATTCAGTGGTAGTTGCAGTACTTACTAGTCAGATATAATTAGCATGTGACATCCCAAACCCATCAGTTGTTGGCACTTTTATTATCCATTCCATTTTAGTGAACCTGATTACTAGTCACATATTAAGTCAAATTTATAGCACTGCTTTAGTTATGCTTGTCTATGATCGAGATACTGTGCTCCAAGTCGTCCATAACCGCGGACACGGCTTTCAGAAAGATTTACCCTGTAGGGGTGCACAAATAGCAACACACACACGATCAACCTCGGAAAAACCAAATCAAAACCCAACGAGGCTTTCACGACAAAGCAATCACAGGATTCATAAAAGATTTCAGGGGGCCACCCCATTAAGCTACCCGCAACAAAGTTGGCCGTCTCCGGAACGGACCCAGGTTTTGTGACGACGGCTGTAAACGACTGGGAACCCGAAAGTGTGACTGGGCTTGTCGATACCGCGAAAACGTGGCATGATCCAAAACAGTACAGGTGCTCCACGCACAATCTTAAATAAAGCAGTAAAGCATGGCATAAGTACATGATAGTAATAAAGCCCCAAACTAGTTTGTGGCCCCAAGAAATAAGAAATGAATCAAGTTCTGGCTAAGGGGATCCATGGTCCCATATGCGGATAGTGCGATAGTCAAGGAACAGGTATCAAGTACTCGGGGTCCTATGGGACACAAGTGAGCGTGGAAAAAACCAAATAACATCTATTGCCCACCGATGCCTCTACATTAGTTATATCTATTCCCAGCATTTTAACAGTGGCATTTAAAGTCATGATCATCTCCACCCTTAAGCATCTCCACCATTAAGCATCTCCACCATTAATCATGTGCCAACTTGTCGGCAACGGTGGAACGACAACGACGCGAAGCAAAACATAAGCAAGCAACTACGACTCGCAAGGCTGACTATCTATCAAACAACAGGCAATAGGATGTGTCCAAGGCAATATAGAGGCTGCAAGTAATATAAAGGGTGCACGGAAACTAAAGCATCGCAACACGGATAGCAATAGATCAACAGGAGGAAGTAAAGACTATAAATGCAAAATAGGTAGAAAGGGGGAGATTGCTCGCCTGGGAAAACACTGCCGAAGATACATTATCTGAAGGACTTGTCGGTACTCGCATCAACTCAACGACCTAATCCGCGAAGAAGCAAAGCACTAAAAGAAACACCGGATGCACTATTTAATACTACGGCAGAAGATCGGGCATGATGCATGATATGATGCATGACATGGCAAGGATGCGATGCAACTAGGTAATATTAAGCGGAACCGGGGTCTCGACAATTAATTATATGGTTCAAGTTGTTTAGCTACCCTGCAATTTAAATGTTTACTTAACAATGCAAAACATGGCATCGGTTCGCTACACAATCTAAATGGAGCCAATATAAGACTAAAATAGCCCGCATATGGACTCCATATTTAATTATGAGATGAATCGGTATAATTCCCCCAAACACATGATGCGATGTATGCAAACATGAATGGATATAATATCCAACAAGTATATGTTATTTATTATAAAAATAGAGGTCTCGGAAAAGGGGTCACACATTAGGGGGTTCGGCGAACTTGGGGTTCGTCGAGGGGGTCGATGGAATCGGTCTTCGGATCCTTGGGGGCCTTTGGCTTCTCGGGCATCGGATCCGTGAAGGTCATGGCGTTCGGGCAGTAGATCTTGTCAGTTCCACCCCAAAGGCATCGTTGTTTCGCGGCGAAGATCTTGGTGTCAGACTCGGGTCGCTTGGTCCTCGACGGCAATAGCTCATCAAAATCACCACATCAACAGATTGGCTGAGACAAAATGTCACCAACTGGAAACGTACTAGATGCTCGCGAGGCACTGAGCTAGGGAGACAAAACAGTTGGTTCCCTACAACATCACAAGCACAAAGCAAGGTCAATAGGGACTAGCACATCACAAGGAGTGCTCGTAGGCTCGGCTCGAGGCGACAGGGTGCCCGCGGGCCCGCGGACAAAGAGGGGCAGCGCTAGGAGGGCGCAGGTGCAGAGGTCGTCCGATGCGAGGCCGACGAGCCACAGCGGCGGTGGAGCTTGGATGGATGCTCGGGCGGCTACGGGCAAACAAGCTCGGGGCAGCGGCGCTTGCGCGTGGAGGGGTCGCTGCGAGGGCCTGCGTCGGGAGGAGAGAGGCGTGCTCAGGATCAGGAGAGAGAGGCCGCAGAGACGGTTGGACACCGCGCGAGCTGGGAGGAGGACGGCCGGCGCTGTGGCAGGGCTCGGGCATAGGAGAAGCCGGGAGGAGAGCGCGGGCCGAGGAGAGGCGGCGCCGGGAGGAGAGTGCCCCAGAGCAAGGCGGCGGGGGCCGGCGGAAGGCGGCTCACAGGTGGAGGCATCGGTGCCTGGCGGCGGGGTCCGGCCAGCGAGGTCGTGCATGCGCGATGGCGAGGAGAGGAGTTGTAGCTCGGCTCGCTGTAGCAGCGAGGAGGCAGGGAGGTCGTGGCCAAAAGGGAGCTCGGAGGCGAGCATCTCGAATGAACCGAGGGAGGCGGCGGCGGGCGGGATCGAGGGAAGCTGGATTGGGGAGCGGGAGGTTGGTCGCTAGGCTGTGGGGCCGCGAGAGGAGAGAGAGGGGATCGCGGGGTAGCACGGGGGGCCGAGAAGGGGGGTCGGTTGGTTGGGAGTGTTGGGGAACGCGCCTAGGTGGGGTGTGGGAATGGGCAGGTGGTGGACCAGGGGGGTGCGCGCACGAGTGGAGGGTGGAGGCGGTGTGTGCGTGTGTTGTGTGAGGTGGAGGGAGATTAGGGAGGGGGTTTGTGAGGTGGCGAGCTGTGAGTGGCCGGGGTGAGGTGGCGATGGGGTGGGAGTTTGCTGGCAGGAGGTGGGAGGCAGGTGGCGGGGGGAACTGGGCGTGTGCGGCTGGGGGAGTTGTGGCTGGGTAGGGTTAGGATAGATTTGGGTATATGGGGTAGTAGGCTGGCTAGCTGGGCCTTTTGGCCCGGCCGGCTGCCTCCCCCTAAAAAATAGCTTTAAATATTTTTATTTTGTCCGAATAGACTCTTGTAAATATTTTGTAGACAAAAACAAAATATCCAGAAGAGGCCGGGTTTTAATTTGAAATAAAGACGAGAATATTTAGAAGACAAAACTAGGCGTTTCAAAAATAGTTTTTAAACAAACCATGCATGATGATGACGATGCTCAAATGCAATGTGGCATGATGACATGAGCATGCGGTCATGATGATGCAATGCACAAAAACACAACGATATTCTAGTAGTGGTTTTAATGGGGCGCCACAAGTCATTTGATGCATCTCTTCCATTTTGGCCTCTATGAATTTCAGCAAGGTTGTTTCCAACGTCTTGAGATCATCCATAGTGACCTTGCCCACAGCCTCACTACCATCTCCCTTAGTGCCCATAATCTTTTAGGCGGTAAAGCCTGAATAAAGAGCCGAGGCTCTGATACCAATTGAAATGGATCATATGGGCACCTAGAGAGGGGGTGAATAGCTGCTACTTAGGCTTGACACAAAGGTAAATTCTCTAGATATGCAACTATGGAGAATTTCCCTATATGTAAACCTAACTACTAAGCAAGTAAAAATGAGGAGCGAGGAAACCGTAGTGGAGCACGTGAAGACACATGATTTGTTTTACCGCAGTTCCTTCCTTGTTAAGGGAAGTACGTATAAGTTGGAGGGGTGGGCGGCACTAAGACCACCACGCCACAATAGGCATCACCATGTTCTCCGATGGATCTCGTCACCAAAGGCCTGATCCACCTTTCCACTATTGGTACCCTTCCAAGTGGGAACCGATGCGTTTACACAACTAGCGAGGCACACATCCACAACCAAATTGGAGGCTCCCGTGATGACAACAAGCTACCACAAGAACAAGTATTATCAATAACCAAAACACAAAATCTAGATATTTGTAAGAAATACTAGATCGAGGATCCTTCAAGTGAATGGAGGGAAAGTGATGCGCTTGATTGGTGTTGTCGAAGATCAAAGCCTCCTCCTTCGATTCCCCAAAGATCGGAGCCTTCGGGTGGTTGAAGAGAGAGATCTCGGTTGAGAGCTTGAAGAACAGAACATCACTTTTTCGAATTAATCAAGAGTTCTGACAGGAGGATCAATTGGGGTATTTATACCTCCTGCCAAAACTCAGCCATTGGAGATTTTTGGGGCCGGATTATCCATCCTAGTGGGGACCGGATTATTCGGCTGGGGCAAAGCTCCGCCCCAGAGTCGGATTTTCCGGGGGAAAATCCCCCCATATCATGTGATGCGCCTTGGATGCATTTGTAAATAACCTTGGGGCGGATTATCCGGCCCGGGTAAAAACTCTGGCCCTGGCCGGGCAATCCGAAGGATATTCCGCCCCATACCGCATGATGCGCCTTCTCCACCTTTGTCAATTGAGATAGGGCGAATAATCCAGCCTTGAAAGGGGCGGATAATCTGCCCCCCAAAACCCATTTTGGCTGCTTTTTATATGAGCACTTAACACACATCAAATCTTCATTGGTATGTTTATCTAACACATAAAACTATAAGATTTAAGAAATGTTATTTCACCATACCCCAGTTTTTTGCTTGCATGTATTCTTGGTTTTCATCAATTTGGTACTCGTTTGGATAGTTGCATTCTCCCTGATAGCCTTACCTCCTGGCTGGTGTGGTGAGCTTACCCATGACAACAACACAACAAACCATAAAATTCAGACAAATTTTAATTCAGAGAACAACTAGCTTAAGACTGAATCGACATAACCAGTCAGGACGTGTGTGCTGCAGCACGAGTTCACGAATAACTGTTTGTGATGTAGCACAAGTTCATCACAAACGGAGGGATTATAATTGAATACCACCTCACAAAATATACAGACCAAAGTTCAGGGGTCACAGAAATCATAGTTCATTAGTCTAGATACTCCAAAATATAAATCATAGTCACCATCACCCACACCGCTACCACCACATACCCAAACACCACAATCGGTTGCTTAGAGGTAGTGCTTGTTCAGGAAGGCCATGAACTAGCTCATCCATCAATCAGGGGTCATGGAAAGATACCTGGTTCCTGTGCATTGTGCTCCATCGGGTGGCTTAGAGCATGGTGTATTATAGTCGGAGAGATAGGCACAGTGGAGATACGGGCACCTAGATCATCTTCAACTGGGCATAGTTCTCAATGGGCTTGTTGATCAACTCGGTATCCTTCTGGTGAGCCTACATGAGATAATAGTTAGTTCAAAACGTATAGTTAAAATGTGAGCTTTACAACTAATCAATGTACTGATGCAAGTGCACATATATCGAATATTGATGTGCACATAGTAATGGTTGTCGTCCATCATGTCTCCTCAACCCAACACACGTTCTCAAGCCTTTTGATCTTGAGCACCATGCACCAGCTAATTCTCCAGTACCTCATGTGGTTGTACACCTAGTTCGGGGTGACAATCTAGCCACAGAACTTGAAGACACCATCTGCAATCGATCGCATGTCCACCTCTCTAAATCCTTGATGAACTGAACCCCTTTCCGGATCAACTAGCAGACCATATTCAGGCTGAAGGTGGATAGATAAGCTGGCCATGACACATCCAACTTCTTTTTGCACACCTTATCAAGCATCAATGCATAACGCAGAGGAAGCAGAAATGTTGCCAACAGATTAGGGGACGCAACCTTCTCCTATGGCACGAGAGATACACATTATGTTAAGTACGAACGGTAGTGCAAAAAATCCACAAACGTACAATTAGCGTGAGAAAAATACAATGGGCATTGTCAAGATTGTTAACTCTTCTTCGTCTGCCTATTGTCATGTCTAAGCCGATGGCTCGTACAAGGAGAAGAACTATACCTTTAGCACTAATCCTCGTACCAACCATCGCCCTTATACATGGCGTACACAAGCAGAGAATATCAGTCATCCAACCTAGCAGTACTATAGAACAATCCTCACAGTAAAGCATGAGTAATGATTGCCAAAATCTACCATAGAATGTCCATATTTACTAGGAGCGACCACATGCGAATAGATCAACTCTAAGCGACAACATTCTAATAGATCTAAACTTGTAGAGATAGGGTTAGGCGTTTATTCCAACAATATAAACATCGAATGATGAGGAAGATATGTCAGAGAAGCAGTCGAAGAAGACTTGCCAGAGATGAGCTCGATCCACTGGAGTAGGAGGCGCCGATTACCTACTCGTCGGTGAAGAAGGGGATTTGGAGGGAGAGCTTGAAATGGGGGAAATGGTGGCACGGATTTTGGAGGTGACGTGGAGTGGTGTAAATATGCGATGCGAATCTATAGGCGGTGACCCAATTTCACCCGCCGGAATTTCTGGTATACGGGCGAGCTCCAGCCATCCCTCCCTCGTACAAACACGTGCATTTTTTTCTCTCGCGAGCGCGAGAAGAAGCTGGCTCTGTGGTAACGCTCGATTTAGGAGTTTCTCCACAGGCAGGCTGAGGATTTAAAACTCGTGCGGTGCAAAGATTTCTTTTCACGTGTGTAAGCAAATACCCTTATTTCTTTCCTCCATGCGAGAAACGCGGATATGTCATAGCAAACACGCCCTTGTTGGCGTGTTGCGAACTTGCGGCAATAGACGGAAAAGGTCAAGCTTCACGCAGGGAAAGTCTCGCGCGTTCTCGTCGCGCCAAGTGACGTCTTCTCCTTCACGATGTTCTCATAGTGGAGCTCCGCATGCTTGCCAAATGTCGCAACCAGAATGAAAGTGGGATTAGGATGAGAGAGAGGGAGATACATGAAGACGAGAGTACATTGACTCTTAGGACCTGTTTGTTTGGGCTATAGTTGGCTGCCTGTGGCTGGTTGTGCTGCTGTGTAGAGAAAGCTGCTATGCTGAGAAAGCTATTGTTCTGAGTTTCACTATTTGGCAACTTAACTGGCTATTGATGGTCCAAAATATATCGAGCTCGTTGGGGAACCCCAAGAGGAAGGTATGATGAGCACAAAAGCAAGTTTTTCCTCAGTACGAAACCAAGGTTATCAACCCAGTAGGAGCAAGGAAATACCCCAAAGGTGTAGCTAGCTGAACGTTGACAGGGCGCATTACCGGTGCCAGTAGCAACGTGGAGACCTGCACAACACAACCACAGAACTCTGTCCCCAACTTGCGATGAGGTTGTCAATCTCACCGGTTTTGCTGAAAACAAAGGATTAAACATATCGAATGGAAGGAAGTAATAGTTTGTAGAAAGTAAACACAAAGCAGTAAAACAGTTTGTAGATTGAATGTAAAAGAAAGGACCGGGGTCCATAGTTCACTAGAGGTGGCTCTCCTTAAGATAGATAACATGCTGGGTGAACAAATTACAGCGGGGCAATTGACAAACATCGAGAAAGCATACAAGCATATACTAATCATATTGACTCCTTTGAGACTTGATTAGGCATTACAACATTATACATAGACCGTCATCCAACTGCATCTATGACTAATAATCCACCTTCAGGTTATCATCCGAACCCCCTCCAGTATTAAGTTGCAAGCAACAGATTATTGCATTACGAATTGCGTGTAAAGTAAACAATACGATTGCTCTATGAACAAAGGATTGTTGTTTTCTCCCTAGTAGCAACAACACATCTAGTACCTTAGAGATTTCTGTCACTTCCCAGATTACCAGAGGCATGAACCCACTATCGAGCATAAATACTAACTCTTGGAGTTGCTAGCATCTACTTGGCCAAGATAGCTACTAACAACGGAAAGCATGCAAGATCACAAATAACAAAGACATGATAGAATCAATAATCAATCTGCAATAGCATCTCAATATCCATCGGATCCCCGCAAACACAACATGCAGAATTACAAATAGATGATCTTGATCATGAACGAAGCTCACAAGATCTAGACATGAAAGCACAAAGGAGGAGAACCAGCCATCTAGCTACTACATGGACCCGTAGTCCAGAGATGAACTACTCACGCATCACACCGGAGGCTTGCATGATGATGAAGAAGGCCTCCGGGGTGAATTCTGTTGGGTCCGCAGCATAGAAAACAAAAAAATTCCTACGATGAGAACTATACGCCAAGATCTATCTACTAGATACAGAGCAACGGGTCGACATACATCCATGGAGAACTTACCCTCGAAGACAACGAGTTTTGTTAACGAGTAGGAACTCTTGGTTGATGTAGTCGTACGCTTGCCGATCTCAAGATCGTGTGGAAGTCCGAGCGCCGCAAATCAGCAGCGCATCCGTCCTCGCACACACGTTCAAGCCACCGGACAACCTCCACCTCCTCGCTCTAGCGAATCAGCAGAAGCAGCAACTCCTTCCAGACGCAAGGCCACCGGGAACATGTATCTCGCTAATCCGAGACCATGGGGAAATATCTAGAGGGGGAGAGAGATCCTTCACGAGGAGGTGTGGTTTGTGAGAGGGGAGAGGGGGGCTTTATATAGGAGGGAGGGAGACCCCTCCCCTCCCATAGCCGGCGCATGAGGGGGGGCCTCCTCCCCTCCGTCATTCATGTGGTGAACCTCCACTCACATAAACATGGCCTCCACCCAAAATCCCACTCACATGTATTTAATTTCCACCAAATTAAATGCAACTCTCAATTAATAAAACTCTTTTATTTATTTTATTCAGAATTTTGTTAATTACTTTAATTAACAAACATTCACATAAAACCCCTTGCAACATTTCAATATCACATGCAGAACCACTTTCTGCAATTTCACCCGAAACAATTCCGGTTCCTATCGAAACATTTCCTGCGCTTTGCAAACCTTTTGTCTGGAACATATGTGCTCCTAAATGGTGTCCGGCAACCCTTAAGTATGTCACCCTATGGTTCGCGAATAATGCAGGCATGATTGAGACTCCTCTCAGATCAATAATCAGAAGCGGGACCTGGAGATCCATACTGACTCCTGCATATTCAACGATGACTTCTGTGATCGTGAGAACCTTTAACGTCAGCAATTTAATCCCTTTGTCTCATGATATAATACATGTTCGAGATTCGATCATCGGTATCCAAATACCTAGTTTGATCTCGTTACCGACATACACTCTTTTCTCGTTCCCGTGATATAACATTCTAGTGATCACATCACTTGCTTGCAAGCTATCTTAATGTGATATCACCGAGAGGGCCCAGAGTATATCTATCCGTCATCGGGATTGACAAATTCCACTCTTGATCCATGAGCCTCAACATAACACCTTCATAGCACTGAACCCACCTTTATGGTCACCCTGTTACGGTGTGACGTTTGATGTTATCAAGATACTCTTCCGGTGTTAGCAATTAACATGATCTCATGGTCTAAGGACTAAGACTACTTTGTATGATGTTATAGCAATATAAACATAATGACTTGATTGTAATGCTATACTTCGGATGAATGTTCATCACGTCATTTCACAAATGCTATGACCTTGTTATTAACAATATCCAATGTCCATGATCCGGAAACTTTGATCATCTTGTTAATCAGCAAGCTAGTCTATAAGAGAGGCATAACTAGGAACCCATTTTGTTTATTAAACACACATGTATTGATGTTTCCTATCAATACAATTATAACATGCAAAATAAACATCTATCATATACAAGGAATACATAATAACAACTTTATTATTGCCTCTCAGGGCATTATTTCCTTCAGTCTCCCACTTGCACTAGAGACAATAATCTAGTTTACATAGTGATAAATCTAACACCCATGGAGTTCTAGTGTTGATCATGTTTTGCCCTAGGGAGTACTTTAGTCAACGGATCTGCTACATTCAGGTCCGTGTGCACTTTACAAATCTTTATATCTCCATCCTTGACATGCTCGCGGATGGAGTGAAACCGGCGCTTAATACGCTTGGAATTCTTGTGAGACCTTGGTTCCTTGGCGTTGGCTATGGCTCCATTGTTGTCACAATAGATCACCATTGGGTCCAACGCACTAGGAACCACACCCAGTTCCGTTATGAACTCCTTCATCCAAACCGCTTCCTACGCTGCTTCTGAAGCAGCAACATATTCCGCCTCCGTCGTTGATCCAACCAACACAGGTTGTTTGGAGCTCCTCCAACTAACTGCTGCTCCGTTCAAGAGAAATATGTATCCGGATTGAGACTTAGAGTCATCCGGATCAGTGTCAAAGCTAGCATCGACATAACACTTAGCGACTAGCTCTTCTTCACCTCCGTATACAAGAAACATATCCTTAGTTCTTCTCAAGTACTTAAGGATATTCTTGACCGCTGTCCAGTGTTCCGAACCTGGATCATATTGGTACCTACTAGTCAAACTAATAGCATGTGCCACATCCGGTCTTGTACATAGCATGGCATACATTATAGAGCCTATGGCTGAGGCATAGGGGATCTTATCCATTATCTCTCTTTCTTCCGTCGTAGCCGGACTTTGAGTCTTACTCAATGTCTTGCCTTGCAACATAGGTAAGTACCCCTTCTTACTTCCGTCCATATTAAACTTCTTTAATATCTTATCAAGGTATGTACTCTATGATAGCCCAATTAGGTGTCTTGATCTATCTCTATAGATTTTAATGCCTAATATATATGAAGCTTCACCAAGGTCCTTCATCGAAAATTTACTGTTTAGATAAATTTTAACACTGTTTAAAAGATCTATATCATTTCCAATCAATAATATGTCATCCACATATAATATCAGAAATGCCACATTGCTCCCACTCACTTTCTTGTAAATACAAGCCTCTCCATAAGTTTGGACAAATCCAAACTCTTTGATCACCACATCAAAGCGGAGATTCCAACTCTGGGATGCTTGCTTCAGTCCATAGATGGATCGCTGAAGTTTGCACACCTTATCAGCATCCTTAGGATCGACAAAACCCTTAGGTTGTATCATATACAACTCTTCTTTAATATTACCATTGAGGAACGCAGTTTTGACATCCATGTGCCATATTTCATAATCGAAATATGTAGCAATTGCTAACATAATCCTAACCGACTTAAGCATCGCTACGGGAGAGAATGTCTCATCGTAGTCAACTCCTTGAATTTGTCAAAACCCCTTTGCGACAAGTCGAGCCTTATAGATGGTTACATTACCATCAGCATCAGTTTTTCTTTTGAAAATCCATTTATTCTCAACGGCCTTTCGATCGTGAGGTAAGTCCACCAAGGTCCAAACCTGGTTTTCGTACATGGATTCCATCTCGAATTTCATGGCTTCTAGCCATTTGTTGGAATCAGGGCTCATCATCGCTTCTTCATACGTCGTAGGGTCATCTATTTCATCAATCATGAAATTCATAACAGGATTGTCGTACAGTTCAGGAGTTGCACGTGTCCTGCTGGACCTGCGAGGTTCGGTAGTGTCCTCTTTCGGAGTTTCATGATCAATATCATTAGCTCTCTCTTCATTAGGTGAAGTCAACTCCGAAACAACTTTCGGTGCTGCGCTACTCGCCATTTCATGAAGAGAAGGTTCAATAACCTCTTCGAGTTCTACCTTCCGACTACTCACACCTTTCGCGAGAAACTCCTTCTCAAGAAAGGATCCATTCTTGGCAACAAAGACCTTGCCCTCGGATCTGTGATAGAAGGTATACCCAATCGTTTCCTTAGGGTATCCTATGAAGACGCATTTTTCCGCTTTGGGTTCGAGTTTATCCGGTTGAAGTTTCTTCACATAAACATCGCATCCCCAAACTTTAAGAAATGATAGCTTAGGATTGTTTCCAAACCATAATTCATACGGTGTCTTTTCAACGGATTTAGATGGTGCCCTATTTAAAGTGAATGCAACGGTTTCCAGTGCATAACCCCAAAAAGACAATGGCAAGTCAGTCAGAGACATCATAGATTGAACCATATCCAATAAAGTACGATTACGACATTCTGACACACCATTACGTTGTGGTGTTCTGGCAGGCGTGAGTTGTGAAACTATTCCACAGTCTTTCATATGTGTGCTAAACTCGTAACTAAGATACTCTCCTCCACGGTCGGACCGCAAAAATTTGATCTTTCTGTTACGATGATTTTCCACTTCATTCTGAAATTCTTTGAACTTTTCAAAGGTGTCAGACTTATGTTTCATCAAATAGATATACCCGTATCTACTCAAATCATCCGTGAAAGTAACAAAATAACGATATCCACCTCGCGCCGACACACTCATTGGTCCACACACATCAGTATGTATGATTTCCAATAAATCTGTCGCCCGTTCCATTGAACCGGAAAACGGCTTTCTAGTCATCTTGCCCATAAGGCATGGCTCACATGTATCAAATGATTCAAAATCAAGTGATTCCAAAAGTCCATCAGAATGGAGTTTCTTTATGCATTTAACGCCAATATGACCTAGACGGCAGTGCCACATATATGCAGATATATCATTATCAATTTTAATCCTTTTAGCATCAACATTATGAATATGCGTAATACTACTATCGAGATCCAACAAAAATAAACCATTCAACACAGGTGCATGGCCATAAAAGATATTATTCATATAAATCGAACAACCATTGTTTTCAGACTTAAACGAATAACCACTTTGCATCAAACATGATCCGGATACAATGTTCATGCTCAGTGCAGACACCAAATAACAATTATTCAGGTTTATAGCTAATCCCGACGGCATATGGAGAGGCAGCGTTCCGACGGCGATCACATCAACTCTTGATCCATTGCCGACCCGCATCGTGACCTCATCCCTTACTAGTTGTCGCTTGTTCCGCAGCCCCTGAACCGAGTTACATATATTAGCAACCGATCCCGTATCAAATACCCAGGTGCTACTGCGAGTACTATCAAGTACACATCAATAACATGTATATCACATATACCTTTGTTTGCCTTGCCGGCCTTCTTGTCCGCCAAATACTTGGGGCAGTTGCGCTTCCAATGGCCATTCCCCTTGCAATAGTAGCACTCGGTGTCAGACTTAGGGCCAGCTCGGGGTTTCTTTTCAGGCCCGGCAATAGATTTGCCGCCCTTCTTTCCCTTCTGCTTGCCTTTCTTTTCCTTCTTGAAACCGGTGGTCTTATTGATCATCAACACTTGATGTTCTTTCCTAATTTCCACTTCTGCAGTCTTAAGCATTGACAGAAGCTCGGGAAGAGACTTCTTCATGCCCTGCATATTATAGTTCATCACGAAGCTCTTGTAGCTAGGTGGCAGAGATTGGAGAACACGATGTATGCCTAAGTCAATGGGAATCGTTATTCCCAAGGACACAAGCTTATCGGCGTACCCAGACATTTTGAGTACGTGCTCACTAACGGAGCTGTTCTCTTCCATCATGCAGCTAAAGAACTTTTCAGAAGCATTATAACTCTCTATGGCAGCATGGGTATCGAAAATCATTTTCAATTCTCCCATGGTATCAAAGGCATTGCCAATTTCGAAACATTTTCGAAGTTCTGGCTCTAGCCCATACAGTATGCCGCAATGAACTAAGTTGTGGTCCTCCTGACGAGTTATATAGACATTTTTTTCCTCGTCAGGGGCATCATGAGCTGGTGGGGGGCCTAGCGGCGCCTCTAGCACATATTTCTTTTGTGCAGCAGTGAGGAGAATCCTCAAATTCATAGCCCAGTTGGTGAAGTTGCTACCATTTGCAGCAAGCTTCTCTTTCTCCATGAACACATTGAAATTAAAAGCAGGTGGTGCCATCTACAACAGAATTTGTAAAATATATTTAGACTAAGTTTATGATAGATTGAGTTCAACTAATCCAAATTACTAATGAACTCCCACTCAAAAACGACATCCCTCATGTCCTTTTGGTGATTACATGAACCAAATCCACTACACCAAGTCCGATCATCACGTGAGTTGGTGTAGCTTCAAAGGCGAGCATCTATATGGGCATCATATCAACTATATGACTCATACTTAACCTTTCGGTCCGTGTTCCGAGGCCATGTCTGTACATGCTAGGCTCGTCAAGTAAGAACCTTAGTATTCGTGTGTGTAAAAATGTCTTACACCCGTTGTATGAAAGCGTAGAGTCGAGAACACCCGATCATCACGTGATGCCTCAAAACACGATCCACAAAACGGTGCATACTTAAGGAAGAACACATTTTATCTTGATATCTAAATGAGGGATCGTCTTATAATGCTACCAAAAGCGCCAAACTAGCAATATAAGATGCTAACATCTAATGTGTGAAGTGAGGTGATATGGTCCATGCATTTGATCTCTATCATTTGCATCGTGGTATGATCTCTATCATTCCTTTGTGTGTAAGGCCAAGGTCTATGGAACTTACACGTTAAGTGAGTTGTAAGAGTATCTATCATACATCTACTTACAACAATACCATATCAAGACACTAGCCCAGCAACGATCTAAACTAGACGCCTCTAATTTATCAATTGCAAGTTTTACGTGGCTTAGGGCTTTCGGAGATAGAACCGGTCTTACCTACGAACATGAACCACAACGAGGATAACCAAGTTATTAGCAACTCGTTGTAAATCAGATATTGACTATAGTAGGAGAGACAGACACCCGCTAGCCACTTATGCAAAACTAGTTGCATGTCAGTCGTGGAACCGGTCTCATGTACGATGACATGTAAGGTTGGTCCGGGCCGCTTCATCCCACTATGCCACCAATATCCAAAATACATAGAAGATGCAATAACATGATCATCATCGCCCACATATAAACATATGTGTACTACCCGTGCAAAGCACCTACGCATAGATCAGGCTCTGATACCACTGTTGGTTCCGCAGCATAGAAAACAAAAAAAATTCCTACGATGAGAACTATACGCCAAGATCTATCTACTAGATACAGAGCAACGGGTGGACATACATCCATGGAGAACTTACCCTCGAAGACAACGAGTTTTGTTAACGAGTAGGAACTCGTGGTTGATGTAGTCGTACGCTTGCCGATCTCAAGATCGCGTGGAAGTCCGAGCGCCGCAAATCAGTAGCGCATCCGTCCTCGCACACACGTTCAAGCCACCGGACAACCTCCACCTCCTCGCTCCAGCGAATCAGCGGAAGCAGCAACTCCTTCCAGACGCAAGGCCACCTGAAACATGTATCTCGCTAATCCGAGACCATGGGGAAATATCTAGAGGGGGAGAGAGATCCTTCACGAGGAGGTGTGGTTTGTGAGAGGGGAGAGGGGGCTTTATATAGGAGGGAGGGAGACCCCTCCCCTCCCATAGCCGGCGCATGAGGGGGGGGGCCTCCTTGATGGGTTCGTAGCATGGAAAACAAAAAAATTCTACCGCAAGAATGAACAAAACCCAGATCTAATCTAGATAAAAGCCAAGATCTAATCTATTAGACATGTGCAACGAGATAGATATGTACTAACCCTCGTAGATCCGAAAGCGTTACGAGATTAGATCTCGTGGTTGATGTAGTCGATCACTTGCCGATCTCAAGATCGTGTGGACGATCCTTCCGGCAGCGCTTCCGCAGTCGGTCACACGTGCGGAGTCGAAACAGACCTTCCTCTCCTTGTTCCAGCGAGCAGCGGAGGTAGTAGATCTTCTCCACGGAATCCAGGCAGCACGACGGCGTGGTGGTGGTGGTGGAGTAGAGAATTCTGCAGGGCTTCGCCTATGCCTGTGCAGAAGAAAGGAGGAGGAGAGAGGCGGCGGAGATTTGGAGTTGTAGAGGAGGGCTTGGAGGTGGCGCCCCCACCCCTCTATTTAAAGGGGGAGGCGCCATGGGAGGGGGAGTCCTAGTAGGACTCCCCTCCCTCCTATGGCCGGCGGATTGGGGAGGGGGAGGAGTCCTCCTCCCCCACGGCTCCTTGTCTTGCCCCACAAGGACACCTTGATCCCTTTCTTGGTTTTCAAGCAAACTCCAAGAAATCTTCCAGAACCTTCCGGAACATTCCGAAACCTTCTAGAATCCTCATACAAATACTCCGGAACATTTACTAACTCAGAAAATGAACCCCAATATATGAATCTTATTCTCCGGACAATTCCGAATCTCCTCATGATGTCCCGGATCCAATCCGAGACTCCGAACAACATTCGGTCTCCAACGCACATTCCATATCTACTTAAAACACCTTCGAACCTTAAGTGTGTCACCCTACGGTTCGTGAATATGCAGACATGACAGAGACACATCTCCTATCAATAACCATCAGCGGGACCTGGAGATCCATAATGGCTCCCACATACTCAACGATGACTTCGTGATCGATTGAACCATTTACATGCGAAACTAATTCCCTTTGTCACGCGATACTATACTTATCCGAGGTTTGATCGTCGGCATCTCCATACCTAGTTCTACCTCGTTACTGATAAGTACTCATTACTCGTTCTGTGATATGTCATCCCTTGTGACCCAGTCACATGCTTGCAAGCTAACTAGATGACATTCCACCGAGAGGGCCCAGAGCATATCTATCCGTCATATGGATGGACAAATCCCAATCTTGGTCCATGCGCTTCAACACATACTTTCAGAATACCCAATGACACCTTTATGACCACCCAGTTACGAAGCGGTGTTTGATGTCATCAAAATACCCATCCGGTGATGGTGATTAACACAACCTCATGGTCGAAGGATTAGGTTACTATGCATTTAAAAGCTTATAGCAATACGAACTTAATGACTTGATCTTATGCTATGCTTACTATGGGTGTGTGTCCATCACATCATTCTCCTAATGATATAACCTTGTTATTAATCACATCCTAATGTCCATGATCAGGAAACCATGATCATCAATTAATCAACAAGCTAGTTCAACAAGAGGCTTACTAGGGACTCTCTTATGTTTACAAAACACACATGTATTAGTGTTTCCTAATAATACAATTATAGCATGGGATGTAAACATTCATCATAAACACAAAGATATAATGATAACCACTTTTATTATTGCCTCTTGGGCATATCTCCAACACTCCTCCCCTCCTTCATTCATGTGGTGAACCTCCACTCACATAAACATGGCCTCCACCCAAAATCCCACTCACATGTATTTAATTTCCACCAAATTAAATGCAACTCTCAATTAATAAAACTCTTTTATTTATTTTATTCAGAATTTTGTTAATTACTTTAATTAACAAACATTCACATAAAACCCCTTGCAACATTTCAATATCACATGCAGAACCACTTTCTGCAATTTCACCCAAAACGATTTCGGTTTCTATCGAAACATTTCCTGCGCTTTGCAAACCTTTTGTCTAGAACATATGTGCTCCTAAATGGTGTCCGGCAACCCTTAAGTGTGTCACCCTACGGTTCGCGAATAATGCAGACATGATTGAGACTCCTCTCAGATCAATAATCAGAAGCGGGACCTGGAGAT
Organism: Avena eriantha; assembly: GCA_910589775.1. Taxonomy (NCBI): domain Eukaryota; kingdom Viridiplantae; phylum Streptophyta; class Magnoliopsida; order Poales; family Poaceae; genus Avena; species Avena eriantha. The sequence continues at coordinate 214,282,792 of OU342744.1, read as the reverse complement.
CCATACTGACTCCTGCATATTCAACGATGACTTCTGTGATCGTGAGAACCTTTAACGTCAGCAATTTAATCCCTTTGTCTCATGATATAATACATGTCCGAGTTTCGATCATCGGTATCCAAATACCTAGTTTGATCTCGTTACTGACATGCACTCTTTTCTCGTTCCCGTGATATAACAATCTAGTGATCACATCACTTGCTTGCAAGCTATCTTAATGTGATATCACCGAGAGGTCCCAGGGTATATCTATCCGTCATCGGGATTGACAAATTCCACTCTTGATCCATGAGCCTCAACATAACACCTTCATAGCACTGAACCCACCTTTATGGTCACCCTGTTACGGTGTGACGTTTGATGTTATCAAGATACTCTTCCGGTGTTAGCAATTAACATGATCTCATGGTCTAAGGACTAAGACTACTTTGTATGATGTTATAGCAATATAAACATAATGACTTGATCGTAATGCTATACTTCGGATGAATGTTCATCACATCATTTCACAAATGCTGTGACCTTGTTATTAACAACATCCAATGTCCATGATCAGGAAACTTTGATCATCTTATTAATCAACAAGCTAGTCTATAAGAGAGGCATAACTAGGAACCCATTTTGTTTATTAAACACACATGTATTGATGTTTCCTATCAATACAATTATAGCATGCAAAATAAACATCTATCATATACAAGGAATACATAATAACAACTTTATTATTGCCTCTCAGGGCATATTTCCTTCAAATTCCCCTCTTTGGCAGGGTGCCGAGAAGAGCTTCAGATCCCTCCCGATCTAAGGACAGAGACGATGGCGGCTACAGACTCTTTCGTGGAATTTTGATCAGGTCCTTAGGGTTTCTGTATCGGAGGCATCTTATAGGCGGAAGGAGAGGCCGAGGGGGTGCTGGAGGCGGCCACACCACCCCCTGGCACGGGTCAGGGCTGGCCGTGCGGCCACGTGGTGTGGTGGCCCCCTGGCCCCTCTCTGTCTCGTATTCTGGCTCTATGTGTCCCCTGGTAAAATAATGACTTTGGCTTTGTCCCGTCCAATTCCGAGAATATTCATTTTCTGACTTCCTGGAACCAAAAACAGCAGAAAACAGGCAGCTGGCATTGTGGCTCTTGTTAATAGGTTAGTCCAAGAAATCATATGAAAAGTACTCCAAAGTGTGGACAAAACACAAGAAAGTAGATAAAACCAAGAATGGAACATCAAAAATTATAGATACATTTGCAATGTATCAACATCCCCAAGCTTAACTCCTGCTCGTCCTCGAGTAGGTAAGTGATAAAAAGAAAAATAATTTTTGAGGTGACATGCACCATCATAAACTTGATGAAAGTATTTGTAAAACATTCAAAACTGGGATCATAGTACTTCAATCATAACATAAAAGACAAAGTCCTAGCAATAAGACAAAGCAACTATGCAACATGAAAAGGCACAAACAAAAGATTTATGAATAACAATGCTTTGCAAGACGTTTGTTTGTTTCACATAAAGAAAACATAGTATAGTAGCATTCAACTTGTCCCTCATAGAGTAGCAAAACATAAATGCATAGGACACCTTCAAAGTTTACAAGAGTGACTAGATACAGATAGTTTAAAACAAGCAATATCAAGTTATGCATCAATCAACTAGTCTTGGGACAATGCACATAGAACTAAGAATGGCCACTATGCTCTCAAAGTAGGTGCATAAAGATAGAAGGTGGAGACTCGATATAATGTTGGAAGAAAGGCCTTCATAGAAGGAAGAAGGGATCCTAGTCTCATAAAGAGCTTCCAAAAATTATGGTACTTGTTAGCTTTCAGCTCTCATTGACCCTATCATAAGCATCTTTAAGGTGATTAAGGTTAAAGTGACACAACTAAGAGGATATGCTTGATAAGTTATAAGCCGAAATCTCATGCCCCTTACTTACGAATACCGAACCTCATGCTACTCAACTTTAGTCACGAGTAAGCTCTTGTCATTGTAAGTACACATGTATCATAAAGAACCGCCAACGGGGTACCCCTTGCACATGATACATGAGCTATCCCATAATCAAAATGACAAGGCAAGCAGACAATGAGCATCTCAGTGATCTTTTTATTTGCTATTTGCATGGGTTTTTATTAAGGATGCTTCATAGAGTGCTCATTATGGTGATGATGCAAGTTTCCACCATGATTAGGCATGGCTTAGGCTAGTGGCCCAGGCGTTTCTCTAACACACATACAGACTCCATGATCTTACAAGTTCCACTTCTATTTCACACCGCCGGGATCCATAAGCAAAAGAACATGATATCAACGGGGTACAAAGTACAAGTGCAATGTTGAAAGTGTTCCCCATGATACATGGTTCTGCTAATTTAAACTTATAAAGCGCAAGCATATACGCAACAAAGAAGGACCTAATGGTTCAAGTTTATTAAATGCAAGAAAAGTAAAGTGTGCCATCAAGTTCGTGAGAGCTTTAATCACTAATTTTCACATAACAAGTTTAATTTGGAAGGTAAACAAAAACAAGAATATACTTGAAATAACATAAGCTAGTAGGTAGGTATGGTCGAATCTTTGGAATAACTCGGTTTAAAGAGTTGGATGCATGAGTGGAACTCATACTTGGTTACGGAGGCTAGCAAAATACTGGGAGCGACAAACTAAGAGAGCAATAATGGCCATAATCATGCAAAGCGACAAAACATCATTGATCAAAGCATAAAGTGATAATACAAGTTAAAAACTAAAGTATCATAAAGGCTATGGTGACTTGAGATAGTCATAACATGGTGTGAGCATGCGCCAAGTCAACCCAAATAAAGCATCAAAGGAGAATACCACTATACTAAGCTTTAATATGTTAAAACAACACATGATTCATCCAAGGCACATTAAGCAATCTCAATTGTTTATAACAAGTCATGTTACAGCAAAGAATACTAAGCATAAAGCCAAAACAATATCAAGCATGGCATGACAAAGCATAGGCCATAGTCAAAAACAAACTCTCTTTAACACTTAAGCAAGAGCTTTCCTACTCTTTTCCAAACCAAACCAAACTATCTGAAAACCAATGTATGAAAGAGGGGGTCCAACCAATTTATTCAGCAAACTAAGAAAACAAAGCAAACGAAAAACCAAAACAAAAACGAAAAAGAAGACGCTCTAAGAAAAACCCAACTGTGCATGAAACAATAAAAATGAAGCGTTTAGAAGAAACCTGTGATTTTTATTGATGAAGAGGGGGATGCCTTGGGCATCCCCAAGCTTTGACGCTTGTACTTCTTGGATATTTCTTAGGGTGACATGCGTGGCATCCCCAAGCTTGAGTTTTAGTCCATCCTTCATCTCATTACTCATTCCTTCCATACACCTGAAATTTTTCCTTCATACAAAACTTCACACAATCTTTATTAGCAACATTAGTGCACCCAAGATAATAGGTGTTTTAGGTTCAGTTCTAACACCAATAAAACTTCCATTAAAACACCAGATACTGTAGCACTTCCCTCAAAAATCTCAATTCCCCAAAAGAACTCAAAAAGGAACCAACAAGAAGCAAATGCAGAAAATAGCAGAAATCTGTCAAAACAGACCAGCAGATAAAGACGATTTTTTTTGAAGACCTTCTGTTGCTCAAATCAAAACGTGTTGAACTAACGAAAGTTATATAACAACCTGGGGCAGAATCACAAAAATTCACGCCTCAAAAGGACTTATAGAGATTTTACACGAATTTTTACGGTGAAGCACATAAATCTGTTTCGGGACAACAACTTTCCCAATCATTACTTCTCTCTCATTAGGGCTTACTCTTGGCACAAAAAGCAAATAAAAAGGATAAGGAGCGGTTATTACAGAGGTAATAACTTCCAAGACTCATCTAAAACTTTTGGGTTATCTCCCAATAAGTACTTTTCTTTAACGCCTTTAAGTTAGGCATAAGAAGCAAGAAAAAGAATCAGGTGTTCTCCAATGAAGGAGCATTAAAACCAAATTTCTTGTGCTTACCTCTCTTACTTTTATTCTTAACCTTGGGGAAAATATGATTGTTTGGTGGAGAGGCAAGGTGCATAGTCCTCTTTCCCACATCTATTATTGCTCTAAGGAGTTCTAATAGGGACCTTCCAAGCGTAATTTGTCCTTTTCCTGCACATTCAATAACAAGATAATCAGTAGAAATCATTTTCTCAAGGATCTTTGTAAACACTCCTTCAACTATTCCAATAGGTAATATTGTAGCATTATTAGCAAGAGATATTTCTTTTCCTCCTTCAGAAATCCCCCAAATATTCAAAGATTTATAAATATCTTTGGGCATAAGACGAAATTCAGACATGATATCACAGCGAGCTTGAAAAGTTTCATTATTTATATCAATCTTTACTGTGGGGAGCCACTTTGATTGTTCAGAATTTACTGGAACATAATGATGATGCTCTCTAAGCGTGTTATAACAATCCTTTAAACTAGTAGTGCGGGTCTCAAGAGTGTTCAATCTAGCAAATATGTTTGTGAAAGAAATATCAGTTTTGCTAGGCAAGTTGTAAGTAAAGACCAATTTATTTATAGCATTAACAGCATCATCCTCATTGCATTGGAGGAAATCTCCTCCCACAACAGCATCTAAAGCATATCTATAGCAAAGAGCAATTCCAAGGTAAAAACTGCTAAGGAGCAAGCTTTGAGTCATTTTAGGCTCAGTTTTTTCATGTAGATCAGAGATTCTAGACCAAGCTTCCTTGAAGCTTTCCTCAATTTCTTGTTTAAAAGTGAAAATCATTTCCTCAGGTGACATAGTGATTGGAGCAAGGCTAGACATAATGACAACTTAAGATAGGAACTAATTTTTTTATGTTTTCAATAAAGAAAGCAAACTAGTAAAGCTATTTTTGTGTGTTTTTGATAAAGAAACAAGCAAACCAAACAAAAGTAAACTAAGAAAAACAAAAATAACAAAGTAAAGAGATTGGTTATGAGGGACTCCCCTTGTGAAGATGTCCTCGACTCCCCGGCAACGACGCCAGAAAATATGCTTGATGACCCAAAATACACCGAGCTCGTAGGGGAACCCCAAGAGGAAGGTACGATGAGCACAGCATCAAGTTTTCCCTCAGTACGAAACCAAGGTTATCAATCCAGTAGGAGCAAGGAAACACCCCAAAGGTATAGCTAGCTGAACATTGGTGTAGCATCCCAATTGTCTAACAATTGTAATGCTACTTGGTCTAGTAATATAATGGCTACTTCCTATATATAATTGTTGCATCATAATTATATCATGCTCATGTCATCATGCCACCTTGCATTTTAGCATCATACAAAACCCTCTTTCTTTGGTTCTTCTCTCATATGCATTATTAATTGTATTTGCCTCTTGATATTGTTTTGATTATGGATATATTGTCTAAATGCCCAAGTTGAGTTGGGGGCATATCTTTTATTCAACTCCACCACCTTTCTTTTCACCACCTTATAATTCCACCATTCCATTTACCATGGGCCTTTATTTTTCTTTTGGTATTTAATCTAGCTCATAGGAGACAGGATGGATCTAATCCTATAAATTCTTTTGCTTGGCCTTATTCCACTTCTTGGGAATGCATAAGAATAATGCCATATTATTATTATTATTATTATTATTATTATTATTATTGTTTTCACAAAATAAATCATGGCATTTATTATTTTTGCATGGGCCATGCAAGAGTACCACCACCTTTATACCATTTGAGTCCTCTTGGTTTTATTGGGTCTTTTCTTTGTGGATCATCTCCATCCCTCTCTCCACCATCCCCATATTCTCCTCAATCCCATTTTAATTTCTTCATGCATGATCAAATGAGGCTCATTCTACATATCTCATTTCTCTCTCTTTTTCTTGGTTTCTCCTTCACCTTAGCTTATGCTAGATCAAGCCCCACTTTACTCTTGGTATGATCTCTTAAACAATTTCAAAAACCTAAAACCCTAATCAAAACTTAACCTATTTTTCTCTCTCTCTAATTTTTCCTCTAACCCTAGTTCTACTTAAACCCTAACCCTACCACACCTCTCTCACACCTCTCTCACTACCATGGTGAACCATCTGGCCACTCCCTCTCTCCTCGGCCCCACACCTCAGCTACCCCTCCCCCATCCCTAACAAACCCTAACCCGAGCCCCTCCCTAAGCTAACCCTAGCTACACCCGAGCCTCCTCTCCTCTCTCTTCCTCTCTACCTGCCATGCTGGCCCCAGCTGCTACTCCTCACCGTTCCCACCTGGCCCACCTGTAGCCCTCTCCATGCCTACCTGCCCCAGCCCGAGCAAGCACGTGAGAAGGATGGAAAAAGGTGGCACCCGAACCACCTTTATCTACCCCGTGCCCACGGCCGCCTCTCCTCTCTCCCTCTCGCCTTGACCTCCTCCCACACGTCTCCTGGCTCGCCAGATCTACCCCAGGGTCGCTGCCTTCCTCTCCTTCCTCTCCCGACGACGCCCAGCTCTCGCTGCTAGAACCGCCGTCTTCCTCGCGCTTCCGCCGGCGTGCGCAACGCGGAGGTGATCAAGGAGACCAAGAGCAGTCCCCTGCTTCGCCCCGTACACGGCACCGAAGAAGAGGAGTCCCTGGACCTGACGCAGTGCAGTGACGCCGACGTGAAACCCTAATTCTCCGGTCGCCAGCCTCGTCAGCGCTCCGTCGCCCCCCTGCACGATCCGACCGCACCGACCTCTCCGCGGTACGGCCCTCTACCTCCCTGACACCATCCACCTCGCTGTTGCCATCTAGCGTCGCCGTTCCTTTCGTTGAGCGCCCTCGGTGCACGGCAGACGTTGCCGTCTGTTCCGTGCCACGCCTCGCAGAGGCATATCTAGCCGCCCGCCGCTCCTCTGTCACCATCCCGTAACCAGCCGCACTGGCTACCACCCGCAGCGCGCGCGCCCGCGACGCGAGTTCGAACCCCGCGCCCCGCGTCGGTCGAGCACCGATCTATCCGTAGTTCAGAGAAGGAGATCTATAGTGGGCCTGTTGCCAATTTACACTAAGCCCCCCCTTTTTAGTTTCCCTAAACCCGCGACCCCTCTGGGTCCACTGTTCAGCCTCCCAGTGTTTTTGGCAGATAACCCCCCTAGGTTCCACCGCCTCAACCCGCACTTCCCGGATCCGCGACGTGTCACCCACTGGTTGGCTGCGCGTGCCGTGGACCAGCGAGGCCGCCGGCCCCACCTGTCAGCCTCATGGTCTAGATAAGCCGCGGTGAGAAAACCCTTTTTCTGTGCGCGTGGCCCCAGTCAGCAGTGGCCCACCCGTCAGTGACTGTGGCTGGGTCAAGCTGGGTGACAAAAGTCTTCACTGTTGTCTGTTTTATTTAAACCTTTTCCAAAATTGATTTAAATTCAAATTCAAATCAGATTTAAATAACTTTTCAAATATAAATCCAAATAATACAAATGATATATGTTTTGGAATCAGAAAAATGTGAGGAATTCAAATATGCCATTCAAAATAATGTTTGAACACTTTAAAATTTCGAGATGATTAAAATTACAATAAAATGCCCTTTTTCTTAATAAATTAATAACTTTAATTCTATAACTCCAAATTTGACAAATAATATGTCTAAATCGATCAGCGCGACAAGCCCGTTCTATCTATGCAGTCCTTGTTCTGAATTGAAGCATGCATCATGTCATTATTAAAAACCTGAACTGTTTATGACAATAAAATGGGACCAAATAAATAGTAAAATGCTTTATTTCTTGTATCCACACCTCACCTTTGCCATGCTACTTTAATGCCATGTAAATTGTGCATCATTCATTCATGGCATGCTTGTTTGCTTGTCGCACTTTAATTCATATGCTTGTGCACTTTATTTATGTTGGCCCTTGTTTGTTTGGTTCTTCTTCGAATAGACGCCCAGCAGGAGAATTACCAGGAATCACAAGAGTACTACCCAGATCCATCTCTCGCTTCAACTGAGCTGCCAGGCAAGCACTACCACGTGCTTGCATACATACAGTACCTATTGCCTCTATCTTATTCTTGCATCATTGAGTCGCGATTGCATTAAATTGAATCCCAAGTAATGCATAGCCTTTACTTTTAAACCCCACCGAAGCCTGTCCCTCCATCCCATGAGCCATTACTATAGGAGTTGTTTGAGCCATGCGAGTCGTAGAAAAGCATGTGTAGGGTATGTGAGTGTCTGATGAATAACGAGGTACCTAAACAACTTAACCTGAGTAGTAATGGGATAACTAATGAAAGAGGCACCGGTAAGCAATATCTGATATTTGGTTTTTCATGCTCACTTGTGTCCCGTAGGACCCCGAGTACTTGATTCCTGTTCCTTGACTATTCGCACTATCCACATCCGGGAGGCCTTATGGACCCCCCTGAGCCAGAGCTTGATTCATTCTTATTCCTTGGGGCCACAAAGTAGTTTGGGGCTTTGTTACTATCCTGTACTTATGCCATGCTTTACTGTTTTATTAAGATTGTGCGTGGAGCACCTGTACTGTTTTGGATGCGGAGTGTTTTCGCGGTATCGACAAGCCCTGTCACACTTTCGGGTTCCCAGTCGTTTACAGCCATTGACGCAAACCTTGGGTCCGTCTCGGAGCCGGCCAACTTCGTTGCGGGTAGCTTAATGGGGTGGCCCCCTGAAATATTTCTGAATCATGTGATTGCTTTGTCGTGAATGCCTCGTTGGGTTTTGATTTGGTTTTTCCGAGGTTGATCGAGTGTGTGTTGCTATTCGTGCACCCCTGCAGGGTAAATCTTTCTGAAAGCCGTGTCCGCGGTTATGGACGACTTGGAGCACAGTTTCTCGATCATAGACAAGTATAACTAAAGTACCGCTTTTAATTGGACTAAGTACTTGACTAGTAAATAGTGCAACACTCATGGAATGGTTAATAAAACTGCCAACGGATGATGGGGGGTTGTTCGTCCGCTTCCTCGTTGGTAAGCGAGGAGGAGGATGGATCTGTTAATTATACTGTTATAACTATTTGTTCTTAATTAACGGACATCCGTCTATCATTGGTTAGGCGGATGGTTAGCGAGTATCTATAGAATTGTTAGGTATTATCTTTTGCTGCAATTGCGTCACCCCAGGTTGTGTCCCCTTTAGCGGCATAAAGACTTGCTGAGTACCCATAGGGTCTCACACGATAAATTGTTTGATTCAGATGAACAGGTGTACCCGCAAGATGGATACTGGGTGGAGGAGACAGATGATGTTGGCAACGATCATTCGGTGTAGAGATTCCGGGAACGGGGATCCGTGAGATCTGTGGGCGGGATGTGTTTATTTATGGGGCATCTTATGCCGATTTGCTTCTTATCCGTACTCGGATCTTGTTTTCCGCTTCCGCCTGATACTCTGATGGTTGTTGTATGAGGAGCTATCCTAAATTATTATCTCTATCTAGGATATTTGAATCTTGCCGTATGGCGTTGCAATATTTCTATTTCTTTTAGATGGAATGGCTCTGAGGACTGTTGTATGTGGCTTGCATACATACTCATTTGTGTATGTAGTTGATCCCTTCGCCTGCCGATTCCGCCGCTCGTTCTTGTCCCGATGTCTGAAAGTGGTTAGGACGGCCGAAAGGTCTACCGTGAGTGGCCCTAGGCCCCACCATACTATTTTAACCACTTTCGCTCATCCAGGCATGTAACTAAGAGCGTAATTCACCGAGGTAGTTACAATTGGCAGGGTGCACTATCGGTGCCAGCAGCAACGTGGAGACCTGCACACCACAACCACAGAACTCTGTCGCCAACTTGCGATGAGGTTGTCAATCTCACCGGTTTGTTGAAAACAAAGGATTAAACGTATCGAATGGAAGGAAGTAATAGTTTGCAGAAAGTAAACACAAAGCAGTAAAACAGTTTGTAGATTGAATGTAAAAGAAAGGACCGGGGTCCATAGTTCACTAGAGGTGGCTCTCCTTAAGATAGATAACATGCTGGGTGACAAATTACAGCGGGGCAATTGACAAACATCGAGAAAGCATACAAGCATATACTAATCATCTTGACTCCTTTGAGACTTGATTGTCCATTACGACATTATACATAGACCGTCATCCAACTGCATCTATGACTAATAATCCACCTTCAGGTTATCATCCGAACCCTCTCCAGCATTAAGTTGCAAGCAACAGATTATTGCATTACGGATTGCGTGTAAAGTAAACAATACGATTGTTCTATGAACAAAGGATTGTTGTTTTCTCCCTAGTAGCAACATCACATCTAGTACCTTAGAGATTTCTATCACTTCCCCAGATTACCAGAGCCATGAACTCACTATCGAGCATAAATACTAACTCTTGGAGTTGGTAGCATCTACTTGGCCAAGATAGCTACTAACAACGGAAAGCATGCAAGATCACAAATAACAAAGACATGATAGAATCAATAATCAATCTGAAATAGTATCTCAATATCCATCGGATCCCTACAAACACAACATGCAGAATTACAAATAGATGATCTTGATCATGAACGGAGCTCACAAGATCTAGACATGAAAGCACAAAGGAGGAGAACTAGCCATCTAGCTACTACATGGACCCGTAGTCCAGAGATGAACTACTCACGCATCACACCGGAGGCTTGCATGATGATGAAGAAGGCCTCCAGGGTGAATTCCCCTCTCCGGTAGGGTGCCGGGAAGAGCTTCAGATCCCTCTCGATCTAGGGACAGAGACGACGGCGGCTACAGACTCTTTCGTAGAATTTTGACCGGGTCCTTAGAGTTTCTATATCGGAGGCATCTTATAGCGGAAGGAGAGGCCGAGGGGGTGCTGGAGGCGGCCACACCACCCCTGACGCGGGCCAGGCCTGACCGCGTGACCAGGTGGTGTGGCGCCCTCCTGGCCCCTCTCCGTCTCGTATTTTGGCTCCGTGTGTCCCCGGTAAAATAATGATTTTGAATTTTGTCCCGTTCAATTCCGAGAATATTCATTTTCTGACTTCCTGGAACCAAAAACAGCACAAAACAGGCAGCTAGCACTGCGGCTCTTGTTAATAGGTTAGTCCAAAAAATCATATAAAAAGTACTACAAAGTGTGGATAAAACACAAGAAACTAGATAAAACCAAGCATAAAACATTAAAAATTATAGATACATTTGCAATGTATCAGCTATCTAGCTATGAATGGAGGATTTGTCTAAAATACCCTTAGAGTCCCGATAATGTATAATACCATGGATAACACAAATATACACATCGATTTGTTCAAAATATAAATTGCACCATTAAATGTTTCCAACTTAGTGATATACAATATATGTACTCCCTTCGTTCAGAAATAAGAAATAACTGACTTAAGTTTGCTAGATGCGAATGTATGTATACACTAAAACACGTCTATATACATTCGAATTTAGATAAACCTAAGTCAGTTATTTCTGGACGGAGGAAATATAAAATTAGTTCTTACAAATCGAATATACTATTGCATTGAACAACATGGATCGCAACCATCTAACTGAAAGCCGAACTTGCAAAATAGCGCAAGCTATGAACACTGTAGTAAACAAAGACTACATTGGACAAAAGACTACATGTATGGAAGACTACAAGTGTAGAGTGATCAGAGTATTAATCCCATGGAGCAAATCAATACACACGCGCGCTACAAACCGGCTTGTTCACGGATCACGACGGATCACGGGCGTCAAAATCGGAGACTGCATGGACACATGCTGCGATTCGGGACACCCTGTTGATCTGGGACAGCGTGAGCGGCTGGAGTCGCATGACCACGGTGGGAAACAACCGGATACGTATGGCTCTATGTGTGGACGGTGGTTCAACGTCGGGAGTGGTGGCGGCGGCCGCCTAACTCTTCGTCGCTCCATGGGAAAAAAAGGAAATGGGAAAAGGGCATGTTTGACTGTTTTTGGCAAGGAGAGAGAAATGCAGGACGAGAGCGACTCGGCTCAGGGTGGCATTCCTCCGTAATTTCTGCAAAGAAATGGGCAAATAGAAAAACGGTTTGTACAGTAAGTCAAAAGCCGCGCGAAGCACCTCAAAACGTGCTTTTTCTCGGCAGTGTAATCGGGAGGGTGGCTTTACCCAAGCCAGCGGTGAAGCTGGCCCGTTTGGCTGAGTTTTCTGGCTTATTTCTGTGGAAAGCCAGGAAAAGCCCAAAGAAACAGGCTCTTAGTACGTTTGTACTTTCGCGTACTTCGGCTCTGAGTAGAGTTGTACTTTCGTATATTTTGACTTTTTGGTCAAGCTTGTTCCGGTATTTTATTTGTCCGGCAACGTTGTCGGCAGGCACACCGAAATTAAACCGATGTCAATCAGTGCCCTCCAAATCAATGATCGTGATACGCCCTGTCTCTGTTCGGGAGACTCTGTTCGCTTGGTGGGTGAGGAAAAAATTAAATTGGGCCGAGCCCAAGACGGCGACGGACGATTGATGTTGCGGGACGATGGACGAAACGGAACAGACGTATCGCCGGAAACGAAACCTACTTTCTTCTTAGGTAGTGGAGATAGAGATAGAGATACCCACGATAGACACATTTCTTCATCGTTTTGAGCAGAATGTGCTGGGCCGGACAACGTGTAATTCTAGTAGTGAGCTAAAAGACCATCGAAGCGTTTCAATGGACCATATGCTATTGCCAGGCCCAGGCTGGCTCGTCTAACGGGCACCACCCGTTTGTAAGCAGATTGGATGGCGGTCCGAACGCCGGGCCTTCGCAGAGTTTCTGCGGCCCAGATCGAGCACCCGGTCCTCTTCACGTACGATCTCTGCCAATAACCGCCACCGCCACGTGACACCCCTCTTCTGTGCCTGCGGCCCTCTCTCTCTCTCTCTCTCTCTCTCCTATACTCATCGTGACCAAAACGAAGCTCTCCGTGCTCTGAAACCCTAGCCGCACGAAGACATCGCGCCGCGTGACCGTCCTAGCAGGCGAAGCGATGGCCGCGGAAAACTACTGGAGGTACGCCGACGCCCGGCAGCAGCAGGCGATGGTGGCGGCCGCTGCGGCCGCGGCGGGGATGGCGCCGGCAGCTTCCGTGGCGCAGGCAGCCACTGCTGCGGCGGGCATGCAGCAGCACCAGCACCAGCACCAGCAGGCGGCCTTGGCGCAGCAGCAACAGCAGCAGCAGGCCGCCGCGCCGTCTCTCAAGCGCGCGCGCCCCGACTACGGCGGTGAGTTTGCGTCCCCCGGATCTGCGCCCTCTAGAATCCAGATCTGGAACTCCTTTTTGTTCTCGTTGTGGTGGTTGTTTGTTTGCGGGTCGGGATTGTCTCGTGGTTAGTGGTAGTTTTGACTTATATAGACGAGTTATTGCTTAGAGTTAGATCTAATATCCCTCAAGTTTTTTGTAAGCATCATAGCGGCTTAGAGTTAGATCTATTAATCCTCTGAGTAATTTTGGTTTATATAGTTGCTTACGAGATATTTCTTAGAGTTAGATCTAATAACCCGCTAAGTAATTTTGGGGGTATATACTCTAGCATCGTCATCGTAATTTGTTAATTAATATATCTGGAATTAATTTTCGAGAACAACAGGGAGAGATGCTTGCAGAAGTGAAAAAACTGAAGTATACATATATGGTAGATCGGCTGATTGGACTTCTGGTGGCCGCTATTGCTGCTACATGGTTCCCTGCAGGGTGTTACTACAGGAAACGTATTAATGGTTGTCCTTGATTAGGTAGAGACTTTTGTTAATTGTTTGGACTTAATAGTTGGCGAATCGCTAGTGCTGAAAGGATTCCTAAGATCCCCTGACAGGAAAAAATCCTGTTATGATAAACAATTAAACACATGTGCGATTCTGATTTGCTAGTTTTTTATCTTGCTTTCCATCATCTATGTTTTTATTTATATTTTTCCATTGTACTTTTGTTATGACTTGCTTATCTAACGAAAGATTCTAAGCTCGCTGATTAGTTCTTATATTAATTAAAGGTATTGTTGGCAAATGTGATTTACACAACCTTCTCGTAATTTGTTGTTTTAACAGATGGGCCTGGAGGACAAGAGATGGCTGGATATTATCCACGTGAAAATGCGGGTTACCTACTTAGAGACAATGAAGCAATTGGAGCATCCTATGACCGTTACTTACGCAATGGGGTACAATTTTAAGTTTTATCATGTGAAACACACATAATTTCTCTAAGCACATTTTGTTGATACTTGTGCCTTATTGATGTGCTTGTAGATGTCTTCTGTTGCGGCCAATGAACCAAGTAGGGCAGCTGTTGGTGGTATGGGTGGCGCTGCGATGGTTGGTGGTGGAATGAGTGGATATCCTGTTGATGATCGCCGTATGATGGGTGTCGTTGGTATGGACAGAGGCATGGGGTTTGGTGCGAGGCCTGAGCCTCCTCTCCCACCAGACGCGTCCAACACTTTGTATATTGAAGGCCTGCCTGCAAACTGCACGCGTAGGGAGGTTTCACGTATCCTTAAAACTATGCTGCTAACATGATGTGATTAACTTCATTTCTTAATGGACGACTCATTAAAATTGTGTTGTTGATTGTTACTCCGCTCTTATTAATCATTTAATTCCATTCCTGCTGGTTTAGGATGCTCGTGTTCTTGTCCCCCTTTGTCTGGCTTGCTTGATTCCAATCCTATTATTTGATATGCCCTGATGAGCTTCTTGATCAGTACTCCCTCCGTCCAAAATTAGTTGACCCAATTTTGTCTAGATACGCGTTTTAGTGTGTAGATACATGATTCAATTAATTTGGGATGGATGGAGGAGGGATGTATCAACGGAGTATAGTATTGAGTACATCATCTCACCCAATAAGTACTTTTACTCCTTAACCTTATCCTCTGCAGATATATTCCGCCCTTTTGTAGGTTTCCGTGAAGTGAGGCTTGTCAACAAGGAGTCAAGACATGTATGTTAATAAATATGTTCTGTGTTTACAAAAACCATGTTTATTCTATTGTCGATACATCTTAACCTGGTAACTTTGGTGCAGCCTGGTGGAGATCCTCATGTCCTATGTTTCGTTGATTTTGATAGCCCTGCCCAAGCTACTATTGCACTTGAAGCATTGCAAGGTGAACAATTATGTATTTACATACATTATCTGATTTTAATGTTTGATAATGTCCAGTTCTTATGTTTTTTTTGCTTCCATATTGTTTGCACTCACCTTTACTTTCTCATATGCTTTCTTCAAAATTCGATGTCATTCGGTTGTCTTAAGTTTATCTGTTCTAAATTATGTCTGTTATGCTTTCTTCGTTTGCAGCATAGTTAGGTTGTACTGTATGGCCCTGTTGACTTGTTGGGGATTATTAGGAGCAACACACCTTCTTTTCACTGCTCAGTGATAGTACCAGAGCATTTATTCACACACTACATGTTCGTGAGGGCATTTTGCTAGACTAGCATGTACCGCGTAGAATTTACAAGTTTGGCTCTGAAAGTTTGTCATTGACCATCTATGACATTGCTCAATGATAGCTAGTTCTGGAGCGCTTTAAAGTTCGTAACTTCCCATGTAGACGTATCCATGCCAGTCCAAGCTTTCAGTTTTTAGTTGTTACTGTACCTTATTCCCTATGCGTTCGATCTTATAATTGCACCTGCATTCTATTGGCATGGGGTCAACGTTGAGGTTGGATATCTTGTTCTCTCGACGACGAAAGCAAAATAAACCGTCGCGATTCATTTTGCAGGTTATAAGTTTGACGAACACGATCGTGAATCAGCCCACTTACGGCTGCAATTCTCGCGCTTTCCCGGTCCGAGGTCAGCTGGCGGGCCTCGTGGTAGGCGTTAAGTCGTGCGGTCAGGTGGTTGCCGAACCTATCGTTATACGAGCGATCAAACCTCCGTGGCGTAACGCTTTGCGCTGATTCTCCGACGATGGCTTGTAGGGTTCGTCAGCTCAACTTGCGAAAGCGTGAAAAGGACGATGCAATAATCTTTATATTCAAGTATCCATTAGATTGCCGTGTCGCATTTTAGGATTGGATCATCGTATTTATTCCTCAATACTGTATCTGCCGTAGTATCTTGATGTCTACTGTATTTTGTTATCTCGCGGCGTGGTCCAGACAATTTCAGCTTGTTTTCATGTGAAATGTTAAATTTTTGAAGCAACCGCTCATGTTATTTAGCCGTGTTATTTAGCTGTGCTTAGTAATATAAAGTCTTCTCTTTGCCTTGCATTTATCAGTATACCTAGGTAATATATAAAATAGGTGATTTTCCTTATGCTTCTTGTGGCGTGCAATATATTGTTGTCCTGGCAGTGACCTCTTCCCACCTTCATTAACATAAGGTACACGCATCTGTACTTTTTTTTGTATAAGCGTAGTTGTCTCTTGTCTGCCCTAATTTCGATAAGTGACCAAGCATAGCTATTGCGTGGGTATGTATATACTGTATAAATATAAAGATCCTGAACCACAGGTGTGTTCTGCATGCATGGCTGCAGTCGCAATCTGCGAAGCTGTAGTATAGTCTCATGCATCAGTTATTAGTTGGTTATATCTCTTGGAAAACTGACAAGTTTGAAATTTTGAATTTCATACTGGTGTCAATAATTTTAGTGGTCACGAAGTTACCTTGGACGTCTGCTTGAAGGTAGTATCCACTGTTAGTTGGTGCGAGTAGATGTTTATCATCAGTTTCCCGCATCTCATCTTATATTATTCTTCAGTGCCTGTGATGTTTGTTTGGAAGTAGGTTGAGCTAGTGTGCTGCTTGTTATGAGTGTTAGTATTGAGATCTTGCATATTATCTTCATATTATATTTCTTTATTTTTCCTAATAAATGGTCGACCCTCAGGTCCTAGCATTTTTGTGTGTGTGTGTGTGATCTATTGGGTATACCCTGTAAAATCATTCTAATGTAGGCCGGAGCAGCATGGTGTATAAATAAGGTTTTATCCAGATTGAATAGTGTTTACGGTGAACTGTTTGTATTCTTCTTAGTTGATAGCATAATCAGCCAATGATAGTTGTAGGTTTATGTTTTTTGTGCAAGTTACAGACATTATTTGAATTGGCATGGTTCATTCAGTGTGTTCTTTTGCACATTATATCATGTATTGAATGTTTGCATTAATAATTCTTTTGTTTCTGATGCGACATGAATTGCTGCCATAAACATGTTACTTTAGGTATATACAGCCAAAATTGCAGTAGTGATCCTTTTTTTTACAAGTACTAGCGATCCATTTAATTATACTCTAGACGAGTATTGCTGAAATCCATCAAGTGAACACATGGGTTGTCTGATTGAATGTTTCAACACGTGCGGACTTCCATGCGTGATGACTGCCACACGCATTTGATTATGACCATTGCTCTTAATTGTTAAGATCTTCCTTTCACAGGCAGTTGAGTGGTGCTAACAGATACTTTTTTACTTGTTGTATCAGCAAGTTAACGAGGAAACAAAATGAGACAATCTTTTAGTAGATGCTTTCTGAAACAGGCCACGACTGCTGTGGTAGCATAGTAATAGAAATTTTGTGGGCAGAAAAGATCAGTGGCTGGAACTAGTGATTAATATTACTCTTCCTAAGCCCACTGAATTTGTACATCTGATGCTCGAACATCACTCTAAAACTGTTGTGATGGGACCAAAGTCCGCTCCCTATTTACTTGGAAGATCAAAAGAGCCAAAGATTATTGTTCCCTAACGAGCACCTATTCAAAGAGCCAAAGATTGTAGTTCCTGAACGAGCACCTGAAAAGATTCCGGAGGATCCTCCTGATCCGAGGGTCCTGGGTGTTCCTTTTTCTGAAATCGTAGCATCAAGTATATCTTGGCGGGCTATAAGATGGTCAGATTTGTAAGTATCTCTTGTAAAATATGAGAACACCAAATCCTTCTAAACCCTAACTTCCATATCTCATATTCGTTGCACCCTTGGTGGGGTTGTCAGCTCGATCTCCCGTCTTTCGAGGGTGGTGGGACATGGTAATGTTGCTGTGGCTTCTAACTAGAGAATGGAAGAAAGTCTGTTTGTGTTGGACAACCACGTTAGCTCAGCCTTTTGAGAAGAAAAGGAAATTGGCATCTATGGTAGTTCATGAAAATGACACCCTCCAAAATACAAATCATCCTGAACATCAATATTTCATTTGTAAGTAAGTGTTGTGAGTTTGTTTAGTTTGGTTAAGTAAGTATGTATCTACGCCTCCGATCAAAATTAATGCTATCAGATCTGTCTAGATTTGGATGTATCTAGCGCTAGATCATGACTAGATATATATTTAAATCAACAATATGAATCGGTGGTGTTCCAATCTAGTTTGATTGCTTGGTTCATCCTTATGCAATGGACAACTACGATTAAATGATGATCGAACTCTTGATGCAAGAGGAAGCTGATATTGCCGCTGAACAAAGATTGTTTGATGGTCTTGTCCGCCATTTTTTGTTACCGAGAGCAGTGAAATGTCACTCGATTCTTGAACTAGTCAAATTGTAATTTATTTGAGTTGTTGTATGAATAATTTTATTTTTTATGTTTGGTGTTTTGTGAAACTATTATGTGCTTAAACTATGTACTCTGGTTCAATTTAGTTGTCCAGTCTAGATATAAATGTATTTATACACTGTTGTTTCAAAATTATGCGGAATCTTGCTATTTGTAAAGAAAATGACCCCATTTTGGGGTCTCTCCCGTATTGGCCTGACCCTCCGAATACGTTGGCGCCACACCCCATAGCACATTGTCAGCACCGTTACAGCCAATGAGTTGGGGCCTTCTGGTGGTGATGCTCTAGTATCTGTGTTTAGTAGTACTATATACTTTTAGATAATTTATTAGTAGTATTCTACTATATCTTAATTTTGCCATATAAACCTTGTATTCTTTAGAAACATATAAAATTTGTATTCTCTAAAATTCGCATTGCCATCCTTGTAATATTTATATGTCATGCCATGTTATATTTTGCCTCTACCATCTCCTATTACATGCAATTTTGTACATCAACTTTATTTCTGCAATTGAAATTGCCTTTTCTTCCATTTTTTTTAACTGAAACAAACAAAAATGCCATTAAGTAATTACCTCAAATTTGATACTCAATTTGTTCCTTCCACTATTGAGTACTCTGAAAAGTATTAAGTTTACTGAAAAGTACAACGTGACTATCTTTGACCAAGTTGCTAAAAAATATAGAATTTTCAGCACCATACGATTTTTGTCAGATTCATCATGAATTATGTTCTCATAATTTTTATTTTAGTATTTTTGATGCTAATAGATTTTTCAAAAACTTGATCAAAGATAGTCAAGTTTGACTTTGTGAAAAACTAATACATCTCATAGGATGGAAGCGAGGGAGTATTTGTGAAACACAAGGTAATGGACATAACTTTTTTTTAGGCGTACATTCTATCATTTGGACTAAATGATTATCTCTAAAGCGCTCTTCCAATATTTGATCAAGGCGTTTATTGATGTATCTCAGATTATACTTCCTGCTTTTGCAAGACACAGTAGAGATTATCACGAGAGTGTTAACTTATAATTTACGGTCTACATATTGTTGGAATTTTGACTAATATGATCCCAGACAAATTAGACTTTTTGCAAAACCTTCTGAAATCCTATAGGCTCATTTGGCCATTCATGCATCACAAGAGGTAGGACTAAAGTTTAGTCTCACATTATTAGTTGCGTGGGAATTGGATTAGCAAAGAAACAGATAGTCCTGTAATAATGGATATCTATGATTGCTTGTATGATGAATTAATCTCTTTTGCTTCTGATCATGCAAAGTGGATAATGAGCTTCTTTGGCACCTTTGCAATACATTTAACCGCAAAATAATAAAAAGCATATACATGCCCATTATTTATGGCAAAGGTTGCTTTACCACTTTTACGAGCATGAGAAAAAATGAGAAAAAGAAAGACAATGTGCGTGCTTCTCCGCCGCCGCCGCTCGCCTTGCCTTCATCACGATGTGCATCGCAGGTTCAGAATATGAACGGTCTGCACTAGTGGAGTTGTAATACGAACTCAATGTAGATTAATACGCACTAATGGCTATTCGACTTTAGCCGCTGCATTCGACTTCAGCCGCTGCGTTCGACTTCCGTTTTTTAGTTTCATCTTCTTGCACTGGTTGTTCGCCTACACCTCACGTGTCTACAAAAGAGAGGTCGCATCTCTCTAGAGAGACAGACACATAGAGCCATCCATTCTAGAGCATTGAGCAGTTTTTAGGTCTTCCCCATCCCGTCTTGAGACGTGCACTGTGAGTCAGAACGTAGGCCTCGGAACCCCGCCTCTTTAGATCTTGTATGGGGGAAGGGCGGTAAGGTTATTGGAGAGCGTTGTCGGGCGACTACTAGCTTTATCACAGAGTTCTTTATGGACACTGACGACTTCTTCCCGAACGATGACTACTTCACGGACAATGCAAGCGGTTCTTCTGCACCGTATAAGTCTTTCATTCATCTTGTTCAGATCATGCTCCATATACTGCAAATTACATCTCATATACTATCAATCTATTTTGACTTGCTTCTTATATTCTATCTGTTAGATTGTATGGCTAGTTTTACTCATATATTACTAGTCATATTTTATCTACTATTTTTATGAATTAAATGATATGTCAAATTGCTCATATTTCCAGCAATCCGAAAACCTTACTATAGGAAATTTACTCCAAGTGGCTCTGCTATGAGGCCGCCAATCTTTGAGGCTATGCACTATAAGAGATGACAGAGAAATTCTCTGGTTTTAAACCATGAGTTGCTAGAATGCCACTCTTGTCAAACCTAAGGGAGAACTCACTCCTATTTAGGAGGAAGATTTTCAGAAAAACGGATACCCACTTTAAGGTGGATCTCTTGAGTGTTTTTTACGAGAACACTAACACAAAGGCGCGCTTTGCCGCACCATCTTAAAGAAAGAATGATAGAAATATCTTAGAACTTTTTAGTAACAATTGAAAATGTTGAATATTTCCTATTTTCTTTGCTTTTTTTAGCAAAATCCTAATGTTTATGCTCATTATGAAAGTTACCAGACATATATACCAACCTACGTAGTTTTTTTCTTCATAAGATTTTATGATATAATTTTCTCTCTGTAGTGATTCTCGTTAGTAAACATGGTATACAAAAAGTCCTTGTTAAAATATTTTGAAAGTAGCAAAATATAAAACTGTATCAGTTAAGGAGGTTGTGCTATTTAAGCTTCACTATGCTAGAATGACACTCGGAAAAATATTAGGCACATGCCAATAGCACCTAGGGTCCCACAGTTAAGGCCATGCCAATAGCACGTAGGGTCCCACGGTTAAGGCCGTGATATTTTCACTTTCATCAAATATTATGAAAACCACCATGTTTATGCATCAATTTGACTAACGATAATAACATGTGCAATTACATTTGTACTGATAATCACTAACAATAACAATAATATAGTTGTAGAGGTTAGCTACTTCTTCCTCTTGGCTTCAAACTCCAGGCAATAAACTCACCAATGTATCTATGGATTGACAACTATAGAGTAGACTTTCAACTTTAATAAAACCAACAAATTATTGGATGTGAATATTATGCATATGCAAAAACAATATACCTTTTGTAGTCATCATGCATTTTCAGATAGAACACTGGGCTCTGCTACCATGGAAGACATGACGATGTGGGAATCAAGAATCTTGAGGATGTCATCACAAATTTTTAGTTCAGTTTAAACCATTGTACAATACTCGTACAGATGTGACATAAGCCTCGTTCCGACAACTCTTCTTATTCTCAATGTATTTGTTGTTCTTATTAAAAAACTTGTTACGCTTATTAAGTTATATATCATGACTAGTTAAATGCCCGTGCGTTGCTACAGGTGTCGATGCATATAAATAAATCTGATGTGTATAAGACCATGAAAATTTTGGGAGTGGTAACTTTGACCTCGAGGCACCACAAGGCTAGTTCAGTATCGATAACTTCCAAATTCCGATTACCAACTTTCCCTAGAAATGATAAAAGTAAATGGAGTAATAACATGAATTTTACATATCAAGGTGGTCAGGACATGGAACTATTATGCATACTGCACTATCAATATTATCACTATACGATTGCTAATCCAACGGTGCCCAACACTGTAGTAGGAACGCGGGTCAACGTAGATATTCCCATCTCACCCGAGATTTTGTTATTTGGTAGGTTGAGCCGGTAATCTACGCAATGCGCACCTCGCCCCGAAAAGGTCTCTTTAGCTGGGCTGAGGAGAGAAGCTCAGATCGAGCTTCACAACTCAACTCGGCCGGTCTCGCCTCGAATTTTTTCCCCTGTGGTGACTCGAAGGCCACCGAGGGTCAGCTCCAAAACTTTCCCCCACCTCCCAAGCCCTCTCCTCTCATTGTCGACCCGCATCCACGGCTGCCATCGCTCCATCCTCGTCCTCGGCCGTAGCTCCTCCATCATGCTCCTCCACCGTTCCATGTCTGCCCGCAGCTCCTCCATTGTGCTTGCTCGACACCAGCACAAGATTCTCAGGACCGGCATTCGAGATGCTCAGGACCGACAGCCCCAGCACGATCGACATCCAAAATTCTCAGTACCGATAGCCCTAGGACGACCGACAGCCGAGCTTTTGTGTGCTCGTCCCACTGTTGTCGGCCTGTAGCCCACTGTCAAGCGACACGCTAACCAACCAGGGACCTGATTGCTTTGTACTATTCTATTTAGGGATCTAATTGCTTTTTATTTTAACTCAGCATGTCTCAGTTCACACAACGTATCAAACAAGACCTTAACTCAGCACAGCTTAGCTCATACAAGCTACCAAACACAACACAATTGTATAAACTCAGCATAGCTAGACTCAATATGTATGAGGTCACATAGGACAGAAGGGCTACTAAACACACCCTTTGTCTAACATAGATGCCTGGATCGACACAGTTGTACTCCCTCCATATCAGTTAGGCTTGCACATATAGTCTTACTTGTCGACTGGATCAAAGGTCTCCCTCCCTTCTCTCTGTTGTTGCAAATGGCACAATTCACGTGAGGCGTCAGTAAACCCTGTTTGCAAATCAGGAAATAGAGCATTGTTTTAGATTAATCATGACCGACAATGAAAATAATCTCTGCATATAGATGTCATTGTTTGCATTCAGAATTAAGGTGCTTAGATGTCCAAAGTTTCATTAGTAATTAGGAAACGAACTGAACACTACACAAAAGCAATAAATTAATGTTTGCCAATAATCTCTACACCACCAGATCAGATGTCAAAACGGAAAAGAGTAAAAAGTGCATCAAAGCTTCATCAACAACTAATCAAATTGCATCTTATTCAAGGAAGAAAACATGCGTTTATTTTGAACATGTTAAGGAATGAGCATCGTGACAAAGTGACACACACTCATAATAGTAATTATTAGTAGTGCTAGTGGGGGGGGGGGGGGGGGCACGAGCTCTATCTGATGCGGAGTAAATGTCCACGACTATGCTTGTTTTCCAGTTCAACATCGTTATAAGATCAATAGTGTATATGGATAATACAAAGAAAAAATTAATTTCAAAACCTTCCATGAGACTCCTACGGACACAGACCGTGTTCAGCACCACTATCGAAACAGTTGTAGCTTCTTGAATGACCAAAATTGTGCTGATAGCAGACAGTCGTCTCCTCGTCTACCGTATGTGCGTTGAAGCACCATACTTCCACTTATGATTTGCACAAAGCTCTTCCACATGCGAATAACTCCACATCGTGCATCCCAGCCTTGCTAACAACAAGATCAATATGAGAGTATCAATAACTTGAAAACCTGAGTTACTAAACAATTAACCTGGCTCACCTCCCGGTAAATACACCCTTTAAAGAAAACCCTAAATTCAAAATATTAGTGATCTCTTCGGTTAATCCTAGACTTTAACCAATAAGAACCCAATATTTTAAACTTGTACAAACATTTCTCATGATCTGTTGACAATTGTTTTAGCAGAACGAGATAACCATCCAAGTATCACATGAGAATAAGATTGGCTTAATCATAATCATAAATATGGCTTTGTTATGCCCCAATCATTATGTATTTATATGCGCAAATATTAACAACATCAAAATGCATAAAGGTTGCACAATCTAATTTACTTGAGATCTGGAATACCAAATTTTGTATTTGAACTAACAATTTTTAAAATCTCCAAGTCCAAAACTATTAGAGTATTAAACAAAGCATGCTATCCTTGGTGAACATCACATTACTTTTAAATATCATCAAATTATTCTTACCAATGAGAAGAACAAAAAGAATTTTGAAGCACACTGCAATGCTTTTATACTGCCCAAAAATTTAGCCAATTTGACAGCTATTTAGACATACCGTTAAGTGTAACTGCCCCATGATGCATAGGGGAAATGTACCTTTACAAAAATAGCTGTACAATATCTCAAAAGAATCTATGGTCTGAAATAGATTCAGTTTCAATAAAATTGCAAAGTAGCAATAGCCGTCAACCAATTTGGTTCTGAAACAAAAATCATTATTTTTCTAGATATGGCTAATACAAACAGAAAATAATCAATGGAGACAGATTGATGATATGACATCTGCACGTAACTGATCACCTACCTAATTTTTCGCAGTGCCAAATATTTATGTCACTATATTCAGCTAATAAAAATGCGAAGAAGGAAACATAAAGAATAGTAACATTCAGGGAGGTGGTGTTTTGGCTCATGGGTGCAAACGAACCTATTATGAAAATTTTATAAAAAGTAAAACTTAAAATGTCATAAAAAATTGAACAAAAATTTCGCATGTACATATAAACATTATATGTTGATACAGAGGTTTTTTTATAGAAAAATGAACATTTTGTGTAGCTTGTGTAAAAAAGACAAATGAAATGTCCGTGAATAGTCATGTTGCAGCACCAAAATTTGTCTTTTTTATGTGGGACACAAAAAATGTTCCCTTTTTTCCAAAAACTTGTGTACAAACATATAATATCTAGATGTACATGCAAATATTTTTTATGATTTTTTTGACATTTTAAAATGTGTTCTCTAACAATGGGCCCATTTGCACCCATGAGCCAAATTGGATTTTCGAACATTCAGACTGAACCAACATAGCTATTGGCTCAAAATAGACCATACAAGTGGAAGGGCAGTTATGCATTTGGACATATTTAACATATGAGAGCATATACCATGCATTAATACAAATATTTTCTTACATGAGAAGGGGTATCAAATGGCATCATCAACACTACAAACCAGAGAATGACGTTCAACATGGTTCTTGTAATGTCTACAGCTTGCACAGGCTATCAACATATAAAATCAGAGTGAGTTAATTAAGCACACTCACGATTCACCAAATAATTCAGTCTAATCATGATAAAATAATGATGGTATTTTAAGATCTGCCCATTATTCCGCCCAGACCTTAAAGTATAAATCATTATGACAACGATTTATAGAGTATGAACAAAGGTCAAGTACTACCAAAGATAGAAAAGAAATACCTGTAGTTACGTCATGGTTTTTCTTGCAACAGAAGTGTAGTGCTGCTAATTCCGGATAAACCAAAAAAGAGCATATACTTTTAGCTGCGGGATTGATGGACAGTTTTTTACCTACAAAAGAGTTGTCAGTGATGAACACGTTCAAAACAAACAATATTAGGACGTATGACTGCAATGAAGCACAAAGAAAATTAATGAACAACAAGTTCAATTGTTTGCACAAATAACCGAAATTCTACATGTATGCAAGCCAGTCCACCAACTATACAAATAACCAAAATTGCATCAGTCCTGCATTACCAGGACCACCAAGCAGCCAGATAAAAATGAAGGATGGCAGGAGAGGGACGGTGAGTTCCGTGGAGATTCCGTCCACCAACTGTACTCCATGCCCATTGCCCAAACTCTGTGGAGAGTTCCTTCAGTAGGAAATCGTCTCCCATGGTACCTGCGTCGTTGAGATCGGGGGCCAGGGCCGGGGCCGATGCCTGTGGCTTCTTCTTGAGGCGGCGGATGGCTACGGATGGAGCTTCAACACGACGACGAGGGCAGAGCTTCGGCGGTTGGGTGGCGTAGATTCGATGAGGACGGTGGCGGCGCAGATTCAATGAGGCCCATGGCGGCGCGAAGGACCTAGATTCGATGAGGACGGTGGCGGTGCAGATTCGATGGCGACACGAAAGATCTGGATGAGATGAGGATGGTGGCAGCGCAGATTCGATGAGGCCCATGGCGGCACGAAGGATCTGGATGAGATGCCGGTGTGACAGTAGTCGTATGGGGGAGCAAGAGGAGGTGCACGAGATGGGGGACGGCAGCGAACGGAGGTGCATGTGGCAGGGGCGAGAAGATTGCAATGAGCGGAGCAGCGGAGGCGCACGGTTTGGGGAGGTGTTTGCAGGAGGAATCGGTAGGAGATGCGAGGAGTCGATTGGAAGCCCCACATGTCGAAGCGACGAAACGGAACTTCAAAGTGTGATTTGGTGGAAGGGCAAAATAGTCTTATTTCAAAAAGTGTTGATGAAACCAGCGACCGGAGGAAACAGAGGAAATTCGTTCTTTTTAAGTAGTAGAGATAAGTCGATGAGACCAATAGATACAACAAAATAAGTTGATCTACTACATATAAAGCAAATAGGGACTAGTTTGATCTCAGCTTCGCATCAGCAGGTTATTTATCCAGGCGTGGTATTGTCGTGTAGAAATATATATATGCAGCGGAAAGCACATATCAATTTAGGCTAAGGCTAGTTTGAAAAACACACAAACAAAGGTCTTTTTTACATGAAAACTACAACTTTTGCAGATTGCAAACCAGCCAAATAAAAATTTCAACTGCAACTTAAGGTTCGCTAACAAATGGAATGGCAGGGTCGTGCTAGTCAGAGTGTTTCTGAAGTAATGGCATTGCACACAATCGGCACAGTAATTAAACTTGTGTGTGTCGAATGGAGAATGAACAATTAAACCTGAAAATATTTACACTTAACAAGTGTAAAGGTGTTGCCTCTAACTGGAGTGACTTATGTTAGGCTACCTGAACCAAACCTTATTTATTTTGCAGGACTATATCATTAGCGAGGAAGAAACACAAGGCTCAACTAAAGTAAACCTAATGCAACCTAAGAATAAAAAATCTAGTGAAAATTCTGAAATTGAATGAATTTATGAACAAATATGAAACTAATATCCTAATACATTGAAATGACCACAAGAATAAGCCACGGTAAACGAATTCAGTGATACTCAACAAGTTAATATGAGTCTCTTACTGACCAAATTGAAATCATGACAAGTGATGAACCAATGATTTTCCAGTCTAGAACAATAAAAATGAATTTCCAAGACCGCCATGGATGAAAAAATTATGTGCAATAAAAGAATAATAACATGCTTGAAAAATATGGATAGGTTTAAAGTGTATTGTCACATCCTAAATAATAAGTAGAGATCGAACGGCACTGTGACATTTACTTCTTGACTTACGCTCAAACAAAACAATCCTTCACATCTCAATATTTTCCTAGGTAATGCTTAGTTTAATTTAATCAAAAGAAAATGGTGACCTGTAGGAATCAGTCTGAGAATATTAACCACTATTTTGACGATCCCAAAATATTGCACCTAGTGAGGATATCAAAACAAAAGACCGTGAAGTGGGCAAATAGCTCGTTGTGCTACTTCATCTTGTTTCATTATTTTATGGGAATATATCGATTCAGTGGTGTAAAGAATCTTGTGTTCATTTGCCACTCCTTAAACCGTGCAAATAAAATAGTTTCGCTTGAGAGATTGAAGGTTTATTTCAAAAATGAGTAACGATCATCAACCTGAGCTCAACGACACATCTGTCTTGGCCATTTTCTCAATGAATTCGACCATTCCCTTATAGCTCCGGGCTGCCTGCTCTGTCATGTACACATTTTCTCCACATGGGTTGCCTCAAAGTCTAGAGAGAAAGGAAAGGGTAGTTCAGCTTGTAGAAGGGAGATTATCCATGGCATCAGAGAAGAAGTTTAGATCAATTAACCCATTGTTTTTTGCCGAGTTGAAACTCCCGGACGGATCGCAGGCACACCCTGGAGAACAAGGAGTAAAAATGGAAACATACACAAGCGTACCTGCCCGGAATCCATTGTCGCAGATGGAGGTCGCGCACAACGTTGTGAGCAGTTCGAACACAGCAATCCTAGCTACGAGCAAGACAACCCATGAATCATATATTGTGCGCATCAGCTGCACTTACCACAGACGGTTACAAATACAAGACAGGTCGACATTCATCTCATCATTATGGCGCCGCTGACAATTTCTGTTCTGACGATACAGAGCGACAGAAACGGCAGGGAAGACGAAAAAGGGTGCTCGTGGACCGTGGTGCTCGCAGTATGGGCCGCGCGGTTCACATTTCAGCCCCATTTACAATGGGTCGCCTAGGTCGGTTTCCGGAGCAGCGGCC
Source organism: Avena eriantha (assembly GCA_910589775.1). Taxonomy (NCBI): domain Eukaryota; kingdom Viridiplantae; phylum Streptophyta; class Magnoliopsida; order Poales; family Poaceae; genus Avena; species Avena eriantha. Next base: position 214,254,336 of record OU342744.1, on the reverse strand, counting down.
CGGAGACGTTCGTCCAGGAAAATCAGCAGAACTGACAGTCGCGTGACGCTGGCTTGAAGTCCGAGCAATCTAGATCATTCAGCTACCAGATCTGATGGTTGTGCGCGCCAAATCACTGAGCGAGGCCGTAGGTAGCTCAGTTTTACTGTCTCTTAATTGCTCATTCTTATGCATCACTTGATTCTGGCAAGGTTACGTAAGATGTGCTTGAGGCTAAATTTGGAGTCTCAGACGCTGACACTGAATTATATGTTATGGAACAATTCTATAATTACAAGATGACTGATGAGCTCTCCGTGGTTCATGAGATAAAGTCACTTGCCAAAGAACTTGAGCACTTCATCAGTGTGTTACAGGACAAGTTTATGGTTGGAGGCATCATTCCCAAGCTTCCTCACTCGTGGAGAAATTTTGCAACTTCTCTGAAACATAAGAGACAAGAGTTTTCCATCTCAGATCTCATTACGACTCTTGATGTCAAAAAAAAGGCGAGAGCAAAAGACACACATGCTCAAGGTGTTGAGGGAGGTTGTAGTGCCAACTTGGTATAGAAGAAGAACTTTCAACCCCACTAGTTGAAGAACAAGAATAAGTTTGATGACAAATAATAGTTTGATAGGAAGAACAAGGCATCAAAGTCTACCAACTTTAAGAAGAAAGGTGATTGTCATGTGCGCGGTGATCCTGATAACTAGGATCCTAGTTTCCCTAACCCTTTGACAAGCATCGGCATGGAAAGAGCTGCAAGACTGCTAATGTTGTCATTGGGATACTCAGATGAAGGATGCTAGGTATGGTATATTTCCTACCATTCTTTCATTATGTCATTCTCTTAATTGGTGGATTGACATAGGTGCCAATGTACATGTTTGTTCTGATATTTTAATGTTTTCTTCGTGTTGGGTCACATGGACTTTGTCAGTGTTGATAGGCAACGACTCACATGTTTTTGTTCGTGGTGTTGGTACGGTCAATTTAAAGTTCACTTCAGAAAAGACCGTGCTCCTGAAGAACGCTCATTATGTGCCCTAAATAAATAAAAATCTTATTACCGGATCTCTTTTGTGTTGAGATGGTTACAAGATTGTTTTCGAGTCTAGTAAATATTTAGTGTCCAAGTATTGAACTTTTGTTGGTAAAGTCTATGAGTGCAGAGACTTATTTCGCCTATCTTTGTGAGACGTTTGTAATAAAGTTGTTAATCACATTTGTACAAATATTGAATCAAATGTCAAGTATTCTCGTCTTTATCATATTAATTTTGGTCGTATGATGCGGCTAGCCAAAATGAATTTAATCCCTAATTTCACTACTATCAAGGGATCTAAGTGCCACGTTTGTGTGCAAGCAAAGAAACCTCACAAGTCACATATGGCTACAGAGGTGAGAAATTTGGACCACTAGAACTCATACATTTAGATCTTTGCGAGATGAATGATTTGTTGACAAAAGGTGGAAAGAAATACTAGATGACTTTGTTCGATGACCCCACTAGATACTGTTATGTGTATCTTATGAAATTGAAATATTAGGCTTTGAGATTCTTCAAAATCTTTAAGTTGAAGCAAAAAACCAACTTGATCGAAAAATCAAGAGGCTTAGATCTGATCATGGTGGAGAGTATTTTTCCAATAAGTTTGATTTTTTTCGTGTGGAACATGGTATATTCCATGGAAGGACGCCTCCCTACTCAGCTCAGCCAAATGGTGTGCCCGCAATAAAAAACCATACCCTAACTAATTTGTTTAACACCATGTTAGATACATCTGGTGTTTCTAAGGAATGGTGGGGGCACTATTAGCCACGTGCCATGTCCTAAAGTGAGTTCCCACAAAGAATAAAGAAACTACTCCATTTGAAGAATTGAAAAATAAAAGGTTAAAACTCTCTTACTTATAAACTTGGGGATGTTTGACAAAGGTTCGTGTGTCAATCCCCAAGAAGCGCAAGCTTGGACCAATAGCCATCGATTGTGTTTTTCTGGGCTATGATTTCCGCAACATTGGTTATAGACTCTTGATAGAAAATTCTGAGATACCTGACATGCATTTTGATACAATCATGGAGTCGAATAATGTGACTTTATTTGAGGATATCTTTCCTATGAAGTATATCTGTATCTTGTCGAATTAGGAGATGCCTAGTTCATCTAGTCAAGTACTTGCTACAATTTTTGAACCTACCATTTCGATGGAAAACTTTGAAAATACCGAGGAGGATGATAATGAAATTCCTAAAATGAGCAACAAAATGAGTACCACAAAGTATTTTGGTGACGATTTGATTGTGCGCCTCATTGATGATGCTCTCACTTCAATTTATAAGACTATGTATCTCCTGATGTTGTCTACTTGAAAGAAGTCGTCCGTAGTGATATGGATTCCATCTTAAGTAATGGACTTGGGAGATCACTGGCCATCCTTATGGATGCAAACTTGTAGGATGTAAGTGGGTATTTAGGAAGAAGCTTAGACATGATGGTACTATTGAGAAGTACAAGGTACTGACTAGTTACCAAGGGTTATACTAAAAAAAGGTGAAGACTTATTTGATACTTACTCACATATTTTCATATTTACCACCATTCAAGTACTACTTACAATCTTATCATTCATCAAATGGACATTAAGAAGCTTTTCTAAATGGAGAGTTGGACGAGGAAATTTACATGGATTAGCCAAATAGTTTTGTAGTAAGTGGTCAACAAGGAAGGTGTGCAAGTTGTTGAAATCTTTATATGGCCTAAAACAAGCCCCGAAGTAGTGGCATGAGAAGTTTGAAAGAACTTTAACTGTTGCAAGTGTATGTACTATAGTCATGGTGGGGGGGGTGAAGGAGTCATCCTTTGTTTCTATGTTGATGACATACTGATCTTTGGAACCAACCTGGATGTGATTAAGGAGGTCAAGGATGTCTTATCTCATTCTTTTGAGATGAAGGATCTAAGAGCAGCTGATGTTATACTAAACATCGAACTCTTGAGAGATGATGATGGTGGGATCACCCTACTTCAATCTCACTATGTGGAAAGATCGTAAGTCATTTAGGGTATGGGAAGTGCAAATATTCTCCAACACCGTATGATCCTATTGTGTTGCTTCGAAAGAATAGAGGGACTGCTAGATATCAGCTGAGATACTCGCAAATTATTGGCTTGCTTATGTATTTATCTAGCGCTACGAGACTTGACATTGCTTTTTCTATAAGCAAAATCAGTCGATTTGGTTCAAAACCGAGAGATGATCATTGGCATGCTCTTGATAGAGTTATGTGCTATCTAATAGGCAATATGACCTATGGAATTCACTATACTAGGTATTCAAGCGTAATGGAAGGTTATAGTGATTCAAAATAGATATCCGATGTTGATGAGATAAAGGACACGGGTGGTTATGTATTTGCACTTGGTGGTGCTGTTTTTGAAAGTCTTACAAGCAGACCATCTTAACCAGTCAACTATGGAAGCAAAACTCACCGCATTAGACACAAACACAATTCAAGCAAAGTGGCTTCATGACTCTTGTTGAACTTACGTGTGGTTGAAAAACCAATAAACTCAATCCTTATAAACTATGGTACTAAAATTGTGATTTTTAAAGTGAATGGTTCTAAGGGTAATATGAAGTCATCGAGGCATGTGAAGAGGAGACTGGAATCTATCTAGAAAATTAGAAACTCCAGAGTTATTGTGTTGGATTATGTCCAAACATCTAAAAAACTGGCAGATCCCTTCACGAATGGTATATCACGAAATGTGGTAGAAATGCATTGAAGGAGATGGGTATGAGACCAACAATATGAGTTGTACACAGTGGTACACCACTTTCTAATATCGCGTCAATTAGAATTGGAGATAAGATGTTGGCCAACTGAGAGTAGAATAACCTTACATTTAATAATATCACTCTGTGAAGATGCAATATTCTCCTATTCTGCACTATAGTCTTATTTTATCTTAATGTGTTTTAAGTGGCTTATTTTAAACAAAGATGTTGTCCTGTAGAACATATTCTAAAGAACACACCTATATGAGTTCAACTGTTAAACGTCGCAGTTTATGGTAGTTGGGTGCTCTCTAATAAACTCATGCAAGGTCAGGGAGTGTGACACGTAAGCTCCACCCACGATAAAGTCCTACGACTGCCTAGTATCAGTCAAGACTTTATGTGAACCTCATAGAAAACTTGCAGTTCAAGGCATGATCCACTACACAACTTGCAAACTAGTGTAGCATGGATTAATAGGCGGAAATTCAAGTTAATAGTCTCTTTTATAGTACCAATATATAAAACAATGCTTTAGAACCATAGGAAAACTTCGTGTGCCTTTGAGATATGGTGGATGGTTGTTGGAATCTTGCCTAATATGGCCCCAAATTAGAGTTTTGCAATAATTCCTGAAATATTAGAGAACCATTTGGCCCATTCATGCATGGCAAGAGGTGCAACTAAAGTTTAGTCCCACATTCCTAGTTGAGTGGAAGTTGGACCTCTTTATAAGGGGGCTTCTCTACCACTTGTACGCACATGAGAAGAGATATGTACACGCACGCTCCTCCTCCGCTGCATGCCTCGCCTCATCACAACGCATCCTCCGCGGTTGCGATAATGAGCCAAACCGAGGACCAACCTATGCCTCGTGTATGTGTTGCTTTCTTTTTGTCACGCATGATAATATGAGTGGTATGCGCTAGTGGAGTTTTAATAGAACTTAGTAGAGATTGAATACATACTAATGGTTGTTCGGCTTCGGCCGCTACGTTCAACTTCCATTTCATACCCTAGCGCTACATGTTCTCCTATGCCTCATGTGTCTATAAAACATAGGTTGCTCCTCTCCAAAGATACACACACACATAGCTCCATCCATTCCAAAGTATTGAGCAGTCTTTGGGTCTTCCCCGTCCTGTCTTGAGGCGTGCACCCCGCCTCTTCGGATACTGTATGGGAGAAGGGTGATGTGGTTTTTGGGGAGTGCTGCCGCACGACTACTCGCTTCATCACAGGCTCCTTCATGGATATAGACGACTTCTTCCCAGACAACGAAACTTCCCCGCAATGCAAGTGGTTCTTTGTAGGCATCCTTCCTTCATCTTGTTTAGAGCAAGTGTTGTGGTAGGTGGTACGCAAGAGAGGAATTTTTCATGCATCGCTTAGGCAATGGTGGCATTTCCCTATTGCATCGTCCATTACAAGAGTAGTTAGTTTTTGGTCGTACATGGGACAATGTTCAAGCACATCCTATCGACTGGTTAGGATCATCTTGCTGAAAGGTGTGGCCCACCACTACTCAACCGAGTCTAGTCTTATGTGTGTGAGGAAATTGCAGATAACACCACCCGTTGGGAATTTTGTTGCGCAAAACCACCACCACAACGCGCTTATGTGTAGAACACTCAATTTTGGGTAATTACATTTTTTAGAATAATCTGGGTAGTTACATTATCAAAAGAATAACACATGGGTCCACCTGTAGGTAGCCATCGTGGCTATCGGAGACTGACGTATGGGCCTTTTGAGAAAATGTGTCCCACGTGTCTGGCCACACTTGTTCTACAACCCATATGTCGCCGGATTGAAGAGAAGTACGCCATGAGGGGGTCCTCGAGGCGTGGGAACAGGTGGGGTGTAATACATACAATTGTCCGGGATGGTGAGCACACAGGTTTACCTAGGTTCAGATCCGACTGCGGTAGCCGGATCCTACTTCCTCCTACAATCCAGTATAACAGCAGAGGAGGAGGTTTACAGAGGATTACTGTTGGGCGACACTCAGAGCCAGGCCGAAAACAAAAACTTTGTTGCTCCGGCTAGGACCCTAGCGAGCCACCCCAAGATCCGGCCAAGGTCAAAGGCTATAGCTCATACCTCTCGATGCACATGTGCGGAAGCTGAGGAAGCGCGTCACAGTGGTGCCGTACGTTCCCCTCGTCTCGTCTGGCTCTGGTGAACTGCTCAATCCTAGGACCACCTCGTCGCCGGCTCCGTGCTCCTCCTCCTTCTGCCTCCGACTTTGCCGCACAACACCGTTGACGAGCACCGCACGTGTGGTGCCTCTACTCTCTCACACACGTACAAGGTGGAACAACACCAAGTGAGATGCTAGTCTCGGTCTTGCCGCCGCGGGACAGGAAGGTGGAATTGCCAAGTCTAGCAAAACCCTATGAAGCAGCACTGCATTGTTGTCCGCCGCCACCCACCTGCTTATATATAGGTAAGTAGGTAAGGACACACAACACTTGTGTCCCGCAGTCCTAAACCCTAAATTTAGTCAAAGTGGGTCTAGTCCATTGACACGGGTCCCTATCTGAACAAGTCCAACTTTCCGGCTTGCGATAGTCGGATCAACATCCACCTAGTTCCACTCTCTTAACTATGTGATCCCATAGGCTTACGGTAAGCTGAATACAACCCAGTAATCATTTAGTCAGAGCAGTAGCTCAATGACTTTCCGACTACAGCTGATAATCGGTAACGACCTGCAAGACTTGCCAACTCCCGGTTTACGCAAGTGCCCTCAATGTGACGATCTGTCTAAATCCCTTTGCCTCACGATATTGGTGAGAAACCGTAGGGGAGATTCCGTCATCCTAGTGTTGGTTTAACTCTCTTCTCGTTGAAGTGATAACTGATTCCCTCCGGCTTCACCAAGTCAGACTACATCGATCAACACTTGATCCAGTAGTGCATGGCCATGCTTTTGAATCATATCACACGAGAGGGTCCTGAGAATATCTCTCCGAGATGGAGGGGAAAATTCTATCTTGGCTGATCCATGTCATGCAGCTTGCTTCGAAGTCGGCCCAAGACCACCCTTATGACTCCCAGTTATGGTGGACGTTAGGTGGAGTCAAAGCCAACATTTCCACAACTCGGATCATGCAATCCCCTCAGGTTTAAGGATTCCATTGTGTTAGTCGGAGCGTATGACAGTGTGCTCACGTCCTACTAACCTTTGGATCAGTCCGGCTATCGTACCTCTTCCGACTAGCCAATGCAAGGCGGATAACATCTCCATGCTCATGACATGTGAACCATTGTCATCTTTCGACTTACAAATTAGTGTCAAAAGTGGGTTTCCCTCCCAACCTCAAACGAGTAAGGACAAACTATCTAGAGCTAGATGCAAGTATATGGTTCCACACCCGCAACAATTGTAGTGACACATACAACTATCTCTAAGTCGGATACTGGGTTACTAATACAAGGCAGAATGTGAGCCTCTAGGGCATGATTCCTAATAGTCTCCCACTTGCACTAGAGTCGAACACTTAGGCATCTCCAGGCCTTAGGTATGTCATGCCCATCGCTCTAACGTGCACCTAAAATTTAGGTTGTGGAAGTGGCTTGGTCAACGGGTCTGCAATATTTGCATCCGTGTGTACCTTGCATAGCTTAATTTCTCTGCGATTGTCGAACTACAGAATCAGGTGACATTTCTTGAGTATGTGCTTGTTTTTATAGTGTGACCATGACTCTTTAGCTTGTGCAATAGCACCAGTATTGTCACAGTACATGTCTAACAAACTGGACGAGCCCAGAACCACCCCGAGTTCAATCGGAAAATTTCTGATCCAAACTCCTTCTTTTGTCGCCTCTGAGGCAACAACATACTCAGCTTCTGTAGTAGAATTAGCCACCGATTCTTGCTTGGAAATCTTCAAGCTGACTGGACCTCAATTTACTATGAACACATAGCCGAATTGCAAGCATGAGTCATCCAGGTCAGTCTAAAAGCTAGCATCCATGTAAACCTTTACACCTAACACTTCCTTAGCACCATAGACTAGGAACTCATCTTGAGTACGTCTCAAGTACTTAAAGATATTCTTTACTGCTATCCAGTGGCTTTCGCCAGGATCTGACTAATATCTGCTCGTTACACTTAGAGCATAGGAAATATCTGGCCTAGTACATATCATCGCATAGATGATCGATCCTACTGCTAAAGCATAAGGGATCCTTTCCATCCGACTTCGCTCATCAGCTGATGTTGGGCATTGAGTCTTACTAAGTCGAATTCCATGCGCCATCAGTAAGAACCCCTTCTTAGATGAATCCATATTGAACTTCTCCAATATCTTATCCAAATATGTACTATGACTCAACCCTATGAGTCTCTGTGATCTATCTCTATAGATCTTAATTCCTAGTATAAATGCCGCCTCACCCAAGTCCTTCATTTGGAAACACCTTTCCAAAGAATTCTTGGTTTCTTGCAACATTGGAACATTGTTTCCGACTATCAATATGTCATATACATATAGTAGCAGGAAAACAACTAAGCTTTCCCTAAACTTCCTATATACACAAGAACCTTGTTTGTTTTTTATGAAGCCAAACGATTTGACCTCTTCATAAAAATGAATGTCCCAACTCCGACTTGCCTACTTCAATCCATAGATGGATTTTCGAAGTTTGCAAATTTTGTTAGGACTAGCCGGATCGACAAAACCCTCGGGCTGTATCATATACACATCCTCGGTTAAATTTCCATTAAGGAAAGCCATTTTGGCATCCATCTACCACATCTCCTAGTCGAAATATGTAGCTAGTGCTACTATGATCCTTACTGACTTAAGCATCTCTACTAGCGAGAAAGTATCATCATAGTCAACTCCTTGAACTTGTCAGAACCCTTTCGCGACAAGCCGTGCTTTATAGATAGACATATTTCTGTCTTGGTCAGTTTTCCTTTTAAAGACCCGTTTTCTCTCGATGGATCTCGCACCATCAGGCAGATCAACCATGTTCCAAAGTTGATTGTCATCCATGGAATTTAACTCAGATCTCATGGCTCCAAGCCATGACTCGGAATCAGCACTTCCCATCGCATCCTGATAAGTAGTCGTCTCATCGCCGTCCAACATAAGTATGTCTCCACGTAGTCTCGCTGATATTCGTGGCTCTGGTGCATTTGCTCGCTTAGGCACAACATTCGGCTCAACATCCAAGGTTGCCGACTTGTCCTGAGTCGGTGCATCTCGAATTTCTTTGAGGTGCACCATATTCCCACTATCTTTTTGGCTTAGAAACTCTTTCTCCAGAAAGACACTGTTTTGAGCGACAAACAATTTTCCCTTTTCTCAGTTGTAGAAATAGTAACCCAAAGTTTCCTTAGGGTAGCCTACAAAAACTACCTTATCCGACTTGGGGCTAAGCTTGTTAGATTGTAATTTCTTGACAAAATATTCACATCCACAAATCTTGAGAAAAGCCAAGGCCGGCTTCTTGCCCGTCCACATCTCATGTGGTGTCTTTTCTATGGATTTATATGGTACTTTGTTTAGTGTTATCGTTGTTGCCTCTAGACAAAACCCTAGAATGATAAAGGTAGATCTGTAATACTCATCATCGACCTTACCATGTCTGACAAGGTTTGGTTCCGCCTTTATGACATACCATTTCTCTAAGGTATTCCCGGCGGGGTGAGCTGTGGAACGATTCCACAACTCTTGAGATGGTCATAAAACTCATGGCTCATATACTCTCCTCCACGATCTGATTGCAGAAACTTAATATTCTTGCTGAGATGGTTTTGCACTTCACTCTGGAACTCTTTGAACTTTTTAAAGGTTTCTGACTTGGATTTCATCAGGTAGACATATCCATATCTACTGAGAACATCCATGAACGTGGCAAAATACTCATGACCACCTCTGGCTGTCGCGCTCATTGGAACGCATACATCACTATGTATCAGTTCCAGTAAGACGGACGCCCTCTCGCAACTGTTTGCAAAAGGTGACTTGGTCATCTTTCCCAGCAAATGGGATTCACATGTTTCGAATGGCTCCAAGCCGAACGAATCCAGGAGTCCATCACCATGGAGTTTCTGCATGCTTTTCCAGTTGATATGACCAAGGAGACATTGTCATAGATAAGTAGAACTAAGATCCTTTAGCTTCAACCTTTTAGCATTCAAGTTATAAACTGATTTACATTCAAGATCAAGCACAAAAAGTCCAACTTGGATAGATGCATAGCCATGAAACATATTATTCAAATAAAAGGAACAACCGTTGTTCTTAATACTCAATTCATAACCCTGCTCCATCAAGCATGATGTTGGAATGATGTTTTGGCTTAGTACAGGAACATAAAAACATTTATTTAGTTCTAGTACAAATACTGAAGGTAACTAGAGTTGCATCGTCCCTACGTCTAACGCAGAAATTCTTGCTTTGTTTCTGATCTGATGTCAATCTCCCCTATTGCCGTGCTCCTATGCCTTACCAGTCCCTGCATCGAGTTGCACACATGAACAATCGATCCTGTATTGTATACCCAGGTGCTGCTAGGAGTGTCGGCAAGATAAATGTCTATAACATTTACAAAAAGTGTACCTGAGTCGGAAGTCATACTTCCACTCTTGGCTTTGTCTGCCTTGTACTTGTCGCAGTTCCTCTTCTAGTGACCCTCTCCCTTATAGTAAAAACATACTATACCCGGAGGTTTTGCCGGCTTTCCAGTCACTAAGCCGGCACTGGGACTTGGATCCAACATGCCATCTCCATTGGGGCTTGGTTTTCTTAGATCAATACTTCTTATTGATACTAGAAGCATTCTGCACCATCAACAGTTGATTTGTGCCACCTCTCTTGATGTCGGCCTCTGCTCTCTTGAGCATCCCTTGAAGTTGTGCCAGTTTCTTATCCATGCCATGTATATGGTAGTTCGAAATGAACGGGCCATAAGGACTAGGAAGAGAATTCGGGAGAATTTCGGTAGCGAACTCTTCGCTTAAGGGAAAACCCAGATGATCCAAGGACTGCACATATCTGACCATATTGATCATGTGCAATCCTAGTGGATCTCCGTCTTTCAGCTTGCACCCAAGCAGGGCTCTGGAGAGATTGTACCTCTCTATCCTAGTCTGCGTCTCAAACATGCTCTTGAGGGAAACAATCATATCGTATGCCTAAACATTCTCGAATTGCTACTACAGTTCCAGCTCCATGTGAGGGAGCATAAGGCAGCTGACTTCTGTTGACTCATCCTAAGCCCGACAAAAGGCGGTTCTTACAACATTAGACTCATCACTGCCCGGCTCGTCTAGAATCGGATTGTCCAGGACATGTTCCTTCTTTTCTTGCTTGAGAATGATTCTCAGGTTATGATACCAATTGGTAAAGTTTGTTCCATTCAGCTTGTCCTTCTCAAGGATCGTACGCAATGCAAAACTGGAAATCTGAACGGTGCTAGTAGGTGCCATCTACAAACTAAAGATGCAATTTAATCGTGCACACTCCCACTGAGACTGATATCCCTCTAATAGTCGATAGTTTCAGGATCCCAGTTAGTTATCCGACTAGTGAGCCTTTGCATCACTGCTAGCCAGAGAACCTTCTGAGTAGGCAACACCTTACTAATTAAATCTCTATCTGATTCCTGTTGGATTGTCTGACAACCCTCCTTACCCCGAAGCCAACAACTGTTGTGATAGCTCCGTCTAGCTACCAAGTTCCCTGCAAAGAGAGTCCAAATCTCTCACACTTTATCGAAGAGAATTGGTAGTGCCCCAACAATATGAGCCTACTAACCAAAAATGTCTGACTTGTAGTATTGCAACAAATGGCGGGGTAATCCGACCAGACCTTCTTTGAGGGAAAAGAAGCAAATGAAACTACAAGTCGGAACCTTTCCGTCTTACACCAGCTAACTTTTAGCTTTAACTTTTGACAGGGTACAACTATCCTACTCCTCTCCAACAAGAAAAGCAACTTTAGTGGTTGATCGTAGACGTTAGCCATGTGATCTCCCACTCAGATCTGGACCAGTTTTGACCAACTTCTTGGCCAAGACAAACCAGATCTAGCCAGTACCCTAGATCAAAACAGATCAAAAAGGCAAAATGTAAACAACAAAAAAGATCCAATCTTTCCCACTAATGCATCTCATCCGCAACAACTAGGCCAAAAACCCAGAGCCGATGCTCTGATACCACTATTGGGCAACGCACAGAGCCATGCCGAAAACAATAACTTTTTTCCTATGGGTAGGACTCCGAGCCACCCCGAGATCCGGCCAAGGTCAGTGGAAACAGCTCGTACCTCTTGACGGGCATGTGCGGAAGCTGAGGAAGCTCATCGCGGTGGTGCCGAACGTTCCCCTCGTCTTATCCGGCTTAGGCGAATTGCTCGATCCTGGAACCACATCGTCGCTGGCTCTATTCTCCTCCTCCTTCCGCCTCTGACTTCTCCACTCAACGCCACCGACGAGCACCATAGGTGTGGTGCCTCTAATGTCTCAGACACGTACAAGGTGGAACAATAGTAAGTTATATGCTAGTCTCGGTCTTGCCTCCACAGGATAGGAAGGTGGAATTGCCAAGTCTAGTGAAACCCTAGGAAGCAACACTGGTTTGTTGTCCGCTGCCACCCTATTTCCTATATATAGGCGAGTAGGTGAGGGCACACAACACTTGTGTCCCTCGGTCCTAAACCCTAACCCTAGTCAAAGTGGGTCCAACCCATTGACACATGTCCCTATCCGAAAAAGTCCAATTTGTCGGCTTATGATAGTAGGATCAACATCTGCCTAGTTCCACTCTCTTAAGTGTGCGATCCCACTGGCTTACGGTAAGACGGACACAACTCAGTAATCATTTAGTGAGATCAGTAGCTCAGTGACTTTCTGACCAAAGCTGATAATCGATAGCGGTATCTAGCAAGACTTGTTGACTCCCGGTTTACGCAAGTGCCTTCAATGTGATGATCTGTACGAGTCCCTTTGCCTCACAATATTGGTGATAAACCACAGGGGAGATTCCGTCATCCCAGTGCCGGTTTAACTCTCTTCTTGTTGCAGTGATAACTAATTCCCTCTGGCTTCACTAAGTTGGACTACCTCAATCAACACTTGAGCGAGTAGCGCATGGCCATGCTTTTGAATCATATCACATGAGAGGGCCCAGAGAATATCTCTCCAAGATGGAGGGGAAAATTCTGTCTTGGCTGATCCATGTCACGCATCTTGCTTCAAAGTCGGCCCAAGACTACCCTTATGACTCCCAGTTATGGTAAGCGTTAGATGGAGTCAAAGCTGGCTTTTCCACAACTCAGATCATGCGATCCCCTTAGGTCTAAGGATTCCATTCTATTAGTTGGAGTGTATGATGGTGTGCTCACGTCCTACTAACCCGTGGATCAGTCCGGCTATCGTACCTCTTCCGAATAGCCAATGCAAGGCGGATATCATCTCCATGCTCATGACACGTGAAACATTGTCATCTTCCGACTTACAAAATAGTCTCAGCAGTGGGTTTCACTCCCAACCTCAAACAACTAAGGACAAAATGGCTAGAGATAGATACAAGTATATGGTTCCACACCTAAAACAATTGCAGTGACACATACAACTAGCTCTAAGCCGGATACCTGGTTACAAATACAAGGCGGAATGTGAGCCTCTAGGGCATCATTCCTAACAATTACAAGGATAGATCTCACCTATCCTTTCTATAAGATTGAGTGACCTAAAGGTTGGTCCCTAGGTCGGCTTATATAGTCATCTGACCTAGGATTTATAGGAGAAACTTATCTGGCTACGATACAAAGTCGGTACGTAGTACAACTTGGAGTACAAGTATATCTATAGGCATAAGTTGGTAAGTCTTCTGGGCCTTCTCGTAGCCGGATGGGCCTCCATTCTTTGTCTTGCTGGGCCGCCTGTGGAGTAAAGCTATAACCTAGAAATGGGACACCCTGGTCAGTGATTAATCGTGGGTATAGCCGGAAAGTTTATCCCCAACAGTAGACCCATGAAGCCTCTAAGATCTAAAGTCAGATTTCTTCATCTAGCTTCAATGTTCTTTGATTGCAGAATCTTGAAGGGTTCCTGAAACTCCAAATAAAACTATAGGCGAGTCACTGTCGAGTCAGATTTGTTCTTTCATTATTCCCATCTCCACTCTCGTTTCAAACTAAGCCAGAAATTTCTTTGTTGACGTATCCGGACAACTTTTCAGGACTAGTCACGCCACTGAAATTTATTCTATCAGCGTGAGCGTTGGTGGGTCCTGCGTTGCGTGGAACCGAGGCGCCGTTTTAATGCGTGTGTGAAGATCGAGGAGGCAGAGGCTTCAGAGGGAAGTTGCCTCGATTGTTCCGTGACAGGTACATTAAGAATCATTATCAAGTTCGAAACAGGGAAGCACGAGCGAAGAAAAAAATCCATTCATACACACATTTCTTCTAATGAGAGGCTAACATGAGGGACCTAGCAACCTGACTAAACGGAAGATTCATTGAACAACGCTATCGAGTTTGAATCAGGGAGGCACGACCGAAAAATATGGTCAGCTAGAGATACTAACATCTGGGATCCACACACCTCAAAAGATTTTGGCGAGTCAACATCGCGTGAGGAATTGAAAATCTTATTTTTTCCATGCGCTAGTCGAGCTTCTTCCATGTTTTTAACGATTTTGTCATAGTAGAGGGCCATGAAAACAGAGAAAAATCCCATCTACCACGGTCAAGCAAATGAAATCATGGCCAAAGAGGAACCTTCTACAACGACCGATGGACCAAACTATTGCAGATGGAGACTTTTCTCGCAGTGATGCATGTCGGGAATGAATCAAAAGTTGATGTATTTACCATCGGCATGCTTTCTATATGTCTACATTCGGGATTAGTTTTAAACTTTAATAATTGTTATTTAGTGTCTGCGTTAAGCACGAACATTATATCTGGATCTTGTTTATTGTGAGAGGTTATTCATTCATGTCTAAGAATAAAAGTTGTTCGATTTATATGAATAATATCTTTTATGGTCATATACCTGATGTGAATGGTTTATTTATGTTAAATCTCGATAGTAGTGATATACATGTTCATAATGTTAATGCTAAAATATGTAAATTGAATGATGATAATTCCACATACTTGTGCACTGCCAACTAGGTCATGTTGGTGCAAAGGGCATGAAAAGGCTCCATAGCGATGGACTCTTGGAGTCACTTGAATCTGAATCATTTGACACATGTGAACCATGTCTTATGTGCAATATGACTAGAACTCCTTTCTTCGGCACGATGGAGAGGGAGAGTGACTTGTTGGAAATCATACATATCGATGTGTGCGGACTAATGAGAGTTTCGACATGCGGTGGATATCGTTACTTCCTAACCTTTACCGAAGATTTGAGTAGATATGGGTATATTTACTTAATGAAACACAAGTCTGAAACATTTGAAAAGTTTAAGGAATTTTAGAGTGAGGTAGAGAATCATCAAAACAAGAAAATTAAGTTTCTACGATTCGATAGTGGAGGCGAGTATTTGAGTTTCGATTTTAGTATGCATTTGAAGATATGTGGAATTATTTCACAACTCACGCCACCTGGAACACCATAGAGTAATGGTGTGTCCGAATGTTGTAGTCGAACTTCATTATATATGGTGCGATCAATGATGTCTCTTACCGATCTTCCACCGTCATTTTCGGCTATGCATCAGAGATCACCACATTCACGTTAAATAGGGCACCATATAAATACGTGGACATGACACTGTATGAATTATTGTTTGGTAAGAAACCTAAATTGTCATTTATTAAAGATTGGGGATGCAATGTTTTTCTCAAGAGGCTACAACCTGATCAACTTGAACCCAAGTCAAAAAATGCGTCTTCATAAGATACCCTAAGGAAACAATTGGGTACACCATTTATCACAAATCCGAAAGCAAAGTGTTTATCACTAAAAAACAGAACCTTTCTTGAGAAGGAGTTTCTCTCAAAGGAAGTAAGTGGGAGGAAGGTAGAGCTCGATGAGTGACGTGGGGTTAACACGTCAATGCCCATGGTTGATATACTTGGGTTTAGAGGAAGAGCAATACATTGGACACTTCGTCGGCTAACAAACAAACAACATGGGACACGAGGTTTACCCAGGTTCAGGCCCCAGAGGGAAAACCCTACTAAAAGAGCATGTGGTCCCCATGTGTGGTTTTGGCAATTAATGACAATCTTTATGGACTAATGTTTGTCTTAAGTTGCACTTATAGGAATTGTCCATTGGCATTGCTTGGAGCATGTGTTGGCTTCAAGGTAGATGATATGAAGAAGAAGAAGAAGTGTTGTGCAAGCTCAAAATGTGCCATGTCTAGAAGATCTCATGTTTGATGCTTGCCACCCTCGATGATCATGGATCGATGAAGACAAGGTCAAAGTAAAGGTTTCCCCATGGTGTATGGGGGAGCATATGTCAAAGTCTTCATCAAGCGAGTGTGTGCAAGAGCAATCAAGAAACATGTCATGCTCAAGTGGTTTGCTCAAGGCAAAGGTATAATCTTAATAGGTTTTTCCTTTTGCCGGTCTCATGTTTTTAGTTGAGAGACCGGGTTTAGGATAGATAACCGTACTATCAAGAGGGGATCTCGAGTGAGTAGCTCGATCATATATTTTGGAGAGAGATCAAACCATTGCGTTCTTAGAATTATACATCTTGGTTGTTTGTTGGATCATATCCATGTTTGGTTCTAGATCTTGTGTTCATTACAAGATCTAGTTCGTCAAAATCAGATCTCCCTTTTATATCTTAATGCGGCTTTGTTCTTGGAGGTTTTCCGAATTCTCACCAAGGGAGGTATATCACTTTAAAATACATGAAGTATTATCACTTGGTGGTATCCAATATTTTGTTGGGTAGCTCTTGTCGTCCTCTTTCCAACAAAACTGGTTTCGGGTCAATCGGAGTTTTCTAACTCAAGTTATTTCCATTTTAAAATTGCCTCTTATTTGATTTAGAAAGAAAAAGAAAAAGATTTATGTCTGGGCCGAGCGATACTACCGGGTGCAGTACCGGGCGGTACTGAACCTTCCCGCCTACCTTTGTCGGCCCGGCTGTGAAGCTAGCCTAGGACCGGTAGTACCGGCCTAGGCGGTACTACCGCCCAGGCCAGGCGGTACTACCGGGCCTCCCTCTCCCCGCTTGCTCGACCTAGCTCCCTCCCGCTTGCTTGCCGCACCCGCTCGCTCCCGACCTTCCTCGCGCACACGGCTTGCCTGCTCCCAATCCCCTTCTCGCGCGCGCGTAGTGCTTCGCTCGCCTCGCTCGCTTCACGTGTTGACCATCGGCTCGCTCACTCGGTAGATCGCTAGCCTGCCACCTGCGTTTGACCTACTCGCTTGCTTTGACAGGACTGGGTCCGATAGTACCGTCCCACTGCGATACTACCGACCCAGTTCGGGATTTTTGCCCCAACGGGCAGAATTTCCTGGGCCCCTATATAAGCATTCTTTCTCTCTTGTTTCTAGTTTCTTATTCCCCTTTTTCTCAAGCTTTTCCCATTGCTTTGAACCCTCTTTGAGCTTGATTTCTTTCTCCCCCTCCAATGATTCTCGCATATATTTGAGGGGAAGATAGAGGAGATCTAGATCTACAATTTTACCAAACCAAATCATCTCCTTATGAGTGATTCTTTAGGATCTAGATCTTGGGGGATTTTGTGTTCTCCTTGTGTTCTTCGTCTCTTGTTCCCCCAATTGCTTTAGTAGCCTTGTTGGAACTAGAGTGTTAGATTTGCGACAAGTAAATAACGAAGAACGAAAACAAAATCACAGCAAGGGGACACAGATTTAACGTGGAAAACCCTCTCCAACAAAGAGAGGGGAAAAACCACGGGCGCCAGCCAGGGAAACTTCACTATAACGGAGAGTGTTTACACAACGCCGGGGATTTCACAGATGCAACTTATCCCAGCCGGCGGCTTACAAGAAGTATATATAGCGGTGGTAACCTAGGTCATCAACGATCCGTACCGCGGGGGGCTGTCGGCCCAAGCCTCCGGCGACGGGCCTCGCTCCGCTCCGTCAGAAGTTGGCCTCTACTTTGTAGAATTTGGATCAACATATAACATAGAGAGTGAAGGATTGAAGCATCTTTGTGGTGTTCCTGACATTTGCATTAGGTGCATCGGTTTGAGTCCTCCCCGGAGGATTTGGTTGGTGAAATTAAGAAGCTTGTCCCTCTTGGGTTCTTGGAACCCTAGACGGTTGTGTGGACTTTGTGGCATGTTCTTGGGGCCTTCAATTAAGTTGTGAAGCTCTCCCCAAGATTGAGGCCTTGGTGGTGATTATTGGGAGCCTCCAATTAAGTTGTGGAGATTGCCCCAATCTTGTACGGGTTTGGTGACCTCCCTCAAGTGTCCCATAGTGGAATGGGTGCTTACCGCGTGGTGGGTGCTCGAGAGAATAGGGTGAGGCCTCTTGTGGTGTTGGTGGTCTTAGTACCGCCCACCCCTCCAACGAGACGTACTCCCTTGTTGGGAGGAACTCGGTAAAATATCGTCGTCCCCGTGTGCCTCAGTTATCTCTATACCCAAGCTCTTTGCTTATGCACTTTACATTGTGATAGCCTTCGTGCTTGAAGTAATCTATTGCTATCACATTGTTGCTTGTCTTGCTTAGCATAAGTTGTTGGTGCACATAGGTGAACTTTAGTATATCTAGGCTTTGTGCTTGACAAAAGAAAACACTAGTTTTATTCTGCCATTGTTAAGCCCATCTCGTAAAAGTTTTAAACCGCCTATTCACCCCCCTCTAGGTGACATCCGTGATTTTTAACCTACTCCTTTTTTTCTGCTGTTGATTGATGGAGGAACCGAAGGTTACAGAGGTGCCTTGATCGTGATGGTGCGCAAATGTGATCTGGCAGGTGCATGTGCTAGGGTTTTTGATGTCTAGACTATTGTCTATTGTGGGAGTCACCTTCTCGTTGGACCCTCCTAGACTTTATATATGGGGAGGCTAGGTCTCAGGTACCAATATGAGTAGGTTACAAGTTGGACTTGAACTCTAGTTTTGAGCTTTCCTTTTCTTGCATGCTTGGAGTCCATGTCCATATGGGCTTCGTACCAGCCGAAGGTCATGGGCGTCATGGACCTTGGTAGGTCGTCGAGTGGGCGTTCCATTGAGCCGCACCAGGTAGGTTGTAGTTGGGTGCTTGTTGGGCATACCTATATTAGTAGCCCCCGAGTGTCCATCTGAATCGTAGATTCGCATGGAGACTTAGTTGTCTTGAGCCTTGCATTTGGAGGTCAGAGTCGATAGTTATATTGAGTAAGAAAGCACTCACCCGAAAGTTCAGCAGGTCAGCTGGATTCATAGTAGTTCATAGGGATGTTGGTAAACGTGCCTGGTGCGCTCGACGGATTGGGACCAGTTAATTGCTCTAGGGAAAACACAACGTCACCTACTCTAGCTCAAGTCCCCAGACTCGAATTCGGAAATTACTGGCTTAGTTCGAATCATTCCGTGGAGGCCTTACTGAGCCCAACTCCAATTTTAATGCATATATACCCAACACGTCCGTCGGGATTTTCATCACGCCCGTTGGTGCGGTTTTTAACCGATAGAGCGCATCAGGTGCGATTGCTAGGCCATCATATTGTATCTATAGGTTTTATCTTTACATCGTAGATGTAGCAACCGAAGGTTTATCACCGAGGAGGTGTTTAGGGTGGCCAAGGAGACGTTGTCTCTGAACTTGACATTGGAATTTAAGTGGTCCGAGTCGCCAATGAGTTCGATTGCTGTAAGCGAATTGACATTGTGGACGTAGTTGACACACTGGACTATAGGGTGCACGACCAGCGCTCCCTATGGGAGTAGCCCCCCGAGGGTCTGTTCGAGTCGTAGAATCGAGAAGAGACTTATAGTTGTCAATTGCGTAGACACATCGATCCGGAAGTGCATCGGATGATCCTGCAAATGCCACCAACACTGACGCTTTTTCGAATTCGCAACTAGCGTGCCCTATGGGAGTAGTGTCAACACCGGGATTTTTATTCCTAGGTGCCTGTTATGCCATACCTTGCAATCCCAGGATTACCATTTTTGCGAGACATAACAGATTGGATATCACAGTACGTCATCCATTACAAACCATAATAAGGTCTTACAAATAAAGGATTGATGTCTACGCACTTCTATTCTTGTAGACAGTTGTTGGGCCTCCAAGTGTAGAGGTTTGTAGAACAACAACAAGTTTTCCCTTAAGTGGATCACCCAAGGTTTGTCAAACTTAGGGAGGAAGTGGTCAAAGGTATCCCTCTCAAGCAACCGTGCAATCAAGATACAAGAAGTCTCTTGTGTCCCCAACATACCCAATACACTTGTCAGGTGTATAGGTGCACTAGTTCGGTGAAGAGATAGTGAAATACAAGTGGTATGGATAACTATAAGTGGTAACGGTGCCAGAAAATAGCTTGCCGGCGTGTGGTTGACGTGGGAAAAGACTAAAGGAAAACTGAAATAAAGATGGAAAAAAGCAAACATGTAACAAATCTAATTGCAAACGGTGTATCAATGCTTAGAAACAAGGCCTAAGGATCATACTTTCACTAGTGAACACTCTCATATAAATATCTTCTCTTTATGATACTACTGTTAACTACTCTCTGGTTGGACACTCTAATCATTGGTAGGGCTATAACAGCACACCTCAAAGTTCGCTTTCCGCATCTAGATAACCCCACACTGTCACCTTGAGCACTAGATGGTTCCAACAAACACCACAATTTCATAAAGACATCCAACTCCAAATATAACACATAACAAGTATTTGTAATCTCTAGCCTAAGTGCCACCATGGTGTGCACACTGTCAACTTCACACACATGGGGAGAGCAGAGATCTAATATAGCACTTGAGTAGCAAGGTAGATCTACTTGATTACAAAGCTCATGATCACAATATGATCATGCATAGAGAGAGAGAGAGATGAACACATATCTACGGGTAGAACCTTTAGCCTCGAGGAAGAACTACTCCCTCATCATCATGGGAATCAGCAACGGCGATGGAGATGGTGGTGGAGATCGATGGAGATGGATCTCGGGGCACTTCCCCATCCCGACAAGGTGCCGGAACAAAGACTTTCTGTCCCCCGAATCTCCCCTTCGGTGGCAGCGGCGCTGCGGAACTTTTCGTGGCTGGAGGCTGGATTATTTAGGGTTTCTGCATCAGAGGCTTCTTATAGGCGAAAAGGCGATGTCAGAGGGTGGACCAGGGGCCCACACCACCTGCTGGCGCGGCCAGGGGGACCCACGCCACCACATGGTGTGGCCAGCCCCTGGCCCCTCTCCGTCTCGTCTTCTAGTTCCATGAGTCTTCCGGTAAAATACCGACTTTGGCTTTTGTCCGGTCCAATTATGAGAATATTCATTTTCTGGTTTACTAGAACTTTTCATGGATTTCTGATTGACCATCTAGGTTTTTTGCATCGGAGGCAATATATAGGTGGAAGAGGAGGCCGAGGGGGTGCCTGGGGCGGCCAGACCACCGCCTGGTGCGGGCCAAGCCTGGCCACGCGGCCAGGTGGTGTCGCCGGGCCCCAGCCCCTCTCCGTCTCGTATTTTGGCTCCAGATGTCCCTCGGTGAAAAACTGACTTTGGATTTTGTCCCGTCCAATTCCGAGAATATTCATTTTCTGACTTTCTTGGAACCAAAAACAGCAGAAAACAGGCAGCTGGCACTGTGGCTCTTTTTAATAGGTTAGTCCAAGAGAGTGTATGAAAAGTACTCCAAAGTGTGGACAAAACATAAGAAAATAGATAAAACCAAGCATGGAACATCAAAAATTATGGATACTTTAGCAACGTATAAACATCCCCAAGCTTAACTCCTGCTCGTCCTCAAGTAGGTATGCGATAAAAAGAAAGAATAATTTTTGAGGTGACATGCACCATCATAAACTTGATCAAAGTATTTGTAAAACATTGATAGTTGGGATCATAGTACTTCAACATAGCATGAAAGATAAAGTTCTAACAATAAGGCGGCTGTGCTGTGGAACTTTTGATGGATTTCTGATTGACCATCTAGGGGTTTTGCATCGGAGGCAATATATAGGCGGAAGCGGAGGTCGAGGGGGTGCCTGGGGCGGCCATACGACCCCCTGGCGCGGGCGAAGCCTGGCCGCGCGGCCAGGTGGTGTGGCTGGGCCCCAGCCCCTCTCCGTCTCATATTCTGGCTCCAGGTGTCCCTTGGTGAAAAACTGACTTTGGCTTTTGTCCCGTCCAATTCCGAGAATATTCATTTTCTGACTTTCTTGGAACCAAAAACAGCAGAAAACAGGCAGCTGGCACTGTGGCTCTTGTTAATAGGTTAGTCCAAGAGAGTGTATGAAAAGTACTCCAAAGTGTGGATAAAACATAAGAAAGTAGATAAAGCCAAGCATGGAACATCAAAAATTATGGATACGTTAGCAACGTATCAAGGATATCATGATCCAGTCTTTACACAATCAAGCAGCGGAATAATAAACGTAGTAGCAGGCTCCATCTTCAAGGTCACAAGCAATGCAGACGATGGGATATGATCCTAGTAGTCGTAGACCTCCTGCTGTCCATCATCCTGATAGTCCTCCTCATAGTCTGGCCACGAGAATAGCCAGGGACAAAGCCATGAGTACTCTTTAAGTACTCGCAAACTATTACTAACAAGTAAGGTAGCTCTAGTAGGAAATCTCAAGCTCTTGGTTTATTTGCAAAAAGCCAGGTTTTTCTAAACTAAGTTTAGAAGTAAAGAAAACTAATTTAATATTCTAAATCAGTTAAGTGGGAACCTAGTTTTCATATCCACAACGTTGTTGTTGTCAAGTAAAAGTCATAGTTCAATTCACAAGTC
This sequence comes from Avena eriantha, assembly GCA_910589775.1. Taxonomy (NCBI): domain Eukaryota; kingdom Viridiplantae; phylum Streptophyta; class Magnoliopsida; order Poales; family Poaceae; genus Avena; species Avena eriantha. Next base: position 214,231,700 of record OU342744.1, on the reverse strand, counting down.
ATTTTGAAAATGTCTGACGACGGAACAGTATGGCCACGCCAACTGTCCATGACCGCGGACGCGGCTATTCGAATAGTTTGACACTCTACAGAGGTGGTAAACTTTCACCACAAAATTTGATACATCCGTCAGGGATAACCCTGATTCAATCATACTTAGTATGCGGATAATCAATCATAACCTTTCAATTACACACCCTAGTATAGACACCTCCCCTATGAGCTTGGCATCCCAGCCATGGCCATCTGCCATCCTGGGCACTGCATAGGTGGACAAACATCAAGAGGTAGCTTCAGCTCAAACCTCCTCCGCGAGGGAACCCATACTAAGGCACATAAACTTCCGGCTAAGCCCTACCCAATTCAGGTATTGTGGTTGTACTGTAAAATTGGAATGGTATCGCATCCGAACCCAACCATCAGTTTTTGTAAAGGGCTAAGGCTCATGCCTCAACATTTTCATCATCAAACCATTGTGTTTCTCAACACATGTCAAAACATTTCAATAGAATGAAGCATCATTCCAAGGTTTTCATAATCATTTTCACTAAGTATTCCCATCTAAAGTGATCAACTTTTATGCTTAGCACTAGCCACTAAGGTTAAGAGTGTTCACTAATGAGGGGTGCTAATATTCAATCTCATGCCATAGAATGACATCTAAGTAGAACTAGATAGGCCTAGTTTTATACTCTTTATGCTATCTATACTATTTTTCCAAAGCTCACAAAGCACTAACTAAACTAAAGAACTTTAGTAAAGTAAAAAGAATAAAGCTTGCAAGTAAAACTTGGGATTAGTATAATCAAAATGGTATAACCAAAGCATGCCTACTGCATCTTGCTTAAGTTATCAAGGGGGCAAGTGTTAACTTGCATAGTTCTAACTTGCACATAATAGCTTGCAAGTGTTAGCTTGCCTTGATTGGTGCAGTGATTGAAGTTCTCTTCTTCTTCTTCTTCTTGGTAGAACTCCTCCTCCTCGTATCCTTGGTCGGTACTATCGTCTATAAATGAATACGGGATACACAATCACCAAACAATACTTAACTATTTCTATTTAGCACACTAAGGCTCACACTGGATGATCTAGCATCGTCACAATCATCACATGAAATAAAGACTTAATCTTGTTTATTTTATTTTAGAAAAGTAATTTCTACTCATTGAAATTAATTAAGATTTAATATTCTCCAATTAAAATATGGGATCATGTTGACACATGTCATCACCACACATTCTAATACATGGGAATGTGATTTAAAGTGTTGATCATATTTAATAAAGTTTAAGATTATTATTTAATAGATTTAAAGTGACTAGAAATGCCTATAAAGCATTATTTTGGTACTAGTCCAAAGTCACTGCATACAAACCTAAATATTTTTACATATTCAGATAGTTTTTATCAAATGTGATTTTTGAGAGTTGGAATCAACTCAAAACCATTTATGGTTGATTTTTGTAAAATGCTTGAAGTTGGAAAAGTCTCTGTCTTGTTATTTTTGGTATAGATTATCTATAAATCCAATTGATTTAAATCCAACCGGCTTGGATAGATCATTTAAATACCTTTCTAAAAAAATTTGAATCATGCAATTTGGTTTCGTGAATCTCTCTAAATTGATTTTTTAAATCTAGGTACAGAATAGGGTTTTAAATAAATTGGAAAATCAATATTTGAATCTCCAGGCCTGCGCGGGAAACTAAACGGGCCGGCCCAATTGCACTGCACAGCGCAACGGGCTGCTGACAGACGGGGTCCACCAGTCAGTGAGTCTAACTAAACAAAACAGTATCTGCGAATCTGAGCCCTACGATCTAATTCTAATCTAACGGCCGAGAGTCATCGTCGATGATGAACTGCTTCGGTGAGGAATCAAACCTAGCACGGTGGTGGGGGTCTGGCGGGGCTCACCTGGGATCCATCTAGGGTCGGCGATGGGGGCGAATAGCTTTGTCATGGACGGTGGTTCGAATGGCGGTCACGACAAGTCTTGGGGTGGTCGAAATCAACGGCGCCCTTCTCCTCCAACGGTGCCATGCTCTGGGAAAGGGTGAGGGAGGACCAGTGAGGAGTGGTGAGGGTTTTGGTGTGGAGAATGGAGGCGGGGGAGGCCTCTACTTATACTACGACGAGGGAACCAAACAGCGTGGGTGCAGACTCGTCGGTGACGATGCTACAGGCGGCTATCGGTGCGGTTAAGGCTAGGGGCGGTGCGTGGTTCCCTGGCGATCCTCTCTAGCTTAATGGCGCAACATGGGGTGGTGTGGATTGGTCGTGAGCGTGCGGTGCTCCGCGCGGATGCAGAGGTGTTTGCGACAGCGTGCGGCAGCTACGGGTCGCGCGGCGGTGAACGGGGGTGTCTACGGGGTTGTGGTGATCATGGCGAGCTAGTGCACGTGAGGCGGGGGTGAGGTGCGGTTTGTGCAAGGTGGTCGGCTACGACGAGCTAACGCGCTATGGGCATGGTGTAGAGAGGCTGGGCGCGGCATAGCTAGGGTGGTCCAGGGCTCTTCTGCAGCCGAGGCTAGGACATGGGGTGGCGGTGGAGTGTGGCATGTCTGGTGCGCGTCGTGGGCGAGGGCGGCGATGCTCCTGGCACGCTATCCACTGTCGGCCGACGACGACCAAAACTGGGCGGCGCTCCACTGTTCATAACGGCTCGGGAGGATTGGTCTGGTGCTTGGCTGGGCTCAGGGGAGACAAGGGAGTGAAGAGGGGACACTGGAGTGGAGAATTACTGCTTAGAACAGTGAAGTTAGGCAGTAGATGTTTTCTGTCTGCAAGGTGTTTGTTGTAATGGCCGAAAGAAAAATACTTTGGAAATTTTGAATGAAACTTTGTGAGTGATTTGATCTTAAGCTTGAGTGTCTCTGGTTGCTTGGGTTTGCCAAGGGGAATTGGTTTGATGGGTTTTTGAAAAAGTGTGATCTTCACATATGAACTAGATTCAATTTTCAACTATCCATTAAATTGATCTGGAAAATGTTTTTGTAAGTTTGTAAAGTGGGCCTTGATACACTTTTACTTGGTCTAGCAAGGGGTAAAAAGAAGGGGAATTTTTTCTGTTAGAATTTCTCTTCTACGAACACACAAAGTGGCCTAGTGGTTAACTTTGGTCAAAATGACCATTTGGTTATTTATTTCATTTTTGATTTCTTTTTCTTTTGATTTTGTTTGTAAACAGCCTAGATGATGTAGCATTTATCTTTAAACCATTTCTCATCATTTGTAGCAATCAAGCATGGAAATTTCAATCAATTCTACACCAATGCAAAGCACACATGCATTCATATTCAAATTTGTAATAAAAGTCTTTGTTAACCTTAAACTTGGGTGATTATAACTTGATAATCTTGATTAGGGTTTTTGAGGTGTTACAAACCTTCCCTGCTTAAACAAAATCTCGTCCCGAGATTGAAGAAAAACTAGGAACTAAAGAGATTTGGAAACTCAGTCCTAATATAATCTTCTCGCTCTCAAGTAGCTTCTTCTTCGGTATAGTTGCTCCACTGGATCTTGAGAAACTTGATACTCCGAGTCCTGGTGGTTCTGAAAGCTTCTTCCAAAATACGAATGGGTACTTCACGATACGTCAGATCCTTGTTGATATCTATAGCTCGATGATCGATGTTCTTGAACACTTCGGTCTTCTCCGGAACTTCTAAGCATTTGCGAAGTAACGAGATATGGAACACATCATGGATGGTTGACATCTCCTCCGGCAGTTCCAGTTGATATGATACTTCCCCTCGGCGATTCAAAATCTCGAAGGGTCCAATATATCTGGGAGCTAACTTCCCTTTCAGTTGAAAACGTTGCATTCTTTTCAAGGGTGACACTTTGAGATACACAAAATCTCCGACATTGAAGGTCAGGTCTCTACGTCTCTTGTCAGCATAACTCTTCTGTCTGGATTGGGCGGTCTTGAGGTGCTCACGAACTTGGTGAACCTTCTCTTCGGCTTCTCGTAGGATGTCGGGTCCGAAAATCTGACTCTCTCCTACTTGCGACCAATTCAAGGGGGTACGGCACTTCCTTCCATATAAGAACTCAAATGGGGCCATTTGCAAACTGGCTTGATAACTGTTGTTGTATGAGAATTCTGCGAAAGGCAAACAATCTTCCCATTTTGATCCATATTCTAACACACAAGATCTCAACATATCTTCTAAGATTTGGTTGACTCTTTCAGTCAGTCCATCGGTCTGCGGGTGATAAGCTGTGCTGAAATTCAACTCGGTTCCCAATCCTTCTTGGACTTTCTGCCAAAATCTTGAGGTACACTGGGTTCCTCGATCCGACACTGTGGTCTTAGGGGTTCCATGCAAACTGACGATTCTAGCAATGTACAACTCTGCTAGCTTCGAACTTTGGTAGGTTGTCTTGACAGGTATAAAATGGGTACCTTGGACAGTCTATCAACTATGACCCAAATAGAGTCATTTCCCCTACTAGAAGTAGGCAAACCGGTGATAAAGTCCATTTCGACGGAATCCCATTTCCATTCTGGAATCTACAATGGTTGCAAAAGGTTCTGCGGGTCTCTGATGTTCCGCTTTGACTCTCTGATAGATATCACACTTGGCTATGTAGCTTCCGATTTCGCTCTTCATCTTGTGCCACAAAAATTGCTCATTCAAATCCTAATACATCTTTGTTCCTCTGGGGTGGATAGAATAAAGAGTATCATGAGCTTCCTGCATGATAACTTGCTTCAGCTCGGAATCTGCTGGCACACACATACATCCTTTGTACCACAAAACTCCTTCTTCATCTTCGGTAAATCCGGGTACCTTTCTTGTACCAATACGATGCTTGATTCCATCGATACTTGCATTTCCTTTATGTGCCTCCTTGATCTGACTGATCAAAGTGGGTTGAAGTTCTATGCTAGCTAAAAATCCTTTGCTAACTAGCTCTATTCTAAACTGCTCCAACTCTTCATGCAAACTTGGCTGGACTTCTTTAATCATGGTGTTTAATCTACATGGCAATCTGCTAAGAGCATCCGCTACCACATTGGCTTTGCCGGGGTGATAGTGAATATCAAGGTCATAATCCTTGATTAACTCTATCAATCTCCTTTACCTCATATTCAGCTCCTTCTGAGTGAAAATATACTTCAAACTCTTGTGATCCGAATAAATCTCACAGCGGTTACCCAAAAGGTAATGACGCAATGTCTTCAAGGCTAAAACTACACTGCTAGTTCAAGATCATGGGTAGGGTAGTTTTGCTCATGCTGCTTCAGTTGTCAGGATAGATATGCTATGACTTTTCCTTCTTGCATCAACACACATCTGAGACCAATCTTGGATGCATCACAATACACATCAAAAGTCTTCTTGATATCTGGCATAATCAGAATTGGGGCTGAAATCAATCTCTTCTTGAGCTCTTGAAAACTTGCTTCACATTTGTGAGTCCATTCGAAATTCTTATCTTTCTTCAACAGTTGGGTCATCGGTCTTGCGATGCTTGAAAATCCTTCAACAAACTTGCGGTAATATCCCGCTAATCCGAGAAATGTACGAACTTGGGTTTGAGTGGTTAGGGCTTCCCATTCTTCAACATCTTTGATCTTGGCGAGATCGACAGCGACTCCTCCTGCCGACACAATATGTCCGAGGAGTCCTACTTCCTTCAACCAGAACTCACATTTGCTAAACTTGGCATACAACTGATGTTCATGGCGTGGCGTGGGGCGGTGTGGATTGGTCGGGAGTGTGCGGCGCTCCGCACGGATGCAGAGGTGTTTGCGACGGCGTGCGGCAGCTACGGGTCGCGCAACGGCAAACGGGGGTGTCTGCGGGGTTGTGATGATCATGGCAAGCTAGTGCACGCGAGGCGGGGGTGAGGCGTGGTATGTGCGAGCCGGTCGGCTACGGCGAGCTGGCGCGCTCTAGGCATGGTGCAAAGAGGCTAGGCGTGGCGTAGCTAGGATGGTCCAGGGCTCTTCTGCGGTCGAGGCTTGGACAGGGGGTGGCGGTGGAGTGCGGCGTGTCTAGTGCGCGTCGTGGGCGAGGGCAGCGATGCTCCTGGCGCGCTGTCCACTGTCGGCCGGCGATGACCAAAACTGGGCGGCGCTCCACTATGCATAACGGCTCGGGATGGATTGGTCTGGTGCTTGGCTGGGCTCAGGGGAGACAAGGGAGTGAAGAGGGGACACTGGGGTGGAGAATTACTGCTCAGAACAGTGAAGTTAGGCAATATATGTTTATTGTCTGCAAGGTGTTTGTTGTAATGGCCGCAAGAAAAATACTTTGGAAATTTTGAATGAAACTTTGTGATTTATTTGATCTTAAGCTTGAGTGTCTCTGGTTGCTTGGGTTTGCCAAGGGGAATTGGTTTGATGGGTTTTTGAAAAAGTGTGATCTTCACATATGAACTAGATTCAATTTTCAACTGTCCATTAAATTGATTTGGAAAATGTTTTTTGTAAGTTTGTAAAGTGGGCCTTGATACACTTTTACTTGGTCTAGCAAGGGGTGAAAAGAAGGGGAATTGTTTCTGTTAGAATTTCTCTTCTAGGAACACACAAAGTGGCCTAGTGGTTAACTTTGGTCAAAATGACCATTTGGTTATTTAATTCATTTTTGATTTCTTTTTTTATTTTGTTTGTAAACGGCCTAGATGATGTAGCATTCATCTTTAAACCATTTCTCATCATTTGTAGCAATCAAGCATGGCAATTTCAATCAATTATACACTAATGCAAAGCACACATGCATTCATATTCAAATTTGCAATAAAAGTCTTTGTTAACCCTAAACTTGGGTGATTAGAACTTGATAATCTTGATTAGGGTTTTGGGGGGTTTACAAGTAGCCTCGAGTCTGTAGTCGAATCGTAGATTCAAATGAGGGATCAGAGCGTTCCACTCGAAGATCTTGTACGTGCGCGACCAACACTCTAGCTTGGAGTAGCTCCCGAGCGTCTATTCGAGTCGTAGACTCGAGTAGATACTTATAGTCATTGGTTGTGTAGACACATCGATCGGGAAGTGCTTCGGATGATCTTGCAAATGCCATCAATGCTGATGCTTTTCAAATGCGCGACCAACGTGTCCTATGAGAGTAGCCCCCGAGTCTTTAGTCGAACCATAGATTCGGGTAAGTACTTGAGGCTTTGAATCCCAGCTGAGGGCTATCTCTTGTTGGAATGAACCCGGAAGTATGTTGGGTGCACGTCTGGCCAAGTGAAAGACTCGGGCAGAGGTTCAAGGCTTGTACGGTGCAGTCGAAGTCGAAAATCTTGTGGGAGTACACTATGGACCCAGAAGTACATCGGGTGCGCGACCAATGCTCCTAATATGAGTATCCCCCGAGTTTCTGGTCGAGTCGTAGACTCGGGCATAGACTCAGGTTTTGTATCATGTTGTCGCAGTCGACAATCATGCGAGGAGAAACCACTGACCCGGAAGTGCATCGAGTCAGCCAAGAGTCGACGTAGCGGAGTCACGCGGTGTTTAGCCGGAAGGACTCGACATTGCGGATGAAGTCGACGATGTTGCTTTTGTCTAGTGCGTGGCCAGTGACGCTTCTGTAGGGTGTGTGGCCAGCATGGCGTGTTTGTAGCATCAAGTGATCCAACCATCCGAGGAGGTACTCGACTCGGATCTTGAGTTTATGTCGTAGCCAGTTGTTTTGTCGACTCCTGTTGGAGAACCCGATAGAATAGCTCGATGTAGTCAATGTCCTTATAAGCTGCAGAAAATGCAAAGAGTTGTGAAGCATCATTATCTTGTAATAAATATTTGCATGTCAACTTGTAAAGTAAAATTATGGTGCCAATCAAATTGACACTTTTGTACAGTATGGTAGGACTTTTCGTTAGCCTGATTACCCTCAGTTTCAGTACATTGCCGAGGTACTCGGAGTTTAAGGATTCAACGATCAGGCTGGATCAGCTACTCGGGCTGTCGCGTATGAGGTGCTCGAGTGCGTGAAGTCGATGATATATTAGGTTACTCGAAGAGTGCACAACCCACTAATGTGTCGAGTACGAGTTAAACTAAACAATTATTGACTCTTGGTATAGGAAACTTAGTTTTGTTGGTAGTCACCGTGGATTGAGTCAACGTATCAGCGTGTTGCGGAAACTGTTGCGACGGGCGGGTCACGGTCGTGGGAGCTGATGCGGCCGATGGGTCACAGGAGCGAGAGCCGATACGATCATCGGGTCGTGGGAGAGGATGCGATCGGTGGATCGCGGGAGCGAGAACCGATACGACCGTCGGGTAGTGGGAGCGGATGCGATCGGTGGATCACGGGAGTCGATGTAACCTGCAGTCACCACAGTCGAAGATTGTAGCGGATCTCCGCAGTCAAAAACCGCAGCGGGTCACCATAGCCAAAGATTCAATGGATCGCCAGAACTGATGGCAGCAACAGGTTGACGCGGCCGAAGATAACAACAGATTGCCAGAGTCGAAGACCACAGCGGGTTGCTAATGCCGAGGGAGCCCCCGAGTCGCCGGAGCCGAAGACCGCAACGGGTCGCTCCACAGAGTCAACGCAGCCCCCGAGTCACCGGAGTCAAAGACCGCAACAGGTCGCCGAAGTTGAAAGAGCCCCCGGTTGTTGAATCAATGTAACAGACGTCAGTCAACGTGGCGGGCAGAGTCGACGCGGAGGCCGGAGTCGACGCAGCGGCAGACCGGAGTAGACGCGGCGGCGGGTCACGCGACGCTTAGCTGGAAGGAGTCGAAGCGTTAGCGGGTCATCAGATTTTTGTTTGGAGGGAGTCGAAGCAATGGGCCGGATTGCTGTGGCGGCCCGAAGTTGCGTATTGGACACGAATCCGGCGACGTCAAAACCGGTCGCGTAAAATTATATCGAAAAAATGTAGTCCGTGATAAAACGAAACAGTTTGCTGCGTGGGTGAAACAGAGTCGAAACAGTATCTCCGCCAGAGCCGAAACAGTCGTAGTTCTCAATTGATTGGAAAGTATGGCCTCTATACCCATAGCATCCTCAATCTTCCTTCTTTTTCTTTTGCATCTCTCAGGAGTTGATTCGTCTGAATCTTTTTTCTTGGACTCCTGGACTTGATCTACCGACGAGATTTGTAACCTTTTTTTTCCGTACGTGACACGACGCAGCTCAATTACTTTATGCTTCTCTTCTTTTTTTATCTCTCGAAGTAGTACTCGATCCTCACGTGAGCAGCTCCCTTCTTCTTTTTCCTTTGAAAACTGATCGGTTTGAATATGAGAAGAGCTCTAAGCACCCTGATTTTGAAGCCTTGTGATCGCTCCGGCCGATCTACGCTAGATGGGTCCCAGCTGTCGGTGTGAAAGTTGTGAAAACGGTTCCCTGCTGCTAAGTTTTCTGCTGCCTTGCGGTAACTCGTGGGGCCGATGATGCGTGGTGCGTATGGATACATGTACGCGCTCTGTCTCGAGCCCCCACCCCTCTCCCTTTCTCTTCCCAAATCGCTGCGGCCGCCGCCATGGATTTCGGCCAGCCTCGTCTACCTCTCCGACCTGGATCTTGTCGCGCTAGGCCTACGCCTGCGCCGCCCGTGCCTACTCGCGTGCTCTAGGCCTGCGCTGAAGCCCGCGCCGCTTCCGCCCACTCACGTGCGCTAGGCCTGTGCTGAAGCGCGCGCCGCTTCTGCCCACCCGCGTGCGCTAGGAACCGCGCGGACTACGCGTGGACGTCTAGTGCTCCTACATACGCCCACTCGGTGTTTGTCGCACGTGAGGCCTCCGCCTATGTCCGTGAGTACGACGCCGATGCGCCCGCCGGTGGGTGTTGGACGTCAACGAGACGCTGCTCTTCAAACTCCCCTACTACGCCCATCATAGATACATGTGTGACAGACCCTGTGTTCCTCACCCCTTTTCAAAAAAATACTAGTAATTGATTCGTGAACTGAGATTGCTAACACGCGTCTGCTGTTCGGGTTGAAATGACATGCTCAGATCGTTCGACCAGCGTGAGTTCAGGGAGACGGGAGAGTCAGCGTTCATGGAGTGACCCGGTACAAGGAGGTGTGCTAGCTCAGCTTCAAGACCTTCATGCTCAGCGGGCGCGACGAGGGTCAGGAGGGTGTCACAGTGGACAATCTCAAGAAACAAGGGTTCAATGAGTGGGACAAGCTCATACTGAGGTACAACTTCACCGTCCTTCTACTATCAGGGCCATGGCATATGCTTTGGTATAACAGTCGGTGACTTTTAGTACCCACTTATTAGGCATGATTAATCTGAAAGTCTTTTTATAGAGTATATTGGGCTTTACGCACCTAATCAATGTGTTGGCATGGTGCTTCTGCTTGCTGCTAATTAATGGGTTGCAGGTGAGAGGAATTGAGGACAAGCGGCTACTAAAGGAGGAAGTAGTGTTGGGGGAGAGGAGAAGACACTGTCGCTACTTGCCTCCACTGCTTGGGGGAGGCGTAGTGCATCTTCTTGCTGCTAATTGCTAAGAGGAAGTGAGATGAATTGATGAGAGATGGCTGTTATTTTACTTGGTGTTCATAGGAAATGTGAGAGATTAAGAGACATGTTCTATGTTTCGATGTGAGACCGTGGAAGAGATGATGGAGACCATTCTAGCAAGATAGTGTATTCGGTGGTGGTGGTGTATGTTTATGACTGAAATACAGAGAGAGAAAAAGTTGAGTCCGTGATTGAGACAAATAGAGATGCAGATACATGAAGCTCTTCGTTTGCGGGCAAAATACTGTGATGTTGCTCCATGTCGGCTCAGGTGTTGACGGGCCAGTGGTGTGGTGGCCGCAACCTTGGTGGCTCCGCAACCTTTATCTTTCCATTGTAAGTTCATGTATGTGATTATAATTTAAACTTTACTTAGCGATTTTTGTTGTGCCTTAGGAGTGGAAATGATATAAGTCTCCCACTTATATCAGCATTTTCTGTGATTTGGTAAACATAATTCTTCTTGGTGTTGGACCACAGGGTTGACCAACAGGCTTTGAAAATCTATAGTCTCCAGAGACTCAGTTCTGTTTTGTCAGGGCATGTTGGTTCTATAGTTATTATTTTATTGTTGTGATGTACTGTTTGGGCCAGTGAATTTTGTATCCGATGAGTGTAATGCTGAAGAGACACAAACGATCTAGGTTTATTTGCGTCTCTTGATCTGATGACATGCCGTTTGTTTGAGCTAACTACTGGCTCTGGGTTCACATTTTGTTACATCTCACTTTGTGCTGAAAACCTTTTTGGGGGATTTTGTTTAGACTTCTGTAGCTAGTAGCGTCGACATGAAAGTAATATGTATGCAATCAAAGTTATTGGAGTCTCATAAACATGTGGTGATGTGGGGTGTTAAATCTTTGTTCAAACTCGGGTATTTGAGAACGACTTTAAGATGTACTCCCTCCGTTCGGAAATATAAGACGTTTTAGCTTTATAAGTCGAATGTATCTAGACATCTTTTAGTGTATAGGTTCATAGAGGTTTGAAATGAACTTATACACTAAAAGATGTCTAGATACATTCGATTCATAAAGCTAGAACGTCTTATATTTTCGAACGGAGGGAGTAGATGACAATTAGTGCTCAAGCTGGATATTCTGTACTAAGTTTTGACATGTGCTAACCTCTCTGGAGTCACTAAGATCTATTTTTCTCTTGGGTACTGGCACGCTGGAACAAGGCAACGGAATGGCAACTAGAGATGGATGGATGCACGTCCATGGGAAAACAGGTTACTTGAAAATGATGCCAGAGACAGCATGCCAACATGTGATGATAATCAGCACGAGGAAATAAAGACTCAGGTCTATATGAAAGCTCAAAGTGCCAACATCAAGCACATTCCTAATGGCCTGAACAAGAAGGTGTAAACTACAAGAATTAATATTCTCACGTCAATTTTATTCCATTTGGGATCGACCAAAAAGAATTGGTAGAAAGATGAGGGTCTTGAGGAAGTCAGGTCGTAGCCAATAGGTAAAACTCCATGTAGATAAAGGCGTGTGCAGCTGAATACACCAGCCAAGAAGCGGATGTCCCTGCCAAATAATGGCACACAATGGTCACAAACCATACAACGCTTTTCTCGTCTTTAGATATGCTTGAATTGTACAATGATTTTGCATTGTTGTTTTGCTACTTGGAATCATATAGTCCCTTTGTTCCACAATGTTTTGGCAAGCTATTTTCTCTTGCGAAACATCTTATTTTTATTATTCTGGGGATGGAGGGAGTAGTACAGAATAGTCAATACTAAGCATGATACGTCAGTTTCTTTAGTTTAACATAAATCTAGGGGCTTAAACGTTGAAAAATAATTTTTATTCCATTGGAAAGTCTACGTGACCCGCTTACCAAAAAGACCATTGGTAGGAGAAGTTGGCTGCTCTTTTCCTCTCCGACGACTTGGTGTACCTAGCATGCTTGCTAAGTTGTTATCAATCATTCGAGAGACTGAACTTTTATACTTCTGTCCTTTTTATGTCATGCATTTCCTTGAGCAAGTTTTATTATCACTAATAGTTGGTGGGAGCAGCAAATGCTGCACAGGAAAATTCCGATCAATCGATCTGCCGGTGCTCTCCTGACCAATCCGATCTGTCGGTGCTCTCTTGACCATCCCTGAAGCAAGTTGAGCTAATTACATGCCTGATTGCAACTATGGTTTCCAATATGAGTTGAACAAATCTGTTCAAAAATTCATTTTCGGCAGAGTTTTCATCTCCTTTGTGCCAGATGATTATATTGTAGATAACTAAGACCACTCTTCTGATTACATAAAAATAATTTAACAAATGTATGCACCATGAACCTGCCTAAAATACATAACAACCACATTTAATCTCTAGCATTTGACTAAATAATGGACCTATAACATGCATCCAAAACCGAGAATACACATATGATCATGTGGAAAACAGCGCGCATCAAAGCGCGCGGGATCCTTCTAGTAGTATACAAAGTATAGCTGTTTCCTGATGCCGATCAGGATCAAGAAAATCACAGTCTTTTTCTTTTGGTGAGTCTTGAAGTAGCACTTTGGCCCGATTATTTTAAGGCAACTGCTAGGCGTCCTCCGGACGATAAGGTGTTCCCATCGTCCTTCTCCCTACGCGACACGTGTTCCTCAAAATCTCCCCAAATCCCATTTTGCTGCAAAACACCTCTTTTTGTTACAAATGTCCCCGCTTTTGCTTTCGAAGCAAAAAAAGGTTCGTTCCAGAAAATAGAATGTCCCGCCAGAGACCTCGCCGGAAACTTCGTCGGAGATCATGCGGCAAAAATATTATGCTAATGTAGCAAATCCGACTTCGCCGGAGACATCGTCGGAAAAAAGTCGCTGGTGACTCTCACCGGAGACTTTGTAGCAAAAAATTTGACACTGTTGTAGCAAAACCACAAGACGGTTGTAGCAACAAAGTTATTGTAATGTAGCAAGAAACCTACTTCGTCAGAGACATCGCCGGAGACTTTTCATCTCGTCGGAGACCTCACTGGGGATGTCGCGTAGCAAAAAAATTATGATATTGTAGCAAAATCACAAAACAAATGTAGCAAAAAAATAACAAAAATGTAACAAAAACCGAATTCGCTCGAAACATTGTCGCAAAAACATCCTATGTAGCAAAATAGTCCGTCATATGTAGCAACACAGACGCAAATTTGACCACCGCAGGTAGCAAAAATGGCCTCCCTGTCGACCACCACAGGGAGCAAAAATGGCCTCCACGGTAAAGTCTCTCAGGCGACAACGGGAAGCACCACCGTCCTTGGCCTCCCTGTCGTCGGGCACCTCCGTCCATTGCAGCATGCACGAAAGGGAAGGTGGTGGTCATGGAGGAACCGACGGAACTAGGCCGACAGAGCACAACCGTGGAAGTAGGCCCGCCCGTGTCTGGCGAGGCGCTTGTCGCCTTGGCGTCGGCATGATGGCTACTAGCTAGGTAGGGTTAGCGGGTGCTGCCTTCTGAGAAGAGAATGTGGGGAGGCAAGGCGACGGCTCACATCATACGCGGCGGATGAAGTCTGCCGGTGCGCGGCGGCAGAAACCAAGAGGCACAGGCGCGCGGCCGCGAGATGGACTCTAGGTTGAGGATGATTGGACCTGATACAGAGGGTAAAGGGATAAGGGTAGGTGGCGGACCCTCTTGACTAATTCTGTTTCATGCATAAAAGGAGAGCGAGTCCGACCCGAACGATGCGATCCCCCGGAGGATCCCATCATTGTCCTTATTTTAATCGGTCACGCAGCGTAGCAAATTGAGCGTTGCACTCAAGATCACATGTGCACTTTTTGGATCAATCGGATGCGTTCCGGGCATTTGTGTTTGCCAAAGACATGGGCGCTGGCTGCGTACGACGTACGTTCAATCCAAGTACAATACTGTGCCTTATGTTTGTGGGTCGCCAAGTCATGCAAGAAGGTCTTCACGTGGCTGCAATTGTCTCAAGTTCTCCAACGAACACGATCTTATGCAAAGCAATGTGAAAGGCGGTGTCGTTGTCTCCTTAGACTTACGATCGTATCGGCGAATAAATCAAGGCTTCCAAATCTCGATGAGGTGACGAATCCTCCGCCATTGTAGATGACGAATTTCATGGTTCTCATTCAAAGGATGACTCCGAGCGTAGTAGATAAGCTCCCTTTAAGCTGACGAGTCATAGATCGTTGGCGATGGAACCACCGAAGTCGCAACATCAGCGCGCAGACTTCCCACAGACGGCGCCAATTGACATGGGGTTAACACGTCAATACTCATGGTTGATAGACTTGGGTTTAGAGGAAGAGCGGCATGCTGGAGACTTCGTCGGCTAATAGACAAGCAACACAGGGACATGAGGTTTACCCATGTTCAGGCCCTCGGAGGGAAAACCCTACTCCTGCTTCTCTTCTCGTGATTTATGGAGGAACCAAAGGTTACAGAGGTGCCCTGACGGTGATGGTGATGGTGCGCATATGTGATCTGGCGGGTGTATGTGCTAGGGTTTTTGATGTCTAGATCTATTGTCTATTGTGGGAGTCGGCTTCTTGTTGGACCATCCTAGCCTTTATATATGGGGAGGCTAGGTCTCAGGTATCAATACGAGTAGGTTACAAGTTGGATTCAAACTCTAGTTTTGAGCTTTCCTTTTCTTGCATTCTTGGAGTCCGTGTCTATATGGGTTTCGTACCAGCCAAACCGTCATGGGCGTCATGGAACTTGGCAGGTCGTCGAGTGGGCCTTCCGTTGAGCCGCACCAGGTAGGATGTAGTCGGGTGCCTGTTGGGCATACCTATGTCAATGAGGTTGTTGAACCTTCTCTTGAGATTGCGAGTAGTGCAGTGTCAGAAGTTGTTCAAGTGCAGCCTCCACGTCTTGAATAGAAAGAAAATTATAGCGATCATGAAGCTTCGGTCAATGCTACTACTAAAACTCGCAGGTCAACTAGGAAATGTACTGCTTCTAAATGGTACGGTAATCCTATCATGAATGTTCTATTGTTGGACAACAGTGAGCCTGTAAACTATGGAGAAGAGATGATGAGCCCAGACTTTGGTAAATGGCTAGACGCCATGAAAATCCATGTACAAAAACCAAATATGGGCTTCGGTGGACTTACCGAACGATCGCAATGCTATTGAGAACAAATGGATATTCAAAAGGAAAACAACCACTAATGGTAGTGTTCTATAAAGCACGACTTACCGCAAAAGGTTTTTGACAAATTTAAGGAGTTTACTATGATGATAATTTCTCACCCGTAGCGATGCTAAAGTCTATACAGATTATGTTAGGAATTGATGCCTTCTACGATTATGAAATCTGGCAGATAGATGTCAAAATTTCATACCTGAATGATCACATTAAGAAAGAGTTGTGCATGGTACAACCCAAATGTTTTATCGATCCTAAGGATGCTAACATGGTATGCAAACTTTAGAGGTCAATTTATGGATTGAAGCAAGCATCCCCAAGTTGGAACATCCGCTTTGATGGAGTGATCAAAGGGTTTGGGTTTTCCCCGGACTAATGGAGAATATTGTATTGACAAGAAAGTGAGTGAGAGCTCTATTGCGTTTCTAATATTGTATGTAGATGAAATATCCTTGATTTGAAACGACATAGAACTACTTGAAAGTGGTAAGGATTATTTGAATAATAGTTTTTCAATGAAGTACCTTCGTGAAGCTGCATACATATTGGGCATCATAGAGATAGATCAAGATATGTGATAGGACTATCGTAGAGTACATACATGGACAAGTTTTGAAGAACTTCAAAATGGATAACTCGAAGAAGTGGTTCTTACCAATATTGCTAGTAAGACTTTGGATAAGACTCAAGGTCCAGTCACGGTAGAAGATAGAGAAAATATGAAAAATGTTCCCTATGCCTCAGCCATAGATTCTATCATGTATGTCATGATGTGTACAAGACCAGATGTGTGCCATGTTGTTAGTTTGACCAACATGTACCAAAGTGACCTAAGAATGGAACACTAGACAATAGTAAAGAATATCCTTAAGTACTTGAAAAGGACTAAGGACATGTTCCTTGTTTATGGAGGTGACCAAGAGCTTGCCATAAAGAGTTACTTCGATTCTAGTCGGGATACTGATCTAGATGACTCAAATCTCAATCTAGATACGTGTTTATTTTGAATGGTGGAGAAGTGAGCTCGAGGAGTTCCAAGAAAAGCATGACAATAACATCTTCGTGTGAAGAGTAATACATTGTTGCCTCAGAAGCAACAAGGAAAGTAGTCTGGATTAAAGAAGTCCATCTCTGAACTGGGAGTGGTTCCTAGTGCATTAGGACTGCTAGCCATGTACTGTGAAAACACATGTGCCATTGCCCTTGTGTAGGAGCCATGGGCTCACAAGAATACCAAGCACATCAAGCGCCGCTTTCACATCATACGTGAGCATGTCCAAGAAGGGGACATAGAGATTTGAAAGATACACACGGATCTGAATGTCGCAGACCGGTTGACTAAGTCTCTTCCATGAGTTAAACATGATCATCACCAAGACTCGATGGGTGTTAGATACATACCAAATGTAAACTAGATTATTGACTCTAGTGCAAGTGGGAGACTGTTGTAAATATGCCCTAGAGGCAATAATAAAGTTGTTATTATTCATATTTATTTTTTCATGATAATGTTTATTATCCATGATATAACTGTATGTATTGGAAACTAAATACACATGTTGATAAGTAAACAACATAGAGTCCCTAGTAAGCCCCTCACTACTAGTTCATTAGTTAAGCGATGATTAAGGTTTCATACTATGGACATGATAGTCACTTAATAACAATATCATATCATTAGGAGAATTATGTGATGGACATACCCAAATAATAAGCATAGCTTCTGATTACATCATTTTGTTTGTTTCCTATCACTTTCTACATATGTCAAGTATGTTGGGAATATGCCCTAGAGGCAATCATGTATGATGTAATTCCCAATGTATTAATAAAGTTATTAAGTTGTCCTAGTATGAACATCTGATATGTACCATTGAATATGTGATTCGGTTGTGGAACTATATATTCATGTTGTTCATGCTAGATGTCCTTGGTTGTTGAGGTTGTGCTGGACACACAATTTAGACTAATGTGAAAGTCGGCGGATGACTCGGTTCCACTTGTCATAGGCATGGTGATTCCATTCTGACTTACACGGACTCGTCTAAAGAGTTTAGCAAGTTGGACTGTGTAGCATCCCAATTGTCTAACAATTGTAATGCTACTTGCCTAGTCTATATATTGCTACTTCCTACATATCATTATTGCATTGCATAATATTATGATCATGTCACCATGCCACCTTGCATTTGAGCATCATATTAAAACACCCTCTTATTTGGTTCTTTCTTCATATGGATTTGTATTCTTATTAATTGTATTGGCCTCTTGATATATTGTAGTTGGTTCTTGATATATTGCTTGATTACCAATTTGAGTTGGGGCATGTCTTTTCAAACTCCACCACCTTTCTTTGGTTCTATCCATAATTCCACCATCTTAACTATATATGAGGCGTTCAATTCTATTTGTTATTTAATTCTAGCTCATATGTGTTGGGATTTATCCACTTCAACTTATACATGCTCCCATATGTGATATCTATTGTTTTCACAATATTAAATATGAGGAGCCTCATGGCCATCTTTTCATGCTATTTGAGTAGAACATCTTCGCTAGCTTCCATAAGGTTTCTATTTGAATATAATCATGTTTGAATATGTATGAGGCTAAATAATCATTTAGTGGGGGACACACACACACACTAGCATTGCCCATTTATGTTCATCTATGGTTGGTATGCATCTACTCCATATGAGTAGCAAGCTTGTTTCTTTTGTGGGGCCATAATTCAAATAATTTGAATGCATGTATGGATTATATGACCATATGCACTTATAGTTGTTTTTACAATTATAGTGGTGGCATTTAATGACCATTCATGGCCCATGCAAAGCTCCCTCTCTTTTTATTTTTTTTGGATTTTGGGGGGGGGGGGGCTTGTATGATTTGAACTCATGTAAGTAGTATCATCCCAAATGAAACCTCAATGGTGACCTTCTTCTCTTCTTCATTCTTTTGGTTTGTTTGGTTTTGTGATATTATTTGGAAGCTTATTTAAAAATCTTGTTTTAAAATAAATCTAAAACAATAAAAAGTAAGAGGAGCAAGAACCTAGCTATCTAATCTACATCTAGTCTACCCTAGATAAGCGTCCTTTTTGGTTTGGTTAAACCAAATCATCATGTCACCATCCCACCATATTAAATTCTAGAGTTCTACCTCTATTCTTTCCATCTAGAAGCATGTGCCTCCTTGTTTTTTCTTTTCTTTTTCTTGAGCACATGGAATCTTACATTATTGCATGTGTCTCTCTTTTGCTCTAAATCCATTTGAGTTTTGTTTTCATTGTTTTTGGTTCCAAACAAATCCAATTCTATTCCTAACTTAGCTAATCTACAAATCTACCGGGTATGCATGCATCCACACACACGCATGTCCCTCCCTCTCTTTTTTTCCTTGTGCAACCTAGCTAGTTAGTTCCCTTGTGCCATCGATTGGAACCATCTTGCAACCATCCCTGCACCCGACCTGAAGTCCTGAACCAGACCTCGTCGTCCACACACCTGGCTCCAGCCTTGGTCGGGCTCGACCCAGCCAGCAGCGAGCGGAAACACGCGCCCTGTTCCTCTTCTCCCTTACCTCGACTACGTGCGTTCGATAGTCCACGCAATGCCGTGCTCGCCTCTCCCTTATCTCCTGGGCATAAACCAGCAGCGCTGTCATCCTCCTCTACCTCCCAACCACCCCACCCAGATCTCAATCTGAAGGCCTCTTCTTCCTTCCCACGCAAAACACCACCTGCCACCGAACCATGCCTCTCCCGCCGCCCAAGATCACCTCTGTCTGCCATTGATCCACCACCGTCAAGCCTGCCACCGTGTCCCGGAGCTCCCTTTCGTGCTTCTGGCCGTGGACGTCTACCTGGACACGAAGACGAACCTACAGGAAACCTCATCGCCGCTGTGAGCCGTGGCGACACCGACACTGGCCACCTGTGCTTCCTCACCTCGCCGCCTCTTGTTCTGGCTAGCTCGGCTGTGCAAAGAGCGCTAGGTGAGCACCTCTTCCTCCCCTGCACCTCCTATCTCTCCATCTTCCTGGCACCGCTCGCGAACCGAGCCACGCCCGACCAGCCGCTCGCCGCGCTGACAGTCGCCGCAAGCGCGCGTGCAACAACAGTGTTGTCCTCTGTTCCCGGCATCGTAGCGTCCCACACAGTCCACCTCCGACGAATCCCTTCACATCCCTGCAAAGAGGGTGCTGCCTTTTCTCTAACAAGACCTAACACGATCTAAATGACGATCTACAGTAGCCGGAATCATCTGACAAACCTAGCACGATCTCGCTGTATTTTCTGAAGATTTACGATAGCCTGCAGCCTGGTTTTTCCTCGCTGTTGGTCGCTGAAGCCCGCCCTCTACAGTCTACCTTAGGCCCGATAATCTGAACCCAAGTTGTAGCCCTAGATCCCTTCTACAACTTCTGTTTTTGTGGCATTGCGAAATTCGCGGAGGTTTGCTCGCAATCTTCGATAAAAAGTAGGCCCAGCTAGCTGTTTTTCCGCAGATCAGATCGCACTCGATTCAGTAATCACAACATGTGATCAGCTGCCTATTCGCCTCTGCGTCTCGTTAGTTTTCCCCGGCAGGGCTGATCTCGCAACAGCAAAACGTCTCTCGGAGAAAAATGACTTCCGCGTCACGTCGCGTTCCGCTCTGTGACCTTGCTGCTCCGAACCATACCGAATCTAATCCACCATCACGTCCACGCCCCGAGCCCCCAGATCGGTGGAACGCAATCTACCACACGTTGGCGGGTGGAATTCGTCAGGGCAGGTCGGGCTCGATCGTGATCGACGATGGATCTGCTCTTCTTCTAGATCCGAGAGAGGTGGTAGTTGATAGATGTGGGATCAACAGATCGATTTGTTTTGGAGCGATTTTGGAGTTTCCAAAACATAGAGTGTTGATCGGTCCTAAACACAATGACGTGGCCAGATCTTGTACCAATATTAGTACACCGCGTCGTGCACCGTCCTTGGCACGTGTGTGCGATGCGGTTGAGGTTGGACACAGACGGACCTCAATGGCAGACCCAGCGTCAGAGGGACGGCAGGAGGGAGATCGATCCAGCCCTGAGCCCACCGGATATCTGATGCCGCGGCAGTTCCCCGTCCCCTAGATCCACATTAACCCTAGATCGACGGAAGTTTGCGGAGTTGTTTTCATGAGAGCCCCTTCTACACCCAGATCCACATCTCCTTCTGTGACGGTGCCGGTGAGGTGGAGAGGGTTGAGCTCTGGGGATTCCAGATCCTTCGCACAAGTGGTTGCGTCACCGTGGAGGAGGATGAATCGCCGTTTAGAGAACAACCCGCAGATCTCCCCCAGGGACAACCGGCCATCCCACTTCAACAACTCGCGGGGCCGCTACATCTCTGATGCGGATCGCCGTGAAGAAGAGAGAAGGTGGTAAGAAGAAAGGAGATGGTCGAAAGAATGGAAGAGAGAAGAGGATTGACAGCGAGAAGATGAAAGACGCTGGGCGGATGATGTTCACCGTCGATCGGAGGAGCGAGCATGGCTAGATGAGGAGAGGCGGCGCGCTGACGAACGATGTCGGCAGGATGAAGAGAATCGTCGAATCGAAGTTCTGCGCAACACAGAGAGATTGGCCAGAGAGAGGGCGCTGCTCGAGCACAGGCGGAAGGAGGAAGAATCGCGCGCTGCGAACAGAGATTGATGAGCACACAGACAAGAGATGCAAGATGGTTCAAGTGCTTCCGCTACTTCAAATCATCATGATACCAGGGCCTCCACTGTTGTTCCAGTGGTTGCGAGGTAAGAGGTGGTGGCCCCCTCGATTCTAGCAAGTTCTGCGAATCCGGTAAGTGCTCAACCTTCGCATCAGCATGATGCAAATGTCAGCCAGAATCCCTCTGTTTCTAGATCAGTTGCGACCATGAGTCTGGTGCCGATGGGGTCCTCTGTACCTCCATCGGTTCCAGTTGATGAAGGTGCTAGACAGATTATGGAGAGGGAAGTAGTTGATATTGATAATATCTGATGTGAGAACTATGGAGGAGAACACCAAATTGATGTTTGTCAAACTAGAAACCCCTAGGATTACCTTGCTCCTTTTTTGGCTGCTCTGATTTTGATCAAGGATTCTACTCCATTCCTGCGATTGTGACTGGTGTGCAACCAATGGAACTGCTGAACTATGCTCACATCATTGTAGAGAAAGGGGAAGTGAACTGTAGAGATATTGAACATGAGCTGCATGTGTGGGCTGACTCTGTGAATATCAAGTGGAGATTCTTTGTAAAGACTGTTTCAACTTCTGAATTCAGAACTAGGTTCCCCAATGCTAGATGTATTGATGAACTGTCTCATTTTGGTCGTTTTAATATGAAGATAATGCCTGAAGCTTTAATCAAACTGTAGAAATGGACTGGTGACATTGAACCATTTGCAGTTATGGAGGAAGCATGGTTCAGGATTAAAGGGATTCCTCTGAAATTCAGGAACAGATCAACAGCCTTTTATGTTGCTCGTTTGGTTGGTAAACCTTTGATGCTGGATAAATAAATTCTGAGAAACTATGCTTATATCAGATCAAGATTGGTTGTCAAGATGTATCTCTTGTGCCCAACTCAAGATTTGGAGAAATCAAAAAGGGATTCTATGAATTCCAGTACACCAGAGAATTGTTTGATCCAAATATTGCACCTGCAAATCAAGCTGCTCAAGCTGCTGTTACTGATGTGATTGGAGAGCAACATGGAAACCCATAAAAGACAGAGAACTATTAATCAGGCTGATAATGTGGGGAATGTAGGTGAAGGTAATGTTGGTGCTACTCCTTCTAGAAATGATGATAATAGAAATAATAGTGGTCGTCAGTCTAGGATCCTTTCTTAAATCAGTAATCAAGCTGATAAAGGCAAGAATATAGTTTCTGATGAGGATTTTGGTTTCTTTTCTTTTGAGGCTAGAATGGCACCTTTAATAGGTGCAGCTGGGCAAGGCAGTAATCAACATGGTGGTATTAATGTTGATGGTGGGCAACAAAGTTCCGTCTTACATCAAAATCTCTCTAAAGTTCATCATGATGTTATCTCCTCATTGGCTCCGGAGAGTATTGCTGCTACTGGTGAACAAGAAACACAGGATGATGATCCCAGTTTCACTGTCTTTGTTAACAGTCTAGCTAAGTCCAATAGTGACAAAGTGTTTGCAATCAGAAAACAGTACAAGAATCTATTAGATCCCATCTTAGAGGATATGGAAGGCAATGATGATGATAAGATTGACATGAATTCAGCTATGGATGTTGATAATAGTGAAGAACTGGTAGACTATGGTGATAGGGATGCAGGGTCAGACTCTGGGGCTGATATGGATAGTGGATTTATCTCTGGTGCCATTTTAGGTCTTGCTGCTCCAATTCTCTCTCAGGAACATAGAGCTGTGGTGATCCCTGTTGATGGTTCTCAGCCTGAAGTTGAATCTACTCAAGAGGAGCTAGAGGATAATATGGTTATTCCTGAAGATGTTCCTTCCAGAGCAAGTTCTAGATTGACTACACAACTAGATTCTCACATGAGGGTGGATCGAAGAGCAGGTAATCAAGCTGCTGCCAGAAATTTGGAAGGTACCAATCTCACCTCATCTAATTCTTTTGCTGTTTTAGATGCTGATGATGTTTTTAGTAGAGCCCTTGAGATGGGGGTTGATCCTTCTTCTTTTGATTTGGAGAAAGTTAATCTCATGCAAGACTTAGAAATTGCTTGGCATAATCTAGCTAATAAACATAAAACTGTTTCTGATAATGATCATGTTCAAAATAAACAATTTGTTCTGCTAGAATTCGGTGAGATGGATGAAGATCTGGAAGGTTTTACTCCTGTCATTTCCAAGAAAAGTAGGAGAAAAGGTAAATCTACATGCAAGCTTAGTCTTGGAAAAGTACAAAGATCTGTCACCCATACATGAATTCCTTGGACCCGTCTCGTGTGGAGAATGCCCCCCTTACGGCATGACTTAGTCTGTTATTTTATTTTGTCAGAGTGGATTCGGACCACCACTTCGCTGAAAGCATGGTTCTTGCCTTCCTCTCTCCTCCCTCCTTGGAGCTCGTCCATTTGCAGTCGCCTCCGGGGTTCTTCGCACCTGGGTAGTACTAGGACCCTTGTGCCTCGGACTGCACTGCCCGCTCTATGACCCAAAACTCAAAATGATCCTTGCGAAGAGATGCGGACATTCCTCATGCTGCGGTTCCCTCTGGTCCGTTCCTGGGTTGGGTTAGGGGAAGATTCGAGCGATTGCCTTCGCGGATCCAAACATGCTCACAAGGCGCACAATAAGAATAAGACCAATAGAGACTTCATAAGCCCAATCTAGTACTTGTTCCAGAGGAGCACAAAATCAATCTAGTGCTGCCTCGCTGAAGTTAATTAATGACCACCCTCTGAGTGGCATTGTTACTGGAACCCGAGTGAGAACCCAAAATTCCAATGATTGGAGCCAGTTTAAATTGCAGAGGTGTGGGTAAGAAGGGCATGAGTGTGTTTTTGACTGATTTGATCAAAGATCAATGCTTGGATTTTGTGGGTCTACACGAAACTATAAAGAAAGATTATTCTCCAGCTTTTTTCAGGAGAATCGATCCTTTGGAAATGGATTGCTTCTGTGGGCAAATCTAGGGGAATCCTAGGTGGCTTCAGTAATGAGAGATTCAGAATTTGTAACTCAGCTACAGGGATATTCTATGTGAAAGTTGATTTGTCTGACATAAAGATCCAAACTAATTGGAGTTTGGTCATTGTCTATGGGATTCAGGAAAAAGATAAGGAAGAGTTTTTGATTGAATTAGGAGATATTTGTAGGAACCAGCAACTACCTTTGTTGGTTGGTGGGGACTTCAATATTATCATATTTTCTACAGAAAAAACAGAGGTGGTAAGCTTAGCAAATGGTCTATTTTTAACTCCATTATAAATACTTGTGAGTTGAGAGAAATTCACATGTCTGGAGGCAGCTACACTTGGTCTAACAACCATGTTGTGCCCACTTTGGAGAAACTTGATAGATTTTTGATGAATAGTGAGTGGGAGATGCTTTTTTCCCTTGACAACTGTTCACAAGTTAACTAGAGATGTTTCTGATCACAACACTATTATTTTAGATACTATGGAAGGTAGAGAGAGAACATACAGAGATTTCAGATTCGACAAGAGATGGTTGAAAGAGGAAACTTTCCTTTTGAGAGTTTCCAAAGTTTGGGCTCAGCCTGTCAGATCCAAAAATAGCCTTGATTTGGTGCAAAAAAACTGAAGAGTGTGAAGAAAGATCTAAAGGGATGAGGGGACAATTTAAGAGGCCAGTCCATTCAAAAAAGGAGAAGATGCTGGAGGAGCTAGCAGAGCTAGAGAACTTAGAAGAAGATGGCTTGTTGACTTCTGAACAATTAAGAAGAAAAAGTAACATTCAAGAGGAGATTCTAGAAATTTTTGCTGAGGAAGAAGCTTATTCGAAACAATGCTCTAGTGAGAAATGGCTGCTACACGGAGACATCAATACTCAGTATTTCCATAGAATTGCCAATGGTAGGAAGAGGAAGAGCTCTATTTTTTCCTTGAAAAGTGAGCTTGGTTTGATTCATGGAACCTCAGCCTTAGTAAAACATGCCACAGATTACTACAAAAAATTATTTGGCCCAGTTAGTGCCGCCAATGTTAGATTATCCAATGATGTCTAGTCTGATAGTGAGAGATTGTCTGATGAAGATAGAGATGAGATGGACATGGCTTTCAATGAAGCAGAAATCAAAAATGTTATTGATATGATGGAAAAAATAAGGCACCTAGTCCTGATGGCATTCCTGTTGAATTCTTCTAGACATGTTGGGAAGTGATCAAAGGGGACATCATGGAGGTGTTTAATGATTTCTACAATCATACAATTGAGTTAGCCAGCATCAACTATGGAGTGATTACTCTGATCCCAAATGGTGAAGATGCAGATAGAATCCAAAAGTTCAGACCCATCTGTTTACTGCAGGTTCTGTTCAAAATCTTCACCAAAGCTCTTACAATCAGGGCTAAAACTGTTATGCACAAACTGATTGATGTTTGTCAGAATGCTTTCATAAAGGGAAGATATATTGTTGATGGAGTTACACTGCTACATGAGGTGCTGAGGGAATCCACAATTAAAAAGCAGCAAGGTGTGGTTTTGAAAATTGATTTTGAGAAATCCTATGACAAGGTGAATTGGGAATTTCTGTATATAATTGCTGCAGACAGCAAGGGTGCACTGACAGATGGATGAAATGGAATAGACAGGTTGTCTCACAAGGTACTTTGAGAGTGAGGGTTAATGACACTGTAGGGCCCTACTTCTACATCCACAAAGGTGTAAGACAAGGTGACCTTGTTGCTCCATTTATGTTCAACATGGCTGCTAACAGCTTGGCTAAAATGGTGACTTCTGCTTTACAACATGGTTCATTCACTGGACTGGTGGACCATATTGTACCATAGGGGATTGTTATCTTACAGTATGTAGATGATACAATTTTGATGATAAAAGATGAGATTGAAGGAGCCAGGAACTTGAAAATTCTATTATATCTGTTTGAAACCATGTCAGGTTTGAAAATCAATTTTGAAAAAAGTGAGATTTTGATGATTTCTGTTGATGATGATAAAGTAGGGATGTATGCTGACTTGTTCAATTGCTAGCAAGGTTCTTGGCCTATTAAATATTTAGGTGCTCCTGTTTGTTCAAGAAGAATTGCTGTGGCAGAGATGGGGTTCTTGAAGGAGAAGTTGACCAAGAAACTAGGAGGTTGGATGGGTGGTGCTATGTCTATTGGTGGTAGAGTGATAAAGATTAATGCCTGTCTTACTAGGGTGACAATGTACCCTATGTCGATGTGCATTATGCACAAGACCATCATTGAGAATATAACTAAACCAATCAGATCCTTATTTTGGGCTGGCAATGCTGATAAAAGAAAATATCATATGGTGAAATGGAAATACATTTGTAGACCCTGGGAGAAAGGTGGACTGGGGATAAAAGATCTGACAGGGTTTAATCTAAGTCTTATGTGTAAATGGTGGTGGAAATTGGAGAATGGGGAGGGTCCTTGGCAAGATTTTATGAGAAAGAAATATCTTGGTAACAAAGGGATATATGATGCTAAACACATGGCTGGTGATTCTGCATTCTGGTCAGATCTGCTTCATGTAAGAGATTTGTATGTCTGTGGCAGAAGGATGACTGTTGGTAATGGCAAAAGAACTAGTTTCTGGGGGATGCATGGTGTGGGCATGGTCCTCTGAAGGATAAATTTCTTGAACTCTTTGACTTGTGCAATGAGCATCATATCTCAGTGGCAGATGCAACCAAAGTAGGTTGGAGATTCACTTTCGGAAGATGGTTGCCAGCTGATCTACAAGAGTAGATGCAGGGCATTGTAAACTTCTGGTTAACATTAATATTTCTGAGATGAAGGACAAACCCTTTTGTAAATGGTCTAAAAGTGGAATCTTCACTGTTAAATCTATGTACAAGTTCATGTGCAA
The DNA here is from genome assembly GCA_910589775.1 of Avena eriantha. Lineage (NCBI taxonomy): Eukaryota > Viridiplantae > Streptophyta > Magnoliopsida > Poales > Poaceae > Avena > Avena eriantha. The sequence continues at coordinate 214,204,571 of OU342744.1, read as the reverse complement.
CTCTGGACCAGACAGATCTTTCAGACATATGTGGAAAGCTAAGATACCCCTAAAGATTAAAATATGGTTCTGGTTAATCTGGAACAATGCCATTGCTATGAAGGATAATATGATTAAAATACTATGGGTTGGTAATCCCAGATGTCAGTTTTGTGATGAGTATGAAACTATTCACCACCTCTTCTTTCTCTGTCCTGCGGATAAGTTTGTGTGGAGTGTTGTTGCTAAATCCATTGGAGCTAGGGACATACCAGCCTCATTTTCCCAAGTCTTCTGGTGGATTCCCAAACATTCACAAGTTTCTAGGAATGTCCAAAGCTAGGGTGGCGGTTATATGTTGGGTCATTTGGAAAATGCGTAATAGAGTTTGTTTTGAAGGAAAACTAATCCATTCCCCTGTTGAACTAATTTGTTATTCTACTGTGTTCATGAACTACTAGGCAGGTGCTCATTCTTCTGAGGATCGGGATGCCCTTCGCATAGGTGCTCTTCATTTGATGGATCTAGCTACTAGAAGGATGGGGATACTGCTCAAGGTGCCTCCACTAGAGGATCTTTGACAAGGTTGATTACTGACGGGAGATCTCTTGCTACAGATGAAGATGGTGATACAACAAGGAGGGACTGAATGATGTCTGTCGCGCTAGTGCTTGAAGTGATGGTAGATTTCAGGCAGTGAGTGACCCTGGGTGTGGCTCAAGATGATGCAGACTTTTGGACAATTTTTTTGTTAAGTTGCTCATGTTGCTAACACTAGGCGGTTTTTCCTTGTGTAGATAGCTCTGGACCACTTTTGGAGGGGTTATGTTTGCTTTTGATGTGTGAATTTGCTTAGATGTTGGTTGGAAACCTGCTACTATGTATTCCGTTATTCTGACAAGTAATGGAATTCGGCCCCCTGCGGGAGGGTTGCGTGAAAAAAAGTAATCACAACGTGTTCTTGCTGGTTTTGTAAAAAACCCTTAGGCTTTTCAAACACCAACCCCTAGTCCTGCTTTGCCCACGTGCCAGCCCCACGTCCACCGCGAGCGCACTAGCCACGCGCGGCTCGTGGTCCCACTGGTCATAGACCATGGCTAGCTTGAGTTGAGTAACTAAAGCTACTGCCTATTTTCTTATATAAACAAAATTCCAGAAAATGAATATAATCAAATTAAATCATAACTTTTCAAATAATTTGAATTTGTAAAAACTTTCAATATGAAATATGAATCAAATTTAAACACGAATTCAAACACATTTTCAAATTTTACCAGAGTCAACTCCAACTAGTCAAACCTTTAACTTTTGACCCTATTTTAATTGTTTTGCATTTAAATATTGTTTTAAATTCATAAATTCGAATAATGCATACAATATATGTTTTCTGCTCAGAAAATGCCGGAAATTCAAATATGCTATCCAAAATAATTTTTGAGCAATTTAAAACTTCGAAATTATTTAAATGACAATAATTGCCTTAATAAATTCATAACTTTAATTCCGTAATTCCGAATTCGACAAATAATATGTCTAAATTGATCAGCGCGACGAGCCCATTCTATCTATGCATTCCATGAGATGAATTGAAGCATGCATAATATAAATATTATAGGGGAAACAAGGTTTATGGGAGCAAAATATGAATAAACAAGTAAGGAAAATGCTTATTTCTTGTTTCCACACCTCACCCATGCCATGTATGTTATACCATGCAAATTGTGCATCATTACATCATGGCATACCTTGTTTTGCTTGTTGCATATATTCATATGATTGCACACTTTATTTATTATGGCCCTTGTGTGTTTGGTTTTTATTCCGGACAGACGCTGAGCAAGGGAACTATCAGGAGAACCAAGAGTACTACCCGGATCTCGGTTACCCCATTGCTGATCCGACAGGCAAGCAATTACTCATGCTTGCATACATATAGCACCTATGCTTCTATCTTATTCTTGCATCATTGAGTCACGGTTGCACTAAATTGAATCCCAAGTATTGCATAGCCTTTACTTTTAAACTCCACCTAAACTTGTATCCTCAATCCTTTGAGCCATTAGTATATGAGTTCTTTGAGCCATAAGAGTCATAGCACTATATGCGTAGGGTTTGTGCGAGTCTTTGGAAAATGAGGTACCTAAATAACTTAAACTGTGTAATAATGGGATAACTAAAGAAAGAGACACCGGTGGGCAATAGCTGTTATTTGGTTCTTCCACGCTCACTTGTATCCTATAGGACCCCGAGTACTTGATACATGTTCCTTGACTACTCGCACTATCCACATGTGGGAGACTCTATGGACCCCCCTTCACCTGAGCTTGATTCACATCTTATTCTTGGGGTCGCAAACTAGTTTGGGGCGTTATTACTATCTTATACTTATGCCATGCTTTACTACTTTATTTACTATTGTGCATGGAGCGCATGTACTGTTTAGGATCGCGACACGATTTCGAGGTATCGACAAGCCCAGTCTCACTTTCGGGTTCTCGGTCGTTTATAGCCGTTCTCGCAAATCCTGGGTCCGTCTCGGAGCCATCCAACTTCATTGCGGGTAGTTTATTGGGGTGGCCCCCTAAAACAATTTTTGAATCCTGTGAATGCATTATCGTGAGACCTCGTTGCATTTTATATGGTTTTTCCCGAGGTTGACCGTGCGTGTGTTGCTATTTGTGCACCCCTACAGGGTAAATCTTTCTGAAAGCTGTGTCCGCGGTAATGGACGACTTAGAGCAGTTGCTCAATCATAGATAACTATAACTAAAGTACCGTGTTTAATTTGACTAAATCATGACTAGTAAATAGTGCAACACTCATCGAATGGTTAATAAAATTGCCAACAAATGGGATGTTCTTCCGCCTTCTCGTTCGGTAAGCGAGAAGGAGGGCGCGTGATGTTTAATTATGTCACTTATATAACTGTTGTTTTTAATTAACGAGCGTTTGTCCATATCTGGTTGGGCGGACGTTGTAGTGTGTCTCTATAGAACTGTTTAGCTATTCTTTTTTGCTACAATTGCGTCACCCCAGGTTGTTCCCTTTAGATGCATTAAGACTTGTTGAGTACCCCAAGGGTCTCACATGATAAATATTTGGTTCAGATGGACAAGTATACTCTCAGAAAGGTTATTGGGTCGAAGAGACCGATGATGGTGGCAACGACCAGCAGGTGTAGAGATTCCGGGGATAGAGATCCACGAGATCTATGGACATGATATGCTTATTTTCATGGCATGTTATGCCAATTTCCTTCTTGTTCGTACTCGAATCTTGTTTTCCGCTTCCCCTTGATACTCTAATGTATGAGGATGTATCCTAAATTATTATATCTATCTAGGATATTTGTATTGGAAATATGCCCTTGAGATAAATAGTAATATGGACTATTATCATATTTCATAAACTTTATGATTAAGTTTTATATCATACTATAATTGTATTGAATGAAAGTCAATAAATGTGTGATATATAAATAACCAGTAGTTCCCGATGAAACTCTAGTCACTGGTTCATTGGTCAACAGATGATCAAGGTTTCCTGATCATGTGGCATTTATGCCAAATGACAATGGAGTCACCTCATTGTGAGAATAAGATGATGAGCTATACCCAACCTAAGCATCATGACCCGATCATGTCACGAAGTTCAAGTTACGATGATTAGAATAGACCTAGTGTACTATTTCTTAGACCGTGAGGCCATATCAATCACTATTACCCGAGGGTACTTTGATAGCATCAAACATCACTCGATGACACAGTGATCATAAAGGTGTGTTCAGGTATTCGGAGGAACAGTTGAGGCAATATGCTTCAAGAGCAGTATTTGTCCGTCCGCATGACGGAATAGATACTCGAGGGCCCACTCAGAGAAGTTGTATCCAATAGTTGCGCATCATGTGATTTGATCATGGGGATATCACTTGTCGGAACGAGTCAAGAAGCATGTGTTGATAACGATATTGAACACGACATAGTGATGTCATTGATCAGATCTTGGACAATGTAAGTATCGAGAGACAAAGGGAATATGACGCGATGTTCATGGTTCAAACGATGAAAGATTTCATGGAATGCACATGGGTCACATGGCCATCAAGGTCCCTCTATTGATCATTGGTGCAGGAGGGTCCCGACCATGTCTGGAGTGTTCCTGAACCGTGGAGTATCATGCTTAAGGGCTTTATGATGCTCAGAGGGTGTTTTAGGATCGGCGGAATCACCGAAGAAAAGAGAAGAGAGAAAACCAGAAGGGTTTCAGTAAGTTTGGAGGCTGTCCGGCATGAGAGGGAATGAGTTCGACATCAATAGGTATTGAATAACATGTAAGAGAATGTTAAATATTGATTTAATCATTCAATTATATTTATTCAATAAAATAAAAAGAATTTAAAAGGGTCAAATACCTAATTGGGACAAAATCCGGAGGGAAAAGGCCCATGAGGGAAAAGACCAAAGGGAGGAGAGAGAGGGGTGGCCGGCTTGGCCTTGGGCACCCCATGCAGGGCCCACTAGGGTCTTGATCGGCCAACCAACCCTCCCCCTCTCCCCTCTCCCTTGTTTAGTCCCACATGGATAAGGCAATTGCCTATGTGTGTGTGTGTGGGGGGGGGTCCCTATATAAAGAGAGATATTTTGATAAATTAAATACACAATAATCAATAAAAGGTTTCCTCTATTTTGGGGAGACCTCCAATTGATTCTATCTCTCTCTCCCGTGACTATGGCCCCAAGTCCAGATCGCGCGAGCAGGAGTCTTCACCGTGGAGCGTTGTCGCGCTATGGGATTCGGATCCAGAAGCTCTACTTCTGCAACTGTTGCTGGATCAGAGGAGCAGGAGTTATTGCTAGGCACCGAATGTGTATAACTCCCTGCGAGGTGCAACACTTGGGGCACAAGGAGTTGTTGGAGCCGCAGGAGCTGTCGGGACTTCAACACAACCTTGAGGTCAGCTTTAGTTCGTCTACATCAACGACACTCTCCCGAGCGTTGACAACAATTTTCGGTCTTCAAGGGTAAGTTCACAAAAAGCCCCTCCCGTTATTGCATTACTAATAGATAGGTCCTAGCAATTGGGGTTCTGGGCGTAGGAAAAAAATATTGTTTTCATGCGCAAACCCCTACAGTGGTATCAGAGCTAGATCTATGTGTAGTATTGCTAGTACGGGTAGAACACACGAGATGTAGCGTGTGGGCGTTGATCTTTTAGTTGTTACCCTCCCACGTGTAGTTGTGTATACCGCAACAATGCTTGATGAAGTGGCCCCAACTGACTTTACGTGTTCATTCGTGAGACTGGTCCATGCTTGACATACGGCTTGTACCGTATGAAGTGGCTTTGGGGGTGTCTATCTCTCTCTCATTAGTTGGTATGCCATTTGCAACGGAGACACCCGAAAGAGGTGTAGTAGAGACAACTAATCGATCAACATTATGGTGTAAGTTCGTTGGTAAAAACGGTTCTTGTGCGAAAGCCCTATTAGCCACGTAAAACATGCGAAGATAAACTAGAGGCGTCTAACTTTGTTTTTCGGGGGGGGTTGTGATGTGATATGGTTGTGGCAAAGGTAAATAGTTTTCTTTAAATTGCTAATTAGTAGTAGATGGTCATGGAGATGATGGATTACCACGCCGGAAGGCACCGGTATCCTGGTGCGTACGGCACCGAAACCCTTGCACGGGATGAAGATCACAGCTTGAAGGACCGTATCGCACCACACTTACATTCAATGTTTATTGTTTGTATATCTTATTGTGTGCTGGTATTAGATACTTGACAGTAGTCTAATAATATCTTATATTTACTAATTGGAGGCATCATACAAGCCTCCACGTTAATCCTGGCAGTTAAGGAATATTTATCCGTCCAATTGACTGTTGATGTATCTCGAGCCGTTAGATCAAACCTGCTCCTCCCCGTATCGTTAGATCAAACCTGCTCCTCCCCGTATCCTCCCGCAGGCCGTAGGACGAGGTGACGACCTAGAGCACGACTCCTTTTTCCCGTGGTTCCGATCTCTGTGCAGGTAAATACGGCTTTTGCAATATCTGCGACCATCGGGCCGCGGCGAGCAACACGTTCAATAGACCATGAGAATCATCCAATTTAATGCGTATGCTACATGATGATGGGAAAGGCGCTGGCGTCTTCCTGTAGTCACATGCCTCTATGCACCGCAGATGCTTTACTTCCTGGCTGCTGCTTTCTGGGTATGGACGAGAATAGACTTGACAACTTTAGAGATATCCATGACATGAATGGAACACATCGGATTAAATCATCGAAGAGAAATTTGAGAAAAAAACAGTAAGTTATCCCCCATATGATGCTTTTGTATAACAATGACACCCTCTCATATACGAGTCTGCATGCCTCCATTACATTAGTTATTTGTCTCCTCACTTCAGTTAACAAAGATCTTAGTTAAAAAGGTCTTAAATGATTATTGTTAACAATATAGAAGTCAGATTTTATTTCCCGGGAAGTTTCCAAGGATTTGCTTTTCTTAGCAAACAAATTTTGGTTTCGGGACTATTACTTCTCCCTCTGTTCAAAAATATAAGACATTTTAGCTTTGTGAAATAAATGTATTTAGATGCTTTTTAGTTTATAAGTTCACTCCGAACCTGAACGAACCTATACTCTAGATATATTCAATTCACAAAACTAAAATGTCTTATATTTCTGAACCGAGGCAGGCGTGTTATCCAAACCAAAAAATTTAAACATAGTGTTATCTCCATATATTAGTTATAACATCAGGTTCTGCTACATTGCTACATCTGCTTCCTATTAGACATGTACATAGGGCGGTTTCTGCTTACGTCGTAATTACCCAAAATTAACTATGTGATTTAAGTTCTACCGCTAACTAGAAAGTAACTTGAGAGATAGTTACTTTTGGGCACAGGAGCAGTCCTACAAGTTTAACCGTCTATATAGAATAAATATTTTCTCGATCACAAGCATAATAACAGTATAGTTCGTATAATGCTCTAAGATAATAAATTTGCACCCATTAGATACGCATGACGAACTAGGTGTACCAAGGTTCGATAATTGTGACAAAAAGAAAGAGAAATCCATGAGTTAACTACTGTACACATACTAATTAGGCGGCTTAACCGGATACGCGCATACTATTTGAGATGCTCAATAAAATAGATTATAAAAAAGAAATTTTATAGTATCTGATATCCGCTTACTAATTAATTAATTGATAAATGGTTCAAATTAGTTAGGCTTGCATTGAACGAAGTTAGCGGTGTTCACAAGAGGCTAGATTTTAATTGGTAAAGTAAATCTATTTTTATACCTCCATTGTTTATTTGTGCGCCTCTAATATTTTGAAGGTTCATTGAGGTTCGGAGTTAACATATATGCTAAAAGGCGTCTAGATATATTCATTTTACAAAGCTAAAATGCCTTATATTTCTAAAGAGAGGGAGTAATTGGACCATCCTCCTTATTCCGTTAAGGAATTCTTTGATTTGCTGGTCGACCATTCATAGTGAAAGTAACTATATATTGCAAATATTATTTCATAACTTGCTATGTAATTACTCCAAATATGACCAATGGTTGCAAATTTCATCCTACATTAATTTGTAGAACAAATCATAATTGTCAACTTACATTCACTTTGTGCTCCATGTAATCCCATCTTATTTATAGCGGAAAAATAGAATCAACTGCTGAAGATAAATTATGTGCCGTAAAATAATTGAGCTTATCTAATTCATATGTGCACTACAGGTGAAATTTCAAAAAGTTACATGGTTTGTGATAACCTTGGAGAAATCATGTAACTACAACTAACAAAAAATGGAAGATTATGAAAATATTGAGAGATTTCTCCTCAAAAGGAATACTAAAATTTTAGTTACTGTTGCATTCTCAAAATTTCAAGCTCGAACCCGTGTGGATGCACGGGTTGATGACTAGTGATCCCTAATCAAAATACCAATATAAGTGTTCTCCCTTAGTGTGCACCACCAAAAAAGTTCTCTGATATGAGGCATGCCATGATGATCGGGTGTCAGACATATCTGCGTTCGCATATAGTGGGTGTAAGCCATGTTGCACAGCAAATACGCTAAGGTTGAGTTGGCGAGCCTAGCATGTGTAGACATGTCCTCGGAATCCGGATGGTCGAAATATCAAGCACGAGTCGCATGAATGATATGATCGATGTTTCGACGTCCACCTTTGCAACTATTTCGCCGGCCGTGCCAATTGGGGGAGGTGTAGTGAATAGGGATCGTGTAATCGCTAAAACCCTTCTGCGGATAGGAGTATTTAGTGGAGTTATTGTTTTAACTCATATAATTATAAACTTAGTCTAAATTCCTTTTTGCAATCATAAATGTATAAAATGGTTCTCCCCAATGCTACCTTCCTTGTTGACGATTGATTAGATAGAGAGAAGCTCAAACTAGAGGGATCCAACTTTTATATGTGGGTTGCGCATCTCCATGTTCTCCTTAGTGATAATAAAGTGGTCGACTACATACTCTATGGGATGGATTTGGAGCAGCCCTTTTTCTATGAGACCCCAAAGCAGCGGGATTACCAGTGCTACCGTCGTGTGATGTCCACCTTCATACCAGTGATGATTTGCTTCGGAACGGTTGGTAAGCTATGGCTGATTGTGGGTAGCATTAACCCTCGAACGGTCATGGTAAATCTTAGATCCCATTTCGTGGACCAAGTGCGCATATGGGAGCATGAGCCGATTGGAGATTTCCTCTCCATATAGATGGAGGAGAACTCTTTGCTTGACGACCATTTGGAGCGCATGCATGATGCATACGTGAGGCTTGCATACTTCCTGAATAACTGGTTGATGAGCTCTTTTGCAAATGGCGTTGTGCTACGGTCGCTGTCATCAAGCTACCAAGCACACGCTAGGACTTGCATCACGAGAGGCGATGTGGAAACATAGGATTTCCACGAGTTCATATCACATTTCAGGGATGTGAAGATTCAACCCACTGCTAGAGAGGTCATCGATGACAAAGATATATATTTGATATACTATTTTATAAATGTTATAATCTTGCAAACACATATTGAAGTGTTAAAGTATTTGATACTTATTCTGTTTTGGTGAAAACAGGTCCTTCTGCATGAGAGCTGCTTGCTCGAGAGGAGGTGACGTTGTGTGTTGATGGCGAGCATGATGATGATGGCCAGCGACACTCTCCTTCAACATGTATTACTTAGTTTATCGTTTTTGGATGATTATTGTAATCAATAGATTGTAAACTTCTTTAGAGTGTCTCACACTTCGTGAGATGGTTATCCATATGAGTTCGTAACAAACAATTGTCCTGCTTATATGAATGATTTCTATTTGCGTTCATATCTTGTTCGATTATGTGTGAATTATCCTTGTTGTTGAAACTAATTGATAATGCATGAACATTTGTAAAATATTAAAAATGCCTTAAAAATACCCAACTTAATGATATATTCATTTATGAATGAGACCATTGTTTAAAATTTAAAGTTATGTTGATAATATGTGAAAGACATTTGATTTCTCGTCACATATGAATCATGCCCAAGTTTGACAAGATAACTTAAACACCGTGTATTACATGAATACAAAGTGTTTGATGAATTGTTGAAAAAGAATGCATATTAGATGTATCATATTTCAACGAAGTGATGATTATCATTTTTTTGATTGTTTAAATTTAGTAAAGGAGTTTACCAAAGGAAACATGAGCATGAAACTATTTGATATGATTAAAGTATTTCATCATCCAAGGGTATTAAAGATAAAAGAGAATCTAATTACTACAATTTATCAATAGTAATGAAATTCGACGTTATTAGATTGGCATAAGAAATTGTGAAATGCAATGCGTTTGAAATGTCATAATGCAAAGCATCACAATGTGATAATAATTATCAAGTGGGTAAATAGATGACGCTGAATAAATTGTTGTAGTGTAAAGTGTAAAAGACCATTAGTTAGAGATTGTAAACACTCAATTATTATATATAGTGAACCATCTAAATTCATGAGATCGATGCCATAACTTGTATGGATTTTCGTGAAAGTTTTGGAGTTATTCGATATCACCAAAACAATAGTGAATAAGTCCTTGTCGAGTATTCATTGGAAACTTTGAATACGAAATCCATGGATGGAACTAAAAGAAAGGTGTTGCTTGAATTTTGGTGCATTCTCTAGAAAGTTTATGTTCTCGACTATGAAGCTTATGGAAGATAGTAAAAACACGATGAGGATTCAAAACCCTGCATCAGAGTGTTGAGAAGCGCAATACAAAGCGTTCCTAAATGATTCTCTTCATAAAGTAAAGAATCAATGATAATGATCATTGTGTTTCATCACTAGTATTTTCACTACATGAAGTAGGATTCAAAATGTACCCCACATAATGTATGGAGACATTTGTGAATCGCTTGTCATATTACCATAATATGACATACCTACGAACTACAAAGGAAATAAATGGTAAACTAAAGTTATGAGAAATCCTAGAGGTAAAATTCACTTAAGACTAGAAAGCAATTTATTGCTAAACATTACCAAGTAAAGGGTTACTTGAATTTTCTGAAATGACTGCAAATTCATGATGGAAAAGGTGAATGAAGAAGGCATGATTTGTCATGAATAATGTATTGGACAAATTCAAATGAATTTGATTCAAAAGTGCTGAAAGTCTAGTGGATTTGATACTAGTAAGGTACCAGTGTCTCGTAATAAAACTCTCAGTTTGATAATTGATCAAAAGATTTTGACGTTATTCAAAATAGTAAATGGATATGCCATTTTCTTGAAATTGAGTGGGAGATGTGAAAGTCTTCCTAAAACAATATGTGAACTACATATTTTTGAGTGGGAGCAATTTTAAATCTCGAACTCAAATATGTTGGAAACATATTTTGAGTGGGAGCTTAATAACAGATTCTTAAGTGTGTATGACACATTAAGAATAAAAGCGCAAGTACCGATAAATAATGATTTATAGGGATTAGAAGTTGTAAGTAAGTATATTACGATATTATGTTGTATTCCTACAAGAGATTCTGGAAAATAGTTTCGGAATAGGAATTGATTAAGGACTGGTCCTTGATCACTCGAATTAGGAATAACATTAAGTTAAACATCAATGGTTGAGAAGAAAGAAAAGGATGATTGTCATCCACTATGTTGAGATGTATGAGGATGTGTCCTAAACTATTATATCTATCTAGGATATTTGTGTTGGAAATATTCCCTATAGACAATAATAATATGGATAATTATCATATTTCATAAAGTTTATGATTAAGTTTTATATCATGCTATAACTATATGGAAAGGAAACGTTAATACACGTGTGATATATAAACAACCAGGAGTTCCCGGTGAATCTCTATTCACTGGTTCATTGGTCAACTGATGATCATGGTTTTCTAATCATGTGGCATTTATGCCAGTTGACAATGGAGTCACCTCATTGTGAGAATGAGATAATGAGCAATACCCAACCTAAGCGTAGTGACCCGATCATGTCACGAAGTTCAAGTTATGATGATTAGAATAGTCCTATTTCTTAGACCGTGAGGCCATATCAATTACTGTCACCCGAGAATACTTAGATAGCATCAAACGTCATTTGCAGGAGAGATGATCATAAAGGTGTGTTCAGGTATTCTGAGGAACATGTAGAGGCATTATGCGTCAAGACCAGGATTTGTCCATCCTCATGACGGAAAGATACTACAGGGCCCACTCGGAGAAGTTCTATGCAATAGATGCGTAGCGTGTGATTTGATCACGAGGATATCACTTATCGGGAACGAGTCAAATAGAATTTGTCGGTAACGAGTTTGAACACAACATGGTGATGTCATTGATTAGATCGACAATGCAAGTATCAAAGAGACAAAAGGAATATGTCACGACATTCATGGTTCAGCGATGAAAGATTCGTGGAATGCACATGAGTAATCATGGGAATCCAGGTCCCATTGGTGATCATTGGTACGAGAAGGGTCTCAACCATGTCTGGAGCGTTCCTAGACCATGTGGTATCACTCTTAAGTGCTTGATGATGCATAAAGAGCGTTTTGGTATTGGCAGAATCACCGAAGAAAATAAAGAGAGAGAATCGGAAGGGTTTCGGTAAGTCTGGAGGATGTCCGGAGTGGAGGTGGAAGGAGTTCCATATCCACGGGGATTGAATAATATGTAAGTAAATGTTAAATATTGATTTAATCATTTATTTATAATTATTTAATAAAGGAAAAATAAATTAAAAGGTCAAATACCTGAGTGGGCCAAAATACGGAGGGAAAAGGGCCCATGAGGGAAAGACTAAAGGGGAAGAGAGAGGGGGTGGCCGGCTGGGCCAAGGGACCCCACGTGGGGCGCACTTGGGCCCTGATCAGCAGCAGCCAGCCCCCTACTCCCCTCTCCTTTGTTTAGTCCCACATGGCTAAGGCAATTAACTATGTAGGGGTTTTCCCCTATATATTGTGAGGTATTTTTACAAAATAAATACACAATAATCAATAAAAGGTTTCCTATCTTTTGGGGAGACCTCTAGTTGATTCTCTCTCTCCCGTGACCATGGTCCCAAGTCTGGATCACGCAAGCAAGAGTCTTCTTCACCGCAGAGTGCCATCACACTGCGGGATTCGGATCTAGAAGCTCTACTTCCGCAACTGCTGCTGGATCAGAGGAGCGAGAGTCATTAGGCAACGGACATGTGTAACTCCCTCGGAGGTGCAATACTTGGGGCACTAGAAGTTGTTGGAGCTGCAGGAGCCGTCAGGACTTCATCACGTCCCCGAGATCGGCTTCGATACGACTATATCAGCCACGCTCTCTCGAGTATTGACAACACTTTTCGGTCTTCAAGGGTAAGTTCGTGAAAAGCCCCTCCCGTTACTGCATTACTAATAGATAGGTCCTGGCATCAGGGTTCTTAGCGTAGGGAAAAATTATATTTTTCATGCGCTAACCCCTACATATATCGTATCAATGCATAACTTGTTTTTGTAGGATGATGTTGTGAATGGTATGGCTTATGTGCATGTGATGTGTGTAATCCATACGTGATCTGCGTATCACGGTATTTGTCAGCCGGCTGGAGCCTAGGTGCTATCATTTTATTGTATTATGACCTACGTGTCGGATTCTCCATGTAATTTTATTTACTTAGCTAGTGTAGTTTTTTGGTAAACTCAAATGGCATGCAAGTCAATGTACAAGTCGGTGACAAGGAGTAAGATGGCACGTGGCAAGAGTTGGCACGAGTCGACTTACAAGCTTCGTGGAGATGGAGATCACCATGAGGAGGTCCATACCATTTTACATTATAATTGCTTTATTTTGTGTTATGTTTATGTCTCTGTTTTACCTCTATTAGATAGTTGGTAGAAAGTAATCCCTCAAAGAAGGTCTAGTCGGTCTCCCCAGCGGTGCTTCACCATCATAAGTTGGACATTTTTGGTAGTGGGCTCATAAAATTGAGGTTCTACCGATTCTTTTCGACTAGGTGGGTTCGAGTCGGACTCTTACAGCGGAAGCACTTGGTAAGCTAGACGGGTCTATCACAATGGTTGAGGGACTCTGGGAGAGTTCGGTTGGGAGTCGGGGCATGTGATGCCACCCGACCAACAAGAGTCGCATGAGATGCGATTGGCAAGGAGTTGTCTACCTAGATCACTTGACGACTAGCAGTGATGCTAAAGATCACTTGTCGGCTTACTTATTTAGGATCCTGAATCACTTAGTAACCATCGGAGGGGTGTTGGTTATAGTGGGAGCATAAGTATTAAAATGTTTAATATGCTTGCTCGTTTATGGATACATGTCTTAAGTGTTTCACATATTTTTTGTTGTAGATCAATGACACCTAGTAGTAGTGTCCCTCAGATATCTAGTTTTGCGTTGAGAACGATCCTAGAGAAATATAAGCTTAATGGAACTAATTTCACCAATTGGTATCGTAATATGAGAATTGTTCTCAAACAAGAAAAGAGGGACCATGTTCTAGATAACCCGCTTCCAGATGAGCCGAATGAGAATGTGAGTGTCGCTGCAACCAATGCCTACCGTAGGACTTGTGATGAGTCCACAGAAATTAGTTGTCTTATGCTTGCTCACATGGAACCAGACTTGCAGCAGTAGTTCGAGAATGTTGAGGCCTACAATACGATCGGAAGCCTCAAAACTATGTTCTAGGATCAGGCCAATACCGAGAGGTATCAAGTCTCTCAAGATTTGCTGAGTTGTAAGATTAAGGATGGTGATCCACCGAGTCTGCATGTGATCAAGATGGTTGGTTACATGCAGTCTCTAGAGAGGCTGGGATACCCCATTAGTGAAGAGTTCTCTACATACATAATTCCTAACTCTCTTCCTAGTGCATATGGCCAGTTCATCTTGAACTTCCACATGCATGGTATGGATAAGAAGCTCACTAAATTACATGGGATTCTCAAGAAGGCAGAGGCTGATCTCAAGAAGGGTGACATTCAAGTGTTGATGGTACAGACTAAGGCTAAGTTCAAGAAGAGTTCTTGGACTAAGAATAAGAAGGCTAAGTTAGGAGGTAATGCTTAGGATTCGATCCCAAGCGTTTCCTCAGGGATTAAGCCATCTCCTTCAGCTGGATCCACTTTCTATTATTGCCAGGCGGATGACCACTAGAAGAGGAATTATAGCAAGTATTTGGCCGACAAAGCCAAGAGTGGAGGTGTGACTTCCAACTCCGGTATGCTTGTATGCAATGTTATAGATATTTATCTTGCCGATACACCTAATAGTTCTTGGGTATATGATACCGGATTAGTAATTCACATCAACAACTCGTTGTAGGGACTGGTAAGAACTAGGAGCGTGGCAAGAGGCGAGGTTGACATTTGAGTCGGCAACAAAGCGAGAGTCGCTACGTTGGAAGTCGGCACATTATTTACCTTTAGGATTCTTAATGGAGCTAAATAATTGTTATTATGTTCCAGTGCTTAGTCGAAATATTATTTTTTGCTTCATGTTTGATGAGACAAGGCTATGAGTCGAATATTAAGAATAATGGTTGTTCTTTATATTTGAATGATATGTTTCATGGATTTGCACCCGTCCATGGCGGGTTATTTATTTTGAATCTTGATGGTGAATTGGTCTATAACATAAAGGTGAAAAGGTTGAAACCAAATGATCTAAATATGCCTTACTTTTGGCACTGTCGGCTTGGTCATATAAGTTGGAAGCATATGAAGCAGCTCCATGATGATGGACTCCTAACTTCATTCAACTTGGAGTCGTTCGAGACATGCGAATCCTGCCTACTCGGTAAGATGACTAAGACACCTTTTACAAAGAGTTGTGAAAGGGCATCCGACTTATTGGGACTTATACATAGTGATGTATGTGGCCCAATGAGCACGACAGCCAGAGGTGGTTATGAGTGCTTCATTACCTTCACTGATAATTTGAGTAGGTATGGATATATCTACTTGATGAAACATAACTCGGAAGCCTTTGAAAAGTTCAAAGAATTCCAAAATGAAGTACAGAATCAACTCGGCAAGAAAATAAAGTTTCTTCGATCGGACCGAGGAGGTGAGTACATGAGCCATGAGTTTGATGACTATCTGAAGAGTTGTGGAATAGTTCCTCAGCTCACCCCACCAGGAACACCATAGAGAAATGGTGTGTCGAAACAGAGGAATTAGACCTTGTTAGACATGGTACGATCAATGATGAGTCGGAAAGATTTGCCTTTATCATTTTGGGGTTATTGTCTAGAAACTGCAGCGTTCACACTAAATAGAGTACTATCAAAGTCGGTAGAGAAGACATCGCATGAGATGTGGACTGGCAAGAAGTCAAGTTGTCTTTTCTTAAGGTTTGGGGTTGTGAAGCATTTGTCAAGCAACTTCAGTCGGACAACCTTATGGCCAAGTCGGATAAGTGTATTTTCATGGGGTATCCGAGGGAAACCTTAGGTTACTACTTCTACAACCGAGAATAGGGCAAAGTGTTTGTCACTCCAATTGTGTCTCCCTTGAGAAAGAGTTTCTCAGTCGGGGAGTCAGTGGGAGTACGGTGCAACTCAAAGAAATTCAAGAGGTACCAGCCAATAGCGAGTTGGAAAAATACTTGGAGGTTGAGCCAATCGTGGTAGCTGAGCCGGCAGCTACACCTACACTGCGAAGATCGGTCATATTTCAAAGTGCTCGTGATGTGCTACTGTTGGATAGTGATGATCTAGAAACTTATTCAAAAGCGATGGTGGGTTCTAATTCTGAGTCATGGCTTGGATCCATGAGATCCGAGTTAAAGTCAATGGATGAAAATCAAGTTTGGAACTTGGTTGATCTACCTGATGGTGCAAGACCCATTGAGTGCAAATGGGTCTTTAAGAAGAAAAGTGATACAGATGGAAATATTTCTGTCTATAAAGCATGACTTGTCGCCAAGGGGTTCCGGCAGGTTCAAGGAGTTGACTACGATAAGACTTTCTCACCCATAGCGATGCTTAAGTCAGTTCAGATCATGTTAGCTATAGCAGCTGTGGGAGCCGTAGCATCTGGGGTGGCACATCCCTGCGTTGGACGAGCCCTGTGGTGTAGGAGTCTTTGCCTTCAAAAGGTAGGACGCCTCTCGAAGGGACCAAACCAGGCGGGCATCACGAGGCATCCTCCCGAAGGAGACTGCCACAACATCTTGTAACGTCCTCAAGCCTCGGATACCACCGGGTGCATCTAGGGCAGAGCAGTAACTACACCGCGTGGAGTATGGACTACAACCCCGACAACAAGTAGAGGGATTTCGCGGCATCAACCGCCTCAGAAAAGAAGACCCGGTCCACCCTCCTTTCACAGGGTAGGGACAGGTGATCCCGTGGCAAGAGGCTCCCCTAGTTGTTGTTCTGGTCAAAAGAGGGGAAAAGCAGAGAGCGCCGGATGAAGACAAGCGACATCGACAAAGGATCACGATGGGCGGCACTGTGGAGCGTGGCGAGCTGGACCAAGTCCATGTAAAGTAGTCTCTTAGACCAGGATCATGATGGGCGGCACTATGGGCACCCTTCCTATCCATTAACCGAGGGAAGAGGCCCGACGCCACCCTATATAAGGATCCCTTCTCCTACCTTGCAAGGGACGGATTCCAGAGATCTGAAACCCTAGCCTTTCATCCACCATTTTAACCTCGCGAGGCATGCGAGCAATACAACAAAGCAGGAGTAGGGGCTTTATCTCCTCATGCGGGTCCCGAAACTGGGTAAAAAACCCGGTGTCAACTCTCTATCGTGTGTTTGCTCCACGGCCGTAGTCGTCGCCGAACTCCTCTAGAATCACGTGTTCAGCCCCCTCACAAACCAAGGGATCGTTGGATCCTAGTTCCTTCGTGGGACAAATCTCTGACATTTGGCGTGCCAGGTAGGGGGCTGAGGCGCGTTTTCAAGACCTTCGAGGACCTCGACAAAATGTCGGCTGGCAACGATACGCACGCTGAGCGAGCCCTCCGTCGTGCCGCGAGCAATGCCTAGATGGAGCCGGCTCTGCAGCGCACCGCCTCCGAGCAAGGCCCGTGGATAGAGGACGAGGGGATCCTCTTACCACCCCTCGCGAGAGCCTCCTCCCTCCTTGCACGGTGTTACATCGCGCTCCCGCATCGCGTCTTCCTGCGGCCACCCTGAGCAGCTCACCCCGGAGGCCGCCAAGCGCATGGTGTGTGAGATCCTAGACCACCCGCCGGCCGAGCAGGGCCAGGAGAGGTGGCGTGACCGGATCGCCGAACTCCTTGACGCTACCACCCTCTCCCCTGAGGGCCCTAGGTCTCCATCCGAGAGCGGGAAGCTGAGGGCTAGGGGCTCGCTCCCGCCTCGCCAATGCGGGGATGCGACCAAGTCAGACAACGCCACTCCACCGCCCACGAACAATTGCCAGATCATCTCACCTCCCACCGTTGTAGCGCAACCGCGTGAGCGCGAGGACCGCCTTGACAAGGAAATTGCCACCGTGGGGCAACAAAACCACGTGACCCTCGACAATGGCAAGACGGTCCATGCCAACGGTTTCCTCGCCTTCACCAAGAACCTCCACCACGTGGTATGGCCTCACAAGTTCTGCCCGGACACGCCGACGCGCTACGACGGCACCACGAACCCTTGTGAGTTTCTCTAGCTTTACACCACGGGCATCGAAGCGGCGGGAGGAGACGACCGTGTCATGGCGAACTGGTTCCCCCTGTGCCTGAAGGAGGCGACCAATACCTGGATGATGAACCTCCCCGAGGAGTCAATCAACTCATGGGCAGAGCTCATCTCCTGAAGGAAATATGCCCTCAGAGGCAATAATAAAGTTGTTATTATGTATTCTTTATATATGATAGATGTTTATTTTGCATGATATTATTGTATTGATCGGAAACATCAATACATGTGTGTTTAATAAACAAAAAGGGTTCCTAGTTATGCCTCTCTTATAGACTAGCTTGTTGATTAACAAGGTGATCAAGGTTTCCTGATCATGGACATTGGATGTTGTTAATAACAAGGTCACAACATTTGTGAAATGATGTGATGAACATTCATCCAAAGTATAGCATTACGATCAAGTCATTATGTTTACATTGCTATAACATCATACGAAGTAATCTTTATACTTAGACCATGAGATCATGTTAATTGCTAACACCGGAAGAGTATCTTGATAACATAAAACGTCACACCGTAACTGGGTGACTATAAATATGGATTCAGTGCTACGAAGGTGTTATGTTGAGGCTCATGGATCAAGAGTGGAATTTGTCAATCCCGATGACAGATAGATATACTCTGGGCCCTCTCGGTGATATCACATTAAGGTAGCTTGCAAGCAAGTGATGTGATCACTAGAATGTTATATCACGAGAACGAGAAAAGAGTGCATGCCGGTAACGAGATCAAACTAGGTATTTGGATACCGATGATCGAATCTCGGACATGTATTATATCAAGAGACAAAGGGATTAAATTACAAGCATTAAAGGTTCTCACGATCACAGTAGTCATCGTTGAATATGCAGGAGTCAGTATGGACCTCCAGGTCCCGCTTCTGATTATTGATCTGAGAGGAGTCTCAATCATGTCTGCATTATTCGTGAACCGTAGGGTGACACACTTAAGAGTTACCGGACACCATTTTGGAGCACATATGTTTCAGACAAAAGAATTGCAGAGCGCAGGAATTGTTTTGATAGAAACCAGAAATTGTTTCGGGTGAAATTGTAGAAAGTGGTTCTGCATGTGATATTGAAATATTGCAAGGGGTTATATGTGAATGTTTGTTAATTGAAGTAATTAACAAAATTCTGAATAAATTTAAAAAAAGAGTGTTATTAAATGAGAGAGCATTAAACTTGGAGAATTTTAATGCATTTAAAGTAGGGAATTTAAAGGTGAATGTGAAGAGGCATTTTAATGTGGAGGGGTTACCACCACATGAATGGAGGAGGTGAAGGGTCACCTCCCCATGCGCCGGCCATGGGGAGGGGCACCCCCTCCTCCTATAAAAGGCCCCCCTGTTCCTCCTTCTTCCTCACACCTCCTTGTGAAGGATCTCTCTCCCCCTCTAGAATTATTCCCCCATGGTCTCGGATTAGCGAGATACATGTTCCCGGTGGCATTTTGTCTGGAAGGAGTTGCTACTTCCACTGGATCGCTGGAGCGAGGAGGTGGAGGTTGTCCGGTGGCTTGAACGTGTGTGCGAGTGCGGATGCGCTGCTGAGTTACGGCGCTCGGACTTCCTCACGATCTTGATATCGGCAAGTGTATGACTACATCAACCACAAGTTCCTACTCGTTAACGAAACTCGTTGTCTTCGAGGGTAAGTTCTCGTTGGATGTATGTCCACCCGTTGCTCTGTACCTAGTAGATAGATCTTGGCATGTAGTTCTCATCATAGGAATTTTTTTGTTTTCTATGCTGCGGACCCAACAGTGGTATCAGAGCCTGATCTATGCGTAGGTGCTTTGCACGGGTAGTACACATATGTTTATATGTGCGTGATGATGATCATGTTATTGTGTCTTCTATATATTTTTGATATTGGTGGCATAGTGGGATGAAGCGGCCCGGACCAACCTTACATGTCATCGTACATGAGACCGGTTCCACGACTGACATGCAACTTGTTTTGTATAAGTGGCTGGCGGGTGTCTGTCTCTCCTACTATAGTCAATATCTGATTTACAACGAGTTGCTAATAACTTGGTTATCCTCGTTGTGGTTCATGTTCGTAGGTAAGAACGGTTCTATCTCCGAAAGCCCTAAGACATGTAAAACTTGCAATTGATAAATTAGAGGCGTCTAGTTTAGATCTTTGCTGGGCTAGTGTCTTGATATGGTATTGTTGTAAGTAGATGTATGATAGATACTCTTGCAACACATTCAACGTGTAAGTTCCATAGACCTTGGCCTTACACACAAAGTAATAATAGAGATCATACCACGATGCAAATGATAGAGATCAAATGCATGGACCATATCATCTCACTTTACACATTAGATGTTAGCATCTTATACTGCTAGTTTGGCGTTTTCTGTAGCATTGTAAGATGATCCCTCATTTAGATATCAAGATAAAAATGTGTTCTTCCTTGAGTATGCACCGTTCTGTGGATCGTGTTTCGAGACATCACGTGATGATCGGGTGTACTCGAATCTACGCTTTCATAGGAACGGGTGTAAGACAGTTTTACACACGCGAATACTAAGGTTCTTACTTGGAGAGCCTAGCATGTACATACATGGCCTCGGAACATGGACCGAAAGGTTAAGCATGAGTCATATAGTTGATATGATGCCCATATAGATGTTCGCCTTTGAAGCTACATCAACTCACATGATGATCGGACTTGGTGTAGTGGATTTGGTTCATGTAATCACCAAAAGGACACGAGGGATGTCGTTTTTGAGTGGGAGTTCATTAGTAATTTGGATTAGTTGAACTCACTCTATCATAAACTTAGTCTAAATAAACTTTACAAATTATGTTGTAGATGGCACCACCTGCTTTTAATTTCAATGTGTTCATGGAGAAAGAGAAACTTGCTGCGAATGGTAGCAACTTCACCACATGGGCTATGAATTTGAGGATTCTCCTCACTGCTGCACAAAAGCAATATGTGCTAGAGGCGCCACTAGGCCCCCCACCAGCTCCTGATGCCCATGACAAGGAAAAGAATGTCTATATGACTCATCAGGAGGACCACAACTTAGTTCATTGCGACATACTGTATGGGCTAGAGTCAGAACTTCGAAAGCGTTTCGAAAATGGCAATGCCTTTGATACCATGGGAGAATTGAAAATGATTTATGATACCCATGCTGCCGTAGAGAGTTATAATGCTACTAAAAAGTTCTTTAGCTGCATGATGGAGGAGAATAACTCCGTTAGTGAGCATGTACTCAAAATGTCTGGGTACGCCGATAAGCTTGTGTCCTTGGGAATAACGATTCCCATTGACTTAGGCATACATCATGTTCTCCAATCTCTGCCACCTAGCTACAAGAGCTTCGTGATGAACTATAATATGAAGGGCATGAAGAAGTCTCTTCCCGAGCTTCTATCAATGCTTAAGAATGCAGAAGTGGAGATTAGGAAAGAACATCAAGTGTTGATGATCAATAGGACCACCAGTTTCAAGAAGGACAAGAAAGGCAAGCACAAGGGAAAGAAGGGTGGCAAATCTGTTGCCACACCTGAAAAGAAACCCCGAGCTGGCCCTAAGTCTGACACCGAGTGTTACTATTGCAAGGGGACTAGCCATTGGAAGCGCAATTGCCCCAAGTATTTGGCGGACAAGAAGTCCGGCAAGGCAAACAAAGGTATATATGATATACATGTTATTGATGTGTACTTGACTAGTACTCACAGTAGCACCTGGGTATTTGATACGGGATCGGTTGCTAATATATGTAACTCGGTTCAGGGGCTACGGAACAAGCGACAACTAGCAAGGGATGAGGTCATGATGCGGGTCAGAATGGATCAAAAGTTGATGTGATCGCCGTCGGGACGCTACCTCTCCATATGCCATCGGAATTAGTTATAAACCTAAATAATTGTTATTTGGTGCCTGCACTGAGCATGAACATTGTATCCGGATCGTGTTTGATGCAAAGTGGTTATTCCTTTAAATATGAAAACAATGGTTGTTCGTTTTATAGGAATGATATCTTTTATGGTCATGCACCTGTATTGAATGGTTTATTTCTGTTGGATCTCGATAGTAATATTACGCATATTCATAATGTTAATGTTAAAAAGATTAAACTTGATAATGATATATCTGCATATATGTGGCACTGCCGTCTAGGTCATATTGGCGTTAAACGCATGAAGAAACTCCATTCTGATGGACTTTTGGAATCACTTGATTTTGAATCATTTGATACATGCAAGCCATGCCTTATGGGCAAGATGACTAGAACACCGTTTTCTGGTTCAACGGAACGGGCGACAGATTTATTGGAAATCATACATACTGATGTGTGTGGACCAATGAGTGTGTCAGCGCGAGGTGGATATCGTTGTTTTGTTACTTTCACGGATGATTTGAGTAGATACGGGTATATCTATTTGATGAAACACAAGTCTGAAACCTTTGAAAATTTCAAAGAATTTCAGAATGAAGTGGAAAATCATCGTAATAGAAAGATCAAATTTCTTCGGTCTGACCGTGGAGGTGAGTATCTAAGTTACGAGTTTAGCACACACATGAAAGAGTGTGGAATAGTTTCACAACTCATGCCTGCCGAAACACCACAACGTAATGGTGTGTCGAAACATCGTAATCGTACTTTATTGGATATGGTTCGATCTATGATGTCTCTGACTGACTTGCCACTGTCATTTTGGGGTTATGCACTGAAAACAGCTGCATTCACTTTAAATCGGGCACCATCTAAATCCGTTGAAATGACACCGTATGAATTATGGTTTGGAAACAAACCTAAGTTGTCATTTCTTAAAGTTTGGAGATGCGATGTTTATGTGAAGAAACTGCAGCCGGATAAACTCGAACCCAAAGCGGAAAAATGCGTATTCATAGGATACCCTAAGGAAACGATTGGGTATACCTTATATCATAGATCCGAGGGCAAGGTTTTTGTTGCCAAGAATGGATCCTTTCTTGAGAAGGAGTTTCTCGCGAAAGGTGTGAGTAGTCAGAAGGTAGAACTCGAAGAGGTTATTGTACCTTCTATTCATGAAATGGCGAGTAGCGCAGCATCGGAAATTGTTTCGGAGTTGACTTCACCTAATGAAGAGAGAGCTAATGATATT
The DNA here is from genome assembly GCA_910589775.1 of Avena eriantha. Lineage (NCBI taxonomy): Eukaryota > Viridiplantae > Streptophyta > Magnoliopsida > Poales > Poaceae > Avena > Avena eriantha. Next base: position 214,181,277 of record OU342744.1, on the reverse strand, counting down.
GAGGACACTACCAAATCTCGCAGGTCAAGTAGGACACGTGCAGCTCCTGAACTGTACGGTAATCCTGTTATGAATTTCATGGTTGATGAAATAGATGACCCTGCGACGTATGAAGAAGCGATGATGAGCCCGGATTCCAACAAATGGCTAGAAGCCATGAAATCCGAGATGGAATCCATGTACAAGAACCAGGTTTGGACCTTGGTGGACATACCTCACGATCGAATGGCCGTTGAGAATAAATGGATTTTCAAAAGAAAAACTGATGCTGATGGTAATGTGACCATCTATAAGGCTCGACTTGTCACAAAGGGGTTTCGAAAAATTCAAGGAGTTGACTACGATGAGACATTCTCTCCCGTAGCGATGCTTACGTCGGTTAGGATTATGTTAGCAATTGCTGCATATTTCGATTATGAAATATGGCAGATGGATGTCAAAACTGCGTTCCTCAATGGTAATATTGAAGAAGAGTTGTATATGATACAACCTAAGGGTTTTGTCGATCCTAAGGATGCTAATAAGGTATGCAAACTTCAGAGATCCATCTATGGACTGAAGCAAGCATCCCGAAGTTGGAATCTCCGCTTTGATGAGGTGATCAAAGAGTTTGGATTTGTCCAAACTTATGGAGAGGCTTGTATTTACAAGAAAGTGAGTGGGAGAAATGTGGCATTTCTGATATTATATGTGGATGACATATTATTGATTGGAAATGATATAGATCTTTTAAATAGTGTTAAAAGTTATCTAAACAGCAAATTTTCAATGAAAGACCTTGGTGAAGCATCATATATATTAGGCATTAAAATCTATAGAGATAGATCAAGGCGCCTAATTGGGCTATCGCCAAGTACATACCTTGATAAGATATTAAAGAAGTTTAATATGGACGGAAGTAAGAAGGGGTTCTTACCTATGTTGCAAGGCAAGACATTGAGTAAGACTCAAAGTCCGGCTACGGCGGAAGAAAGACAGATAATGGATAAGATCCCCTATGCCTCGGCCATAGGCTCTATAATGTATGCCATGCTATGTACAAGACCATATGTGGCACATGCTATTAGTTTGACTAGTAGGTACCAATTTGATTCAGGTTCGGAACAATGGATAGCAGTCAAGAACATCCTCAAGTACTTGAGAAGAACTAGGGATATGTTTCTTATATACGGAGGTGAAGAATAGCTAGTCGCTAAGTATTATGTCGATCCTAGCTTTGACACTATCCGGATGACTCTAAGTCTCAATCCGGATACGTATTTCTCTTGAATGAAACAGCAGTTAGTTGGAGGAGTTCCAAACAGCCTGTGGTGGCTGGATCAACGACGGAGGCGGAATATGTTGTTGCTTCAGAAGCGATGCAGGAAGCAGTTTGGATGAAAGAGTTCATTACGGAACTAGGTGTGGTTCCTAGTGCATTGGACACAATGGTGATCTATTGTGACAACAATGGAGCCATAGCCAACACCAAGGAACCGAGGTCTCACAAGAATTCCAAGCATATTAAGCGCCGGTTTCACTCCATCCGCGAACATGTCAAGGATGGAGACATAAATATTTGTAAAGTACACACGGACCTAAATGTAGCAGATCCGTTGACTAAAGTTCTCCCTAGGGAAAAACATGATCAACACCAGAACTCCATGGGTGTTAGATTTATCACTATGTGAACTAGATTATTGTCTCTAGTGCAAGTGGGAGACTGAAGGAAATATGCCCTGAGAGGCAATAATAAAGTTGTTATTATGTATTCCTTATATATGATAGATGTTTATTTTGCATGCTTTAATTGTATTGATCGGAAACATCAATACATGTGTGTTTAATAAACAAAAGGGGTTCCTAGTTATGCCTCTCTTATAGACTAGCTTGTTGATTAACAAGATGATCAAGGTTTCCTGATCATGGACATTGGATGTTGTTAATAACAAGGTCACAACATTTGTGAAATGATGTGATGAACATTCATCCGAAGTATAGCATTACGATCAAGTCATTATGTTTACATTGCTATAACATCATACGAAGTAATCTTTATCCTTAGACCATGAGATCATGTTAATTGCTAACACCGGAAGAGTATCTTGATAACATAAAACGTCACACCGTAACTGGGTGACTATAAAGATGGGTTCAGTGCTACAAAGGTGTTATGTTGAGGCTCATGGATCAAGAGTGGAATTTGTCAATCCCGATGATGGATAGATATACTCTGGGCCCTTTCGGTGATATCACATTAAGGTAGCTTGCAAGCAAGTGATGTGATCACTAGAATGTTATATCACGGGAATGAGAAAAGAGTGCATGTCGGTAATGAGATCAAACTAGGTATTTGGATACCGATGACCGAATCTCGGACATGTATTATATCAAGAGACAAAGGGATTAAATTACAAGCGTTAAAGGTTCTCACGATCACAGAAGTCATCGTTGAATATGCAGGAATCAGTATGGACCTCTAGGTCCCGCTTCTGATTATTGATCCGAGAGGAGTCTCAATCATGTCTGCATTATTCGCGAACCATAGGGTGACACAATTAAGAGTTACCGGACACCATTTTGGAGCATATATGTTTTAGACAAAAGAATTGCAAAGTGCAAGAATTGTTTTGATAGAAACCGGAAATTGTTTCGGGTGAAATTGCAGAAAGTGGTTCTGCATGTGATATTGAAATATTGCAAGGGGTTATATGTGAATGTTTGTTAATTAAAGTAATTAACAAAATTCTGAATAAATTTAATAAAAGAGTTTTATTAAATGAGAGAGTATTAAACTTGGAGAATTTTAATGAATTTAAAGTAGGGACTTTAAAGGGGAATGTGAAGAGGCATTTTAATGTGGAGGGGTTACCATCACATGAATGGAGGAGGTGAAGGGTCACCTCCCCCATGCGCCGGACATGGGGAGGGGCACCCCCTCCTCCTATAAAAGCCCCCCCTCTTCCTCCTTCTTCCTCACACCTCCTTGTGAAGGATCTCTCTCCCCCTCTAGAATTATTCCCCCATGGTATCGGATTAGCGAGATACATGTTCCCGGTGGCATTTTGTCTGGAAGGAGTTGCTGCTTCCGCTGGATCGCTAGAGCGATGATGTGGAGGTATTCCGGTGGCTTGAACGTGTGTGCGAGTGCGGATGCGTTGCTGAGTTGCGGTGCTCGGACTTCCTCACGATCTTGAGATCGGCAAGTGTACGACTACATCAACCACGAGTTCCTACTTGTTAACAAAACTCGTTGTCTTTGAGGGTAAGTTCTCGTTGGATGTATGTCCACCCGTTGCTCTGTATCTAGTAGATAGATCTTGGCGTGTAGTTCTCATCGTAGGAATTTTTTTGTTTTCTATGCTGCGGACCCAACATCTCCAACTTCAAGGGAACCTACAAGTGCCAGCTCACCTACTACGACCTCCGCCAGATACGTCAGCAGCCTAGGAAGACCCTCTTCAAGTTCCTGCAGAGGTTCAGTCGAGTCCGTAGCAAGATCCCCAAAATCTGACTCCAACGTCATCACTTCTTTCACCAAGGGCGTGAAGGACGTCAAGATGAGGGAAAAGATCGGGATCTAGGGCGAGAGCCTCACGACCGCCGCCGAGCTCTTCGTCATGTCCGAGAAGTGCGCCAAGGCAGAGGCGGAGCGGATGTTTGGCCTCGCGGAGGAAAAAAACCACCCCCAAGGCCTCGGGATCGTCCAATGGTAAGGACAAGGATCCCAAGCGCAAAACCGCCACCATCTTGGCAGCAGAACTAGGTCAGAAGAGCCCTCGCGAGGGAGCTAGCAAGTAGGAGCGGGACGACAACTCATACTACCACTTCCACAGAAGCCAGGCCACCCCACCGACGACTGCTACGAGCTCAAGAAACTCCACGACCTGCGCAGTAGCCATAGGAAGGGAAGGCCTTGTGGCGAGCGAGGCGGCCAAGGCGGGGCAACCAAGGAGGCAGCCGCTGGAACAACAATTTAGTGGGCGCGACATCCCTCTGGCAGGCCACCAAGCCAACTCCGCGCAACAACACCCGCACCCTAGGAGAAAGGGCGTACCGAGGACCCCGGGGGCTACCAAGTGCCGCAGGGTGCAATAGCCTGCATCCTTGGTGGCTCCCAAGCCCCGACGTCCAACCGAGACTTCAAGCTACTCACTTGCGAGGTCACAGCTGCTAGACCGGGAATTCCCTCACCAAAGCTCAAGTGGTCCCAATGCGCCATCACCTTCGACATCGGCGACCACCCCGTCTCCACCAGGCTTGTGGGCACACTCCCCCTGATCTACACCCCCACCATCAACAACATCGCGGTTGCAAAGACCCTCATCGATGGAGGCGTGTGCCTGAATGTGATCTCCCTTGAGACTTTCGCCCAGCTGCAGGTGCCTTACGACAGGCTGATGCCGACCATGCCGTTCTCTGGGGTGACAAGTGGATCCACCATACCCATTGGGATGGTGCGCCTCTCCATCATGTTCGGAACACGCAACAACTACCGCACCGAGCTCATCAACTTCTATGTGGTGCACATCAACCTCCCGTACAACATCATCCTCGGCTACCCTACGTTGGCCAAGTTCATGGCCACCACACACCATGCCTACAACAAGATCAATATGCATGGAGGCAGCGGCGGAGTCATCACGGTCCGTTGCGACAAGGTGGAATCCTTACGCTCCCTGGAGCACGCCTACAAGACCGCTTCCGCCACCTATCCCAAGGATGTGGATGCCCTAGACTCTCCGCCAAGAGGAAACAGGTGATGGCCCAGGAGAACGCCATGGCAAAGAGGGCGGCAGCCGCACTAACCCTACCTCGCGAGGGGCAGGACGTGGCCAGCGCCCACAACCTCGTGAGGGGTTCGGGAGCACCCCTGTCCATCCTCGCGAGGGAGGAGGTGCCTCCCAAGGACAACGATAATGTGGGGGGCTCCAGACTTCCCCATGGACTGTACCCAACATGCATACAACACCTGCTATCCCCACGGCAGCAGCTAAGTGGCCAGGAGGGCCGGCGGTCTGGGCTGCTAGAAGGTGGACAAACCTCTCTGAATGGCGCGCCTGGATCCGCGACTTTTTTGAAGGTGAACCCCGAAACACCCTGATCCCTTACGGTTTTGCCTCTCATCAGACCCCATGCAAGACACGGTGGTATTTGTAATAAGCCCGTACTGCTGGCGCTCCCTTGGATCTTGTGCTGTGTGCACGCTTGGATGTTAGGTTTTTTCCGAAAAGCATTTTCTAAAAATAAACCTTGCCACTAGATATCCCTCACACTCTACGCGAGCGGGGACTAGGGACAGTACCCTCCACAAGCCCAGTCCCCTGTCAGCATCAGAGCCTAAGGTGTCGAGCTCTGAACTCACGGGACAGTCCTAGCCATGAGTTATCTAAGCACACGGTTCCTGGTGCTTGCGATCTTCGCACATGTGTGTATGGGCCTCTAGCAGGGGGTGCTTTTCTCTACGGCCCTCTCATGGTAAGGTCTACGGGGCAGCTCGTCAGGACCTAAAGTGTCGAGCTCTAAACTCCACAGTCTATTCCTCGGCCGTGAGTTACCTCACCCATGGTTCTTGACCTTGTTTTTATCCCTGCAATGGCTCATGAGGCCCTGCTCCTCCACGGCCCGACCTTGTCAGGACCTAGAGTGTCGAGCTCTTAACTCCACGGTCCATTCCTCGGTCGTGAGTTACCTCACCCACGGTTCCTGACCTTCTTTTTATCCTATGACGGCTCATGAGGCACTGCTCCTTCACGACCCAAGCTCGCCAGGACCTAAAGTGTCGAGATCTGAACTCCACGACCTGTTCCTCGGCCGTGAGTTACCTCACCCACAGTTCCTGACCTCGTTTTTATCCCTACAACGGCTCATAAGTCCTTGCTCCTCTGCGGCCCGAGCTCGTCAGGACCTAAAGTGTCGAGCTCTGAACTCCACGGTACGTTACTTGGCCATGAGTTACCTCACCCACGGTTCCTGACCTTGTTTTTATCCCTGTGATGTCTCATGAGGCCCTGCTCCTCCGTGGCCTGAGCTCGTCTGGACCTAAAGTGTCGAGCTCCGGACTCCACAGTCTGTCCCTGGGCCGTGAGTTACCTCACCCACGGTTCCTGACCCAGTTTATCCTCACGATTGCGCGTGAGGCACAGCCCCTCCACGACCCGATATCGTCAGGACTGATGTCTACGCACTTCTATTGTTATAGACAGTTGTTGGGCCTCCAAGTGCAGAGGTTTGTAGAACAGCAGCAAGTTTTCCCTTAAGTGGATCACCCAAGGTTTATCGAACTCAGGGAGGAAGTGGTCAAAGGTATTCCCTCTCAAGAAACCCTGCAATCAAGATACAAGAAGTCTCTTGTGTCCCCAACAGACCCAATACACTTGTCAGGTGTATAGGTACACTAGTTCGGCGAAGAGATAGTGAAATACAAGTGGTATAGATAATTATAAGTGGTAACGATGATAGAAAATAGCTTGATGGCGTGGAAGAGACTAAAGGAAAACTGAAATAAAGATAGAAGCAAGCAAACATGTAACAGATCTAGTAGCAAACAAAGTTTCAATGCTTAGAAACAAGGCCTAGGGATCATACTTTCACTAGTGAACACTCTCATATAAATATATTCTTCTTTATGATACTACGCTGAACTACTCTCCGGTTAGACACTCTAATCCATGGTAGGGCTATAACAGCACACCGCAAAGTAAGCCTTTCCCATCTAGAAAACCCCACACTGTCACCTTGAGCACTAGATGAGTCCAACAAACACCAAAATTTCATAAAGACACCCAACTCCAAATATAACTCATAACAAGTATTTGTAATCTCTAGCCTAAGTGCCACCATGGTGTGCACGCTGTCACTTTCACACACATGGGGAGAGCAGAGATCTATTAAAGCACTTGAGTAGCAAGGTAGATCTAATTGATTACAAAGCTCACGATCACAATATGATCATGCATAGAGAGAGAGATGAACACATAGCTACCGGTAGAACCCTTAGCCTTGAGAGAGAACTACTCCCTCCTCATCATGGGAATCAGAAACGGTGATGGAGATGGTGGTGGAGATCGATGGAGATGGCTCCGGGGGCACTTCCCCGTCCCGGTAGGGTGCCGGAACAGAGACTTTCTGTCCCCTGAATCTCCCCTTCGGTGGCGGCGGCGCTGCGGAACTTTTCGTGGATTTCTGATTCACGATCTAGGGTTTATGCATCGGGAGGCTTCTTATAGGCCAGAGGGCAAGGTTGGTGGGCGGCCAGGGGGCCCACACCACCTGGTGGCGCGGCCAGGGCTAGCCGGCACCACCACATGGTGTGGCCGCCCTATGGCCCCTCTCCGTCTCGTCTTCTGGCTCTGTGAGTCTTCTGGTAAAATATTGACTTTAGCTTTGTCCGGTCCAATTCCGAGAATATTGATTTTCTGACTTTCCTGGAACCAAAAACAGCAGAAAACAGGCAACTGGCACTGTGGCATCTTGTTAATAGGTTAGTCCAAGAAAGTCTATGAAAAGTACTCCAAAGTGTGGACAAAACACAAGAAAGTAGATAAAACCAAGCATGGAACATCAAAAATTATAGATACATTTGCAATGTATCAGGACCTAAAGTGTCGAGCTCTGAACTCCACGGCTCGGTCACCTCACCCACGGTTCCTGATACTTAAAAAGAAAAAACAACAACCCCTTAAGTGATGGCTCTCGAGGCCATGTCCCTCCGTTAGCCTGTCTAGGACCCAAGGTGTGAGCCCTGAACTTGCGAACCAGGTCCGGCCACGATTCACCTCACCCACCGTCCCTAAAATTTGTGAAAAACCCGCGTGAAACCCACAAAACCCTTGGCACAGGGGCTGGCGGGAAGAATACCTAGTCCTATGGCTTTCTCCTCGAGAGGCTTACAGGGCGACCCTAGAGACACCCTCTTCAGTGAATAAACTATGTAGGGCCTAGAGTGTGGGCTTCAAACTTCCAGCCCTAGACAACGGCAAGTTACCCCCCTACGGTGCCCTATCGCTTACAACACTTCACACAAGCGTGTTTCAGGTCTCTGGCTACATGCATTCGCACGCTACGTTCATCCCCTCGGGAGGCGCTCGAGACGGGTGCGTGAGCCTCAGGAAGCTGCGCCCCCTCTCAAGAAGGCGAGCTCTAGAGGTTAGCACATGACACCTCCTCGAGGGTACACGCTGGAGCCTCTCCTCGAGAGAACTGCTCGGATCCACTACGGTCAGCAAGCTATGGCAAGACCGCTCGGGCACCCTCGGGCCCAATAAGCTGAGTTATTCCCCGCGAGGATAGGGGGCTACCCCGGCGCTAAGAGCCTCGTGGGCCTAATCAAACACGGTCCACTATGTGGCAGTCTGACCCGTTGGCTGAAATGGGCCGCGCCAATAGCACCCCGCAGGCGCCGCCTCCAGGAATCACCTCCACAAGCACTATGCCCGTAACCTCACCTTGCGAGGACACCGTCCTAGGACACGTAGTCCCTCAGCGGACACATTTGATACCTCTAGAGGGCTGTCCCTGTGAAAGGAAGGAGCGAGCCGCCATCATTAACCTCAGCAAGAGGGCGCTACGCCATGAACCTGCAACAAACTCCAGGCACAACAAGAATAGACAGAGGGAGGCAAAACAGAACAAGGGCCCTCACTGGTACGTTCATCCTAAAGTCTTAGTTACAAAGCAAAAGGAGCCGACAACTATTTCGGCATTTCACCTTCAGGAGATGAACTCTGTGCTTCCTGGCAGCGCCGAGGTGGCCCGCCTACCGGGTGGCTCGGAGGTGAGGAGGATAGTCGACATGACATAGCTGCGTGTCGAACATCAAGATGGAGAAGTCCCCTTTGCTGGCATACCGAAATCGTAGCGCGAAGATGCACTAGTTGTGATGCTCGGAGAAGAAACGCCGCTAGCCGCCGGAGATGAACTTCTCGCCTCCTGAGAAGGTTGTGATGCTCACCTCCCACTTCTCGCACCCCCTAGACTGGCGAAGCTACGCCTCGTCTGGGAGGTCGTGCGCGGTCCCGAGCACGAATCTCTTGGGGAGCTCCACCCTCATGAACCAGTCCACGCCGTGGAGGACGACAATGAAATCGATGACCCTTTCAGGCTTAGGGTCATCCTCGATCTTAATAACCACGGGAGCAGGGGCCTCCACAGCTGGGGCCTCGACAACAGTGGGGGTGTCTGGGCTGGATCCAGCTCCAGGCCTACCTCCACGCCCTCCACGGAGACCCCCACCACTCCCACGTAAGTGGTCGCGCCCGCGCTTGGTGGGAGCCTCTCCCGAGTCCACGCCCACCTCCGCGAGTGCAAGCACGGCGAGAGCCGTGCCAAGACCGCATCGTCTCCCTCGACCGCTCCCGCGTGTTCGCCCACGGCGGCGCTTCGCCGGCGGAGTCTCTACCGCCTCGGTCATCACAACATTGCCCTTCTCCTTAGCCGAGAAGTGTGTGGGTGCCATGTGAACTGGGTAAGGGTTTTGACTCAAGAGCACAAGAGAGGAAGGAAGAAAGCAGTAGAGGGGGAGCAAAAATATTCCTTCCACACCTTCAACCACGCCAGTCGAAAATATGTATCGCTATGCTGCATACCGCGGTATTAACTACTAGGCCCCACGTGCCGTCATGTCGTGGGAGCAACTACCGGAGCGGGAACAGTGTGCTCCAGATCTACGGGCGAGTACTCGCATCCGGTTGGCCTTCACGGCTAAGATTCGAGCAAGTTGGGTCCCTATTGACCAAGTGAGCGTAGGGGCCCGTAACCGTCTAAGGCTGCTTTCCCCTTCGAGCCCACGAGGGGACACGTGCAAGCCAAGCGCCCGGGGGCTACTATCGGAGCCCTGGCATCCAGGGTGCCATGTCCCCGCGCTAGACAAGCCCTGCGGAAAGGAGTCTTCACCCTCAAAAGGTAGGATAGCACTTGAAGGGACCAAACCGGGTGGGCATCGCGAGGCATCCTCCCGAGGGAGACTGCCATGACATCATGTAACGTCCTCGAGCCTCGGATACCCCTGGGTGCGTCTGGGGCAGAACAGTAACTACACCCCATGGAGTACGGACTACAGCCCCGACAGCAAGTACAGGGCTTTCGCGGCATCAACCGCCTCCTAAAAGAAGACCCAGTCCACCTCCTTTCACAGGGCCGGGACAAGTGATCTCGTGGCAAGAGGCTCCCCTAGTTGTCGTTCTGGTGAAAAGAGGGAAAAAGCATAGAGCGCTGGATGAAGACAAGCGACGTCGACAAAGGACACTTCATAGGAGGATGGAGTGGAGTGCGGCGAGCTAGACCAAGTCCATGTAAAGTAGTCTCCTAGACCAGGATCACGATGGGTGGCACTATGGGCACCCTTCCTGCCCATGAACCGAGGAAGAGGCCTGACGCTGCCCTATATAAGGAGCCCTTCTCCTACCTTGCAAGGGACAGATCCGAGAGATCTAAAACCCTAGACTTTCATCCACCATCGTAACCTCGTGAGGCACACGAGCAATACAGCAAAGCAGGAGTAGGGGCTTTACCTCCTCACGAGGGTCCTAAACCTGGGTAAAAAACCCGATGTCAACTCTCTGTCGTGCGTTTGCTCTACCGCCGTAGCCGTCGCCGGACTCCTTCAGAATCACATGTTCAGCCCCCTCATGAACCAAGGGATCGTTGGACCCTAGTTCCTTCGCGGGACAAATCTCCGACAGCAGCCTATTTCGAATATGAGATATGGCAGATGGATGCCAAGACGACTTTCCTTAATGGAAAATTAACCAAGGACGTGTATATGATACAACCCGAGGGTTTTGTCGATGCGGCTAATGCTGACAAGGTATGTAAACTTAAAAATCCATTTATGGGCTGAAGCAAGCATCTCGGAGTTGGAACATTCGCTTTGATGAGGTAGTCAAATTGTTTGGCTTCATCAAGAGTGATCATGATTCTTGTTTATACAAGAAGTTTAGTGGGAGAAAAGTAAGCTTTCTGATCTTATATGTGGATGACATATTACTGATTGAAAATGATGTCCAAATGTTTCAAGATACCAAGGAATCATTGGAAAGGAGTTTCTCAATGAAGGACTTAGGTGAGGCAACTTACATATTAGGAATCAAGATCTATAAAGATAGATCAAGGTGGCTCATTGGATTGAGTCAGAGTACATATTTGGACAAAGTGTTGAAGAAGTTCAACATGGAATCATCTAAGAAGGGGTTCTTACCGATGTCCCATGGTGTAAAACTTAGCAAGACTCAGTGTCCTTCGACAACTAATCAATGAACTCGGATGAGTGTGATTCCATATGCTTTAGCAGCCAGATCCATCATGTATGCCATGATTTGTACCAGGACAGATGTTTCCTACACTCTAAGTGTTGTGAGAAGATACCAGGTTGACCCTAGAGAAATCCACTAGGTAGTGGTTAAGAACATTCTTAAGTACTTGAGAAGGACTAAGGAAGTGTTCCTAGTTTATGGAGGTGAGGTTGAACTCGGTGTAAAGGGTTACACAGATGCGAGTTATCTTACTGACTCAGATGATTCTCGTTCACAATCTCGGTATGTTTTTGTAATGAATGGAGGTGCTATGAGCTAGAAGAGTTCCAAGCAAGAGGCTATGTCTGCATCTACAATAGAGGCTGAGTATATTGCTGCCTCAGAGGCGGAAAAGGAAGCCGTTTGGATCAAGAACTTCCTGATGGATCTTGGTGTGGTTCAGGGCTCGTCTAATCCGTTAGACATGTATTGTGACAATAATGGTGCTATTGCACAAGCCAATGAACCTAGAAAACGGTAGAAGAACAAACATATACTCATGCGGTACCACCTAATTCGCCAGGTTGTGGATCAAGGTGATATCAAGTTATACAAGGTACACACGGATGCAAACGTTGTTGTTCCGTTCACAAAGCCGCTTCCACAACCTAAGCATGAGGTGCACACAAGAGCCATGGGCATTAGATTCCTAGACATCTGATGTCGGGATGATTGACTCTAGTGCAAGTGGGAGACTGTTGGGAATATGCCCTAGAGATAATCATGTATGATGTAATTACCAATGAATTAATAAATTTATTAAGTTGTCCTAGTATGAACATATGATATGTATCATTGAATATGTGATTCAGTTGTGGAACTATATATTCATGTTGTTCATGCTAGATGTCCTTGGTCGTTGAGGTTGTGTTGGACACACAACTTAGACTAATCTGAAAGTTGGTTGATGACTCGATTCCACTTGTCATGGGCATGGTGATACCATTCCGACTTACACGGACTCAGCCAAAGAGTTTAGATAGTCGGACTGACCCACAGTTGAGATGCAACGAGCATGTTATCATTTGCAGTCTCAAGCCATGGAATCCTTCGACTGGAGGCAATCGCACAATCCGAGTTGTGGATCGCTAGCTTAGGTTCTATCAAATGTTGTTCCATAAATGGGCAGTTATAAAGGTAAAGTTTGGGCTGGTTGTGAAGCAAGCTGTGTGACGTGGATTACCAAGATGGAATTTTCCCCTCCGTAATGGAGAGATATTCTCTGGGCCCTCTCTTGTGATATGATTTGGAAGCATGGCCATCCGCAACTTGGTTAAGTGTTAACCAAGGATTCAGACTAAGTGTTAGTAAAGTGAATCGTATATCATGGAACGATAAGAGAGAGTCGAGCTATTCAAGGGATGTCAACTACTCGCCTATAGCTTGACAAGGTATATCATGAGGCAATGGGACTTGGACGAAAGTCACATTAAGAAAGGTTTGTCTTCTGACTTTATGACACTTGGGAGTTGGCACGTCTTGCTAGAGGCCGCTACCAGCTATTGACTCAGAGTAGTGACTCGTGTCGTGTCCAGGTGTACATGAACCTACAGGGTCACACACTTAAGGGAAAGGAGACATATGGATTCGATCCATGTGGAGATTGGGATACGGCCTAGATGTGCCTCAAGCGTTGAGCCCAGCTAGGAGTGTATATAAGTGGAGTGACAAGGGATAGTCCCTAACCTAGCCGTCACTTTCTCTACTCCCATTTTGGGCTAGACAGGATCTAGAAGTCCTCTGCCTGGAGCTCCTCCCTGTACGTGTGGATACCGGTAGAGGTGTTGCATGTGCGTCGCTAGAGACAAAGGAGTTTGTGGGAGATCTGGACATGCTATACGTGGGATTGTTTGTCACAGCATGAATTGACGCGCTTCGTCAATAATCCGCACCTGCGCATCTAGTGGTAAATCTCATGGCCTATCACCTGATCTAGATCTTGGTCATACTACGTAGGGGACTTTTTTGTTTGTCTCTGTATGGCCCTACAAAGTATAGTTTCCTCAGACCATGAGATCATGTTACTCCAAGGCATCACAGGAATACCTTGTGGACATCAAACGTCACTTCATAACTGAGTGATTATAAAGGTGGCCTTCAGGTATCTCCGATGGCATCTGTTGGGTTGCGGGAATCAAGATTTGGATTTGTTGCTTCATATGATGGAGTGCAAGATATCTCTGGGCCCTCTTGGTAGTACAATATCCAAGATCTTAGTGACTAATGTGATTACTCATAGAGATCCTATACCACGATACGAGTTAAGAGAACTTACCGGTAATGAGATTGAAGATATTGAGATACCGATGATCAAATCTTGGGCAAGTAATATATCACGATAAAAAAAGAACCCTATACCAGATTGTTTGAATCTTTGACATTGTGTTTCAACTGAAAAGAAATTCGTTGAATGTGTAGGAACCACTATGGGCATCCTGGTCCTGCTAATGGTTGTTGATCAAATAGGTGTATCGATCATGTCTACATGTTCTCGAACCCGTCGGGTCACACACGTAATCTGTAGTGTCGCTAGTCTCATTGAGAATATGTATGGTGTAAATCAATTGTTGTTTCAGAGTCTCGGATGAGATCCTTGATATCACGAGGAGCTCCGGAATGGTACGAAGGTAGAGAAATATATATGGCACTTCCTATTTTAGGGTTTCGGAAGTTCAGAATATTTCTATGTGATAGAATCTTCTAGAAGGTTCCCAAAGGGTCCATGGTGGGGCCCACCTACGAGGTGGGGTCACATGGGCCCATGTGGGGGCACCTCATCCCAAAGTGGGACAAGGCGCCACGGCCACAAGGCCAATGCGGCCGCCCGACCCTAGACCAACCCTAATTAGGGAAAAGGAGGGTGGCACGTGGGGGAGGAACTCTCCTCTCCCTTACCACCACTGGCCCTATCTTGGAGGGGCCCAAACTAACTCCCCTCGGCTGCCTATATAAAGAGGAGCAGGGATAGGGGTCGGTGCATGCTTGTCCCTTGCTGCCTCCCTCTCTCTCTCGCGCGCGCGCACGAAGTGCTATCCTCCACCCCGGATTAGATCAGGCGAAGCCCTGCATAAATCCATCTACACCATATTGCACTACCATTGTGCTGCCGGATTCTCGAGGAGTTGTTCAACCTCCCTTCCGGGATCAAGAAGGAGGAGATTTCACCATGGCGGAACATGTGGATATCGCGGAGGTGCCGTCCGTTCGGTGCACGAATCTCGAAGTTCAAGATCTACATAGATTTGAACCGATGCAAGTGATCGACTACATCATCCATGATCTGTAGATTGTTAACGCTCATGTTCTTTGAGGGTAAATAGATCAGATATATTCTACTTGTTACTTGCATCTAGCAGATTAGATCTTACGGGGTTGTCTCTTGCTATTCTGTAGGATTTTTTTGTTTTCCATGCAAAAAACCTATCAGGACACACCTGTTAACGAGATGTGTATGACTAGGAAGAGGAATGTTATTGACTATTCTACAAGGTATGACCCAGGTTTCATGTCACTTGCATGACGCAATAATTATTGCATCCTTTTCCCAAACGTGGCATAAAAAAGTGACATCCTTGCATGTCACCTACCACAACACGATTATGTGCCAGTATGTGGTCTGGCACAACAAATAATTTTCCGTCGCCCTTGATAGGTGTCGAGAATGCTCATCCGTCAGGTAAAAAACCTTTGCAGGTACTTTTCACTTATGCCGCCCAAAGAAGAGTCAGGTATGTGGTATTTTTGTAGTGATTTTGGATTGTGTTGTTCCTTGTTACGCCTTGCGCTTCGCTAACTATCATAGGAGTACCTAAAAGGGATTGCAGATGCGTCATCACCATACACCGGGAATCCGACTATCCAGAGTTGATCTTCCATGCTTTAGAGGATCCTTGTCAGGAAGATTTCTTCTACTGCTCGCCTTCTCTAGGCAATGGGGTAGTCATCAGGCTTCCTCCCTCCTCCCTCTATCCTCCCTAGACAGATAAATGGCTAGTTACTGAATTTGGTGACCTAGTCGAGGTTGAGGCGCTTCAAAGGAGGATCACTCTCCCGACTAGTGATTGTGCTACTGGCATGGTTGGCCTTGAGCTTCTGACCTATTGTATGTCTTGCCATATTCCACCGCTCCAAGGCCGCACCCATAAGTTGTGTCATTGGAACGGGAAAGGGTAACCCAACTCAGATAAGCCAGCTTTTCCTCTAGTTCCACCAGTTGGTCTGATGGGTGAGCCTTATGTTGGTGTACCGGCTTCCGATGCGCTTGCCCTAACCTTAGGTGGCATAACACCTTCCTCCCAGCACCATGGGTATGTTCATCATTCGCGATCTCTTTTCTTTTCTTTGACTTTCCGTGGCTTATTTAGCGTTTTCATCCAACTAGATTTTTGACCTTCAGGTTCATGAGGATTTAGAGCTTTGGAACGTTCCGGCCAGGGAAGTTTGACACATCTTTAGACTATGATGAGCCTATCAGCGAAGATGGTGCTGGTAATGTGATGAATTCTTCTTCCTTTGCCACTCGTGATGTGGCAGGGGTGATAACGGCCTCCCCCTTCTACGATGGAGTTGGGAAGTGAGATGTGGTGGATCTCGGGATCAGTGGCAAAGGCAGAAAATAAGTTTGAGGGGGCAATAAAAGATTTTGCCTCTTGCAAATTTTTGGGAGGGCCAAAATACAGAAGTTTAGAAAATTTAAGGGGTTTTAGGTAAGGAAACAGTGGGTATACAAATAAAATTCTGCATGTTAGGGGGTATGGGCCCGTACTGGTCCCATGTCTCTGCCACTGCTCGGGATCTCACTTCTTGTAGAATAATCGGCCATGTGATGGCCCTAATGGTCTTCGCGCAAAGTCACCGATGATCTACGTGCAATCAGTCCTTCTCGATCTGGCCACTAACGAGTTCCAGACTTCTCCTTCGAGGAAAACAAGAACCGGAGCATATGGCGCTCCTTGGACACCTTGATCGGATCGGGCCGATCGGGTGCGCCCGCAACATCAGCATATCTGGCTTCAATGGGTGTATCACGAAGTTTCGCTTTTTGTTGACACCATGGGACATGTCTACACCAAGATTTCCAAGGTGTCCACACATGCCGAGAATGCCATGGAGGATGTGATTGGAGGACCAGATAGTTATGGCGAAGGCGGGTTCTTGGATGCGATAGAGACTTTGCTTCACAAACTGTTGTCCGGACATGTTTGTAGGATGCGTTCTTGTGAGCCTGGTGGGACATGACTTGAAATAGCGTCCTCCTCAAGTGGGAGTGGAAGCACTGGATGACTTCTTCGTTGGTGGTGCTACTCGAGTACCGAGTCGTGATTTCAAGGGTGAAAACACAAGATGTGGCCTTTATTGTCTTGGCAGTGATCTTGTCAAAGACATTGTTTTGAGAACACAATCTTTCACGAGGGTGAAAATCTAAGACACCTCGTAGGTGTTGCTAACGCTGTGTTTGGATGTATGAATTTCAGCTCGGAATTGAATTGAGATAGAAATTTCAAATCTAAGATGGAAAGGAAATGGCTATAATTCTAATTCTTTTGTTTGGATGTGCATAGAATTAGCCGTTAGAATCGAAGAGAAGCACCAATTTCCAATTCCTGTTTGGATGTACAAATAATAGAATTGAACGTTTTGTTGAGTTTGGGCAATATAAACGGATCCACATATATGGAAAAATAGTACGTGTGTATCTGAATATTTATATATTATTTTCACACGTATTGACATTAATATATTCCGAATAAAGTTACAACAAAAACAATTACAACATGGATAATAATTGTCCAAATCCACATAAAATTGAAAAAATGATGATGTCCAAATCCACTGAACTTGCAAAGCGTATCTGAAAACAAGAGCTTAATTATATATATGTCGCTGAAACCAATCAGGCAAAAACATACTCCAATGCCTAAAATTGCTGGATCAGGCATGCTGATCTCGTCATGATTTACCTAGTATATCCATAGACTTGGTCCCCGATATCCATGCTCTCCTCGATTAGGCATGTCTTTTTCCTCGTACAAGATGAGAGCAGCATCTAATCGGAAGCATCACACAACATCCTGAAATTGGAAGCATCTGATTGGAAGCATCATCATCAAGCAGCATCGTGGAGGCGAGCTATGATCTGCGGGTCGCAGACGAAGAATGAAAGAAATCGGAAGGAAAAAAGAAGGGCCAGAGAGAGGACTGCTTGGGGAGGGCCAGTGGACTCTCTGCCGTTCACTTGTGTCATCTTCCCTTCCGGTCGATCTAGGGTTACTACTAGCCTGGGGAGCGGACGGACGGGGCTCACGCGAGCCGCCCTCGGAGGAGAAGGTGGAGAGAGAGGACGCGGAGGGGGGAGGGGGAGAGAGAGGACGACGGGGAATACCTGTCAGTACCTATGTCTACCTACTGCCAGGTGGGCCCAAAGCCAGGTGGCACAAGAATATTACTGTTACTATAGTAATTCTAATTCTACAGCTGTATGCGTGCAGCTTATACGTGAGCCGGTCGGCTGTGTGATGGATATGGAATTATTGTAAGGTCAATGACCAAAACATATACTAGGGTTCCCCTCTTATGCAATATAAACCCTAGATCGCCTATACTCTTTGTTGTGTGTTGATTTATCCCCAAATTCCAATGATTCAGTCCATCCCTGAGCAATTCCATAGCCTGGGCATGACAATTGGTATCAGATTCCAGTGATCTCCTCGGCGGTGATCCGATTTGTGGCGACGGAGTGGTTGGGATCTCTCGTAAAATCCCACTCCGATCCCCCATCTCGCGGCGGCGGTGTGTTTGGTCGACGGTGGCGTTGGCGGCGGTGACGTCCTATCTGACGTGGTCGACGACGGCGGCTTGGCGGCGGAGGCACCATTCGGGTACAAATCGAAGGTCCGACACGGTTGCCACAGGGCATTCCTGTGGTGGTAAAATCCCGGTGAAGGCTTCGATTCGTGTATTAGTGGCGGTGTTCCTCGTTCTAGGCGGCGGCAGGAGTAGGAAATCGAGCCGGATTGTTGACCTTGTGTTGATGTAAAATTCCTCATCAATTTTCCCCAACTCAATCAGGATGCCGAAGAACAAAGTTTCGCTCAATGAAGCGGACGTAGCAGAACTGTTATTGCTAAAGGAGGAGGTAAAGGCGAATCACACAGCAGTTGCAGAGGTTCGTGAAGATTTGATGGAGATGCATAAGGATATGGCAACTCTTAATTCCAAACAAGATGCCTTCACTTCTCTTATGACAGGTATGAGGGTTTCTCTGTCTGATCTGGGGTCACAAATGTCTGCTATGGCTGATGCGTTGAAGCACATACCTCAACTGCGTCTGTTTCCCTCTGCTGTGCAAAATAGTGATCCCTCTAGCTCACTCACTTAGCATTCAGAAATTGCACATCAACAACAGTTGTTACCAGAGACTCAACATCAACCAGTACCTCCAGGGCAACAACAAAAGCACCAAAATCTTGATAAGCAGTGTGAGTTCTCCGACATCCAGCTACCACCTCCTGTTACCATTGGTCCTCAGCCTCACATAGCACCACCAGGATTTGCACACCCTATGAATCAGCCTGTTGATGCTATGACTGCTCCTCCTCCAGTACCACCACGTACACCACATACTCCTACCTTCCACCACTTTCAACCACCAGGGGTTCGCCGCGGCTGGGAAGGGTTTGTTAGAACATTTGAACAAGAACAGCAAACTCAATTCCTGAAAGCAATTACCAAGGGACCTCGCATGGATTTCCCTCATTTTGATGGTACTAACCTAGGAGGTTGGATTCGATAATGCAATAAGTACTTTCAAATGGTTGGGGCACATGACGAGCACAAAGTCTCTCTGGCTCAATTGTAAGTCATTGACAGGGCTGATGTGTGGTTACGGCGTTCCAAAATCCTGCGCAAATGTCTGAGTGGGCCTGACTTTTGTCAAGAAATCTTAGACAGATTCTCTCCAATGGGCACTTATGATTTAACTGAAAAGTTTAATAGTTTCAAACAGAACAACTTGTCAGTGGCTGAATATACCGATCAGTTTGAGGACCTTATGGAAGATGTCCAAGATGAAAATGACACACTTTCAAAAGCTTGGTTTGTAAGGTGCTATGTAAATGGTTTGAGGCCCAACATCAAGTTTCAGCTTCGTCCTCTTAGACCTACATCCTTAACTGAGGCATATTGGATGGTTGTAGATATGGAGCAAGCAAATCCAATTAATAAACCTTATCAGCAGTATAGTACTACTACACACAAATACTCCTACAACCCTACTATACAGCATCAGAGTCAAGGAGACAAACCTCAGGATGCCAAACAGCCAAATCCTTCACAAAAAGTCGGAGACTCTAGAAAATGTTGGCGTTGTGGAGATCAGTGGTTCCAAGGACATAAGTGTAAACAAGCAACTGCTATCCATGAACAAGATAATAAATAACAGTTTGAAACATAATTGTTAGAGGGAGAACAACCAGAGTTGGAGGAAAACCACCCCCAGAACACATGATGCACATTTCCATGAATGCACTGTCTGATAGTATTACTTCTATATCAGTACTTCTAGAGATTGGTGGAAAAACAACAAGAGCATGGGTGGATACAGGTAGTTCCTCCACATTTATGAATTTACAGTTTGCCCTCACAACAAACTGTAATATCATTAAAGATGAAGCACGAACAGTTAAGGTACCTAGTAGGGGTACTTTGTGGTCTGCTGCTCATATTCCAGAGACAAAATTCAAAATCAATGTTGAATGGTATACCAACTCATTCAGAATATTAGAATTGCCTGGATATGATGTGGTTCTTTGTTGTGATTGGCAAAGTAAGCATAGTCCTATGGCATTTGATTATCAGAAAAGATAGTTAATGCTAGTTAAAGATGGCCAGAAACAAACCTGTATTACAGCATGTGACACTTTACTTCAAGAAACAAAAATTGATGCAGCAGAGGTAGATAAATTTCTTGCTAAAGGAGAAACTAGTTATGTTATCAATCTTCTCCAAAACACTAGCAAGGATAAGTCTGATATCCCTGCAGAAATTCACATCATAATCCAATAGTTGCCTAAAGTTTTTGAGGAACCAAAAGGATTACCTCCTAAGAGAAACTGTGATCATACTATACCTCTGCAAGAAAATGATGTTCCACCTAATACAAGACCTTATAGAGTACCTCATAAGCATAAGGAAGAAATGGAAAAGCAGATCCAAGAATTATTGAAGGCTAAAATCATCAGGCCAAGCACCAGTCCATTTGCTTCCCCTATAATCTTAGTAAAGAAGAATGATCACAGTTGGAGGTTATGTGTGGATTACAGGAAGCTCAATGCTCTCACAATTAAGAACAAGTTCCCTATCCCAATCATAGAGGATCTTCTGGATGAGTTACATGGAGCTAATGTTTTTTACTAAGCTAGACCTGAGATCAGGTTACCATCATATTATGATGCATACTAATGACATAGCAAAAAACAGCTTTCAGAACTTATGCAGGGCATTATGAGTACTTGGTTATGCCTTTTGGGGTGTCTAATGCTCCTACCACCTTCCAATCCTTGATGAATGAATTGTTTGCTCCTTATCTAAGGAATTTTATCTTGGTTTTCTTTGATGACATCCTCATTTACAGCAAGAACGTCTCAGACCATGCAAATCATGTCACCATTGCTCTTCAAATCCTCCAAGCAAACAAATTATCAGTCAAGAGGTCCAAATGCATTTTTGCTAGTCCTAAAGTGGAGTATTTAGGCCATGTAATTTCTGGTTCTGGGGTTTCCACAGATCCTGCTAAAATCTTAGCCATTGTTGATTGGCAATCACCAACTAATGTCACTCAGTTAAGGAGTTTCATGGGCATGTGTGGTTATTATAGGAGGTGTGTCAAAGGATTCGGTAGCATATGCAAACCATTACATGATTTACTGAAGAAAGGCACATTATGTTGGAATAAAATACATAAGGATGCATTCCAACAGTTAAAACAATGCATGCTTACTGCTCCTATTCTGGGGTTGCCTAACTTTTCCCGGCCTTTTATCTTGGAGACTGATGCTTCTAGAACTGGTTTGGGTTCAGCGATAATGCAGGAGGGTAGGCCAATTTATTACTGAAAGGGTAATTTCCCCTATGTGTGGTTTTGGTGATTAATGACAATCCCTGTGGACTAATGTTTTCATTGAGTTTTATATGAAGGAATATTCCATAGGTCATGCTTGTATTCCATATGTTGGATTCAAGTATGGATGCCATGAAGATAAAGATATACCTTGAGTTTTGGCATCAAGATCTTCAAATTGAAGAGAAGAATATGATATGTTCAAGATCTTGAGAGTGTGATCTCGATAGAAGAATTCAAGATATGGCTCTAAGTCGGTGTCATGATAGCCTCATTAGTTGAGCTATGGTTGATTAAGATTTAGAGCATGTAATCAAATGAAGAGTTCCTTATGTACCTCAAGATATTGAGATGGAGCATGAGAAGACACTTGGTTGACCAATGCAAAGAGTGAAGAGTGATTTCAAGTTGGTCAACACATGAAGCATAAAGAATGTACCACATGGATCTTGTGGTGTGGTAAGCCTTGTCATTTATGCATCATAAACTAACCCATTATATATGTTCCTTTGTGTTTTATATATTGGATAGGTATCTTTCCATGGGTATGCTTCAAAAGTGAAGATCTCAATAGCCCATGAGAGGATGGCATCAAGTGGTGATCGCCATCAAGGTTGAGAAGGGCAAGTTCAAGATAAGCACCTCGAGAAGATCATTTGCTTGAAGCTTGCCGTCCATATTGGTGATAATGGACATGTGAAGACGTGTCTTAATGAAGCTATCCCATAGTGGTGTATGGGGGGAGCAAATTATGAGTCTTCACGAAGCAACAATGATCAAGTGGTGCATTCTGTAACTAGCTCGGTGAACTACGCTCTAAGTTGCATGCCTGGATGAGCGAAAGTGGTTAAAATAGTACGGTGGGGGCCCAGGGGCCACCCATAGGTAGACCCGTCGGCCGTCCTAACCACTTCCAGAACATCGGGACAAGAACGAGCGACGTAGTCGGCAGGCGAAGGGATCAACTACATACACAAGTGAGTATGTATGCAAGCCACCATACAACAGTTTTCAGAGCCATTCCATCTAAAAGAAATAGAAATATTGTAACGCCATACGGCAAGATCCAAATATCCTAGATAGAGATAATATTTTAGGATAGCTCCTCATACATCAAACATCAGAGTATCAGGCGGAAGCGGAAAACAAGATCCGAGTACGGATAAGAAGCAAATCGGCATAAGATGCCACATAAATGAACACATCCCACCCACAGATCTCACGGATCCCCATCCCCGGAACCTCTACACCGCGTGATCGTTGCCAACATCATCTGTCTCCTCCACCCAGTATCCATCTTGCGAATACACCTGTTCATCTGAATCAAACAATTTATCGTGTGAGACCCTAGGGGTACTCAGCAAGTCTTTATGCCTCTAAAGGGGACATATACCTAGCGTGACGCAATTGCAGCAAAAATATAATAGCTAAAAGTCCATAGATACTCGCTAACCATCCGCCTAACCAATGATAGACGGATGTCCATTAATTAGTAACAACAGTTATAACAGTATAATTAATAGATCCATCCTCCTTCTCGCTTACCAACGAGAGAGCGGACGAACAACCCATCCGTTGGTAGTTTTATTAACCATTCCATGGGTGTTGCACTATTTACTAGTCAGGTATTTAGTCAGATTAAAAGCGGTACTTTAGTTATACTTATCTATGATCGAGAAACTATGCTCCAAGTCGTCCATAACCGCGGACACGGCTTTCAGAAAGATTTACCCTGCAGGGGTGCACAAATAGCAACACACACTCGATCAACCTCGGAAAAACCAACTCAAAACCCAACGAGGCATTCACGACAAAGCGATCACAGGATTCATAAAATATTTCAGGGGGCCACCCCATTAAGCTACCCGCAATGAAGTTGGCCGACTCCGAGACGGACCCAAGGTTTGCGCCAATGGCTGTAAATGACTGGGAACCCGAAAATGTGACTGGGCTTGTCGATACCGCGAAAACACTCCGCAATCCAAAACAGTACAGGTGCTCCACGCACAATCTTAATAAGCAGTAACATGGCATAAGTACAGGATAGTAAATAAAACCCCAAACTAGTTTGTGGCCCCAAGAAATAGAAATGAATCAAGATCTGGCTCGGGGGGGGTCCATAAGGCCTCCCGGATGTGGATAGTGTGAATAGTCAAGGAACAGGAATCAAGTACTCGGGGTCCTATGGGACACAAGTGAACATGAAAAACCAAATAGCAGATATTGCTCACCGGTGCCTCTTTCATTAGTTATCCCATTACTACTCAGTTAAGTTATTTAGGTACCTCGTTATCCATCAGACACTCACATACCCTACACATCCAGTTCTACGACTCGCATGGCTCAAACAACTCCTGTAGTAATGGCTCATGGGATGGAGGAACAAGCTTTGGTGGGGTTTAAAAGTAAAGGCTATGCAGTACTTGGGATTCAATTTAATGCAATCGCGACTCAATGATGCAAGAATAATATAGAGGTAATAGGTACTGTATGTATGCAAGCATGTGGTAGTGCTTGCATGGCAGCTCAGTTGAAGCAAGAGAAGGATATGGGTAGTACTCCGGGGATTCCTGATTTTTCTCCTGCTCGGCGTCTATTCGAAGAAGAACCAAACAAACAAGGGCCAACATAAATAAAGTGCACAAGCATACGAATTAAAATGCGACAAGCAAACAAGCATGCCATGATGAATGATGTACAATTTACGTGGCAATAATGTAGCATGGCATGGTGAGGTGTGGGGTACAAGAATAAAGCATTTTATTATTTATATGGTCAAGTTTTATTGCCAGAACAGTTCTGATTTTTAATAATGACATGATGCATGCTTCAATTCAGAACATAGAATGCATAGTTAGAACGGGCTCGTCGCGCTGATCGATTTAGACATATTATTTGTCGAATTTGGAGTTGTGGAATTAAAGTTATTAATTATTTAAGAAAAGGCATTTTTATTGCAATTTTAATCATCTCGAAAATTTAAAGTGCCCAAATAATATTTTGAGTGGCATATTTGAATTCCTCACATTTTTCTGATTCCGAAACATATATCACTTGTATTATTTGGAATTACAAATTAAAAGTTATTAAAAACAGATTTAAATTCATATTAAAACATTTTCTGAAATTGTTTTTATAAAAACAGAATTACACAGAGACTTTTTATACTCAGCATCGCCTAGCCACAGACGCAGACAGGTGGGACCGTGCTGAGCTGGCGACACTGCGCGTGCCAGAGAGTTTTCCCACCGGCGTAGAAGCTAGCCGAGGAGACTGACAGGTGGGACCGGAGGCTTCGCGGGCCCAGCTGCCAACGGGTGTACCGTGCACAGCCACGTGGCCCAGCTGGGGATCGCGGGTTGAGGATTACGAATACCCGGGTGTCTTTTTGTAAAACGAACACAGCCGCTGACAGGTGGGGCTCAGGGGGACTGCGGGTTTGGCCGGCAAAAAGGGTAGGGGTTTTCTGTAAAGCTACCAACTAACCCACTGTTTCTCTTCCAGGTTTTCTAACGGACAAATCGGTGCGCGACAGAGATCGGCGCGGCACGGGGGATCGAACCCGCGACATGCGGCACCCGCGCTGAGAGGTGGAACCAGTGCGGTGGGTGAGGGGATGTTGACAGGAGGAGGCCGGGCGGCTAGTTAGGGCTTACGCGACACCGCGGCGAGGAAACGCTCGTGCACGCCGGCGCACAGAGCGTGCTCGACACAACGACCGGCGTGTCTGAGAAATGACGGTGGCTGTGAGGATGTCTAGGAGGAAGGTTGGCTCACCGCGAGGTGGTCGGCCGTGGTGGATCGGGTCGGCGAGCAGTAGGACGACGGCGATGCAGAGGCCGAGCGGATTAGGGTTTCGGTTCAGCATCGACGTGCAACGGGTCGCAGGGGCTTCTCCTCCTTGCTGGCGTGCACCGGGGTGATGCAGAGGCTGCCTCGGTCTTCCCCGACACCAGCATGCCACGCCTGCCACACAGTAACAAGTAGATGGAGGTGGAGGCCGACAATGGTCGTCGGGGGTGGAGAGGAGGTAGCAGGGGAGGAAGGGGAGGCGCAGGGGCCAGGGAAGGTGGGGAACGGCACGGCAGGGAGATGTGGGGGAGCAGATAAGGACGGGAGAGGAGAGGGGGTGTCGTGAGAGGATCGGGTGGAGAAAAGGTGGCTTCGGCCACCTTTTCCCCTTCTTCTTCACATGCACGGCGTGGAGCAGCTGGCTCGGGGGATAGAGGGGTGGTGGCTAGAGCTGGGGCCTGCAGGGAGGTGAGGTTCGGGTGTGGGGCCTGGCTGGGAGAGAGAGAGAGAGGTGTGGCATGGAGCTAGGGTTGGAGGGGCTCGGGTTAGGGTTGGTTTAAGGGTTTGGAGGGTTAGATGGGGTAGCCTAGGGCTAGGGTTGGTGCTTTGGCATGGAGGGGGTAGATCATGGGGTAGGGTTTAGAGAGAGGATTAGGGAGAGAGGGTTTAGGGTTAGAGTTTAATCATGGCCAAAATAAGAACAAGCAAGGGGGGTGATGATGGGTAGAGTTCTGAGCATGGTCAAGACAAGATCAAGCATGAGGAGGATTGAGTAAGAGAGAAAAGGGAAGCTTAACAAAAGAGAAGAAAACCACTCAAAACCAAAGAAAACTAAAGGAGAAAAAGATGTTGAGTTTTGTTGCATGGCCCATGCATGGGCATTAAATGCCATGTCTAATCTTGTGAAAACAAATTAATAATCATGGCATTTATACACATGCATTCCAAAACATGGAGTAATGTCAAGCTAAAAGAATTAGAAAGACGTTCCAAGTGGAGTAGATGGAGATGCTCAAATTTGAATATAATTTGGACATGCTAGTGTGTATATTCCACTAGGTGCATAATATCCTCAAAATATTCCAACATGAGCTAATATTCCACAACAACCCATATGGAAGCTAGAAAAAGGGGTACCACTCACAAGGCATGCAAAGGTGGCTCCACATATCAATAATGTGAAAACAACATGATGCTAGTGTGAGGGCAAGTGGAAAAATAGGAGTGGATCCATCCCAACCCACATGAGCTAGATTTAAATGCCAAAGGAAAAGTGTAAAAGCTCATGGATAATTAGGATGGTGGAATTATAAGGTGGTGACAAGGAAAAGGTGGTGGAGTTGAATAAAAGATATGCCCCCAACTCAACTTGGGCATCAAGCATTTATCAAGAATCAAATACAATATATCAAGAGCCAAACACAATTACTAATGCATATGAGAGAAGAACCAAATGAAAAGGGTTTTATATGATGCTCAAATGCAAAGTGGCATGATGACATGAGCATGATATAATTATGATGCAACAATTATTTGTAGGAAGTAGCAATTATATTACTAGACCTTGTAGCATTACATATGTTAGACAGATGGGATGCTACACATTCCGGCTTGGATGGAGCTTGAAGCGTTGTCATCAAGATCAAGCGGGATGCGCAAGGCAAAGGTATGGCCTTGCTAGGTTTTCCTTTTACCGGTCTCAAGGTGGTTGTTGGGAGACCGGGTTATAGGATAGATAGCCGCACTATCAAGAGGGGCTTTCAGTTGGGTAACTTGATCACATCGTCGTAGGGAGCTCAATCCTTGGCATACTTTGCATCTTCCTATTTTGTTGCTTCTTGGTATTTTCTCTATGTGAGGTTCTTGAGCTTGTTGCTAGCTCTTCAAAAAGCCTAAGTTCATCGAAAACGGAATTCGTATGCATCTTATATGGCGTTTTCGAGTTTGAAGGTTTTACAGGTTCTTCTTATAGGGAGGCTCCATACCTTTCCTCATTTTGTTCTATCTTCCTTTGTTATACTATGATGTTTTCATGCACCATATTGTATAGCTTGTTGTCCTCGTCAAAACAAGCCCAAGATCATCGAAATCGGAGTCCGGAGGCAAAAGTTATTGCGTTTTTCGTGAAGTCAGTTTCATCCCGGTTGTCGATCCGGTTCAACCGAGCCCCACACCGGACGGTCCGGTTCCAGCTCCGGTAGACCAGATCTCAGACTGGATTTTCCGGTTTTCGCGACCGAGTCTATTCCGGGTTGGCAAACAGAGGTATTTCGGTTTGTAGGTCGGTCCTCCGGCCTGGGGACCGAGTTTCCCGGTTCTGGGGCCGGTCCAACCAACTTTGGAACCGAGTTTTCGCTGTTTTCTCTCCAACGGCCATATTTGCTTTTCCCTATAAAAGGGGGTTCTTCCCCCAACGTTTTTGGGTGTTCTTGAGACCGAAATTGACCTCCATTGTTGACCCTCTTGAGCTTGCCTCCTCCCCCTTCCCTCCTATGATTCTTGCATCTTTTTGAGGGCTTTGGAAGAGGAGATCTAGATCTACAATCCCCACCAATCAATTCCTCCTCTAAGTGAGGGGAACCCATTGGATCTAGATCTTGAAGTCATTTGTTGATTTCCACCATTGTTCTTCCTCTCTAATTCCTCCCTAGCACTTGTTGCTTTGGTGGGATTTGAGAGTGAGGGATTTGAATACCCTTAGTGTTCTTGCTTTGCATTCTTGCATAAGTGTTGAGCTCTCCATTATGATTTGTTCGAGTGAGAGACCGTGAGCTTGTTGCTCTTGGAGGGTGACCTCCTAGTTGGCTTGGCGGTTGGTTCCGCGGTGTCCTCTTCGTGGAAGATTGTGAAGGGACCCGGGCTTCTCCTTCGTGGAGCTTGTGAAGTGGTTGTGGAGCTTGCCATCTCCGGAGTGGAGGAAAAGCTAGCCATAAGGAAAGGGCCTATTCCTTCGTGGGATAGACTCGGAGAATAAGGTGAGCCTTCGTGGCGTTGGGAAATCCTTCGTGGAATCCCACACCTCTCCAATGTGACGTACCTTACTTGTAAGGGAACACGGGAATACATATTCGTCTCCGCGTGCCTCAGTTATCTCTATACCCGAGCTTACTTTCCTTGTGATAGCCATCGAGCTTGAAGTACTTATATCTTGCTTATCACTTGTGGTATATTTATCTTGTGCTATCTTTCTTAGCTTATCTTGTTGTTGGTGCACTTAGTTGAGCCTAGTGTATTTAGGTTTTGTGCTTGTAAAATAAACGTTAGTTTAATTCCGCATTCTATCAAGCCAAAACCGTAATAGTTTTGAAATTGCCTATTCACCGCCCTCTAGGCGACATCTCTATCCTTTCAATTGGTATCAGATCAAGGTCTCTCCTTGTTTAGGCTTCACCGCCTAGAGTGTAAAGATGTCGGCTAGTAGTATAGTGCACAATGACACAATTATCTTTGATGGCACAAATTATATTTTGTGGAGAAATTGTTTGCTTTGTAATCTTCGGACCTTGTGTCCAAATATTGAGCGATTTCTAGATGTTGGTTTTTCTCCTCCGATGGATCCTCAAAATCTATCTTTAGAGGATGACAAAAAATTACATCTCGAAGCTCAAGTATCTAATGAGCTTATTTTCTCTTTGAGCCCCATAGTTAATTTGTTCTTGACAAATGTGAAGCGCAAGTCATCTCATGAGATGTGGACCAAGCTTAAAGAAATATTTGGTGGCTCCATTTCTCATAGGGTCGGTGGTATCTCCGAGGAGCTCTCTTCTCCTTCACATCATGAAGAGCTCCAAATTGTTTCCACCTCCGGCCGCATTGAGATTTCATTTCCTTCCACTTCACCTACATGTGACAAGTCACAAGGTAATGACATGGTGAGTGGAGAAATCATATGTGATGATGGTAGTGTTTCTCTTTACACCAATGATTCTTGTTCTATAAATGATAATGGTGTAGAGAGATTGGACTTAAACACTTCTTGCAACAATAGTTCTATACCCCCTTGTATTGATAGTCCTTGCATATCGTCTAGAAACTGTTTAAGTACTAATGTAGATGATATGCTTGATTTGTCTTGTTCCCATGTGCAAAATGCTTCTATTTCCTCTAGTTGTGTATCTAACAATGTAAAGGAAATCAAACATTCTATGGATCAAGACACAATCATGAATGGAGATTCAACAATATCCCCATCTTCATCCTCCCGTGCTCACATGTGCCTTATGGCAAGAGGATGAAAGGTATCTCCTACTTTGGATCCCAACATATCTTCTCTAGATAATAGCAATAATAATGATGATGGTGATGATGACCTTGATGAGGATACTAGTGCTCTTGTGCTTGAGTTGAACTTTTTGTGTACCTCTCTTCGTGGTAATAATAAGGCCATTGCTTGTCTCAAACATGTTATGGACACCATAACTAAACAAACGGAAACCATAGAGGAGTTGGATTTCTAACTTGATGATGGGAGTCGTAGATTCCATCTCCTTAAGCAAGAGCTTTTCGAGGAGAAGCACACTAATTGTCTCCTCATACAAAAAATTGAATCTTATGAGCTTGAAAAGGAAAAATCTATTAATGATGCTAGTGCTACTAACTCTACTTCTTGTGAAGCATCTATATTAAAGGAGAATGTTGAGCTAAGGTCTCAACTTGAGTTTCTAACTAGCAAGTATAGGAAATTGGAAGAGAGTCATGAAATGCTCTCGGGCTCTCATAATGATCTTATAATCTCCTATGATGGGCTGAAGTTAGCTCGTGAGGCAAGTATCACTAAGGTAACAATGATAAAAGTGGACTTGGATTCAACTCCAATAACAAGAACAAGTCCAAGAGCAACAAGAAGAAGATCCAAGACCAAGTCAAGGATTTGGCCAAGATTATTTGCTTCAAGTGCAAGGTTAAAGGACATCATGTAAGATCTTGTCCATTGAAGAAAAAGCACTTGAGTGAGAAGAAACAAGGGAAGCGGCTACAAGTTCAAGGTCAAGCCCAATCTCAACCTCAAGTTGAAGCTAGGCCACTTCCCAAGAAGAATCAAGATAAGGCTCCCGAAGCCAAGAAATTAATGAAGAAGAGAAAGTCACTTGTTGCTACACATGTCGTGAGAAGGGGCACTTGGCCTCTTCATGTTCAAATGGTACCTTATCTAACCCTATCATTGTTAATGATTATTATTCTCTTGGGAAGGATAAGGATGGCAATGTGTTTGCTAAGTTTGTTGGAACTCAAAGTGGTGTCAAGAAACGAACCATTTGGGTTGCCAAGCCTATTGTGACTAACCTCTTAGGACCCAACTTGGCTGGGGACCAACAAGCTCAAACTTGATCAATAGGTGTTATTGGAGGGCATTGGAGACTTGGCTAACTCATGAAGAATTAAGGGATCTTCATATACTATATTTGATCAAGCCAAGTTATAAGGACTATCATCTCCCTACCATATACCCAATGTGCCTCTTTGCGGTAACTCGAACTCAACTCTTCTATATTGTAAGTTACTTGCCCCTTTACATGTTTTGGTTTTGTACCAAGTATGTGTTTGTATTTGTTGTGCCTCATGCTTGCTTATTTTGTGTATTCAAGTATGTCTATGTGTTTGGCACATCATTTACTTGTGTGTTTTGCTTTGAGCCTTTAATGCATCTTGATGATATCTTTTTTGGCTCTTTTCGAGTGATTAATGGAGCATCCCATTTTGGGAGAGTGATATGCCTCGCGCATCTCTCATACCTTAAAATGTGTGTACATGAGTACTACCACTTAGTATTGATATTGCAAGCTTATCTAGTCACTATGTGGTGTGTCATGCTCATGAGAAATTCAAATTCTAAATGTCCATTAATTATCTCTAGTCGAGGTTGTTTTTCCTCTTATTAAGAAAAAATGAATACCACATTATGGGGGAGTAATATGCTACTTTTGCATATGAAAATCCTAGGAAATGTGAACATATGAGGTGGTGCCACTTAGAGTTGATATTGTTGATTATCTTGTATCTAGGTGGCATGTTAGCTCAAACAAGGTCCTAATTTTTGTTAGAAGATTTTATTGCTCGTCTTTTCGGTCTTTTCTTGAGTAAGAAATTCTTGGTGTGGCCTTCCTCAAATGCATATCTCTATATCTTATTTGGGAGACCATTTGCTTCAAGTTATTATAATCATTGCTTTGCATGATTGTGTGACTAGTTGAAGCTATCAAGAATCTCTATCTTTGCATAGTGCTTAATATTTTTATTCCTATCCTATGCTTTTTTATTGTGAAGATTTATCTTTAAATATCCATGCAATATACCACCGGAAATAAATTCCAATACACTCATTGTTTTTGACAATTGATATACTTGGGTGTGGTAGCATTTGTGGATCATCTTCACCATGGATTTCACCTCCTATGGCCTTTTTTTCTTTACAAAAATTGTTGTGGCTCCCATTGTCTTACTTGACTTTTGAACATCTCTTTGATGGTGTTTTTGATTATTATCAAATGTGCTTTTAGTGGAAGACAAACCTTTTCTTCTTGGAACCTTGTGCCATTGTGAAAAGTGTTAAGGGTTCGGTTTATTTGTTGAAACCTTGCTCTTTTGGGAGTTTTTTATCTCATTCTTTCTTCTCTATGTTATTTGCTTGAATGAGATAAATCTTTGAGCATTTATATTTTTATCTCATCTTTTATGCTCAATAGTTTTTTCTTAGTTCATTTGTTGAAATTTGTTGAACAAATCTTGTGTTGATTTGATTCTTTGATATAGTTTGGACAACAAATGTGTTTTGTCACACCTTGTATGCCTTCTTGAATATTTTGGTGTTTTGTCCAAATTATATATTCATTGGTTCTTGAAAGTCTCGTGCATGCATGTTTACTAAATGTATATCTTATATCATGTTTTGCTTTCTTTGAGCCAATATATAGGGTATACTCCATCAAATCCTTAAACGGTTATGATGTGCATGAAATTCAAATTTCATCTCTAAATATGCACATATTTTTATGGAGTATGTCCTATGTGTTGTGGTTAGTCTAACCACTTTGGACCCAATAAATTTGGGGACCAAGATGTACTTGAATGTTGTTTTAGGTACATTGGAGATGCAATGGATGCTTGTCTTATCTATAAGGAACTGGTTGTCACCACATGATAATTGGAGCCAAGCTAGGATGATCAAAGAATTCTTATCTACTACTTCATACCATTGCTATCTCGGTAACAAGTATCTTTTTCATGCATACTATTCTTCCATCCAATCTCTTGTAGGTTGCATCTTGGCATGAATTTATTTGTTTGTAAATGTTGCGGTTCTTGCAAGGATCTTTGAAAGACTTTTCTATCCTTATTGCTTATGTGAGTAATTTGAGATGATGCATATAGTGGGGAGTATATAAAATCATGTTCATGATTCACCAATCCCAAATATGCCTTCTAGCAATTTATTGCATATCAATTCCTCAAGGTACTCTCATGTGCAATATTGTTGAAATTGCATTGAATCCTTCCTTTTGATACTTGTTGCCTTTCTCAAAATATCCCAACTAGCATTAGTTCCCTTAGTGTTAGTTGTGATGTTTTTGAGGTTTTCTTTTTCTTTGGTGAAGTTCATTGATATACCATAAGAGAAAATAGAGCCATGGGCTATATATATGCACTTAAGCAAAATATCATTTTTTTGGTATATCTTATGACTTCCTCTTGGATATCATGTTTTCTTATCTTTATTAACCTCTTATGTGTGGATGTTTCTTTGTGGATTATTCCCATGATTTCCTAATTAGAAACTTATATACACAAGAGTGTTAATCTCTTGCCTTGATATCCTTGCCTTTTTCCAACCATCTCACTTATCCGCTTAGTTTTCAATGGTTTTGGTAAGGTCTTGATTTATGAGTGCTCGGTTTACTTTCATTGCATCTTCATGCACTCATATCTCATATTTGGTTTCTTTTGGACTTAATCTTGTCTTGACAAGTGTATTGATTTATATCTCTACTCATTGTATCTTGGTTGTGTTCTAAATGATATAGAGGGAGTGATGATTCCATGTTTGTGCATATTGTATTCAAATGAAACAACTAATTTATGCACAAACCTTGGGGAGCTTCCTTATTTCATTTAGAGAACTATTTGCCACTTGATTATTTGGATCTTTTGATTGCTTGCTTCATCCGTTGAAGTTTCTACACCTTGTTATCCTTTTAGCAATATTTGATCCTCAATATAGTTGATTTCATCCAAGTATTCGTCATTGGATATGTGCATATGATTTCACTCATATTATGAGAAATGCACACCTTGGGAGGAACTTGAACTATATTGGCCTTCCAACTTTGTCATCCATTTTGGCACTTGTTGTCAATGGGGGAGAAGTTTAGAGGGTTTTAAGGGAAATGGTTTTCTACTTAAGATTGGTTTGTTCTTAAGTGTTTGCCTTTCATGCATTTTATCTTTATTATGTATTGCATGGTTGAATATATAGTGGAAACTCTCCCAAAGGTTATGCTTGACAATGTATGCAATGAAATTCAAGTTCATCACACGTGCATATATTGTGGGGGAGTTTGCTCTATATATGTTGGTTCTACTCACATCTCTTGCATTAGTTGTAGTTT
Source organism: Avena eriantha (assembly GCA_910589775.1). NCBI lineage: Eukaryota > Viridiplantae > Streptophyta > Magnoliopsida > Poales > Poaceae > Avena > Avena eriantha. Next base: position 214,147,495 of record OU342744.1, on the reverse strand, counting down.
GTGTGAGTAGAAGCAGTTTTGATATGGCTAGTATCTTTGTGTTACTTAACCATATCAAATACAACCTCTTGTATACAACTTATTCTCGGATAAGTTGCGTACTTGTTTCTAATATTCATTATATAAACCCTCTTGTTGTGATTGTCATCAATTACCAAAATGGGGGAGATTGAAAGGGTAATTTCCCCTATGTGTGGTTTTGGTGATTAATGACAATCCCTGTGGACTAATGTTTTCATTGAGTTTTATATGAAGGAATATTCCATAGGTCATGCTTGTAGTCCATATGTTGGATTCAAGTATGGATGCCATGAAGATAAAGATATACCTTGAGTTTTGGCATCAAGATCTTCAAATTGAAGAGAAGAATATGATATGTTCAAGATCTTGAGAGTGTGATCTCAATAGAAGAATTCAAGATATGGCTCTAAGTCGGTGTCATGATAGCCTCATTAGTTGAGCTATGGTTGATTAAGATTTAGAGCATGTAATCAAATGAAGAGTTCCTTATGTACCTCAAGATATTGAGATGGAGCATGATAAGACACTTGGTTTACCAATGCAAAGAGTGAAGAGTGATTTCAAGTTGGTCAACACATGAAGCATAAAGAATGTACCACATGGATCTTGTGGTGTGGTAAGCCTTGTCATTTATGCATCATAAACTAACCCATTATATATGTTCCTTTGTGTTTTATATACTGGATAGGTATCTTTCCATGGGTATGCTTCAAAAGTGAAGATCTCAATAGCCCATGAGAGGATGGCATCAAGTGGTGATCGCCATCAAGGTTGAGAAGGGCAAGTTCAAGATAAGCACCTCGAGAAGATCATTTGCTTGAAGCTTGCCGTCCATATTGGTGATAATGGACATGTGAAGACGTGTCTTAATAAAGCTATCCCATAGTGGTGTATGGGGGAGCAAATTATGAGTCTTCACGAAGCAACAATGATCAAGTGGTGCATTCCGGCTTGGATGGAGCTTGAAGCGTTGTCATCAAGATCAAGCGGGATGCGCAAGGCAAAGGTATGGCCTTGCTAGGTTTTCCTTTTACCGGTCTCAAGGTGGTTGTTGGGAGACCGGGTTATAGGATAGATAGTCGCACTATCAAGAGGGGCTTTCAGTTGGGTAACTTGATCACATCGTCGTAGGGAGCTCAATCCTTGGCATACTTTGCATCTTCCTATTTTGTTGCTTCATGGTATTTTCTCTATGTGAGGTTCTTGAGCTTGTTTCTAGCTCTTCAACAAGCCTAAGTTCATCGAAAACAGAATTCGTATGCATCTTATATGGCGTTTTCGAGTTTGAAGGTTTTACAGGTTCTTATTATAGGGAGGCTCCATACCTTTCCTCATTTGGTTCTATCTTACTTTGTTGGACTATGATGTTTTCATGCACCATATTGTAGATTTTGTTGTCCTCGTCAAAACAAGCCGAAGATCATCGAAATCGGAGTCCGGATGCAAAAGTTATTGCGTTTTTCGTGAAGTCAGTTTCATCCCGGTTGTGGATCCGGTTCAACCGAGCCCCACACCGGACGGTCCGATTCTAGCTCCGGTAGACCAGATCTCAGACCGGATTTTCCGGTTTTCGCGACCGAGTCTATTCCGGGTTGGCAAACAGAGGTATTTCGGTTTGTAGGTCGGTCCTACGGCCTGGGGACCGAGTTTCCCGGTTCTGGGGACGGTCCAACCGACTTTGGAACCGAGTTTTCGTTGTTTTCTCTCCAACGGCCATATTTGCTTTTCCCTATAAAAGGGGGTTCTTCCCCCAACGTTTTTGGGTGTTCTTGAGCCCGAAATTGACCTCCATTGTTGACCCTCTTGAGCTTGCCTCCTCCCCCTTCCCTCCTATGATTCTTGCATCTTTTTGAGGGCTTTGGAAGAGGAGATCTAGATCTACAATCCCCACCAATCAATTCCTCCTCTAAGTGAGGGGAACCCATTGGATCTAGATCTTGAAGTCATTTGTTGATTTCCACCATTGTTCTTCCTCTCTAATTCCTCCCTAGCACTTGTTGCTTTGGTGGGATTTGAGAGTGAGGGATTTGAATACCCTTAGTGTTCTTGCTTTGCATTCTTGCATAAGTGTTGAGCTCTCCATTATGATTTGTTCGAGTGAGAGACCGTGAGCTTGTTGCTCTTGGAGGGTGACCTCCTAGTTGGCTTGGCGGTTGGGTTCCGCGGTGTCCTCTTCGTGGAAGATTGTGAAGGGACCCGGGCTTCTCCTTCGTGGAGCTTGCCATCTCCGGAGTGGAGGAAAATCTAGCCATAAGGAAAGGGCCTATTCCTTCGTGGGATAGACTCGAAGAAGAAGGTGAGCCTTCGTGGTGTTGGGAAATCCTTCGTGGAATCCCACACCTCTCCAACGTGACGTACCTTACTTGTAAGGGAACACGGGAATACATATTCGTCTCCGCATGCCTCGGTTATCTCTATACCCGAGCTTACTTTCCTTGTGATAGCCATCGAGCTTGAAGTACTTATATCTTGCTTATCACTTGTGGTATATTTATCTTGTGCTATCTTGCTTAGCTTATCTTGTTGTTGGTGCACTTAGTTGAGCCTAGTGTATTTAGGTTTTGTGCTTGTAAAATAAATGTTAGTTTAATTCCGCATTCTATCAAGCCAAAATCGTAATAGTTTTGAAATTGCCTATTCACCACCCTTTGGGCGACATCTCTATCCTTTCACTTACTATAGTTCATCTTTATGTCCAAGAAATGCAGCTCTATCCACTTATGAAATGGAAGCTCTCGCCATCATTGAATCCCTCAAAAGATGGCGCCACTACTTTTTGGGGCACAAACTAATTATTAAAACAGATCAAGAGAGTCTGAAATTCATGACAGACCAAAGGATTGTTAATGGCATTCAACACAAATTTATGCTCAAGCTATTGGAGTTTGATTTCACTCTGGAATATAAAAAGGGCAAAAGAAAACTTAGTGGTTGATGCTTTATGTAGAAAGCAACACACCCTGTTGGCCATATCTGCCATTACACCTAAGTGGATCTCTGAAGTGACAGATTCTTATTTCCGATCTTGTTTGCAAGGAGATGTTGGAACAGCTACTGCTGGACCCTACTAGCAAACAACATTTCTCCATCAATGCTGGAATTTTAAGGTATAAGGGCAGAATTTATGTGGGCAATCTCCCAACCTTCAGAACTAAATTGTTAGAATCTTTACATTCCTCTGCAATGGGTGGTCATTCTGGTAACAAAGCAACTTACCAACGAATCAAACGAGTATTCTATTGGCCTGGACTTAAAGTTGTTGTAGAGATTTTTTTGAAGGAATGTCCTACTTGTTAGAAAGCTAAAGGAGAAAAATGTAACTATCCTGGATTACTAGACCCTCTGCCTATTCTCGATATGGCCTGAACACACATCAGCCTTAACTTCATTGAAGGCCTCCCTAAATAAAATGGCAAAGAGATCATAATGGTGGTGGCGGATCGCTTAACAAAATTTTCTCATTTTATTCCCATGTTCCACCCATATACAGTACAATCAGTAGCCCAGGCATTCATTGACAATGTGCTAAAGTTACATGGTCCTCCAATAGCCATCGTTTCTGACCGTGATCAAATCTTCACAAGCAACCTTTGGAAGGATATTTTTCATGCTCTCAAAATGGACTTACGCTACATCTCTGCTTACCATCCACAATCAGATGGCAAGACCGAGCGTGTAAATCAGTGTGTAGAAAATTATTTGAGATGCATGATTGCTTCAGATCCTCACAAATGGACAACATGGCTATCTATGGCAGAATACTGGTATAACACTTCATTTCATTCATCTCTCAAGGTAACACCATTCTAGGCTTTGTATGGTTTTCCTCCCCCAGTATTGAGCGAGTTCTCTATTCCTGACAACCCAGATAGGGAAACTCAAGATTTCCTAGCTCAACGTCAAAAAATGATGTTGTCTATTAAGGAGAACCTACGGAAGGCTCAGGTTTGCATGAAGAAATATGATGATCACAATCGTGTGGAGCGTGTGTTTGCACCTGGGGACATGGTGTACATCTAGCTCCAGCCTTACAGATTATCAGCATTTGGGCTTTGCACATCAATGAAACTGCAATCCAAGTTTTATGGTCCATTCCGGATTCTAGCTCGAGTGGGTCAAGTAGCATACAAAATCCAACTACCAGCAACCGTGAATATACATCCAGTATTTCACGTGAGCCAATTGAAGAAGCATCTTGGACCTACAACAGTACCACATCCTGACCTTCCCTTGGTGGACAATAAGGGCAACATCAAAACAGATCCCGTAACTATTCTCCAGACTCGTCAGGTACCTCGTAACAATCTACCTGTCGTGTAGTGGCTTGTTCAATGGACGAATTTACATCCTGATGATGCTACGTGGGAGGATGCCAACTTTATCAAAGCTATCTTCCTAGAATTCTACAATAAAACTGTCCGCGCATGGTTTGCACAACCATGAACTCCTTGAGGACAAGTTCGTGCCCAGGGAGGGGTATTGTCAGTACCTGTGTCTAGCTACTGCCAGGTGGGCCCAAAGCCAGGTGGCACAAGAATATTACTGTTACTATAGTAATTCTAATTCTACAGCTGTATGCGCGTAGCTTATAAGTGAGTCGGTCGGCTGTGTGATGGATATGGAATTATTGTAAGGTCAATGACCAAAACATATACTGGGGTTCCCCTCTTACGCAATATAAACCCTAGATCGTTCCAACGATTCAGTTCATCCCTGAGCAATTCCATAGCCTGGGCATGACAATACCTTACCTTACCGGCGTCGCTGCCACCGGTCCTCTGGGTCGCGGTCGAGCTCATGTGCAGGCCTGGCTCTGTTTTCTCTCTCCGAACAGGTATGCGGGGTTCTATTTCCGTGTGTTTCCGAGGGTCCGAGGTCAAAATCGCGGGCGCGCTCGTTACAGGCGCGGAATCCGGGCATGGAATTGTTCGGAAATTTGAACAAAAATAACCTAAAAATTAAACAAATTCATGAAATAAACTCTGGCCATAACTATTTCATGGGACTAACCCTTTTTGCAACGCCGTCAGTGGTGGCATCGCACCATGAAGAGTAATGCCCTGGTTAACAGCGCCGCACACCTGTCAGCGTGGCTTCATGGGGCCTAGCTTCGTAAGTGCAGCGCCACAGCATATGGCGTCGCACTTTGAAGTGCAATGCCACGACGTGTGGCGCCGCACTTTAGGTCTAGTAGTAGCGTGCACGGCCGCCCTAGCCCGACCCAGGCTCATTCCCCGTCATTCGAACAGATACATCGGCGGCGGCTCGACCCTCTTATGATTCCTCTCTCCAAAACCATCCAAGGATCTTGCTCCCAATCCCTCCCCTAGGTATGTTCTCTCAATCCTCTGAGTTCTATCCGATTTTTTCTTGCTATGTGTCCCCTTTTCTTCAAATTTCGGTGAAACCCTAGTTTCAATTGGATCTAGAGATTGATACGAAGCATTGCCATGTTTATTTGACCTTTAGGTATAGCAATAGCTTAGTATTCAATGCTAGAACTTCAGTTGGTTATTTTAGCATACAAACCCAATATATATGTTAGTATGTGTGGTTCATAGTAGCAATTTCTCTTTAATTATGTTAGATGTTAGATGATATTTTACTATCTTCATTAATGTTATAGTAATTGTTCAATTTAAAACTGTAGATAGAGTATGGTGGGCTATTTGTAATGTTGCAAGCATAGTTTTGCCAAAGTGGAATACATGTTCATGTGAGAATAATTGTTCTTATGGTATATATTTGAAATATGTAGGATGGATCTTCTCAATCCTTGCTACGATGTTCAACACCGTTCCTACAAGTTGTTGTAGAAGAGACATGTACTAAAAAACCCACATGGTAGTTCCTATTGTTCCAGTTTGTTGAGATGTAAATCTAACCTTGGTCATTGTATGTTTGCAGGAGCTTGTACCTCTTCGACTTAGGAATCACGAGGTCCCGTCGGCCAAGAACTTGCCTTACGATGAGCGGTATACTCCGTACATTGAGAAGCTAGGACTCCTCCCCTTTATCCACATGGTCACTCGGTCGACACCGAAGTTCAACCCCGCTGCGATCACCACGCTTGTCGACCGGTGGAGACCGGAGACACACACATTTCACCTTAGGACCGGTGAGACTACGGTGACCTTGCAGGACATGAGCATGATACTGGCACTCCCAATCGAGGGAAACCCTGTGTGCATAAGCACAGATTCAGACGGGTGGTGTGAGCAGATGGTCAGCCTTATAGGGAAGGATCTACCCGAGGTTATAAACACAAAGGGGGAAACACTAAGGGTAGCTGCCGGGGCTACTTTTAGTTGGATTAGAAAGAATTTCAAGACCTACCCCAAGGATGCTGACGAGGAGACGATCATGACGTATGCTCGTGTGTATGTGTGGTACATCATCACGAGGACTCTCTTTCCTGACAGCAGTGGGGATCGTGCTCAGTGGCATTGGCTTAAGGTGTTCACAATTGTTGACTCAAAATTCAGTTGGGGTTTGGCAGCGTTGGCTTGGTTGTACCATCAGGTAATTGTTTGTTTACAAAGTTGTCTATGTTTGCATGATCTCAAAAAATATTGTTCTTACTAAACGGTGTATCACTTCATGTGCAGTTGGATGATGCATGTCTTAGGAGCACAACCGATGGATGCATTGGTGGTTGTTTGCTCCTTCTTTCAGTGTGGAGCTGGGAATGCTTCCTAGTTGGACGACCGATATTGTTGAGCTACAACCCTTATGTTGATGATGGCAACAACCTCCTGCTCCCCACGTGGGCTTACAAGTGGGATGTGGTCTCCGATCCCCCAACCGACCCTGTGGCGGCCTACAGGAGGTACACTAATGAGTTTGACATGATAACCATGGATCAGGTAATTCCCAGGGTGCAGTCAATTCTATGTTATGAATGTGTAATCTTTGAACTTGACATGATTATGGTATGTTGCAGGTGACCTAGGAGCCATACGGTCCAAGGGGGAACTTTGGTGTCCCGACCAACTATGCGCTTAACCCGAAGTGCACGGAAGAAGCCCGTCTGTGGCTAATGCGTTGCCTCATGGTATGCATGTGGGCGGTTGAGTATCACCAACCGTAGCGTGTCATGACCTAGTTTGGGTTATCTCAGGTGAACCCGCCCGAGTGGAAGGACCCGGACATAGGGCTCCATGGGTAAGATATCCACCGCCTTCATCTATGATGTAATATCTTTTGACAAATAACGCTTTACGACTTATTATTGTGCAGCTTGGACAGGAAGAAGCATAGGAAAGAGAAGAATTGGGACAAGCTTCACAGGAAGCACGTTGACAAATTCAAGAGGTGTGTGATTGAGGCTAAGAAAGCAAAAGGAACACAAGAAAGGGAGTTCAATCAGGATGCTTTCAACAACTACATCACCTGGTTTCTTGACAACACGCGGGTGGATATATACCGACGAGCATTCCGTTTAGAAATCTTGGAGGATCCATTGTTGTTCGATGAGCTTGCAACTGAACAAACAACAGGATGGTCAGAGAAGGGCGACAACCCGAGTATGCTCCATTGGTCAACTTCGTGGTAATTTTTGTCGAATGTTTGTTTTCCCTCTTTCCCCTTATCGCACCTTGCAAGGATGCCTTACTTGTTTATTCTTGTCTATGACAGCGGGCGAAGGTAAGAAAGTCGGCCGATGCATGCGAGGATGCTTTCGAGACATACCCACACGAAGAGAAGAGAGAGAGCTTGTTTAGAGGGTTTGTTAAGAAGCAGGCCCCACGGTTAAGGCGGCTTTCAAACTTTCTAGGTTGTCGTGACCTCGAGGTGGCAACACCATCCGCGTCACGGTCCAACACGCCCCCTGACCCTTCTGGCGATCATCACTCCATATCCAGGGATGAGGACACACCTGAGGTAGCAAAGCATTGCAGTCCGACTAACACTTGCATTACTATATGTCCTTACCATTGTTCTTTTGTTGATAGACCCAGGATGAAGAAAGCATCGACAACGAGATGACATTAGGCACATACACTCGATACAAGGTCCACGAGCGGTCTGGCTACGTGCTCAAGCCGAGGCAACCCAAGAAGCCTTACACACTCGACCCTTCCGCGACCAAGGCAACGAAGGAAAAGAAGGCCAAGAAGACCTACAGGTTGGAAGATGATGACGATGAACCGGTGACGAGGAAGCTTCCTACGAGAATGGGCCGAGGGAAGAGGACGACCCCCGTGGGAAATAGATGTGGTCGCGTAATCATGTGGTCTTGTTAGTTTATGAACTTGTCGTGAACTTGTTAGCTTCTAGACATGATCTTGATGTGAACTTGCAAGTTTTTGAACTAGCTTTGTTGTGTGAACTTGCTAAGAGAGCTCCATATTGTTGTGGACTTGCTCTTGCCCAGGAGTGAGACTTGGGAAAATGTTACTTACACTAATTATAGCTTTGATTAAAGATAGAAGCGTGAAAGAGAAAGGTGGGAATTTGAATGCACACTCCACCTACAAACGCACGCTCCCATTCCACACCAGAGCACTCTGCACAGACTCTCTGCGGCAGGAATTTGAACGGAAATAACTCAAAGTGTTGTGGACTTGCTCCTGCCCAGGAAAGTGCGGCGCCATGAGAGACGGCGCCGCACATGTGCACCACGTTGGTCCCTAGCGCCACACAAGCACGCAGGGCAGGGCATGGCAAGGCTGGGCTGCCCTCCAGGAAAGTGCGGCATCGTAGAGCATGGCGCCGCATTTGTAGCACCTCTGCTGGTGGCGCTGCACAATGTGAGTTGTCGGTGCTCGTGCTTCACATCCTTGCCATCCACCATCGAGCCTCGGCACATGTGAATTGATACACAACTAGATATGTGCCAACTTGGACCTCCCTTAAATGGTCTTGCACGCACAATCCAAGGACATCCATCCTCCTCGCATTTAACCGTGTAACGCTTCTTCACGTCCGAGTGCACCACCGTGTAAGGGTGATGATGTGTAACCGAGAAGTACTTTATCCATTTCTTAAATTCCAACAAGGTCTTGAACCTCAATCCACGAGTAAAGCCATTATTCTCTTGATTACCATCCCAGTAAGAAATTCACCTTGGTCCAAGCACTATGCCCTTCCCGCCATCAACCCTGGCTTCATCCATGAGACTAACATCACGGAACAAAGATACCATGTGCTCCCGCCCCAATACGTTATTGTGTATTTCAGCCTCTCTAGACGTGAACCCCTCCTCGTCAAGTTCTTCTTCGGGACTATCATCATCTGAGTCTGATGCATAGCATCGAGTATACGGGATGTCACGGTCCATGTTCTCTTGCATAATATATTTGTCCAAATCTCCAACATTGTTGTCGTGGAGCTCAACCTCATTCTCATCATGCCAATAATCATCATTTTGCTCTTCCAACACTTCATCTTGGTTCTTCGAAATCGGGCTCAATGTTTGGGTCAATGGAGGTTCACTCAATACCTCTTGGTTCATTGGTGGAGGACTCCGAGAACCAATTGGGGAGGCAGGACGGTTCAAATCCAGGTGCAAGTTATTATCAAACTTCTTGGTGGCAAATAGTTCAAGAGCTTTGTCTAGCGACTCGGCCACTACCTCCTTATATGCAACTGATGACTGATACGTCCATTTTGCATCACTATTCTATATCTTAATTCACTATTATTCATTGATATAGTTCGTATTGAGAGGTGATACTTATGTTATTTCATCTGTTTTTGCATGGTTGATGACTTCTGGAGCATGGACCGCTGCAGTCAGGATTCTGATGGAAAAGGTGTTGTTTGAAGGCAAAATTCGCGAAGATCAGAAAATCCGGGAAGATATATGGAAAATTCTATTTTTCCAGAAGACTCAGGATGCCAGAAGATGGAGTGGAGGTGGGCCACAGGGGGCCCACACCACCCCATGGTGCGGGCAGGCCTAGGCCATGCCTGGGAGTGGTGTGGCCGCCCTGGCCCACTCCTGCCTCTCTCCTCTGGCGTATATCATCCCCACGAAACCCTAAGACTCGGAGAGCGACCACAGAAAGATTTCGCCGCCTCTGCGGGGCGGAAAACACCGAGAGAGAAAGATCTCTCCGGCAGACAGATTTCTGCCAGGGGAATTCCTTCCCGGAGAGGGGAGATTGTCGCCATCAACACCACCATCAAGTTGGACTTCATCGGGATCATCATCCTCATCATCACCACCATCATCACCATCAGCACCCTCATCACCATCTCCATATTGCTGTAACAATTGGTTGAATCTTGCTATAGTTCATAGGGGAAACTTTCTCGGTGTTGATTACTCTTTGTAGTTGATGCTATTGAGTGAACCATTGAATTATTGTTTATGTTCAGATTGTTATACATCATTATTCCATCTCTGATCATGATCCATATGATGTCTTGTGAGTAGTTCGTTTTGTTCTTGAGGACATGGGAGAAGTCTTGTTGTTAGTAGTGGAGTTGCGTTGAGAAAGATTCAATAGATTGTTATTTAAGTTGTGGTGTACTTCTTCTAGTGGTGTCATGTGAACTTCGACTACATGACACTTCACCTATATGGGCCTAGGGGAATGCATTGTGTATTTGGCTACTAATCGTAGGGGTTGCCGGAGTGACAGAAACCTGAACCCCCGTTAGGAAACCATTGCACAAGGGACGTAAGGGTCTTAGAGTTTAAAGCTGTGGTTAGGTTTCTACCTTAATTACTTTCTTGTACTTACAGATGTTTGCAAGGGGTTTAATCACAAGTATGTTTTAGTCCTAGATGGGGCGGTACATTAGCACAGGTTCACCCACACAATACTTAGCAAGCTAAAGAAGATTAATCAACTATATGAAGCGAAAGCACTTGACAGTCTTCCCATGTGTCCTCGAGAACGTTTGGTCATCTATAGAATTACAACCGGCGTGTCCTTTGCTGCATAAAGGATTGGGCCACTTGCTGCATTCATTCTTACTGTCTTTTATTTACTCGTACTTTGTTTACTTGCTTTATCGAAAACCCCTAAACATCCGTTTGCTAAGTATTTGCAGAGAATTCCTGATCCATACCACTAGCCAGCACCTTCTGCTCCTCGTTGGGTTCGACACTCTTACTTATCGAAAATACTGCGATACACCCCCTATACTTCTGGGTCATCAAGACTATTTTCTGGCGCCGTTGCCGGGGAGTGAAGCGCTATTGGAGAGTGGAACTGGTAAAGGAAACTTCTACTGTGAGTATTGTTTACTTCTGCTAGTTGCTTTATTTTCGTTATGGATAATTCGCTGAGTTTCTTATTTTGTAATGCTACTACCACTGCTAAGGTAGTAGATAAGCCACCACCTGCTGAGAAAGATGTTTTCAAAATACCTACAAGAATTATTGATCGTGTTATGGATAACTACTATGTTGGGGATGGAACTGTCCATCCCGGTGATCATTTACTCTTTATACACGAATTATGCGGGTTGTTCAAGTGTGCGGGTATTACTACAGATCAAGTTAAGAAGAAGTTATTCTCATTATCACTGAAAGGAAGAGTTGAGGAATGGTATAAGCTGCTGAAGAATGGTCAAGCTCTGGAATGGGAGGAAATAGTGCCTCTCTTTTATTCAAAGTTTTATCCTCCTAGTGAGATTCATAAAGATCGGAATCAAATATACAACTTTTGGCCTCTTGATGGAGAGAGTACAACCCAAGCTTGGGGGAGATTGAAGTTACTAATGCTCGAATGTCCCATTCATGAGCTCCCCAACAATATTACTATCAATAACTTTTATGCAAGGCTTTCTCTTCATGAGAAGGATTTATTGGATGCTTCTTGTGCTGGATCATTCACTCGCATGGAAGAAGAAGCTAAATGGGATCTTCTGGACCGTATTCAACACAATGCTGAAGCTTGGGAGAATGACAAAGGTAGAAAGTCAGGTATAAATTATGATTATGAATGCATTGAATCTTTTATGGGAACTGATGACTTTCAAAATATTAAAAATGCTTATGGTCTAAAACTCTCAAGCTATTGCTTCTTATTTTAAGGCTTTTTCTTCCTACATTGAAGTGCCTAAAAAGAAGTGGAATAAGTATCATGAACTTTATAAAGATGTTGCTAAGAGTATTCCTTCAAGAAATACTAAAGTTTATACTGCTAATCATGTTTTACCTGAACCTTATATTGAGAAAATGTCTTTCCCAGTTAAGGTAAAGGAACATTCTATGATAGCTAGTATGGTAGATGAAAGTATGAATAAAGCTGTTGAACCTGATAAACAAATGGTTGATGAACCTATAATAGCAAATGTGAAAGACTTTGTCACTAAGTATGAAAAAGAGGGACACCCTATCCTTTGTAAGGATACCTCTAATATTGTTTCACAAAGTAGTGTTATGAGAGCTAGTATCCCTGTGTTTTCTGTTAGAATAAGTGATCATTGCTATGATGGTCCTTGTGATAGCTATATTGTTAAGTTTATGCATGATACTGAAAGTTACTATGAGAGAGGGAAAATTGTTCGTATGCATCTCAATAATATCAAGTTTCCTCGTTTTATGCTGAAAGTTTTTATGCTGCACTTTTTTGCCTTCTTATGCAAGTTGCCTTTGGTTTCAATAACTTGTTTGTTTACAAAATCCCCTTGCATAGGAAGTGGGTTAGACTTAAATGTGTGTGTTTTTTGCTTCTTAATGCTCTCTTTCACTTCAATTCATATCCCTATGAGAGCTTCTTCAAAATTATCATGCCCATCTTAATGGCTATAAAGAAAGAGCTTTATGGGAGACAACCCAATTTGTTTTTGCTTTTAGTTTGATTTTGTTTCTTCGAGTCTTGGAAGTTATTACTTCGGTAATAACCGCTCCTTATCCGTTTTGTTTGGTTTTTGTGTCAAGATCAGCTTCTAATGAGAGAGAAGTAAGATTTGGGGAAATTGCTGTCCCGAAACAAAATTTTGTGCTTCACCGTAAAAATTCGTGAGAGATCTCTGTATGTCGGATTGAGCTGTAATTTTTTGTTCTTCTGCCCCAGGTTGTTATTTAACTTTCGTTAGTTTTGCACTTTTTGATTGGAGCAACAGAAGATTTTCGAAAAAATTGATCTTTACCTGCTGGTCTGTTTTGACAGATTTTGCCAATCTTGCATTTGCTTCTTTATTCGATTTCCTTTTTGAATTCTTTTTGGGCTTTCGGAAGGAGTTGCTACAGTAGCTTTTGTTTTGATGGTTCTCAGTTGAAGCTGGACTCAGAAGGTTTTATCACTTCACTTATACTAATGTTGCTAATAAGAACTGTGTGAAGTTTTGTGTGAAAGAAATTTCCAGGAAGTGGAGATAATGGTGTAATAAGAAAGAGAAAGGTTTTATGACTCAAGTAATAAGTATATGAAGATGAAGATATTGATGTTATTCAAGAGATGACTCCGGAAGGATCCATTAGATACCAAATTCAGAGACCTGCAGAGTCCGTTTCCAGCTAGGTAACAGTTCTGGTAAGAAAAGTTCCGCGAAAATACAATCCAACTATATTTTTGCAGTTTTCAGTCAATAAGGAAAGCTACGAAGCGAAAAAGAGAAGGAAAAGGAGCCATGGTGGCTCACACCACCCTGTGGCACGGGCCCACCCCTGGCCGCGCCACCAGGTGGTGAGGCCACTCCGGACTCCGCCTCCAACTCGTTTTCTCCCAGTACCTTCCTTTTGATATGAAACTTCGTAATATATAACCCTCCGGATCACCCGAGGTTCGTATATCGTGTTTTCGTCGTGTTTTTGTTTCGATCTGTTTCTGCCAGGACATACTCTTTGAAGGTTTAGAAGCACAATGGTGTCCGCCAAGGATAAAGGGAAGGAGAAGGAGATCAAGAGTGAAGGTGAAGAGGAGGCAAAGCACACCGGCACTACCGTCGCAAGCATTGGAGTGGTGGCGAACCCTGCCAGCATCAACTGGAGGGAAGCCTCCGCGTCACTGCTTGGCACCATGGACAACTTCTCCATGCATCAAGAATCCTTTCCATACCCTTATCCATGAGCATCAATACCAGAATATGCCCAAGGAGAAATTACCCTCCAATTGGGATTTGCCTCGTTCTAGCCATGCAGGAAAAGAAGACTTCAAGGAGGAAGAGTGGGTAAAGAATAGCAAGAGCTAGAATTCTCAACACGACATGATCATGAGCCGCATTGAGCAAAACTCGGAGCTTATTCGTAATCTCACCTTCGAAATTGAGGACTTGGGGAAACTTATCAGAGAGCTCATCGAGAGGATACCACCACCACCAAAGGAGTAATTCGTCATCAGGTTTGGAATTCCCTTGGTTTGTTCCAAGCTTGGGGGAGTGCCGCGGTATCACATCACTATCTTCTATCTTTTTACTTTATTAGTAGAGTCATATCATGAATGGAGGAGTTATTATGTAGTATGGTTTGCATTATGGAAGTGTCCCCTCTCTCGTAGATTTGTATCCCTTGGTGTGAGTGGCCGTTATGGAATATTAATGAGAAGTTCTATCATTCACTCTTTTGCATAGCTTATGTTAGTTTTCAATTCGTGGTTATATGATTGATCTTGTTGTTAGTATTGGTATCACTTTGGGATCATTGAGTTAATTTAGTTGGTTTTGGCAAACCTGGCTCGGTCAGTAGCAACACCTTTTTGAGAGTTGAAAAGAAAAGATAGAAGTACTCTAGAGAAAAAAAATTCATCATCTTTCTTTCTTGATTTGCTCATAAGTCTAGTATTCTCTAGTTAAGATGTTTTGTGCTTCCAAGGAAGATTGCATGTTTGTTTTTATCATTTGTATGTTTGGTTGTTTCCTTCAACTCTTGTACTTGCTACCCAGCCTTGCTAGCCAAAAACCTGTACTGAGAGGGTATTCTTCTCGTGCATCCACCTCCTTTAAACCAAAACCTTTGCCATTTGTGTCCACCATACCTACCTAGTAGCATTATTGCTATTCCAAGTAAATTCTTGTTTTGTCTACCTCCCTAATTAAACTTGTTATGTGAAAAATTAGTGATTAAAGCTCTCACGAACTTGATGGCACACTTTATTTTCCGCACTTAATAAACCTGAACCATTGTGAACTCTCCATGAAAGTTATATGCTTGCAAATTATAGGCTGGGGATTAGCAGAACCGTGTTGTCACGGGGAACGCTTTCAACACTTGTAAATATATACCCAGTTGATACCTTGCTCTTTTGTTTGCGGAGGTCGTCGGTGTGAAATAAAAGGGGAGCTTGTAAGTCCATGGAGTTATGCATGTGTGTTAGAGAAACGCCTGGGCCGCTGGTCTAATCCATGCTGACATGGTGGAAACCTGCAGCGTAACCATAATGATATCTATGAAGCATTCTTCTTATAAAAAAAGAGAGAGATAGCTATTGAGAAAAAGAAAAAAAAAAGATACTATGAAAAGAGGAAAGAGAGAAAAAAAAAGCACCATTTTCCCATGGTAAATAAGAAGATTGATGAGATACTCATTGTCTGCTTGCTTTGTCATTTTGATATGGGGATTCTTCCGTATCATCGGGCAAGGGGTACCCCGTTGGCGGTTCTCAATGATACGCACATACTTATGATGACAAGAACTTACCGGTAACTAAAGTTGAGTAGCATGAGGAGCGGCCCTCGTACTCAAGGGACTTGGGATTTTCAGTTTATAGTCTGTCAAGCATATAACTCAGATTGGACCTCACTTTCACCTTAATCACCTAAAGATGCCTATGATAGGGGCAATGAGAGCTGAAAGCTAGTAAGTATCATAATTTTTGGGAGCTCTTTATGAGACTTGCAATCCCTGCTTCCCTCTGCGAAGGGCCCTTTCTTTTACTTTGTAGTTGAGTCAGTAAACCTATTCCCTTCTATCTCATCAAGTATTTTGAGTTGATGTGTTTCATTCATTCATATGATGATTTATTCAATCATGTTTCTTATGTTCCTTGTTTTGCACATTGCTCTTATCTTGATGTTTACTACTTTAAAAGCTTTCATTGAAAAACTAGCTATTTGTGAACTCCAGCAAATTATCAACTATTCTTCGACCAAGAGCTAAGTTTGCCATTACCAATTCTGATTCACTTTATGTATCTTTATTGTGTTTCCTTTACTCATGGCAAGTTGAGTTATATAATACTGAGTTGTCTTCTATTATGATCTATGTATTTGATGAATGTGATGCTTCTTGTCCGTATTCTTTTATCGACTCTTCACTCCATAAACCCGAGGTCTTGTTTATTGAGCTCAGTTTCACTTGGGGACAAGCGAAGTCTAAGCTTGGAGGAGTTGATACGTCCATTTTGCATCACTATTCTATATCTTAATTCACTATTATTCATTGATATAGTTCGTATTGAGAGGTGATACTTATGTTATTTCATCTGTTTTTGCATGGTTGATGATTTTTGGAGCATGGACCGCTGCAGTCAGGATCCTGATGGAAAATGTGCTGTTTGGAGGCAAAATTCGCGAAGATCAGAAAATCCGGGAAAATATATGGAAAATTCTATTTTTCCAGAAGACTCAGGATGCCAGAAGATGGAGTGGAAGTGGGCCACAAGGGGCCCACACCACCCCATTGCGCGGGCAGGCCTAGGCCGCGCCTGGGAGTGGTGTGGCCGCCCTGGCCCACTCCTGCCTCTCTCCTCTGGCGTATATCATCCCCACGAAACCCTAAGACTCGGAGAGCAACCACAGAAAGATTCCGCCGCCTCTGCGGGGCGAAAAACACCGAGAGAGAAAGATCTCTTCGGCAGACAGATTTCTTCCGAGGGAATTCCTTCCCGGAGAGGGGAGATCGTCGCCATCAACACCACCATCAAGTTGGACTTCATCAGGATCATCATCCTCATCATCAGCACCATCATCACCATCATCACCATCAGCACCATCATCACCATCTCCATATTGCTGTAACAATTGGTTGAATCTTGCTATAGTTCATAGGGGAAACTTTCCCGGTGTTGATTACTCTTTGTAGTTGATGCTATCGAGTGAACCATTGAATTATTGTTTATGTTCAGATTGTTATTCCATCTCTGATCATGATCCATATGATGTCTTGTGAGTAGTTCGTTTTGTTCTTGAGGACATGGGAGAAGTCTTGTTGTTAGTAGTGGAGTTGCGTTGAGAAAGATTTAATAGATTGTTATTTAAGTTGTGGTGTACTTCTTCTAGTGGTGTCATATGAATGTCGACTACATGACACTTCACCTATATGGGCCTAGGGGAATGCATTGTGTATTTGGCTACTAATCGTAGGGGTTGCTGGAGTGACAGAAACCTGAACCCCCGTTAGGAAACCATTGCACAAGGGACGTAAGGGTCTTAGAGTTTAAAGCTGTGGTTAGGTTTCTACCTTAATTACTTTCTTGTACTTACGGATGTTTGCAAGGGGTATAATCACAAGTATGTATTTAGTCTTGGATGGGGCGGCACATTAGCACAGGTTCATCCACACAACACTTAGCAAGCTAGAGAAGATTAATCGACTATATGAAGCGAAAGCACTTGACAGTCTTCCCATGTGTCCTCGAGAACGTTTGATCATCTTAAGTAATACATCCGGCTTGTCCTTTGCTACATAAAGGATTGGGCCACTTGCTGCATTTATTCCTACTGTCTTTCATTTACTCGTACTTTGTTTACTTGCTTTATCAAAAACATCTAAAAATACGTTTGCTAAGTATTGATGACCCACAAGTATAGGGGTGTATCGCAGTATTTTCGATAAGTAAGAGTGTCGAACCCAACGAGGAGCAGAAGGTGCTGGCTAGTGGTATGGATCAGGAATTCTCTGCAAATACTTAGCAAACGGATTTTTAGGGGTTTTTGATAAAGCAAGTAAACAAAGTACGAGTAAATGAAAGACAGTAGGAATAAATGCAGCAAGTGGCCCAATCCTTTATGCAGCAAAGGACAAGCCGGATGTATTACTTAAGATGACCAAACGTTCTCGAGGACACATGGGAAGTCTGTCAAGTGCTTTCGCTTCGTATAGTTGACTAATCTTCTTTAGCTTGCTAAGTGTTGTGTTGGTGAACCTGTGCTAATGTACCGCCCCATCCAGGACTAATACATACTTGTGATTAAACCCCTTGCAAACATCCGTAAGTACAAGAAAGTAATTAAGATAGAAACCTAACCACAGCTTTAAACTCTAAGACCCTTACGTCCCTTGTGCAATGGTTTCCTAACGGGGGTTTAGGTTTCTGTCACTCCGGCAACCCCTACGATTAGTAGCCAAATACACAATGCATTCCCCTAGGCCCATATAGGTGAAGTGTCATGTAGTCGACGTTCACATGACACCACTAGAAGAAGTACACCACAACTTAAATAACAATCTATTGAATCTTTCTCAACACAACTCCACTAGTAACAACATGACTTTTCCCATGTCCTCAAGAACAAAACAAACTACTCACAAGACATCATATGGATCATGATCAGAGATGGAATAATGATGTATAACAATCTGAACATAAACAATAATTTAATGGTTCACTCAATAGCATCAACTACAAAGAGTAATCAACACCGGGAAAGTTTCCCCTATGAACTAATGCAAGATTCAACCAATTGTTACAGCAATATGGAGATGATGATGAGGGTGTTGATGATGATGATGGTGGTGATGATGATGATCATGGTCCCGATGAAGTCCAGCTTGATGGTGGTGTTGATGGCGACGATCTTCCCTCTCCGGGAAGGAATTCCCCCGGCAGAAATCTGTCTGCCGGAGAGATCTTGCTCTCTCGGTGTTTTCCGCCCCGCAGAGGCGGCGGAATCTTTCTGTGGTCGCTCCCCAAGTCTTAGGGTTTCAGGAGGATGATATACACCAGAGGGGAGAGGCTGGAGTGGGCCAGGGTGGCCACACCACCTGCTGGCGCGGCCTAGGGCTGCCCGCGCCAGGGGGTGGTGTGGGCCCCTGTGGCCCATCTCCAATCCGTCTTCTGGCATCCTTAGTCTTCTGAAAAAATAGGATTTTCCGTATATTTTCCCAAATTTTCTGATCTTCACGAATTTTGCCTCCAAACAGCACCTTTTCCATCAGAATCCTGACTGCAACGGTCCATGCTCCAAAAGTCATCAACCATGCAAAAACAAATGAAATAACATAAGTATCACCTCTCAATACGAAATATATCAATGAATAATAGTGAATTAAGACATAGAATAGTGATGCAAAATGGACGTATCAACTCCCCCCAAGCTTAGACTTCGCTTGTCCCCAAGCGAAACTGAGCTCAATAAACATGACCTCGGGTTTATGGAGTGAAGAGTCGATAAAAGAATAGGGACAAGAAGCATCACATTCATCAATACATAGATCATAATAGAAGACAACTCAGTATTATATAACTCAACTTGTAATAAGTAAAGGAAACACAATAAAGATACATAAAGTGAATCATAATTGGTAATGGCAAACTTAGCTCTTGGTCGAAGAATAGTTGATAATTTGATGGAGTTCACAAATAACTGGTTTTTCAATGATAGCTTTCAAAGTAGTAAACATCAAGATAAGAGCAAAGTGCAAAATAAGGAACACAAGAAACATGATTGAATAAATCATCATATGAATGAATGCAACACAACAACTCAAAATACTTGCTGAGATAGAAGGGAATAGGTTTACTGACTCAACTACAAAGTAAAAGAAAGGGCCCTTCGCAGAGGGAAGCAGGGATTACAAGTCTCATAAAGAGCTCCCAAAAATTATGATACTTACTAGCTTTCAGCTCTCATTGCCCCTATCATAGGCATCTTTTGGTGGTTAAGGTTAAAGTGACACTACTAAGAGGATATGCTTGACAAGTTATGAATTGGAGTCCCATGCCCCTTACTTATGAGTACCGAACCTCATGCTACTCAACTTCAGTCACGAGCAAGCTCTTGTCATTGTAAATACATGTGTATCATTAAGAACCGCCAACGGGGTACCCCTTGCACATGACACATGAGCTATCCCATAATCAAAATGACAAGGCAAGCAGATAGTGAGCATCTCAGCGATCTTTTTATTTGCTATTTGCATAGGTTTTTATTGAGGATACTTAGAATGCTCACTATGGTTATGCTGCAAGTTTCCACCATGATTAGGCATGGCTCAGGCTAGCGGCCCAGGCGTTTCTCTAACACACATATAAACTCCATGATCTTACAAGTTCCACTTTTATTTCACACCGCCGGGATCCATAAGCAAAATAACATGATATCAACTAGGTACAAAGTACCAATGAAGTGTTGAAAGCGGTCCCCATGATACATGGTTCTGCTAACTTCAACTCATAAAGCGCAAGCATATACGCAACAAAGAAGGACCCAATGGTTTAAGTTTATTAAACGCAAGAAAGTAAAGTGTGCCATCAAGTTCGTGAGAGTTTTAATCACTAATTTTCGCATAACAAGTTTAATTTGGGAGGTAGATAAAACAGGAATTTACTTGGAATAGCAATAATGCTACTAGGTAGGTATGGTGGACACGAATGGCAAAGGTTTTGGTTTAAAGGAGGTGGATGCACGAGAAGAATACCCTCTCAGTACCTGTTTTTTGGCTAGCAAGGCTGGGTAGCAAGTATAAGAGTTGAAGGAAACAAACAAACATACAAGCGATAAAGACAAACATGCAATCTTCCTTGGAAGCACAAAAGATCTTAACTAGAGAATACTAGACTTATGAGTAAATCAAGAAAGAAAGAAGATGAAATTATTTTTCTCTAGAGTACTTCTATCTTTTTCATTCAACTCTCGAAAATAGTGATGCTACTGACCGAGCCAGGTTTGCCAAAACCAACCAGATTAACTCAATGATCCCAAAGTGCTACCAATACTAACAACAAGATCAATCATATAACAACAAATTGAAAACTAATATAAGCTATGCAAAAGAGTAAATGATAGAACTTCTCATTAATATTCCATACCGACAACTAACACCAAGGGATACATATCTAACGAGAGAGGGGACACTTCCATAATGCAAACCATACTACATAATAGCTCCTCTATTCATTATATGACTCTACTAATAAGGTAAAAAGATAGAAGATAGTGATGTGATACCGTGGCACTCCCCCAAGCTTGGAACAAACCAAGGGGATGCCAAACCTGATGACGAATTACTCCTTCGGTGGCGGTGGTATCCTCTCAAAGAGCTCTTTGATAAGTTTCCCCAAGTCCTCAATCTCGAACATGAGATTACGAATCAGCTGTGAGTTTTGCTCAATGCGGCTCATGATCATCTCAGTTTGTGGATCCCAGCTCTTGTGATTCTTTTTCCGTTCTTCCCTCTTGGAGTCTTCTTTCCCTGCATGGTTATGGATAAAGGTATGGAAGGGATTCTTGGTGTGTGGAGGAAGTGACCGTGGAGCCAAACTGTGATGGGGAGCTTTTCCCCCAGTCTGCATCCGTGCAGTCCTTCTAACCCTGGTAGGTTTCGTCACCACTCCAATGCTTGCAATGGTAGTGTCGGTGTGCGGATGTTGGCCCTGCTCCTCTTCACCTTCACTCTTGATCTCCTTCTCCTTTCCGGGGTCTTGGAGGTCTTCCTCCATAGGCTCCTTCCCTTTATCCTTGGCGGACACCATTGTGCTTCTAAGCTTTCAAAGAGTGTGTCCTAGCAAAAACAGATCGAAACAAAAACACGATGAAAACACGATATACGAACCTCGAGGAATCCGGGGGGTTATATATTACGAAGTTTATATCAAAAGGAAGGTACTGGGAGAAAACGAGTCGGAGTTGGAGCCCGGGGTGGACTCACCACCTGGTGGCGCGGCCAGGGGAAGGCCCGCGCCACAGGGTGGTGTGAGCCACCCTTGCTCCGCTTCCATCCCTTTTTCGCTTCGTAGCTTTCCTTATTGACTAAAAACTGCAAAAATATAGTTGGATAGTATTTTCACGTAACTTTTCTTACTAGAACCATTACCTATTTGAACACAGACTCTGCAGGTCTCTGAATTTGGTATTTAGTGGATTCTTCCGGAGTCTCCACTTGAATAATCATCAGTATATTCATCTTCGTACACTTAATACTTGAGTCATAAACCCCTTCTCTTCCTTATTACACCATTGTCTCCACTTCCTGGAAATTTCTTTCACACAAAACTTCACACAGTTCTCATTACCAACATTAGTATGAGTGAAGTGGTAAAACCTTTTGTGTCCAAATTCAACTGGAAACCATCAAAACATAAGCTACTGTAGCAACTCGTTTTGAAGACCCAAAAAGAATTCAAAAAGGAAATCGAATAAAGAAGAAATTCAAGGTTGGCAAAATTTGTCAAAACAGACCAGCAGGTAAAGATCAATTTTTTCGAAAATCTTATGTTGCTCAGATCAAAAAGTGCAAAAGTAACGAAAGTTAAATAACAACCTGGGGCAGAAGAACAAAAAATTACAGCTCAATCCGACATACAGAGATCTCTCACGAATTTTTACGGTGAAGCGCACAAATCTGTTTCGGGATAGCAACTTCCCCAAATATTACTTCTCTCTCATTAGAGGTTGATCTTGACACAAAAGCAAACAAAACAGATAAGGAGCGGTTATTACCAAAGTAATAACTTCCAAGACTCAAATAAACAAAAACAAACTAAAAGAAAAAACAAATTGGGTTGTCTCCCAAAAAGCTCTTTCTTTATAGCCATTAAGATGTGCATGATAATTTTGAAGATGCTCACATAGGAATATGAATTGAAGTGAAAGAGAGCATTAAGAAGAAAAAACACACACATTTAAGTCTAACCCACTTCCTATAAAAGGGAATTTTCTAAACAAACAAGTTGTGGAAACCAGATGCTACTAGCATAAGAAGGCAAAACAAGTGCAACATAAAAACTTTCAGCATAAAGCGAGGAAACTTGATATTATTGAGATACATAAGAACACTTTTCCCTATTTCATAGTAACTTTCAGTATCATGCATAAACTTAACAATATAACTATCACAAGGACCATCGTAACAATGATCACTTATTCTAACAGAAAACACAGGAATACTAGCTCTCATAACACTACCATGTGAAACAATATTAGAGGTATCCTTACAAAGGATAGTGTGTCCCTCGTTTTCATATTTATTGACAAAGCCTTTCACATTTGCTATTATAGGTTCATCAACCATTCGTTTATCAGGTTCAACAGCTTTATTCATACTTTCATCTACCATACTAGCCATCATAGAATGTTCCTTTATCTTAACTGGGAAAGGCATTTTCTCAATATAAGGTTCAGGTAAGACATGATTAGCAGTATAAACTTCGGTATTTCTTGCAGGAACACTCTTAGCAATATCTTTATAAGGTTCATGATACTTATTCCACTTCTTTTTAGGCACTTCAATGTAGGAAGCAAAAGCCTTAAAATAAGAAGCAATAGCGCGAGAGTCTAGACCATAAGCATTTTTAATATTTTCAAAGTCATCAGTTCCCATAAAAGATTCAATGCATTCATAATCATAATTTATACCTGACTTTCTACCTTTGTCATTCTCCCATGCTTCAACATTATCTTGAATACGGTCCAGAAGATCCCATTTAGCTTATTCTTCCATACGAGTGAATGATCCAGCACAAGAAGCATCCAATAAATCCTTGTCATGTAGAGGGAGCCTTGCATTAAAGTTATTGATAATAATATTGTTGGGGAGCTCATGAATGGGACATTTGAGTATTAGTAACTTCAATCTCCCCCAAGCTTGAGCTGTACTCTCTCCATCAAGAGGCCAAAAGTTGTATATTTGATTCCGATCTTTATGAATCTCACTAGGAGGATAAAACTTTGAACAAAAGAGAGGCACTATTCCTCCCATTCCAGGGCTTGACCATTCTTCAGCAGCTTATACCATTCCTCAGCTCTTCCTTTCAGTGATAATGAGAATAACTTCTTCTTAACTTGATCTGTAGTAATACCTACACACTTTAACAACCCACATAATTCGTGTATAAAGAGCAAATGATCACCGGGATGGACAGTTCTATCCCCAACATAGTAGTTATCTATAACACGATCAATAATTCTTGTAGGTATTTTGAAAACATCATTCTCAACAGGTGGTGGCTTATCTACTACCTTAGCAGTGGTAGTAGCATTACCAAATAAGAAACTCAGCGAATTATTCATAACGAAAATAAAGCAACTAGCAGAAGTAAACAATACTCATAGTAGAATTTTCCTTTACCAGTTCCACTCTCCAATAGCGCTTCACTCCCCGGCAACAACGCCAAAAAATAGTCTTGATGACCCACAAGTATAGGGGGTGTAGCGCAGTATTTTCAATAAGTAAGAGTGTCGAACCCAACGAGGAGCAGAAGGTGCTGGCTAGTGGTATGGATCAAGAATTCTCTGCAACTACTTAGCAAACGGATTTTTAGGGTTTTTTGATAAAGCAAGTAAACAAAGTACGAGTAAATGAAACACAGTAGGAATAAATGCAGAAAGTGGCCCAATGCTTTACGCAGCAAAGGACAAGCCGGATGTATTACTTAAGATGACCAAACGTTCTCGAGGACACATGGGAAGACTGTCAAGTGCTTTCGCTTTGTACAGTTGATTAATCTTCTTTAGCTTGCTAAGTGTTGTGTGGGTGAACCTATGCTAATGTACCGCCCCATCCAGGACTAATACATACTTGTGATTAAACCCCTTACAAAAATCGGTAAGTACAAGAAAGTATTTAAGGTAGAAACCTAACCACAGCTTTAAACTCTAAGACCCTTACGTCCCTTGTGCAATGGTTTCCTAACGGGGGTTCAGGTTTCTGTCACTCTGGCAACCCCTACAATTAGTAGTGTAGCACCCCAATTGTCTAACAATTGTAATGCTACTTGTCCTAGTAAGATATTGGCTACTCCATAGATATTATTGTTGCATCATAATTATATCATGCGCATGTCATCATGCCACCTTGCATTTGAGCATCATATAAAACTCCTTTTCTTTTGGTTCTTCTCTCACATGCATTATTAGTTGTATTTGCCTCTTGATATTGTATTTGGCTATTGGTATATTATTCAAATGCCCAAGTTGAGTTGGGGCATATCTTTGATTTCTTTTCCATCACCTTTCTTCTCCACCACTTTACAATTCCACCATCCTACTAGACCATGAGCTTGCTTGTCTTTATTTTGGATTTCTCTAGCTCATGGGCAATAGGGTGGATCTAGTCCTTAATTTCTTTTGCTTGGCTCTATTCCATTGCTTGGAAATGCATAAGAACAATGCCATAATATTATTATTGTTGTCACAAAATAAATAATGGCATTATTATTTTTGCATGGGCCATGCAAGCTTCTCCACCACCTTTTTCCTCCATTGGCTTTTCTTTGATTTTAGTGGATCCTATCTAGAAAAAACCATCTCCTACCATTCCACCTCTCCATAGTCTCAACCATATCTTTTTCTTTTATTTATTTCTTCAAGCATGATCATATGAGCCCTTTCCACCTATTTTCTTTTCTTCCTCTTTCCTTCTTGTTTTCCTCCACATTATCTCAAGCAAGATCAAGCTTCACCTTTCTTCTTGGTTTGGCCTGGTAAACAAAAACTAAAACCTAAATGCCTAACACCATCTAAACCTAGTTCCTCTTTTATTATTCTTTAAACCTAAGTTACACTAAACCCTAACCCTAATCCTCCTCCTCTTTACCTCTCTCTCCCTCACCCTCCCTCTCTCTACCATGGGCACCACCTGGCCATCCTCTCCCTGGCCCACACCCAGCCACCCTAACCCTAGCCCATGCCCTACCCGAGATCCATCTACCCTAGCCCGATCTACTCCCTCTTCTCTCTTTCTTTCTCCACCGCCAGCCTAGCCCCACCCTGCAGCCGTTCGCCGCCCTGGACCACCTGCAGCCCCTCCCTGCCGTGCCCTACCAGCCCCAGATCAAGCCCCAGCCCGACCTGCACGTGCTCAAGGAGAAAAGAGAGAAGGAGCCGAGCTACTTTACCTGTCGCGCCCACACGCCACCTCCTCCCTCTCCCTCCTTTTCCTCCTCCCTCACGCCTCTCCTGGCTCGCCCAGATCCACCCCGAGTCGCCCCTCCTCTCCTCCTTCTTCCTCCCCAACGACTACCACCTGCCGCCGTTCGCCGCCAGCACCACTTCGCCCTCGTCGTTCTAGCCGGTGTGCGCGACGTGGAGTTGTCCTGGGCGACCAAGAGGACCCCCCTGCTGGCCCCTGTACGCGCCAACGTGGACGAGGAGCTCCCCAGCACCGCCAGATCCTCGCTGTCCTCCGAAACCCTAGCCCGCCGGTGCGTCTGCATCCTCGCCGTTCCAGCGCCTCCCCGACCGATCCAACACCGCCGTCGAGCCCGCGGTGAGCCTCCCCTTTCCCCTGACATGCTCCGCCTCGCCGTACCGCTCTAGCCCCGCCGTGCGTTTCGTCGAACAACCTCCGCGCGCCAGAGCTCGCCGGCATCTGTAGCTTTCCCGCGCCGCAGCAAGCTTACCTAAGCCCTAGCCCCTCACCTGTCAACTCCCCTTGCCCTACCGCACTGGTTAGCCACCTCAGCGCGCACGCGCGCGTCCCGGGATCGATCCCCCGCACGCGCCGCGCGCCGGTTTTCCTCGCCAGACGAAGGAAAACGAAGAACAGTAACCCGGGCCGTGGTCATTTACAATAAGCCCCCCTTTTTACTTCGCTCTCAACCCGCGGTACCGCCTGGCCCACTAGTCAGCCGCCCTATCAGTTTTACCGAACCCCCCCCCAGTTTTTAGCCCTCAACCCGCGGTCCAGCCCGCCTCCACCTGTCAGCCCCTGTCACCCTCACCGCTGCCGCGTGGGCCCGAAGTCGCTGGCCCCGCCTGTCAGTCTCAGTGGGTCAGCCAGAGCCGGTGTCGAAAGTGTTTTCACGCGCGCGTGGCCCAGTCCGCGCAGGCCCACCCGTCAGTGGCTGTGGTTAGGATTGCCTGGGTATAAAAAAGTTTTTCCCTGTGACTGTTTTTAATCAAATCTTTTTCAAATTGATTTAAATTCAAATTCTTCTCAGATTCAAATAATTTTTAAAATACAAATCCAAATAATACAAATAATATATGTTTTGGAATCAGAAAAATGTGAGGAATTCAAATATGACCTTCAAAATATATTTTGTACATTTTGAATTTCGAGATGATTAAAATTTCAATAAAATGCCCTTTTCCTTATTTAATTAATAACTTTTGTTTTATAACTCCAAATTTGACAAATAATATGTCTAAATCGATCAGCGCGACGAGGCCGTTCTATTTATGCAGTCCTTGTTCTGAATTAAAGCATGCATCATGTTGTCATTTAAAATCTGAACTGCTTATGGTAATAAAACTTGGTCAAATGAATGATAAAATGCTTTACTTCTTGTATCCACACCTCACCCTTTGCCAAGCTACTTTAATGCCATGTAATTGTGCATCATTCATCATGGCATGCTTGGTTGCTTGTTGCATTTCAATTCATATGCTTGCGCACTTTATTTATGTTGGCCCTTGTTTGTTTGGTTCTTCTTCGAATAGACGCCCAGCAGGAGAATTACCAGGAATCCCAGGAGTATTACCCAGATCCATCTCTCGCTTCAACTGAGCTGCCAGGCAAGCACTACCACATGCTTGCATACATACAGTACCTATTGCCTCTATCTTATTCTTGCATCATTGAGTCGCGATTGCATTAAATTGAATCCCAAGTACTGCATAGCCTTTATTTTTAAACCACACCAAGCCTGTTCCGGTCCCATGAGCCATTACCACAGGAGTTGTTTGAGCCATGCGAGTCGTAGAAAAGCATGAGTAGGGTATGTGAGTGTCTGATGGATAATGAGGTACCTAAACAACATAACCTGAGTAGTAATAGGATTACTAATGAAAGAGGCACCGGTGAGCAATATCTGCTATTTGGTTTTTCATGCTCACCTGTGTCCCGTAGGACCCCGAGTACTTGATTCCTGTTCCTTGACTATTCACGCTATCCACATCCGGGAGGCCTTATGGACCCCCCTGAGTCAGAGCTTGATTCATTCCTATTTCTTGGGGCCACAATTAGTTTGGGGCTTTATTACTATCCTGTACTTATGCCATGTTACTGCTTTATTTAAGATTGTGCGAGGAGCACCTGTACTGTTTTGGACCGTGGAATGTTTTCGCGGTATCGACAAGCCCAGTCACATTTTCGGGTTCCCGGTCATTTACAGCCATTGACACAAACCTTGGGTCCGTCTCGGAGCCGGCCAACTTCGTTGCGGGTAGCTTAATGGGGTGGCCCCCTGAAATATTTCTGAATCCTATGATTTCTTTGTCGTGAATGCCTCGTTGGGTTTTGATTTGGTTTTTCTGAGGTTGATCGAGTGTGTGTTGCTATTCATGCACCCCTGCAGGGTAAATCTTTCTGAAAGCCGTGTCCGCGGTTATGGACGACTTGGAGCACAGTTTCTCGATCATAGACAAGTATAACTAAAGTACAGCTTTTAAATTGACTAAGTACTTGACTAGTAAATAGTGCAATACTCATGGAAGGGTTAATAAAACTGCCAACGGAAAACCAAATCAAAACCCAACGAGGCATTCACGACAAAGAAATCATAGGATTCAGAAATATTTCAGGGGGCCACCCCATTAAGCTACCCGCAACGAAGTTGGCCGGCTCCGAGACGGACCCAAGGTTTGTGTCAATGGCTGTAAACGACCGGGAACCCGAAAATGTGACTGGGCTTGTCGATACCGCGAAAACATTCCACGGTCCAAAACAGTACAGGTGCTCCTCGCACAATCTTAAATAAAGCAGTAACATGGCATAAGTACAGGATAGTAATAAAGCCCCAAACTAATTGTGGCCCCAAGAAATAGGAATGAATCAAGCTCTGACTCAGGGGGGTCCATAAGGCCTCCCGGATGTGGATAGCGTGAATAGTCAAGGAACAGGAATCAAGTACTCGGGGTCCTACGGGACACAGGTGAGCATGAAAAACCAAATAGCAGATATTGCTCACCGGTGCCTCTTTCATTAGTAATCCTATTACTACTCAGGTTATGTTGTTTAGGTACCTCATTATCCATCAGACACTCACATACCCTACTCATGCTTTTCTACGACTCGCATGGCTCAAACAACTCCTGTGGTAATGGCTCATGGGACCGGAACAGGCTTGGTGTGGTTTAAAAATAAAGGCTATGCAGTACTTGGGATTCAATTTAATGCAATCGCGACTCAATGATGCAAGAATAAGATAGAGGCAATAGGTACTGTATGTATGCAAGCATGTGGTAGTGCTTGCCTGGCAGCTCAGTTGAAGCGAGAGATGGATCTGGGTAATACTCCTGAGATTCCTGGTAATTCTCCTGCTGGGCGTCTATTCGAAGAAGAACCAAACAAACAAGGGCCAACATAAATAAAGTGCGCAAGCATATGAATTGAAATGCAACAAGCAACCAAGCATGCCATGATGAATGATGCACAATTACATGGCATTAAAGTAGCTTGGCAAAGGGTGAGGTGTGGATACAAGAAGTAAAGCATTTTATCATTCATTTGACCAAGTTTTATTACCATAAGCAGTTCAGATTTTAAATGACAACATGATGCATGCTTTAATTCAGAACAAGGACTGCATAAATAGAACGGCCTCGTCGCGCTGATCGATTTAGACATATTATTTGTCAAATTTGGAGTTATAAAACAAAAGTTATTAATTAAATAAGGAAAAGGGCATTTTATTGAAATTTTAATCATCTCGAAATTCAAAATGTACAAAATATATTTTGAAGGGCATATTTGAATTCCTCACATTTTTCTGATTCCAAAACATATATTATTTGTATTATTTGGATTTGTATTTTAAAAATTATTTGAATCTGAGAAGAATTTGAATTTAAATCAATTTGAAAAAGATTTGATTAAAAACAGTCACAGGGAAAAACTTTTTTATACCCAGGCAATCCTAACCACAGCCACTGACGGGTGGGCCTGCGCGGACTGGGCCACGCGCGCGTGAAAACACTTTCGACACCGGCTCTGGCTGACCCACTGAGACTGACAGGCGGGGCCAGCGACTTCGGGCCCACGCGGCAGCGGTGAGGGTGACAGGGGCTGACAGGTGGAGGCGGGCTGGACCGCGGGTTGAGGGCTAAAAACTGGGGGGGGGGGTTTGGTAAAACTGATAGGGCGGCTGACTAGTGGGCCAGGCGGTACCGCGGGTTGAGAGCGAAGTAAAAAGGGGGGCTTATTGTAAATGACCACGGCCCGGGTTACTGTTCTTCGTTTTCCTTCGTCTGGCGAGGAAAACCGGCGCGCGGCGCGTGCGGGGGATCGATCCCGGGACGCGCGCGTGCGCGCTGAGGTGGCTAACCAGTGCGGTAGGGCAAGGGGAGTTGACAGGTGAGGGGCTAGGGCTTAGGTAAGCTTGCTGCGGCGCAGGAAAGCTACAGATGCCGGCGAGCTCTGGCGCGCGGAGGTTGTTCGACGAAACGCACGGCGGGGCTAGAGCGGTACGGCGAGGCGGAGCATGTCAGGGGAAAGGGGAGGCTCACCGCGGGCTCGACGGCGGTGTTAGATCGGTCGGGGAGGTGCTGGAACGGCGAGGATGCAGACGCACTGGCGGGCTAGGGTTTCGGAGGACAGCGAGGATCTGGCGGTGCTGGGGAGCTCCTCGTCCACGTTGGCGCGTACAGGGGCCAGCAGGGGGGTCCTCTTGGTCGCCCAGGACAACTCCACGTCGCGCACACCGGCTAGAACGACGAGGGCGAAGTGGTGCTGGCGGCGAACGGCGGCAGGTGGTAGTCGTTGGGGAGGAAGAAGGAGGAGAGGAGGGGCGACTCGGGGTGGATCTGGGCGAGCCAGGAGAGGCGTGAGGGAGGAGGAAAAGGAGGGAGAGGGAGGAGGTAGCGTGTGGGCGCGGCAGGTAAAGTAGCTCGGCTCCTTCTCTCTTTTCTCCTTGAGCACGTGCATGTCGGGCTGGGGCTTGATCTGGGGCTGGTAGGGCACGGCAGGGAGGGGCTGCAGGTGGTCCAGGGCGGCGAACGGCTGTAGGGTGGGGCTAGGCTGGCGGTGGAGAAAGAAAGAGAGAAGAGGGAGTAGATCGGGCTAGGGTAGATGGAGCTCGGGTAGGGCATGGGCTAGGGTTAGGGTGGCTGGGTGTGGGCCAGGGAGAGGATGGCCAGGTGGTGCCCATGGTAGAGAGAGAGGGGGTGAGGGAGAGAGAGGTAAAGAGGAGGAGGATTAGGGTTAGGGTTTAGTGTAACTTAGGTTTAAAGAATAATAAAAGAGGAACTAGGTTTAGATGGTGTTAGGCATTTAGGTTTTAGTTTTTGTTTACCAGGCCAAACCAAGAAGAAAGGTGAAGCTTGATCTTGCTTGAGATAATGTGGAGGAAAACAAGAAGGAAATAGGAAGAAAAGAAAATAGGTGGAAAGGGCTCATATGATCATGCTTGAAGAAATAAATAAAAGAAAAAGATATGGTTGAGACTATGGAGAGGTGGAATGGTAGGAGATGGTTTTTTCTAGATAGGATCCACTAAAATCAAAGAAAAGCCAATGGAGGAAAAAGGTGGTGGAGAAGCTTGCATGGCCCATGCAAAAATAATAATGCCATTATTTATTTTGTGACAACAATAATAATATTATGGCATTGTTCTTATGCATTTCCAAGCAATGGAATAGAGCCAAGCAAAAGAAATTAAGGACTAGATCCACCCTATTGCCCATGAGCTAGAGAAATCCAAAATAAAGACAAACAAGCTCATGGTCTAGTAGGATGGTGGAATTGTAAAGTGGTGGAGAAGAAAGGTGATGGAAAAGAAATCAAAGATATTCCCCCAACTCAACTTGGGCATTTGAACAATATACCAATAGCCAAATACAATATCAAGAGGCAAATACAACTAATAATGCATGTGAGAGAAGAACCAAAAGAAAAGGAGTTTTATATGATGCTCAAATGCAAGGTGACATGATGACATGAGCATGATATAATTATGATGCAACAATAATATCTATGGAGTAGCCAATATCTTACTAGGACAAGTAGCATTACAATTGTTAGACAATTGGGGTGCTACAAGTAGCCAAATACACAATGCATTCCCTTAGGACTATATAGGTGAAGTGTCATGTAGTCGACGTTCACATGACACCACTAAAAGAAGTACACCACAACTTAAATAACAATCTATTGAATCTTTCTCAACACAACTCCACTACTAACAACATGACTTCTCCCATGTCCTCAAGAACAAAACGAACTACTCACAAGACATCATATGGATCATGATCAGAGATGGAATAATGATGTATAACAATCTGAACATAAACAATAATTCAATGGTTCACTCAATAGCATCAACTACAAAGAGTAATCAACATCGGGAAAGTTTCCCCTATGAACTAATGCAAGATTCAACCAATTGTTACATCAATATGGAGATGGTGATGAGGGTGCTGCTGATGATGATGGTGGTGATGATGATGATGATGATGATGATGATCTCGATGAAGTCCAGCTTGATGGTGGTGTTGATGGCGACGATCTTCCCTCTCCTGGAAGGAATTCCCCCGACAGAAATCTGTCTGCCGGAGAGATCTTTCTCTCTCAGTGTTTTCTGCCCCGCAGAGGCGGCGGAATCTTTTTGTGGTCGCTCCCCGAGTCTTAGGGTTTCGGGAGGATGATATACGCCAGAGGGGAGAGGCTGGAGTGGGCAAGGGTGGCCACACCACCTGCTGACGCTGCCTAGGGCTGCCAGCGCCAGGGAGTGGTGTGGGCCTCCTGTGGCCCATCTCCACTCCGTCTTCTGGCATCCTTAGTCTTCTGGAAAAATAGAATTTTTCGTATATTTTCCCGAATTTACTGATCTTTGTGAATTTTGCCTCCAAACAACACATTTTCCATCAGAATCCTGACTGCAGCGGTCCATGCTCCAAAAGTCATCAACCATGCAAAAACAGATGCAATAACATAGGTATCATCTCTCAATACGAAATATATCAATGAATAACAGTGAATTAAGACATATAATAGTGATGCAAAATGGACATATCAGCAACCCAACGGGGCTCGGAGAAGATATGCATGGTCTTCCAACGGATGTGCATTCCCAAACCCATATTATGTCTTCCCTCTAACTCTACAACATCATTTGGGTCCATCCATTTCAATTCAATCCTAACTTGCTCCAAGACCTCGGCGTAGGTGGGACTATGCTCAAACACCAAGTCAAGCTCATCTGGGTCCGGTTCTATATTACCTCTCAAAAAGGCATCCTTGTCTACATGATGAACATAAACAATTCTTGACATTCCTAAAATAATCACAACAACGATACCATGGTCAACATAATCAATACATACTCATTGGTAACATTAACACAATACCTAACCCCTATGTCAATTCAATAATACCCTATGCCAATTCAACAATACCCTATGCCAACAAGAATACCATGGTCAACATACTCAATACATACTCATTGGTAACATTAACACAACACCTAATCCCTATGCCAAAATCTACCATGCATCTTGCATAACAACCTAGGGTTTCAAAGATATGGATCAAACCAAGAATTTAATGGGTGAAAACAAAGAAAAATGGGAAGAATACCTCTAGGCACTTGGGGGAGATCGAAATCCACGGAGAGAAACTTCCAATTTGGTCACTTAGAGGGAGGGATTTGAGGGAGAAGCCGAACCCCCGCCGCCGTCGCCCTTCTCTGTTCTTGGCTGGGTAAGAAAGTGAGTGAGAGGGTCGGGCTAGGGCGGCCGCGCGCGCTGCTACTACCTAAAGTGCGGCTCCACATGCCGTGGCGTTGCACTTCAAAGTGCGACGCCATATGCTGTGGCGCCGCACTTACGAAGCCGGGCCCCACGAAGCCACGCTGGCAGGTGTGCGGCACCGTTAACCAGGGTCTTTTGGCGAAAATAATTTAGGGCAATAGTATGCATGATGATGCGAAAAAGAAAATAACACGCAATTTTTCTTTCAAAAAATTTCCGGACATTACAACTCAACACCACTAATAAGGATCGTGTGCCGAGATCCAAGCAAAGACATCGGGGCATTACTCTCCAGGGTGCGGCACCATCACTGACAGCGTTGCAAAAAGGGTTAGTCCCGTGAAATAGTTATGGCCAAGTTTCTTTCGTGAATTTGTTTATTTTTTAGATTATTTTTGTTCAAATTCCCGAATTATTCTCAATTTCCGGCCGACAATTCCGAGTGCAATCCAAACGCACGAAAACGGATCGCGAATTCCAGATTCAATGATTCCGAGGTCGAATTCTTACATCCAAACACAGCGAAGTGTAGTTGATCTGCGCGATATTCACTTTATCCAAAAGATAGAGAAAAACAAGGAACAAGTCCATGTCACCGGAGCCTCGTGTCCACATCAAAAGCTGCAGAAGGAGTCAGTCCCGCATGATCCAGCCGTCCATTCCGATCTGGACGGGTATAAAGCGACCCATATGTCCTATTACCTCGTTGGTCTTACCCGACGCCCCCCTCTCCCATTCCCGTCTCCTCGCCGCCCTCACCGCCATGTCCACCGCCACCGCCGCAGCCGCAGCCGCCTCGACCTCCCTCTCCTCCTCTAACCTCCGCCGATCGTCGCCTTCTTCCATGATCCTGGCGAACACCCGCAGATCTCTCCCTGGCAGACTCTTATCCTCTTCCGCCGCGCAGTTTCCCCTCGGCCCGGTCTCCGCCATGGCCACTTCTGGCGCCTCAGCCGAGGGGGCTTCCAGGAAGAATCTTCTCATATTCGACGCCGAGGAGGACCTCGCAGCGTCGCTGGCCGAGCACACGGCCGGGTTTTCAGAGAAGTTCGTCGCCGAGAGGGGAGCCTTCACCGTCGTTCTCTCCGGCGGCTCTCTTATCAAGGCTCTCAGGTTCTTCGACCTCTTAAAGAATCAATACCGAACATTTTTGGGGTTTCGCGGGTTTGGGGGGTCGTGAAGAGGTCTAATCTTTTGGTTTCACAGGAAGCTGGCGGAGCCGCCGTACCTGGAGGCGGTGGACTGGACCAGATGGCACGTGTTCTGGGCGGATGAAAGGGTGGTGCCGAAGGACCACGCGGATAGCAACTACAAGCTCGCCATGGATGGTTTTCTCTCTAAGGTATTCGCATGAATAATGTTTTGGTGAATTTTTGGGAGCTTGAATGTTGAGATAGAATGCGGAAATGGGGATCATGATGATTAATTGATGGTTTGAATTATATTAGGTTCGTTAGCAGATGAAACCAGATACAGAGTCTAAAACGCCAACACGGCAGTAGGTCCAAAGTAGATTATGTGCTATTTTGCATGTTTTGTCAATGTGGGATGATTGACTTACTGTGGTGGATAGTTTGGGATAATGCAGAATACTAGGTTTATTAGAATTGAACCCAGCCCAGAGAAAACGATAATTGGACCAGCACATTGTTGCGGTGAACCTACTGTTGTAATTTAGTGATGTATCATCTCTAGGAGGGCAAAAATTTAGAGCATTATCGTCAAGTGTTGGATAATTGGTATAATTATCGACATAAATTGGAAGACTGATTGATGTATGGAGTACAAAGCTCAAAGAATATTTGTGAGAATATTACATCCACCGAGTTCGTCTCAAAACTTTGTTCAGAGTATTCAGTGTCTAGGAAAATGGCCTTTTCTCTAAAAACACTGTTCGCCTACATCTAAATTATGTAAAATTATTCTACATTTGGTCGTCTGTGAGTTAGGTTATAGCAAGAAGTCTAGAATGGTCCGGAATTGAGAAATCTAGCAGATGAAATAAGTGAGGTGACATGGCATTCTAGCATTTTGTATTTGCCTCTCATATTTAGAAGTGCTGGTTGAATAATGATAGTGACACGATTATAATCACTGAGAGAGAGCGGTCTTCCTCGGATTTCGACAAGTCTTCTAGAAGAGAATATGTGCATGCCATGTAGGCTAGTGTACGATTTTTTATTTAACCAAACTAAAAGCGCACATCATATCTGTACAGTTGAATTCAACTTGAATTCTTTTACTTGTGCTAAATAATTTTTAGAAGTTCATATATGTATGCCATCGTAGCAAGATGACACATTCTCATCATATACCGTCAATAGGAATATTTACTTTTCCTCTCCGTTGACAGAATTGTACTCAGATTTTTTTTCTGTTGGTTGAATATAGGTGCCAGTTCTTGCTAACCAAATTTATGCCATGAATGACACACTGGCAGCTGAGGGTGCTGCGGCTGACTATGAATCTCGTCTGAATCAACTTATCAAGAATGGTGTGATTGCATCATCACCAGCAACTGGGTTCCCAAAGTTTGATCTTATGCTTCTGGGGATGGGCCCTGATGGCCATATTGCCTCCCTCTTCCCTGGCCATCCTACTGTCCACGAGAACCAGAAGTTAGTCACCTATGTTGAGGATTCTCCAAAGCCACCACCAGAGAGAATAACATTCACATTCCCTGTGATCAATTCATCTGCACATATCGCACTCATGGTCACAGGTGCTGGTAAAGCTGGTGCAGTTCACAAAACGCTTTCAGGCAACGGAAGGTCATCAGATTTGCTGCCTGTTGAGATGATTGAGGCACAGGATGGAGAGATGACTTGGTTCACTGACAAGCAAGCTGTGTCCATGTTGTCGAGCCTCTGAAGCCCGCTGTGTTATATATACATTTCAAGCTTCCACCTTAGGGGCTGCTTGGAATGGGTGTGAAGTCCCGCACTAAATTTACACCCAATCCAAACAGGGCCTTAATTATATGAAAGATTCAGAGTTGTGTCCGTTAGACCCGTACTTGCACCAGTCCTGTGCGGAAAATTTGAGCTGTTTATTTTTGTAGCTTATAGTGCAGCGTATATATGCCGCACGCTCCAGTTTGTTTACAGTATGAATCAAAGTAATCGCCATTTTTTTGTGATATTTGTTCCTCGGGTATCTAGATCAGTGCTCACAGATGGTGTCCATCATGTGATGTTATACTATATTGTTTCCTTTCTACTCCTAATATGCATTTGAATATTTTCACATCTTTTGGACTACTGTCACTTTTATTTACCACTGCTAGTGTTTCACACTTATCTAGCTTGGTTTGGGTTGCGCCCTTTGCAATTATGTCATTCGTATAATTTTGTAGAGCCTGTTACATGAATTCTGGAATAGTTCTTAGGGTGGTTTTCAATGCATAATGCATTTCGTAGCAAAGTGTACAAGCCGAAAAACTCTATGCATCAGGTATTGTGTGGAAAGGCTAAAATTTATCATTTCTTATTTTGCCATGATACGGGAGACAGCTGCAGCTGCCATTTTTGCGTTATCATGGCGTATATGTGACTGTGAGCAATTCCTTTCTGAACGTGGCAGTAGTAGTTAATTTTCGAGTGAATAGCATAAAACCACCGCTTTTCTGTGATTTTTTTGTAAGTTGCGCTAAATGTGACCACTCTTGTGCAATATTTTTTTTGCAATTTGCAGTAAAACCAAATTAAGAACAAATTGAAGTTGTATCTGACATGGTGACCCCACCAGAAGGATGACATGGCTAGCGGAGACGGCACCCGGACACGCCCGTTAGACGCTGTTGTCGGCCCACTCTTAAGACGCGCGGGCATAACGTCTTCCCCCGTTGACAGGCAGGTCCATGTCGTCCTCACTCCTCTGCCTCCACACCCGACTGAGCCCATTATTGCTTGCCGTCGTAGAGCCATCACCGCCGGCCATCCGTGCAAGCCGTCCACCGTCCGATATCGCCATGCCCAGCTGGGACGACGACGGCTCCTTGAGCCCCTCCATTCTTGGGGGTAAGTTCCCTAATTTCTAGGGTTCGTGCTAGATCCATTGAATTGGGATTTTAGTGTTTCACCTCGATTTAGATCGATTAAACTCGTTTTCTCTGAAATTTCTGTAAATTAGGACATTGTTACTATGGATTTTGCTCCAGATACCTATGAGGACCACACATTCCACGATTTCGCTGTGGATTATCCGGAGGTTTGCCACATGCACAAGCTTGTGCCACATAAATATGTGGCCTTTGAAGGGACTAACACATGCGTAGATTTTACATGTGTCAAATCGGCAATGTAAGTTTCATATGCTATTTACCATATAATTTTGCACCGTTATTGATTCATTAGTTAGCCTGTTATATGTTCAGACAAATGAAGTTACATGTTTAGACATATAGAGTTGCGTTGCAGTTTTCAAAGAAACTAGATAATACCCCGCGCGCTGCTGCGGAAAATATGTGATAAATCGGCGAGCATAAATCAAAGAATATGTTAATGTACAATATAATAGCTTTGAAATTACAATGAAAATGCTGAATTGTTAATGGAGCAGCTATAACTCGCGAAAATCATGTATAACAATAAGAAACTATACTAACACAAAGACCATGGTATTTGTAAACCATAAAATAGCATTTATGTACCCCACAATAACATAGTTTGTTCCTTCCCCGGTCATCAAATTGTTTTGTAAATATAAGCACAACATGATCCATGTAGTGATACCTCGTGGTAGCAGAACTATACCCGGGGGAACAACATTGTTCCAGCATTCATGTACAAAGTTGTAAATGAATAAATCATAGAAAATTATTTACAGAGAGGATGGTAGAACAAAAAAATTCGGTAGAAGAGAACTTGAATTAGGTGCAAATCCAGAATGCC
The DNA here is from genome assembly GCA_910589775.1 of Avena eriantha. Taxonomy (NCBI): domain Eukaryota; kingdom Viridiplantae; phylum Streptophyta; class Magnoliopsida; order Poales; family Poaceae; genus Avena; species Avena eriantha. Next base: position 214,108,892 of record OU342744.1, on the reverse strand, counting down.
TTTAGTCGCACTGCAGATGTAAAAATAAAATCTTTACTCATTCAGTTTTTCCCTTCATAATTGTAAGAAAGGAAACATATGGTTACATGTACAAATTTCATGTGAAGAGCAAGTGAATGGAGCATACTTTTACCTGATGTAGTCAATTTGTTTCACTCCAACTCTAAGATAAAGTAAGAAGGATACGTTTTAGGCTGAGAATTTTATCCTAGATCTGAAAATACAAAAGCTCTGATTATGGGCCATGCCAAGTAACCGGAGTTGTTGGTTCCATCTGACCACAAAACACATGTCTTCTAGAAATAGTTAAGTGCATATGTATGGAAAAGGCAGACCAGCTATACGACAGCTATACGACGGGAACTCTTGCTTTGCTTTCTAGTTACTTGCAAAAACACAAAATCTCTATAATATCAATTGGTAGAGGTGCATGAGAGGGAGAAAATATGGTCTATTTTAGAAGATGGACATTAGTTTAGAGGAACAATAATTATAACTATGCACAATAAAACAAAAACTGAGGGAATCAAATTTGTTACTTTTTAAAGGCAACATGCAGAAGTTACTTGGGCAGATACGTCCGTCCATCAACACACCATAGTAGAAGCTTCCACAAAGGAGTCACCAAAAAGTTGTGTTAATTACTAATATGCTCACCTCACAAATAAACTATAATTTATCTAGGATTGAAGTGAAAGCAAATTGTGTCGTAGAAATATTACTGAAGGTAAAAGAGAGCCTAAGAGTAGCATCTAAGTGCTTGCAGTTGAACATTCAGAGTTTGAGTTGAAATTTATTTAGTGCAAGAATAATAGATAAATTCTCGTCAAAGTTGATACTTGCTAGGAAAATACCGGGAATAGTTCCATCATGTTTCTTTCCCTGCAACTACACTTCTAAAAATAAAAATTCTGAAAGTATTAACCAAGCTAAACTGAATCAGAAAAGGAGTATCCACATTTCAATAAGAAATACACAATAGGCCCAAGGTCAAACAGAAAAGATAATAGTAAGATACCAATAAAGCAAATGAAATTCTAGATTGATATAAATAGACATGAAGGAAAAAACATTGAAAGGATGAACTGGAAAGGCGTACCAAGAGAAAGTTGATTGTATCTTTGGTCCAGTGTCAATGCCTTGAGAAAGAACTCACTTAATAAACGAAATTATTTTTACATCGGAGGGTCATGGTGGGTGAATCGGCTAATGGGGATGATCCGACTGCCACTTAGAGTACATGCAGCAGTAGAACAGGTGAGGACTACCATGGAAATTTTGCCGGAGATGGCGATGTCTGTCAGTGCAGGGTATCTTTCAATTATGACAGCGCAGCGAGTACAGATCATCCACGACGTCAGGCTTGACAGCATCATTATGGGCGTAGTTTCTCTGACAGTGCTTGTGATGGTAGGGCAAGCTTCTCACCCTCAAGATTCCAGGTTATCGATCTACAAAATGGTTTGCGGCCACAAGAACTGATGACTATAGCCTGAAATTCGCATAATGAACTGCCAAACTGAATAAAGAGTGGTCTGCTTTAGATTTAGAGCTTCCGGGAAATAAGTTAGAGAGGCAGATGTAGTTTCAGCCTGCATCCAGCAAGTTATACATAAGCCTGAAGATGAGTTAAAATCAATCAGACTACATAAATCAAAGGTTTTGTATCGAGGGAAATCTGAAATATAGAAAAGAACAGATGTACTACTAAGGAGCGGCCACTGTATTGCAGATGCAACACATATCCATACAAATTTAATAGAGGGGTTTTCCTTTAAAAAATAGAGGGGAGTGAATTCAGAAACATCAAGATAGTCCCAAGGGAACTTGAGAAGCAGAACCTGACTTTATTTTGTTGCTGTGTTTAGATTCAAGCTGCAAGGAGAAATAGCGTATGAGGAATATAGTGTGTCAAATCCACCCAACAACATCAAAACGAAGACCAATCTATAGTACTTTGCGGACATTAAATTGGATGCACATGACATGCATCGGCAGCGAAGAAACCTTTGTTCGGGAGCTCAGTGGCCAGGGAGGTGGGAGTGCCGGTTGATGGCGGCTCGTTGTGACCTAGAGCAGGAAGAACCGGGGTAGGTTGAATTGAGGAGGACGGGGCAGAAATGAGGTGGGGTTGATGTACACAGGAAAATAAGGAGGCAACAGGTCGGTGGCCACTCACTTACCTCGACGGTTACATGGTCAGACGATTTGTTTCCAGCATTATTGCCGCAGAGGATTCAATGGGTGCCCCAGAGATGGTGGGGGAGAAGAGGATCGGTCGTTCGCTCCTGCCTGAACAACGATGGGTTGATATGAGTTTTCTCCGTGTGCGCTTGATTTCCACGAGTAGACCGCTCAAAAAAATCCAAGATTAATGATAATTGCTGCTGACGTGTCTGGTTGAGAGCATATTAGACTACATGCTGAGGTGGATAGGCTGCATGTTGAGAAAAATAGTTTAGTGGGGTGATCTTCTTAGTTATACTAGATGATTCCCCGCGCATTGCAGCAGGAATATTGGTTTAATAACAAACATTGTGTAGTGGTCAAAAATAATAATGTGCCCGGATAACAATGATAATTTTAATAACGATAATTTTATTAGTCATCTCATTCATTCTAAGGTTAGAATATTTTGCACTGCAACCACTATTCCTGTTGGTAAAAATAAAATAAAATAATCAGGGTATGTTATTGGCATGCAACCAAGCAAAGCTACATCTATGCCACAGTACAAAATTGGGGCAGTTTGAGATACTCAGAAAATCGTCAACAATAATCTATATGTTGAGCATAAAATTTATCTAATATTTCAGACAAATAAGACATATATTTAGTCTCAAGGAAAACATGGGGAAAGATACAATCTACAAGCAAGAAAAGAAAATGACGTTTTAGTCTTTTGGATACAGTTGACGTAAAGGTGCATGCTAACAACATGAATATACTCCGTCAATAAAAGCTCGTAAGTATACATGAAATATTTTTCATTACATGACATACTTTCCGTGGCATACAATAACAAATTTTTCATTACATGGAATGCCTCTTCCTCATCCATGGCAGATGAAGAATTCATCCTGGGCAACAACAATCCTCGAAAAGGTGCATATATATTTCTTGATGTTGACATAAGGCACTATACTCTCAGAATGAGAAATTTGTACAACAAAGTAATTTTTTTAACCTTAACATTGCCTTTGAAGGGATGCCAAACATACATTTTAATTGCGCACCTGAGCTGACGTGAAATTTCCAAAGATAATTGAAACATGGACTTCAGAGTTGCCCATCACGATTTTGTAGTTTTTCATTGGGTCAAAAGAGCATGCCATCTACGCACAAGTTTACTAAATTTTGATCCGAAGCAAGTTGATGATATCCCACTAACTTGAACCTGAATAAATTGTCGCAAAGCCAGAACCAAGAAAGGTAGGTGGAATAGAGTCGAAAATCTTCAGTCATATAATTTTGAAGGGCATTAATATATCAAATGCTAGGGACATAGCTCCGAGTTGGCTAGCTGCTAGTAATTGTCCAGTGATCTGGTCTGAACTTTTTGATAGCCACGAATGGCTAAGGCACACCATGGTAGTAGAAGTACTGCTAGATTATTAGCAGTAGATGTCAGTTGTCAGGGGAGAAAGCTCATAACTAACATGCCTCATGGCAATGGAGAACGCCATGCCCTGTATAGAATTTTATGAAGATTTGCTATCGCTTGTTGCCTGCAGTAAAAAGTGAATATGATGTCAGATCATTCTAATCAAGGAGAAAATTAGAGCACCCACTTCATCGATCTATCAGTAAATATCAGTCAGTTCAAACACATGCAATGACGAGCAAAGCAACAAAGGATCAGATGGGTTCCTGGCCCTGGGCGAACCACGTGGGTCCAAATCGAGACAACAAATCAAGTAGATACGACGGATCATGGAAGCACGGCAAGCACAACCAGAATGAGGGTTCGCTGCCAAGCGTCATTGGTAGGATAGATAGAAGAGGGGAAGGGAGATTATATAAGCCATGTACAGATTAGAAAAGGTGAAAAAAGAAGGTGAAGAGAAGGGGACGCAGCAGTAAAGAGGAAGATTAACCAACATAGACATGAAGTGCAGTAGCCTCTCGTATGCCTTCATCAATTGGCTGTGTAGCAATTTCTTGTGGGAATCGCGTGGAAGAGTAAGAGAAAGGACGGTCGTGGTCATTGATTGGAGGAGGGGTTGCTCGGGCGATCTGGATGGATGGAGAAGCGACTCTTCGGTGGAGAAGATAACAAAACTAGGCTGATTGCAATGGGCCAGAAGATTATATGGGTTGTTTGGTTTACATTTCACACGTACCACGGGAACACCGGAATAGAGGGGTTCTTTCAGAGAAAAGAAACGAAAATAAAAAGGAAAATTGGGACAAAGTGATGATGTGGCAGTCTACTTAGGTGGATAGGCTGCATGTTTAGAGAAATAGGTAGTGGGGATGAACTATTTAGTTATTATAGATAGGATTCACTTATATATTTCTTGTATTGTTAAAATCCATTGCAATAGTTAAATAGTAGATATTGGCATAGAGGTTTTGTTACTGCATTGCAATAGTTAAGTACTCCCTCCGATCCATAATACTTGTCGCTTAAATGAATGTATCTAGACATGTTTTAGTACTAGATACATATATTTTTACGACAAGTATTATGAATCGGAGGGAGTAGTATATACTGCTCGTATGCACACAATTTAGATAATATATTTAGTACAGAGATATTGAATCTTATTATCTTGATTTAGTTGTAGTCATGTATTGTGGCTTTTGTTGTCATATTTTCTTAACTTATTGTCTTGTTTTCTATTCAGTAGTAAGTCATGAATTTTGGTTTTCATTCTTGGATAGATCCTGAAGAGTGGACAGAAACCCTGAATAATGCTTTAGGTAGGCTATGTAGAATCAATGACAGGTATGAGAATGTGTAAGGGAAAAATTCTCTTATCCATTATTTTAGTTAATGTTGATACTGGAGCTAAAGTGTGAATTAATGTTACCTACTAGTGTTTACACAGGTTTTAGTCCACAAGAGATGATGAGAGGCGGTGTGAGACACCCCCATTCGCTAATCATGAGAAGAGCCGGTATTTTCGCTACATTTCTTTCTTATTATCATTTGAGTTGATTAGGAAATACCGCACTATTAAGAGGGGCAGTCTCAATGAGCTCTTTGGGGCAGCAAAACACCATATACACGTCCTAATACCAAATAGCCACCACACCCACATGAGATGAGCCAAAAGTCCAAGTGAAAAAATAGCTCGTGAAGGGGTTCTGCGAAATCAGCGAGATTACCAACGTCGCCGGAAATCCCGCCGGAATTTCCCGGCGCCTAACGAAACACTATACTACTAGTGTTTCGGTGGGTTGCCGGAATTTCCCGGTCAGGTTTCCGGTCCTCTAGGGTTAGCGCCGGAAATTCCCGGCCAGGTTTCCGGCTCGCCAGGATTTCCACCAAAATTTTTAGGCTCAGAATCTGGTCTGCCGAACTTACTGTTAGTTCCGTCGCAGGATCCCCAAAATGGCTAGTTTCCACCGGACTATAAATACCCCTTTCTTCTCCACTGATAAGGTTAGGTTAACCATTCATATTCTTTCTTGGGCTCACTCTCACTCACTCTATTGTTGAAACATAAAAGCTTAAGGATCTCCTATTTTACCCAACCAAATCCAAATCCCTTTGATAGAAAGCAAGAGGAGGTCCCGATCTACGTTTCACCAAGCCATATTTTATTCCTCCTTAAGTTCATCTAGTTTTCTTGTTACTCTTGGGTTCATGGGAAATCCTAGGCAGGTAGGGTCGCTCAGAGGATTTCGGCTTGTGGTTTTCTCCATGAAAAGTTTGTGAGAGTTTGGAGACTACCTTAAAGTCTATCACGAGTAAGTGAGATATTCCTTCATGAGATAGACTCGGAGAAGAAGGTGATCCTTCGTGGCGTCGGGAAATCCTTCATGGGACCTCACACCTCTCCAACGCGACGTAGCTTCCTCCAAGGAAGTGAACACGGGAATACATCTTTGTCTCCGGATGCGGCGGTTATTCCTAAACCTAACTTTTTTCTTGTGTTGTTTACTTTGTGATAGCCTCCGTGCTTGAAGTATCTTGTATAATCATCTAGGTTGCCTCACCTAGTTTGCATTTAGGCACACTTATATTCTGCAAAGCCTAAAACTTGCAAAAGATTATAAAGAAATTTGGAGAAACCTATTCACCCCCTCTAGGTTAACCATCTTACCCTTTCAATTGGTATCAGAGCCAATGTCTCTTTGAAGTGCTTTACCGCCTAAGATAAAAGATAGTTTTTTCCAATGATGATGAGGGCAAGACTTATTCGGTCAAGGAGCTTCGAGAAATCTTTGCCTGTGAAGCTCGTGCTAAGGATAAGGCAGATTCTGACCTCCTTGCTCAAATAAGTCACCTAGAAGGATGTTTTAAGGGCATTGGCGAGGGGGAATTTCTTGGTAACCCTTCGGTAGTACCTCAATGGAGGCTGTTGGACATCGGAAAGGATAAGATTGAGGAGTCTTCTCATGAGAATGACCTATATCCTAAGCAAAAGAATATCATGCCTCATATTAATGGTTCGGGTCCTGCACCTTTATTTGATAGAACTCACTTCTATCATTGGAAAGCTATTATGGAATATCATCTTCATAGTTGTAGTGTGGAGATATGGGAGATTGTGTTCAATGGATTCAACCCACGAGATCCCAACAACCTCACCCGGGAGAGTACTATGATCGTCAACTCAATGCAACAACTTGTGAAAAGATTCGGGGTGCCATTCACCGCACTCTTCTTGATTAAGTTAGTGACATTCACACCGCCAAGGAGCTTTGTGATAGTATTGTCGTTCTCCAAGAGAGAACGACTCTCATCTAAAATTCCAAGTACGAAGCTGCTAAGTCAGAGATGAACTTGTTCATGAATAGAGATGGGGAGACCATCTCTGAGGCATATCCAAGACGCATTGCTCTCTATGTGAAGATAAAGGGTGTTGGTTGTGACAAGTATGATGATGGCTTCAATGTGAATGATGAGCTCATCAAGTCTAGGATAGTTGCCATGATTGCAGCCAATGGTAGACAACTTGCCTTGAACTTGCAATTTGTTGATGCCAGAAACCCGTTCTATCCCAATGATCTAGTACCACACCTTGTTGCCATGGAGGCAAACGAGGGATAAAGGATCAATGATATCAACCGTGTTATTGGATCATCACATACCCTAGCATTGAAGGCCAAGCATGTGAAAGTGGAAGACGAAAGTTAAGATGAGGACGATCGAGATCAAATGGGTGATGTTGATGAGATACTCTCTCAAATTGTGAAGGTGTTATGTGGTAGAAAACAAAAAATTCCTACTACAAGAATACACCCACCCAAGATCTATCTATGGAGAAGTACAGTATTGAGTGGGATATGGTATTAATAACTTTGAAGACCGGACGCAGGATTATGTTCCCATAAAAAGGTTGCTGATGAAGCCGAGCATAGAAGACCTCGGGGTCTAGAAGGTTCAAGCATCCAGCACCACTAACGCCAGTGCCTCATCAAGTTTTATACGCGTACGGTGTAAAGTTGTCTTGCGTGTGCTCTCTGTTCTGCTCAGAAATTGTTGATGGCGCATCTTCAGATGCTTATTTCATTTACCGTCTTGATTCCATTTTCACCCTATAACTCATTGTCGCACATGTGGGCTTACTTTAGACCACAGTCGCTTAGGACCTCTACGGGTGTCCACAATAATGATCTTTTCCATTAAATCGTCAAACCTTTTAGCCACTAGCCAAGCCCCTGTGGTCTGGCGCGTGGTCAGATGTTATGCATAACAATCGCATCCCAGGGTACTTGAAGTGAGGTTTACTATACGTCGATACATGACCAACGTTAAAAAGAAACGTCTTTTCGGCTTAGTGGTTCTTCGTACGCATATACACAAAGTTGATGTTTATCTTTTAATAGTAAGGCGTTCAGTCTAACGGCCGCACCCCACGGGGTGCAGAGAGGAGTCTAGTTACTATTAAAGTAATTATTCAAAGTTGACAATATAAGTATCATAATCAGATTCATCATAATAACAAGTTTCATAAAAGAGTAATGAGGTTTGAGTTTGAGAATTACTATCATATATAGGAGGTACCCCCGTTCTTCTTTTTCTATACCCATTTGCTCTTCATTCTCTATCTCCTTTTCTTGGGGATGCATGGATATCCCCAAGCTTAGACTTGTGCTATATTATTTCTGCAAAACATTAGTACTTCCCATGGCAACAAGAATATCTTTAGCATAGTCAATGACATAGGCATTATCACAAAAGTTTTCTTAAACTTATTTCTTTAAAATCACGAGCTACAACACAAAATTCATACTTTTTATTAATAAGGGAATCCACCTCATGAGCTCCCATGAAGGCAATAAATAGATCAACTAGTATCATGTCAAAACCACCATAATCCTTCTCATTATATAAGAAAATCATAAAGTTATTGCTACATTTGCATTGATAGTGTAGATTTTTATCATTTTGTTTTGTGCAGAGGTACACATTATGTAACTCACATAGTTGTTTAGCAGTCTTATTTAAACAGTCAATAATTTTTCCAAATGTGATATTTCTTAATAATCAACTTCTTTTAATAATCTATGTTCCTCATCTAAAAGTTTATCCATATTATCCATAGTGAAAGTAACACTAAAAAAACTCACAACCAAGCAAGTTAAAGAAGTAAACCTCCCCAAGTTTAGATGATTGCAAGATATAAAACAAACTGAAAATACAACTAGATGCAAAATTGAAAGTAAATCTAATACCTAGTGCGCACAATAATAAAAGCCTAAGCGCTACCTTCCCCGGCAAAAGTGCCAGAAAATTACGTAATAACCCCCAAGAGCAGGGATCACTTTAGTACCTCTCAATGTGAAAGTAGGGTATCGATCCATATGAGCAAGAAGGAAAAACTATTTGTCTCTCCAACTAAAGTGTCACAAGTTTTAGTTATTTATGCACTAAACAAGTTATAGGAACAAGGAGGTTGGTTTAATACAAGAAAGTAAAGCGTAATAAAACAATAATGTAAAAGTGCCCCAATCCTCTTCAATGCAAGAGGCACTACTAGAGAAATGCTTATGTATAGATTTATTATCAATGGAGCATTTTTTTGAATATGCTCCACTGATAGTTATCAGTGGCGCATTTAAAAATATGCTCCACTGATATTTTGTCTAACCAATGGCACACATCGCAAATAATGCGCCACTGATAATGTGGGCCCGGCACCCTGGAGGGCTGTGGACCAAATATCAATGGCGCATATGGACATATGCGCCATTGATATGTTCTTATCAATGGCGCATATGCAATATGCGCCATTGATATTCTCCTCACCAATGGTGCATCCTTTCCTACATGCGCCATTGATAAATATGTGGGCCCCACCTGGACCCCACCACTCTGAAAGGCAGGAATATCAATGGCGCATTCAGTATATGCGCCATTGATAATTTGCCTCCAATGGCGCATATAATACGAAATGCGCCACTGATAAGTCTTGGGGCCCACCACCTAAAAAGGTGGAAGACTTATCAGTGGAGCATTGAGTGTAATATGCGCCACTGATAACTTCGCCCAGATCTACAAGTTGGCAGCCACCCCCACCCACCACCACCATTCTATTCTTCTCCACCCACCACCCCAAACTAGATCTAGCTCGTCCTCCTCCCCACCACCTCAATTTCTCTATTCTTTTCTCCATTCTTGGTTGTTGAACCTACCTTGCTTCATAGTTTTGTGAGGGGAAGCCTCTCCAATTGTTGTAGATCTACTAAACCAACTAGTTTTCCTCCCCAACATCCACCTTGTTCTCCAACAACCACACTATCTCGTCGCGGACTTGGCCCGGTAACGATTCTACTAGGTGAGTTATTGGAGGACATGCATGTGGATGTTTTGTGTGGAGGTTGGACGTCGGTGCGATGTGTATGTGTGTGCATGCTTATGTTTGTGAAGCCTTCTTATTGCGAGAGGGATGATGTTTGCATGAATGTGGTGCATGAATGTTTGCAGGTGACGAAAAAGAAAGCATGTTGCTTTCTCTGTAGGTGCATGGATGTTTGTCGAAATGTCGATTAATTTCCGTTTCGGTAAATTTTTGCACTATCCATATGTCCCATTTTTAGGAGAGGTCATATCGAATTTTTTCGGCGGCCATGCATGCATGTGTGTGTGCATGATGGTGCTGTGATTCTAAGATACTCTCTCTGTTTGCTCTATACCGCGCAGGAAACCATGGTTAGACACATGAGCGAAGGTCGAGCAGCTAGATACAAGAAACGCGCGGTGGCCGACATGATTCTGAACAAGAGGACCTACATAAGAAGTCCGTGTCGAACATGCAATCTCGGGAGCTTGGCTGACCCTGATTCTGGAGACCTGGAGAATCACCTGCTCACACGTGGATTCATGCGCGGCTATGATTCTGAAGATGGCGAGGACGTCAACGATCCTAAAGACGAGGGTGGGCATGATGATCATCACGAAGGAGATGCCAGCGGCGGACATGATCATGATCATGAAGGAGATGTTGGCAGCGGCGGACATGATGATCAACACGAAGGAGATGGTGGCAGTGACGGACATGATGATCATCACGAAGGAGGTGCCGGTGGAGAATACATAGACACACAAACGACACTACTAACCTCGGCCTTGCAGGACCCTCATGTTCAGGAACAACTTCTCAGGGAGACGAGCAACACCAAAGCTGCTGTCAGGGAGAAAGCCAAGCTAGCGCAGATGGAGATAGACGGGACAACTCCATTGTATCCTGGGTGCCGGCCCGAGGATATCTGCTTGAACGTAACGCTCAAGGCTCTGGAGATGAAGGCACAAAGCAAATGGACCGACGTAAGCTTCAACAAAACCATGAGATTCTGGCAAGAACGTCTTCCCAAGGGGAACACATGTCCAACTAGTATCGAGGAGGCCAAGAAAATCGTATGTCCTCTCGACCTACCGTATGTTAAGTACCACGCCTGCATTAATGACTGCGCACTTTATCGGGACGAGTACAAGGATAGAACCACATGTCTAGTGTGTGGCCAAGGACGATATAAGAGAGGGAACAAGAAAGTTTCTCGAAAAGTGGTATGGTACTTTCCTATCACTCCCCGTATGCAGCGGTATTTCATGGACCCTAAGGAAGCAAAGCTTATGCAATGGCACACGGAAAGGAAGAAACCGGCCGAAGATGATCCACATAAGGGAAAGATCCTTACACACCCTTCGGACGCTAGCCAGTGGAACGCACTGGACATTGACTTTCCAGACTTCGGGGGCGATCCAAGGAATGTCAGGCTTGGTATGAGCACCGATGGACTCAATCCGTTTGGCAACCAGAGTAGCACACATAACACCTGGCCCGTGTTTGTATGGTCGTACAACCTCCCTCCCTGGCTGTGCACCAAGCAGAGATACGTACACATGTGTATTCTAATTCAGGGGCCAAAACAACCAGGTATCGACATGCATCTGTATCTCGGGCTGCTGAAAGAAGAGTTAGCCACGCTGTAGGAGACGCCAGCCCATACGTGGGACGCATACACATGAGATTATTTCCCTATGAGATCCGCGCTGCTCACGAGGGTGCAGAACTATCCAGGTTACGCATACGTGTCTGCCTAGGTGAACCATGGACACAAAGCATGTGTCAAGTGCATGGATAAGACCCCGCATCTCCAGCTACCAAGGGATCCGGGGTCATCGAAGACCGTGTTCCAACGGACTCGAATGTGGCTTCCAAAGGATCACGCGTGGAGAAAGCGTAGAGATCTATTCGATGGCAAAGTAGAGCTCGAAAAGCCCCACGTCCGAGGAGCGGAGAAGTGATCCAAGATATGTTGGACAACTGGGAAGAGTGCCGTTTTCTAGGAAAGAAGCGTCCGAGGACAAATCCACTGCATGGTGCGTGGAAAGCTAGGCCTGTTTTCTAGGACCTGCCGTACTAGAAATACCTCCACACGCCCCATAGCCTTTATGTCATGCACATCACGAAGAACATGTGCGAGACTCTTCTTACCACTATCATCAACATGCCGGATAGGACCAAAGACGGGGCGAAAGCAAGGAACGACCTGATGGAACTTGGCATTGATACATTGCAAATGTATCTAAATTTTTTGATGTTCCATGCTTGGTTTTATCTACTTTCTTATGCTTTGTTCCAACTTTAGAGTGCTTTCATAGACTTTCTTGGACTAACCTATTAACAAGATGCCACAATGCCAGTTGCCTGTTTTCTGCTGTTTTTGGTTCTAGGAAAGTCAGAAAATCAATATTCTCAGAATTGGACCGGACAAAAGCCAAAGTTGATATTTTCCCGGAAGACTCACGGAGCCAGAAGGAGAGTCGGAGAGCGGCCATAGGGTGGCCACACCACCCTATGGCGCGGGTCCCCCAGGCCGCGCCAGGGCATGGTGTGGTCCCCTTGGCCGCCCACCGACCTTGCCCTCTGGCCTATAAGAAGCCCCCTGAGGCATAAACCCTAGATAATCAAGCCTCTAGCCACGAAAAGTTTCGCAGAGCCGCCGCCACCGAAGGGGAGATTCGGGGGACAGAAAGTCTCTGTTCCGGCACCCTGTCGGGATGGGGAAGTGCCCCCTGAGCCATCTCCATCGATCTCCACCACCATCTCCATCACCATTATTGATTTCCATAATGAAGAGGGAGTAGTTCTCTCTCGAGGCTAAGGGTTCTATCGGTAGCTATGTGTTCATCTCTCTCTCTCTCTATGCATGATCATATTGTGATCATGAGCTTGTAATCTATAGATCTACCTTACTACTCAAGTGCTTTAATGAATCTCTGCTCTCCCCATGCGTGTGAAAGTGACAGCGTGCACACCATGGTGACACTTAGGCTAGAGATTACAAATACTTGTTATGAGTTATATTTGGAGCTGGATGTCTTTATGAAATTGTTGTGTTTGTTGGAACCATCTAGTGCTCAAGGTGACAGTGTGGGGTTTTCTAGATGGGAAAGACTTACTTTGAGGTGTGCTGTTATAGCCCTACCATCGATTAGAGTGTTTAACCGGAGAGTAGTTAAGAGTAGTATCATAAAGAGAAGATATTTATATGAGAGTGTTCACTAGTGAAAGTATGATCCCTAGGCCTTGTTTCTAAGCATTGATACACCGTTTGCAATTAGATCTGTTACATGTTTGCTTGTTTCCATCTTTATTTCTGTTTGCCTTTGGTCTCTTCCACGTCATCAAGTTATTTTCTATCACCGTTACCACTTATAATTATCCATACCACTTGTATTTCACTATCTCTTCGCCGAACTAGTGCACCTATACACCTGACAAGTGTATTAGGTGTGTTGGGGACACAAGAGACTTGTATCTTGATTGCAGGGTTGCTTGAGAGGGATACCTTTGACCACTTCCACCCTGAGTTCGATAAACCTTGGGTGATCCACTTAAGGGAAAACTTGCTGCTGTTCTGCAAACCTCTGAACTTGGAGGCCCAACAACTGTCTACAGCGTAGACATCAAGCTATTTTCTGGCGCCGTTGCCGAGGAGGTAAGGTAAAAGGTATTCACACCGGAGGATTAAAGAAGAAGAACCTTCCACGGCAAACGCCTATTTTCTGGCGTCGTTGCCGGGGAGGTAAGGTAAGAGGTACTCACATCCTCCGGTGTGAGTGCTCGAAGTTATTTCCTTTAGATTCTGCAATTTTGTCTTTTTGTTTCTTGTTTTCACTAGTTAGGCTTAATGGAAAACGATAAAATTTTTAGAGAGCTTTATAGTATTTATTTTGAGTTAGAACATGAAGTGTTTGAAGAGAAAATGAAAAAACCTATGGAACTTTATTTGCATGCTAATAGCAATGTTGTTAGTATGAATTCTTTGGACACCATTATTGCTAATGCTATGGAAAAGTCTAAGCTTGGGGAAGCTAGTTTTTATGATGATCTTTTTAGTTCCCCAACTTTGGAGAATAGCTATTCTATTGCTTATGATGATACCAAACCTCCAATATATGATGATTACAATGATGAGTATGATATTTTCAGTCCACCTACTATTGAAGAGGCAATTAATTATGATTACAATATGCCTCCTATATTTGATGATTATGGTGATGAGAATAATAATGATAGCTATTTTGTTGAATTTACTTCCACTACGATTAATAAGAATAACTATGCTTATGTGGAGAGTAATAATGATTATATGCATGTGGCTCGTGATAAGAATGTTTCATGTGATAGTTATATTGTTAATTTTACTCATGATGCTACTGAAAGTTATTATGAGAGAGTGAAATATGGTTTTATGTGTCTCAACAATATTAAGTTTTCCCTCTTTATGTTAAAAGTTTTGAAGTTGCACTTGTTTTGCTTTCCTATGCTTGTTGCTTTGTGCTTTCATGACTTGTTTTTTTACAAGATGCCTATGCATAGGAAGTGGGTTAGACTTAAATGTGCTTTGAATTTGCTTTTTGATGCTCTCTTTTACTTCAATTCATATTTCTTATGTGAGCATCTTCTCAAACTATCATGCCTAACTTAAAGGCATTAAAGAAAAGTACTTATTGGGAAATAACCCAAAAGTTTTAGATGAGTCTTGGAAGTTATTACCTCTGTAATATCCGCTCTTTATCCTTTTTATTTGCTTTTTGTGCCAAGAGTAACCTCTAATGAGAGAGAAGTAATGATTGGGAAAGTTGCTGTCCCGAAACATATTTTTGTGCTTCACCGTAAAAATTAGTGTAAAATCTCTGTACGTCCTTTTGAGGCGTGAATTTTGTTGCTTCTGCCCTAGGTTGTTATCTAACTTACGTTAGTTCAACGTTTTTTATTTGAGCAACAAAAGGTCTTCGAAAAAATCTGTCTTTGCCTGCTGGTCTGTTTTGACAGATTTCTGCCATTATTTGCATTTGCTTCTTGTTGGTTCCTTTTTGTGTTCTTATGGGGAATTGAGCTTTTTGAGGGAAGTGCTACAGTTTCTACTGTTCTAATGGAAGTTTATTTGGTGTTAGAATTGAACCTTAAGACTTATTTATCTTGAGTGCACTAATGTTACTAATAAATATTGTGTGAAGTTTTGTATAAAGAAAAAATTTCAGGTGTATGGAAGGAATGAGTAATGAGATGAAGGATGGACTAAAGCTCAAGCTTGGGGATGTCACGCGTGTCACCCCAAGAAATATCTAAGAAGTACAAGCGTCAAAGCTTGGGGATGCCCAAGGCATCCCCTTCTTCATTAATAAAATCCCAGGTTTCTTTCAAACGCTTCATTTTATTGTTTCATGCACAGTTGTGTTTTTCTTGTAGCGTCTTCTTTTTTGTTCTCGTTTTGGTTTTTCGTTTTCTTTGGTTTGCTCAATTTTCTGAATAAATTGGTTGGACCCCCTCTTTCATATGTTGGTTTTCAAATAGTTTGGTTTGGATTGGAAAAGAGTAGGAACGTTCATGCTTAAGTGGTAAAGAGAGCTTGTTTTTGACTGTGGCGTATGTTTTATCATGCCATGCTTGATATTATTTTGGCTTTATGCTTAGTATTCTTTGCTGTAGCATGACATGTTATAAACAATTGAGATTGCTTAATGTGCCTTGGATGAATCATGCGTTATTTTAGCATATTAAAGCATAGCATATTGGTATTCTCCTTTGATGCTTTATTTGGATTGACTTGGCGCATGCTCACACCATCTTATGACTATCCAAAGTCACCATAGCCTTTATGATCCTTTAGTTTTCAACTTGTAGTATCACTTTATGCTTTGATGAATGATGTTTTGTTGCTCTGCATGATTATGGCCATTATTGCTCTCTTAGTTTGTCGCTCCCAGTCTTTTGCTAGCCTCCACAACCAAGTATGAGTTCTACTCATGCATCTAACTCCTTAAACTAAGTTATTACAAAGAGTCCACCATACCTACCTACTAGCTTATGCTATTCCAAATATATTCATGCTTTGTTTACCTTCCAAATTAAACTTGTTATGAGAAAACTAGTGATTAAAGCTCTCACGAACTTGATGGCACACTTTACTTTTTGCATCTAATAAACTTGAACCATTGGGTCCTTTATTGTGTATATGCTTGCGCTTTATAAGTTGAAATTGGCAGAACCATGTTTCATGGGAAACGCTTTCAACATTGTACTTGTACTTTGTATCCCGTTGATATCATGTTCTTTTGCTTACGGATCCCGGTAGTGTGAAATAAAAGTGGAACTTGTAAGATCATTGAGTTTGTATGTGTGTTAGAGAAACGTCTGGGCCGCTAGCCTAAACCATGCCCAATCATGGTGGAAACTTGCAGCATCACCATAATGAGCACTCTATGAAGCATCCTCAATAAAAACCTATGCAAATAGCAAATAAAAAGATCGCTGAAATGCTCATTGTCTGCTTGCCTTGTCATTTTGATCATGGGATAGCTCATGTATCATGTGCAAGGGGTACCCCGTTGGCGGTTCTTTATGATACAAATTTACTTACAATGACAAGAGTTTACTTGTGACTAAAGTTGAGTAGCATGAGGTTCGGTCTTCGTAAGTAAGGGGCATGAGATTTCAGTTTATAACTTGTCAAGCATATCCTCTTAGTTGTGTCATTTTAACCTTAATCACCTTAAAGATGCTTATGATAGGGGCACTAAGAGCTGAAAGCTATAAGTACCATAATTTTTGGAAGCTCTTTATAAGACTTGAATCCCTACTTCCTTTTATAAAGGCCTTTCTTCCACCATTACATTAAGTCTTCACCTTCTACCTTTATGCACCTACTTTGAGAGCATAGTGGCCATTCTTAGTTCTATGTGCATTGTCCCAAGACTAGTTGATTGATGCATAATTTGATATTGCTTGTTTTAAACTATTGTATATTGTCACTCTTATGAACTTTGAAGGTGTCCTATGCATTTATATTTGCTACTCTATTGAGGAACAAGCTGAATACTATTATGCTATGTTTTCTTTATGTGAAACAAACAAACGTCTTGCAAAGCATGTTATTCATGAATCTTTTGTTTGTACCTTTTCATGTTGCATCATAGTCTCTTTGCTTATTGCTAGAACTTTGTCTTTCATGTTATGATTGAAGTACTATGATCCCAGCTTTGAGTATTTTGCAAATACTTTGATCAAGTCTTTGATGGTGCATGTCACCTCAAAAATTATTTATTTTTATCATTTACCTACTCGAGGACGAGCAGGAGTTAAGCTTGGGGATGTTGATACATTGCAAATGTATCTATAATTTTTGATGTTTCATGCATGGTTTTATCCACTTTCTTGTCTTTTGTTCCAACTTTGGAGTAATTTTCATATGATTTCTTGGACTAACCTATTAACAAGATGCTACAGAGCCAGTTGCCTGTTTTCTGCTGTTTTTGGTTCCAGGAAAGTCAGAAAATTAATATTCTCGGAATTGGACCGGACAAAAGCCAAAGTTGATATTTTCCCGAAAGACTAACGGAGCCAGAAGGAGAGTCGGAGAGGGGCCAAAGGGTGGCCACACCACCCCATGGCGCGGGTCCCCCCAGGCCGCGCCAGGGCATGGTGTGGGCCTCCTGGCCGCCCACCGACCTTGCCCTCTGGCCTATAAGAAGCCTCCCGAGGTATAAACCCTAGATAATCAAGCCTCCAGCCACGAAAAGTTCCGCAGCACCGCCGCCACCGAACGGGAGATTCGGGGGACAGAAAGTCTCTGTTTCGGCACCCTGCCGGGACGGGGAAGTGCCCCGGAGCCATCTCCATCGATCTCTACCACCATCTCCATCACCATTGCTGATTTCCATGATGAAGAGGGAGTAGTTCTCTATCGAGGCTAAGGGTTCTACCGGTAGCTATGTATTCATCTCTCTCTATGCATGATCATATTGTGATCATGAGCTTGTAATCTATAGATCTACCTTACTACTCAAGTGTTTTAATGAATCTCTGCTCTCCCCATGTGTGTGAAAGTGACAGCGTGCACACCATGGTAGCACTTAGGCTAGAGATTACAAATACTTGTTATGAGTTATATTTGGAGTTGGATATCTTTATGAAATTGTGGTGTTTGTTGGAACCATCTAGTGCTCAAGGTGACAGTGTGGGGTTTTCTAGATGGGAAATACTTACTTTGAGGTGTGCTGTTATAGTCCTACCATCGATTAGAGTGTTCAACCGGAGAGTAGTTAAGAGTAGTATCATAAAGAGAAGATATTTATATGAGAGAGTGTTCACTAGTGAAAGTATGATCCCTTGGCCTTGTTTCTAAGCATTGACACACCGTTTGCAATTAGATATGTTACATGTTTACTTGCTTTCATCTTTATTTCTGTTTGCCTTTAGTCTCTTCTATGCCATTAAATGATTTTGTATCACCGTTACCACTTATAATTATCCAAACCACTTGTATTTCACTATCTCTTCGCGAACTGGTGCACCTATACACCTGACAAGTGTATTAGGTGTGTTGGGGACACAAGAGACTTCTTGTATCTTGATTGCAGGGTTGCTTGAGAGGGATACCTTTGACCACTTCCTCCCTGAGTTCGATAAACCTTGGGTGATGCACTTAAGGGAAAACTTGTTGCTGTTCTACAAACCTCTGCACTTGGAGGCCTAACAACTGTTTACAAGAATAGAAGTACGTAGACATCAGGCATCAAGGAAGAACTTCATGAGACGCTGATACATTGCAAATGTATCTATAATTTTTGATGTTCCATGCTTGGTTTTATCCACTTTCTTGTGTTTTGTTTCAACTTTGGAGTACTTTTCATATGATTTCTTGGACTAACCTATTAACAAGAGCCACAGTGCTAGCTGCCTGTTTTCTGCTGTTTTTGGTTCCAGGAAAATCAGAAAAAGATATTCTCGGAATTGGACGGGACAAAAGCCAAAGTGCCTATTTTTCCGGAAGGGATCAAGTGCCAGAATACGAGACGGAGAAGGGCCAGGGAGCCACCACACCACCTGGCCGCACGGCTAGGCCTGGCCCGTGCCAGTGGGCGGTGTGGCCGCTCGCGGCACCCCCTCGGCCTCTCCTTCCGCCTATAAGTTGCCCTCAGGACGAAAACCCTAAGTACCCGATCAAAAATCCACGAAAGAGTCTGTAGCCGCCGTCATCTCCATCCCTAGACCGGGAGGGATCTGAAGCTCTTCCCGGCACCCTGCCGGAGAGGGGAATTCACCCTAGAGGCTTTCTTCATCACCATGCAAGCCTCCGGTGTGATGCGTGAGTAGTTCATCCTTGGACTACGGATCCATGTAGTAGCTAGATGGCTGGTTTCTCCTCCTTTGTGCTTTCATGTTTAGATCGTGTGAGCTCCGTTCATGATCAAGATCATCTATTTGTAATTCATACATGTTGTGTTTGCGGAGATCCGATGGATATTGAGATGCTATTTCAGATTAATTATTGATTCTATCATGTCTTTGTTATTTGAGATCTTGCATGCTTTCCGTTGTTAGTAGCTATCTTGGCCAAGTAGATGCTAGCAACTCCAAGAGTTAGTATTTATGCTCGATAGTGGGTTCATGCCTCTGGTAATCGGGGGAAGTGACAGAAATCTCTAAGGTACTAGATGTGCTGTTGCTATTGGGAGAAAACAACAATCCTTTGTTCATAGAACAATCGTATTGTTTACTTTACACGCAGTTCGTAAAGCAATAATCTGTTGCTTGCAACTTAATACTAGAGGGGGTTCGGATGATAACCTGAAGGTGGATTATTAGTCATAGATGCAGTTGGATGGCGGTCTATGTATTATGTTGTAATGCCCAATCAAGTCTCAGAGGAGTCAAGATGATTAGTATATGCATGTATTGCTTTCTCGGTGTTTGTCAATTGCCCCGCTGTAATTTGTTCACCTAGCGTGTTATCTATCTAAGGAGAGCCACCTCTAGTGAACTATGGATCTTGGTCCTTTTACTTTACATACAATCTACAATCTTTTACTGCTTTGTGCTTACTTTGTGCAAACTTTTACTTCTTTCCATTCGATACGTTTAATCCTTTGTTTTCCGCAAAACACGGTGAG
This sequence comes from Avena eriantha, assembly GCA_910589775.1. Classification (NCBI taxonomy): domain Eukaryota; kingdom Viridiplantae; phylum Streptophyta; class Magnoliopsida; order Poales; family Poaceae; genus Avena; species Avena eriantha. The sequence continues at coordinate 214,088,809 of OU342744.1, read as the reverse complement.
ATTGATAACCTCATCGCAAGTTGGGGACAAAGTTCTGTGGTTGTGTTGTGCAGGTATCCACGTTGCTAGTAGCACCGGTAGTGCGCCCTGCCAGAGCTTAGCTAGTAACACCTTTGGGGTGTTTCCTTTCTCCTACTGGTACGATTAAACCTTAGTCTCATAACTGAGGGAAAACTCGCTGCTGTGCTCTTCATACCATCCTCTTGGGGTGCCCAACAGGCTCTACATCAACCACAAGCTAGCAAAGATTTTTCTGGCGCCGTTGCCAGGGAGTCAAGGACATCTTCACAAGGGGAGTCCCTCATAACCAATCTCTTTACTTTGTTGTTTTTGTTTTGCTTAGTTTCTTTTTGCTTTGTTTGCTTGTTTTGTTCTTCAAAAAACACAAAAAAGTTAGTTTTACTTGTTTGCTTTCTTATTTGAAAAACACAAAAAAATTAGTTCCTATCTTAAGTTGCCTTCATGTCTAGCCTTGCTCCAATCACTATGTCACCCGAGGAAATGATTTTCACTTTTAAACAAGGAATTGAGGAAAGTTTTAAGGAAGCTTGGTCTAGAATCTCTGATCTACATGAAAAAACTGAGCCTAAAATGACTCAAAGCTTGTTCCTTAGCAGTTTTTACCTTGGGATTGCTCTTTGGTATAGATATGCTTTAGATGCTGTTGTGGGAGGAGATTTCCTCCAATGTAATGAGGATGATGCTATTAATGCTATAAAGAAATTGATCCTCACTTACAACATGCCTAGCCAAACTGATATTTCTTTTGCAAAAATATTTGCTACGTTGAACACTCTTGAGACTAGCACTACTAGCTTAAAAGATTGCTATAATACGCTTAGGGAGCATCACAATTATGTTCCAAATTCTGAACCATCAAAGTGGCTCCCTACAGTGAAGATTGAGATAAACACTGATACTTTTCAAGCCCACTGCGATATCATGTCTGAATTTTGTCTTATGCCCAAAGATATTTATGAATATTTGAATCTTTGGGGGCTTACTGAGGGAGGAAAATAATTATATTTTTCTAATAATACTACCATATTACCTATTGGAAGAGCTGAAGGAGTGTTTACAAAGATCCTTGAGAAAATGAGTTCTACTGATTATCTTGTTATTGAATGTGCAGGAAAAGGACAAATTACACTTGGAAGGTCCCTATTAGAACTCCTTGGAGCAATAATAGATGTGGGAAAGGGGACCATGCACCTTTCTTCTCCACCAAACAATCACATTTTCCCAAAGTTTAAGAATAAAAATAAGAGAGGTAAGGGCAAGAAAGTTGGTTTTAATGCTTCTTCATTTGAGAACACTTGATTCTTTCTTTGCTTCTTATGCCTAACTTAAAGGCGTTAAAAAAGTACTTGTTGGGAGATAACCCAAGAGTTTTAGTTGAGTCTTGGAAGTTATTACCTCTGTAATAACCTCTCCTTATCCTTTTTATTTGCTTTTTGTGCTAAGAGTAACCTCTAATGAGAGTGAAGTAATGATTGAGAAAGTTGTTGTCCCGAAACAGATTTCTGTGCTTCACCGTAAACATTCCTGAGAGATCTCTGTACGTCGGATTGAGCTGTAATTATTTGTGCTTGTTACCCCGGTTGTTATCTAACTTTCGTCAGTTCAACACTTTTTGATTTGAGCAACAGAAGGTTTTCGAAAAAAGTCGTCTTTACCTGCTGGTCTGTTTTGACAGATTTCTGTCATTTTCTGCATTTGCTTCTTGTTAGTTTCTTCTTGAGTTCCTTTGGGGAATCGAGCTTTTTGAGGGATGTGCTACAGTAGCTAGTGTTCTAATGGAAGTTTACTTGGTTTTAGAACTGAACGTTGAGACTTATTTATCTTAAGTGCACTAATGTTGCTAATGAGATTGTGTGAAGTTTTGTATGAAGGAAAAAATTTCAGGTGTATGGAAGGAATGAGTAATGAGATGAAGGATGGACTAAAGCTCAAGCTTGGGGATGCCACGCGTGTCACCCCAAGAAATATCCAAGAAGTACAAGCGTCAGAGCTTGGGGATGCCCAAGGCATCCCCTTCTTCATCAATAAAAATCCCAGGTTTCTTCCAAACGCTTCATTTTTATTGTTTCATGCACAGTTGTGTTTTTCTTGGAGCGTCTTCTTTTTCCTTTTTGTTTTGGTTTTTAGTTTGCTTGGTTTTCTTAGTTTTCTGAATAAATTGGTTGGGCCCCCTCTTTCACACTTTGGTTTGCAAATAGTTTGGTTTGGTTTGGAAAAGAGTAGGAAAAGTTCATACTTTTGTGGTAAAAAGAGCTTGTTTTTGACTGTGGCCTATGCTTTGTCATGCCATGCTTGATATTGTTTTGTCTTTATGCTTAGTATTCTTTGATGTAGCATGACTTGTTATAAACAATTGAGATTGCTTAATGTGCCTTGGATGAATCATGCGTTGTTTTAGCATATTAAAGCATAGTATAGTGGTATTCTCCTTTGATGCTTTATTTGGGTTGACTTGGCACATGCTCACACCATGTTATGACTATCTCAAGTCACCATAGCCTTTATGATCCTTTAGTTTTCAACTTGTAGTATCACTTTATGCTTTGATCAATGATGTTTTGTCGCTCTACATGATTATGGCCATTATTGCTCTCTTAGTTTGTCGCTCCCAGTCTTTTGCTAGCCTCCACAACAAAGTATGAGTTCCACTCATGCATTCAACTCCCCAAACCAAGTTATTCCAAAGAGTCCACCATACCTACCTACTAGCTTATGCTATTCCAAGTATATTCATGCTTTTGTTTACCTTCCACTTGTTATGAAAAAACTAGTGATTAAAGCTCTCACGAACTTGATGGCACACTTTACTTTACTTGCCCTTAATAAACTTGAACCATTGTGTCTTCTATGTTGTATATGCTTGCACTTATTTGTTGGGAATTAGCAGAACCATGCTTTCATGGGGAACGCTTTCAACATTGCACTTGGTACTTGTACCAAGTTGATATCATGCTCTTTTGTATATGGATGTCGTCGGTGTGAAATGAAAGGAGAGCTTGTAAGTCCATGGAGTTATGTATATGTGTTAGAGAAACGCCTGGGCCGCTGGTCTCATCCATGCTGACATGGTGGAAACCTGTAGCGTAACCATAATGAGCTGTCTATGAAGCATTCTTCTTATAAAAAAAGAGTCCTATACTGAGAAAAAAGAGAAAAAGAGAAAAAAGAGATACTATGAAAAGAGGAAAGAGAGAAAAAAGCACCATATTCCCATGGTAAATAAGAAGAATGCTGAGATGCTCGTTGTCTGCTTGCCTTGTCATTTTGATATGGGGATTCTTCCGTATCATCGGGCAAGGGGTACCCCGTTGGCGGTTCTCAATGATACACATATACTTACGATGACAAGAACTTACAAGTGACTAAACTTGGGTAGCATGAGGAGCGGCCCTCGTATACAAGGGACATGAGATTTCTGACTTATACTTCGTCAAGCATGTACACCATAGTTTGTTCACTTTAACCTTAATCACTTCAAGATGCTTATGATAGGGGCAATGAGAGCTGAAAGCTATAAGTACCATAATTTTTGGAAGCTCTTTATGAGACTTGAATCCCTACTTTCTTTTACAAAAGGCCTTTCTTCCACCAATATATTGAGTCTCCACCTTCTACCTTTATGCACCTACTTTGAGAGCATAGTGGCCATTCTTAGTTCTATGTGCATTGTCCCAAGACTAGTTGATTGATGCATAACTTGATATTGCTTGTTTTAAACTATAGTATCAAGTCACTCTTATGAAGTTTGAAGGTGTCCTATGCATTTATATTTGCTACTCTATTGAGGAACAAGCTGAATACTATTATGCTATGTTTTCTTTATGTGAAACAAACAAACGTCTTGCAAAGCATGTTATTCATGAATCTTTTGTTTGTACCTTTTCATGTTGCATCATAGTCTCTTTGCTTATTGCTAGAACTTTGTCTTTCATGTTATGATTGAAGTACTATGATCCCAGCTTTGAGTATTTTGCAAATACTTTGATCAAGTCTTTGATGGTGCATGTCACCTCAAAAATTATTTATTTTTATCACTTACCTACTCGAGGACGAGCAGGAGTTAAGCTTGGGGATGTTGATACATTGCAAATGTATCTATAATTTTTGATGTTTCATGCATGGTTTTATCCACTTTCTTGTGTTTTGTTCCAACTTTGGAGTAATTTTCATATGATTTCTTGGACTAACCTATTAATAAGAGCCACAGTGCCAGCTGCCTGTTTTCTGCTGTTTTTGGTTCTAGGAAAGTCAGAAAATGAATATTCTCGGAATTGGACGGGACAAAAGCCAAAGTGCCTATTTTTCTGGAAGGGATCAAGTGCCAGAATACGAGACGGAGAAGGGCCAGGGAGCCACCACACCACCTGGCCGCACGGCTAGGCCTGGCCCGTGCCAGTGGGCGGTGTGGCCGCTCGCGGCACCCCCTCGGCCTCTCCTTCCGCCTATAAGTTGCCCTCAGGACGAAAACCCTAAGTACCCGATCAAAAATCCACGAAAGAGTCTGTAGCCGCCGTCATCTCCATCCCTAGACCGGGAGGGATCTGAAGCTCTTCCCGGCACCCTGCCGGAGAGGGGAATTCACCCTAGAGGCTTTCTTCATCACCATGCAAGCCTCCGGTGTGATGCGTGAGTAGTTCATCCTTGGACTACGGATCCATGTAGTAGCTAGATGGATGGTTTCTCCTCCTTTGTGCTTTCATGTTTAGATCGTGTGAGCTCCGTTCATGATCAAGATCATCTATTTGTAATTCATACATGTTGTGTTTGCGGGGATCCGATGGATATTGAGATGCTATTTCAGATTGATTATTGATTCTATCATGTCTTTGTTATTTGAGATCTTGCATGCTTTCCGTTGTTAGTAGCTATCTTGGCCAAGTAGATGCTAGCAACTCCAAGAGTTAGTATTTATGCTCGATAGTGGGTTCATGCCTCTGGTAATCGGGGGAAGTGACAGAAATCTCTAAGGTACTAGATGTGCTGTTGCTATTGGGAGAAAACAACAATCCTTTGTTCATAGAACAATCGTATTGTTTACTTTACACGCAGTTCGTAAAGCAATAATCTGTTGCTTGCAACTTAATACTGGAGGGGGTTCAGATGATAACCTAAAGGTGGATTATTAGTCATAGATGCAGTTGGATGGCGGTCTATGTATTATGTTGTAATGCCCAATCAAGTCTCAGAGGAGTCAAGATGATTAGTATATGCATGTATTGCTTTCTCGGTGTTTGTCAATTGCCCCGCTGTAATTTGTTCACCTAGCGTGTTATCTATCTAAGGAGAGCCACCTCTAGTGAACTATGGATCCCGGTCCTTTTACTTTACATACAATCTACAATCTTTTACTAATTTGTGCTTACTTTGTGCAAACTTTTACTTCTTTCCATTCGATACGTTAAATCCTTTGTTTTCCGCAAAACATGGTGAGATTGACAACCTCATCGCAAGTTGGGGACAAAGTTCTGTGGTTGTGTTGTGCAGGTCTCCACGTTGCTAGTAGCACCGGTAGTGCGCCCTGCCAAAGCTCAGCTAGTAACACCTTTGGGGTGTTTCCTTGCTCCTACTGGTTCGATTAAACCTTGGTCTCATAATTGAGGGAAAAATCGCTGCTGTGCTCATCATACCTTCCTCTTGGGGTTCCCAACGGGCTCTACATCAACCACGAGCTAGCAGACGCTGCCGCCCGATGATGATGATGATGATGAGATGGTGCCTGAAGATACTCAAGGTCGCCGCAAAAGGGCTAAGTGGGGAATTGTAGTGTTTCCGGCTGCCTGCTTCACTCTAAGTGAGCAGGAGCTTGAGCAGTTTTTCAACTGCCTCTTGGGAGTCAAAGTTTCTTACGGTTACTCGGGGAACATAGGAAGATATCTGGACAAAGCGAAGAAGAGGTTCAGCGGGATGAAGTCTCATGACTGTCACGTGCTGATGACGCAGATACTTCCCGTTGCGATCCGAGGGATAATGGATGAGCACGTTCATGAGACACTATTTGGCCTCTGCAACTTCTTCGACGTCATCTTGAGGAAGTCGATTGGCTTGAAGCAGCTCGACATACTACAAGGTGAGATCGTCGTGATACTATGCGAGCTCGAGATTTACTTCCCGCCCGCATTCTTCGACATCATGGTCCATCTACTCATCTATGCCGTGGATGACATCATTCATCTCGGGCTGACATTCCTACACAACATGATGTCGTTTGAAAGGCTTAACGGTGTTATCAAAGGATTCGTACGCAACAGGTCCCGTCCAGATGGAAGCATTGCCAAGGGCTTTTTGACCTACGAGTGCATCTCTTTCTGCCAGAATTATCTACGCACCGACCCGAACGACAAGGATGACCCTGTTGGTCTGCCCAAAAGGACGCACCTCGGCATGCTCGCTGGATATGGCCACCGTGAGGGCTTTTGTACCATGCATGTTGGTGCGAAGGGTCGACGTGACGACTTTGACATGGCACACCGAGTCACGCTACAACACATCGAATTGGTCGGTCCTTGGGTGGAAGAGCACAAAAGCTTAATTGAGCAGAAGTTCATTGACCTTGGTCGACCGAGGAAGAAGGGAGACGTAATAAGAGAGAAGAAGTTCTAGAAAAGCCTGGTAAGGAATTTATCTCGGAGTACATCTGTGTTTCTAATTAAGTAATGAAGCCAAATTTCTAAATGGGATCACTTTCCTTCTCTTCGGAGATCCGAAGAAAAGTCTTGTGCGTCAAGTGCGAGGTCGTCCCAGGGGTCGGCGGTGGACCCGCGGTGGGACACGCCCTTCAACAGGGCGACAAAGATGTTCAAGGGGAGGGCCAAGTCCGCGCCGCCGACTTCATTTGGCCGCGTGTCCGGCTATGGTATGTACGAAAAGGTTGGCGACTTTAGGAAAGAGGACCCAAAGATGAAGAAAGAGAGAAAGGCCGCGGCGGCGGCAAGTGAAAAACGCGAGGTTGAAGTCCTCCAGGAGCAGATGCAACAAATGTCGAGGCTGATCGACGAGAAAGTGCAAGAGAAGATCTGCGAGATGCTGCCCAGTGAGCTATGGGAGGGGATCACTGCTTGGAATGCGGCAGGTCGACGAGGGCCGCTCGTGGTGCCTAGCCTCTCCGGCAGCAACTCGATCCAGCACGTGTCGCCAAACGTGGTGACGCTCGAGGCCGCCAACATCGAGATGCACCTGGTCGCTACAGTGCCCCTCCCGCCGGCGCCAACACCAACGCGCAGCCGGAGGTCGCTTTGGTGACACCTCCCGCCGGCGCCAACACCGAGCCGCAGGTCACACCGATGCCCCTTAGGCGCAACCGATGGTGCTTCATAAGGCATCTCAGCGGGAGGATGATACCGGTGTCTCAACATTAGCCGAGCTCAACGCCATCTCCAAGGTAATGACACCGGCCAACACATGCATGTTGATAACATTTCATCTCCTTTGCCTTTGATGACTAGCTAGCACCATCTCACGATGCTTGTTCTTTCGCAGGACACTCCTTGCACGCTCTTGCATTATGTGGACGGTGATCTAAAGGATGTTGGCAAGGGCACAATTATTCAACCAAATAGCCACATGATGCACCACAAGTCGATGGAGGATGACGTGTTCAAGGTCCGGCTGGCTCGGGTGTTGCCGGGGTGCGAAGACATTGACCCCCCTAGCCAACCTCGAGGCGCTGATGATCATAAGAACCTTCAACATTGCTGTGGCTGGGTCTTGACATGGCCAAAGACCCAGATTCGGCTTGTGAAGGAACAACAAGTAACTCAGCGGCCACATGTGCCCTTGCCGCAGCGGCCACAACAACCAGTCACCGCCACCACCTCTCGTCACCAGCAATTGTTGGCCGCCACTGCACCATTGCCTCCACATGGCAAGGCCGCCGCTGCGTGACCGCCTCCACATGGCAAGGCCGCCGACGCACTGCCGCCTCCACATGGCAAGGCCGTCGCTGCGCTGCCATCGCCCAAGGATACACCTGGGGACAACATTAACGATGATGATGACAACCCAGATAAGTGGATCAACACTAGCGTCACCGAATCTTTGTTCATGCCAAACATGGACGAGCCCTACCGCATTGGCGACGACCCAAATGCTCGTACCAGAACATGCACACATCTGGACTCCCATGGTACCCTAGAGGAGACGCCTCCGGATGCTGGTGCCGCTGGTCCTTATAAAGGCACCTAGGGAATCATTTTCAGCCCCAGCACACTCCATAAGGCGGCGGATGAGCATATGGCTGCTAATGTCGAGACGAAGAAGCATCGCAAGAGAACCAAGAAGAATAAGCAGTCTTTGAGCCAGCCAGGTCTGAAGAGGCCCCGGGCTCAGGACGATCCGTTAACATAGCCCCCTGAGGGCAGCTTGACCAGGGTTCATATAACTAGTCAACCGATTCTGAGTGAGGAGCTGATCAAACATGCAAGTGGAGCGATGGCTAACCTGCAACATGGTATTCTATATCTAGATGAGTGCCTTCTTAAAGAAGCAAATCCATCGTACCCTATTTTCACGGTCAATGTTCTAATGGGGGTGGGATTCATCGATAATGCCCCCGCGGATATCTTCTTCATATCGTATGAGGACATCTTCAAGCTTTTCCATGGCAAGCGGATGAACTATAACTTGGTTCGCCTATACGCGCTCCATCGGGCGATGAAGGTCAACAGAGAGAAGATCCCTGGCGTCACAATAGTGGACCCCTATGATGACCCACAAGTATAGGGGGTGTATCGCAGTATTTTCGATAAGTAAGAGTGTCGAACCCAACAAGGAGCAGAAGGTGCTGGCTAGTGGTATGGATCAGGAATTCTCTGCAAATACTTAGCAAACGGATTTTTAGGGGTTTTTGATAAAGCAAGTAAACAAAGTACGAGTAAATGAAAGAGAGTAGGAATAAATGCAGCAAGTGGCCCAATCCTTTATGCAGCAAAGGACAAGCCGGATGTATTACTTAAGATGACCAAATGTTCTCGAGGACACATGGGAAGTCTGTCAAGTGCTTTCGCTTCGTATAGTTGATTAATCTTCTTTAGCTTACTAAGTGTTGTGTGGGTGAACCTGTGCTAATGTACCGTCCCATCCAGGACTAATACATACTTGTGATTAAACCCCTTGCAAACATCCGTAAGTACAAGAAAGTAATTAAGGTAGAAACCTAACCACAGCTTTAAACTCTAAGACCCTTACGTCCCTTGTGCAATGGTTTCCTAACGGGGGTTTAGGTTTCTGTCACTCCGGCAACCCCTACGATTAGTAGCCAAATACACAATGCATTCCCCTAGGCCCATATAGGTGAAGTGTCATGTAGTCGACGTTCACATGACACCACTAGAAGAAGTACACCACAACTTAAATAACAATCTATTGAATCTTTCTCAACACAACTCCACTAGTAACAACATGACTTTTCCCATGTCCTCAAGAACAAAACGAACTACTCACAAGACATCATATGGATCATGATCAGAGATGGAATAATGATGTATAACAATCTGAACATAAACAATAATTTAATGGTTCACTCAATAGCATCAACTACAAAGAGTAATCAACACCGGGAAAGTTTCCCCTATGAACTAATGCAGGATTCAACCAATTGTTACAGCAATATGGAGATGATGATGATGGTGTTGTTGATGATGATGGTTGTGATGATGATCATGGTCCCGATGAAGTCCAGCTTGATGGTGGTGTTGATGGCGACGATCTTCCCTCTCCGGGAAGGAATTCCCCCGGCAGAAATCTGTCTGCCGGAGAGATCTTGCTCTCTCGGTGTTTTCCGCCCCGCAGAGGCGGCATAATCTTTCTGTGGTCGCTCTTCTAGTCTTAGGGTTTCAGGAGGATGATATACACCAGAGGGGAGATGCTGGAGTGGGCCAGGGTGGCCACACCACCTGCTGGCGCGACCTAGGGCTGCCCGCGCTAGGGGGTGGTGTGGGCCCCCTGTGGCCCATCTCCACTCCTTCTTCTGGCATCCTTAGTCTTCTGGAAAAATAGGATTTTCCATATATTTTCCTGAATTTTCTGATCTTCGCGAATTTTGCCTCCAAACAGCACCTTTTCCATCAGAATCCTCACTGTAGCGGTCCATGCTCCAAAAGTCATCAACCATGCAAAAACAGATGAAATAACATAAGTATCACCTCTCAATACGAAATATATCAATGAATAACAGTGAATTAAGACATAGAATAGTGATGCAAAATGGACGTATCAACTCCCCCAAGCTTAGACTTCGCTTGTCCCCAAGCGAAACTGAGCTCAATAAACATGACCTCAGGTTTATGGAGTGAAGAGTCGATAAAAGAATAGGGACAAGAAGCATCACATTCATCAATACGTAGATCATAATAGAAGATAACTCACTATTATATAACTCAACTTGTAATAAGTAAAGGAAACACAATAAAGATACATAAAGTGAATCATAATTGGTAATGGCAAACTTAGCTCTTGGTCGAAGAATAGTTGATAATTTGCTGGAGTTCAAAAATAACTGGTTTTTCACTGATAGCTTTCAAAGTAGTAAACATCAAGATAAGAGTAAAGTGCAAAACAAGGAACATAAGAAACATGATTGAATAAATCATCATATGAATGAATGTAACACAACAACTCAAAATACTTGCTGAGATAGAAGGGAATAGGTTTACTGACTCAACTACAAAATAAAAGAAAGGGCCCTTCATAGAGGGAAGCAGGGATTGCAAGTCTCATAAAGAGCTCCCAAAAATTATGATACTTACTAGCTTTCAGGTCTCTTTGCCCCTATCATAGGCATCTTTTGGTGGTTAAGGTTAAAGTGACACTACTAAGAGGATATGCTTGACAAGTTATGAATTGGAGTCCCATGCCCCTTACTTATGAGTACCGAACCTCATGCTACTCAACTTCAGTCACGAGCAAGCTCTTGTCATTGTAAATACATGTGTGTCATTAAGAACCGCCAACGGGGTACCCCTTGCACATGACATATTAGCTATCCCATAATCAAAATGACAAGGCAAGCAGACAGTGAGCATCTCAGCGATCTTTTTATTTGCTATTTGCATAGGTTTTTATTGAGGATGCTTCATAGAATGCTCACTATAGTTATGCTGCAAGTTTCCACTATGATTAGGCATGGCTTAGGCTAGCGGCCCAGGCGTTTCTCTAACACACATATAAACTCCATGATCTTACAAGTTCCACTTTTATTTCACGCCGCTGGGATCCATAAGCAAAATAACATGATATCAACTAGGTACAAAGTACCAATGAAGTGTTGAAAGCAGTCCCCATGATACATGGTTCTGCTAACTTCAACTCATAAAGCGCAAGCATATACGCAACAAAGAAGGACCCAATGGTTCATGTTTATGAAATGCAAGAAAGTAAAGTGTGCCATCAAGTTCGTGAGAGCTTTAATCACTAATTTTCGCATAACAAGTTTAATTTGCGAGGTAGATAAAACAGGAAATTACTTGGAATAGCAATAATGCTACTAGGTAGGTATGGTCACTAGTAGAAAATGGGCCTTTGGTTCGGGCCATTAGTCCTGGCCGTGGCTGGGGCCGGGACTAATGGTCCGAACCAGACGGCCCGAGGAGGCTGAGGCACTTTGTCCCGGTTCGTAAGGAACCATTAGTCCCGGTTTGAGATACAAACCGAGACAAATGGGTCTGGGCCGACGCGCGTGCTCCTGGCAGAACCTTTAGTCCCGGTATGTATCTCAAACCGGGACTAATGGCCTGGCCCTATATATATGCACCCAACCCTCCACTCTCTCCTGTTTTTTTCCTATGTGAGAGGTGGGTATAACTTTGTGCTAACTTTTTTTCTTCATATGCACTAGAGGTGTTCGGTGAAATGCCTGTTAGAGCGATGCCACTTGAGTTCACACAAGACAAAATATGATATGAGGTGCCAGAGCGACACTTAAGGTTTCTCCTCTTTGTTTTGAAGTGTCCTAAAAGGTTAGCAACTATTTTCTCATTTTGACTGCGCGATACTAATTCAAGCATCGTGGTTGCGTTTGATATATATGCATGGTTGTATGATGCAGATGAGCCACCTATGGATGTACGGTGACCGACGCTCTGACGCTTACAGAGAAGGCGTGCGTTCTTTTCGCCTTGTGGCCGAGGCGAACAAGCGGCGGGATGGTTTTATGTGTTGTCCATGTGTTGAATGTCGGAATGAGCAGGCTCACACTTCCTCAAGAGTCATTCAGAGCCACCTGCTTCCGTCCGGTTTCATGTCCGGCTATAATGTTTGGACCAAGCACGGAGAAAGAGGGGTTATGATGGAAGACGACGATGAAGAAGAGAACAATGATGATAACTACCGATCTATGTTCCTTGAATACGATGATACCATAGTTGAAGATAATGAAGAAGAAGGGGGTGAAGAACGGGAACCAGATGAGCCCGTTGATGATTTTGGTCGGGTCATTAGTGATGCAAGGCGAGACTGCGACACAGAAAAGGAGAGGTTGCAGTTCGAGCAGATGTTACAGGACCACAACACATTCTTGTATCCAACTTGTGAAGATGGCCAGAAGAAGCTGGGTAGCACACTAGAATTGTTGAAGTGGAAGGCAGAGACCGGTATGACTGACTCGGGATTTGAAAAGTTGCTGGTAATAATGAAGAAGCTGCTTCCAAGAAATAACCAATTGCCCTCCAGTACGTACGAAGCAAACAAACTTGTCTGCCCTCTAGGATTAGACGTGCAGAAGATACATGCATGCCCTAATGACTGCATCCTCTACCGCGGTGAGAAGTACGAGAATATGGATAAATTCCTGGTATGCACTGCATTGCGGTATAAGATCAGAAAAGATGACCCTGGTGATGTTGAGGGCGAGCAACCCAGGAAGAGGGTTCCTGCCAAGGTGATGTGGTATGCTCCTATAATACCACGGTTGAAACGTTTGTTCAGAAATAAAGAGCATGCCAAGTTGTTGCGATGGCACATGGAAGACCGTAAGAAAGGCGGGATGTTGAGGCACCCTGCTGATGGTCGACAGTGGAGAAAAATCGAGAGAGACTTCCCGGACTTTGCTGGTGACGCAAGGAACTTATGGTTTGGTCTAAGTACCGATGGCATGAATCCTTTTGGGGAGCAGAACTGCAGTCACAAAACCTGGCCCGTGACTCTATGTATCTACAACCTTCCTCCTTGGTTGTGCATGAAGCGGAAGTTCATTATGATGCCAGTGCTCATCCAAGGCCCGAAGCAACCTGGCAACGACATTGATGTGTACCTAAGGCCATTAGTTGATGAACTTCTATAGTTGTGGGCCAAACCAGGTGTACATGTGTGGGATGAACACAAATAGCAGGAATTTGACCTACAAGCGTTGCTGTTCGTAACCATCAATGATTGGCCTGCTCTTAGTAACATTTCAGGACAGACGAACAAAGGATACAATGCATGCACACACTGTTTAGATGAGACTGAAAGTATATATCTGGATAAATGTAGAAAGAATGTGTACCCTTACAATCGTCGTTTTCTTCCGCCTAGTCATCCCTTAAAGAATAAAGGCAAGCATTTCAATGGCAAGGCAGAAACCCGGACGAAGCCTGTCCCCCGAAGTGGTGCTGATGTATTTGGTATGGTCAAGGATTTAGATGTAATCTTTGGAAAGGGTCCTGGAGGACAACCTGTTCCGAAAGACCCCATTACCAGACACGCACCCATGTGGAAGAAGAAATCTATATTTTGGGAGCTACCCTATTGGAAAGTGCATGAGGTCCACTCTGCAATCGACGTGATGCACCCGACGAAGAATCTTTGCGTGAATATTCTAGGCTTCCTGGGCTTGTATGGGAAGTCGAAAGATACCCCGGCAACACGGGAGGACCAGCAACATCATAAAGGACGAGACGGCAAGCATCCAGGGCGGTTTCAAGGGCTTGCCAGCTACGCTCTTACCAAAGAAGAGAAGGAATTTTTTTTTGAAGTCCTTTTCAGTATCAAGGTCCCGTCTGGCTTCTCATCGAATATAAAGGGAATAGTAAATATGAAAGAGAAAAAATTTCAAAACCTAAAGTCTCATGACTGCCATGTGCTTATGACGCAATTGCTTCCGGTTGCATTGAGGGGAATTCTACCAGAAAATGTTCGACTAGCCATTGTGAAGGTATGTGCATTCCTCAATGCAATTTCTCAGAAGGTAATCGATCGAGAAAGTCTATCAGGGTTACAGATTGATGTGGTCCAATGTCTGGTCAGCTTCGAGTTGTTGTTCCCGCCATCCTTCTTCAATATTATGACGCACCTCCTAGTTCACCTAGTCGAAGAGATTAGAATTCTCGGTCCTGTGTTTCTACACAATATGTTCCCCTTCGAGAGGTTCATGAGAGTCTTAAAGAAATATGTTCATAACCGTGCTAGACCAGAAGGAAGCATCTCCAAGGGCTATGGAACAGAGGAGGTCATTGAGTTTTGTGTTGACTTTCTTCCTGACCTTAAGCCGATTGGTGTTCCTGAATCTCGGTATGAGGGGAGGATGACTAGAAAAGGCACACTAGGAAGGAAATCAATGGTATGTAGGGACGGGCATTCTTTCACTCAAGCACACTACACAGTTCTACACAATTCCACCGTGGTGGCTCCGTATATCGAGAAACACAAGAATATTCTACGCTCAAAAAATCGGGGAAGCCTGAAACCTTGATTAAAGGGGAACACGAGAAGAATTTTGGCAATTGGTTGTAGACACATCTCATGTATAACACCACTGTTGGAGATGAGTTGTACTCGTTGGCCAGGTTACCATCTTCGACTATATGTACTTTCCAAGGATACGAGATAAATGGGAATACATTTTACACGATCGCCCAAGATAAAAAGAGCACCAACCAAAACAGTGGTGTCCGCTTTGATGCAACAGATGACAATGGGCAGATTGACACATATTATGGGTACATAAAGGAGATATGGGAACTTGACTATGGACCTACTTTTAAGGTCCCTTTGTTTTGGTGCAAATGGGTCAAGCTGACAGGAGGCAGGGTACATGTAGACGAAAAGTACGGCATGACAACAGTGGATCTCAACAATCTTGCGTACATGGATGAACCATTCGTCCTAGCCAACGATGTTGCTCAGGTTTTCTATGTGAAGGACATGTCTACCAAACCGAGAAAAATGAAAGATAAGCAAAAGAGTACAAAATACGATGATCCAAAGCGCCACATAGTTCTTTCAGGGAAAAGAAACATCGTGGGAGTGGATGACAAGACAGACATGTCAGAAGATTACACTAAGTTTCATGAAATTCCGCCCTTCAAAGTGAAAACTGACCCAAGCATCCTGTTAAATGATGAAGATTCTCCATGGCTACGGTGCAGAAGAAAACCACAACACTAGATGTTGGTGATGTGTAATAATGTATTAAACCTTTTATTTGAGACATAAATCTATGTAATGTATAAACCTTTTATTTGAGACATAAAGGTCCCCTTTCATGTAATACATCTTGCTCAATCAAACTAGACGTTGACGACCGGGTTCTGAGCCGCGGTAGGTGATCACACAAAGAGAAGAAACCATCACAAGAGAAGGAACCCACAAACACTAAGGATACATAGCACAACTAAAAATTAAGATACATAGCACAACTAAAAATTAAGAAACATGCCTAATGGTTGGAGTGATTCAGTCATGCTCCTGCCTAGCCCTGTAATACGCACCACTGTAGTCGTTGTTGTCGCTGGCGCCGTCGTCGCTGTCGTCGTCGGGGTCGCCGTAGTCGAACCTTGAAGGTTGGGCACGCGTGGGCTGGATTTGAGGGTACCGCAGGCGGGGGTTATTGCCGGTTGTGTTGTAGGCCATGACACTCTAGAGAGTCCGGCCGCGTCACCACAGCCGACGGCCGGCCTCTTTAAAGTTCGAAGGAGGTGGGCCATCCTCCTCGTGCCTGGCGAGCGCCCTCTCACACCGATTGATGAAGAAGGCTTCCCAAGTCGGGAAATAGTCGGGATGCCAGTTGGGATTCCTCCGCTGCTCTGGCGTGAGCTCGAGGTAGTAGTGGTTCGTGATGGCCATCCGGCGCTCCACACCTAGAGGGACATGAGGGACCGGCACGCCTCTGGCGCTCAACATCCAGCCGGTGGGGACGTGGTAGCCCGGTGGGCAGGGGTAGTGTGAGGCGCAAAGCGCCTCCGCTTCCCGTGTGGTTAGAGATACGATGGAAGCCATGGGAAGAGAATGATGAGTCTAGATGTGATATGTAAATGGAGGCCAAGCGTACATATATATACTGAAAAAATGGTGGGAAGACAGAGGTGGGAACCGGTGGAAAGCGCGGGAACGCAGTGGCGCGGGAAACTTTCATCCCGGGTGGGGGCTCAAACCGGGACAAAAGATGGGGGGTCCTTATCTGGGGGAGGCTTATCTGGGAGGGCCTTATCTGGGGGGTGGCTAACCTTTAGTACCGGCTGGTGGGTGCAACCGGGACTAAAGGTGGTTTTTGTGTCATCTAACAAAACTGTCGGTGGGATAAGGATGCGTGGGTAACCTTTAGTACCGGGTGGGGGCTCAAACCGGGACTAAAGCTGTCGGTAGGATAAGGACGTGTGGGTGGACGCAGTGCTTGATGAGATAAATCATGTAGCGCACGACACCTATCGGAGGAAGAAGACAAAGTAGAAGCGGCGCCGTGCCTATAAAAGGAGACTCAATATGCCATGGCAAGCAACTCAACAAGCCAACATGGATGGAGAGTTTCATCCCCATGGATGGAGGAAAGGGTTGGGAAATCTCCTGTGGCGGAACTTCTCGAAGATGCCCTTGGTGCACATGCCCTATGGCATCTTCGGAAATTCCGCCTCGGAAAATATTTTCCTGCTAGCCCGTGAAAGACTCCATCTCCGCCTCCCTAGGGTTAGAGGTATGGTGGAAGCCATGGGATAGAGTGGAGAGAGGCGGCAGATATGAGTCTAGATGTGTTACGGCAACGACCAAGCCAACATGGATGGAGAGTTTCATCCCCATGGATGGAGGAAAGGGTTGGGAAATATCCCGTGGCGGAACTTCTCGAAGATGCCCTTGGTGCACACGCCCTATGGCATCTTCGGAAGTTCCGCCTCGAAAAATATTTTCCTGCTAGCCCGTGAAAGACTCCATCTCCGCCTCCCTGGGGTTAGAGGTATGGTAGAAGCCATGGGATAGAGTGGAGGCCATGGGATAGAGGCGGCAGATATGAGTCTAAACCCTAAACCCTAAACCCTAAGTCAGAGGAGGGAACCCTAAACCCTAACCCCTAAACCAAAAACCCTAAACCAAAAACCCTAAACCCTAAACTCTAAACCAAAACCCAAAACCCTAAACCCTAAACCAAAAACCCTAAACCCTAAACCAAAAGCCCCAAACCCTAAAGGGGCTACGATCCGGAAGAGAACGGGCAGGAAGAAAACGGGCGGGAAAAAATAAGGCGGGGTAGACGATCCGGGGCCCCCGGTCTAGGGTTTCGCCGGAGGAAGACCACCGGAGCGTCGGAATCACATGAAAATGGCAAAATGGTTAATATTTTGACTAGTTAGAATAATTATTTTATAAAACAGAAAATTGAT
Source organism: Avena eriantha (assembly GCA_910589775.1). NCBI lineage: Eukaryota > Viridiplantae > Streptophyta > Magnoliopsida > Poales > Poaceae > Avena > Avena eriantha. Next base: position 214,071,227 of record OU342744.1, on the reverse strand, counting down.
TTGAATCACTTATTCAAAAATATGCAAAATATAATAGTTAATGCATTTTTAAATTTAAAATGGCAAAATGGTTATTAGTTTCACTAGTTAGAATAATTATTTTATAAAACAGAAAATATATTTGGATTAGTTATTCAAATTCAAGAACTTTTCATGTTGAAATTTTTCTCAAATTCATAAGTATGCAAAAACTGTAAAATTCAAATGTTTAAAAAATATGCTAATTGAATTTTTTTTAAACAGGCGCGCCCCTGGGTGAAATTTTTGAAAAAGGGACCTTTAGTCCAGGTGCGTGCTACGCACCGGGACTAAAGGTGTGGCGTTGGCGCGCGCCTGTTGGGATGGGCCGAAAACCCTTTAGTCCCGGTGGGTGGCACGCACCGGCACTAAAGGGGGGACCTTTAGTCCCGGTCCGTATAACGCACCGTGACTAAAGACCCTTTAGTCCCGGTTCATTATACGGACCGAGACTAAAGGTCCCCCACTATACATTTGGCGCGCCTTCTTCTCCCCGCGCGCCCCTTCTTCTCCCCACGCAGAGCACCCCCCCACGCGCGAAGGACGACCTGACGCTGGCAGGCTGCTCGATTCTCCGGCCGCCACCACCCCAACCGCCGCCGCCACCGCCCCCAACCGCCACTCCAGCCGCCGGGCGCGCACCTCCGCCAGAGGTACCCCGCGCCCCCTCCCCTTCGCTCCCCCGTCCGGCTACTCGATGGCGCGGCGGCGCCGGCACTGTAGGTGAGTAGGCCGGGCCGCCCCTACCCTTCGCTCCCCCCGCGCGCGCTGGCCGGCTGGCGCCTGGCTGGCTTTTTTTTGTAGTATTTAGTAGTTGTAATAGTATTTTGTATTAGTGTAATATTATTTTTGTAGTATTTTGTATTAGTGTAATAGTATTTCTGTAGTATTTAGTAGTTGTAATAGTATTTTTGTAGTATATAGTTAATTTTATTTTGTAGTGTAATATTATTTAATTTTGTGTGTTATTCAGTATAGTGTAATAGTAGTGTATAATTGTAACATTATTTAGTAGTTGTAATATTATTTAGTAGCTAGTGTAATAGTAGTGTATATATCAGGGTGGTAGTGGTCGCGGGCCTCCGGACTTAGGGTTAGAGTGGTGGTGGTCGCGGGCCCCCAGACTTATGGTTAGGGTGGTAGTGCTCGCGGGCAGCTGGACTTAGGGTTAGGGTGGTGGTGCTCGCGGGGCACCGGACTTAGGGTTAGGGTGGTAGTGCTCGCGGGCAGCCGGACTTAGGGTTAGGGTGGTGGTGCTCGCGGGCCACTGGACTTAGGGTTAATGTGGTAGTGCTCGCGGGCCCCGGACTTAGGGTTAGGTTGGTAGTGCTCGCGGGCCCTTGGACTTAGGGTTAATGTGGTAGTGCTCACGGGCCCCCGGACTTAGGGTTAGGGTTAGGGCATCACTAGAATTTTGCTATTGTTTAGTATTATTGTAGCAATTTGCGTGTTCATATTATTGTTTAGTATTATTTTATGCAGCAATATTGAATGAAAAATGTTATTGTGCATTTTGTAGAAAACTATGGATCCAATCCAGAGAGACCTAGCACAGGAAGAAATTCTCGAGGATATGATCAACGACACCCCCCATGTTGATCCACCCGAATCTCCGTCGATTTATCTAAACCCCTCCGGTGTGGGAGAGGAGGTCGACCGAAATGATCAAGGAGAAGCCGACGGCTCCGGTGGTGGAGAAGCCGACGGCGAGGTATATATATGAAGTCTGGTGATTAGTAGATGCATTAACTAAGTTGTATATATATATATAAATTGACGAATGTTTCTTCTCTTAGGCCTCCACATCGAGCAAAAAATATTCCAAACGAGGCCCGGCCAAAAAGTTGGACGCATCTACGCGTTATACAATTACGCGGGTATCACCACAGGGTGAACCGGTGGAACCCGAAAAGGCTAAAACTATATTTAAACAACAATGCGGAGTTATGGTTAGGGATCACATCCCGATCACCGTTCGAGAGTGGAATAAGACCAAAGGGGCGAAAGAGGGTGAGTATGTCGCCGACAGGTGCAAAGAGGGTCTTTGGAATGACCTCATGACACATTTCACCCTGCCAGAATGTGAGGATGATGCTGACACAGCTGCATTGAGGAAGAAAGTCAAGCAGTGGGCTCTTACGAAGATGGCCGAACTATTCAAGAACTGTAAGAAAGCATTATGGCAAAAGTATCAGAAGACGAAGAAGACTCCTAAATTTGAATGCTATCTAACGAAGCAGCAGGCTAACTGGGATGCATTTGTGAAGTACAAGGAGTCACAACCTGCTATGGAAATGTCAGAAAAAACAAGAAAAATGGCGCGATGAAGAAATATCACCATCACCTGGGGCCAGGGGACTACGCGGCTGCCATGCCAAAGTGGGACGCTAAAGAGAATGATCTGCTTGCTAAAGGGATCACTCCAGGACCAATACACGAAGAATGGGATCTGAGGGCAAGGAATTGGTTCCTTGGGCATGGGAGTGACTATGACGAAAGTACAGGGGACCTTATTTGCAGTGACGGGATTAGGATACCCCGGGATACATGGCAGAAAGTGGTGAAGGAGATTAAAGCGGGGACAACAAAGTTCCGTCCCGATAGAGAGAAAGACTTGCTGACAAAGGTCCCCGGGAATGACGAACGCGGAGAACGTGTACGAGGCCTTGGCCCTAGTTATACGTGGGAGATGGGGTTTCCCAAAGACAGAGATACTTATAGGAGCCGAGAGAGAGCAAAGAGGCGACGGCAGGAGGAGGAGGGAGACAGGTTCACCGAGTTGCTAGGAACACTTCGAATGCATCAGCAACAGATTGACGAACTTCGAGGAGCAGCGCGCCTGCAAGATCCTGTACTCGATATTACCACCGTCTCATCTCAGCGGAAAAGCAGCGTGGCTGAATCGGAGGTCCCTTCTGACGATGCACGTATGGTAGATGGCGGTCCCGGCTACCCCGTGGATGGAATCAAGGAGCAGGCATCTTGTGAGCTCCATCAGAAGGTGAAGAACCTATCCATCAAGGTGGCGGTCGGATGTGCTTTACCTTGTCCACCTGGCGCACGCTGGCATGGCCGTGAGATTCCAGCTGGCTATGCTAAAGTTGGTGTGGATGAAATCGCAATGGGGTGGGACTCAATGGAGCTTGACATCCCTGGACCTGAAGGTGAGAGGACACTCGGAGAAGTACTGGGTGGTATCATTCTATGGGACAAGAACAACATCAAGCTTCCAGGCTGGACGCCAAAGCCAACACCGCCTCCGAGTGGTCGCATGTCACCTTCACCTCCATCACCTCCAAGAAGCCCACCCCATGACTACGACCACCACAGCCCGAGTCCATCTTGATCTCCGCCGCAGCCTCCGATTAGTACTAAACGACGTAGGAGCCCAAAACGACAAATGTCACCCCTCCCAAGAGTACCTCATAAGAATCTTCCTATCAGACCTTATGATCGTACTGTCGAGGAAACCGACATGATCGTAAAGGCCGAATGTGTTGCGCAGCTTCAAAAGAAGAAACCTGAGCCCGCCCTGGTATACACCGAGAAGCAAAAAGCATATGCACTTTCTTTTCTGAACACAAAATCGCAATATGACTTGCACCATATGCCAGATGACTATCGACGCACACTTCAGAAGGAAGTGAAGAAGAGCAAATCAAGTAGAAGTGCAAGCGGGAGCAAATCATCAAGTCAAAGTGCAACCGGGAAAAGAAAGGACGTCCCCCAGCTTGGGGAACAGGCCAAAAAATCGATCCCACCCCTCAAGGTGGTATCCCATGACATTCCCCAGCAGAATATGGAAGAAGCTGCGAAGCTTGCAGCCTCTATGAATGTGACTGTTTAGGAATTGCTAGGTTCCCAGGACGACAAGTTACCCAAGGCTCAGGTAGTCCCTACATATGTCCCAGGGAAGCCTCTGGTCAGCTTTGAGCAGTTCCAACAACTGCCAACACAAATGCGTAGTTTACATAAATGGTACTTGGAAGCCGTAAAGGAGGAGAGAATAATGATCGTGGCGAAAGTCCCACATGACTACTACTTCCGAGAAGAGGTCCATGTTGAGTTTCTAGAACTCTTCCAGTTATACATTTTTGACGCCCTCGACAAAAGTCTCATGAGTTGCTATTGTCTGTAAGTTGTTGAATTCATTGTCTATATATAAGCTGTTCATTTTTTTCAGTTGTTCAGTTCATTGCATGTAATTATCCTAATTATATCCTTTTGTACTCTATTATGCAGAATGAAGATCATGGAATGTAAAAGAAGGTCAATCTTCAGTGTTGGGTTCATTGACCCAGATAAAGTACATTGTCGGATGCTAAAGGATAAACCCGAGGACACACAGGAAAACCTTCTAAGGTTTCTAATGGAGCAAAATTTCTGTGACCACATACTGTTTCCTTACAATTTCGCGTGAGTGTCTTACTCTATTGTACACATTCTCTTTTGCTTACTCGATGTTAAGTGTAATTGATGAGTTACTGATGTATATATAAACGTGTACAGTTTCCAATAGATTCTCATGGACATTCAACTTGATAAGGGAAGAGTTGAAGTCATGGACCCATTAAAGAGACCCCTGGAACAGTTTAGTAACATGCAAGACATGCTCCAGAGGTAATTTTCGTGCTACAGCGGTCTCTTTTGTTGATTTCCTGAGATATCACATAATAAATAACTCATTCATTTTCTTTACCGGGTAGGGTTTGGAACCAGTTCAAGAGTGCGGTTACGGGTGACTTTACTGAGAAGCTGACATTTAAGCCGGTCTCGGTAAGTAGTGCGCGCATCTCTTTACTTCTAGTTTCAATACAATTGTGATGCTGGATTATTATTTTGATTGAGTTCTATTCTCTTAAAGTGCGCGAGGCAGCCACCAAAGACGAATCAATGTGGATTCTACGTTTGCGAGTTCATTCGCACGTTTACCAGTGAGCTGAATGATTATAGAGTCGATGTAAGCAATACATTCATAACATTATTTTTATTACCGTCACTTTTTGTTATCAGGATTGATATTCATATTGATCTCCTTTTCTTATATAGTTCGAGAAAATGCGGGATCAGCTCCTACCACAACAACGCGTAGTAGCAATTGCTGAAGAACTGGCAGGATTCTTGATGAACGAGATGATAGATGATGCCGGAGAATTTAGTGTGAATAGGCGCCGATGATCCCCGACCGTGTAATTGAATAGACGGGCTCTAGTCCCGATAATTGTGATCTCCATGTGTAACTATCATGTATATATTTGTATGCTCGATCTTAAGAGAAGTTATCTCATGTATGCATGAACATGTACGGTATGTGGTAGCATAGAAAACTATTTTGAAATGAAAAAAAGAATACAAATTGAATTCTCTGCCGTGGCAGAGAAAGTGCCTAAAATTCTGCCGCGGTAGAGAACCAATTGTCCTGGTTCGTAATACGAACCGGGACTAATGGGGGGGCACCCAACGCCCGCAGAGACAGCCACGTGGATGCCCATTTCTCCCGGCTGGTAAGAGGGCCGGGACTAATGGGTGGGCCTTGAGTCCCGCCCCTCCAGTCCCGGTTACCAGGACCGGGACTAAAGCCCCTTACGGGCCGGACTGGAGGCCCGTTTTCCACCAGTGGGTGGACACGAATGGCAAAGGTTTTGGTTTAAAGGAGGTGGATGCACGAGAAGAATACCCTCTCAGTACAGGTTTTTTGGCTAGCAAGGCTGGGTAGCAAGTACAAGAGTTGAAGGAAACAACCAAACATACAAGTGATAAAGACAAACATGCAATCTTCCTTGGAAGCACAAAATATCTTAACTAGAGAATACTAGACTTATGAGCAAATCAAGAAAGAAAGAAGATGAAATTATTTTTCTCTAGAGTACTTCTATCTTTTTCATCCAACTCTCGAAAATAGTGATGCTACTGACCGGGCCAGGTTTGCCAAAACCAACTAGACTAACTCAATGATCCCAAAGTGCTACCAATACTAACAACAAGATCAATCATATAACAACAAATTGAAAACTAATATAAGCTATGCAAAAGAGTAAATGGTATAACTTCTCATTAATATTCCATAATGGCAACTCACACCAAGGGATACATATCTAATGAGAGAGGGGACACTTCCATAATGCAAACCATCCTACATAATAACTCCTCTATTCATGATATGACTCTACTAATAAGGTAAAAAGATAGAAGATAGTGATGTGATACCGCGGCACTCCCCCAAGCTTGGAACAAACCAAGGGGATGCCAAACCTGATGACGAATTACTCCTTCGGTGGTGGTGGTAATATTTTCTTCGTTGATGTGAGGAAATCTTCTAGCATCTTGCGAAGCCTATTATTATCCCATTGAAGCAGGTCCACCTTAGTTCTCAAGTCTCGGTACTTATCGCAGAACTCATTAGTGACTCGTAGAGCTTCCGTTAATGTGGGGCAAGAGACTAAAGGTACCAGCGCCTGCTTGGGGTCTTGAGAATCCTCCTCCATAGGCTCCTTCCCTTTATCCTTGGCGGACACCATTGTGCTTCTAAGCTTTCAAAGAGTATGTCCTGGCAGAAAACAGATCGAAACAAAAACACGACGAAAACATGATATACGAACCTTGGGGGATCCGGGGGTTATATATTACGAAGTTTCATATCAAAAGGAAGGTACTGGAAGAAAATGGGTCGGAGGCGGAGTCCGGGGTGGACTCACCACCTGGTGGCGCGGCCAGGGCAGGGCCCGTGCCACAGGATGGTGTGAGCCACCCTGGCTCCGTTTCCATCCCTTTTTCGCTTTGTAGCTTTCCTTATTGACTAAAAACTGCAAAAATATAGTTGGATAGTATTTTCACGGAACTTTTCTTACCAGAACCGTTACCTATTTGAACACAGACTCTGCAGGTCTCTGAATTTGGTATTTAGTGGATTCTTCTGGAGTCTCCACTTGAATAATCAATATCTTCATCTTCATACACTTGATACTTGAGTCATAAAACCCTTATCTTCCTTATTACACCATTGTCTCCACTTCCTGGAAATTTCTTTCACACAAAACATCACACAGTTCTCATTAGCAACATTAGTATAAGTGAAGTGATAAAACCTTTTGAGTCCAACTTCAACTGAAAACCATCAAAACATAATCTACTGTAGCAACTCCTTCTGAAAACTCAAAAGATTTCAAAAAGGAAATCGAATAAAGAAGCAAATGCAAGAGTGGCAAAATCTGTCAGAACAGACCAGAAGGTAAAGATCAATTTTTTCGAAAATCTTCTGTTGCTCAAATCAAAAAGTGCAAAACTAACGAAAGTTAAATAACAACCTGGGGCAGAAGCACAAAAAATTACAGCTCAAACCGACACACAGAGATATCTCACGAATATTTACGGTGAAGCACAAAAATCTGTTTCGGGACAACAACTTTTCCAAATCTTACTTCTCTCTCATTAGAGGTTGATCTTGACACAAAAGCAAACAAAACAGATAAGGAGCAGTTATTACCGAAGTAATAACTTCCAAGACTCAAAGAAACAAAAAACAAACTAAAAGCAAAAACAAATTGGGTTGTCTCCCAAAAAGCTCTTTCTTTATAGCCATTAAGATGGGCATGATAATTTTGAAGATGCTCACATAGGAATATGAATTGAGGTGAAAGAGAGCATTAAGAAGCAAAAACACACACATTTAAGTCTAACCAACTTCCTATGCAAGGGGATTTTGTAAACAAACAAGTTGTGGAAACCAGAGGCTACTAGCATAAGAAGGCAAAACAAGTGCAACATAAAAACTTTCAGCATAAAACGAGGAAACTTGATATTATTGAGATGCATAAGAACCTTTTCCCTCTTTCATAGTAACTTTCAGTATCATGCATAAACTTAACAATATAACTATCACAAGGACCATCGTAACAATGATCACCTATTCTAATAGAAAACACAGGAATACTAGCTCTCATAACACTACTATGTGAAACAATACTAGAGGTATCCTTACAAAGGATAGTGTGTCCCTCTTTTTCATATTTAGTGACAAAGCCTTTCACATTTTCTATTATAGGTTCATCAACCATTTGTTTATCAGGTTCAACAACTTTATTCATACTTTCATCTACCATACTAGCCATCATAGAATGTTCCTTTATCTTAACTGGGAAAGGCATTTTCTCAATATAAGGTTCAGGTAAGACATGATTAGCAGTATAAACTTCGGTATTTCTTGTAGGAACACTCTTAGCAATATCTTTATAAGGTTCATGATACTTATTCCACTTCTTTTTAGGCACTTCAATGTAGGAAGCAAAAGCCTTAAAATAAGAAGCAATAGCTTGAGAGTCTAGACCATAAGCATTTTTAATATTTTGAAATTCATCAGTTCCCATAAAAGATTCAATGCATTCATAATCATAATTTATACCTGACTTTCTACCTTTTTCATTCTCCCAAGCTTCAGTATTATCTTGAATACGGTCCAGAAGATCCCATTTAGCTTCTTCTTCCATACGAGTGAATGATCCAGCACAAGAAGCATCCAATAAATCCTTGTCATATAGAGGGAGCCTTGCATAAAATTTATTGATAATAATATTGTTGGGGAGCTCATGAATGGGACATTTGAGCATTAGTACCTTCAATCTCCCCCAAGCTTGAGCTGTACTCTCTCCATCAAGAGGCCAAAAGTTTTATATTTGATTCCGATCTTTATGAATCTCATTAGGAGGATAAAACTTGGAATAAAAGAGAGGCACTATTTCCTCCCTTTCCAGGGCTTGACCATTCTTCAGCAGCTTATACCATTCCTCAGCTCTTTCTTTCAGTGATAATGAGAATAACTTCTTCTTAACTTGATCTGTAGTAATACCTGCACACTTGAACAACCCGCATAATTCGTGTATAAAGAGCAAATGATCACCGGGATGGACAGTTCCATCCCCAACATAGTAGTTATCCATGACACGATCAATAATTCTTGTAGGTATTTTGAAAACATCATCCTCAGCAGGTGGTGGCTTATCTACTACCTTAGCAGTGGTAGTAGCATTACCAAATAAAAAACTCAGCGAATTATCCATAACGAAAATAAAGCAACTAGCAGAAGTAAACAATACTCATAGTAGAAGTTTCCTTTACCAATACCACTCTCCAATAGCACTTCACTCCCCGGCAACGGCGCCAGAACATAGTCTTGATGACCCACAAGTATAGGGGGTGTATCGCAGTATTTTCGATAAGTAAGAGTGTCGAACCCAACGAGGAGCAGAAGGTGCTGGCTAGTGGTATGGATCAGGAATTCTCTGCAAATACTTAGCAAATAGATTTTTAGGGGTTTTTGATAAAGCAAGTAAACAAAGTACGAGTAAATGAAAGACAGTAGGAATAAATGCAGCAAGTGGCCCAACCCTTTATTCAGCAAAGGACAAGCTGGATGTATTACTTAAGATGACCAAATGTTCTCGAGGACACATGGGAAGACTGTCAAGTGCTTTCATTTCGTATAGTTGATTAATCTTCTTTTGCTTGCTAAGTGTTGTGTGGGTGAACCTCTGCTAATGTACCGCCCCATCCAGGACTAATACATACTTGTGATTAAACCCCTTGCAAACATCCGTAAGTACAAGAAAGTAATTAAGGTAGAAACCTAACCATAACTTTAAACTCTAAGACCCTTACGTCCCTTGTGCAATGGTTTCCTAACGGGGGTTCAGGTTTCTGTCACGCCGGCAACCCCTACTATTAGTAGCCAAATACACAATGCATTCCCCTCGAACCATATAGGTGAAGTGTCATGTAGTCGACGTTCACATGACACCACTAGAAGAAGTACACCACAACTTAAATAACAATCTATTGAATCTTTCTCAACACAACTCCACTACTAACAACATGACTTCTCCCATGTCCTCAAGAACAAAACGAACTACTCACAAGACATCATATGGATCATGATCAGATATGGAATAATGATGTATAACAATCTGAACATAAACAATAATTCAATGGTTCACTCAATAGCATCAACTACAAAGAGTAATCAACACCGAGAAAGTTTCCCCTATGAACTAATGCAAGATTCAACCAATTGTTACAGCAATATGGAGATGGTGATGAGGGTGCTGCTGCTGATGATGGTGGTGGTGATGATGATGATGATCCCGATGAAGTCCTTCTTGATGGTGGTGTTAATGGTGACAATCTTCCCTCTCCGGGAAGGAATTCCCCCGGCAGAAATCTGTTTGCTGGAGAGATCTCTCTCTCTCTCGGTGTTTTCCGCCCCGCAGAGGCAGCAAAATCTTTCTGTGGTCGCTCCGCTAGTCTTAGGGTTTCGGGAGGATGATATACGCCAGAGGGGAGAGGCTAGAGTGGGACAGGGTGGCCACACCACCTACTGGCGCGGCCTAGGGCTGCCCGCGCCAGGGGGTGGTGTGGGCCCCCTGTGGCCCATCTCCACTCCGTCTTCTGGCATCCTTAGTCTTCTGAAAAATAAGATTTTCCGTATATTTTCCCGAATTTTCCAATCTTCGCGAATTTTGCCTCCAAACATCACCTTTTCCATCAGAATCCTGACTACAACGGTCCATTCTCCAAAAGTCATCAACCATGCAAAAACAGATGAAATAACATAAGTATCACCTCTTAATACGAAATATATCAATGAATGACAATGAATTAAGACATAGAATAGTGGTGCAAAATGGACGTATCACCCTACTTCATGCGTGATAGCCAGTTGGTGGATCCGGTGACCCGGGCCATAGGAACTACCTCCAAAATTTCATGGTGGACAACAAGAGTGGAAAAGAGCTTATTTTGCCTTTCTTTCCTGAGTAAGTGCACACACTCGCTCGTCGTCGTAACTTGTCCTTGCTTAGTTTTCGGTTGCTCCTTTTCCAACATTGTTTCGTTTCAATTGTTTTGCGCAGAGACAAATACTACACACTGATGCTCATTCACCCGAGTTATTCGCTAGCCACGTACTTGGACTCGGGGAGCGAGCAAAAGAAGAAAGACTACACCAACATAAGGAGTCTTCTGGATGATGCTCTCGAGGAATACGCCGAAAATGGAGGAAAATTCAAGAAGGGGGCGGAAAATTTCAGGGATGGCAGACACGTGTTCAAACACGTAATGAAGTTCGCCTGCGTCAAGCAGCCGGATAACAGTGTCAAGGAGACCTACTATGCCCTCCATCACCTGCGGGCGATCGTCCGGGATGCACACATCATTACGTTGCCATCTAGTCTCCGAGCATGGGCCGAAGCTGAGGCAAGAATGGACAAAGATGAACTTAAGGACGACTTCTTACGCATCTAGACTCAGATTGCGGCCATCGTGCAAGAATATGTCATCACAAGGGGGGGGGGGGGGGGGGGGGGGGCTTATCCTGCAAAAGAGCGTTCAGTAAGAGCGAGATCGAAGCACGACTCGTGGCGCAGGGTGCCCGTAGGACATGGACAACGAAAGATGGCTACAAACCGTTCTCGGTGCCATGTAAAACAAAGTCTTCATGATGTAGTGTTCTTATCTAGCTAGCGCTCAGCCGGTTTGTGTATCTCATGTGTGTGTGTGTCATAAACTTTAACTTGCCTTATCTCGAAACAGTCATTGTTGGACTTCGTTTACTTATTACCATATGTATGAAACTTAATAGCTTGCCTTAGATCGAAACCTTCTTTTTTGTGAAGATGCATGTGATGAACCTTCTAATTCTTTATGTTGCATGCTATAGTACTTATATGCCTTGTGTATAGAGATGTCGTGCTATGTGGTGTTCAGAGGGAGGGTCCCAGGAGTCTACGACGAGTGGGAGGATTGTCACAAGCAAGTGAACAAGTTCAGTGGCAACAGATAGACGAGAGAGCAGGTGGAAGCTAGGTGGAGGAACCACCTCCTTGGAGAGCAGAGAGACAGGAACCAGATGAAGACCTTGATGATCATGCTCCCCGTCTTGCTCATCATCGCCATTGTGGTTGTACTCTACTCGGTCCTTTAGTAGTTTAGGACTTGGCTAATGATGATGATCAACTTGTTGTAATGTGTAATGTATGAGAAGATGAGATCAACTTGTTCTAGACTTGTATAATATTCGGGCACTTGTCACTATGTCGGGTTCTAATTGATGTGATGATGTATAATTCTATTTGTATTATTATCTCTGTTTTTATACTGTTGTGTATCTATATAAATACCTGTATATATACCGGTATAAATATTATGTATACATGTAAGAAACATTAGTGGCTCATCTTTTATTCAGCCAGTGGCACATCTAGTATCCGTGGCGCATTTGGATATATGCTCCACTGGTAAAATATCAATGACGCATATTTAAGGTGCGCCACTAGTTGTCCCACTATTAATGGCGCATATCTGATATGCCCCATTGATAAATAATTACTAATGACGCAACACTAGTGGCGCATCCCATATGCACTATTGGTAGTAAAAAAGATGCTCCACTGATAAGCAATTCTCTACTAGTGAGGACAAGACAAAGGTTTTATCTTATAGGAACAATGGACATGGGTTCATAGGTTCACTCAATCGTCTCTCTCCATCTATGGTGGTGATCATGTTATAGATAATAAAAGTACATACAATTGTCATGCTTTAATGGTAAATTTTATGGCAGCTACATGTCCTAAAACATATAGTTGAAAGAAACTCATGTGTGCTGCTAGGTCACCCTTGTAAGGCTAGCATTGGTTGTTGTCACCCCACACATCATACTTATCCTTTTTTTACCCCTATATAAAGGATGTTTGGCTATATTGTGTCACTCAATACATATACCGTTGTCACTCGGCCACCCATTATCTACATACATCAGACTTCTTAATGGAAAACACTCCAAACACTAATACAATGATTTATTTGTTGTGTGCATTACCACATCTCTCCCATCTACCTACACTTGATATGGGTAAATAAGGCATTGTTCCTAGATCAAACCATTGCATGTAGCATAGAATATTCCCAAAGTATGAGAACCATAAAAGATCCAATACAATGGTAAATGCATGACAAGTATCATCTCATACCACAATATCCACCATAGGAACTACATAGACTAGACTTCTCTTTGCCTCCCAGGGCGCGACTATAATGAAGGACGCGTGACGACATATCGCATTACATCTACATAAGATATACCCCACGATGCGGCTGGCAGTCCAAATATAAACTTAGTGTAGAAGAGCTCAGTGGATAACAACTTCACTTTCAGCCTTATAAACTGGCTCTATGTTTAGTAAGTTGGTGAGGTGGGACTAAAAATAGCATGCTCAGTGCAAGCGGATAACGAAGAGCATCAAGTATTTTTCTTTCTTCGTGGTCGCAGCACCAGCATAGGCTATAGTAGGTCGCGGTTTGTCGTGGCGGAAAGGGTTCCTTGCGGAGGTTTTTCGAGCATCACGTACGTTTGATGTGGCATCTTAGGCCCTGCATGGCCGTGGTTCCTCGCAGCGATGGAGCCTGCGGACATCTGATGTGGCATTGTAGGCCCTAGCCGGACGCAGTTCCTCGCGGCAGAGGGCCAAGCTAGCAGCATAGACTTTATGTGTCAGTGGTTTCTCATGGCGATGCCTTGCAGTGCGTCCCGTTCATGGATAGACATCTCGGGAAAGAGCTTGCATTGCAAGCTTTACGATTTCTCGGGAACGTGTTGAGTTCTACTCACATCATTTGGCATTGGACGTTTAAGATGCACACGTCGAGAGCCTTATGTTGATAGACATAGGTACGTTTAGTTTGTAGAAGTTGATAGATTAAAAACATGTCCGTACATATTTAGCTCATAGAAGTTGATAGAGTGCGGAGAGACGTAGATTAAAAACACGCATAAAAACACTGATACTACCTCTGTCGCTGTAAGATGCAAAATAAAAAAAATTAAAGATAGGACCAACATAGAAACATGATGACTCACAAAGAAGATGATACATCGAGTGCCATAATCCGCAACAGTTGTATATGGCATATTCATATATAATACAAAGGCAAGATTAGTCTTATTCGAATTGTACAACAGTTCTACACCCATGAGTTTCATCCAATAGCCCAATGAAGAAATATATAATGCAAAAGAGAGATCGTAAACCTAGACATAGTGATAAATCATGGACAAACAACGATGCCAACATACAAATGAAGAGACTCGGTACTCTTATCTGCTCTTATTTATTTTTTCACGAACAAAGTATACAAAAGTGTAAGCTGCAAGACCGGCAAAACAAAAACTTACAGAGAAAAACATCTATAATTTTTTACAGAGTAGCCTCTAAAAATTCTAAAGCAAAACAATTAAAACAGGTCTTCATCAGTTAGAGGAAGGTCTTCATCGCTTAGCACCTATAGCTGCCGCCGGTATCATCATCCGAAGAGCGAGGCGATATTGAAAATCAGAGTCAAGCGGACAACACCAATATTCGGAGAGAGAGACGAGGAAAAAACATCGTCCGAAGAGCCAGTTGATAACATGTCACACATCGTTCTTAACACCGTCGAGGACATAATAGGTCCCCTTCCAATGTAGTCGAGCAGGATCCAATAGCAGTAAATCGAGGCACAAAAAGCACTAGAAGGCAATAAACACATGTCAGCCTGATAGAAGATCGCCTCAGGGAGAAGTTAGAGAAGGAATCTTACCATGTAGTGTGCTAAACAGTAAAATAATATCTTCATCTCTTAGCGTTCGTGGTTAGTGCCAGTGAGACTCTCGTTCGCGTCTCTCCATCGGTTGACGAAAAGGGCATGATAGGTCGCCGACCGACGTACTCAAACATGATCCAATAGTAGGAAGTGGAAGACTAGAAGACCCTAAAAGCAGTAAACACAGGTTATCCTAGCAGAGCGAAAGCACAAAGAGAAATGGCAAGTCGAGTCGAAGAAAAGTTAGCAAAAGAAGCTTACTATATCGACTGTCGGCATGGAATATGTCTTCTTCCATCGCCACGATGCGGATGCGCAACATAGAAAGATTGAGAGCATGGTTCAAGGAGGAAATGCCATCTAATAAGAAAGCAAACACGATGAAAAGGAAAGTAGGAATGCAAAAGCTCCTAGAGTAGGAAACAAAAGAAAAACAACATAACATGGACCATCAAAGTGTCATACGTCCCGTTTTCCATCACCAAATCTTGTATTGGCAGCTTCTCCAATGACAGTCGACGTGAGAGCGACAACTCTCCAGTATCCATGGCTGAGAAAACACTCGTAGATGGAAAACAAATACCAATGTTAGAACAAAAGAAAACAAAAGGCACCAAACAGAAAGAAGAGGAACATACCGGATTATAGGAAGGTCGGGACAGAGGAGTAAAAAACTGTAGATACAAGAAAGATAACTGCTCAGCCCTAAAATGTATGAACGGGAAAGAAAAGAGTGATAGGATCAGGCTACGTGTACCGTCATAAGAGATAGAGAGCGGCATGACTAACCAGTTCACACCGGCGAGCAGGCAGACAAACTGCTCTAACGTGTTCATCAAAAAGGCGAAACAGGGCGAAGGTGGTAGAGAAGAAATATTAGGTCACGGGCTACAGAGGGAAGAAGCCACGTATTTTATAGTGAACCCGCGGATGCCTATAGTTTATGTTGCTATCTCGAAGCCATCGCATGTTCTCGATGAGAGAGACCATGCACGCGTACAACCTATGCTGCCAGGTAGTTTGTCCGCCACAATAACCCACGGATGTCTACGATCTATGGAGTCAGTGTGTCTCTCCACCCGTGAGAACCCATGTCGTCTACATTGTACGGTGAGAGATGGCATGGACTTACATCGCCACATTGGCTCCGTATGGCCACACGCCCGCGAGAAACCATGGACGACACGGGTTTGCGATGCCACGTTGGCTCCTGTCTAGCCCCACGTCCGTAAAAAAACCGCAGCCGGCATAGGCTCACGCCGCCACGTCATCCCTGGACGGGCCCTGTGGTGACCGAGCATACCACTGCATCTTGTAGTACGCAAGTCGTTGACATAACACTCACGGAACATTGTTCCGCAAATATTACATCCCTTAGAGTGGTACAACAGAAATATTGTGGGCCCTCGTTACATACAAAGTTATTATTACAATACCAAAAGAGCGGATATCATAAGGTTCTTAGTCTTACAACCAGTGAATAACTTATTTAACAAAGGTCCAACATAAGAGCGAAAGATCGAAAGTAATTAACATAGCGGGAGCTTAGTAGCTTATTCTATAAAGTTTATGCTACTCGAATCCACCTTGGGACTAAGTAATACTTTAGTACCTACTCTGACTCATGGCCTTCTGCTCCATAGAGGATCTCGTAGTCCACCCCTTCAACTCCGTCGGAGAGATCAGACTCTTCATAGAAGACGTCATCTTGGCCCTTTGTTGCATACACTAGAGTATCTTCCTGATCTTTAGAGTCTAAGCAAGGGATCAAAGGAAAGAGTGAGTAACAATGTTACCCAACAAGTTCATTATATGCAAGGTGGGAAGTTTGTTGCACTAGCTACCACCTTATACTATAAGTCTTAGCTTCTATGCATTTTGCATAAGCATTTCTTCAAAGGTTGCTTTTATTCTAAAAAAACAATGCCCATTAATCTTCACAGGTTGACCAGAACTTCATGGAGTTCCTTTCCTACCGTGTTTGTAGCTCCTTCCCGGAACAGGGAGTAACATGTCACATTTTTTACACTATGAAGAGGTGTGTTTCTTTAACCATAAATGATCCTTGTCCATATTGCACAATGGGCGTACCTTCCCGTCCCCACTACCTTTGGTGTGGGTCCTAGTATAAGAACCCAAACCGATCATTGTCCTTCTCCGCGACCCCACATGCCAACACGATCCTTATGGTAACCACATGTCTGTTAAGCCCCCCATATAGGCTATTATAACTCGGATAGGCCCCTGAAGACTCTTCGAGTCAGTAGTGCCCTTGGCAAGACCCTTCAAATGGGCCGACCTACCTCCGATAGCCTCACACAAATAATCTAGACACCAAACCGTGGGGCCTAAGGGTGCCCGCCCATATGTTGGATCCACACAAGGAATCCCAATGTCACATCAAGTTCATCCACTAACACACGAAAGGAAGAAGATCCAGGTGACTTCACTGTTCCATTCCAGATCTCATGGTTAACGCGTATTATACGGCGCTAGAATCACTGACATCATGGGTTATTAATTCCTATCTGATAGACCTCACTAAACACGGAATCCTAGATTCCTTTGCTAGCTATAATAGATTACCACACTTATTATTATGAAAATAATATTTTCTTCCCCTATGGTAAAGGTGTCAAAAAAATCTTTTCTGACTCTTTTTCGAACAAAAGTGATCACACAAAAAGTTTCAAATACTTTGGAAAACACATAAAAGGACATGAGCAAGTGATGAACTTGCCTTGTGACTGCAAGGTAGTGAAGCCTGATGCTTCCACTTGACCATGAGCTCTTGTTTCTAGAAAGCACCATCATTGTTTGGTAATAACAGTGTTTAAAGAAGCAATAATGAATTATGCATAGTAATGTCATGCAATACTTTAATTTTGTATAAACCCTCATTTATGTGTTTTACCCATTTTTAGATGTAAAAGTACTCTTAAAGATGTACAATTATTGATAGAAACATGTAATTATTTCTTACTTAGAAAATAATTTTGAATAATTAATATACACCTAAGCAAGTATTTATTCAAATAAATAGATAAAAGAGTAATTGTTACTCTAAAAATTCTAAAACCTTTTGAAATAGTATACTTAGTATTTTCTAGTAAAATACATTTACTTAGGATCTTTGAAATGATTTTTATTTATTTTTAAGTCTTATCTTCATTTTAATAAAATTTAATAAAGGAATGACTACCTTTAAATATTCCATTCTATTGTTACTATTTCAAGAGACAATTTAGTATTTTTCTTAGATAACTTATAATTTTATGAGCATTTAGAGATATCATATGTATTTTATGATTTTTTTTCTAGAGCCTAAAATGTTACAAGGGAATTGTGGTAATTTTCTATTTCCTTTATGGATTTATTTTTACCAAAACTTTTAAATCTGGACCTGGCCCACGGGCTAGCCTAGCCCTGGCTTAGCCGACCCCAACTAGTCGGGCTAAACCCCCTCGCGGTCCATTGGGTCAATCAAACCGACCGAGAACTTGTGCTCTCCCCTCTCGATTCCTCTCCCCTCTCTCCTCTGGCAAAACCACGCCACTGCCACTGACACCTCTTGATCTCGGTCGGCTCCGCCGTCTAGGCCGCCGCTGACATGCTTGTTGACCCAGTGCACGCTGCTGCGTCGATTGGTCCTTGTCGATTCATTAATCTCGCCCTCATCTGGCCTCCCTAACTCCATACTGGAACCTAGGGTTATGGCTACCCCGGCCTCACCGTGCTTCCCGACTTGTCGGTGCTCTGTTGGTGGCGTGGGCATGCTCGGTGTGATGTGGGTGCTACTGGTTGAAGTTCGGTGTAGGCACAACTGCTTCCTGTGCCATAGTGTCGTGGCCTCTACTGCCATGTCTACCTCACCGGTCTGCTTCCTCTACAATCACGTTGCAAGGACCATGGCTAAGTCCTTCCTTTTTCCCTCTCTCTATCTCTCTTTCAATCTCATCTTTTCTCTGGTTCCACCTAAAACTAGGATTTGTTCATGATATAGGGTTCCTCCTTTTTCTCCCTGATTATTCTCAGTCGTGGTAGAAACTTGCCTGATATGCTTGATAAGCCTATCATGTTTTGATTAATTTGGCTTGTGGATTACTTAGCTATAGTTTCAACAATATCCATGTTAGTCTGTCTATGTTATTACCTCAGTTATATTGAGTTCTGGCTGCAATACAAAGTGTCCCAGGTTGATTACACTCTATAACTGCTACTGATGTGATGGTGGTAATGCCTACAATAATTCATGCCTTGTGGTAAATATACTGAAATGATGTTCCTCTTGTTTGCCTTAATCATGTTAAGCTATTGTGATAAATGGGGTTACTGGACAAGTGAAAGTAAATGTATGATATCTTGTCCTTTACACTTATCCTGGTGTTGGAAATTGTTGATATGATCTAGTTGTTAATAGAGAATAGGATTTAGGATGTATCCTAAATACTTCAATGAGGATTTAATCCTTACTTGAGCAAATGATTTATCAACATAGTTTGCTGAGATGTTTCTATCTTATTAGTAAGGCAAAAAAATGGATTATAACTGATTCCTAGGATTCTAGGAAAATGATTTATTCAAGTTAAATTGATTAGTGAACTTATAATGGCTTCTATTGCTAGCCATGCCACTATGGTGCCTCCCTAGTGGAGTGTGCATAGTGGTGTTCTAGATTTGTATGACCTGCTGTTATACTATTGACTTTTCTTGTCCCTTGCCTATGATGCACAAGACTGAGGCACACTTTTGTTCAGCAATAGATGGTTATATGACCCTACTCTCACTCCAGTTACAATTTCATACTCCATTTGAGTATGAATCCGAGGATAACTCCTGTGATCTCAAACCATGCTTATATCTTGGTAAAACAAGCAATATGCTTGATTAAATATGTAGCAACATGTGTTGTTGCTATAGCTTGTGATTGCTTGGCAAGCTTGTGGTAATCCTAATGATCTTGCTCCTGGCTTGACATCGTTACTAGCCTCCTCCTCCTTGCTCTAGATCCTAGCTTAACCTTGCCCAGCTCCTTCCTGCGAGTTGCTTGGCCCGCTCCTCCCAGTCGCTGACCTGTCCTTACTCAACACCAGTTCCACCCCTCCTCTAAGTGACCATGGTTGGTGAATGCAATGGTAGAATTTTGTGATTATTGTGGTGTATCTTGTAAGAACCAGTGGTGGTGTTGGGTATGTTCTTGTTGTTCTTGGTGTGGTGAAATGTGATCAGCAGAGAGAAGCTCTCTGCTGTTGCAGATGTGCTCTTTATTCACTCTTGGTTTCATTCTGTGATGACAACACACTTGCATGCATCCGTGCGTGTGTTGCTTACACTATTCAGGATTGGCTCAAGTAACTTTTTGGAGTTAGTGCTCTTACTTTTCCCCTCTTAAGTGAAACTTTTCCCTTATAGCTGGTGATGTTGTACTAAGGCTTTTCTGATACTAAGAACAGTAATACAATTGGTGAAACTTGCCCCTTATTCTTTTTGGCTCAATGTTGTGTCCAAATAGTGCATTACACTGTTATAACTGAGAGCAAAAGATTAACACTGACCTATGTTAATTTATTTTTGTTTTCTTTGTTTATCTTGCAGGTACAAAACAACATAAGAAAAGATGATGAGATTAAATAATTAGTTTAGGCATTTTCCTTTATTCTTTTGTATTTTTTCTTATTTATTTTTATACTTGTACAAACTCTATATTGTGTCTAATATTAAAGGAATAAAGATTTCTATTCTATTATCTTTATTTGAATTAATTTAATTACTTAAATTTCCGTATATTCAATATGTGGTGCCAATATTATTTCAATATAAATTATTCTAATTTTCTTTAATAAAGTAAACTCTCAAATACTTATAACTTGCATTTATTTCAAATGTCTAATTCAAAATTTCAAATATCAACTAGAACTCATTTACCCAAAACAGTCGAATTTTTCCTAGCGGTCATGTCAGAATTCATAACACTCGCTTGAACGAGCTAAACCCTAACCTACCAAAGTGAGAGAAGCTTGATCCCTCTAGTCTTTTAGTTTGCGAAAAGTTTACCCCAAATTTTACAGATGAATGCATGCACATGCACATATTCCTATATCTATCCTTCATTGGTTCCTAAACGCTAGGATGTTACACGCCGCATCCACGAGAAACCGCGGGCATCTGTCGTGTCTTGATTTTCGACACCGGAGATAGGGATTCCCTTTGTTAGTTCGGCCAAGGGCGCAACGTTCGACGAGATCGATCAGCGAGCTAGACAAACACACATACACAGAAAGGGAGACACAAGTTTTTTACCCAGGTTCAGGTCCTCAATGTGAGGATTCCTATGTCTTGGAACCATCGACTCTCAACTGGATGATCATGAGTACAAGGGTTCCTTCCCCGCGAAGGATCTAAGCTGAAACCCTCCTTCTCCCATCCATCGACCCGGGCCTCCTTTTATAAAGTTAAGGGGACACTACATGGGTCGATGATCATGCGGTACCGATGAAGCAGCGTGCATGCTTACAACGTGTCAGAGTGGTCCTTCCACTAAGCCGTGTGTCGCTGGCCACCTGTACCGAGTAGAATGGCACATACATCTATTTGGCAGTTTGCCAACCTATCGGGGGTTGGGCTCCCCGGAGGTCCAGCCCCGGGCTCCTAGCCAGGCTTCTCCAGATATCACCAACAGGGGCTCTAAGGGATGCCTTAGGGTCGCAGGGTTTGGTTGCTGGGAACCAGAGTGAGTCGAACGAGGTGTACTTAGGGGAGAGTTCGTCTCCTGAGTATGGTGTCGTCGGCCATCCACTCGGCTGTCTTAGCCGACGCATACATGCGTTTCCCAAAGCGCATCAGATCCCCCCAGATTCCTAGCCGGGCTTCCACCATAATTTCATTATGGAAGCTAGGACCATGGGCCAAATGTCTGCTCCTTAGTACCCTGGATCCACAGATGCAATAGTAGCCCCAGGCACGCCTCAACCGGGGGGAGACAGGCTAGGGCCGAGTCCTTATCCATGTGGGCCCATGACTTCCATCATAACTTTATCATGCAAGTCACTGCTTCACCGCATTAGACATGTTGCGTCTGCCTTAAGATGAGTGAAGGGGGCAGCTTAACATTCGCCGCCAAGTCTTGATGGTAATTGTTGGTAGTGGTGGGATAGGTTTCCTAGGCCTGTGCCTATAAAGAAATGGTATCAACCCTTCTTTCTCATCACCTTTTTTTCTCTCCATTTCTTCTCTCCCATTGGTACTTGAACTAGTGCACCTTCGTGGATTCGGTGCTGAGCCGAGGACTCAAGGGGCCTTTAGCCAAAACTCGATCTAGAGCTTTGGGGCATTGGAATCCCACGAGGGCTCGTCTTCCTTCCATTGCATATGAGCACAAATTCTTGGATCTGGGGCTTCACGTGGTCAATGAACGTTGCGAGAATGGAGCTACCATGCTCCGAACTCCAGGACTAGGCGTTAGAGCTGGTAGACTTCGCTAACTTGTGCAAAGGATTTGTCAGAGTGATACCTTCGGTGGCGTTGTTTCTCCACTATTTTGCCCCTCGGGTTGACAAGAAGCCATGGATTGCAGCTGGCATCACCTTTCGCTTTCGAAACCATCTCTCCAAGAGGTACCTTCTAGGTAAGTTTAAATCCAAATGCGAAGAGTGGCGTAGCAAGCACTGTGTAGTGCACATGTACCGTCATTTCTCTTGGATGTACGACCCGTTGGAGGTAGTGCATCCCTTCTCTAGATGGGGAGACTGAGCGCCTAGGATGCAAATATGAAGCTTTTGACCGACATGATTTAGATCCTTGCAAATAAGGGCTTGACGATTCATGCCGTCATCTCGTACTATCTTTGGCGCCGCTGCAGAGGAGGTCCCATTTGTCCTGGGCATACCGAGGCCTGGACGATCGCATTTGGCTCCGTCTCGGGAAAGAGCATGATCTCACCCGGGACAAGTATGTTGGGTTGATGAAGGGGATCCTTTATCAGATGGTCACTAGGGGCCATCCAAAAGGGCGACAAGCGCCGAATGTTATCACCTTGAGGCTACCGCTTTGCAATGCCAAGGGCATTATTGGCCGGGAGGAGACGCCCTGTAACGCCACTGGTGTGTCAGAGGAAGGCGGGGTGCCTTTAGATGAAAACGCGAGGTTGTCACATGTGACCCATTCTTCCATGGAGAGGGAGTCTTCTCGGGAAGAGTCCCCTCCGCGGGGCAAAAGCGACTCGCGTGGTGACCCTGCCCTCGAACTTCTTTGAGGCCATGGCCAGCTCGTGCCCTCCAGAAGAAGGGAAAAATCTGCACAGAAGTTAGCGGCATTTGTCCCTCCCCGGGTTGATCTCAATTATCCACCTAAGGATCAACCAGGGGAGCTCGAGATTCCCCAGGAATCCCTTGTCGCCCGCCGCAAGCGGACAACTATATCGCCAGGAAACCTCGCGGCCCCTTCTGATAATAAGGATAGACAAGAGGACAAGATTGAATGCTGGTGAGTGCCCAACATTTTCTCTTCTAGACCCTTTCTTCATCTCCCATTTTTCTTATCTTGTGCTTTCACAGGGAGAGGACCCCCACATAGGGTTCCTCGCGGGATGTCCCGAGTGGTGTCTCTGGCTGTGAGGTACTCCCACCCGAGAAGAATACGCCTCAAGCCAATGATGAAGACCGTGCTAGAGCGACAGGTGAAAGTTGCTCTTGATCGCTTGTTTGGTTTTGTAATCATTGACCAACTTCTCAATCTTTCGCTTCTCTTTCAGGACCACCCAATGAAATGGGAGTCCCGGGGGAGCTAGCTTGCTCGTCCCCAGCTCTCTTGAGGAGCACCCCAACTGGCTCCCCTCTAAGGAGACGGATGAGGGGCTCGCGCAGGCTTCGACCCCCCGAGACGGGACCATGGACTTTTGGAACCTCCTTGGGTGGAGAGTGATTCGGCCCCTACTAGGAGTCTCTCGCTATGCAAGGCTTGGTCCACGGCCCAGAGAGCAATGGTCGACTATGCTGCGGAGCGCCTTTCTCTCCGGGCCCAGTTAGAGCCATCTTGCACCCTCGAGGGCCTCGAGTGTGCCCGTCTTCATGAGGTGGGGAGGGAGGGGATTCTGACAGCCGAGGAGTGGCGTCGCCATAAGTGACTCGTAGGTGCGGAGGGGTTTTTGAGGATGAGCCTCGAGGATCCCCGCCTGCCTACGAAGAGGCTCTCCCACTTCGCGAATCTTCATCGGATGCGTCGCAATAGGTCCATCGCGTGAAGTTTCAGCTGGATGAGGCCCTAAGAGAGGTCGAGAGGGCGTCGCTGGCTATCCGTGAGGAATGGAAGGCAAGTAACATGAACACATATTCTCTTGTTCGAGTGGCCTCCTAGTTGAATTGGTTTTTGGAATCTCCTCGTTTGCCTCCCCTCGAGCCCTCGGGCCCGGGAGCTGAGGCGGGCCTAAATCTTCTATCTTTGCTACTGATTTGTTTAGAGGGATTTAGTGCGTCCGTGGACTCACTGAGGCAGGAGGAAGGCATGGAAGTGGCCCACGGTGTAGCCCGAGCAGTGTTGGCCCAGGTTTACCACCACTTTCCTGGCTTTGGCGTGAGGCGATCTTCAAGCCCCAGACCCCAGCCAAAGTCTCCACACCTATCAAGAGGCTATGGAGGCAGCCATTGCCAAGGTGGCCGGGTGTCTATGCCCCACCCGACGGGCTGAAGATGCTTCTTATTTTACTCTTTCTTTTCTCTGTTCAAGCATAAAGGCAGGGTGCTGAGTTTTACTATATTGTAATGTATTTCTCATTCCCGACAAGTCGTCTATACTATTCTAAACAAATTCTTTCGGCTATCTCTTAGCTGGTTGCCTGATAGCTAGGTGTGCTTGTTGCCCCACATCCTTCTGGGGGATCGATTAGATTAACTACAACTAGCTGTAGGACTAAGAGTCGGGCTCTATAATACCTACTAGGGTGTGTAGCCATGCCGCGCGACCACTCCACCATTTGGTCAGAGACACCCCAACACTAAGGACCCTAGGCCGGGCCTGGGAGACCGGTCAAGGAGGCACCCCCTTCCTAGGGTGCCCTTTGTACGGTCAGACACACGCCAAGACTAATCAAGCTGAGGCATAGAACACGTCAAAAACATTCTTGCTTCTATGAAAATATCTTTTGACACAAGTACATGCTACACTTATGTTTTTTTCTTTTCTTGGTGATCCCTTGGTGTGACGAGCACTCATGCTGATGTGCCTCAGGTCCATCTATTCTTTAGGTGTAGACCTGGTCCGATCCTAGGGAGGTGCCATACCCAGAGAAGCGCTTGGTACCCGGGCCACCCATTTGACATAACAGTTCATGTAGACCGTCCTTCCCATCACCCTGTGGCAGCCAACGTGAGGCCGCTTCGGTGATGGGTCATGAGGTTGGTTTCCCCATATGTTCACTCAAATGTGTACCTCCACACATACCAAGGCCACAAGTCAGGCAAGGTGTTCCTCCGTAGAACATGCAATCGGTGTCTATAACCATTTCTTCTGGTGTCTTGGAGGATAGGCCCAGGGTGTCTTCATGTGTATGTCTCACCTCCTGGTCTCCTCCCCAGGTAGACCTCTCGACATGGCCTAGGTCATGCTCCCATCTTCCTATCCCTCCACACGAAGGACAATTCCTCTTCTTTGATTCTGGCCCAAAGATCTACCAAGTCGAACAACCCTGACATCGTATCGATGTGCCTGAATCGTATTTTCCTCTAGAGGAGTGCATAATGCGTCCCCTATGGGAAGGCCCTAATGACAAGCACAGGCAGCGCATCATGGACGATGTCGAGGTTTAGGCTGGATCAATGTTAAGGTGCTCCCTAGGCCACTAGTGAAGATCGTTGACATTGCTGATGTGGTCGGGTCATCACCGCCACCTGGGCAGACATGCCTTGCTCCTAAGGTGCATGCTCGTGTAGGTGACGGGGTGGCCCAAGAGAATGCCGCTTCATGGGGTGGAGATGTTAGATGAGGATATGCTTAAGCGCGGCCTCCCCTATGCCCTCATTACTGCTTCCCCCGATGGATCCAGGGAAAGACACGATCCAAGGTCATCCGTCGAGCCCCCTGGACAGTCACCTCTCGCCCGAGATCGATGGAAAACCTGCCTTGCTCACCATGACAAAGAATGTCCACTTGCAAGTGTTGAGTTTGCCGATGGAGATCGCATCTGATGTGCCCCCTACCTGGCATGCTAGATGTGTCTTGATTTTTGACACCGGAGATAGTGATCCCCTTCGTTAGTTTGTCCAGGGGCACAACGTCTAGCGAGCTTGATCAATGAGTTACACGAACACACACACACACATAGAGAGAGACACACAAGTTTTTTACCCAGGTTCAGGTCCTCAATGTGAGGATCCCTATGTCCTGCAACTATCGACTATAAGGTGGATGGTCACAAGTACAAGGATTCCTTCCCAAGGAAGGATCCAAGCTCAAACTCCCCTTCTCTTGTCTATCGACATGGGCCTCCTTTTATAAAGGTAAGGGGACACCACACGAGTCAATGATCATGCGGTGGCGACAAAGCAGTGTGCATGCTTACAACGTGTTAGAGTGCTCCTTCTGCTAAGCCATGTGTTGCTAGCCACCTGCACTAAGCAGACTGGCGCATGCATCTCTCTGTCAGTCTTCCAACCTATTGGGGGTTGGGCTCCCTGCGGGTCCAGCCCTTGGGTCCTAGTCAGGATTCTCTAGATAGCACCAATAGGGGCTCTAAGGGATGCCTTCAGCTCGCGGGGTTTGGTTGCTGGGAACCGGGGTGAGTCGAACGAGGTGTACTTAGGGGAAAGTTTGCCCCCCTGGAGTATGGTGTCACTGGCCATCTGCTCGTCTTTCTTAGCTAGGGTAGACATGCCCCAACGGAAGAGTGTCAGATCCCTTGGATTCCTAGCTAGGCTTCCACCATAATTTCATCATGGAATCTGGGAGCATGTCCCAAGCATCTGCTCCTAGGTACCCCGGATCCACGGATGCAACAACATCCGTGGATGCAATGGGATTATGACGCCATGTTGGCTCCTATCTGGCCCCACGACCAAGAAAAACTATGGCCGACATAGGCTCATGCCGCCACGTCATCCCTAGACAGGCCCCGTGTCCACGAGAAACCTCGGACATCTATGGTCTACATTGCCACATTAGCTGCTTGCGGGCCACATGGACGCGAGAGTTCGCATCCAACATGGACTCAACACGCCATGTCGGTTTTAGGCGAGCCCCACTACCTAGCGGGTGAAGAGCACTATTTCCCCTGGACTACCTCCCAAAGAGCGCGTTCCTGCCCCCGTACATTGATGATGGGCCCATGTCGCGTGCAAGGCCCACATGTCTACGACGTGGGGCACAACGACACGCGATACACCAGAACCCGGTATGGAATCTTTCACCCTGGTCCACAGCGGATCCTACCTCACGGGATAGCAGGGCTCCATCGCGACGTCGTCGCATGTCCTTTCTAGCGTCCATCCCATGCCTGAAAAGAATCGGAACAATGTGGATCGCAGTTTGAGCCGAAACAATCTAGCACTATTATTTACTCCTGATAGATCCATAATAATGCAAGGCACGTAATATGGATTTCAACAATGATCATACATAGAGAGATTAAATTGAGTTACCACCACAAGCCCATAGTACAGGGGGTGTAATACTCCCCTCTCATCATGGAGAGTGATGAGGAGGTGTTGGTGAAGGAGGAGAGGCGGACATAGGTGATTTCGACAGCGGTTCCCCCTCCATTCTTCCTCTAGCGGCGGCCAACAGACCCTTTGTTTACGTGTTTTCGATCTCCGCCTTCGTCTATTCTGAGATCGTGTTGAGGATAGTTTTTATAGAAGGTTTTAGGTCAAGATGAAGAGGATGGCGGTGGAATCGATGAAATCAGAGAAATGACGTGGAAACGAGTGGTGGTGGTGCGGTCCAAGTAGTACCCCGCTCCATGGGCACTCATTTGCAGCCTGTTTGTCTCTGATCGTGCCCTTTTTCGAGTCCCATAGCTCCTGTAAAGTCAAAAATACTAATAGAAGGTTTTTCTGCCAAAGTGAGTTAGAACCAAAGGAGAGAGGATTGTTTAGAAAATCCTAGAAATGTGGGAATATGTATCAATAAACTATAAAGTTCATGTATACATTTTACATGCATCAGTGCCTCGTCAAGAACAAGAAATAAAAGCTAGGTAAATTCGAATGTAAAATTATAGGGGGGTATCTTTGTTGGTTACGTGAAAAACTCTCATGCCTATAGATACTACAATAAATCTAATGGATGTATTGAAGTGTCTTGTGATGTGGAGTTTTTGGAGAATAATGGACCCCAAGAGGGACAAGTTGTTCCATGTGATGTAGGTGATGTTGATTCTTCTCAAGTCATCAAGTTGATGGGAATTGGGCATATTTTGCTAGTTGAGTCCGATGATCATGCTCAAGAAGAATATGAGGAAGAATCAAGCTCAACCTGAGTAGAGACTAGCTCTACTCAAATTGAACCATCAAGTGCACCACAAGAAGAACCACTCACTAAAGTGAGCTCGCAAACCGAAGAACAAGAACCAAGGCCTCAACCCCTTGAGCAAGACCAAGAAGAAGAACAAGAACCTCCATATCAAGTTCAAGATCAAGATTTTGTCAATGATCAAGGACCTTCAAAATATTAATGTGCTGATCATGAAGGCACAATCCAGAAGATCAAACCGCCTCCATTGCAAGTGGAATTCAAGTCAACAATATTCTTGGAAGCATATCAAGAGGAATCAAGACTCATAAGAAGAAGAGGGATTGTACAACCTTTTATGGACATCATGCATTTGTGTCCAACTTTTAACCTCTCAAATTTCATTTGGAGGATCCAAATTGGGTTGTTGCCATGCAAGAACAACTCGAGTGCTTCACCCGCAATGAAGTGTGGTATCTAGTGGAGAGGCCTAAGGATCATCAGATCAATGTCATCAGGACCAAGTGAGTGTTCAATAACTAGCATGATGAGAGTGGAACAGTCACAAGAAACAAAGCAAGGTTAGTGGCGCAAGGGTATGCTCAAATAGAAGGTATGGACTATGAGGACACCTTTGCACTCATTGCTCACCTTGAAGCTATTAGTCTCTTGCTTGCATATGCATATTTTCGTAACTTCAAGCTTTATCAAACTGATGTGAAAAATGAATTTCTTAATGGTCCCTTGAAATAGGTTGCATATGTTGCTCAACCCCTGGGTTTCGAAGACACACGCTACCCCAACCATGTGTATCTACTCCATAAGGTACGAACTAAATCAAGCTCCTCGTGCTTGGTATGGGTATCTTAGGGATTTCTTACTCATGGATGGATTTAGCATGGGTAAGGTCGATTCCACCATTTTCACCAAACATGGTTAAATAGGGTGGCTTGTTCATATGTCAAATTTATGTTGATGATATTATTTTTGGTCGAGCTAACGAATCTCATAACAAAGCTCTCTCTGAGTTGATGACTATGAAATTTCGGATGTCCATGATAGGGAAGTTGAAGTACTTTCTAGGCTTCATTGTGAAGCAACTTGCTCATGGCACCTTGATCTCCCAAGATAAGTATGTTAAGAACATGCTTAAGAAGTTCGACATGACTAAGGATAATCCCACAAAGACAGCCATGCCCATAAATGCGCAACTTGGTCTTGGAGAAGGTGAGAAGGATATGGACCAAAATGTATATCGCTCCATGATTGGTTCCTTGCTCTACCTTTGTGCTTGTAGACTGGATATCATGCTAAGTGTTGGAATGTGTGCTTGTTTTCAATCCGCTCCTAAGGAATTCCATTTGACAGTGGTTAAACAGATTTTTAGATATCTTGTTCTCACTTCTACACTCAGGCTTTGGTATCCAAAGGGGCCAACCTTTGAGCTTGTCAGCTATTCGTATTCCGATTGGGAAAGTGATAAGGTGGACCAAAAGTCAACCTCTGGGGCTTTCCCATTCATTGGACGATCGTTGGTGAGTTAGTCATCCAAGAAATAAAACTCCACCACCCTATCCACTGCCAAAGCCATATATATATTTGTGGCATCATGTTGCACTCAATTGTTATGGAAGAAGCAAACCTTGAAATACTATGGTGTGTCTCTTGGTACGGTTCCTCTTCTATGTGACAATGAAACCACAATAAAGATAACCAATAACCCCGTCCAACATTTCTGCACCAAACATATTGAGATTCGCCACCACTTCCTACGTGGCCATGTCACAAATGGTGACATCAATCTCACTCATGTGAGAATGATGTTCCAGTTGGCGGATATTTTCATGAAACCTTTGTATGAAGCCCGTTTTATCATGTTGAGGCGAGAACTTGGTATTCTTGATCCTAAAAACTTGTTTTACTTCTTTCACTATATCCTTGCTCTTAACATAATATGTAGCCTGGTCGTGCATCACATGTAGAGATAGTCATCTTACCATGTCTTGGTATGATGCATACCTATGTGCGCAACATTAATTAATCTTATGTCCTTTTATGGGTCCAAGAATATATATTTGTGGTGACATGACATGTGTGCTTAAACATAGGGGATAAATCCCCCACCAACCTTTTTCCTCCTATGAATCTTGGTGTTCTCAACCGTTTGAGGCTTCATGAGTTCATTTGCAAATTCTTGTGGACCTTGATACATTTATAACACATGCCCATTGTTGCTATTCACTTCTTCTTTCTTTTTACTCCAATGTGTATGCCTAGAATACATGTATTCTATCTATTTATACATGTCACAATTGCTCCACAAAATACACAATAAAAATCTATGCCTTTTCCCAAAATTTCATTTTTTCTACACTTTCTGCAGGTTTCGACAAAAAATTTGGCGACCCCGGAATGGTTCGGTGACCGTGAAATTTCAAGCGCCTAATGAATAGGGTTACTGACTCGTGTTTTGGCAGCCGCCAGAAATTCTCGGCCACCACCAGAAATTTCTGGAGAAAAACCTGGTCTCACCGAACTTATTGCCTTAAAGTGTTTTTCTATATACATCTATCTTTGTGTGGATGGGGAGCAGTTGGTTCTTTTATTATCTTATTCCCCCTCTCCCCAGTTGCCATTGCCTCCACCTCCTGTTGCTCCACTCTCTCCTGGCCTCTTCCAACAACCCAAAATCCCTCAAAATCCACTCATTTCCTCCACTTCCTGCTGCTCCACTCTCTCCTAGCCTCTTCCAACAAACCAAAATCCCCCAAACTCCACAACTGTAGATCAAGTCGTTGGAAAGCTCTTCACCAAAGAAAAATCTTGTTCCTTGGATCACATTCGGAGATTGGGACTTATTCCATGTTCTTCCTTAAGGTCCATCATTTTGCCAAGTTGTGGTGTCAGGTAATCATGTTTTCCCCTCTCTCTAATCCTTGCTCTCTCATCTAGATGTACTCCATGCTTTTGTATGTTGAATATCCAAGGTTGATCTAGGGTTGGTTCTTATGCCTTTGGATACCACCCAAGTCAATTCATGGTCTCCCCTATACTCACTAATTAGGTTTGTACAATTTCATGAGCCATTTTTGTGGATTTGTTGAGACATTACGATTTTTTGGTACCAAAAGTGGGTTCTAATGGTTGTTCCAGTCAATTTTTTTGTCCTGGATTTAGGACGGTTGGGAATGTCGCCGAAAAATTCTGGTGGCTGATCCACTCTTTTCAAACATGCACTTGTTCAAACATAATTTTTGTTGGGTTCTTTCCCTATGACATGTACATTTACTTGTGTTATCCCTCTGTATGCTTTTGTTTTTGTGCAGAGTTTGAGGAAAGCAAGGACAATGTGTATAATAGTTTTGAGGCATAGCTGGCACATAAGTATGATGGTAAGAAAAGTAAGCTTGATCATCCGCCTCCCATGGGCCGCACTAATGCCCGCCAAATTACCAAGCTAGCTCTGCAAGCTGCTGAACTCTAGGTAGCTCTAGTGTAGCGGAGGGGGGGGGGTGTGCCCCCGCCGTTAAGAAAAAAGCAGGTTCCAATAGGAAGTCTCAAACAAAGAAGGGCAAGAACCTTGGTACAACTCCCGAAGATGAGGTACCAACTGACACTCGCTATGTGGAGAACATCAATGTGTGGAGGAGGCTTAGACAGGTCAACCCCTATCACTTCCATGAGAGGACCTAAACCCTCTCCGACAAGCAGTTCTAGACTGAGACTCAACATTGCTTTTGGGATGATTTCCACTCCCAAAAGGATCTCATGAAGAGTGGTTTCTATGTTCCTCCCAAGGCACTCAATCTTCTCACTATCAGCGACATTTCAATGCTTATTTTTTCTATATTGATGAGGCTCTGCAGAAGTTGGATGTGTATGATCTCACCACGACCAATGAGGTCATTCAGCCCAAGCTCATTCGCATGTTTCATTGCATAGTGTTCCTTCACTCGGATGTTGATCGCTCCATCACTTTGATGATAGGCCGTTCACCATATACCATCACTTTTTCTTAGTTTCGTGAGGCCTTGGGCTATGGGGAAGGAAGGGCATCTGGTTTTTGCATTCAATCTGAAAAGCTCGTGAACACAACTATCATTGCTCATTGTTATCCTGAGGACCCAATCCAGCCTGCACCAAGTCTCTCAGGCATGTACTACTGCTACCATGCCCTTGCCAAGCTCTTCCAGTGCAACCTTGTTAGCAAGGAGGGTGATGATGCTAGTTTTCGTGGCTAACATGGCAACTTGATGTTCTATTGCCACCCCGATCAACTAAGGAAGATCAATGGTTGTGACTTTATTTAGGCGGTCCATAGAGAAGCACATGACACCCAATTACTGTTAGTTCATTAAACGCGTGCTCAAGACCTTCACCGACTAGGGCATGTGCAAAGTATAACGTGTTGTGATGGATTTGTTTGCTATTCCTCTTCATGGATACTTTGTGGATCTTCCCCACATGAAGCCCTATGAGCATAGGGCCAAGGCTCTGCATGACCCTCACCATGGGGCATCTGCCTCCAGATCCTCTGACCGTGCTCCTCATCCTTGAAAGAAGGGTCTTTCACATGTCGGAACTCATATGATGTTTCCCACAAGAGTCTTGAGATCATCCAGGAAAACTAGAGGAGGCACAATGATTTTTTCTTGAGGAGAGAGGGATGCTAGTTCCTAATGATGACACTGACTTGGTTCTGGTTCCCTATGTAAACCACACTATGCCTCATATTCACGACAACATGTTCTGGGGCTATGATTTCTCTCAGTTTGCTGTTGGTTTTCAACATCCCTATGCTCCTGCCATAGAGATTAAAGAAGAAGAGGATAATAAGGATCGTGAGGATGATGAGGATGAGGATGAAATTGTGGATGTGGACACTACTCGTGCTCGTGACAACTCCCACTTTCCATTTTGAGAGCTAACATCTCCTACTATTTCCCCCTTTTTGGTGTTTTGATGCCAAAGGGGAAGAAGAGAGTAGAGTCTACTTAGGATATGTGTTTCCATTCCGAGGTTCACCTATCGCACAAGTCTTGCCTTGCTACTTTATTTGGTCCTTATGGCTTGTGTGACTATTTGGTATTTCTATCAAACCTTTTATATGTGTGTGGTGTGATGGTCAAGTTTGTATTATTACATAAGTACTTGGATATCCTTATGCTATCTTGTTTAATTATTGTTAGATATCCATGCCTTTAACTTGTTCATGCCATGCTTGTTTCCTAAAGATAGTGGAGCTCTCCATATTCCTTTTGTTGCACTTTGCAATGAAAAGAAAATTCAACCAAGTGCATAGATTATGGGGAGTGATGTCTGCAAGAGCACAAATTGTTTGTAGCTAGTTTCGAAGTTCAGATATCGATCCCACAGGGGTCCAAAGGTAAGTGTTTATTGATGAAGTCTTTGTCACACCCGAAGTTGACACAGGTCTTCGAGTGAATTGACTACAAGTGTTGAAATAAGAATTCGGTTTTGATTAAATGCAATAGATTTAAATAGAACTAAAATGTAAACTTCAGAAATATAAAGCATAAAAGTAAAGAACGACTTTGCTTGTTTGTTGTTTCCTACAGATGGCGAAAGAAGGCGCAGGGAGATTCAGTTCATGGTGATAGTGACTGTGCCAGGTGGACGAGTGGTAAATGTAACAATTATAATCCTATAGATATATGTGTAGGAGAGGAACCCATAATTAGCCGAACTCCTCTTGGTAGATTTCATCCCAACTTCAATGATCCTACTAGCCTGCTACCAAAACCATTGCCAGACACTAGACGATTAAGACCCTTTAGGTTGCTTAGCGATTAAGCTCCTTGGATCGGACTAATGCAATAAGCACAGTGGTTACTCGTTATCCTCAAGTCAACTAGCTTTCCATTGATATCCCCGTGTCACCCGGGGGTCGCCGGTCCACTAGCGAACAAGATCTCATCTATGTAGAACAAAGTATCGTGTTGTCTGGGCCCTTAAGTGGACAACAAGCATTAGGCATCCCATAGATAGTCAAGCACACATAATATAGTAATTAGAATCAATCACAAACTAATGGAAAATATATGAAGGCACATCACATCTCACCAATCCCCTACATCTCCCACGCCCAAGGGGATTAGTCACACATGAGAGAAGAACGGATCATCAATATAATCAAATAAAGGGAATTCGTCTTTGTATTACCGTGGAGATCCACAATAAGAATAGAAAAATATCCAACACAATTCAAGATGGGAAGAAACGATCTCAAACCCTAGTCTTGCAAGGTGGAGATCCATCTCTCTCAAGTACAAGTAGTGGCTATGGGGGTGTATTGGCTAGGAGGTCGAAGATCGTGGAGCGAGATGAAGAACGTCTTCTCCTTCTTCCCTGGATCTCTTCTTTCTCCCTTCTGGATGGTATGGCGGCTGCTGTGTTGTGTTTTTGCTCCCCTCCCCTTCGTGGAAGTTGTCCCTTTTGACAAGACAGAGGCGGCGGCAACTATACGGCCAAAAAAAATATTCCCGTCGTATAGTTGCTCGTTAAAGCTTCTGTGAGCTCCCCTCGCGTGCTTCCAAATTGAGACTTGCTTGTTTTCTCTAGAATATTGTATTTCTCTAGTTAAATCCTTCTGTTGACGTTCAGAACCTGAAACACACATTATAAACCAAGTTTTCTTCGTTACCGAAGTATTATCGTTAGGTAAAGCTAGAAAACAATCAAATCCGGGAGAAAACCATCAATACAAGCCATCAAAAATGTGTCGAATCTCACAGCTATCAGGGAGCTCATCTAATATTTTACATGGAAACCATTTTTAAGATTATCATAATATCCCTTTGTGACTCTAGCTCGGTATATCATTGTTAACCAAAAAGGGGAGATTGTAATAAAGGCAAGATGTTCTTATCCATTATTTTGGTTAATGTTGACACTAGAGATAAAGTGTGGACTAATGTTCCCTACTAGTCTTTACATAGGGATGATGAGAGGTGGTGTGTGACCCCAATTTGCTAATC
Source organism: Avena eriantha (assembly GCA_910589775.1). NCBI lineage: Eukaryota > Viridiplantae > Streptophyta > Magnoliopsida > Poales > Poaceae > Avena > Avena eriantha. The sequence continues at coordinate 214,036,146 of OU342744.1, read as the reverse complement.
ATCAGAAGAGCCGATGTTTTTGCTACATTTCTCTCTTATTATCATTTGAGCCAATTAGGAAACACCACACTATTAAGAGGGACGGTCTCGATGATATCTTTGGGGATGCAAAACATCATATACACATCCTAATACCAAATAACCACCACACCCACCTGAGATGAGACAAAAGTCAAAGTAAAAAATAGCTCATGAAGGGGTTCTGCGAAATCGGCGAGATTCCCGGTGCAGCTGGAAATCCACCTGGAAAAACTCGGCAGTCGCTGGAATTTCCCGGCACCTAAAAAAACAATATACTGACTAATGTTTCGGTGGGTCACCAGAAATTCAGCCTGCCACCGGAATTTCCTGGACAAGTTTCCGATCCACCGGGGCTAGTGCCGGAAATTCTCGACCAGGTTTCCGGCTCGCCGAGATTGTAGCCAGAATTGTCTATCCCAGTGACACGGGTATGCCCCACGGGCACCTAGGTTTAGCCTATGTGGTGCAGCCCAAGGGAAACCTATGGCAAGGCCCAGGACGATTCTGGTGGCCCAAGTACTAGAAGACACGTATCCTTGGGAAGCTCGGCATGTGTAGATAGGAAACTTAAAGGGAAAAACCCTAATTTGTAACTGACTCGACCTGCTATCCCGAGACCTAGCCTCCCTATATAAAGGCTAGGAGGGAGCATCGAGAAGGACACCTTGCAACCCTAGTTCATACACCGCCAGATTGCATCTGCGCACCCCTGTAATCTTTGATTCCATCATCAACAAAGAGTAGACAAGCAGGAGTAGGATCCGTTCCGAGGGCCTGAACCTGGGTAAATCGTGTGTCCCTGATGTGCTTTTTTGCCAGCCGATCATTGCCTCCAGCGCTCCCCACTTCCTCTAACCCAAGTCCATCAATGATGGGATTTAACTAGTTAACGTCTCATCAATTGGTGTCGTCTGTGGGAACTGGGAGTGTTGATTTTGCAGCTTCCTCGGCCCATCAACTATGATCTACAACTCTACTGCAGCGGAGAATTACTTCCTCTTTGGCACAATCGACTTTACTGTCCAATCGCCGGTGACTCCCTCGGATTTCGAGTCCGTGGGCGATGGAATCGGCATGACGATCGGAGCCTATGCTTCCAGGTCATCCAGATCGGCACGCTCCACTTCCCTGATCACTCGCTGGCACCTTCGATTGCACCTGCCTCGTGGTTCCCACTACTAATCGGCACCCTAAGCGAGCTGAACGCGTCGGCCTCAGCCCACAACACGGATAGCAACAATAGTTGCGATTCCGATCTGTCTGATCTGTCATTGGAGGAAGGCATCTACGGCTCCGGATCGGAGAGTAGTGGGAGCATCAACTTTCCCAACCACCACATGTGCACCGTCATCACCAACTGTGATAGGGGCACTCTAGGAAACACTAGAAACGGTGGGCCTACCAATGGAGCTCCCATCAATGGCGCCATCAACGGTGAGTAGCCCAACCCGCCCAACCCTGACAATCAGGGCGAAAATGCAAACAACGGGTCAGCACGCCAAGACATCCACCTCAACAATGTGGAATGGGAGCGATGCAGGGAAGCCCTATAGGGCAACCCCTACCAGCAGACGCATCACACGACATGCTGATGGGATGCCATTGGCTACTCATCCAGGAGTTCAAACACCAACATCTGGTGAACGCACAATTCGAGGCTCGCAAGAAGGCCACAATGAGTCGAGTGCCTGACGGGCAGCACTCTTCTCCATTGGTGGATCCTCCTTGAACGGCAATGGTCCCGGAGGTTCGAAAAGGCGCTCTCGACTAGACCACATCAATGACAAAGATTGAGATGAAGCCACCAAGGCCCTCGATTTCTCGTTCATGTCAGTGGATTCTTGGGGTAACATGATCCCCAAGACACCGCAAGTCGCGGTGATAGTTGCTACCACGTACGTACTGACGAAACAGCCACCAGTTGGAGATCCACGATCTGCCGTGCATCGGTCCGCTATCGCTGGGCTTGGGCTAGTCGAAGCTGCGCTAGCCAAGGAACCAATGCTAGAGCCAAAGAAAGCAAAGGCGCCATTCGTAAGATATCCCTCGCAATCTTCCAGCGAGGACGACCATGACTTATCAAGGCGACGCCGCAGCTCACGGCAACATGACCGTGATTACGTCACACATGATGAAATCACGTAGCACAAGGCCGACAAGTTGCACGCCAAGCGCGCCTACTCAACAGAGTCGGAGGACAAAGGTGTTGGGCTCGTAGCATAGAAAACAAAAAATTCCCTACGATGGGAACCATTATACGCCAAGATCTATCTACTAGATACAAGCAACGGGTGGATATACATCTGTAGAGAACATACCTTTGAAGATCGAGAAAGCATTGTTAACAAAACTGATTTCGTGGTTGATGTAGTCGCACACTTGCCGATCTCAAGATCGTGATGAAGTCCAGCGGGTCCAGCAGGTCTAGCACCAGCAAGTCCAGCAGGTCCAGCACCGGAAATTAGTGGTGCATCCGTGATCGCGCACACATCCGGTACCCCGACAACCTCCATCCCTCGCTCTAGCAAAGCAGTGGAAGCAGCAACTCCTTTCCAGATAAAGCCACCGAGAATATGTATCTCGCTAATCCGTGACCATGGGGAATAATTTCTAGAGGGGGAGAGAGATCCTTCAGGAGGAGGTGTGAGAGTGGAGGAGGAGGGGAGCTCCTTTATAGGAGGAGGGGGCAGCCCCCAAGGGTCCATGCGCATGTCATGGTGTGCCCTGTAACATCCCAAAACTTAATCCAAGGTTAATTAAGATCCAAATCATCAAATTTAGAGTTAACAAAAACTTTTCCATTTAAAATCATTAAGCATTCATATGTGTGTGCATTTAAATTAGGAGTTGTTTTGAATTGCCATGTTTGAGTGATCCATTGGTTGTAAAATAATTCTAAGGTGAATTAAACATCATCTAGATCATCCCTAAGCAAATCCCAAAGAAAAACAAATCAAAAAGAATAAAATAAGCAAATGGTCACTTTTGCCATTTTAATCACCTAGCCTACTTTGGCTATTCCTAGAACTCAAATCTTAATAGAAACGATTGTGGTTCTTTTCACCCCTTGCTAGTACAAGTAGTGATGTCCCAAGGCCCACTTTGTTTCATCCCAAAAACTTTCAAACACTAAATTTAAATGACATTTGAAAATTGAATCTAGTGTAGGTATCAAGATCACACTTATTCAAAAACCACTCAAATGAACTCCATTTTTAAATCCCAAGCACACCTAGATGCCTAAGCATAACATACATCACTCCACCAAAAATCTCCCAAAAATTCAAATATTTTGTTCATGCGGCCATTGTGTCGAACACTTGGCAGGCATGAATCACACTCTAGTTCTAGCTCACTGTTTCTACAGGGTTTTGCCACCCATTTGACCTCAATTTACTCCCCTTGTCCCTCCTAGCTCTAACCAAAGTTTAATCACCCACCCCCTTGTCCCTAGCAGCAGTGCCATGCCGCCCCGAGGACATGCTCGCCGGCCAACCTTGCCAACGCCACAGCAGACCGCCAGCCCCTCTCTGCCGCTCCAGGAAGCACGACGTGACCTCACCGTCGCCCCCTCAGTCCCCTCCTCGAGCCTATATAAAGAGGCCTTCCCCAGCCTCAATCCCCACACCATTCGACTCCCCTCTCTCCACCAGTCCTTCCCTACCTCTCGTCGGAGCAGCTCGAGCAGCAGGCCGCCGGAATTTCATTGGAGGCAGCCGCTGCAGAGGAGGAGACGCTGCCATCGATTCCGTCCACCTCAGCCCTTGCCGCTACCTCGCTTGAGTCCACCGTCATCGTCCAGTTCGATCGCCCGCCTCACCGCACTGGCTAGAGCCCTGGTACGTCCCCAGTAGACCCCCATCGTCCGTTTAGGTTGTCAATCTCACCGTGTTTTGCGGAAAACAAAGGATTAAACGTATCGAATGGAAAGAAGTAAAAGTTTGCAGAAAGTAAACACAAAGTAGTAAAAGATTGTAGATTGTATGTAAAGTAAAAGGACCGGGATCCATAGTTCACTAGAGGTGGCTCTCCTTAGATAGATAACATGCTGGGTGAACAAATTACAGCGGGGCAATTGACAAACACCGAGAAAGCAATACATGCATATACTAATCATCTTGACTCCCCTGAGACTTGATTGGGCATTACAACATAATACATAGACCACAATCCAACTGCATCTATGACTAATAATCCACCTTCAGGTTATCATCCGAACCCCCTCCAGTATTAAGTTGCAAGCAACAGATTATTGCTTTACGAAATGCGTGTAAAGTAAACAATACGATTGTTCTATGAACAAAGGATTGTTGTTTTCTCCCTAGTAGCAACATCACATCTAGTACCTTAGAGATTTATGTCACTTCCCCAGATTACCAGAGGCATGAACCCACTATCGAGCATAAATACTAACTCTTGGAGTTGCTAGCATCTACTTGGCCAAGATAGCTACTAACAACGGAAAGCATGCAAGATCTCAAATAACAAAGACATGATAGAATCAATAATCAATCTGAAATAGCATCTCAATATCCATCGGATCCTCGCAAACACAACATGTATGAATTACAAATAGATGATCTTGATCATGAACGGATCTCACAAGATCTAAACATGAAAGCAAAAAGGAGGAGAAACTAGCCATCTAGCTACTACATGGATCCGTAGTCCAAGGATGAACTACTCATGCATCACACCGGAGGCTTGCATGGTGATGAAGAAAGCCTCCAGGGTGAATTCCCCTCTCTAGCAGGGTGCCGGGAAGAGCTTCAGATCCCTCCCGATCTAGGGATGGAGATGACGGCAGCTACAGACTCTTCCGTGGATTTTTGATCGGGTAATTAGGGTTTTCATCCCGAGGGCAACTTATAGGCGGAAGGAGAGGCCGAGGGGGTGCTTGGAGCCACCACACCACCCCCTGGCGCGGGCCAGGCCTGGCCGCACGGCCAGGTGGTGTGGCCGGCCCTTCTTCGTCTCGTATTCTGGCACTTGATCCCTTCCGGAAAAATAGGCACTTTGGCTTTTGTCCCGTCCAATTCCGAGAATATTCATTTTCTGACTTTCCTGGAACCAAAAACAGCAGAAAACAGGCAGCTGGCACTATGGCTCTTATTAATAGGTTAGTCCGAGAAATCATATGAAAAGTACTCCAAAGTTGGAACAAAACACAAAAAAGTGGATAAAACCAAGCATGGAACATAAAAAATTATAGATACATTTGCAATATATCAACATCCCCAAGCTTAACTCCTGCTCGTCCTCGAGTAGGTAAGTGATAAAAAGAAATAATTTTTAAGGTGACATGCACCATCAAAGACTTGATCAAAGTATTTGCAAAATACTCAAAGCTGGGATCATAGTACTTCAATCATAACATGAAAGACAAAGTTCTAGCAATCAGCAAAGAGAATATGATGCAACATGAAAACGTACAAACAAAAGATTCATGAATAACATGCTTTGCAAGACGTTTGTTTGTTTCACATAAAGAAAACATAGCATAATAGTATTCAGCTTGTCCCTCAATAGAGTAGCAAATATAAATGCATAGGACACCTTCAAAGTTCATAAGAGTGACTAGATACTATAGTTTAAAACAAGCAATATCAAGTTATGCATCAATCAACTAGTCTTGGGACAATGCACATAGAACTAAGAATGGCCACTATGCTCTCAAAGTAGGTGCATAAAGGTAGAAGGTGGAGACTCAATATATTGGTGGAAGAAAGGCCTTTTGTAAAAGAAAGTAGGGATTCAAGTCTCATAAAGAGCTTCCAAAAATTATGGTACTTATAGCTTTCAGCTCTCATTGCCCCTATCATAAGCATCTTGAAGTGATTAAGGTTAAAGTGAACAAACTATGGTGTACATGCTTGACGAAGTATAAGTCAGAAATCTCATGTCCCTTGTATACGAGGGTCGCTCCTCATGCTACTCAAGTTTAGTCACCGGTAAGTTCTTGTCATCGTAAGTATATGTGTATCATTGAGAACCGCCAACGGGGTACCCCTTGCCCGATGATACGGAAGAATCCCCATATCAAAATGACAAGGCAAGCAGACAACGAGCATCTCAACATTCTTCTTATTTACCATGGGAATATGGTGCTTTTTTCTCTCTTTCCTATTTTCATAGTATATCCTTTTTCTCTTTTTCTCTTTTTTCTCAGTATAGGACTCTTTTTTTATAAGAAGAATGCTTCATAGACAACTCATTATGGTTACGCTGCAGGTTTCCACCATGTCAGCATGGATTAGACCAGCGGCCCAGGCGTTTCTCTAACACATATACATAACTCCATGGACTTACAAGGTCCCCTTTCATTTCACACCGACGACATCCATATACAAAAGAGCATGATATCAACTAGGTACAAGTACCAAGTGCAATGTTGAAAGCGTTCCCCATGAAAGCATGGTTCTGCTAATTCCCGACAAATAATTGCAAGCATATACAACATAGAAGACACAATGGTTCAAGTTTATTAAGGGCAAGTAAAGTAAAGTGTGCCATCAAGTTTGTGAGAGCTTTAATCACTAGTTTTTTCATAACAAGTGGAAGGTAAACAAAAGCATGAATATACTTGGAATAGCATAAGCTAGTAGGTAGGTATGGTGGACTCTTTGGAATAACTTGGTTTGGGGAGTTGAATGCATGAGTGGAACTCATACTTTGTTGTGGAGGCTAGCAAAAGACTGGGAGCGACAAACTAAGAGAGCAATAATGGCCATAATCATGTAGAGCGACAAAACATCATTGATCAAAGCATAAAGTGATACTACAAGTTGAAAACTAAAGGATCATAAAGGCTATGGTGATTTGAGATAGTCATAACATGGTGTGAGCATGTGCCAAGTCAACCCAAATAAAGCATCAAAGGAGAATACCACTATACTATGCTTTAATATGCTAAAACAACGCATGATTCATCCAAGGCACATTAAGCAATCTCAATTGTTTATAACAAGTCATGCTACAGCAAAGAATACTAAGCATAAAGCCAAAACAATATCAAGCATGGCATGACAAAGCATAGGCCACAGTCAAAAACAAGCTCTTTTTACCACAAAAGGATGAACTTTTCCTACTCTTTTCCAAACCAAACCAAACTATTTGCAAACCAAAGTGTGAAATAGGGGGTCCAACCAATTTATTCAGAAAACTAAGGAAACCAAGAAAACTAAAAACCAAAACAAAAACGAAAAAAGAAGACGCTCCAAGAAAAACACAACTGTGCATGAAACAATAAAAATGAAGCGTTTGGAAGAAACCTCGGATTTTTATTGATGAAGAAGGGGCTGCCTTGGGCATCCCCAAGCTTTGACGCTTGTACTTCTTGGATATTTCTTGGGGTGACATGCGTGGCATCCCTAAGCTTGAGCTTTAGTCCATCCTTCATCTCATTACTCATTCCTTCCATACACCTGAAATTTTTCCTTCATACAAAACTTCACACAATCTCATTAGCAACATTAGTGCACTTAAGATAAATAAGTCTCAAGGTTCAGTTCTAACACCAAATAAACTTCCATTAGAACACTAGCTATTGTAGCACTTCCCTCAAAAAGCTCAATTCCCCAAAGGAACTCAAGAAGGAACTAACAAGAAGCAAATGCAGAAAATGGCAGAAATCTGTCAAAACAGACCAGCAGGTAAAGATGGATTTTTTGAAGACCTTATGTTGCTCAAATCAAAAAGTGTTGAACTAACGAAAGTTAGATAAGAACCTGGGGCAGAAGCACAAAAAATAACAGCTCAATCCGACGTACAGAGTTCTCTCAGGAATTTTTTCGGTGAAGCACAGAAATCTGTTTCGGGACAACAACTTTCCCAATCATTACTTCACTCTCATTAGAGGTTACTCTTGGCACAAAAAGCAAATAAAAAGGATAAGGAGAGGTTATTACAGAGTTAATAACTTCCAAGACTCAACTAAAACTCTTGGGTTATCTCCCAACAAGTACTTTTCTTTAACGCCTTTAAGTTAGGCATAAGAAGCAAAGAAAGAATCAAGTGTTCTCAAATGAAGAAGCATTAAGACCAATACCAGAAATATTTTCGACCAGGAAAGGTATATCATCCAAGTAAGTTCTAGAGGATCCTTTCTCAATGATCTTGGGTTCACTATTCTCATCAAAAGGGTTTGCAGGAACAATACAATCAAGATTCTTTTCTATGGCATCATGTATTGCTACTAGTTTGAAGGGTATTGGTATCTTAGGTTCCTCCCCATTAGGTTCAGCTTTGTTCATCTTTCCTCATGTACCAACCACATCTACACGTGGGCCTAGCATATTGAAACGTTCAAAAAAAATTCTAGCTTCTTTTGCAACATCATAGAACTCCTTAAACAAAGTTTCTAGAATAAAATCCCTCTTTTCAGGGTCTTCAATTTCTTTAAGCTTAAGAAACATTATTTGCATTAAAGGGTTGAGGTTAACGAACCTAACTTCTAACATGTGAATTAAAGAAGCTGCAAAAATCTCATAGTTTGGAGCAAGTTCTGCAAGGGATCTATCATCAGTATCTTCATGCTTACTAACATGATTAAAGAATTCTTCAATGTTATCTTTCCCAATTATAGAACCACTACCAATTGGAAGGTCTTTCAGGGTGAATGTAGGGATCAACATGGTGAGCTAGGGAAGGGGTGACAACTAAAGGAGACTTAATTTTTTTGTGTTTTTCAAATAAGAAAGCAAACAAGTAAAAATAATTTTTTTGGGTTTTTTTGAAGAACAAAACAAGCAAACAAAGCAAAAAGAAACTAAGCAAAACAAAAAAAACAAAGTAAAGAGATTGGTTATGAGGGACTCCCCTTGTGAAGATGTCCTTGACTGCCCGGCAACGGCACCAGAAAAATCTTTCCTAGCTCGTGGTTGATGTAGAGCCCGTTGGGAACCCGAAGAGGAAGGTATGATGAGCACAGCATCGAGTTTTCCCTCAGTTATGAGACCAAGGTTCAATCGAACCAGTAGGAGCAAGGAAACACCCCAAAGGTGTTACTAGCTGAGCTTTGGCAGGGCGCAGTACCGGTGCTAGTAGCAACGTGGAGACCTGCACAACACAACCACAGAACTTTTTCCCCAACTTGCGATGAGGTTGTCAATCTCACCGTGTTTTGCGGAAAACAAAGGATTAAACGTATTGAATGGAAAGAAGTAAAAGTTTGCAGAAAGTAAACACAAAGTAGTAAAAGATTGTAGATTGTATGTAAAGTAAAAGGACCGGGATCCATAGTTCACTAGAGGTGGCTCTCCTTAGATAGATAACATGCTGGGTGAACAAATTACAGCGGGGCAATTGACAAACACCGAGAAAGCAATACATGCATATACTAATCATCTTGACTCCCCTGAGACTTGATTGGGCATTACAACATAATACATAGACCACAATCCAACTGCATCTATGACTAATAATCCACCTTCAGGTTATCATCCGAACCCCCTCCAGTATTAAGTTGCAAGCAACAGATTATTGCTTTACGAACTGCGTGTAAAGTAAACAATACGATTGTTCTATGAACAAAGGATTGTTGTTTTCTCCCTAGTAGCAACATCACATCTAGTACCTTAGAGATTTATGTCACTTCCCCAGATTACCAGAGGCATGAACCCACTATCGAGCATAAATACTAACTCTTGGAGTTGCTAGCATCTACTTGGCCAAGATAGCTACTAACAACGGAAAGCATGCAAGATCTCAAATAACAAAGACATGATAGAATCAATAATCAATCTGAAATAGCATCTCAATATCCATCGGATCCTCGCAAACACAACATGTATGAATTACAAATAGATGATCTTGATCATGAACGGATCTCACAAGATCTAAACATGAAAGCAAAAAGGAGGAGAAACTAGCCATCTAGCTACTACATGGATCCGTAGTCCAAGGATGAACTACTCATGCATCACACCGGAGGCTTGCATGGTGATGAAGAAAGACTCCAGGGTGAATTCCCCTCTCTAGCAGGGTGCCGGGAAGAGCTTCAGATCCCTCCCGATCTAGGGATGGAGATGACGGCAGCTACAGACTCTTCCGTGGATTTTTGATCGGGTAATTAGGGTTTTCATCCCGAGGGCAACTTATAGGTGGAAGGAGAGGCCGAGGGGGTGCCGGGAGCCACCACACCACCCCCTGGCGCGGGCTAGGCCTGGCCGCGTGGCCAGGTGGTGTGGCCATCCCCTGGCCCTTCTCCGTCTCGTATTCTGGCACTTGATCCCTTCCAGAAAAATAGGCACTTTGGCTTTTGTCCCATCCAATTCCAAGAATATTCATTTTCTGACTTTCCTGGAACCAAAAATAGCAGAAAACAGGCACCTGGCACTGTGGCTCTTGTTAATAGGTTAGTCCAAGAAATCATATGAAAAGTACTCCAAATTTGAAACAAAACACAAGAAAGTGGATAAAGCCAAGCATGGAACATCAAAAATTATGGATACATTTGCAATGTATTATTCCTCCAATTCTTACATTACTACATAAAATTTGACACACTTGATCACATCTCAAAAATCACATTTAACCATACCTATCTGAATATGTAATAATATTAAGGTCCACATGATCCCATATTTTAATTGGAGAATATTAAATCTTAGTTAATTTCAATGTGTAGAAATTACTTTTCTTAAATAAAAAGATTGAAGCTAGTTAATAAAACCTTGTGATGCTTGTGATGATAATAGATCATCAAATATGTGCCTTAGTGTGCTAAGTAGACTAGTTAAGTATTGTTTAGTGATTGTGTATCCCGTATGTATTTATAGAAGATAGTACCGACCAAGCTTTCGAGGAGGAGGAGTTCTACCAAGAGGAGGAGGAAGAAAACTTCAACCACTGCACCAACCAAGGCAAGCCACCATTAACAATGCAAGCTAACCCTTCCAAGCTAGATAACCTACGAAAAGGCATTAGGCATGCTTTCATTATACCATTTGGAACTTATACCTACTCCAAGTTTTATTTTCAAGCTTTTACTTTCTTTACTTTACCAAAGTCCCTTACTTGTTTGAAGGTAGCATAAAAAGTATAAAACTTTACCTATCTAGATAACCTTAGATGTCATTCTATGGCATGAGATTGAGATTAGCATCCCACCTTAGTGAACACTCTTAACTTAGTAGCTTAGAGCTAAATCAAAACTTGAGTCACTTTAGATGGGAACACTTGGTGAAAATGAATTGTGAAAACCTTGATGAGTCATTCTATTGAGATGTTTTGACATGTGTTGAGAAACACAAATGGTTTATGATGATGAAAATGTTGAGGCATGAGGCTTAACCCTTTTACAAAACTGATGGTTGGATTCGGATGCGATACCATTCCAATTTTACCGTACAACCACAATACCTGAATTGGGTAAGGCTTAGCCGGAAGTTTATATGCATTAGTATTAGTTCCCTCACGGGAGAGGTTTGAGCTGAGGCTACCTCTCGATGTTGTCCACCTATGTAGTGCCCAAGATGACAGATGGTCATGGTTGGGAGGCCATGCTCATAGGAGAGGTGCTTATACTAGGGTGTGTAAAAGTAAGGTTATGTTTGATTATCTGCATACTAAGTATGATGATTCAGGGTTATCCCTGACAGATGTATCGAATCTTATGGTGAAAGTGTACCACCTATGTAGAGTGTCAAACTATTCGAATAGCCGCGCCCGCAGTTATGGACAGTTGGAGTGGCCATACTGTTTCGTTGTCAAATGTTTTCAAAATGACTTATGAAATGAATGATGAATCTTGACTTGACCACAACATGGTTGTGACTATGACACTAGCTTCCCAACTTAAGTGATTCTAGAACTTTATTTTATGTTTCTTTTTTTCTGAACTCAGCTTAGGTTTCAAACTTGACTTTACAAGTAAACTTAGAGTTAACAATCCCACTAGAACTACCTTGCTTGTTAGTGATAGTTTGTGAGTACTTAAAGAGTACTCATGGCTTTTGTCCCTGGCTATTCCTATGACCAGACTATGAAGGAGACTACCAAGATGAAGGACAGTAGGACGGCTATGATAACTAGGACTATCTTCAATCGTCAGCATTGCCTGTGACTCTAAAGATGGACCCCACTGCTACGCTTATTATTTATTCCGTTGCTTGTTGTATTAAGACTGGATCATGAGATCCTTTATTCGTGTAAGACCTTATTATGGTTTGTAATGGATGATGTACTGTGATATCCAATCTGTTATGTCTCGTAGAAATGGTAATCCTGGGATTGCGATGTATGACATAAGAGGCATCTGGATTAAAAATCCGGGTGTTGACAAGTTGGTATCAGAGCCATCCTAACCATAGGAGACCCTAGTTAGAATGGACGTCCAAACAAAAATTTAATTTCAAAACCAAAGTGAGTATTTATGAAAAACTATTTCCTCTCTTACCCTGGGAATTCATTCTTTCTCAAAAATTCATGTTCCTCCAATTCTTACATTACTACATAAAATTTGACACACTTGATCACATCACTAACTTCCTCATCCTAAATTCTTGTAGATGGAGACTCAGTTCAGCAAGTTCTACCAGTTGGGCAACGGAGGCCAACTAATCTTCGAGAGGGATCTAGATTCACTGTCTGAGCTCTAGGGACGCCCACATCCGTAGTTTCTTGGAGCTCAACTTCTTGGACCCCCAGGAGGAGATTTACAATGGCTAGTCACCGCTGATCTTCGAGGAAGTATAGTAGCACCAATGTACAATACAATCCAGTTCTCCGTAAGAGAGAACAACTGGCTAGATGGGTTAGCCAGGGCAATGCATGAAGCTCTTGCACGTCTGTGTGCCCTAAGTGTCAACCAAATCCAAGGAACCTGCTTTGTTAACTATGCAAGGCGTGACTTCATGGGAATGCCAATGGAGATGCCAAGTCACCCGGAGTTGAAGCGTCAAGTGGAGAACCTTGACTTCCTGCTGTACGACCGCCAGAAGGAATTGGACAATGCTAGGGAGTTGGCCAACCACAACCTTGCTATTGCCGCCCAGAAGGCCTAGACTTTCTCACTGCTTGTCAAGGACCGTCAGTCTCTTTGCTGCCAGCGCGAAAAGAAGGATCGCACCATCGACCGTCTTCGCAAGAAGGTGGCCGACCTCAAGAAGACCATCAAGGAGCAAGAAGCTCAGCTTGCAGCAAAGGAAGAAGAAGAGGAAGGTGAAGACATCCAGGGAGATAAGGACTCTTACCTCAGCAACGATGATGACTTTCTGGAGGAAGATGTTGTGGACATCTACACCGACGATGAGTAGATGCACTAGAGCACTATCGTAGCACGAGGAGTATCGGTCCCAATGTATCGTAGCTTGCAGAATGGTTCTTAAAACCATATGTTTTCCTTTGATGTGTGGTGTGTGTTTGTATCGTGTGCTTGTTTGAATGAATGAAAAGCTTTGCAAAAACTGAGTCAAACTCAAAGTTTATCTTTGAAACCCAAAACCATGAACCTTAGAACTTTCCCTCTTACCCCTTTATCTATCTCAATCTTCAGATGACTCGTGGAAACCCCGGAGGGAGCAGCTCATCGCAGGACCCAATGCTGCAGATTATGCAAATGTTAGTTGCAGACCATGAAGCAAGCAGGGCAGAGCGCTAGGCCAACTTAGCAACACTGTAGCAGATTGGCTAGATGGCCCAAAACAACCAAGGGCATGGAAATCAGGATCATCAGGGATCCAAGCTGAAAAATTTCCAGAACACCAATCCCCCAATCTTTAGCACTTCGGAGAACCCATTAGATGCTGACGATTGGTTGTAGACAATGGACAACAATTGGGAGGTAGCCAGAGTTGATGACAACGAGAAAGTTCTCTTTGCCAGCCACTACTTGGCAGGAGACGCAAGAGCCTGGTGGAACAACATTCGCCTGAGGAACCATGGTCAAGTGATGACACAGGATGCCTTCAAAATCAAGTTCAGCCGCACCCACGTGCCGCCGGGCCTAGTCACCAGAATGAGGGATGAATTCAGAGAGTTAAAGCAAGGCAAAATGACTGTGGTGGAGTACCGTGACAAATTCATGTCACTTACAAGGTATGCACCCGATGAGATCAACACGGAGGACAAGAAGGAGAGATTCCTGAACGGACTGCATGATGAGATGCAGACTGTCCTCGTCAACATCCGCTTCGAGGATCTTGAAGAGCTAGTCGACTCTACCATTCATATGGAAGGGAATATTAACCAGGCAAACGACAACCGCAAACGTCATATGATGCACCAAGCTGGATCCAACCGTCACCAGAAGTACCGTCCCAACCCATCTGTAGGGTATGCACCAAGAAACAACCGACCCCCAATGTCTCGCCCAAGCTACCCCAACCGTAGCGGAGGCAATGTGAAGTCTGGAGGAAACAACAATCACCCTGGCAACACCAGCAATTTCAACCGTGCACCTCCCAAGAGCAACAACAACAACAACACTGCACCCAGAACTGGAAGCAATGGTGTGCCCGTCACAGCTAAAGACAAGTCTCAGATCACCTATTTCAAGTGTGGAGTGAAGGGTCACTATTCCAATGAGTGCCCTAAGAAGACTGCTGCCACTGGCAATGTGAATGCCCCAACTCAACAGCAGCGTCGTGTTCAACCAGGAAGAAGATTTGCCCCAGGGAACCCTCACAACCGCAACGGTCGTCTCTTCCACATGAACGCCGAAGAAGCCCAAGAAGCGCCAGATATAGTGTTGGGTATGTTTTCTGTCAACTCAATCTTATCAAGAGTGTTGTTTGATTCGGGAGCATCGCACACATTTGTCACCGAAGAGTTTGCATGCACTAGTAAGATTCACCCAACCAATTTGAAGCATGTCATGATAGTTCAAATTGCCGGTTCAACTACAAAAGCTAGAAAAATTTGCAAAGCTGTGCCTATCAGAATACATGGGATATATTTTTATGCTAATCTAATAGTACTCGGGACCAAAGGATTTGAAGTAGTACTAGGTATGGATTGGATGTCAAAGCATAAAGGACTGATAGACTGTGCTAAGAAAGCCATCATCATGACCAGTAGCTCTGGAGTAACAGTAGAGCATATATCTGAAACCTTACCTCGTCAATTCAAGTGCAACAAGAGTCTAGCCCTACCCACCATAGACCAAGTCAGAGTAGTCTGTGAATACCCCGACGTATTCCTAGGTGAATTGCTCGGTATGCCCCCAGATAGGGATATTGTGTTCATTATCGAACTAATCCCCGGAACCGGACTCATAGCCCAGAGACCCTATAACATGAACCCCTCAGAGTTAGTGGAATTGAAGAAGCAGTTGGATGCTATGTTAGCAATAGGCTTGATTCAACCAAGCGCATCTCCATGGAGATCACCAGTGTTATTCGTCGACAAGAAAGATGGAGGCAACCGTTTGTGCACCGATTACAGAAAGCTGAATGACGTCACCATCAAGAACAAGTACCCTTTGCCAAAGATAGAGGATCTATTTGATCAGTTGACTAGTGCCCAGGTATTCTCAAAGATTGATCTTAGGACTGGTTATCACCAACTTAAGATTCGTGCAACGGATATTCCGAAGACCGCCTTTACTACTCGCTATGGTCTATATGAGTATATGGTTATGTCTTTTGGATTAACCAATGCCCCTGCTTATTTCACGAATCTCATGAATAAGATCTTTATGAATTTCCTAGATAAGTTTGTCGTGGTGTTTATCGGCGATATCCTTATCTACTCCAAGTCAGAAGAAGAGCATGAGCAACATCTGAGAATCATCCTAGAAACCCTGAGAGAGCATCGATTATATGCCAAGTTCATCAAGTGTGAGTTTTGGCTGAAAGAAGTAGGATTCCTAGGACATATTGTGTCTTTCGGAGGAGTCTCTGTTGATCCCGCCAAAATTAAAGTTGTCGAAGAATGGGAAGCCCCAACCACTCAAACCCAAGTCCGTGCATTTCTTGGATTAGCTGGATATTACCACAAGTTCGTAGAAGGCTTCTCTAGTATCACCAAACCCATGACCCAATTGTTGAAGATGGACAAGAAGTTTGAATGGACTGACAAATGTGAAGCCAGTTTCCAAGAACTGAAGAAGAGATTGATTTCAGCCCAAATATTGATCATGCCAGATATCAAGAAGCTGTTTGATGTGTATTGTGATGCATCCAAGATTGGTCTCGGATGTGTATTGAAGCAAGAAGGCAAAGTCATCGCTTATCTGTCTCGACAACTGAAGCAGCATGAGCAGAACTATCTGACCCATGATCTTGAGTTAGCAGCCGTAGTGTTCGCATTGAAGACATGGCATCATTATCTTATGGGTAATCGCTGTGAGATTTACTTGGACCACAAGAGCTTGAAGTATATTTTCACTCAAAAGGAGCTGAATATGAGGCAAAGGAGATGGATAGAGTTAATCAAGGATTATGACCTTGACATTCACTATCACCCCGGCAAAGCCAATGTGGTAGCGGATGCTCTTAGCAGATTGCCGTGTAGGCTAAACACCATGATCAAGGAGAAGCAACCAAGTTTGTATGAGGAGTTGGAGCAGTTTAGAACTGAGCTAGTTAGTAAAGGATTTCGAGCTAGCATTGAACTTCAACCCACATTGATGAGTCAAGTCAAGGAAGCCCAGAAGGGAAATGAAAGTATCGACGGAATCAAACGTCGTATTGGTACAGGAAAGGTACCGGATTCACCGAAGACGAAGAAGGAGTTCTGTGGTACAAAGGCCGTATCTGTGTGCCAGCAGATTCGAAGCTGAAGCAAGTTATCATGCAGGAAGCTCATGATACTCTTTATTCTATCCACCCCGGAGGGACGAAGATGTATCAAGATTTGAAAGAGCAATTTTGGTGGCACAAGATGAAGAGAGAAATCGGAAGCTACATCGCCAAGTGCGACATCTATCAAAGAGTCAAAGAAGAGCATCAGAGACCCGCAGGACTGTTGCAACCATTGCAGATTCCGGAATGGAAATGGGGTTTTGTCAGAATGGACTTTATCACCAGATTGCCTACTTCTAGTAGGGGAAATGACTCAATCTAGGTCATCATTGATAGACTATCCAAGGTAGCTCATTTTATACCTGTCAAGACTACCTATCAGAGTTCGAAGCTAGCAGAGTTGTACATTGCTAGAATTGTTAGTCTGCATGGAACCCCCAAGACCATAGTATCAGATTGAGGAACCCAATTTACCTCAAGATTTTGGCAGAAAGTTCAAGAATGATTGGGAACCAAATTGAATTTCAACACCGCTTATCACCCGCAAACTGATGGATAGACTGAAAGAGTCAACCAAATCTTAGAGGATATGTTGAGAGCTTGTGTGTTGGAATATGGATCAAAATGGGAAGACTGTGTGCCTTTCGCAGAATTGTCATACAACAACAGTTATCAAGCCAGTCTGCAAATGGAACCATTTGAGTTCCTATACGGAAGAAAGTGTCGTACCCCTTTGAATTGGTCACAAGTAGGAGAGAGTCAGATATTTGGACCTGACATTCTCCGAGAAGCCAAAGAAAAGGTTCACAAAGTCTGTGAACACCTCAAGACCGCTCAATCCAGATAGAAGAGTTATGCTAACAAGAGAAGGAGAGACCTGACTTTCAATGTCGGAGATTTTGTGTATCTCAAGGTTTCGCCATTGAAGGGAACCCAACGTTTTAGTCTGAAAGGAAAGTTAGCCCCCAGATATATCGGACCCTTCAAGATTCTGAATCACCAGGGAGAAGTATCGTATCAACTGGAACTGCCAGAGGAGATGTCAGCCATCCACAATGTGTTCCATATCTCGTTACTTCAAAAATGCTTAGAAGTGCCGGAGAAGACCAAAGTTTTCAAGAACATCGATCACCGAGCTGTTGATATCAACAAGGACCTGACATATCGTGAAGTGCCCATCCGTATCTTGCAAGAAGCTTACAGAACCACCAGGACCAGGAGTATCAAATTTCTTAAGATTCAATGGAGCAACCATACCGAAGAAGAAGCCACTTGGGAGCGAGAAGATTACATCAGGACAGAGTTTCCTGATCTCTTTAGTTCCTAGTTTTCTTCGTAAATCTCGAGACGAGATTTTGTTTAAGGGGGGGAAGGTTTGTAACATCCCAAAACTTAATCCAAGGTTAATTAAGATCCAAATCATCAAATTTAGAGTTAACAAAAACTTTTCCATTTAAAATCATTAAGTATTCATATGTGTGTGCATTTAAATTAGGAGTTATTTCGAATTGCCATGTTTGAGTGATCCATTGGTTGTAAAATGATTCTAAGGTGAATTAAACATCATCTAGATCATCCCCAAGCAAATCCCAAAGAAAAACAAATAAAAAAGAATAAAATAAGCAAATGATCACTTTTGCCATTTTAATCACCTAGCCTACTTTGGCTATTCCTAGAACTCAAATCTTAATAGAAACGATTGTGGTTCTTTTCACCCCTTGCTAGTACAAGTAGTGATTTACCAAGGCCCACTTTGTTTCATCCCAAAAACTTTCAAACACTAAATTTAAATGACATTTGAAAATTGAATCTAGTGTAGTTATCAAGATCACACTTATTCAAAAACCACTCAAATGAACTCCATTTTTAAATCCCAAGCACACCTAGATGCCTAAGCATAAGATACATCACTCCACCAAAAATATCCCAAAAATTCAAATATTTTGTTCATGCGGCCATTGTGTCGAACACTTGGCAGGCATGAATCACACTCTAGTTCTAGCTCACTGTTTCTACAGGGTTTTGCCACCCATTTGACCTCAATTTACTCCCTATGTCCCTCCTAGCTCTAACCAAAGCTTAATCACCCCACCCCCTTGTCCCTAGCAGCAGTGCCATGCCGCCTCGAGGACATGCTCGCCGGCCAATCTTGCCAACGCCGTAGCACACCGCCAACCCCTCTCCGCCACTCCAGGAAGCACGACGTGACCTCACCGTCACCCCCTCGGTCCTCTCCTCGAGCCTATATAAGGAGGCCTTCCCTAGCCTCAATCCCCACACCATTCGACTCCCCTATCTCCACCAGTCCTTCCCCACCTCTCGCCGGAGCAGCTCGAGCAGCAGGCCGCCGGAATTTCACCAGAGGCAGCCGCTGCAGAGGAGGAGACGCTGCCGTCGATTCCGTCCACCTCAGCCCCTGCCGCTACCTTGCCTGAGTCCGCCGTCGCCGTCCAGTTCGATCGCCCGCCTCACCGCACTAGCTGGAGCCCAGGTACATCCCTAGTAGACCCCCACCGTCCGTTTAGGGTTCGGTCTCGCCGGCAACGAGTCCGTCGTTGACGACGACTGTGAGTCGTTGATCCGCGTTCTAATCGTGTGGCCCAGATCGCTTGATACCGTTTCGGGTTTTAAGTCTCGCTGACAAGTGGGACCAACCTGTCAGCCGCCCTCTGCGCCACTGAGCGTCACTGGGCCGGCGCATTTGCTTTCCCGCGCTAGCCCACAAATTCAAATAGGTGTTTTTCTATTTAAGTTTAAATTCATTTGTGTCCCTTAGTTCAAAAATAAATTCAGAGAGTTGTGCAAGTCCAAATTGAGTGATTCCAATTTTGTTGGAAAGCTTCTAGAAAGATCTATCAAAGCCCGTTGGAATTAATTCATTTAGAGTTATAGATCTCTCCTAGTAAAAATAACAAGATAGAAGCATTTTCACATTCAGACATTTTTATAAAATCAACCATATTAGCTTTTGAGTTGATTCCAACTCTCAAAAATCAAATTTAACTATACCTATCTGAATATGTAATAATATTAAGGTTTTCATGCAGTGACTTTGGACTAGTACCAAATTAGTGCTATATAGGCATTTCTAGTCACTTTAAATCATTAAATATTAAACTTAAACTTATTAAAATGTGATCCAACCTTTAAATCACATTCCCATATGTTAGAATATGTGGTGATGACATGTATCTGAAGGAAATATGCCCTAGAGGCAATCATAGAGATGATTGTATTTCATGTGTATCCATGAGTTATTATAATGTTCCTTGAATATCCATATACCAGGCAACTTGTATTGATTGGCAATTATGTGAATTGTTTGTGAAACTCTTTACTTGTATGGTTATCTAATAATTGTCCCTAGTCGGAGTTCATGCGAGGACACACGTGAATATTAGACTAGCACATCGATTGGTTAATGACTATGTTTCGCAAGTCATTGACATGGAGATGTCAAACCAATGATGTGGACACATGTTATGAACATGGGGTTGGACTGACCCAACATGAGACTAGCAATAATACTTGCAGCTCTCTCTACACATCGTGTACGTTTTGTCCTTAGACCTGAGATTGTCGCATGTACTTGAGATGTGGATCGACCTACTTTGGGGCTATCAAACACTACTCCGTAACTGGGTAGTTATAAAGGTAGCTTTCGGGTTTGTCCTGATACATGCTGCAAGGCATCGGTCAATCAAGATGGGATTTGCCCCTCTCTACTTGAGAGAGATATCTCTGGGCCCCTCGAGTGATCGGATCCAGAAATGCATGGCCGTGCTACATATGGTTAAGAGTTAACCTAGTAAAGGGATTCTGAATCACAGTATCGAGAAAGAGAGGTCAGCTTAGAGCTAGACCAAATATCGTGAGGCAAAGGGAAAGACATGTACTCAACCTTGTGATGGTTCGTCCGAATGATCTTTATATGCGTTTAGGAGTTGGCACGTCTTGCTAGAGGCCGCTACCAACTATTGACGGAGTAAGTGTACTCGCGTCATGTCTATACGTGTATGAACCTATAGGGTCACACACTTTAGGGGCTGGAAGCCTAATGAGGATTGGATCCGAATTAGACCAGGCTTAGGCTGCTAATGGGCTGCTAATGTAGAAGCCCACCAGGGATGCCTATATAAGAGGGAGTGAGGCGAGCTGAAAAGGAGAGAGCATTCCACCCAGCCGCCACTCCTCTTCCGCCTGTGTTGCACGCGCAGACCTAGCAGTCTGGCGTGTGACGACTTCCACTCCGGACGTGTGGATACCTCGGAGGTGCTGCATCTGTAGCACTTGGACGAGCCGCGCAAAGGGGAGCTGCTCGTGGGACGAGGACGAGGAGGAGACGTAGAACATCTACACTGCCGCAACGTGCTTCATCGAGTTCCGCACCTGCGCGTCTAGCGGTAATCCCGTGATCTATGACAATAGTATTCCTGGTTGACGCGGTAGAAATTTTTGATTTTGCGCTAGTGTAGCCTACCCGTTACCCTTCAGTGGTATCAGAGCCGATGCTATTCAGTCATAGGTTCGGGAAGTTTGCATATGGTGATATGTAGATTGATATGAATGATATGATCGTTTGTATGGCGGTGTTTCTGGATTGATCTATGATCTTAATTTCCGTGATCGTGATTCTAAGGTCGTCGAACGACTTACCCCTACCGGTCGGTTTCCGCCATCGGGGTAGACAGTGACACATAAATCCTTCTGAATCACGCGAAGATCAATATGATTGATCGAATCGGGAATTAGATCTGAATCGACGTACCGTGATCAAAGGAGTTTGGTCAAATCGGAACTATGGTCGGTTTATGGTAAATAGGTACCGCGAGGGGCGCTGCCCCTTCGAACCCCGCAGGGGGAGACCCCCTAGACCCCCCTTAGTCGTAGCCCCCTTTTTTGTATCTCGTTAAGGTTCATAGGTGGTACGATTTCACATGATCCGGTAGAATGCGATTCTATGCACAACTTGTTTTTGCAGGATTTATGTGATCAGTATGGCCCAAAAATGTATGTGATGCATGTATGTATTTTTTCATGACCTGCGTGTCGTGAGTTGGGCAACACGGCTGGAGCCATATGTGTTGTCAATTATTGTAATGGCCTGCGTGCCAACTTGTGATGATCCCAATACCATGTAATTTTGATTACTAGATGTTAGGAGTAATAGCTTGTATTAGTTCTTGGAGAACTCATCACTTGGAGGATGGCTCGCATAGAGCATGGAGATGGAGATCATCATGGTGGACAGGTTCTATGGCGATGGAGATCACCATGAGAAAATGGGCCATACTGTATCACATCTATGTGAATGCTATTCTTATACGTTTTACTACTATGCATGCTTAGATGATAGAAGTAGAACGATCCCTCACAAAGTTTAAGTTAAACCATGCCCTCCCAACCAAACCTTGCACCATCCTATGCCCTGTACAATCGTTGGTGGGTCTATGAAATTAGGGTGCCACGGTTTTCCTTGGCTGGATGGGTTTGTATCGGATACCTACACGCATAAGGGTTGGTGAGCTTAACAAGGTCATCTTAATAGTTAAGGACCTTGGGGCATAAAGGTTGGGCGCCTAGGTTTGACATAGAGATGTCACCCAACAACAAGAGTCATATGTGATATGATTAGCAAAGGTTGCTTACCGATTTACCTTGTCTTCTAGCAGTGATGCTAAAGCTCACTAGTCGACTTGTTAATTGTGGATCTTGAATCACTTAGTATCAATAGAGGGATGTTGATTTAAGTGGGAGTATATGCTATTAAATTGTTTAATATGTTTTACTCTTTCATGGTTACATGGCTTAGTATTTTGCATATTTTTTGTTGTAGATCAATGGCACCGAACAATTCATCACCTTTTGCTTTGCGTTCGATTCTTGAAAAGGATAAACTAAATGGAACAAACTATTCGGACTGGGTCCGTAACCTGAGAATTGTTCTCAGGGCTGAGAAAAAGGAAACTGTTCTGGATACCCCAATCCCGGATGAACCTGCTGATAATGCAACTGCTACCCTTAAGAATGCCTACAAGAAAGCATGTGATGAATCTCTTGAGGTCAGTTGTCTTATGCTTGCATACATGGAACCTGATCTTCAAAAACAGTTTGAGGATCAGGAAGCGTACGATATGATCGTTGCGCTTAAGGACATGTTCCAGACTCAGGCTAGGACTGAAAGGTACAATGTCGCTAAGTCCTTTGTGGAATGCAAGCTGGCAGAGGGAGCAGCTGTAGGCCCCCATGTGATCAAAATGGTTGGTTACAGTCAGACTTTGGAAAAGCTTGGTTTTCCATTAGGCCAAGAGTTGGCCACTGACTTCATTTTGGCATCTCTTCCATCTAGCTATGGGCATTTCATTTCGAACTACCATATGCATGGGGTGGAGAGGGGCCTTAATGAATTATGTGGGATGCTGAAAACAGCAGAATGTGACATTAAGAAGTGTGCAGGGCATAGCCATGTGATGGCTGTGCAGAACAAGCCTAGCTTCAAGAAAAAGGGCACTTCTTGGCAGAAGAAGAAGGGCAAGGCTAAGGATACGATCCCTAAGCCAAACCCTGCACCCAAGCAAAAGGCTGGTCCTGCAGGAGACACTGAGTGTTTCTTTTGTCACGAATATGGCCACTGGAAGAGGAACTGCAGCAAGTACCAGGCTTCTTTGAAGAAAAGTGGAAGTAAGAGTACTTCCCACTCAGGTACACTTGTTGTAAATGTTGTGGACATTTTTCTCGCAGATTCTTATGTTAACTCTTGGGTATTTGATACCGGATCGGTTGCTCATATTTGCAATTCGATGCAGGGGCTAATAAGGACTAGAGAAGTGCAAAAAGGCGAAGTGGATTTTCGCGTCGGAAATAAAGCAAGGGTTGCTGCATTGTTCGTCGGCGTCATGCAACTTCACCTTCCGTCAGGATTTATCATGGAGTTGAATAATTGTTATTACATTCCTAGTATGGGTCGAAACATTTTATCACCTTCATGTTTGATGAGGGATGGTTATTCATTCGCGAGTACAAACAATGGTTGTGTAATCTCTAAGAATGCTATGTTTGTGGCTGATGCTCCCATTGTGAATGGGTTATTTATTTTAAATCTTGATAATGCATGTGTTTACAATGTTAGTGCTAAAAGGCTTCGGCCAAATGATTTGAGTCCTACCTATCTATGGCATTGTCGTTTGGGGCATATAAGTGAAAAGCGCATGAAGAAGCTCCATGGTGATGGTCTTCTAACTTCGTTTGATTTTGAATCATACGAGACATGTCAAGCTTGTTTACTTGGAAAGATGACCAAGACGCCTTTTACGGGGTTTCCCGAGAGAGCGACAGACTTGTTGGAACTCATACATACTGATGTATGTGGACCAATGAGCACGACAGCCAGAGGAGGATATCACTACTTCATTACTTTCACTGATGATTTCAGTAGATATGGCTATGTCTACTTGATGAAGCATAAGTCTGAAACTTTTGAAAAGTTCAAAGAGTTTCAAAATGAGGTAGAGAATCAACGTGGCAAGAAAATAAAGGCCTTGTGATCTGATCGCGGAGGCGAATATTTGAGTCACGAGTTTAGCAATCATCTTAAGAGTTGCGGAATTGTTCCACAGCTCACGCCGCCCGGAACGCCTCAAAGAAACGGGGTCTCTGAACGGCGTAATCGAACTTTGTTGGACATGGTTCGATCGATGATGAGCCAGTCGGATTTACCATTATCATTTTGGGGTTACGCGCTAGAAACAACAGCTTTCACACTAAATAGGGTACCATCTAAATCCGTAGTTAAGACACCATATGAGATGTGGACTGGAAAGAATCCCAGTTTGTCTTTTCTAAAGATTTGGGGTTGTGATGCATTTGTCAAGCGACTTCAGTCGGACAAGCTAACACCCAAATCGGATAAGTGCATTTTTGTGGGATACCCAAGGGAAACCTTAGGGTATTACTTCTACAACCGAGAAGAGGGCAAAGTGTTTGTCGCTCGTAGCGGTGTTTTCCTAGAGAAAGAGTTTCTCACAAAGGGAACGAGTGGAAGGTCGGTGCGACTTGAAGAAGTTCAAGATGAGCCAGTCGGGGATGCTTCTACGAGTGATGCTATTGTAGCAGAACAAGTTGAGGAACCCGTGGCAATAGAAGCACCACAACCACGAAGGTCGGCGAGGCTCCGCGAAGCGCGAGAGTTATTATTGTTAGACAATGATGAGCCTGCGACCTATGCAGAAGCGATGGTGGACCCAGACTCTGAGAAATGGCTGATTGCCATGAGATCCGAGATAGAGTCCATGGGAGACAATCAAGTTTGGAACTTGGTTGACCTGCCTGATGGTTTTAAAGCCATCGAGTGCAAGTGGATCTATAAGAAGAAGATTGATATGGATGGAAATGTTCACATCCATAAAGCTCGACTTGTTGCAAAAGGTTTTCGACAAGTTCAAGGAGTTGACTACGACGAGACTTTCTCGCCCGTAGCGATGCTTAAATCTATACGGATCATTCTAGCCATTGCTGCACATTTCGATTATGAGATATGGCAGATGGACGTCAAGACGGCTTTCTTAAATGGAATCCTTTCTGAGGACGTGTATATGATGCAGCCCGAAGGTTTTGTCGATCCAAACAATGCTGGAAAGGTATGCAAACTTCAAAAGTCTATTTATGGGCTGAAGCAAGCATCTCGGAGTTGGAACATTCGATTTGATGAAGTTGTAAAGGAGTTTGGCTTCACCAAAAACGAACAAGAACCTTGTGTGTATAAGAAAGAAAATGGGAAATCACTTGTGTTTCTAATCTTATATGTGGATGACATATTATTGATTGGAAATGACATTCCTATGCTCGAGTCTGTTAAGACCTCATTGAAAAATAGTTTTTCTATGAAGGACTTGGGAGAAGCGGCATATATTCTGGGTATCAAGATCTATAGAGATAGATCAAGGAGGCTAATTGGATTAAGCCAGAGTACGTACATTGACAAAGTGTTGAAACGGTTCAGCATGGAAGAGGCTAAGAAGGGGTTCTTGCCCATGTCTCACGGCATTAAACTCAGCAAGACTCAGTGTCCTTCGACCACTGATGAGCGAGAACGCATGAGTAGGGTTCCATATGCTTCGGCTATTGGATCCATCATGTATGCAATGACATGTACTCGCCCAGATGTTTCCTATTCTCTAAGTGTTACGAGCAGATACCAGGCTGATCCAGGTGAGATTCACTGGACAGCGGTAAAGAATATCCTTAAGTACTTGAGAAGGACTAAGGATATGTTCCTAGTTTATGGAGGTGAGGTTGAACTCAGTGTAAAGGGTTACACAGATGCGAGTTACCTTAATGACTCAGACGACTCGAAATCGCAATCAGGTTATGTGTTTGTCATGAATGGTGGTGCTGTGAGCTGGAAAAGTTCCAAGCAAGATACAGTGGCCTCCTCTTCAACAGAAGCTGAATATATTGCTGCCTCGGAGGCTGCAAAGGAAGCTGTTTGGATTAGGAATTTCCTGATTGCTCTTGGTGTGGTTCAGGGCTCGTCCAATCCCTTGGACGTTTATTGTGACAACAATGGTGCTATTGCACAAGCCAAAGAACCTAGACAGCACCAGAAGAACAAACATATTCGCATGCGCTACCATCTGATTCGTGAGTTCATTGATGAAGGTAGTGTCATGTTATGCAAAATACATACGGACTCAAATGTTGCTGATCCCTTGACTAAGCCACTCCCGCAGCCTGCGCATGAAGCGCACACAAGAGCAATAGGTATTAGATACTGTCTAGATTGACTCTAGTGCAAGTGGGAGACTGAAGGAAATATGCCCTAGAGGCAATCATAGAGATGATTGTATTTCATGTGTATCCATGAGTTATTATAATGTTCCTTGAATATCCATATACCAGGCAACTTGTATTGATTGGCAATTATGTGAATTGTTTGTGAAACTCTTTACTTGTATGGTTATCTAATAATTGTCCCTAGTCGGAGTTCATGCGAGGACACACGTGAATATTAGACTAGCACATCGATTGGTTAATGACTATGTTTCGCAAGTCATTGACATGGAGATGTCAAACCAATGATGTGGACACATGTTATGAACATGGGGTTGGACTGACCCAACATGAGACTAGCAATAATACTTGCAGCTCTCTCTACACATCGTGTACGTTTTGTCCTTAGACCTGAGATTGTCGCATGTACTTGAGATGTGGATCGACCTACTTTGGGGCTATCAAACACTACTCCGTAACTGGGTAGTTATAAAGGTAGCTTTCGGGTTTGTCCTGATACATGCTGCAAGGCATCGGTCAATCAAGATGGGATTTGCCCCTCTCTACTTGAGAGAGATATCTCTGGGCCCCTCGAGTGATCGGATCCAGAAATGCATGGCCGTGCTACATATGGTTAAGAGTTAACCTAGTAAAGGGATTCTGAATCACAGTATCGAGAAAGAGAGGTCAGCTTAGAGCTAGACCAAATATCGTGAGGCAAAGGGAAAGACATGTACTCAACCTTGTGATGGTTCGTCCGAATGATCTTTATATGCGTTTAGGAGTTGGCACGTCTTGCTAGAGGCCGCTACCAACTATTGACGGAGTAAGTGTACTCGCGTCATGTCTATACGTGTATGAACCTATAGGGTCACACACTTTAGGGGCTGGAAGCCTAATGAGGATTGGATCCGAATTAGACCAGGCTTAGGCTGCTAATGGGCTGCTAATGTAGAAGCCCACCAGGGATGCCTATATAAGAGGGAGTGAGGCGAGCTGAAAAGGAGAGAGCATTCCACCCAGCCGCCACTCCTCTTCCGCCTGTGTTGCACGCGCAGACCTAGCAGTCTGGCGTGTGACGACTTCCACTCCGGACGTGTGGATACCTCGGAGGTGCTGCATCTGTAGCACTTGGACGAGCCGCGCAAAGGGGAGCTGCTCGTGGGACGAGGACGAGGAGGAGACGTAGAACATCTACACTGCCGCAACGTGCTTCATCGAGTTCCGCACCTGCGCGTCTAGCGGTAATCCCGTGATCTATGACAATAGTATTCCTGGTTGACGCGGTAGAAATTTTTGATTTTGCGCTAGTGTAGCCTACCCGTTACCCTTCAGTATCCACATGATCCCATATTTTAATTGGAGAATATTAAATCTTAGTTAATTTGAATGAGTAGAAATTACTTTTCTTAAATAAAAAGATTGAAGCTAGTTAATAAAACCTTGTGATGCTTGTGATGATAATAGATCATCAAATATGTGTCTTAGTGTTCTAAGTAGACTAGTTAAGTATTGTTTGGTGATTGTGTATCCCGTATGTATTTATAGAAGATAATACCGACCAAGCTTTCGAGGAGGAGGAGTTCTACCAAGAGGAGGAGGAAGAAAACTTCAACCACTGCACCAACCAAGGCAAGCCACCATTAACAATGCAAGCTAACCCTTGAAAGCTAGATAACCTAAGCAAAGGCATTGGGCATGCTTTGGTTATACCATTTGGAACTTATACCTACTCCAAGTTTTATTTTCAAGCTTTTACTTTCTTTACGTTACCAAAGTCTCTTACTTGTTTAAAGGTAGCATAAAAAGTATAAAACTTGACCTATCTAGATAACCTTAGATGTCATTCTATGGCATGAGATTGAGATTAGCATCCCACCTTTGTTAACACTCTTAACTTAGTAGCTTGGAGCTAAATCAAAACTTGAGTCACTTTAGATGGAACACTTCATGAAAATGAATTGTGAAAACCTTGGAATGATGAGTCATTGTATTGAGATGTTTTGAAATGTGTTGAGAAACACAAATGGTTTATGATGATGAAAATGTTGAGGCATGAGCCTTGGCCCTTTTACAAAACTGATGGTTGGATTCGGATGCGATACCATTCCAATTTTACCGTACAACCACAATACCTGAATTGGGTAAGGCTTAGCCGGAAGTTTATATGCATTAGTATTAGTTCCCTCGCGGGAGAGGTTTGAGCTGAGGCTACCTCTCGATGTTGTCCACCTATGCAGTGCCCAAGATGACAGATGGTCATGGTTGGGAGGCCATGCTAAGTAGACTAGTTAAGTATTGTTTGGTGATTGTGTATCCCGTATGTATTTATAGAAGATAGTACCGACCAAGATTTCGAGGAGGAGGAGTTCTACCAAGAGGATGAGGAAGAAAACTTCAACCATTGCACCAACCAAGGCAGGCCACCATTAACAATGCAAGCTAACCCTTGCAAGCTAGATAATCTAAGCAAAGGCATTAGGTATGCTTTGGTTATACCATTTGGAACTTATACCTACTCCAAGTTTTATTTTCAAGCTTTTACTTTCTTTACTTTACCAAAGTCCCTTACTTGTTTGAAGGTAGCATAAAAAGTATAAAACTTGACCTATCTAGATAACCTTAGATGTCATTCTATGGCATGAGATTGAGATTAGCATCCCACCTTAGTGAACACTCTTAACTTAGTAGCTTAGAGCTAAATCAAAACTTGAGTCAGTTTAGATGGAACACTTGGCGAAAATGAATTGTGAAAACCTTGGAATGATGAGTCATTCT
Organism: Avena eriantha; assembly: GCA_910589775.1. NCBI lineage: Eukaryota > Viridiplantae > Streptophyta > Magnoliopsida > Poales > Poaceae > Avena > Avena eriantha. The sequence goes on along the minus strand of OU342744.1, from coordinate 214,006,894 downwards.
ATTGAGATGTTTTGACATGTGTTGAGAAACACAAATGGTTTATGATGATGAAAATGTTGAGTCATGAGCCTTAGCCCTTTTACAAAACTGATGGTTGGATTCGGATGCGATACCATTCCAATTTTACCATACAACCACAATACCTGAATTGGGTAAGGCTTAGCCGGAAGTTTATATGCATTAGTATTAGTTCCCTCACGGGAGAGGTTTGAGCTGAGGCTATCTCTCGATGTTGTCCGCCTATGTAGTGCCCAAGATGACAGATGGTCATGGTTGGGAGGCCATGTTCATAGGAGAGGTGCTTATACTAGGGTGTGTAAAGGAAAGATTATGTCTGATTATCTGCATACTAAGTATGATGATTTAGGGTTATCCCTGACAGATGTATCGAATCTTGTGGTGAAAGTGTACCACCTCTGCAGAGTGTCAAACTATTCGAATAGCCGTGTCCATGGTTATGGACAGTTGGAGTGGCCATACTGTTTCGTTGTCACATGTTTTCAAAATGACTTATGAAATGAATGATGAATCTTGACTTGACCACAACAGGGTTGTGACTATGACACTAGCTTCCCAACTTAAGTGATTCTAGAACTTTATTTATCTTTCTTTGTTTTTGAACTCAGCTTAGGTTTCAAACTTGACTTTACAAGTAAACTTCACCACTAGGAAAACGATTATAGGTAGATTTTAATTCTGTGGCGCATATATGAAAAATGCTCCACTAAAATTAATTCTTTGGCGCATATAGCAAATGCTCCATATAATTCCTGCAATTTTGTGGCGCGTATAGCTATATGCGCCACAGAAAGTGAGAATTTTGTGGCACATATAGCCATATGCGCCACATAATTCCTGTGGGCCTGACCCCAGCACATGGGCAGGCTAGAATTCTATGGCGCATATGGCTATATGTGCCATAGAATGTCAAAATTCTGTGTTCGCGCGCAGGCGACCATGGTCATCCATATGAGCGAACGCTAGGTGGTTAGATACAAGGCTGACGCGGTAGCCGACATGGTTTGGAACAACATGACCAAGATAAGATGTTTGTGCCAAACGTGCAAACTCCGGAATTGGATCAACCCTGATTCCGGACAACTAGAGTCTCACCTGTTCATGCCACAGAAATATAATTTTAGTGGCGAAAATTTAGTGGCGACCACTAGATGCGCCACAGAAATCGTTTTTGGTGCGCCACTAATAACGTTTTTCCTAGTAGTGCTTAGAGTTAGCAATCCCACTAGAACTACCTTGCTTGTTAGTGATAGTTTGCGAGTACTTAAAGAGTACTCATGGCTTTTGTCCCTGGCAATTCCTATGACTAGACTATGAAGGAGACTACCAAGATGAAGGACAGCAGGACGGCTATGATAACTAGGACTATCTTCCATAGTCAGCATTGCCTGTGACTCTGAAGATGGACCCCACTGCTACGGTTATTATTTATTCCGCTACTTGTTGTATTAAGACTGGATCATGAGATCCTTTATTCGTGTAAGACCTTATTATGGTTTGTAATGGATGATGTACTGTGATATCCAATCTGTTATGTCTCGCAAAAATGGTAATCCTGGGATTGCGATGTATGACATAACAGGAATCTAGGATTAAAAATCCAGGTGTTGACATGCCCCCACCTCTCCCTCCATAATGGTGAGTGGAGCTTCCCCTAAGCCCACTCCCATTAAAACCAACTCCACTCACTTTGCATTAATATTCCACCAAATTTAATGCAAGATCTCATTAAATAAAACTATTTTATTTATTTTATTCAGAATTTTGTTAATTACTTTAATTAACAAACATTCACATAAAACCCCCTGCAACATTTCAATATCTCATGCAGAACCAGTTTCTACAATTTCACCCAAAACAATTTCGGTTTTCATCGAAATGATTCCAAGGCTTTCTTAAATCTTTATCTGAAACATATTTGCTCCAAATGGTGTCGGTATACCTTAAGTGTGTCACCCTACAGTTCGCGAATAATGTAGACATGATCGAGACCTTTCTCCGATCAATAATCAACAGCGGACCTGGAGATCCGTACTGACTACCACACATCAACGATGACTCTAGTGATCATGTGAACCTTTAACGTCGTAACTAAATCCCTTTGTCTCGCGATATATTACATGTGCGAGATTCGATCATCGGTATCTCAATACCTAGTTTGATCTCATTACCAACATGTACTCTTTTCTCGTTCCCGTGATATAACATTCTAGTGATCACATCACTTGCTCGCAAGCTATCTCAATGTGATATCACCGAGAGGGCCTAGAGTATATCTATCCGTCATCCGGATGGACAAATCCCACTCTTGATCCATGAGCCTCAACATAACACTTTCAGAGTACCCAAACCCACCTTTATAGTCACCCTGTTACGGTGTGACATTTGATGTTATCAAAGTACTCTTCCGGTGTTAGCAATTAACATGATCTCATGGTCCAAGGACTAAGATTACTTCGTATGATGTTATAGCAATATAAACACAATGACTTTGATCATAATGCTATACTTCAAATGAATGTTCATCACATCATTCACCAATGTTGTGACCTTATTATTAACAACATCCAATGTCCATGATCAGGAAACCTTGATCATCATGTTAATCAACGAGCAAGTTCATAAGAGAGGCATAACTAGGAACCCTTTATTTGTTTGTTAAACACACATGTATTAACGTTTCCAGTTAATACAATTATAGCATGCAAAATAAACATTTATCATAAACATAGAATAATATAATAACCACTTTATTATTGTCTCTGGGCCATATTCCCTTCAGTCTCCCACTTTCACCAGAGTCAATAATCTAGTCTGTAAACTTGTGCATTCAACACCTATGGCTTTCTGGTATTGTATATCCATGTTTGCTAGTGGTTAACATAATCTCCGGATCTGACATTTTTAGTTCCGCGTGTATTTGCATGTCTTTGCGTCTCTACGCATCACTCATTCTCAAATGAGATGGCATTGTATAAATTTAGTCCTTTGGTGAGACCTTTAGTTCCTTTGGTTTAAACATGTTGATAGTATTGTCATACAATATATCTCCATAGTACTAGCCGACTATGAACCACACCTAGTTTGATAACAAACTATTTAACCAAATTCCATCTGTTGCTGCTACTATAGTAGTCATATACTTAGCCTTTTGTTGTAGTATGCGTCACAATGTATCAACTTTGGAACTCATCCAAATCCATCATGGAACCTCCCTTCCATTTCATTGTGCCACCGATAGTTTAAATTGAGACAAAATAGTATCAATCTAACCCTTTACAATGAACTACTTTTATATGTCACTTATACATGATATATTCTTAGTTCTTCCAAAGCTCATAAGAATATATTTACTATCGTCCAATGATCATCTTATGAATCACTCTGGTATATTCTCAAAACATCTTAGAGCATAGGACATATATGGATATGCACATATCATGGTATTGTTGGGGATATACTTTCCTGGTATCCTTACAGTTCCTCACTGACCAGGGTGGCCCACTTCGGGTTAGAGCTTTGCTTCACGGGCGGACCAGTCAGGGAGAAGAGACGGAGCCTAGTCCGGCTACGGGAAGGCTCAGAAGACTTACCGACTTAGGCCCATAGTGTTACTTGTAGTTCAAGATGTACTCTGTAACCGACTCTTAGTCGTAGCTGGATAGATCTTCCTGTGAACCCTAGGCCAGATATCTATATAAGCCATCCTAGGGAGAGCCTTTTGGGCACACCTCAATAGTCTACAATATCAACTCGCACAGGCGAACCTTGTAACCCATACTTCGGCTCTGCCATATTACTGGATTGCTAGCAGGAGTAGGATCCGTCCAAAGCCGATGGATTTGAACTTGGGTAAACTTGTGTGCTCACCGTCCCAAAACACCGTACGTCTCACACCCCTCTCTTCCGCACTCCTTGAGGACCCCCTCATGGCGTACTTGTCATCAATCCGACGACAGTTGGCCCCCATTGTGGGGCAAGTGAGCTTCGGATCTGCGTTCCGAGCGGGATCTGCAAGAATCGGAATCGGCGAAACTATCGCCGTCGGACGCATCCTCTACACCTCGACGAGACCTGGATTCCGGCTAGGGAGGCTGTGACTACCTACACCATCATGTCTTTTGGAGAGATCGATGTTACATCGGCTTTGCTGAACCTGTCCTACCCACCCCAGCGGTGATGATAGAGGCAGAAGAATCTTCTGGGTCCCCTTTGTTCGTGGAGGCGGCAGAGTTTCGGATCTCAGAAAACACTAATCCCACCTAGCCCGCACCAGTTGCGGAGATAGTGGAGAAATCCGAGCCTAAAGCAGTCCTAGCGGTCCAGGTCGATTCTGGAGTGGATCTCCCTGGAGAGATCGAATCCCAGATCAGCCCACCCACTGAAGTCGAAATCCAGGAGGAACATAGCAATGGCACTGATTTCGGCTCTAATGACACCGGGACAGACAGGCCTTTCCTAAGGTACACGCTGCGATGTATGATAATGCAAAACTCAAGCACAGATGCAATTCTCGAGGCCATAAGGAGTTTCAATTAAGCTAATCGCGAGAGCCGCAGGTACCTCAGGAAGCACGTGTCGCACTTTGTCGGATATGTTGGATCCGGATCCGGCTCTGCCGATGCTGGAGACAACACCGACTCTTTGCTGGAAGCAATTGGAACAAACACCGACGTACCCGCATCCTCGGATGAATCAATGACGTCAGCAGATTTCCGAAAGTTCTCCGCTGAATATGAAGAGGAGTATAACTCCAAAGCTGCAGAAGGAGGAGAAGCCATGGATGAAGGATCCGGGGAACACTCTCCCAAAGCGCAGGATGACATGGAAGCCGGAGATAATCCCGAAGTCCAGATGTCCGAAAGTACCGATCAGAGCTTGACTCCGGGAAACGGACCCAAAGCCGTGTTTGCTACCGGTGCTGCCAAGAAGGCAAAGAAGAAGAACAAAAAGAACAAGACCGCGGTAAAAGACCCTCTGACAGAGGAGGTGATTGCCGAGGAATACAAAGAATACTCGGATGGAGCGCTTATCCTAGACGAGCCCAAAAAAGAAGAATCGGTGGATGGACACGTGATCACTGAAGGTGCGTGTAAACTCATCGATGCTGCATTAACCACACCTATTCCTACAGCTGCAGAACTTACTGCTGAATAACTGGACGAGAGGGCGCAGGCCCTAGAAGCGTGTCGTCAAGTACTCCTCGATGAAGCCAAAAACATCGAGGAGGAAAAGAAATGCATAGCATCTGCGGGGAAGTACAACTCCAGGCAATACCAAAAGACCAGGAAGCGTCATACTAATGACAATCAGTTCCCACAGATTCACGACGTCCTTTTCAGAGAAGAAATGGGGAAGCTTCGGAAAGATAGCAAAGGGGATTGGGTGTATCCAACCCCAGTACAAAACACCGTGGCGGCCCGAGAAATTTTATCAGCTAATCCAGGCCCGGAGGAGATCCAGTTGGGAATCAAACTACTCAACAAGGGACTGGAGCAGCAAAATGTCGCCATGTTTGGGAGTCAAAAACTGGTCACTGATTCCGACCAATGTCGCACAGACTCGGCATGGGCTGTCATAAGACCCCAGCACGTTCCGGAGCAGCACCACCGCCCCGATCGCCGGGAAGACAATTTCTCAAGAACCAGATCTTCAGGACAGCACCACAAAGCTACTCGTGACTGGCGTAATGTTAACCTAGTTGCGGAGCAAGAGGCAATCGCTGGACTAAATCCGAGGAACCCGCCCCGGCGAGAGTCAGAAGACTGCAGGGACGATGATAAAGAGAAATGTCGGGAGGAGGACCGATAGAGAATGCCACCCCCAGACATGCTAGCCGTCCGGACGACGGATGAAGGAATGACGGACACCATGCCGAGACAAGCCGGCAGGGGGCTTGTCACAATGAAGACCCTCCCCGGAACTAGAATAGTGACGCTCCGGACGGAGGCCGACGATCAGCTGGAAATAACCCAGCTACTCCACCATCTCCACCAAGTAGCCGTCACAACGGCTCTCAAGGAGGCCAGGGAGGGCGTCAAGGTGGAGGAGGTGGTGGCAGAAGCCGAAGTCCGGATCCAAGGCACCACAGCCACATCCGACACTCGGGACGATCTCTATCCCCGAACGACGCAAGGCACGGGATCAACTCCAACACAGAGGCGCGGCGCTATGAAAATGATGATATATACGTGGGCCCAAAGTGCTTTGGACCATGCATAAGAGCCACAAGATTCCTGGAAGGATTTTCTATCTCGAGACATATCCAAGCCTACGACGACATCGCTCGGCCAGATACATGGCTACAGGATTTCTTCCAAGCTTGCTACATCACCAAAGGCGGAAACAGCCTGGTCGCAACCTGATATCTCCCACTCATGTTGCTGAAGACGGCACGATCATGGCCCAATGAACTTCCGGAGAATACCATCCACAACTGGTATGACATGCAAAGTGCATTCTTTCGGAATTTCGAAGGCACATACCGGAGGCCCTGTATAGTCAGAGACCTACAGCGTTGCACCCAGAAGGCCGGAGAAACTTGCCGGGATTACCTCAGATGATGGATCGACACCAAGAACTCCTGTGAGGGAGTAAATGATCAAACTACGATTGAAGCTTTCATTGCAGGTCTCCCAATTGGTTTACTACATCATCGCTTGAAGTGCGACAAAGTCACTGATTTAGGAGAAATGATAGAAACAGCGAGCAAGTATGCAGATGTTGACGATGACGCAGAGGGATTACTCAACACCCTAGCTGTTCCACAGTCGGCAAAACAACCAAAGCAACAAGTTCAGAAGCGCAATAACACCTCGGAAGAGAAACCCAACACGGAAACGGCAGTGGTCACTGCTACTTTCGGGTCTGGAGGACGCGGCGGAGGACGCGGCGGAGGCCGCGGGCATGGTCGTGGGACTTTGAGAGTTCAAGGTACATGACACCAGCAACCAGGCAAAACCTACACTTGGTCCGACATTGCCAAAACCCATGTGTGCATCACCTAGACGCCAATGGGGGCTCGTCCCACACAAACACCGAGTGTCGTTTCAATGACGACATCAAGAGAGATGACACCGCTGGCTACAAAGCTAAGCGGAAGAAGGGAAAGAAGAATCCCGAAAAAGATAAAGAGACCAAGGAACATTCCAACATGGAGGAAGCTGATGCTTCAAACCCCAAGCCGGAAGGGAAGAAAAATTTTCCGACCAAGAAAGACACTTATGTCACCTTCCTCGGATCTCAACCAGCAAAGGTCAAGAAAGCAGTTCTACATGAGCTCAATGCAACAGTTCCAGTTGTCCCCCAATTTTTGGATTGGTCGGAAGTGGCAATCACGTTTGACTGTGCTGCTCATCCGCCTAAGCTACACATGCGAGGAAAATACGCCTTAATCATCAATCCACTTATTGATGGTTATGGTTTCTCCAAGACTCTCATGGACGGTGGCAGCAGTATCAATATTCTGTATGTCGAAACGCTACGCCGGATGAAGATCTCGGAGACCCAGCTGAATCACAGCTCTGTGATTTTCCACGGAGTTGTCCCAGGAAGACAAGCTAATTCCCTGGGAGAAATCACTTTGGATGTTACCTTTGGAACTCCAAAGAACTATCGGATGAAGCACTTTCCTTCGAAGTGGTTCCGATCAAGAGAGCGTACCACGCTATATTCAGACGTCCGGCTTATTGGGATTTTATGGCTCGTCCATGTTACATTTACAATATGATGAAAATTCTAGGTCCCAACGGCGTAATCACCATCAGGGGAGACCCGAAGAAAGCGTGAGAGTGCGAGGATGGAAATGCCGCCTTTGCTGATGTCGTGTTACAAGCCCAGGAGTACCAAGAGTTCAAGAAGAGCATAGATCCATCGGAGATGCCCGCAACGAAGAAGGAGGTGACAAAGCCGAATCCGGAGTTCAAGGCATCGGAAGAGACGAAGAAGACGCCGTTGAAGGATGATGACCCCTCCAAGGTGACCTAGATAGGCATAGGCCTAGATAGCGCATAGGAAAGCGCGCTCGTCAAGTTCCTCAAAGCAAATCAAGATATCTTCGCATGGCAGCAATCTGACATGACCAGAGTACATAGGGAACTTGCCGAGCACTCTTTAAATGTAAACCCGAATGCTAAACCCGTCAAACGGTCCTTACAACTTTTCGGCGATGAAAAGCGTAAGGCAATAACTAAGGAACTAGCACGGCTTGAGTTAGCCGGATTCATAGAAGAGGTCATCCACACTGAGTGGTCGGCCAATCCTGTAATGGTCCCTAAAAAGGACACCACCGATTTAAGGATGTGTGTTGATTATACTGCCTTGAATAAGGCTTGTCCAAAAGATCCGTTCGCTCCGCTTAGGATTGATCAAGTTATCGATTCTACGGCAGGCTCGGAACTCCTCTGTTTTCTCGACGCATATTCCGGTTATCACCAAATTCGGATGAAGGAGTCTGATAAAGTAGAAACTTCATTCATAACCCCCTTCGGAACCTTCTATTTTGTTACGATGCCCTTTGGGCTGAAGAACGCAAGAGCTACGTACCAGCGCACGATGCATTGTTGCCTCCACGACCAACTCGGACGCAATGTACATGCATAGGTGGATGATATTGCGGTGATGTCCAAAAAGAAGGAAACACTGATTTCCGGCTTGGAGGAAACGTTCGCCAATCTACGAAAATACAACATAATGCTTAATCCGAATAAATGTTTCTTTAGAATCCCAGCCGGAATTTTTTTAGGTTTCATCGTGTCTCAAAGAGGCATAGAGGTGAACCAGGACAAAATCAAGGCTATACTCAATATTTGCAGGCCAACTCGCCTGAAGGACGTACAAAGACTAACTGGTTGCATTGCTGCAGTCAGTCGGTTTGTAAGCCGGCTTGGTGAAAGAGCCGCACCATTATACAAACTCCTGAAAAAGACTAAGGATTTTGTGTGGACCGACGAAGCTGAAGCTGCATTACAAGACCTGAAGAAAGTACTCTCATCTGCTCCTATCTTTGCCGCACCGGAACCACAGGAACCGATGTTGCTTTATCTTGCTGCGACAAACAAAGACGTTAGTATCGTCATGGTGGTGGAGAGACCGGAGAAAAATTAGGAACACTTGGTGCATCGTACGACTTACTTTGTCAGCGAGGTCCTGACAGAATCAAAATAGCAGTATCCGCACTATCAGAAGATGGCTTACGGTGTTTTCCTAGCATCTCGTGAGCTACGACACTATTTCCAGGAGCATCCAATTACCGTGGTGAGCATAGCTCCCATGAGAGATATAATCTACAACAATGACGCCACAGGATGCGTCGCCAAATGGGGCATATAGCTTTCCGCTTTCGATATTGAGTACAAACCTCGACAGCAATCAAATGCCAAATCCTTGCCGACTTTGTTGCTGATTGGACAGAGACAAAGGAGAATATGACCCCCCCATGAGTCAGAATATTGGACCCTGTATTTTGATGGGTCTAAGGCTCGTGGGGGCTCAGGGGCTGCCGTGGTTCTCAAATCACCCCAAGGTGATAAACTTCTATACGTGTTGCAGATTCACTTCACAGCGACAATTAATATTGCCGAGTATGAAGCACTGCTACATGGAATCCGGATTGCTAAAGATATTGGCATCCGACGTTTGATGTGTTACGGAGATTCAGATCTTGTTGCTCAGCAAGTTTCGGATATTTGTAATGCAAATAAACACATGGCAACATATAAAGCTGCCGTGGATGATTTATCTAAATCGTTCAAAGGGTCTGAGGTTCAACACATCCCTCGAGCAGAAAATGAGGAAGCAGATGCCTTATCTCGGATAGGCTCTGCACAGAAATAGTTCCCGGATGGCGCTTTTTTAGAGCACCTCAAAGTTCCCTCAATAAAGGGAGTGGATGAGGAATATCCGACCAAATCCGACTCGCCTCTAGTAGCAGTTCTAGCTATAATTCCTCGCTGGACTCAACCCTACCTCGATTATTTGGTAGATGGCAAATTACCCGAACACGAGGTGCTGAGCCGGCAGATTGTCTGACGAGCAAAATCCTACACTATAGTCAAATGTCATATCTATAAGCGGAGTGTTTCCGGGGTTTTTCAGCGTTGCATATCTCCGGAAGAAGGAGTGGAAATCCTAAGGGAAATCCACGAAGGCGAGTGTGGTCACCACGCTACAGCCAAATCTTTAGTGGCAAAAGCTTCCAGACACGGTTTTTCTGGCTTACAGCCAAGGCAGATGCCAAAAGGCTGGTCAAGACGTGCAAGGGCTGCCAAGAGTATGCCAAACAAGCTCATGTTTCGGCTGATCAGCTGCGAACAATACCTATAACATGGCCTTTTGCGGTCTAGGGGCTTGATATGGTAGGACCGTTTAAACGGGCTCCAAGTGGATTTACTCACCTCTTAGTGATGGTGGATAAATTCACAAAATGGATCTAGGCCAAACCCGTCACTAGTTGTGATGGAGCAACAGCCAAAAGATTTGTCGAGGATGTTATAATCCGGTATGGTTATCCGCATAGTAGTATCACGGACAATGGGGGTAATTTTTCTATGGGAGAATTAGCTAAGTTCTGCAACGAGCAAAATATCCGGCTTGACATTGCGTCAGTCGCATATCCACGGGCTAACGGACAAGTTGAAAGAGCAAATGGTTTAATCTTACAAGGCCTAAAACCGAGACTCGAAGCACCATTACGACATGCTACGGGGGCTTGGGCAGAGGAATTACCCTCTGTAATATGGAGTTTACGAACAACTCCGAACAGGTCAACCGGATACACACCTTTCTTCTTGGTCTATTGTTGGGGGGATACCCCCGGGTAGGGTCACGCCGGGGTATAAACGCTGAGTTAGCCGAGGTACGGCAAGGTCAAAGAAAGTGCTTTCCGAGTCACCTCAAGGCAGGCCGAATCACGGAGTAACCCGGACCAGGGGATGTCCGCCTAACAGGGTCTCAGCCGACTTATGTCATATGTCGGCAGGATATATCTAACTTGTATGCAGGTACAGGTGTGGCCAGATTAACCAGGCACGATCTGGGTTATATCAGGGTTGCAAGAGAAGGAAGGTATCTCGCTGGTCAAAAGGAGGTCACTGTACGTAGAGCATGAGCGAAGTGGACAGAGGCTAGGACCACCAAAGCATGGCCGACAAGGGTGACATTGCCTGTGTCGGATGACGTTGGCGCCGCAGAGGCTCACGTAGCCTCTGCATGGCTTACGACAGGGAAAAGTGACCCGATCGGTTTACTATTTTGGGAAGAGGCATATTCCAAGAATATGCCTCCACGTATGCCCTAATGGGAGACCTAGCCACCCCTATATAAGGAGGGCTAGGGCCTCTGTAAAAGGGGTTGGTCTTTACTGGTTTGATTCTAGTTTCCTGAGAGCTAGCTACTGGTGAGAGTAAGAGAGTTCCTTCTTCCTCCTCTCCCCAATACAGCTCACAGAGCACTTGTAACCTGGGAATATCTTTGAATACTAAGCAACTGTGTGTGGAATCACCACACTATCCCTCCCTGGATTCCTCTAGTGCATTTAGTCCCCACCTTTAGCCTATCCATGGCATCTGTCGTGACACCACCACGACAGTTGGCGCCCACCGTGGGGCTAGCAACGCTAGCAGGAGTGAAGATCCGGACAGGAAATCTCATCGCCACCTGCGAACGCATCGTCTCCGGGCTCGTTCAGCGCTTTGGAGCGCTGGACTTCGTCATCACAACGCTGGCTGTTTCGGCAAGCGTCCTCTTCTGCGCAACGGTCTCTTCATCAAGCTTAGCGCGCACAAGATCTACGTCGCGGTAGACGTATCATGCGTTCACCCGCGGCACGTCGTCGAGGGAGGCGATCCACCACTTAGCGCGGCTCGCGGGGCGCGTACCACTCGCTCCCTGGACCGCGCCAAGGTGATGATGACCACGCCTGGCGCTGGCGCGAGCAAGGAACTAGCACCAGATCCGGAGGTAACACCCAAGGCACCAAGGAAAAGTAGAGGTCCTCCGCTAGAGAGGCCAGAGAATGTGCTACAGCAGGCGATAGATAGCTTGGCAAACCCAGTAGCAGCAGTGGTAGATCCGGCTCAGGCACAGGCCGAGTTAGAGGAAACTAGGCAGAAAATCCTAGAGGGTGCAAAAAAGATAGCCGCGGCTCAGCAGTCGTTGAACATGACGCTGCGTGAGTACGCAAAAGCAAATAAGGTAGATGTTGTAAAAGTGAAGGGGAAAAACCTCATGAGTGAAATGAACAAAGAGGGTGATACTAGAATTGAGGAATCTGAGAACTGTTTGTCCGTGGGGCTGCCGAAGTATAGTACCCCGGCAAAGAACCTCAGGGCAGTAGATGCAGCTGCATCCGAGTTAGAGGGTTTGACGGGTGAAGCCCAGCAGAGACAACAGGAATGGGTCAACGAGTTAGTTCGGATCGCAAATAGATAGAATGAGGAGTTTCTCAGGGGAAACCCGGATAGAGCTGGGGCCTCCAAGATCGTTTATTCGGCCATGGGTAACCCAGAGAAATCCGCTGGAGTTGCATCGTCACCTCATGGTGGTCCTAGGAGAGAAGAGGTAGTAACCTGGACTAGGAGGAACAAACAGATAGTCCCATATGACCTCATGGGCAGGGAAAGGAAAAGCAGTGCAAGGAAATGAGGATCGACGAAGTATGAACCGAGGTGAAGCTAGCCGAGGTAACCGCAACCAAGGCAATGCTGGTCAAAGGAACGCTGTGAACGGCAATGCCGGACAGCGTAACCAGGCGGATGCAGGGCAACCGCGGCAGCGGAATATACCACGGCAAGAGCGCCGTGCCGGCCAAGGTATGCAACAGAGAGTAGCTCCATAAGAGCAAGATAGATATAATGATGGTGCTTCGGAGATGGTGAACGCTGGGTATCCCAGGCCGGACTATCACGTGATAGGGTCAAGATTGGGAAGCAGGAACTTGATGCCTGACGACACCAGGTTAAAACTGGATCGGCTGTATAGGTCGGAGCAGATGGAATGTCAAGGTCCTCCGGGTCCAGCGTGTTTTGGGCCCCGGATCATGAAGGAGCCTCCAGTACCTAACTTCCAGCTACCTAGAGGCACTAAGACATATGACGGCAGCACAAAGCCGGAGGATTGGTTGATTAACTAAGCAACAGCGGTGAAAATCGCTACAGGCAACTTGAGATGGGCTGTGAGATATGTACCTCAGATGCTGGAGGGGCCAGCAAGGGTATGGCTAAACAATTTGCCACCCGGAAGTATTAAATGTTGGATCGATTTTGAAGAAATGTTCGTTAGTAATTTCTCAAGCACGTATCAGAGGCCCAACAGACCGCAGACCTTGGCAATGTGCAAGCAGAGACCGAATGAGACAGACCGGGAATTCTTAACCCGCTGGTGCACAGTGCGAAACTCATGTGAGGGTGTGATTGAGTCACAAGCCATAGCATGGTTTGCGCAAGGGTGCAGATATGCAAGCATGCTATGGCAAAAGTTGCAAAGAGATATGACAACTACATTGGCAGAAACAATCCAGATTGCTGATTCATATGCCTTGGGTGATCCGACTCAGCCTAGGCTCATGTCAAACGAGTCAAGCGAGGAGTACTATCAGCGAGATGGGGCTAGGTCATCCCGGAGAAATGATTACCGGGGTAAGAGAAGAGATGACAGACCGGATTACCGGTACAGTTCGCAACAAGTTGCTGCTGTGAATCAGGACCAACCCGGAGCAGGAAGCAGCAATGGACACCAAGAAATGATGGCATGAAAACTTGGACACCAAAGCAGAAGAAACAGTGGCAGGAAAAGAAGGACCGTCCGAGGTATACTTATGAGGCAATGCTGGATCAGCCATGTAAATTTCACATGCCAAATCCAAGCAACCCAGCGGGTCACACAACTCGGCAGTGTGAATGGATGAGAAAAATAGAACAAAGTGGTTCGGGGAATGCTCAGGCACCTCGGAATGATCAACCTCAACAAGAGTTACCCCGGCAGCAATTGCTCTCCGGAGCAAACACGCAATAGTTAATATTGCCACCCCTCTGTCGAGGTATGAAAATGATGAGAAAAGGGATGCAGTGCATCAGGTGGCAAACCAGCAACAACTAGATCAAAGGTACCCCAGAAACGAGGGGAGAAATGAGTACAGAGGGCATCACCAAAGTTACTGTGTGTTCACCACAGAAGAGACAGATAGAAAAAGCTTGCAGCGCCGACATATGGAAGTCAATGCAGTAATGCAGCGGTGACGAGGTATATGCCTTGGTCGGATCAGGAGATTACCTGGAGCATCAAGGATCATCCCAAGCTTATGCCGAGCCCTGGTTCATATGCGTTGGTACTGGATCCAACATTCATTGGGCCTAACATCAATGTGAGGTTCTCAAAGGTGCTAATTGACAATGGCAGTATCATCAACATCATGTATGTGGACATGATGCGCAAGTTGGGAATCTCGGAGAACATGCTCCAAGCTACTAGAACAACTTTCCACGGCATTGTGCCTGGAATTTCTTGTGAACCCATTGGCAAGGTCTGGGTTGACGTGTTGTTCGCACGAGAGATAACTGTCGGAGTGAGAATTTGGAGTTTGAAGTTTTCAATTTGGAGAGCGCATATCACACGTTGCTCGGCAGGCCAGCCCTGAACAAGTTCATGGCAAGTACTCACATTAGTTACTTGAAGATGAAGCTGCCCAGGACAAATGGTGTGATTACCATAAATGGTGATTTCCGACGTTCCATTGAGTGCGCATCAGCCGGGTCTAACCTGGCCGAGTCACTCGTGATCGCGCAAGAGAAGAGAAAAATCTAGGAGGTGGTGGCATTGGCTCAGTCCATGCAATAGTATATGCCGGCGCTGAGTAACCCGCATGGTAGCGTCTCATTTCAAGCGACAAAGGATACCAAGAAAGTGCATGTTGATGATATGTTCCCAGAGCGCACCGTAACAATTGGTGCCGGGTTAAATGACAAATAGGAAAGCGAGCTTGTCAACTTCCTCCGTGAGAATCGGGATATTTTTGCTTGGTCCACACAGGACTTGCAAGGTGTTCCAAGGGAGTTGGCCGAGCACTCTTTGAATGTGAGGCCCGGAGCAAATCCGGTGAAGCAACCTCTCCGCCGCTCCACCGAAGACAGGAGAAAGGTCATAGGAGATGAGATAGCTCGGCTGCTAGCAGCTAGATTTATCATGGAAGTGCTTTACCCGGATTGGTTGTCTAATCCGATGCTGGTGGATAAGAAGAGGACGATCCGAACGTGGCAGTGGTTTGGCGCTTGTGTATCGATTACACGAACCTAAATAAGGTGTGTCCGGAAGATCCACTCCCACTGCCAAGGATATACCAAGTCATAGATTCTACTGCTGGGTGTGAGTTGTGGTCGTTCATTGATGCATATTCTGGTTTCCACCAGATACCTCTGAACCCAAGTGATCAAATAAAGATTGCGTTTATCACCCCGTGTGGGGCTTATTGCTATCACACCATGCCTTTTGGTTTACGTAATGCAGTGGCAACGTACCAAAGATGTATGCAAAAATGTTTACACGACCAAATTGGTCAAAATGTGCAGGTATATGTGGATGATGTTGTTATAAAGACCAAGGAACGCAAAACCCTCCTTGATGATATCAGGCAAACGTTCGCGAACCTAAGGAGGTTCCGAATGAAGCTTAACCCGGAGAAATGTACCTTTGGTGTCCCGGCTGGAAAATTACTCGGATTTCTTGTCTCCAGCCGAGGTATCGAAGTTAATACAACTAAAATCCGAGCCATAGAGTGAATGGAACTGCCGAAGTGCCTTAATGATGTCCAGAAGTTCACTAGTTGCCTGGCATCCTTAAGTCGGTTTGTATGTCGGTTGGGAGAAAAGGCACCGCCTCTCTATCAACTCATGAAAAAGTTGGACAAGTTCATTTGGACGCCGCAGGCTAATGAAGCCTTTATCCAGTAAAAGAAGATGTTAGCCACTGCACCAGTGTTAGCCTCTCCACTATCAAAGGAGCCAATGTTGCTCTATATAGCCGCAACCAACCGAGTTGTAAGTGCAGTAATTGTGGTAGAGCGCGATGAAGAGGGTAAGTCAGTGCAAAGGCCAGTATATTATCTGAGCGATGTATTATCAGCTTCGAAACAAAAGTATCCCCATTATCAGAAGATTGCATATGGTGTGTATATGGCAGCTAAGAAGCTAAAGCACTATTTTGAAGAGCACCCCATCAAAGTAATATGTGAAGTCCCCATATCCAAGATAATGAGCAACAAGGATGCAAGTGGCAGGATTGCAAAATGGGCAATTGAGCTTGCCCCTTATGCGCCACAATATGACAGGAGAGAAGAAATCAAGTCTCAGGCTGTGGCTGACTTTTTTGTGGATTGGGCAGAGGTACAATATGAGCCACCATTTCCAGATCCAAACTACTAGAGAATGCACTTTGACGGGTCAAAAACAAAAACCGGGTTAGGCGCCGGAGTTGTGCTTACCTCGCCCAAGAGGGACCAGCTGAAATATGTGCTATAGATCCACTTCGCAACATCAAACAATGTTACAGAATATGAAGAACTTGTGCATGGGCTCAAAGTGGCAAAAGAAGTTGGAATACGTCAAATCCAATGCTTCGGTGACTCGGATCTCGTAGTCCAGCAAGTCTCCGGACAATGGGATGCTTTGGATGCAAATATGGCACTTTATAGATTTCATGTGCAGAAGATATCGGGATACTTCGAGGGATGCGAATTTCATCATATACCTCGGGTGGAAAATGAGGCTGCTGACGTATTGTCGAAGCTCGGATCAACACGACAAGCAATCCCGCCAGGGTTAGCACTAGAGCACCTCAGAAAACCATCTATCAGGCCATCCCCGGAATCCGACTCAACTTTTATCCCGGCTGATCCAGAGCCCGGAGCTGTACCCATGGACATTGATGTGGGAAGTGGTTCGCGAAACCCGGGGACTGCCTTGGCAAACCCGGGGACTGCGAAGCGTGATCCGGTTGAGGTTATGCCGGTGGATCATATGGAAATTGATGAGGATGTGTTCCCTGTACGGGCTATACCATCTTGGGCACTGCCCATATTTCAATTCCTGAAGGATGGAACTTTGCCTAGTGAGGAGGTGCTTTCCAGGCAAACTCAGAGGAGAGCAAAGGCATACATGATCATCAATTCCGAGCTATACAAGAGAAGTGTGACAAACGTTCTCCAACGATGTGTTGACCCAGAAGAAGGGCTTGACATCCTCCGGGATATACATCAAGGGGAATGTGGGCATCACGCCTCGTCCAGAGCCTTGGTAGCAAAAGCTTTCCGTCATGGGTTTTACTGGCCAAGTGCCTTGGAACAAGTAGAGGATCTGGTAAGAAAGTGCAATGGTTGTCAAAGATATGCTACCAAGACACATATGCCAATGTCGGAGCTCAAGACCATATCAATTACCTGGCCATTTGTCGTATGGTGTTTGGATATGGTTGGCCCGTTTAAACCAGCAAGAGGGAACATGATCCACATCTTTGTCATGGTTGAAAAATTTACGAAGTGGATTGAGGTGAAGCCAATAAGAATGTGTGATGGAGCTACCGCCGTGACGCTCCTCAAAGATATCATCTTGAGATACGGTTATCCTCACAGTATCATAACAGATAATGGCACAAATTTTGCTGAAGGAGCATTTGCATGTTTCTGCCGAGATGAGAAGATCCGGCTGAACGTTGCCTCGGTAGCCCACCCCGCATCGAACGGGCAAGTGGAGAGATCCAACGGATTAGTGTTATCTGGAATAAAACCCCGGCTCATTGAGCCGCTGCAAAGATCAGCGGGGTGCTGGATAGAAGAACTACCAGCGGTACTGTGGAGTTTAAGGACAACTCCGAATCGATCAACAGGCTATATGCCATTCTTTCTAGTATATGGGGAAGAAGCTGTATTACCAGCCGACATAGAGCATGATTCGCCTAGAGTCACCAATACACAGAAGCCGAAGTGTAAGAAGCCCAGAAAAATGATGTTGATCTGCTGGAAGAAGCGAGAGAACTGGCAATGTCCAGATCCGCCATATATCAGCAAAAACTCTGACGCTATCATAGCCAGAAAGTAAACCCCCGAATTTTCTGGGAAGGTGATCTGGTACTCCGGTTGGTACAACGTACCGCTGGCATGCACAAGTTATCCCCCCCATGGGAAGGGCCATTCATTGTGAGCAAAGCATTGCACAATGACTCTTATTACCTTATCGATGCAAAACCACAGGAGAAGAACAAGGCGGACAGGTCCGGCGAGGAATCTAAGCGTCCATGGAATGTAGCTCTACTTCGTCCTTTCTACACTTAGCAGAAAAGTTTCTGTATCCGAGTCTCTCATACGTCGGTATGTATGCCGGCAATGAGCTTATCAATGAAATGGTGGCACCTCGAGCAGTAACTAGGGGACTGCCTTAATAATATTTGTTGTCTTCTATACTTGTTATAATTTTTGTCTCGGCTGGTTTAAGTTGCTTCTGCCTCAGCCGGATTAGTAGTGTGTGAGCACCAAAAACTAACTCTTCGACTTGCTGCTGTCCAACAAGATTTGGCTTCATGGAAAGCAAGAGAACAAGTTTGGAATTGCATAGCACATGAAAAACGACTAAGGAGAAGAACGTAATCGAGCCGACATTTGTTATTTGGACTAACTTTGTGTTTACCTAGTTTTAGCTATGTTGAATTATTTTGAGCTAGTCTTAAAGTTTCTAAGTATTGTTAAATCAATTTTTGAAACTCGGACTCCTAAGTCATAAAACCGAACCAACACGAGCCGAGCCAAGAAATCGGAGGAACAAGAAAATGAAACTGGGGGACTACGCCCAAGTTAATTCGGCACGAGCAACTTAGTAGCAAAATATGATCACTGTGCTTAATACATTTGCACCCGGCATACCAGGGATCTGATAATATTCAAAGTATTTGTTATCAAGGAGCAGCAGGAGGAGGTAACTCGGCACCAGCAGGTGGAACTCCAGCCTCGGCTTCAGTGTTATCTTCGTCCTCTTCGGCGTCCGAGGCTTCACTCTCATCTTCTTTGCCCAAACCATCTTCGACGTCAATGGCATCGAGAAAGCTTGGTCCCTCATTCCATTGATGGATGGGGGCATATTGAATGAGGTTATGGGCGCAAGCCTTGCATCGAGCTACATAATCCGGATCAGTGGACCACCTTGACCCGGTGCGCATGCGCTCGAGAAGATCGAGATTAATTTTCTCGTACCATGTGAGCACGTAATGGAGAACGGTTTTAGCTCCGGCACGTTCGGCGGATTCCCTCCAGAGGTCAAGCTAGGTCTCACACTCCATTAACTTGTTAATTAGAGCAGCGGAACCCTCCGGAGTGTCTTCACCAGGCCAAAGGGCATTGAAGACCGGGATTGCCGCGCTTAGAATATCCTTGACATGGTTCTTCATGATTTCAACGCGAGAAGACAAGCTGACCAGCAGGTCCTCTAGATCAAGAGGAATGGTGCCAGGACCAGATGATATACCCCTCTGCTGGCGGAACTTGGTAACAGCATTGGATGCAATGGCATCACCCTCCGGCATTTTGTCTGGAAAAACAAGACAGGTGAAATAAGGTTAGAGGTTGACCCGGAGAGATTTATGCCGGCTAAAGAAAAAGAACTTACGAGAGATATGGTTGTGGATCCGGGTCAGCTCCGTGGTGCAGTTGTCACGCCTCTTCCGGAGTTGCACAAGTTCAACATTTGCCGACTCAAGCTTAATGTCGGCCTCCTTAAGCAATTCTTGGTCCTTAGCAATTTGGAGGTTGAGGCGTTCTCGCTCTTCAGTAAAATCTTGGCCAGCTTTGTCCATTTCAGATTTGTGGAGCGCCTTGAGCTTCTTCATCTCTGCCTTGAGCTTGGCAATCTCATCATCCTTGGTCCAGAGAAGGGCGAGCTCATCATCTTTCTTCTTGAGTTCGGCCTAATGCTGCCCTGCTTGTTCGAGAAAATGCAACATCATATCAGGCACGGGCACACTATCTTCAAGAGATGCTGAAATAGTTTGTTGACCCGGCAAAGCCGAGGTATGAATGTTTGCCGAGCCAAGGAGAGAAGGAGATAGAGCGCAGAGGAAGATTAAGCAGAAATGACTTACCCTTTATTTGGTCCAAGTTTTTCCTCATAAGGATGTTCTCGGCCTCCACTCCAGCTGCGCAATCCGAATGATGAATTAGCACGGCAAGAAAAACAAAGTAAGATGGAAAAAAGCTATGGAGAAAACTTACCCATTTTCCCGAATTCAGCGAGAAGTGTAGAATGTTTCGCGTGCAGCATCTTGTGAGTGTCCAAGAGACGCTGAAACTCAGTGCTCTGGCGATTGGTGGTAACCTGAGAAAAGCGAAGTTAGTTTGATCATGTGCATATTCGAAGTGTACAAAATCCGGGCCCAGTGGAACTTAACCCGGCTCTAGGTGTGTGCATATTCGAAGTGTACAAAATCCGGGCCAAGTGGAACTTAACCCGGCTCTAGGTGTGTGCATATTCGAAGTGTACAAGATCTGGGCCAAGTGGAACTTAACCTGGCTCAAGGTGTGTGCATATTCAAAGTGTACAAAATCGGGGCCAAGTGGAACTTGATCCGGCTCTAGGTGTCTGCATATTCAAAGTGTACAAAATCCGGGCCAAGTGGAACTTAACCCGGCTCTAGGTGTGTGCATATTCGAAGTGTTGAAAATCCGGGCTAAGTGGAACTTAACCCGGCTCTAGGTGTGTGCATATTCGAAGTGTACAAAATCCGGGCCAAGTGGAACTTAACCCGGCTATAGGTGTGTGCATATTCGAAGTGTACAAGATCCAGGCCAAGTGGAACTTAACCCGAGTCTAGATGTGTGCATATTCGAAGTGTACAAAATCCGGGACAAGTGGAACTTAACCCGGCTCTAGGTGTGTGCATATTCGAAGTGTACAAGATCCGGGCCAAGTGGAACTTCACCCAGCTCTAGGTATGTGCATATTCGAAGTTACTAAGGAGCTACGTTGTTTCTCTAAAGAGCATCTGCCCGAGTAACAAGTTACTCCCCAGGAGGCTCCGGGACTAATGGTTATATCACAAATATCTAATACATGTTAAGGTAAAGGCGAAATAGCATACCTCCATCATCCGACCCACTAGGTTGATTGCCTTGGCAGCTGTGTTCATCTGTGTAGCAAACTCGGCAGGCCCAAATTTCTCAGGGAGATCATCGTTATGAACGAACTCCGCCTTGTTCCAGTTGTTAACGAACTCGATCAAGGCCAGAGGATAGCGTTCTCTGCTGAGCATGTGGGGCGCGACCAGACCCTTGGCGTGGGCCTCCCTTCTCTCAACTTGTGCAACAGCAGTATCAGCTGACCCGACAGAGCTGTCTTTCTTTGGTGGGGTCTTCTGCGAAAATATGGACGCGAGCATGCGCTGTCCAGCCTCGATAGTTGCTGCCCTGGCGGCATCAGAAGCTTTCTTTCCCTTGGGCTGCTGCTGAGAAGTTGACGTTTGGGTGGCGGATTTGCCCTTGGGCACGGCCTTGGGCGCAGCCTTGGTGCTAGCCTTGGTGCCGGATGTGTCTTCTCGCCGAGTCTTGGAAGACTCGGACGAGGCAGAAAGAGTTGGTGCTGCTAGTACTTGTGGTGCTGGCGCAGGTGCTGGCGCTGGTGTTGATCTTGGTGGGGGTGCTGAAGGAACCTCGGTGGTAGCTGGTTGCGGCTGAGCCGAAGAGGAGCTGGGAGCAACCGCAGCCTTGGCAGAACCACTTCCCCCTGTTCCGAGGTTGCCCTCCTCTTGACGAGGCGGGCTAGAACCTGGAGCAGCCGCTGGACCCTCTTGAATGGGGCTCAGCGGGCGAGAATCATTGCCATGAGGGGGAGAAGGGGTATGTTGGAGCGGCAAGGCAATGCCAGATCCACTCTGAGGAACCTCCACCGCAGCCCTGCCGAATCAAACGACGAACAATAAGTTACAACAAAAGGAAGGCACGAAGCAGAAAATTGGATAAGGAAGAAATGGCTTACTCATCCGAGGTCAAAGGCTCCTTGGGCTTCTGAGCCCTCCGGGTTATGGCCTTGGTTGTAGGCTTGGTGGCAGCTTTTTCTGTGGACTTCTTTCGCCTTTTGGTTGGCTTAGAAGGTCCAGAGGAAGAAGCGGATGCCGCTCCCCTTTTCTTTGGTGCGATCGGGACTGGCTCACCCGTGGCAAGGGGAGGATCTTCATGGATCTGCCCACCGGGGTTAGCTGATGCCGGAAAAGCGTAAGAAAGGGGGACAACATCAAATGCCTCCATCACCTCAACATCGGAATCATCTTCATAGTCAGGCCAATCTGTAATGGAAGAGAATTTACCGGTGTGCCGCTTGGTCGCATCAGGGAATGGCAGGAACATCTCCTGATCTGGTTCCTCCTCGTCCGAGTATCTCGATTAGGCTCCCACTTGAGAGAAGGCTCGGTGCCATCCTCAAGAGTTTGCTGAAGAAATATCTAAGAAAGAGAAAATGCAAAGGAATCAAACATACAACAAAATCTGACGTATGATCTAACTCGGAAAATAATTGGAGCACGAGAGTTATCGCAGGAGGAAGCCTATCTCGGTAGAAGTGCTCGATCCCCCACTCCCAATCAGCGGCGAAGTTTTTGTTGGTGGTAAAGAGGGCCTTGACCCGGCGGTAAATCTTTGTGTTGCTCAACTCGAATGAGGAGGTCCGGTTGGGGTCAGGGCGCCAGCTCATGTGGCAAAGTTTATGCGTGTGTTTCTGGAGAGGGGAGATCCAGTTACGGACAAGGGTGATCATTGCGTCTTCGTTGCACAGTCCCAGATCCTTCAGCTCCTAGAACCGTTTGTTGAATTGGTTCGCCAGGACTGTGGGTTTCTTGGGGATCTGGTCCCATAGATCCGGATTAGGAGGACCCGGAGTGTAGGGGCGCAGCCGGATCAGATCTTCATCCATGCCATTTCTGACATAGAAGAAGGTTCGGGCCCAGCCCTTGCAGGATTCAATCCCCATGACTCGGGTAAAGATGGACAGCTTCCGAGGAGAGATAGATGCAGCGCCGAACTGCGTAAGTTGCTTGTCCTCCGGGTTAAGCTCTATGTTCGGAATTACATTACGGCGGAGACCAAAAAACCGGATCCAGAGCTCCTTAGTGGGCCACAATCCGGCGTAGCCCTCTACAGTGGAAGCAAAGGCAAAAAGAGAGGTGATGGCATTCGCCGGGAGGTGATGTGGTTGAAGCTCATAGGTATTGAGCCAATCATGGAAGAAGTCACTGACGGGGAGGCCAAACCCACGCTAGAAGTGGGAGAGGAATACTACAAACTCACCCGGATTGGGTGAGGGAGCAAGCTCCTCGGCGGCGAGGCGGGCGATGATGCCCTCCGGGATACGCCGGGTGCGGTACAACCAGTCAAGGTCGTCCTGGCATACCAAGGACCCATCCCAAGCGCCATGGTCGGCATTCCCCGCTTCCTCCTCCATTTCCTGCTCCGCGGCGGTGAGCTCTTCCTCTGTCATCTCAAACTCGCTGTCCTCACTGGCCCAAACGGCGGTGGGGGCAGTGGCCTAGACTGGCGCGGACCCGTGGTCGTGGAGATGCGCGGGAGTGGTGAAGATGCTGGTGCGCGAGGGATGGTGCAGCGGCGGCACAGCTAAGCAAGTGCGGAAGTGGCGGTGTTGTCGCTGGAGAGGAAGAGGAATAAGAAGAGGCAGAGGGGCGCTAAGATGGGGAAAAGTCCCAAGGGGCGCGCCCCTCCCCTATTTAACCACGCCCCAGAGGGGTAGTGGGATCGTGCTGTGCGGATGGGCCACACCATGTGGCCGTGTATAATCCGGATCAACCAATCAGAAATGAGCCACAGGAAGTGCCACAGGGCGCAGAAGATCCCACGACGTGACATGGTGATACAGTTAACGAGGAGACAGACACGATGTGACGTGAGCAGCAGTAATATCTGACAATAACCGCGGCGGTTACTGGCGCATGCCCTTAAAATGAGGCAAAGTAATGATTATCCACCACGTGGGGAAGTGTACAAGAGAAGGAAGAATAACTCGGATGAGTATGAGGTAACTCGGCCAGCGAGTGAAAACTCGGAATGTGCCAAGGGAAAAGATAGTCAATGAAATCCGAGATAGGAGATAACTCGGAAAAGGAGCAAGAGGCTCGGAAAAATTGAACCTGCTGTGGCCTTAGTGGCTAAGGCAGCTAAGACCGCACCAGCTTCGGGGACTAATGTTGGGGGGATACCCCCGGGTAGGGTCACGCCGGGGTATAAAGGGCGAGTTAGCCGAGGTACGGCAAGGTCAAAGCAAGTGCTAGCCGAGTCACCTCAAGGCAGACCGGATCATGGAGTAACCTGGACCAGGGGATGTCCGCCTAACTGGGTCACAGCCGACTTATGTCATATGTCGGCAGGATATATCTAACTTGTATGCAGGTACAGGTGTGGCCGGATTAACCAGACACGATCCGAGTTATACCAGGCTTGCAAGAGAAGGAAGGTATCTCGCTGGTCAAAAGGAGGTCACTGTACGCAGAGCATGAGCGAAGCGGACAGAGGCTAGGACCACCGAAGCATGGCGACAAGGGTGACGTTGCCTGTGTCGGATGACGCTGGCGCCACAGAGGCTCACGTAGCCTCTGCATGGCTTACGACAGGGAAAAGTGACCCGGTCGGTTTACTATTTTGGGAAGAGGCATATTCCTTGGAATATGCCTCCACGTATGCCCTAATGGGAGACCTAGCCACCCCTATATAAGGAGGGCTAGGGCCTCTGTAAAAGGGGTTGGTCTTTACTGGTTCGATTCTAGTTTCCTGAGAGCTAGCTAGTGGTGAGAGTAAGAGAGTTCCTTCTTCCTCCTCTCCCCAATATAGCTCAAGGAGCACTTGTAACCTAGGAATCTCTTTGAATACTAAGCAACTATGTGTGGAATCACCACACTATCCCTCCCTGGATTCCTCTAGTGCATTTAGTCCCCACCTTTAGCCTATCCATGGCATCTGCCGTGACACCACCACGACATCTATGGTGCAGAAGCAGTTCTTCCTAGTGATTTGATTCACACTTCTCCTAGAGTGGCCGCGTATATCGAAGAAGATGCCGATATTTCTCAACAAAATGATCTCGACTTAGTCGAAGAAGTTCGCGTCGTTGGTGAAATGAGATCAACAGCCTATCAGCAGAAGTTATGCTAGTATCATAGCCAGAGAGTCCGAAACAGATCTTTCAATAAAGGCGATTTGGTTCTTCGGCTTGTGCCACA
This sequence comes from Avena eriantha, assembly GCA_910589775.1. NCBI lineage: Eukaryota > Viridiplantae > Streptophyta > Magnoliopsida > Poales > Poaceae > Avena > Avena eriantha. The sequence continues at coordinate 213,981,631 of OU342744.1, read as the reverse complement.
AAGAAAGCACAAACTTTCCCCAGTATGGGAAGGTCCCTTCTTGGTTAGTCGAGTATTACACAATGGTTCGTACTACTTAACTAACATGAGGCCAGTCAAAGAAAGACCTGCTACGAAGAAGAGAAAGAGAGCTGGAGGCAGTGGATAAGTTGGACAGACCATGGAATATTGCTCAGCTACGTCCCTTTTATTCTTAGTTTATCCTTCTTTGTAATCATACATATGTACATGTTCTGTGAGAAATAAAAGTCTTGGTTGCCTCAAGTTTTTTCTGAGAAGTTTCTACCATCTTATTTCCAAATGATCATGTCATAGTCAAAAATCCCAGAATACTTGAAAGTACTTTATGCTCATGTTTGTTCTGGTCTAGATTTCCGATTCTAAAAATGCTACCTTAGGGTATAACTCTAAATTTTCTAGTCTACACTTTGGTTGTTTGTCTGATTGCCGGATGCGGGTATTTTCCGAGTAGTGAATTGTTGGTACTGGAAGCCGGCTTTGTTTCCGAGTTTAAACTAGTTTAGCAATTGAGCTCCGTTGCTCGGCAAAGTTTCCGTGCAGAAGGTTTAGCCGGCTCACAAAAGGGACGAGGCGGAAAGCCAGATAGACGATAAGTGTAGACGAAAAATTATAAGTGCTTATGTAAACATTTCAGGCACACAAAAATTTGAAGCCAAAAGTGCTGAATAGATCAAAAGCTTAGCACTAGCAAAATTATAGTACTGCATATTTACAGACCCATAATGTTTATTGGAATAATACATTTGTTTTTGCTAAACTATGGTGCAGGAGAAGAGGTAGGCGCTGCCGGCTCGCTGGATGCGTCGGCCTCGATTTGATAACGATCTGAGACGTTCAGATCCGATACGGTCTGTTCGTTGTTGGAAACTTCATCTTCTTCTTCCGGAGGCGGAGGCGAGGTGTCCACGCGGGTGAAAAAGGGAGTATCGTAGCTGGTTAAGTCAGCTACGTGGCACCCATATCCGGCACAGGAGTCCATGATGGCCTTGATATCCTGCTCCTGGCCGTCTTCATCCACCTTGCAGTACCCTCTGGTCACTTGCCATATCTCCATGTTTCCATGGTGGCTCATGACCATCGTGAGAGCGTTCTGCGTAGCGGATCACGCGTAGGACATGTTCCAGTCCTGGACAAGATGCGGCATCTCCTTGTCCTTGTCCCGCACCTGAAAGTCGGACATGCTATGCATGTCCGGAACCTTGAGAGCTTCGCTAATGTCCTCGATGGATTGGCGGAAGTCATGGAGCAAATCACCGACTTGGGTAAATCGGTGGGTGCGGGGTTTGGCAGAGCTGGAGTCCGTCAAGTTCAGAGGACCTGTGTATATAACACAAAATAGTTAAGAAAGATCCGACATTAAAAAAGTCGAAGAATAAAAGCAAGTCAGAAAGATGGAAACTTACCGAAGATGACATCGTCAACTTTGGTCTTCTCTTCTCGAAGACTCTGGAGTTCAACGCGGAGTGCCTCGGAAAGGTCCTTCTCTCTACAAAGCTCATTGTTGAGATCCGAGATTCTTTGATCTTGAGCTGCAATCTTACGATCACGCTCTTTAGTGGCCATGGAGGAGAATTCGAGAACTTGAGCGATGCTCTTCTCATGATCCACCTTGAGCTTATCTAGCTCTTGGTGAAGTTCTTTGTTTTCCACCACCAAGGTTTTGAGGTTCTCGGCCTCTTCAATCATATCGCAGGACTGTTTTACCAGTGCTGTAAGCCAAAAAAGAACAACAGTTCAACAAAAATATTCGACTATGAAAACACAAAAGACAAGGTTTGAGTCTCAGAAAACTTACATTCGGCCTCATCCTTGGAGACCTTCAATTCAGCATTTTCAAGTCGGAGAGCTTTGATCTCTCTCCGCTTGTTGTAGTTGTTCTTCAACAATTCCTGGTTATATGAATTAACTTTCTGTAAGTCAGAATACCCAGAGTCAGAAGTCTACTGAAGACTCGGGCTAATATTTTTACTAATATCAGCACGAGCCTTGCGGGCTACACTAGTTCAATCTTTGGCATCCTAAGGAAGCATAGACCCAGATTGTATATCCTACTTCATGCTTGGGGGCTACACTAGTTCATTCTTTGGCATCCTAAGGAAGCATAAACCCAGATTGTGTATCCTACTTCATGCTTGGGGGCTAGAGGATATGATATGAAATGCAATAAAGAAAATCGTGAGTTGGAATTCCAACTTACATGAAATTCATGAGTGAGCTTGCTCAGACACATGTTCACCTCGGTGGTAACCTTCTCGGCGAGGGTGAGTGGAATAACCGGAGGTGGTGGAAGTACACCAGTTCTAAGTCCCTCGTCACGAAGGCGAACTTGTTCAAGAAGGTCCGAATACTTGATATCTTCCGCCTCTTGTGCTTCTTCTTCGGCAGAGAGATTTCTGTTCTCCAGGCATTGTCGGGCCAGACGCTGGATTTCTTCTACAGATTTCCGAGACAAGCCAAATTTGGCAAGTCCCGGATTGTTCAGGAGGTTTTCAGCGAAAGTCTCCGCCGAGGGATCATTACCCAAGAAGGGTTCACCCTTATCTAAACATGAGCCACCCGTGGTGGCGCCAGTCCGTGATTCAAGGATCACTGGCCCCGTTGAAGGAGTCGGATCTTCTGCGACAACCGGCATTGGTGTGATCACCGGCGTTGCAGAGGGTTGAGGAGCTGGAGTCGTAGGAGCCACGACAGGAGAAGTTATATTCAGTTTTGTCTGCCGCAAGGGCTTCGAAGAAGTTCCCTTCCCCTTACCCTTGATGAGCTGCTTAGCTCTGAGAATGTAATAAGAATGGAAAGCATTACATCTCGGAAACAAAATTCGAATAAGGAACAAAGTTGGAAGTTGTGTTGGAAGTTACCTCTTCACGACTGGCACCTCCTTTGTGCCAACGACCACTATCGGAGCCTTGCGCTTCTTGGTCACAATGTCCGGCAGTGGGACCAGTTCCACCTCCTGAGAAAATTCTGGAGGATATCCCTTGATAGGAGCTAGCTCCGACTCGGGGAGGTCATCAAGCTGAACAGAAGAAAATATCTCAGTGTTGTAAAATAAAAGGTAAAACACATACAAGGATTTACTATCGAAGCTTACCGGAACCACAGGGTTTTCCGTTGTATGCATATCCAGAGACAAGTCCGGAATTTTCCTTTCAATCCGCTCCTTGATCAACCATTTGATCTGGCTTATGTACTCATGTGGCTTCAAAGCCTTAGGACTGATGCAGAGGGAATCGTTCTTCAACGTCGTGATGGAGTGCATCAGCCGGTCGCCGTGGTATTGGAGAGGCTGGATCCGGCGTGCGACCCAGCATTGGACTAGGTCGGATCCTTTCAAGCCCTTGTGTTTTATCAGATATTCTATCCGCCTCTTAGCAAGGATCAGATCATCACTGAGAGCCGGAGGGGCCTCGTCCTAGGACGGTTGGGCCGTGGCGGCTCCATCGATGAAAGCTGGCAAAGCGGTAGCTTTGCCGGGAGCAGGAATATCCTTAAGGTAGAAGAAAGTGGCCGGCCATTGTTTGACCGACTCACTGGCAGAAATGCGAGGATAGCTACGCTCACGTCTAAGAGAAAGGCTAATTGTACCGGTAATGTAGGGATTACCGGCAGTGATAGAGTATCTACGAACATGGAAGTAGAAACGGAACAAAGTAAGACTCGTCCTAATGCCGAGAAACCCCTCGCACAGAGGTGCGTAAGAACTCATCTCTAAGATGGAGTTCGGGGGAAAATGGTGGAGCTGTACACCATAGTGATCGATCACCTCACAAAAGAATTCCGTGGGAGGGAAGGACAAACCTCTGTCGAGGTGGTTGCCGAAGTGGACCCGCTCGTTGGCGCACAGATGAGGGATGGTTTCGCCGAAACCGCTTCGCCAGTCACCGGCGCGGAGGAGACCTTCATTCCCCACGCCTTGGAGCTTCTTGTTGTCGAGGAGGCACGGGATCCAGACTCCCCGGTTGCTCTCCTTCTCTGCTGCTGCCGTCGCCGCCTTTGCTTAGCCGGATGATGAGGAAGTAGCCATTTCTCCGGTGCGCCGGTGACCTTGGATGTGCGGCGCTAGGAATCTAGGAGGAGAGAGAGCTCTGTGTGCTAGGGAGATGTGGAGGAGAAGGAACGACAAAGGGAACAGGTGAAGAGGAGAGTAGGAAATCCTCACCCCTTATATCCACCTACCTACGCCAAGATTCGTGCAAATCGCACTGTGTAAATGCCATGCGTCATGGAAGGAACTGGGAAGGACCCACGCGATGATTACGTCGCCTTGATCTCCGCGTATGCATTGAAACGGCGCCTCGGTTCCGGCGGACCCACCAATGGTCGTGCTGACAAGATGTTTGTCAGATGATGTGACTTGACCATGACAAGTGTCAGGTGATGTCAGAGACCAACTTCTGGCTTAGTTTGAAAATCAAGCTGGAAAATCCGAGTAACATGTTGATAGGTCCGACTTATTTTTAAGACCCGGATCGTATTTTTTGTTGTGAAGTTTTAGGAACCCTTCAAGATTCTACAAGCCGAAGATCAAGCTAGACGATGATGAATCCGACTTTGGATCTTGGAGGCCTCCAGGGGCTGCTGTTGGGGATATACTTTCCGGGTATCCTCACAGTTCCGCGCTGACCAGGGTGGCCCACTTTGGGTTAGAGCTTTGCTTCACGAGCGGCCCAGTCAGGGAGAAGAGACGGAGCCCAGTCAGGCTACGGGAAGGCTCAGAAGACTTATCGACTTAGGCCCATAGTGTTACTTGTAGTTCAAGATGTACTTTGTAACTGACTCTTAGTCGTAGCCGGATAGATCTCTCCTGTGAACCCTAGGCCGGATATCTATATAAGTCGTCCTAGGGAGAGCCTTTAGGGCACACCTCAATAGTCTACAATCTCAACTCGCACAGGCGAACCCTTGTAACACATACTCCGGCTCTGCCGTATTACTGGATTGCTAGAGGGAGTAGGATCCGTCCAAAGCTGACGTCTCACACCCCTCTCTTCCCCACGTCTCACACCCAGGTAAACTTGTGTGCTCACTGTCCCGGAACACCGTACGTCTCACACCCCTCTCTTCCGCACGCCTCGAGGACCCCCTCAAGGCGTACTTGTCATCAATCCGACGACAGGTATTAGTGATCAAAATATTCATGTGATTTCACTCACCAAGTGTCAATACACTTGAATCTTGATTCAATCCTTTCCATGCAGCAAGAACCTTTCTTGTCGTTTCCATATTGAACCCTTTCAATATCTCATATATGTACGGCTGGCACAACCATATTAGCGCCTCAATCTATCCATATAGACATTGATGCCAAATATTCCAGTTTTGCCCAAGTCTTTCATTGAAATCCAATTTTAATGAATTTTTTAACCCATGTCAATGAAAGATACAACATTTCCAATCAACACCATGTCTTCTACATAATGTATTAGAAATATGTCTCAGCGCACCCACTTAATTTCTTGCAAATGCAAGCATCTTCATCGTGTCTGATGAAATTAAATTCTTTTAACATTTTCATCACGGTGAAGATTCCAACTCCGCTATGCTCATTTCAAACATTGAAGTTTGCATGCCTTTTTAGCATCCTTTGAATTAACAAAACCCTTTGGACCGTGTCATGTACACGTCCTAGGTAACCATTCTATTAGGAGAACATTGTTTTGTTTGTTCAACTACCATATACAAAACTATATGTAGTGATTGCTACATTAATCCATCAAGACTAAATATCGCTATGAAAGATCAAATCTTGTTATAGTCAACTCCGTGAACATAGTCATAAACTCCTTTCAGACATGTCGAATATTTCATAGATGTCAAACATCCTTGTCTATTTCTTTATAGATCCAAATACGACTGATAGGCTTCACGCCTTTCCGGAGGGTCTTCCAAGTTCAAGAACTTGATTTCTCGTGTATGGAAACTATCATGGATTTTATGACTTAGTCACTTGATCGAGTCAAGGTCCATCATTGCCTCTTTGCATGCAGTCGATTCACCATTGTCAAAATAATAACGACTTCTGATTCAAATCTTACTATTTGATTCTTACCGACCCACACGGTTCAAATAGGAACTCTATTCTCTGAGATCACAACCTTTGTAATCACGGGAGCCATGAGCATTTTAGCCGCATCCGGGAAACTTCTCGGAGCTACGCTACATAGCACATGTTGCTTAGGTTCATCAACCTAATCAAATTTCTATTGTCCTCCCACTTAACTTTTGTGAAAATTCCTTCTTTAAGAAACTTCACGTTTCAAGCGACAAACTCTTTTGTCTTCGGTGTTATGGAGGAATACCCAAAAAATTCTATGGGATAACCTACAAATACGTGCTTATCTGACTTTGGTTGTAAATATTTTACTTATGCATAGCATACCAAAATTTAAGAAAAGGTAACTCAGGTTTTATCTCAAACCATAACCTTTATGGTGTCATTTCAATGGGTCATGATGTTGCTCTTTTCAGTGTAAATGCGGTAGTCTCTAAAGATTTAATATTTAAAACATATTAGCAGTTTTATAAATGACACCTTTGATCTTACCATGTAAAACAAGGTTCAATTTGATCTCTCGAACATACCATACTCCTATGGTTTATCGGCAAATGCAAATCCATGGAACAATTCCTCAAATCATAGATGTTTTGCTAAACATGTAACTCAAATATCTTCCTTTATGATCAAATCATAAACTCTTTATTTTCTTGTTACAATGATTTTCCACTTCATCTTGAAAGTATTTGAACAATTTTCAAATGTTTCATACTTATTCCTTATCAAGTAAATATATAGATATATTCACTCAAATTTCCGGAGAAAGCATATGAAGTCGAAAGATGCACCGCACATGGCTACATATAATGGACTATATACATCAATATGCACAATTTCCAATAAGTTAGTCACCCGTTCCCTTTTCACCGATGAACGGAGATTCAATTATCTCAAGGAAAGTCTCACAAGCATCATTTGATCAAAATCAAAGACTCCCAAAATTCATCAACATGGAGTTTCTTCATGTTTTGTTTCCAATATAGTTTAAACAGCGATGTCACTTCATAACTGATATTTCAATCATTTGTCTTGCGACATTTTAGCATTATTTTTATGGACGTGATTTCTCCAACTATACTTGTAAAAGTTCATCAATTCGGTAATTATTTGAACAACCATTGTTCTCAGATTATCGGAACAAAATAACAATTATTTAAGTAAATCTTGAAGGCAAGCTTTGATGTCAATGATGATCACGATAACACTTTATTTGTTTTTGATGAACATCATCACATATTCTCTTATTAGTTACTTAGGCCATTGTAGTTCATGAATTGCATTGTTCTGTATGACATTTCATACCAACCTATTCGGTATCCAATACCAAAGAACCACATTGTTAAACAAGCAAAGAATACAACCATAACATGTATATCATCTATATATCTCGGCTGGAAATTTTTAGTATTTTCTTTTCTGCCAAATATTTTATAGATTCTGTTTCAACATTTCCTTTTCCTTTTAAAAGAATCTATCAACATCAATAGTGGCGCCATACATTTGACACATAGTCCAAAGTGTGTATAGTTAAATACTAATACCTTTGGACTCGCACTTTGAAGTGGATCACCATCATCAAATGTTTGGTGTTCTTTCAAAAAATCCACTCTTTAGTAATCTTTTAGTCTAGTAAACATTTTACCTACATCTTCTATTCATCCTTATCATGATAACTTTCATGATCAACTTACTATAGCCTATAAGGACGAACTGTGAATATAATGCCAGTTCTCAAAACCTTTTTGGGAGATTAGGATGTCTAGTGTCTCCAACCTTTGCAAATTCTTATACAATAAGAGGACATGTATTTTGCTAAGTTATACTCTATCATGTTGCAACCATAAACATTATTTCAGAGATCACAATATCTCCCACACATGATGGTTTCTGAAACAATTATTTCAGCTCCCAAACAACCTCGATATTAAAACAATATTTGTATATCAAGAATCATGGAGGCAAACATGATACTTCAGATACTAACACTAGAATTGTTACTCTTGGTTTAATACTACTGATACATTGCAAATGTATCTATAATTTTTGATGTTCCATGCTTGGTTTTATCCACTTTCTTGTGTTTTGTCCACACTTTGGAGTACTTTTCATATGATTTCTTGGACTAACCTATTAACAAGAGCCACAGTGCCAGCTGCCTATTTTCTGCTGTTTTTGGTTCTAGGAAAGTCAGAAAATAAATATTCTCGGAATTGGACGGGACAAAAGCCAAAGTGCCTATTTTTCCGGAAGTCATCAGATGCCAGAATACGAGATGGAGAGGAGCCAGGGGGCCACCACACCACCTAGCCGCGCGGGCCAGGTCTGGCCGCGCCAGGGGGTGGTGTGGCCAGACCAGGCACCCCCTCGGCCTCTCCTTCCGCCTATAAGATGCCCTCGGGACGAAAACCCTAGGTACCGGATCAAAAATCCACGAAAGAGTCTGTAGCCGCCGTCATCTCCATCCCTAGATCGGGAGGGATCTGAAGCTCTTCCCGGCACCCTGCCGGAGAGGGGAATTCACCCTGGAGGCCTTCTTCATCACCATGCAAGCCTCCGGTGTGATGCGTGAGTAGTTCATCCTTGGACTACGGATCCATGTAGTAGCTAGATGGCTGGTTCTCCTCCTTTGTGCTTTCATGTCTAGATCTTGTGAGCTCTGTTCATGATCAAGATCATCTATTTGTAATTCTGCATGTTGTGTTTGCAGGGATCCGATGGATATTGAGATGCTATTTTAGATTGATTATTGATTCTATCATGTCTTTGTTATATGTGATCTTGCATGCTTTCCGTTGTTAGTATCTATCTTGGCCAAGTAGATGCTAGAAACTCCAAGAGTTAGTATTTATGCTCGATAGTGGGTTCATGCCTTTGGTAATCTGGGGAAGTGACAGCAATCTCTAAGGTACTAGATGTGTTGTTGCTACTAGGGAGAAAACAACAATCCTTTGTTCATAGAACAATCGTATTGTTTACATTACACGCAATTCGTAAAGCAATAATCTGTTGCTTGCAACCTAATACTAGAGGGGGTTCAGATGATAACCTGAAGGTGGATTATTAGTCATAGATGCAGTTAGATGGCGGTCTTTGTATAATGTTGTAATGCCCAATCAAGTCTCAAAGGAGTCAATATGATTAGTATATGCATGTATTGCTTTCTCGGTGTTTGTTAATTGCCCCGCTGTAATTTGTTCACCCAGCATGTTATCTATCTTAAGGAGAGCCACCTCTAGTGAACTATGGATCCCGGTCCTTTTCTTTACATACAATCTATAAACTATTTACTGCTTTGTGTTTACTTTCTACAAACTATAACTTCCTTCCATTCGATACGCTTAATCCTTTGTTCTCAGCAAAACACGGTGAGATTGACAACCTCATCGCAAGTTGGGGACAGAGTTCTGTGGTTGTGTTGTGCAGGTGTCCATGTTGCTACTAGCACCGGTAGTGCGCCCTGCCAAGGCGTAGCTAGCAACACCTTTGGGGTGTTTCCTTGCTCCTACTGGTTCGATTAAACCTTGGTTTCATAACTGAGGGAAACTTGCTACTGTGTTCATCATACCTTCCTCTTGGGGTTCCCAAACTAGCTCTACATCAACACTGAGACATCAAGCATTTTTCTGGCACCGTTGCCGGGGAGTCAAGGACATCTTCACAAGGGGAGTCCCTCATAACCAATCTCTTTACTTTGTTATTTTTGTTTTGCTTAGTTTCTTTTGCTTTGTTTGCTTGTTTCTTTATCAAAAACACACAAAAAATAGTTTTACTAGTTTGCTTTCTTTACCAAAAACACACAATAATTAAGTCACCTTTAGTTGTCACCTCTGCCTTAGCTCACCATGTTGATCCCTAAATTCACCCTGAAAGACCTTTCAATTGGTAGTGGTTCTATAATTGGGAAATATAATATTGAAGAATTCTTTAATCATGTTAGTAAGCATGAAGATACTGAGGATAGATCTCTTGCAGAACTTGCTCCAAACTATGAGATTGCTGCGGCTTCTTTAATTCACATGTTAGAAGCTAGGTTTGTTAACCTCAACCCCTTAATACAAGTAATATTTCTTAAGCTTAAAGAAATTGAGGACCCTGAAAAGAGGGATTTTATTCTAGAAACTTTGTTTAAGGAGTTCTATGATGTTGCCAAGGAAGCTAGGAAAGTCTTTGACTGTTTCAATATGCTAGGATCATGTGTAGATGTTGTTGGTACACGAGAACATATGAACAAAACCGAACCTAATGGGGTGGAACCTAAGATACCAATACCCTTTAAACTAGCAGCAATACATGAAGCCATAGAAAAGAATCTTGATTGGATTGTTCCTGAAAACCCTTTTGATGAAAATAGTGAACCTAAGAGCATTGAGAGAGGATCCTTTAGAACTTATTTGGATGATATAACTTGCCTTGTTGAAAATATTTCTGGTATTGGTCTTAATGCTTCTTCATTTGAGAACACTTGATCCTTTTTCTTGCTTCTTATGCCTAACTTAAAGGCGTTAAAGAAAAGTACTTATTGGGAGACAACCCAAAAGTTTTAGATGAGTCTTGGTAGTTATTACCTCTGTAATAACCGCTCCTTATCCTTTTTATTTGTTTTTTGTGCCAAGAGTAACCTCTAATGAGAGAGAAGTAATGATTGGGAAAATTGCTGTCCTGATACAGATTTCTGTGCTTCACTGTAAAAATTCGTGTAAAATATCTGATCATCTTTATGAGGCGTGAATTTTTTTGCTTCTGCACCAGGTTGTTATCTAAATTTAGTTAGTTCAACACTTTTTGATTTGAGTAACATAAGGTCTTCGAAAAAATTCATATTTACCTGCTGGTCTGTTTTGACAGATTTCTGCCATTTTCTGCATTTGCTTCTTGTTGGTTCATTTTTGAGTTCTTTTGGGGAATTGAGCTTTTTGAGGGAAGTACTACAGTAGATAGTGTTCTAATGGAAGTTTATTTGGTGTTAGAACTGAACCTTAAGACTTATTTACCTTGAGTGTGCTAATGTTGCTAATAAAGATTATGTGAAGTTTGGTATGAAGGAAAAATTTCAGGTGTATGGAAGGAATGAGTAATGAGATGAAGGATGGACTAAAGCTCAAGCTTGGGGATGCCACGCGTGTCACCCCAAGAAATATCCAAGAAGTACAAGCGTCATAGCTTGGGGATGCCCAAAGCATTCTCCTCTTCATCAATAAAAATCCTAGGTTTCTTCCAAACGCTTCATTTTTATTGTTTCATGCATAGTTGTGTTGTTCTTGGAGCGTCTTCTTTTTCGTTTTCGTTTTGGTTTTTCATTTGCTTTTGTTTGCTTAGATTTCTAAATAAATTGGTTGGACCCCCTCTTTCATACATTGGTTTGCAAATAGTTTGGTTTGGATTGGAAAAGAGTAGAAAGTTCATACTTATGTGGTAAAAAGAGCTCGTTTTTGACTGTGGCCTATGCTCTGTCATGCCATGCTTGATATTGTTTTGGCTTTATCCTTAGTATTATTTGATGTAGCATGAATTCTTATAAACAATTTAGATTGCTTAATGTGCCTTGGATGAATCATGCGTTGTTTTAGCATATTAAAGCATAGTATAGTGGTATTCTCCTTTGATGCTTTATTTGGGTTGACTTGGCGCATGCTCACACCATGTTATTACTATATCAACTCACCATAGCCTTTATGATCCTTTAGTTTTCAACTTGTAGTATCACTTTATGCTTTGATCAATGATGTTTTGTCGCTCTGCATGATTATGGCCATTATTGCTCTCTTAGTTTGTCGCTCCCAGTTTTTTGCTAGCCTCCACAACCAAGTATGAGTTCCACTCATGCATCCAACCCCCTAAACCAAGTTATTCCAATGAGTCCATCATACCTACCTACTAGATTATGCTATTCCAAGTATATTCATGCTTTTGTTTACCTTCCAAATTAAACTTGTTATGAGAAAACTAGTGATTAAAGCTCTCACGAACTTGATGGCACACTTTACTTTTCTTGCCCTTAATAAACTTGAACCATTGTGTCGTCTATGTTGTATATGCTTGCACTTATTTGTTGGGAATTAGCAGAACGATAGTGTCATGGGGAACGCTTTCAACATTGCACTTGGTACTTTGTACCTAGTTGATATCATGCTCTTTTGTCTATGGATGTCGTCGGTGTGAAAGGAAAGGGGAGCTTGTAAGTCCATGGAGTTATGTATATCTGTTAGAGAAACGCCTGGGTCGCTGGTCTAATCCATGCTGACATGGTGGAAACCTGCAGCGTAACCATAATGAGATGTCTATGAAGCATTCTTCTTATAAAAAAAGAGTCCTATATTGAAAAAAAAAGAGAAAAGGAGAAAAAAAGAGATTATGAAAAGAGGAAAGAGAGAAAAAAGCACCATATTCCCATGGTAAATAAGAAGATTGCTGAGATGCTCGTTGTCTACTTGCCTTGTCATTTTGATATGGGGATTCTTCCGTATCATCGGGCAAGGGGTACCCCGTTGGTGGTTCTCTATGATACACATGTACTTACAATGACAAGAACCTACCGGTGACTAAACTTGAGTAGCATGAGGAGCGGCCCTTGTATACAAGGGACATGAGATTCCTAACTTATACTTCGTCAAGCATGTACACCATAGTTTGTTCAGTTTAACCTTAATCACTTCAAGATTCTTATGATAGGGGAAATGAGAGATGAAAGCTATAAGTACCATAATTTTTGGAAGCTCTTTATGAGACTTGAATCCTTACTTCCTTTTATAAAGTCCTTTCTTCCACCATTATATTGAGTCTCCACCTTCTACCTTTATGCACCTACTTTGAGAGCATAGTGGCCATTCTTAGTTCTATGTGCATTGTCCCAAGACTAGTTGATTAATGCATAACTTGATATTGCTTGTTTTAAACTATTTGTATCTAGTCACTCTTATGAACTTTGAAGGTGTCCCATGCATTTATATTTGCTACTCTATGAGGGACAAGCTGAATACTATTATGCTATGTTTTCTTTATGTGAAACAAACAAACGTCTTGCAAAGCATTGTTATTCATGAATCTTTTGTTTGTGCCTTTTCATGTCGCATCATAGTTTCTTTGTGTTATTGCTATAACTTTTTCTTTCATGTTATGATTGAAGTACTATGATCCCAGCTTTGAATGTTTTACAAATACTTTGATCAACTCTTTGATGGTGCATGTCACCTCAAAAATTATTCTTTCTTTTTATCACTTACCTACCTGAGGACGAGCAAGAGTTAAGCTTGGGGATGTTGATACATTGCAAATGTATCGATAATTTTGATGTTCCATGCTTGGTTTTATCCACTTTCTTGTGTTTTGTCCACACTTTAGAGTACTTTTCATATGATTTCTTGGACTAACCTATTAACAAGAGCCACAGTGCCAGCTGCCTGTTTTCTGCTATTTTTGGTTCTAGGAAAGTCAGAAAATGAATATTCTCGGAATTGGATGAGACAAAAGCCAAAGTGCCTATTTTTCCGGAAGTCATCAGATTCCAGAATACGAGATGGAGAGGAGCCAAGGGGCCACCACACCACCTGGCCGCATGGGCCAGGCCTGGCCGCACCAGGGGGTGGTGTGGCCAGCCCAGGCACCCCCTCGGCCTCTCCTTCCGCCTATAAGATACCCTCGGGATGAAAACCCTAAGTACCCGATCAAAAATCTACGAAAGAGTCTGTAGCCGCCGTCATCTCCATCCCTAGATCGGGAGGGATCTGAAGCTCTTCCCGGCACCCTGCCGGAGAGGGGAATTTACCCTGGAGGCCTTCTTCATCACCATGCAAGCCTCTGATGTGATGTGTGAGTAGTTCATCCTTGGACTACAGATCCATGTAGTAGCTAGATGGCTGGTTCTCCTCCTTTGTGCTTTCATGTCTAGATCTTTTGAGCTCCGTTCATGATCAAGATCATCTATTTGTAATTCTGCATGTTGTATTTGTGGGGATCCGATGGATATTGAGATGTTATTTTAGACTGATTATTGATTCTATCATGTCTTTGTTATTTGTGATCTTGCATGCTTTCCGTTGTTAGTAGCTATCTTGGCCAAGTTGATGCTAGCAACTCCAAGAGTTAGTATTTATGCTCGATAGTGGGTTCATGCCTCTGGTAATCTGGGGAAGTGACAGAAATATCTAAGGTACTAGATGTGCTATTGCTACTAGGTAGAAAACAACAATCCTTTGTTCATAGAACAATCGTATTGTTTACATTACATGCAATTTGTAAAGCAATAATCTGTTGCTTGCAACTTAATACTGGAGGGGGTTTAGATGATAACCTGAAGGTAGATTATTAGTCATAGATGCAGTTGGATGGAGGTCTATGTATAATGTTGTAATACCCAATCCAGTCTCAAAGGAGTCAAGATGATTATTATATGCATGTATTGCTTTCTCAATGTTTGTCAATTGCCCCGCTATAATTTGTTCACCCAGCATGTTATCTATCTTAAGGAGAGCCACCTCTAGTGAACTATGGATCCCTGTTCTTTTCTTTACATACAATCTATAAACTATTTACTGCTTTGTGTTTACTTTCTGCAAACTATTACTTCCTTCCATTCGATATGTTTAATCCTTTGTTTTCAGCAAAACACGGTGAGATTGACAACCTCACCGCAAGTTGGGGACAGAGTTCTGTGGTTGTATTGTGCAGGTCTCCACATTGCTACTAGCACCGGTAGTGCGCCCTGCCAAGGCTCAGCTAGCAACACCTTTGGGGTGTTTCCTTGCTCCTACTGGTTCGATTAAACCTTGGTTTCATAACTGAGGGAAACTTGCTGTTGTGCTCATCATACCTTCCTCTCGGGGTTCCCAACGAGCTCTACATCAACACTGAACCATCAACTACTTATGAAAATTCATGGAGTAAATAGAGTTTGCTAAAAGTTTGCAATAGGACTTCTAAACATTAAATTGACATTCAAAACAATATGATACCAGTTCGTAAAGTAAATATCCAGAATTCTACAGTTATATTATCTCAATTAAAACTAAGCGCAAGGTAGTAGACAGATGCCAATGACTACAACAAATTATGCAAATTCACTTCTATTTAGTTTATGATAAATTGAGTTCGACTAATCCAAATTACAAATGAACTCCCACTCAAAAACAACATCACTCATGTCTTTTTGGTGATTACATGAACCAAATCCACTACACCAAGTACGATCATCACGTGAGTCGGTGTAGCTTCAAAGGTGAGCATCTATATGGGCATCATATCAACCATATGACTCATGCTTAACCTTTCGGTCCGTGTTCCGAGGCCATGTCTGTACATGCTAGGCTCGCCAAGTAAGAACCTTAGTACTCGTGTGTGTAAAACTGTCTTAGACCCTTTCTATGAAAGCGCGGAGTCGAGTACATCCGATCATCATGTGATGTCTCGAAACACGATCCATAGAACGGTGCATACTTAAGGAAGAACACATTTTTATCTTGATATTTAAATGAGGGATCATCTTATAATGCCACTAAAGCGCCAAACAAGCAATATAAGATGCAAACAAACATCATACGCAAAAAGTGAAATGACATGGTGCTTGCACTTGATCACTATCATGTGCATCATGGTATCATCTTTATCATTCCTTTGTGTGCAAGGCCAGGGTCTATGGAACTTACACGGTAGGTATGTTATAAGAGTATCAACTATACTTCAACTTACAACATTACCATATCATGACACTAGACTAGCAAAAATCTAAACTAGACGCCTCTAATTTATCAATTGCAAGTTTTACATGGATTAGGGATTTCGAAGATACAACCGGTCTTACCTACGAACATGGAACCAGAATGATGATAATCAAATTATTAGCAACTTGTTGTAAATCAGATATTGACTATAGTAGGAGAGACAGACACCCGCTAGCCACTTATGCAAAACTAGTTGCATGTCAAGCATGGAACATGTCTCATGTGCGAGGACATGTAAAGTTAGTCCGGGCCGCTTCATCCCACTATGCCACCAATATCGAAAATACATAGAAGATGCAATAAAATGATCAAATTGCCCACATACTCATATGTGTTGTACCCGTGCAAAGTATCTATGCATAGATCCGGCTCTAATACTAATGTTGGGCTCGCAGCATAGAAAACAAAAAATTCCTACGATGGGAACTATTATACGCCAAGATCTATCTACTAAATACAAGCAACGGGTGGATATTCATCCATAGAGAACATACCCTTGAAGATTGACAAAGCAATGTTAATGAAACTGATTTCATGGTTGATGTAGTCATACACTTGCCGATCTCAAGATCGTGATGAAGTCCAGTGAGTCCAGCAGGTCCAGCACCAGCATGTCCAGCAGGTCCAGCACCACCAAGTCCAACACCGCAAAGCAGTGGTGCATGCGTGATCACACACACATACGGTACCCCGACAACCTCCATCCCTCGCTCTAGCAAAGCACGGAAGCAGCAACTCCTTTCCAGATAAAGCCACCGGGAACATGTATCTCGCTAATATGAGACTATGGGGAATAATTTCTAGAGGGGGAGCGAGATCCTTCATGAGGAGGTAAGAGAGTGGAGGAGGAGGGGAGCTCCTTTTATAGGAGGGGGGTAGCCCCCAAGGGTACATGCGCATGGCATGGTGGTTCCCCGACCTCTCCCTCCATAATGGTGAGTGGAGCTTCCACTAAGCCCACTCCCATTAAAACCAACTCCACTCACTTTGCATTAATTTTCCACCAAATTTAATGCAAGCTCTCATTAAATAAAACTATTTTATTTATTTTATTCAGAATTTTGTTAATTACTTTAATTAACAAACCTTCACATAAAATCCCCTGCAACATTTCAATATCACGTGCAGAACCAGTTTCTGCAATTTCACCCGAAACGATTCCGGTTTCCATCGAAATGATTCTAGTGCTTTCTTAAATCTTTATCTGAAACATATTTTGCTCCAAATGGTGTCGATATCCCTTAAGTGTGTCACCCTATGGTTCGCGAATAATGCAGACATGATCGAGGCCTTTCTCCGATCAATAATGAGCAGCGGACCTGGAGATCCGTACTGACTCCCACACATTCAACGATGACTCTAGTGACCGTGTGAACCCTTAACATCGTAACTAAATCCCTTTGTCTTGCGATATATTAGATGTCTGAGATTCAATCATCGGTATCTCAATACCTAGTTTGATCTCGTTACCGACATGTAGTCTTTTCTCGTTCCTGTGATATAACATTCCAGTGATCATATCACTTGCTCGCAAGCTATCTCAATGTGATATCACCGAGAGGGGCCAGAGTATATCTATCCGTCATCGGGATGGACAAATCCCACTCTTGATCCATGAGCCTCAACATAACACTTTCAGAGTACCCAAACGCACCTTTATAGTCACCCTGTTACAGTGTGACGTTTGATGTTATCAAAGTACTCTTCTGGTGTTAGCAATTAACATGATCTCATGGTTTAAGGACTATGATTACTTCATATGATGTTATAGAAATATAAACACAATGAATTTGATCGTAATGCTATACTTCGGATGAATGTTCATCACATCATTCACCAATGTTGTGACCTCGTTATTAACAAGATCCAATGTCCATGATCAGGAAACCTTGATCATCTTGTTAATCAACGAGCTAGTTTATAAGAGAGGCATACCTAGGAACCCTTTATTTGTTTATTAAACACACATGTATTAACGTTTCCAATTAATACAATTATAGCATGCAAAATAAACATTTACCATAAACATGGAATAAGATAATAACCACTTTATTATTGCCTCTTGGGCATATTCCCTTCAGAAGGAACAGAGCTCTACGACGCCAGCTACTTCAGCAGAGCCATACTATAGACTCGAATGCTGAAATGCTTCAAGATTCCTTCAGAAAAAACGAAGTTCGACGGCCTCCAAGACCCAAAAATCTGGCTGGAAGACCACATCTCCTACGTCAAGTTGCACGGAAGGAACAAGAACACAGCCATGATGTGCCTCCAACTGCAGCTGCAGGGCGCTGCTCGAGCATGGCTCAACAACCTATCTCGCGGATCGATCTGCAGCTGGGAAGAACTAGTGTATAGCTTCATCCACAATTTTAAAGGAACCTACAAATGGCCCGATCAATTGAAGTGCTCAGGGCCTACTGTCAAAAGCCAAGTAAATCCCTTCGCTCCTACATCCAAAGGTGGTCCATCATCAAGAATTCTATGGAGGATATCTCCGAAGATCGCGCAATTGATGTGTTCAATGACGGCGTACGCCACAGGGAGCTCAGAGAATAACTAGGTCGCAGGAAGCCCAAAACCATCGACCACTTGATGGACATTGCGAACTGGTGGGCGGACGGAGAAGATTCGCTCAACCGCGTTCACTCTGATGACGAGGACAACCTCGGATGCAGACGTGGCCGCTGAGGGAAGCGTCGCATGAGTGGTTACGAACCATGAGGAGGTCAACATGGTCACATCCGGCCACGTCGATAAACGCGATGAGGATAACCGCAACAGTGGATACTGTAGAAGTAGCTACCGTGACA
Source organism: Avena eriantha (assembly GCA_910589775.1). Classification (NCBI taxonomy): domain Eukaryota; kingdom Viridiplantae; phylum Streptophyta; class Magnoliopsida; order Poales; family Poaceae; genus Avena; species Avena eriantha. The sequence goes on along the minus strand of OU342744.1, from coordinate 213,963,029 downwards.
ATGGAAAAAACCGCGCAAACGTGGCAACGCCGCACCGGAGACGATGCATTGGGCGTACCTAGTGTCTTGGAGAAGCTATCTAGACCCTACAATTTCCACTTATACATCAACAAACACGATGGCAAGAACAAATCCAATCATCTTCTCTAGGACTACCGCGAGTTCCAGAAGCTCCACGAGGGATATGCCCAATTGCATCGTGACGCGATGCATCTAGGATACGGAGCGGCGCCAGGCGCCATAGCTCATGGGGCACCACCACCGCCACCTAGAGGACCCAGGCAGTCTACGACTGCACTGGTACAAAACAATGGAGGAGAACAATACCCACGCCCACTTGGGAATATGGGCATGATCCAGAAGGGGCGTCCCTCCAACATGACGCAGAAGACAATCACTTTCCAAGTCAATTTAGCAGTCAACGCTCCACCTTCAACCCCTGAGTACCTCAGCGGGTCAGAGTGCTACATCACCTTCGACAGAAGCAACCACCCGTGCTATGTCCCTCGCCCAGGTCATTCTCCCCTGGTGCTCGAGGTGTAGATCGGCAAATTCGAGATGAGCAGAGTCATCATCGACGGGGGCAGCAGCATCAACCTCATGTTCTCTAGCACCCTGTGCACCATGCAGATCCTCCTCTCAACCCTGGAAGCATCAGAAACAACCTTTCACGGCATCGTACTAGGGAAAGGAGTATATCCCCTGGGGAAAATCTAGCTAGATGTCATCTTCTACACGCCCGCAAACTTCCAACGTGAGAGCCTTGAGTTCCAGGTGGTCCACTGGCCATCCCAATACCACACTATCCTCGAGCGTGTGGCATTCACAAGATTCATGGAGGTCCCGCACTATGCGTACCTCGAGATGAAGATGTCGGGACCTAATGGCATTATCACCATCAATGGAAGCTTAACCAAGTTTAACAGCTGTGACAAGGAATTCAACAGAATCTCCTAGTCCTTCAGCATGCAAGAGGATCTAGCAAGGCTCAAGGAGTCGATAGACAATAGTCTTCCTCCTGTGAGCAAGCAGAACGCACCGGACCAGTCCAGGTCCACCCGTCTAACACCCCAGCATTAGATCTTAGAAATATTAGTGTAGAAAAAAGGTGTGGAGCAACATGAAGGAATGAACTTATGTTCACCCAAAGTAGATGGTGTTGCTCAGAAGCTAATGCAGTAGTTATACCAAGTTCATGGAAGTATCATGAATTAGTGAAAAGGAAAAGTCTTGGAACAAAAGTGGTATTCAAGATCTAACAACCTAGAGAGAATGCCAGTAAGGAATCAAAAATCTGTAAGGTAATCCCTACACCTAGGAGGATCCGCAGCTGGTATCCTAGAAGTTTAGCTAATTAGATCATCTTGGTATGATTTAAAGAGCATAAAACTTGGACTAAGCTAAGTAGGACATAAAGAAGTATAGATTTAAGTGAACGTCTTTCGAGACGCTTCGTGAAATCGGGCTTACCAAAGCGAAAATGTCCAAAAGGTTAGAAGTAAGACAAATAGTGTCGAAAGATTCATTTCGGAGATCCACAACTATGTGGGTATACCTCAGATTCTTTCGTGAGACCTTATATAGGTAAGATATAAGCTAAATAGAGACCAATATCCTAACTATTGAGTTAGTGGGTATTATACGTGTAGATTATAGACCATTAGGAAACCCCAAGGGGGAGAGTAAACAATAAACACTAAAGTGTTGTTGTCTAACTTTCTGACTAAAGGTGGAGAAGAAGTATAAAGTTATGATGAGATTAAGCCTTATTCTCATAAGGTTATAAGAAGTCATCATTATAAAGTATTTCCGACAATATGTTTGGATGAATGACCCAAGTAGACATAATAGATTAAACCTAGTGGACTAGTTCCAAAAGAAACAGTTGGTAAGTTGTCCTTAAGAAGGAAGGAGAGCCTACTATAATAATCCAGTGTAAAGCAGTAGGAAAGCCTGATTGGAATGGACTAAATGTGTCCCAAACCAATCCTAAGTAGAACTTTGAAGATGTAACCCAAGGGATTGTAGTAGAAGGAGTTATGATACATATTGGAAGCGACAATTGGAAGTTTCCAAGTATGAAGGAAAAAGATCTGGATACGGGATATCACAATTATCCCGAATTGTGATCACAAAGGAATTTGAGAAATGGTGTGATCAATATAAGTCAACTACTCATTCCGAAACGCAAGAGAGTACGAACTTCAGGGATGAAGTTTATTTTAAGGGGGAGAGTTTGTAACACCCCAGCATTAGAGCTTAGAAATAAGCTGAACACAGGAGTGTGCATTGCATTCATGCATAGAAAATCTGGATAATTTTCGCGCTTTTAAAATAAAACTTGTCGACGAGATTGAAGCTTCTCTTAACTTGGTGGAACTGAAGTAGATCACCAAGTTGACTGCGATAAGTTTCAATATGACCATTTCTAAAACCTTACCTTTGGTTAATATAATTTGATCTAAGGGTAGATCAAATGTAATAAAACTAAGTCACAACACACTACCTAATAAGGAGTACTAGATCTTCTAGAGATCATTACATCGTATTCCATACAACAACTCTAGGATGAATATTTAATATTCTAAAGATGATATCAAGGTATTATCTACCACAAACCTTGAATAGCAAGTTAAGTATATAACTTAAGTAAAAGAAACTCATAATTAAATCTTGAAACACTTGTTTGCCATAGTTACTCTTATCATAGGTACCATGGTAGTTCTTAAGCATCAACTCTTATTACAAATAGAGTAGAAAGGGAAGTCAAGCTAAGACCATTCATCACATACCTTAGTGTCATGTTAATAGATGACAATCCTATTTAACCAAGTCCTAGTGTCTATTGATCATCAATGTGTGTGATCAATTATTGACCTAACACATATTGACTTTTAGCTTTAACCTATTATATTGACCTTCGAAAGCCCTGAAGTAAATTAATAAGAGGAAGGAACTAGTTATGGTAGGGTGTGCCATCATCAATGGAATGTGATCTCTGGTGGAGATCAAACCATCTGATGTTGGAGGAGTTAATTCACTCATGAGTTATCTAGAAGCAGTACCTAAACCCAAGAGTTAAGCTAGTAATTGAGGAGCCATGAGAAAGCTAGTAGTATTTGTGTATCTTTCGTCGGATTGAGGAGAAGTACGCCATGAGGGGGTCCTTGAGGCGTGTGGAAGAGAGGGGTGTGAGACGTACGGTGTTCCAGGATGGTGAGCACACAAGTTTACCCAGGTTCGAATTCGCCGGCTTTGGACGGATCCTACTCCTGCTAGCAATCCAGTAATACGGCAGAGCCGGAATATGGGTTACAAGGGTTCGCCTGTGCGAGTTGAGATTATAGACTATTGAGGGTCTAAAGTGTTGGGTGTTAGGTGCCCTAAAGGCTCTCCCTAGGACGGCTTATGTAGATATCCGGCCTAGGCTTTACAAAAGAGATCTATCCGGCTACGACTAAGAGTCGGGTACAGAGTACATCTTGAACTACAAGTAACATTATGGGCCTAAGTCGGTAAGTCTTCTGGGCCTTCCTGTAGCCGGATTGGACTCTGTCTTCTCTCCCTGACTGGGCCACCCATGAAGCAAAGCTCTAACCCAAAGTGGGCCACCTTGGTCAGTGAGGAACTGTGAGGATAACCGGAAAGTATATCCCTAACAGCAGCCCCCGGAGGCCTCCCAGATCCAAAGTCGGATTCATCATCGTCTAGCTTGTTCTTCGGCTTGCAGAATCTTGAAGGGTTCCTGAAACTTCACTACAAAAAATACGATCCGGGTCTTAAAAATAAGTCGGACCTATCAACAGGTTACTCGGATTTTCCAGCCTAATTTCAAACTAAGCCAGAACTTGGTCTCTAACGCCACCTAACACAAGTCATGGTCAAGTCACGTCATCTGACAGACATCCTGTCAGCACGACCATTGGTGGGTCTGTAGTTCGCATAACCGAGGTGCCATTTCAATGTGTGCGCGGAGATCTAAGCGGCGTAATCATCGCGTGGGTCCTTCCCAGTTCCTTCCACGATGTGTGGCGGTTACACTGTAGCATTTGCACAAATCTTGACACGGTTAGGTGGATATAAGGGGTGAGGATCTCCTCCTCCTTTCTTCACCTGTCCTTTGCCTTTTCCTCTCCTCCAAATCTCCCCCGCGCGCACAGAGCTCCTCTGCTTTCCCCCAAATACTCCCAGCGCCGCCCATCTTAGGTCAACTACTCACCGGAGAAATGGCTTCTTCTTCCTCTTCCGGCTTGGCGGCAGCAGCGGCGATGTCGGCGACAGAAGCGGCGGTGGAGAAGGAAAGCTTCCGCGGGGTCTGGATCCCCTACGTGTTAGATGACGAGAAGCTCCGTGGCATGGAGACAGCAGGGCTCCCTCGCGCCGGTGACTGGCGGAGCGGCTTCAGAGAGAACATCCCCAACCCACGCGCCGGTGAGCGGGTCCACTTCGGCACCCACCTCGATAGAGGTTTGTCATTCCCTCCCTCGGAGTTCTTCTCCGAGGTGATTGATCATTTTGGTGTTCAACTCCACCATCTTCCTCCCAACTCTCTCTTAGAAATGAGCGCTTATGCTTCTTTGTGTGAGGGATTTCTCGGCATTAGGCCGAGTTTGACCTTATTCCGGTACTATTTCCATGTCCAGAGAAATTATATCACTGTCAGTGTTCCTTACATCACCGGTACTATTAGTTTTTCACTTAGACGCGAGCGCGCATATCCCAAAATCCTAGCTAGTGACTCGGTCAAACAATGGCCAGCTACATTATTTTATCATAAGGATATTCTGGCTCCCGGCAAAGCTACTGCTTTGACGGCTTTCATCGACGGAGCTGCCACGGCCCAACCATCTTGGGACGAGGCTGCTCTGGCTCTCATTGACGATCTGATCCTCGCCAAGAGGCGGATCGAATACTTGATCAAACACAAAGGACTGAAAGGATCCGACTTGGTCCAATGCTAGGTCTCATGCTAGATCCAGCCCCTTCAGTACCACAGAGACAGACTGATGCACTCCATCACGTCGTCCAAGAAAGACTCCCTCCGCATCAGCCCAGAGCCTACACCACGCAAGGCTACATAAGCCAGATAAAATGGTTGATAAGGGAGCGGATCGAGAGAAGGATCCCGGAGATTTCTTTGGATATGCATACGGCGGAAAACCCCGTAGTCCCGGTAAGCTTCTACCAGTACACCTTTTTATATGTTTCAATCTTTGAGTTATACTGCAATACTGATATGTTTTCTTCTTTTCAGCTTGCTGACCTCCTCGAGTTGGAATTTCCTCCGCGCGAAGGATATCCTCCAGAGTTTTCTCAGGAGACGAAGTGGTACCATTGCCGGTCCTTGCGCTCAAGAAGCGCAAAGCTCCGACAGTGGCCGTTGGCACAAAGGAGGTGCCCGTCGTGAAGAGGTAACTTTCAATCACAACTTCCGCCTTTGTACTTTACTCGAATTTCTTTCCGAGATGTAATGTTTCCGACTTTACTACATTCTCAGAGCAAAACCGCTCATCAAGGGCAAGGGGAAGGGAACTTCTTCGAAGCTCCTGCGACAGACGAAGCTTACCATAGCTTCTCCTACCGTGGCTCCTCCGACTCCTGCCCCTCAACCTTCCACAACACCGGCGATCATCCCTTCTCCGATCGTCGCCGAAGATCTGACTCCTTCAACGGAGCCCGCGATCCTTGAATCGCAAACTGACGTCACCATGGGTGAGTCAGATTTAGATAAGGGTGAACCCTCTTTGGGTAATGATCCCTCGGTAGAAACCTTCGCCGAAAACCTTCTCAGCAATCCAGGACTTGCCAAATTTGGCCTATCCCGGAAATCCGCTAAAGAGATCCAGCGGCTTGCTAGGCAATGCTTGGAGAAAAGTACCTTATCTGCCGAAGAAGAAGCGCAAGAAGCATAGGCCGTCAAGCACTCTAATCTTCTTGAACAAGTGCTTCTTTGCAACAAGAGGATCAGGTCCGGGGAGCTTCCAACTGCTCCTATGACCCCTCTGACTCTTGCTGAGAAGGTTGCAATTGAAGTGAACGCGAGTTTGGACAAACTTACTCGCGAACAATATGTAAGTCGGAATTCTAACTCCTGTTTTTCCTTTATTTCATATCATATCCTCTAGCCCCCAAGCATGAAGTAGGATAAATAATCCGGGTTTATGCTTCCTTAGGATGCCAAAGAACAAACTAGTGTAGCCCCCAAGGCTTGTGCTGATATTAGCAAAAATATTAGCCCGAGTCTTTAGTAGCTTTCTGACTTTGGGTATTCTGACTTACAGAAAGTATATTCCTATAACCAGGATTTGTTGAAGAATGTTTGCGATAAGCAGAGAGAGATCAAAGCTCTCCGGCTTAAAAATGCTGAGCTAAAAGTTGCAAAGGATGAGGCTGAAGGTAAACATTCCGGGACTCAAACCTAGTCTTTCATGTTTTCATAGTCGAATTTTTTGCTGAACTGTCGTTCTTTTTTTGAGTTATAGCACTGGTGAAACAATCCTGTGCCATGATTGAAGAGGCCGAGAACCTCAAGACTTTGGTGGTGGAGAACAAGGAGCTTCGCCAAGAGCTGGACCAGCTCAAGGCAGATCATGAAAAGAGCATTGCTCAAATCCTTGAGTCCTCCTCCATGGCCACTGATGAGCGTGATCGCATGATTGCTGCTCACGATCAAAAAATCTCAGACCTCGATAGTGAACTTTGCAGAGAGAGGGACATTTCTGTGGCGCTCCGGGCTGAACTCCAGAGTCTTCGGGAAGAGAAGACCAAAATTGACGACGTCATTTTCGGTACGTTCCATCTGTCTGACTTGTCTTTTTTCTTTGACTTCTTTCAATGTCGAATTTTTCTTTAACTGTCTTTGTTTACAGGTCCTCTGAACTTGACGGACTCCACCTCTGCTGAGCCCCGCACCTACCGGCTTACCCAAGTCGGTGACCTTTTTCATGACTGCCGCCAATCCCTTGAGGACATTGGCGAAGCTCTCAAGATTCCGGATATGCATAACATGTCGGATTTTTAGGTGCGAGACAAGGCCAAAGAAATGCCGCAACTTGTCTAGGATTGGAACATGTCTTACGCGCGGACTGCGGCGCAAAACGCTCTCACCATGGTCATGAGCAACCATGGAAACATGGAAATATGGCAAGTGACCAGAGGGTACTGCAAAGTAGATGAAGACGGCTAGGAGCAGGACATTCAAGCCATCATGGACTCCTACGCCGGATATGGGTGTCACGTGGCTGATTTGACCAGCTACGAGACTCCTTTCTTCACCCGCGTGGATACTCCACCTCCGCCTCCAGAAGATGCAGCAGAAGTTTCCGACGATGAACGCACCATCTCGGATGTGGACATCTCGAAACGATACCAAGGCAGTGTATCCAGCGAGCCGGCAGCTCCTTCCTCTCCTGCATCATAGATTAACAGAAATATTTCTGTTATTCTAAAAAACGTGATGGGCCTGTATATATGGGTACGATTATTTTGCTAGTGCTAAGCTTTTGATCTATTCAGCACTTTTGGCTTTAAAAAAATTTTATGTGCCTGAAATGTTTACACAAGCACTTGTATTTTTTCGTCTATACTTATCGTTTATCTGGCTTTCCGCCTCGTTCCTTTCGCGAGCCGGCTAAACCTTCTGCCGGAAACTTTGTCGAGCAACGGAGCTTAATCGCTAAACCAGTTTAAACTCGGAAACAAAGCCGGCTTCCAGTACCAACAATTCACTACTCGGAAAATGCCTGCATCCAGCAATCAAACAAATAACCAAAGTAAAGACTAGAAACTTTATAGTTATACCCGAAGGTAGCAATTTTAGAATCGGAAATCTAAACCAGAACGAACATGAGCATAAAGTACTTTCAAGCATTCTGGGATTTTCGACTATGACATGATCATTTGGAAATAAGATGGTAAAAACTTCTCAGAAAAACTTGAGGCAACCAAAACTTTTATTTCTCTCAGAGCATGTACATATATATTATTACAAAGAAGGATAAACTAAGAAAAAAAGGGACGTAGCTGAGCAATATTCCATGGTCTGTCTAACTCATCCGGATTTGTAATGCCTCCAGCTCTCTTTCTCTTCTTAGTAGCAGGTCTTTCTTTGACTGGCCTCATGTCAGTTAAGTAGTACGAACCATTGTGTAATACTCGACTAACCAAAAAGGGCCCTTCCCATACTGGGGAAAGTTCTTTCTTTGTTGCACCAGCCAGAGAACCAAATCACCTTTATTTAAAGATCTATTTCAGACTCTCTGGCTATGATACTTGCGTAACTTCTGCTGATAGGCTGTAGATCTTATTTCAGCAACGGCGCGAACTTCTTCGACTAAGTCGAGATCGTTTTGTCGAGAAATCTCGGCATCCTCGTCAATATACGCGGCCACTCTAGGAGAAGTATGAATTAAATCACTAGGAAGAACTGCTTCTGCGCCATAGACCAAGAAGAAAGGTGTGTATCCTGTTGATCTGTTTGGAGTTGTTCTAAACTCCATATTACAGAGGGTAATTCCTTTTCCCAAGCCCCCGCAGCACGTCGTAGTGGTGCTTCGAGTCTCTGTTTTAAGCCTTGTAGGATTAAACCCTTTGCTCTTTCGACTTGTCCGTTAGCTTGTGGATCTGCGACTGACGCAATGTCAAGCCGGATATTTTGCTCGTTGCAGAATTCAGCTAATTCTCCCATAGAGAAGTTACTCCCGTTGTCCGTGATAATGCTATGTGGATAACCATACCAGATTATAACATCCTCGACAAATCTTTTGGCTGTTGCTCCATCACAACTAGTGACAGGTTTAGCCTCAATCCATTTTGTGAATTTATCCACCATCACTAAGAGGTGAGTAAATCCACTTGGAGCTCGTTTAAATGTTCCTACCATATCAAGCCCCAGACCGCAAAGGGCCATGTTATAGGTATTGTTCGCAGCTGATCAGCCGGAACATGAGCTTGCTTGGCGTACTTTTGGCAGCCTTTGCACGTCTTGACTAATCGTTCGGCATCTGCCTGATCTGTAAGCCAGAAAAATCCATGTCTAAAAGCTTTTGCCACTAAAGATTTGGTTGCAGCGTGGTGACCACACTCGCCTTCGTGGATTTCCACTCCTTCCGGAGATACGCAGCGCTGAAAACCCCCAGAAACACTCCATTTATGGAGCTCACCTTTAACAATAGTATAGGTTTTTGCTCGTCGGATAATCTGCCGGCTCAAAACCTCGTCTTCAGGTAATTTGCCATCTACCAGATAATCTAGGTAGGGTTGAGTCCAGCTGGGAATTACAGCCAGAACTGCTATTAGAGGTGAGTCAGATTTGGTCGGATATTCCTCATCTACTCCCTTTATTGAGGGAACTTTGAGGTGCTCTATAAAAGCGCCATCCAGGACTTCTTTCCGCGCAGAGCCTATCCGAGATAGTGCATCTGCTTCCTCGTTTTCTGCTCGAGGGATGTGTTGAACCTCAAACCCTTCGAACGATTTAGATAGATCATCTACGACGGCTTTATATGCTGCCATGTGTTTATTTGCATTACAAATATCCGACACTTGTTGAGCAACAAGACCTGAATCTCCATAACACATCAAACGTCGGATGCCAATATCCTTAGCAATCTGGATTCCATGCAGTAGTGCTTCATACTCGGAAATATTGTTTGTCGCTGTGAAGTGGATCTGCAACACGTATAACAGTTTATCTCCTTGGGGTGATTTGAGCACCATGCCAGCCCCCGAGCCTCCGCGAGCCTTAGACCCATCAAAGTAAAGGTCCAATATTCCGACTCTAGGAGGGTCATATTTTCCTTCGTCTCTGTCCAATCAGCAACAAAGTCGGCAAGGATTTGGGATTTAATTGTTGTACGGGGTTTGTACTCAATATCAAAAGCTGAAAGCTCTATGCCACATTTGGCGACGCGTCCTGTGGCGTCACTGTTGTTGATTATATCTCTCATGGGAGTTGTGCTCACCACGGTAATTGGATGCTCCTGAAAGTAGTGTCATAACTTACGAGATGCTAGAAAAACACCGTAAGCAAACTTTTGATAGTGTGGATACCGCTGTTTTGATTCTGTCAGGACCTCGCTGACAAAGTAAGTCGGAAGCTGCACCAGGTGTTCCTGATTTTCCTCTGGTCTCTCCACCACCATGACGATACTAACAACCTTATTCATTGCAGCAAGATAGAGCAGCATCGGTTCCTGAGGTTCCGACGCTACAAGGATAGGAGCAGATGAGAGTACTTTCTTCAGGTCTTGTAGTGTAGCTTCAGCTTCGTCAGTCCAAAAAAATCCTTGGTCCTTTTCAGGAATTTGTATAATGGTGCAGCTCTTTCTCCAAGCCGGCTTACAAATCGACTAACCGCAGCGATGTAACCAGTTAATCTTTGTACGTTCTTCAGGCGAGTTGGCCAGGAAATATTGAGTATAGCCTTGATTTTGTCCCGGTTCACCTCTATGCCTCTTTGAGACACGATGAAACCTAACAATTTTCCGGATGGTATTCCAAAGAAGCATTTCTTTGGCTTAAGCATGATGTTGTATTTCGTAGATTGGAGAACGTTTCCTCCAAGTTGGAAATCAGCGTTTCCTTCTTTTTGGACATCGCCACAATATCATCCACATATGCATGTAAGTTGCGTCCGAGTTGGTCGTGGAGGCAACGCTGCATCGTGCGCTGGTACGTAGCTCCTGCGTTCTTCAGCCCAAAGGGCATCATAACAAAACAGAATGTTTCGAAAGGGGTTATGAATGAAGTTTTGACTTTGTCAGATTCCTTCATCCGGATTTGGTGATAACCGGAATATGCGTCGAGAAAATAGAGGAGTTCCGAGCCTGCCGTAGAATCGATAACTTGATCAATTCTAGTAGAGCGAACGGATCTTTTGGACAAGCCTTGTTCAAGGCAGTATAATCAACACACATCCTTAAATCAGTGGTGTCCTTTTTAGGGACCATTACAGGATTGGCCGACCACTCAGTGTGGATGACCTCTTCTATGAATCCAGCTAACTCGAGCCGTGCCAGTTCCTTAGCTATTGCCTTACGCTTTTCATCGCCAAAACATCGTAGGGACTGTTTGACGGGTTTAGCATTCGGGTTTATATTTAAAGAGTGCTCGCAAGTTCCCTAGGTACTCCAGTCATGTCAGATGGCTGCCATGCGAAGATATCTTGATTTGCTTGGAGGAACTTGATGAGCGCGCTTTCCTATGCGCTACCTAGGCCTACGCCTATCTGGGTCACCTTGGAGGGGTCATCATCCTTTAATGGCGTCTTCTTCATCTCTTCTGATGCCTTGAACTCAGGATTTGGCTTTGTCACCTCCTTCTTCGTTGCGGGCATCTCAGACGGATCTATGCTCTTCTTGATCTCCTGGTACTCCTGGGCGTGCAGCATGGCTTCAGCAAAGGCGGCATTTCCATCCTCACACTCTCGCGCTTTCTTTGGGTCTCCCCTGATAGTGATTATGCCGTTGGGACCTAGAATTTTCATCATATTGTAAATATAACACGACCGAGCCATAAAACACCAGTAAGCCGGACGTCCGAATATAGCGTGGTACGCGCTCTTGCACGGGACCACTTCGAAGGAAAGTGCCTCCATCTGATAATTCTTTGGAGTTCCAAAGGTGACATCCAAAGTAATCTCTCTCAGGGAATTAGCTTGCCTCCCTGGGACAACTCCGTGAAAGATCACAGAGCTATGGTTCAACTGGGTTTCTGAGATCTTCATCCGGTGTAGTGTTTCGACATAGAGAACATTGATGCGGCTACCACCGTCCATGAGGGTCTTGGAGAAACCATAACCGTCAATAAGTGGGTTGATGATTAAGGCGTATTTTCCTCGCCTGTGCAACTTAGGCGGATGATCAGCGCGGTCAAATGTGATTGCCACTTCCGACCAGTCCAAGTATTGGGGGACAGCCGGAACTGTTGCGTTGACCTCGTGTAGAACTGCTTTCTTGACCTTTGCTGGTTGAGATCCAAGGAAAGTGATGTAAGTGTCCTTGTTGGTGGGAAAAGTTTTCTTCCCTTCCGGCCTGGGATTTGAAGCACCAGCTTCCTCCATGTCCGAATCTTCCTTGGTTTGGCCAGTTACTGTCGTTGCTTCGTTCAAAACTTCTCAAAGATTGCGAAGCCTCTTACCGATCTCCTCAAGAAAGGCAAGAAATATCTTTGGACTCCTGCATGTCAAGCAAGCTTTGAAACACTCAAAGAGAAGCTCACTTCCACACCAGTCTTGGTTCCTCCAGATACATCAAAGCCTTTCCAGATTTTCTGTGATGCCTCATTGCAAGGATTGGGTGCGGTCCTTATGCAAGAAAAACAAGTTGTTGCTTATGCATCTCGTCAGTTGAAGACGCATGAGATCAACTATCCTACACATGACCTCGAACTCGCAGCAGTTGTCTTTGCTTTGAAAGTATGGAGGCATTACTTGCTTGGCAACCGTTGTGAGATCTTTTCTGATCACAAGAGTCTGAAGTATATTTTCACACAGCCTGATCTCAACCTTCGTTAGAGGAGGTGGATTGAAACAATCAATGATTTTGATTTGACCATCAACTACACTCCGGGCAAAGCCAATGTCATGGCAGATGCTCTCAGCCGAAAAGCTTATGTCAACAACCTCATGGTGGAAGAACAACAGCCTCTCTTGTGCGAGGAATTCCGCAAGCTCAACCTGGAAATTGTAGATCAAGGTTATCTTCTGAATCTTCTAGCAACACCTCTCTTGGAAGAAAAGGTCTGTTCCATTCAGCTTGGTGATCCTTACACTAATAAGATCATTTCCAACATTCAGCTTCCGAAGTACGAGTCTTTCCACGTTGATGACCAAGGCACTCTTTTCTTTGAACACCGGATGTTTGTTCCGAACTACCCGGGTTTAAGAGAGCAAGTTCTCAAGGAGGCGCATGATTCTGTTCTTTCTATACACCCTGGAAGCACTAAGATGTACATGGACTTGAAAACACAATATTGATGGCCTGGTTTGAAACGATATTGTGCCAAGTATGTCTCAGAGTGCGATGTTTATCGCAGAGTTAAAGCTGTCCATCAGAAACCTTCCGGTCTTCTACAGCCATTGAAGCCTCCGGAATGGAAATGGGAGAAAGTAGAGATGGACTTCATCGCTGGTTTTCCAAGGTCGCAGAAGGGCAACAATGCAATCTTTGTTGTCATTGACAGGCTTTCCAAAGTAGCTCACTTCTTTCCAGTCAAGGAAACAATTTCTGCAATTCAGTTGGCTGAGCTCTATATCAACAGAATTGTCTCTCTGTATGGAGTTCCTCTTGAGATCAGCTCAGACCGTGGAAGCATCTTCACTTCCAAGTTCTGGGGAAGTTTCCAAGATGCTTTGGGGACAAAACTAAACTTCAGCACAGCTTACCACCCTCAATCGCAAGGACAAGTTGAAAGGATCAATCAGATTCTGGAAGATATGCTCCGTGCCTGCGTTATCTCTTTCGGCATGACGTGGGAAGAATATCTTCCTTATGCTGAATTCTCTTACAACAATAGCTTCCAGAAAAGTCTAAAGATGGCACCATTTGAGGCTCTCTATGGTCGCAAATGCAGAACTCCGATTGGTTGGTCGGGCGCAGGTGAAAGAATATTGTTTGGCCCCGACATTGTAACTCAAGCGGAGGAGAAAGTTCACATCATTCTCGAAAATCTGAAAATTGCTCAAAGTCGCCAGAAGAGCAATTATGACAGAAAGCACACAGACATGGAGTATGTCCCTGGTGATCTCGTTTACCTTCGTGTCACTCCCATGAGAGGCACGCACCGCTTTGGTATCAAAGGAAAGCTGGCTCCTAGATACATCGGTCCCTTCAAAATTCGTGGAAGAAGAGGAGAAGTTGCTTATGCTCTTGAGCTCCCGGAACAACTCAAAGTCCATGATGTTTTCCACATCTCTCAACTCAAGAAGTGCTTCAAGGATCCCGGCAGGACCGTGGACCATGAACTCATCAATCTCCAAGAAGATCTTTCTTATCAAGAACACCCCACAAAAATTCTTGAAGTTGCAGAAAGAAGGACTCGCAACAAGTCCATCAAGTTCTGCAAGGTGCAGTGGTCGCACCATTCCGTTGATGAAGCCACCTAGGAACGTGAAGATGAGCTCCGTGCCAAGTATCCTACCCTCTTTGAGTCTTCTTCTTCCTAGAATCTCGGGGCGAGATTCCTGTTTAGTGGGGGAGAGTTGTAGCATCCCAATTGTCTAACAATTGTAATGCTACTTGTCCTAGTAAGATAGTGGCTACTTCATATATATTATTATTGCATCATAATTATATCATGCTCATGTCATCATGCCACCTTGCATTTGAGCATCATATAAAACCCTTTTGTTTTTGGTTCTTCTCTCACATGCATCATTAATTGTATTTGCCTCTTGATATTGTATTTGGCTATTGATATGTTGTCTAAATGCCCAAGTTGAGTTGGGGGCATATCTTTTATTTCAATTCCATCACCTTTCTTTTCCACCACTTTATAATTCCACCATCCTACTAGTTCATGAGCTTGTTGTATTTATTTTGGTTTTATCTAGCTCCTGGGCAATAGGGTGGATCTAGTCCATTAAATTCCTTTGCTTGGCTTTATTCCATTTCTTGGAAATGCATAAGATTAATGCCATCATATTATTATTGTTTTCACAAAATATATCATGGTATTATTATTTTGCATGGGCCATGCAAGCTTTACACCACCTTTTACTCCATTGGATTTTCTTTGGATTTAATGGATCCTATCTTGGGAAAACCATCTCCTACCATTCCACCATCTCCTTAGTCTCACTCACATATCTTTCTTTTATTTTATTTTCTACATGTATGTTCATATGTGACCCTTTCCACCTATTTCTTTTCTTCCTCTTTCTTTCTTGTTTCTCCTCCACATTGTCTCAAGCAAGATCAAGCTCCATGGTCCTCCTTGTTTTGGCCTTATAAACAAAAATTAAAACCTAAATGCCTAATAAAAATCTAAACCTAGCTTTTCTCTTTATTATTCTTCTAAACCTAAATTACACCAAACCCTAACTCTAATCTTCCTTCTCTCTCTCTCTCTACCATGAGGAACACCTGACCCTCTCTCTCTCCTTGGCCCCACCTCAGCTAACCCTAACCTCCATCTAACCCTAGCTATGCCCTAACCCGAGCCCATGTCTATACCTAGCCGAGCTAACCCCTCTCCTCTCTCTCTTTTCTCTACCGGCCGAGCTAGCCCCACCCTCCAGCCTCCATGCCGTCCTGGTCCACCTGCAGCCACCCCTACCTCGCCCTACCTGCCCAGTCGAGCTAGCACGTGCCGAGGAGGAGGAGGAAAAGGTGGCACCGAGGCCACCTTTATCTCTGCCGTGCCCCGCCTGCCTCCCTCCTCTCTCCCTCTCGTTTTCCCTCGCCCACATGCCTCTCCTGCATCCCCAGATCCGCCCCAGAGCCGCCCCTCTTCTTCTCCTTCCTCCTCTCCGATCACAACACCTGCCGCCGTTCGCCGCCAGCACCACCTCACCCTCGTCGATCTAGCCGGCGTGCTCGTTGTGGGGGTAGCCTGGGAGACCGAGGCGACCACCTGGCTGCTTCCCGCACGCATCGTCGAGGAGGAGAAGCCCCAGGAACGCCGATACCACCACCACCCGACGCCAAACCCTAGCCGCCAGTGCGCCAGCGTCCTCGCCGTTCCAGAGCCTCCCCGCCCGATCCAACACCACCGCCGAGCCCGCGGTGAGTCCCTCGACTGCCCTGACATGCTCCGCCTCGCCGTACCGCCCTAGCCCCGCCGTTACTTTTGCCGAGCGTTCTCAGTGCGCGCCGCTCGCCGGTGTCTGCAGCCTCCCCGCGCCGCGCAGAACCCTAACTAGGCCCCAGCCCCTCACCTGTCAGCTCCCCTAGCCCGCCGCAGTGGCTCCACCCCCTCAGCGCGCTCGCCCGTGTCCCGGGTTCGAATCCCTGCTCCGCGCTGCGCGCACACCGCCGTCAGACCGTGAACACGAAGAATAGTACCGGGCCGTGGTAAAATTACAGTTAGCCCCCCTTTTTTATTCCGCTCGCAAACCGCGCTCCTAGCGACCCCACAAGTCAGCCACGCTAGAACTTTTGCAGGAAAGCCCCTCTGCTTTTTCTGGCGTAACCCGCGGTCCAGCTTGCGCCCCACCAGTCAGCTTCTGGGGGGCATCCCCACTGTCGCGTGGGCCTGAGCCGCTGGCCCCGCCTGTCCGCCTCAGTGGCTAGCCCAGCCCGCGGTGGAAAAAGGTTTTTCCGCGCGCGTGGCCCAGACAGCACAAGGCCGACCCGTCAGTGACTAGGGCTGATTTCGCCTGAGTGACAAAAGTATTTTTCCGGCTGTCTGTATTATTTAAACATTTTCCAAATTGATTCAAATTCAAATTCAATTTAGATTCAAATAATTTTTAAAATACAAATCCAAATAATGCATATAATATATGTTTTGGAATCAGAAAAATGTGAGGAATTCAAATATGCCCTTCATAATATGTTTTGAACACTTTAAATTTCGAGATGATTAAAATTACAATAAAATGCCCTTTTCCTTAATTAATTAATAACTTTTGTTTTATAACTCCAAATTTGACAAATAATATGTCTAAATCGATCAGCGCGACGAGCCCGTTCTATTTACGGAATCCTTGTTCTGAATTGAAGCATGCATCATGTCATTATTAGAAATATGAACTGCTTATGACAATAAAACTGGGTTGGATAAATAATAAAATGCTTTATTTCTTGCAACCACACCTCACCTTTGCCATGCTACTTTAATGCCATGCAAATTGTGCATCATTCATCATGGCATGCTTGTTTGCTTGTCGCATTTTCATTCACATGCTTGCGCACTTTATTTATGTTGGCCCTTGTTTGTTTGGTTCTTCTTCGAATAGACGCCCAGCAGGAGAATTACCAGGAATCACAGGAGTACTACCCAGATCCATCTCTCGCTTCAACTGAGCTGCCAGGCAAGCACTACCACATGCTTGCATACATACAGTACCTATTGCCTCTATCTTATTCTTGCATCATCGAGTCGCGATTGCATTAAATTGAATCCCAAGTACTGCATGGCCTTTACTTTTAAACCCCGCTGAAGCTTGTTCCTCCATCCCATGAGCCATTACTACAGGAGTTGTTTGAGCCATGCGAGTCGTAGAAAAGCATGTGTAGGGTATGTGAGTGTCTGATGGATAACGAGGTACCTAAACAACATAACCTGAGTAGTAATGTGATAACTAATGAAAGAGGCACCGGTGAGCAATATCTGCTATTTGGTTTTTCATGCTCACTTGTGTCCCATAGGACCCAGAGTACTTGATTCATGTTCCTTGACTATTCGCACTATCCACATTCGGGAGGCCTTATGGACCCCCCTGAGCCAGAGCTTGATTCATTCTTATTTCTTTGGGCCACAAAGTAGTTTGGGGCTTTATTACTATCCTGTACGTATGCCATGTTACTGTTTTATTAAGATTGTGCGAGGAGCACCTGTACTGTTTAAGAATTGCGGAGTGTTTTTGCGGTATCGACAAGCCCAGTCATATTTTCGGGTTCCCAGTCGTTTACAACCATTGGCGCAAACCTTGGGTCCGTCTCGGAGCCGGCCAACTTCGTTGCGGGTAGCTTAATGGGGTGCCCCCTGCAATATTTCTGAATCCTGTGATTGCTTTGTCGTGAATGCCTTGTTGGGTTTTGATTTGGTTTTTCTGAGGTTGATCGAGTGTGTGTTGCTATTCGTGCACCCCTGCAGGGTAAATCTTTCTGAAAGCCGTGTCCGCGGTTATGGACGACTTGGAGCACAGTTTCTCGATCATAGACAAGTATAATTAAAGTACCGCTTTTAAATTGACTAAGTACTTGACTAGTAAATAGTGCAATACTCATGGAATGGTTAATAAAACTGCCAACGGATGATGGCGGTTGTCCGTCCGCTTCCTCGTTGGTAAGCGAGGAGGAGGATGGATCTGTTAATTATGCTGTTATAACTGTTGTTCTTAATTCACGGACTTCCGTCTATCATTGGTTAGGCTGAAGGTTAGCGAGTATCTGTAGAATTGTTAGGTATTATCTTTTGCTGCAATTGCGTCACCCAGGTTGTGTCCCCTTTAGCGGCATAAAGACTTGCTGAGTACCCCTAGGGTCTCACACGATAAATTGTTTGATTCAGATGAACAGGTGTACCCGCAAGATGGATACTGGGTGGAAGAGACAGATGATGTTGGCAACGATTATTCGGTGTAGAGATTCCGGGAACGGGGATCCGTGTGATCTGTGGGCGGGATGTGTTAATTTATGGGCATCTTATGCCAATTTGCTTCTTATCCGTACTCGGATCTTGTTTTCCGCTTCCGCCTGATACTCTGATGTGTGATGTATGAGGAGCTATCCTAAATTATTATATCTATCTAGGACATTTGGATCTTGCCGTATGGCGTTGCTATATTTCTATTTCTTTTAGATGGAATGGCTCTGAGGACTGTTGTATGTGGCTTGCATACATACTCATTTGTGTATGTAGTTGATCCCTTCGCCTGTCGATTACGCCGCTCGTTCTTGTCCTGTTGTCTGAAAGTGGTTAGGACGGCCGAAAGGTCTACCGTGAGTGGCCCTGGGCCCCACCGTACTATTTTCACCACTTTCGTTCATCCAGGCATTAACTAAGAGCGTAATTCACCGAGGTAGTTACAATTGGTATCAGAGCCATCCTGCCCTTCAGGGTCTCAGCCAAAATGGTCGTTGTCAGTCTAGCAAATATTTTGGTAGTTATGTATACTAGGGAAAAACAAAGCGTGAGAGTAGGACTGCTTCCATTTTTCTTCTTACCCACCCACCCACCCTTTTCTGGTAAGGAAGTGTAAAGTTTTCAATCCTCTTCTAAAATTCAAACTAGGATTCACGTGTTCTAGGTTTCGTAGTACCATAGGTTATGTTTGTGTGTGTGTGTGAATTCTTTGTCTATCTGTTGCATCCAAATGTTATCACTATCTGCCTTTTGGTTATCAACTGTTGTTACATTCCATACCGACAGGCCTTTGTAAACCGACGCGATCTATTCTGATTCGTTGTATACCGATGCGATCTATCTTACTCTTTGTTATCCGACGTTATCTTGTTGTGGTGTTATTTTTTGTAGTTACCAATCTTTAGGTTCATCTTAAGAAGAAGGTATTGGGATATGTGTTTTACTGAGTCATGTGCAAAGTAATGATTTGAGTGCGGGATGGAGTCGCGACCATACCACTACTTTTGTCATTCGCTTTTGTATATTGAACTAGTAGAGTTACTAATCTTGATTCGTTAAGTGGTTTTGCGCATATAGTGGTATTTTAATGCCGAAATTTGCGGAAAATTTTTCTTTGTTAGTTGTGTTCCACACTCCTTGTTCAGTCGTGTGCGTTATGCTTAATATCTTCTAGTTGCCTTGAACTTTGTTGATATTTTAATATCATCTCAGTGAATTGCAGTCTTTAATCTTGATTAATTCCATTTTGGTACTATTTTGGATTATTATCATTCTCCATTATAGTACTGACTTGTGTTTTATATCAATCACAGGATGGCACCACCACGCTGTTCTGAGGAGGACATACCACCTTAACTTGGGGCCGCTTTGGCAAGTATTGCAAATGCTTTGGGCACTATGCAGCAGAACCAGCAGCGCTTCGAGGAAAGCGTGAGGAGGATTGAGTTTGTTCCGATACCTCCACCTCCCAAGCGAGGAGACATCAAGAGTTTTCTCAAGTTCAACCCACGTCAATTTGAGGTGTCTGATCAGCCACTTGATGCGGATGATTGGCTTCGTGAAGTGTCAAGGTTGCTGATGACTGCGGATGTTCCCGAGCAAGAATGGGTCAAATGTGCTAGTCACCTTCTCAAGGGAGATCCAGCTCTCTGGTGGGAAAATTACCTCAAGGCAGATCTTTCTGGTTTTCAGCCTACTTGGGAGCGGTTCACTGCTGCTTTCGAAGAGCAATATCTGTCAGAAATTGTGATGGAAAGGATGAAGGAAGTGTTTCTCAACCTCAAGCAGGGCACTGACAATGTCAACACCTACATCAGAAACTTCATGAACCTGTCTCGTTATGGTGGCGATGAGATCTCTGATGAAAAGAAGAAGCAAAAGAGGTTTCGGCAAGGCCTTAATGCTTCCATCAAATATGCAATCACTCATGCAAGGCCGGCATCTTTTCTGGAACTTCGACACACAGCTCTGCAGGAAGAAGCAAGTAGGCAAGTGTTTGAGGAGTCAAAGAAACACAGCCGTGATACAGCAAGCTCTTCTGCTATGACAGCTCCTTCTAAGCATCGTGTCTGGGTTCCTAACACCCCACCGTCGCTCCCTGCTCCACCAAGACTGTCAAGCTACGCACCAAGGCCACCAAACTCCTTCACTGCGGCTCCCAGGGGCTACAACCACAACTACCCTGGAGCGCCTGGCGGAGTCCCTGGCTATGTTGCTCCACGTCCACCTGGTGCTTGCTATACTTGTGGAAACACGGGGCATCAGCACTGGAATTGTCCAATGAACAACAAAGCTCTTCCACCACCACCTCCAAGACCTGCGGCAAGTGCTCCTATGATTCGTGCACCTCCACCTCGGGCTCTCAACATCAACACTAAGCCGGGGTCTACGGTTGCTCATGCCAACTGTGTCAACGTCGCTCAAGCTGAGCATGCACCTGGAGTTGTCATGGGTATGCTTCCTGTTAACTCAGTTTTTTCACGAGTGTTGTTTGATTCTGGTGCATCGCATTCTTTTGTCTCTACGAGTTTTGCTGATAGGAATGGGTTATCTATGGATCCTCTCCCCAAGCGTTTAATGGTTCTTTCTCCTGGAGCAACAATGGCATCTTCTAAAATCAGCCATAACAATCAAATTGAGATTGGTGGTTCTTCGTTTCTGGCTTCCTTGATTATTCTGGGCAATTCTGATATTGATGTTATCTTGGGCATGGATTGGTTGACAGCAAATGCAGCTGTGATTGATTGTGCTGAACGTTCGGTTTCTCTGAAAATTCCTGAAGGCCATATAGTCTATTCTCCAAGTCTGACTCCTGCAATTCAGCTTTATTCTTTGGCGGCTCTGAATGATGATGCTATGGAAGGTATTCAGAGTGTTCCTGTAGTTTGTGAATTTCCAGATGTCTTTCCAGAAGAGTTGCTAGGTATGCCTCCGGATCGTGAGGTTGAGTTAGTCATTGAACTTGAACCTGGTACCGCTCCTATCTCCAAGCGGCCTTATAAAATGGGTCCTGCTGAGTTGGCTGAACTTAAGCGTCAGTTGGATGAACAAGAGAAGTTGGGTTTCATTCAGCACAGTACTTCTTCTTGGGGTAGTCCAACCATCTTTGTGAAGAAGCGAGACAAGAGTGATAGACTTTGTGTTGACTATCGGGCACTCAATGCTAAAACCATCAAGAATAAATATCCCCTTCCGCGGATTAATGATCTCTTCGATCAGCTAGCTGGAGCTGTGGTATTCTCTAAGCTTGATTTGAGAAGTGGTTATCATCAAATCAAGATCCGCAAGGAAGATGTTCCTAAAACAGCTTTCACCACCCGCTATGGCCTGTATGAGTACACGGTCATGTCTTTCGGCCTCACCAATGCACCTGCCACCTTCTCGAGGCTTATGAACTCGGTTTTCATGGAGTATCTTGATAAGTTCGTTGTGGTCTATCTGGATGACATTCTAGTCTATTCTAAGTCGAAGAAAGAACATGAAGAACACCTTCGGTGTGTCCTAAACAAGCTTCGTGAGAATCGCTTGTATGCAAAGTTCTCCAAGTGTGAGTTTTGGCTGCCTCAAGTCACCTACCTTGGTCACGTCATCTCTGCCAAGGGCATTGCCGTCAACCCAGAAACTATTAAGACAATTATGGACTAGCTTCCACCCATAAATGTCAAAGAAGTCCGGAGTTTCCTTGGTTTGGCCAGTTACTGTCGTTGCTTCGTTCAAAACTTCTCAAAGATTGCGAAGCCTCTTACCGATCTCCTCAAGAAAGGCAAGAAATATCTTTGGACTCCTGCATGTCAAGCAAGCTTTGAAACACTCAAAGAGAAGCTCACTTCCACACCAGTCTTGGTTCCTCCAGATACATCAAAGCCTTTCCAGATTTTCTGTGATGCCTCATTGCAAGGATTGGGTGCGGTCCTTATGCAAGAAAAACAAGTTGTTGCTTATGCATCTCGTCAGTTGAAGACGCATGAGATCAACTATCCTACACATGACCTCGAACTCGCAGCAGTTGTCTTTGCTTTGAAAGTATGGAGGCATTACTTGCTTGGCAACCGTTGTGAGATCTTTTCTGATCACAAGAGTCTGAAGTATATTTTCACACAGCCTGATCTCAACCTTCGTTAGAGGAGGTGGATTGAAACAATCAATGATTTTGATTTGACCATCAACTACACTCCGGGCAAAGCCAATGTCATGGCAGATGCTCTCAGCCGAAAAGCTTATGTCAACAACCTCATGGTGGAAGAACAACAGCCTCTCTTGTGCGAGGAATTCCGCAAGCTCAACCTGGAAATTGTAGATCAAGGTTATCTTCTGAATCTTCTAGCAACACCTCTCTTGGAAGAAAAGGTCTGTTCCATTCAGCTTGGTGATCCTTACACTAATAAGATCATTTCCAACATTCAGCTTCCGAAGTACGAGTCTTTCCACGTTGATGACCAAGGCACTCTTTTCTTTGAACACCGGATGTTTGTTCCGAACTACCCGGGTTTAAGAGAGCAAGTTCTCAAGGAGGCGCATGATTCTGTTCTTTCTATACACCCTGGAAGCACTAAGATGTACATGGACTTGAAAACACAATATTGATGGCCTGGTTTGAAACGATATTGTGCCAAGTATGTCTCAGAGTGCGATGTTTATCGCAGAGTTAAAGCTGTCCATCAGAAACCTTCCGGTCTTCTACAGCCATTGAAGCCTCCGGAATGGAAATGGGAGAAAGTAGAGATGGACTTCATCGCTGGTTTTCCAAGGTCGCAGAAGGGCAACAATGCAATCTTTGTTGTCATTGACAGGCTTTCCAAAGTAGCTCACTTCTTTCCAGTCAAGGAAACAATTTCTGCAATTCAGTTGGCTGAGCTCTATATCAACAGAATTGTCTCTCTGTATGGAGTTCCTCTTGAGATCAGCTCAGACCGTGGAAGCATCTTCACTTCCAAGTTCTGGGGAAGTTTCCAAGATGCTTTGGGGACAAAACTAAACTTCAGCACAGCTTACCACCCTCAATCGCAAGGACAAGTTGAAAGGATCAATCAGATTCTGGAAGATATGCTCCGTGCCTGCGTTATCTCTTTCGGCATGACGTGGGAAGAATATCTTCCTTATGCTGAATTCTCTTACAACAATAGCTTCCAGAAAAGTCTAAAGATGGCACCATTTGAGGCTCTCTATGGTCGCAAATGCAGAACTCCGATTGGTTGGTCGGGCGCAGGTGAAAGAATATTGTTTGGCCCCGACATCGTAACTCAAGCGGAGGAGAAAGTTCACATCATTCTCGAAAATCTGAAAATTGCTCAAAGTCGCCAGAAGAGCAATTATGACAGAAAGCACACAGACATGGAGTATGTCCCTGGTGATCTCATTTACCTTCGTGTCACTCCCATGAGAGGCACGCACCGCTTTGGTATCAAAGGAAAGCTGGCTCCTAGATACATCGGTCCCTTCAAAATTCGTGGAAGAAGAGGAGAAGTTGCTTATGCTCTTGAGCTCCCGGAACAACTCAAAGTCCATGATGTTTTCCACATCTCTCAACTCAAGAAGTGCTTCAAGGATCCCGGCAGGACCGTGGACCATGAACTCATCAATCTCCAAGAAGATCTTTCTTATCAAGAACACCCCACAAAAATTCTTGAAGTTGCAGAAAGAAGGACTCGCAACAAGTCCATCAAGTTCTGCAAGGTGCAGTGGTCGCACCATTCCGTTGATGAAGCCACCTAGGAACGTGAAGATGAGCTCCGTTCCAAGTATCCTACCCTCTTTGAGTCTTCTTCTTCCTAGAATCTCGGGGCGAGATTCCTGTTTAGTGGGGGAGAGTTGTAGCATCCCAATTGTCTAACAATTGTAATGCTACTTGTCCTAGTAAGATAGTGGCTACTTCATATATATTATTATTGCATCATAATTATATCATGCTCATGTCATCATGCCACCTTGCATTTGAGCATCATATAAAACCCTTTTGTTTTTGGTTCTTCTCTCACATGCATCATTAATTGTATTTGCCTCTTGATATTGTATTTGGCTATTGATATGTTGTCTAAATGCCCAAGTTGAGTTGGGGGCATATCTTTTATTTCAATTCCATCACCTTTCTTTTCCACCACTTTATAATTCCACCATCCTACTAGTTCATGAGCTTGTTGTATTTATTTTGGTTTTATCTAGCTCCTGGGCAATAGGGTGGATCTAGTCCATTAAATTCCTTTGCTTGGCTTTATTCCATTTCTTGGAAATGCATAAGATTAATGCCATCATATTATTATTGTTTTCACAAAATATATCATGGTATTATTATTTTGCATGGGCCATGCAAGCTTTACACCACCTTTTACTCCATTGGATTTTCTTTGGATTTAATGGATCCTATCTTGGGAAAACCATCTCCTACCATTCCACCATCTCCTTAGTCTCACTCACATCTCTTTCTTTTATTTTATTTTCTACATGTATGTTCATATGTGACCCTTTCCACCTATTTCTTTTCTTCCTCTTTCTTTCTTGTTTCTCCTCCACATTGTCTCAAGCAAGATCAAGCTCCATGGTCCTCCTTGTTTTGGCCTTATAAACAAAAATTAAAACCTAAATGCCTAATAAAAATCTAAACCTAGCTTTTCTCTTTATTATTCTTCTAAACCTAAATTACACCAAACCCTAACTCTAATCTTCCTTCTCTCTCTCTCTCTACCATGAGGAACACCTGACCCTCTCTCTCTCCTTGGCCCCACCTCAGCTAACCCTAACCTCCATCTAACCCTAGCTATGCCCTAACCCGAGCCCATGTCTATACCTAGCCGAGTTAACCCCTCTCCTCTCTCTCTTTTCTCTACCGGCCGAGCTAGCCCCACCCTCCAGCCTCCACGCCATCCTGGTCCACCTGCAGCCACCCCTACCTCGCCCTACCTGCCCAGCCGAACTAGCACGTGCCGAGGACGAGGAGGAAAAGGTGGCACCGAGGCCACCTTTATCTCTATCGTGCCCCGCCTGCCTCCCTCCTCTCTCCCTCTCATTTTCCCTTACCCACACGCCTCACCTGCATCCCCAGATCCGCCCTAGAGCCGCCCCTCTTCTTCTCCTTCCTCCTCTCCGATCACAACACCTGCCGATGTTCGCCGCCAGCACCACCTCACCCTCGTCGATCTAGCTGGCGTGCTCGTTGTGGGGGTAGCCTGGCAGACCGAGGCGACCACCTAGCTGCTTCCCGCACGCATCGTCGAGGAGGAGAAGCCCTAGGAACGCCGGTACCGCCACCACCTGACGCCAAACCCTAGCCGCCACTGCGCCAGCGTCCTCGCTGTTCCAGAGCCTCCCCGCCCGATCCAACACCACCGCCGAGCCCGCGGTGAGTCCCTCGACTGCCCTGACATGCTCCACCTCACCGTACCGCCCTAGCCCCGCCGTTACTTTTGCCGAGCGTTCTCAGTGTGCGCCGCTCGCCGGTGTCTGCAGCCTCCCCGCGCCGCGCAGAACCCTAACTAGGCCCCAGCCCCTCACCTGTCAGCTCCCCTAGCCCGCCGCAGTGGCTCCACCCCCTCAGCGCGCTCGCCCGCGTCCCGTGTTCGAATCCCTGCTCCGCGCTGCGCGCACACCGCCGTCAGACCGTGAACAGGAAGAACAGTACCGGGCCATGGTAAAATTACAGCTAGCCCCCCCTTTTTTATTCCGCTCGCAAACCGCGCTCCTAGCGACCCCACAAGTCAGCCACGCTAGTACTTTTGCAGGAAAGCCCCTCTGCTTTTTCTGGCGTAACCCGCGGTCCAGCTTGCGCCCCACCAGTCAGCTTCTGGGGGGCATCCCCACTGTCGCGTGGGCCCGAGCCGCTGGCCCCGCCTGTCCGCCTCAGTGGCTAGCCCAGCCCGCGGTGGAAAAAGGTTTTTCCGCGCGCGTGGCCCAGTTAGCGTAAGGCCCACCCGTCAGTGACTGGGGCTGATTTCGCCTGAGTGACAAAAGTATTTTTCCGGCTGTCTGTTTTATTTAAACATTTTCCAAATTGATTCAAATTCAAATTCAATTTAGATTCAAATAATTTTTAAAATACAAATCCAAATAATGCATATAATATATGTTTTGGAATCAAAAAAATGTGAGGAATTCAAATATGCCCTTCATAATATGTTTTGAACACTTTAAATTTCGAGATGATTAAAATTACAATAAAATGCCCTTTTCCTTAATTAATTAATAACTTTTGTTTTATAACTCCAAATTTGACAAATAATATGTCTAAATCAATCAGCGTGACGAGCCCGTTCTATTTACGCAGTCCTTGTTCTGAATTGAAGCATGCATCATGTCATTATTAGAAATCTGAACTACTTATGACAATAAAACTGGGTTGGATAAATAATAAAATGTTTTATTTCTTGCAACCACACCTCACCTTTGCCATGCTACTTTAATGCCATGCAAATTGTTTCCGGCTGATCGCTGCCCTCTGTCCGGAGCGTCATTATTCCAGTTCCGTGGAGGGTCTTCACTACGACGAGCCCCTTGCCGGCTCGTGCCAGCATGGTTTCCGTCGTTCCTTCGTCCGTTGCTCCCACCATGGTGAGGGTTAGCCGGACGGCTTGCATGTATAGGAGGTGGCATTTTTTGACGATCCTCCTCCTGACGTTTCTCTTTATCTTCTCCCCTTCGATTGTTAGACTCTCGTCGGGGAGGGTTTCTCGGATTCAGTGCAGTAATGGCCTCTTTTTTGGCTGCTGGGGCGACGTTGCTCCAGTCACGCGCAGTTCTGTGATGCTGTCCTGACGATCCGGTTCTTGAATAATTGTCTTCCCGACGTTCGGGGCGATGATACTGCTCTAGGACGTGATGGGGTCTTACGTCCGCCCATGCCGGATCCGGACAGGGCGACCTTTTGCTGCTCCAGTCCCTTGTTGAGTAGTTTGATACCTAAACGGATCTCTTCTGGTCCTGGCTTAGCCGATAAAATTTCTCGGGCCGCCACGGTATTCTGTACTGGGGTTGGATATACCCAATCTCCTTTGCTATCTTTCCGTGGCTTCCCCATCACATCCCCGAAAAGGACGGCATGAATATGTAGGAATTGGTCGTCATTGGTGTGACGCTTCCATGTCTTCTGATGCAACCGAGACATGTAATCCTTAGTTGACATGCGTTTCTTCTCCTCCTCGATGTTTTTGGCTTCATCCAGGAGTTGTTGATGACACGCTTCTAGGGCTTGGGCCCTTTCGTCCAGATCTTCAGCAGTAAGTTCTGAAGCTGTAGGGATAGGTCTGGTTAATGCAGCATCGATGAGTTTACGCGCACCTTCGGTGATCACGTGTCCATCCACCGATTCTTCTTTTTTTGGCTCGTCTAGGATAAGTGCTCCATCCGAGTCTTCTTTGCATTCCTCGGCAATCACCTCTTCTGCCATAGGATCTTTTGCTGGGGTCTTGTTCTTCTTTTTCTTCTTCTTTGCCTTCTTGGAAGTGCCGGTAGCAAAGACGGCTTTGGGTCCATTTCCCAGAGTCAAGCTCTGATCGGTACTTTCGGACATCAGGACTTCGGGATTATCTCCGACGTCCATGTCATCCTGCGCTTTGGGAGAGTGTTCCCCGGATCCTTCATCCATGGCTCTCCTTCTTCTGCAGCTTTGGAGTTATACTCCTCTTCATATTCTGCGGAGAACTTTTGGAAATCTGCTGACGTCATCGATTCATCCGAGGATGCGGGTACGTCGGTGTTTGTTCCAATTGCCTCCAACACGGAGTCGGTGTTTTCTCCAGCATCGGCAGAGCCGGATGGATCCCACGTGTCCAATAAAGTGCGACGTGTGCTTCCTGAGGTACCTGCGGCCTTCGCGATCAGCCATGTCGAAACTTTTGATGGTCTCGAGAATTCCATCCGCGCTTTCGCCTTGCAGTATCATACGTCGCATTGTGTACCTCAGGAAAGGCCTGTCTGTCCCAGCATCATCAGAGCTGGAATCAGTGTCGTTGATATGTTCCTCCGGAATTTCGACTTCCACGGGTGGGTCGACCTGGGATCTGGCTTCTCCAGGGAGATCCACTCCAGATTCGACTTGGACCGCCAGGTCTTCTTCAGGCTCGGATTTCTCCACTATCTCCGCAACTGGTGCGGGCTGGGTGGGATTAGGGTTTTCTGAGATCCGGAACTCTGCCGCCTCCACGGTCAAAGGGGACCCAGAAGATTCGTCTGCCTCTATCATCACCGCCGGGGTGGGTGGGGCAGGTTCAGCGAAACTGATGTAAACATCGATCTCGCCAAAAGACATGATTGTGTAGGCAGTCACGGCCTCCCTAGCCGGAATCCAAGTCTCGTCGAGAACGATGAGAGGGATGTCGCTGGCATAGAGGATGCGACCAACGGCAATAGTCTCGCTGATTCCGATTCTTGCAGATTCCGCTCGGAACGCAGATCTGAAGCTCACTTGCCCCACGGTGGGTGCCAACTGTCGTCGGATTGAGGATAAGTACGCTATGAGGGGGTCCTCGAGGCGTGCAGAAGAGAGGGGTGTGAGACATACGGTGTTCCAGGACGGTGAGCACACAAGTTTACCTAGGTTCGAATCTGCCGGCTTTGGACGGATCCTACTCCTGCTAGCAATCCAGTAATATGGCAGAGCCGGAATATGGGTTACAAGGGTTCGCCTGTGCGAGTTGAGATTGTAGAATATTGAGGGTCTAAAGTGTTGGGTGTTAGGTTCCCTAAAGGCTCTCCCTAGGACGGCTTATATAGATATCCGGCCTAGGGTTTACAAAAGAGATCTATCCGGCTACGACTAAGATTCGGTTACAGAGTACATCTTGAACTACAAGTAACATTATAGGCCTAAGTTGGTAAGTCTTCTGGGCCTTCCCGTAGCCGGATTGGACTCCGTCTTCTCTTCCTGACTGGGCCACCCGTGAAGCAAAGCTCTAACCCGAACTGGGCTACCCTGGTCAGTGAGGAACTATGAGGATACCTGGAAAGTATATCCCCAACAGTATCAAATAATAATCTTGTTAAGCCAAGTGGGTATAAACTTGAAGTAAGTTTCCTTATCAATATAAGCCTTATAGAAAGACTAGTACAAGTTTACTACTTAGTGGATAATAAATCTTGATCGGACAATTAGAAGCCTAAGCTTAGTTTGATCAAATGATGGTGGTCATTATTCTCAAGTCACTTGAGAATATATGACTAGGTGTTGAAGAAGAGTTGTGGGTAGACCAAATTAGGTAAAGCCTAGTAAGTTGAATCATCTAGTTTGATCCTGAGAAGTGAAGCTAGAGTATAATGAAGTATATAACATAAGTTGTAGGAGTAGTTGGAAGTATAATATTTAACTACGGTAATACAAGAACAAACTTGTGGTGTGGGAGTATTACCATACCTATCCTAGAGGATTATTATCCTCTAGGATAATATAGAGATGGAGTCAGCAGTGACTACATTGATAGGTGCATCAATGGTAGTTAATTAAGAGGAGTTATATACTAGGAGTAAGAATGGAGTATTGTTGAAGTGGCATGACCATGTCATCATATGATGATGGATATGGTGGAGTCAGATGATTGACTTATTCAGGAAGATGTAATCTTTCTGAATAAGATAAGTGGGATTCATAGAGTATATTTAGGAAAGGAATTCCTTATCTCAAGATAAGCTTAGTGAGGTCTTAAGGTAGGAGTGCTTGAGAAACTTTAACCAACAGTACATTAAACCATGACAAGACCATGTCTACCTCATTATTTAAAACCTTGGAATCAAATTGATAGTGGAACTATTTCCTATTCCTAGGTAACCATTGAACAATGTCTCTTGGACAAATGAAGCTTCCAAGAGATAATTAGAGAACTAGATGAGTGTTTAAGGATGGAAGCCTTGTACACCTTATTGTCTTAAACCCTAATAGAAACCTAGAACCATGAACTAACAAGAGTACTCTAGGAAGTAATTCTTATATCTCAGTCTAAGAGATTTTGAGGTATTGTCTTTAAACCTTAATCTTCATCCATAGCCATAATAGAATATGAGTCTAATGAACCCTCCTAAAACTCATGGTAATTCTAAACACTACAATCTAAGTAGAATTGGACTTGGTGAAATCCCCAAATATGGAGAACCATGAAAATCAAATCATCATATTAAGAACCACAAGGTTTAATACCTTACAATGAATATATATATAAAGAAAATAAAGAAACTATAACATTATATAATAAAAGTTCACAAAATTATACTAAATACATTTCAGTATTGCTACAACTACTTAGAAAATAAATTTCTGTGGGAAATAATACAAAGCAAATGTGAAAATACAAATCTAAAAACAAAACAGAAAATTAGAAAAAGAAAACAGAAAGAAAAAAACCTAGTCGAGCCAGCAGGCCAGCCCAGAGTTTCCTCTGCCTGTCTACCGCCCATACCGGCCCAAAAGCCGCAACCCAGCAATAGCATACCAAGTCCCCTCTCGCTCTCACTGACAGGTGGGACAGAAGTTGGACTGTGGGTTAATTTCTAGAAACTGTAGGGGGTTTTCTGAAAAATTGTCGTCGTCATCATCCTCACGCACACAGGCAGCTGTGTGTGTTCGCCAATGCCATCCGCCGCCGTTAGTAGGAATTGACCGCCGGGATGCTCGCTGTTGCCAGGGAGGAGGATAAGAACGCCACGGAGTCCCTCGGCCCATCCTCATCCTCTCACTCTCCCTCACATCTGATCTCTTCCTCTCTATTCCGCTTAGAAGAGAAAACCCTAGCTCGTCGGAGATTGTCGTCCTTGCCGTCTCCGGTCGCCCCAGGCCCCGCTAAGACCACCACTGGGAGCGCCTCACTCTCCTCGTTCATCTCTGAAAAATCTCATAAGCAGGTGCGCCACGAGCGGCGCGGAATCGAGCCTGAAGCGTCATCGGCCTCCGCGGCCATTACCAGCGATTCACCGTCTCCGATCATCTCCACGCCTCGTCGATCATCCCATCAGAATCCTGGTGAGCCAACGGTGCTCAAGCACCTCTCCAATCTCCCTATCTCACTTTAGATCATCGCATCACTGTAGTTCGTCGTCGGTCTCCGTAGATGTTGGTCCCGGCGATCCTCCGGTGATCTTCAGTGTGCGTAGGTGGTCTAGCTAGGTTCGTCATGCTCTCCTCGTTCAAACACATCTCTCTGTATCATCCCTGGTGCCAGATATTGGTGGCGCCGCCGTGCGCCGGTGTTCAGCCGTCGTGTTCTGGCGTGCTGACGTCATGGTCCAGCCGAGTGACATCACCCCTTACCCAGTCAGCAAGGTTGACTCGGTCAGTGCCTCGGTGGCATCTGACGTGTCTCCGACCCCGCCTGTCTGTGACTCAGGCTAGGTTAGATCCGGGTGTAAAAAGCATTCCTTTGTTTAAAATTCAATAAGAAATGAATAAACCATATAAATTTTAATATAAATAGATTTCAGGGATTTAGGAAAATGATTAAATCTTAGAAATTGAATATCTTTTGTTTTATAATTCAGAAAAATGTATATAATATATCAAAATATTCATAAAAATAAAATCTATAATTGAACTTCATTATCAAATATTATTGTGTTAACTATTTAAATAATAATTATTTAATAAATATTTTATAAGTAATAATACTTTGAAAATTCATATTTTAATATTGGTAAATAAGAAAAATATAAATAATATACAAAAATTCTTATAAAAACAAAATCTACATTTACAAACTTGTTTCACTTATTTTTATGTCACTTAACTAAGTATTTATTATTTATTAAATATTTATAAAGTGATAAAATTATAAAAATCACAGTTTAATATTTAAAACTCACAAAAGTACCTATAATATACCAAAATGATCACAAAAATAAATTCTACACATTAAAAAATATCCTCTTGCATAATTGAGGTTAAATAAAAGGTAAAGGTCTAATAAATCTTATTTTAACTCTTTTATTTTATTTTAATTCATTAAAAATATATAAACATTTACTATTGTCTTTACCATTATTTGTTTAAAGTTTAAAAATGTAATAACAAGTTTAAATAATGTTTAATTGAAGTAACATAAGTCTAACCATTTTAAGTTCTACTTACTAAAACTACCATTTAGAATTAAATAAATCTTTCTCTCCAAAAATATTTTATCAATTATAAAATCATCAATATTTGAGTATTAATTCTTCTACAAGTTTGGGAATCCACTTTAAAATCTAAAAAAGTCTTTAAGTATATAACCTAATGCCATTCCCATGCTCATAGAAATGAGTATTAATTCTATAATAAGTAAGTGATTCTATCCACTTATAAAAGCAAGAAAACACCACTTCTATCAATGCATAATACTTTTGTTTCACCTTAATGGAGTGTTAAAAGTCTCCATTTACTAGTAGAATAGTTACTCAAAAATACTAGTTGTTTCCTACTTTAGTACTTATAATTAATAAGAAAACCTTAAAGTGTTAGCCTTAAGTTTAAATACTTTTTACGTTGAAAAGTAATGTTTACCTCAAGAGTTATTCTTTTAAGCAACATTAAAAGTAAACCTTGAACACTTCTTTAAAAGCTCTAATTGATTCTTAATCTTGCTTAAGAAATATTTCAGATACCATACCCCATTTGAGTGCTTTAATATTGCATATTACTTGTTGTATTTACTTATTGTTTCACACACCCTCACACACCTTAATAAGAAGCACAAGTGTGAAACTGATATAAAAGTGCAACACATTCTAAAGAACCATTCCCAGTCTCCGAACCCTAGATTAGATACGATTATTCCGGGGTTTCGCGTTTATCAAATTGCATTACATTACTTATGCATCATTGCGTCTTGCTTCTTTAAACATTAGTCCTTACCGGACCAATGATGCTGTTTACAGATTTTGGATCTTCTAAAGTCTTGAAGGCCGTGAGTGCATACTCTTGCAATCACAAAAGGCAAGTTCACAACTTGCTCATGTCCTCTGATTATTTTCTATCAAATGCTTGTAACTCAAATGTTGTCATCAGCTGCATTTCAAAAAGTTCAGAAAATACTATTTTCATAATAATATGATTATGGATTATTTACCAAGTGGTAATAATCTATTGATACAGTTCTAGTGGTAAAGGAACATAATATCTAGGACTTAACAACCAATGTCTCCAGTGGTTCTAGCGCCGTATAATACGCGTTAACCATGAGATTTGGAATGGGATGGAGAAGTCAGTTGTACCTTCTTCCTCTCGCATGGACGGATGACCCTATCGTGAGGCTATTGATTTCTCGTGGAGTTCTAGAGAATCCAACACATGGGTGGGACCCCTTAGTTCCCCACGAGCTAGGTGTCTAGATTATCTGTGCATCTCTGTCTGGGTCTGAGTTCACCATATGTGATGGTGACCACCATACAGGGCTACATACAGAGTCTCCGAGAGGCTACCCAAAGAGTAACCATGGTAGTTGTCTCGGGGGATCGTGTCTTCATGCGGGGTCACGGAGAGGGCAGCGATTGGCTTGGATCTTAGTCTAGGCCCCACACCAAGGAAGTGTGGACAAGAATGCAACTCGGTTGTGCAACAAAGCTAAGGTCTCTTGTGGGAAAAGTGACGCACCTCTGCAAAGTGTAAGAATTGTGACATGTTACTCCCTGATCCGGGAAGGAGCTACGAACGCGGTAGGAAAGGAACCCCATGAAGGTTCTGGTCAACCTGTGAAGGCTGTCGGACATAGTTTTCAAAATAAAAGCAACCTTTGAAGAAATGTTTACGAAAACCTGCATTACCTACGACCTATGTTCTGTGGCTATAGAGATAGTGCATCATACACTTCTTTTTAGTGAACTTGCTAAGTACGCTCATACTCAATTGTACCTTCTTAACCCTTGCTAGGTTCTAAGCCGTTGAAGACGACGTCAACATCAATTTCTACTCAAGAAACCATCATCGACAACTCAAGTTTCTTCCATAAATTCAATGAAGTCAACATATAAATCAACCGAAGTGAAGACAACGATCTTGATTAGATAGGAGTAGATACTCTAGCAATAAAACCTACTTCTGTAGAGCATTGCTATAGCAGCAATGGCAAGCCAAATAGTTTAGATACTAGTCTTAGTTACTAGTTAGTTCTGAGTTGTTATTTCTGGTTTTTCTTTGTAAGAAGTTCTTTCGCTCTCTTTAACCTAGAGTGATCTCTGGATCTTTTGTAAAGAGTCGAGTTGTAATCTATAGTCATGTCTTGGACCTGTTGTGTTTCTGTTGTACCACTCTAAGGGATGTAATACTAGTGAATAGTGTTTGATTGGTGTTATGCCAATGACTATAGTGTACTACATCATGCAGTGGTATGTTGGGTCACTACAACCCGATGGAACCGACCAAGACAGCCCTCATCGCCAACAGCCAGAGTTCCGCATAGGAACTCACGCTTGTCGAATTCCTCCGTGAGCGCTGGGAGATATTCGTCGGGTGTTGGGGATATACTTTCCAGGTATCCTCATTGTGCCTCACTAACCAGGGTGGCCCACTTCAGGTTAGATCTTTGCTTCATGGGCGGTACAGTCAGGGAGAAGAGACGGAGTCCAGTCTGGCTACGGGAAGGCCTAGAAGACTTACCAACTTAGGTTTGTTATGTTACTTGTAATTCAAGATGTACTCTGTAACCAAATCTTAGTCGTAGCCGGATAGGTCTCTCCTGTAAACCCTAGGCCGGATATCTATATAACTCGTCCTAGGGTACGCCTTTAGGGCACCTCACAATAGTCTACAATCTCAACTCATACAGGAGAAACCCTTGTAATCCATATTCCAGCTCTGCTGTATTACTAGATTGCTAGCAGGAGTAGGATCCATCCAAAGCCGGCGGATTCGAACTTGGGTAAACTTGTGTGCTCACCATCCTGGAACACCGTACGTCTCACACCCCTCTCTTCCACATGCCTCGAGGACCCCCTCATGGCATACTTGTCATCAATCTGACGATAGTTGGCGCCCACCATGGGGCAAGTGAGCTTCAGATCTACGTTCCGAGCGGAATCTGCAAGAATCGGAATTAGCGAGACCATTGCCATAGGTCGCATCCTCTACACCAGCGACATCCCTCTAATCATTCTCGACGAGACCTGGATTCTGGCTAGGGAGGTCGTGACTGCCTACACCATCATGTCTTTTGGCGAGATCGATGTGTACATCGGTTTCGCTGAACCTACCCCACCCACCCCAGCGGTGATGATAGAGGCAGAAGAAATCTCTAGGTCCAATTTGTCCGTAGACGCGGCAGAGTTTCGGATCTCAGAAAACCCTAATCCCACCCAGCCCGCACCTGTTGTGGAGATTGTGGAGAAAGCTGAACCTGAAGCAGATCTTGCGGTGCAAGTAAAATCTAGAGTGGATCTCCCTAGCGAGGTCGAATCCCAGATCAATCTACCCACTGAGATCAAAATCCAGGAGGAGCAAGACAACAACCTTGGTTCCGGCTTTGCCAACACCGGAACAGATCAACCCTTCCTAAGGCATACATTGAGGTGCATGATGATGCAAGGCGCAAACGTGGATGAGGTTCTCGAGACCATCAGAATTTTCGAGGAAGCCCACGAAGAAAGCCACAACTACCTTAGGATGCACGCATCGCACTTTGTCAGATATGTTGGATCCGGATCCGGCTCTACCGATGCTGGAGACAACAAAGACTCAGTGCTAGAGGTGATCGGAATAAACACCGAATTACCGGCATCTTCGGATGATTCCATGATGTCGGGGGATTTCCGAAAGTTCTCCGTAGAATACGAAGAGGAGTTCAGCTCCAAAGCTGTAGAAGAAGGAGAATCCATGGATGAAGGATCCGGCGAAAACTCTCCCAAAGCGCAGGATGACATGGATCTCGGAGACAATCCCGACGTCCAGATGTCCGAAAGTACCAATCAAAGCTCGACTTTGGGAAACAAACCCAAAGCCATCTTTGCTACTGGTGCTACCAAGAAGGTAAATAAGAAGAACAAGACCCTGGCAAAAGACCCTCCAGTGGAGGAAGTTATTACCGAGGAGTATGAAGAAAACTTGGATGGAGCACTAATCCCAGACGAGCCCAAAGAAACTTCGGTGGATTGACACGTGGTCACTTCTAGTGCATGTAAACTCATCGATGTCGTGTTAACTATGCCTATCCCTACAGCTGCAGAACTTACTACTGAAGAGTTGGAAGAAAGGGCTCAAGCCCTAGAAGCGCATCGCCAAGTACTCCTGGATGAAGCCAACACCATTGAGGAAGAGAAGAAGCGCATAGCTACTGCAGAGAACTTCATCTCTTTGCAGCATCAGAAGACCCGGAAATGACACACACATGCCGACAAATTTCCAGAAGTCCACAAGGTTCTCTTTGAGGGAGATCCAGGGATGCCTCGACTCGACAACAAGGAAGATCTGGTGTACCCAACACCAGTACAAAACACCTCCGCGGCTCGAGATATCCTGGCGAATAATCTAGGCCCAGAATAGGTCTGGTTGGGCATAAAGCTACTCACCAAGGTTCTGGAGCAACAGAAGGTCGCGAAATCTGTGAGCAGAAAACTGGTCTCTCAATCTGACCAATGTCACACGGATCCGTCCTGGAATGACGTAAGGCCCCAATGGTTTCCAGAACGGCATTACCGTTCCGACCGTCAGGAAGACAACTACTCAAGAACCGGATCTTCAGGGCAGCACCACAGAACCGCACATAACTGGAGCAATGTCGCTCCAGCCACGGAGCAAGAAGCGATTGCTGCATTGTATCCAAGAAACCCTCCCTGGCGAGAGTCAAACAATCACAGGGAAGAAGACAAAGAGAAATGTTGGGAGGAGGAACGTCAAAGGATGCCACCTCCTAGACATGCAAGCGCCCGACTAAACCCCACCATAGTGGGAATGACAGACGAAGGAACGATGGACATCATGCCGAGTCAAGCCGGCAGGGGGCTCGTCGTAATGAAGACCCTCCCTAGAACCGGAATAATGATGCTCCGGATGGATGTCGGCGATCAGCCGGAAAAAATCCACCTGAACCACCCTCTCCACCAAGCAGCCACCACAATGGCTCCCAAGGAGGGTGTCATGGCGGAGGAGGTGGTGGCAGAAGCAGAAGTCCGGCTTCAAGGCACCGTAGCCACATCGAACAACCAAGATGGCATACTCTGTCACCAAGTGACGCAAGACACCATATCAACTCTAACATAGAGGTGCGGCGCTACGAGTCAGACAACATCTACGTAGGTCCAAAGTGCTTCAGACTGTGTATTCAACAAACAAACTTCCCGTAAGGATTTGCTATCTCAAGACACATCCAACCCTACGACGGTGTGGCCCGGCTAGATACTTGGCTCCAGGATTTTTTCCAGGCTTGCTACATCGCCAAAGGAAGAAATAGCTTGGTCGCAACCCGATATCTCCCACTTATGTTGCGGAAGACGACACAATCATGGCTAAATGAACTTTCGGAGAATACCATCCACAACTGGTATGACATGCAAAGCGCGTTCTTTCGAAATTTCGAAGCCACATATCGGAGGCCCTGTACGATAGGAGACATACAACGTTGCACCCAGAAAGCCGGAGAAACTTGCCGAGATTACCTCGGATGATGGATCAACACCAAGAACTCATGTGAAGGAGTAAATGATCAAACTGCGATTGAAGCTTTCATTGCAGGACTCCCAATTGGTTTACTACGTCACCGCTTGAAGTGCGACAAGGTCACTGATCTAGGAGAGATGATAGAAACAGCGAGCAAGTATGGAGACGCTGACAACGACGTAGAGGGATTACTGAACGCCCTAGCTATGCCACAGTCAGCAAAACAACCAAAGCAACAAGCTCAGAAGCGCAAGAATACCTTGGAAGAAAAACCCAACACGGAAACAATAGTGGTCACTGCTACTTTCGGGTATGGAGGACGAGGAGGGCGCGGCGGTGGCCGCGGTCGCGGTCGTGGGACATCAAGAGTCCAGGGTAGAGGAGACCAGCAACCTGGCAAAACCTATTCCTAGGACGACATTGCCAACAACCCGTGTGTGCATCACTTAGATGCCAATGCGGGCTCGTCCCACACAAACGCCGAGTGTCGCTTCAACGACGACATCAAGAAATACGATACCGTTGGCTACAGGGCTAAGCGGAAGAAGGGAAAAAAGAATCCCGAAAAAGAGAAGGAGACCAAGGAAGATTCTGACATGGAGGAACCTGACCCTTCAAATCCCAAGCCAGATGGAAAGAAGACCTTCCCAACTAAGAAAGAAACTTACGTCCCTTTCCTTGGGTCTCAACCAGCTAAGGTCAAGAAGGCAGTTTTGCATGAGCTCAACGCAACTATTCCGGCTGTCCCACAATTCTTGGACTGGTCGGAAGTGGTAATCACCTTTGACCGTGCTGATCATCCGCCTAAGTTGCACAGGTGATACGTCCATTTTGCATCACTATTCTATATCATAATTCACTATTATTCATTGATATATTTCGTATTGAGAAGTGTTACTTATGTTATTTCATCTATTTTTGCATGGTTGATGACTTTTGGAGCATGGACCGTTGTAGTCAGGATTCTGATGGAAAAGGTGTTGTTTGGAGGCAAAACCCGCGAAGATCAGAAAATCCGGGAAAATATACGGAAAATCCTATCTTTCTAGAAGACGAAGGAAGCCAGAAGGGGGCTGGAGATGGGCCACAGGGGGCCCACACCACCGCCTGGGGCGGGCAGCCCTAGGCCACGCTAGCAGGTGGTGTGGCCGCCCTGGCCCACTCCAGGCTCTCCCCTCTGGCGTATATCATCCTCCTGAAACCCTAAGACTCGGGGGGCGCCCACAGAAAGATTCCGCCGCCTCTACGGGGCGGAAAACACCAAGAGAGAAAGATCTCTCCGACAGACAGATTTGTGCCGGGGGAATTCCTTCCCGGAGAGGGGAGATCATCGCCATCAACACCACCATCAAGCTGGACTTCATCGGGATCATCATCATCACCACCATCATCACCATCAGCACCCTCATCACCATCTCCATATTGCTATAACAATTGTGTTGAATCTTGCATTAGTTCATAGGGGAAACTTTCCCGGTGTTGATTACTCTTTGTAGTTGATGCTATTGAGTGAACCATTGAATTATGGTTTATGTTCAGATTGTTATACATCATTATTCTATCTCTGATCACGATCCATATGATGTCTTGTGAGTAGTTCGTTTTGTTCTTGAGGACATGGGAGAAGTTGTTGTTAGTAGTGAAGTTGTGTTGAGAAAGATTCAATAGTTTGTTATTTAAGTTGTGGTGTACTTCTTCTAGTGGTGTCATGTGAACGTCGACTACATGACACTTCACCTATATGGGCCTAGGGGAATGAATTGTGTATATGGCTACTAATCGTAGGGGTTGCCGGAGTGACAGAAACATGAACCCCCATTAGGAAACCATTGCACAAGGGACGTAAGGGTCTTAGAGTTTAAAGTTGTGGTTAGGTTTCTACCTTAATTACTTTCTTATACTTATGGATGTTTGCAAGGGGTATAATCACAAGTATGTATTAGTCCTAGGAAGGTCGGTACATTAACACAGGTTCACCCACACAACACTTAGCAAGCTAAAGGAGATTAATCAACTATATGAAGCAAAAGCACTTCACAGTCTTCCCGTGTGTCCTCGAGAACGTTTGGTCATCTTAAGTAATACAACCGGCTTGTCCTTTGCTGAATAAAGGATTGGGCCACTTGCTGCATTTATTCCTACTGTCTTTTATTTACTGGTACTTTGTTTACTTGCCTTATCAAAAACCCCTAAAAATCCGATTGCTAAGTATTTGCAGAGAATTCCTGATCCATACCACTAGCAAGCACCTTCTACTCCTCGTTGGGTTTGACACTCTTACTTATCGAAAATACTGCGATACACCCCCTACACTTGTGGGTCATCAAGCCTATTTTCTAGCATTGTTTCCGGGGAGTGAAGCGCTATTGGAGAGTGGAACTGGTAAAGGAAACTTCTACTGTGAGTATTGTTTACTTCTGTTAGTTGCTTTATTTTCGTTATGGATAATTCGCTGAGTTTCTTATTTGGTAATGCTACTACCACTTCTAAGGTAGTAGATAAGCCACCACCTACTGAGAATGATGTTTTTAAAATACCTACAAGAATTATTGGTCGTGTTATGGATAACTATTATGTTGGGGACGGAATTGTCCATCCCGATGATCATTTACTCTTTATACACGAATTATGCGGGTTGTTCAAGTGTGCAGGTATTACTACAGATCAAGTTAAGAAGAAGTTATTCTCATTATCACTGAAAGGAAGAGCTAAGGAATGGTATAAGCTGCTAAAGAATGGTCAAGCTCTGGAATGGGAGGAAATAGTGCCTCTCTTTTATTCAAAGTTTTATCCTCCTAGTGAGATTCATAAAGATTGGAATCAAATATACAACTTTTGGCCTCTTGATGGAGAGAGTACATCTCAAGCTTGGGGAGATTGAAGTTACTAATGCTCAAATGTCCCATTCATGAGCTCCCCAACAATATTATTATCAATAACTTTTATGCAAGACTCCCTTTACATGACAAGGATTTATTGGACGCTTCTTGTGCTGGATCATTCACTCGCATGGAAGAAGAAGCTAAATGGGATCTTCTGGATCGTATTCAAGACAATGTTGAAGCTTGGGAGAATGACAAAGGTAGAAAGTCAGGTATAAATTATGATTATGAATGCATTGAATCTTTTATGGGAACTGATGACTTTCAAAATATTAAAAATGCTTATGGTCTAGACTCTCAAGCTATTGCTTCTTATTTTAAGGCTTTTGCTTCCTACATTGAAGTGCCTAAAAAGAAGTGGAATAAGTATCATGAACCTTATAAAGATATTGCTAAGAGTGTTCCTGCAAGAAATACTGAAGTTTATACTGCTAATCATGTTTTACCTAAACCTTACATTGAGAAAATGCCTTTCCCAGTTAAGATAAGGGAACATTCTATGATGGCTAGTATGGTAGATGAAAGTATGAATAAAGCTGTTGAACCTGATAAACAAATGGTTGATGAACCTATAATAGCAAATGTGAAAGACTTTGTTACTAAATATGAGAAAGAGGGACACCCTATCTTTTGTAAGGATACCTCTAATATTGTTTCACATAGTAGTGTTATGAGAGCTAGTATTCCTGTGTTTCCTATTAGAATAAGTAATCATTGCTACGATGGTTCTTATGATAGTTATATTGTTAAGTTTATGCATGATACTGAAAGTTATTATGAGAGAGGTAAAAGTGTTCTTATGCATCTTAATAATATCAAGTTTCCTCATTTTATGCTGAAAGTTTTTATGTTGCACTTCTTTTGCCTTCCTATGCAAGTAGCCTCTAGTTTCAACAACTTGTTTCTTTACAAAATTCCTTTGCATAGGAAGTGGGTTAGACTTAAATGTGTGTGTTTTGCTTCTTAATGCTCTCTTTCACTTCAATTCATATTCCTATGTGAGCGTCTTCGAAATTATCATGCCCATCTTAATGTCTATAAAGAAAGAGCTTTTTGGGAGACAACCCAATTTGTTTTTGCTTTCAGTTTGTTTTTGTTTCTTTGAGTCTTGGAAGTTATTACTTCTGTAATAACCGCTCCTTATCTGTTTTTTTTGGTTCTTGTGTCAATATCAACTTCTAATGAGAGAGAAGTAATATTTGGGGAAGTTGTTGTCCCAAAACAGATTTTTGTGCTTCACCGTAAAAATTCGTGAGATATCTCTGTACGCCGGATTGAGATGTAATTTTTTGTGCTCCTGCCCCCGGTTGTTATATAACTTTTGTTAGTTTTGAACTTTTTGATTTGTGCAACAGAAGATTTTCGAAAAAATTGATCTTTAGCTGCTGGTCTGTTTTGATAGATTTTGCCAATCTTGCATTTGCTTCTTTATTCGATTTCCTTTTTGAATTCTTTTGGGGTTTTCGGAAGGAGTTGCTACAATAGCTTATGTTTTGATGGTTTTCAGTTGAAGTTGAATTCAGAAGGTTTTATCACTTCATATATACTAATGTTGCTAATGAGAACTGTGTGAAGTTTTGTGTGAAAGAAATTTCCAGGTAGTGGAGTTAATGGTGTAATAAGGAAGAGAAGGGTTTTATGACTCAAGTAATAAGTGTATGAAGATGAAGATACCGATGATATTCAAGTGATGACTCCGGAAGAATCTAGTAGATACCAAATTTAGAGACCTGCAGAGTCCGTTTTCAAATAGGTAACAGTTCTGGTAAGAAAAGTTCCACGAAAATACTATCCAACTATATTTTTACAGTTTTTCGTCAATAAGGAAAGCTATGAAGTGAAAAAGGGACGGAAACGGAGCCAGGGTGGCTCACACCACCCTGTGGTGCGAGCCCACCTCTGGCCGCGCCACCAGGTGGTGAGGCCACCTCAGACTCCGCCTCCGACCCGTTTTCACCCAGTACCTTCCTCTTGATATGAAACTTCGTAATATATACACGCCCGAGGTTTGTATATCGTGTTTTCTTCGTGTTTTTGTTTCGATCTGTTTCTGCCAGGACATACTCTTTGAAGGTTTAGAAGCACAATGGTGTCCGCCAAGGATAAAGGGAAGGAGCCTATGGAGGAAGACATCCAAGACCCCGGGAAGGAGAAGGAGATCAAGAGTGAAGGTGAAGAGGAGCAAGGCCAACATACGCACACTGGCGCTACCATTGCAAGCATTGGAGTGGTGATGAAACCTGTCGGGGTTAGAAGGACTGCACAGATGCAGACTGGGGGGAAAGCTCCTCGTCATAGTTTGGCTCCCCAGAGACTTCCTCCACGCACCAAGAATCCTTTCCATACCCTTATCCATGAGCATCAATACCAGAATATGCCCAAAGGGAAATTACCCTCCAATTGGGATTTGCATCGTTCTAGCCATGCAGAAAAAGAAGACTTCAAGGAGGAAGAGTGGGGAAAGAATAGCAAGAGCTAGAATTCTCAACCCAACATGATCATGAGCCGCATTGAGCAAAACTTGTAGCTGATTCGTAATCTCACCTTTGAGATTGAGGACTTGGGCAAACTCATTAGAGAGCTCATCTAGAGGATACCACCACCACCAAAGGCGTAATTCGTCATCAGGTTTGGCATCCCCTTGGTTTGTTCAAAGCTTGGGGGAGTGTCGCGGTATCACATCACTATCTTCTATCTTTTTACCTTTTTAGTAGAGTCATATCATGAATAGAGAAGTTATCGTGTAGGATGGTGTGCATTATGGAAGTGTCCCC
The DNA here is from genome assembly GCA_910589775.1 of Avena eriantha. Lineage (NCBI taxonomy): Eukaryota > Viridiplantae > Streptophyta > Magnoliopsida > Poales > Poaceae > Avena > Avena eriantha. The sequence goes on along the minus strand of OU342744.1, from coordinate 213,919,596 downwards.
TCTCTCATTAGATATGTATCCCTTGGTGTGAGTTTCCATTATGGAATATTAATGAGAAGTTCTATCATTCATTATTTTGCATAGCTTATATTAGTTTTCAATTCGTGGTTATATGATTGATCTTGTTGTTAGTATTGGTATCAGTTTGGGATCATTGAGTTAATTTAGTTGGTTTTGGCAAACCTGGCTCGGTCAATGGCAACACTATTTTTGAGAGTTGAATGAAAAGGATAAAAGTACTTTAAAGAAAAATAATTTCATCGTCTTTATTTCTTGATTTGCTCATAAGTTTAGTATTCTCTAGTTAAGATCTTTTGTGCTTCTAAGGAAGATTGCATCTTTGTCTTTATCGCTTGTATGTTTGTTTGTTTCCTTCAACTCTTATACTTTCTACCTAGCCTTGCTAGCCAAAAACCTGTACTAAGAGGGAATTCTTCTCGTGCATCCACCTCCTTTAAACCAAAACCTGTGCCATTTGTGTCCACCATACCTACCTAGTAGCATTATTGCTATTCCAAGTAAATTCTTGTTTTATCTACCTTCCAAATTAAACTTGTTATGTGAAAATTAGTGATTAAAGCTCTCACGAACTTGATGGCACACTTTACTTTCTTGAAATTAATAAACTTGAACCATTGGGTCCTTCTTTGTTGCGTATATGCTTACTCTTTATGAGTTGAAGTTAGCAGAACCATGTATCATGGGGAACGCTTTCAACACTGCCATGGTACTTTGTGCCTAGTTGATATCATGATTCTTTTGCTTATGGATCCCGACGGTGTGAAATAAAAGTGGAACTTGTAAGATCATGGAGTTTATATGTGTGTTAGAGAAACGCCTGGGCCGCTAGCCTAAGCCATGCCTAATCATGGTGGAAACTTGCAGCATAACCACAGTGAGCATTCTATGAAACATCCTCAATAAAAACCTATGCAAATAGCAAATAAAAAGATCGCTGAGATGCTCACTATCTGCTTGCCTTGTCATTTTGATTATGGGATAGCTCCTGTGTCATGTGCAAGGGGTACCCCGTTGGCGGTTCTCAATGATACACATGTATTTACAATGACAAGAGCTTACTCGTGACTGAAGTTGAGTAACATGAGGTTCGGTACTCATAAGTAAGGGGCATGAGATTTCAACTTATAACTTGTCAAGCATATCCTCTTAGTTGTGTCACTTTAACCTTAATCACCAAAAGATGCCTATGATAGGGGCAATGAGAGCTGAAAGCTAGTAAGTATCAAAAAATTTGGGAGCTCTTTATGAGACTTGCAATCCCTGCTTCCCTGTTTGAAGGGCCTTTCTTTTTACTTTGTAGTGGAGTCAGTAAACCTATTCCCTTCTATCTCGGCAAGTATTTTGAATTGTTGTGCTTCATTCATTCATATGATGATTTATTCAATCATGTCTTATGTTCCTTGTTTTGCACATTGCTCTTATCTTGATGTTTACTACTTTGAAAGCGATCATTGAAAACCAGCTATCTGTGAACTCCAGCAAATTATCAACTATTCTTTGACCAAGAGCTAAGTTTGCCATTACCAATTATGATTTGCTTTATGTATCTTTATTGTGTTTCCTTTACTCATTGCAAGTTGAGTTATATAATAGTGATTTGTCTTCTATTATGATCTATGTATTGATGAATGTGATGCTTCTCGTCCGTATTCTTTTATCGACTCTTCACTCCATAAACCTGAGGCCATGTTTATTGAGCTCAGTTTCGCTTGGGGACAAGCCAAGTCAAAGCTTGGGGGAGTTGATACGTCCATTTTGCATCACTATTCTATATCATAATTCACTATTATTCATTGATATATTTCGTATTCAGAGGTGATACTTATGTTATTTCATCTCTTTTTGCATGGTTGATGACTTTTGGAGCATGGACCGCTGCAGTCAGGATTCTGATGGAAAAGGTGCTTTTTGGAGGCAAAACCCGCGAAGATCAGAAAATCCGGGAAAATATACGGAAAATCATATTTTTCCAGAAGACGAGGGAAGCTAGAAGGGGGCTGGCTATGGGCCACAGGGGGCCCACACCACCCCTTGGCGCGGGCAACCCTAGGCCGCGCCAGCAGGTGGTGTAGCCACCCTGGCCCACTCCAGGCTCTCCCCTCTGGCGTATATCATCCTCCGGAAACCCTAAGACTCGGGGGGTGACCACAAAAAGATTCCACCGCCTCTGTGGGGCGGAAAACACCGAGAGAGAAAGATCTCTCCGGCAGACAGATTTCTGCCGGGGGAATTCTTTCCCGGAGAGGCGAGATCGTCGCCATCAACACCACCATCAAGCTGGACTTCATCGGGATCATCATCATCATCATCACCACCATCATCACCATTATCACCCTCATCACCATCTCCATATTGCTATAACAATTGTGTTGAATCTTGGATTAGTTCATAGGGGAAACTTTCTCGGTGTTGATTACTCTTCGTAGTTGATGCTATTGAGTGAACCATTGCATTATTGTTTATGTTCAGATTGTTATACATCATTATTCCATCTCTGATCATGATCCATATGATGTCTTGTGAGTAGTTCGTTTTGTTCTTGAGGACATGGGAGAAGTTATGTTGTTAGTAGTGAAGTTGTGTTGAGAAAGATTCAATAGTTTGTTATTTAAGTTGTGGTGTACTTCTTCTAGTGGTGTCATCTGAACGTGGACTACATGACACTTCACCTATATGGGCCTAGGGGAATGCATTGTGTATATGGCTACTAATCGTAGGGGTTGCCGGAGTGACAGAAACCTGAACCCCCGTTAGGAAACCATTGTACAGGGGGCGTAAGGGTCTTAGAGTTTAAAGTTGTGGTTAGGTTTCTACCTTAATTACTTTCTTGTACTTACGGATGTTTGCAAGGGGTATAATCACAAGTATGTATTAGTCCTAGGAAGGCCGGTACATTAGAACAGGTTCACCCACACAACACTTAGCAAGCTAAAGGAGATTAATCAACTGTATGAAACAAAAGCACTTGACAGTCTTCCCGTGTGTCCTCGAGAACGTTTGGTCATCTTAAGTAATACAACCGGCTTGTCCTTTGCTGAATAAAGGATTGGGCCACTTGCTGCATTTATTCCTACTATCTTTTATTTACTCGTACTTTGTTTACTTGCCTTATCAAAAACCCCTAAAAATCCGTTTGCTAAGTATTTGCAGAGAATTCCTGATCCATACCACTAGCCAGCACCTTCGGCTCCTCGTTGGGTTCGACACTCTTACTTATTAAAAATACTGCGATACACCCCCTATACTTGTGGGTCATCAACAGGCAAGTAAAATACACCTTAGTCGTCAACCCACTTATTGACGGCTATGGTTTCTCCAAGACTCTCATGGATGGCGGCGGCAGCATTAATATTCTGTATGTCAAAACGCTTAGCCAGATGCGGATCTCGGAGATACAGCTGAACCATAGCTCTGTGATCTTTCACGGAGTCGTCCCAGGAAGACAAGCAAATTCCCTGGGAGAGATCACTTTCGATGTTACCTTTGGGACTCCAAAGAACTATCGGACGGAAGCACTTCCCTTCGAAGTGGTCCCGTTCAAGAGCACGTACCATGCTATATTCGGACATCCGACCTACTGGGTTTTATGGCTCGTCCATGTTACATTTAAAATATGATGAAAATTCCAGGTCCCAAAGGCGTGATCACCATTAGGGGAGACCCTAAGAAGAGGCGAGAGTGCGAGGACGGATATGCCGCCTTTGCTGAAGCCGTGCTGCACGCCCAGGAGTACCAAGAGATCAAGAAGACCATTGATCCGTCCGAGATGCCCGCGACGAAGGAGGTGACAAAGCCGACTCCGGAGTTCAAGGCATCGGAAGAGACAAAGAAGACACCATTGAAGGATGATGACCCCTCTAAGGTGACCCAGATAGGTGTAGGCCTAGATAGCGCATAGGAAAGCACGCACGTCAAGTTCCTCCAAGCAAATCAAGATATCTTCGCATGGCAGCCATCTGACATGATCGGAGTACCTAGGGAACTTGCCGAGCACTCTCTAAATGTACACCCAAATGCTAAAACCGTCAAACAGTCCTTACGATGTTTCGGCAATGAAAAGCGAAAAGCAATAGCTAAGGAACTAGACTGGCTCGAGTTAGCCGGATGCATAAAAGAGGTCATCCACACTGAGTGGTCAGCCAATCCTGTAATGGTCCCTAAAAAGGACACCACTGATTTAAGGATGTGTGTTGATTATACTCCCTTGAACAAGGCTTTTCCCAAAGATCCGTTCGCTCTGCCTAGAATTGATCAAGTTATCGATTCTACGGTAGGCTCAGAACTCCAATGTTTTCTCAATGCATATTCCGGTTACCACCAAATTCAGATGAAGAAATCAGACAAAGTCAAAAATTCATTCATAACCCCCTTCGGAACCTTCTATTTTGTTACGATTCCCTTTGGGCTCAAGAACGTGGGAGCTACGTACCAGCGCACTATGCAGTGTTGCCTCCATGATCAAATCAGACGCAATGTACATGCATATGTGGACGACATTGCGGTGATGTCCAAAAAGAAGGAAACCTTAATTTCCGACTTGGAGGAAACGTTCGCTAATCTACGCAAATACAACATAATGCTTAACCCGAAGAAGTGTTTCTTTGGAATACCAGCCAGAAAATTGTTAGGTTTCATCGTGTCTCAAAGAGGCATAGAGGTGAACCGAGACAAAATTAAGGCTATACTCAACATTTCCAGGCCGACACGCCTGAAGGACGTTCAAAGACTAACTGGTTGCATTGCTGTAGTCAGTCGGTTTATAAGCCAGCTCGCTAAAAGAGCCGCACCACTGTACAAGCTCCTGAAAAAGACTAAAAAGTTTGTTTGGACTGATGAAGCTGAAGCTGCACTACAAGACCTGAAAGCAGTACTCTCATCTGCTCCTATCCTTGGAGCACCGGAACCTCGGGAACCAATGTTGCTCTATCTCGCTGCGACAAACAGAGTCGTTAGTGTCGTCATGGTGGTGGAGAGACCAGAGGAAAAATAGGAACACCTGGTGCAGCGTCCGACTTACTCAACAAAGTCCTAACTGAGTGAAAGCAGAGGTATCCGCACTATCAAAAGCTGGCTTACAGTGTGTTTTTCGCATCTCGGAAGATACGACATTACTTTTAGGAACACCCAATTACCGTGGTGAGAACATATCCCATGAGAGATATAATCAACAACACCGATGCTACATGACGTGTCGCAAAATGGGGCATAGAGCTTTCAGCTTTCGACATTGAGTACAAACCTCATACAACAATCAAATCCCAAATCCTCGCTGACTTTGTCGTTGATTGGATAGAGACAACGGAGAATATGACCCTCCCAGAGTTGGAATACTGGACCTTCCATTTTGACGGGTCTAAGGCGCTCGGGGGCTCGGGGGCTGGCGTGGTGCTCAAATCACCCCAACGAGATAAAATTTCTATGTGTTGCAGATTCACTTCAGGGCAACAAATAACATTGCCGAATATGAAGCATTGCTGCACAGAATCCGGATCGCTAAGGACATCGGCATCTGACGTTTAATTTGTTATGGAGATTCGGATCTTGTTGCTCAACAAGTGTCGGATATTTGCAATGCAAACAAGCACATGGTAGCATATAGAGCCGTCGTGGATTCATTATCTAAATCGTTCGAAGGGTTTGAAGTTCAACACATCCCTCGAACAGAAAATGAGGAAGCAGATGCATTATCTCGAATAGGCTGTGCACAGAAAAAGGTCGCGGATGGCGCTTTTTTAGAGCACCTCAAAGTTCCCTCTATAAAAGGAGTAGACGAGAAATATCCGACCAAATCCAACTCACCTTTAGTAGCAGTCCTGGCCGTAATCCTAGCTGGACTCAACCCTACCTTGATTACTTGCTAGATGGCAAATTACTCGAAGACGAGGTTCTGAGCCGGCAGATCGTCCGACGAGCAAAACCCTATACTATAATTAATGGTGAGCTCTATAAGCGGAGTGTGTGTGGGGTTTTCAGCGATGTGTATCTCCGGAAGAATGAGTGGAAATCTTACGAGAAGTCCACAAAGGCGAATGCGGCCATGATGCTAGAACCAAATCTTTAGAGGCAAAAGCTTTCTGACACAGTTTTTTCTGGCTTATAGCCAAGGCAGATGCCGAACGGTTGGTCAAGACGTGCAAAGGCTACCAAAAGTACGCCAAACAAGCTCACATTCCAACTGATCAGTTGCGGACAATACCTATAATATGGCCTTTCGCGGTCTGGGGGCTTGACATGGTAGGACCATTTAAACGGGCTCCAAGTGGATTTACTCATCTCCTAGTGATGGTAGATAAATTCAAAAAATGGATTGAGGATAAACCCGTCACCAGTTGTGATGGAGTAACAGCCAGAAGATTTGTCAAGGATGTCATAATCCGCTACGATTATCCGCATAGCATTATCACGGACAACGGGAGTAATTTTTCTATGGGAGAGTTCGCTGAATTCTGCGACAAACAAAATATCCGGCTTGACATTGCGTCAGTCGCACATCCAAAAGCTAGTGGACAAGTCGAAAGAGCAAATGGTTTAATCCTACAAGGCCTAAAACCAAGACTCGAAGCACCACTACGACGTGCTGCAGGGGCTTGGGCAGAGGAATTACCTTCTGTGATATGGAGTTTACGAACAACTCCGAACAGGTCAACTACATACACACATTTCTTCTTAGTCTATGGTGCAGAAGTAGTTCTTCCTAGTGATCTGATTCATACTTCTCCTCGAGTTGTTGCATATATTGAAGAGGATGCTGAAATTTCTCGACAAAATGATCTCGATTTAATCGAAGAAGTTCGCGTTGTTGCTGAGATGAGATCAACAGCCTATCAGCAGAAGTTACGCAAGTATCATAGCTAGAGAGTCAGAAACCGGTCTTTTAATATGGGCGATTTGGTTCTCCGGCTTGTGCAGAAAAGAAAGCACAAACTTTCCCCAGTATGGGTAGGGCCCTTTTTAGTTAGCCGAGTATTGCACCATGGTTCTTACTATCTAACTGATATGCGGCCAGTCAAAGAAAGACCTGCTACTAAGAAGAGAAAGAGAGCTGGAGGCAGTACAGACCTAGAATAATTAGAAAGACCGTGGAATATTGCTCAGTTATGTCCCTTTTATTCTTAATTTATCTTTATTTGTAATCATATATGTGTACATGTTCAATGAGAAATATAGTATTGGTTGCCGCATTTTTTCTGAGAAGTTTTATATTACAATCTTATTTCCGAATGATCATGTCATAGTCGAAATCCCAGAATACTTGAAAAGTACTTTATGCTCATGTTTGTTCTGGTTAAGATTTCTGATTCTAAAAATGTTACCTTCGAGTATAAATCTAAATTTTCTAGTTTGTACTTTGGTTATTTATCTGATTGCCGGATGCGGGTGTTTTCCGAGTAGTGAATTGTTGGTACTGGAAGGCGGCTTTGTTTCCGAGTTTAAACTGGTTTAGCAATTGAGCTTCGTTGCTCGGCAAAGTTTCTGTGTTGAAGGTTGGCCGACTCACGAAAGGGACGAGGCAGAAAGCTAGATAAACGATAAGTATAGACAAAAATATAAGTGCTTATGTAAACATTTCAGGCACATAAAAGTAAAGCCAAAAGTGCTAAATAGAAGTAGCAAATCTTAGCACCACCAAAAGTATTATACTACTTATTTACAACTCCGATTGTTTTCAGAATAACACAAAGTTTTTTCTGATGCTCTACGATGTAGGGGAAGAGGTAGGAGCTGTCGGATCACTGGAGACATCGACCTCGCCTTGATATCTTTCCGAGACATTCAAATCTGAAACGGTTTGTTCGTCATCGGAGATTTCAGTTGTTTCTTTGGCAGGGGGAGGAGGCGTCTCCACGCGAGTGAAGAAGGGAGGGTCGTAGCTGGTCAGATCAACCACGTGATACCCATATCCGGCATAGTAATCCATGATGACCTTGATGTCCTACTCCTTTCTTTCTTCATCCACTTTACAGTACCCTCTGGTTACTTGCCAGATTTCCATGTTTCCATGGTGGCTCATAACCATGGTGAGGGTGTTTGTGCTGCGGTTCGCGCATAGGACATGTTCCAGTCCTGGATGAGCTGGGGCATCTCCTTGGCCTTCTCTCGCACCTCAAAGCCGGTCATTTTGTGCATGTGTGGGACGTTGAGTACTCCACCAATATCCTCAAAAGATTGGTGGAAATCGTGAAGCAAATCGCCGACTTGTGTAAGCCGGCTGGTGCGAGACTCGGTGGAGGCAGAGTCTAGTAAGTTCAGAGGACCTGCGCACATAATGCAAAGGTTAGTAAATATATCCGAACTCCTATAGTCGGAAAAGCATAAAATCAGAAAGTAGGAAACATACTGAAGATGACATCGTCAACTTTGGCCTTCTCTGCCCTAAGGCTCTGGAGTTCAGCCCGGGAGTGCTTCGAAGATGTCCTTCTCTCTGAATAATGCATCGTTGATATCTGAGATCTTTTGATCCTAGGCCGTGATCCTTCGATCATGTTCTTCGGTGGCCATAGAAGAGGATTCGAGGACTTGAGCAATTCTCCGCTCATGATCCTCCTTCAATTTGTCCAGCTCCCGACGTAAGTTGGTGTTCTCCACCTCCAGGGTCTTTAGATTATCGGCTTCTTCAATCATAGCACATGATTGATTGACCAGTGCTATAAGCAAAAGAACAACAGTTGAATAAATAGTTCGATTATGAAAGAAAAAGCAAGGTCAAGGATTGAAATGTTCACCTTCAGCCTCATCCCTAGACACTTTTAACTGAGCATTTTCAAGCCAGAGAGCTCTGATATCTCTCTGCTTGTTGCAGATATTCTTCAACAATTCTTGGTTATACAAATTAACTTTCTATAAGTCAGAATACCCAGAGTCAGAAGTCTACTAAAGACCCAGGCTAATATGTTTACTATTATCAGCACGATCCTTGGGGCTACACTACTTCGTTCTTTGGCATCCTATGAAAGCATAAACCCAGATTGTCTATCCAATTTCATGCTTGCGGGCTAGAGGATATGACATGAAATATAGTAAAAAGTTGAGTTTGGAATTCGACTTAGATGATGTTCATGAGTAAGCTTGCTTAAGCACATGGTCACCTTGGTGCTAACCTTCTCGACGAGGGTCAGCGGGACTACCGGTGGAGGAGGAAGCACACTGGCTCTCAGCCTCTCCTCGTGAAGATGGATCTACTCAAGAAGTTTGGAGTACTTGACGTCCTCCGCTTCTTGTGCCTCCTCCTTGGCTGTAATGTTCTGGCTTTCCAAGCATTGCTGGGCTAGCCGTTGGATCTCCTCCACAGATTTCCGAGTAATTCCAAGTTTGGCAAGACCCGGATTGTTGAGGAGGTTTTCAGCAAAGACGTCTACTAAGGGATCATTACCCATAGAGGGTTCACCCTTATAAAAACCTGAGTCACCCATGGTGACGTCAGTTTGCGAGCCAAGGATCGCTGACTCTGCTTGCTGAGTCGGATCTTCCGCACCAGGCAGAGATGGAGTAATCTCCGGTGTTATGGAAGGCTGCGGGGTAGGAGTCGAAGGAGCTGTGGCAGGAGAAGTCAAGTTCAGCTTTGAATGGCGCAGGGGCTTCGACGAGCCTCCTTTCCCCTTGCCCTTAGTGAGTTGTTTAGCTCTAAGGAGGTAATAGAACAAAAAGCATTACACCTCGGAAAGAATTAAGAAATAAAATACAGAGACCTTGTGAGGAAAGTTACCACTTCAAAATGGGTACTTCCATTGTGCCGATAAAAACTGACGGAGCTTTACGCTTTCGGGTAATGGTCTCCGTCAAAGGAATCAGTTCTCCACCATCCTGAGAGAACTCAGGAGGATATCCCTCGAGAGGAGCAAGCTCCGACTCGGGAAGGTCAGCAAGCTGAAAAGTAAAAATATCCCAGTATTGCAAAAAGAGACAATATTGTAAATATGAACACATAATTAGAGTTATTGTTGGAAACTTACTAGTACCACGGGATTAGCAGCCGTATGCATGTCCAAGGACAACTCCAGAATTTTCCTCTCGATCCTCTCCCGTATTAACCATCTAATCTGGGACTCATAGTCCTTTTCCGAGTAAGGACGAGGGCAGATCCGGAGAGAGTCCTTCTTGGACGACGTGATGGAGTGCATAAGCCGGTCACCATGGTGTTGGAGAGGCTGGATCCGGCCTGCCAGCCAGCAATGCATCAAGTCAGACCCTTTAAGGCCCTTGTGCTTCATCAAATATTCAATCCGCCTCTTGGCGAGAAGTAGATCATCACTGAGAGCTGGCGCATCTGCGTCCTAGGACTCTTGGGGCGTGGCGGTACTGTCAACAAAAGCCGGCAAAGCAGTAGCTTTTCCGGGAACAGGATTATCCTTGTGATAGAAAAAAGTGGATGGCCATTGCTTTACCGACTCACTAGCCTTAATCCTAGGATAGACACGCTCTCTCCTAGCAAAAAAGCTAAGAGTTCCGGTAATGTATGGATTACCGGTTGTGATAGAGTTTCTCCGGGTATGAAAATAATACCGGAAAAGAATGAGACTCGGCCTAATGCTGAGATACCCCTCGCACAAAGAAGCGTAAGCACTCATCTCTAAGAGAGAGTTCGGGGGAGATGGTGGAGTTGAACTCCGTAATAATATATCACCTCAGAAAAGAAATCTGAGGGTGGGAAGCTCAAACCTTTGTCGAGGTGGGTGCCGAAATGCACCCGCTCGTCAGTGTTGGGGTGGGGACGGTTTGTCCATAGCCGCTCTGCTAGTCACCAACGCGGAGGAGCCCTTCATTCTCGACGACGCGAAGCTTGGCGTCATCCAAGATGCAGGGAATCCAGACCCCGCGGAAACTCTCCTTCTCCGTTGTCGACGCCGTCACTGTCGTTGTCGCCGTGATGGAAGATGAGGCCTCGGCCATTTTTCTGTGCACTGGTGACTTGGGATGGGATGCGCTGGAGGATTTTGGGGGAGGCAGAGGAGCTCTGTTCGTGGGAGGCGTTGAGAGGAAGGAAGGAGCGCAAGTGCTGGTGAAGAGGAAAGGGAGGAATCTTAGCCCCTTAAATCCTTCGTCCGCGCCAAGATTCATGCAATGAAAACAGTAACCGTGCCACGCATCATGGAAGGAGCCGAGCAACTCCCTCGTGATGATTACGCCACCTCAATTTCCGCGCACGCATTAAAACGATGCCTCGGTTCTGCAAAAGGCGGACCCACCAACGGTCGTGCTGACGGGAATGTCTGTTAGTGATGTGACTTGACCATGACTGGTGTCAGATTACGTCAGAGACCAAGTTCCAGCTTAGTTTGAATTTCAAGTTGGAAACCCGAATAATGTATTCATAGGTCCGACTCGTTTTTGAGACCCGGATCCTATCCTTTCTTTTCAAGTTTCAGGACCCTTGAAGATTCTGCACACCGAATATCAAGCTAGACGATGATGAAATCTGACTCTAGATCTTGGAGGCTTCCGGAGGCTGCTGTTGAGGATATACTTTCCGGGTATCCTCATTGTGCCTCACTGACCAGGGTGGCCCACTTTGGGTTAGAGCTTTGCTTCACGGGCAGTCCAGTCAGGGAGAAGAGACGGAGTCTAGTCCGGCTACGGGAAGGCCTAGAAGACTTACTTAGGCCTATTATGTTACTTGTAGTTCAAGATGTACTCTGTAACCGACTCTTAGTCGTAGCCAGATAGGTCTCTCTTGTAAACCCTAGGCCGGATATCTATATAAGCCGTCCTAGGGTATGACTTTAGGGCCCTTCACAATAGTCTACAATCTCAACTCACACAGGCGAAACCCTTGTAACCCATATTCTGGCTCTGCCGTATTACTGGATTGCTACGAGGAGTAGGATCCGTCCAAAGCCGGCGGATTCGAACCTGGGTAAACTTGTGTGCTCACCGTCCCGGAACACCGTACGTCTCACACCCCTCTCTTCCACACGCCTCGAGGACCCCCTCATGGCGTACTTGTCACAATCCGACGACACCGGGTGTCCTGCGGACATGCCAGGGGTCCCCATGGAATTCGCCAAGCATGCACTCAATGTGTCTTCGAACGCAAGACCAGTCAAGCAGTCGATGGTCGACTGTAAGAACTAAGGGAAAAAGAAGTTGGCATGGAAGTCAACAGACTTCTCGACGCCAACTTCATATGAGAAATCAAGGAAATTGCCTAGGTGGCTAACCTTGTGCTCATTCCCAAAAATAACACTGAAATCCTGCGGATGTGCGTGGACTTCACCTGCCTCAACAAACACTGCCCGAAGGACCACTTCCTGTTACCGCGGATCGACCAGATAATCGACTTCAGCACGGGATGTGAACGCCTATGTTTCCTCGACGCCTACTCAGGTTACCACCAGATTCTAATGAAGGAAGAGGATCAAGAGAAAACAACCTTTATCACGCCCTTCGGCATCTATTGCTACACCACAATGCCCTTTGGGCTGAAGAACGTAGGAGCCATCTACCAACGGTGCATGCAGGCCTACCTCAAGGACCATCTTGGCTGCAACATTTAGGTCTACATTGAAGATATAGCGGTCAAAACCAAAGAGGAAACTACGCTCATCAATGATCTCCGCGAGACCTTCGACAACCTCGATCGCTACAGGATCAAGACAAATCCGGAGAAGTGCGCCTTCGGCGTCCCATCTAGGAAACTGCTCGGGTACCTCATCTCTGCCAGAGGAATAGAGGCCAACCCAAAAAAGATAAAGGCCATACTAGCCATGGAGAAGCTGAAAACATCAAGGGCATCCGCAGCTAGCTGGATGAATCGCGGCGCTCAGTCGATTCATCAGTCGGATGGGCGAGAAGGCACTACTATTCTATCAACTTCTCTGCAAGACCGACAAGTTTGAGTGGACGGACGAGGCGCAAGAAGAATTTGAAGATCTCAAGCACCTGCTCTCCACCTTGCCTGTTCTGGTGAACCCCAGGGAAAAGGAGCCAATGGTGCTATACATATACGCCACCAACCAGGTGGTTAGTACTGTGCTGGTGGTTGAACGAGCCGAAGAAAACAAGATCCATTGGGGTACAACACCATGTGTACTAACTCAGCGAGGTACTGACACCCACCAAGCAGCGGCAACTGCATTATCAGAAGCTATCCTATGGTGTCTTCATGGCAGCACGGCAACTGCGCCACTACTTCTAGGAGCACCCGATAGTTGTGGTGAACGACGCCCTGCTGAATCACATCCTCAACAACCCTGATGCAACGGGGCAGGTCACCCTCTAGGGCATCGAACTGTCCCCACGGGACATCACCTATGAGCGACGAACAAAGTTGCAACTACTACCGGACTTCTTCGTCCACTGGATGGAAAATCATCTCCCAGACACACCAGACATGTCCAACCTATGGACTATGAACTTCGACGAATCCAAGCGCAAAGAAGGATCTAGCGTTGGTGTCATCCTGACATCTCCTCAGGGTGATAAGATGCGGTATATCCTGTGAATGAATTTTCGAGCATCCAATAATGAGGTAGAGTATGAGGCACTGATCTACGGGATGCGGATGACCAAGGCTTGCAGCACCACACGGCTCATCCTCTACGACGACTCCAACCTCGTGGTGCAGAAAACCATGAACATGTGTGATTCCTTGAGAGATAACATGATCGCATACCGTGACTGCTGACTCGTGTACTAACGAGCTCGTTGGGGAACCCCAAGAAGAAGGTATGATGAGCACAGCAGTAAGTTTCCCTCAGTTATGAAACCAAGGTTATCAATCTAGTAGGAGCAAGGAAACACCACAAAGGTGTAGCTAGCTGAACGTTGGCAGGGTGCACTACCGGTGCCAGCAGCAACATGGAGACCTGCACAACACAACCACATAACTCTATCCCCAACTTGCGATGAGGTTGTCAATCTCACCGGTTTTGCTGAAAACAAAGGATTAAATGTATCGAATGGAAGGAAGTAATAGTTTGCAGAAAGTAAACACAAAGCAGTAAATAGTTTGTAGATTGTATGTAAAAGAAAGGACCAGGGTCCATAGTTCACTAGAGGTGGCTCTCCTTAAGATAGATAACATGTTGGGTGAACGAATTACAGCGAGGCAATTGACAAACATCGAGAAAGCATACAAGCATATACTAATCATCTTAACTCCTTTGAGATTCGATTGGGCATTAGAACATTATACATAGACCGCCATCCAACTGCATCTATGACTAATAATCCACCTTCAGGTTATCATCTAAACCCCCTCCAGTATTAAGTTGCAAGCAACAGATTATTGCTTTACGAATTGCGTGTAATGTAAACAATACGATTGTTCTATGAACAAAGGATTGTTGTTTTCTCCCTAGTAGCAATAGCACATCTGGTACCTTAGAGATTTATGTCACTTCCCCAGATTACCAGAGGCATGAACCCACTATCGAGCATAAATACTAACTCTTGGAGTTGCTAGCATCTACTTGGCCAAGATAGCTACTAACAACAGAAAGCATGCAAGATCACAAATAACAAAGACATGATAGAATCAATAATCAATCTGAAATAGCATCTCAATATCCATCGGATCCCCGCAAACACAACATGCAGAATTACAAATAGATGATCTTGATCATGAACGGAGCTCACAAGATCTAGACATGAAAGCACAAAGGAGGAGAACCAGCCATCTAGCTACTACATGGACCCGTAGTCTAGAGATGAACTACTCACGCATCACACCGGAGGCTTGCATGGTGATGAAGAAGGCCTCCAGGGTGAATTCCCCTCTCCGGCAGGGTACCGGGAAGAGCTTCAGATCCCTCCCGATCTAGGGATGGAGATGACGGCGGCTACAGACTCTTTTGTGGATTTTTGATCGGGTACTTAGGGTTTTGGTCCCGAGGGTAATATATAGGTAGAAGGAGAGGCTGAGGGGGTGCTAGGGTCGACCAGACCACCCCCTGGCGCGGGCCAGGCCTGGCCGCGCGGCCAGGTGGTGTGGCCGGGCCCCAACCCTTCTCCGTCTCGTATTCTGGCTCCAGATGCCTTCCGGTAAAATAGCGAATTTGGCTTTTGTCCCGTCCAATTCCGAGAATATTCATTTTCTGACTTTCCTGGAACCAAAAACAGCAGAAAACAGGCAGCTGGCACTGTGGCTCTTGTTAATAGGTTAGTCCGAGAAATCATATGAAAAGTACTCCAATGTGTGGACAAAACACAAGAAAGTAGATAAAACCAAGCATGGAACATAAAAAATTATAGATACATTTGCAATGTATCAACATCCCCAAGCTTAACTCCTGCTCGTCCTCGAGTAG
This sequence comes from Avena eriantha, assembly GCA_910589775.1. NCBI lineage: Eukaryota > Viridiplantae > Streptophyta > Magnoliopsida > Poales > Poaceae > Avena > Avena eriantha. Next base: position 213,904,330 of record OU342744.1, on the reverse strand, counting down.
GTAAGTGATAAAATGAAAGAATAATTTTTGAGGTGACATGCACCATCATAAACTTGATCAAAGTATTTGTAAAACATTCAAAGTTGGGATCATAGTACTTCAATCATAACATGAAAGAAAAATTTCTAGCAATAAGACAAAGAAACTATGATGCAACATGAAAAGGCACAAACAAAAGATTCATGAATAACAATGCTTTGCAAGACGTTTGTTTGTTTCACATAAAGAAAACATAGCATAATAGTATTCAGCTTGTCCCTCATAGAGTAGCAAATATAAATGCATAGGACACATTCAAAGTTCATAAGAGTGACTAGATACAAATAGTTTAAAACAAGCAATATCAAGTTATGCATCAATCAACTAATCTTGGGACAATGCACATAGAACTAAGAATGGCCACTATGCTCTCAAAGTAAGTGCATAAAGATAGAAGGTGGAGACTCAATATAATGGTGGAAGAAAGGCCTTCATAGAAGGAAGTAGGGATTCAAGTCTCATAAAGAGCTTCCAAAAATTATGGTACTTATAGCTTTCAGCTCTCATTGCCCCTATCATCAGCATCTTGAAGGTGATTAAGGTTAAAGTGAACAAACTATGGTGTACATGCTTGACGAAGTATAAGTTAGAAATCTCATGTCCCTTGAATACGAGGGCCGCTCCTCATGCTACTCAAGTTTAGTCACCGGTCAGTTCTTGTCATCGTAAGTACATGTGTATCATAGAGAACCGTCAACCGGGTACCCCTTTCCCGATGATACGGAAGAATCCCCATATCAAAATGACAAGGCAAGCAGACAACGGGCATCTCAGCAATCTTCTTATTTACCATGGGAATATGGTGCTTTTTTCTCTCTTTCCTCTTTTCATATTTTTTTTTCTTTTTCTCTTTTTTCTCAATACAGGACTCTTTTTTTATAAGAAGAATGCTTAATAGACAGCTCATTATGGTTACGCTGCAGGTTTCCACCATGTCAGCATGGATTAGACCAGCGGCCCAGGCATTTCTCTAACACATATACATAACTCCATGGACTTACAAGCTCCCCTTTCATTTCACACCGACGACATTCATGGACAAAAGAGCATGATATCAACTAGGTACAAAGTACCCGTGCAATGTTGAAAGCATTCCCCATGATAGCATGGTTCTGCTAATCCCCAACAAATAAGTGCAAGCATATACAACATAGACGACACAATGGTTCCAGTTTATTAAGGGCAAGAAAAGTAAAGTGTGCCATCAAGTTCGTGAGAGCTTTAATCACTAGTTTTCTCATAACAAGTTTAATTTGGAAGGTAAACAAAAGCATGAATATACTTGGAATAGCATAAGCTAGTAGGTAGGTATGGTGGACTCTTTGGAATAACTTGGTTTAGGGAGTTGGATGCATGAGTGGAACTCATACTTGGTTGTGGAGGCTAGCAAAATACTGGGAGCGACAAACTAAGAGATCAATAATGGCCATAATCATGCAGAGCGACGAAACATCATTGATCAAAGCATAAAGTGATACTACAAGTTGAAAATTAAAGGATCATAAAGGCTTATGGTGACTTGAGATAGTCATAACATGGTGTGAGCATGCGCCAAGTCAACTCAAATAAAGCATCAAAGGAGAATACCACTATAAGATGCTTTAATATGCTAAAACAACGCATGATTCATCCAAGAACATTAAGCAATCTCAATTGTTTATAACAAGTCATGCTACAGCAAAGAATACTAAGCATAAAGCCAAAACAATATCAAGCATGGCATGACAAAGCATAAGGCACAGTCAAAAACAAGCTCTCTTTACCACTTAAGCATGAGCTTTTCCTACTCTTTTCCAAACCAAACCAAACTATTTGAAAACCAGTGTATGAAAGAGGGGGTCCAACCAATTTATTCAGCAAACTAAGCAAACAAAAGCAAACGAAAAACCAAAACAAAAACAAAAAGAAGACGCTCCAAGAACAACACAACTGTGCATAAAACAATAAAAATGAAGCATTTGGAAGAAACCTAGGATTTTTATTGATGAAGAAGGGGATGCCTGGGCATCCCCAAGCTTTGACGCTTGTACTTCTTGGATATTTCTTGGGGTGACACGCGTGGCATCTCCAAGCTTGAGCTTTAGTCCATCCTTCATCTCATTACTCATTCCTTCCATACACCTGAAAATTTTCCTTCATACAAAACTTCACACAATCTTTATTAGAAACATTAGTGCACTCAAGATAATAGGTCTTTAGGTTCAGTTCCAACACCAAATCTGTCAAAACAGACCAGCTGGTAAATATGAATTTTTTTCGAAGACCTTATGTTGCTCAAATCAAAAAGTGTTGAACTAACAAAAGTTACATAACAACCTGGGGAAGAAGTGAAAAAATTCATGCCTCAAAAGGACGTTCAGAGATTTTACACGAATTTTTACGGTGAAGCATAGAAATCTGTTTCGGGACAGCAACTTTCCCAATCATTACTTGTCTCTCATTAGAGGTTACTCTTGGCACAAAAAGCAAATAAAAAGGATAAGGAGCGGTTATTACTGAGGTAATAACTTCCAAGAATCATCTAAAACTTTTGGGTTACCTCCCAATAAGTACTTTTTTAACGCCTTTAAGTTAGGCATTAGAAGCAAGAAAGAATCAAGTGTTCTCAAATGAAGAAGCATTAAAACCAAATTTTGTTTTCATAGGAGAGGCAAAATAAATCTTCTCTCTCTTCTTAGGGAAGTGTTCTATACCTTTATTGAATGGGAGTTGATATTTAATGGTTCCTTCTTTCATATCAATAATGGCACCAACAGTTCTAAGAAAAGGTCTTCCCAAAGTAATAGGACAAGAAGCATTGTATTCAACATCCAAAACATAGAAATCAACAGGGACATAGGCATTGTTAACCATAATAAGGACATCATTAATACTCCCCATGAGTTTCTTTTTAGCATTATCATCAAGTGGGACATTCAAATAACAATCTTCAAGTGGAGGCAAATCAAGCATATCATAAATCCTTCTAGGCATAATAGAAACACTACTATCAAGATCACATAAAGCTTTGAAATCAAAGTCATTCACTTTCATATTAATGATGGGTTCCCAACCATCTTCTTGTTTTATAGGAATAGAATCTTTATATTTCATCTTTTCTTCTTTAATCTTTATGAGAGCATTAGTAATATGTTTTGTAAAGGCCATATTCATAGCACTAGCATTAGGACTTTTAGCAAGCTTTTGTACGAACTTAATAACTTTAGAGATATTGCAACCATCAAGATCAAAATCAAAATTATCATCTAAAGTAGTAGAACTATTACTAGCTTCAACACTAGTGGTGGTGATAGTAGAAACACTAATGTTTCTAGCAATTTCATCTTCTCTTTCCCACTTAGCATGTAATTCAGCTAATAGTCTAACATTTTCATAAATTCTTACTTGTATAGCATTAGTAGCTACAAAGGGATTATCATTAGTTTCAGGTTTAGCAACCATTTTATTAATCAAAGAGGATTGAGCTTCAGACAAAGATGATATATTTCTTTCAGCATTAGAGAGTTTCAATTATAAACTAGGAATTTCCCTATTCAGACTCTCAAGTTGATGGCTAATGTTCTTCAAAATGGTAGATTGTTCCTCCATAGTTTTAGTGAATAGTTTATTTTTCTCATATTGCATTTGCATGAAGTTTTTAGTGGCTCTATCAACTTCTAAAATTCGTCCCTCACTAGGTAATCCAGGTTTACCATTATAACCATAAGTATTACTAGGAAGGTAAGGCCTATAATTGTTATTACCATAGGCATTGTTGCTAAAATTGTTATTTCTTATGAAGTTCACATCAACTTGCTCTTCTTGAGCAACCAAAGAGGCTAAAGGAACATTATTTGGATCAATATGGGCTTTCCCATTAACAAGCATAGACATAATAATATCAATCTTGTCACTCAAGGAGGAGGTTTCCTCAACAGAATTTACCTTCTTACCTTGTGGAGCTCTCTCAGTATGCCATTCAGAATAGTTAACCATCATATTATCCAGAAGCTTTGTTGCAGCACCCAAAGTAATGGTCATAAAGGTACCTCCAGCAGCAGAATCCAATAGATTTCGTGAAGAATAGTTCAATCCTGCATAAAAAGTTTGGATGATCATCCAAGCAGTCAGTCCATGAGTGGGACAATTCTTAACCAAAGATTTCCTTCTTTCCCAAGCTTGAGCAACATGTTCATTATCAGATTGTTTAAATTTCATTATTTCACTTCTCATAGATATAATCTTAGCAGGAGGATAGTATTTTCCAATGAAAGCATCTTTGCATTTATTCCAAGAATCAATACTATTCCTAGTTAAGGAATTCAACCATTCTTTAGCTTTTCCTCTCAAAGAGAAAGGAAACAATTTCAGCTTAATAATATCTCCATCTATATCCCTATGCTTTTGCATCTCACAAAGTTCAACAAAGTTATTTAGATGGGCAACAGCATCTTCATTACCAATACCAGAAAATTGTTCTCTCATAACAAGATTGAGTAAAGCAGGTTTTATCTCAAAGAAAGTAGCTTCAGGCACAGGTGGAGCAATAGGTGTGCTCATAAAATCATTGTTGTTGGTGCTAGTGAAGTCACACAACTTAGTGTTTTTAAGAGTAGTCATTTTTGTGTTTTTAATCAAGAAAGCAAACTAGTAAAACTAATTTTGTGTGTGTTTTTGATAAAGAAACAAGCAAACAAAGCAAAAGAAACTAAGCAAAACAAAAATAACACAGTAAAGAGATTGGTTATGAGGGACTCCCCTAGTGAAGATGTCCTTGACTCCCCAGCAACGGCGCCAGAAAAATACTTTGATGGTGTGGTGTTGACGTGGGAGTTTCTTTTTCTTCGATCCCCGGCAACGGCACTAGAAAAATACTTGCTGACTCGTGTACTAATGAGCTCGTTGGGGAACCCCAAGAGGAAGGTATGATGTGCACAGCAGTAAGTTTCCCTCAGTTATGAAACCAAGGTTATCAATCCAGTAGGAGCAAGGAAACACCCCAAAGGTGTTGCTAGCTGAACGTTGGCAGGGCACACTACCGGTGCCAGCAGCAACGTGGAGACCTGCACAACACAACCACAGAACTTTGTCCCCAACTTGCCATGAGGTTGTCAATCTCATCGTGTTTTGTGGAAAACAAAGGATTAAACGTATCGAATGGAAAGAAGTAAAAGTTTGCAGAAAGTAAACGCAAAGCAGTAAACATAGATTGTATGTAAAGAAAAAGGACCGGGATCCATAGTTCACTAGAGGTGGCTCTCCTTAGATAGATAACATGCTGGGTGAACAAATTACAGCGAGGCAATTGACAAACACCGAGAAAGCAATACATGCATATACTAATCATCTTGACTCCTCTGAGACTTGATTGGGCATTACAACATAATACATAGACCGCCATCCAACTGCATCTATGACTAATAATCCACCTTTAGGTTATCATCCGAACCCCCTCCAGTATTAAGTTGCAAGCAACAGATTATTGCTTTACGAACTACTTGTAAAGTAAACAATACGATTGTTCTATGAACAAAGGATTGTTGTTTTCTCCCTAGTAGTAACAACACATCTAGTACCTTAGAGATTTCTGTCACTTCCCTAGATTACCAGAGGCATGAACCCATTATCGAGCATAAATACTAACTCTTGGAGTTGCTAGCATCTACTTGGCCAAGATAGCTAATAACAACGGAAAGCATGCAAGATCTCAAATAACAAAGACATGATAGAATCAATAATCAATCTGAAATAGCATCTCGATATCCATCGGATCCCCGCAAACACAACATGTATGAATTACAAATAGATGATCTTGATCATGAACGGAGCTCACAAGATCTAAACATGAAAGCACAAAGGAGGAGAAACCAGCCATCTAGCTACTACATGGATCCGTAGTCCAAGGATGAATTACTCACGCATCACACCGGAGGCTTGCATGGTGATGAAGAAGGCCTCCAGGGTGAATTCCCCTCTCCGGTAGGGTGCCGGGAAGAGCTTCAGATCCCTCCCGATCTAGGGATGGAGATGATGAAGGAGATATGCCCTAGAGGCAAATAATAAATAGGTTTTTATTGCCATATCTTAATTAGTTTATAATAGTTTCATATTGTGCTATAACTGTGCCAAGTAGAAACATTGGTACAGGTGTGGTATGAAACAACCAAGTCCCTAGTAGCCTCTATTCATACTAGTTTGTTGCTAGCTACGCCTTGGCAGGGCGCACTACCGGTGCTAGTAGCAACATGGAGACCTGCACAACACAACCACAGAACTCTGTCTCCAACTTGCGATGAGATTGTCAATCTCACCAGTTTTGCTGAAAACAAAGGAATAAACGTATAGAATGGAAGGAAGTACTAGTTTGCAGAAAGTAAACACAAAGCAGTAAACAAGTTGTAGATTGTATGTAAAAGAAAGGACCGGGGTCCATAGTTCACTAGAGGTGGCTCTCCTTAAGATAGGTAACATGTTGGGTGAACGAATTACAGCGGGGCAATTGACAAACATCGAGAAAGCATACAAGCATATACTAATCATCTTGACTCCTTTGAGATTCGATTGGGCATTACAACATTATACATAGACCGCCATCCAACTGCATCTATGACTAATAATCCACCTTCAGGTTATCATCCGAACCCCCTCCAGTATTAAGTTCCAAGCAACAGATTATTGCTTTACGAATTGTGTGTAAACTAAACAATATGATTGTTCTATGAACAAAGCATTGTTGTTTTCTCCCTAGTAGCAATAGCACATCTAGTACCTTAGAGATTTCTGTCACTTCCCCAGATTACCATAGGCATGAACCCACTATCGAGCATAAATACTAACTCTTGGAGTTGCTAGCATCTACTTGGCCAAGATAGCTACTAACAACGGAAAGCATGCAAGATCACAAATAACAAAGACATGATAGAATCAATAATCAATCTGAAATAGAATCTCAATATCCATCGGATCCCCGCAAACACAACATGCAAAATTACAAATAGATGATCTCGATCACGAATGGAGGTCACAAGATCTAGACATGATAGCACAAAGGAGGAGAACCAGCCATCTAGCTACTACATGGACCCGTAGTCTAGAGATGAACTACTCACGCATCACACCGGAGGCTTGCATGGTGATGAAGAAGGCCTCTAGGGTGAATTCCCCTCTCCGGCAGGGTGCCAGGAAGAGCTTCAGATCCCTCCGATCTAGGGATGGAGATGATGAAGGAGATATGCCCTAGAGGCAAATAATAAATAGGTTTTTATTGTCATATCTTAATTAGTTTATAATAGTTTCATATTGTGCTATAAACTGTGCCAAGTAGAAACATTGGTACAGGTGTGGTATGAAACAACAAAGTCCCTAGTAGCCTCTATTCATACTAGTTTGTTGGTCACGAAGATGATCTGGGTTTCAAGATCATGGGCATTTATGCCGACTGACAACAAGATCATATCATTGGAGAATGATGTGGTTGGATATTCCTCGAAGGATTGCAACACGATCAAGTCATATAGTTCATTGTTGCAACAACTATACCTAGACTCCTTCTCCTTAGACCGTGAGCTCATATTACTCACTCTTTCCCTAGGCTGCTTAGACTTCATCAATCGTCATCTGGTAATGCGGTGGCCATAAAGTTGTACGTTGGGTATTCTGAAAGAACAGTAGATGACATGTGACTGCAAGACCAGGATTTGTTCACCCACATGACGGGTAAAGATACATACGGCCGACTTGGTGAGATTACATATATAAACGTTGCAACATGTGACTAGGTCACAGGGATGTAATATCATGGTAACAAGAAAACAGAACTTGTTGTGAATGAGATTGAACAAGGTCTGGGATACCAATGATCGAATCTCGGACAAGTTGTATCTAGAAACAAAAGGAAGATGATGCTACATTTAGACGGTTCAAATGACATTGTCATCAGGAATGCATAGGGGTCACATGGATATCCCCGGTCCCTCTGTTGATCATTGATATAGATCATGTCTAGAGCACTCCCGAGCCGTGAGAGGATACACTTAAGGGTACGATGAGAGCGATCATTCATAAGATGGAATCACAGTAGAGAAAGAGAGAAAGTCGGAATCGTTCCGCGGAGAGACCCGAAGTTGTTCGGAGAAAGAATAAAGGAAAAGCCCTGAAAAGTGTTTTTGGATAAATGGGAATTTAAATATATATTTGTTATATGTTAATTATGAATTAATATATTATAAATAATATTTAGATTAAGATTTATAATGGCAACTTTTATATTAGGCTAAATCCCGAAGGGAAATAGTCTAGAAATAAAAGTGCGGAAAAATAAATGGAAAAGGGTAAAACAGCCAGCCTTGTGGGCAGCGGATAACCGCCACCGCGCAGGGCAGCAGATAGCTAGGCGACGCCAGCGGGCAGCCAGGTCTCCGCGGGCCGCCGCTGTCCAGCCGGCCCACCCAGGCCAGGCGACACGGGGCGGGGCGCTGGGCCGCCGGGGCGAGCCGGCCCACCCGGGGTTCCCCCTTCCAGGCCAACACAGCGAGCTGGGCCACGCGGGTTGGCGCCGGCCCACCCGACCACAGTGCTGGCAGCACGAGCTGGGCCGCCGGTGGGCAGGCCGGCCCACCCGGCTGGCTGGCTGCTGCTGCTGCTTTTTCCTTTTCTTTTTATTTAAGTATTTTCTGTTTGCTATTTGGGCTGAGTACTTTTGGCCCATTTGGCAGTCCGAAAATCTGCTGCCTTTTTCCTTCAGTATTAGTCCCACATGGCTTAGCCTTTGAGAAAGGTACACCCCCTTAGCCTATATAAAGGGGTGCCCATGGGTGGGATTAAAACACACCAAATACACAACTTGAGAAGTCCTTTGGTTGACTTTCTCCCTCCCTCTCTCTATACCTTGTGACCATGGCCCCAAGTCTAGGTTGTGCGATCGAGGCACACCTACAGTACACCGTTGTGCTGTAGGGATTCCTCGCCGGATATCAACTTCCGCACTCCCGGCGGGATCGGGGAGCCGGAGGTCTCATCGTGCACCGGATGTGTACGAAGACACGAGGCGCAACACTTGGGGCGCTTGAATGTCGTGAGCCGGAGCTGTTGCACGATGAAGATCAAGAAGGAGCAAGGGTGACCTGCGAGGAGCTTCGCGACCTTGAGGTCGGCTTCGAGTACGAGTACATCAACCACATTCCCCGCGGAACGTTAACCGCGTACAAACTACAAGGGTATGTATTCTCTACGCATCGTCCGTTACCGCATTACTACATAGATAGATCATAGGCAGTTCTGGGGTTTCAACGTAGGGAATTTTTTTTTTCCGCACCGATCCGCAATAGTGGTATCAGAGTCGATCTATGCGTAGGAGTGCTATACGGCCAGTACACACAAGTTTTGTGCGGGCATTGATCCCTTAGTTATTACCCTCTAACGTGTACTTGTTTATATCGTGGTATTGTTTGATGAAGCGGCTCGGACCGACCTTACACGTATTCAAACGCGAGACTGGTTCCACGCTCAACATACGGCTTGTACCGTATAAGTGGCTAGCGGGTGTCTGTCTCTCATTCAATAGTTGATATAGCATTTACAACGGAGGGCCCCGGAAGGGGTGCAATAGAGACAACTATCGGATCCATGTTGTGGTTGGAAAGTTCGTAGTTTAGAAACGGTTCTAGTGCGAAAGCCCTGACAACCACGTAAAACTTGCAATAGATAAAGTAGAGGCGTCTAACTTTATTTTGCAGGGGGCATGTGATTATGATATGGCATTGGTCGATACGAAGGTAGAGTAGTTTACTTTTCTATTACTAAGTAGTATAGTAATAGTCATCGTTCCGATGGACGACCTGGTGGCGGCGTCGTGGACTTGGCGTCAAACCAAGGGCATGATGGAGATCATGCTAGAGCGCTCGATGGAGATCAAGGCGCAGGAAAGACCATATCATATCACATTATACATATGATGTTGATACATGTTTTACATCTTATTGTGTGCTACTATTTAGATACTCAACGGTAGCAAATAAGATAATCCCTATTTAATTCCAGTGTTCCATGTTCCCCTTGTGTGTGCACCCCCAAGAAAGTTCTTCGGTATGAGGCCGGTCGTGATGATCGGGGGTCAGACATATATGTGTTCGCATACAGTGGGTGTAAGCCATGTTGCACAGCGAATACACACAAGTTAGATTTGGCGAGCCTAGCATGTACAGACATGGCCTCGGAACACAAGAGATCGAAAGATCGAGCATGAGTCACATGGATGATGTGATTGGCATTGTTGAATGCCTACCTTTGATACTGCATTGATGGCCGTGATGATCGGGGGAGGTGCAGAGGGTAGGGATCATGCGATCACTGAAATTGTCCAGGGGATGACCATTTTAGTGGAGACCAATTATAAATTGATCTCTTATTATAAACTTAGTCTAGATATCTATTTGCAAATATCTTAGTAGAGCTTAGCCTATCCTATTGAGGTCCTTTGTGACCATGGGAATATATTGCTTAATTCGGAACTTAGCAAATGGGTCCAACTTCATAGATTAATACCCACGCCTGAGGGATATCCTCGTAAAAGGTGATCTTCTCTTCTTGATACAATAACCATTAGGAGATAATTCGATGATTTTAAAATGTTTGGGAAAACACTTAGCGATATTGCATTAGAGTTAAGAACTCTTAGAAGGGCTTGATTGCAAATGGAGTCTTGGATGAAAAGGTATATGTTAGATATACAAATTATAAATGTGGTTCTTGCAAAACTCGTTGCAAATTGTGATACTTGTCCTGTTTTGTGAAAACAGGATGATCTGCTTGAGAGTTGCTGGATTTGAGGCAATGTGACTTGATGACGGCAAGCAAAACAGTTGATGGCCGACATCACTTCTTCCCTCAAAGTTTATCATTTGGATTAGTGGACTTGAATATAATTTTGTAATCCCTCTTTGTGTGTCTTGCTTTTGGCAAGACGATTATTCATATGAACAAGTCACAAACCAGTTTGTACTATTCGTATGAACAATACCATTATGGTCACATTACGATTATAAACAAGTTATTCTCATCAATATGTTAATGATAATAGTTTAAACATTTATAAAGGATTAGAATGCTAAAAATATCCAAAGTTTAATAATGAAATGACACTACAACTTAAGTCATTTTGGTTATTGTAGGTTCTTTATGAAAGATCGGGGTCCTAGATGCATAATCTAGAGACTTTGCAAAACCATGCCTCTTGGGCAGAATGACTGAAACTCCGCATTCTGGTAAAACGGTGATATGCGACGAAATGTTGAATCTTATACATAGTGATGTATCATATTTTCAACAAGTCGTGGAAATCATTTATTGTGGACTTAAGTGAATAAGTGTATTTACTTAATAAAACAAGAAGTTTGAAATAATTTGAATTGTTCAAATGAGTTCATAACTAAATGGGATATTGAATTAACTGAATTAACAAGTCTCTTCGATTTGATCGATACGACTAAAGTATTCAAGTTAAGTTTAGTATAAAAGGAACTTGTGAAAGATGTTTCACAAATTATGATAATTGGACGAATTCAAACTTTGTTGAAGTGTCTAAACATCATAATCATTTTGTATTAGATACATATTATCTCTTATTGGGGTTACAGTTATCATTTAGAGTTAGAGATCAAAATAAGCAAACACTCATTTGAAATACAAAGGAACATCTAAAAGATTCGTGGAAACAACACCATAAGTATTATGGCACGTTCGAGTTTCTGGAGATTTCGACAAGTTGAAATCGTGGCGAATAAACAAGTCTTTGTAGAGCATTCTTAGGAAGCTATGAGTGCATCTTCCACAAAGGGGCAAACCTGTTGTTGTCCAAAGTCAACGTGTCTTGATGAAGATACAGGTGGAAGAAAGTAAAAGATTAAAACAAGGTATTTGACCTTGCCTCCAAATTGTTGAGTGGCGCAGCGGAATTTGTTTCGTGAATCCAAACTCTGCAAATATAGGAGAAACCAATGATAATGATCATAAAGTTTCAGTGAATACTTTTACTAAAGAAAGTAGGATTCAACTATATATTCTACAAGTTTGTGGAATTATAGTTGATTCACTTGTCATGTTTTGAACAAGACATACCTACGAAATACAAAGAAGCGTGATGGACCTGAGTACAAGAAATGAATAGTAATTGAAATCTCGTTGGTGGAATTCTTGGTTTGATGATGATCAAAGAATTTTGGAATATCCAAGATTATTGACATGACCTAAGATTTGAGTGGGAGCAAATCAGCTTGGCTAGTTCATAATATGTAGCTAACATATTCTGAGTGGGAGCTAAGTGAAATCCCTGGATCTCAAACATGAATGTCATATTTGAGTGGGAGCGTGACATCATTCTGGAATATGTAGACGACATATGTGAATGATGTGATTGGTGTTAATAATATTTAAGTTAGGATGAAGTTGAAGTTATTAAACAATAAGATCTATCGAGATAGATTAGTGAGTTTAATAAATACAGAATGTCGAATGCTTCCTGGACTTGATTCTGAAAGATGTTCAGAATGTCCTAAACAAGATTCTGAAGAAGTTCAGAATATAACAAGGTGAGAAAGTAGTTCTTACTATATGAAGCATTGAGTTAGTATTGCAACTATGGTTGAAAGAAAGAGATGCGTTACATCTCCTATGCCTCAGTCATAGGTTCTTCCATATAACCATGTTGTATACTCGACGTAATGTGACCCGAAGTTCTGGTTGGTAGGACAAAGTCTTAACTGTAAGAACATCTCTTTAAGTGATTCCTGAGTTGATCACTAAACCAGAATTGAGATTTGTACTTAAATGACAAGAAGCAATGTAAGTGGCATAATTGCATTTCATGCACTAGGATCTACATAGATATAGATCTATAAAAGCTCCATCTGATGTGATGTATAATGTCAAGGCGGGGCTAGTTAGCTCTTAACGTAGAATGATGTGTCCTAGGGCCCAGTGCCCATGAGAAAGCCCTCGAGGTTGATCTAACATCACTGTAAGCTCCTGGAATCCGGCCTCGTTCTACTGCCATGACTATAGTATATACATGTGGCATCCCGCTAAAACCACTACTAGAAAATGGCCATGTTTTTGTGCATCGCATCATCATGACCGCATGCTCATGTCATCATGCCACATTTCATTTGAGAATCGTCATGTCATCATGCATGGTTTTTGCCTCAAACTATTTTCTAAAAGCCTAGTTTTTTTTTCTAAACATCCCCCTTCTTTACTTTAAATAAAACCCCAGTCTCTTCCAGATCTTTTATTTGTCTAAAACTATTTACTAAAAGAATATTTAAAACAAAATAAATAAATAAAACCATATTTTATAAAATCCCGGGGAGGCAGTCTGGCCGGTCAGACCTGAAGCCCAACCGGCCAGACTACCTACTACCCGGCCCAACCAAATCTTAACTAGCAAACCCTAGACCGCCTTACCCCAGCCCTGAACCGGACCTACCCCTGCCGCCGCCAGGCACCCACCCGCACACACAGCGCAGCGGCAGCTGTACCAGACCCGCACCCCGCGTCACACCATGGCCGACCCACTACCAACACGCTACACACCACATCCCTCACGCACCGCACGACCCAGTCACGCTTCGATCGTGAGCCCGCCCCACCCCGATGACCCCATCGCCCGCGCACGCCCCACACCAACCGCCGCTAGGCCCACCACTCCCCTCTCTGTCTTGGCGTGCCTCCCGCACAAATTCCGCCTCGACACGGCCACGTCGCCCCACCCCGCCCGTGACAGCCTCGGGATCCCCACCCGGGCCCCACCATCCCGCTCCCAGGCGCCGCCCTCACCACGCGGAACCCGCCCCAATATCGCGACCTTCCTCGCCGGCCCTCGACCACCTCGCCTCGCGTGCAGACCCCGCCGCTGCGGCTCCTATCATCCTTGCTGGCCACCATGGACACCGAGCTCCTCCCCGGGCGGACGCCGCCGCCTCTCCCTCTGCCCGCGGCGCGCGGCCACGCCCTGGAGCTTCACCGCCCTCCTCCCCCTCGTCTGCGGCCGTCACCGCCATCGCCAGAGGGCCCGTCATGCTCGCCTCCAGCCAGGGTCATCCCCGCCCCGAGGTCGTGCCGATCCCGCCTCTGGGCGGCCCTGGTTCCCCGTTGCCGCCCTCTCTGCGCCACGTTGCCGCGAGCGCGCCCTCGCCCCTTTGCCGTCGCTGGCCTCCGTCGCCCCGTCCTGCGGAGTTTCTCCGTCCGCCACCAGGAACTCGTGGGCCCCGCCTAGATCCACCGCCCGCTGCTCTCGGTTGCGCGGTTACGCCCGTGTGCCTTAGAACTTCTCTGCTCAGCCTCCTCCGTTCCAAGCCCTGCATCGACGCTGCGGCTGCCACGTGTTGTTGTGCTTCCGCTGAGGAGCCAGCTGTGATGTTCTCGTTATGTGCCCTACAGCCTCATGGTTGTGGTGGATGTTGTTCAACACACTTTTCCTGTAGCCCATCTGTTGTGTGGGTGTTGTTAAAGTGACGATGCTAGTTGCGCTACAAAAACCCTCGACAAGATCTTCATCGCCACTTGAGGTAGAGACCGGCCGATATGAAGGAACCCGAAGGATTAGAGACGAGAACGATGTCATTCAAGATCTTCACCCGGGACGCCAAGTTCTCCTTCACGGAAACCTCAAGTACTTCTTCATGGCGCCCCTGAGGACCCCGGCACCGATCCCAAGTCCGCCATCGATGAATAAGGTGGAACTCCAAGGCCTTTGATGTGGAACCGCCATGATCTTCCCACGGATCCTGGAGCCTTGTTCCCGGAGTCCGAAGATCGATCCCGGCGAGACCGAACCTGAACTACATCGAACCAAGATCTTCCGAACCCGATGTGTGAACCTTTTCCCAAGCCCTATTTTATAAATGCTATATATAAAATCCGTTGCATATAAATTGATCATGCTTGTATACATGTTTGTGGGTATGGGGGCATTATGCCGATTCACCGCATGATTAAATATGGAGTGCATATGCGGGCTATTATAGTCTTATATTGCCTCCATTTAAATTGGTGTAGCGAACCGATGCCATGTTTTGCCTTGTTAACACAACATTTAAATTGCGGGGGTTTTAAATAACTTGAACCGTGTAATTAATTATCGGGACCCGGTTCCGCTTAATATTGCCTAATTGCACCGCATCTGCATCATATCATAAGCATGCCGGATCTTCTGCCGTAGTATTAAATATTGCATTCGGTGTTTATTCTAGTGTTTGCTTCTTCGCGGATTAGGCCGATGAGTCGATGCGAGTATTGACAAGTTCTCCGGAAATGATCCTTCGGCAGTGTTTCCCAGGCGAGCATCTCTCCCCCTTCTACCTATTTTGCATTTATAGTCTTTATTCCCTCCTGTTGATCTATTTCTATCTGTGTCGCGATGCTTTAGTTTCTGTACACCAGTTATATCCCGTGCAACCTCTATATTGCCTTGGACACCTCCTATTACCTGTGTTTGGTAGATAGCTGGCCTTGCGAGTCGTAGTTGCTTGCTCAGGTGCGATCTCGTGTTGTCAAGTACCACAGTTGTTGGAATGGTGGAGATGCTTAATGGTGGAGATGATCATGACTTTAAATACAACTATTAAATTGCTGGGACAACTAATGAAAGAGGCACCGGTGGGCAATATATGCTATTTGGTTTTTATGCCCACTTATGTCCCGTAGGCCCCGAGTACTTGATACATGTTCCTTGACTATTCGCACTATCCACATCCGGGAGACCCTATGGGATCCCCCTGAGCCAGAGCTTGATTCATTTCTATTTCTTGGGGCCACAAACTAGTTTGGGGCTTTATTACTATCTTGTACTTATGCCATGTTTTACTGCTTTATTTATGATTGTGCGTGGAGCACCTGTACTATTTAGGATCGTGACAGGTTTTCGCTGTTTCGGCAAGCCCAGTCACACTTTCGGGTTCCCAGTCGTTTACAGCCATCCACACAAACCCTGGGTCCGTTCCGGAGCCGGCCAACTTCGTTGCGGGTAGCTTAGTGGGCTGGCCCCCTGAAATATTTATGAATCTTGTGATTTCTTTGTCGTGAAAGCCTCGTTGGGTTTTGAGTTGGTTTTTCCGAGGTTGATCGAGTGTGTGTTGCTACTTGTGCACCCTTGCAGGGTAAAACTTTCTGAGAGCCGTGTCCGCGGTATGGACGACTTGGAGCACAGTATCTTGATCATAGACAAGCATAACTAAAGTAGTGCTATAAATTTGACTTAATATGTGACTAGTAATTCAGCTTCACTGCAATGGAATGGATAATAAAAATGGCAACAACTGGTGGATCTGTGGTGATCTGTGTCATACTATACCTGCCTAATAAGTATTGCAACTCAAATGGAATGTGATAAAAGTGCCGACAACTGCTGGGTTTTGGGATTCCTCGGGACAATTATATCTGTTTAGTAAATGTTCCAACTACAACGGAATGTTAATTAAACTGCCCACTACTTATGCTTCAGGATGACTCATTCTATCTATATCTGATTAGTAAGTGCGGCAACTATAACAGAATGAGTAAAACTGTCCACGGTGTGAGTTCCTCGGTTTGACTTCCTCGTTTGGTCTCGAGGGGGAAATGCTAGGACGGGTATGTTTGGTGTTAGTATCAGGTTGGATCCGAATAGGTCTTTCTTACCCCTCTCTAATAGCCGCCAGTGATACCGAGTCTCTATAGGTTGTCTAGTGCCGCTGCGCTGCCGCTTTAGTCCACCATACCTATGTAGGCGAGAGCCGCCGAATTCTAGCCTCGCCGTGTACTGGCCTCAGTACTGACGCTCCTCTTTTTCCTTTGCCTTCGTCGGCACCCCTTTTGTTTTAGCAGGTTTGAGATCGATGTCGTTAGCAGGGTTACCCTTCCGGCTTGGCCTGGGCAGGGTTATGGACACCATTGGTTATTCTTCAGGGCTCTTAGCCCCATTTGCATCTTGTCCGTAGTCGGACACTCTATCGTTTTCAAGGTGATTTGAATCTTTGTATAGTATATCTGTATTTTTGACTTATGGAGTCGTTGTTGTATATATATGTTCTGTGATTTCCATCGTGGACTAATGTGTAATGGTATTACTTCGTTTTCCACACGCACGAAAGTGCCTGGTGGGCGTCCTTGAATTGTTTCTATGCGGGTTTGGCGAAAAGGGCTAAAACTTGCATAGGGCCGATTTGAGGGTGTTACAGAGTGGTATTAGAGCTCAGCAGTTGCGATACCCCACAAGTCCAGCCTGTAGGATAACCTAGCTAACGGCCGAAGTAGAGTGTCAAAACTATTTTGCAAAATCGGTTCGATAGATCTAATTAGGTCTGTTTTTACTCCTTACCCCTCTGCTATTCTCCTCTTACCTCTGCGTGTTTTAAATCTGCTCTCTTACCTTTCTTCAAGTCCAGGGTTTCTCGTGGTTGGGTTTCCGTCGTACCTTCAGGGTTTCGCTTCCTCCTTTGGCAATGGTGTTTCTACCTCCGAACTTCATGCTATCTGAGTGATCCTTTATATGTGGTACCATTCTTTGTTCCTTGTTTGTGCCTTCTGGTGTTTTCCGACGCGATGACATCATCTACGCCAGATCCGATGCAGATTCAGGATCACTCCTTTCGTTCCAAACCTCGATTGTCGAGATCTTCAGTCTAATTCCGAGGGTTGGCTGCATGATTCTCCGATTCGTGTGCAGAGTAATGGTTTGGGTGCGCGATGGACTGATCACCATTCGACTACTCTTATCATTCGCTTTCGTATATCGAATTGGTGGATCCAGCAATTTTACTCTGTCCACGGAAGTTAGAGGTGGCTTTATTTGTTGATACCTTTACCTTCGCCTTTGTTCCCGGAGTGTTCTCCCCATGATCACGAACAACGACCTCTTGTTAGTGGTGTCGCGAGGATCTACATGAAGCCAGAAGATTCATATTATCAACCTTCTTCCCGGTACCATGAGGCGGATCTCGAGGGCGAGATCCCTTGTTAGTGGTGTCGAATTGTGGCATCCCGCTAAAACCACTACTAGAAAATCGCTGTGTTTTTGTGCATCGCATCATCATGACCGCATGCTCATGTCATCATGCCACATTGCATTTGAGCATCGTCATGTCATCATGCATGGTTTTTGCCTAAAACTATTTTCTAAAAGCCTAGTTTTGTTTTCTAAACATCCCCCTTCTTTACTTTAAATAAAACCCGGTCTCTTCCGGATCTTTTATTTGTCTAAAACTATTTACTAAAATAATATTTAAAACAAAATAAATAAATAAAACTATATTTTATAAAATCCTGGGAAGGCAGTCCGGCCGGTCAGACCTGAAGCCCAACCGGCCAGACTACCTACTACCTAGCCCAACCAAATCTTAACTAGCAAACCCTAGACCGCCTTACCCCAGCCCTAAACCGGACCTACCCCTGCCGCCGCCAGGCACTCACCCGCACACACAGCGCAGCAGCAGCTGTACCAGACCCGCACCCCGTGTCACACCCTGGCCGACCCACTACCAACATGCTACACACCACATCCCTCACGCACCGCACGACCCGGTCACGCTTCGATCGTGAGCTAGCCCCACCCCGATGACCCCATCGCCCGCGCACGCACCCCACCAACCGCCGCCAGGCCAACCACTCCCATCTCTGTCTTAGCGCGCCTCCCGCACAAATTCCGCCTTGACACGGCCATGTCACCCCACCCCGCCAGCGACAGCCTCGGGATCCCCGCCCGGGCCCCACCATCCCGCTCCCAGCCGCCGCCCTCGCCGCGCGGAACCCGCCCAAATCCCGCGACCTTCCTCACCGGCCCTCGACCACCTCGCCTCGTGTGCAGACCCTGCCGCCACGGCTCCTATCATCCTCGCCGGCCGCCATGGACACCGAGCTCCTCCCCGAGCGGACGCTGCCGCCTCTCCCTCTGCCTACGGCGCGTGGCCGCGCCTTGGAGCTTCACCGCCGTCCTCCCCCTCATCTGCGGCCGTCACCGCCACCGCCGGAGGGCCTGCCATGCTCGCCTCCAGCCAGGGTCATCCCCGCCCCGAGGTCGCGCCGATCTCGCCTCTGGGCAGCCCTGGTTCCCCGTCGCCGCCCTCTCTGCGCCGCGTTGCCGCGAGCACGCCCGCGCCCCTTCGCCGTCGCTGGCCTCCGTCGCCCCGCCCTGCGGAGTTTCTCTGTCCGCCACCAGGAACTCGTGGCCCCGCCTGGATCCGCCGCCCGCTGCTCTCGGTCGCGCGGTTATGTCGTGCGCCTTAGAACTTCTCTGCTCGGCCTCCTCCGTTCCAAGCCCTGCATCGACGCTGCGGCTGCCACATGTTGTTGTGCTTCCGCTCAGGAGCCAGCTGTGATGTTCTCGTATGTGCCCTACAGCCTCGTGGTTGTGGTGGATGTTGTTCAACACACTTTTCCTGTAGCCCATCTGTTGTGTGGGTGTTGTTAAAGTGACGATGCTAGTTGCGCTAAAAAACCCTCGACGAGATCTTCATCGCCACTCGAGGTAGAGACCGGCCGATACGAAGGAACCCGAAGGATTAGAGATGAGAACGATGTCATTCAAGATCTTCACCCGAGACGCCAAGTTCTCCTTCACGGAAACCTCAAGTACTTCTTCATGGCGCCGCTGAGGACCTCGGCACCGATCCCAAGTCCGCCATCGATGAATAAGGTGGAACTCCAAGGCCTTTGATGTGGAACCGCCATGATCTTCTCACGGATCCTGGAGCCTTGTTCCCGGAGTCCGAAGATCGATCCCGGCTTGACCGAACCTGAACCACATCGAACCAAGATCTTCCGAACCCGATGTGTGAACCTTTTCCCAAGCCCTATTTTATAAATGCTATATATAAAATCCGTTGCATAAAAATTGATCATGCTTGCATACATGTTTGTGGGTATGGGGGCATTATGTCGATTCACCGCATGATTAAATATGGAGTGCATATGCGGGCTAATCTAGTCTTATATCGCCTCCATTTAAATTGGTGTAGCGAACCAATGCCATGTTTTGCCTTGTTAACACAACATTTAAATTGCAGCGGTTCTAAATAACTTGAACCGTGTAATTAATTATCGGGACCCCGGTTCTGCTTAATATTGCCTAATTGCACCGCATCTGCATCATATCATAAGCATGCCGGATCTTCTGCCGTAGTATTAAATATTGCATCCGGTGTTTCTTCTAGTGTTTGCTTCTTCGCGGATTAGGCCGATGAGTTGATGCGAGTATCGACAAGTTCTCCGGAAATGATCCTTCGGCAGTGTTTCCCAGGCGAGCATCTCTCCCCCTTCTACCTATTTTGCATTTATAGTCTTTATTCCCTCTTGTTGATCAATTGCTATCTGTGTCGCGATGCTTTAGTTTCTGTACACCAGTTATATCCCGTGTAGCCTCTATATTGCCTTGGACACCTCCTATTACCTGTGTTTGGTAGATAGCTGGCCTTGTGAGTCGTAGTTACTTGCTCAGGTGCAATCTCGTGTTGTGAAGTACCACAGTTGTTGGAATGGTGGAGATGCTTAATGGTGGAGATGATCATGACTTTAAATACAACTATTAAATTGCTGGGACAACTAATGAAAGAGGCATCGGTGGGCAATATATGCTATTTGGTTTTTATGCCCACTTGTGTCCCGTAGGCCCCGAGTACTTGATACCTGTTCCTTGACTATTCGCACTATCCACATCCGGGAGACCCTATGGGATCCCCCTGAGCCAGAGCTTGATTCATTTCTATTTCTTGGGGCCACAAACTAGTTTGGGGCTTTATTACTATCATGTACTTATGCCATGTTTTACTGCTTTATTTACGATTGTGCGTGGAGCACCTATACTGTTTAGGATCGTGACACGTTTTCACTGTATCGGCAAGCCCAGTCACACTTTCGGGTTCCCAGTCGTTTACAGCCGTCCACACAAACCTTGGGTCTGTTCCAGAGCCGGCCAACTTCGTTGCGGGTAGCTTAGTGGGGTAGCCCCCTGAAATATTTATGAATCCTGTGATTGCTTTGTCGTGAAAGCCTCGTTGGGTTTTGAATTGGTTTTTCCGAGGTTGATCGAGTGTGTGTTGCTATTTGTGCACCCCCTGCAGGGTAAAACTTTCTGAGAGCCGTGTCCGCGGTTATGGACGACTTGGAGCACAGTATCTTGATCATAGACAAGCATAACTAAAGTAGTGCTATAAATTTGAATTAATATGTGACTAGTAATTCAGCTTCACTACAATGGAATGGATAATAAAAATGCCAACAACTGGTGGATCTGTGGTGATCTGTGTCATACTATACCTGCCTAGTAATTATTGCAACTCCAATGGAATGTGATAAAAGTGCCGACAACTGCTGGGTTTTAGGATTCCTCGGGACAATTATATCTGACTAGTAAATGTTCCAACTACAACGGAATGTTAATTAAACTGCCCACTACTTATGCTTCAGGATGACTCATTCTATCTATATCTGATTAGTAAGTGCGGCAACTATAACAGAATGAGTAAAACTGTCCATGGTGTGAGTTCCTCGGTTTCACTTCCTCATTTGGTCTCGAGGGGGAAATGCTAGGACGGGTATGTTTGGTGTTAGTATCAGGTTGGATCCGAATAGGTCTTTCTTACCCCTCTCTAATAGCCACCAGTGATATCGAGTCTCTATAGGTTGTCTAGTGCTGCTGCGCTGCCGCTTCAATCCACCATACCTATGTAGGCGAGAGCCGCCGAATTCTAGCCTCGCCGTGTACTGGCCTCAGTACTGACGCTCCTCTTTTTCCTTTGCCTTCGTCGGCACCCCTTTTGTTTTAGCAGGTTTGAGATCGACGTCGTTAGCAGGGTTACCCTTCCGGCTTGGCCTGGGCAGGGTTATGGACGCCATTGGTTATTCTTCAGGGCTCTTAGCCCCATTTGCATCTTGTCCGTAGTCGGACGCTCTATCGTTTTCTAGGTGATTTGAATCTTTGTATAGTATATCTGTATTTTTGACTCATGGAGTCGTTGTTGTATATATATGTTCTGTGGTTTCCATCGTGGACTAATGTGTAATGGTATTACTTCGTTTTCCACCCGCATGAAAGTGTCTGGTGGGCGTCCTTGAATCGTTTCTATGCGGGTTTGGCAGAAAGGGCTAATACTTGCATAGGGCCGATTCGAGGGTGTTACAATACACAAAGGATAGCAAAGCATGTTTCGAAGTTTAGATGACAACGGTGAAAACGATCGTCATCATAAACACTAGAAACAAAGTCTCATTTTGTTGCCAAACAAATACTTTGACCCATTATAAGATAATGGTGTGAATGTCAAAATTAGAAAGATATTAACGATTTGCAAAAGACATAATGATCTAGTAAAACAGAACATGGACATGACGTTTTCCATGAGCATGCATGATCTGTAAACGCATATGGTATATAGTTTATATGAGTAAAATGCAAGCTGGATTATTTGTACTCTAGTGCAAGTGGGAGACTGAAGGAGATATGCCCTAGAGACAAATACTAATTGGTTCTTATTGTCATATCTCAATTAGTTTATAATAGTTTCATATTGTGCTATAACTGTGCCAAGTAGAAACATTGGTACAGGTGTGGTATGAAACAACCAAGTCCCTAGTAGCCTCTATTCATACTAGTTCGTTGGTCACGAAGATGATCTGGGTTTCAAGATCATGGGCTTTTATGCCGACTGACAACGAGATCATATCATTGGAGAATGATGTGGTTGGACATTCCTCGAAGGATTGCAACACGATCAAGTCATATAGTTCATTGTTGCAACAGCTATACCTAGACTCCTTCTCCTTAGACCGTGAGCTCATATTACTCATTGTTTCCCTTGGCTGCTTAGACTGCATCAACCGTCATCTGGTAATGCGGTGGCCATAAAGGTGTACGTTGGGTATTCCGAAGGAACAGTAGATGACATGTGACTGCAAGACCGGGATTTGTTCACCCACATGACGGGTAAAGATACATACGGCCGACTTGGTGAGATTGCATCTATAAATGTTGCAACATGTGACTAGGTCACGGGGATGTAATATCACGGTAACAAGAAAACAGAACTTGTTGTGAACGAGATTGAACAAGGTATGGGATACCAATGATCGGATCTCAGACAAGTTGTATCTAGAAACAAAAGGAAGAGGATGCTACATTTAGACAGTCCAAACGACATTGTCATCAGGAATGCATAGGGGTCACATGGATATCCTTGGTCCCTCTGTTGATCATTGATATAGATCATGTCTAGAGAACCCCTGAGCCGTGAGAGGATACACTTAAGGGTACGATGAGAGCGATCATTCGTAAGATGGAATCACAGTAGAGAAAGAGAGAAAGCCAGAATCGTTCCGCGGAGAGACCCAAAGTTGTTCAGAGAAATAATAAAGTAAAAGCCCTGAAAAGTGTTTTCGGATAAATGGGAATTTAAATATATATTTGTTATATGTTAATTATGAATTAATATATTATAAATAATATTAGATTAAGATTTATAAAGGCAACTTTTATATTAGGCTAAATCCCGGAGGGAAATAGTCTAGAAATAAAAGTGCAGAAAAATAAATGGAAAAAGGGTAAAACAGCCAGCCCTGTGGGCGGCGGATAACCGCCACCGCACAGGGCGGCAGATAGCTAGGCGACGCCAGCGGGCAGCCAGGTCGCCACGGGCCGCCGCTGTCCAGCCGGCCCACCCGGGCCAGGCGACGCGGGGCGGGGCGCTGGGCCGCCGGGGGGCGAGCCGGCCCACCTAGGGTTCCCCCTTCCAGGCCACCGCAGCGAGCTGGGCCGCGCGGGTTGGTGCCGGCCCACCCGGCCATAGCGCTAGCAGCGCGAGCTGGGCCGCCGGTGGGCAGGCCGGCCCACCCGGCTGGCTGGCTACTGCTGCTGCTTTTTCCTTTTCTTTTTATTTAAGTATTTTCTGTTTGCTATTTGGGCTGAGTACTATTGGGCCATTTGGCTGTCCAAAAATCTGCTGCCTTTTTTCCTTTAGTATTAGTCCCACATGGCTTAGCCTTTGAGAAAGGTACACCCCCTTAGCCTATATAAAGGGGTGCCCATGGGTGGGATTAAAACACACCAAATACACAACTTGAGAAGTCCTTTGGTTGACTTTCTCCCTCCCTCTCTCTATACCTTGTGACCATGGCCCCAAGTCTGGGTTGTGCGATCGAGGCACACCTGCAGTACACCGTTGCGCTGCAGGGATTCCTAGCCAGATATCAACTTCCGCACTACCGGTGGGATCGGGGAGCCGGAGGTCTCATCGTGCACCGGATGTGTACGAAGACACGAGGCACAACACTTAGGGCGCTTGGATGTCGTGAGCCAGAGCTATTGCACGATGAAGATGAAAAAGATCAAGAAGGACCAAGGGGTGACCTGCGAGGAGCTTCTCGATCTTGAGGTCGGCTTCGAGTATGACTACATCAACCACGTTCCCCGCGGAACGTTAACCGCGTACAAACTACAAGGGTATGTATTCTCTACACATCGGTCGTTACCGCATTACTACATAGATAGATCCTAGGTAGTTCTGGGGTTTCAACGTAGGGAAATTTTTGTTTTCCGCACCGATCCCCAATAGATGATAGTGGCTACAGACTCTTTCATGGATTTTTGATCGGGTAGTTAGGGTTTTGGTCCCGAGGGCAATATATAGGCGGAAGGAGAGGCCGAGGGGGTGCTGGGTCGGCCAGACCACCCTCTGGCGCGGGCCAGGCCTGGCCGCGTGGCCAGGTGGTGTGGCCGGGCCCCAGCCCTTCTCCGTCTCGTATTCTGGCTCCAGATGCCTTCCGGTAAAATAGCGCCTTTGGCTTTTGTCCCGTCCAATTCCGAGAATATTCATTTTCTGACTTTCCTGGAACCAAAAACAGTAGAAAACAGGCAGCTGGCACTGTGGCTCTTATTAATAGGTTAGTGCAAGAAATTATATGAAAAGTATTCCAAAGTGTGGACAAAACACAAGAAAGTAGATAAAACCAAGCATGGAATATCAAAAATTATAGATACATTTGCAATGTATCAGTGACCTCTACAACACACTCGAAGGGGACTTCGAAGGCTGCAAACTATGCATGTCGGCCATGAGAGTAACATGGAGGCCGACAATCTCACCAACATAGGCTCCACCTATGCCCTGGTGCCACCAGGCATATTCTTGGAACAAATATGCGAACGATCCATTAAGTTGAAGGCTACTCTAGGGCCATCAGATGCAGCAGCACACTCAGGGGCTACGCCACCCGAAGAAGTCGAAGGATCCAGCGAGGCAAAACAAGGACCTGCACTCGAAGGTCCCATGGAGGTCATGCTCATTGAGTCGTCCTGGACTCAGTCGTACATTACATACTTGCTCACCACAAAGTTGCCGAATGACCCGACAGACGTGACACACATAGCTCGGAGGTTCAAGGCCTTCACAATAATCAACAACAAGCTTTAAAAGTGAAGCATCATGGGCGTCCTCTAAAGATGCGTTACCAACGGTGATGGTAGAGGAATCCTCCTCAAAATACATGAGGGCACCTGCGGATATCACGCAGGTAGTCGCGCCATCATCGCTAAAGCTCTATGAGATGGCTTCTACTGGCCCACCGCGACGCTAAGGAAATTGTCGAAAGGTGCAACGCCTGTCAGAGATTCGTGGATAAGCCGCACGCACCAGGCACGGAACTCAGGCTGATACCTAGGGCTTTTCCCTTCGTGCAGTGGGGCCTCGACATGGTTGGTAAGCTGCAGAAATCGTGGCCTAGAGGATACGTCTACGTCAGCATCGTCGTCGATAAGTTCACCAAGTGGACCAAGGCCATGCCGGTGACAAACCAAACTAGAGACACCGCCGTCAAGTTCTTCGAGTCCATCGTCTTAAGGTTTGGAGTGCCACACAGCATCATCACCGACAACGGGACGAACTTCACCTCAAATGAGTTCCAGGATTTCTGCAAAAACCTGAGAATCAACATCAACTACGCTTCTGTGGCACAGCCTCAGACCAATGGACAAGTCGAGAAGGCCAACAACCTAGTCTACAACAACATCAAGAAGCGCCTCATGCAGCCTCTGGAACGAGCTGCAGGATGTTGGGCAGTAGAGCTGCCCTCCGTACTATGGAGCCTACGGACAACCCCGAACAACGCCACTGGGTACACACCTTTCTTCATGGTGCACGGCGCCGAGGCGGTGCTACTAGATGAAGTGTGCTACAAGGCCCCTCGGCTCATCGCCTACACCGAAGCTGAATCTACAATGACACTCAAGGACTCTATCGACCTACTCGATGAAGTGCGAGAAATCGCTGTGGAACGGTCAATTGTGTACCAGAGCCTCCATAACCACCACAACCTACGGCTATGACCAAGGTCCTTCGTCAAAGGAGACCTTGTCCTACGACTGAAGCAGAAGGGGCACCTCAAGCTCGAGTCTCCATGGGAAGGACCCTATGTGATCACCGAGGTGATCTTAGGAGGCGCCTATCGCCTCAAGGACTTAGAGACTAGAGTCACATACTCCAACCCATGGAACGTCGCCTAGATGCGACGTTTCTACCCTTAGATGTTTTTTCCTTTACAATAAGGCTACTCATCAAGGCTACTTAGCCACACAATGTACCTCCTGCTATTCTGCAATAAATAAAGCTAAGTGCCTCAACCATGTGTCTTGTTATATTTTCCTCTCCATAAATTTTGCACTCGGAGGCTGTGCCTCCCTGACGACCTCATCACACAAACACTTCACCATAGCGATAACCCGAGTAGCTGATTCCGCTTAAAATCAAACCCTTGAACAACTCCAGCCCAGTTGTAGCACAACTGACAGGTTGGCAAGGCGCTGAGATTTGGGAGCATCAGGATAATGAAAAGGCATCACATAATTACACTCAAAACATGCACAAGCTAGCAAGTTTGCAATAATTAAAAAGGCCACAAAACAGCTAATCAAAACTCGATGAACTTTAAAACACTTATATGTTTTGTGCAGGCTAACAACTACTCTACTGGAGTTGAAGGAGGACGTTAGTTCACTCATCGAATAAGTTCACAATGTCCTCCGCTGGCCATGCAACCGCTTGATAGTGTGGAACCATGTTCCACGCCATACCATCTAGAGGTGTCGGTGGCCCTTCTGCAATAGCATCCAAGTCCACATCCGAGTGTTGCATATGCACAAGCGCAAGCGCATCTTTAGCACCTATAACAAGTTGCTGGTGCACGCACTCGCGAACAGCATCAGCATCGCGGAATTTCCGTAGCAACGCCAGTAGAGTTGCAGGGACCGTGTCCAGCAGAAACATCACCCTGATAATATGCTTAAAATATGACCGTGCCATCTTCAAGAAGTGTAGCACCTGCGAAATACGATCCTGCAGGGTTGCCAGCATGGTCGCTCAATCTCGATCCCCCAGCTTTCAGCTCCGCATGAGTCAGGCAATTCAGTCGAATGCTGATATGATCCCTCTCTTCCTGTGGAATGAGATTAACAATTGCGCATGCAAAGCAAGACAAATCAGCCTAGGTCAGGACAAGCAAAGATCGACACAAGGTAATCGAGCGATGCTCACATCACAGACGTTCATTTATCTGAGCAACCTCACCAAGGAGATACTTCTCCCGCTCGGCTGCTTTCTCAGCATTGGACTTCCATACGTTAGCATTGCCGTGAATGATCAATCTGTTTCGCTCCAACTCCTTCACGCGGTCACGCGTACAAGAAAGCAGTGACAATTCGCCCTAGATCGTGGAGGAGCCAAGGGCACAACAGAAGAAGATACATCATGCACGCCACCTGCATGCCCCTAGCCAAGGAAGCAACCGAAGGATAAGAATCACTAGTCAAGGAACAGAAGTCTAAAGAAATAAGAGAAGCATCAAGCAACCAACATTAACGCATCAAGCTTAAACAAGTTTCGATGGGGCACCCCCACAAAATTAATCGAGGACACTTCAAGCACCTAGCACAACTATACAATAAGTAGCAGAAAATCTAGGCCTATGCATCAGCACCCACGAGCTTCGCAGACTCCATGGCAACCTCCAATGTCGTGGCCTTTGTAGCAGCAACCCCTCATGTCGTGGCCTTCTCCGTGTTCAGTCGCTTTTACATTGCCGAATACTTCACGAGCATCTCTATGAGACGGGGCCTGTACTTCTGACACCGAGTAGCAAAAGGAGCGAATGCTACCTCTTCGCCTTTTGTAGTCATCGACATTTTCGATGTGATCCAGCTCACGTTCAACCCAGCACCATAGGCCTGCACCATCGCCGGCCCGAGAGAGGCGTCTGCTCCTTTTTGCGCCTGCTTGTACCCCGCAGGCACGCCATCGGCGAAAGCCTTGGCGAGACCATCAACATCGTCAATGGCCTTTGCCTTTGGAATCATCTCCTCTCGAAGATGCCCAAGCACTCGGGGGCTTCCTCAAATGACTAAGCATGTACTTACGTGACCTCCCGAAGACTCCAAAGGTTCTTTTGTGGTTGTTGGGGGGATAACCCCGAGTAGGGTCATGCCGGGGTATAATGGCCATGATAGCCGAGGTACGGCAAGGTCTAAGCGTAAGCTGGCCGAGTCACCTCAAGGCAAGCCGACTTACGGCAGACCCGTCCTGGACAGAGTTCATCCAACGTTACCTCGGCTGACATAAAACATATGTCGGCAGCTACTTTGTTACGTGTATGCAGGTACCCTTAGGGCCGAGTTAACCAAGCCTGATCTAGGTTACCACTTCACTTACAAGGGAAGGAAGGAATCTTATTGGTCAAAGGTTTTCTCTCTCCATTATAGCGTGAGCGCAGAGGACAGAGGGATGGACCAGCGAGTACGGGCTGACAAAGGTGATGTTGCCTATGTCGGGTGACGTTGGCTATGTCGGGTGACACCGCGCCACAAAGGGGCTTAGAGAGGCTTACACCATGAGTCCAGATCAGCCTAGACACAGAAAAGAGGAGCACCACTTTGCTATTTTGGGAGAGGCATATTCAGAGAAATATGCCTTCCATGTATTCCCTAACTTGTAACCTGCCCCCCCTATATAAGGAGCACCAGGACCTCCATAGAGAGGGTCTGCCTTTTGACTAAGGGTAACCATAGATAGTTGTGTTGGTAGTAGATAAGTTCATCCTCTTCCTCCCCAAGAACAGCTCAAAGAGCCCTTGTAATCCACCATTCTCAAAGGAGAATACATACATCTGTGTGTAGAATCACCACACTATCCCTCACTGGATACCTCTAGTGCTCATTGGCCCCATCTTTAGCCTATACATGGCATCTGTCGTGCCACCAGCACGACAGTTGGCGCCCACCGTGGGGCTAGCGGCACTAGCAGGAGTGAAGATCCGGACGGGAAACATCATCGCCACTGGGGAACGCATCATCTCTAGGCTTGTTCAACGCTTTGGAGCGTTGGATTACATCAGCGACAACGCTGGTAGCTTTGCCATGCACCATCCTCCGTGCAATGGCCTCTTCATTAACCTTGGTGCCCACAAGATCTATGTCGGCGTCGACAAGTCCTGCGTCCACCCGCAGCACGTGGTCAAGGGAGGTGAACCACCTCTTAGCGTAGCTCACGACTTGCGTATCACTCACCCCGCTAGCTGCGTTGAGGTCATGATGATGGCGCCAGATGCAGGAGCAAGCAAGGACCCGGTGCCAGATCCAGACGCTACCCCAAAGGCAGCTAGGTCTAGATTCCCTCCACTAGAGAGGCCAGAGAATGTGCTGCAGTAGGCCATAGATAGCTTAGCTACTCCCATAGCACCTATGGTACATCCGGCTCAGGCACAGGCCGAGCTAGAGGAGACCCGACAGAAAATGTTAGCAGGGGCAAAGAAAGTAGTAGAGTTGCAGCAGTCACTGAACATCACTTGGCGTGAGTACGCAAAGGCAAAATCGGCTTAGCCCAACCCGGATGGATGGAATAAAGATTAGCGGTAGAAAATTGATCACTGAGATAGACAAAGAACATGTGCCTAAGCCGGGTCATATAGATACTCTAGTGATAGCAAGGCTGGAGAGGTACAGTACCCCGACGAAAAATCGTAGGGCTGCAGAGGCAGCAGCGTCCGAGTTAGAGGGTCTAACCAGAGAAGCCCGGGAGAGGCAGTAGGAAAGAGTAAACCACTTATTGAGAGTGGCGAATAAACATAATGAGGAGATACTCAAAGCAAACTCGGTGATAGCAGGAGGCTCTCATATAGTTCATTCGGCAAGGAATAACCTAGCAAAGTCTGCTGGGGTAGCATCATCCCCTCATGATGGCCCTAGAAGAGAGGAGGTGGTTACCTCGGGGAGAAAGAACAAACAAATGGTCCCGTATGACCTGGTAAGGGCAGGGAAAGGAAAAACAATGCAAGTTGATGAGGATTGTCACAGTGCCAGCCGGGGTGAAGCTGACCGAGGTAACTGTGACCAAGGCAATGCTGGTCAAGGAAACGCTGGAAACGGCAATGCCGGATAGCATAAGTCAGCGGGAGCAAGGAAAAACCCACATCGGTAACAGCAGCAGCAATATGTACCTCGGTAGGGGAGAAGTGCTAGCCCGGCAATGCAATAGCAATATGCACATCCGGGTAAAGATAGATACAATGATGGTTATTCGGTGATGGCTGTTGCTGGGTTTCCTCGGCCAGATCATCATGTGATTGGATCAAGATTAGGAAACAGGAACTTGCAGCCAGATGATGCAAGGTTGAAGTTGGACCGAATCTATAGGTCAGAGATGATTGAGGTGCAAGGTCCTCCGGGTCCAGCATGCTTTGGACCCCGGATTATGAGAGAGCCACATGTGCCAAACTTTCAGTTAGCCAGAGGAACATAGACGTATGACAGCAGCACTAAGCCGGAGGATTGGCTCATTGATTATGCAACTGTTGTGAATGTTGCCACGGGCAATTTGAGATGGGTTGTGAGATATGTGCCGCAGATGTTGGAAGGACCGGCAAAATTCTGGTTGAACAATTTGCCGCTAGGAAGTATTAACAGTTCTTGAGCATGTATAAGAGGCTGAATAGGCCACAGACATTGGCAATGTGCAAGCAAAGGCCAAATGAGACTGACCGGGAGTTCTTAACTCGCTGGTGCAATGTGCGAAACTCCTGTGAGGGGGTGATTGAGTCACAGGCCATAGCTTGGTTTGCACAAGGATGTAGGTATGAGAGTATGTTGTGGTAGAGGCTGCAAAGGGATATGCCAACTACCTTAGTAGAAACAATCCGGATAGCTGATTCGTATGCGTTGGGTGATCCAACTCAACCTCGGCTGATGTCAAGTGAGGAAAATGAAGAGTACTACAACCGATATGGGACCGGGTCATCCCAGCGAAATGACTTCCGAGGTAAAGGAGAGATGACCGGCCGGATTACAAGTATAGTTCGCAGCAAGTTGTGGCTGTAGATCAGGATCAGCCAAATGTCGGTGCAAATCAGCGCTAGAAAACTGGAGGGTAACAGTGGACTTCGAGAAATGATAGCAAGAAAACTTGGATGCCAGAGCAGAAGCAACACTGGCAGGAAAAGAAGGATAGGACGGGGTATACATACGAGTCTATGTTGGATCAGTCATGTAAATTTCACGCGCCAACCCCGAATAAACCTATGACCCGACAATGTGAGTGGATGAGGAAAATAGAGCAAGGTGGCTCGAGGAATGCTCAGGCACCTCGGCACGATGCACCTCGCCATGATGGACCTCGCCATGATGCATCTCGGCACGATGCACCTCGGCAGCAATAGCTCACTAGGGGAATGGACAACAACTGATGTTACCTCCACCTCCACCGAGGTATGAGAACCATGAGAGAAGAGATGCAGTGCATCAGCTACAAAACCAGCAACAGCAGGACTAAAGGTATCCCGACAATGATAGGAGAAATGAATAAAAAGAACATCACCAGAGCTACTGTCTATTCACCACTGAGGAAACTGATAGAAATAGCTTGTAGCACCGACATATGGAGGTGAATGCAATTATGCCAGCTATGACAAGGTATATGCCTTGGTCTGATCAGGAGATAACTTGGAACATTAAGGATCACCCCAAGATCTTGTCGAGTCTTGGATCATATGCACTAGTGTTGGACCCGACGTTCATTGGGCCAAATATCAACGTGAGATTCTCCAAGGTGCTGATTGACAATGGCAGTAGCATCAATATAATGTACATGAACACCATGCACAAGTTGGGAATATCAGAGAACATGCTCCAAGCAATGAGGAAAACTTTCCACGGCAATGTGTCGAGTATTTCCTGTGAGCTTGATGTCTACGCACTTCTATTCTTGTTGACAGTTGTTGGGCCTCCAAGTGCAGAGGTTGGTAGAACAGCAGCAAGTTTTCCCTTAAGTGGATCACCCAAGGTTTATTGAACTCAGGGAGGAAGTGGTCAAAGGTATCCCCTCTCAAGCAACCCTGCAATCAAGATACAATAAGTCTCTTGTGTCCCCAACACACCCAATACACTTGTCAGGTGTATAGGTGCACTAGTTCGGCGAAGAGATAGTGAAATACAAGTGGTAACGGTGATAGAAAATAGCTTGATGGCGTGGAAAAGACTAAATGCAAACTGAAATAAAGATGGAAGCAAGCAAACATGTAACAGATCTAATTGCGAACGGTGTTTCAATGCTTAGAAACAAGGCCTATGGATCATACTCTCACTAGTGAACACTCTCATATATAAATATCTTCTCTTCATGATACTACTCTTAACTACTCTCCGGTTGGACACTCTAATCGATGGTAGGGCTATAACAACACACCTCAAAGTTCATCTTTCCCATCTAGAAAACCCCAGACTATCACCTTGAGACTAGATGAGTCCAACAAAAACCACAATTTCATAAAGACATCCAACTCCAAATATAACTCATAGCAAGTATTAGTAATCTCTAGCCTAAGTGCCACCATGGTGTGCACGCTGTCACTTTCACACACATGGGGAGAGCAGAGATCTATTAAAGCACTTGAGTAGCAAGGTAGATTTATAGATTACAAGCTCATGATCTCAATAAGATCATGCATAGAGAGAGATGAACACATAGCTACCGGTAGAACCCTTAGCCTCGAGAGAGAACTACTCCCTCCTCATCATGGGAATCAGCAATGGTGATGGAGATGGTGGTGGAGATCGATGGAGATGGCTCCGGGGGCACTTCCCCGTCCCGACAGGGTGTCGGAACAGAGACTTTCTGTTCCCCGTATCTCCCCATCGGTGGCGGCGGCGCTACGGAACTTTTCATGGCCGGAGGCTTGATTTTTTAGGGTTTATGCATCGGGAGGCTTCTTATAGGCCAGAGGGTAAGGTCGGTGGGTAGCCATGGGGCCCACACCATGCCCTGGCACGGCCTAGGTGGACCCGCGCCATGGGGTGGTGTGGCCACCCTGTGGCCCCTCTCCGTCTCTCCTTCTGGCTCCGTGAATCTTCCGGGAAAATATCGACTTTGGCTTTTGTCCGGTCCAATTCCAAGAATATTGATTTTCTGACTTTCCTGGAACCAAAAACAGCAGAAAACAGGCAACTGGCATTGTGGCATCTTGTTAATAGGTTATTCCAAGAAATCATATGAAAAGTACTCCAAAGTGTGGACAAAACATAAGTAGATAAAACCAAGCATGGAACATCGAAAATTATAGATACATTTGCAATGTATCAACGTCCCCAAGCTTAACTCCTGCTCGACCTCAAGTAGGTAACTGATAAAAAGAAAGAATAATTTTTGAGGTGACATGCACCATCAAAGACTTGATCAAAGTATCAAAGCTAGGATCATAGTACTTCAATCATATCATGAAAGACAAAGTTCTAGCAATAAGACAAAGAAACTATGATGCAACATGAAAAGGCACAAACAAAAGATTCATGAATAACAATGCTTTGCAAGACGTTTGTTTGTTTCACATAAAGAAAACATAGCATAATAGTATTCAGCTTGTCCCTCATAGAGTAGCAAATATAAATGCATAGGACACCTTCAAAGTTCATAAGAGTGACTAGATACAAATAGTTTAAAACAAGCAATATCAAGTTATGCATCAATCAACTAGTCTTGGGATAATGCACATAGAACTAAGAATGGCCACTATGCTCTCAAAGTAGGTGCATAAAGATAGAAGGTGGAGACTCAATGTAATGGTGGAAGAAAGGACTTTGTAAAAGGAAGTAGGGATTCAAGTTTCATAAAGAGCTTCCAAAAATTATGGTACTTATATCTTTCAGCTCTCATTGCCCCTATCATAAGCAACTTTAAGGTGATTAAGGTTAAAGTGATGCAACTAAGAGGATATGCTTGACAAGTTATAAACCGAAATCTCATGCCCCTTACTTACGAAGACCGATCCTCATGCTACTCAACTTCAGTCACGAGTAAGCTCTTGTCATTGTAAGTACATGTGTATCATTAAGAACCGCCAACGGGGTACCCCTTGCACATGATACGGGAGCTTTCCCATAATCAAAATGACAAGGCAAGCAGACAATGAGCATCTCAGCGATCTTTTTATTTGCTATTTGCATAGGTTTTTATTGAGGATGCTTCATAGAGTGCTCATTATGGTGATGCTGCAAGTTTCCACCATTATTAGGCTTGGCTTAGGCTAGCGGCCCAGGCGTTTCTCTAACACACATACAAACTCCATGATCTTACAAGTTCCACTTTTATTTCACATCGCCGGGATCCGTAAGCAAAAGAACATGATATCAACGGGGTACAAAGTACAAGTGCAATGTTGAAAGCGTTCCCCATGATACATGGTTATGCTAATTTCAACTTATAAAGCGCAAGCATATATAAAACAAAGAAGGACCCAATGGTTCAAGTTTATTAGATGCAAAAAAGTAAAGTGTGCCATCAAGTTCGTGAGAGCTTTAATCACTAGTTTTCTCATAACAAGTTTAATTTGGAAGGTAAACAAAAGCATGAATATACTTGGAATAGCATAAGATAGTAGGTAGGTATGGTGGACTCTTTGGAATAACTTGGTTTAGGGAGTTGGATGCATGAGTGGAACTCATACTTGGTGGTGGAGGCTAGCAAAAGACTGGGAGCGACAAACTAAGAGAGCAATAATGGCCATAATCATGCAGAGCGACAAAACATCATTGATCAAAGCATAAAGTGATACTACAAGTTGAAAACTAAAGGATCATCAAGGCTATAGTGATTTTGGATAGTCATAACATGGTGTGAGCATGTGCCAAGTCAACCCAAATAAAGCATCAAAGGAGAATACCACTATACTATGCTTTAATATGCTAAAACAACGCATGATTCATCCAAGGCACATTAAGCAATCTCAATTGTTTATAACAAGTCATGCTACAGCAAAGAATACTAAGCATAAAGCCAAAACAATATCAAGCATGGGATGACAAAGCATAGGCCACAGTAAAAAACAAGCTCTTTTTACCACATAAGCATGAACTTTCCTACTCTTTTCCAAACCAAACCAAACTATTTGCAAACCAATGTATGAAAGAGGGGGTCCAACCAATTTATTCAGAAAACTAAGAAAACCAAGAAAACTAAAAACCAAAACAAAAACGAAAAAGAAGACGCTCCAAGAACAACACAACTGTGCATAAACCAATAAAAATGAAGCGTTTGGAAGAAATCTGGGATTTTTATTGATGAAGAAGGGGATGCCTTGGGCATCCCCAAGCTTTGACGCTTGTACTTATTGGATATTTCTTGGGGTGACACGCGTGGCATTCCCAAGCTTGAGATTTATTCAATCCTTCATCTCATTACTCATTCCTTCCATACACCTGAAATTTTTCCTTCATACAAAACTTCACACAATCTTATTAGCAACATTAGTGCACTCAAGATATATAAGTCTTAAGGTTCAGTTCCAACACCAAATAAAATTCCATTAGAACACAATCTACTGTAGCACTTCCCTGAAAAAGCTCAATTCCCCAAAAGAACTTAAAAAGGAACCAACAAGAAGCAAATGCAAAAAATGGCAGAAATCTGTCAAAACAGACCAGCGGGTAAAGACGAATTTTTGTGAACATCTTATGTTGCTCAAATCAAAACGTGTTGAACTAACTAAAGTTAGATAACAACCTGGGGCAGAATCACAAAAATTCACGCCTCAAAAGGATGTACAGAGATTTTACACGAATTTTTACGGTGAAGCACAAAAATCTGTTTCGAGACAGCAACTTTCCCAATCATTACTTCTCTCTCATTAGAGGTTACTCTTGGCACAAAAAGCAAATAAAAAGGATAAGGAGCGGTTATTACTGAAGTAATAACTTCCAAGACTCATCTAAAACTCTTGGGTTATCTCCCAATAAGTACTTTTCTTTAACGCCTTTAAGTTAGGCATGATAGTTTGAGAAGATGCTCACATAGGAAATATGAATTGAAGTAAAAGAGAGCATCAAGAAGCAAATTCAAAACACATTTAAGTCTAACCCACTTCCTATGCATAGGAATCTTGTAAAGAAACAAGCCATGAAAGCACAAAGCAACAAGCATAGGAAAGCAAAACAAGTGCAACTTCAAAATTTTCAACATAAAGAGGGGAAACTTAATATTATTGAGATGCATAAAACCATGTTTCCCTCTCTCATAATAACTTTCAGTAGCATCATGAATAAAAGTAACAATATAACTATCACAAGAAACAGTCTTATCATGAGCCATATGCATAAAAGAATTAATACTCCCCACATAAACATAGTCATTCTTATTGATTATAGTGGGAGCAAATACAACAAAATAGCTATCATTATTATTTTCATCACCATAATCATCAAATATAGGAGGCATATTGTAATCATAATTAATTTCCTCCTCAATAGTAGGTGGATTGAAAATAACATATTTATCATTGCAATCATCATAAGCAATAGAATAGTTATCTTCCCAAGTGTGTTCATTTGTAAACATATCATCATTGGAAGGATAATGGATAACACTAATAGTATAGCAATTATTAATATCATCATTTTCAGAATTGGTACCGAAGAGATTTTCAATATCAAAAGTAGTGTGCTTTTCCCAATCATGATCACTACTATAGGTAACAGGCATAGGAACATCATCGAGTTCGGACTCATCAAAAACTATAATAGGAGCAACATGCTTAGGGGAAAATACAGTTTCCCCTCTCCTTTTACTCCTCCTTTTCTTATTTATCTTCTTCTCTTTAGGAGGGAGAGGCCTGAAAGGAAGCTTCTCCATATACCCTGGTTTATTATTAGAGACAATAGAAGAAACTTTGGAGGATTCCTACTTTTCATTAATAAGATCAAAACACATATTAGTCCTTTCATATTTTGGTAAAATCTCATCTTCTATGATATTTTGTATGTAAGTATTTGTGTGGCAATTATCAACACAATAAAGATGACAACCATACAGGACACTATTCATATCAAAAGCACTCATATCTACCAAAGAAGTTTTTCTTGATAATTCTTCACACCCCAAAAATAATGTAAGTTCATCATGCTGATTAGGAGTGATCATGTCATCACAATATAAACTTGTATTACTCATTGGATTAGAAGGGCTATTATTATGGCCTGAGCATTGAAAATTGAAATGACCCTCTTCAAATCAAAGTTCACAAATAAAAGGATAAAAGGCACAAACTTTTTTACCAAGATCATTTAAAGCCCTATACGACATTCTAGTTTTTTCATTCCCGTGGGTGATACAATATTCTTCTTCAATTTGATTATTCTCACAAGGTCTATGTATTCCACAAAAATTAACATGCTTATAAGAAATAGTACTTTCAGAGGTTTGAGCATGTTTTTTGCTATCATTAACAACAATTTCATTTTCCATGCAAGTGTCTTTAAAAGGCTCATGATACATGTCCCACTTTTCTTTAGGATCATTAATATGAGAAGCAAAGGTTTAAAAACAATCAACAAGAATTTGAGGATCAAGACCATATTTAGCACTAAGCTCTTGAAAATTAGCAGTTTCAACGAAAGACTTAATGCAATCATACTCATAGTTTATACTTGGTTCTTTACCTTTGTTGTTATCCCAATCTTCGGTATTGCTTTGAATTGTTTCAAGAAGATCCCACTTAGCTTTGACCTCCTTACTCGTGAAGGATCACTCTAAACAAGTATCTAGATAGTCTTTGTAATGTCCTGAAAGCCTTGCATAGAAATTATTAATAACAATATTCCTGGGGAGCTCATGAATGGGACATTTGAGCATTAGTGACTTCAATCTCCCCCATGCTTGGGCAATACTTTATCCATCATGAGGATGAAAATTATAAATGTAATTCCTATCTTTATGAATTTCATGAGGAGGATAACATTTAGAGTAAAAGAGAGATTCAAGTTCCTTCCACTCCAAATGATGAGGATCATCTAGTAGCTCATACCACTCCCTTGCTTTGCGCTTAAGTGAAATAGGGAATAGCTTCCTCTTAACTTGCTTCATTGAAATACCTGCACACTTGAACAACTCGCATAATTCATGTATAAAGAGCAAATGATCACCAGGATGGACAGTTCCATCTCCAAAATAGCAGTTATTCATAACACGTTCAACAATTTTTATAGGTATTTTAAAAGGGATGCTTTCAGTATGTGGATTTAACATATCACGAGTATCATTAGAATTACCACATATGGGAGATAAAGTATCATCAGAGCAAATTTTCTTCTTTAAAGCTGGGGAAAAAGATCATTTTCATAAAAACCAACTTCCCCAAGCTTAGACGTTTCCATAGCATTAGTAACAAAGGTGTTCAAAAGATTCATACTAATAACATTGCTAGTAGCATGCAAAGAAAGTTCCATGGGTTTTTTAATTTTCTTTTCAGACAATTCATGTTCTATATTAGGAAAAATACTAAAAAGCTCTCTATTTTGTTATTGTTTTCCATTAAGCCTAACTAATGAAAACAAGAAACAAAAAGACAATATTGCAGAATCTAAAGGAAATAACTTCGAGCACTCACACCGGAAAATAGGCATTTGCCATGGGAGGTTCTTCTTCTTTCATCCTCCGGTGTGAATACCTTTTACCTTACCTCCCCGGCAACGGCGCCAGAAAATAGCTTGATGTCTACGCACTTCTATTCTTGTAGACAGTTGTTGGGCCTCCAAGTGCAGAGGTTTGTAGAACAGCAGCAAGTTTTCCCTTAAGTGGATCACCCAAGGTTTATCGAACTCAGGGAGGAAGTGGTCAAAGGTATCCCCTCTCAAGCAACCCTGCAATCAAGATACAAGAAGTCTCTTGTGTCCCCAACACACCCAATACACTTGTCAGGTGTATAGGTGCACTAGTTCGGCGAAGAGATAGTGAAATACAAGTGGTAACGGTGATAGAAAATAGCTTGATGGCGTGGAAAATACTAAAGGCAAACTGAAATAAAGATGGAAGCAAGCAAACATGTAACAGATCTAATTGCAAATGGTGTTTCAATGCTTAGAAACAAGGCCTATGGATCATACTTTCACTAGTGAACACTCTCATATATAAATATCTTCTCTTCATGATACTACTCTTAACTACTCTCCGGTTGGACACTCTAATCGATGGTAGGGCTATAACATCACACCTCAAAGTTCATCTTTCCCATCTAGAAAACCCCACACTGTCACCTTGAGTACTAGATGAGTCCAACAAACACCACAATTTCATAAAGACATCCAACTCCAAATATAACTCATAACAAGTATTTGTAATCTCTAGCCTAAGTGCCACCATGGTGTGCACGTTGTCACTTTCACACACATAGGGAGAGCAAAGATCTATTAAAGCACTTGAGTAGCAAGGTAGATCTATAGATTACAAGCTCATGATCTCAATAATATCATGCATAGAGAGAGATGAACACATAGCTACCAGTAGAACCCTTAGCCTCGAGAGAGAACTACTCCCTCCTCATCATGGGAATCAGCAATGGTGATGGAGATGGTGGTGGAGATTGATGGAGATGGCTCCGGGGGCACTTCCCCGTCCCGGCAGGGTGCCGGAACAGAGACTTTCTATACCCCGAATCTCCCCTTCGGTGGCGGCGGCGCTGCGGAACTTTTCGTGGCTGGAGGCTTGATTTTTTAGGGTTTATGCATCGAGAGGCTTCTTATAGGCCAGAGGGCAAGGTCGGTGGGTGGCCAGGGGGCCCACACCATGCCCTGGTGCGGCCTAGGTGGACCCGTGCCATGGGGTGGTGTGGCCACCCTGTGGCCCCTCTCTGGCTCTCCTTCTGGCTCAGTGAATCTTTCCGGGAAAATGTCGACTTTGGCTTTTGTCCGGTCCAATTCCGAGAATACTGATTTTTTGACTTTCCTGGAACCAAAAACAGCAGAAAACAGGCAACTGGCACTGTGGCATCTTGTTAATAGGTTAGTCCAAGAAATCATATGAAAAGTACTCCAAAGTGTGGACAAAACATAAGAAAGTAGATAAAACCAAGCATGGAACATCGAAAATTATAGATACATTTGCAATGTATCAGAGCCCATTGGCAAGGTTCGGGTTGATGTGTTATTCGGCACAAGGGATAATTGCCAGACTGAGAACGGGTATTTGAGTGTTGTTGAGCTCAAAGGAGGAGGGGCGGTTGGGGTCGAGGTGCCCGCTCATATGGCAAAGCTTGTGGGTTCGCTGCTACAGAGGGGAGATCCGGCTGCAAACGAAAGTGATCATGATGTCCTTGCTGCGTAGCCCTAGATTATTAAGCTCCTTGATCTGTTTCTCGACCTGATCCACCAATGCAGTGGATCTCCTCGGGATTCGGCCCCATAAGGTTCGGTCGGGGACACCGAGTGAAAAGGGAAGCAACCGAATCTTGTCAACCTTGGTGTTGTTCTTCACGTAGAAGAATGTCTTGGACCATCCCTTGTAGGACTCAAGGTTGGTGACTCGGGGGAAGACAGAGTGCTTCCGAGGTGAGATGGAAGCCACTCTGCACTGAGTTAAAGATTTGTCGGCGGGAGCAGTATCCGGATCAAGGACGACATTGGCTCTAAAGCCAAAGAATTTAAACCAGAGATGCACTATGGGCCAGAGGCCGAGATACCCCTCAATCCTGGAAGCAAAGGAAGAAAGGGAGGTAATGGTGTTAGCCGGAAGATGATGAGGTTGGATAGAGAAAGTGGTGATGAACTCATGGAAAAAGTCGCTAAGTAGAAGGCCAAATCCATGTTGGAAATGCGAAAGGAAACAACAAACTCATCTAGATTGGGGGAGGGAGAGATCTCCTCGCAGGGGAGGTGACAGGTAACCTCGGCGGGTATGCGGCGGTCCGGTATAGCTAGTCGAGGTCATCCTGGCAGACCCAAGAACCGGCCCAGGCGCCGCGCTCCTGGGCCTCGCCGCCCTCTTCGTGTTCGTCGATGATGACCACCTCCTCCGATTCTGCCATCTTCAAGTCTTCGCCTTCACAGATCCAATCAGAAGAAGAGGGAAGAGGTCTAGATTGGTGTGGCCTCGTGGCGGTGTGGCTACGTGATACCTTCGATCCAGATTACGGATGTAGTATAGCTTCTTTTTCCCTAGTATACCTAGGTTATCAAATCCTTGGGAAGCGAATGCGTAGTGAAGTTACTTTAACAAACCTTCGGGAGTTTTAGAATTCCTTTTGTGTTTTCATCGGACCAATAGTTTGTGTCTTTTTGTTGTAGGACGTGGGGAAGCGTACGAGAGAAGGAAGGGACCTAAGTGGGTAACCCGAATATGAGAAGGTAACCCGGCCAACGAGAAATATCTCGGAATGAGCCAAGGGAATGTCAAGTCACAAAAGTAAGAAAGTCGAGTCATTGAGTAACCCGGCAAGACGAACAAAGAATCTAGTGGGTTGAACCTGTTGTGGCCTTATCAGATGAAGTTGCTAAGACCGCACCAGCTTCGGGGACTAATGTTGGGGGGATAACCCCGAGTAGGGTCATGCCAGGGTATAATGGCCATGATAGCCGAGGTACGGCAAGGTCAAAGCATAAGCTGGCCGAGTCACCTCAAGGCAAGCCGACTTACGGCAGACCTAGCCTGGATGGAGTTCATCCAACGTTACCTCGGCTGACATAAAACATATGTCGACAGCTACTTTGTTACTTGTATGCAGGTACCCACAGGGCCAAGTTAACCAAGCCTGAGCCGGGTTACCACTTGGCTTACAAGGGAAGGAAGGAATCTTCTTGGTCAAAGGTTTTCTCTCTCCATTATAGCATGAGCGCAAAGGACAGAGGGATGGACCAATGAGTACGGGCAGACAAAGGTGACGTTGCCTATGTCGGGTGATGTTGGCTATGTCAGGTGACACCGCGCCATAGAGTGGCTCAGAGAGACTTACACCATGAGTCCGGATCAGCCTAGACAGAGAAAAGAGGAGCACCGCTTTTGTATTTTGGGAGAGGCATATTCGGAGAATATGCCTTCCACATATGCCCTAACTTGTAACCTAGGCTCCCCTATATAAGGAGCATTATGACCTCCATAGAGAGGGTCGGCCATTTGACTAAGGGGAAACCATAGATAGTTGTGTGGGTAGTAGAGAAGTACATCCTCTTCCTCCCCAAGAACAACTCAAAGAGCCCTTGCAATCCACCATTGTCAAGGGAGAATACATACATCTGTGTATGGAATCACCACACTATCCCTCCCTGGATACCTCTAGGGCTCATTGGCCCTATCTTTAGCCTATACATGGCATCACCACGACAGTGGTCATCCGGGTGAATACCCTCTGTTCTCCCGACTTGGAGGAACTCGAGGAGCTCACGCCGAAGTTGGCCGTTGTCTTCGGGGAAGGCACAGGTTGTTCCAGAACCTTTCCCCTAGAGTCCATGACTCCCTCGTCTTCTAGCTCGCGGACGGTTTCAGACGAACATGATGTCGTGGCCTTGAGTAGAAGCAAAATAAAGTAAGCGCAAGGACAAAACTGAGAAGAACAACTCAAGAAACATCAGCAGAAAAGAGTGGAGACTCGCCCATCAAACATGTCAAGGTCAAACAGTTCATCCTGCTTTTGCTTCTTCAGTGGAGGAGGACACATGTTATGGATAGGTACGGTAGGAATCAGATCTGTGGCGTCCTCCTCTAGAGAAAGGTCCTCTGGTGTCCTAGGCGTGGAGGCATCCTACTCCTTGCTCCGCTCCCGCTTGCAAGA
This sequence comes from Avena eriantha, assembly GCA_910589775.1. Taxonomy (NCBI): domain Eukaryota; kingdom Viridiplantae; phylum Streptophyta; class Magnoliopsida; order Poales; family Poaceae; genus Avena; species Avena eriantha. Next base: position 213,861,235 of record OU342744.1, on the reverse strand, counting down.
CCTAGTCTAGCTGGACTCGGGGGCTTCCCATGCCTCAGTGACAGGCATAATCGAATCCGTCTTGTCTACCTCTATGGCCTCTGGAGGTATTATGCCTTCTGGCTGAGGAGGCATTGAGCGTGCAACTTTCCACTCTTGCAACAAAAGAGATAATGCCATCAATTCATCACTAATATTGTCCTACAGACACAAGGAAAACATTCAATGAAAGATTACCTCTGGAGGAGCAACAGTAGCACGGAAAGGAAGGACACTCGACTCCATAGGAAGCTTCTCTTTCAGGGTGATCTTGGTCAATGACCTGATATTCTTCTCGATTTCCACCGAAGTCATGTCCTCCATACAGACGCGTGTCGAATCCATCACGCTAGTCCAGAGGTACATCGGATAGGCCCTGGCCTGTAGCGGCTGCACTCGACATTTCAGACATGTTCGAATGAGATCCGCACCAGTGACCTCCTTACCTCGGATGAGCTGAAGATCCTGCACTTGCTGATAGAAGACCTCCACATCGCTCTCCTCATCGGGCATAACTACATTATTCCAAGACCTCTTCTTCTTCAGCTCCGCCTTTGGGACAAACGGAGCAAGGCCGAACCTCTGCCTTGTTGCCTTCTAGTCCTGAATATAGAACCACTTGTCCCTCCATTCTTGGGCAGAGTCGACCATGCCGAGGCTAAAGTACTAGACATGGGGGTCCATAGATATACCACACCTACTAAGGTTGTAAACTACGGATCTTGACCCTGACTGTCTCTTCAAATTGAATAGCTTCTTGAAAAGACCAAAGTGCGGCTCGATCCTGAGCTTGCACTCGCAAAGGGTGATGAAGCACGCGATGTGCAGAATAGAATTGGGAGTCGGCTGGTGAAACTGAATCCCATAAAATAGAGTAATCCACGAAAAAATTCATGGAAGGGAAGCGAGAGACCTCGAAGAAGGAAGGCAACGAACATCACACAAAATTCGGCGGGAGGTGATACATTGCAAATGTATCTATAATTTTTGATGTTCCATGCTTGGTTTTATCTACTTTCTTGTGTTTTGTTCCAACTTTGGAGTACTTTTCATATGATTTCTTGAACTAACCTATTAACAAGATGCCACAGTGCCAGTTGCCTGTTTTTTTTTGCTGTTTTTGGTTCCAGGAAAGTCAGAAAATGAATATTCTCGGAATTGGACGAGACAAAAGCCAAAGTTCCTATTTTACCGGAAGACTCACGGAGCCAGAATACGAGACGGAGGAGGGACAATGCCTGGCCACACCATGTGGTGGCGCGGGCTAGCCCTGGCCGCGCCACCAGGTGGTGTGGGCCCCCTAGCACTCCACCGACCTTGCCCTCTGGCCTATAAGAAGCCTCCCGAGGCATAAACCCTAGATCGTCAATCATAAATCCACAAAAAGTTCTGCCGCGCCGCCGCCACCGAAGGGGAGATTTGGGGGACAGAAAGTCTCTGTTTCGGCACCCTGTCGGGACGGGGAAGTGCCCCCGAAGCCATCTCCATCGATCTCCACCGCCATCTCCATCACCATTGTTGATTCCCATGATGAGGAGGGAGTAGTTCTTCCTCGAGGCTAAGGGTTCTACCGGTAGCTATGTGTTCATCTCTCTCTCTATGCATGATCATATTGTGATCATGAGCTTTGTAATCAAGTAGATCTACCTTGCTACTCAAGTGCTTTATTAGATCTCTGCTCTCCCCATGTGTGTGAAAGTGACAGCGTGCTCACCATGGTGGCACTTAGGCTAGAGATTACAAATACTTGTTATGAGTTATATTTGGAGTTGGATTTCTCTATGAAATTGTGGTGTTTGTTGGACTCATCTAGTACTCAAGGTGACAGTGTGGGGTTTTCTAGATGGGAAAGGCTTACTTTGAGGTGTGCTGTTATAGCCCTACCATCAATTAGAGTGTTCAACTGGAGAGTAGTTAAGAGTAGTATCATAAAGAGAAGATATTTATGAGAGAGTGTTCACTAGTGAAAGTATGATCCCTAGGCCTTGTTTCTAAGCATTGAAAGACCGTTTGCAATTAGATCTATTACATGTTTGCTTGCTTCCATCTTTATTTCAGTTTGCCTTTAGTCTTTTCCACGCCACCAAGCTATTCTCTATCACCGTTACCACTTATAATTATCTATACCACTTGTATTTCACTATCTCTTCGCCGAACTAGTGCACCTATACACCTGACAAGTGTATTGGGTGTGTTGGGGACACAAGAGACTTCTTGTATCTTGATTGCAGGATTGCTTGAGAGGGAATACCTTTGACCACTTCCTCCCTGAGTTCGATAAACCTTGGTTGATCCACTTAAGGGAAAACTTGATGTTGTTCTACAAACCTCTACACTTGGAGGCCCAACAACTGTCTACAAGAATAGAAGTGCGTAGACATCAGGAGGATCGGGAATCCGGCAGTCATCTTTGTTGGCCAGGATAAGACCGAATAGGCGGTGAGGACGGAGCTCGTGTGGCTTCAGATTGGAACGCTACCAGGACCAGTTGGTCATGCGGAACCCGGTGCCCTTCTTCTTTGCAGCCATGACAGCGGTGCCGGACCCAGTGGTGGTGGATTTCTTCTTCACAGTGATGATGGTGGCGCCAGATCCAGCAACAGCGGCGCCCTTCTTCTTTCCCATTCTTCTTCGGCGAAGAGACCAGAGGAAGTAACTAGGAAATGCTCTAAGGACATCCAACGCAGGAAGAGGTGCACAGCAGTGGAGAGGAGAAGAGCGGCAATGGCAGCATCATGAGGAGGAAGAAGAGGCAAAGTACAAAAATTACTGCCTCAATCTACTACTTAAGCACTAGTGAAAGATCATCTGATGGCCAACATTTCTGTATTCCAACGCGTGGCACACATCGGTGAAGACGCGTGGCGGTGCGTGCACTGAACCATCACTGCACGATCCCCACTCAGCGCAAAAAATCAAGGAGGCAGTTAAAACCCCAAAATTACGCATGACTGGTCAAGTCATGGTCAGATGTTGGGGCCCACAACCGTCACATCCCATCAGTACCGCTCATGCCTGCGGCTGAGCTCATGAAATCGTCAGTAATGACGTCATCAGCACTCGCACCATCTGCAGCTCAAGAAAAAGTGTGCAACGGTAATTTTTATTCAATTAACTAAATTTTGCTCGAGTCTATGACTCGATCAAATACTCGGGGGCTACTCCTAACAGGAGCGCTGGTCGTGCACCCGAGGATCTTACGGGTCGAGTGAACACGCCATCCACATACAAATCCAGGGCAATTACGCATCGACACCTCCTTTGAATTAACGATTTGACTACAGACTCGAGGGCTACTCCCATAGGGAGCGCTGGAAGCTCAGTCAACAACCTATGGCCAATAAAACTTCAAAATCCTTACTCGAGTCTACGACTCTAATAGGCACTCGGGGGCTACTCCCATAGGGAGCACTGGTCACGCACCCTATAAAAAGGTAAAATAAATTATTTATGGCAAAAAAGCGTTGACCACGTCCGCACCGCAAGCATTCGACAACCTCGTTTCCAACCAAACACCAAATTGCCTGGCAACAAGACAACGTCTAATGGGCCACCCGAAACACCTCCGCGGTGATAAAACTTTAGATGTCGCGTTTACAACGTGAAGATAAGACATGCGGATGCAATCCAATGGCCTAGCAAAATGCACCCGCTGCGCTCTACCAGAAGTATACCGTGCCTACATGCATGATGAAAAAAGCCTCGATGGACGAGTCGAGTGCACAAATTAAACATTGAAATTCGACTCTATAAGGCCTCCACGACATGAGTCGAATTACTTTCCAAATTCGAGTCTGGGGACTTGAGTTTGAGTAAATAGCATTGTTTTGCCCTAAGGCAGGTAACTGATCCCCGATCCGTCGGATGAATCAGGCACGCATATCAAGTATCCTTATGACATAAGAAGGCATCCGATAAAACATTAAGATGAGCACTCGAAGGACTTCATAGTCTCCATCCAAATCTACGATTCAAACAGACACTCGGGGGCTACTAACATGGGTATGTCCCACGGGCACCCAGGTTTAGCCTATGTGGTGCAGCCTAAGAGAAACCTATGGCAAGACCCATGACGATTTAGGTGGCCCAAGTCCTAGAAACACGGATCCTTGAGAAGCACGACATGTGTAGATAGGAAACTTAAAGGGAAAAACCCTAATGTGTAACCGACTCGGCTTGCTATCCTGAGACCTAGGTTCCCTATATAAAGTCTAGGAGGGAGCATCGAGAAGGACACCTTTCAACCCTAGTTCATACACCGCCATATTGCATCTACGCACCCCTGTAATCTCAACAAAGAGCAGAAAAGCAGGAGTAGGGTCCCTTCCGAGGGCCTAAACCTGGGTAAACCGCGTGTCCCCAATGTGCTTGTTTGCTAGCCAATCGTTGCCTCTAGCGCTCACCACCTCCTATAACCCAAGTCCATCAACGATGGGCATTGAAGAGTTAACCCATGTCACCCAGAATCTGACCCACCGAACTTACTGCCAGTTCCATCGTAGGCTCCCCAAAACGGCTAGTTTTCCACCCGAACTATAAATACCCATTTCTTCCACTAAGAAGGTTAGGTCAAGCATTCATATTCTTACTTTATCTCACTCTCTCTCACTCCATTTTTGAAAAAGAAAGTTTCAGGATCTCCCATTCTACCCAATCAAATCCAAATCCCTTTGGTAGAAAGCAATAGGAGGTTCTGATCTATGTTTGCACCAAGCTATGTTTCATTCCCCCTTGAGTTCATTGAGGTTGCTTGTTACTCTTGGGCTCGTGGGAAACCCTAGGTAGCTAGGGTCGTCTGGAGGATTTCGGCTTGTAATTTGCTTTGTGGAAAGTTTGTGAGGGTTTGGAGACTACCTTAAAGTCTACCAACAGTAAGTGAACTATTCTTTTGTGGGATAGACTCGGGGAAGAAGGTGAGCCTTTGTGGCATTAGGGTATCCTTCGTGTGACCTCACACCTCTCCAACGTGATGTAGCTTCCCCCAAGAAAGTGAACACGAAAATACATCTTCGTCTCCACGTGTATCAGTTATTTCTAAACCGAACCTCTTAATTGTGTTGTTTACTTTGTGATATCTTTCGTGCTTGAAGTATCTTGTACCATCATCTAGGTTGCCTCACCTAGTTTGTATTTAGGCACACTTATATTCCCCAATATATAAAACTTGCAAAAGATTATAAATAAATTCGTAGAAACCTATTCACTCCCCTCTAGGTTAACCATCTTGCCCTTTCAGAATGCCCATTTGGTCAAGCAACCGTGTGATGAGAGTTGATTTCGTTGGGTGGAACGATACCCTCGTTGGAGGGCTCGGTTACGTGTTATATGGATAGGAAGAGCCCCTATCATGGCAGATTACAAAGACTGGTACATATATAATTGGTGTACTACATCATATTGTACATTACCCAAATACATCTCTAATACCCCTTAATCGAAACCTGGGAGAGGTTGAGATACGCTTGAACTCATCTAGTTTCTTATTACATAAAGTCTTGGTAAAACCATCAGCGATCTGATCCTTTCTAGATATGAACCTGACATCAAGTTTCTTAGCAGCAACCCATTCTCTAACAAAAAAGAAGTCAATCTCAATATCCTTGGTGCGAACATGAAAAACTGGATTAGCAGATAGAAAAGTAGCACCAATATTATCACACCATAGACATGGTTTATCCTTTAGTGAGATTCCAAGCTCTCAAGCAAGAGCTTCAACCCAGATGAGTTCAACAGTAGCATTAGCTATCACCTTGTATTCATCCTCTATGCTAGAACAAGAAACTATAGCTGGTTTTCTGGCACTCCAAGATATAAGATTAGGACCAAAATATATAGCAAAACCACCTATAGATCGTCTATCATCAAGATCACCTGCCCAATCTACATCAGAGTAAGGACTAAGCAGAGTGGATGAGGACTTCTGAAAAGTGAGTCAGACCTGTTTGGTGCCATTAATGTACCTCAAGATCCTTTTTACTGCAGTCCAGTGAGTTGTAGTAGGAGCATGTAGATATTGGTAGACTTTATTAACAGAGAAACATAAGTCAGGCCTTGTGAGAGTAACCAACAACACTCTTGTACTGAGTGCTATCCGTAGGGCCAAGGGGTGTACCCTCGGTTAAAGACAGCTTATTACTAACTACAAGAGGTGTAGGACACAGCGAGCAGTGACTCATGTCCACACGCTGAATTATATCATTAGCATATTTTTCCTGATTCAACAAAAGACCATTGGAGTGCTTATGAACCTCAAGACCCAAGAAAAAATACAGATCTCCAAGATCTTTGAGAGTAAAATCTGTACTAAGAGTACGGAAGAGAGCTGATATGGCAGAATCTGAGGAACTAGTCACAATAATGTCATCAACATATATGAGAAGAAACATAGCGATACCCTCCATGTTGAATAGAAACAAAGATGTGTCAGCCTTTGATGGAGTGAAACCCATAGTGTGGAGCTTGTAGCTGAGACGAGAGTACCATGCTCTTGGGGCCTATTTCAATCCATAAAGGGCCTTATCAAGTTCACAAATATAATTAGGAGTAGCGGAAGACTGGAACCCTGGTGGTTGTTTCATATAAACCTCCTCTTCCAGAACACCATGTAAGTTTCATATAAACCTCCTCTTCCAGAACACCATGTAAGAACACATTCTTTATATCTAGCTACCTTAAACTCATCCTTTTGAGACTGCTACCGAGAGAACAAGCTTGATAGTTGCAGATTAACAACTGGACTAAAAGTATCTTCATAGTCAATACCATATCGTTGTTTAAAACCTTTTGCAACTAACCTCGCCTTATACATTTTAATACTGCCATCATCATTATTTTTAATATGGTAAACCCACTTACAGTCAATAACATTCTTATTGGAGCTTGGTGGAACAAGGTGCCAAGTGTTGTTTGTAATAAGAGCATCATATTCCTCATGCATAGCTTGCTTCCAATTTGTATCAGAAAGAGCATCATTTAATTTTTGTGGTTCTCCTGTAGTCGTCAACATAGCATACCTGACCGTGCCATCAATATATTTTTTAGGGTGTCTAATACCTTTTTGCAGATGCGTTTGAACACCGACAGCACGAGGCGGTATAGGAGCATGCGGTGCAGAAGATCCAGCCGCAGACACCTAATCCTTGGTGGGAGAATCTCCATTGTCATTGTCGACAGTAGCAGAGCTGCTGTTGGTGCTATCGGAAGATGTGTTGTCGCACATTGAATGCGATGTAGACAGAGGAGGCGACGTGGCGGGCTCGCGTTGGTGGGGAGGATGCTAAGGGGACCGCTCCGGGTCAGGAGATTCCTCTCGCCGCGACATGTCGAGCGCGGACTCACGCGCGCGTGTACACCCAGGAGAGGACGAGTAGGACGTGGGCGGCAAGGACGTTTCCATGTCAAGTATGTCAGGCGGCAGATCCGAGGGAGATTTTTGTAGGGGATCGTCCTCGGGATTGCCACGGTCGTGTTCTACCGCATTGTCCTCTTATGGTACATGATTTGATGTACCATTTGCATAATTTTCAGCATGATTTTGTGCAGAATTTTGAGACAAGCTTGACTCCGCTGCAGTAGGAACCTGTAGAGGAGGAATAACAGGAACAATTTGCAGATATTGATCGTTAGTATGCACATCCCCATTTTGTGATGCCGAGTTGGCAGTGTTAGATGGAAGAACAAGGATTTCCTCACAGAGACGGTGGCCAGCATTGGGATGTAATTCAGCAAAGGTAAAGATGTTCTCATCAAAAACAACATATCTGGAAACATAGACATAGCCAGTTGTAACATCTAGACATTTTACTCCTTTATGTCCAAAACTATAACCAAGAAGCATACATCTTTTGGAACGGAAAGAAAGCTTGTGTTTATTGTAAGGACGAAGATTAGACCAACATGCATAACCAAAAACATGAAGAGACTCATAGTTTGCTTTGACATGAAGAAGTTTTTCCGTGGGAGGCTCAAGATTGAGAACCTTTGTGGGCAACAAGTTTATAAGAAAAGTAGCTGTGATAAAAGATTCATCCCAATACTTGAGAGGCATGGAGGCGTTAGCAAGTAAAGCAAGCTCAACTTGGACAATATGACGATGTTTGCATTCTGCAGCACCGTTCTGTTGATGAGCATGGGGACATGAGACATGATGAACAATGCCTACTCGTTGAAAAAATGTATTCAATTTTTCATACTCACCACCCCAATCAGTTTGCATGGTGAGAATCATTGTACCAAACTAGCGTTCAACATATTTTTGGAAATCAAGAAAAACTTGATAAATATCAGAACGTTTCTTAAGCAAATAAATCCAAGTATACTTGCTAAAATCATCAATGAAGCTTACATAATATGCATGTTTGCCTACAGAAAGAGGAGTTGGACCCCATACATCAGAGAACACTTGTTCCAAAGGAATTGTAGAAACACTAGTGGAAACAGGATAGGGTAGCTGATGACTCTTAGCCTGTTGGCATGGATCACATATGTAAGAATTTATTTCTGGAGTGTATGCCAAATTATTCTTCCTAAGAACTTGCTGAACAATAAAAGATGACGGATGCCCTAGATGACGATGCCACGTGGAAGATGAAGGCTTGATGGTGACAAGTGCATGCTTGGAAGATGAACCCATGGAGACTGGAACAAGGGGATAGAGACCACCTTCACAAGGACCCCTAAACATGGTTTGTTGCGTGGCCTTGTCCTTGATCAAGAAAAAGAATGGGTGAATTTCAATATATGCATTATTGTCTAGAGTAAGTTTATGTACAAAAAGCAAGCTCATAGATGCATCAGGAACATGAAGAATATTTTTAAGTTTGAAATCATAGAGTGGGGTGTGCAGGGGTGTGCAGAACTAAATGACCAATATTAGCAATGTCCATACCTTGTCCACTAGCATTATTAACCTGATCGCACCCATGATAGGTCTCATGAACTTGAAGCTTGTTGAACTATCTTGTGGTGTGGTTGGTTGCTCCTGTGTCAATAACCCAAATTGGTGTCTACTCCATAGGCACCCTTTGTGTCCTTGGGGGTGTCATCATCATCATCACCGAAGCGCCACCAACAGTCCCTAGCCGCATGACCTTCCTTTTTGAAGATTTGACAGATCACTCCTTCCTGCCATGGCGTGGCAACATGGCCACGGTCCTTGCGTCCCCCTTTGCGACTCCCGTGATTATTGGGGCAAGGAGGGTCCTATCGCGCCGGCTGCGGAGGAGGGCGCACTTGTGGAGGGGGATGACGATAGAACTGCTGAGGTGGTTGTGTGTAATGCTGCTAGGTGGGTGGGAAGGGTAGCAGCGGTGGTTGGTATGGCATGGAAGGGGGCTAATATGGGTTGTATGGCGGCTGATAAGGCTGGTACAGTGGCTGATAAGGTGGGTATGGCGGCTGCTACAGAGGGTAGATGTATGGCGTTGGTGGTGGAGGTAGACAAGCAGGAGCATCTCCAAAGGAGGGGTAGGGTCAGCGATAGGCAGCATTCACCGACGATGTAAAGGAACCCGGAGCCTGTCTAGAGGAGAGAAGCATATTATCACGATTTTCATATGCCAAAAGCTGAGAACACATGTCCTGGAGGGTCGTCGAGGGAATGACGTTGATGGCAGAAACGAGATGGTTGAAGGAGCCATCTAAGCCATTGAGTATGTAGTCCTTGATCTCATCATCATCAACAGGCTTGACGGTAGCAGCAAGCTCAGAAGCAAAGCCCTTCATCTTGGTGATGTACTGCTGAGCTGTGAGATTAAAAAATTTGGTGTTTGTGAGAGCACCACGCAGACTTGAGACCTTGGATTTTGACTGCGAGGAGTACAGAGAAAACAGAGCAACCCACACATCTGCAACATGATGGAGATCGAAAACATGGGGAAGAACATCTTTAGACAGGGAGTTCACAAGGAAGCTTACAACCTGCTGATCGCGCGTGATCCACGCATCATAGGCATGGTTTTGCATGGTGATCTTCTTCTTGTTCTCATCCTCAGCTTCGATAGTCTTGGGTGGAGCCTTGTTGGTGCCCTCAAGGAACCCCATGACACAGGCACCATGGAGGGCAGGCAGCACTTGAGTCTGCCAGGAGAGGAAGTTGTCGCGGGTGAGCTTCATCGACGGCGGGGTTCCGATAGAGCCCACGGTAGAGGAGGACGATGAGGGCATCGTCATGGATCCTGAAGTAGCGATCTAGGGTTGTAAGGCCGAGAACGGCGTCCTAAGGAGAAAGATCGTGGAGGGGTTTTGGGTGGTTTTTGTTGATCAAGATGATTGGGAATTGGTAGAGGAGAGGGAGAGCTACATTTTGGTGTAGTGTGGGAGGTAGATTGTTGGAGAGAGCCTGGCGGCGCCGGTGGAGATCACCAGTGGCGGCGGCAGCTAGGAGAGGGAAGGGAGGGGGCCTGATACCATGTTGATTTTGTTGGGTGGAGTGATACCCTTGTTGGAGGGCTCAGTTACGTGTTATATGGATAGGAAGAGCCCCTATCGTGGCAGATTACAAAGACTAGTACATGTACAATTGGTGTACTACACCATATTATATATTACCCAAATACATCTCTAATAATGAGAAGCATGAGATAGAGAGTAAATACAATACTCTGCTAATGATGTGAGGAAATTTATGGATCAAACTGAGAAGCAGGTGCTGGAGGCCAATTATAAGAATTCAAGAAAAAAGTGAGGTTGAGGGGAAGACTGAGGAGGAACCATCTGCTCTGAAAAATGAAGTTGAAGTGTTGAAGATAATTGTGGATAAGCTAAAGCAGATACTGAGTACACAAACAGAGGTAATGAAGGCCAAGAATCCATGGCGCCGCTCGAATCACGCCCACCGGCGATGCTGAAAGGGCCGCCGCCGGAAGTAGCTGCCACCATCATCGAGCAATTCAGAAGCTGAGAGGGTGCATGAGCGTGCGCGGAAGAGGGGGAACTGAAACCTAACTGCCTGTTTCCCCCTCTTTCAGACATATCGATAACAGTGTCTAACGATCGTGTCTTGGCGCCGTCTTCCACTAGTCGGTGTGCATGTATTATGGACTAAGTCAAGGATTAAACCTGATTTTTTTTTGAGACCTATAGAAGAGCAAGCTAAATGGGTCAAATGGGTGAAAGCCTGTCTGCATAGGGTAGTTAATCCCAGTGTCTTAGTGCTTCATGTGGCGAAAGAGCATGTTTATGATCAGAGCCAGAGTAGAAAGTGATCACATTTTGCTACGCGATCATGAAGTTGTGGTTAATACGTAGAATTTTGCAGAAAAATGGCGGTTGTATGCTATTGACTCTTAATTTCCGACATCAGCAGGAAAAAAAGCTAAATCGGATCCATGTGCCAGCATGGGAAAGGAGACGAATGTAGGCAGAAGCACATGATGCCCCGTGCTTAAATATGTGTGAGAAGCGATGAAGCCTGGATTAGAAGCTCATGTGCCCCTCTCTCCTAGACTAGATGAACATGGGGAGAGGAACATGGCCCGGCTTTCTCACGGCGAGAGGAGGCTCGCACGACGCTGCACGCGGGCTAGCTAGGTCTTCGGCGCCGCGCGCGCCGATCCTTGTCCCTGATACTATAAAAATGGCACCGCGGTCTCTCGCCTGGGGAACACGGTGGGATCTTGGCAAGATGGGCCAAAGCTTCGAGCGACGCAACGAACGCCGCTACTACCCCGGAAACGGAATCGCTTTTAAGGACTGCAACGTATCGAGTGTTCCTCGAGACAGAGATGCGACCAGTGCGGCGCAAGCGGCGTCCCCGATTAATCCCCTGGCGTGGCCTGGTGCTTTTTGTGGCGCCCTTCTGCTCGATCCAACGACTCCCAAGCGGTGTCAGGGTCAGGTGTCGAAGCCAAAGGAGGTGGCAGGTGTCGGTCGAGAGCCAGACTTGTAATCGGCATCAACTTCGTGGCGGCTAAAAGGCTCGCCTCTCGATCAGCTGAAGGAACCGGTCATTGTCGCGTAGCAAGTCCTTGCTACGATACACATCTTGATGTCTTCGTCTTGTAATTAACGAGCGTTTTGTACTTCTAGCAACCAGAGGGTGTGTGGTTTTTGTCTGTGTAATGATCGCCAAAAACATCTTCTTCCTAAACAATAGGAAAACAAACATGGCGTGCTCTAGAGAGTGCATGCGTTTACTTTGGTTTATTATAGTAGTATGTGGCTACAGAATCGTCCAAAATCAATGGCGGCATGATGCCACCATCATGGCATTACCTATAGCGGCTTTAGTATTTTACACTACTCCATCGGGCACCAATTTAGCATCTGGTCCACTCCATCGAACAACTTGCGTGTTTTTCTATGACCATGTGTGAGTGTGTTGGGTTCGATAATGGAACGGCTCGCTAAAGCCGGTCCACTCCGCGGCAACCCCATCTTCTTGGGCTGACCTCAGCGGCGATCTTCTGTCGTGACGTACAAATTTGTCCCATTGACCCAGTGAGAAGGTTCTAACTCAATTTCGACAAATCTCCATTAATGGTTAGAAATTACCTCGAATTTACAAGGAAATAAGTTAGCATATCAGAAAAGATATACACTAGGTATATGAAACTAATTTTCAAAAGGGAAGATAGAGACTCGCCACGGACATGGTAACCCATAATCACACTAGATAGCGGACACATACCAAACCAAAATCTCATACTTTAGAAGCAAGGGATACCATGCCAAATATTTAGCTCTGGAGATAAGTACCAGACATTTAAAAAGATTTCACTAGAAATGGAGGAAATTAAAATTAATTTATGAATTAATAGATGATTTCCAACTAATAATTCGCAATAAAGCCCAACTTCTATTTTATTCTCTCTTCCGATGCCGATAGACCGAATTTTCCATTATTACTACACAAGAGTAATTACCAGTGCCAAGAACGAGACTGCTCTGTACAAAAAGATGCCCGAGCCGTCTCACTGACCTTTGGGCCCTAAAAACCATACTACCTCATATGTCAGTCTCGGTACCCGACTGTTTAAAACCAGCACCCACCGCACCCATCGTTTTTTAACTCCCCTGGTCTCTCTCCGGAGAGAGAAGAGAACCGAATCGCCAATCCTCCCCCACAGCGCTCCGCATCCACCACCACTGTGCACACCTCGCCGCCGGCGAACACCCTCGTCGTTGTCCATCGGCCGAGCGGATGGAGAGTCGGCCCGACGCCCTGACGCGGGAGCAGTCGTTGTGGACTTGGTCCCGGTAGTTGGTTACAAGCGGTAGGTGGAGGGAGACCGCGCGGCCATGAAGGCCCTGCGGCGATCCAGCACCTCCTCTTCCTCCTCGTCCTCCTCGTCCCCGAGGACGCCGTCCTCGCCACCGCCGGCTTCGTCGCGGATCCACCGCCGGTCCCTTCTGCTCGTCGCCTCGTCGGCCTCCTCTCTGGCCGCGTTCGGGAAATCTGCTGCGGCGGCTTCGGCTTCAAGGTCTGCGTTGCTTGCCGCAGATTCCTCGTCGCCGTCCTCGCCCAACTCGGACCGGTCAGTTCTCCGGTCTGGAGTTATGACAACCAATTAATACAGAAATGAAGTCGCTTAAATGGGGGATTTTTGTTCCATAGTTAGTTTTGTCTTTTCAGTCAATACTCCTATATAGTTTGATTAATAAACTAACGATGCTCGAAATTATCTTTCTTACGTGAGCGTTGATGGAATTGGTGGTTTCGTCAGTGGTAGAACCGATGCGCACGCCGCTTTAGACTAAAAAAGGTTACTTTTTGCTGAAGTGCTCAGACCAAGTTGCTTTGATCTAGATAAGTCTTAGTTAGCCGTTCATACTCCATGGTCGTAGGCATGAAGACGTAGCCAACCTTATCATGCTAGTTCCGTTTCCATGAAATGCGCGTCAACCAATTTGCAGTAGTATGGTACAGAAAATAAATGACCATCTTTAAAAGCCCTGGCATGCAATTTAGTAGTGTGCTCAATTTCATTTATTAGCAGGTGTAATGCAATTGTTTCTTAATGTGGGGTATTGGTGGCAAGTCATAAAGAAGGTTTAGCTTGTAAGGATAACATTCCCTGTGGATTTGTTTGTAGAAAGAAAGTTATACTACTGTAAATGAGATGCTGAAATGCAATAATGCGTAACTTGAATATTCACCGGACTATGATTTTATCTTATTCGTACCACTCTATAGAATTATGAATTATCTGCTTCACATTTTTTATTAGAGCAATCAATCTGATTTCAGAGGTGGAGCTAAATCTCCATGGTCTCGAAGGAAGAGAAAACGGGCACTCTCCTGTCAATACTGGAGCCGTCTATTCTCTTCAAATGGGAAGCTTCGTGATGGAGGAAGAAAATTTCTGAAGAAAGTTCGCAGTGGGGTAAGTTTTGTTGTTATCCAGGCGTTATTTGTAATGACTGACCGACACATGTCTGCTGAAATGAATGGTTCTGCATCTTAGTACATTGGAAAGAAAGTTGAGTTATATTAATTCCTTCATTTCCTACAGGGAATTGAACCAAGTATCAGGGCTAAAGTTTGGCCCTTTCTGCTTGGAGTGTAAGTTTCTCAAACTCTTCTTTCTTATACATTTATATGTTATAGTAGTCATCTTGTTAACAATGTTTCAACATCTAAGGTTGTAGATTTAATTTTCAATAGCCGGCATCCGAAGTTTTTTCCTGTAATTTACAGAAGTCTTCATTTTTGTAGTGCTATTTGAGTACTCGGTTTGATTTACTTGTTACTGTCTGCCTCACTATCTGTTTTGTTGCATTGTTAAGCAAAATAGTGGCATCAACCCTCGAAGAACGTGTGGTGAACCGATTGAAACATTACCTAATTGGGCCTGTTCTTTTGCATTTGCCAGCAGAGTTTTAGGATTAACTTGGCTAGAATACCAATGACGATTTAGGCAACCTTTCACGCGGGATACTCCCTAGTTGATGGCAATTGCAACTAGGGATAAAATTGTATGCCTGAACTGTAATCTGGCCTGCAAGGCTGCAAGTGCTGCAAAATCACGATGGCTATATCCTAGTTTAGGTATAAAATCCCAATATTGTGGCACTAATGCTTAGCAAGGTTAATGCAGACTTGCAGAGAGCCATAAGTTATTGCCTTCAAAGTGTGTTCTGGTGTTTTTTACATGTGTTTAGATATGAACTTGTTGAACTAGTGTTTAAAGATCAATGCTATGTTCTTGCAGTCATTTCTTTCCTTTAGTCAAATCTAATATGCACTCTATTTTGAAATGGAGACAGTATTATTTTCTCAGTATTTCTGTAAAAACGGCCCAATTGCTGAAAATGAATGGACGTGCCAACATTCTCAGGTTTCTCGATTGAACTCATGGTCTGGTTGGTTTTTGGAACCATGTTTCAGAAGTCAGAATTGTGTCTTAAATAGTAAATTTGCTAGTCCTATGGTGTAAGGAAATTTAATATGAAATTGTAAAGAAAGTACTTTTAGGCTGTCATTTTTAATTTCTAATAAGTAGATGTCTTGTTTAATAGTATTGTATACTAAGTCTGGAGATTGACCAATTTTTGAAATCTTGTACAGCTATGATCTAAATAGTTCCGAAGAGGAAAGGAATACCATCAAGATAAAGAAAAGGTAATATTTTCATAACTTCATTCATTGTCTTCAAATGGCGCTTATTTTCTAGATTTAGTTGTCCAGGTGTCTTGCATGACAATTACTCACCTTCATATAGCACGACGTGAGTACGCAAGTAATTGCCAAATATATGAGCTGAGTGGAACTTCCATGAACACAGTGCATTTCAAATTATCAGACGAGAATGTCATGAGAACACTGACTTCAGTGATGACACTTTTTAACTTATTGCATATATTCTTGTGCAGGAATGAGTACGAAAAGCTCAGGCGCAAATGCCTTCAAATTTTGAACTGCCAAAAGGGATTTGGGCTAAAGATTATAAATGAAATCAATAATGAGGGGTGTTCCAGTGGTGCACCTTACCTGGGAGATGTTAGTGCAAGTGTTTCTGTATCAGCCAAGGAAGTTAACTCTTTAGGCAGCGAGGCAAACAGTCCGGATAATGCTGACTGTGCTCCTGCAGATTGCATGGATGATGAAACCACTGAGTTAACTTATGTTGATCCATGTATGGCAGAATCAGAATCTTCTGACTCTGGATCTTCTGATGAGGATGACCATGGTCAGATGTCCGTCTGTGCTGATATTGTCGAAGAGAACTGTGCTCCAGAGCCTAAATTTGTCAGGAGTATCTCGTCCAAATCAGATTTCTTCAGATCTAACAGAACTCCAGAGGATTTCGCAACATGGCAGCGCATTATACGTCTAGATGCTATCCGGGCAAACACAGACTGGGCTTTATACTCCCATAACCAGGCTGAAGTCTCAAAGAAGAAGGCACTGCAGCGTGCATTATCAGTTGGGTTGAAAGATTATGAGCATCTAGAGCCTTACATGATCTACCATGCTGCCCGGTTAGTCTCATTGCTTGAGGCGTATGCGCTCTATGATCCAGAGATTGGCTACTGCCAAGGTATGAGTGACCTCTTGTCACCTATAATCGCGGTGATGGAAGAAGACCACGAAGCATTCTGGTGTTTTGTGGGTTTCATGAAGAAAGCGAGGCACAACTTCAGGCTGGATGAGGTTGGAATAAAGCGACAGTTGAAGACAGTCTCTCAGATCATCAGGCGCAAGGACTCGCACCTCTACAGGCACCTGCAGAAGCTGCAGGCTGAGGACTGCTTCTTCGTGTACAGAATGGTGCTGGTCCTCTTCAGGAGAGAGCTCACCTTTGAGCAGACTCTATGCCTGTGGGAGGTCATGTGGGCTGACCAGGCCGCCATTCGAGCTGGGATCGGGAGGTCCACGTGGGGAAAGATAAGGCTCCATGCTCCTCCAACGGACGACCTGTTGCTCTATGCCATCGCGGCCTGTGTCCTGCAGAGGAGGAAGCTGATCATCGAGAGGTACAGCAGTATGGATGAGATACTGCGGGAGTGCCAAAGCATGGCTGGGCAGCTCGACGTCTGGAGGCTTCTTGATGATGCGCACGACTTGGTTGTCAACCTCCACAATAAAATCTGATTTCTTTTCGGATCGTTTGTAGACCTAAAAAACAAACAATATGCCCGAGGTATGTTCTCAGTGAAAGCAAACCTTTCCCTGTTGTTTGTCACCCGGCATAAAAAACGATTTTATAGGTATAGAGAAATGAATGTTGTAAGTTCATAAGTGGATCAAGTTCCCTTGAAAGCAAAAATAGCATGGGTCCAAAGTATCCCAGTTCAGCATAGTACATGTTTGGTTGTCATAGTCACCAGGTTACTGGCATTGTAAACTATATGCATCGTTATCTAATACAGTGAATTTGCTGTTTCCTTACCTTGAATTAACTTCCCATTTCGCAACCCTCAGATCCCGATATCCACTACCTTCCTGTTCTACTCTTTGTACATACATGTTTTTAGATGGAGAAAGGGTGAGATGCTGTCGCGTACGTGCATCCCGCGTGCACAGCTGTTGGAAATTCAGACTTTGCACCCTAAGATCTGAATCACACTAGTGGAGGGAGGGAGGGAGGCGTTTGCCTGTTGTAGTGTTAGTGTTAACACTGTTCCCATCAGTGATCCAGACTTAACAGCTGCGTCCACTTGATCTGGGGACGTCTTCTTCCATGGAGCTGCTACAAGAGAGAAATGGTGATAGGGATTTCGCACTGCTCAGGGGACACCTGCACTAGATTCCAAAGCCTTGATGCGATCTTACCTGAGAGGCAGGGCAACCACCACCATCAGTTGCCATGGCCCATTTTTGTATGGGACACACACGCCCGCACCATGTGTTCTTCCCGCTTGTAGTAGCATATCCTTGTGGCACATACGAGACACCTGAGCAAGTCGTAAAGGTATAGCACCAGAGAAGTCACGGGATGACGGGAGTAGGATGATCACAAGGTGTGATGGAGTACTGTGCTTAGTTCATCTTCACCGGGCCGACCCATTTCAGACACGGAAGATGTCTGAATCTGTCCGTGGACATGAAATCAGGCCACCATCTATCCGTTTGGGTCAGGGGTGCCCCAAACGGCACCGACCCATTCTGGCCGAACATGACCTGCTCGCCTTTTCCAAATATTTGAGCAATTTTGCCAATTGGCAACAAATTTCATCAAATTGACAACAAAAATTAGGCAAAAAGGAAACAAATTACCACAAATTAGCAAATAGCATAGTTCAAAGACCATAGTGCAAAATAATATAAGTTTGATAAGAAATGCACAAAAGAGGTAGATCTCATGATGATAGATCGTCGTTGAGATCACACTTGGAGGTCGCGGATGTCGTTCTACCTCTTCTCGAACCAACTCCTTTGAGCCGGATCTAAGATGGTCAAGTCTATCATCATGAGCTTGGTCTCCTCGGCCATGATCCTGGCCTCGGCCTCCTTGGCCCTAGACCGGGCATTGACCTCTTCCACCTCAAGAGCTCTCTTTGTGAGGTCGAAAAAGCAACCAATGGTGTCCTCTTTCTCTAGGTGACGCTTCTCCCTCTCAGCATTTTCCTTCTCCTTCTTCGCAAGCAATCCTTCCAAGATCTCTTGCAATGCAAGTGTGGTGGCTTGCGTTGGAGATCTTGCTTGATGGCCTTGTGGCCGCTGAAGGGCGCGGCCATTGTGCGGGGTGCCCGTGCTTGGTTCATCATCGTCAAGCTCGGTGACATCCAACTCACTCCCACGCTTCTTTGAGCCTTCGATACCCCTTTTGTAGAGGGAAAAGCTTATTTCCCACTTCGGGAATTTCTTGATCTTCATCCAACAATGGGGCAAGATGAATGGCTTGTTGTCATACTTCTCCTTGAAGTACTCCATGGCTTGGGTCACCTACACAAAATGAGGAGAACCCATAATATATGCAACAATTGCAAATGGGACATATGTACAATGTAGATGCAAGAATGGCCTAGCCATTACCCTGTCTCGAACGTCGGTGCCACTCACGGGGCAGCCTACCACATGCTTTTATGAACCTCAAAACTTGTTACACTCGTCATGGATGAAACCCCATCTCTTTTGAAGAGAGGTGCCGTTGCGGTCGGTGTGGATGCGGTAGGGCTTGAACTTTTTGCGCTCGTGGTAGAACTTGAAGATGCGCCGCCAATATGTCAAGCCCTTTGGCTCGACGCCGACAATTGGATCTTGCCCAATTTCCATCCACGCCTCACAAATGACCTTGTCCTCCTTGACTGTGTACCCGCTGGTCCTTTGGCTCATATTTTTTAGGGTACCACCATCGGTAGGATTATCGTCTTCGTCCACACACACTACAACACGGAGCCAGGCACTGGCGCTTATAGACGTTGATGCATAACCTTAGTCGGCGCACTCGTGCTGGCGCAGCAAAAAAGGTCACAGGGATAACTATGTCGGGAATTCTGAAATAGCGGCGGATTTTTTTCCGCTTGGCACAACGTGATCCGAGCTAGCGCTTCCGTGGCAGCAAACCGTTTATGCCACGACCCATGTAGGGCGGCACTGCATACATGCCGTGGCAACTGTTAGACTACGGCACAATATGGTGCCGCCCTATGTAACACGTGCATGGCATAAATTTTTGTCACATCCCAAGATTTTAGAAATTGGGACTAGAAAAAAATCTGCATTTTCATTGCATTGGCATGACATCAATTGCATTCATGAAATATTTTGATTGAAACACTAGTTTTAAACCCTAAATTGGATTACTAAAATGCATCTACAAAAGGAATACACATAGATTTGTGAAATCACTATTTTAAAATGGGAAAATTATTGCCAAAAGGGATCTTGGATTGATCCCCTGAATTTTAGAAAAAATTATAAACAAGTTTGACTCAATTTGGAGCTGTTTTGCAAAAGATATTAAAGAAATAAGAAATGAAAAAGAATAAAAGAAAAGGAAAAAAAGGGAGAACTAACCTACCCTGCCCGCGGACCACCGGCCCAGCCCACCTAATCCCGCCCTAGCTAACGCTCGCGCGCAGCCGCCAGCGAGCGCCAGCGGACCATCTCCTACTATACCGCGCGCGCGCAAGCCAGCGCAGCCTGCCAGTGGCCCACCTAGCAGCAGCGCGGCAACCCGCCTCCTCTCTGTCACCGACAGGCGGGACCCACCCCGACCTTCTCCTTCCTGACGACGGAGACGTGCCCCACCGGGAGTTCATCCCCAGCCCAACTGAATCCGCGAATTTCTCGTTGATTCGGCCAAATCCGAGCCACCTCCTCCATGTATAACTCGTATATAAAAGCTCTCGCGTCCACCTCGTTCCATTTTTTCGCAAAATCCCGAACCCTAGCCGCCTCCCACGAACTCGCCGGAGTCCTACGCCGTCGGCGATCTTTGGAGCTCCAGGTCGCCGTTGTTTCCCTTGCCCGTGGCCCCTCTTACCCGCTCAATCTGTTCGCCTTGCACTCCCTCGCCTTCTCACCTTTTTTCCTCGTGCGTAGAGTACCAGGGCCCCTAGGAATCGTGGCCGGAGACCACCGTCGGCCGCGCCACTCCAGCCAGCCATAGCCAACGACCGGGGACGCGAAGCTCCGCACCGAGGCCACCAGGGACCACACAGACGTCCGCCTCCTGCCGTTGACCACCCAACCACCGACAAAGACCGCCGGAGACGCCGCCCTATCATCGCCTGCACCGCTGACGTCCGTCGCCGGTGAGCACCAAGGTCGCCTCGCGTCCGCCGTCGGATCCGATGCGAACGGACGAGATCAATCCCTGACCACGGCGCTGACCGCTGACCGGTCAACCGCCACGTCGGCTGGACCCACCCGTCAGCGGGAATATTTCGGGAATTTCTGAAAATTGATTAAATACCAGAAATATTATATAAATTGTAAAAATCATAGAGAATAATCTACTGGTCCAAAAATAGCAAATAATATACCTATGGAAAGCTATTGCTATTTATATTATTATTCTACAATTGGTTCAGGCAATTACTGTAAGGTTTTGCCGTAATTATTTAAATAGATTAATATCCTTTTTGAGTAATAAATTAATAGAAAATAAACTATTGGTCAGAGAAATACAAATAATATATCCCTGGAATAACAAAAAGGATTGGAATCTTATTCTGAATTAAAATCGTAGGTTTACAGTACATATGATTTTAAGTATATTAAAATGCATTATGTGGTATTTTAATTATTTAAAAAGATCTGTAAGTCCTTTTAGATTGATTCTTTTTGCCCCTGACTCTAAATTGATATACCTAGCCATTAGTATGTTTAACAAAAAATTATCACACTGTTTACAACAGAGGCTAATTTAAAATGAATAAAGCCTATTAAATGGATCCAAATAATGTAATAAATGGTTTTGATGCATTAAAAAGCTTTCCATGCATGTAATCAGTAGGTATATAGATTAGATAACATAAATATACTACTGAAACCTCTACTAAATTATCACGCATGTATTTGTGCATTTGTTTATGATTGTGCATGATTGTTTATGTGTTTGCAATTGTTTAATCGATAGATTGCGAGGAGTGCAACGTGTGTGATTGCAACGAGTGCTTGAACAACTCCAACAACCATCAAGACAAGTAGATGCTATTTTGATCATATCTTGTCCTACTATTTTCTCTTATGCATGTGTAGTGTATTTCTGTAGATTATGTGTAGGAATTACTATGATATGCTATGTCCTATGTATATGTGGTAGGAATTCCCTATAGTTGAGCCTCCGTAAGGTAGAAGTGCTTAGACCTGCTGTATAGACGGGGAAGGGACCATATTATGGTGAAGTATGTGTTTGTTTAAACTAAAAACAACATAATGTTAATGAACTACCTGAGCGGAGTGGTTGGATTGTCAACAGAGTATGGATAACGGAGTGTGGATAATGGTGGGGAATGTTGCCCTGGGTACTGAGAAGGTTTGGTTCTCTTTGTTATAGTAGCTTACGTGTGCAGCCATGTTCCAGTAAAAAATGGGTGGCTGGTTGGACTTAGTAGGTCGTGGTGATCCGAACCTAGCGTAGTCAGAGATGTAGTGAATGGTAGGTTGGAACCGGTGCGCAGTGGGGTTTGGAGATCTACTTCCCAAAAGGTCTCATCTTGGACTTCTCCCTATCATCACACAATATGAGTGTGGTGGTACGAGCTAGGTTGGCCAGGTCATATGGGTAAAGTGTACAAACCCCTGCAGGGTGTAAAATTAAGTACTTAGCCATGTCCCCGATTACGGACAAATGAGTTGCTTGATTTTAAGACTATGACATATTCTCACTCATCCTTATTTTCTAATTACTAAAACTTGATGGGTGAACCTAATGGGTTGTTGTGAATCAAATGGTTTATGAAAGTAGGATAAATATGTTTGAAAAGTGCAAGCTAGCCAAAGCTCTACTAGCCAAATAAGCATGTAGATGCTAGCTGCATTGTCTCTTTTATCTTAGCGCTACTTGCCATACATTCCATGTATTAACCCTTCGGGGCTGCTACGTTTTATGTGCAGGTTATACCAATTCTGAGTGATTGAATTGGGTCGCGGTACTATACTCAAAAGTTGTTCGTCTGTGGCACAATTGAAGATGGAGCGTACTATCTGTTTATGCTTCCGTATGCTAGTTTGTTATTTGAGCTAGCCTTTGAACTAAGAACTATGTAATAATTACAAATTCTAGATCATTCGATGTAATAATGATGCACTGTTATATTCTTTGGTATTCATCTGTACTGTGTGTACCAGTGAACCAATCCAGGGATTGACACTATACACAGAAACTCAGCCTTATCAGGCGAGGGTGTTACAGGATGGTATCAGAGCAGTGTGTTGACTGTAGGATCATGACCTAGGATTGGAATATGAAAGCCATAAGAATTATAAGAACTATTTTATTCTATCTATTCTCATCTTACAATTCTTTCTTGTATCTTCTTGTCATTTTAATTCTCATACTATTCTCTTTTAAAACATAGAAGGAAGACTCTTGCTATGGATGAACTCATAATTTTGTACTTATCTGATTTCTTGTAATACTTGATCTTTCATTTCTATGCTTGTCTCGTTCAAAACTTGTAGATGACACTTGTGTGAGGAAGCGCGAGATAAAGAATAGTTAGATGATGTCCACCATATAGTTTTGATAGGGTTTCGCTTATATGTAGCAATCGATCGATGCAAGAACTTGTTTGATAGTTGTTTTATTATGTTTAGGTTATGCTATTTGATAAACCAAAGTTTCAGAATATTTTTAATAGATTTAATAATATGTTAATGAAGGTTTTGGTTAAAAATTCGTGATAATTTCGCTGCTGTTTTCTACCTGACCTGTTGTACTGCGCGAATTTCCATGTCTTACTGGTAACTTGGATTGCGCTCATATTTTAATATCTGGTTCGTAATTTTCTATAGTATGAGCACAAAAATTGGCTGAAATTCCTGAAGAGTATAAGCCTAGAAAAAATCGTGAATACTGCTGTAGTTTCTGGACAGATTCTGTCCATTGCTTTTAAGATTGTAGGTTCACCGATTTTTAATCAAATGTAAACTACTTTGTGGATGGTATACCACTAAAACCAAACTTCTGGAACATAATACAAAGATATTTTGGCTTGAGTGTTGCTTGTTGTGATTGTTTGCTTGTGTGTCGATTGATTGTTTCATATAGTTATGGGTAGTAATACTTCTCTATTCTTTCTATCTATAACTCGTCTATGATGTCCCAATAGATGCCTCCCCGCCACCAGCCCGATGAGATCGCTCTGCTTATTGCAGCACAGGCATAGTTGACCAAGGTGATGACCCAACTCATGGCAAGTCAGAACAATAACAACAACAACAACAATCGGAACAACCAGCCCCAGGGAGATGCTCTCACCAGGTTTCTGAGGCTGAGGCCAGCTAAGTTTTTCTCTGTACCTGAACCTATGGTTGCTCTTGACTGGCTGCGTTCTGTGAACAAAGACTTGGTGACTGTTGGATGCACTGATGCTGAAAAGTTGAGATTTGCTGCTCACTTATTGGAGGGACCAGCTGCTTCGTGGTGGGATGCTTTCCAGATCACCCACCCCATTGACACTGTTACTTGGGCCATGTTTGAGGAAGGGTTCAGAACCAACCACGTCTCTGCAGGGACCATGAGCTTGAAGAGGAAGGAGTCCCGCAACATGTGCCAAACTAATCGCACGGTGGCGGATTACATAGAAGAATTCAATAACATGTCCCACTATGCCCCTGAAGATGTTGACACTGACGCCAAGTGGAGAGAGAGGTTCCTGGATGGTCTCAGTGATGAGTTTTCACTTCGGCTATCTGTGTTCTATTGCCCTACTTTCTAGGAGCTGATGGACAAAGTTAGAATTCTAGAAGGGAAACACCAGCAGGTGGAGAATTGCAAGAGGAAGCAGAACAATCACCAGTCTGGCTCACACCACAAAGCTCGCACTTCATATGATGGAGACTCTGGACACCACAAGCATGGAGGCAATGGACACAACCACAATGGAGGCAATGGCTATCACCGCAATGGAAATCGAGATCTCAGCAACGTGGAATGTTTCAAGTGTAACCAGAAGGGACACTATGCTGATAACTGTCCGGAGAAGAAGATTGAAGCTGGAGACAAGCCAGATTCAACCCCGAAGGCAACTGTCAACCATGTGCATGCTAGAAAATCACTCAACAAGCCATGCTTCGTGACTAGTAAGTTCCCAGCTAATTCATACATCGCACTCATAATTTTCAATACTGGTGCACCGTATTCATTCATATAAAGGCATTCATGGATAAGAATAGCTACATATGGAGTTACTTAGAGGATCTGTTAAAGAGAACTCCTTGGAGAAGGATCAATAACTAGAACAAGATGCCACAATTAAATCCTGGAGATTGGTATCATACAAATTTCCCACTAGCATACTTATATTGGATTCACATGGCTTAGATTTAATTCTAGCATGGATTGGATGGTTAAGAATCAAGGTCTGATAAAAGGATACCGTGTTCACAATCTCAGAAAGAAGAAGAATCAAATATAGATCAACAATTAGCATTGGAGATGCTAAGTTCAATTCTCTTAAGGGGGTTAGCCTCGAGTATACTACCCACACCCCTTGCTAGCCATTCTAAATCTCGGGACGAGATTCATCTTAAGGGGGTTAGTCTGTCACATCCCAAGATTTTAGAAATTGGGACTAGAAAAAAATCTGCATTTTCATTGCATTGGCATGACATCAATTGCATTCATGAAATATTTTGATTGAAACACACTAGTTTTAAACCCTAAATTGGATTACTAAAATACATCTACAAAAGGAATACACATGGATTTGTGAAATCACTATTTTGAAATGGGCAAATTATTGCCAAAATGGATCTTGGATTGATCCCCTGAATTTTAGACAAAAATTACAAACAAGTTTGACTCAATTTGGAGCTGTTTTGCAAAAGATATTAAAGAAATAAGAAATGAAAAAGAATAAAAGAAAAGGAAAAAAAGGGAGAACTAACCTACCCTGCCCGCGGACCACCGGCCTAGCCCACCTAATCCCGCCCTAGTTAACGCTCGCGCGCAGCCACCAGCGAGCGCCAGCGGCCCATCTCCTACTCTATCGCGCGCGCGCAAGCCAGCGCGGCCAACCCGCCTCCTCTCTATCACTGACAAGCAGGACCCACCCGACCTTCTCGTTCCTGACGATGGAGACATACCCCACCGGGAGTTCATCCCCAGCCCAACTGAATCCACGAATTTCTCGTCGATTTGGCCAAATCCGAGCCACCGCCTCCATGTATAGCTCGTATATAAAAGCTCCCGCATCCACCTCATTCCGTTTTTTCGCAAAATCCCGAACCCTAGCCGCCTCCCACGAACTCGCCAGAGTCCTGCGCCGTCGGCGATCTTCGGAGCTCCAGGTCGCCGTTGTTTCCCTTGCTCGTGGCCCCTCTTACTCGCTCAATTTGTTCGCCTTGCACTCCCTCGCCTTCTCACCGTTTTTCCTCTTGCGTAGTGTACCAGGGCCCCTAGGAATCGTCGCCGGAGACCACCGTCGGCCGCGCCACTCCAGCCTGCCATAGCCGATGATCGAGGACGCGAAGCTCCGCACCGAGGCCACCAGGGACCACGCAGACGTCCGCCGCCTGCCGTTGACCACCCAACCACCAACAAAGACCGTCGGAGACGTCGCCTCGTCATCGCCTGCACCGCCGACGTCCGTCGTCGGTGAGCACCAAGGTCGCCTCGCGTCCGCCGTCGGATCCGACGCGAACGGATGAGATCAATCACTGACCCCGGCGCTAACCGCTGACCGGTCAACCGCCACGTCGGCTGGACCCACCCGTCAGCGGGTGTAAAAATCATAGAGAATAATCTACTGGTCCAAAAATAGCAAATAATATACCTATGGAAAGCTATTGTTATTTATATTATTATTATTATGCAATTGGTTCAGGCAATTATTGTAAGGTTTTGCCGTAATTATTTAAATAGATTAATACCCTTTTTGGAGTAATAAATTAATAGAAAATAAACTATAGGTTAAAAAATACAAATGATATATCCCTGGAATAACAAAGAGGATTGGAATCTTATTCTGAATTAAAATCGTAGGTTTACAGTACATATGATTTTAAGTATATTAAAATGCATTCTATGGTATTTTAATTATTTAAAAAGATCCGTAAGTCTTTTTGGCGTGATACTTTTTGCCCCTGACTCTAAATTGATATACCTAGCCATTAGTATGTTTAACAAAAAATTATCACACTATTTACAACATAGGCTAATTAAAAAATAATAAAGCCTATTAAATGGATCCAAATAATGTAATAAATGGTTTTGATGCATTAAAAAGCTTTCCATGCATGTCATCGGTAGGTATAATGATTAGATAACATAAATATACTACTGAAACCTCTACTAAATTATCATGCATGCATTTGTGCATTTTTTTAATGATTGTGCATGATTGTTTATGTGTTTGCAATTGTTTATCGATAGATTGCGAGGAGTGCAACGTGTGTGATTGCAACGAGTGCTTGAACAACTCCAACAACTATCAAGGCAAGTAGATATTTTGATCATATCTTGTCCTACTATTTTCTCTTATGCATGTGTAGTGTATTTCTGTAGATGATGTGTAGGAATTACTATGCTATGCTATGTGCTATGTATATGTGGTAGGAATCCCCTATAGTTGAGCCTCCGTAAGGTAGAAGTGCTTAGACCTGCTGTATAGACGGGGAAGGGATCACATTATGGTGAAGTATGTGTTTATTCAAACTAAAAACAACATAATGTTAATGAAATACCTAGGTGGAGTGGTTGGATTATCAACGGAGTGTGGATAATGGTGGGGAATGTCGTCCAGGGTACTGGAAAGGTTTGGTTCTCTTTGTTATAGTAGCTTATGTGTGCAACCATGTGCCAGTAAAAAATGGATGGCTGGTTGGACTTAGTAGGTCGTGGTGATCCGAACCCAGCGTAGCCAGAGATGTAGTGAGGCTATATCAATCACTGTCTCCCGAGAGTGCTTAGATAGCATCAAGCGCCACTTGGTAATGGTTATAAAGGTGTGTTCAGGTACTAGGAGGAAACCATAGAGGCAATATATGTCAAGAGCGGGATTTGTCCGTCGATGTGACGGAAAGATACTCGAGGGCCCACTCGGAGAAGTTATATCCAATAGCTGTGCAGCGTGTGATTTTATCATAGGGATATCACTTGTCGGAATGAGTCAAGTAGCATTGTTCAGTAACGAGATTGAACACGACATGGTGATGTCATTGATCAGATCCCGGGCAATGCAAGTATCGAGAGACAAAGGGAATAAAACACGACTATCCCGACTCAAACGACGAAAGATCTTCGTGGAACGCACAGGGTCACATGGCCATCCAGGTCCCTCTGTCAATCATTGGTGCGGGAG
Source organism: Avena eriantha (assembly GCA_910589775.1). Taxonomy (NCBI): domain Eukaryota; kingdom Viridiplantae; phylum Streptophyta; class Magnoliopsida; order Poales; family Poaceae; genus Avena; species Avena eriantha. The sequence continues at coordinate 213,833,356 of OU342744.1, read as the reverse complement.
TGTCCCGAACATGTCTAGAGTGTTCCTGAACCATGGGATATCATGCTTAAGGGCTTGATGATGCTTAGAGAGTGTTTATAGGATCGGAAGAATTGCCGAACAAGAGTAGAGATAAAACCGGAAGGGTTTCGGTAAGTCCGGAGGATGTCCGGAGTGGAGGTGGAAGGTGTTCCATAGCCACGGAGGTTGAATAATATGTGAATGAATGTTAAATATTGATTTAATCATTTATTCATAATTATTCAATAAAATAGAAAATCAATTAAAAGGTCAAAAGGCTTAATGGGTCAGTTCCCGGAGGGGAGAGGGCCCATGAGGGAAAGGAGAGAGGGAGAAGAGGCAAGGGGTGGCTGGCTAGGCCAAGCCCCCTGTGCGGGGCCCACTAGGGCCAGCCGGCGGCTGCCCCTCCCCCTCCTCTCCTTTAGTCCCACCCCGGGACTTTGAGGGAGGTAGTACCTCCCCCCTATATATAGTGGGGGTATTTGGCCAGAAAAATACACACAATATTCAATAAAGGTCTTCTCACTTTTGGGAAGACCTCCAATTGATATTTTCTCTCTCTCTCTCTCTCTCTCTCTCTCTCTCTCTCTCTCTCTCTCTCTCTCTCTCTCTCTCTCGTGACCGTGGTCCCAAGTTCAGACTGCATGAACGAGAGACATCTTCACCGCGGAGCGCCGTCGCGCTACGGGATTCGGATCCAGGAGCTGTACTTCTGCAACTATTGCTGGATCGGGGAAGCGGGAGTCATCGTCAGGCACTGGACGTGTGTAACTCCCCGCGAGGTGTCACACTTGAGGCACTCAAGTCGTTGAGCCCCAGGAGCGCAAGGACTTCATCACGACCTTGAGGTCGGCTTCGTCTCATCTACATCAACCACGCTCTCCTGAGCGTTGACAACGCTTTTCGGTCTTCAAGGGTAAGTTCACGAAAATCCCCTCCCATTACTGTATTACTAATAGATAGGTCCTGGCAGCATCAGGGGTTCAGGGGCGTAGGGTAAAAATTATTGTTTTCATACGAGGAACCCCTACAACAAGTGCTACGATGAAGTGCTGATTGCTTGGTCTTCAGTTGAGTCTACATCAAACTCCTGATGAACAAGGAATAAAAAGAACTATAAATCACTTTGCTGCAAACAAGAAAATATGTATAGCAGTATATATATACTAGCTAAAGACCAGACATACTTTTGTTCGATCCAAGAATAGAAATAGTTCTACTATTGGACCTAGGAGTTCCTTCTGCCCTCGTGACCGACGAAGTCAGTAGATACGCATTTGTCAGGAAATGCACATTTGATAAATCTGACAGTTGAGAGTCAATATTCACATACATTTGCAAATGGCCAAGCAATGTTGACGTTAAGAGATTGGCCCAACTTCTTAACCTTTTCAAGTGGCCTAGACAGTGGCAGATGCTTTTCCACTACATCATCAATCATCCCCTAATGGTTTGTCCATCATCCCATAGTGCATTCTTGTCTGTGCAAGTTAACTTCTTAAATGCAAATGTCATATCACTTTTCATGGATCACATACCCACTCTTGATTCAATCTATAGGAAGTCGAACTCAAAGACTTGAGAACATCCTCTTCATGGTGGTCCTCGGACTATAAAAGTGCAAAGGTCAACAATTGCAATGCATAACACGATAATAAGAATAAGTATTGAATTGTGCAATGATCACCCGTGACAAGCGCATGAAAACTGGAGGTCTAGAATGACCACCTCATGATTTCTTCTTCTTGGAACTATTTTCACCAACAGATGAATCTGTAGCTCCCTTCGAAGAAACAACAGTGTGGGGGTTAGCCTCAGCAGCATCTGGAGGTGTGGTTATAGAAGCATCTGGAGGGGTAGTTATAGCAGCACCAACATCATCTAGAGGTGTACCAGCAGCAACACCGCCATCTGGAGGTGTACCAATAGCAGCACCATCACTATCTGGAGTTAGCACTTCAGTATCACCAACTTCTCTAGTTAGCACATCATCAACAGGAGTCGATAATAGAGTAGTAGTAGGAGTTTGAATTCTTCTAGTAGCTGCCACAGTACAAGCTAGCACCGAACGAGGAACAACTTTAGCACTTCGGAGACTTGATGGGAGAGTAATTACAACACCACGAGGAGGTAGAACACAATGAGGTGCCACTTCATAAGTTCTGATATCTATGGCATCTGAAAGTTCCACATCTGTGATAGGCTGCACAACTTAAGAAATTCTTCTAACAGGTGATTGCACACTAACTTCTGGTCGACTAGTTCTCTGCCCTGCTATGCAAGATTGGTTAGCATAAATTTCCTGACTATCCAACTTTTTCTGCATTGCATTTATTCTTTCCTCCTAGGCATCCAACCTAGCGATAAGGATAACATTCGTAGACCTAAGATCAGAGTTCTCATCTGATATTTTTGTACACCTCGCAGATGTTCTTGCAATCTCAACCGCCTTGCAGGCATGAGGTAGCAACCCAATCCACAAACTCTTCCTCTTGTATCTTTTGGAAAGGCACGGGCATAAAGGTCACCTTCTTTAATATCTCCGTACTCAAGGCCTTGATCAAGTAGAAGTTCTCTTTGCATATTGGCCTAGCATATTGTTTGTACTAGCATTAGCACTAGCATTAACCATCACGTATATACATCGATATGTTAGAAGATAGTGAATAATAACTTATAATATTTCTCTCAGCCACTTCATCAACATGTACGTTATCTTTGATCATGTGTTTGGCTTTGTACAGTGCTGCTTTTATAATTGGACGCTTATGAGCTTTCTCCTAAACAAAGATGCACACATTTAGATATAGAATATGAAGCAAAGAAAATGCATACCAAGTATAAGTAGACAACTTAGATGCTACTCACTCCTATATACCCCACCCTGGCAAAAATCCTTGATCCAGAAGTATGACGGACATTTGTTTGATTGGCATGATTTTCAGGATTCTTTCAAGCTTTCTCCCTGGTGGAATCCAAGCTCCAATACTCAGACAGCGCTGGCTAATCAGTGTGTGATATTCTATCTTCACAACCATTTGCAACGTTCTCCTCAACAGTCAAGGCAGGTTTGTAATACATCCTCTTTGGCGTGCTTTTGAAATCATGCCATTTCTTTCTAGCTGACCTCATTACCCAATCTTTACACAAAGGATCAATATTAAAATATTTCTACATTTTGGGAAGCATGTGTCAAGATAATAAGACTGTTGTAAAATAGCAAGAAGGGTTACTAGGGAAAAGCTGTGATTACGTTCAGTATGTCACACAACTTTTGCTTCTGATCAGCTTTCCTCTAGTTTATAAACCTAAAGAATATGTCACCTTTTTTGCGAGGTAGGCAATATAGTTAGCAAAGATGGTTCTAGCAAGCCCATAAGGCTGGCCTAGTTTGTTGAATTTGATGAAAATTTTGAACCTCCCATAACTCTTTGTTATTGACCTCATCTTAGTAGGACCTCTCACGTTCTTCCCATTCATCACTCGCAGTGCATGTATCAAGGATACATGCATGTAACTCAGGGTGGGAAGCTATGTTATATGCACTAAAATTCAGCTAGCGCTATGGCTAAAATTCAGTTAGCACTATGACTAAAATTCAGTTAGCACTGTGACTAGAATTCAGTTAGCACTACTGCGGACTAAAATTCAGATTGCACAATGTAACTTCGTTTTCCTCTTCGTCTACATCTGCTCATGCCTCTTCATCTTCCTCATTATTAGTGCCACTTTCATCCCTGATGTTGCCATCATCGGTCCTATCCTCTTGTTCTTCTTCCTCTGCCTCTTCATCCTATTCTGCAGCTCCTTGACCTTCTTGAAGCAAAGGATCTTCCCGTTCATCCTCGGGCTCATCTGGTGTGGCAGACTGTAAGTGAAATTTAAGAGTAATCAGAAGGCTAAAATAGAATTTATGGATAAATTAATAATGGTAGAACTACAACCAGACAAGTATACAAACCTCATCTGTAACATTGTTCTGTCCAGGAACAATTGGATCTTCGTGATAGGATGGCTGTATAAGGAATCTGTGTGCAAAATTCCTTTACTTGATTCTTCCATTGTTCTCTTATATGATTTCCAACCTTCTCTTTTCATATTCTCATATTACATCTAGGGCTTCTTCCCGCTGTGAAGAAGCCCTTCTCTTCCCTCGTCGTGCCATCTATCAGATGGTAAAACAATGGGAACAAAGTCATGGCCAATGCACAGATGGAGGTAGTAAACACAAGGGGGACGGTGGAACCAAAGCAAAGTACACGCGGAAGACTTACCACAACGACCTAGGCAACGTCTGTGATGCACGACGGAGGGGAGGATGCCGGCAGCAGGGTGCGGTGGAAGGGGCGGTGGAAGGGAGTCACTTCAGGCCGTCGTCGACCGACCTCGTCGGTGTAATCAGCGGTGGTCTCCGGAGTTGAGGGTTTAGTGTGCAGAGGGGAATGGAGATTTTGGAAAGGGGAAAGGAAAATATTTTCCTAAGAAGGGCCGCAATGGTTTAATTTTAGGTTGGGTCATTCGAAATCTAAGCGGGACAAGCGAAAAGAGTGGATAGAAAAGGAAAATCGATCGTGGGACCCGACAAATGTGGATTGTGGTGCATACAGGCGTCTTGAATCACACGACAATGGAGAAAAAACGGCCAACATGACAAAATGTTGCCGCAATTGCCTATTCACCGCGCATCCAAATTTTGCAGGTACTTTTCGCTTGTGTCTCCCCAAAATCCACCGGGTATGGGGGTATTTTGTAGCGACATCCATGGCATCGTTGCCAAAGACATTTGGCACTGTCTCGAGCCTGAACAATGGATCCACCGCAATGTCGAAGGAGGTCATGGGGACTAACTCATCGTCGGGGGTCATCCGTGTCTATGGCCTTACATATCATTTCCTCCAGCACGACCTCATTGTCCTCCTCCCTAGACAAAAACCGGTGCAGCAATTCATCAAACAGTTTACGAGGCGCATGCGCTTTCTCCGTGGGGATCCCACGGGCCCCTTGCTCAGCTGTTGCGGGAGGTCGTCAGAGCCTAGGGTGCGGTTCAGGTCGATGGACGTGGTTTCCGGTGCTGCAGGCTCATCCGATGATGTCGATCTTGAACCGCCTAGCATGGAACGCGGTTGGCCATGCATGACGGCAATAGTTGTTGGTGAGCCTGTACATAGTGGCGGCAGCACGACGACCGAGGTCACCGAGCTCGTGGATGGTGCACCTTCCGCGATGCTCGCACCGGCCATTGCCAAGACTTCTAGTGTGTCAGGGCTATGGAGGAGAAGAAGGGCCTGGGAGGTTATACCATAGGCGGCGAGCTTGTCGGAAGCTTCGGCTTTGCCCTTGGCCCACATGGCAGCGATGATCTCGGCTTGCTTGGCTCTCGCGAGGGCGTTTCTACTTCCTCCTTCATTTCCCTCGCTATAGCACGGTGGGCGGTGTGTTTCCTACTCTACTCCGGCCGCCCCTCTGCCATCTGTTCCTTCTTGACAACCGACACACCCTTGGGCTTGGGCACCCTCTCCGCCTTCGCCAGATTTTGGTTGGTTGCGGCTGGGGCTGGGTCGGCAATAGCATTGGAAAGGGCATCCTCTAACACTTGGGTAGGATGTTTTAGTGCATGCCACTTTCGATTTTGGTGGGAAACGGGTGGGGTGGAGGTCAATTTTGGGGGGAATGGGTTTTTTCACCCACTAGCTAGCGAGCCAGGGGAGGACAAGGAGACGACGTGTGCAGACGAGCGTGCTGTCTGGGCCGATGCAAAACCAGCGCAAATTTGGGTGGGACACCCTCTCGGGATCCCTATTGCAAGGGGGTAGAGACCGCAATTGGGCCATCCCTGCTTCTCCAAACGATCCGCCCGTCCATAGCCTATTTTGCATGGCAATCCATGCAAAGTGCTTAATTTTGGGAGGTGCCCAAACCTTCCAAGCGGTTCTTTTCATGGCGGTGCTAGTGGCCCCAAAAAATTGTGCATTGTAAGCCGACTTCACGGAGTATTGACCATTCTCCAATAAGTTCCAAACGATGTCGTCTTGCAAAGCTTTGACAAGTTGAACTTTTTGTAGTTGAACCCAAAGATCTACAAATTGTTGGGCATGGGCAAACACGAAGTTCTCATACATGGGAATTCGCCGGATCCATGCATCATTGTGAAGGGCTTGGTGAATGCACCATTTCTTCCTCGAGGAGATAACAAAAATAAGCGGCGCAATATCTTGTGGCAACTTCCATTTAGCCATAGAGCCTCCCAAAAAGGAGTCTTTTTTTCCATTGCCAACTGTGATGTGGTTGCGGCAAAGATGTGGTTGCGGCAAAGAAGAGACTCATAACCTTTTCCATGCAAGGGTTGTGATGTGGTTGCGGCAAAGAAGAGACTCATAACCTTTTCCATGCAAGGGTTGCCCGAGTCGACCCAAATCTTGGTAGGATCTTTCTATTGTAACCATGGCCAACGCAACCGAAGAGCCTTCGCAAACTTGTCAATATCAAGGACGCCTAGCCCCCCAAGGGTGGTCGGTCGACACATGGTCTCCCAATTGACTTTACATTGCCCTCACAAGACTTTGTCGGAGGCCGCCCAAAGAAAAGCACACTCAATCTTGGTAAAGTTTTGAAGGTCTCCCGGTGGGATAACTCCCACTCCAAGAGGGGATCTTTCCCACCATTTTATCCTCAAGGTAACCAGTTTTTCAAGACTTGCCTAAACACTGGCAAACAAGACTTTGCCTCCATGTGTCGGTGGCTAGTGTGACGAGAGTCTGCACGCCGATCAACACGCTGAAGATGGGTTGGCAGAATATAGCGGAGGCGGTGACATCCGGAGCGTGTGCGCTGGCACCGTATCATGAATATATATGTTGGGATTTGGGCGCCTGTCTTGTATGGGGCAGTTGGGTGTTTTCCGGATCTCGTCGGTAGCTAGCGATGGGCTGCTATCATCATACTCGGTGCTGTAACAGTTGTTGCCAGACTTTCTTGTTTTAATAATAAATAAAAATTGTGTGCATCGTTTGATGCAGAGGTCGGGACTCCGCTCCCCATTTCAAAAAAATGTGGTGCCTTGCCGGCGATAAGACTGTTACTAGTATTATGCCATGTGAGTAATTGTTTTGTTTTGGCGTTGGCTTTGCCAAGACTTGGTCTGTAAACTCTCTAAAAACTCCTCACTAATTTATGAAAATGACAAATCTTTTGGCTTGTTTCAATTATTTTCCCGTCGAACAAACCATGTGCCCTAAGATTCGGAATTGCTAGAACATGGTCTTCCTGGACTTAATACAAGCAGACTTGTTCGGCGTTCTCTAGCTCCATCACTCTTTTTTAAACCCTGTATATATGAGAGAGCTGTCTCGGCAGGAGTCTGAGTTGTTCAACCACTGGAGCAGTTAAGATCTGAAGCTACTATAGTCTACAGGCGCCGTTGGTTGTGTGCCGTTGGAGCCCCTGAGCAAGAAAAAGACGGCAGCATAACGAGGGAGGGCCAGAAGGATCTCTCTGGATCGCTAGCTCTCTAGTGCAATGGTCACATACTGTGTCGGAGGCTTGGAGCTGGCCTCTGAGATTGCGATAGGTGCTGGCCAAGTGGCCCGGCGTGACACCCCAGGGCCAGGACCATTTGGATCGGTCGCCATTGATGGATGTGATCTGACCTTCCTTCTCTTTCCAGCTGCCTAGCTCTTGCCTTGCACTCGCACGTGCATGTTCTGATGTGCCTGAATTCGTTCCAAGTCTCTCCGGCCCCTCAGGCTCTCTCTCTCTGTGTGCGCGCACGTACTTCAACTGGGTGGTCACGCGTGCAGCCCCGTTAGAGGCTACAGAGTGGAAATGTTGGTTACAATCCTCAGAAACGAATGTACTAGTACTGTAGTATACAATCCACGTATTCATGCTTTGGACGTAAGACTGAAACTTTCTTTTTGTCTGTAAAATTCCTGCGATGTAAACAGGCTACTTCCTGCATCAATCAATCGTTGCATTGCAGAGCAAGCCCCGTGCTGTCCTTTAATCTTCTTTTTAACCTTTTGTTGCTGTCCTGTAAGTGTAACTTACGCCAACTGACGTGAGAAAGGTGGCCCAATAGGAGCGTGCTAGGTAGCTCCGGGTAGAGTGGATCAGTGCAGTGACCAAGCATTGCAACTTGCCCTCGTCTCCTTGGTTCCGCGACGACTAACTGCTTGCAAGCAAATCTGCGAGGCTTTGCATGCCTGGAAAGCTAGCATGCGCGCCCAGGTGTTAGTGGGCGCAATGTTCGTGCGTATGCATATTGATACATGGCCAACCTGGTGCATGTTGCATCAGCTGTTCCTGCTCAATAATTTTCTATCTCCTAAACATTCCTGATGTACTACGTACCCCTTTGGACGAGCGAGCGAGCGAGCGAGTGTGTGTCGCTGCACCGGTGAAGCTGACCCTCGTGCATCTTTTTACGTACGTGTGTCACGAGGTGAGGCTACAGCTCGAATGGACTCCACCGTCAGGTCACTTTACCCAGCGTCGCCGCCCGGCCGTACGTCGTGCCGATGGGGCCGCACCCCGATGCATCCACGCTTTCCGGCCGGCGTTCTTATCTCCAACTCGATCCTGCAGCTGCAGGGGCTGGACTACAGCTGAATCCCTGCACGCACGCTCGATCTATCGAGCCAGCCTAGCTACCTAGCTACAACACAGTGCCTTGGTCATGCATAGCATAGGGCTATCAGGAGGAATCACTAAAGGAGAAAGGGCTAGCTCCGATGCAGCCAGGGGATATATCGACTTTGTGTCTTCTCCATCTGCTCCACCAACATCCATCCAGGATCCAGCCATGCACCAGGTGGCGGCGTGGCTCATCACATCTTCCTAAAAGGGCCATGTCGATCTATGCTACCAGATTCGCAAAAAAAAAAAAAAAGTAAAAGCCCCATGTGGGGAAATCTAGGCTACATTAGCTAGCAATATTTTCCTGTCGATCTATAGCTAGCTGACTTATTATATCGTGTCTTTTGCATAGTACAGAGAGTTTTTTAGGAGGCAAACGGCATTTTTCTGGAGATGTTCTAGTGCAGCCGACGCTGCAGCTCTAGTAGTAACAAGACCTTGCCAAATGTTGAACTAGAGCTTAAATCTACAGGAAGTTGTGGGCAATATGTATACTCGAGTATCCAGCGCGTTACCATGGTTTTGCGCTCTACAATGCTAGCTCCTAGGCCAGGACAGCAGCGTGAACACCAGGAAATGTTTTTAATCTTTGTGGTGACGAGGAACTGACTGCGTGATCTGTGACTCGCAGCAGCGACTTTTGTGGGGACGACAACATAGAAGGAGTTTCTAGTTTTATCTTAGTGTGTGAAAATCTAAGGTCTAGTCTTAATTGCTTGTGCCTGACAATGACCTTGTTGAAGACATTGTTATGCGAGTGAGGACTTTCTCCAGAATAAAAACCTATGATCTTTGATCGGGCGACGATGATGCTTGTGCACTGTTTTTTTTCTTGAAAGCGTTGCTATTGGAGTGGTTGGACTACTGATGTTGTTTTGGTGGTGTTAGTGTCGTTGCTTCGAGGAATCTTTCTCTGTAGCGGGACTTCTCTTTTTTGTAATTCTTCTTTTTTTCTGGGTTGTGTGCATCCGTAAGGCCACTAGGGCATGCGTTGTTGCAGAGGCTGGGTGTAATCGGTATCTCTCAATATTAATATATACTCTTTTCAAAAGAAAAAGAAAGCTAGGACAGCACACCAGAAGTGAGTAAAGTGCGAAACTTTGGCCAAAATTAGCTCCTAGCTAGGTCTTTTTTTGTTGTTGTTTCACTAACATTTGGCCAAAAATGGAAGTGCTTAAAAATATTAAAAATTGCAGCAGTTCAATACCTGGGGAGCAAACTACTGGAATTTCTTCGGATCTCTTTAGAAAGTTAGAATTTTGCAAATATTTACAAAAAATGCGAAAAAATAGAAATGGCAAGGGAAAATGATTTCAAAGTTTTCAACTTGAGTCAGTACTTGTAGTTTAATTTACTACAAGTTTTTTCATTTTTTTTGTGAAGTTCAAATCTTTAAACCTATTTCAGCAAAGAGTTAAAGAAATTGAACTTCCAAATGGCTCAGGTCAAGTCTGGTCGGTCTGTAGGAAAACCACAAAGAGAACCCACACTTTGCCACATGTTTAAAGGTGGGTCGAGGTTGTCATAAACGGCCGGTGCCAAATTGACAAAAAATTGCGAGATTTGAGTTCTGTGAAATAGTTATCCCTAAAGTTGTGGTTTCATGATAAAATTTCTTTTCGTTGTGATTTTGTAAAAATCTAAATGCCAATAGTTATGGTTTAATGATATTTGCTACGAAGTTAAAGGCCCAAAGATGAGATAAAATCTTTTTTGGGCCAAGTGTTGGTTTGTAAGACTCCTTATTTTCCCTTTATCAATTAAAATGACAAATCTTTTGCTTTGTTTTAAAGAAAAGCAAGTGCCAAATTGACAAAATCGCCAGATTTGAGTTATGTGAAATATTTATCCCTAGTGTGTGGTTTCGTGATAAAATTTCCTTTGGTTGTGGTTTTGTAAAACTCTAAATGCCAATAGTTATGGTTTTATGATATGTTCTCTGAAGTTAAAGGCCCAAAGATGAGGCATGTTAGGTATCAAGTGTTGCTTGTAACTTTAGACCCACCTCGCTAGCGGGAGGGGCTACGGGCAGCTTATAAGGGGGAGTAGCCATCCTCCCATTAGGCAGGTCTTTTGGGATGGAGAGGGCTCTTCGCTTGTAGGCTAGACCGGATGCGCCAAACGCCTGGAACATAACACGAGTGTGCGGAGCTGGTCCCGGGGCGCTGACAAGGCATCATCAAGCTAGGGTTCATAGGTCTTTTCGGACCAAGCACAAAACTTCATGGTTCATACTAGTTTTTTTCCTTTTTAAGTAGTAAAAGTATAATTGGGTCTTGTAAAGATCTTTGCACCCGGCCGACGAGTCTAGATCGATAAAGCTAAGCTGGATCATCTTGACCGTCGCACTCGCGAGTGCCATTTCTGAGAGGGCGTGCAGCTATCACATATAGGCATATCTCTGGATGAGATATTCTTGGTGGTAATGGCATCCTGCTCCCTAGCCAAGTAATTATTGCTCCATAACTTACATCGTGCAAACTTTTACTTCAAAATTATAGCATCCATCGTGCAAGTTGGCTGGATCGGAAGTGGCACGTCCACGTACGGACAGGGACAGCAACTCAATCGGCATTTGGCGCGTGCGACAAGGAAAGCCATAGCTAAGCTAAGCTAAGCTAGCTAGGCGCACACACGCTTGGCAGCGACGACGACCCCTGTCGAAGCTGCACGCGATTCCCACGTACACACAGCATACACGCACCAACAAACCCAAAAAAAAAGCGCGCGCGCGCAAAACACAACACGAACGACGCCAAACCGGCCGGCGGCCGATGATCAAGTGGCCAAGTTTCATCTATCCGCGAGGCGAGGCAGTGGCGGATCTAGGACAAAATCGACGGGTGCCAAGCTTGAAAAACTCTCTATTAGACTCTAATCTGAGCAAGAATTAGTCCAAAAATTACAAGCTAAAAGAGTTTTTATATTTTTGGAGGAGATGCCATGGCACCTATGGCACCCCCACTAGATCCGCCACTGAGGCGAGGTGATAAAAATCTAGCTAGCTCACAACAACAACAAACAGGTTGTTGTTGCTGTCAATTTCAGAGATCCGGATCGATTCAGAGGATCATCTCAGGTGTTATTCTGTGCACTGTAGCTCAGGTACATCGTTTTCTTGACTTCGTCAGCAGGCAACCGACAGGCGACAAGCAACAACCAAACGATTCTGCGATCGGTCGATCGATGCGCAGCCTCAAACAGTATCGCAATTAATTATTGACCCCTGCAGGAGGAAGTGATTGGTGATGATTGAACCATTTTTTATTTTATTTCTATATCTTTGTAAGCTCTTTTGCATGGTCGTAATCATATAAGGTCCCATCTCATGCATATGCAGAAAACAGAAGGATGGACAGAAATGAGTACCGGATCCTTGATAGTACTACTAATATACAAAAGAGTTCTCTGAATAATTGCTCTATCAACCTATTTGAGTAATTGTAATGAAAAGATGCATAAACAGAATGGCATGACACTTGGAATCCTACAAGAATGAAAAATGTAGAAAACAGTAACATAAGATATTTGATTGCACCGCAGAAAAAGCGCAGGAAATTTTTGTAGAGTTTAGAGGTACATGTCATAGCTGTGTATATATGAATTTTCCGAGAGGTCTCACCTCTGTTACAATCCTATAGGATTATAGTGTAAGAAAGCAATTCATAAAAAGTTTGTAGGATTCATTCATTTGAAACACCTGGGCTTCGTAGGAAAAATTCCTATGATTAGAATCTTATATAATTCCTTTAAAATCCTTTGAATCAAACATGGCCTAAGGGACCATACCTTAGAGGGATGTGTTAGAAATTCCTACAAAAAGCATCCGCTAGTCAATCCGGTAGATCTTACTATTTTATTAGTAGATCACAAAAGTTCGATCCACACAGTTGTTCCTTAATATATTATTTTTCACATTTCAAACTAATTGACTCAATTTTGTCTCGATACAGATGTATCTACACACCGAAACATGTTTATATATATATATATCAATTAATTTTGGACGGAGGGAATACATACGTAGACATATAAAATCAGTTAGATCTTTATGGTTAATACTTACAACGATCATAACGGTAAATTTTTGTAGCTAGACAAATTACTACCAATAGAGTTTCCTAACTGTACCTAATACATTAGGTAGACCATATCATGTACTCCCCTCCCCCCATCCGGCGACAATCATTATGGATCAGAGGGAGCAACATATAACGTTTCCAATATGTAATAACATGGACCCAAACACGCGACGTCTCTCTTGCACACACCCAACTCATAAGATGCTTGCAATGATCCATTATCTCAATTACAGTAGTACATCCTATTTTTAGTTAAGGTAATGCATAGTACATGGAAATTATTGGACACGAAACAAACAAAAATAGAGGAAATACAATAAAATTAGTCATGAAGAATTTTTTTTTCTGCGAAACTTTACCGATCTGTTAAAAACAGTAAAAAAAGGCACAAAAGTAAAAAAAAATTGATCAAGAAAAAAATCCTCGGTGGTACATCCTTTCTTATGACAGTACTTTTAAATGAAGAAACAATAGATACATTCTGATATATTGTTATTATGACACGTGCAACTGATACATGCTCACGAGCTTGCATTAGGTAAAAATATTTACATACACCTCTAGGCAGCAAAGGAGAAACACAGGAGAACTGTTACACTCATGTTCTCATAATACACATGTTACCTAATTACCACTAGCAGCATCTAGCTAGAACAGAAAAAGGACAGTACAACATACCAGGAACAAACCTATTACAGGCACATAATGCAAAGCGGGATACTACAGTCTTCACATGTCGAATACACTCACTACAAGCAGTAAGTAGAAAAGTAGAGGTGGACTACTCCTCGGTCCACGTGGATCAGACGCGTCATCACAGAGCACGCCTCGGCCTGAGCCTTGCCTCCAGCGGAGCTGCCATCTCACAGGACAACCTAAGCACCTCCGACAGATCGACGCCACGTCCATCAGACGGCGGCATCCACTCGAACTCGTGCAGCAGCGTGGCGACCCAGAATCCGACGGTGGCGATCGCGAGCGACTTGCCGGGGCAGCTCCGCCTGCCCGACCCGAACGGCGCTAGCCTGAGATCCGAACCGGTTATGGAGAACTCAGCGGCGGCGGCGTGATCCCGAGATGGCCCGGCAAGGAACCGGTCTGGCTTGAACTCTGCCGCATCGGTCCAGACGGCCGGGTCGTGTGTTATGGCCCACATGTTGACCATGGCAGTGGTCCCGGCGGGAACAAGGAAACCGCCTACGTGGACATCCGACGTGGCAAGCCGCGCCCAGGAAAGAAGTGGGCCTGGCGGGTGAAGGCGCAGCACTTCCTTGATGACGGCCTGGAGGTAGACGAGCGAGGCGGCGTCCGACTCGGTCACGGCCTTTTCGGGGCCGACCACCCGGTCCAGCTCCTGGTGGACCCTGGCCTGCACGTCCTGGTGCATCACAAGCCGAGCCAGCACCCACTCGATCACCACCGCCACGGTGTCCGTGCCACGAAAGATCATTTCCTGCAACAGTACATCAAAGAAATTGGTTACTCCATGTCCATGAGCAAGCTAATTATACTCTGAGATACTCCATGTAAGTGTTCGTATTTGTGTTAAACCGTAATTACTACAATAACTACATACCCAGAGAACGGCGATCATGTCGGCGTCTGAGAGTTTGTCGCTGCCTTGGAGCGAGAGCAGGACGTCGGTGAAGTCCATGCCGGCGTCGGCGTCGGCTCCGGCGGCGGCACGGTGCTCGTCAATGATCTGGCGGACGAAGCGGTTGACGCGGGGGACGAGGGCGGAACACCTGGAGCGGGTCTTCTGCAGGTCGAAGCGCGCGAGCCACGGGAGGTGGTCGGACCAGTTGAGCTGGCCGAGGAGGTCGTAGCCTTCGTCGACCAGGCTCCTCAGCTCTGCGGCCTCCTCGCTCACGGCCTCCAGCTCGTACCTGCGGCCGAACACCGACCACATCACGTTGTGCAGCGACGCGCGCTTCAGGAATCGCCGCGCCTCGACGACGCCACCGGCGCCGGCGCCTAACGCCATGGCGTCCACCATCTGGCGTGCGATCGTGGCGCGCTGCGCCGCCGAGGATCCCACCTGCCTCGGCGAGAAGAGGTGAGACGACGCGACGCGTCGGAGCGTGCGCCAGTAGGCGCCGTAGGGGGCGAACCCGATGGCGCGGTGGAACATGAGCCCGTACGCGGACTCCTTGACGGGCCGGTCGGCGAACGCCGGGCTGGCCAGCAGGTCTCTCGCCACGTCCGGGTCGGCGGTCACCACCATCCGGGTCTCCCCGAGAGAGAACGCCATCAGCCGCCGGCGCCTGTCATCTCCGGAAGCTGCCAGCGCGAGCTTGCGGTGCGCGAGGCCGGTCATGAGGCCCATGCTGCCGATCACGGGGAAGCCCCGTGGCCCCGGGATACAGGCCTGGCCAATGCCCAGACCCCTCCTCGTCCACCAGTACGCCCCCCACGCCGCGCCGCCGGGAGACGCCCAGTGCAGGAGGGCCGTGACGACGCAAGCGGCGAGCAGGACCGCAATGAAGCCGAGCACGCGGTAAGGCTCGCCGCCGCATTTGGCCGCCAGGGAGATGTACAGCAGCCAGCCACAGTCCTCGGTTGGAGCCATGCCGACGTACGTGTACGTGCGCGTACAATATTATTTGTTGCCTCGTTCTCGTGTTGAGACTTGAGAATGGGAAGTGGGAAGAAGACCAGACCTGATTGTTGAGCTGCTAGAGAGTCAAGTCCAGTTTGAGTTTTGGAGGACGAGACCGCGGGGTGTGCGGCTTTTTATAGCGGCGGGAGGAGGCTACGCCGGTGGAGGGCCTTCAGATTGTCTCTGTCCACGTTCAAAAAAAAAAAAACTGTCCTGTGTGGCACGTCACCGCACTAGCACTACACTACAGTGGAGTTGAGAGGAGTATTATAATGCAATAGAGTGGTACTAACGGTTTTGTACCGTTGGTAACATCGCTGCTCCATAATTTGGTTCGTTTACCTTGGCCGCCGCCGGCGGGTGCGTGGCGGTCCCAGCAGCACAGACACGCATAACGGGCCGGGGCACGCGTGGGTCCTGCGTTGCGCGGCACTCTGTGGCGGGTCCCAGGGGGGTGTCGATGGCACGTGAGCACGCGATGTGGCGGCCCACCGCGCAGCCAGCCAGCGTCGGGTCACGATGTGGCACCAACGTAACCTGACTGACGCTGCGACGCTTGCTGGTGCTGCCACGCTCGGCTGATAAGGCCCTCCACAGCGTATACTTAAATCGGTGCCCAAACCGATTTTGGGGCATCGAGGGCCGGTGTCCTACGCTGCAGAGCAGGTGCCATAAAAAAAATTCGGAGAATCGGAGCACGCTCCGATGCCCAAACGCATCGACCAATAGAATATTGAAATTACTGAATCTGGATCAACGAACTCGGTCGTCTCCCTCTCTCATCGGCTAGCTCGAGCACAACTTGGACAAGGAAGAGGCTGTCCCGAAGGAGTTGGCAACACGGTGGCGCCGCTGTGACGACTGGGTGGGCGCTCCTCCGGTCAGAGCAAAGGAGCTCCTGGCGGGCGCTCCAAGGGTCAGGGACGCGCGCCGACGCGACGAGAAAGGCGGGCTACCCCACGGCCTTGCGCCACCGCCGACACAGGTCCTGGAGGCAGAAGAACCTGGCGGGCGGAAGGCGTGCGGTACCGCGCTGGCCGAGCTCAGGTGCAGGCCGGCCGTACTTCCGTTTCTTGCTTCCGCATTGATGAACCTCTTCAATCCACACACACCTCTGCCCTCTGATCCACACCGGTCCGCTCGTATTTGTGCAGGACGACGCCGAATCGGGAAGACAGGCTAGAGAAGAAAATCAATTTGCCTCCGGTGAGAAAGGGGATTATTTCGGTACTGTGACGAGGAAGAGAAGAAGACGCGCGAAGGAAAGATGGGAGGTTGGCTCGGTGGTGTTTTTTATCCTACCATGGGTCCCATTATTTTTTACAGGAATCTATCACGTTGTGAGATCGATGCTCCAATTCATTTGTCAGGGCATCGGTGACATTTCCGAGTCCGCGGCATCGACTACATTGTGGAAGGCCTAACTCAGCCGTCCGGTGGTCACGTCCTGTCTGGCCCGTCTCCGCCTCGAGCTCGATCTCACGGCGGCCGTACCGCGGCCGGCGACCAGCCACACAGTTCGATCGGTGCGGTGTACGGCTTCGAGTCAGATCGTTGTAGGCTCCGGTGATTAGTTACGAGACGCGGCCAGTGGAGACACGCGCGCGCCGGGTCCGCGGGCGAGTGATGGGCGTTAATAATGTCGACCGATGGACCATGGGATTGATTAGCCTGATCAATGAGCAATTAGAGGGGATTCAATTCTCTGGGCTTCGTGGCAACGTGACGTGTCCATGGTTCAGTTGGATCATGTACGGCATACGATCACGCATCAAATCCGGCCGTACTATGCTGGACCTGCAAGTTCCGTAAGGGCTTGTTCGGTTTAAAAGGGATTGAGGTGAATCAACATGGATTGAGGTGCATTAATTTTCATATAAGTCAAAATCCCTTCAAATCCCACTCAATCCACTCCATTCTACCGGCGGAGTGGATTAACCGAACAAGCCCTAAAGAATTAAATCTTTTCTATTTTCTAGTCTTACATACTTCCGCAAAATGCAGCACAGCTGCGTAGCCACCACACCCATTTCACAACATATATGATAAGAAATAAATAAAAATTCAAATATTTAACCACACATCATAACAAACTATGAATAACCACGAAATCCACGTAGCACAGCATAAATATTACATAGTACCGAGCATAACTAACAACGAAAGTTCATACTCCCTCCGTCACAAAATAAGTGACTTGAGTTTGTCTAAATTCGGATGTATCTATACACTAAAACACGTTTAGATACATGCGAATCTAGACAAAACCAAATCACTTATTTTGGAAAGGAGGGAGTAGTTCTAAGCACAATAGTTCATAGTCTCGAGCATAAACTTAAAGATTATCACTCCCCATTGCCATTATTGGTGTTGCTTGGATCAACCTTCACATTGACATCTCCTACATTGTTAGTGTTGTCACCTCCACCAATGCCACCACCAATGACACCTCCACCAATGCCACCACCGATGCCTCATCACATGGCACCACGACCACCAAACCCTCCTCCCATGACACTCATCAAGATTCCCATGTATCCATCCATGTTGTTGAGATATGCTAAATAGGTATCACCATAACATATCTCTATTCCGGATAACCCAGGTGGTCCATAGTTAGTAGCAGGGCCTATGGCCTGCTGGACGGTCCAGTTAGACGGATCCAGAAGGGAAGCCCATGCCAGAAGAATAAAGGCTACGGCTGTCGTTGTTATGGAAATGACAGTACCTAAAAAGGTTAGATAGAGGTGTGGGGACTAGAAGGAAAGCACTCGACGGCGTCCACAGCCGGGATTGGGTACGAGCAAGCGTAGCAGGACACAGGAAGTATCCAGGTTCGGAGCCCTCGTGATGAGGTAAAACTCCTACTCCTGCCGATCTGACTATGGGTATAATACGGAGTACACTTGCTCCTCGAGCTGTATGAACTAGCTACCTCTTAAATACTCAAACCCCAACCCTTGCTACGAGAGCCTTGCCTCTCCTTATATAGGCAAAGGGGGAACAGTCTCACTGGCCAGGCCGGCTGGCGGGTCCCACAGGCGGGCCCCAACCGGCTGGTCATATATAGTAACCGGTAGAGTATGTCTTGTCGAAGGTACACGCCGTGCGGGTCGTTGTGTGTACATTGAACGTCGTGCGAGCCTGTCGTCAGCAATCGGCCACTGTGCCTGCGTCACCCCGCACTGTGTGACACGTCCTTGATACATTACAAATGTATCTATAATTTTTGATGTTCCATGCTTAGTTTTATCCACTTTCTTGTGTTTTGTTCCAACTTTGGAGTACTTTTCTTATGATTTCTTGGACTAACCTATTAACAAGAGCCACACTGCCAGCTGCCTCTTTTCTGCTGTTTTTGGTTCCAGGAAAGTCAGAAAATGAATATTCTCGGAATTGGATGGGACAAAAGCCAAAGTGCCTATTTTTCCGGATGTCATCAAGTGCAAGAATACGAGACAGAGAGGGGCCAGGGGGCCACCACACCACTTGGCCGCGCGGCCAGGCCTGACCCGCGCCAGGGGGTGGTGTGGCCGCTCCCGGCACCCCCCTCGGCCTCTCCTTCCGCCTATATATTGCTCTCGGGACGAAAACCCTAAGGGCCCGATCAAAAATCCACGAAAGAGTCTATAGCCACCATCATCTCTATCCCTAGATCGGGAGGGATCTGAAGCTCTTCCCGGCACCCTGCCGGAGAGGGGAATTCACCCTGGAGGCCTTCTTCATCACCATGCAAGCCTCCGGTGTGATGCGTGAGTAGTTCATCCTTGGACTACGGATCCATGTAGTAGCTAGATGGCTGGTTCTCCTCCTTTGTGCTTTCATGTCTAGATCTTGTGAGCTCCGTTCATGATCAAGATCATCTATTTGTAATTCTGCATGTTGTGTTTGCAGGGATCCAATGGATATTGAGATGCTATTTTAGATTGATTATTGATTCTATCATGTCTTTGTTATTTGTGATCTTGCATGCTTTCCGTTGTTAGTAGCTATCTTGGCCAAGTAGATGCTAGCAACTCCATGACTTAGTATTTATGCTCGATAGTGGGTTCATGCCTCTAGTACTCTGGCGAAGTGACAGAAATCTCTAAGGTACTAGATGTGTTGTTGCTACTAGGGAGAAAACAACAATCCTTTGTTCATAGAACAATCGTATTGTTTACTTTACACACAGTTCGTAAAGAAATAATCTGTTGCTTGCAACTTAATACTGGAGGGGGTTCGGATGATAACCTGAAGGTGGATTATTAGTCATAGATGCAGTTGGATGGCGGTCTATGTATAATGTTGTAATGCCCAATCAGGTCTCAAAGGAGTCAAGATGATTAGTATATGCATGTATTGCTTTCTCGATGTTTGTCAATTTCCCCGTTGTAATTTGTTCACCCAGCATGTTATCTATCTTAAGGAGGGCCACCTCTAGTGAACTATGGATCCCGATCCCTTTCTTTACATACAATCTATAAAATGTTTACTACTTTGTGTTTACTTTCTGCAAACTTTTACTTCTTTCCATTCGATACGTTTAATCCTTTGTTTTCTGCAAAACACGGTGAGATTGACAAGTTGGGGACAAAGTTCTGTGGTTGTGTTATGCAGGTATCCACGTTGCTATTAGCACCGGTAGTGCGCCCTGCCAAAGCTCAGCTAGTAACACCTTTGGGGTGTTTCCTTGCTCCTACTGGTTCGATTAAACCTTGGTTTCATAACTGAGGGAAACTTCTTGTTGTGCTCATCATACCTTGCTCTTGGGGTTCCCAACAAGCTCTACATCAACACCGCCATCAAGCATTTTCCTGGGCGCCGTGCATTGAGCCATCAAGCATTTTTCTGGCGCCGTTGCCGGGGAGTCAAGGACATCTTCACAAGGGGAGTCCCTCATAACCAATCTCTTTACTTTGTTGTTTTTGTTTTGCTTAGTTTTCTTTTTGCTTTGTTTGCTTGTTTTTTATTCAAAAACACACAAAATTTAGTTTTACAAGTTTGCTTTCTTATTTGAAAACCCAAAAAAAATTGACTACTCTTGAAAACACTAAGTTGTGTGACTTCACTAGCACCAACAACAATGATTTTATGAGCACACCTATTGCTCCACATGTTCCCGAAGCTACTTTCTTTGAGATAAAACCTGCTTTGCTCAATCTTGTTATGAGAGAACAATTTTCTGGAATTGGTAATGAAGATGCTGCTTCCCATCTAAATAACTTTGTTGAACTTTGTGAGATGCAAAAGCATAGGGATATAGATGGTGATATTATTAAGCTAAAATTGTTTCCTTTCTCTTTGAGAGGAAAAGCTAAAGAATGGTTGAATTCCTTAACTAGGAATAGTATTGATTCTTGGACTAAGTGCAAAGATGCTTTTATTGGAAAATACTATCCTCCTGCTAAGATTATATCCATGAGAAGTGAAATAATAAAGTTTAAACAACTTGATAATGAACATGCTGCTCAAGCTTGGGAAAGAATGAAATCTTTGGTAAAGAATTGTCCCACTCATGGACTGACTGCTTGGATGATCATCCAAACTTTTTATGCAGGATTGAACTATTCTTCAAGGAACCTATTGGATTCTGCTGCTGGAGGTAACTTATGACCATCACTTTGGGTGCTGCAACAGAACTTCTGGACAATATGATGGTTAATTATTCTGAATGACATACCGAGAGAGCTCCACAAGGTAGGAAGGTAAATTCTGTTGAGGAAACCTCCTCCTTGAGTGATAAGATTGATATTATTATGTCTATGCTTGTTAATGGGAAAGCCCATATTAATCCAAATAATGTTCCTTTAGCTTCTTTGGTTGCTCAAGAAGAGCAAGTTGATGTGAACTTCATAAGAAATAATAACTTTGGCAACAATGCTTATAGGAACAATTTTGGTAACAACAATTATAAGCCATATCCTCCCAACAATGGTAATGCTTATGGAAATTCTTACAACAATAATATGAGTGCTCCCTCTGAACTTGAAGTTATGCTTAAAGACTTTATTAGTAAACAAACTGCTTTCAATAAAACTATTAAGGAAAAACTCTCTAATGCTGAAAGAAATATAGCATCCTTGGCTGAAGCTCAATCTTCTTTGAATAAAATGGCTGCTAAACCTGAAACTAATGATAATCCCTTTGCAGCTACTAATGCCATACAAGTAAGAATTGATGAAAATGTTAGACTATTAGCTGAATTACATGCTAAGTGGGAAAGCGAAGATGAAATTGCTAGAAACATTAGTGTTTCTACTATTACCACCACTAGTGTTAAGGCTAGTAATAGTTCTACTACTTTATATGATAAATTTGATTTTGATCTTGATGGTCGCAACATCTCTGAAGTTATTAAGTTCCTACAAAAGCTTGCTAAAAGTCCTAATGCTAGTGCTATGAACATGGCCTTTACAAAATACATTACTGATGCTCTCATAAAGATTAAAGAAGAAAAGATGAAACATAAAGCTTCTATTCCTATAAAACAAGAAGATGGTTGGGAACCCATCATTAATATGAAAGTGAATGACTTTGATTTCAAAGCTTTGTGTGATCTTGATAGTAGTGTTTCTATTATGCCTAGAAGGATTTATAATATGCTTGATTTGCCTCCTCTTGAAGATTGCTATTTGAATGTCGCACTTGATGATAATGTTAAAAAGAAACTCATGGGGTGTCTTAATGATGTTCTTATTATGGTTAACAATTCCTATATCCCCGTTGATTTCTATGTTTTGGATGTTAAATACAATGCTTCTTGTCCTATTACTTTGGGAAGACCTTTTCTTAGAACTGTTGGTGCCATCATTGATATGAAAGAAGGCACGATTAAATATCAACTCCCACTCAATAAAAGGTATAGAACACTTCCCTAAAAAGAGAGAAAATATTTCTTTTGCTTCTCCTATGAAAACAAAATTTGGTCTTAATGCTTCTTCATTTGAGAATACTTGATTCTTTTTCTTGCTTTTTATGCCTAACTTAAAGGCGTTAAAGAAAAGTAATTATTGGGAGATAACTCAAAAGTTTTAGATGAGTCTTGGAAGTTATTACCTCTGTAATAACCTCTCCTTATCCTTTTTATTTGCTTTTTGTGCCAAGAGTAACCTCTAATGAGAGAGAAATAATGATTGAGAAAGTTGCTGTCCCGAAACAGATTTCTGTGCTTCACCGTAAAAATTCATGAAAGAGCTCTGTATGTCGGATTGAGCTGTATTGTTTTGTGCTTCTGCCTCAGGTTGTTATCTAACTTTCGTTAGTTCAAAACTTTTTGATTTGAGCAACATAAGGTCTTCTAAAAAATTCGCCTTTACCTGCTGGTCTGTTTTGACAGATTTCTGCCATTTTCTGCATTTGCTTCTTGTTGGTTCCTTCTTGAGTTCTTTTGGGGAATTGAGATTTTTGAGGGAAGTGCTACAATAGCTAGTGTTCTAATGGAAGTTTATTTGGTGTTATAACTGAACCTTAAGACTTATTTATCTTAAGTGCACTAATGTTGCTAATAAAGATTGTGTGAAGTTTTGTATGAAGGAAAAATTTCAGGTGTATGGAAGGAATGAGTAATGAGATGAAGAATGGACTAAAGCTCAAGCTTGGGGATTCCACGCGTGTCACCCCAAGAAATATCCAAGAAGTACAAGCATCAGAGCTTGGGGATGCCCAAGGCATCCCCTTCTTCATCAATAAAAATCCTAGGTTTCTTCCAAACGCTTCATTTTTATTGTTTCATGCACAATTGTGTTGTTCTTGGAGCGTCTTCTTTTTCGTTTTCGTTTTGGTTTTTCGTTTGCTTTGGTTTGCTTAGTTTTCTGAATAAATTGGTTGGACCCCCTCTTTCATACATTGGTTTGCAAATAGTTTGGATTGGTTTGGAAAAGAGTAGGAAAGTTCATGCTTATGTGGTAAAAAGAGCTCGTTTTTGACTGTGGCCTATGCTTTGTCATGCCATGCTTGATATTGTTTTGGCTTTATGATTAGTATTCTTTGCTGTAGCATAACTTGTTATAAACAATTGAGATTGCTTAATGTGCCTTGGATGAATCATGCGTTGTTTTAGCATATTAAAGCATAGTATAGTGGTATTCTCCTTTGATGCTTTATTTGGGTTGACTTGGCACATGCTCACACCATGTTATGACTATCTCAAGTCACCATAGCCTTTATGATCCTTTAGTTTTCAACTTGTAGTATCACTTTATGCTTTGATCAATGATGTTTTGTTGCTCTGCATGATTATGGCCATTATTGCTCTCTTAGTTTGTCGCTCCCAGTCTTTTGCTAGCCTCCACAACCAAGTATAAGTTCCACTCATGCATCCAACTCCCTAAACCAAGTTATTCCAAAGAGCCCAACATACCTACCTACTAGCTTATGCTATTCCAAGTATATTCATGCTTTTATTTACCTTCCAAATTAAACTTGTTATGAGAAAACTAGTGATTAAAGCTCTCACGAACTTGATGGCACCCTTTATTTTTTTTGCATCTAATAAACTTGAACCACTGGGTCCTTCTTTGTTGCGTATATGCTTGCGCTTTATAAGTTGAAAT
This sequence comes from Avena eriantha, assembly GCA_910589775.1. Taxonomy (NCBI): domain Eukaryota; kingdom Viridiplantae; phylum Streptophyta; class Magnoliopsida; order Poales; family Poaceae; genus Avena; species Avena eriantha. The sequence continues at coordinate 213,809,507 of OU342744.1, read as the reverse complement.
TAGCAGAACCATGTACCATGGGGAACGCTTTCAATATTGCACTTGTACTTTGTACCCCATTGATATCATGTTCTTTTGCTTATGGATCCCGGCGGTGTGAAATAAAAGTGGAACTTGTAAGATCATGGAGTTTGTATGTGTGTTAGAGAAACGCCTGGGCCGCTAGCCTAAGCCATGCCTAATCATGGTGGAAACTTGCAGCATCACCATAATGAGCACTCTATGAAGCATCCTCAATAAAAACCTATGCAAATAGCAAATAAAAAGATCGCTGAGATGCTCATTGTCTGCTTGCCTTGTCATTTTGATTATGGGAAAGCTCCCGTATCATGTGCAAGGGGTACCCCGTTGGCGGTTCTTAATGATACACATGTACTTATAATGACAAGAGCTTACTCGTGACTGAAGTTGAGTAGCATGAGGATCGGTCTTCGTAAGTAAGGGGCATGAGATTTCGGTTTATAACTTGTCAAGCATATCCTCTTAGTTGTGTCACTTTAACCTTAACAACTTCAAGATGCTTATGATAGGGCCAATGAGAGCTGAAAGCTATAAGTACCATAATTTTTGGAAGCTCTTTATGTGACTTGAATCCCTACTTCCTTCTATGAAGGCCTTTCTTCCACCATTATATTGAGTCTCCACCTTCTAACTTTATGCACCTACTTTGAGAGCATAGTGGCCATTCTTAGTTCTATGTGCATTGTCCCAAGACTAGTTGATTGATGCATAACTTGTTATTGCTTGTTTTAAACTATTGTATCTAGTCACTCTTATGAACTTTGAAGGTGTCCTATGCATTTATATTTGCTACTCTATTGAGGGACAAGCTAAATACTATTATGCTATGTTTTCTTTATGTGAAACAAACAAACGTCTTGCAAAGCATTGTTATTCATGAATCTTTTGTTTGTACGTTTTCATGTTGCAACATAGTTTCTTTGCTTATTGCTAGAACTTTGTCTTTCCTGCTATGATTGAAGTACTATGATCCTAGATTTGAATGTTTTACAAATACTTTGATCAAGTTTATGATGGTGCATGTCACCTCAAAAATTATTCTTTCTTTTTATCACTTACCTACTCGAGGACGAGCAGGAGTTAAGCTTGGGGATGTTGATACATTGCAAATGTATCTATAATTTTTGATGTTCCATGCTTAGTTTTATCCACTTTCTTGTGTTTTGTTCCAACTTTGGAGTACTTTTCTTATGATTTCTTGGACTAACCTATTAACAAGAGCCACACTGCCAGCTGCCTGTTTTCTGCTGTTTTTGGTTCCAGGAAAGTCATAAAATGAATATTCTCGGAATTGGACGGGACAAAAGCCAAAGTGCCTATTTTTCGGATGTCATCAAGTGCCAGAATACGAGACGGAGAGGGGCCAGGGGGCCACCACACCACCTGGCCACGCGGCCAGGCCTGACCCGCGCCAGGGGGTGGTGTGGCCGCTCCCGACACCCCCTCGGCCTCTCCTTCCGCCTATATATTGCTCTCGGGACGAAAACCCTAAGGGCCCGATCAAAAATCCACGAAAGAGTCTGTAGCCACCGTCATCTCCATCCCTAGATCGGGAGGGATCTGAAGCTCTTCCCAGCACCCTGCCGGAGAGGGGAATTCACCTTGGAGGCCTTCTTCATCACCATGCAAGCCTCCGGTGTGATGCGTGAGTAGTTCATCCTTGGACTACGGATCCATGTAGTAGCTAGATGGCTGGTTCTCCTCCTTTGTGCTTTCATGTATAGATCTTGTGAGCTCCATTCATGATCAAGATCATCTATTTGTAATTCTGCATGTTGTGTTTGCGGGGATCCGATGGATATTGAGATGCTATTTCAGATTGATTATTGATTCTATCATGTCTTTGTTATTTTGTGATCTTGCATGCTTTCCGTTGTTAGTAGCTATCTTGGCCAAGTAGATGCTAGCAACTCCAAGAGTTAGTATTTATGCTCGATAGTGGGTTCATGCCTCTAGTAATCTGGGGAAGTGACAGAAATCTCTAAGGTACTAGATGTGCTGTTGCTAGTAGGGAGAAAACAACAATCCTTTGTTCATAAAACAATCGTATTGTTTACTTTACACGCAGTTCGTAACGCAATAATCTGTTGCTTGCAACTTAATACTGGAGGGGGTTCGGATGATAACCTGAAGGTGGATTATTAGTCATAGATGCAGTTGGATGGCGGTCTATGTATAATTGTAATGCCCAATATAGTCTCAAAGGAGTCAAGATGATTAGTATATGCATGTATTGCTTTCTCGATGTTTGTCAATTGCCCCGCTGTAATTTGTTCACCCAGCATGTTATCTATCTTAAGGAGAGCCACCTCTAGTGAACTATGGATCCCGGTCCCTTTCTTTACATACAATCTATAAACTGTTTACTGCTTTGTGTTTACTTTCTGCAAACTTTTACTTCTTTCCATTCGATACGTTTAATCCTTTGTTTTCCGCAAAACACGGTAAGATTGACAACCTCATCGCAAGTTGGGGACAAAGTTCTATGGTTGTGTTGTGCATGTCTCCACGTTGCTACTAGCACCGGTAGTGCGCCCTGCCAAAGCTCAGCTAGTAACACCTTTGGGGTGTTTCCTTGCTCCTACTGGTTCGATTAAACCTTGGTTTCATAACTGAGGGAAACTTGCTGCTATGCTCATCATACCTTCCTCTTGCGGTTCCCAATGATCTCTACATCAACACCTCCATCAAGCATTTTTCTAGGTGCCGTGCATTGAGCCATCAGTCGTCCTGTCCTCCTAATTGCGTCCGGCTACGACCGTGTAGCCGGATCCGCGTCTTGCCGGCCGTATTGATTCCGGCTGCCGGTTAGTAGCCGGAACGAAGTTCCTGCATCTGGGTACGATCTGCTAGCTGGATGCTAGCCGTGTGCCCTTGTTCTTGTCTAGTCAGGGTACCAGGAGGTCATCCCCCTGACAAATGTGGTTGTTAGGGTGGACTTTACTTGTCAATCACATCATTCATGTGACACGTGCTTGATCTTTCGATCGCTGTGTTCCGAGGCCATGTCTACACATGCTAGGCTCGCCAACTCAACCTTAGTGTATTCACTATGCAATATGGCTTACACCCATTGTATGAACGTAGATATGTTTGACACCTGATCATCACGGCGTTGCCTCATACCGAAGAACTTTCTTGGTGGTGCACACTAAGGGAGAACACTTTCATTGGTATTTTATTAGGGATCATATTATTAGGATATCGTCGAGTATCTAACACTAGCACACAATAAATATACAAACAATAAATATTGAATGTAAGAGTAATGCGATATGGTCCTTCTTGCTGTGATCTCCATCTCGCGCCTCCGGATTCCGGCGCCAGGGTTCTGACACCTTAGGCACCAGGGTACCGGTGCCTTTCGGTGTGGTAGTCCATCACTTCCGTGACCGTCCACTACTACTTAGCAACATAAAGTAAGTACTTTACCTTTGCCACAACCATATCACATCACAATGCCCCCTACAAAACAAAGTTAGACGCCTCTACTTTATCTTTGCATGTTTTATGTGGCTGAATGGGCTTTCACACAAGAACCGTTCTTACCTGCGAACTTTCACCACAACGCGGATCAAGTAGTTGTCTATGCTACACCCCTTTCGAGGCCCTCCGCTGCAAATGTCATACGAACTAATGCGAGAGAGACATACACCCCCCAAAGCCACTTTATACGGTACAAGCCGTATGTCAAGCGTGGACAGTCTCGCGAATGAACGCGTAAAGTTGGTTGGGGGATGCTTCATCAAGCATTGCTACGGTATACACAAGTACACGTGGGAGGGTAACAACTAAAAGATCAACGCCCACACGCTACATCTCGTGTGTTCTACCCGTACTAGTAATACTACACACAGATCTAGCTCTAATACCACTGTAGGGGTTCGCGTATGAAAACAATAAAATTTTACACTATGCCACTGAACCCCTTTTGTTGCCAGGACCTATCTATTAGTAATGCACTAACAGGAGGGGCTTTTCGCAAACTTACCCTTGAAGACTAAAAAGCATTGTCAACGCTCGGGAGAGCATGGTTGATGTAGACGAGCCTAAGCCGACCTCAAGGTCATGATGAAGTCCTTGCGCTCCTGTGGATCCAACGACTTGTAGTGCCTCAAATGTGACACCACGCAGGGAGTTACATGCATCCGGTGTCTGGCGATGACTCCCGCTTCCCCGATCCAGCAGCGGTTGCAGAAGTAGAGCTCCTGGATCCGAATCCCGCAGCGCGACGACGCTCCACGGTGAAGATGTCTCTCGCTCGTGCAGTCCGGACTTGGGACCACGGTCACGCGAGAGAGACAGAGAGAGAGAGAGAGATCAATTGGAGGTCTCCCCAAAAGTGAGGAAACCTTTATTGAATATTGGTTGTATTTATTTTGTCAAAATACCCCACTATATATAGGGGAAAATCCCACCCCATGGCTAACTAGCTTAGCCATGTGGTACTAAACCAAGGGAGATGGGGTGTCCGCCGGTCCCTAGGGGCCCTAGTTAGCCCCATGTGGGAGGGCAAGGCCCAGCCGGCCATGTCCTCCCTCCTTCCTCCCTTTGTCTTTCCCTCATGGGCCCTTCTCCCTCCAGAATTTGGCCCGTTAAGGCTTTTGACCTTTTAATTGATTTTCTCTTTTATTAAATAATTATGAATAAATGATTAAATCCATATTTAACATTCATTCACATATTATTCAATCTCCGTGGTCATGGAACACCTTCCACCTCCACTCCGGACATCCTCCGGACTTACCAAAACCCTTCCGGTTTTATCTCTTCTCTTTCTTCGGTGATTCTACCGATCCTATAAACACTCTCAAAGCATCACTAAGCCCTTAAGCCTGATACCCCACAGTTCGGGAACACTCCATACATGGTCGGGACACTCCCGGACCAATGATCAACAGAGGGACCTGGATGGCCATGTGACTCATGTGCATTCCACGAAATCTTTCGTCGTTTGAACCATGACTATCGTGTCATATTACTTTTGTCTCTCGATACTTGCATTGTTCGAGATCTAATCAATGACATCACCATGTCGGGTTAAATCTCGTTACTGACAAATGCTACTTAACTCATTCCGACAAGTGATATCCCTGTGATCAAATCACACGTTGCGCAACTATTGGATATATCTTCTCTGAGTGGGCCCTTGAGTATTTTTCTGTCACACGGATGAACAAATCCCGCTCTTGACGTATAATGCCTCTACTCTTCCTCTGAATACCTGAACACACATTTATGATCACCGTTTAACCGTGTGACATTTGATGCTATCAAAGTACCCTCGGGAGATAGTGATTGATATAGCCTCACGGTCTAAGAAATAGTGCACTAGGTCTATTCTAATCATCGTAACTTGAACTTCGTGACATGATCGGGTCACGATGTTTATGTTGGATATTAGTTCATCCTCTCATTCTCACAATGAGGTGACTCCATTTCCAACTGGCATAAATGCCACATGATTAAGAAACCTTGATCATCTGTTGACCAATGAACTAGTGACTAGAGTTTCACTAGGAACCCTTGGTTGTTTATATATCACACGTGTATTGACGTTTCCTTTCAATATAGTTAAAGCATGATACAAAACTTAATCATAAAATTTATGAAATATGATAATAATCCTTATTACTATTTGTCTCTAGGCATATTTCCAACAAAAGGAGCCAATGCTGATGTACATTGCAGCTACCAACCGGGTCATCAGCATCGTGCTAGTGGTTGAAAGTCCAGAAGAAGGAAAGGCTCAGCCGGTCCAGCGTCCAGTGTACTACCTGACTGAGGTAATCTCGCTGTCAAAGAAGAACTACCCTCACTACCAGAAGCTGGTGTACGGTGTGTACATGGCCGCCAAGAAACTAAAGCACTACTTCCAAGAGCACTCCATCCGGGTAGTGGCGTTGGCCCCCCTTTCGGAGATCATTGACAACAGGACACCACATGCCAGGTGGCGAAATGGGCAATAGAACTCACCGCACACTGCATCCGGTACAAGCCAAGACCGGCGATCAAGTCTCCAGCCCTAGCGGACTTCCTAGTTGATTGGGCAGGGACACAGTACCTGCCTTCATGCCCCGACTCCACGCACTAGAAGCTACACTTTATAGGCTCCAAGATGTACGGGGGACTCGGAGCTGGGGTCGTCATCACCTCTCCAAAAGGACACTAGCTGGAGTACATGCTGTAGATCCACTTCCGCGCATCCAACAACGTCACTGAGTACGAAGCGCTCGTCCATGGCCTCAAGATGGAAAAAGAGATCTGCATTAGGCGCATCCTCTACTTTGGTGACTCGGACTTGGTGGTGCAGCAAGTATCAGGCGATTGGGACGCCAAGGACGCAAACATGGCACTATACCGCTTCTTCGTGTAGCAGCTATACGCCTGTTTTGAAGGGTGTGAGTTACACAACATGCCTCGAGCAAACAATGAAGCCGCAGACACACTCGCCCGTGTCGTGTCAACAAAAGCAGCAATTCCTCCTGGGGTCGCCCTCGGGCAACTGCACAAGCCCTCCATCACACTGTCTCCGGAGTCCGACTCCATCATGCTGGATGATGACCCGGGGACTGCCGGCTCCAAGCAACACGAAGCTACGGCCAAGGTCGCGGGGACTACCGCACCACACCTGGGGACTACCGCCTCCATCCCGGGGACTGCCGGGCCAAAGGCCTTGACACTCCCAGATGGCTCCAGCAGCCCGGGTACTGCCGACTCCGGCCTCCCACCCGAAAGGCCACCTAACGAGCCCGAGCCGGCTGGGAGCGAGGAAGTCAATTTGATCATGCAGACCGTCTGCGCCATCCTGGAGACACCTCCATGAGGCAAGCCATTCATGAACTTCCTAGCTAAGGGGGATTTGCCTGATGAAGAGGTTGAGGCAAGGCAAGTGAAGCGCAGGGCAAGCACATACACCATCATCAACAATGAACTTTAAAAGCGTAGTGTTGGAGGAATATACTAGCGTTGTGTAAGCCAAGAAGAAGGTATCTGGCTGCTGGTGGACATTCACCAAGGTAAATGCGGTCACCACACATCATCACGGGCCATAGTGGAAAATACATTCCGCCATGGGTTCTACTGGCCCACGACGCTGGAGGATGCCGAGCTGCTGGTAAAGGCATGCAATGATTGCTAGCGATTCGCCCAGCAAATACACACTCTGTCATCGGCGCTCAAGACAATCCCTATCACCTAGACATTTGCCGTCTGGGGCTTGGACATGGTAGGCCCCTTCAAAATAGCACGATCCCGCATGACCCACCTATTGGTGGCGGTGGACAAGTTCACCAAGTGGATTGAGGCAAGGCCAATCAAGAAGTTGGATGGGCCACTGCGGTCAAGTTCTTCACCGACATCATCACACGTTTCGGCTACCCCAACAACATCATCACCAACAACGGCACAAACTTTGCTAAACGGGCCTTCACACGTTTCTGTGGAGACAAGGGTATCCGCCTGGACCTAGCCTCCATTGTGCACCCCCAGTCCAATGGGCAGTGCGAGCGAGAAAATGGTTTGGTCCTAGCCGCAATCAAGCCAAGGCTGATCGAGCCACTGATGAGGGCTCCCGGATACTGGATAGAAGAGCTTCCAGCTGTGTTGTGGAGCCTATGCACCACGCCAAACCGCTCCATCGGCTACATGCCATTCTTCCTCGTCTACAGAGCAGAAGCAGTCCTGCCAACTGACATCGAGTTCGATGCGGCGTGCAAACTGCTATAAACTGAGCAGCAGGCCAAGGAAGTACGGGAAGACAGTGTCGATCTCCTTGAAGACGCGAGAGAGCTGGCCTTCTTCAGGTCCACCATCTACCAGCAGAACGTGCGCCGCTACCATGCTAGCTGGATCTGCAACGTGTCATTCCGAGAAGGCGATCTAGTCTTGCGGCTGGTACAATACACCAAGGGAATGCACGAGCTAGCTCCACCTTGGGAGGTACTATTCATCATCAGTCGGGTGTTGTAGAACAACTCATACTACCTGATCGACGCTCGCTAGTTGGCAAAGAACAAGATGGACTGCTCCGGCGAAGAAACTGAACATCCGTGGAACGCGAACCTGCTTCTCCCATTCTACACCTGAGTAAAGGGCAAATGTATCTTAACTTTATGTAGTGAACAAGTTGAGGAGCCTCGACACAGTCTCGGGGACTCCGTAATCATTTGAAATTTTCTGTTGCATAACTTGATGTTTTCCGCATACATTATTTTTAACCCCAGATCCGGCAATCTCTCTCGGGGACTTGGCCCTGACGGCCGAGCATTCTAGAAGACGAAGTACTGTATGCGGCTCTAAGAGATTCCTCTTTGATTTCGGCTGCAGACCGCAAGCCGGCTGACAGACACGGCAAGAGTATAAAACTCGAAGGACCCATACAGGAAAAATCCTAAGGAAGACAAAACGTCTGGACATTTCGGTTGCGCTTGCTCGCTCAAGGCCGATAGCCAAAATCCGAAGTATTGTGTAGTACGCCAACTAAGCAAACCCTTGTTTCCGGCTAACAACTGCCAAGGGCACAACTCCTACGACCAATGCTCACTAAGAAAAGGATGAAGTTATCAGTTTACGAAACAACAAAGTTTTCAACCAAACGAACAACTGCAGACTATATTTATCCTATGCATATCTAACGCACAAACCGCTACTTGTGTTTTCATGTTTGCATGAGCCTAAGTGCCAGAGCCAGATGCTAATCGCCTCCCAGACGGCAGAAGAGCAGACAAGGAGCTTCGACCCAGCTGAATTCTCTAGCCGGCCCGAACCTCGGGGACTACACCCTGTGGGTGTGCTCGTGCGCCCCCACATAGAAAACCTGCAACAAGCAACAATACAAAGGAGCTTCGACCCGGCTGAATTCTCCAGCCGACCCGAACCTCGGGGACTACACCCTATGGGTGCGCTCGCGCACCCCCACATAGAAGCAAGCACGGAACCCGTGCAACACACAACAAAGTGCATGCAAGAAAGGCACAAGACAACATCACAAAGGGAGATGAAGCTCCCGACAAAGTTCACTACATAGAAACAGACAAATTGTTCACATCAACAGACAAAAGAACAAGTTCCAAATGGATACAAATACCCCCGGAATTCCGGGGGTCAAGCTTGGGGGTCTGTGGAAGGGCCAGATGCGTTGGCTGGAGCATGGCTGCTGGAGGCAGCGTCGGCAGAAGCGGAGGCAGTCGCAGCCGAGGCGTTGGTGTCCACTAGAGCCAGAAATGGGCTAAAGTGGTACCCCTCTATGCCGGCCGGGTTGCTGAAGTCCCAGTCTAGCTAGACGAAGCTTCCAATCTTGACACCGCAGGAGCGAATGTCAGGGACTTCAGCGCGCAGCTGGTCGTAGTTGGTCCCCTGTTGAAACCCTCTAGAGAGACTCCACAGGTCCACATCGGGGTACCAGGACTTCAGCAGCATCAGCACCATCTCCGCGCTGCCATGAGCTGCCCAGTCCCGCGCCATGTCCATCAGATTAGCAGCGGCAAGGAGCTTCTTCGGCAAGGCCTCCATTGTAGCCGACGGAGTGGTTTCTGGCCAGACATAGTCATAAACCCCGAGGATAGCGTCCCGCAGCTGCTTGCCTACCTCGCATATAATGACCACCAACTCCTCCGGAAGAGGTCGCATCCGGTGTCCACCCTAGGGATGCAGGACAGGGCCTGGTCAGTCACCCCAGGGTACTAGGCTGCACTCGGGAAAGAAACAACTGTCAAAAACCGGCTGCAGAATAGGACGAGCAAGCTCACTGAAGGAAGAGCCACTTACTGACGATGATTTCAGCGATCTGGCATAGCTCCACCAGCGCCGCTTTCTCCTTGGCCTAGGTGGTCTTCAGCATCTCCTCCTACTGGGCATGAAGTTTTTCAAGGTTCTTCAGCACCTCCATCCGGGTGTCAGTGACCTTCTTGGCCTGGCCGGCCTTGACCTCCATCTGCTTCTGGTGCTCCACTAGCTAACCGATCTGGGCTTGGCGAGCCTGGTTGGAGTCATCCAGCCGGGCCACTTCTGCCTTTAGCCTCTCCACCTCCCGCTCCCTGTCCACTAGCAGAGCTGTAGGAGGGTACCCAATGGTCAACAAGAAACGTGAAAATTCACGCAACTAGGAGGACATGGCAGAGCAAGCAATCTTACGCCCTAGATCCTGCGAGGTCTTAGCGGCTTCTGCAAAAGCTTTATACAAAAAGACGCAGTGAAAAAGAGAACAAAGAGGACAGTAGGAAGGAAGGGCAGCGATAATGGCAAAGATACACTTACTTCAAGGGAGGCCCCTGGAGCCTTGGCCTCGCCAAGCCCCTGCTTCATCACCTTGACTAGGTGGCGGGCCTAGCCAAGGGTGACGGACGCCGACTCAGAGAGCTGTGCCAAGATAGAGTCCGGCGGCGGCGCGACCGGAGCTGGCCACTAGCTGGTAAGCTGGAGATCGTCATCGCCACTGGAGGCCGCACGTGACGCTCCAGTGGCCCCATCACCTGTGCTTCCCGAGCCGGAAGCCACCTCCCACCCACCGTCTCCAGCAGCCAGCTATGCCGAAACTTCCGGTGCCATCTCCACGGGCTCCTCCACCTGATAGGTCGCAGAACCCGTCTGAACCTGGCCCGGAGCTGGCTCCGTCCCTTCCGTCAGCTGAAGGGAAGGAGCAACCTTAACATCTCGCCAGGCCTGCAGCACCCTGGCAAGCTTGGAGGCGGCGGAAGCCCGGTGCAAGGTCACAGGCACAGTTGGTGCTGTCGACACCACCACACTCGTGGCAGCCCTAGCCAGTGCGGCATCGGGGGCCGCAGCTGGTGCAATAGGCCCCTCAGCCCCAGTTGGGGAAGGGCAGATGCGGTGGTGATGGTCGTGGAGCCGCCTAAGGACATCGCCTCACTGCACGCAAGACAAAAAGGGCATGATAAACAAAAGGCGATCGATGAACCACAAACAAAAAAATAACAAAGGCACGTACCGGTCGATGCTAGGCGCGGCGGCCGCAGACCTCGGCCGGCGGGCCTTCTTCAAGCCCCCGCTGGTGGGGGCGGTGTTGGCCAAGGTAGCCCGTTTCCCCTGGCCCGCGAGGCGACGTTAGTCGGATCCGCGTTAGCACCATGGGCGGTTGCTCCAAGATACAAGCAAAGCGTCAAGCATAAGTATGAAGAAGGGCAAAACTAACAAAGGCTAGGGGTGCATCCTCACCGGCTGGGAACTTGGAGCCCTTGTCGGCCTGGGTGGGGAAGCGCTTCGACTCCTGCGGAGGGTACTTCACTGGCTTGAAGTCAGCCAAGAAGGAGGGAAGCTCATTGTCCCCCATGCCGTCCTTCGCTAGCTGTGTCGTCAAGAGATACTCAACAAGGGGAAAATAAGAAGCAAGAAGAGATCCCTGGGGAAGTTCACCTGGAGAAAAAGAAGAAAGGAGGCTAACCTTCAGCGGCAATCGGTTGCGGAGTATGGTCGGCATGAGAAGGTCTAGTCCTCTGCTAGCATCTCCTTTGAGATGGTGGATAGCCACTCTCGAAGGGCCCGATACGGCACCTCCAACCGGAACACCCACGTGGGATCCATGACGCCGAACAGGTGGCACATCTTGTGCAACCACTGCTGTAGCGGAAGCACGCGGATCGTCATCCAGGACAGCAGGATGTTCCGGGTGGTGAGCCGCTCCTTCTCCACCAACACCCCCACGCGGGTGGCCATCCGCTCCATGTCGGCTTGGGTGCCCAGATTCTGGACGCTCCATGCCTTCCGGGTGGAGGGGACATTGGCGAAGGCCGGCACCTTGATGAGGTCGACGTCTGAGGCGTTGCGCACGTAAAAATATGAGCACTGCCACAGATTGACGGTGTCAGGCATCTCCAACCATAGGATCACCGATGACGGCCACGAGTAGATGGCGCAGTAGCCAGTCTTCGTCAGGGGGCCGCCCTTCCCCACCACTTGGACCTTGAAGTTGAAAAACTTCAAGAAGTTCGCCATGTCCAGGCAAACCCCCAGGAAGGCCTCGCATCAGGCCGCATGGTGCGTTAGCTGTGCGATGGCATTGGCCTGCAAGTGATGAAGCTAGAGGTCGAAGGAGACAAGAAGCTCAAGGACGAACCTGCTCAATGGCAGGCCAAGTCCACGAGCGAAGTGGGCGAGGAAGATGACGACTTCGCCGGGCCAGGGGTTAGGCACCCACTCCCCCTCTAGCACTAGGCGATGCTTCACCAAGCATTCCAACAGGATAAATTTTCCCCGCCGGTACGTCTGGATGAGCTCGTCGGTGATGTATAAGCCACACTAGCCCCCGGCCTGCTCTGGCAACATCTTGGTGGACGCGGTGGCTGCGCTAGAGAATCGCGGTCCCATCATCGTGGAGAGCAAGCAACAATGCCAACGACCAAAAAACGGAGGCGCAAGGAAGCAGTGAGGAGGCAGAGCGCAAAGGGCAGCAACAACGGGTGCAAGGAGAAGATGAAGTGGGGAAAGAAATCCCCCTTGTGCCGCTATTATCGAGGTAGGGCAACCGCTCTGCCAGTGCTCCCCTCCACCATGTGGTAGACAACTGCTCCACTCCCCCATGATGCTTCAGTTGTTGATCACGTGTGCCAACGTAATTCCCCCAGAATACCCCACATGCGTTACTACAGGAGACGAGGCGTGCGCATGATCTCCAAGAAACCACAATGATGAAGACATGTGTGCGGTTGCCAAAACTGCCACGGCAGGCCAAGAGGTCAAACTGATGCGACACATGCCATAAGTGGCAGTCGTGGCCAACGTCGATGCTGACGTCAGCAACTAGGCGATTCGTCTCCCTTCCGACTGCGGCAGTCGGTCAATCCAATCGCCGCTCACACCCTATGGGTGGGCCATCGGATCTGTAGCCGGTAAACTCCAGCCGGGGAAAACAAGCATCTCGAGCCGGAAAATGATAAGCACTACAAGAAAAGCACTACAAAACAGTTTGCAATACGGTCTTCATCAGCAATCATTTCAAGCTCAGCCAATGAGCACGCAAGAAATTCTCCGCAGGGCAAAGTCCCAACGCGCTCGGGTACTAGTGTCGGGGGGATGACCCCCATGTAGGCCAAGCCAGGCTCAACTGGCCGGCTCCAAGGATACCTGGCCAAATGGCTGCAAGACAAAGAACCACAACCGGGTGGACCGCTCCAGCCGGTCCGCCCTCAAGATTTCCCGGCTGGCTCGTCTAGCCTGATGACCAGAAGAGCCAGCTGGGTGGCCACCTCTACCTGTCTGCCTCAGATCCATTGGCCAAAGGTACGGGGGTGATGCTCCTTGCTGAGCACACCCCTGACCGGACAGGCTGGCGCGCCACCCGGATGGTGCTACAAGATAAGGGAACCAAAGCACCAAGGCTGGAACTGATGAGTAAAGCAACATCTGATGAGTAAAGCTCCGGCTGACAGGTAAAGCGCCAAGATGATGAGTAAAGCGCCAGCTGACGCCCAAAGCAGCGGTGCTGGGACACTGTAGCGCTATCCCCCTATACTAGAGGATTCACCAGGTCCTGGCCCACCGACTAGAACTGTTCAGCCGACCCGCTTTATAAACCCAAAGCCCAAACAGTAAACCCTAGAGCCCACATTGTAACCTACCCTTCCACCAGTATATAAGGAGGGGTAGTGCTAGGGTTCTAGGTAAGGGATAACAAGTTAGAAGTTAGCCAGAATCGCCAAGTTGAGTAGTTCATCTTCCTCTAGATCTTGATAGCATCTAGGGAAATAGCAGGAGCACCTGTATTGAGCACCAGCTCCCCATATAGTAGATCCTTGCAGGAGTAGGAGTGTTACCGCGACAAGAGGGCTCCAAACCTGGGTACATCGCTGTGTATATAGTATCTATGCCTAGCCCGTTGCGAGTAGCCATCGATAGCATCCTCATTGTCCCCTCTCATGCCATCCCCGATGGCACTGTCGTGTTCCACACCACGACAACCCTCGTTTTATCGCTATTATTAAAGAGAAAACTTTTGGAGGAGATGATCCCGATGAGGATCCTTACAATCATTTAATGCATTTTACCGAGCTATGTTGGAGTCTTAAATTGAGAGGCTATTCTGATGATGAATTGAAACTTAAACTGTTTAGCCAGTCTCTAACCAACACAGCTTTGGCTTGGTATAGAATTCACCCTACAGAGAAAATTGATACATGGGAAAAACTTAAAGTAGAATTTGTGTCTTGATTCTTTCCCAAGGTAAAAACTACTGAAGTAAGAAGGGCAATTACAAACTTCAAGAACCACCCAGGTGAAGGTTTGGTAAGAGCCTACAAAAGGTACAAGTCTCTACTTCACAAATATCCCCATCATTATTTACCAGAAATGTATGTATTGCATATTTTCTATGGAGGACTTAATCAAGAAATTAAACATGAGCTTGACACGAATTCATGAGGTTCTTTCATGGAGTTAACTATAATAAAAGCTTGGGAACTTTTAGAATGAATTTGCCATAATAGAGAAACATGTGGATTTGATTTAGGAGGCGAAGGAGGTATATAAATTGAATATGATTGTCTCAATGCTTATAAAGACTCCGGTAAGGTAAAAGAAATTGCTAATGAACTACAACTTGATGATGATATTATCTTGCAAATCCTTCTATCTTTTATAGAACATATTGAAGCTCCGAAGAAAGACTAGCTTCATTATATATACTTCGCCACCCGAGCCAGTTGTTGAAGAAGATCCAATAATTATGGCCCCGGTCAAGGCAATAAGGGAGGTACCCCCATGTGCTGAACCCTTTCCTTTTCCAAGGACGGTGAGAAGACATATGATGGCTTAGCAACTTGAGGATCAACACAAATAGGAAGAATTATTTCTCAAGGAGCTGGAAGAGGAAACACAAATAAGGAAAACTGAATAAGAGCATGTACAAGAGGCAGAGGCATCAATAAAGGAAGATATTTTAACCATGTTTGCACATTGCAACATGATTGAGGTAGATTCTGAAGCGTCACAATTTGTTGAAGGAAAGGTAAAAGCTAAAGAAGTGGGTAAGACTATCCTTCTATGCATTTTCGTAGGAACTACCTATTATGGCATTTTTGATATTGGTACAGCTGTTAACGTTATCCCTTTCAATTTTTATTCAAAAATTCAAAATGAATTAGCTCCAGCTGAATTGGAAGATACGAATCTGACTATAATGTTTGCAGATAATAACCTTAGAGTCCCTATGGGAATAATTAGGAACATACCAATATGTATTGGACCTTACAAATATCCTATTGATTTTGTGCTTATTGATATGCCCACTGACGTTTATTGTCCCATCATTTTTTGAAGAAATTTTTTAAATACCACAGGAGCAAACATAGACTGCAAGAAGCAAACTGTGTCCCTCAAGTTTGGTGAATAGAAAATGGATTTTCATTTCTCCAAATTCGACCATAAGCTGGCTATTGAAGAGTTTGATGATGATGAGTACGAACATGAGGAAGAAGGTAATATTGTAAATTTAGCCTGAATAGTCATGGAGACTCCCAATGATGATCTAGCAAGAAGTTTAGCCTGAATAAAATCTGAAATAGATAACTATCTCGACTCCACACCGGAGGTGGACATCGAGATTAATCAAAAATATGAAGAACCTATAAGGAAAGGAGTTGAGGCTCTTCCCCCTCCAACTCTTAAAACTCTACCAAAGGAACTAAAATATAGATTTCTTGATGAGAAAAATAATTTCCCTGTTATTGTAAGTGCTAACCTCGGAGAGAAAGAGGAGAAAAACTTAATGAAGGTTCTCTGCATGCATCGAAATGCTTTTGGGTATTCGATGAGTGACTTGAAGGGTATTAGTCCCTCGATAGACACCCATAGAATATTCATGGAAGAAGGAGCTCAGCCGGTCGCGGGCTTTCCGCAACGTCTTAAACCTCACATGAAAGAGGAGGTAAGAAAAGAAATAATACGTTTGTTGGATGCATGCGTAATCTTTCATGTGGAGGAGAGTGAATGGGTAAGTCATGTTCATTGTGTTCCAAAGAAAGGTGGGTTCACGGTTGTGGAAAATGAACATAATGAAATGGTACCTACTAGGACTATTGTTGGACACATGATGTGCATTGACTATATGAAACTAAATAAGGAAACTCGGAAATACCATTACCCTTTACCATTTATAGATGAAACTTTAGAAAGGCTTTCTATGCATTATCATTTTTGTTACTTAGATGGCTATTCTGGTTTTTCCTAAATTGTTGTACACCCTTATGATCAACTACAAACTAATTTCATTTGTCCTTATGGCCTTTATGCTTATCCCCGTATGCCTTTTGGTCTTTGCAATGCTCCTACCACTTTTCAAAGATGCATGACTGCTACTTTTGCCGATTATGTTGAAAGTATTATGGAAGTGTTCATGGACGATTTCTCTGTTTATGGAACTTCCTTTAATCATTGTCTCCATGATCTTCACAAAGTTTTGCAGAGATGTGAAGACACTAACTTAGTCTTGAACTGGGAGAAATGTCATTTTATGGTCCAAGAAGGCATAGTACTCGATCATAAAGTATCAGGTAAGGGCATAGAAGTCGATAAGGAAAAGATTGAAGCAATAGAAAGGTTATCCCCTCCTCGAGATATAAAAGGTATAAGAAGCTTTTTAGGTCATGTAGGATTTTATAGAAGATTCGTGAATTTTTTTTCGAAAACTGCTAGAGCATTAACTAACCTTCTTCAAAAGGATGTTCATTTTAATTTTGATGAAAAATGTCTTACTTCTTTCAACATATTAAAACAAGCCCTTCTTGAAGCTCCCATTATAAAACCACCTAATTGGAAGAAACCTTTTGAGCTATTTTGCGAAGCTAGTCATGAAGCCGTAGGAGAAATTCTTTGTTAGTATGATGGTGATGACCTTAATATCATTCATCATCCTAGTCGCACCTTAAAAGGGGCCCAAAAGAACTATCCTATGGCAAAAAAAGAATTCTTCGCAGCAGTCTTTTCCTGTGATAAATTTAGATCTTATATCATAGACTCCAAAGTTAGAGTACATACTGATCGTGTTGGCTTAAAGGAAATCCTAGAAAGGACTGATGTTAAGCCAAGAATGATCCGTTGGACTCTACTTATGCAAGCATTTGATTTACAGATCTTACAAAGGAACGAAGAGGTGGAGGAAACGTTCATGGACACCCAAGAAGTTACTCATCCAAAAGAGGTGTTATCCGTGTACATACCTGTGGGAACCACATTACCAAAAATAAAGTTCTCTGCATCTTCTTGCAAAGGTTTTGGTGATTTTCTACGACCTGCTTTATTCGAAGATAGGAAGAAAAGGAACTCAAATGAGACCATATTCCCTCGATGATCATGGCTTGTTCTAGATGATTTTCTGCTATTTCTTTTTGCATATTTCATTTCTGCTCGTTTTTCTGTGTCCATTGCCGGTCTTACGAGTTCAGTACGGGCGGGCAGTATGGATGGATCCGCCGGTACCGATGGTCGTTAAGCCTGCTGATGCCTCGGTTTCGTGTTCGCATAATCAGTACGACCGCACCGTACCGGCGCAGCCCCCCGTACGACCGATCATTATCTATTCTGTCACCGCCTACCGATTTTCATTTACTATTCCCGTCCATAAAAAATGAGCCACCGTGAAGTCGGTATGGACGGGCAGTACGGGCGGGACCCTCCCGTACTGCTTAGTTGGTTGACTTATTACCGGCTTCAACCCATGGGTTTTTTGGAAACGACCCGGGACGGGCGCGCCATATGGGTGTCCGCCCGTACCGTCTGGTTGTTACGACCTAAATTTCCTCTTTTTTGTGCTTATTTGTTTCCATATTTATGATTCTTTTCTTGGGCAACCCTTTTACTCTCAGTATGAATTTTACCTTGCCTCTAACCCTTTATAGGTCTCTTTAGAGATCCACCTCTCTCTTATATCAACAGATCTAATCTACTTGATGCGCTACTCGATTCAAGGAAAAAGGAAAGCCTCTAAAACTCATGGCTCGTTCGTGGGATAGTTTCCAGACCTCCTCCATCAAAGCCGATGATCGTGAAGCTCAAGGCCTAAGCCCGAAGGACAAGCGATACACTTATGATTCCGATGATGATTCTGGAGACGAGGAGTTCCAGATCTTCATGGAGCAATCAAAGAGGGGATGGAAGCAACTGGACTACTTGGCGATGGTGAAGCCTGAAGATGAGGAAGGAGGCAAGAAACCTCATGGGAAGGGGTGCACGGAGTCGCTCAAACTCATCTCCGTCAACTACTCTTAACCAAAGCGTAAGAAGGCCAACCACTCCAGTGTATGAACCTATCAGGAGACTATGTCTCATACATCAACAACAAAGAAGATCGCAATGAACACACACATGAGCGTGAAGCCGCAAGAGAACTAGGGGTTCAACCTTATAGACATACCAGTTGATATGCACGTCCCATACAATGAACACCGTCTTAACATGATAGAGAAGTACCGGAAACAATAGCTCGTCCACATGGAGATCGTGCACAAGCACCTCTTGGATCTTGAAGGCAAGAAGGAACTCAATGACATGATGAGCAAAGTTGCTGATGGGATGTTTCTCTTGGATTAGGATCTACAGAAGTGTCTCCAATGCATATCTTCTCTGGAAAGGACAAACAAGAAGCTTAGATCGCACTCTCCAACAAGACTTCTTAACCATGAAGCGTGCCATGGTATCAAACAATCGCAAGGGATTATTTTATCCACCCGGCTTGAATCCAAGCTTGGGGGGATCTGTGAGAACCTTGTAATCTATCTTATAGTTTTTGCATATTTAATTTTCTGCATGCATTGTTTGGTTTACATTTCTGAATTTGCATTAGTTGCATCAACTTCAAGTTCCCTTTGTTCAAGAGAAGAATTATATCCGTTGAGTTATGAGACTTTATGATAATTGAAGTTCTGTTTGATTCATGATTATTATATTAGATGATTGAACTAGGTTGAGTGTTATGATACTTGTACAGCTGTCATAATTTTAGGGACTTCCACACCATTAGAAGTATTGATTAAGTTATGAGAAGAAGAATTTTGGTAGCATATTATAATTAAGAGTTTTCGAAAGCCATTGAAGTAGTGAGCATGATCAAATAGGTTGCTGAAAAGAAAAAGAGAAAAGGGAGTAAGTAAAAATATAAACATACACGTATCAAAAGAGAAGAAGAAAGTAGCTATGAAAAGAATCAAACATAGAAAAAAAGAGAGAAAAATAAAATGATCATGAATCTTCATTACTGAACTTAGTGTTACATATCTTTAAACTCCGTGATTGTATGATATGTTGAATCACTAGTAGCTTCTTATAATTTCATTGATACTGAAAAAGGTGTGGAAGCCTCTAAGTTATGTAATGTGTAAGGGTATGGTGATACCCTTGACATATCTCTACATCCGATAATGTATTCCTGTTTCAATCTCTGCCTCATTTATTGTAACGACTCGTATCTCATGAACATGATGATCTTGTTCATAAGACACCATCTTGCTCGGGGACGAGCAAGAGCCTAGATTGGGGGAGTTGATGCGTCCAAAATTGAAGCATATTTACCTTTTGTTTTTGCATAAATAGAGTAGGGATTTTTCTATTTTACTGCGCCTACGCGCGCTATTTTATTCTTGTTTCAACAGGATCCCAAATCATGGAGTCATATACGAACATATCAATTAGAGCTGTCATATTGTGTAATTATATGATATTTCTAAGTGATAAAAGTCATTTTATGAATTTACCTTCGCACCTGGAAGAATACCAATCAAAGAGGAGGCATCAGTATGGTTAACAACCACTAGTATGGGTGGAGCCCGCCCATACCGTCCGCCCGTATCAGGCGCCATCGCGACCGCCTCGTCAAATACTTCTCTCTAGCAAATATGAGAGGGAGATCCAACATTCACAACCACCAAAAACCACGAAACACCACATATGAGAGGGATCTGAAGGAGGAAACTTGGCTGGGGTAAACTCCCTGTTGATCCACAAATCATTGGAGGACACAACATCGTCCCCTTCATCATCAACCACTAAATCTTCATCACCACCATTACCCCATATTTCATCTATTAGATATCTTTGTAATTCCATATCCAATTGTGGTTTCCATTAGATCTACCCCCGTACTTTAATCCATTCATTTGATTATGATGATGTTGTTGATTGCTTCCATGAGTGAGTAGTTCCTTTGTTCTTGGGGAGATGGAGAAACCCTAGCACAATTATGAACTTGTAATAAATATGATCTATCCTTGTATCCGTATGACTTGCTTGTCTGTGATATAATTATGATTTGTGTTTGATCTCTCTCTTTAGATGGTATGCATAGCCGGTCGCATATTATTTGCCTTTGGACGTGTCTTGGAAGCGTACCCGGAATGCCCCGTGATAGATTGGCGCTAGCTAGTAACCTACACAGTCAAAGGGGGATTAAATAGGGACTCCTTATGCTAATTACGATATCCATGGGGAAACCCGTAATTGCGGTGGTTTATATGGGTGATTACTCTCAGACATCATAGTGGTTATTTAGAGGTGACCTCACACTTGGCTCAACAAAGTGGATTCCTACGAGCCTTGTCGTGAACATCTTATTATGGGGCTCTCTCCACACATATCATGACACAAGGAGTATGTTGTTTTGATTACATATAACAATAATACTATGCTAGTGGTGGATCCTGCATCCCCGAGAATGTTTTAGACCTATTGAGTTCAACCATGCTTTCACACTAACTTGTTACTTGTTTTCCTTTACTTTTCTGCAAACAACCATAAACCATTCAAACACCCTTTACTTGAGATCAAAGACAGCTTACAAGTATACTTTGGTAGAGAGTAATGAGGGGCATAAAGACCTTTACCAATATCTCTCTGTGGGTTCGATATCTTTACTTCGAAACTAGCTACAATTGATATGTGCACTTGCAGTCATCAGTCACCCAGCGGAGGAGGAGTGAGGACGGTGGGTCACCTTGGGGGCAGAGCCCTGTAGAGGCGCGCACGCCTAGGACGCGGGCCATCCCCAACTCTCTAGGCTCCTCATGGGGGGCTAGGGTCTTCTGGCTGCGCTGCCCGCCCAGCCCCCGGGCCCTCCACCAGGACCGCGGGTCCGGGGTCTTGGGGGCGCCTAAATCTGTTGCGCTTGATGCTCTGCCTGCACCTCCTCTTATTGCCGTACTCCTCCCTGACCTCCTTGAACTTGATGCATTGGTCGGTATCATGGCATTGCCTCTGATGGAAGGCGCAGTACTGGTGCGGACCTGCATAGGTGTCTGTTCCTCTCCTAAGGAGGCGCTACTTGCCATCGTTTCTCTACTGCCTGGTGGGGCTTGCTCCACCCTTCTTGCTATGGTCAAATAGAACGCCGGCTTCTTCCTTGGCACAGCGGCCAGCCACCACGAAGAGATGGGCTATCATGGATAGGTTCTCCCCGTAGCAGGCGATCCGCAAAGGCCGCGATGACCTCCGATGACCTTGGTGAGGCTCTGGTCAAAATGCTGCAGGTACCTTCGCAGGGTCTCTTCGAGCCCTTGGCGCACCCTCTGGAGGTCCTCACACGTGTACACGGACTCATCTTCCTCCCCAAACTTTTCGATGAAGAGGCCATAGAGCTTGGACCATGAGCCGATAGACTCTTCGGGAAGGTTCAGGAGCCAGGCACACGCCTCCGGTCCCAGGCCCATAGGGAACCAGTTAGCCAGGACACAGTCGTCTCCCCCGGATGCTTCTATGCCCGTGGTGTAGAGCTGTAGGAACTCCACGGGGTTGGTGGTGCATCTCCGGCTTAAACTTGGGCGGCCACACCACCCGTCGGAGGTGTTCGGTAAGGGATGGGAAGCTGGAGCTACGGGTCTCCATGCCACCGGCGAGCTTATCTTAGTTTTGTAGCCATGTGGCCTTGATGGTCTGGAGGGTCCGGGCCGCTCGACCCTGGCGCCTGGCCAGAGTAACCCGCGCATCCTCGGGCGAGCGGGTGACTCTTGCCCCTTCTTGGACCCGTGCCAGGCTTGCCGCGACGGGTGGCTTCTCCTTGCCCGAGCCCCCGGGTTCTCCATAGAGGGGAGGAGGCGGAGGTGCACCGTAGGCTATGTTGACCGGTCGCGCCTCGCGAGCCGCGAGGTTGTGCCAGGTGACGTCCATCAGGGCCGCCAGGCGCGTCTTCCAATCTTCCCTGGCGCCCTCCACTGGTAGTAGCGAAGGAGCTCTTTTGCCATGAGGCGGGCCGTCTCCGAGGTGAGAGGGGTGCTGGGCGCCTGGGTCGGTGAAGTACGTGATTATTGCTTTACGAATTGCATGTAATGTAAACAATACGATTGTTTTATGAACAAAGGATTGTTGTTTTCTCCCTAGTAGCAACAACACATCTAGTACCTTAGAGATTTCTGTCACTTCCCCAGATTACTAGAGGCATGAACCCACTATCGAGCATAAATACTAACTATTGGAGTTGCTAGCATCTACTTGGCCAAGATAGCTACTAACAACGGAAAGCATGCAAGATCACAAATAACAAAGACATGATAGAATCAATAATCAATCTGAAATAACATCTCAATATCCATCGGATCCCCGCAAACACAACATGCATAATTACAAATAGATGATCTTGATCATGAACGGAGCTCACAAGATCTAGAAATGAAAGCACAAAGGAGGAGAACCAGCCATCTAGATACTACATGGACCCATAGTCCAGAGATGAACTACTCACGCATCACACCAGAGGCTTGCATGATGATGAAGAAGGCCTCTAGGGTGAATTCCCCTCTCCGACAGGGTGCCGGGAAGAGCTTCAGATCCCTCCCGATCTAGGGATGGAGATGATGACGGCTATAGACTCTTTCATGGATTTTTGATCGGGTCCTTAGGGTTTTGGTATCGGAGGCATCTTATTGGCGGAAGGAGAGGCCAAGGGGGTGCTGGAGGCGGCCACACCACCCCTGGCACGGGCCAGGCCTGGCCGCGCGGCCAGGTGGTGTGTCGCCCCCTGGCCCCTCTCCGTCTCGTATTCTGGCTCCATGTGTCCCCCGGTAAAATAGTGACTTTGGCTTTTGTCCCGTCCAATTCCGAGAATATTCATTTTCTGACTTTCCTGGAACCAAAAACAGCAGAAAACAGGCAGCTGGCACTGTGTCTCTTGTTAATAGGTTAGTGCAAGAAATCATATGAAAAGTACTCCAAAGTGTGGACAAAACACAAGAAAGTAGATAAAACCAAGCATGGAACATCAAAAATTATAGATACATTTGCAATGTATCAACATCCCCAAGCTTAACTCCTGCTCGTCCTCGAGTAGGTAAGTGATAAAAAGAAAGAATAATTTTTGAGGTGACATGCACCATCATAAACTTGATCAAAGTATTTGTAAAACATGGATAGCTGGGATCATAGTACTTCAGTCATAACATGAAAGACAAAGTTCTAGCAATAAGACAAAGAAACTATGTTGCAACATGAAAAGGCACAAACAAAAGATTCATGAATAACGATGCTTTGCAAGACGTTTGTTTGTTTCACATAAAGAAAACATAGCATAATAGTATTCAGCTTGTCCCTCATAGAGTAGCAAATATAAATACAAATAGTTTAAAACAAGCAATATCAAGTTATGCATCAATCAACTAGTCTTGGGACAATGCACATAGAACTAAGAATGGCCACTATGCTCTCAAAGTAGGTGCATAAAGATAGAAGGTGGGGACTCAATGTAATGGTGGAAGAAAGGCTTTCATAGAAGGAAGCAGGGATTCAAGTTTCATAAAGATCTTCCAAAAATTATGGTACTTATAACTTTCAGCTCTCATTGCCCCTATCATAAGCATCTGAAGGTGATTAAGGTTAAAGTGAACAAACTATGGTGTACAGGCTTGATGAAGTATAAGTTAGAAATCTCATGTCCCTTGAATACGAGGTTCGCTCCTCATGCTACTCAAGTTTAGTCATCGGTAAGTTCTTGTCATCGTAAGTACATGTGTATCATAGAGAACCCCTTGCCCGATGATATGGAAGAATCCCCATATAAAAATGACAAGGCAAGCAGACAACGGGCATCTCAGCAATCTTCTTATTTACCATGGGAATATGGTGCTTTTTTCTCTCTTCCCTCTTTTCATAATCTCATTTTTTTTCTGTTTTTCTCAATATAGGACTCTTTTTTATAAGAAGAATGCTTCATAGACAGCTCATTATGGTTACGTTGCAGGTTTCCACCATGTCACCATGGATTAGACAAGCGGCCCAGGCGTTTCTCTAACACATATACATAACTCCATGGACTTACAAGCTCCCCTTTCATTTCACATCGACGACATCCATAGACAAAAGAGCATGATATCAACGAGGTACAAAGTACATGTGCAATGTTGAAAGTGTTCCCCATGATAGCATGGTTCTGCTAATCCCCAACAAATAAGTGCAAGCATATACAACATAGACGACACAATGGTTCAAGTTTATTAAGGGCAAGAAAAGTAAAGTGTGCCATCAAGTTTGTGAGAGCTTTAATCACTAGTTTTCTCATAACAAGTTTAATTTGGAAGGTCAACAAAAGCATGAATATATTTGGAATAGCATAAGCTAGTAGGTAGGTATGGTGGAATCTTTGGAATAACTTGGTTTAGGGAGTTGGATGCATGAGTGGAACTCATACTTGGTTGTGGAGGCTAGCAAAAGACTGGGAGCGACAAAATAAGAGAGCAATAATGGCCATAATCATGCAGAGCGACAAAACATCATTGATCAAAGCATAAAGTGATACTACAAGTTGAAAACTAAAGGATCATAAAGGCTATGGTGACTTGGGATAGTCATAACATGGTGTGAGCATGCGCCAAGTCAACCTAAATAAAACATCAAACGAGAATACCACAATACTATGCTTTAATATGCTAAAACAACGCATGATTCATCCAAGGCACATTAAGCAATCTCAATTGTTTGTAACAAGTCATGCTACAACAAAGAATACTAAGCATAAAGACAAAACAATATCAAACATGGCATGAAAAAGCATAGGCCACAGTCAAAAACAAGCTCTCTTTACCACTTAAGCATGAGCTTTCTTACTCTTTTCCAAACCAAACCAAACTATTTGAACACCAATGTATGAAAGAGGGGGTCCAACCAATTTATTCAGCAAACTAAGCAAACAAAGCAAACGAAAAACCAAAACGAAAAAGAAAAATAAGACGCTCCAAGAACAACACAACTGTGCATGAAACAATAAAATGAAGTGTTTGGAAGAAACCTGGGATTTTTATTGATGAAGAAGGGGATGCCTTGGGCATCCCCAAGCTTTGACGCTTGTACTTCTTGGATATTTCTTGGGGTGACACGCGTGGCATCCCCAAGCTTAAGCTTTAGTCCATCTTTCATCTCATTACTCGTTCCTTCCATACACCTGAAATTTTTCCTTCATACAAAACTTCACACAATCTTTATTAGCAACATTAGTGCATTTAAGATAATAAGTCTTTAGGTTCAGTTCTAACACCAATAAACTTCCATTAAAACACAAGCTACTGTAGCACTTCCCTAAAAAAGCTCAATTCCCCAAAAGAACTCAAAAAGGAACCAACAAGAAGCAAATGCAGAAAATGGCAGAAATCTGTCAAAACAGACCAGCAGGTAAAGACGAATTTTTCCGAAGACTTTCTGTTGCTCAAATCAAAAAGTGTTGATCTAATGAAAGTTAGATCACAACCTGGGTCAGAAGCACAAAAATTTACGCCTCAAAACGACGTACAGAGATTTGACACGAATTTTTACGGTGAAGCACAAAAATCTGTTTCGGGACAGCAACTTTCTCAATCATTACTTCTCTCTCATTAGAGGTTACTCTTGGCACAAAAAGCATATAAAAAGGATAAAGAGTGGTTATTACTGAAGTAATAACTTCCAAGACTCATCTAAAACTTTTGGGTTATCTTCCAATAAGTACTTTTCTTTAACGCCTTTAAGTTAGGCATAAGAAGGAAGAAAACAAATCAAGTGTTCTCAAATGAAGAAGCATTAAAACCAAATTTTGTTTTCATAGGAGAGGCAAAAGAAATCTTATCTCTCTTCTTAGGTAAGTGTTCTATACCTTTCTTGAGTGGGAGCTGATTTTTAATGGCGCCTTCTTTCATATCAATAATGGCACCAACAGTTCTAAGAAAAGGTCTTCCCAAAGTAATAGGACAAGAAGCATTGCATTCAACATCCAAAACATAGAAATCAACGGGGACATAGGCATTGTTGACCATAATAAGAACATCATTAATACTCCCCATGAGTTTCTTTTTAGCATTATCATCAAGTGGGACATTCAAATAACAATCTTCAAGTGGAGGCAAATCAAGCATATCATAAATCCTTTTAGGCATAATAGAAACACTACTATCAAGATCACATAAAGCCTTGAAATCAAAATCATTCACTTTCATATTAATGATGGGTTCCCAACCATCTTCTTGTTTTATAGGAATAGAAGCTTTATGTTTCATCTTTTCTTCTTTAATCTTTATGAGAGCATCACTAATGTGTTTTGTAAAGGCCATGTTCATAGCACTAGCATTAGGACTTTTAGCAAGCTTTGTAGGAACTTAATAACTTTAGAGATATTGCAACCATCAAGATCAAAATCATAATTATCATGTAAGGTGGTAGAGTTACTAGCCTCAACACTAGTGGTGGTGATAGTAGAAACACTAATGTTTCTAGCAATTTCATCTTCTCTTTTCCACTTAGCATGTAATTCAGCTAATAGTCTAACATTTTCATCAATTCTTACTTGTATGGCATTAGTAGCTGCAAAGGGATTATCATTAGTTTCAGGTTTAGCAGCCATTTTATTAATCAATGAAGATTGAGCTTCAGACAAAGATGATATATTCCTTTCAGCATTAGAAAGTTTCAATTGTAAACTAGGAATTTCCCTATTTAGACTCTCAAGTTGATGGCTTATGTTCTTCAAAATGGTAGATTGTTCCTCCATAGTCTTGGTGAATAGTTGATTTTGCTCATATTGCATTTGCATGAAATTCTTAGTGGCTCTTTCAACTTCTAAAATTCTTCCTTCACTAGGTAATCTAGGTTTACCATTATAACCATAAGTATTACTAGGAGGGTAAGGCCTATAATTGTTATTACCATAAGCATTGTTGCCAAAATTGTTATTTCGTATAAAGTTCACATCAACTTGCTCTTCTTGAGAAACCAAAGAAGCTAAAGGAACATTATTTGGATCAATATGGGCTTTCCCTTTAACAAGCATAGACATAATAACATCAATCTTATCACTCAAGGAGGAGGTTTCTTCAACAGAATTTACCTTCTTACCTTGTGGAGCTCTTTCAGTATGCCATTCAGAGTAGTTAACCACAATGATTGTTGGGAGAAGCTTTGTTGCAGCACCCAAAGTAATGGTCATAAAGGTACCTCCAGCAGCAGAATCCAATAGGTTCCTTGAAGAATAGTTCAATCCTGCATAATTTTCTTGGATGATCATCCAAGCAGTTAGTCCATGAGTGGGACAATTCCTTACCAAAGATTTCATTCTTTCCTAAGATTGAGCAACATGTTCATTATCAGATTGTTTAAACTTCATTATTTCACTTCTCATAGATATAATCTTAGCAGGAGGGTAGTATTATACAATGAAAGCATCTTTGCGTTTAGTCCAAGAATCAATACTATTCCTAGTTAAGGAATTCAACCATTCTTTAGCTTTTCCTCTCAAAGAGAAAGGAAACGATTTCAGCTTAATAATATCACCATCTATATCCCTATGCTTTTGCATCTCACAAAGTTCAACAAAGTTATTTAGATGGGCAGCAGCATCTTCATTACCAATACCAGAAAATTGTTCTCTCATAACAAGATTGAGTAAAGCAGATTTAATCTCAAAGAAAGTAGCTTCAGGAACATGTGGAGCAATAGGTGTGCTTATAAAATCATTGTTGTTGGTGCTAGTGAAGTCACACAACTTAGTGTTTTCAAGAGTAGTCATTTTTTTGTGTTTTTAATAAAGAAAGCAAACTAGTAAGACTAATTTTCTATGTGTTTCTGATAAAGAAACAAGCAAACAAAGCGGAAGTAAACTAAGAAAAAATAAAATAACAAAGTAAAGAGAATGGTAATGAGAGAATCCCCTTGTGAAGATGTCCTTGACTCCCCGGCAACGGCGCCAGAAAAAGTTGTTGATGGCCGAAAATATATTGAGCTCGTTGGGGAACCCCAAGAGGAAGGTATGATGAGCACAACAACAAGTATTCCCCCAGTATGAAACCAAGGTTATGAATCCAGTAGGAGCAAGGAAACACCCCAAAGGTGTAGCTAGTTGAATGTTCACAGGGCGCACTACTGGTGAGAGCAGCAACGTGGAGACCTGCACAACACAACCACATAACTTTGCCCCCAACTTGCGATGAGGTTGTCAATCTCACCAGTTTTGCTAAAACAAAGGATTAAACGTATCAAATGGAAGGAAGTAATAGTTTGCAGAAAGTAAACAGAAAGCAGTAAACAGTTTGTAGATTATATGTAAAAGAAAGGACTGGGGTCCATAGTTCACTAGAGGTGGCTCTCCTTAAGATAGATAACATGCTGGGTGAACAAATTACAGCAGGGCAATTTAAAAACATCGAGCAAGCATACAAGCATATACTAATCATCTTGACTCCTTTGAGACTTGATTGGGCATTACAACATTATACATAGACCGCCATCCAACTGCATCTATGACTAATAATCCACCTTCAGGTTATCATCCGAACCCCCTCCAGTATTAAGTTGCAAGCAACAGATCATTGCTTTACGAATTGCATGTAAAGTAAACAATATGATTGTTCTATGAACACAGGATTGTTGTTTTCTCCCTAGCAGCAACAACACATCTAATACCTTAGAGATTTCTGTCACTTCCCCAGATTACCAGAGGCATGAACCCACTATCGAGCATAAATACTAACCCTTGGAGTTGCTAGCATCTACTTGTCCAAGATAGCTACTAACAACGGAAAGCATGCAAGATCACAAATAACAAAGACATGGTAGAATCAATAATCAATCTGAAATAGCATCTCAATATCCATCGGATCCCTGCAAACACAACATGCAGAATTACAAATATATGATCTTGATCATGAACGGAGCTCACAAGATCTAAACATGAAAGCACAAAAGAGGAGAACTAGCCATCTAGCTATTACATGGACTCGTAGTCCAGAGATGAACTACTCACCCATCACACCGGAGGCTTGCATGATGATGAAGAAGGCCTCCAGGGTGAATTCCCCTCTCCGGCAGGGTGCCGGGAAGAGCTTCAGATCCCTCTCGATCTAGGGATGGAGATGACGGCGCCTACAGACTCTTTCCTGGATTTTTGATCGGGTCCTTAGGGTTTTGGTATTGGAGGCTTCTTATAGGCGGAAGGAGAGGCCAAGGGCATGCTGGAGGCGGCCACACCACCCCCTGGCGCGTGCCAGGCCTAACTGCGCGACCAGGTGGTGTGGCGACCCCCTGGCCCCTCTCCGTCTCGTATTCTGGCTCCGTGTGTCCCCTGGTAAAATAGTGACTTTGGCTTTTATCCCGTCCAATTATGAGAATATTCATTTTCTGACTTTCGTGGAACCAAAAGCAGCAGAAAACAGGTAGCTAGCACTGTGGCTCTTGTTAATAGGTTAGTCCAAGAAATCATATGAAAAGTACTCCGAAGTGTGGACAAAACACAAGAAAGTAGATAAAACCAAGCATGGAACATCAAAAATTATAGATACATTTGCAATGTATCAAACCCCAGTGATAGAAGGGGTAGTACGGCTGTATGTGAGGGATTTTCTTAGGATTAACGGTGACATCACTATGCATATCATTAGTTCTCTTTATTCTATGGATGAGACTAGTAGGTTATTTCTATAAGCGGTTGTAGAGGCAATATCAATTATGGATGCACTGCCCACATATAATTTATCTTGCTCTAACAAGTACATGCATACTTTATTTCTATCTTTTATTCCCATCAGATATTTTGCGCAGCTACAAGTGAAACCAAACGCCCTGGGCCCTCTCTCTCCATCATCGACAACAACAAAAAGACGCAAGCTATTGGTCCGGTAAAAACACAAAAGGAATTCTAAAACTCCCAAAGGTCCATTAAAGTAACTTCACTACGCATTTGCTTCCCGAGGATTCGATAACCTAGGTCTACTAGGGAAAAAGAAGCTATATTACATCCGTAATCCGGATCGAAGGTATCAACCCTTTTTCTAGCGCTGTTGCCGGGGAAGCAATAGCTACCCTGGTGAGGTTATTAGGAACCTTGCTAGTTTTAATTCTTGTTTTTAATTTTGTTAGTTTGCTTTTAGTCTTTATTTGATAAACCAAAAAAATTAGATAGCATTTCAATTCTTGCTTTTACAATTATAATTCTTTATTTAAGAAAACCCAAAAACATAGGAAATATGGCTAAAAAGAAGCTTGGGGAGTTTGCTACTCCCAACAATGATTATGCGTACTCCTATTACTCAGTCAGCAATTGCTACTGATGACTATGAAATTAAGCCCCATTACTTAAGTTTGGTTCAACAAAATCAATTTGGAGGCTCTGTTGTTGAAGACGCAGGTATGAACTTGAATACTTTCACTGAGATATGTGATATGATGCGTATTAAAGACGTTGAACCCGATGCGGTCAAATTGCGTTTATTTCCTTTCTCTCTAAGAGGGAGAGCTAAGAATGGTTGCTATCTTTGCCTAGAAATACTATTACATCATGGGTGGGATGTACTTCTTTATTAATGACTAAAATTTCCCACGTGCAAAGACTATGCAACTCCGATCTAATATTACTGGCTTTAGACAGGAAGAGCGTGAGCCACTAGAGCTTGCATTGGAGAGGATGAAAGAATGCTTGAGAAAATGTCCTAGTCATGGGATGTAAGATTGGTTAATCCTCCATTTATTTTATAATCCTCTTAATCCTGTGTCTAAGTCTATGCTTGATACTGCAGCTAGAGGAACATTTATGGGTAAACATATTACCGAAGCAAAGCAGCTGCTAGACAATATGCAAGACAACCATGCTCAATGGCATGTGGAAAGATCAAACACGAAGAAGGTGAACTCTATTTCACCACAAGAAAACGAAGAACTCAATGCTAAGTTGGATGAGCTCATACTAGCAGTAAAAGTTAAGGAAATCCAGGTAAGAGCCACCCCTGAAATAAATATTGAAGAAATAGACTTTGTAGCTGATACGTCCATAACGTATCTATAATTTTTTATAGTTTTATGCTAATAATATGCTTTTGATACTCCTTTTTATATAAAGTTTATGATTTATATGGACTAACCTACTAATAGTTGCAAAAGTGCACAATGTTCTTGTTTTACACTTTGATGTGTAGGAATTACCAAGAATACAAGTGGAAACCTTGTTGGAGTCAAATTGGGATTTTCCAGAAATCTGTCTCAGAACGCTTTTTGAAGATGGTCACATTTTGGGTCAAAGAGGGCGTCAAATGGAAAACTCTTCAACTACAAAGTTGTTGGAAATTTCACGAAAAACGTTCTGGACATAAAATTTAGCCGATTCCTTGTCCGGACGGGCCCGTTAAACCCGATTTACTGCAGCCCAAGATGGTGTGACGGGAATCCGAGAAGCTATATAAAGGAAGGAAACCTAATTCGTGGGAGACACCACCACCCACGAATTTGTAGCCACCAAATCCACGTTTTCCCTCCCCCATGGATCCCATCTCCCTGTGATACCGGCGACGAGGAAGGAGTCCTCCGCGCTGCCGCCGGCGCCGCCGCTGCCTCTTCACCATCTTCACCACCATCTCCATCGACTCCACCGCCATCTCCATTGCTGTTGCTGACTCACATGATGAGGAGGGAGTAGTTCTCTCTCGAGGCTAAGGGTTCTACCGGTAGCTATGTGTTCATCTCTCTCTATGCATGATCATATTGTGATCATTAGCGTTGTAATCAAGTAGATCTATTTTGCTACTCAAGTGCTTTAATAGATCTCCGCTCTCCCCATGTGTGTGAAAGTGACAACGTATACACCACGGTGGCACTTAGGCTAGAGATTACAAATACTTGTTATGAGTTATATTTGGAGTTGGATATTTCTATGAAATTTTGGTGTTTGTTGGAACCATCTAGAGCTCAAGGTGACAGTGTGGGGTTATCTAGATGGGGAGAGCGAACTTTGAGGTGTGCTGTTATAGCCCTACCATGGATTAGAGTGTCCAACCGGAGAGTAGTTCGGAGTAGTATAATAAAGAGAAGATATTTATATGAGAGTGTTCACTAGCGAAAGTATGATCCCTAGGCCTTGTTTCTAAGCATTGAAACACCATTTGCAACTAGATCTGTTACATATTTTCTTGCTTCCATGTTTATTTCAGTTTGCCTTTAGTCTCTTCCACGCCATCAAGCTATTTTCTGGCACTGTTGTCTTATATCCATACCATTTGTATTTCACTATCTCTTCACCGAACTAGTGCACCTATACACCTGACAAGTGTATTTGGTGTGTTGGTGACACAAGAGACTTCTTGTATGTTGATTGCAGGGTTGCTTGAGAGGGATACCTTTGACCACTTCCTCCCTGAGTTCGATAAACCTTGGGTGATCCACTTAAGGGAAAACTTGCTGCTGTTCTACAAACCTCTGCACTTGGAGGCCCAACAACTGTCTACAAGAATATAAGTGTGTAGACATCAAGCTATTTTCTAGCGCCGTTGTCGGGGAGGCAAGGTAAAACGTACTCACATCCTTCGGTGTGAGTGCCCAAAGTTATTTCCTTTAGATTCTGCAATTTTATCTTTTTGTTTCTTGTTTTTATTTTCACTAGTTAGGCTCAATGGAAAACAACAACAAAATTAGAGAGCTTTATAGTATTTATCTTGAGTTAGGACATGAAGCGTTTAAAGAGAAAATTAAAAAACCTATGGAACTTTATTTGCATGCTAATAGCAATGTTTTTAGTATGAATTATTTGGACACCATTACTACTAATGCTATGGAAAAGTCTAAGCTTGGGGAAGCTAGTTTTTATGAAAATGATCTTTTTAGTTCCCCAGCTTTGGAAGATAGCTATTCTATTGGTTATGATGATACCAAACCTCCAATACATGATGATTACAATGATGAATATGATATTTTCAGTCCACCTACTATTGAGGAGAAAATTAATTATGATTAGAATATGCCTCCTATATTTGATGATTATGGTGATGGGAATAATAATGATAGCTATTTTGTTGAATTTGCTCCCACTACAATTAATAAAAATGACTATGCTTATAGGGGGAGTATTAATTCTTTTATGCATGTGGCTCATGATAAGAATGTTTCATGTGATTGTTATATTGTTAATTTTATTCATGATGCTACTGAAAGTTATTATGAGAGAGGGAAACATGGTTTTATGCATCTCATTAATATTAGGTTTCCCCTCTTTATGTTGAAAGTCTTGAAGTTGCACTTGTTTTGCTTTACTATGCTTGTTGCTTTGTGCTTTCATGACTTGTTTCTTTACAAGATTCCTATACATAGGAAGTGGGTTAGACTTAAATGTGATTTGAATTTGCTTCTTGATGCTCTCTTTTACTTAAATTCATATTTCTTATGTGAGCATTTTCTCAAACTATCGTGCCTAACTTAAAGGCGTTAAAGAAAAGTACTTATGGGGAGATAACCCAAAAGTTTAGATGAGTCTTGGAAGTTATTACCTCTATAATAACCGCTCCTTATCCTTTTTATTTGCTTTTTCTGCCAAGAGTAACCTAATGCTTGGGAAAGTTCCTGTCTCGAAACAGAATTTTGTGCTTCACTGTAAAAATTCGTGTAAAATCTCAGTACATCATTTTGAGGCATGAATTTTTGTTCTTCTACCCCAGGTTGTTATCTAACTTTCGTTAGTTCAATACTCTTAGATTTGAGCAACAGAAGGTCTTCGAAAAAATTGGTTTTTACCTGCTGGTCTGTTTTGATAGATTTCTGCCATTATTTGCATTTGCATCTTAATCTCTTTTTCTTTGAGTTCTCTTTGATCATTTGAACTTTTTAAAGGAAGTACTACAGTAGCTTTTGTTTTAATGGAAGTTTTATTTGTGTTGGAACTGAACCAAAGGTTTATTATCTTTTGAATGCACTAATGTTGCTAATGAAGATTTTGTGAAGTTTTGTATGAAGGAAATTTTTAGGTGTAGGAAAAGAATGATGTAATGAGATGAAGAATGGAAAAAAGCTCAAGCTTGGGGATGCCACCCCGTGTCACCCCAAGAAATATTCAAGAGGTACAAGCGTCAAAGCTTGGGGATGCCCAAGGCATCCCCTTCTTCATCAATAAAAACTCAGGTCTTTCCAAGCACCTCATTTTTATTGTTTCATGCACATTTGTGTTGTTCTTGGAGCGCCTTCATTTTTGTTTTTGTTTTTCGTTTGCTTGGTTTTCTTAGTTTTCTTAAATAAATTGGTTGGATCCTAACAC
This sequence comes from Avena eriantha, assembly GCA_910589775.1. Taxonomy (NCBI): domain Eukaryota; kingdom Viridiplantae; phylum Streptophyta; class Magnoliopsida; order Poales; family Poaceae; genus Avena; species Avena eriantha. Next base: position 213,775,042 of record OU342744.1, on the reverse strand, counting down.
ACTTCTTTTGGAGAGAGACACGCTCCGTTTTCATTGCCTAGAACACTCTAGTTTTCATTCTTATTATTCTGTGAGTGTTCTCTTTTGCTGGCACTGTGTTTAGCCATAGTTTTCTTGTGCTTTTAGCTTCGAACTTTTTAGTTATTATTTGTGGATTTGTGAGACAAGCTCACTGATATTTATTTATTATTATCTTTGTGAGTTGTTTCAAATAGTTTGGTTTGGATTGGAAAAGAGTAGGAAAGTTCATGCTTAAGTGGTAAAGAGAGCTTGTTTTTAACTGTGGCCCATGCTTTGTCATGCCATGCTTGATATTGTTTTGGCTTTATGCTTAGTTATCTTTACTGTAGCATGACATGTTATAAACAATTGAGATTGCTTAATGTGCCTTGGAAGAATCATGCGTTGTTTTAGCATATTAAAGCATATTATTGTTGTATTCTCCTTTGGTGCTTTATTTGGGTTGAATTGGCGCATGCCCACACCATGTTAAGACTATACCAAGTCACCATAGACTTTATTATCCTTTAGTTTTTGACTTGTAATATCACTTTATGCTTTAATTAATGATGTTTTATTGCTTTGCATGATTATGGCCATTACTGCTCTCTTAGTTGGTCGCTCCCAGTCTTTTGCTAGCCTCCATATCCAAGTATTAGTTCCACTCATGCATCCAACTCCTAAAACCAAGTTATTCCGAAGAGTCCGCCATACCTACCTATTAGCATTTGCTATTCCAAGTATATTCATGTTTTTATCTACCTTCCGAATTAAATTTGTTATGAGAAAACTAGTGATTAAAGCTCTCACAAACTTGATGGCACACTTTACTTTTCTTGCCCTTAATAAACTTGAACCATTGTGTCGTCTATATTGTATATGCTTGCACTTATATGTTGGGGATTAGCAGAACCATGCTGTCATGGGGAACGCTTTCAACATTGCACGTGTACTTTGTACTTAGTTAATATCATGCTCTTTTGTCTATGGATGTCGTCGGTGTGAAATGAAAGGAGAGCTTGTAAGTCCATGGAGTTATGTATGTATGTTAGAGAAACGCCTGGGCCGCCGGTCTAATCCATGCCTAATCATGGTGGAAACCTACAGCTTAACCATAATGAGCTGTCTATGAAGCATTCTTCTTAAAAAAGTCAGATATTGAGAAAAAGAGAAAAAGAAAAAAAGATATGAGAAAATATGAAAGAGAGAAAAAACACCATTTTCCCATGGTAAATAAGAAGATTGCTAAGATGCTCATTGTCTGCTTGCCTTGTAATTTTGATATGGGGATTCTTCCGTATCATCGGGCAAGGGGTACCCCATTGGCGGTTCTCTATGATACACATGTACTTACTATGACAAGAACTTATCGGTAACTAAACTTGAGTAGCATGAGGAGCGTCCCTCATATTCAAGGAACATGAGATTTCGAACTTATATTTTGTCAATCATATACTCCATAGTTTGTTCACTTTAACCTTAATCACTTCAAGATGCTTATGATAGGGGTAATGAGAGCTGAAAGCTAATAAGTACCATAATTTTTGGAAGCTCTTTATGAAACTTGAATCCCTGCTTCCTTCTATGAAGGGCCTTTCTTTTACTTTTATGTTGAGTCTCCACTTTCTATCTTTATTCACCTATTAAGAGAGCATAGTGGTCATTCTTAGTTTAATGTGCATTGTACCAAAACTTGTTGATTGATTCATAACTTTGATATTGCTTGTTCTTAAGCCATTTGTATCTAGTCACCCTTATGAACTTTGAAGGTGTCCTATGCATTTATGTTTTTCTACACTATGAGGGACAAGCTGAATACCACTCTTATTATGTTTTCTTTATGTGAAACAAACAAATGTCTTTCAAAACATTGTTATTCATGAATCTTTTGTTTGTACCTTTTCATGCTACAACATAGTTGCTATGTCTTATTGTTAGAACTCTATTTTTCATGTTCATGTTTAGACTACCGTGATCCCAGCTATCAATGCTTTTACAATAATGATGATCAAGATTGTGTTGGCTGCATGTTACCTCAAAAATTATATTGTTTTTATCGTTTACCTATTCGAGGACGAGTAGGAACTAAGCTTGGGGATGTTGATACGTCCATAACGTATCTATAATTTTTTATAGTTTTATGCTAATAATATGCTTTTGATACTCCTTTTTATATAAAGTTTATGATTTATTTGGACTAACCTACTAATAGTTGCAAAAGTGCATAATGTTCTTGTTTTACACTTTGATGTGTAGGAATTATCAAGAATACAAGTGGAAACCTTGTTGGAGTCAAATTGGGATTTTCCAGAAATCTGTCTCAGAACTCTTTTTTCAGATGGTCACGTTTCAGGTCAAAGACGGCGTCAAATGGAAAACTCTTGAACTACAAAGTTGTTGGAAATTTCACGACAAATGTTCTGGACATAAAATTGAGCTGATTCCGTGTCCGGACGGCCCCGCTAAGCCCGATTTACTGCAGCCCAAGATGGGGTGACGGGAATCCGAGAAGCTATATAAAGGGAGGAAACCTAATTCGTGGGAGACACCACCACCCACGAATTTGCAGCCACCAAAGCCACGTTTTTGCCTCCCCCATGGATCCCATCTCCATGGGACCCAATAAGACATGAAGGAAGGGGGCTAAGGGGCGGTGCTCCCCTGTGATACCGGCAGCGGGGAAGGAGTCCTCCGTGCCACCGCCGGCGCCGCCGCTGCCTCTTCACCATCTTCACCACCATCTCCATCGACTCCACCGCCATCTCCATTGCTGTTGCTGACTCACATGATGAGGAGGGAGTAGTTCTCTCTCGAGGCTAAGGGTTCTACCGGTAGCTATGTGTTCATCTCTCTCTATGCATGATCATATTGTGATCATTAGCGTTGTAATCAAGTAGATCTATTTTGCTACTCAAGTGCTTTAATAGATCTCCGCTCTCCCCATGTGTGTGAAAGTGACAACGTATACACCACGGTGGCACTTAGGCTAGAGATTACAAATACTTGTTATGAGTTATATTTGGAGTTGGATATTTCTATGAAATTTTGGTGTTTGTTGGAACCATCTAGAGCTCAAGGTGACAGTGTGGGGTTATCTAGATGGGGAGAGCGAACTTTGAGGTGTGCTGTTATAGCCCTACCATGGATTAGAGTGTCCAACCGGAGAGTAGTTCGGAGTAGTATAATAAAGAGAAGATATTTATATGAGAGTGTTCACTAGCGAAAGTATGATCCCTAGGCCTTGTTTCTAAGCATTGAAACACCATTTGCAACTAGATCTGTTACATATTTTCTTGCTTCCATGTTTATTTCAGTTTGCCTTTAGTCTCTTCCACGCCATCAAGCTATTTTCTGGCACTGTTGTCTTATATCCATACCATTTGTATTTCACTATCTCTTCACTGAACTAGTGCACCTATACACCTGACGAGTGTATTGGGTGTGTCGGGGACATAAGAGACTTCTTGTATCATGATTGCAGGGTTGTTTGAGAGGGATATCTTTGACCACTTCCTCCCTGAGTTCGATAAACCTTGGGTGATCCACTTAAGGGAAAACTTGTTGCTGTTCTACAAACCTCTGCACTTGGAGGCCCAACAGCTGTCTACAAGAATAGAAGTGTGTAGACATCAGTAGCTCGTAATGATTATAACCCTGCTTGGAAGAAGAGTTACAATCCTAACTTTCAGAAACATTATTCTAGTCCTGCAAGTATCTCTAATAATAATATGGGAACTAGTAATGGTAGTCTCCAAGAAACACTTAAGTATTTTATAGACTCACAAAATGAAAAAATGAATATTCTTGTTAAAATAACGGAGAACCATGATGCTATGCTTGGTAAATTATCTAACCAAGCTATTAGTTTGAGAAATGATTTGCAGGCCCTCCAAGAAAGAACGAGGATCGTTGAGGCAAAGCTAGGTAAGATAACCGAGAGTCAAACTCTCATTCTAGCCAAATTTGCAGGTAAAGCTGAGCCCAATCCTTTTGAAGAACTCAAAACGATGAGGATCCAAAGGGAGGAGCCTGAAGAACTTGATTATAGTAATTCTCCTTCACCAAGCTACACTATTGAAGATCTCGTAAAAAGGATCAATGTCAGGATTCCGGTAAGTGGAGGTAGTGAGGAAGCTATGTACCAATGCTTCATTAATCAGGTAGGAATAATGGTACGTTAGATTGAGGAAGAATATAAGCAGATTACTGAAAAATTACCTCTTAAACTAGATGACATATTTGAGCCTACCATTAAGATTAAAATTGGAACCAATGAGATAGCTGCACTTTGTGATCTAGGTGCAAGCGTCTCAATAGTTCCAAACAGTCTTTTTAACAAGTTAAATCTTGGCTCCTTTGAAATCACTGAATTAAATTGCATCTAACAGATTCTACCTACAAACAAGCTGTAGGAATTAAGGAGAACACTTTAGTATACATTAAAGGTTGTCCCGCTCTTATTGATTTTGTTATTGTTGACATGCCTGAAGATGCTACTGCTCCTATTAATCTACATCAAGGGAACGTGAAGCTTCAATTGCCTTCACATGATCCTTTTGTCATTCATTTCCCTAGGAAGAAGAAAGCCAAGCATGATGCAAAGGAGGCCATCACTTTGAAGGCCAATTACTTTGGAGTGGGTGGTCCACTCATCTTTCCCAAGTGAGTATCGTCAAGGTCAAGCTATTGACCGTAAAAGAGAACTCCATGGGAGGCAACCCATGCTAAATAAAGGTTTGAGTTAAGTTTTTAGTTTTAGTTTAAGATTATGTTTAATAAAGAGTGCTAGAAAACTCCATTTGAGGAGAAGAAGTTAGGTAGTACTTAAAATTCTGCTACATACATGCTGTTGTTGGTCGACAATTTTTACTGTCAATTTTCTGTCAAAAACAAGGTATATCACTAAGTTATAGGAAAATAAATAGTTTTCGAAGAAGCATAAATTTTTTAATGCACACAGAGAGTTTAACAACCAACTATACGTCGGGATTAAAAAATTTGGCCGTATAGTTCTCATTGTATAGATATCTTTGCCATCAACAATTTTTCTTTAATATGTACTGAGAGTTTAATGACCAACTATATGGTAGGAATAAAAATCCCGGCCGTATAGCTCCTGTCGTATAGATATCAGTGCCTCCGTACAAATTCTTTTCCGAGAGTTTAACGACCAACTATGCGGCGGGAATACAAATTCCGGCCGTATAGTTCCGGCCGTATAGATATCGATGCCTTTACATATTTTCTTTCACAGGGACAGACAATTTAACATCCAACTATACGGCGGGAACATTTTGTTCCGGCGGTATAGTTGCGTTCGTATAGCTACGCGTCCAGGAGGAAACCCTAATATTTTGACAGAAGGCCAACTATACGGCCGGAACACATTGTTCCGACCGTATAGCTGCACTCGTATAGTTGCGTCCGACCACAAAAACACACGGGATTGTAGTTCCAATTCCAAAACTTCAATCCTTTTTATTTCTTCTACCTCCAAACTCTCTCAAAACCTCAAGAGATCTTCATCTCTGCTCAATTTCGATCGATTTCCTCGCACATGAGTGATCTACGGTATGTTTCTCCTCCGATCCTCCAATTACTTTTTGCAAATTCATCTTCGATCTATTGTTATTATCAATCTAGGGTGAGACCTACTATGAACCAATTGCCATGATTTCTTGCCTATATTATTATTTTGAGGAGATTTTTTAGTGTGCTATGATGAGGAACATGATGCACTTACTGTTGTTGGATCAAAAAGTTTTATTTTTGCCTTTCTTCAATGTTTTAGATGATGAACACAAGGAGCCAAACTCATGCACATACCACCGCTAGTGCTTCTCGGGCTGCTGCTCAGGAACGCATGGGGATACAGTTCAGGGATGAGCCCCATCGTGATCGCTTCAGCAGGATCAAGAACCGCGAAGTGAAGGCTACCAAGTGGGCTTGCCCCATTATATTGAACCAACTCGGTATTTCTGATGACTTCAATTTACTTTGCAATAGAGCTGGCCTGCAAAACTTTGTGTACAATGATGTGCCTACTTATCGCCGCTTTACCATTGAATTTCTAAGTTCGTTGCAAAGCACCGTTAAACAATGGCAAAGAGAGGATACTATTTATTTCCGTCTGATGAACAACAACTACACTTTAACTTTAGATGAATGGTGCGCATGTTTTAATTTGCCAAACAATGATATTCATGGCTTACGCGCATCCTTTACTGGCTTAGAACCTACCCTCGAACAATACTATAATGGAATCAGTTTCACTAGTAGAGTGAATAAGGGGAAGAATATTCAACATCCTGCAATTCGCTATTTGTTCTATGTTATTGCTAACACCTTGCAGGAACGTAATGAGTTCACGATACTCAACGAGGAGGACATCCTAGTTCTCACAAAGGCTGCTTACATCAACTTCAGCTTGTCACTCAACTTGGGCACCATCCTTGTGCGCTACTTGGAGCACTAAGCCTCCCAAAGCCAAGGACCAATCACAGGTGGAGGCATCATCACCGTGCTTTCCACTGCCCTAGGCATCGATCTAGGTGAGTTGCAACCCGTGCTAGGTGAGGCACATGTTGGTTTCTCCACTTTGAGAGCCCGTGGAATGTTCACTAGGAGAGGTGGTGTTTATTATCTGCATATTGCTGAAGGTGGGCATCCCTACCCTGCTCCTATGCCTAATGGTCTTTTCTCTATCGAGGAAGGACGTTTGCTATATGACTCGAAGGTTGAGCAACACCAACCCGAGGAGGAGACCCGGGAAGAGGATGAGGACCAAGAGGAGGAGCAAGAATTTCCTTATCAAGAGGAGCAGCCACAAACCTGGTTCACTACATACCAAGATTTCCAAGGACTTGGAGGGACTGTGGAGAGGATGCATAGCCTCTCTTTGAACCTCCCAGAATCAACTAGTAACCTCTCAAATCAATTTGCGAACTGGACTAACGACTTTTTCCCGCCACCGCAATAATTTGAAGGGCTTGCAAAAGCCTAAGCTTGGGGAAGTTTCCTCATGTATCTTTATTTGGCGTTCATTTGCTTTTATTTATTTCGAGGTTGTGTGTTTATTTGTGTTTATAAGCACTCATGTTGGTTTCCCCAACACCTTTTTAGTTCTTTCTATTTGCTTTCGAATTTCTAGCCGAGCTTTGCTGCCAATTTTCTATTCTTTAAAGTCCTTCTCTTAAAAACCACAAAAAGATTCTCCATTTTTCCTTATTTCCCCTCTATCTTTTCTTTCCACCTCGAGGTCTTCATGTATTTGCAGCAGAGTGATCGACTTCAAGTTTCCAAGAAACAAATAAAAAAGGAAGAGAGAAGTGGAACCAAACATGAGAGGTATGCCTTATGACTCCCTACTTTTTAAGTTCGAGAAACCCATGCTAGTTAGTAGTAAATGTTAAGATATTATATTGGGGGAGTGAGTCCTTTGTATTGTAGTAAGATTTTCGTTTGCATGGGTATTCAGTTGGGTATGTTTTGTTCCAGCTCTCGTAATTAACCAAGCTTGCCTAAAAATTGCTAAACAATTGTAATAAGAAAAAGTCTCATAGTTGTAGTGATTAGTCTTGAAGGTTTATTTCTAGAAACACTCAACACCACTAAAAATGTTGATTGACTTGATAGCTCTCTTTGAAAGGATTTGTTCGATTGAATTAATGTTTAGCGGTTTTTATGAGCATGCCAAATTTTGACTTGTTAATCATAAGAATGATATAGCTTTATGTGTGTCAAACTTTATGGGACGCCAACAACTCCGCTGGCCTACGAACAATCTTCATGAAGGAAACTCCTAGATTTTGGCTATGAGTTGATTAAACACTTGTAGCAGCAATGCTATATTAGGTAAGATTCTTGCCACTCCCGGGTAACTGTAATCATGATAGAATCACTCCTCTGGCTGTTATGATAAATCATTATGCAAAAGGAACAAACCTTTGTGATGCCACGAGTGTCCATCATAGCCCGATAAACTAATGTTTTTTTGGCATGCTCGCAATTACTTAAATACTGAAATTCTCGGAGGACAATGAATAGAAAAGTAGTGCTTGAAAATTCTTGATTTATTAATGTGGGATAATTGAGACACTCTAGTGTATATGCTTTTCATGACAACTCTCACACTCTTAATTTACATGATTATACTTTATTGTTCAAAGGCAAGCCTATGAGTTGATTATTTGACATGGAATAAAGTTTACTCATTTGAATCGTCCATGTTGACAATAATTTTGCTACACTATAAGGATGCATGAAACCCGTATGATATGCTTGCCATTACTCTATCTATGCTGAAGTTTTTCAGATTTATGAAGTGGAGGAAACATGAGACTACTAATCATGAGTAAAATCACCATCTCGGTATTTCAGTTTAAATGTTGAGTTCCTTTATGATTTTGGTTTACTTGCTTGGGAATGATCAAGTTTAAGCTTGGGGAGGTTGATGGCTCTGAAATATAGCCATCTACGTCCACATTTAAACTGGATATTATTCATACTTTTGATGAAATGTCTCTCTAAACCCTGCCACTAATGCCCAATATTCAGAGGGGTATGCAATCCTTTCTTTTATATTCTGCGTGGATAATGTCGTTTAAAGAAGGGAATCACTACATTAAAGTCAAAGATACGAGATTTCCAACAACCAGAAGAAACCAGGAGCCGTAAAGCGGAGGCAGACGCTTTAATGACCAACTATATGATCAGATCAGAAATTCCGGCTGTATAGCTCCGGTCGTATAGTTGGCGCTGCCACCATTAGGTCAAACAGAACAACTTTTGTGAAGGGACCACTATATAAAGAAGCCTCGGGCGACAAGAAAACCTCTCTCCGACCTCACCAAAAGTCTCTGCCACAGATCACTAGCCGCCTCCAGATCTCAAAACCCTTCTCCATCTCCATAGCCATATTCCACGACTTGTAATAGTATATCTCTTCTTTGATTGGCGACATTGTAAGACTATTGCTCTCAATCTTATGATTTTCATTACAATGTTTGTGATTGTTGATCTCATCTCTATGTGTGAGTAATTCTCCTTGGGCTAAGGGCTTCGGCCTAGCCATGTAGCAATTGTGCATGTTATTTATCATAGATGAGATCGTGTATTAGTTTGTATGACATGATGAGTATTGTATCCTCTCTTGCCTCAATCCAAGGACTTATCAGGTACCCAAGACCCCGAGGGTTGAGCCAGGTATAGGGAGTATGAGTAATGACTGATCTGCATGTTGGGAACCCTAGTGACAGAAGGGGTAGTATGGCTGTATGTGAGGGATTTGCTTGAGATTAACGGTGACACCACTATGCATATCATTAGTTCTCTTTCTTCTATGGATGAGACTAGTAGGTTATTGCTATAAGTGGTTGCGTAGGCAATAGAAATTATGGATGCACTGCCCACATGTAATTTATCTTGCTCTAACAAGTACATGCATACTTTATTTCTATCTTTTATTCCCATCAGATGTTTTGCACAGCTACAGGTGAAACCGAACGACCTAGGTCCTCTCTCTCCATCATCAACAACAACAAAAAACCGCAAGCTATTGGTCCGGTAAAAATACAAAAGGAATTCTAAAACTCTCAAAGGTCCGTTAAAGTAATTTCACTACGCATTCACTTCCCGAGGATTCGATAACCTAGGTCTACTAGGGAAAAAGAAGCTATACTACATCCGTAATCCGGATCGAAGGTATCACTGCCTTCGTGCTGCGTCATCCCACTCCCCCTGCATGCCTTGCTTTCTTCAGGTGGACTGGTCATCACTTGAACCAACCGTTGGGGCGTTGCCTTGCAGAGCACACCCGGGCCTTGCGAGGCTTCCCTCTAGAGATCATGACAGGGGGTCTCGCCGTCCAGTTGTTGTAGTCTTGAGCACTTGTGGAGAGTTCTGGCATCTCCCTTCCTTCGGAGGCCCACCCTCATCGAGAGCCCTCGATAGGTCATCATTGCAGGGCCCGGTGACCTGGTGGGACGGGGTACCCCCCAGTACTGATAGTTCGGCAATAATGAATTGCCTGAGAGTACGTATGAAGCAAAGAAGACTCTTTGCCCTCTAGGATTAGATGTGCATAAGATACATGCATGCATTAATGACTGCATCCTCTACCGCTGTGAGGAGTATGAGAATTTAGATAAATGTGCTGTATGCACTGCACTACAATATAAGATCAGACGAGATGACCCTGGTGATGTGGAGGGTGATGACGAGCTCCCTAGGAAGAGGGTTCCTGCTAATGTTATGTGGTATGCTCCTATAATACCACGGTTGAAACGTCTGGTCAGAAACAAAGAGCATGCCAAGTTGTTGCGATGACACAAAGAAGACCGTAAGAAAGATGGGAAGTTGAGATACCCCGCTGATGGGCCGCAGTGGAGAAAATCGAGAGAGATTTCCTAGACTTATAGGTGATGCAAGGAACTTATGGTTTGGTCTAAGTACAGATGGCATGAATTATTTTGGGGAGCATAGCTGTAGTCATAGCACCTAGCCCATGACTCTATGTATCTATAACCTTCCTACTTGGTTGTGCATGAAGCGTAAGTTCATTATGATGCCAGTGCTCATCCAAGGCCCGAGCAACCCGACAACAACACTGATGTGTACTTAAGGCTATTAGTTGAAGAACTCTTATAGTTGTGGGGAAAACCAGGTGTATGTGTGTGGGATGATCAAAAATAGGAGCGATTTGACCTATGAGCGTTGCTTTTCGTAACCATCGATGATTGTCCTGCTCTTAGTAACCTTTCAGGACAAACAAACAAGGGATATACGGCATGCACACACTATTTAGATGAGACTAAAGCTACATATTTGCATAAATGTAAGAAGGTTGTGTACATGGGGAATCGTCGATTTCTTCCGACCAATCATCCCTTAAGAAATAAAGGCAAGGATTTAAAAGGTGAGGTAGAGCACCAGAAGAATCCTGACCTCCCTACTGGTGATGATGTATTGGGTATGGTCAAGGACATAGAAGTAATATTTGGAAAGGGTCCTGGCAGTCAATCTGTTCTGAATGATATTGCTACCGGACTCGTGCCCATGTGGAATAAGAAATCTCTATTTTGGGATCTACTCTATTTCAAAGTCCTACATGTCCAATCTTTAATCAACGAGATGCACGTGACGAAGAATCTTTGCATGAACCGGTTAGGCTTCTTGGGCGTGTATGGGAAGTGACGAGGGTTTAACTCATCAATGCCCATTGTTATGGACTTGGGTTTTGGAGAAGGAGGGAGCGCTGGAGACATCTATCGGCTAGCAAACAAGCACATAGGGGACAAAGATTTACCCAGGTTCAGGCCTGGTAGAGGTCCCTACTCCTGCTTGTCTGCTTATGGAATTATCGAAGGAACCGAAGGTTACAATGGTGCGTAGATGCAATCTGGCGAGGGTTGTGGAAACTAGGGTTGCGTGTGTCCTCCTCGCCGCCCCCTCCTAGCCCTTATATAGATAGGCTAGGTCTCGGGTAGCAGGTCGAGTCGGTTACAAGTTAGGGTTTTCCCCTTCAAAGTTTCTATCTTTAGCTTCTTCTTGTTCTTCAAGTCAATCGAGAGTCCGTAGGTTACTCGAGTCCTTCAGTTGGGCCTGGGCGACACCGTGGGCCTTTACGTATTTAGACCGTATATACCAAGCTCGAGTACCTGTAGGGTATACCCATGTCAGTAGCCCCGAGTGTCCAGTGGAATCGCAGATTTGACTAGGGACTTTTGAAGTCTTTCGAGTGCATGAATGAGTATATTTAAACTGCTTTATTTGTGTCATAGGGATTGTTGATGTACGTGCCTGATATAACCGAAGTATCTGTATCATTTAACCACCTTAGGGTGAAACAACGCAATCTACTCGAACTCGAGTCCTCGGACTCGAATCCGGAAAAGTGCTGGTGTAATTCGACTCAAGCCGCGGAGGTCTTACAGGAGTCAAATTCCAGTTATATGGGTGTGAGCACTTGACGCTTTCGTCAAGGCATGTTCATCGTACCTGTAGGCACGGATACATTTCTGGTAGTGCGCAGCTAATGTGTGTCCAGGCCTTATTCAGGTCTTACCTTCACGCTGTAAGCGCGGCATCCGAATTTTATCATCGCGGAGACGATTCGGGTGACCCAGGAGACGCAGTCTCTTTGTAGGGAAAAATTATGAGGCGGTGTCGCCATGAGCTTCGAGTGTGGATGTTATCAACACACAGTTTTTTGTATAAATAATCATAGGGTGCGCGAGTAGCCCCCGAGTGCCTGGTTGAGTCGAAGACTCAGGCAGGGACTAAAGAACTTTCACGACTGCTGTCGTCTTTTGTTCGCTTGTTTCAGTCGAATTTGTTTTCGACGCTCCCTATGGGAGTAACCCATGTCCAAAGTCGAATTATGTTTCGAGTGGTTGGGTTTGGCTTGATAGTCCATGTTCCTGAAAAAGAAAAAGAAAAATCATAGGGTGCGCGACCAGCGCTCCCTATGGGAGTAGACCCCGAGTGCTTGGTGGAGTCGAAGACTCGAGCAAGGACTAAAGTAGTCGAAGTCTTCTGCTGCGTAGCTTTGATGACATCAGTGCTGACGATTTCATGACCTCGGTTGCCCGCGTGAGCGATTTTGACGGGACCTAACGAGCAGTGGGTCCCACTTTCTGACTTTGATTTGACTGGGCGTGCGTAATCTTTATTTTAACTGCGCCTCCTTGATTTCCGTGCGTAATGGGAGTAGTGGAGGGACGGTTCGCGCTTCCACTCCTCCACGTGTCCAGCACGATGTTTGCCACGCGTCCAGTAGGGTTTTTCTGAGCCGTTGGATTGCATCTTCTAGGGGTTAAGTAGCGGCGCTGCGATGGTAATTTTCTCATCTGCTCTCATTCATCCTTTGCTTCCCTCGCCATTGCCGCTGCTTCTCTGCTTTTTCTGCGCTCGTTTCTTCCACTACGCTGGACCAGCTCCGCTCGTTTCCGAGCTACTTCCTTCGCTCGCATCGCCGCCGTGCAATGGGGAAGAAGAAGGGAGGCTTTGCGGCTGATTCCGCGGCCACTGCTGCTGTGGCGAAGAAGAAAGGCGGCTCCGCCGCTGCGGGCACCAGCACTGCCGCTGGCGGGAAGAAGAAGGCCGCAGGCACCCGCATCACAAATGGTGTGTGGCGCCCCTCCATCATCAAGTCATCTGATCTCCGTCTTCTTCGCCAAGACGGACTACTGTCCGCCGCGGTCGCCGACGCACGCGTCCCCCGTGGTGAGACAATTCCTTCTGCTCCCGCTGGTTTTCGAGTGATGTTTTTAGCATTCATCATTCGCGGTCTCTCCTTGCCCCTTCACCCCTTTTTTAGGGGCCTCCTTTGTTTCTACGGGCTTCAGCTCCATCAGCTGTCCCCGAACTCTATCCTCCATTTCTCTTGCTTCATCACCCTCTGCGAGTGCTGGCTCGGAATCGAGCCGCACTTCGGCCTCTTCAAGCGCCTCTTCAAATTGAAGCGCCAATCTGCATCTAGCTCTTTAGTCTACGATGTAGGTGGTTGCGGAATCCACGTCGACCCATCCGCCACCTACTTCGACATCAAGCTCACGGCGTCCGTCCAAGGGTAGAGGGACAAATGGTTCTACATCCGCGATGAGAAGGCTAACGGTGAGCACTTCGGACTTGCGCCCTTTGATCCCGCGACGCCGTGTAGGAGGATGCGCTCCTGGAAGAATGTAGTCATGCCTGGCGAGTCCGCGGAGACAGATGTGCTGTACAGGCGCATCTGTGACCTCGAGAGTCGCATAGGCAAAGAGGAGGGAGGCTGCGCTCTCATTCGCACTTGGCTGCACCGTCGCATCCAGCCTCTGCAGGCCAGAGTCCACCCCATGTTTTAGTGGGCTGGCGCTGATGATGCCACTCGCGTGTCTGCCGATGGCATGTCCGCGAGTGAGGTGGACAAGAGGGTTCGACTGGTCACCAAGTACACCGTCAAGGATGTGCTTGGAGTCGCCGTATATGATGAGCCTCTTGGCGCCGCAGGCTTTTGCCATCCTCATCCCGTGCAACAGGGCCTCGTATTCAGCCTTGTTGTTGGAGGCTATGAACTGCATTCGCAGGATATACTTCAACTTGTCCCCTTGAGGTGATGTCAGTATGACACCTGCGCTTGCTCTGTCCTTTCGCTTGGACCGGTCAAAGTGCATTGTCCAGAGGTAGGACATGTCTGGTTTGTCCGAGAGCTGGTTCTCCATCCAGTGCACGAGGAAGTCAGGGAGAACTTGCGACTTGATGGCGTCGCGCTTTTCGTATGTGATGTCTTGTGGAGACAGTTCTATTCCCCAAAGCGCGACTCGTCCTATGGCGTCGGGGTTGTTGAGGATATGTCCCAATGGGGCGTTGTTGACCACCACGATTGGGTGCTCCTGGAAGTAATGGCGTAGTCGCCGTGCGGTCATGAAGACGCCGTACGCCAGCTTCTGGTAGTGTGGGTACTGCTGTTTTGTTGGCGTGAGGACCTCGCTGAGGTAGTATACTAGGCGTTGTATGCCATGGATTTTGTTTTCCTCAGCTCGCTCGGCGACGAGCACTGTGCTGACCAGCTGGTTGGTGGCGGAGATATATAGCAACATTGGTTCCGTCTCTCTTGGGGTCACTAGCACTGGCGAAGTGGATAGCAGACGCTTGAGGTCTTTGAATGCTTCTTGCGCTTCGTTGGTCCACTCGAATTTTTCAGCTTTGCGGAGGAGCTGGTAGAAGGGCAGCGCCTTTTCGCCCATCCGACTGATGAATCGACTGAGGGCCGCGATTCGCCCAACTAGCTGTTGAACGCCCCTTATGTTTTTCGGTTTCTCCATGGCCAGTATGGCTTTTATTGTCTTCAGGTTTGCCTCGATTCCCCTCGCGGAAATGAGATACCCGAGTAGCTGCCCGGATGGTACGTCGAAGGCGCATTTGTCCAGATTGAGCTAGATCCGATAGCGGTCAAGGTTGGCGAAGGTTTCGCGCAAATCGTCGATTAGGGAGGCTTCCTCCTTGGTCTTGATTACTATGTCGTCGACATAGACTTGAATGTTGTGACCCAGTTGTTCCTTGAGGCAAGCCTGCATGCACCGCTGGTAGGTGGCTCCTGCGTTCTTTAGCCCGAAGGGCATTGTGTTGTAGCAGAACACACCAAAGGACGTTGTAAACGCTGTTTTCTCTTGATCTTCCTCCTTCATTCGAATCTGATTATAGCCTGAGTAGGCGTCGAGGAAGCAGAGGCGCTCACATACCGTAGTGGAGTCGATGATCTGGTCAATGCGCGGCAATGGGAAGTGATCCTTTGGGCAGTGCTTGTTCAGCGAAGTGAAGTCTACACACATCCGCAGGATAACCGTGTCCTTTTTTGGTACTAGCACCGTGTTGGCGAGCCAAGTGCTTTCCTTGATCTCGCGTATGAACTTGGCTTCAAGGAGTCTGTTGATCTCTATTCCAACTGCTTGCGCTCGTGGCTCAGACAGTCGCCGAATTGTTTGCTTGACTGGCCTTGCGTCGGGGTTGACGTTGAGTGCGTGCTCGGCAAATTCCCTGGGAACTCCTGGCATGTCCACGGGACACCAGGCGAAAATTTCCCAGTGCTCACGGAGGAATTCGACGAGCACGAGTTCCTATGCAGGGATCAAGTTGTTGGCGATGAGAGCCGTCTTGGCGGGATCCGATGGGTGGACCTGCACTTTCTTTGTGTGCACCGATGAGTCGAAGGAGAGATCAGGTGAACTTGGCCGGCTCAACGGAGGCAGACTATTGTCTGTCGACTCCTTCAGTCTCGCGAGTTCCTCCTGCATGCCGAAGGACTGGGAAATTCTGTTGAATTCCCTATCGCAACTGTCAGATCTGTCGAAGCTCCCATTGATCGTGATGACGCCATTGGGACCTGGCATTTTCATCTGCAGGTAGGCGTAGTGGGGTACTGCCATGAACCTAGTGAACGCGACGTGCCCAAGGATGAAGTGGTACTATGAGGGCTAGTAGATGACCTCAAAGTCGATGCGCTCGCGCCGGAAGTTCTTCGGTGTTCCGAAGATGACGTCGAGGTTAATTTTGCACAGAGGATATACGCCTTTCCCTGGGATGATGCCATGGAACGTTGTGTCCGAGGCCTCCAGGCAAGTTAGGGGGATCCTCATTGCTCGCAAGGTACTCGCGAATATAAGGTTGATGCCGGTTCCGCCATCCATGAAGACGCGGCTCATGTCGAAGCCCCCGATTTGCGCCTCGAGTACGAGGGGGCAATGGCCTGGATGGGGTACCTAAGGCGGATGGTCGCGTTTGTCGAAGGTGATGCATGACTCACTTCCACTGAGGTACTCAGTGGTAGATGGTGGCGAGTGTGTGGCCAAGTTGACTTGGCGAGTGATGGCCTTCTGCACCCTATTGGAGGGGCGCCCCTTTTGGATCATCATGGTGCCCATGGCCCATGGGTACGGTTCGCCTCCGTCGTGCTGGTCCGGTGCAGCTGCATGCGGGGGTGGCCCAGGTGGTGGTGGCGGTGCGCCATGTGCCACGGCGCCTGGAGCGGCTCCGTAGCCTCTTTTGACTGCATTGCGGTTCATCCGAACCAATCCCTCATGTAGGTTGAGGAACTCGCGACAATCCTTGAGGAGGTGGATGGACTTCTTCTTGCCATCATGCTTGTCAATGTAGAAGTGTACCGTGCATGGCCCGGACAGTTTGTCGTCAATGGAGGTCACGGGTGCCTCATCGCGAGTGCGGCGTTGCCACACTTGTGTGGTTTACCCGGAGTCGCGGTATCCGCTGTTGCGGTTATCGTCATGTCTGTCGGTTTAGCCAGCCGCGACCATGTTGATGTCGTCGCGGTCATCGTAGATGCGCATGCAGCGCTTGCCTCAGCGATCGCGTCTGCGCTCGAGTTCCGCCTCCTCGTCGGAGTGAACGTGATTTTTCACCGAATCTTCTCCATCGGCCCACCGATTCGCGATCTCCATCAGGTGGTCGATGGTCTAGGGCTTTGAGCAGCCTAGCTCCTCCCTGAGTTCTAGGCAGCGGACGCCACCGTTGAATGCGTCAATCGCGCGATCCTCCGAGATGTTCTCTGCGGAGTTCTTGATGATGGACCACCTTTGGATGTAGGAGCGCAGCGATTCGCCAGATCTTTGCTGGCAACATCTCAGCTCTTCGATTGATGCGGGCCGCTTGTATGTGCCCGTAAAGTTGCACACGAAGCTGTAAACCAGCTCATCCCAACTGCAAATAGATCCGCGTGGAAGGTTGTTGAGCCATGCTCGAGCGGCGCCTTGCAGCTGTAGCTACAAGCATTGCATGGCCGTGCTTCGACTACCTCCGTGGAGCCTGACGGAGGAGATGTGGTCTTCCAGCCAGATCTTTGGGTCCTGTAGGCCGTCAAACTTCGGGTTCTCCGACGGGAGTTTAAACCCTTTAGGCATTCGCTTCTGCCGGATGGATCTGCTGAAGCATCTGGCTCCGCAGAGCTCCACATCTTCTTCCGTGTCAGTCAACCGAGCACGTCGTTCCCTTGATTTGTCGATCTTGCGCTGCGTGAGGTCGTCACGCGCATCATAGTCATGGTCGTGTCGCCGTGAGCGGCGGCGTCGAGACAGGCCATGACTGTCGTTGCTGGACGAGGGCAAGGAGTAGCGCTTTGCTGTCGCCTTGCCCTTCTTCGGCTCTGGTGTTGGCTCCTTGTCGAGGGCGGCCTCGATTAATCCCAAACCCGCGATCGTAGATCGATGCATGGAGGTTCGGGGATCTCCAGCTGGCGGCTGGTTGTTAAGGAGGTACATGGTGGCCGCTGTCACTGCAGCCTGCGGCGTCTTGGGGACCACGTTGCCCCATGTGTCGACTGTCATAGAGCCGAAGTCAAGGACTTTTGCGGCTTCTATGCGTTCTTGCTCGGTGAGATGGGCCATCCGACATTGCCTCTTCTTGGCGAGGTACTCGTTGCCCCTTGAGGAGGATCCTCCGTAGGAGGAGAGCCCATCACGACGAAGGCTCGATTCGTTTGCTGCCTTTTTACGCGCTTCGAGTTGCGCGATTGTTTGCACTTGGCGCTTGAATTCTTCCTTCAGGAGCCAGTGATAGCTCATCAGTAGTTCTTATGGGGATCCTAGGAGCGCCTCGTAGGGCCTCGCGGCAGCGAGCCCATTCTTGCTCGTTGAGCCTGATCACGACGCGTTCACCGGTTTGCTCATTGAGTATGGTTGGAGGTTCGACTGCTCCTCCATTGTCGACGGGGGTGCGATTGCCACCGTTACCGCTGTTGCCACCATTGCCACCGTTGCCGGCGTTGGGTGAGTCGGTGCCATTACCGGGGTTGCCACCGTTGTCGCGATTGGCAGAGGTATCGCTTGCATTGATGACGGCGCACATGAAGTGATTGAGGAAGCTGCTGCTTCCACAACTCTCAGATCCGGAACCGTAGGTTCCATCTTCAGTGGCCAGATCGCTTAGATCGGAGTCGCGACTGCTCTCGCTGACCGTGTTCTCGATGGAGGGAACCATGATGCTGGGGCAATCGATGGTGCCGTCGGCTGATCAGGCAGGCGAAGCGTGCCCATCTGACCAACTTGGAAGCGGAAGCTCCCGATCGCTAGGCTGATTCCGTCGCCCACGGACTCGAAGGCCGGGCGAGTGGCCGGCGTGTGGACGGTGAAGTCGAACGCGCCGAAGAGCTGGTGAATCTCCGCTGTTGTAGAGTTGTAGATCGCAGTTGATGGGGCCAAAGAAGCCGCAACATCAGCACTCCCAATTCCCACAGACGGCGCCAAATGACGAGGGTTTAACTCATCAATGCCCATTGCTATGGACTTGGGTTTTGGAGAAGGAGGGAGCGCTGGAGACATCTATCGGCTAGCAAACAAGCACACAGGGGACAAAGATTTACCCAGGTTCAGGCCTCGTAGAGGTCCCTACTCCTGCTTGTCTGCTCGTGGAATTATCGAAGGAACCGAATGTTACAATGGTGCGCAGATGCAATCTGGCGAGGGTTGTGGAAACTAGGGTTGCGTGTGTCCTCCTCGCCGCCCCCTCCTAGCCCTTATATAGATAGGCTAGGTCTCGGGTAGCAGGTCGAGTCGGTTACAAGTTAGGGTTTTCCCCTTCAAACTTTCTATCTTTAGCTTCTTCTTGTTCTTCAAATCAATCAAGAGTCCGTAGGTTACTCGAGTCCTTCAGTTGGGCCTGGGCGACACCGTGGGCCTTTACGTATTTAGACCATATATACCAAGCTCGAGTACCTGTAGCGTATACCCATGTTAGGAAGAAAAAGATACACTAGAAGCACGGGAGGACCATCAACGTATGAAATACCCAGAGAACATGCACCCATAGAACAAGAAGGATAAAGGGCGTCACTTAAGTCCTGCCAGCTACGCACTTACCAAAGGAGAGAAGGATATCTTTTTTGAAGTCCTTTATAGTATCAATGTGCCGTATGACTTCTCGTCGAATATAAAGGGGATAATAAATATGGCAGAGAAAATTCCAAAACCCGAAGTCTCATGACTGTCACGTGATTATGACACAGTTGCTTCTGGATGCATTGTGGGGGATTCTACCAGAATTTTTTTGAGTACCCATTGTGAAGCTATGTGCATTCCTCAATGCAACATCTCAGAAGGTGATCAATCAAGATATTCTGACAAGGTTACAGAAGGATGTGGTCCAATGTCTTGTTAGTTTTGAGTTGGTGTACCCACCATCCTTCTTCAATATTATGACGCATCTCCTGGTTCACCTAGTCGAAGAGATTGCTATTCTCGGTCATGTATTTCTACACAATATGTTCCCCTTTGAGAGGTTCATGGGAGTCTTAAAGAAATATGTTCATAACCGTGCTAGTCTAGAAGGAAGCATCTCCAAGGGCTATGGAATAGAGGAGGTCATTGAGTTCTGTGTTGACCTTATTCCTGACCTTAAGCCAATTGGTGTTCCTGAACTGCGGCATGAGGGGAGTCTAAGTGGAAAAGGCATGCTAGGAAAGAAAGCAATGATATGTAGGTACGTGCAATCATTCACTCAAGCACACTACACAGTTCTACAAAATTCTACCTTCGTGGCTCCGTATATCGAGGTACACAAGAATATTGTACGCTCCACAAACCCGGGGAAGCTTGAATCCTGGATTAAAGATGAACACATGAATACTTTCGACAATTGGTTGCGAACACATCTCACGAATGACATCACTGTTGGAGATCAACTCTACTTGTTGGCTGGGTCACCATCTTCTACTATATTGAATTTCCAAGGGTACGAGATAAATGGGAATACATTTTACACGATCACCCAAGATAAAAAGAGCACAAACCAAAACAATGGTGTCCGCTTTGATGCAACATACAAGAATGTGAAAAAGGACACATACTATGGTTACATAGAGGACATATGGGAACTTGACTATGGAGTTTCTTTTAAGGCCCCTTTGTTTTAGTGCAAATGGGTCAACCTGAATACAGTAGGGGTAAAGGTAGCCCAGTTGTACGGAATGACAATAGTGGATCTCAACAAAATTGGTTATAGAAATGAACCATTCGTCCTAGCCAATGATGTGGCTCAGGTTTTCTATATGAAGTACATGTCCTCTAGACCGAAAAAAGAAAAAAGAATAAGCAAACGAATACATCACACGATGAGCCAAAGTGTCACATAGTTCTTTTAGGAAAAGAAACATCATGGGAGTCGAGGAGAAGACAAACATGTCAAAATATTATAATAAGTTTGATGAAATTCCACCCTTCACAATGAAAACTGACCCAAGCATCCCGTTAAGTAAAGAAGATGCTCCATGGTTACGGCCGGAGCGATCATAAGCAAGGGACAAACGCCAAGATGGGTTCATGGCCTCATATTATGAACCTAAATTCCATGAAACCTCGAACATGATAGCTCATTATTTGAAGGATTTTTTGTGATGTTTGCAATTTTCCAAGTTTAATATTTTTTATGATGTTTGCAATGATAGCTCATTTTGTGAAGATTCTTAGCCCGGGGCCGAGCCTCGCTAAACTTGTAGTGGATCTCTGATGAAATAGCATATTGTGAACCTAAAAATGATTTTTACATAAAATCATGAGCATTATATCATGTACCTCTAGTTCATATTTAGCCGACATCCTACCGATTCAGTAGGAATTTGTCTTTTTCATGAGGGGTGGACGGAAAGGTTTCAGATACCCCGGTTGGGAAATTTTCCATGTTATATGGTCTGGTATTTTTGATAAATGGGTAGGTACCAATGTGAAACTTTAATTTGGTTGTTGCTTCACAAAACACCCCATTTTCGGCACCTCAAAAATGGACAATGGCTTTTCCGTGCGATGAAAAGGAAAACTTCCTTCTGTAACATCGTAAGTCATCCAAAGATGCACATGTGTGCACAATATGGGCACATTATAACAAACTATGACGCAATTCTAGCCATAACATTGTTCATTTTGCCTAAATGTCATGAAACCTCGAATATGATAGCTCATTTTGTGAAGGATTTTTTGTGATGTTTGCAAATTTCCAAGTTTAATATTTTTCCTTGCAACTATAACACATAATATGACACCACGCGAAGGTTTCACATTGTTTGGATCGTTTTCGAAATTCTTATGCCTGTTTCAAACTATATTCAAAATGGCGGGCATGAAGATTCTTAGCCCGGGGCCGAGCCTCACTAAACTTGTAGTGCATCTCTGATGAAATAGCATATTTTGAACCTAATTTTTTTAAAATGAGCATTATATCATGTACCTCTAGTTCAAATCTGGCCGGCCTCCTACCGATTTAGCAGGAATTTATATTTTTCATGAGGGGTGGACGGAAAGGTTTAAAATACCCCGGTTGGGAAATTGTCCATGTTATATGGTCTATCATTTTTTATAAATGGGTTGGTACTAATATGAAACTTTAATTTGCTTTTTGCTTCACAGAACACCCCGTTTTTGACAACTCAAAAATGGAAAATTACTTTTACGTGCGATGAAAAGGAAAACTTCCTCCTACAACATCGTAAGTCATCCCAAGATGCACATGTGTGCACAATATGGGCGTATTATCACAAACTATGCAGTGATACTAGCCATAACATTGGTCGTTTGGCCTAAATGCCATGAAACCTTGAACACAATAGCTTATTTTGTGAAGGATTTTTTGTCATGTTTGCAATTTTCCAAGTTTAATATTTTTATTGCAATTATAACACATAATATGATACCACGTGAAGTTTTCACATTGTTTGGATCGTTTTTGAAATTCTTATGCCTGTTTCAAACTATATTCAAAACAGCGGGCATGAAGATTCTTAGCCCGGGGCCGAGCCTCACTAAACTTGCAATGGATCTCTGATGAAATAGCATATTGTGAATGTAAAGATATTTCGGGGACCTTTAGTCCCAGTTGGAGCCACTAACCAGGACTAAAGATATTTCCCACCATTTCCCACTGCTTCCCTCCATGTTTTCCCTCCCTTTCCCTCTATATCTAGGCCAACCGCGCCATGGCTATCTACACATCCACACCTTCCTCTCTCACAACAATGGACACTGCATACTGGGCCATTCTGACACTCGAGGATACCAAGGCGCTGTGCGCCTCCAGCTACCCATGCCCGCCTGGCTATTGGCTGCCCGCCGACTGGATGATGAGCGTTGGAGGGGTTCCTATCCCTCCTGTGCCTCAAGGTTCCGCCTACCAGGCGGTCATCACGAACCACTTCTACCTAAAGCTCACACCGGAGGAGCGGATGGATCCCCATTGGGATCCCGACAACTACGACACCTGGAATGCCTTCTTCGCTAACCGGTGGGAAAGGGAGCTCACTAGGTACGAGGGTGACATCCCACCCCGGTGAACAACAACGAAGCTGATCATCACATGTGGTGGGCGAACCGGACTATCGCCCGTGTGATGCGCTACATCACCGAGGGAGATCATCCTCGCCTGCGGTACCCGCACTCTCACCCGCACAAAGCCACAAGAAGGGGGGCGGTGGTGAAGGCCGCAGGCGTAGCGGCGTAGTCATCTGGTAGCCCCCTCCCCCGCGCGTCATGAATCCAAGGCCGGAGTAGAAGGTGACCTCGGAATATGCCATGGTTGACGGTCCCCGGTTCCCCGTGCACAAGCCGGGGAAGGGCTGAGGATCTTCAGAATATGCCATAGCGACGATGATGAATACAATGACAAAGATGAACCTGAAGTTGTGTACTATAGGGTTAGAAATTATTATGACTAAGCCATTGGCTAGGATGAACGGTTCGTATCTGTACCAAAGATTGTTGAGATCCACTATTGTCATTTCATACTACTCGTTTACCTTTACCCCGCCTCCTGTTAGCATGACCCATTTGTACCGTAACAACGGGAAAACATAAAATGGTTCTGGATTAGTTATTCAAATTCAAATACTTTTCATGTTGAAAGTTTTGTTAGATTCCAAAGTATGCAAAAAATGTTAGTTAATGCATTTTTAATTGAAAATGGAAAAATGGTCAATAGTTTGAATAGTTAGAATAATTATTTTAGAAAACATAAAATGGTTTTGTATTAGTTATTCAAATTCAAACACTTTTCATGTTGAAAGTTTTTTCAAATTCCAAAGTATGCAACAAATATTAGTTAATGCATTTTTAATTGAAAATGGAAATATGGTTAATAGTTTGAATAGTTAGAATAATTATTTTAGAAAACATAAAATGTTTTGTATTAGTTATTCAAATTCAAACACTTTTCATGTTGAAAGTTTTTTCAAATTCCAAAGTATGCAAAAAATATTAGTTAATGCATTTTTAATTGAAAATGGCAAAATGTTTAATAGTTTGAATATTTAGAATAATTATTTTAGAAAACAGAAAATGGTTTTGAATTAGTTATTCAAATTCAAACGCTTTTTATGTTTAAAGTTTTTAAAATTCAAAATGATTTACCATTTAAAAACCATTTCAAATTTAAACACCTAAATAAGAAATAAGGGGGAACCTGGAAAGTACTAAAAAGTTTGAAAAACTTTTGTAAGAGGCCTTTTCGTCCCGGTTGGCGGCTCCAACCGGGATGAATGACCAACATACGTCACGGTTGATCGCTCTAATCGGGACGAATGACTAGAGCATTCATCCCGGTTGGAGCCACCAATCACGACGTATGACCTTTTCATCCCGATTAGAGCCACCAACCGGGACGAATGAGCTCCTAGTACTTAACTACCACGACCCTTTCTCCTTCCCCAATCTCTTTCACTCACGTGAAACTGCAGAGATGTCGCCGCCGCGAGGAGCTGCTCAGACGTTGTTAGGCTGCCAAACCACCGCCCCGCGAGCACCTTCCTGATGCTGTCGAGGACTCCTTCAGTCGCCGCTCCATCAGCCGTGCCAGTGAGCTCCCTGAATCCTAGCCTAACCCCCTCAAGCTCCTCCCCTCCTCCCCCGCCCCCACCGTTGGTGCGGGTCATTGGGCAAAGCCCGCGCGCTAGGAGGGAGGCACGTTGCAACTCCGTTGTAACCACATCGCCCCGTGCCCTCGCTGGCCCCCAGTAGCTCGCCCCCCCCCGCATCCTCGCCGCGCTGCCCTGCGCCCTTGTCTGGACATCCGCTCCATCAGCCGCCGCCAGTAGGACCCCGCGATCAGTGAGAGAGAGGAGGGGAGCAGGCTGACTGGAAGCAACGGGCCGGCCCAGTGCTTGTTGCGCTGCTCTGCGCTGCGCGAACGGTAGATAGGAGCGGAGTTAGCTGGGCCACCCGGTAGAAAGTAGGTGGGCTAGGTCGGTCCGGGTTAGTTTGTTAGGTTTTTTTTGTTCTTTTCTTTTTCTATTTCCTGTTTAGTATTTGTTTCATATCTTTTTATTTAGGAGTCCAAATCCACTCAAACAAGTTTCTAATTTTTTCTAAAATCGAACATCACACATTAGACTATGAATATAATAATTTTGATCAAAAGCATAAATGCAACTATGCCATTTGCATATAAAGCCTTCACATGGAAATTTTGGAAAAAGCAAAAATACGATTTTAATCTAATTGGAAAATCACAAAATCCTTTTTGTACATATAGGGAAATATATTCCTGTCCATATTTAATACCAAAATATAATTTTTCAAATAGAACCCTATTAATTGACTTTGGGGATTTCAAATAGGCTTTTGATAGCAGATTTTTGCATGTGGGTTTTCATGAGATGCCATGATGGAATGAAATGGCATGATGATGTGTAACAGTATAGACAGTATGAGGAAGTAAGTGAGTGACCACCTTATGAAAAAATGAGTCAGCTAAAGTGTAGTCGTTGTGGGTACCTGCTCCGCGTTAGGGCTCCGGGTGAAAATCCTTGACCGTTGGTCTCGTTGATAGTGGCGTAGGTAAAAAATGTGTAGATGTACCTTGACATATGGAACACGTTTCTCAACTAAAGTTTTGTGCATTGTCCTTAATTTATTAGTGTTTCACTATGTGTTTATAGAATTACAATAACTTGCAGTTTTAATTTGCAGAAACTATAGAACCACAAGGCAGATACGGAGGACATGAAAAGTTGCTCGAGGATATGATCCGCAAGGGAGGATATGGCGATGTCACATCACTGTATCTAAACAACTCCGGTGAGGGAGATCTGGAGCTCGACCAAAGAGACGGCTTTGGTGCGGTAGAAGCCAATGGCTTCGGTGAGGGAGAAGCCGACAGCTACGGCGGAACATTAAATATTACATACTCCGGCGAGGTGCATGTATATATATTAATTAGTTAAGCCTTTGCTGTCTATATACATATATTAACCCTATTTCTTCTTTTAGCCCTCCAGATCGAGCAAACCTTTTGCAAGGAAGAAATGGGGCCTAGCCAAAAAGTTGGGAGACCATGAAAGGTACAGGATCGAAGAAGTCACTGAAGATGGTGAACCGAAGTCTCCCGCTGATGTTGCATCAAATTTTTTGTAAAGCAATGCAGAGTTATTGTTAGGGACTACATCCTGATCACCATTCGATAATGGAATAGGCCAAAGGAGCCGGGAGTTAAATATGTCGGCGACAAAGCCAAAGATGCGCTTTGGAATAAGCTAATGGTTAATTTTACCCTACTGACACCAGATGTGGATCCAAATGAGGAGGATCCAAAGAGTACCATAGAGCAAAAAAGTCAAGGAGTGGGCTCTTAAGAAGATGGCCCAGCAATTCACCAACTGGAACAAGAGATTGCACCTTGACTTTATCATGGAAGATAAGACTCCAGAGTTCACTGGAGGGTATGAGAAGATAAAAGACTACTGGGATGAATTTTTGGAGTACAAGAAATCGGAGTCAGCTCTGAAAAGGTTTGAAACGAATAAGAAAAATGCTGCTAAAAAGTAGTATCACCATACTATGTGGCATGGTGGCTACAAGGCTATCATGCCTAAGTGGGAGAAACTTGAGGCCGACCTGCTTGCTAAAGGGAACACTCTAGAGCCATAAAATTGATCGAATGGGTAAGGAATTGGTTTTAAGGACATGGGGGCATGTTGGACTCAGAAGGGAAGTGCATATATAACAAAAGACATTATGAAACTCCCATACCCATCGAAGACATTAGAAATGCAGTAAAGGCTGTTGAAGAGGGGAGGTTCATTCCCGATAGAGAGAATGACGAGCTCACACTCGCCCTTGGAAATGATGAACATGGGGGATGAACACGAGGCACAGAAGGCTCCAAACCATGGAAAATTGGGTTTCCCACCGTCAGGAAGAAATATCCCGATAGAAGCCATCAGAGGAGAAAGAAAAAGGAGGAAAGTGAAACAAGGAAGCAGGTATACCAGATGCATAACATAAAATAACAATTAAAGCGGCAGTAGGATCAAATTGACGCACTTAGCCAACAAGGTACTACCAGCCCATCTCAACGGCACATGGTAGAAGATGCATTCGATGCTACCGGCCCATCTAATAATCGGAAAAATAGCGTGGCTTCTAGGGAGCTCCCGGGTGATGATGCTGATGATGCACAGGCGATGGCTCCTCTTCGCTACCAAATGATATCATGGAGATGACATATTGTGATCCACATGTGAAAGTTGTGAACATAACCATGAAGGTGGCGGTCGGCTATGCCTTACCAATTGGACCTAAACCAACTTACCATTTTTGTCCGGTTCCACAGTGCTATGCTATTGTTTGGGTGGATGAAGTTATGAACGAATTTGCGCAGCTGAAGCTTGACTACCCTACAAGTGAAGGGGATGTGACTGAACTAGGAGAAGCCAAAAACGTCACCCTTCTATGGAGAAAGGAATACATCATGCTTCCAAATCATACTCCAAGGCCATCGACTCCTCGGAGCACTCCATCTTCACCGCAGCCTCACCCGTCTCCAGCGCATCAGTCGTCTTTGCCGCCGCCTCGTCAGGAACCATCTCTACCGCCTCACCCATCTCAAGCGCATCCATATTTGCTGTCGCGTTAGCCGTCTTACCCCACTAAGGCTCAGGTCCAAAATATGAAGTGTACCACCGCTACTCTGGGGAGTGGCAACCGATCACTGAAACATCGACTGGAGCCCCTCCCAAAAGTACCAAAGGTTCCTCCCATGATACCTTACGACTATACTCTAGAGGAGAATGAGGTGATCGCAAAGGCCTAAACGAAACAGTGGTTTGATAACTTGAAGCAGCCGGAAGAGCCAGAGTTCCCAGCATCTAAGAAGAAAAAGCCCAAGTGCAAAAAATGCAGAAGACCCTTCATCAATCCAAGCCAAGGCTGTCATCAGACTATGACCGCTCTATTCTCAAGTCACATGAGTCAAAGGTAAGGTCGAAGAGTAGTAGTGCAAGTGGGAAATCAGTTCCCCTGCTCGAAGAACAGAAAAACCAATCGTGCCCCCGCTCAAGGTGATTTCTAATACCGAGGTGGGGTTGAGCAAAGGTGCGGCACAGGAAACCTCTCGTCAAACCAGAGGAGGTCAAGCATCTACCAACAAAAATGCGAAGATCGCATAAGTGGTACATGCAAGCCTCAAAGGAAGGGGAAACTAGATAGTGCTAGGAGTTAGAAACGAGTATTACGGGTATGGAGATGCCTAGATAATGACTGAATTTGATGAACTATTTCGGTTATACAATCAAAACACCACCGACAAAGAGATCGTCAGTGCCTATTGTCTGTAAGTATTATTTTTATAATTAAGCCTCTAGCTAGCGCACCTCATTTATTGCATGTATAATCATACTCACTATATTATGCAGAATGAAGATTCTCGAATGCAAAAGAGAACGAATTTATGACAATGGGTTCATTGACCCATATTGGGTTCATGAATGTAATTTCCATCTATTTCCCAAGGATATAGAGGATAAAATTGTAAAGGCATTAAGGTTTCAAGAAAACAAAAGGGAAATACTATTACCTTACAACTTCGAGTATGTGTTATGTCTTGTACACATTCTATTTCGCTTACTCGATGTTAAGTGTATAATTGATGAGTTATGCGTCGTAGCTTCCGCTATATTCTACTAATCATTCAACCTAACAAAGGAATAGTACAAGTCATGGAATCGAAACGTAAACCCCTTGCGAAGTGGGCGGACATGCATGAAATGCTCCAATGGTAATTTCAATCATTATGACACTATATCGGCAACTTTCGTTCATTTCCTGATACCAAGTAATTAATAACTCATTTTATTAATTTTATTTGTCAGACAACGCTTGGAAACGGTTCACCAGCAAGGCTAAGGGTGCTTGGAAAGAGGAGCTTACATTTGGACCACTAGATATAAGTACTACTAGCTAGATCCGCGCATCTCTTTGATTCTAGTTTCGATACCATTATCATGCTTGATTATTATTTTGATTGAACTCTGTTCTCGTAAAGTGACTAAGGCAGGAAGAAGTAAATAATTTATGTGGATACTATGTTTGCCTGTTCATTCGTCACACAACCTGTGAGACAGGCAGAAATTTAGAACAACTTCGAGTACATAAACAATATTCACAATTTTATTTTATTACCATTAATTGTGTTTAGTTTCATTCATATATGTTGACTCCTTGTTTAAATTAGATCGAACGGTTGCGGGACAATCTTCTACTACAGGATCGCGTACGAACAATTCAAGAGGAAATTGCGGGATTCTTAGATGCAGAAGTCCTAGATCCAAAAGAAAAATACTATTGGGAGATGTTGATAGTGGAATATGGATCGTAAAAGACATTATATTGTATATAAGCATGAAACTCGTGTACCGTATGTAATATGTTCGAAACTTTGATCTCTATATTCATGACGATGTTGTGTAATAAAATGGTTCCTTCATTGCTGAGTGCAAAACACAAAATAAAAAAGGAAATAAATAAATGGAAAAATACAAAATGAATTCTCTGCCGCGCCACAAAAGTGCCCAAAATGCTGCCGCAGTAGAGAAACATAGATCCCGGTTACGAACCGGGACGAATGGTCCTCCACCTCGCTCCAGACAGCGGCCACATGGATCTCCTTTCGTCCCAGTTCGCAGCACAACCGGGACTAAAGGGGTGGGGCTTTAGTCCTGAGTACCCCATCCCGGTTATGCAACCGGGACTAAAGCCCCTAACGAACCAGGACAAGAGGCCATGTTTCCACTAGTGCTAGTGGAGCTTGGCCTTGTGCCGATGGGATCTTGGCTGACGGCACACCTGAGATGCATCGGCCAGCCAGCTCTGTACCCTCTCCAATCCATGGTGCTCCGGTGGTCAGAGCCAGAGGTGGATGGGAGTGGGGATACACCGTCCCTGCCCAATAAGCTTGATGGGTGACCTCTCAATCAGGAGGTCAGCGTTGGAGCTCCTCCTTCTTTTCAATTCGATTTGTTTTCTCACCATGGTGGTGGGATTTGGAGGATGGTGGTGGAGGAGGTTGCTCCAGGGGTGCATCTGATTGTTGGCGGAGTTGCTGCAAAGCTGCTGCTAGCCAGCCATGGCGGCAAGGAGGAGTGGTGGCTTGGTGGTTCTCGTGGCTCTCCCCTTGGCCGGCCGTGGCGGCGAGGAATGGTGGAGAGGAAGAGCGACTTCTTCTGCCTTGATCTAGTGGTTTGTGCCGAGATACTCTTTGGCGTGCTGGAGCAGCGCTAGGAGGTTGCAACGAGGCCCTGTTTGACGCCCCTCTGGTGGGTGCCATCATTGTGGGGGTGGTGCTTGCAGCTCGGATGATCTGCTCGCGCTTCGCTGATGGAACTTCAGGTTTAGCTTCTTTCCTTGGCTTGTGGCCAGCCGTGGTGGCGAGGGCGGGTAGGGATGAGGTTCTACGTTGGTGGTTCTTCTCGGTGAAGAGATTGGCCCGGTGTCCCCGAGCGATGTCATTTTCTGGAGCTTCTATCTAGAGGTTTCATGGCGGCTTGTTCCGCCATCGCGTCGGACTCAATGGCAGTAAGGCTACC
Organism: Avena eriantha; assembly: GCA_910589775.1. Classification (NCBI taxonomy): domain Eukaryota; kingdom Viridiplantae; phylum Streptophyta; class Magnoliopsida; order Poales; family Poaceae; genus Avena; species Avena eriantha. The sequence continues at coordinate 213,744,717 of OU342744.1, read as the reverse complement.
GCTCCGCCGCTGCTCCTTCTCTTCGTCGGTGCTCGCTACCTCCCTTTTTCCAAGTGGTCTCATTCCCGGTTTCTTGGATGTGGCTGGTTGCAGGGACCTTTTGCCATCGAGTTTGTTCAAGCCCTCTTCTCGGACCTCGATGTTGGCTTCGCCTCCGAGGTCATCGGCGACTGTGGCAGAGGCACATAGGGCTGGATTGCTTTTATTCTACTTGTTTATGGGTGTTATTAAAATTTTTGAGGCCCTTTTCTTTGAATTTTTAGGTCCTTTGGGCGAGTGTTTGTGTTGGGGCCTCCTTGTTATTGTACGTGGCACTTTTCTGCAGCTTATTGATTTGGGTGTGTTGCATCCTATCGCGGTTAAAAAACAAAGGTGTATGATGCGCACAACGCAGGATGCATGTCGAACATTTTGTACAATGTTATTAGAATTAAGTTTGTGTTAGAGTAGGACTCTAGTCCTAAGTCAGTCCTAAGTCGGTTTAGGCCGGCCGACCCCCCTCCTCTCTTATATATAAAATGTGTACTATTGTTCAAACCAATACAAGTTATTGTTATCCCAAAATATCATGGTATCAGATGCCTAGGTTTTTCCGCACCTAGATGGCACCGCCAACGCCGCAGCCGCCGCCGACACGTCCACTCTGGACGCCGGCCAAAGCCCGCGCCTCCGGCGCACTTCTATCTTCCTCCTCCACCTCTACTCTCTACCAAATTCCTCCAGCGCCGGCCTCTCCAATGCCGGCCCCTCCAGCACTGACCCCACCAGCGCTGACACCTCCCTCCTCGTGGCCCTCTCGCCAACCGGGCAGCCGCATCACAATCCATGGACAGGTCTCGTTTCGGCATGGACTATGCCTTGGTCGGCTCCTTCTCCCTATGGCGCCCCACCGGCCTACATCGGGACATGGAATCCTGGTCTTTATCCATCCATAGGCTCGCCCGGGCCTCTTGGACCTCGACCTCCACACCAGGTCTACACCGTCCAAGCTCCACCAACGGCCTACATGGCGCCCCACACGCCACAATACTACATGCCATCCTCGACACCAGTGAACTACATGTATGAGCCTCCTCCGGCACTACCGTACATGCCTACGCCATCGCCATCAACCGCTTCATCAACTGCTCCACCAAGATGGGACCAATCCCCCTTCATCGCTTCCATGAACAATTCCACACTCAACAACCACGAAGGTACGGGTTGTATTTTCAATTCTGGTGCATCTTCGCACATGTCTTCAAATGTGGATTTTCTGTTAGCTTGTTCTTCTTCCCCTTTTTCCTCTATAACTATTGGTGATGGCTCTTCAATTCCTATATCTTGTGCCGGTCAATCATACATCACTAATCCCCACACAAATTTTCTTCTCCGCAATATTCTTGTTGCTCCATCTTTAATCAAAAATTTCATCTCCGTTCATCGCTTTAGTATCGACAACAATGTTTCTTTAGAGTTTGACCTGTTTGGCTTATCTGTGAAAGATCTGAAAACAGCGGAGGTCCTCGCTCGCTACAATAGCTCGGGCGATCTCTATCCTCTACATGGCACACCATCTTCCACACCTCAAGCCATGCACACCTCCGTTGACCTTTGGCACCGTCGGCTTGGCCACCCCAATAAAAATACTATGCCATCTTTGCTTCAAGAATTTAGTCTCCCTATTGATAGTTCTAGTTCTACTCATGATCCCTCTATTTGCAATGCCTGTCAATGCGGCAAACATGTTAGATTAGCTTGCGGCACATCAACTACCTATAGTAGTTTTCCATTTGAGTTATTGCATTGTGATCTATAGACCTCTCCGCTTCCTAGTGTTTCTGGTTTCAAATACTATCTTGTTATTCTTGACGATTATTCTCACTACATATGGACCTTTCCTATTGATGCCAAATCCGACGTGCACTCAATTTTTCTAAATTTTCAGTGATATGTTCTTACACACTTCGGCCTTCCCATACGTTTTATCCAATGTGACAATGGCCGAGAGTTTGATAATACCCAAAATAGATCTTTCTTTCTCTCTCAAGGCATTCTCTTACATTTTTCTTGTCCATACACTTCTCCTCAAAACGGTAAAGCCGAACGATCCTTATGATCCATCAATGACATTCCCCGTACATTACTCATCCAAGCCTCTCTTCCCCCTCGGTTTTGGGCTGAAGCCCTTTGCACGGCAACATATCTCCTTAACATTCGACCAACCAAAACGTGTCCACTCTATACTCCCTTTCAGTCTCTCTTCCTACATCATCCCGACTATTCCGAATTGCGTGTTTTTGGTTGTCTTTGTTTCCCCAACACCGCCTCCACCGCCCCTAACAAACTTTCTCCTTGCTCATTACCTTGTATTTATCTTGGACCCTCCGACGATCACAAAGGCTCTCGATGTTTTGACCCCTCTTTTGGACGTGTTCTAGTCTCACGTCATGTCATCTTTGATAAAAATACTTTTCCATACTCCATCTTCAAGTTGTCTACGCCCACTTCTTCCCCACCTACCCAACATACGATCACGCCGCACTCCCTTATTCCCGCCTTCGTGCCGCGGTTACCTCTGCCACGGTAACCAACCAGCCTGCCGAGGCTCCACGGCAGCCTACCGCACCACTTTCTCCTGCTGCGGTAGGATCTCCTACCGGGTCCTCGCCCACCACCACCATGTCCTCTATAGGAACAGACACACCTACCCTGTCTCCTGCTAGCGTCGCTAGTACTCTGAGTAACTCTCCCACTCCGCAACTTCCTCCTCACACCATTCCCATCACTATTCCCGCTAACGATCATGTCATGTGTACTCGTGGTAAAAAGGGATTTCATGTTCCCCGCTGTTTTCTTAACCTCAATGCCACCCCAAATATTTCCCCAATTCCTACCTCCTACAAACGAGATCATCTAGATCCTCTTTAGCATTCTCCCATGCGTGAAGAGTTCGATGCCCTTCTCCAAAATAATACATGGAATCTCGTTCCTAAACCTCCCGGCGCCAACGTTGTTTCAGGCAAGTGGGTTTTTTGCCACAAATATAATTCCGATGGGTCTCTCGCACGGTACAAGGATCATTGGGTATGCCGGGGTTTTTATCAATAACAAAGGATTGAATTCGATGAAACCTTTTCACCTATTGTTAAACCAAGTACTATTTGCATTATTCTCAGTCTTGCTGTATCTTCCTCATGGCCGATTCATCAACTTGATGTTAAAAATGCTTTTCTGCATGACACTCTCAATGAGACCATCTATTGTCAACAACCTTCTGGCTTTGTAGATTCTTTCCATCCTGACTTTGTGTGTTGATACGTTGCAAACGTATCTATAAGTTTTGATGTTCCATGCTTGTTTAGTATCTACTTTCTTATGTTTTGCCCATACTTTGGAGTATTTTTATACATTTTATGGAACTAACCGATTAACAAGATGCCACAGTGTCAGTTGCCTTTTTTTGTTGTTTTTGGTTTCAGAAAAGCTAGTAAGGAAATATTCTCGGAACTGGAACGGACAAAAGCCAAAGTCAATATTTTACCCGAAGAAACAAGGAGTCCGGAGGGGAGACGAAGAGGGGCCACGAGGCGGCCACACCCTAGGGTGGCGCGGCCAACCCTAGGTGGACCACCACCTGGTGTGGGCCCCTCGAGGCTCCACCAACCTTTCCCTTCCGCCTATAAAGACCCATCGGGACGAAAACCCAAGGTACCCGATTAAAGACCCAAACAGAAACCCACAGAAGAGTCTATAGCCACTGCCATCTCGATCCCCATATCGGGGGGATCCGAAGCTCTTCCTAGCACCCTGCCGGAGGGGAGAGATCACCCTAGAGGCCTCCTTCATCACCATGACTGTCTCCGGTGTGATGCGTGAGTAGTTAATCTCTGGACTACGGGTCCATGTAGTAGCTAGATGGTTGGTTCTTCTCCTTTGTGCTATCATGTTTAGATCTTGTGAGCTCCGTTCATGATCATGATCATCTATTTGTAATATTACATGTTGTGTTTGTGGGGATCCGATGGATATTGAGATGCTATTTCGGATTGATTATTGATTCTATCATGTCTTTGTTATTTGTGATCTTGCATGCTTTCCGTTGTTAGTAGCTATCTTGGCCAAGTAGATGCTAGCAACTCCAAGAGGGAGTATTTATGCTCGATAGTGGGTTCATGCCTCTAGTAATCAGGGGAAGTGACAGGAATCTCTAAGGTGCTAGATGTGTTGTGCTACTAGGGAGAAAACATAAATCCTTTGTCCATGGGACAATCGTATTGTTTACTTTACACACTTTGCTTAAGGCAATTATCTGTTGCTTGCAACTTAATACTAGAGGGGGTTCAGATGATAACCTGAAGATGGATTATTAGTCATAGATGCAGTTGGATTACGATCTATGTATAATGTTGTAATGCCCAATCCAATCTCATAGGAGTCAAGATGATTAGTATATGCATGTATGCTTTCTTGAGTCTATCAATTGCCCCGTTGTAATTTGTTCACCCAACATGTCATCCATCTTAAGGAGAATCACCTCTAGTGAACTATGGACTCCGGTCCATGCTTTTACCATTGATATACCATCTACTATTTTTACTATTACTGTTTACTTTCTGCAAGCAATTACTATCTTCGAGACAATACGTTTAATCCTTTGTTTTCAGCAAAACCGGTGAGATTGACAACCTCACTGTAAGCTGGGGCAAAGTTCTGTGGTTGTGTTGTGCAGGATTCCAAGTTGGTGACAACACCTTGGGGTTGTTTCCTTGCTCCTTCTGGTTCGATAACCTTGGTTTCATAACTGAGGGAAACTTGTTGTTGTGCTTATCATACCTTCCTCTTGGGGTTCCCAACGAGCTCATCGTATCTTGATCCCTCAAGCCTTTTTCTGGCGCCGTTGCCGGGGAGTCAAGGACAACTTCACAAGGGGAGTCCCTCACAACCAATCTCTTTACTTTGTTTTTTGTTTTGCTTAGTTTATTTCTGCTTTGTTTGCTTGTTCTTTTTATCAAAATTATAAAAAAATAGTTCCTAGTATAGTTGTTATTTTCGTTGGTCTGTTATTGTCTTGCTTTATCATGCTTTCTATAAATGGTTAGTTTCTTTGAAACTGAATCTAATTGGCAAGGTGGGTTCACAGAAGAACACGAATATTATTATAAGGAACGCCACTTGTCACAAAAAGGGAAACACTTATAGGAACAAATTGATAAATTGTATACCATTGCTAGAAACGTGTGCTCTACTTACAATGTTACTTATTGCTTTGATAAATCTTGTTGCTGTAAGAGGTATAAACACCTCCCTTTTCAATGTGAGTATAATGATGATGTTACCATATATTCTTATGTTAAGGGAAATTATGACTTTTATGATGTGGAACAAACTGAAGAATTTATTGCTTGGAAGGGTGCATTCGAACTAGCTTAATTGCTCGAAAATACTGACGATGCACCTTATAAATATGAGGTTTATGATATACTTAAATTTTGCTTTGATAATTACAAGGAAGAAAATGGGTATATTCTTGAATATCTTAATAGATGCTCTCCACCAGCGGAAGAGACTAATGCCTTGTAAGAGCCTATGGAAGAAGAAATTGCTGAAACTAGAAGCTCATTGGATGAAAAAGAGGAGGAGAGTGATGATCAAGAGGAGGAACAATGGATCTACCCATTCCTACCTTCTAACGAGAGTAACTCTTTACCCCTTACATTATTTGATTGTCCCCCATGCTTACCAAAGGAGGATGACTGTTATGTTCCTGTGGATTCTTTTGAAAATGTTTATAATAAAGATCTAGATGATGGTCCTATATTGGTTGATACTATTAATTGTACTACTATTGAAAATGAGATTGATCAGTCATCTTGTTATAAATTTGTTAAAAGTGGGTTTGAAGGTTTTAATCCCACTATTTTTGAGCTTGATAAAAATTATGTGTTTGTAGATCATGAAAAGCATGCTTTATGTGATAGTTATATTGTTGAGTTTATTCATGAGGCTACTGAAAATTATTATGAGAGAGGAAAATATGGTTGTAAAGGTTTTCATGGTACTGAAACACCTCTCTATTTCCTGAAAGTTTTGAAGTTACTCTCGTTTTATCTTCCTATGCATGTCACTTTGTTCTTTGTGAATTTATTTGCGTATAAGATTCCTATGCATAGGAAGTGGATTAGACTTAAATGTGTTTTGAATTTTCTTCTTGATGCTCTATTTTACTTCAATTCATATTTCTTATGTGAGCATCATCGAAATTATCATGCCTAGCTCAAAGGCGCTAAAGAAAAGCACTTACTGGGAGATAACCCAAATTCTTAGTTAATAAAATTTTATTTTGTTGAGTCTTGGAAGGTAATAACCGCTCCTTATCCTTTTTGTGTGGTTTTTGTGCCAAAACTAACCTCTAATAAGAGAGAAATAATGCTTGGGAAAGTTGCTGTCCCGAAACAGAATTTTGTGCTTCGCTGTGAAAATTCGTGAAAATTCTCTGTATGTCGGATTGAGCTATAATGTTTTGTTCTTCTGCCCCAGGTTGTTATCTAACTTTCGTTAGTTTAACACTTTTCGATTTGAGCAACAGAAGGTTTTCGAAAAAATTGGTTTTTAGTTGCTGGTCTGTTTTGACAGATTTCTGCCATTATTTGCATTTGCCTATTAATCTCTTTGTGTTCTTGCCAAATTTCTTGAACTTTTAAAAAGGAATTGCTACAGTAGCTTGTGTTTTAGTGGAAGTTTTACTTGTGTTGCAACTGAACCTAAAGACTTATTATCTTGAGTACACTAATGTTGCTAATGAAGATTGTGTGAAGTTTTGTATGAAGGAAATTTTAAAGTGCACGGAAGAATAAAGTGATAAGATGAAGTATGAACAAAAGCTCAAGCTTGGGGATGCCACCCGTGTCACCCCAATAAATGTTCAAGAAGTACAAGCGTCAAAGCTTGGGGATGCCCAAGGCATCCCCTTCTTCATCAATAAAAATTCCAGGTTTTCTTTCAAACACTTTATTTTTATTGTTTCATGCACAATTGTGTTGTTCTTGGAGCGTCTTCATTTTTTTAGTTTTCTTCAGTTTGGTTTGCTTAAATAAATTGGTTGTACCGCCACATTCATATATGATGGTTTCAAATAAGTTGATTTTGATTGGAAAAGAGTAGGAAAGTTCATGCTTATAAGTGGTACAAAAAGAGTCTTGTTTTGGCTGTGGCCTAGACTTTACCATGTCATGTTTGATATTGCTTTGACTTTATGCTTAGTGATTATTGTTGTAGCATGACTTGTTCCAAACAATTGAGATTGCTTAATGTAACTTGAAAGAATCATGCATTGTTTTAGCATTCTAAAGCATAATATTATGGTATTCTCCTTTAATGGTTTATTTGGGTTGACTTGGCACATGCTCACACCATGTTAAGACTATACCAAGTCTCCATAGCCTCTATGATCATTTAGTTTTTGACTTGTAATATCACTTTATGCTTTAATTAATAATGTTTTGCCGCTTTGCATGATTATGGCTATTATTGCTCTCTTAGTTGGTCACTCCCAGTCTTTTGCTAGCCCCCACATGTACCAAGTATGAGTTACACTCATGCATCCAACTCCAAATAAAACCAAGTTATTTCAAAGAGTCCACCATACCTACCTATTAGCATTATTGCTATTCCAAGTATATTCATGTTTTCATCTACCTTCCGAATTAAACTTGTTATGTGAAAATTAGTGATTAAAGTTCTCACAAACTTGATGGCACACCTTACTTTCTTGCACTTAATAAAATTGAACCATTGTGCCCATCTATGTTGCGTATATGCTTACTCTTTATAAATTGTGAATTAGCAGAACCATGTTACCATGGGGAACGCTTTCAACATTGCACTTTATTTAGTTGATATCATGTTCTTTTGCTTATGGATCCTGGCGGTGTGAAATAAAAGGGGAGCTTGTAAGCTCATGGAGTTTGTATATGTGTTAGATAAACGTCTGGCAGCTAGCCTAAGCCATGCCTAATCATGGTGGAAACTTGCAGCATAACCATAGTGAGCAATCTATGAAGCATCCTCAATAAAAACATATGCAAATAGCAAATAAAAAGATCGGTGAGATTCTCATTGTCTGTTGCCTTGTCATTTTGATATGGGATAGCTCCTGTATCACGGGGCAAGGGGTACCCCGTTAGCGGTTCTCTATGATACACATGTACTTACAATGACAAGAACTTACTCGTGACTAGAGTTGAGTAGCATGAGGTCCAGTAATCGTAAGTAAGGGGCATGAGATTTTCAGCTTATAACATGTCAAGCATATCCTCATATTTTTTCACTTTAACCTTAATCACTTAAAGATACTTATGATAGGGGCAATGAGAGCTGAAAGCTAATAAGTATTATAATTTTTGGAAGCTCTTTATGAAACTTGAATCCCTCCTTCCTTCTATGAAGTGCCTTTCTTTTTACTTTTATGTTGAGTCTCCATCTTCTATCTTTATGCACCTATTGAGATAGCATAGTGGTCATTCTTAGTTTAATATGCATTGTCCCAAAACTTGTTGATTGATTCGTAACTTTGATATTTCTTGTTCTTAAATTATTTCTATCTAGTCACCCTTATGAACTTTGAAGGTGTCACATGCATTTATGTTTTGCTACACCATGAGGGACAAGCTGAATACCATTCTTATTATGTTTTCTATATGTGAAACAAACAAACGTCTTTCAAAACATTATTATTCATGAATCTTTTGTTTGTACCTTTTCATGTTACAACATAGTTGCTATGCCTTATTCTTAGAACTATATCTTTCATGCTATGTTGAAGTTCTATGATCCCAACTATCAATGTTATAAATACCTTGATCAAATGGTGCATGTCACCTCAAAAATTATTCTTTTTGTCACTTACCTACTCGAGGACGAGCAGGAGTTAAGCTTGGGGATGTTGATACGTTGCAAACGTATCTATAATTTTTGATGTTCCATGCTTGTTTAGTATCTACTTTCTTATGTTTTTCCCACACTTTGGAGTATTTTTAAACATTTTCTGGAACTAACCTATTAACAAGAAGCCATAGTGTCAGTTGCCTATTTTCTGCTGTTTTTGGTTTCAGAAAAGCTAGTAAGGAAATATTCTCGGAATTGGACCGAACAAAAGCCAAAGTCAATATTTTACCCGAAGCAACACAGAGTCGGGAGGGGAGACGAAGAGGGGCCACGAGGCAGCCACACGCTAGGGTGGCGCGACCAGCCCTAGGTGCGCTACAACCTGGTGTGGCCCCTCGAGGCTCCACCAACCTTGCCCTTCCGCCTATAAAGACCCCTTGGGACGAAAACCCTAGGTACCCGATCAAAGACCCAAACAGAAACCGACGGAAGAGTCTGTAGTCGCCGCCATCTCGATCCCCAAATGAGGGGATCCGAAGCTCTTCCCGGCACCCTACCGGAGGGGAGAGATCACCCTAGAGGCCTTCTTCATCACCATGACTGCCTCCGGTGTGATGCGTGAGTAGTTCATCTCTAGACTACGGGTCCATGTAGTAGCTAGATGGTTGGTTCTTCTCCTTTGTGCTATCATGTTTAGATCTTGTGAGCTCCGTTCACGATCATGATCATCTATTTGTAATATTACATGTTGTGTTTGTGGGGATCCGATGGATATTGAGATGCTATTTCGGATTGATTATTGATTCTATCATGTCTTTGTTATTTGTGATCTTGCATGCTTTCCGTTGTTAGTAGCTATCTTGGCCAAGTAGATGCTAGCAACTCCAAGAGGGAGTATTTATGCTCGATAGTGGGTTCATGCCTCTAGTAATCAGGGGAAGTGACAGGAATCTCTAAGGTGCTAGATGTGTTGTGCTACTAGGGAGAAAACAGAAATCCTTTGTCCATGGGACAATCGTATTGTTTACTTTACACACTTTGCTTAAGGCAATTATCTGTTGCTTGCAACTTAATACTAGAGGGGGTTCAGATGATAACCTGAAGATGGATTATTAGTCATAGATGCAGTTGGATTACGATCTATGTATAATGTTGTAATGCCCAATCCAATCTCATAGGAGTCAAGATGATTAGTATATGCATGTATGCTTTCTTGAGTCTATCAATTGCCCCGTTGTAATTTGTTCACCCAACATGTCATCCATCTTAAGGAGAATCACCTCTAGTGAACTATGGACTCCGGTCCATGCTTTTACCATTGATATACCATCTACTATTTTTACTATTACTGTTTACTTTCTGCAAGCAATTACTATCTTCGAGACAATATGTTTAATCCTTTGTTTTCAGCAAAACCGGTGAGATTGACAACCTCACTGTAAGCTGGGGCAAAGTTCTGTGGTTGTGTTGTGCAGGATTCCAAGTTGGTGACAACACCTTGGGGTTGTTTCCTTGCTCCTACTGGTTCAATAACCTTGATTTTATAACTGAGGGAAACTTGATGCTGTGCTCATCATACCTTCCTCTTTGGGTTCCCAACGAGCTCATCGTATCTTGAGCCATGATGTGTCTTCTCCAAAAGTCTCTTTACGATCTCAAACAAGCACCACATGCGTGGTTTCAACGCTTTGCCACATTTATTCAAACTATAAGTTGCCTTCCCTCTAAATACGATTCCTCTCTCTTTATTTTTCGCTCTTCTACTCAAACCGCTTATCTTCTTCTCTATGTCGATGATATAGTTCTAACCGCCTCCTCCAACTCCTTTCTTAGCCATACTATTACCCTTCTCAATCAGGAATTCTCTATGACTGATTTAGGACCACTTCATTATTTTTCGGTGTTACCGCTTCTTGAAATTTTTCCACTCTCTTTCTTTCTCAACGCTAGTATATTATTGATCTCTTATCTCGTGCTGGCATGCTTGACTATCAACCCAGCCATACCCCTGCTGACATCGTCGCCAAACTGTCGGTGGATGGTGATCCCGTTTCCAATCCTACATTCTATCGCAGTCTCACAGGGTCACAACAATATGCTACTCTCACTCGTCTTGATATTTCTTATTCTGTTCAGCAAGCTTGCTTGTATATGCATGATCCTCGTGTTCCCCACCTTTCTCATGTTAAACAAATTCTACGCTATCTCAAAGGCACTCTCGACCATGGTCTACTTCTTAATTCTTCTACTTCTACAAGCTTGACAGTTTATTCTGATGCAGATTGGGCAGGTTGTCCAGATACTCAACGATCCACATCCGGCTTTTGTGTTTATTTGGGTGATAATCTTGTTTCTTGGTCTTCGAAAAGGCAGGTTACAGTTTCCAGGTCATCGGCGGAAGAAGAATACCGGGCAGTTGCTCATGAAGTGGACGAAGCGGTCTGGATACGTGAGCTTCTTGCCGAGCTTCATCGACCAATTGAGCGTGCTACCATTGTCTATTGTGACAATATATCAGCTGCCTACATGGCCTCTAATCCGGTTCAGCATCGACGCACCAAACACATAGATATTGATATTCATTTTATTCGAGAGAAGGTGGCTCTCGGCGAGGTTCGCGTTCTTCATGTTCCGACCAGCGCTCAATTTGCAGATATCTTCACCAAGAGTCTCTCCACTGTAGCATTTACAGATATTCGCTCCAGTCTCAGCATCGTGGCACCCGACATTAACACTGCGGGGTATTAGAATTGAGTTTGAGTTAGAGTAGGACTCTAGTGCTAAGTCGGTCCTAAGTCGGTTTATGCCGGCCGACCCTCCTCCTCTCTTCTATATAAACTTTTCAAATCAATATAATTTATTACGGATTTGCTAGTTCTCAGGCGCCTGAGAACTGGTTAGTTCTCAGTCACTTTCGGTGCCATTAGATGTTCTGCTTTAAGATTTGTGCAACAGGGTGTAGACTCATTGTTTTATGTTCGGTGGTTTTGTCCTGGCTGTGTCTTGGGATTGATTTCTTTCTTTGTCTTTTTCCGATCCCTGTCATGGCTGTGTCCTGGGCTTGATTTGTTTGTTTATCTTTTTCTTAATGTGTCTGTGTGCTATGAATAAGAGTTGGGCTGTGCGCAGTACCGGACATGACACTGATTTTTGTCTCCTTCGGTGGGATGAGCACTTTTATTTGTTCTAAATTTTGATTTTGTAAATTTGCTAGTGTGTTTTGCCGCAGTCTACATGCAACAGAGACCGATGTACAATGTAAAAGCGTACTATTGATTTTTCGTTTCTGCACCCCACTTATATCTTTTTGTCTTTCACCTATTTGTCTTTTTTCTGCAAGAAATGTACCTTCAAAAATTAATTCTTATTTTTCGTCCTGAACCATTTGTCTTTGCTAAAGTAAATGCACATGCAAAAATAAAACTATAGTTAATAATTATTTTTACTTTGTTTTTGTGTTTAATGCACATGCCTTGCCATATTTACGGATCCCACTCGTTGCAACGAGAGGTGGAGCTTGAGATGTACTTTATGTTTACTTAACTATGGATTTCAACAATTTCATAGTAATTTAATTTGAACCTTACCATTTTCCTTTCATTGTATTTTTGCTTTTCTGATTCAGGAAATTATCTACATTATATATTTCGCGACTTCTACAATTTCATACTTAATAGCTTACGACTCGGCCTAGAGCGAGACAATTTGCAAATCATTTGCAACTGAGATTGGGTCAAAATTGAGTCTGTATCAAACTAAGTCAGTCACAACTAGTTGCAACTGAGCCTCGAACGCGATTGATCTTGTATTAAAATTGAGCATGTATTGAACCAAGTCAGTCATAACTAGCTTACAGCTGGGCCTAACCGAGCCAATTTGTAAATGCCTTGCAACTGAGCTTGTGTTAAAATTGAGCCTATGTTAAACTACGTCAGTCACAACTAGCTTGCAATTGGATCTCGAATGAGACCAATTGTAACTCGCTTACAATAAATCTTGTGTTAAAATTGAGCCTCTATTGAACCAAGTCAGTCGCAACTAGCTTGCGACTGTGTCTGGAATGAAGCCAATTACAAATCTCTTTCCAACTGAGCTTGTGTTGAATTTGAGCTTGTATTAAACCAATCAGTTGCATCTAACTTGGAACTAGGCTTGAATGGGACCAATTGCAACTCGTTTGCAACTGATCTTGTGTTGAATTTGAGCATGTATCGAACCAAGTCAGTCGCAACTAGATTGTAACTGGACCTCGAACAAGGCCAATTGCAACTCTTTTGGAACGAAATATATGTTGAACCAAGTTAGTTGCAACTAGCTTGCAACTAGGTCTCGACCAAGCCAATTGCAAATCGTTTTGCAAGTGATCCTATTTTGTAATTTAGTCTTTGTTGAATCAATTGTAACTCGCTTGCAACTGAGTCTATGTTGAATTTCAGTTTGTGTTGAACCAAGTCAGTTGCAACTGACCAATTGCAAATCTCTTGTAACTGAGCTTGTATTGAATTTGAGCCTGAGTTGAACCAAGTCAGTTGCAACTAGGCTTGGAATGAGGCTAATTGCAAATCTCTTTTCAACTGAGCTTGTGTTGAATTTGAGCTTGTATTGAACCAATCCGTTGCACCTAACTTGGAACTAGGCTTCGAATGAGACCAATTGCAACTCGTTTGCAACTGATCTTGTGTTGAATTTGAGCCTATGTCGAACCAAGTCAGTCGCAACTAGATTGCAACAGGACCTCGAGCAAGACCAATTACAACTCGCTTGGAACTGATTCTGTATTGAACCAAGTTAGTTGCAACTAGCTTGCAACTGGGTCTCAACCAAGCCAATTGCAAATCATTTTGCAAGTGATCCTATTTTATAAGGAAGTGCCTAGATCTCAGGCGCCTGAGAACTTTTTATGTGTAAGTCGTTGATGTCATCCTACTATATGTATGTAATTGAGTCTGTGTTGAATCAATTGCAACTCGCTTGCAACTGAGTCTATGTTGAATTTGAGTCTGTGTTGAACCAAGTCAGTTGCAACTGACCAATTGCAAATCTCTTGCAACTGAGCTTGTATTGAATTTGAGCCTAAGTTGAATCAAGTCAGTTACAACTAGCTTGCAACTAGGCTTTGAATGAGGCCAATTGCAAATCTCTTTCCAACTGAGCTTGTGTTGAATTTGAGATTGTATTGAACCAATTAGTTGTATCTAACTTGGAACTAGGCTTCGAATGAGACCAATTGCAACTCGTTTGCAAATGATCTTGTGTTGAATTTGATCATGTATCGAACCGGTCAGTCGCAACTAGCTTGCAACTGGACCTCGAACAAGACCAATTGCAATTCGCTTGGAACTGATTCTGTGTTGAACCAAGTTAGTTGCAACTAGCTTGCAACTAGGCCTCGACAAAGACAATTGAAAATCGTTTTGCAAGTGATCCTATTTTGTAATAGAGTACGTGTTGAATCAATTGCAACTCGCTTGCAACTGAGTCATTTGAATTTGAGTTTGTGTTGAACCAAGTCAGTTGCAACTGACCAATTGCAAATCTCTTGTAACTGAGCTTGTATTAAATTTGAGACCGAGTTGAACCAAGTCAGTTGCAACTAGCTTGCAACTAGGCTTAGAATGAGGCCAATTGCAAATCTCTTTCAACTGAGCTTGTGTTGAATTTGAGCTTGTATTGAACCAATCAGTTGCACCTAACTTGGAACTAGGCTTCGGATGAGTCCAATTGCAACTCATTTGCAACTGACCTTGTCTTGAATTTGAGCCTGTGTTGAACCAAGTCAGTCGCAACTAGCTTGCAACTGGACCTCGAATAAGACCAATTGCAACTCGTTTGAAAGTGATTATGTGTTGAACCAAGTTAGCTGCAACTAGCTTGCAACTAGGTCTTGACCAAGCCAATTGCAAATCATTTTGCAAGTGATCATATTTTATAATTGAGTATGTGTTGAATAAATTGCAACTCGCTTGCAACTGAGTCTATGTTGAATTTAAGTCTACGTTGAACCAAGTCAGTTGCAACTGACCAATTGTAAATTTGTTGCAACTGATCTTGTATTGAATTTGAGAACTGGGCCTGGACCAAGACAATTGCAAATTGCTTGCAACTAAGCTTATGTTGATTTTGAGGTTGAGTAAGTCGCAAATAGCTTGCAACTCGGTGTCGAATGAGCCAATTGCAAATCAATTTGCAACTGAGTCAGTTTTGAAATTGAGCATGGGTTGAACCAAGTCAGTCTCAACTAGCCTGCAACTGGGTCTCGAATGAGACCAACTGCAACTGACTTGCAACTGATCTACGTTAAAATTGAGAATGTGTTGAACCAAGTCAGACACAACTAGCTTGCAACTTGAGTTGCAACTAATTTTTCAGTTTCATATAGGTTGCAACCGAGATTTCTTAGTTTCACATGGGTTTCAACTAAGATGTTTCTAGTGTACATGAATTCTTGCGACATAATTGCCTATGTAGTTGGTTGTGCGTTTGAATTTTGACCTATGTTGAACCAAGTCAGTCGCAAATAGTTTGCACCTGAGCCTCGAAATTGATCCTGTGTTGAACCAAGTCAGTCACAACTAGCTTATAACTAGGCGTCGAACGAGACCAACTACAACTCTCTTGCAACTGGTCTTGTGTTGAAATTGAGCATGTGTTGAATCAAGTCAGTCGCTACCATCTTGCTACTAAACCTCGAATTTTGAGCCTGTGTGGAACCAAATCACTCGCAACTAGCTTACAACTCAGACCTCAAATTTGAGCTTGTGTTGAATTTGGGCCTTTGTTGAACCAAGTCGGTCACAACTAGTTTATAACTGTGTCTCAAAATTTGAAACCGTGTTAAACTTAAGCCTATGTTGAACCACGTCAGGCGCAACTAGCTTGCAACCAGGCCTTGAATCAGACCAATTGCAACTCGCTTGGAACTAGTGTTGTGTTGAATTTGAGCTTGTGTTGAATCAAGTCACTCGCAACTAGCTTGCAACCGTCCTCGGACGAGATCATTATGCAACTCGCCTGGAATTGATCTTGTGTTGAACCGAATCAGTTGCAACTAGCTTGTAACTGGCTCTCGAACAAGACTAATTGCAAATTGCTTTGTCACTAGTCTTGTGTTGAACTAGGGCATCTGTTGAACCAAGTCAATCGAAACTAGCTTGCAACTAGACCTCAAAATTTGAGCATGTGTTGAACTAAGTCAGTCACAACTACATTTGAACTGGGCCACGAACAAGACCAATTAGAACTCGCTTGCAAATGGTATTGTGTTGAAATTGAGTCTGTGTTAAACCAAGTCAGTCACAACTAGTTTGTAACTAGGCCTCGAACGAGACTAATTGCAACTCGGTTGCAACTAATGTTTGTGTTAAAATTAAGCTCGTGTTGAACCAAGTTAGTTGCAACTAGCTCGCAATTGGGCCTTGAATTTGAACATGTGTTGAACAAAGTCAATCATAACTAGCTTGCAACTGGACATCGGACGAGATCAATTGCAATTCGCTTGCAACTAATCTTGTGTTAAAATTGAGCATGTGGTGAATCAAGTCTGTGTGTAACTCGGATGTTTTTATCCAAATTATTGCAGTCGCATAGTGAATCTGGGTTTTTTTGGCATTTGTCCATGGCTTTATAGTGTACTCCCCCCGTTTTAAATTGTAAGATGTTTTAGTTCTTTTATAAAAAGTATGTATCTAGACGTCTTTTTATATATTTTAGAGCAAATTGAGTGAACCACAATAAAAGACATCTAGATAAATTCATTTTAGAATAAGGCTAAAAATCTTATATTTTTAAACCGAGGGAGTATTAACAAAGGTTGGGAGCTATGTATTTTGGTTTACTTTTTGTAGTTGCACTATTGTCTAAAGTTGCGCACATTTTTTCATACTGGTTTAGCTTGCCAAATCGTACCACCAATGACGAAAAAACCTTTTCTTTTATATACTTATGTATATTGGTTTAATATTTATTATATTTAATAATGCTTCCACTGTTCTGAAAATGATGTCGTAGATTTGTCTAGATATATATAGACGTATTTTATTACATGTATACATGCAAATACAAATAAATCGCGACATCCTAGGAGTATTAAAAACCTTAGTACATCCATCGATTTTTTGCAGTAAACAAGTATTAATGCGTGACAATATTTCTAGACTATTCACGGTTTGACTTGCAGTTCATGTGCAAATATATAAGTGGGTTGGACGAAACGAAGTACAGTATCGAAAGCTCAACAACCACATCCGGTAGTTCATGGACTAGGGAAAGCACAAAAGTACGAGCTAGCCATAGTAATCTAAAAATCTGGCCCAGTCAAAGAAATCACACAAAAACTCAAGCGCGAAACAGCCACAAGCCCAACACACCTAAACGCACAGGGAGCGGTCGGAAAATAAGAACCCAGATAAGTACTTAAGCGTACCGGTAATGTATCAACTGAGAACTAGTATGTTCTCAGTCGACTGAGACTTAAACATCCCCAATTTATTATTATTTCAAAATATCAAATGTGACTGAAAATAACAGCTCCCCAGCAATCGAAGTGTTTCATCGAATATGTAGGCCTCGGCGTTTTTCCCCACTTACGACTAGTACGGAACAAAGTACCACCGACTGTATTAGGATTTATTTTTCTTGGAAATGAAAAGAAAAACAAATATTAATTCATGTATTTGGTCACTTGAACAGAAGGTTATGATCTGCAATCAACTAATTAGTGCGTATGCATCACGCATGAGTGCACCATCGATGTCGGCCTGAAAGCTAATGATCAGCTGTTCCCAGGAGTTGGTAAACTACCATTAGATGTCGTTGTTAAGGGGATCATGAAAATCGTTCATCGTATCGTATGTGCGACGGTCGTGCCTGCCTTTCTGATGCTTCAAGAGGTCAAGAAGTACCAGGTCATTAATTAACCACGGTAGACTGCATTCTTCTCCTTTGCTGGTTCTGAAGAGCTGTCTGTGCCGATCCAGAGTAACCCGGTCTATTGACGAGTCAAGTCCGATGCATGCATACTATTTACATTGACACATTGTCACCGTCGAGTGGTGCTTTGCGTTATTGGTCTCGTCGCTGTCATGGCAATTGCCACTAGCAACTCGATCGCTGATGTATAGTAGATTATATATAGCTCGTATCCTCTTTGCAGATAAGGATTAGGTTTACTAATATCATACATACCAACTGACTTAGTCACTGCCACTTGCTTCTACTATATATAAGTTTAGTTATGTCTTAAATAGTTTTTGTTGCACCAAAGCATGACGTAGGCGCATGATACGTGTGCACGCGCCGACACGCATATGTACAAGAGGTACATGCATATACTAGTTCATACACAGAACTTGCAAGTCGTGTAACAAGGCAATCATGTTGATATACATGCACCTCCCGAAGCGCGCATGCTACGTACCTGCACCTAATCACATTCTGGTCTATATCTGGTTGGTTTAATTTCAATATTTGCCGCATCAAAGATCTTTTCGGAACCAGCAGCCATTGATCGATGGGGCCTGTGGGATGCGCCAAGTTCAAGGTACTCGATCGTACGTGTACTGGACATCGATCGGTCGACAGATTCATGATCGACGTGCCGTTACACTTGTCTCGCTGCCGGCCAGGCTACGCAGGGGCCATGCATGTGCATGTATGACACCGACGACGAGCTAGGCATATAGCTAGCCTACGCCGATCTACTCGCCCGATCTCACCTCAGGTCACTACCGACAACAGATCGCCCAAGTGCTGGACGATAAATGAAGCAACCAAATCACAATTCGATCTCTTCAGGTACGTACGTAGCAGCTCATCGATCACCAGTAGGTCTTGGAGCCATTGAGAAGTAGCTACCTGCAGCTAGTGTTTGTCCGTTGTCCGTACGAAATATCCTGTTGTCGTTGGCAAAATTTCAAGAAGTCGCGAAAAGACCAACAATATGTTGTCGGCATAGGCATGCATGAAGCCAAACTATACTTCGTCACCAAAACGGAACCCAAATTCGCATTATACCTGGACTAGAGAACAGCAACAGAAACATATTCTCAACTTCAAATTATTAGCGAGTACTATTGACAGCATAAAATAATCGTTTCCTTTTGGTTTCTCAATCTACGGATAGAATCATGATTTGAAATTTTATATGGATCGTAAATGCATATTATTATATTCTGACGATATTTTGAGGGTCTTTTTAATCTTTCGAATGTTCGTACCATATTATATCAGTTTTCACTTCCACCGAAGGAGGATGGGGTGCACCCAAGACGTCCCCCGCTTTTATCATTGCGTTTACTTTTACTTTTTTGGCTAGCTAGGTAGTGCGGTACAATCTGATTTCCACGTGTTGGTTAAATGGTTGAACGCTTTTTAATCCAGGTGTGCTGTTTTCTAGGTAGCCAGCTAGTATACTTTTGTCACTACAGAGTGATTTCCAGGTGTTGGCTAAATGGTTGTGTATCTCATGCTTCTAGATAGGCGGCGTTAGAGCAAGTACAATAAGTCCTAGTCAGCTGGCTATAAGAATTAAAATATTATTTTCTTGGCTAGTTAGAAGAGAGAGAAAAGGAGAGAGAAGAAGAGTGGACTCTCATGCAAGAGCCAGCTCTAGCACGTGCCCCTAGACAATTTGGGAGAGTGAATGGTGAGCTATGTAGTACTAAAATAGTATATTTTTATAGCTTACTATTGTACATGCTAGCTCTAGGTTGGCTATAGATGACATGGCACTTGGCTTATAGCTAGCAACTGGCTATAGTATTGTCCTTGCTCTTAGTAGGACCCAAGATAATTTTAAAAGCCAGGCAAACCATAAATTTAAAGGCCAAACATACACACTACCTATTAAAGCTCTCCATCACGGAAAACTCTTCTCGTGTGTAGCGTGGAAAAGCGTTGACGCTGCAAAAAATCGACTGTTTCCCGCAGCCCGGGCAAGCCCTTCGCAGGTTTATCGCATACTGAATACATTTCGAAACCATAACAGATATGACACACACGGCTCATTTTAAAGAAACCGTTAAGCATCGTCCATGACTCTTCCACCGCTAAGCGTGTGCCTCGTATTTGTAACATTGTATAAAATTTTCACTATCTTTTTTCTTATCTTTTTTACACAGTGAGTCATAAACCATTGCGTGCTTTTCTCGAATTCTATAAGATGTATTCATAGTCCCTTCTCTAATCCCGTAAGACGCATAAATCCCCGTGCCACCATGCCGACCGCTCGCCTTTCTTGCGTCTGGCAGTGCTCGCCAGCGAATCGCCGCCGTGATGAACATGACTCTCTGGAGGTGAAGGAGGAGAAAGCTACAAAGGTTATCGGGGAGGAACACCCTATCCCGCCGGCAGACCACGACCAAGGATCCTCACCCTCGTATTCCGGCTAGACCTCCGCGGACGATGACCGCGAAGTCAATTTGGAGGACTGCCGTTTAATAAATTTGTTTTTTACTTATTCATGATACGTAATATAGCTTTGCTACCAATAAATTCTAAATCTTTGGTACACAAATATTACGTGTTAAACTTTGTAATTTTTTCATGTCGACCTAGTCATTACATCCTACTCGGTTCGGTTTAATCAGAATCTGCTTGCACCATTCAAGCTGTCATTTCCAGAACGGTTTGAGAAGTCCAGTGAAGACAAGCAGTCACATCGAACACAGGTTTTCCGAAAAGGAGTGTGTGGTGCCCAATCGCACACGAGAATCCGAGGAAAGTCGTATGCCTTATTCACCAACGGTTTTTCAACTAATACTGTGTGCGATGGTTTAGACCCGTCAGGACCCGTGAGTAGAACCCTACCTTTATAAAAAGAGATCATGCATAAAGAATACGACCATACTCCCTACCATAGCCACCACTTTCTCTTTTGTGCTTATCTGCATCTAGGAAGTGCACCTAGTCGGACCTATGTCCGCGAGGCACTGCATCAGCTATTCCCCGGCAATTCTCCGGCGCGATGTTCATACACTCGCCGATGCATCTGCTTCAGCATGTCCTCTTCATCCACGAGGCATGGTGTAACATCCCAAGATTTTTCTCTGAAAACTATCATCATTGCACTCATATCATCATGGCATATACTACTTTGTATTTAGTTTGTCCTCCAAAAATTTGGTGAAATTTAGGCAATTCGGAGCCCTTTTGCTAAGTCCAAAACCTAGGAAAAGAAAATCTCAAAGGAAAAAGAAAAGGAGGGAAAAAATTTAAACAGCAGCAGCACTTCTGGCCTTTTGGCCCAAACCAGCCCAACCAGCCCACCCGGGCCACTCCTTCCCCTCTCTTTCTTTTCTCACACCCCTCTGCATACCCCTACCCACTTACCTCCTGGCCCCACTCCCACGTCATCACCACCTCGTCGTCTTCAACCCAGGCGACGAACAGCCCCACTCCCTCTGCCGTTTCCAAAACCCGGCCGAATTCAGGCGTTTCTCGCATTAATCCCCCACGACGACCACCCCTTCTTAACCCCCTCTCATTCCCCCCCAGCCACTACCCCCGGAGAGCCCCTAGGCTCCCCAATTACTAGCTCGAACCGCCGCTGTCCGACGCCTCTCTGGCGATCATTCAGGTGAGCTCCGACCGCGCCGCGCCCTCCTCTCTGCCCTATTTTCTTTGCCGTGTCCTGTCGCGTCTTTTAACCCCGGCCGCGTGCCTTTTCTTGCTCCAGGTCGACGACACGGTCTTCTCTGGCGAACTCCCTCTGCCGCCGCCGTCCGTCAAGTTTTCCGGTAAGGTTAGGGTTTCCGCTGCCCCTTTTTAGCCTCTGCTAGATCATGCTGACCCGGGCGCACCCCACTGACCCCTCTCCTTGCTTGTTCGAGCCCCAGATCGTCGTCTCCGACGCAGAGCCACGAGCTCCGCCGTCGACAAAGCTCCGACGAGGAATCGAGATCGAGGCAGAGCACCCCAACTCCACCGTGACCTCCATCGAGACCACCACGACCGCCTCGACCTCTGGTAAGAGTCCACGGACCTCTTGCCCCTTTATAACTGCCGGAACACCGCCGTCCGACGAGCCGCCGCCGCGCACAGAGAGCCAGCGCCGCCCGTTCGTGGTCGTGCGCTGAGCACCGTTAGATCAGGTTTTAGCGGCTAGGATTAGATCGACGACCGAAGCGGTACGGGCTGATCTGATCCGTCTGTTTGCCACTTAAAATCTGACGGCCCGCAGCGGTCAATCCGACCGAACCGGTACGGACCAATAGGGTTGCGCCACGTCGCCCAGGAAATCTGTTTAATTAGAAAATACACAGATTTTCTATTAAACTTAGAAATTCAATAACTTTTGATCCACAAATCAGAAAAATGCAAATTTGGTGTCTATGGATTCAGAAAAATGAGACCTTTATTATAGAGACCTTGTTTCACACTTTTGCTTCTGAAAAATGGAATTATAGGAAGAACCTTTTTAGGAGTATTTTTCTCATAAAAATTATTCCATAAATTGTTTTTGGGTATTCCTTGTACCTTTAGATAGAGTATTATAACCCATGTACTATAGACTCTAAGTTTTAGAGTTTTTGATCATATCATTGCATTTGCATGCATTCATATTTTTGTGATTCTTTATTGATTGAATTATTGTTATTGTATTGTTCTTTTGTGTAGATTGTGAAGTTTGTTCCTGTGAGGATTGTACCTATTCCCCTAGCTACCAAGGCAAGTGATATTTCATCTCATGTCCTATTATTTTCACTATTGCACTAGTGTTATTTTGGTAGATCTTAGCACAGTAGGATTATTTATTTGTTACTATGCTATGCTATCCTATAGATTATATCTTGGTAGTATTTCCTAGCTGAAAGACTTTGTATGCTAGAGTGCTTAGCCATGCTATTAGAATTCGTGGGTGAAAAATTCACATCAAGATAGTATGGAAGGATATTATTTTGTTTGACTAAGAAAACAACTAATGTTAATGAAACACTTGGGTGAAATGAGACTTGCTTGGATTATGTTGAGTGGTTACTCAGGGGCCATGTCTATGGCCAGCTGGTGTATCGCACTTGTGGACGGCTACCCAGGAACAAAGAGATTGGAGACGTTCTTGTCACGAAGCTTCTAATGCAGCCACATGGCATATGGGCTCTGCCTTGACCAACTAAGTTGCAAGAACTCAGCCAGCCGAACAGAAGGTGGTAGTTATGATAGGATAGAACGCGTCCGTGGTGGTCTGAGGGATTGCTTCTAAAAAGTCTCGTCTCGATGCATGTCGAGTCTTGTGGGAAATGTGCACCACCTCTCGAGAGGGTAAAACTAAGTACTTCACCGTTTCCTCGGTTATGGACAATTTCTGAGCCTCAAGACAGTGAAGCAGTTCAATAATCTCCTCATCCAAATTTCTCTAAGTTAAAAATTTGTGGGTGAACAAGGGTAGAGGTTCAGTGATGTCTATCATTGGAACCTTAGTGTCCTAAAAGAGAAAACTTACTCTTCAAAAACTATAAGATAAAACTTGCTTTTAGCAAAGTCAGCCAAAACCACACTTAGCCATATATTCATGTAGTTGTTGGATTATACCAAGTATCTATGGTATCACTTGCCAATACAATTCCAAATGTATTGACCCTTTGTGGCTGTAACTTATTATGTTGTAGGATACTCTGATGATGAGTAGGGTTGCGGGTCTACACTCGACATGTTTGCCGGTGGCGCCTGAAGACAAAAGACTCTATTATTATACTATGTAATGTGAACCTTGACTATCTTAGCCTTGGGCTAAGTGAGTTGTAAGAACCATTATATTCCTGGATATGCGATGTAATAATGACCTTTGTTTCTGTGTACTTCATCTTAAACTATGGGTGCTAGCATTTCGATCCAGGGACTAGCACTACAATCACAGGGATCTTACCTTATTATGGTGAGATCTTACACATGGGATGGCGGCTGGCCTGTCGTCATACAATGGTTTCTTATCCCTACCAAAGGTTGTTAAATATTCACACGCACCTTGAATATGTTAATTACTCTTGCTTTATTGTGGTTGTGTACTCTAGATCTACATATGCACTAGTCTGTATTGGAGATATGCCCTAGAGGCCAAAAATAAAGTTGTTTTTATCGTTATATCTCACATATGTTCATAATAGTTTTATACAATGTTATAACTGTATTAAACGGAAACATTAATACACGCATGGTATGTAAACAAACCGAATCCCTAGTATCCTCTACACGACTAGCTCGTTGGACAACTGATGATCGAGGTTTCCATTGAAATTTATGTCAATTGACAATAGGGTCACTTCATTAGACGAATGATGTGATGGACACACACCCAACCATAGTATTGCAATAAGATCCAGTCACAAAGTTCAACATTGTGATATCTAGTAAAGCATAGTAACCAACTCCTTTGACCGCGAGATCATATTTAATCACTACCACCCAAAACTACTTTGACTGCATCAACCTGAAGGGTTCTGTAGCAGAAAACAAAAAAAATTAACGACAAGAACACCATAGCCAAGATCTATCTATGAAAATGTAAAATAACAAGAGGGATTCAGTGTTAATATCTTTGAAGACCGAAAGAGGTTAATGTTTCACGAGAAACGTGAATGATGTAGTCGAACGACGTAACCTACCTCAAGGTCGTGTAGACGTACAATCTCCAAGAGACTAGCACCACAAGTGGTGGTGCTTCGTAGCTTTACACGCATCTAGTGTAGACACGTCTCCCGAACTCCAGTCCAGCAAAGCAACATAACATGATTGATCCGGACCAAGTGCCAGCAGCATGATGGTGTGCGTATGGTAGAGAAACTCCTATCCCTGTACACACATTTATTTACGGACATATGTGAGGGAGAGGGAGAACGGGGAGAGAATAGGGAAAAGCCGATTGATCAAGTGGTATATAAGGAGGGGGCTCTCCTCTTTATATACGTGGAAGGGAGGCACCATGGGGTATAGGGAGGTGGGGTGGGACTAATCCTACCGCCGTCCAGCCTCCCCCACATGGGCCATGGGGTGTGGCCCATTGGTGGCCGCCAGCCTCCCTTGGCCTTCCCTAGCGGTACCCTCTTGGGCCTCTCTAGAGGCCCATTTAGGTGGGCTACCCCCATTAAATCAATTTAAATAATTTGTTAATATTAATTCACTTAATTAATATTAAATACATATTATTTAATACCTCATACTGCAAAACACCTTTTGGATCCCTCCGATCATCATTGCATATCCCCGGAACCATTCCGGTATCACCCCAGAACAATTTCGGAGATCTCTCTCTTTTCTCCCACGATCTCGAATCAATCGATATGCGTCATCTACCCTTAGCCGTGACACCCTACGGTTCGGGAATACACATACATGATCAACACACCTCTCGGATCAATGACCAACAACGGTGTCTGGGAACTCATGATGGCCCACATGCATTCCATGAATAACTTGATCGTTTGAACCTTGAACATCGAGTCCCATTCCCTTTGCTCTATGATACGTATTTTTTCCAATATCTTATCTTTGATATTGACATACCTAGTTCGATCTTGTTAGCAAAAAACAAATTTACTCATTCCCGTGATATTACATCCCCATGACCTAGTCACATGTTTGGGAACTTGTAGATGTAATCTGACCGAGTGGGCCCAGGGTATCTATCTTTCACTCGGATGTGCAAATCCTGATCTTGATGCATACGCCCCAACATACCCCTCTGGAATACCCAACATACACCTTTATGATCACCTTGTTATGGTGTGATAGTTGATGCAGTCAAAGTAGCCTCGGGTGGTAGTGGTTAATCATGATCTCATGGTCAAAGGAATAAGTTACTACGTTTTACTAGATATCGCAATGTTGAACTTTGTGACTGGATCACATTGCAATTCTAGGATTGGGTGTGTCTCCGTCACTTCATCCATCCGGTGAAGTGACCTCATTGTCAGTTGACATGGAAAAGTCCATGATCGGGAAACCTCGATCATCATCTGCCTAACGAGCTAGTCTTCTAGATCATACTAGGGACTTGGTTTGTTTACATACCAAACATGTACCAATGTTTCCGATTGATATAGTTACAACATGGTATAAAACTATTACGAACTAATGAGATATGTCAAAAAAATATCTTTATTATTGGCCTCTAGGGCATGTCTCCTTCACAACCGTCACACCATAATAGGGTGATCATAAAGGTGTCTATCAGGTATTCCAAAGGGGTATATTGAGGAGTATGTATCAATATTAGGATTTTCCACTCCGAGTGATGGATAGAAACTCTGGGCCCACTCGGTGAGATTACAACTATGAAAGCTTGCAAGCATGTGACTAGGTCACAGGGATGTAATATCATGGGAATGAGTAAATGTGTTTGTTGGTAACAAGATCGAACTAGGTATGTCAATACCAGTTATCATATCTTGGACAAACTAGGTATCGTAGAGTAAAGGGAATGAGACTCGGCGTTTAAATTTCAAGTGATCATGTAATTCGTGGAATGCATGGGGGCCATCATGGGTTTATAGATCCCGCTACCGGTCATTGATCAGAGAGAGGTCTCGATCATGTCTGCGTATTCTCGAACCATAAGGGTGACACCCTTAAGGGTAGAGATTCTTAGGGTTGATCCGATATCATAATAGAATAGAAGAGACAGAACTGGAATCTTTCTGGGGAGCAACCGAAGGTGTTCGGAGAAGGGTTCGAAAGGTGTTTCGAAGTGACAGGTTTTTGTCTGTTTGAATAAACATAACAATTATTACTCTAGAGTTTCTCAACCTCCTAACAGATTTTAAATGTCCTTTATGTGTCTTGATGACTTCTCGTTATCCTTAGAATTGTTCACTTTGACAACAACAGTTTGGTTGTCACAATTTAAAAGGATTGCTGGTACAGGCTTTTCAACCAAACATAGTCCATCAAGAGCTCACGCAGCCATTTTGACTCAACAGTGGCTATGTCTAGAGTACTAATTTTTGCTTTCGTGGTTGACCTCATCAATATGGTCTTTCTACGTGAACTATGTGACATTGTGCCACCTCCAAGGGTAAACACATACCCGCTTGTGGCATAGAGTTCATCAACATCAAATATCCAATTTTAATCACTATATCCTTTAAGCATAGCAGGGTTCCCTCAATAGCGAATCCCATAGCTCAATTTACCACATAGATAGCGCATGACCCTTTCAAGTGCATGCCAATGATCAATACCTAGGTTAGACATGAACCTACTCAACTTGCTCACAGCAAAAGACATATTGGGTCTGGTAGAGCTTGCTAAGTATATTAGAGAACCAGCAATTTGTGAATATTTCAACTGATCTATTGGTTCCTTCTTATTCTTTCGTAATGTCACACTAGGATCATAAGGTGTTGGAGAAGTCTTGCTATCAGTAAAGCCAAATCATCTCAAGACCTTCTCAACATAATGATATTGCGTTAAAATAATCACATTCTCATTCTGAATAAGCTTGATGTTTAGAATCACATCAGCTTCTCCCAGATCTTTCATATCAAAGATCTTTGATAGGAATGACTTGACTCCATTTATCACTTTCATGTTTGTACCAAATATCAGAATGTCATCTACGTACAAATATAATATAACACTATTACTGCTACCATGGCGGTAGTAAACACTCCTATCAGCCTCACTAATGACAAAGCCAACACAAAATAAAGTTCTATCAAATTTCTCATGCCATTGGTTAGGTTCTTGTTTCAGGCCATATAAGATTTTAAGAACTTGCACACCTTTTATCTTCACTTTTTATCTATAGCTGATGCATATAGATCTCCTCTTCCAACTCCTATTAAGGAAAGTTGTCGTCACGCCCATTTGATGAACGAGAATACCATAAGAGGCAGCCAGGGAAAGTAGTACTCGAATGGTGGCCATTCTAGCTATAGGTGACTAGGTGTCAAAGTAATATTTGTCTTTTTTTGGGTGAATCCCTTTGCTACAAGCCGTGCCTTGTACTTCTCAATAGTAACATCATGCCTTAGCTTCTTCTTGAACACCCACTTATAGCCCACAGGTTTACAACCATAGGGTCGTTCTGATGATTCCCATGTTCCATTAGAAAGAATCGAGTGCATCTCATGTTGGATAGATTCTTTCCAATCATCTGCATCAGGATATGCATATGCCTCAACAATGATTCTAGGCGTATCATTCACAAGGTAAACGATGAAATCATTAGAAAAGGATTTTGCAGTCCTCTATCTCATACTCCTCGTGGGAGGTTCATCGTCATCCTTAAGGACTTCCTCATGTGGTTGCTCAAAATTATCAATAGATGCACTATATTCAGGAAGTATTTCGGAAGAAATTCTAGCAGTGTTATGCATATTTTTCATAGGAAACATATTCTCAAACAATATTGCATCACGAGATTCCATTATAGTATCAACATGCATATTAGGTACCTCATATTTAACCACTAAAAACCTATAGCCTACACTCCGCAGAGCATATCCTATAAGGATACAATCCACTGTCTTAGGACCAAGTTTGCGTTACATGGGAATTGGTATGTTGATCTTAGCCAAACACCCCCAAGTTAGCAAGTAAGAAAGTGATACTTTTCTCCCAGCCTCATCCTCATAAGGGGTCTTTTCTTTATTCTTGTTAGGAACTATATTCAGGACATGTCATGAAGTCAGCGGAGCCCCCCCACCATGCTTTTGACAAACCAGCAGTTGCTAACATGGAATTAATCAAGTCAGTCAGCATGCAGTTTTTCTCTTGACAACCTCGTTTTATTGGGGTGAGTAGGGAGGTATCTTATCATGAATAACATCATGTTCCTCATAGAATTCATCCAATATTTTCTGAAAATACTCACCACCATGATCTAACCTAAGATGATTTATCCTTCTCTCTAGTTGATTCTCAATTTCAGCCCTATAAATTTTAAAGTAGTCTACAGCCTCATATTTAGTCTGCAACAAGTAAACATAGCAGAATTTAGTAGCATCACCAATCAACGTCATAAAATATCTCTATCCACCTTTTGTCAACACACCATTCTTCTCGCATAGATTAGAATGTATGAGTTCTAGAGGTGCCAAGTTTTTCCCCTCGACAGCCTTGTGAGGCTTTCGAGGTTGCTTTGATTGCACACAACTGTGGGACTTAGAACCTTTAGCAATACTGAAATTCAGAATTAAATTCATACTAGACATCCGAGACATCAAACCAAAATAAATGTGACATAAACGAGAGTGTCAAACACTAGTATCACCATTAACACCACCACATGTAATTATTACAAAACTCGAAAAGAGAGAATCAGAACAAGCCTCCAAACCCATAACGTTTACTAATAAATTGTCCATGTTTTGAAACCACAACATTATTAGACTCTAAAACAACCCTGAACACATACCTGCATAGAAGGGAGCCGCTAACGAGATTATTGTTCATAGTAGGGACATGTTGCATGCTCCTCCGATGCACGATCTTTCCCGAAGTGAACTTCATATGCACCGTGCGAACACCACGAACAAAAGCATGTGATACATTCCCCATTAGGATGGAAGAATCCATGATGACCTGATAAGAAGTGAAAATAGAGATGTCAGCGCACACATGAACATTAGCCCTTGTATCATTCCACCAACATGGTGATTGAAATACTGAAATACCAGTAAGTACATTACCGTACCCATTAGTATTTCTAGCGGTCATGACGTTGACAATCTTCCTACTTTTCCCTCTACGATCGACATGTTCTAGGCAGTCCTTGGAAAAGTGGTTGAGCTCTCAACAGGAATAGCAACCTAGCTCATCCTTGTTCGGCTTCTTCTTCTTCTTCTTCTTGAAGGTTGTAGTATTTACAGGCTTGGTGTTCTCTTTCTTCTTGCCAAAGGTTTTCTTCTACACCATATTGGTGCTAAACTGACCCTCGCCTCCTTTCTCAGCAGTGTCCTTAGCCCCCGAGCCTTGTCCTCAACATCAAGAGACACTATCAGTTTTCAACCGATATCTCTTGTCTCTTGTGTCTAAGAGTTGTGGTGAAGTTCCTCCATGAAGAAGGCAACTTTGCAATAATGCACCCAACTACAAACTTGTTGGGTAATACACACTTAAGGAGTTTAAAATCTTTTGCAATGCACTATATCTCATGAACTTGTTTCACTACAGAACGGTTGTTAGCCATCCTATAATCATGGAAGCTCTCCATGATATATATAGTTCACAGCGAACATCTGCTACACGGACTTCGCATCCATGGCCTTCTTGAGCTCTTTTGCATTTTTATGTACATGTACCCTTCAAAGAGCTTGTAGTCAAGAACCCCAGAACGCATCTCACAAAAACCAATATTAACTTCCTCAAACTTTTTAGATCCTGGTTAGATATAGTTCCTTCGTGTAAGCTATTACTAGCCTCGTATACTTTCAGAGCTTGCAGCCACATCATGGTCTTATACTGCCACCTCTTAAAATGAACTCATGTAAACTTATCTGGCTTCATTACATCGGCCAAGTATTCATGTTTAACTTAGGAAAGGTTTTTGGATTGATGGATTATTAGGCAAAAATTCCACAATTAAATCTAGAGTTCATGACTACAACAGCCAACTATAGCCTACCTGGTGCGGCTCAACGGAAGGCCCACTCGACGACCTACCAAGGTTCATGACGTCCATGATAGTTCAGCTGATATGATGCCCATCTGGATACGGACACCCAGCACACAAGAAAAAGGAAATTCAATACTAGAGTTCGAATCCAGCTTGTAATCTACTCGTATTGGTACCCGAGACTTAGCCTCTCTCATATATAAAGGCTATAAGGGTCCAACAAGGAGACTGGCATCTCCCATAATACACAATAGATCTAGACATCAGAAACCCTAGGACATACACCCGCTAGATCCAATCTGTGCACCACCATCATCTCGACGACATTGCAACCTTCGGTTCCTCCATCAATCAAGAGAAGATAAGTAGGAGTAGGGTTTTCCTCTAGGGGCCTGAACCTGGGTAAACCTCGTGTCCCCGTGTTTTTTTCTTAGCTGACAAAGTCTCTACCACACCACTCTTCCTCTAAACCCAAGTCCATCATAATGAGCATTGACGTGATCACCCCACGTCAATTGGCGCCGTCTGTGGAAATCGTATGCGCTAATGTTGTGACTTCGGCGGTTCCAACCTCGGGGGTCTATGACTCATCGACATCCGAGAAGAAGATCCACCTTGAAATCACAATATGGGCGGGATCTGGTCACAAGATCGACGACGTTGAACTTATTCGCAGGCTCTGGCGCATCCGTGTTTGTGGAAATCGACAGCCGACCACGTCTACATCTACTTCGGCAACACGCGGGGTCAAGCATCAAGACCGCTCCCAGCACTCGGTTGTAGAGTCGAATTGAAGATCAAGAAAGGCCATCGGCGAGACAAAGATCACCAAGGGTTGTATCCGTCGCAGACTCGTCCGATCAGCCTAGAAGCAACACTAAATCGGGCCAGAACGGCCACCATCTCAAGAGGGTCAAGTCCTGATGTGGCAGTTTGGACCAAGCTGGCTCACGTATGGTCAGATACAAATAAAGTTGATCATAGCTTGATTCGGATCAGGCCTTGGCATCAATTGTGTGATCTAGCGGAAAAGGTCTTATCAGGAAAACATGCCTCGATTGATTACATGCGCTACGACTAATTGTTTTTAAAATGCACATGCAACATACGTATGGTCATGGGGACAAGATCGCGGCCACGTCAACGCCCATCTTCTGATCGTGACTTTGAGGATCGTCGATTTTCCGGAAATTTCAGCCGTCCGTAGCTCTACAAACCCACTGTTGCTATCTTTAGGCTCAGGAACTATCCTTTGACGCGGGATCTGCCACATGAATCTATCAACGTTAACTATGGACTAAAAAATCGTCATTTTAGTCGACTCTGTCAAACGCGCTGACTCTGCACCCCGGGGTTGCGCCGTTCCTGGCACACGACCCACTGTGGTCTTCAAATCCGGTGAATCGGGGACTCCCTCGACTCCAGAGCCCCACTGCGGTCTTTGGCTATGGCGACCTGCTGTGTTCTTAGACTCCATCTGACCGACCGTTCGCATCGTCTTTTGCAACCGCGACCCTAGCCAGGCGATAAAGCGAAAGAACCAAGCATTGGATACCCATACTTATTTTATTAAATAGTTTGTTTGGTGGTTCAATAAATATTCTCATTTCATTCCCCTTGCTCACCCTCTGGTTGTATCAACTACCGTGACTTCATCAACCTAGACTACATGTACGCTGCGTCGACTCGGTCAACCACGCTGGCTCTACACTGGGGGCTCTGCCAAATCTGCCGCGCGACCCTCTACCACCATCGGTTGCAGCATGCCGCTAAAATCCTCGGTTGTAGCATCCCGATAAAATCCCCGGCTGCAGCATCCCGCCAAAATCTTCGGCTGCTGCGACCCCCTGCATCCTTTGGCTGCGGTAACCCAGTACAATCTTCGGTTGCGGCAATCCGGTGCCATCATCGGCTACGGTGACCCGCTTCCATCATCGGCTCCGGCATCCTGCTACCGCATCGACTTCATCCGTCACATGACTCGCTGCCACGTCGACTTCGTTCGCGGCCGCATCGACTTTGTCTACGGCAACTACCAATAAAGCTAAGTTTTCCTCTATACTTAGAATTTGATTCTTTTTTTACTCACACTCGAAACACTCGGGGGATGTGCCCTCTTTGAGTAACCTAATGTGTCGTCGACTCCGCGCACTCAAACACCTCATACACGATAGCTCGTGTAGCTAATTTTTCCTGATCATCAATTCGTTGAACTCCGAGTACCTCGACAAGGTACTGAGACTAAGGGTAATCAGGCTAATGAAAAGGCCTAGCATGCAGTGCAAAAATGTCGACTCAATTGGCACCAGAATTTTACTTTACAAGCCAACATGCAAATATTATTTACAAGACACTAGTGCTTCACAATTATTTGCATTTTCTTTAGCTTACAAGGATGTTGGTTGCATCGAGCTATTCTATCGAGTTCTGCAACAAAGTCGACCAACGCTAGTCACGTCAACAGACAGCAGGACCCTATTCGACACTTTCCTCGGATGACCATGTCAGTTGTCAACAGAAGTGCCGTTGGTCATGCACCGGATAGTGCCGGTGCGCACCCGACAGAAGCAACTATGTTGGCTTCCATCCGCATCGTAGAGTCCTTCCGGCTAAGTGCCACATGACTCCGCGTGTCAATTCTGACTGCAGCATCGACTCTTGGCTCCTTATGCATGATAAGCTGACTTGTTGAACTTCCGAGTTAGTGGCTTCTCCTCGAATGATCTTCAACTGTGTCTACAAGATACAAGACTCAAGCTTCTGCCCGAGTCTATGACTCCGCCAGACACTCGGGGGCTGCTCCAAACTAGAGCGCTAGTCATGCACATGCAAGATCTTTGAGTGGCACACTTTGATTCCTCATTCGAATTTACGACTCGAATAAGGAATCGGGGCTACTCCCATAGGGAGCGTTGGCACTAGTTGCACATTTGAAAAAGCATCGGTGTGGATGGAATTTGTAGCATTTGTCCATTGTGACGACTACGTCCACGATGTTGGCTCCTTTACAGCAACCGAACACATTGGCGACTTTACCTGCTATACATTACATTGCCAGATTCGGAGATAAAATCTCGCTGACCACCCGAACGCCTCCTCGGTGATAAACATTCGGATGTTTGTATCTACGACGCAAAAATAAGACCTACAGATATAATCGGATGGCATGGCAACCGCATTCGTTGCGCTCTACTAGATAAATACTGTGCCTACGACATGAAGAAAATCCCGATGGACGCGTTGGGTACATAATTATGAGCTAGAGTTTGGCTCAGTAAGGCCTCCGCGAGATGAGTCAAACTACGCCAGCAATTCTCGAATTCGAGTTCAGGGACTCAAGTTTGAGTAGGTGATGGCCCAAAATATATCGAGCTAGTTGGGGAACCCCAAGAGGAAGGTATGATGAGCACATCAGCAAGTTTTCCCTTAGTACGAAACCAAGGTTATCAATCTAGTAGGAGCAAGCAAACACTCCAAAGGTGTAGCTAGCTGAACGTTGGCAGGGCGCACTACCGGTGCCAGCAGCAACGTGGAGACCTGCACAACACAACCACATAACTCTATCCCAACTTGCGATGAGGTTGTCAATCTCATAGGTTTTGCTGAAAACAAAGGATTAAACGTATTGAATTTAAGGAAGTAATAGTTTGCAGAAAGTAAACACAAAGCAGTAAACAGTTTATAGATTGTATGTAAAAGAAAAGGACCAGGATCCATAGTTCACTAGAGGTGGCTCTCCTTAAGATAGATAACATGCTGGGTGAACAAATTACAGTGAGGCAATTGACAAACATCGATAAAGCAATACATGCATATACTAAACATCTTGACTCCTTTGGAACTTGATTGGGCATTACAAAATTATACATAGAGTGCCATCCAATTGCATCTATGACTAATAATCCACCTTCAGGTTATCATCCGAACCCCCTCTAGTATTAAGTTGCAGGCAATAGATTATTGCTTTACGAATTGCGTGTAAAGTAAACAATACGATTGTTCTATGAACAAAGGATTGTTGTTTTCTCCCTAGTAGCAACATCACATCTAGTACCTTAGAGATTTCTGTCACTTCCCCAGATTATCAGAGGCATGAACCCACTATCGAGCATAAATACTAACTCTTGGAGTTGCTAGCATCTACTTGGCCAAGATAGCTACTAACAACGGAAAGCATGCAAGATCACAAATAACAAAGACATGATAGAATCAATAATCAATCTGAAATAGCATCTCAATATCCATCGGATCCCCACAAACACAACATGCAGAATTATAAATAGATGATCTTGATCATGAACGGAGCTCACAAGATCTAGACATGAAAGCACAAAGGAGGAGAACCAGCCATCTAGCTACTACATGGATCCATAGTCCAGAGATGAACTACTCACGGATCACACCGGAGGCTTGCATGATGATGAAGAAGGCCTCTAGGGTGAATTCCCCTCTCCGGCAGGGTGCTGGGAAGAGCTTTAGATCCCTCCCGATCTAGGGATGGAGATGACAGCGGCTACAGACTCTTTCGTGGATTTTTGATCGGGTACTTAGGGTTTTTTTGTCCCGAGGGCATCTTATAGGCGGAAGGAGAGGCCGAGGGGGTGCTGGGGTCGGCCAGACCACCCCCTGGCGCGGGCCAGGCCTGGCCGCACGGCCAGGTTGTGTGGCCGGCCCCCATCCCTTCTCCGTCTCGTATTCTGGCATCTGATGACTTCCGGAAAAATAGGCACTTTGGCTTTTGTCCCGTCCAATTTCGAGAATATTCATTTTTTGACTTTCTTGGAACCAAAAACAGCAGAAAATAGGCAGCTGGCACTGTGGCTCTTGTTAATAGGTTAGTCCAAGAAATAATATGAAAAGTACTCCAAAGTGTGGACAAAACACAAGAAAGTGGATAAAACCAAGCATGGAACATCAGAAATTATAGATACATTTGCAATGTATCAGTAGGTGTCGTTGTTTTTGCCCTAGAGAAATTAACTAGTCCCGATCCATCATGCGCACCTGACATGATTACTTGCATCCCTATGAACTACTATGAATTTGGCTGACCCGGTGACCTTCTGGGCGTGTTCTTCTCACTCGACACAACTGTCGACTCCGACATCCTAATGCAAGGCTCAAGACAACTAAGTCTCCACCTGAATCTATGATTCGGATGGACACTCGAGGGCTACTAACATAGGTATGCCCAACAGGCACCCAACTACAGCCTACCTAGCGCGGCTTAATGGAAGACCCACTCGACGACCTGCCAAGGTCCATGACGTCCATGACGGTTCGGCTGATATGAAGCCCATATGGATACGGACGCCCAATGCACAAGAAAAGGGAAGCTCAAAACTATAGTTTGAATCCAACTTGTAACGTACTCGTATTAGTACCCGAGACCTATCATCTCTCATATATGAAGGCTAGGAGGGTCCAACGAGGAGATTGACATCTCCCGCAATACAGAATAGATATAGACATCAGAAACCCTAGCACATACACCCACCAGATCCAATCTACACACTACCGCCATCTCAGCGACATTGACACATTTGGTTCCTCCATTAGTCAAGAGCAGACAAGTAGGAGTATGGTTTTCCCTCCGGGGGCCCAAACCTAGGTAAACCTCGTGTCCCTGTGTTGTTTGTCTATTAGCCGATGAAGTCTCCAGCGCACCGCTCTTCCTCTAAACCCAAGTCCATAACAATGGGCATTGACAATCACCCCACGTCAATAAGCCTAGGCCGACTTCTTTTCATCTTGTGATTCTAGAGAAGCTAGTTTTTGGCAGATTGTGTGGAGAAGCTACGGTGGGGAGAAGCTCGTAGAATCTAGTTCCTTCCATTCTTTTTGGCTTCTAGACATTTGGCTTGTTTGATGTGTTGAATTGTGAAATGTCTATAACACCCTAAATTTTATACGTATGCTAGTTCTTAGTACATAATGAGCTAGAAATGAATAAAGAAGATTATAAAATAGTCAAGTGAGATGTTACCATTAGTTGTATAATTGCATGCCCAAAATAAAAAAAGTCGGTCTTCGGCAGCGGAGCAGCGAGCCAGGGGAGCGGTGGCAACCAGCGACGGAGGAACACTAACGCTTCATTTTTGGTTTGATCGTATAGAGCAGGAGACGTGGGGTGTAGCGATGCGTGCGGCTGAGAGATGCCTTGATTGGTTTTTTCCATTTCTCCTATATCTTAGCTGTGGCATTTCTTTGTGAATACAAGGAACAACTGGGGCAGTTGTGGGATACCGGTTCGGCTCACTTTAGGAATCTCGGCAATCTCTCCATAAGCAGGTCCATCCCTGATTCTAAAATTGCACTCCCGCTCAGCTTCACGGTGGAAAAAATCAGCCCAGAATCACACTGATTCTTTTCTGATTGTGCGGTTCAGGAGCTAGAAGCTGTCCAAGAATCCAAAAAGAAGTCGGCCCTACCCCAGGCATCTATCGTGTTACCACCATGATAGTTGGTGCCCACCATAGGGCCAGCAGCAGCGCTGGCTAGAATTTCATCTGGACATGACCGTCTTCATCAACATCTCCATGTTCGTCAGTATAGCAGCTTCATATTCTTCATCCCCATCTTACAATACTCAAGAAATCCCGAGGGCTAGCATGCAAGCCTCCCCCATCGACATATGTCGGGCTTAGCATCATCACCAACAATATTCACATAAGTATCTACCATCTACACACACATGAGGTAACCCCGACTACCACTCAGGGGCTATCACCCTTTATCACTTCTTTAGCTATTCATGACGGGAAAGAGATGTCTCAACCCGGGGGCTAGCCGGCTAATCCGACATAGAATCTCCCATAGGTAGGAAAAGTATCTTGGGGTCTCAATTTGTACTTAGCCGGCATCCCCGTG
The DNA here is from genome assembly GCA_910589775.1 of Avena eriantha. Taxonomy (NCBI): domain Eukaryota; kingdom Viridiplantae; phylum Streptophyta; class Magnoliopsida; order Poales; family Poaceae; genus Avena; species Avena eriantha. The sequence goes on along the minus strand of OU342744.1, from coordinate 213,707,432 downwards.
CATAGAACTATTGCTTAGATTAAGCGTTCTGAATATAGAGGTTATGTCAACTTTTGTTATGTCTACAAGTATGTCAACTTCTTTGTGTCATATGTTATGGATATGTCTTTTAATATGTCTACTCCTACATTTCAGCATCTGTTATATGTGTATGTTGACTAAGAATGTCATTTGAAATGTCGAATGATGAGGAAAACTTACTGCCAAGGTATCATGGCATCATCATAAGTTATCTCAAATCATCTTTTATGTCGGTTTGCTAGGATATCATGGAATCATCATAAGTTATCTCAAATCACCGTTTCTTTTGGTTTGCTAAGATATCATGGCGTCATCATAAGTTATCCCAAATCACTGTTTATGTCGGTTTGACACGATATCATGGCATCATCAATGAGTATTTCAAATCACCCTTTATGTCGGTTTGCCGACATATCACGGCACCATATCATATCTCTAGATCATATTTTGTTTCAGTTTGTCAACATATCAAGGCGCCATCCATATCTCGAATCACCAAGTATCATGAGATGGATATGTATGTCAGATTTCTCAAATCTAGTATTACCAGGATTTGTCGCATGGATGACATTGACATGTATGTCGAATCTTGACATGTATGTCGGATTTTGATATGTATGTCATATTTTAACCTATATGTCGAATTTGCCCATGCAGTCTATATGTCAACCTTGCCCAAGCAGGCTATATAACGATGCCCATGCAGGATATATGTCGAATTTGCCCATCCAGTATATATGTCAACTTTTCTGTGGCATCCCGCTAAAACCACTACTAGAAAATCGCGGTGTTTTTGGTGCATTGCATCATCATGACTGCATGCTCATGTCATCATGCCACATTGCAATTGAGCATCGTCATCATCATGCATGGTTTTGCCTAAAACTATTTTCGAAAAGCCTAGTTTTGGTTTTCTAAATATCCCCGCCTTCTTTTCAAATTTGAAAACCGGGCTTTTCCGGATTATTTTGTTTTGTCTAAAAACAGTTTCTCAAAGGCTTGTTTATAATAAATAAAAGTTTATTTTATTTTTAGGGGGCAGCCGAACCAGGCCCGATCCAGCCCAGCCGGCCACCCCCAAAACAGCCAAACCCTAGATCTAACCCCTACCTAATCCTAGACCAAATCCATCCCACCTAATTCCTACCCCGGCCACTGCCACACACCCAGCACGCACGCACCAGGTCACACCCCGCACGTATGCTCCACACGGGCCCCACCTGCAGACCCTGTCCTCCCTCGCTCGATTGCCACCAACCACCCCGCGACGCCCCTAGCCCACCACTCTCGATCGATCGCCCTCGACCTCGTGATCCCCTTCTCCGCTTGCGTGCCACCGCCAGGCCAGATTCCTTGTCTCGCCTCTGCGCGCAGCGCCGCCACCCACCTCTCCTCTCCCCGATGTCTCTCTGCTCGCGCCAAGCTCGTCGGGCCGCCATCCTCGAAGCCCTGCAGCCACATGTCCTATCTCCGGCGAGCCCCTGTACCTCGCCACCGTTCGCGCTCGACAGCGACGCCACCGGTATCGCTTCCCTACACGCCCTCGCTGGCGCCCCCTTGTCGCTCCTCGAGCCCGCCTGCTCCGCCGTTCTCTCAGGCCGCCAGCACCGCCCATCCCCGCAGTCGCGTCCTCTGCATCGTCCCTACTCTGACCGCTTGCACCGCCCTCGTCTAGGAAACCACAGAGCGCGGTTGTCCTCTGCTCTCGAGTGCTGCCACCGCCTTGAGGCCTCTGCTCCGTCCGTGCTCCTCCTGGCCGCAGGTGGCGTCCACCCGAGCTCCTCTGGCCATGACCTGAGCTCGTCGTGGTGCCGCCTCTGTTCGCCCGCCGTGCCTCACGCACGCACCAGGACCGCGATGCCGCGCACCCCAGCACAGCTATCTCCGCGCCCCTTCATCCTGTCGTTGCCCTGGCCCTTCCGCGTGCCTCTACGTGATCGTGCTGGCCTAGGACATCCTTTGCCCACGCTCGCCCGCCTAGGGCCACCTCCGTTATGGTAATTGCCGTTTTGGCCTCCGGCTGTCATCGATGCAGTACAGAGTCGTGAAGCTTCCTTGTTGTGTGTACATGTGTATCACAATGACCCTCGTTGTTCTGCGTTTGTCCCTTGCTCGTTGACAGAAGGCACCGAATCTGCCAAGTCTAACATGTGTTGAGACCGACGCAACACCAAATGAAGTTGGTGTCGGTGCACAACGATGAACACCTACTTCCTAGATGACAATATCTCCTTCATGGACGCCAAGATCTCCTTACCGGAGCCGATGACCCAAACACCACAACCCAAGACCGGCACCGACAAATGAAGTCGGAACCACCAAGACCTCCGTCACGGGACGCCAAGTTCTCCATCCCGGATGCCAAGGCCCATTCCTAGATGTGAAGACCGATCCCGGAGCCGAGACCGAACCCGAACACTCGTCGAACCCCGATGTGTGAACCTTTCCCGAGCCCCTATTTTATAAATGCTATATATATAAACTGTCGCATATTAAATTGTTCATGCATGCATATCTTTCTGTGGTTTGGGGGAATTATGCCGATTCACCTCATAATTAAATATGGAGTCTATATGCGAGATATCTTTGTCTTATTCCGGACTCCATTAAAATTTGTGTAGCAAACCGATGCCCTGTTTCGCCTTGTTAATCCAACATAATTTACGGGATAGATAATTGTCGGGACCTCGGTTCCGCTTAATACTGCCTAATTGCACCGCATCTGCATCATATCATAATCATGCCGGATCTTTTGCTGTAGTATTAAATAGTGCATCCGGTGTTTGTTCTAGTGTTTGATTCTTCGCGGATTAGGACGATGAGTTGATCCGAGTATCGACAATTTCTTCGGATATGATCCGTCAGCAGTGTTTCCCAGGCGAGCATCCCTCCCTTTTCTACCTATTTTGCATTTATAGTTTTACTTCCTCCTGTTGATCTATTGCTATCCGTATTGCGATGCTTTAGTTTCCGTGCACCATTTATATTCCCTGCAGCCTCTATATTGCCTTGGACACATCCTATTGCCTGTTGTTTGATAGATAGTCGGCCTTTGCGTGTCGTAGTCGCTTGCTCAAGTGCTGCTCCCCGTCGTTGTTGTTACACCGTTGTTGGGAGGTTGGCACATGCTAAATGATGGAGATGCTTAACGGTGGAGATGATCATGGCTTACATTATAACTTGTTAATAAAAATGCTGGAAATAGATATAATGCAGAGACACCGGTGGGTAATAGTCAATATTTGGTTTTTAACTGCCCACTTGTGTCCACCTAGGACCCGAGTTCTTGACACCTGTTCCGAGATCGAGCGCGCTAACCACATGTGGGGTGTGTGGGCACCCCCATCGGCTTACTACCTGATTTCAAAGTATTGTACCGGGGGCCACAAGTAGTTTGGGGCTTTATTACTATTCTGTACTTATGCCATGCTTTACTGTTTTATTTAAGATTGTGCGTGGAGCACCTGTACTGTTTAGGATGTGGAATGTTTTCGCGGTATCGACAAGCCCAGTCACACTTTCGGGTTCCCAGTCGTTTACAACCATTGGCACAAACCCTGGGTCCGCCTCGGAGCCGGCCGACTTCGTTGTGGGTAGCTTAGTGGGGTGGACCCCCATGTACTTGCTTTGGGTCTGGGAAACGTCATGACTTAGGCCCCGCCAACATACCGATGGCTGTATGTTAATTGATCTGGCAAAAAGGGTTGAAGTGCGTGTGGATACTTTGGTGCACCCCTGCAGGGTTAAATCTTTTCGAAAAGCCATGTCCACGGTTATGGACGACTTGGAGCACAGTTTCTCGATCATAGACAACTGTAACTAAAGTTTGCTGTTATAATTTGACTTGTATCTAAGATGACTAATAAGTTGGATAACTGCCTTGGAAATATTAAATAAAACTGCCAACCGTGTGAGTTTCCTCGGCTTAACTTCCTCGTTTGGTCTCGAGGGGGATTACCAGGATGGGTATGTTTGGTGTTAGTATCAGGTTGGATCCGAATAGGTCTCTCTTATCCCTCTCTAATAGCCGACAGTTGTATTGAGTCTCTATAGGTTGTTTAGTGCATGCTTCGATGCCGCTTCAGTCCACCATACCTATATAGGCGAGAGCCGCCGAATTCTAGCCTCGCCGTGTACTGGCCTCAGTACCGACGCTCCTCTTTTTCCCTTCGCCCTTTGTCGGCACCCTTTTTGTTTAGCAGGTACGAGTTTGATGTCGTTAGCAGGGTTACCCTTCCAGCTTGGCCTGGGTAGGGTTATTGACACCATTGGTTATTCTTCAGGGCTCTTAGCCCAATTTGCATCTTGTCCATACTCGGACGCTGTATCGTTTTCAAGGTGATTTGGATCTTTGTACTGTATATCTGTGTTCTTGACTCATGGAGTCGTGATGTATATATATATCTGTGCTGTGGGTCCCATCGAGGACTGTTGTGTAATGGTATTACTTCGTTTTCCACCCGCACGAAAGTGCCTGGTGGGCGTCCTTGAATCGTTTCTATGCGGGTTTGGCGGAAAGTGCTAAAACTTGCATAGGGCCGATTCGAGGGTGTTACATTTTCCCAAGTAGGCTATATCACGATGCCCATGCAGGCTATATGTCGAATTTTCCCAGGCGCAGGCTATATGTCAACTTTGCCCAGGCAGGCTGTATGACGATGCCCATGAAGGCTATATGTCAAATTTTCCCATGCATGCTATATGTCAACTTTGCCCAAGCAGGCCATATGATGATGCCCATGTAGGCTATATGTCGAACTTGCTCATGCAAGCTATATGTCAACTTTTCCTAAGCAGGCTATATGACGATGCCCATGCAGGCTATAGGTCGAATTTGCCCATGTAGGCTATGTGTCAACTCTGCCTAAGAAGGATATATGATGATGCCCTTGTAGGCTATATGACGAATGCCCATGCAGGTTGTATGTCAAATTTTCCCATGCAGGCTAGGCCTTATGTCGAATTTTCCCACGCAGGCTATATAACAAATTCCTATGCATGTTGTATGTCAAATTTTCCTATGCAACCAATATGACAATGCCCATGAAGGCTATATGTTGAATTTTCCCATGCAGACTATATGCCAAATTTTCTCATGAAGGCTATATGTCAAGTTTGCCCATGCAGGCTACATGTCAAATTTTCCCATGCAAGCAATATGTCAAATTTGTCTACGCTGGATGTAGATCTAATTGTCCATGTAGACTATATGTCGAGGTTAGACCATGCCTGTTGTATGAAGACAACAACTCTATGATACAGATGAATTTTTAAGAGCCTATGCAAAACTCTACGAGTCCCACATAGCCTCGGGGGCTAATGTCGGGGATATGACCCCGGGTACCCAAGAGTCAGTAGAAAGATGATTTAGTAGAAGACATATGTTAAAAGAAGACATAAGTCAAAGTAAAAAAGAGAGAATTAAATAAATAAGAGGAAAAATCCCAACTGGGCCAACATACACAGCATTCAACTTGGTCCAGATCCTCCCAGGCTTACATCAAGCATCAAGGTAGCACTCCACCAGCTGGGCTGACATAACATTGTCGAGGTCCTAGCAACCGGGGTGCCATGCCCTGTTGGCCGACAGGCCCACCGCCTGGACATCGGCATCCTCTAGAGGATGCTCGAGAAGCGGTGCCTCGGGAGGACATGCATGGGGGTAGCCTCCGGAGCCTCATGCCTCAACTCTATACAACCCTACTTCAGTAGGTCGCGACACCCATGAGGGAAGGCCTCGCGAGGCCCCTCAGTCTGTCCCTGGGCCTTGGATACTCTAGAACATGCCTCAAGGGTACAACTGTAATCACGCCGCAAAGGCGGCAAGGACGATGCAAGCCAACAAGCATATTCCGCCCCAGCTGGGTCGCGGACCCCTGGACCGCCTCGGTAAAGAGGACTCAGTCTGGCCCCTTTGGTGTCAAAGTAGGGCAGGCAACCTCAGTAGTGGTAGCACTTCACCTTTTGCCATTCTGGTACAAGGGAGGAGATAGGCACCTGCTAGCGATGACAAGTGACACCAAAGGAAACAACTTTAGGAGAAGGCAGAGGGCGTTCGGGAAGGAGGAGTGATGACCCACAAGTATAGGGGATCGCAACAGTCTTCGAGGGAAGTAAAACCCAATTTATTGATTCGACACAAGGGGAGCCAAAGAATATTTATAAGCCTTAACAACTGAGTTGTCAATTCAGCTGCACCTGGAAACAATCTTACTTGCAGTAGTTTATCAGTAGCAACAGTTTTGTAGTAGCAATAGCAAAGTGATAGCAGTAGTAAAAGTAAAGACAGTAGTAACAATTGTAGTAAACAGTAGGATTAAAGTGCGGTAGGCATAGGGATGGATGGACGGGCGTTGCATGGACAAGAGAATTCATGTAATAATCAAGACATGGAGCATTTGTAGATAAATAAGATAAAGTATCCAAGTACTAAATAATCACAGGCATGTGTTCCATATATAGTCATACGTTCTCGCAATGAGAACTTGCACAACATCTTTTGTCCTACTAGACTGTTGCAGCGGGGCCTCAAGGGAATCTACTGGCAATTAAGGTGCTCCTTTTAATAGAGCATCGGAGCAAAGCATTAACACTTCGTGAACACACGTGATCCTCACATCATAGCCATCCCCTCCAGTTATCCTGATTTCTGTCACTTCAGGGCCTCGGGTACCGAACAATAATATGTGAATACAACTTGTAGGTAAGATCATAACAATACTATCATCATGAATCAATAACATGTTCAGATCTGAAATCATGTCACTCGGGCCCTAGTTACAAGCATTAAGCATAACAAGTTGCAACAATGTCAAAAAGCACTAACAATAGATACTAGGCACCATGCCCTAACAATTTGATGCAATTACATGAATGCTCTCATCCAATTCCTACCATCCCCATAGCATACTGCGGGGGATTACTCACTCATGGATGGGGGAATCATGGATGGTTGATGGAGAAGCGATGGTGATGATGATGGCGATGATCTCCTCCAATTACTTATCCCGGCAGGGTGCTAGAACGGAGTTTCTGGTTCCGAATCGCGATTTCTGGTGGTGGCAGCGCAGCAGAACTCTCTCTGGAAAAACGTCGAACCCTCCTCTGTTTTTAGGTCAGAGGGCTTATATAGCCGAAAGGAGAGGTAGAGGTAGAGACCAAGGTAGCCACACCACCCCCTGGCATGGCCTGGCATGGCCCGCGCGACCAGGTGGTGTGGGCCCCTCGTGGCCCCACTACGTCTCGTCTTCTGGCTTCATGAGTCTTTTGGTAAAATAGGAGTTTTGGGATATTTTTCGGGATTTTTCCTAAAAGTTGATTTCCTGCACAAAAACGTGACACCAAAGAAATTCTGCTGAAAATAGCGTTAATCCACATTAGTTTTATCCAAATCACACAAATTAGAGAAGAAACAATAGCAAAAGTGTTCGGGAAAGTAGATACGTTTTGGACGTATCAACTCCCCCTAAGCTTAGCTTATTGCTTGTTCTCAAGCAATTCAGTTGAAAACTGAGTGCGATAAAAGAACTTTCACGAACACATTTGCTTCATAAGGTGTATATATTCTCAGCATATGATCAAATACTTAGGAAATTCATAATAAAGAGTATGCAAATAAGTTTACCCAGTAGTCATGCAAACTATGAAGAGATTCCAACTCAATAATAATAAGCAACATGACACATAAGCATATGCAGGATTGTAATGCTCATAATAAGATATGATAAAGTGGTATCTCTCTTGCCTTTTTGGAGCAAAACATAAATGCCAAGGCACCTCTGAAGTTCAAGTGAAGACTAGAAGTAAAAATATCAAAGATACAAGTGTCAAAGTTATGTCATAATTAACCATGTTTTGGGACAAGCACATTACACTAAGAATGACAGCTATGCTCTCGGGAAGGTGCTCAAAGTGTAAATGGTGACTCAACATAAAAAGTGAAAGAAAAGATTTGAAAAGTTTGAAAGGCTTCCAAATGTTGAAAGTATGGTACTCATTAGCTTTGGGCTCTCATTGCCCCTATCATAAGCATCTTGAGGTGATTAAGGTTAGAGTGACTCAAATATTAGGATATTCTTGACAAGTTATACGTTGAAAATCTCATGCCCCTTGCTTACGAGTACCGAACCTCATGCTACTCAACTTCAGTCACAAGTAAGTTCTTGTCATTGTAAGTACATGTGTATCATAGAGAACCGCCAATAGGGTACCCCTTGCCCCATGATACAGGACCTATCCCATATCAAAATGACAAGGCAACAGACAATGAGCATCTCAGCAATCTTTTTATTTGCTATTTGCATAGGTTTTTATTGAGGATGCTTCATAGAATGCTCACTATGGTTATGCTGCAAGTTTCCACCATGATTAGGCATGGCTTAGGCTAGCCGCCCAGGCGTTTCTCTAACACACATACAAACTCCATGAGCTTACAAGCTACCCTTTTATTTCACATCACTGGGATCCATAAGCAAAAGATCATGATATCAACTGAATAATAAGTGCAATGTTGAAAACGTTCCCCATGACAACATGGTTCTGCTAATTCATAACTTATAAAGCGCAAGGATATACGCAACATAGATGGACACAATGGTTCAAGTTTATTAATTGCAAGAATGTAAGGTGTGCCATCAAGTTTGTGAGAGCTTTACTAACTAATTTTCACATAACAAGCAAACATTTTTATTGGAAGAGAACAAAGCATAATAAATATGCAAGGAATAGCAAAGATGCCAATAGGTAGATATGGTGGATTCTTTTTGACAATCTTGGTTTTGGGGAGTTGGATGCACAAGTAAAGCGTATACTCAGTGCAAGTGAAGTCTAGCAATAGAAAGGGAGCAACAATCGAGAGAGCAGTAACTATCATAATCATGCTTGCGACAAAACAAAATTAATAGTGGCATAAAAGTGACACAAGAACTCTATGGCAAAATAAATCATCGAGGCTTAACTGACCTTTTGTTTAGTCATATGCATGCGTGAGCATGTGCCAAGTCGATTCAAATTAAACATTCAGAGGAGGATACCACAATATCATACAAAGTTATGAATAGAACAATGCAAGCAAACATTTATATGACATGCTATAAACTATTAGTGGATTGAAACTGATCATAAGAGAGCAAGAACTACTAAGCATCCATTAAATAACATACACCTTGCACGAACAGACTAAGCATGCCCACGATGATGAGTATATGTACAAAAATGAAAACAAATAGAGTTCATACCAGCCTCTTATGAAACCTCGAGTTGTCATAAATCTACATTGCCTTTCACTTGTGTGACTTGAATAATAAGATAAAACCAAACTCCAAGGAGTCACTGAGGACCGCTGAACCTTGCAACAAACTTTACAAAACCAGAGAAGAACAACAAATATTTTTGGGTTTTCGATTTTTAAAGATAGGAACTAAAGGAAAGAGCAAACAAAGCAAAATCTTTTTAGGTTTTTCGAATGATCAAATCAAAGCTAAAAAGGATGAAGCAAACCAAGGCTTAAAAGATAAAGAAGCAAACAAAGAGAAATAATAAAAATATTTTTGGTCTTTTTGTGTTTTGAAAAGCAGAAATAAAGCAAGAACAAATACTAAAAAGAAAACGAAACATGGATATACAAAGTACCCGGCAGAACATGATATGTAGATGAGTGTGGTGTCGGTATACCTCCCCCAAGGTAAGGCTTTTGGCCTAAGTGGGGATCAATCCCGGGCTAGCCAGGAAGGAGCGCCTCCATAGTATGACGAAGAAGTGCCTTTGTCCAGATACGAACTCGAGGGCGCCCCAGTGTAGTGCGCAGAGTAATCGTAACAGGGCGCATCCCCCTGGTGCTACCCGTGGAAACCAATCAAGCGGAGCTGCTCGTCCACCTCCTCCTTGGAGCGCGACCATGGCATCCTACAAATACTGAACAAAGTGGACTGTGGCAAGGGAACTTTCCACTCGACTCTGTTAGTAAACAACATCCTGTAAACTAAACTCTCTATACTAGAGTTAGTAGTAAAAAGTGATGTGTTTTCATAGCAGCAAGATCAAGCCTTTGTGGGGTCAGCACAGTATCATTAGGATCAACAAAAAGTTCCAAAGCAACAACCATGCGTGCAGCAATGATGCCCCCATAAATGGGTCCTCTAGCAGCTAGATAGTGAGCAACGAGAGAACCAAGATTATACTTGGTTGTATTATTAAGTGCAGCAGCAAGAAAAGCTAAATGATAATTAGAAATATTACTAGCGTTCTCCCTACCAAGAATGCTAGTGGCAAGATAATAAGCAAAATATCTAAGAGCTGGGAGTTGACTGTTCCTTATCTTCCCGTGCTGAGCTATACAATCATCATCATTTGTTACACTTCGGTAGAGCTCCAGCAAATCGGCGGGTCGACCTTGGATCTTCTTCACTGTCCTAGTCATTCCTATGCCTATAATGCTACAAAATCTTTCCAATGACATGGTAATAGGCATATTATAAATTTTGAACAAAATAGTTGACTGATAAGGGGTGTTAGTGAAAGTGAAACTTTCAACGAAAGTTTTGGTGATCACGACATATTGCTCACTCTCATCCTGCATGTAAGTGGTTAGACCAACCCTCTGAACAAGAAGTAAGAAATCATCAAGGATCCCTGCAGCTTGCAAAAAAGGCAAAACAAGGGAAGGTAGATGAGTGAGCATCTTCCTCATCTCCCTCATTGCCAAAGCGTGGCGCAATAAGATCTTCATTATATGATGGCCTAAATTGAGAAGTTGATCTCGAAGGCCTTTCCCTCCTGGGTGTGTCTCTCTCAAATACTTATCCAAAAGTATGGTTGTCCATCTCTCCTTATTCTGAAATTTTAGACAACCATCACAAAAAATGATTGCAAAGTGATTACATAATGAAAGGAACTACTTATAGGGACTTGCAAGAGGGCTAAACATGCATCAAACAATTTCTTTAAACATAGAACAAGCATGCAAGCTCACATAACCTATCACCTACAATAGAAAAATACTCAAGATATAATCTACCAATCACAAATCTACTTGGACAAGCAGAGGAGTCACATACCAGAGAACAAATTCTCCAAATCTCAGCAGCAAAGGTGGGCTGAGCAAGGATATCGAAAATCACGAGCAAGAACAGCAAGAACACGAGTTTGAGCAATGAACTGGTATTTTCTTGAGAGAGAGAGAGAGGAGTTCCAGGTGGGAGAATAAGTGGAGGCCCAGGGGTGGCCCACGCCATGACCAGGCGTGCCCCTGGTGTGGCCGTGCCACCAGGTGGTGTGCCTGACTGGTGCCCCCCTGGGTCACTCCAGTTACTTCTCTGCCCCTCTTTTGGTGTAAAAATTTAATATGAATTTTCTGGAATTTTTCGAGAAACTTTATTTTTGAGCAATTTTCAGGTATTGATGAATGATTTTCTGGCAGAAAGATGATTTTGGAATGATGCAATAACAAAACTAAACTAAAACTTCAGAAGTTCTAAGACACTCTAATATGGAAGCAACTAAGTGAAAGCAAAAATTAAAGATGGATAAAATAAAAGTAAGCAAGGATAATCATGGTGAAAATATTGTTTTGTTCATTGAAATCCCTTTGTTAACAAGGTTGATCAGGTCTTATTACCAAAACAATTTTATATGAAACAAAACTTTGTATTCCACTAAATGATTATGTTACCTCAAACCTGATAGCAATAGTCCCAATCATAATGATTTCATAGTTTTCTCTTGGTATGGGACAATATATTTCTCCAACTTGGATGCCCTCAATATTTTCAATTGAATTTAGGGCATAAGTATTATCAATCTTCTTTGGGAAATAGATCGTATGCTCCTTGTCATTAACATTAAAAGTGACCTTTCCTTGATTACAATTAATGACAGCTCCTGTAGTATTAAGGAAAGGTCTCCCAAGAATAATAGACATATTATCATCTTCAGGCATTTCAAGCACAACAAAGTCAGTTAATATCAAGCAATTATGAGCCACTTGAACATGAACATCCTCACATATACCAACATCAATATTAGTAGATTTATAAGCCATTTGCAAAGATATATCAGTTGGTATCAATTTTTCCAATTGAAGTCTCTTGTAGAGAGAAAAAGGCATAACACTAACGCCTACTCCCAAATCACAAAAAGCAGTTCTAACATAATTATTTTTAATACAACATGGGATAGTTGGAATCCCTATGTCTCCAACTTTCTTTGGAACCTTACCATTTAAGGAATAATTAGCAAGCAAAGTAGAAATTTCCTCATTAGGGATCTTCCCTTTATTAGAGACAATATCCTTCATATACTTTGAATAAGGAAGCAATTTAATAGCATCAGTCAAAGGAATTTGCAAAAATAAAGGTTTCATCCACTCACAAAACTTATTATAGTGTTCGTCTTTCTTTGACTTGTGTTTCTTATCAGGAAAAGGCATTGGTTTTTTAACCCAGGGTTCTCTTTCACTACCATGTTTATTAGCAACAAAATCTTCCTTAGTGTACTTTGTATTCTTAGTGTGCTTTTCAGGTTCTTCTTCAATTTATTCTCTATCAGGAGCATCATTTTTCTCATTACCACTCTCAGTTTCAGCATCAGAGGCAGATATATTATTAGGATCCTTAGCAGGTTCAGAAGATTCTACAACCGTTTTATATTTCTTTTTCTTTCTCTTAGAAGAAGTACCTTGATACGTCCATTTTGCATCACTATTCTATGTCTTAATTCACTATTATTTATTGATATATTTCATATTGAGAGGTGATACTTATGTTATTTCATCTATTTTTGCATGGTTGATGACTTTTGGAGCATGGACCACTGCAGTCAGGATTCTGATGGAAAATGTGCTGTTTGGAGGCAAAATTCGTGAAGATCAGAAAATCCGGGAAAATATACGGAAAATCCTATTTTTCCAAAAGACTAAGGATGCCAGAAGAAGGAGTGGAGATGGGCCACAGGGGGCCCACACCACCCCATGGCGCGGGCAGCCCTAGGCCGCGCCAGGAGGTGGTGTGGCCACCCTGGCCCACTCCAGCCTCTCCCTTCTAGCGTATATCATCCTCCCGAAACCCTAAGACTCGAGGAGCGACCACAGAAAGATTCCGCCGCCTCTGCGGGGCGGAAAACACCGAGAGAGAAAGATCTCTTCGGCAGACGGATTTCTGCCAACGGAATTCCTTCCCGGAGAGGGGAGATCATCGCCATCAACACCACCATCAAGCTGGACTTCATCGGGGTCATCATCACCATCAGCACCCTCATCACCATCTCCATATTGCTGTAACAATTGGTTGAATCTTGCATTAGTTCATAGGGGAAACTTTCCCGGTGCTGATTACTCTTTGTAGTTGATGCTATTCAGTGAACCATTGAATTATTGGTTATGTTCAGATTGTTATACATCATTATTCCATCTCTGATCATGATCCATATGATGTCTTTTGAGTAGTTCGTTTTGTTCTTGAGGACATGGGAGAAGTCTTGTTGTTAGTAGTGGAGTTGCGTTGAGAAAGATTCAATAGATTGTTATTTAAGTTGTGGTGTACTTCTTCTAGTGGTGTCATGTGAACGTCGACTACATGACACTTCACCTATATGGGCCTAGGGGAATGCATTGTGTATTTGGCTACTAATCGTAGGGGTTGCCGGGGAGTGACAGAAACTTGAACCCCCGTTAGGAACCCATTGCACAAGGGACGTAAGGGTCTTAGAGTTTAAAGTTGTGGTTAGGTTTCTACCTTAATTACTTTCTTGTACTTACGGATGTTTGCAAGGTGTATAATCACAAGTATGTATTAGTCTTGGATGGGGCGGTACATTAGCACAGGTTCACCCACACAACACTTAGCAAGCTAGAGAAGATTAATCAACTATATGAAGCGAAAGCACTTGACAGCCATCCCATGTGTCCTCGAGAACGTTTGGTCATCTTAAGTAATACAACCGGCTTGTCCTTTGCTGCATAAAGGATTGGGCCACTTGCTGCATTTATTCCTACTGTCTTTTATTTACTCGCGCTTTGTTTACTTGCTTTATCAAAAACCCCTAAAAATCCGTTTGCTAAGTATTTGCAGAGAATTCCTGATCCATACCACTAGCCAGCACCTTCTGCTCCTCGTTGGGTTTGACACTCTTACTTATCGAAAATACTGCGATACACCCCCTATACTTGTGGGTCATCAAGACTATTTTCTGGCGCCGTTGTCGGGGAGTGAAGCACTATTGGAGAGTGGAACTGGTAAAGGAAACTTCTACTGTGAGTATTGTTTACTTCTGCTAGTTGCTTTATTTTTGTTATGCATAATTCGCTGAGTTTCTTATTTGGTAATGCTACTACCACTGCTAAGGTAGTAGATAAGCCACCACCTGCTAAGAATGATGTTTTTAAAATACCTACAAGAATTATTGATCGTGTTATGGATAACTATTATGTTGGGGATGGAACTGTCCATCCTGGTGATCATTTGCTCTTTATACACGAATTATGCGGGTTGTTCAAGTGTGCAGGTATTACTACAGATCAAGTTAAGAATAAGTTATTCTCATTATCGCTGAAAGGAAGAGCTGAGGAATGGTATAAGCTGCTGAAGAATGGTCAAGCTCTGGAAATGGGAGGAAATAGTGCCTCTCTTTTATTCAAAGTTTTATCCTCCTAGTGAGATTCATAAAGATCGGAATCAAATATACAACTTTTAGCCTCTTGATGGAGAGAGTACAGCTCAAGCTTGGGGGAGATTGAAGTTACTAATGCTCAAATGTCCCATTCATGAGCTCCCCAACAATATTATTATCAACAACTTTTATGCAAGGCTCCCTCTACATGACAAAGATTTATTGGATGCTTCTTGTGCTGGATCATTCACTCGTATGGAAGAAGAAGCTAAATGGGACCTTCTAGACCGTATTCAAGACAATGCTGAAGCTTGGGAGAATGACAAAGGTAGAAAGTCAGGTATAAATTATGATTATGAATGCATTGAATCTTTTATGGAAACTGATGACTTTCAAAATAGAAGTGGAATAAGTACCATGAGCCTTATAAAGATGTTGCTAAGAGTGTTCCTGCAATAAATACTGAAGTTCATACTGCTAATCATGCTTTAGCTAAACCTTACATCGATAAAATGCCCTTTCTAGTTAAGATAAAGGAACATTCTATGATAGCTAGTATGGTTAATGAAAGTACAAATGAAGCTGTTGAACCTGATAAACAAATGGTTGATGAACCTATAATAGCAAATGTGAAAGACTTTGTTACTAAATATGAAAAAGAGGGACACCCTATCCTTTGTAAGGATACCTCTAATATTGTTTCACAAAGTAGTGTTATGAGAGCTAGTATTCCCGTGTTTTCTGTTAGAATAAGTGATCATTGCTATGATGGTTCTTGTGATAGCTATATTGTTAAGTTTATGCATGATACTGAAAGCTACTATGACAGAGGGAAAAGTGTTCTTATGTATCTCAATAATATCAAGTTTCCTTGTTTTATGCTGAAAGTTTTTATGTTGCACTTCTTTTGCCTTGTTATGCAAGTTACCTCTGGTTTCAATAACATGTTTGTTTACAAAATCACCTTGCATAGGAAGTGAGTTAGACTTAAATGAGTGTGTGTTTTTGCTTCTAAATTCTCTCTTTCACTTCAATCCATGTCCCTATGAGAGCTTCTTCAAAATTATCATGCCCATCTTAATGGCTATAAAGAAAGAGCTTTATGGGAGACAACCCAATTTGTTTTTGTTTTTAGTTTGTTTTTGTTTCTTCGAGTCTTGGAAGTTATTACTTCGGTAATAACCGCTCCTTATCCGTTTTGTTTGGTTTTTGTGCCAAGATCAACCTCTAATTAGAGAGAAGTAAGATTTGGGGAAGTTGCTGTCCCGAAACAGATTTTTGTGCTTCACCATAAACATTCGTGAGAGATGTCTATATGTCCGATTGAGCTGTAATTGTTTGTGCTTCTGCCATAAGTTGTTATTTAACTTTCGTTAGTTTTGGACTTTTTGATTTGAGCAACCGAAGATTTTCTAAAAAATTGATCTTTACCTGCTGGTCTGTTTTGACAGATTTAGCCACTCTTGCATTTGCTTCTTTATTCGATTTCCTTTTTGAATTCTTTTTGGGTTTTCGGAAGGAGTTGCGACAGTAGCTTATGTTTTGATGGTTTTGAGTTGAAGTTGGACTCAAAAGGTTTTATCACTTCACTTATACTAATGTTGCTAATGAGAACTGTGTGAAGTTTTGTGTGAAAGAAATTTCCAGGTAGTGGAGATATTGGTGTAATAAGGAAGAGAAAGGTTTTATGACTCAAGTAGTAAGTGTATGAAGATGAAGATATCGATGATAATCAAGAGATGACTCCGGAAGAATCTACTACATACCAAACGTAGAGACCTGCAGAGTCCGCTTTCAAATAGGTAACAGTTCTGGTAAGAAAAGTTCCGCGAAAATATTATCCAACTATATTTTTGCAGTTTTCAGTCGATAAGGAAATCTACGAAGCGAAAAAGGGACAGAAACGGAGCCAGGGTGGCTCACACCACCCTGTGGCGCGGGCCTTCCCCTGGCCGCGCCACCAGGTGGTGAGGCCACCCCAGACTCCGTCTCCGACTCGTTTTTGGCCCAGTACCTTCCTTTTGACATGAAACTTCATAAGATATAACCCCCTAGATCCCTCGAGGTCCGTACATCGTGTTTTCGTCGTGTTTTTGTTTCGATCAGTTTCTGCCAGGACGAACTCTTTGAAAGCTTAGAAGCACAATGGTGTCCGCTAAGGATAAAGGGAAGGAGCCTATGGAGGAAGACCTCCAATACCCCGAGCAGGGGCTGGTACCTTTACTCTCTTGCCCTGCATCAACGGAAGCCCTGCGAGTCACTAAAGAGTTCTGCGATAAGTACCGAGACTTGAGGAGGAAGGTGGACATGCTTCAATGGGAGAATAATAGGCTTCGCAAGATGCTAGAAGATTTCCTCATGTCAACTAAGAAAATATTACCACCACCACCAAAGGAGTAATTCGTCATCAGGTTTGGCATCCCGTTTGTTTGTTCCAAGCTTGGGGGAGTGCCGCGGTATCATATCACTATCTTCTATCTTTTTACCTTATTAGTAGAGTCATATCATGAATAGAGGAGTTATTATGTAGGATGGTTTGCATTATGGAAGTGTCCCCTCTCTCGTTAGATATGTATCCCTTGGTGTGAGTTTCCATTATGGAATATTAATGAGAAGTTCTATCATCCACTCTTTTACATAGATTATATTAGTTTTCAATTCGTGGTTATATGATTGATCTTGTTGTTAGTATTGGTATCACTTTGGGATCATTGAGTTAATTTAGTTGGTTTTGGCAAACCTGGCTCGGTCAATAGCAACAATATTTTTGAGAGTTGAATGAAAAAGATAAAAGTACCTTCAAAGAAAAATTATTTCATCATCTTTCTTTCTTGATTTGCTCATAAGTGTAGTATTCTCTAGTTAAGATATTTTGTGCTTCCAAGGAAGATTGCATGTTTGTCTTTATCACTTGTATGTTTGTTTGTTTCCTTCAACTCTTGTACTTGCTACCCAGCCTTGCTAGCCAAAAAACTGTACTGAGAGGGTATTCTTCTCGTGCATCCACCTCCTTTAAACCAAAACCTTTGCCATTTGTGTCCACCATACCTACCTAGTAGCATTATTGCTATTCCAAGTAAATTCTTGTTTTATCTACCTCCCAAATTAAACTTGTTATTTGAAAATTAGTGATTAAAGCTCTCACGAACTTGATGGGCACACTTTACTTTCTTGCATTTAATAAACTTGAACTATTGGGTCCTTCTTTGTTGCGTATATGCTTGCGCTTTATGAGTTGAAGTTAGCCGAACCATGTATCATGGGGACCGCTTTCAACACTTCATTGGTACTTGTACCTAGTTGATATCATGTTCTTTTGCTTATGGATCCCGGTGTTGTGAAATAAAAGTGGAACTTGTAAGATCATGGAGTTTATATGTGTGTTAGAGAAACGCTTGAGCCGCTAGCCTAAGCCATGCCTAATCATGGTGGAAACTTGCAGCATAACTATAGTTAGCATTCTATGAAGCATCCTCAATAAAAACCTATGCAAATAGCAAATAAAAAGATTGCTGAGATGCTCACTGTCTGCTTGCCTTGTCATTTTGATTATGGGATAGCTCCTGTGTCATGTGTAAGGGGTACCCCGTTGGCGGTTCTTAATGATACACATGTATTTACAATGACAAGAGCTTGCTCGTGACTAAAGTTGAGTAGCATGGTTCGGTACTCATAAGTAAGGGGCATGGGACTCCAATTTATAACTTGTCAAGCATATCCTCTTAGTTGTGTCACTTTAACCTTAACCACCAAAACATGCCTATGATAGGGGCAATGAGAGCTGAAAGCTAGTAAGTATCATAATTTTTGGGAGCTCTTTATGAGACTTGCATCCCTGCTTCCCTCTTTGAAGGGCCTTTCTTTTACTTTGTAGTTGAGTTAGTAAACCTACTCCCTTCTATCTCAGCAAGTATTGTGAGTTGATGTGTTTCATTCATTCATATGATGATTTATTCATTCATGTTTCTTATGTTCCTTGTTTTGCACATTGCTCTTATCTTGATGTTTACTACTTTGAAAGCTATCATTGAAAAACCAGCTATTTGTGAACTCTAGCAAATTATCAACTATTCTTCGACCAAGAGCTAAGTTTGCCATTACCAATTATGATTCACTTTATGTATCTTTATTGTGTTTCCTTTACTTATTACAAGTTGAGTTGTATAATAGTGAGTTGTCTTCTATTATGATCTATGCTTTTGATGAATGTGATGCTTCTTGTCCGTATTCTTTTATCGACTCTTCACTCCATAAACCCGAGGCCATGTTTTTTGAGCTTAGTTTCGCTTGAGGACAAGCGAAGTCTAAGCTTGGGGGAGTTGATACGTCCATTTTGCATCACTATTCTATGTCTCAATTCACTATTATTCATTGATATATTTCATATTGAGAGGTGATACTTATGTTATTTCATCTATTTTTGCATGGTTGATGACTTTTGGAGCATGGACCGCTGCAGTCAGGATTCTGATGGAAAATGTGCTGTTTGGAGGCAAAATTCGCGAAGATTAGAAAATCTGGTAAAATATATGGAAATCCTATTTTTCCAGAAGACTAAGGATGCCAGAAGACGGAGTGGAGATGGGCCACCCCATGGCGCGGGCAGCCCTAGGTCACGCCAGGAGGTGGTGTGGCCACCCTGGCCCACTCCAGCCTCTCCCTTCTGGCGTATATCATCCTCTTGAAACCCTAAGACTCAGGGAGCAACCACAGAAAGATTCCGCTGCCTCTGCGGGGCAGAAAACACCGAGAGAGAAAGATCTCTCCGGCAGACGGTTTTTGCAGGGGGAATTCCTTCCCGGAGAGGGGAGATCGTCACCATCAACACCACCATCAAGATGGACTTCATCGGGATCATCATCACCATCATCATCACCATCATCACCATCAGCACCCTCATCACCATCTCCATATTGTTGTAACAATTGGTTGAATCTTGCATTAGTTCATAGGGGAAACTTTCCCGGTGTTGATTACTCTTTGTAGTTGATGCTATTGAGTGAACAGTTGAATTATTGTTTATGTTCAGATTGTTATATCATTATTCCATCTCTGATCATGATCCATATGATGTCTTGTGAGTAGTTCGTTTTGTTCTTGAGGACATGGGAGAAGTATTGTTGTTAGTAGTGGAGTTGCGTTGAGAAAGATTCAATAGATTGTTATTTAAGTTGTGGTGTACTTCTTCTAGTGGTGTCATGTGAACGTCGACTACATGACACTTCACCTATATGGGCCTAGGGGAATGCATTGTGTATTTGGCTACTAATCGTAGGGGTTGCCGGAGTGACAGAAACCTGAACCCCCGTTAGGAAACCATTGCACAAGGGACGTAAGGGTCTTAGAGTTTAAAGTTGTGGTTAGGTTTCTACCTTAATTACTTTCTTGTACTTACGGATGTTTGCAAGGGGTATAATCACAAGTATGTATTAGTCTTGGATGGGGCGGTACATTAGCACAGGTTCACCCACACAACACTTAGCAAGCTAGAGAAGATTAATCAACTATATGAAGCGAAAGCACTTGACAGTCTTCCCATGTGTCCTCGAGAACGTTTGGTCATCTTAAGTAATACAACCGACTTGTCCTTTGCTGCATAAAGGATTGGGTCACTTGCTGCATTTATTCCTACTGTCTTTTATTTACTCGCACTTTGTTTACTTGCTTTATCAAAAACCCCTAAAAATCCGTTTGGTAAGTATTTGTAGAGAATTCCTGATCCATACCACTAGCCATCACCTTCTGCTCCTTGTTGGGTTCGACACTCTTACTTATCGAAAATACTGTGATACACCCCCTATACTTGTGGGTCATCATACCTCTATTTTCAACTTGTTGAGAATCCACCTCAATTCTTTTAGGATGTCCTTCATGATATAAAGGATCCTGAGTGAAAGCTCCACTCCTAGTTCTAATTTCATAAGCATGTTTTTATTTAGAGGCATTAACTAGCAAGTCTTTTTGTACTTTTGTAAGCTGATTAATTTGAGTTTGAACCATTTGGAAATGTTTAACAGACATTTTAACATCATTGGAGGTTCTTTCCACAATATCCCTCAACTCATTAATAGCTCTAGAGTTTTCCATTAAATGATTCTGCACAATCTTATTAAAATTATCTTGCTTAACAACAAAGATATAAAATTCTTCTAAGCATTGATCAGGAGGTTTAGAATAAGGAATATCACCTTCATCAAAATGTTGGAGAGAGTGTACCTCAATAGTTGATGAGTGGGAGATTGGCTTACATAACTCTTCTATAGGAGGTAGATTCTTTACATCTTCAGATTTAATAACCTTATCCTTGAGACATTTCTTAGCTTCCTTCATCACTTCATCATTTAGTTCAATCACTCCCCTCTTCTTTGGTGTTGGTGTTGGCTCAGGCACAGTTGGCTCAGGTGCAGTTGCCTCAGGTGAAGTCCAGTCATCATAATTCTTGCTTATTTTAGCCATTAATTCCTCAGCTTCTTTAGGAGTTCTCTTCCTGAAAACACAATGAACAAAACTATCCAGGTGACATGGGTATACCCTACAGGTACTCGAGCTTGGTATATATGGCCCAAATACGTGCAGGCCCACGGTGTCGCCAAGGCCCAAACAAGGGACTCGAGTGGCCTAAGGACTCTCGATTGCTTAAAGAACAAGAAGAAGTTAAAGATAGAAAGTTTGAAGGGGAAAAACCCTAACTTGTAGCCGACTCGACCTGCTACGCGAGACCTAGCCTATCTATATAAAGGCTAGGAGGGGGCAGCGAGGAGAACACACACAACCCTAGTTTCCACAACCCTCGCCAGATTGCATATGTGCACCATTGTAACTTTCGACTCCTTCGATAATTCCACGAGCAGACAAGCAGGAGTAGGGACCTCTACGAGGCCTAAACCTGGGTAAATCCTCTGTCCCCTGTGTGCTTGTTTGCTAGCCGATAGATGTCTCCAGCGCTCCCTCCTTCTCCAAAACCCAAGTCCATAACAATGGGCATTGATGAGTTAAACCCTCGTCAATTGGTGCCGTCTGTGGGAATTGGGAGTGCTGATGTTGCGGCTTCTTCGGCTCCATCAACTGCGATCTACAACTCCGCAATAGCGGAGATTCGCCAGCTCTTCGGCGCCTTCGACTTCACCGTCCACACGCCGGCCACCCGCCCGGCCTTCGAGTCCGTGGGCGACGGAATTAGCCTGGCGATTGGGAGCTTCCGCTTCCAAGTTGGTTAGATGGGCACGCTTCGCATGCCTGATCAGCCGACAGCACCGGCGATTGCCCCGGCGTCATGGTTCCCTCCATCGATCGGCACCCTCAGCGAGCTCAACGCCCCGGTGGCAATCGAGAATACAGTCAGCAACAGCAGTCGCGATTCTGATCTAAGCAATCTGGCCACTGAAGATGGAACCTACGGTTCTGGATCTGAGAGTTGTGGAAGCAACAGCTTCCCCAATCACTTCATGTGCGCTGTCATCAACGCAAGCGACACCTCCGCCAATCGCGACAACGGTGGCAACCTTGGAAACGGCACCGATCCACCCAACGCCGGCAACGGTGGTAATGGCGGCAATCGCGCTCCCGTCAACAACGGAGGAGCAGTCGAACCTCCCAGCATAATCAATGAGCAAACCGGCGATCGCGTCGTAATCAAGCTCAACGAGCAAGAGTGGGCTCACTGCCGCGAGGCCCTACGGGGCACACCTCTACCCTTTGGGTCCCCGCAAGAACTGCTCATGGGCTACCACTGGCTCTTGAAGGAAGAATTCAAGAGCCAGGTGCAAACAATCGCGCAACTTGAGGCGCGTAAAAAGGCAGCAGACGAATCGAGCCTTCGTCGCACCGGGCTCTCCTCCTACGGAGGATCCTCCTCAAACGGCAATGAATACCTCGCCAAGAAGAGGCATTTGCGGATGGCTCACCTCACCGAGCAAGAGCGCATAGAGGCCGTGAAAGTCCTCGACTTCGGCTCTATGACAGTCGACAAGAGAGGCAATGTGGTTCCCAGAACGCCGCAGGTTGCGGTAAGGGCAGCCACCATGTACCTTCTCAATAACCAGCCGCCAGCTGGAGATCCCCGAACTGCCATGCACCGGTCTACGATCGCGGGCTTGGGATTAATCGAGGCTGCCCTCGACAAGGAGCCAACGCCAGACCCAAAAAAGGGCAAAGCGCTAGCAAAGCGCCACTCCTCGCCCTCATCCAGCAACGACAGTCACGACCTGTCTCGACGCCGCCGCTCATGGCGACATGATCGTGACTACGATGCGCTCGACGACCTCACGCAGCGCAAGACCGACAAGTCAGGGGCACGACGTGCTCGGTCGACTTACACGGAAGAGGAAGATGGGGAGCTCTGCGGTGCCAGATGCTTCAGCAGATCCATTAGGCAGAAGCGGATGCCAAAAGGGTTTAAACTCCCGTCGGAGAACCTGAAATTCGACGGTCTACAGGACCCCAAGATCTGGCTGGAGGATCACATCTCCTCCGTCAGGCTCCACGGAGGCAGTCAAAGTACTTCCATGCAATGCTTGCAGCTACAGCTGCAGGGCGCCGCCCGAGCATGGCTCAATAACCTCCCACGTGGATCCATTCGCAGTTGGGATGAGCTGGTTTACAGCTTCGTGCGCAACTTTAAGGGCACGCACAAATGGCCCGCATCAATCGAAGAGCTGAGATGCTGCCAGCAAAGATCTGGCGAATCGCTGCGCTCATACATCCAAAGGTGGTCCATCATCAAGAACTCCGCGGAAAACATCTCGGAAGACCGCGCGATTGATGCATTCAACGGTGGCGTCCGCCGCCTAGAGCTTAGGGAGGAGCTGGGCCGCTCAAAGCCCCAGACCATTGACCACCTGATGGAGATCACGAATTGGTGGGCCGATGGAGAAGATTCGGTGAAGAATTGCGCTCACTCCGACGAGGAGGAGTAACTCGAACGCAGACGCGACCGTCGAGGCAAGCGTCGCATGCGCATCTATGACGATCGCGACGACGTCAACATGGTCACAGCCGGCTACGCCGATAGACGTGACGATAACCGCAACTGCAGATACCGTAGCGCCGGATACCGCGACTCCGGGAAAACCACACAAGTATGGCAACGCCGCACTCGCGATGAGGCACCGGCGACCTCCATCGAGGACAAACTGTCCGGGCCATGTACAGTACATTTCTACAGCGACAAGCATGACGGCAAGAGAAAGTCCAGCCACCTCCTCAAAGACTGCCGCGAGTTCCTCAAGCTACACGAGGGATTGGTTCAGATGAACCGCAATGCAGTCGAAAGAGGCTACGGAGCCGCTCCAGGCGCCGTGGCACATGACGCACCACCACCACTACCTGGGCCACCCCCGAACGGAGCCGCACCGGACCAGCACCACGGAGGAGAACCGTACCCACGGGCCATGGGTACCATGATGATCCAAAAAGGGCGCCCCTCCAACAGGGTGCAGAAGGCCATCACTCGCCAAGTCAACTTGGCCACGCACTCGCCACCATCCACCACTGAATACCTCAGTGGGAGCGAGTCGTGCATCACCTTCGACAAACGCGACCACCCACCTCAGATACCTCGTCCAGGTCATTGCCCCCTCGTACTCGAGGCGCAAATTGGAGGCTTCGACATGAGTTGCGTCTTCATGGACGGCGGAAGCGGCATCAACCTCATATTCCCGAGTACCTTGTGAGCGATGAGGATCCCTCTAACCTGCCTGGAGGCATCGGACACAATGTTCCACCGCATCGTCCCAGGGAAAGGCGCATACCCCCTAGGCAAAATCAACCTCGACGTCATCTTCGGCACGCCGAAGAACTTCCGGCGTGAGCGCATTGACTTTGAGGTCGTTGACTGGCCCTCACAATACCACTGCATCCTCGGGCGCGTCGCGTCCGCTAGGTTCATGGCAGTGCCCCACTACGCCTACCTACAGATGAAAATGCCAGGTCCCAACAGCGTCATCACGATCAATGGGAGCTTTGAACGATCTGACAGTTGCGACAGGGAATTCAACAGAATCTCCCAGTCCTTCGGCATGCAGGAGGAACTCGCAAGATTAAAAGAGACGACATACAACAGTCTGCCTCCCCTGAGTAGGCCAAGCTCACCTGAACTCTCCTTCGACTCATCTGTGCACACAAAGAAGGTGCAGGTCCATCCATCGGATCCCGCCAAGACGGCCCTTATCGCCAACAACTTGAGTCCCGCATAGGAACTAGCGCTCGTCGAATTCTTCCGTGAGCACTGGGAAATCTTTGCCTGGTGTCCTGCGGACATGCCAGGAGTTCCCAGGGAATTCTCCGAGCATGCACTTAACGTCAACCCCGACGCAAGGCCAGTCAAGCAAACAATCAGGCGACTGTCTGAGCCACGAGCGCAGGCAGTCGGAATGGAGATCAACAGACTCCTTGAGGCCAAGTTCATACGCAAGATAAAGGAAAGCACTTGGCTCGCCAATACGGTGCTGGTACCAAGAAAGGACATGGATATCCTGCGGATTTGCATGGACTTCACTTCTCTAAACAAGCACTACCCAAAGGATCACTTCCCGCTGCCACGAATCGACCAGATCATCGACTCCACCGCGGGATGCGAGCGTCTCTGCTTCCTCGACGCCTACTCAGGCTATAATCAAAGTCGAATGAAGGAGTAAGATCAAGAGAAAACAGCATTTACAATGCCCTTTGGTGTGTTCTGCTACAACACAATGCCCTTCGGGCTAAAAAACGCGGGAGCCACCTACAAGAGGTGCATGCAGGCTTGCCTCAAGGAACAACTGGGTTGCAACATCCAAGTCTATGTTGACGACATAGTAATCAAGACCAAGGAGGAAGCCTCTCTAATCGACGATTTGCGCGAAACCTTTGCCAACCTCGACCGCTACCGGATCAAGCTCAATCCGGACAAATGCGCCTTCGGCGTACCATCTGGGCAGCTACTTGGGTATCTCATCTCTGCGAGGGGAATCGAGGCGAACCTGAAGAAGATAAAAGCCATACTGGCCATGGAGAAGCCGAAGAACATAAGAGGCGTCCAACAGTTGGCCGGACGAATCGTGGCCCTCAGCCGATTTATCAGTCGGATGGGTGAAAAGGCACTGCCCTTCTACCAGCTCCTTTGCAAAGCTGAAAAATTCGAGTGGACCAATGAAGCGCAAGAAGCATTCGAAGATCTCAAGCGCCTGCTATCCACTTCGCCAGTGCTGGTGACTCCACGAGAAAGGGAACCACTATTGCTATACATCTCCGCCACCAACCAGGTGGTCAGCACAGTGCTCGTCGTCGAGCGGGCTGAGGAAAACAAGGTCCATGGCATACAACGCCTGGTATACTACCTCAGCGAGGTCCTCATGCCAACAAAATAGCGGTACCCGCACTACCAGAAGCTGGCGTACGGCATCTTTATGACCGCCCGGCGACTGTGCCACTACTTCTAGGAACACCCAATCGTGGTAGTCAGCGACGCCCCGTCGGGACATATCCTCAATAACCCTGACGCCACGGGGCGAGTCGCGCTTTGGGGAATGGAACTGTCTCCACGAGACATCACATACGAAAAGCGCGACGCAATAAAGTCACAAGTCCTCCTTGACTTTCTCGTGCACTAGATGGAGGACCAACTCCCTAACAAGCCAGATATGTCCTACCTCTAGACAATGCACTTCGATGGGTCCAAGCGGAAAGACGGAGCAGGCGCAGGTGTCATACTGATGTCACCTCAAGGGGACAAGCTGAAATATATCTTGCAAATGTAGTTCACAGCCTCAAACAACGAGGCTGAATACGAGGCCCTGTTGCACGGGATGAGGATGGCAAAAGCTTGCGGCGCTAAAAGGCTCATCATATATGGCGACTCCAAGTTGGTCGTCAACCAAACAATGCATGAGTGCGACGCACTGAACGACAACATGATCGCGTACCGCGACCTCTACGATACACTCGAAGGAGACTTTGATGGTTGCGAGCTGCGACATGTAGGTCACGAAAGCAACGAAGAGGCGGACGCACTCGCCAACATAGGCTCTACCTGCGCCCCCATACCACCTGGGGTATTTCTCGAGCGCATATGCGAACGCTCCATCAAGCAAAAGGCCGTAGAGAAGAAAACAAGCGCAGCAATGGACTCGGGGGCTACGCCACCCAATGAGCCCATGGCACTCGATGACTTGGAGCTGGACACCGGACTCGAAGGACCACTGAGCGTCATGCTGATTGAGCAATCATGGACACACCGTACATCACGTACCTCCTCAGCAAGAGGCTACCGGACGATCCGACAGATGCACGGCACATCGCGCGGCGCTCCAAGGCATTTGCCGTTATCAACGGCGAACTATATAAACGCAGCATCACAGGAGTGCTACAACGATGCGTCTCCATGGCCGATGGAAGAGCAGTTCTCCTCGACATCCATGAAGGGACCTGTGGGCACCACGCTGGCAGTCGCGCCCTCGTTGCCAAAGCTCTACGAGCTGGATTCTACTGGCCTACGGCCATGCGCGACGCGAAGGACATCGTCCAAAAATGCAACGCTTGCCAGCGATTCATGGACAAGCCGCACGCACCGGGCGCAGAGCTACGGCCAATCCCATTGGCCTGGCCCTTCGCACAATGGGGGCTCGACATGGTCGGCAAGCTTCCAAGGTCCTCGCGAGGAGGCTACGTCTACCTCTTGGTCGCAGTCGGCAAATTCACCAAGTGGATTGAGGCCATGCCAGTAACCAACCAATCCGCGCACAGCGCAGTCAAATTCTTTGAGTCCATCATCTACCAGTTCAGGGTGCCACATAGCATCATCACCGACAACGGGATGAACTTCACATCTCAGGAGTTCCAAGAATTCTGTGAGAACCTAGGGATCAACATCAGCTATGCCTCAGTAGAGCATCCACAGACCAACAGTTAGGTGGAAAAGGCAAACGGGCTCGTCTGCAGCGGCATCAAGAAGTGACTCCTCTGACCACTCGAACAACCCAATGGCTGCTGGCCGGATGAACTGCAATCCGTACTCTGGAGCCTACGTACAACTCCAAACAGCGCCACGGGCTACACGCCATTCTTTATGGTGCACGGAGCAGAGGCAGTGCTACCTGCCGAATTACGGTACAAAGCGGCACGCGTGGTTGCCTACAGCGAACATGAATCATCCCTCGCACTCGAAGACTCCATCGACCTCCTTGACGAAGCAAGAGAAATCGCCGCAGAAAGATCCACGATATACCAGCAGAACTTGTGCAACTACCACAGTAGGAGCCTTCGCCCTAGATCCTTCGTCAAAGGTGATCTGGTCTTGCGACTGAAGCAGCGGGGGAATCTCAAGCTCGAGTCCCCCTGGGAAGGACCGTACGTGATTACAGAAGTAATCCCAGGTGGCGCCTATCGCCTTAAAGATTTAGAGACAGGAGTCGCATACTCCAACCCCTGGAATGTCGCACAGCGTCAACGCTTCTACCCTTATTTCGTTTTTACTTTTACATTGCAAATAAGGCTACTCAGCCAAGGCTACTTAGCCACACATTGTACCTCGCACTGTTCTTCGAATAAATAAAAGCTAAGTGCCCCAAAACTCTGTGTTCTCCTTTACTTTTTCAATTTATATACTCGGGGGCTGCGCCACCCTATACACATCTGTTCTTCAAACCAAAACGCGATATCCTGAGTAGCTGGTACATCAATCGAAACCCTTAAAACACAACCTCAACTCAGCTGCAACGCACCTGACAGGTTGACAAGGGATCGAGAGAAAAGATGGCCAGACTAACGAAAAGGACTCGCATAGTGCAACGCACCTCGCGCTCACAGAGCTCTTATACACATTCGACAATTAATTATCTACAACATCTATACGAACTTTACAACACAAGTACACTTATGTGCAGGATACAAATTTGGCTACTCTTGCAACAAATGAACGTTGGTTTGTTCCTCAAAGAAGTCGATGATCTCCTCTGCTGGACGGTCCACCACCTCATAGTGCGGTACCATATTCCAGGCAGATCCTACAGGTGGTGCTGGCGGCCCAGAGGAAACGGCGGCAATATCCACGTCACGCCTGTGCAATCGCACCATTGAGAGGGCAGCCTTGGCACCAGCCACCAACTGCTGCCTCACGCACTCGTGAACCGCGGACAGATCTTGAAATTTGGCAAGAAGAGCCAGCAGGCTTGATGGAGTGTCGTCCAGCGGAAACATCGCTCGATAAATTTTCTTCAAGCACGACTGCGACTTCTTCAGAAAGAGCAGCACTCGGGACGCGCGATCCTGCAGGGTCGCCAACGCAGTCGCACGATCATGATCTACCCAAAAGTATCCACTCTCTTGAAGTTGCTCCTGGGTGAGATCATGAAGGTGAATGGCAATTCTATCCTTCTCCTCCTGCGGATGGCGCGCGCTAATAACTACACGAAGCAGCATCAATAGCATGAGTACAACGTACCGCTACGAGAGACTACAAAGGAAAAGATGAGAATAGGCAAACTAACACTTAAACTAGTCGCCCAGTTGCGCCACCTCGCCAAGCAGATACTGCTCGCGGGCGACGCCTTTTTCCGTCTTCGACTTCCACACATCTGCGCTACAGCGGATCACGGGCAACTCACGCTCCAGCTGCTTCACGCGATCACGAAGTCGCAAAAGCAAGGATAGCTCCTCTACCCTAGAGCGCGGTGGTGCCACTGTATCATCACGAGATGGCGAGTCCTGGGTTCCCCCCACGGGATCACTTGATGTGCCCTACCACAAGTCAAGATAGAAGCAAATAAGATGACCAAATCAACACAAAGACAAAAGGGTCAGATGCATTCAAGACCGGCATAAGTATCAACAGACACACTCGCCAGCAGGCATGTTCTTAAACAAAAGGACAATTAATCAACTATTACAAAAAGCTAACTACGGAGCAGCTGGCTTCTTTGACTTCGACGGCTTTTTCTGGGGCTTCATCAAATCCGTGGCAGTGTTAGATGCCACTGACTTTCCACCGGCCCCTGAGGCCGAAGCCTTCGCCGCCTTCTTAGCACGTTCGAGCTCCTCCGAGTACTTCGCGATAGTATTTATCAAGTGATGCCCATATTTTCCACAGGCAGTCACAAAAGGAGCGAAGACTACCTGCTGACCATTTGCGCCAATAGGCATCGCCTTCGACACCGCGGAGGGATCGATCTCGACTCCGTGGCCTTAAGCATGGCGAGTGACATGGTCGCGCCAGCCGCGCGGAGGGAGTTCTTCTAGGTGGAAGGCACATACCCGGCGAGTGACTCTGCCAGCTCGTCCATATTATCGACCAGCTCTGCCTTTGGCATCAACTCCTCCCGGAGGCGACTGAGGGCGACCTTGGCCTTGGAAAGTGTATCTTGGATGGCGGCGCTACGGTCCTCGACTGCAGCCGCTGCACCTGCCAGAGCGTCATCACGACGAAGGGCCTGCGGGTCAAAGCTCAAATCGCCAACATCTGTACATGAACCCACACATGGATCAAAACTTCAATATCACCAGCAAAAACATTCGATGCGGAGAAGGAAAACAATATTCACAAGCAAAAGTACCTGAGAGAACCTTGGCGACTGAGAACAGTTGTTCTTCGAACAACTTTTCCCTGGCAGCAAAGGAGGCACGCATATCCTCTTCATGTTTCCGTGCCTCGTCCCGCGCTGCGATTGCCTCGTCGCGACCCTTCACAGCCGCGGCCAGTGTCTTCTCCAAGGTGGCGGTGTCACGCAACATAGCATTATGCTCAGCTACATGACAAACAAAAGGTGACTATCAGTCGACTACACCAAAAAGAGAAGACGAAGAAGAGTAAGTGTAGAACACTCACTTTCAACCACGCGGTGACGCGTCTCCAGCATTGCATGCTGGCGGCCCATCGCCATCACTTGCTCTGCCAAGTGCGCGGCTTCCTTTACAAGGAGCTGTCGTGCAAACAAAGAACCATCAGAGGAAAATATATAACATCGACTGCAACACTACAAAGAAGGAAACAACTACACTTACATGGTCCTCCAATGACTCCGAAGATGTTTGATGTGCCGTCATCTGGGAAACCATTCGATGCTCCCCCGCGTGAGGAGAGCTGGAAGAGTTGTGCCCGGAGTGGGCCGCCACTATAGGAGAAGGAGCGCGCTCGACCTCTTTCTTGGCCTTTGAGGTCGTGACTCCAGATTCCTTCAAAAATTCGACGTCGCCAGAAGACGACGACGCCTCTTGACTACAAGACAAAACTCACCTTGAGAAAAAGCAAACTCCCAGGGCAAGTCAACAAGAAGAAAACAGAGAAGAGCAAATGAACTCGAAAACTTACCAGTCAAACTTGTCAAGATCAAACGTGGCCTCCGCCGACTCCGACGAGAACTCCTTAGGCAATCGCATCTTCTTGCGAGAAGACGGTGCCATAGCCCTCACAGGGACGGTAGGAATTGGCGACTCCGCGCCACCAACCGTACCTTCTAGAGTCGAAGGAGACGACGTGTCAGAATCCTCATTGCGCGAACGCTTGCGAGTGTCCGGACTCTCAGACTCGGGGGCTTCCTCCTCCACATCAGAAGGGACAGTCGACTCAGACTCGTCCTCTTCCAAAGCTTCTCAAGGAATAACCCCCTCAAGGAGAGGAGGCATACAAGGCGACAACGCCCAATCCTGCATACAGACAACAAAAATCAGCAAAAATCAAGTAAGCAACAGAAAAGCAATCGAGAAAATAAGCTACTGCGTAGCACAACTGTACCTCAGGAGGAGGATTCGAAGCATCAAAAGGAGGAACAACTGGCTCATTCGGAAGCACATCCTTGCTAGTGTACTTCGTGACCAGTCGAACCCTCTTATCCACCTCACTCGTGGACATGCCATCGGCAGACACGCGAGTGGCATCATCGGTGCCAGTCCATTGAAACATGGGATGAACTCTAGCTTGAAGGGGTTAGACGCGACGGCGCAGCCAGGTTCGGATAAGGGCGCAGCCTCCCTCTTCTACGCCTATGTGACTCTCGAGGTCGCAGACGCGTTGATACAGCACGTCTGTCTCCGTGAGTTTGCCAGGCATAACTACGGTCTTCCAGGAACGCATCTTCTTGCAGGGAGTCGCGGGATCGAAGGGCGCGAGTCCAAAGTGCTCATCTTTGGACTTCTGATCGCGGACATAGAACCATCTGTCCCTCCATCCCTGGACGGACTTGGTGAGCTTGATGTCGAAGTAGGTGGCGGATGGGTCGACGTGGATTCCGCAACCACCTACGTCATAAACTAAAGAGCCAGATGCGGACTGACGCTTCAATTTAAAAATGCGGTTGAAAAGACCAAAGTGTGGCTTGATTCCGAGCCAGCACTCACAAAGAGTGATGAGCAGGTGATGTGGAGGCTCGAATTGGGGGACAGCTGATGGAGCTGCAACCCGTAGAAACAAAGAAGACCCCTAAGAAAGGGGTGGAGAGGCAAGGAAAGACCGCGAATGACGAATGCAAGAAACATCACTCGAAAACCAGCGGGAGGAGCAGGAATGGTCTCACCGGTGGGGACGCGCGTATCGGCGACTGCTGCGGAGATAACTCCGTCTTAGCGAAGAAGACGGAGATCCGACGCCTTGATGATGGAAGGGCTCCACGCACCATTTGTCACGCGGGTACCCGCGACCTTCTTCTTCCCGCCGGCGGCGGTGCTGGTGCCCGCAGTAGCGGAGCCACCCTTCTTTTTTGTCGCGGCAACGATGGCCGCGGAATCAACAGCAGCGCCTCCCTTCCTCTTCCCCATTGCGCGACGGCGGTGTGAACGGAGGAAGTAGCTAGGGAAGATGCGGAGTTGGTCTAGCGCCGCAGCAAGAAAGAGCGCAAGGAAGCAGAGAGCAACAGCAATGGCGATGGCAGCAAGGAAGAAAGAGCACAGATGGGAAAATTAGCGTCACAGCGCCGCTACTTAACCCCTGGAAGATGCAATCCAACGGCTCAGAAAAACCCTACCGGACGCGTGGCACACATCGCGTTGGACACGTGGAGAAGGGGAAGCACGAACCGTCCCTCCACTACTCCCATTACGCACGGAAATCGAGGAGGCGCAGTTAAAATAAAGATTACGCACGTCCAGTCAAATCAAAGTCAGGAAGTGGGACCCACCGCTTGTCACGTCCTGTCAAACTCGCTCACGCGGGAAACTGAGGTCATAGAAGCGTCAGCACTGACGTCATCAAAGCTATGCAGTGGAAAAATTCGACTACTTAGTCCTTGCTGGAGTCTTCGACTCCACCAAGCACTCGGGGGCTACTCCCATAGGGAGCGCTGGCCGCGCACCCTACGATTTTGTTTTCTTTTTGCAGGAACATGGACAATCAAAAGTAAACCCAACCACTCGAAATACTGTTCGACTATGGACATGGGTTACTCCCATAGGGAGCGCCGGAAACAAATTCGACTGAAACAAGCAAGCAAAAGACGACAGCAGTCGCAAAGGCTATTTAGTCCCTGCCTGAGTCTTCGACTCAACCAGGCACTCGGGGGCTACTCCCATAGGGAGCGCTGGTCGTGCACCCTATAATTATTTATACAGAAAGCTGTGTGTTGATAATATCCGTACTCGAAGCTCATGGCGACACCGCCTCATAATTTTCCCTACAAAAAGACTGCGTCTCCGGGGCCACCCGAATCGTCTCCGCGATGATGAAATTCGAATGCCGCGCTTACAGCGTGAAGGTAAGACCTGAATAAGGCCTGGCAACGCATTTAGCTGTGCACTACTAGAAATGTATCCGTTCCAACAGGTACGATGAACATGCCTTGACGGACACGTCGAGTGCTCACATCCATATAACTAGAATTCAACTCCTGTAAGACCTCCGCGGCCTGAGTCGAATTACACCAGCACTTTTCCGGATTCGAGTCCGGGGACTCGAGTTCGAGTAGATTGCGTTGTTTCACCCTAAGGTGGTTAACTGATACCGATACTTCGGTTATATCAGACACGTATATCAACAATCCCTATGACATAAATAAAAGCAGTCGAAATGCACTCAGGCACTCGAAGATTTCAAAAGTCCCCAGTCGAATCTGCGATTCCACTGGACACTCGGGGGCTACTAACATGGGTATACCCTACAGGTACTCGAGCTTGGTATATACGGTCCAAATACGTACAGGCCCACGGTGTCGCCAAGGCCCAAACAAGGGACTCGAGTGGCCTACGGACTCTCGATTGCTTGAAGAACAAGAAGAAGTTACACATAGAAAGTTTGAAGGGGAAAACCCTAACTCGTAACCGACTCGACCTGCTACCCGAGACCTAGCCTATCTATATAAAGGCTAGGAGGGGGCGGCGAGGAGAACACACACAACCCTAGTTTTCACAACCCTCGCCAGATTGCATCTGCGCACCATTGTAACTTTCGACTCCTTTGATAATTCCACGAGCAGACAAGCAGGAGTAGGGACCTCTACGAGGCCTGAACCTGGGTAAATCCTCTATCCCCTATGTGCTTGTTTGCTAGCCGATAGATGTCTCCAGCGCTCCCTCCTTCTCCAAAACCCAAGTCCATAACAATGGGCATTGATGAGTTAAACCCTCGTCACCATGTATGTCCAAGATTCATTAGTTAGACCATTATAATATATGACAATAAGCTCATTTTAGGTATTGCACATCCAGGCTGTGCATGAATTAAGGCACAAAACATTCCCCATGATTCAGGCAATTTCTCCTCTTCTCTCTGTTTAAAATCAAAAAGTTCCTGCAAAATGGCATGTCGAGCACTAGGAGGGAAATACTTCCGAAAGAAAGTATCAATCAAGCAATCAGGGCTATCAATAGATCCAGGAGGTAAATTATTAAACCAAGTTTTAGCTTCTCCTTTTAATGAAAAAGGGAAAAATTTAGCAACAAAGTAGGCGCGCATCTTAATATCATCAGAAAATAAGCCACTCATGGTAGAAAGCTCAGTCATATGTCCTACAGCACTTTCATTTTCAGTTCCACAAAAAGGTTCTTTCTCAACAATGGTTATGTAAGATAAATCAAGAGAGAAATCATAATCCTTATCTTTAATGTCTATGGGAGATGTAGAAAACTTAGCATTAGGAGATAATTTAGGTTTCACAGTGCGTCTCTCAAGCAGACTCTTAATAGCACTTGTACCATGAGTGTTTTGACATTCTTCAATAAATTCATCAATCATTTCAATATAACCATCATCAAGATCATAGCTCTCTCTAGGCTCAGGTGGACTAACAGGTGTAGTAGTATCTTCATTAGGAGTTTCAGTGTTTCCAACTATAGTTCTAGCAATCGTAGCATCTAGGAAAGGACCTAATGAACCACTATCATCAAGCATAGTAGAAGTAGCATCATAAGTTTCAGAAGCAATTTCAGATTCAGCAGAAGTAGCAGTATGTGTAGCATGTGTATGTGGTGGTGGTGTAAGGAGCTTACTCATCACAAATGGTGAATCAAGAGCAACAGAGGTGTTCAGAACTGTACCTCTCCTTGTAGTGGATCATAATATAGGAACTTTTCCATCACGAGTTTTACCCATGATGAATGGATAGCAGCAACCAATAATGATTCCAAGTGAACTTTACAAATAGAGCTATGCTCCCCGGCAACGGCGCCAGAAAATAGTCTTGATGACCCACAAGTATAGGGGACCGCAACAGTCTTTGAGGGAAGTAAAACCCAATTTATTGATTCGACACAAGGGGAGCCAAAGAATATTTATAAGACTTAATAACTGAGTTGTCAATTCAGTTGCACCTGGAAACAATCTTGCTTGCAGTAGTTTATCAGTAGCAACAGTTTTGTAGTAGCAATAGCAAAGTGATAGCAGTAGTAAAAGTAAAGACAGTAGTAACAATTGCAGTAAATAGTAGGATTCAAGTGCAATAGGCATAGGGATGGATGGACGGGCGTTGCATGGACAAGACAATTCATGTAATAATCAAGACATAGGGCATTTGTAGATAAATAAGATAAAGTATCCAAGTACTAAATAATCATAGGCATGTGTTCCATATATAGTCATACATGCTCGCAATGAGAACTTGCACAACATATTTTGCCCTGCCAGCCTGTTCCAGCGGGGCCTCAAGGGAATCTACTAGCAATTAAGGTCCTCCTTTTAATAGAGCACCGGATCAAAGCATTAACACTCCATGAAC
The DNA here is from genome assembly GCA_910589775.1 of Avena eriantha. Taxonomy (NCBI): domain Eukaryota; kingdom Viridiplantae; phylum Streptophyta; class Magnoliopsida; order Poales; family Poaceae; genus Avena; species Avena eriantha. The sequence continues at coordinate 213,671,703 of OU342744.1, read as the reverse complement.
ACACGTGATCCTCACATCATAGCCATCCCCTCCAGTTATCCCGATTTCTATCACTCCGGGGCCTCAAGTTCCGGACAATAATATGTGAATACAACTTGCAGGTAAGATCATAAACAATACTATCATCATGAATCAATAACATGTTCAGATCTTAAATCATGGCACTCGGGCCCTAGTGTCAAGCATTAAGCATAACAAGTTGCAAGAATGTCAAAAGGCACTAACAATAGATACTAGGCACCATGCCCTAACAATCTGATGCAATTACATGAACGATCTCATCCAATCCCTACCATCCCCATAGCCTACTGCGGGGGATTACTCACTCATGGATGGGGGAATCATGGATGGTTGATGGAGAAGCGATGATGATGATGATGGCGATGATCCCCTCCAATTCCCTGTCCTAGCAGGGTGCCCGAACGGAATTTCTGGTTCCGAATCATGGTTTCTGGTGGTGGTGGCGCAACAGAACTCTCTCTGGAAAAACGTCGAACCCCCCTCTGTTTTTAGGTTAGAGGGCTTATATAGGAGAAAGGAGAGGTCGAGGCGGAGACCGAGGCCGCCACACCACCCCCTGGCGCGGCCTAGCCTGGCCCACGCGACCAGGTGGTGTGTGCCCCCGTGGCCCCACTCCGTCTCGTCTCCTGGCTTCATGAGTCTTCTGGTAAAATACGAGTTTTGCGATATTTTCCAGGATTTTTCCTGAAAGTCGATTTCCTGCACAAAAACGAGACACCAAAGCAATTTTGCTGAAAACAGCATTAATCTGCATTAGTTGTATCCAAATCACACAAATTAGAGAATAAAGAATAGCAAAAGTCTTCGGGAAAGTAGATACGTTTTGGACATATCAAGGACCGAGTCCATGGAAAGTAGTCTTGTAGACCGCGGCTTTGTAGGGTGGCTTTTGGAAGGAATATGCCCGAGAGGCAATAATAAAGTGGTTATTATCTTATTCCATGTTTATGATAAATGTTTATTTCTCATGCTATAATTGTGTTAACTAGAAACATTGACACATGTGTGATTTATAAACAAAAGTAAAGGTTCCTAGTAATGCCTCTCTTCATACTAGCTTGTTGATTAACAGATGATAACCGGTTTCTTGATCATGAACATTGGATGTTGTTAATAACAGGGTCATATCATTGGAGAATGATATGATGAACAGTCACCCGAAGTAGATGTAATAATACAATCATGTCCTCAAGTTTATATTGTTATCACATTCGTAGTAACTCAATGTCCTTAGACCATGAGATCACGTCAATCACTTTCACCGGAAAGGTACTTTGATTACATCAAACGTCACTTTGTAACTAGGTGATTATAAAGGTGTCATCGAGTACTTGGAAAGTGTTAGTTGAGGTTCATCAAGAATGGGATTTTTCCATCCAGATGATGGAGAGATATACTCAGGGCCCTCTCGGTGATATTACATTGACATAGCTTGAAAGCAAGTGATTTGATCACTAGAATGTTATATCATAGGAATGAGAAAAAGAGTACTTGTCGGGAACACGATTAAACAAGGTATGGATGATACCGAGTGATCGAATCTCAGACAAGTAAAATATCACGAGACAAAAGGAATTTGATTAAAGTGAAAAAAGGTTCAAACAATCAATTGGATTTTCGTGTAACTAGTGGGAGTCATTATGGATCTCCAGGTCCCTCTACTGATTATGGATCGAAGAGAGTCTGATCATGTCTACATAGTTCTTAAACCCATAGGGAGACACACTTAAGGTTAGTCGACGCAATTGAGCGGAGAGGGAACACATGGGAAGACAATGGACATCGCAGGAATTTATTCTGTCGAATCTGCCGAAATGGTTTCGAGATATCGAAACAAAGCAAGGGGATTGAATTCTTAATGTGTTCATTAATTTAATTGTTCATTAAATGAGTGACATTAAATGAAGTGAATTAAAAGTGGTTTTAATGAAAAGACTCTTGATTTTTGAGTAGAAAATGAATGAGAGAAAGTGGAGAGAGTTTTCATGTGAGTGGAGAGTCCACCACATAAATTTTGGAAGAGGTGGGGGCAGCCATATGGTTGTGCGCCTAGCCCACCTAGGCTGCCCCCTCATCTATATAAAGCCCCTCTCCTCTCCTCTTTCACACACTCACTCACTCTCCTCTCATATGTCCTTTGGATGGCATCTTCCCCCCTTGCTAGCTTTGTCCATAGCCAAGAAAATTGTGCTTAGGTGAAGCCCCGCTTGAGATCTTCCCCTCCACCACTTCTACCATGGCGTAGTGCTGTTGGAGTTCCCGGGGATCCTCTACTTCCGATGCTCGGCTGGAGCGAGGGTTCGGGAATCGTCGCCACACCGTACGTGTGACCAATTACGGAGGCGCTACCACTTGTGACGCTGATCGTCTGCACATCCTTGAGGATGGTCGTGTACACTCTACATCATCCACGTTTGTTTGCAGGAATGTTATCCCATGTTAAGATCTTCGAGTGTGAGTCCATCTGAAACAGTTGCATGTATCTCCTAGATATGATCTTGGTGGTTGCAACCATAGAATTTTTTTTTTCTATGCAACGAACCCCATTAGTGGTATCCGAGTCATGTCTATGCGTAGATACTTTGTATGGTTAGAACACATATGAATATGTGGGAATTGATGATCATGTTATTACATCCTTCATGTATTTTTAGATATTGGCGGCATAGTGAGATGAAGTGGCCTGGATAAACTTTACATGTCCTCGCACATGAGACCTATGCCATGCTTGACGTGCAACTAGCTTTGCATAAGTGGTTACCCGATATCTGTCTCTTCTACTATAGTTGATATATGATTTACAACGGTTGCTAATAATTTGATTATCATTGTTGTGGTTCTTTGTTCATAGGTAAGATCGATTCTATCTTCTAAATCCCAAAGCCACGTAAAATATGCAAAAGATAAATTAGAAGTGTCTTGTTTTATTTTTGTTGGGCATGTGTCATGATATGGTAAATGTTATAATTTTAGTACGGTGAGATACTCTCGGGAATTATAAAAAAGTGGGATCACCATAGACCTTAGCTCTACACAAATGGAAAGATAGAGATCATACCATGATGCATAAGATTAGTGATCAAGTGCAAGAACCATATCATATCGCTTTTACATATGATGTATGTTTGCATCTTATTTATACTTACGTCTAGCTTAGAACCTGGTAGTAGCATTATAAGATGATCTCTCCTACTAAATATCAAGATAATAATATGTTCTTCCTTAGTATGCACCGTTAATAATGTTCGTCGTTTCGAAGCACCATGTGATGATAGGATGTGATAGACTCTACGTTCGCATACAACGGGTGTAAGACAGTTTTACACACGCAAGTACTAAGGTTCTTACTTGGCGAGCCTAGAATGTACATACATGGCCTCGGAACATGAACCGAAAGGTAAAGCACAAGTCATATGAATGATATGATGCCCATACGATGCTCGCCATTGGAGCTACGCCACCACTCATGATGATCAGTCGTGGTGCAGTAAATTTGGTTCGTGTAATCACCAAAATAACCCGAGGGATGTTGTTTTGAGTGGGAATTCAATTTAGTAATTTGGATTAATTTGAAGTCAATTTATCATAAACTAAATCAAAGTGAATTTGAATAGTTTGTTGCAGTTACTGGCTTTCATTTACTACCTTGTGTTTAGCTATAATTGAGATAATATAACTATAGGATTCTAGGATTTTTACTTTATGAGCTGGTATCATATTGTTTTATGAGTGCCAATCTAAAGTTTAAAGTACTATTGCAAACTTTCAGCAAAACCTCACTTACTCCAAGAAATTCAATAAGTTGTATTGAATCAAGAGTAACAAATTCCAGCGTTAGTATCTAAGTATCATGCTTGCCTCCATGATTCTTGATATTAAAAATTGTTTTAATATCAATGTTATTTAGGAGCTGAAAATTGTTTCAGTAACCATCATTTGTAGAAGATATTGTGATATCTGAAACAATGTCTTGGTTGCAATATGGTAGAATATAATTTTAGCAAGATACATGGTCTCATCTAGTAAGAGAATTTGTGAAGATTGGAGACGCTAGGCGTCCTGATCTCCCAGAAGGTTTTGGGAAGTAACATTATATCCGTGATTCACCTTTATAAGATATTGTAGCTTGATCAGGAATGTTGTCATGATAAGGATGGATAGAATTTATAGGTAAAATGTTTACTACATTAAAAGGATTACTAAAAGGAATGATTTTTGAAAGAATGTCAAACATTTAATGATGGTGATCTACATCAAAAGTGCAAGTCCAAGGGTATTAGTATTTGACTAACAGGCTTTGGACTATGTGTCATGTGTATCGATCCACTATTGATGTTGATAGATTCTTTTGAGAAGAAAAAGAAAATGTTGAAAGAGAATCTGGTAAATATTTAGTAGAAAGGAAAAAGACTGGAAAAATCTAGCTTAGGTATATAGATGATATACACGCTATGGGTGTATTCTTTGCTTGTTAAACAATATGGTTCTTGGGTATTGGATACTGGTATTGGATACCGAATTTGTTGGTACAAAGTGTCATATAGAACAACACAATTCATGAACTACAATGGCCTAAGTAACTAGCAAAATAATATGTGATGGTGTTCATCAAAAACAAATAAAGTGTTATTGTGTTTCTACTTGACATCAAAGCTTGCCTTCAAGATTTGTATTAATAAGTATTATTTTGTTCCGGTATTATGTGAATAATGGTTACTCAAATAATCATCGTATTCCATAGAAGATGGATGAACTTTTATAAATTTAGTTGGATAAATCACGTCCATAAACAATGATGCTAAAAAGTCGCAAGACGAACGATTGAAATATCACTTTTGAGTGACATCACCGTTTCAATTATATTGGAAAGAAAACAAGAATAATACTCCATGTTAATGGATTTTTAGAGTCTTTTTCTTTTGATCAATTGACGCTTGTGAAACTTTCCTGGAGATAATTAAAACCTCGGTCATGGGCCAAAGAAGAACGAATGACTAACCTATTGGACATAGTGCGTGTTGATGTATACTGTCCATTATGTGTAGTCATGAGTGGTGGATTTGGACTTCATATGCTTTCTCCGAAATTTGAGTAAATACATGTGTATATTTACCTAATAAGGGAGAAGTAGGAAACATTTGAAAATGTTCAAATAATTTCAATATGAAGTGGAAAATCATTGTAACAAGAAAAAAAGAATTTGTGATTGGATCATAAAGGAATATATTTGAGTTACAAGTTTAGCAAAACACCTAAGATTTGAGGAATCATTCCATTGACTTGCGTTTCCTGATAAACCATAGGAGTATGGATTGTTTGCAAAATGTGATCAAACCGTGTTTCACATGGTAGGATCAACGGTGTTATTTATAAAATTTCCATTATATTTTAAAGATTAAGCTTTAGTGACTACCGCTTTTATAATGAAAATAGCTCCATCATGATCTGTTGAAATGACACCATATGAGTTATGGATTGGGATAAAACCCAAGTTGTCTTTTTCTTAAATTTTGGTATGCTAGGAATAAGTAAAATGTTTTCAACCAAAGTTGGATGAGCATGTCTTTGTAGGTTATTCCGAATAACCGTTGGGTATTCCTCCATAGCACCAAAGATAAACGTGTTCGTCGCTTGGAAACGTCAAATTTCTTGAGAAGGAACTTTTCACGGAAAGTTAAGTGGGAGGACAATAGAACATTGACAAGGTTCTTGAACATTAGCTATATGTGCTGAGTTGCGCAATGCTGGAAAGTGTTCCGGAGGCAGCCACAACGCTCATGGCTCACGTGGCTCAAAGGTTGTGGTCGTGGAGATCTAAGTTTCTATTGAACCATGTAGGTTGAGTAAACAATCAAATACTATGATTTGAGATTAAATCAATATTGCTTGACAATGATGGACCGATGACGTGCAAAGAAGCGATGATGGGCCCTAACTCCAGCAAATGGCTTGAAGCCATAAAATCCGTGATAGTTCCATACACGAGAAACCAAGTTATTGAACTTCGAAGACCCTCTGAAAGGCATAAAGTCTATTAGTCGTATTTGGATATATAAAGAAATATAGATGGATGTTTTACATCTATGAAATAGTCGACATGTTGGTAAAGAGTTACGACAATGTTCAAGGAGTTGAATACGACAAGATTCAATCTTTCGTAGTGATATTTAGTCTAGATGGATTAGTGTAGCAACCACTACATATGTAAATTTTTGTATATGCTAGTTGAACAAACAAAACAACGTCCTTCTAATAGAATGGTTACGTACGATGTGTACGTGACACGGTCCGAGGGGTTTTGTTAAATCAAAGGATGCTAAAAAGGCATGCAAACTTCAATAGTTGAAGTAAGCATAGCGGAGTTAGAATCTTCACCATGATGAAAATGTTAAAATGTTTAATTTCATCAAAGACGATAAAGATGCTCGCATTTGCAAGAAATTAAGTGGGTGCGCTGAGACATATTTATAATACATTGTGTATAAGACAACGTTGTTGATTAAAAATGATGTATCTTTTATTTGACACAAGTTAAGAATTTCATTGAAATTAGATTTGCATGAAAGATTTAGGCAAAACCCAAATATTAGGCATCAATGTCTATATGGATAGATTGAGATGTTAATATGGTAATGCCAAATGTATATAGATGAAATATTGAATGAGTTCAATATGGAAATGACGAGAAAGGTTCCTTCCTCATGGATTAGGTTGAATCAAGATTCAACTGTTTTGACATTGGTGAGTAAAATCACATGGATATCTTGATAAATGAGATTCAAGTGTTTTGACACTTGGTGAGTGAAATCACATGAATATCTTAATCAACCATTCCGTGATATGTACATATCCAAATATGTCCTACGCTCTAAATGTTATGAGCATATACCAGGGTGACTCATAAGATGATCATTGGATGATAGTAAGGATATTCTTATGATCTTCTGAAGAACTAAGAATATACTCTATATGTAGAAGTGATAGATAGTTCATTGTAAGGTGTTACATTGATACTATACAAATAGTTCATTGTAATGTGTTACATTGGAACTAAACAAATAATTCATTGTAAGTGTTACATTGATACTAGTTTTGTCACCAGATACAAACTAAGTTTATCTCAATTTAGGATATAGGTTAAGGTGGCACAATGTAATGGAAGGAAGTTCCATGATGGATTTGGATTGGTTCCAAAAGGTTAAGGACATTGTGACGGATACTACAACGAAAGGCTTAGTATAAGACTTCTATGGTAGCAGCAAAGGAACTAGGTGTGGTTCGATGGGATAGTACTATGAAGATATATTGTATGACAATTATATCAACATGTTTTAAACCCCAAGGAACTAAGGTCCCACCAAATTTATACAAAGCCACCTCATTTGAGAACGAGTGATGCGTAGAGACACAAAGACATGCAAATACACACAGATCTGAAAGTGTAAGATCTGAGATTATGTTTACCACTAGCAAACACATATATACAAGTGCCATAGGTGTTGAATGTGCTAGTTTTTTCAAAACTAGATTATTGACTCTAGTGCAAGTGGGAGACTGAAAGGAATATGCCCGAGAGGCAATAATAAAGTGGTTATTATCTTATTCCATATTTATGATAAATGTTTATTTCTCATGCTATAATTGTGTTAACCGAAAACATTGATACATGTGTGATTTATAAACAAAAGAAAAATTTCCTAGTAATGCCTCTCTTCATACTAGCTTGTTGATTAACAGATGATCAAAAGTTTCCTGATCATGAACATTAGATGTTGTTAATAATAGGGTCATATCATTGGAGAATGTATGATGAATAGTCACCCGAAGTAGATGTAACAATGCAATCATGTCCTCAAGTTTATATTGTTATCACATTCGTAGTAACTCAATGTCCTTAGACCATGAGATCACGTCAATCACTTTCACCGGAAAGGTACTTTGATTACATCAAATGTCACTTCGTAACTGGGTGATTATAAAGGTGTTATCGAGTACTTGGAAAGTGTTAGTTGAGGCTCGTCAAGAATGGGATGTTTCCATCCAGATAATGGAGAGATATACTCAGGGCCCTCTCGGTGATATCGCATTGACATAGCTTGCAACTAAGTGATTTGATCACTAGAATGTTATACACAGGAATGAGAAAAAGAGTACTTGTCCAGAACAAGATTAAACAAGGTATGGATGGTACCGAGTGATCGAATCTCGGACAAGTAAAATATTATGAGACAAAAGGAATGTGATTACAGTGAAAAAGGTTTAGACAATCAATTGGATTTTCGTGGAACTAGTGGGAGTCATTATGGATCTCGAGGTCCCGCTAGTTATTATTGATCGGAGAGAGTCTCAATCATGTCTACATAGTTCTCGAACCTGTAGGGAGACACACTTAAGTTTAATCAACGCAATTGAGCGGATAGGAAACACAGGAGAAGACAATGGACATCGTAGGAATTTATTCTGTCGAATCTGCCGAAATGGTTTCAGGGTATCGAAACAAAGCAAGGGATTGAATTGTTAATGTGTTCATTAAATGAAGTACTCACTAAATGAAGTGTTTATTAAATGAGTGACATTAAATCAAGTGAATTAAAAGTAGTTTTAATGAAAAGATACTTTATTTTTGAGTGGAAAATGAATGAGATAAAGTGGAGAGAGTTTTTATGTGAGTGAACAGTCTACCACATAAATCGGGAAAGAGGTGGGGGCAACCATATGGTCGTGCGCCTAACCCCTTGGGCTGCCCCTCACCTATATAAAGCCCCCCTCCTCTCCTCTCTCGCACACTCACTCACTCTCCTCTCATATGCCCTTTGGATGGCATCTTTCCCCCCTTGCTAGCTTTGTCCATAGCCAAGAAAAAGGTGCTTAGGCAAAGCCCTGCTCGAGATCTTCCCCTCCACCACCTCTACGATGGTGTAGCGTTGTTGGAGTACTCGGGGATTAGCTACTTCCGCTGACCGGGTGGAGTGAGGATTCGGGTTTGAGTTTGCATCCACTCTCGTGCTTGTATACAAATTGCAATTTCACATAAGTCCATCTGAATTCATGTTGGATTCTTTCATCGAACATACACAAGGGGTAACATATGAGCCACGATATTTTTTGAAAAAAGAAGTTACGGCAAGCTAGTGAGCACTGGTGGATGCATAGATCCACATATCAGTTATGCCTGCGCTGATGTGAGTCAGTCTCCAACCTATGCAAGGATTGTCACCTCGCTGTGGCACTTTTGACGCCGGTTATTGATCATCGGTTGGACATGGACCATGGTGAATTGTTGTAATCCTACAGTTTGAGCTTGCCACGGTACTCCTCGAGGATTTGGGAGTCCTCGATGGCTTCATGGAGCGTGGCATCAAGGTCCCTATCAGCTACAAACACGATTTTCTTCCTGGTTCTTTCGTCGATAAATGGGTACACCATCTTCCATGCTGCCATGAACATGTATGGAACATGGATGAGGAACACCCGCCCCAGACGCTCAGGGTAATAACCCTGCATGATGTTCAACCCCGCCACGTACCCACGTATGTCGCAGTTAGAGTACCCCCATCCCCTCAGGTCTATCACGGCCGCAAACTTCTCATGCCCCACCGGCAACCTAAAACCATACAAACCCGTTAGTTCAATACTCTATCGATCAACTATAGCTATGTATCATGCATGCAACTGATAGATCTGTATGTATACTTGCTGCAGACTTTGTCAAGGACATAGACGCAGTAGCTCTTGAAATCTTCGAGGTCGTGTCGGGCGGGGAAATGGCGTGCACCATAGAGATATACCATGGGGCGACCGAGACGGTCGAAGCCATGTATTTGGACCCTCTCCTTCGCAATCTCACCTCGCACCTCATTATCCGAGATAGAGCCGTGTGGCTTGGCAGTACGCTTCCATGAGAGGTATTGAAGGAGCATCACCGATGCCCTGCCAATGTTGTGGTCTCGGGCGCGTAGGAACCGCCGCAGCACAAAGTCATCCTCCTCCTGCATGTGCAGGATAGCACTATGTTAGTAGATAACGTCACCCACATGTACCACACATGATTTGTGGGAAGATCCTGTAAGGATCATCGTTGCATCTATGTGGATGCATGTGGCATGCATCTAGGGCCCTACATGCTTCCACTACGGTAGGAGTGCTTGACGAATCCGATCTGGTTTTACCGGGTGCAGTGCATGCTCATGATTCTAAGACCATGCAGTATGTGTGCCTAAAGCAATTCAAAGGGCTCTATGAATTGGTTCGCTACATGGTAGAGCATCGATGCTTGTTGTCAGACAGAAAAGGCAAACCATGAAGTTGGTTCGGTTCGAAGGCTATCTTACCTACACATAAAAGAAGAGAATCAAATATGCGCCACGTTTACTGCTAAAAGCGGTTCACACATAGCAAAGGAAACTAGCCGATTCCTAAATCTGGCATGTTTTTCTTTGAGTAGTACATGGTCTAAATGGGCTGAATTCACATCTCAATTCGAATCAGCTAATAGGTGTCCCTTCTTTTTAGAGATCCACATCCATTGATTGGTAAACTATCTATCTATGTTACCAATCTTATCTCGGATTTTTTCTTCACGACCTTGTAAGTGCTAATTTGGGTCATAGAGATAGCTGAACCAGGTCGATCGCATATGGTGTGAAGTGGCCACGGGCGTCGTGGACATACATGCAGGGGAGAAATGTCGCGTCACGCTGGAATTCGATGAGGAGCGGAAGGAGACGAGTGATGGATGGATGCATATATAGCATAGGTGGACGACAGGGTACCTTGGTCGCGGGGTCCTGCGCCTCAACGACGGCCCTCAGCTCAGCGACCTTCTTCCACTCCGACACATCGCCACCACCGTCGCGACCATGGCCGTGTTGGTGCTCGTCAGTACCGCAATCCATCCTTGCTCTGATGTGTGTGTTGGGCCGGGAGGATCGGTTCTTATATACAGCTGGAGAAGAAGGCTAAGACTGTGAGCGAGTGAGGTGTTTCGTCTCCGTCAGTCGATTTATGGCGGTGGCGACAGTTTTGGGTGCGAATGCATGCCAGTCTCGTTGTCTGTCATCACCACTCCCAAGTTCGGGCAGTCTGAGAGGTACTGTATACTAGCTAGTTAGTAATCCCTCTGTTTACTAATGTAAGATATTCTAGACTTTTTCTAAACCACATGTATGTAGACTGTGTAGGTTCACTTATTTTAGAGTGTATCTAGATTATTTCAAAACATCTAAAACTCTTATATAAGTGAACGGAGTACATATGAGGAATGCACCGGCAAAATCTCCCTACGCGGAGCTTGTACTTGTATAGCAATAGTAGTAATTTGCAGATGGAGTAACCAGGAGCATCGGTGCTCTGATATATTGATTGAAGATAGGAGAAACGGGTGTGCGTGTGCGTCCACATTATACATTACAGCACCGTTTTAGGGACGTGCGACCTAACCTACTTGATGACCGAGTTATGAGCAAGCAGCGGCGAGATCGTGATGGATCGCTTCCCTGGTGCAGCTCGTTCCTTTAATTTGGGATCGGACCACTGCCAGTGTTGCGTGCTACTCGGATCAACCCGTCTTGTTGTCAATGAGCAAACTGTCATGCTGCTTTCAACAACAACAACAAAAAAACTGTCATGCTTCAGACCAGAGGTCCTATCCAGCCATGTGTCTTGCTGAGGTTCTGTTTTATTTTAGCCAAGATGATTAGGGTCTCGCCAACGCAGCCGTAATCAGTCAGTCCCGGCTAACTATGTCTTTGCAGTGCTGCTCAGAATCAGGTGATTGCCATACAATGTGAACACATCCATGCCCACGGACGCAAAACAGAGGGCAGCCATACACACACTTGATCAGCAGCACAGTGATATCGTTACACTTGGCATAGAGTGCCCAGACAACAAGATGGAACACATTCACAGGAGGCGGACATGATTCCATTCCGCGAGATAGGCTAATTAGCCTCTCAGCATTCTGATCTTGGGGATAAAAGCTCCCACCGCCATGCATTGTCAGCTTTGCCGTCCTGGGCGAAACAATCTTTTTACAATTCGGCTGAGGGTTTGACATACAATGTAAACAGACCGATTTCCACACAAAATCTATCAAGGACAGCACCATACACAAACGCTTGATCAGCAGCAGCGCATTGACGACGTTACACTTCTCTCTCCATTTTTTTTTTCGATAAAGGAAATTATATTACTCCCTCTGTCCAGAAATAAGTGACTTATATTTATCTAAATTCGCATTTATCTAGACATATAGATACATACGAATCTAGACAAACCCAAGTCACTTATTTCTAGACGGAGGGAGTAGTAATATCAAGAAGACATCAACTACATCTAGCTACCAACTCAATATCAAGAACTAGTCAAGACGTCAAGGATACTCACAGTAAAAAAAAGCATTTGCTGGGACGCTCCCCTCGCGTCGCCTCCCCCAGGGCGAAGGGGGAGCCAAATCCTAGCCCGCGGTCGCCGCCCACCCCCACCCACCCCCTCCCCTCGCCGTCTTCGGAGGTAGCCGTTGGCAAAGCCGTGCGCCTCGTCAGTGAAGGGGGCGGGGGGGATTCGTGCCTCGCGGACAGGGTTTGGGGCCTGGAGGGAACATCACCCGACGGAGGGAGGCACGGCGAGCAGCGACGGTTGCTGTCCATGCCGGGAAGGTTGGAGATGCAAGCTCGCCTCGTGGAGCCCTGGCTGCAGCCAAGCGACGACGGGGATCCTGGGTGCAGACCTGCCTTCCTCCTATGGCGGCGAGGATGCGACAGCACTGCGCGCGCAAGGACCAGGTGACATGGGTATGATTGCCCGGATACTCATTATTCGCTACCCTACAAGGCTTGCGGCCCATGAAGGTTCCAGATGACGGCCTAAGGAAGCAACCGACAGAGACTTCTAGTTGTATTAGGAAAAAAACCTGAACCGACATTATGTTGGTATTATAATCACGTGTGTATGAAACCTATTCGCATACAACTTTGAGACCAGGCCTATTAGATATAGGACGGAAAAAGCCTAAGCGAGGGTACCGAAATCTAGAGAATAACTTGTAATAGAGTGTTTTCCCCAATATTCAGGCGACTTTGTCATCATTGTTTTCCTGATATCCGACGAAATCTCCAGCGTTCTCTTTTCTGCGAAACCCCAAGTCCATCAGTATGGGCATTGCCGAGGTTACCCCTCGTCAATTGGCGCCGTCTGTGGAAAACTTGGACGCTGGAACCACGGATTCGGTGGAACACTCTCCACCAAGTGTCAACTCGACGAAAGCAAATCCACACCCACCCACCCTTGTATTGGTACCCGCCGATTTTAACGTCGGATCCGATCTAATCATCGGAAGCCTCCACTTCCAAGCAGACAACATGTACGAATCACACCCTTCAGCCATGATCGTGTCAGAACCATCAATGGGAAAAGCCACACCTATAGTAGTACCAGCATCGCCCGGTGGATCGTCCACGGACAATAAAGCTCAGATCGAAACAGGAAAAGAAGGTCACCAATCAATCTCACCACAAGGAGCAAACCCAACAAACTCGGAACCCGAAGAAAGCAGCAAAAACGTTGACTTCGAAGAAAGGATGACGAAAATCTATCTAGGATTACGATCCAGGAGTACTACAAGCACACCCGAAGAAACACAAGACGACGCTGTCAGGCCACACACAACACGCCACCAAGTGTATATGATCAACGGAGATACCTCAACACCACGCGACGAAAACGGTAATCCTATAATAAACCCCGATGATATTCTATCAGATGACCATGCAGGAAACCACGACAACGAAGGAGAATACAACAACGGAGGAGAACACGGAAACGGAGGTGAAACAGCAGACAATCGCATAGTTCGAGGAGGAGGCGGAGAACCCCGCACAGAAGAGAGACCAGGACTTCGGCTACCAACGTCGGCATGGCAAAAAGCAAGGGAGGCAATATCAGAAGCAGTCCCAATGATGGCAGATGCTTCACATGAGGATCTGCTGGCGTACCAATATTTGCTCCACCACAAGAAGAGAGATCTACTACGGATGCAAAGATAGCTCGATGAAAGAAAAATACTAGCCAACGAATCAAGTTTACGACGGGCCCAACTAAGCTCTACCTGAGGGTCAAGGAGTGTGACAGGAGCAACACCACCAAGAAGGGCGGCATCTCGATTACAGAATATCCCCAAAGTAGAAAGAAGCAAAATCATCTGAGACCTCGACCTATCATTCATGTCCATTGATCAAGCAGGAAACATCAAGGCAAAAACAGCCCAGGCAGCCATTGTGGCTGCACAGCCATATCTGATCACCACTCAACCCGCACCCGACAATCCGCGCGCGGCCCTCCACCGCTCTGCCCTGATGAACCTCGGCATGGTAGGGGCCTCACTCGCGGAAGCAGAACAAGGACTCACACAAAGATCCCCACGCCGTCACAACAGTCCTCGGCAAGTAGGACACACCCGACGATCTCGATCACCGCACCAGACGCACCTCGTACCATCCGAGCCGCAAAGCAATACAAGAAACGACAACAACCAGCACAGGAGCAGTGGACCTAGGGATGAAAGTCGCAGCCACCGATACCAGGATGTATACGACGAGGACGATCAAGAGTTATGCAGGGCCAGCTGTTTTACGCAGAGGATTCGCAAGGCCTCGGTACCCAAGGACTTCAAACTTCCACACGACCGTCACAAGTATGATGGACTCCAGGAACCCGAAGCTTGGTTAGCAGACTATTTGGCCACCGTCAAATTATAGGGTGGCTCCAGAACTACCGCAATGCAAAGCCTACAGCTACATCTCACCGGAGCCGCAAGATCATGGTTAAGGCAGTTACCCGAAGATTCAATAGGCAGCTGGAATGACCTGGAAGATAAATTCATCCACCACTTCCACTCTACGTTCAAACGACCAACATCCTTGGAGTAATTGCGAGCGTGCAAACAAAAATCTGGAGGATCAATAAGTGTGTTCATACAGAGATGGAATATTATCAAAAACTCAGCTGAATCCATATCCGACAAAAGGGCCATTGACGCCTTCAACAACGGCCTCCGTCACCGAGAATTCATAGAAGAGCTAGGTCGGGTGAAACCAAAGACAGTTTCACATTTGATGGAAATAGCAAACCGCTGGGCTGATGGAGAAGACGCGCTACATAATAAGCGTGCACAGTCACCCGAAGAAGATAGGGATAAACGCGGAAGTGACAGAAAATGAAGAAATAACGATGGGAACGCGGGACCAAGTTACGTCGCAGCAGGTTTTTCGGGTGAAGGTAATAACAGAAATAACGACAATAATGGCGAATACCGCCAGAACAGAGACAATGTGGGAGGAAGCCAGTCCGCATAGCGATATTAGCCAAGAGCACGAGACCCACCTATGTCCGCAATGCAAATGCTAGAAGGGCCCTACAATATGCATTTTTACGTCGGCTCAGGAGGCAGACAACAATCCAATCACCTGATGAAAGACGGCCGAACATTCTTGAAAATGCAGGAGTTATGAAACGCAAAGGCAACCGAAGCAGCAAATCGAGGATACACATCCACGCCTGGTGCACCAGCCATCGGGGCACCGCCACCACAAAACACAAATGATAAAAATAACGAGTACCCCGATCAAAAGAAACAATGTCTATGATTCAGAAAGGGCGTCCACCCAACAGAATTCAGAAGCTCATCACAAGACAAATCAATATGGCAGAAACATCAACATCAGCTACACCTGAATATCTCCATTGGTCAGAATAAGAAATCAAATTCAGCAGAGCAGATCACCCACTTTGGGTCCCGCGACTAGGTCATTCAGCCCTGATAGTTGAAGCATAAATTGGCGGATTCGATATGAGAAATGTCTTCATGGATGTAGGAAGCAGCATAAACCTGATCTATGCACATTGCGAACAATAGGCTATCCCATGGATAATATTGCTCCAACAGAAACCTCTTTCCACGGAATAGTACTAGGTAAAGCCAAAATTCCTTTAGGCAAAGTTTTTCTTGACGTTGTGTTTGGTTCAAAAATGAATTTTAGACGAGAAAAACTAGAGTTTGAAGTCATGGATTGGCCATCACAATACCATGCAGCCCTGGGACGACCAACTTTTGCACGATTTATTGCAGTGTCGCATTACGCATACTTGGTAATGACAATGCCATCACCAAAGGGAATCATCACGGTACAAGGAAGCTTCACACGTGCGGATAGCTGTGATCGAGAGTTCAACAAAATTTCTGAATCTTTCAGAATGGCGACATAGTTCGAGCAACTCAAAAGTTTAGCAAACGAACAACCTCCGGAGGTCACGCGTCAATTCCGATCAGGCTTTTGACATGGCTAAGGACACAAAAGAAGTACAAATCCACCCCGCCGACCCGACAAAAACAATTTTTGTGGCTTCTAACCTTATCCCGCATAGGAAAGCGCGCTCATCGAGTTCCTTCGTGAGCACTGGGAGATTTTCGCATGGCTACCTTCCGACATGCTAGGAATCCCCAGGGAACTCGCTGAGCACGCACTAAATTTAGATCCAAAGCAAAGCTACTAAAGCAACCGCTCTGATGTTTCACAGAACCAAAGGGCAAATCCATTGGAAAGGAGCTCTATCGCCTTACTAATGCCAATTTTATCAAAGAACTAACAAAAGCAGAGTGGGTCGCAAATCCAGTATGTGTTCCAAATAAAAATACTACGGAACTTTGGATGTGCATTGACTTTACTGCATTGAACAAACATTTTCCAAAAGATCACTTCCCATTTCCGCGAATCGACCAAATAATCGATGCAACTGCAGGATGTGAACGTCTTTTTTTCTTGGATGCTTACTCAGGAAGACGATCAGGAGAAAACGGCGTTTACCACGCCCTATGGTGTATTCTGCTACACAACAATACCCTTTGGCCTCAAGAACGCCGGAGCAACATATCAGCGGATGATGCAGAAGTGTTTGGGAAGCCAAATAGGCACAAACGTACAAGTATATATTGATGATGTTATAGTTACAACAAGACAAGGATCTGCACTCATCAAAGACCTCGAAGAAACATTCAAAAATCTCGACAGGTTCAGTATCAAATTGAACCTGGAGAAATGTTCGTTTGGAGTTCCGGTAGGGAAAATCCTCGGATATTTGGTATCAGCTAGAGGGATCGAGGCTAATCCCGAAAAAATACAAGCAATCCACACAATGAAGAAGCCAACAAATCTATGTGGTGTACAGCAACTAGCGAGATGTGTGGTGGCACTAAGTTGTTTCATTGCAAGATTAGGAGAAAAAGCGTTGCCATTCTACGCCCTTATGAGGAAATCGAAAAAAATTGAATGGACGGAAGAAGCTCAGCATGCCTTTGAAGATCTTAAAAGAACACTTTCGACATCCCCTGTCATCGTGTTGCCAAAAGAAAAAGAACCTTTACTCCTTTATATTGCCTCCACACACCAGGTGGTCAGCACGATCCTGGTCGTAGAGCGACCCAAAGAAGGAAAGACCCAGGGCGTGCAGAGGCCAGTTTACTTCCTGAGTGAGGTTTTATCACCATCTAAACAAAGGTACCCACACTACCAGAAACTCGCATACAGGGTATTCATGACAGCACAAAAACTACGCCACTATTTTTCAGAGCACCCGATCATAGTAGTTAACGAAGCACCTTTGTCAAGCATCCTCAATAATCCAGAAGCAATTGGGCACATTTCTTTATGGGGCATCGAATTATCCCCAAGGGATATCACTTATGAGAAGCGCAAGGCAATTAAGTCACAAGTTCTGCCAGATTTCATCACAGAATGGACGGAGTTGCAATGTGCGGGTCCACTAGATCTTTATAGTGCCTGGACAATGTACTTTGATGGATCAAAAAGAACGGAGGGAGCAGGAGAAGGGGTCGTACTAATATCACCTCAAGGTGACAAGATGCGCTATATTCTTCGGATGAGCTTTACAAATGCATCCAACAACGAAGCAGAATACGAGGCCCTGTTGCATGGCATGCGGATGGGCAAAGCTTACGGTGCAACTCGCCTCAAAATGTTCGGAGATTCCAATATTGCGGCACAGTAGGCAATGAACAAGTGCGATGCTGTCAGCGAAAATATGATTTCTTATCGCGACTTATACAGCATCATGGAAGCTCAATTTGATGGGTGTGAAGTATCACACATAGGAAGAGGAAGCAATGAGGAAGCCAACAATCTAGCAAACATCGGATCATTGTGTTTACCAATACCACCAGGAGTTTTTTGGGAGGAAATAGTGGAGCGATCAATCAAAGCAAAAAGAGTTTCCGAGGTGGTGGCACCAAAAACAGGGCAAAAGAAACATCCGCAAAAAGTGTCGGGGGCTCCGTCAGAAACCAAAAGCATAGAAGAAGCCATCGAAGAGGAAAAACAAGCAATCAAAGATGTCATGCTAATCGAGTCAACCTGGATGTAGCCGTATATAGTATATATGACTAAAGGAGGGCTACTAGAGGATGTGATAGAAGCCCGGTGAATCAAACGACGATCGAAGGCCTTCGGGATAATTAAAGAGGAACTATATAAAAGAAGTATTTCGGGTGTGTTGCAATGTTGTGTAACACCCGAAGAAGGAAAAGTTATACTACAAGATATACATGGAGTCCGTGGTAACCATGCTAGTAGCCGAGCAATTTCTGCAAAAGCGTTCAGGGCTAGATTTTACTGGCTCACTATAGTACAAAATGCAAAAGACATTGTTAGAACATGCAAGGCATGACAACGATTCGCAACAAAACCTAGAGCACCCGCCGCTGAGCTGAATCCCATACCTTTGGCCTGGCCTTTCGCTCAGTGGGGGCTCGACATGGTGGGAAAACTTCACAAGTCATCGCTAGGAGGACACGTCTTTTTGCTAGTAGCAGTCGACAAATTTACTAAATGGATTGAAGGAATGCCCGTGACCACCCAAGATGGAACTTCGGCTGTGAATTTTATCAAATCCATAGTATTTCGGTTTGGTGTACCGAACAACATCATCACGGATAATGGGACCAACTTCACGTCCAATGATTTTAAGAAGTATTGCCAAGAGATGGGCATCAAAATAAGCTACGCCTCGGTAGCTCACCCGCAAACAAATGGACAGGTCGAGAAAGCCAATGGACTAGTTACCGCTGGACTCAAAAAGAGACTAATAGCACCACTTGATAGAGCAAAAGGAGCTTGGGTGGATGAATTGCCATTCGTATTATGGAGTTTACGTACAACTTCATATAATTCAACACAAGGGACGCCTTTTTTCCTGGTCCACGACGTGGAAGCTGTGCTTCCAGTTGAAGTATCACATGAATCACCAAGAGTAGCTGCATATAATAAGGAGGAATCACGAGAAGCACTTGAAGATGATGTAGATGCACTTGATGAAGCTTGAGACGAAGCCCTTCAAAGAGCAACTATGTACCAGCTAAACTTGCGCAATTACCATAGTAGAAGACTGTGGCCTAGGTCCTTCGCAGTAGGGGACCTAGTTCTTCGCCTCAAGCAAGATGACCACAAAACACTAGAATCGCCATGGGAGGGACCATACATCGTCACAAAAGTTATTCCAGGAGGGGCATATCGACTATAAGACAAGAAGACAGGAGTAAATTACTCAAATTCATGCAATGTAGCATAGCTATGACGCTTTTATGCGTAAGATTATTTGCAACATGGTAAGAATCACAGTTTGGCTATTCAGCTAAGATGTCAAAGTGAAAAGGCTCAAAATAGCCACCTATTAAAAGAATAATGTATCGATGATTTTTGAATTATAAAGAGATAAGATATTTGTACCTTGATACGCTTTCCATAAAGCTAAGAGCAGCTATGAGCCTATTTCCAGATACAGGCATCCGAAGATAGCCTCGGGGGTTACTCCCATCGGGAGCACTAGCGTGCACCCGAAAGAAATTCAGTTGTGTGTGAAGTATATTGATGATTGCAAAAAACTTTTTGAGTTTTACATTAGCGTATACTCAAAAAGGTATTACTCCCATCAGGAGAATAGTATATAAAAATTATCTGATATAATCAGATAAATTGGTGGCCCAGTAGGCCAACCGACATTCAAGCCTAAAAACTCGGATCACTCTCAGATGCGGGAGAAATCCGAATGTCGTGTTCAGAAACATGAAGGTAAGACCCCAGGATTCGTCCTGTGTGTCCTGGTAACCACACAAGAATACGCTCTGCTAGTAAAAATCTGTATCGAAGATACGATGAGAAATCCCGACGGACACGTTGGGTACCCGATAAAAATAGAAAACTAGAATTCAATATTCGATAAGACCTCAGCGGCTTGAACTGAATTACACTAGCAACAAATTCCAGATTCAAGCTTGGGGACTTGAATTTCACTACAATAAAAGTTGGCTTTTACAACGGACGATTTTCGTGGTTGAAGTCCCGTTTTTCGTGGCTAAAAAGTCTTCTACGATGGATGCCCATCATGGTAAAAGCCCCGTCACAAAAGAATCTACCATGTTTTTTCCTGACCGTGGCGGATCACACCCTTTAGCCACGAAAACTTGTTCCATCGTAGATCTATTCGCCAGTCGCGTTGACTGCTAACGTCATGCAAAATGCCACGTGGAACCCGCCGTTAATGGCCGGTTACCACCGTTAACGGCCACAGAAACCGTGGTAGAAGCCAGGCCAAGCCAAGACCTGCTCATAATTAAGTGGACCGGCCCATCAAGAAATCCCAATAAGATTATGGCCCGTTACTGTTTCGCCCGACAATGTTTGAAATGGGCCCAAAGATGTGGCCAGCAGCGGCCCAAAAATGTCGGGCCTGTTACTATTTCGGCCTACAAAAGCCCACACTTTTCGAATATTGTGTGGCCCATTAATAGGCTGCGTCAAGTAGGCCTGATACTATCAAAGCCCACGGTCAGCCCATCACTGTTCTCCCAGCTCGTCATAGACTGCCTACGAATGACCCTCTTTTAAGAAGGTCCGACACTGTTCTAGCCTTTTACAATTCTGGCTCATTACTGTTTTGGTTGTTTAGTATTCATGTCCTTTACTGTTGTGGCCCTTTACTGTTCTGGCCCATTACTGTGCTGGTTGCCCTGCTCTGGCCTGTTACTATTTAGGCCTGTTACTATTCTAGCATGTTAGTATTTAGGCATGTTATTGTGCTGGATTTGCCACTGTTCTGGTCTGCTGGTGTTTTGGGCTGCTACTGTTTGTCCTGTTACTGTTTAGGCCTATTACTGTTTTGGCCTGTTACTGTTCTAGCCTGTTACTATTTCGACCTGGTAATCTTTTGTCCTGTTACTGATTCGGCTTGTTACTGTTTCGGCCAGTTACTGTTCCGGTCTGTTAATGCTTTGTCATTTCTGTTTTAGCCAGTTACCGTTGCTGTTTTGGTCTATCATTGTTTTGTCATGATATTGTTTTGGCCAGTTACCGTTACTGTTTTGGTAACCCTGAAACCTGATCGACCTGGCTGGTGCAGTTATGGTATAGCTATGCGTGGACGGCGTCAACTAAATGCCTACATGGCCTATGCGAGTTATCTAGATTTTACATCAGCTGCAAACTTCTTAAAAATATTATAAAATATGAACTAAAGGGAAAGAAAATTCAGCACTTCGGTTGTGAATCAAGTTGATAGCAGAGTCCTCAATTTGCTTTCTCAGTCCATCAACTGCATCTCCCTTTGAGTGTGACAACTACATTGGAAAGCCACCTTGAGATATGATCTTGCAGTCCCCTCTTTGGTGGCGATAGCTGAAGGGTTCGTAGCATGCAAAACAAAAAATTTCTACCGCAAGAACGAACAAAACCCAGATCTAATCTAGATAAAAGCCAAGATCTAATCTATTAGACATGAGCAACGAGATAGATATGAACTAACCCTCATAGATTCGAAAGCGTTAACGAGATTAGATCTCGTGGTTGATGTAGTCAATCACTTGCCGATCTCAAGATCGTGTGGACGATCCTTCCGGCGTCGTGTTCCGGCAGCGCTCCCGCAGTCGGTCAAGTTGACGATCCTTCCGGCGCCGTGTTTTGGCAGCGCTTCCGCAGTCGGTCACACGTGCGGAGTCGAAGCAGACCTTCCTCTCCCCGTTCCAGCGAGCAGCGGAGGTAGTAGATCTTCTCCACGGAATCCCAGCAGCACGACGGCGTGGTGGTGGTGGTGGAGTAGAGAATTCTGCAGGGCTTCGCCTATGCCTATGCAGAAGAAAGGTGGAGGAGAGAGGCGGCAGAGATTGGGTGTTATGGGAGCAGGGGTGGAGGGGGCGCCCCTGCCCCTCTATTTAAGGGGGGTGAGGCGCCATGGGAGGGGGAGCCCTTGTAGGACTCCCCTTCCCTCTAGGCCGGCGGATTGGGGAGTGGGGGGAGGATTCCTCCTCCCCCACGACTCCTAGTCTTGACCCACCAGGACTCCTTGATCCCTTCCTTGGTTTTCAAGCAAACTCCAAGAAACCTTCCAGAACCTTCCGAAACATTCCAAAATCTTCTAGAACCCTCATACAAATACTCCAGAACATTTCCTAACTCAGAAAATGATCCCCAATATATGAATCTTATTCTCCGGACCATTCCGGATCTCCTCGTGATGTCCCGAATCCAATCCGAGACTCCGAACAACATTCGGTCTCCAACGCACATTCCATATCTACTTAAAACAACTTCGAACCTTAAGTGTGTCACCCTACGGTTCGTGAATATGTAGACATGACAGAGACACATCTCCTATCAATAACCATCATCGGGACCTGGAGATCCATAATGGCTCCCACATACTCAACGATGACTTCGTGATCGATTGAACCATTTACATACGAAACCAATTCCCTTTGTCTCGCGATACTATACTTATCCGAGGTTTGATCGTCGGTATCTCCATACCTAATTCTACCTCGTTACTGATAAGTACTCTTTACTCGTTCCGTGATATGTCATCCCTTGTGACCTAGTCACATGCTTGCAAGCTAACTAGATAACATTCCACCGAGAGGGCCCAGAGCATATCTATCCGTCATATGGATGGACAAATCCCAATCTTGGTCCATGCGCTTCAACACATACTTTCAGAATACCCAATGACACCTTTATGACCACCCAGTTACGAAGCGGTGTTTGATGTCATCAAAGTACCCATCCGGTGATGGTGATTAACACAACCTCATGGTCGAAGGATTAGGTTACTATGCATTTAAAAGCTTACAGCAATACAAACTTAATGACTTGATCTTTACGCTACGCTTACTATGGGTGTGTGTCCATTACATCATTCTCCTAATGATATAACCTTGTTATTAATCACATCCAATGTCCATGATCAGGAAACCATGATCATCAATTAATCAACAAGCTAGTTCAACAAGAGGCTTACTAGGGACTCTTTTATGTTTACAAAACACACATGTATCAGTGTTTCCTAATAATACAATTATAGCATGGGATGTAAACATTTATCATAAACATAAAGATATAATAATAACCACTTTATTATTGCCTCTTGGGCATATCTCCAACAATAGCAATAATTGCAGTCTCAAACTAACTAATAACAAGTTAATACAGGAAAGAAGACAAACTACTCATAGCTAAAAATGAGCCAGATAGGAATTATAATTGCATAATACAAACTTGTAAAGCAGGAATGCAAACCATGAATGAACTATATAGTAGAGGATAGTTATTTCATTGCCTAGGACGAATTAGAACTAGATACGAGATATAATGGTGTGGCTTGTGAACCTGTAGAACAGGACAAACAAGCATTAGACAAGTATGCCAACAATGAAATGAGCAATCAAACAAAGTGTTTCTTAGAATTTCAGTATAAACTAGTCAGGCCATTTCAGCAAATATATGGAAGCAGTGGTATCTCCTGGAATGCAAGAGACATTGGGTGACTCGGAATTTGCAGTGAGCTACACAATGGCATGCAGTTACTGTCATAGCTAAGAATGATCCGGTGCAGTTTGGGTGGTCGGCAGCGAGGAAGCAGAGTTTGGGTGGTCGATGACGCCATCGGCGTGGTGAACGACACCGCAGCTCCTATATCTGGTGAGTGAGCATCAGTGAAGCGGCTGCGCGACGGTGCTCAAGACCGCATCTCAAGCCGGTGCGCGCGGTGGTTGTGGAGGGGACAGATGAGCTTGGGATTTTTGGGAGGGCTGGCGGGAAAAACCGAGGGAATCGGGACCATGGAGGTGAGCAGAAAAAATAATTACGATCATGCCCCCGAGCTACCGACTTTAGCATGCCCGTTTGTCGTCTGAACAATGGGTATGTTTGGAATTTTAAATTCTAAAGTTTTTGAAACGGAAGGGCGTGAAATGCTTGAAGGTCGGTGTGTCGTTTTGCCACTCGATTGAGAATTTGAATTTGGCATGCGCCCATCTAATAATAATAATAGAAAAATGGTACTCTCCCGGTCGGTGGGATATTTTGGCTCAAAGTTTTAGAAACGGTGGGGCGGGAAATGCTTGGTAGCTGGGTGATTTGGCCACTCGATTGAGATTTTGAATTTGGCTAGCCTCCATCTACTAATAGAAAAAAGGTAGTAGACCGTACGCTATCTGTCCTGGATTTCAAGGCCGATAGTCACATCAATTGATCATCCATAAACATTTTTTTCCATAAAAACTTGGATACCTTCCATTCACACAGCATAGGCGGTAAATTTTTGCCGCTTGACTCATATTTTAAATTTTTCTAGGTTCCATGTAATAATATAAAAATGGTACTACCTCGATGGGTGATTTTGCCTGAAGATGTTTCGAAACAGAGGGGGTGTGAAATGCTTCGGGGTCGGTGGGTTATTTTCCCGCTCGATTACGATTTTGAATTTGGCTGTCGGCCATGTTTTTATTACTAGAAAAAAGGTTTTGTAGTTTGAACGCCATCTGGTCAGGAATTTAAGGCGAGACTCACATCAACTAATGCCTCTGATTCAAATGGGGTAGGCGGTAGGTTTTGGCGGCCGAGAGTGATTTTGAATTTAGAGATTGTCCAAAGAATAACTAAAAAATTAGGCTGTTCTCCCTCTATTTCAGGGATCCAAGTCAGGGAAAGTGATTATCTACCACGCGTATGAAAATGCAGATATCCGATACAAGAATGTTTGTTTAACATAACAACAAACAAATGTCTGAATTAGCTCTGATTCAAGCATGTGAAAATGGTGTGCAACCAAGGTCTAGTAATTATTTAGGTGTCGGCATAGACTCTTCTACAGGAAGCACTAATTAAATGGTAGTACTAATTCAGATCAAATGAAAAAAGCCTGCTGCGAAACAAATACTCCTACTACAACATACTATCAAAACACAAAGACCAGCTAAAGTATATGTAGAACAAATAAAACAAGATTTCATCACGCATACACTACTATATAGAGAACACAATTTCATCATATAAAACAATGTTTTATCGGACACACATAGGCCCCCAAAATGAACAGACAACTCTAATATTCCAGCCCCTGATGCTATGACTGCAGCACAAACAAAGGTGCCGCCACAGTTCCATCAGCTACCAAAACAAACAAATATCAGACTGCAGCTCCAAATAACACAACCTGGGCAAACACATGCTTGCCCAAACAAGCCTTGCTTGCTCATCCGAGTGTTATTTTCATCTCCTCGATGTTGCAGTCTGAATCAGCTGTGTTGCTGATAGGACTTCCTTTTCGTTTCTTTGATTTAGCACTCCGAATCATGTTGGTTGCTGAAGGAAATGAACAAAATGATCAGCAAAATCTTAGGTGTTCAAAAATGCAAGGGTTGCACATGAATGACTACACTAACTAGGTGTCATAATCTATGGATGTAAAGTACACCAACGTTTATGAGATCTGAACTTCTTAGACTTCATGCTGCTGAGATCTAATTCGAATACTCCCTCCTTCGCCCATATAACCACAATTTCTCTATCCTCAAATGCATAGAGTAACCTTACTGCATCTCTCCCACCATATGCCCATGATTTATCAAGGCCAAGGAGAGTATCCAACTCAACCTTTATATTAGGAACCCAAGCTTCCCATTTTCCTGTTGATGATCTTGCACTGGACCACGTGTTTAGACTGATGTCTCTTATAACCGCAAGGGTAACATCTCCATTACGCCCCTTAGCGATGACAAAATTGCGTCTGGAAATATCATGTGTCTCATGGGGACACTCAATATAACATAGTTTTGTTGTCACGTTATCGAACGCAATTATATATATGGAGTTCATTGTTGGCCAGTACAAAATGTCCCCTATGAGAGTTGACGGCCTGCGATCAATCTTAGCCAGCATCTCAGCAGGTTCAATCCAGTCCTCCCATTTTCCTAAGTCTGGTGAGTACCTCTGCACCAGTGCTTGGTTACCATTGGTTACTATCCAAACAACCCAGAAATTGCTGCAACAGTGTGAAGACAATTGCCCAAGATTTCTCGAACAGAGAATTGGGCCGCTATCATACTCACATCTCTGCCAAATTGGTGGTTCTGGTATCACTATTTCACTTCCACTGATTGGATCCCAGGCCTTTATCATGTTAGACCCTTGCGGATAATGAAGTAACACCCTACCATTGCGACATCCGAGTACATATGGTTTGTAGGCTTTATGTACTTCCACCAGCCTGTTCAGCTTCTGGAAGATGGATTAGTCAAGATTATGATATGTTAAGAATCGAGCATCCTCGGAGCTGTTGGTGAAAAACCCAAGTAACGGCATTCCTCTGTTGTGTGACAGGGTTAGCCTTTTGAAATTGTTGCTTCCCATGAAGTCCATCCAACTTTTTTGGGCGACTGATGCCCTCAGTATGCAGGATGGGTGCGAAGGAAGCCTAACAAGAATTTGACCAAATACATCGCCTGGAAAGTCATTGATTGTTGCATATGTTCTTCCACCGAAGCTGGTAGGATGATGCAAATAGCACAAGTGCATCATTAGAATTAAGTAAACAGCACAATGCACAATGCACAACCCTAAAAAATAATTAAGTAAACACCACAATGCATCATACATTTTGATAGGAAAATTTATCATCAAAATTTCCTAAACTGCACCCATCTAAAAAATACCTAAAAAGCAAAGGCTGTCAACAAAATAACCTAAACAGCACAAGCAATCAACCAGAGTAGTACGAAAGCACCGCAAAATGCTTCAGCATGTCGAAACTGGGCAAAGGGAATGAAGAACTTTTTTAGGTCACCGGGGAGGACAGAAAGGCCCCCACCTGAATTTTCTGGTTTTATCATAAAGAAGAGGAGAAAAAACGGACGCAACTTTAGTGACTTGGTGAACCCAAGTCTCACGGTGACTTGCCCCAGGATCCACCTTCCATCTTAGATCAAACGTATGACAGTAGTTCAGATTTTGATCTAAAAAGTAAAACTATTTGAAAAAATTGACAAAAAATCAGTAAATCATCGGTGCCTAGGTTTGAATTCTGTGAAAGTTTCATCCCATTCGGATCAATAGTTTGTGATTAAATAGTTTTTTTATGTCCCCGGTACTACTAGTTTAAACTAATATCCACTGCGTCCAGAAAAAACCCCGGAGCAGAATACACAAAAGAGGGAGGAAATCAGGGAGACACAATCCAATGCAGAACATACAATGGGTTCGACGAGTTCTGAGCTGATGGATCAGGCGTCGCCGATGAATGACGAGCCACATCCGTTGACGTTGAAGAAGCACGACCACGAGCTAACGCATTCCTAGCATCCCACACAGCCATCGCTTTGGCAGCGACAACCAACATAGACGAATTTGTTCCAGCAACAGCCGACGAGGATTTCAGCTGCACCTCCACTGCTTTCCAAGCATCACTCAACACTGCCCAAGACTCCGATGCGGTACAAGCATCAGCCTCTGTATCCGCTTCACATGTATCCTTTGGTGTTGCTTCAGCATCCACCTCTGCTTTACAAGCATCCGCCGATGCAACAAATGCATCCGCCAATGCCAATTCCATTTCCTATAAACGCCACGAGCTTATTTAGCTCGTAATGCCCAATAATAAATGCACTCTATCCTTTAGAAAGCCCGTAATGGCTGGAGGTTGGGGACGTACATACTAGCGAACGGCGGTGCGGTGGTGTTCAATGGTGGAGCGGCGGGGATGGTCCGGTCGAGGGAGGGCGGCCAGGCAGAGAAGATGACGATGGGGTCGAGGGGCACACGACTAAGCTACCTCGAACTCGAAACTAACTTTCGCCCCACTATTTTTTTTTTTGCGACCCTCGCGTTTTTTTAGGGGAAACCACGGCTGTATTAATAGTAGAAACCACACGACTGATACAAGCTTGTGCACTTGCGTTGCTCAGTTTCCCGCCTACAAACATCAAGTTTGTGCACTTATTCGTGTGGTACACTCAATTGCTGGGCAAAATATTCTAGGTGGTAGAAGCATGCCCTTTCTATGACATCAAGATCTAGAGTTCAAACATCAACCTAAAATTCCACAATCTACAACTACAAGTTTTTGTTTACTACTAGAAACATGCTAAAAAATCACTCGCAACTGGCATTCACATCATCATTAACATATCTCAGAAGGAAAAAATTTGAAAGATAAAAAACCACCGCAAGTTCGAATAAGATGACTATTGTTGCCAAATAGAGTCACATAAAGCCAGGTCCAATATATATGTCATAATAGTACATCAAATATATAGATTCATGGACACCACACACCAGCAGAGCAAAAAAACAGTTATAGTACCTGACTTAACAAACAGTCATCCTCACAAGAGACTCAAACCCTTCAAAAATGAAAGTAGAGTGGTCAATATGGTTTACATATTTCCTCATCTTTTGTAGGATCAGGACTGTATGGGCGTGGAGAATCTCGAATTTCTGTCATGGTCTCATCTTCTTCTAGAGCTAAACTGAAAAGACTGTCAGCTCGCATTCCCACCTGTTCCAAGATTCGGTCGTACACCTGGCCAATCAGCTCGTCGCCATCCACATCAGGCAACTCGGGGACTAAGTTGTCAGCCAAGAACTTTTGAAAATAAACAATAGCATCTTGAGAAGCTGAAATTGATGTATTCCATCCTGCAGTCAAATCAGCTATCCGCTTAGTGGATGTGGACACTTCTTCCTTCAGGCACCTAATCTGTTCGTCCTGGTGTTTCACTTTCTCTTGAAGACACGAAATCATGTGTATATGAGCTTTGTATTTCTCTCAGAGACGGGCAATTGTCAAATCCTTGTAGTGACCAGCACCATTACGCCATGAGAAATATGAGTAAGATGGAAACTGCAGATAACAAAATCCAAAATTAAACCAGATTCTTATGTAAAAAAACCAAATTCTCGTTTCACAATCCAAATTCAGCTGCACACATCATGCAAGCTCCACAGTGGTACCACAAATGGCAAAGAACCATAGAGGCATATTTCCCAAACATGGGAAACAGAACCGACATGAAAAGGGCCGTACTTCAGGGTTTGCCTTCTTAGCTGGCACATGAGGAGTCCTAGCCTTAGTAATAAGTGGCAAAAAATCAGAATGACTTCGTTTCTGCAAATCATGGTGCAACAAAAATGATCAGTATATTTTAGGGGACATTTTAAGTAATAAAGCGCTCTTTATCGAAAAAATGTTTTCGGGGACAAAGCATAGGTTACTAAAATTCCAGCAAAGCGGCTGGATACATAAAAACACTTGTCACTCGATAATGCCTCCTCCACCGATGGGACATGCACATGATGCTAAATGAAATACAGCAAAACCAGTAAATTTTAGGAAAGAACACATCAACTTTGCAATGCAAAGAAGGATACGTCCATTAATATGATGCCAAGGATTGGGCGTGTTTCCCTTTAACGAACAATATAATTTAAAGAACTCAGCAATGCAGGACACCTACAAACAACAATCTATTTATGAATGATATGCAGCAAATTACATCTGCATTGTTCAGCAAAGGACCGTTCTGTGAAATAAAGCCAGGGCAAGCTTCCCATCCTCAAAAGACTCTTCTTGGCAGCATATACTTACCTATTTTTAGTGGACCTTATAACTAATTCCATAGCTACATCCATGGTGATCCTAGCTTCCTAATGTGGCATATAGATCTACTATTTCAAATAGCAATCACCTAAACAACCATCCAGATGGTTGCGGACTCACCGGAGATTGCACTGATGCGATGGAAAGGTGGACGCTGCTGGGTAAAGAAGGTGCGCAACGAGGGAGGTGCACAAATATGCAAAAAATGTAGCGATACTTGTATATAGATAGAGATACCAGTAACACATAAACTAGATAAATTAGTAGTAACCACAAACTCCAGAAAGGCTGTAAGCTGACTGTCAACTACTCCCATATTAATTAACCTAGTGTAATTTAACGTGGCAGTACTATGAGATGGTGAGTACTAGTAAACAAAAGGGGATTACTTAATTATTAGTGGAATCTACAGCCAGCCACCAAAAGCATCATGAGCATGCTAAATATCTAGATTGCAGACCATACTTGGTTAAGAACCTAATGTCCAGCTCTAATTACCCAAATCTAAGAGCATCTATCCTATTTACGATTGAGTGCAGTGAGTTGGAGACATTCGTTAACTCTATAGCCATCTCCTCGGCATGCATCTGATGGCGCTCCTGCTCCTCCTCTTCGAGGTCATCGCGGATCTCGAGTTGTAACCACAGCGACATCATCGCGCGCTGTAGCGAAAGTGAGTGCGGTAGATCTACCCAGTGGACGAACGTGCATCGCTCACATTTGTAGTTGCAACCCAAGAACCTGCGGCCGAAGTTCGTTCCCTCGAATGTGACGCGGCGGCGGGGTGCCAAGGCACAGTCGCACCAGAGCCGGAGATCCGCATCGGTAACGATGACGTACCACTCCGTGTCTACCATCCGTGCTGGCATCTGAACCCAGGAAACATCGTCGATCGAGACAGGCAGAATAGAGAAAAACCCCAAAATAAAAGAACCCATAAGCTGAATTCGAGAAAATAAACAAAGACCGTGAACTCTAGCGTACTTACCCTAACTAGGCCGCCTTGCGCATCAAGATCCCCTACCGTTCGCCGGACCGGCATGACTAAATCCGCCAACATTGCTCGAAAAAAGAGCACGCCTTCAAAGCCTAGCGCAGAGGCTTCATGGAGAAGGAAGAGGTAGGGGAGCCGGTCCTCACATTCGCTGGCTACTACTCCGTATTGGATTTAACTCGACCACTGATAACTGGGGCCCGCGCTAGAGAGCTCATGGGCCCCCAAACATCACTCACCTAGTTTGACTTGCATTACATGGAGTACTTTTGGAAAACAGATCAAAACTCAATAAGTAAATAAACCAAAGGCCCCCCTCTCTTTTTGCGAAACCCATTACAAAACGGAGACGCTCACAAATGCGTACACACACTCACCCCTATGAATGCAGGTACGCACACCCTACACCTATGAGCACTTCAGAAAGAGTGGATCTTGACACTGATCCCGCGGGGCTTGAGCTTGACTAAGTCACCATAGGCACCTCGCTATATATTGATGGGAACGTCGCCTCTCACTACCCTCATAACCATCCTTCAAAGTCGAGCGCCGAGGCTTCGTGGCGAAGGAAGTGCTAGGGGGTTGGAGCTCATATTCGTTGGCTACTATGGGATGTAATTGAACCACTAATAATGTGGCCCTCGGTAGTGAGCCCATAGACCCTAGACACCAGTGACTATTACAATTACTTTGGGAAAACCGAGCAAAACTTAATACAAATGGAAGGCCCATCTCTCTCATTTTTGCGAAAATCCACTACAAAACGCATATGCTCACAAATGCATACACACACTCACCCCTATGAACGCATGAACGCACATCCTACCCCTATGAGAACCTGTGAAAGATTGTGTCTTCAGACTGTCCGGTGGGGGGCTTGATCTTGACGAAGTCACCATAGGCACCTACTGCCCTTGTAACCATCCTTCAAAGCCGAGCATCGAGGCTTCATCAATAAGGAAGAGCTAGAGGAGTTAGAGCTAACATTTGTTGGCTGCTATAGGATATAACTAGACCACTAATAACAATGGGGCCCCATGGTAGTGAGCCCATTGGCCCCATACATCAAAGCAAGCACGGTGTCAAGTCTTAAACATATATCTTAACGGTGGAGTGGGTAGTGCTAACAAAAAGATTCTTCAAGGTGATTCTAGTGCTAGACTTATGTCTAAGAGAATCAATTGGGAGGGCCCACTATTCAGTGGATAACAGTCTATTTTTCTTTTTAGCATGGTTGTGGGGACCCACTTCAGTTCTAAACGCTGGACCCAAAGTAGTTTTCATAGCTACTTATAGACAATGCACACGCCCTTACTATACGTAGCTTAGAAATTTACTAGCCTCGTGTCTAAGAAAATTGTAGGTTGCTTGAAAGTTTTTCGAAAAAGCTTTTGGAGGTACCCATCAAGGGTTCAATTAATATATCACAAAACACCAAGAGTTTTGACAATAGGTTTAACTTCTTGCTAAGATAGATTTTGCATCTTGACAATTTAACGAAATTAGGTCAAACTTGAGCTACAAGTAAGCGCGATATAGATTGCTCTTGAATTAAATGTCTTTTCGGAGGTCTATAGGTGCATCTTGTTGTAGTAAACAATTCCATCACTATGAGTTTCCTACTATCTCAGGAAAGAACATTCTCAATTTTCTGAGTGTGATGACGAGATTGTTCTTTCCCGTAAAGCAAGTCTGAAGAATATGGATCGGAATGACACACGAGGCAAGTTTTCGGACATATATTGTGGACCAACATGTTGTACTTACAATTTCGAATGTTTTATGAGTTCTCAAACTTCCAAGCTAACTTTGCCCACTTGATTGATTTTATGCCGATTTATCGAAATTATTAGGTACAAATTGAACTGCAACAAGTAAATTGTAGGTTGCTTTGAAAGTTTGACAAAAGATCTCTCTTGGAGGTACCCATATCTGTCGGGGGAGGGGTCAATTAATATATTGGAAACCACCAAGAGTTTTGATGATATATAGGTACGGTTCAACTTCTTGCTAAGATTTTGCATCAATTTAATGAAATTAAGTTAGACTTGAGCTACAAGTAAGCATGATAGACTGCTCTTGAATTAAATGTCTTTTCAGAGGTAGATGGGTGCATCTTCTTGGAGCAAACAATGTCGTCGGTGCGAGTTTCCAACTACCAGGAAAGGACATTCTCAATTTTCCAAGTAATGTCATGATCATTCTCTCCTGTAAAGGAAGTTTGAAGAATATTGATCTAAATAAATGCCACAAGCCAAAGTTTCACACACACACACACACACACGCACACACACAGGCACGTGCCACACTCGTATATACTGTATGAAATGTGATTAAACGAACATTAAATTGTTATTAACCAATAGTCTTATTAGAGAAAAAGGCATACATTAAGTATATTAATAATAAGTATCTAGAACATGGTGGAGTTTGATCTAGATACTGTTCAACACGAATCCAACTACTCTGAACCATTGGATCTAATAGCCCAACGACCACGATTGGTACTATGGATCCAATTCAAAACTGCCTACCTAACTCCACCCACTTGAATGACTTTATGTCGATTTATCGAAAATAGGTTAGATTTGAACTTGTATAAGTAAATTTTAGGTTACTGTGAAAGTTCTACGAAAAAGCTTTTGGAGGTACCCATCGGGGGTCATAATTAATATATGAGAAACCATACAACGAGAGTTTTGTCGACAAGTTGGATCAAGACTCGCAAATCCAAACATTTTGCGAACTGTTGGATCTTCTTTTCCATTCCTAGCATCTAAAAATATTCTACTAATAGTCTTGATGAGAACGATGAACGCTAGTATGCGCAAACCTCAAAACACACACTTCATTGCTTAGTTTTAGGGTCCTTGTGCTAAATGCATGCACTTGGATGCAATTTTCATTTTTAGGAGGTCCTTGATATGTAACTTGTACTTCCACCGACCGTGTTCACCCTCAAGCACATCGCACCTACTATACCAACCATTAGATCGGCCATTCAAAGTACTTCTTATTATCTTATCTTTATCTTGTCCTATCTCTTACAATAACGTACCATACCATGCACTACATATAGTGTACGGATTTACTTTGAACATTGACCATTGGATCAAGATTGGCAAATCCAAACATTGCTAACCGTTGGATATTCTTTTTCATTCTTAGCATCTAGAAATATTCTACTAATAGTCTTTAGCATGATGACCGCTAGTATACGTAAACCTCTAGCTCAAAACACATACTTCATTGCTTAGTTTCAGGGTCGTCCTTGTGCTAAATGCATGGACTTGGATGCAATTTTAATTTTTTATGAGGTCCTTGATGTAAATTGTAATTCTACCCACTGTGTTAACTCTCAAAGCACCTCGCTTCCTAAGAGACCTACCATTAGATCGACCATTCGTAGTACTTCTTATCTTACCTTTATCTTTGTCTCTTATCTCTTACAATACCATGCATACCACCACTACATAGTGTAGGGATTAACTTATTTGAATATTGACCGTTGGATCAACATTGGCAAATCCAAACATTGCTAACCGTTGGATCTTCTTTTCCATTCTTAGCATCTAGAAAGATTCTACTGATAGTATTTAGCACGATGAACACTAGTATGCACAAACCTCAAAACACATAGTACTTCATTACTCGGTTTAAGGGTCCTTGTGCTAAATTCACGGACTTGTTGGATGCAATTTTCATTATTTGTGAGGTCCTTAATGTAACTTGTATTTCCTCCGACCGTGTTAACTCTCAAGCACCTCGCTCTTATGAGACCTACAATTAGATCGGCCATTCGTAGTACTTCTATCTTATCTTTATCTTGTTTCTTATCTCTTACAATATATACCATACCACTACATATAGTGTAGACATTAACTTTGAGCATTAACAGTTGGATCAAGACTGGCAAATCCAAACATTGCTAACCGTTGGATCTTCTTTTCCATTCTAGCATCTAGGTCTGTACTCCCTCGCTCCGTCCCAAAATATAAGGCGCCTAAGTATTGGTCAAAAGTCAAACCTTACTAAGTTTGACCAAATATTTTAAAAAAATATCTACACCTACAATATTGAATGGAAATATTAAGAAAATATACTTTATGGTGAATCTATTGATATTAAATTAGTATTCTAAATTTTTATATTTTTATGTATAATCATGGTCAAACTTAAAAAATGTTGAATTTTGACTAATCCTTAGGCGCCTTATATTTTGGCGAAGGGAGTACTATTCAACACGAATCCAGTTGCTCTGAACCATTGGATCTAACAGCCTAACGGTCATGATTAGTGCTATGGATCCAATTCAAAACTGCTCCACTATAGTAGTATATAAGTAGAGAGAATACAGTCTAATGTGCTATGAAATTTTGGGGGTGGTGACATGATGGTTGTAAAACATGTTGGAAACTCCTGTAGATACCAATTAAAAGTCAAGTAGGAAGCGAGGTAAACAAAACATCGAAAGTTGCACAGAGTGCACTAGTGTTTCGATGAATACATTTATAATAATAGATAAGGGTACCATCTAAAGTGTTGTATAATGTTATGGCGGGGCTAATTCGCTTTTAACGTAGAATGATGTGTCCCAGGGCACAGTTCCCATGAGAAAGCCCTCGAGGTTGATCTAACGTCACTATAGGCTCCTGGAATCAGGCCTCGTTCTGCAGCCATAGCAACGATGCATACACACAGATGTTGTCATGTGATGATAGAATATTAATGTCAATCAAAGTGACATTAGTAACTTGCAAAGGATTTGGGACTGTAAAGTACAGACCCAAGACTCAACCTCTTCCATGAGCAAGCATGTTCTAGGCAGCGCTTATATGGTACCAATAATTGAGAACAAATGTGGCTAGTGTATTTGTACTCTAGTGCAAGTGGGAGGCTGTTGGAAATATGTCCTAGAGACAAATAGTAGTAAGGACTATTATCATATTTCATATAGTTTGTGATTAAGTTTTATATCATGCTATAACTGTATTGAGTGGAAACATCAATAAACGTGTGATATACAAACAAACCAGGGGTTCCCAGTGAAACTCTAGTCATTGGTTCATTGGTCAACAGATGATCATGTTTCCTGATCATGTGGCATTTATGCCAGTTGGAAATGAGGTCATCTCATTCTGAGAATGAGATGATGAACCAATACCCAACCTAAACATCGTGATTCGATCATGTCAAGAAGTTCAAGTTACGATGATTAGAAAAGGACCCTCGTAGCATGAGACTATATCAATCACTGTCTCCCAAGAGTGCTTAGATAAAATCAAACGCCATCTGGTAAAACGGTGGTTATAAAGGTGTGTTCAGGTATTCAGAGGAAACCGTAGAGGCAATATATGTCAAGAGCGGGATTTGTCCGTCCATGTGACGGGAAGATACTCAAGGGCTAATGACCCACAAGTATAGGGGGTGTATCGCAGTATTTTCGAAGGAAGTGAAACCCAATTTATTTATTCGACACAAGGGGGACCAAAGAATATTTATAAGCCTTAACAACTGAGTTGTCAATTCAGCTGCACCTGAAAACAATCTTGCTCACAGCAGTTTATCAGTAGCAACAGTTTTGTAGTAGGAATAGTAAAGTAACAGAAGTAGTAAAGCAAAGACATTAGTAACAAAAGCAGTAAATAGTGGGATTCGAGTGCGGTAGGCATAGGGATGGATGGATGGGCGTTGCATGGACAAGACAATTTACATAGCAATCAGAACATAGGGCAATTGCAGATAAATAAGATAAAACATCCAAGTACTAGACAATCCTAGGCATGTGTTCCATATATAGTCATACGTGCTCGCAATGAGAACTTGCACAACATCTTTAGTCCTGCCAGCCTGTTTGCAGCGGGGCCTCAAGGGAACTACTGGCAATTAAGGTGCTCCTTTTAATAGAGCACCGGAGCAAAGCATTAACACTCCGTGAACACATGTGATCCTCACATCAAAGCCATTCCCTTCCGGTTATCCTGATTTCTGTCACTTCGGGGCCATAGGTTCCGGACAACAACGTGTGTATACAACTTGTAGATAAGACCAAAAACAATACTATCATAGTGAATCAATAACATGTTCAGATCTGAAATCATGGCACTCGGGCCCTAGTGACAAGCATTAAGCACAATAAGTCGCAACAAAGTCATAAAGCACTAATAAAAGATACTAGGCACCATGCCCTAACAATCTGATGCCATTACATGAACGATCTCATCCAATCCCTACCATCCCCATAGCCTACAGCGGGGGATTACTCACTCATAGATGGGAGAATAATGGATGGTCGATGGAGAAGCGAGGGTGATGATGATGGTGATGATCTCCTCCAATTCCCCGTCCCGACAGGGTGCCAGAACAGAGTTTCTGGTGCTGTTTCGTGGAATCTGGTGGTGGCGGCGGAGCGGAACTCCTTCTGGAAAAAACGTCGAACCCCTCGGAGTTTTTAGGTCAGAAGGCACCTTATAGGCGAAGAGAGAGGCCGAGGGGGTGCCTGGGAGGCCCACACCACCCCATGGCGTGGCCTGGCCTGGCCCGCGCGACCAGGTGGTGTGGCCACCCTCTGGCTCTTCTCCGTCTTGTATTCTGGCTCCTGGAGTATTCGGGTGAAATAGGATTTTTGGCATATTTTCCAGGATTTTTCCTGATAGTTGATTTTCTGCACAAAAAGTAGACACCAAGGCAATTCTGCTGAAAATAGCGTCAGTCCGCATTAGTTGCATCCAAATCACACAAGTATAGAGGAGAAACAATAGCAAAAGTGTTCGGGAAAGTAGATACGTTTTGGACGTATCAACTCCCCCCAAGCTTAGCTTATTGCTTGTCCTCAAGCAATTCAGTTGAAAACTGAGTGCGATAAAAGAACTTTCACGAACACATTTGCTTCATATGATGTAAATATTCTCAGCAATGTGATCAACTACTTAGACAGTTCATAATAAAGAGTATGCAACTGAGTCAACTTAATAGTCATTGCAAGCTATGAAGAGATTCCAACTCAAGAATAATAAGTAGCATGAAGCACAAACATAAGCAACATTACAATGCTCATAAAAAGGTATGATAGAGTGGTATCTCGCTTGCCCTTTGATTATGAATGCCAAGGCACCTCTGAAGTTCAAGTGATGACTAGAAGTAAAGATATCAAGGATACAAGCATCAAAGTCATAACACAAATAATCAAGTAATGGAACAAACACAAAGAATGACAACTATGCTCTCAAGAAGGTGCTCAAAGAATATGTGGAGACTCAACAAGTAGAAGAAAAGGTTTTGAATAATTTTGAAAGGCTTCCAAATGCCGAAAGTATGGTACTCATTATCTTTGAGCTCTCAATGCCCCTATCATAAGCATCTTTAATGTGGTTAAGGTGAAAGTGAGGTCCAATCTGAGTTATATGCTTGACAGACTATAAACTGAAAATCCCAAGTCCCTTGAGTACGAGGGTCGCTCCTCATGCTACTCAACTTTAGTTACCGGTAAGTTCTTGTCATCGTAAGTATGTGCGTATCATTGAGAACCGCCAACGGGATACCCCTTGCCCGATGATACGGAAGAATCTCCATATCAAAATGACAAGGCAAGTAGACAATGAGTATCTCAGCAATCTTCTTATTTACCATGGGAAAATGGTGCTTTTTTCTCTCTTTCCTCTTTTCATAAAACTCCCTTTTTCTTTCTTTTTCTCAATAGCTATCTCTCTCTTTTTTTATAAGAATAATGCTTCATAGATATCATTATGGTTACGCTGCAGGTTTCCACCATGTCAGCATGGATTAGACCAGCGGCCTAGGCGTTTCTCTAACACACATACATAACTCCATGGACTTACAAGCTCCCCCTTTATTTCACACCGACGACATCCGCAAACAAAAGAGCAAGGTATCAACTGGGTATATATTTACAAGTGTTGAAAGCGTTCCCCGTGACAGCATGGTTCTACTAATCCCCAACTTATAATTTGCAAGCATATAACATTCATGGAGGGTTCACAATGGTTCAGGTTTATTAAGTGCAGGAAATAAAGTGTGACATCAAGTTCGTGAGAGCTTTACTAACTAATTTTCCCATAACAAGCAAACATTTTATTCGGAAGAAAACAAGGCATATTGAATATGCACGGGAGTAGCAAATAATGCTAATAGGTAGGTATGGTGGACACTTTGGAAACATTTGGTTTAGGGAATTGGAGACATGAGTAAAACACTCAGTAGAAGTGAAGGCTAGCAATAGTAAGGGAGCGACAAATGAGAGAGCAATAGCTGTCATTATCATGCTTGCAACAAAACAGGACTACTCATGGCATGAAAGTGATTCAAGATCCTCAAGGCAAAATAATTCATCAAGGCTTAACTGATTATCACAGTCCTGTGCATGCGTGAGCATGTGCCCAGTTAATTCAAATGAAACATTCAAAAGAGGATACCACGGTGTCATACCAATTTATCAATAGAGCAATGCAAGCAAACATTTATAAGACATGCTACAAACTATTAGCGAGCTGAAGCTAATCATAAGAAAGAAATAACTACTAAGCATCCAAAGATAACATACACCCTACATGAACGGACTAAGCATGCCCACAGTGATGAGTATATGTACAAAAATGACAACAAATAGAGTTTGTTACCAGCCTCTTACCACGCCTCAAGTTGTCATTGATCCTCATTATTGTTCTTCACTTGTGTGGCTTGAATAATAATATGAAACCAATGTCCACTGAGGACTGTCGAACCCTGTAGCAAACTCGCAAAAACCAAAGAAGAATGACGAATATTTTTGGTGTTTTCAATTTTTAAATAAGAACCAAAAGAGAAAAACAAGCAAAGCCAAATCTTTTTGGGTTTTTCGAATAGTTCAGACAAAGCAAAAAAGGGAAAAGCAGACCAAGGAAAAAAGAAGAAGCAAACCAAAGAGAAACAACAGAAATATTTTTGGTCTTTTTGTGTTTTTAGAAAGCAAAAGCAAAGAAGGACGAAAACTGAAAAGAGAACGAAAACATGAATATACAAAGTACCGACGCAACATGATATGGAGATGAGTGCGGTGTCGGTGTACCTCCCCCCAAGCTTAGGATTTTTTCCTAAGTGGGTATCAATCCATGTATGAATAGGGGTTCCAAGCGGTCGGATCTTGGTAAGAATGGTCGTAGCTGGGCCCATGAGATGAAGAAGAAGCTCCCCAATCATAAGCGGGCTGCTGATATGAAGACTCTCCCTCATTCGAGGGCTGGGCCGAATCATCCGTGACCTCCCTTCTAGTATCCTACTCCTGTTGGGAGAGCTCTCCCAAGTACGTGTCAAGCTCCTCCTTAGTGAGGGACCATCCTTCCATGTTATCAATGTTAAACAAAACAGGTGCAGGCAAAAGAACAACACACCCAGACTTGCTCTTTCTCCAACCAGCTTTGAGAAAGGTTATTTCATAAGATAACTCACTCATACTAGCCCACGAGGAAACAAATTTATGCTGTATCATGGAATTAAGATCAAGCCTTTCTATGGGAAACGGTAGGTCTAGATGATGAGGCACTAAACCATGCAATGCTAGTAAACGAGAAGCAATGAGGCCTCCACAAATTCCACCTTTCTCACGGTTAGTAGCAAGACGGAAGGCTATCAAAGCACCCAAGTTGTAAGACCTATCTCGTCTAAGAGCAGCAGAGATAAATGCTAGATCAAATGAAGATAACTTATTAGCAGTTTTCCTAGCAAGAACACACTTGGAAATAAAGTAGGCAAAGTAGCGAATGGAGTGAAGATGAATGTTATGGATTTTTCCACTCTCCTTCGAGAAGCTACTCCCTTGGCAAATTTCTACGTATAAATCCATGAGTGGTTCAGGTCTCTCCTTAATCTTTCTACATGATCCCCATTGAGGTACCTTAATAGCTGCACAAAAATCATCAAGAGAAAGGTCGACAGCTATATTGTAAATTTTTTAATGGACCATGGGGTTAGGCAAAGAGTGACTAAATTGGAAGTCCTGCACCACAAACATGGTTAGCTTCACAAATTGACAAGGTTCATCTTCCAAAAAGTGCTCTAACCCTGCATTAGAAACCGAAATGTGGAAATCTTGTAGAATTCCTGCAGCTCTCATGAAATCAAAGCATGGATAAATGGAGGGAAAAACTTCCTCCTCTCGGTGGACCTTCATGACCTCAGGCACCCAAAGCTCATGTTGGTTTAGGTGGTGTTCACTCATCTTCTATTCTGAAATTTAAACACCTATTAAACAAGTGATTGCAAAGTAAATATAATGAAGGATCCTACTCATAGGGGCTTGCGAGAGGCCTAAACATGCATCAAAACTATATCTCTAAACATCAAACAAGCTTACAAGCCCTCATAACCAGTCACCTACAGCAGCAAAATACTCAACATATAATCCACTAAACACAAATCTACTTGGACAAGGGGAGGAGTCACATACTAGGGAACAAATGCTCCAAATTTTAGCAAGAAAGATGGGCTGAGCAAGGAGATCAAAAAAATCGAGAGCAAGCACAGCAAGAACGCGATTTTGAGCTATGAACTGGAGCTTACTCGGGAGAGAGAAGAAAGTGGCAGGTGAGAGAGTTAATGGGGGCCAGGGGTGGCCCACACCAGGGCATGGCACCACCCGAGGCTGGCCGTGCCACCAT
Source organism: Avena eriantha (assembly GCA_910589775.1). Taxonomy (NCBI): domain Eukaryota; kingdom Viridiplantae; phylum Streptophyta; class Magnoliopsida; order Poales; family Poaceae; genus Avena; species Avena eriantha. The sequence goes on along the minus strand of OU342744.1, from coordinate 213,630,045 downwards.
GTGGTGTGCCTGCCTGGTGGGCCCCCCTGGTACCTCCCAGGTACTCCTCTGCCCCTTTTTCACGTAAAAAATTAATATGAATTTTATGGAATTTTTCGAGACACTTTATTTTTGGGCAATTTTCAGAAATAGAAGATTGATTTTTCTGGCAGACAGATTTTTTTCTTCTTTTGGAAACATGATGCAAGGACAAAACAAGGCTAGAACTACAGAAGTTCTAACATGCAAGCAACTAACAACAAAAATAAAACTAAACGAAAGCAAAAACTAAAATGCAAAGGATAGAAATAAACGGAGATAATCATAATGAAAACATTGTTTTGTTCAATGGAATCCTTTTGTTAACAAGGTTGATCAAGTCTTGCTACCAAAACAATTGCATATGAGACAAAACTTTGTACTCCACTAATGATTATATTACCTTAACCTTGATAGCAATGGTCCCAATCATAATAGTTTCAAATTTTTCTCTTGGTATGGGACAATATATTTCTCCAACTTGAATGCCTTCAACATGTTTAATTGAATTCAAACCATAAGTCCTTTCAATCTTCTTGGGGAAATAGACAGTATGTTCCTTGTCATTAACATTGAAGGTCACCTTTCCTTGATTACAATTAATAACAGCTCCTGCAGTATTAAGAAAAGGTCTCCCAAGAATAATAGACATATTATCATCTTCAGGCATTTCAAGCACAACAAAATCGGTTAATATCAAGCAATTATGAGCCACTTGAACAGGTACATCCTCACAAATACCCACAGGAATAGTGGTAGATTTATCAGCCATTTGCAAAGGTATATCAGTTGGTATCAATTTTTCAAGCTAAAGCTTCTTATAGAGAGAGAAAGGCATAACACTAACTCCAGCTCCCAAATCACACAAAGCAGTTCTAACATAACTGTTCTTAATAGAGCAAGGGATAGTTGGAATCCCTAGGTCTCGAAGTTTCTTAGGAACCTTACCATTGAAGGAATAATTAGCCAGCAAAGTAGAAATTTCTTCATTAGGGATCTTCCTTTTATTCGAGACAATGTCCTTCATATACTTTGAGTAAGGAGGCAATTTAATAGCATCAGTCAAAGGAATTTGCAAGAATAAAGGCTTCATCCACTCACAAAACTTAGTATAGTGTTCATCTTCCTTTGACTTGTGTTTCTTATCAGGGAAAGGCATAGGTTTTTGTACCCAAGGTTCTCTTTCACTACCATGTTTCTTAGCAATAAAATCTTCTTTGGTGTATTTAGTATTCTTAGTGTGGTTTTCAGGTTCTTCTTCAACTTTTTTTTCATTAGGAACAACATTTTCTTCATTACCACTTTCAGTTTCAGCATCAGAGATAGATATACTATTAGGAGCAATAGTAGGTTCAGAGGGTTCTACAACAGTTTTATGTTTCTTTTTCCTTTTCTTACGAGTAGAACCACTATTTTCAGCTTGTTGAGAATCCTGCTCAATTCTTTTGGGATGCCCCTGAGGATATAGAGGATCCTAGGTAGCAGCACCACTTCTAGTTCTAATTTCATAAGCATGTTTTTCTTTAGCAGCATTAACTAGCAAGTCGTTTTGCACTTTAACGAGTTGATCTATTTGAGTTTGAACCATTTCTGTTTAACAATCATTTTAACATCATTAGAGGTTCTTTCCACAATATCTTTCAACTCAACAATATCTCTAGTATTTTCCATTAGATGATTTTGCACCCTTTTATTAAAATATCTTGCTTAATAATAAAGATATCAAATTCTTCTAAGCATTGATCAGGAGGTTTAGAGTAAGGGATATCACCTTCATCAAAGTGTTGGAGAGAGTGTACCTCAATAGTGGATGAGTAGGGAATAGGCTTACATAATTATTCTATAGGAGGAAATTATTGACATCTGCAGCTTTAATTCCCTTCTCCTTAAGACATTTCTTAGCTTCCTTCATCACTTCATCATTTAATTCAATAACTCCCCTCTTATTTGATGTTGGAATAGGCACGGGAATAGACGGTTCAGGTACAATTACTTCAGGTATAGCTTGTTTAGGAGGAGTCCAATCTTCATAATTCTTGCTTATTTTAGCCATTAATTCCTCAGCTTCCTTAGGAGTCCTATTCCTGAAAACACAATCAGCACAACTATCTAGGTATGTCCTAGATTCCTCAGTTAGTCTATTATAAAATATATCAAGAAGCTCATTCTTAGGTAGTGGACTTCCGCCTGTGCATGAATCAAAGCACAAAACCTTGCCCAAGATTCGGGCAATATATCTTTTTCTCCCTATTTAAAATCAAAAAGTTCCTGCAAAATAGCATGTCTAGCACTGGGAGGAAAATATTTCTATAGGAAAGTACTAATCAAGCACTCAGGGCTATCAATAGATCCAGGAGGTAAATTACTAAACCAAGTTTTAGCTTCTCCTTTCAGTGAAAAGGGAAAAATCTTAGCAACAAAGTAAGTACGTATCTTAATGTCATCAGAAAACAAGCCACTCATGGTAGAGAGTTTGTTCATATGTGCTACCACACTTTCATTCTTAGTCCCACAAAAAGGTTCTTTCTCGACAATAGCTATGTAAGATATACCGAGAGAGAAATCATAATCTTCATCTATAATGTTTATGGGAGAAGCAGCAAACTTAGCATCAGGAGAAAATTTGGGTCTAATAGTACGCCTCTCAAGGAGACCCTTAGCAGCGCTCCTATCATGGGTGTTCTTACATTCTTTAGTAAATTCATCAGTCATCTCAACATAACCATCTTCAATATCATAACTTTCACTAGACTCAGGTGAACTAACAGGTGTGGTAGTGTCTTCATTAGGAGTTTCGGTATATCTAGCTATAGTTCTAGTAATCGTAGCGTCTAGGAAAGGACCTAATGAACCACTCTTATCAAGCACAGTAGAAGCAGCATCATAAGCATCAGAAGTTTCAGATTCAGCAGTAGTAGCAGTGTGTGTAGCATTTGTATGTTGTGGTGTAAGGAACTTACTCAAAACAGACGGTGAATCAAGAGCAGCAGAAGTGTTCAGAACCGTACCTCTTCTTGTAGTGGATGGTAAAATAGGAACCTTGCCATCACGAGACTTACCCATGATGGATGGAAAGCAGTGACCAATAGAGAATCCAAGTGAACTTGATAAATAAAGCTATGCTCCCCGGCAACGGCACCAGAAAATAGTCTTGATGACCCACAAGTATAGGGGGTGTATCGCAGTATTTTCGAGGGAAGTGAAACCCAATTTATTGATTCGACACAAGGGGAGCCAAAGAATATTTATAAGCCTTAATAACTGAGTTGTCAATTCGGCTGCACCTGAAAACAATCTTGCTCACATCATTTTATCAGTAGCAACAGTTTTGTAGTAGGAATAGTAAAGTAACAACAGTAGTAAAGCAAAGACAGTAGTAACAAAAGCAGTAAATAGTGGGATTCGAGTGCGGTAGGCATAGGGATGGATGGACGGGCGTTGCATGGACAAGTCAATTCACATAGCAATCAGAACATAGGGCAATTGCAGATAAATAAGATAAAGCATCCAAGTACTAGACAATCCTAGGCATGTGTTCCATATATAGTCATACGTGCTCACAATGAGAACTTGCACAACATCTTTTGTCTTGCCAGCCCGTTTGCAGCGGGGCCTCAAGGGAACTACTGGCAATTAAGGTGCTCCTTTTAATAGAGCACCGGAGCAAAGCATTAACACTCCGTGAACACATGTGATCCTCACATCAAAGTCATTCCCTTCCGGTTATCTCGATTTCTGTCACTTCGGGGCCATAGGTTCTAGACAACAACGTGTGCATACAACTTGCAGATAAGACTAAAAACAATACTATCATAATGAATCAATAACATGTTCAGATCTGAAATCATGGCACTCGGGCCCTAGTGACAAGCATTAATCACAACAAGTCACAACAAAGTCATAAAGCACTAATAAAAGATACTAGGCACCATGCCCTAACAATATGATGTTGTTTCGATGATCTCCTCCAATTCCCCGTCCCGACAGGGTGCCAGAACAGAGTTTTTGGTGCTGTTTCATGGAATCTGGTGGTGGCGGCGGAGAGGAACTCCTTCTAGAAAAACGTCGAACCCCCCGGAGTTTTTAGGTCAGAAGGCTCCTTATAGGCGAAGAGAGAGCCCGAGGGGGTGCCTGGGGGGCCCACACCACCCCCTGGCACGGCCTGGCCTAGCCCGCGCCACCAGGTGGTGTGGCCACCCCTGGCTCTTCTCCGTCTTGTATTTTGGCTCCTGGAGTCTTCGGGTGAAATAGGATTTTTGGCATATTTTCCGGGATTTTTCCTGATAGTTGATTTTCTGCACAAAAAGTAGACACCAAGGCAATTCTGCTAAAAACAGCGTCAGTCCGCATTAGTTGCATCCAAATCACACAAGTATAGAGGAGAAACAATAGCAAAACTGTTCGGGAAAGTAGATACGTTTTAGACGTATCAAGGGCCCACTCGGAGAAGTTATATCCAATAGTTGCGCAGCATGTCATTAGATCACGGGGATATCACTTGTCGGAACGAGTTAAGTAGCATTGTTCAGTAACGAGATTGAACACGACATGGTGATGTCATTGATCAGATCTCGGGCAATGCAAGTATCGAATGACAAAGGGAATAAGACACGATTGTCTCGATTCAAACGACGAAAGATCTTCGTGGATCGCACAGGGGTCAAATGGCCATCCAGGTCCCTCTATTGATCATTGGTGCGGGAGTGTCCCGACCATGTCTGGAGTGTTCCCGAACCATGGGGTATCACGCTTAAGGGCTTGATGATGCTTAGAGAGCATTTATTGGATCAGTAGAATTGCCGAAGAAAAGAAGGGAGAAAACCGGAAGGGTTTCGATAAATCCGGAGGATGTCTGGAGTGGAAGTGGAAGGTGTTCCATGGCCACAGAGATTAGATAATATGTGAATGAATGTTAAATGTTGATTTAATCATTTATTCATAATTATTTAATAAAGAGAAAATCAGTTAAAGGTCAAAAAGGCTTAATGGGCCAATTCCGGAGGGAGAGGGCTCATTAGGGGAAAGGAGAGAGGGAGAAGGGGCAAGGGGAGGCCGGCTGGGCCAGGCCCCCTGCACGGGGTCCACTAGGTGGCCGGTGGCCACCTCCTTCCCCTCCTCTCCTTTAGTCCCACCCCGGGACTTGAGGGGAGGTAGTACCTCCCCTCCCCCTATATAAAGTGGGGTATTTGGCCTAGAAAAATACAACCAATAATCAATAAAGGTCTCCCCACTTTTGGGAGGACCTCTAATTGACATTTTCTCTCTCCCACTCTCTCTCTCTCTCGTAACCGTGGTCCCAAGTATGGACTGCGCGAGCGAGAGACATCTTCACCGCGGAGCACCGTCGCACTGCGGGATTCGGATCCGGGAGCTCTACTTCCGCAACTGCTACTGGATCGGGGAAGCGGGAGTCATCGTCAGGCACCGGACGTGTGTAACTCCCCGCGAGGTGTCGCACTTGAGGCACTCAAGTCGTTGGAGCCAGAAGGAGCGCAAGGACTTCATCACGACCTTGAGGTCGGCTTCGGCTCGTCTACATCAACCTCGCTCTCCTGAGCGTTGACAACGCTTTTCAGTCTTCGAGGGTAAGTTCGTTAAAAGCTCCTCCCGTTACTGTATTGCTAATAGATAGGTCCTGGCAGCTTCAGGGGTTCAGGGGCGTAGAGTAAAATTTATTGTTTTTATGCGTAGAACCCCTACAGTGGTATCAGAGCTAGATCTATGTGTAGTAATGCTAGTACAGGTAGAACACACAAGATGTAGCGTGTGGGCGTTGATCTTTTAGTTGTTACCCTCCCCCGTGTACTTGTGTATACCGCAGTAATGCTTGATGAAGCGGCCCCCAACCGACTTTACGCGTTCATTTGTGAGACTGGTCCACGCTTGGCATATGGCTGGTGCCGTATAAAGTGGCTTAGGGGGGTGTCTGTCTCTCTCGCATTAGTTGGTATACCATTTGCAACGGAGGGCCCCGAAAGGGGTGTAGTATAGACAACTACTGGATCAGCGTTGTGCTAAAATTTCATAGGTAAGAACGGTTCTTGTGCGAAAGCCCATTCAGCCACGTAAAACATGCAAGGATAAAGTAGAGGCGTCTAACTTTGTTTTGCAGGGGGGCGTTGCTTCGTGATATGGTTGTGGAAAAGGTAAAGTAATTACCTTTTGTTGCATAGTAGTAGATAGTCACGGTAATGACAAACTACCACGCTAGAATGACACTGGTACCCTGGTGTCTACGACGCCGGAACCCTGGCGCCGGAACCCGGTGACGACGGATGGAGATCATGACGTGAAGGACCATATCACATAGCATTTACATTCAATGTTATTGTTTGTATGTCTTATTGTGTGCTAGTATTAGATACTCGACGGTAGCCTAATAAGATGATCCCTATTAAAATTACCAACGATTGTGTTCCCCCTTAGTGTGCACCACCAAGAAAGTTCTTCGGTATGAGGCGATCCAGGGTCACAGGTCTGGGTGTCATACATATCTACGTTCGCATACAGTGGGTGTAAGCCATGTTGCACAGCGAATATACTAAGGTTGAGTTGGCGAGCCTAGCATGCTAGAGAAGCGTGGCCTCGGAACACGGATGGTCGAAAGATCGAGCACGAGTCGCATAAATGATGTGATCGACGCTTAGCGTCCACCCTTGAACCCACATTGATGGCCGTGACGATCGGGGGAGATGTGGCTGATAGGGGTCGTGTTATCACTAGGAACCCTCACTGGGGATAGGTGTTTCTAAGTGGAGTTATTATTAACTCATTTAATTATAAACTTAGTCTAAATTCCTTTTGCAATTATAAATGTAGATGGCTCACCGTGAAGCTTACTTTGAGATTGAGGATTGGGTAAAGGGTGAAAAACTTAGACTTGATGGATCCAACTTCCCTAGTTAGCTTGTGCGCCTAGATGATCTCCTTACTAGGAATCATGTGGTAGACTACATACGCCAAACAATGGATTTGACTGAGCCAGACTACTATGAGACCCCACAAGAGCTGGCAGACCGCTACTATCGTCAAGAGATGTCCACCTACATTTAGATAATAATGCCTTACGGGATGGTGGATGAACTACATCTGCTCATGGGTGATCTTGACCCATATTCGATGGTGGATCAGCTGAGAGCAGAGTTCATAGGCCATGTGTGCATGTGGAAGCACGAGTTGCTTGGAGAGTTCCTTTCCATACAGATGGAGGAGCATACGTGTCTGAAGAGTCACTTGGAGCGCATGCTTGATGCACAGACAAGACTGGTTCATTTTGTGGATTACTGGACGGCTGATCCATTTGCGATAGACGTACTGCTTCGGTCATTGCCTCCCAGCTACAAAGGACATGTCCAGAGTAGCATCATGAGTGGTGATACGGAAGCATTGGATTTCCATGAGTTCTTATTACGTTTTCAGAACGTAAAGGTTGAACCAATCGCGCGTGTTGATGGCGAGCATGATGATGACGGCCAACGACGCTCTCCCTCGACATTTATCATTTAGTTTATGTTTTAGGATGATTAATGTAATCAAGAGATTGTGAACTTCTTTAGTTTGTCTCACACTTCGTGAGACGGTTATTCATATAAGTTTGTAACAAACGGTTGTTCCACTTTTATGAATGATTTCTATTCGTGTTCATATCTTGTTTGATTAAGTGTGAATTATCCTTATTGTTTGAAACTAATTGATAATGAATGAACTTTTGTAAAACATTAAAAATGCCTTGTTGAAAAAATACCCAACTTAATGATATGTTCATTAATGAATGAAACCATTGTTTAAATTCAAAGTTATGGGATAATATGTGAAAGTCATTCGATTTCTTCTCACATATAAATCATGCCTAAGTTCGGCAAAATAACTTGAACACCGTGTATTACTTGAATACAAAGTGTTTGATGAATTGTTAAATAGAATACATATTCGATGTATTGTGTTTTAACGAAAATGGTAATTATCATTATATGATTGTTTAAATGTGAAAAGTAAGTTTACTAAAGGAAACATGAATACGAAACTATTTGATTTGATCAAAGTGTTTCATCAACAAAGGGTATAAGTATAAAAGAGAATCTAATTACTACGATTTGATCAATAGTAATGAAATTCGACTTTATAAGAATGGCATAAAAGAAATTGTGGAATGCAAAGTGCTTTGAAACGTCAAAATACAAAGCATCACAATATGATATTAGATATCAAAAGGGGTTAAATAGAAGGCACCAAATAAATCGTTGTAGTCTATATGTAGAGACCATTAGTTAGAAATAGTTAGCACTCAATTAGAATGTAGTGAACCATTTGAATTCGTGAAAGTTTTGGGGTTATTCGATATAACCAAAACAATAGTGAATAATTCCTTGTAGAGTATTCATTGGAAACTTTGAATACGAAATCCATAGCTCAAACCAAAAGGGAAAGCAAGATTCGTATTGCTGGGACTTTGGTGCATTCTTGAGAGAGCTCACTTCAGTGATGTTTCTCAATTATGGAGCAAATGAAAAATAGTGTGAAACACGATGAGGATTCAAAACCCTACATCAGAGTGTTGAGAAGCGCAACGGACAGCGGTCCTAAACGATTCTCTTCACGGAAGGAAAGAATCAATGATTTTGATCATTGTGTTTTTCCCTCCACTATTGTTTTCCACTACATGAAGTAGGATTCAAAATGTAAATCCATATCTTGTATGGAGACATTTGTGAATCACTTGTCATGATTTTTGGAATATGACATACCTACGAACTACAAACGAAATAATGGTAAACTAAATTATGAGAAATCCTAGAAGCAAAATTCCCTTAAGATTAAAAAGCAATTCGTTGCTGAATCTCACAAGTAAAAGGAGTTACTTGGAATTTTCCCAAATGACTGCAAAGCCATAGTAGGAAAAAGGGGTAAATGACAAAAGCACAATTTGTCAGGTATTGGACAAATTCAAATGAATTTGATTTATATGTGCTGAATGTCTAGTGGATTTAAAACTAGTAAAGTACTAGTATCTCATAATAAATCTCCAAGTTTGATATTTGATCAAAGGATTTTGAAATTGTTCAAAAATAGTGAGTGGATATGCAATCTGCATAAAATTGAGTGGGAGCTATGAAAGGCTTCCTAAAACAATATGTGATTGACATATTTTTAAGTGGGAGCAATATAAGACTCAAATTCAATTATGTAGGAACATATTTTGAGTGGGAGCTTATAGGAGTAATTCTTAAGTAAGTTAAGGATGAAAGCTCAAATACTTATAAATAAGGATTTATAAGATGTAGAAGTTGATAATAGATGTATTATGATATTATGTAGTATTCCTTAAGGGATTCTGAAAAGGGTTTCAGGAAAGAAGTTAATTAAGGAACTAGTCCTTAATAACTCGAATTAGGAATAGCATTAAGTTTAACATCAATGGTTGAAAGAAAGAAAAGGATGATCATCATCCACTATGTTAAGACATAGGTTCTATCTTAGTAAACCATGATGATAACTTAGCATAATATGTGATCCAAAAAAGGAACGTTTAAAAGTGATTAAGTTTGAATCACAGAACGTTGAGCTAAGTCTTGTCCGCAGTGTCTAGTAGAGAACTGTGGATATATTTTCCAAATCCATAAAGGATAACATATCTTAAAGCATAAAGAGTTATGTTATAAGGGAATATGTTGGAAACTCCTGTAGATACAAATTAAAAGTCAAGTAGGAAGCGAGGTAAACAAAACATCGAAAGTTGCACAGAGTGCACTAGTGTTTCGATGAATACATTTATAATAATAGATAAGGGTACCATCTAAAGTGTTGTATAATTTTATGGCGGGGCTAATTCGCTTTTAATGTAGAATGATGTGTCCTAGGGCACAGTGCCCATGAGAAAGCCCTCGAGGTTGATCTAACGTCACTGTAGGCTCCTGGAATCAGGCCTCGTTCTGCTGAGAATATCATTTTGCGGCCCGAAAGTTGGGGTGTACAGGCAACGCGGTACCCAAGTTCCCTGAAATCAGCCGGGATGACTACCGTTGGTGTGCCAAATACTCAGAGGGTCTTTTCGGCACGAATTCAACTTTACGTTTCAATACAAAAAATCAGGCTAACGGGCGTCAAGTTGGGCCCCCTGTCAGTTCGCCGTTATGTCGCTCTCGTCGCTTAGGCGGGGTGGCTGTCACATAGGCTTGCAACGTTGGCACAGTGGATAGGACAACACCCCCTACCCAGTGTATTGATGTGACAAAACAGGGCCCATGTATCGGTGTTATAATTATTTTTTGTTTACTCAGAAGCTGGAACGGCCAACGCCACGCGTCTCTCCTTGGACTTCCGTCCCAATCGTTAACTCCTACCATAAAAGCGCATTGACGGTTCCACCGTTCCCCTGCCTCGCGGAAACCACTCTTCTTCTTCCTGTCATCTACTATCTTCTTCCCGTCTTCTCCTTGCCGCCATGGAAGATCTACGCACTCTAGAGACAAGCTTCACTACCCATGACAACAAGAAGATAGACGTTGTCTACACCAACGAGGAGGAGACAGGGTGCGTGTCCTGAGGTTGTACGAGGGTTGGCTTGAGATAGACGGGGACAAGTTTGTGGGATTGGACCTCGAGTACACCCCGGAGCACCCATATGAAGGGAGTGAAGTCGCCGTCGTTCAACTTGCCATGCGGAAACACGTCCTCGTCTATCACCTCTCCCGGTTTGTAGATCTGCTCTCTGTAGCTAACCGCTTTTAGGATTTTCTCCTCTTGTTCTTTATCCACTTGCTCATCTTGCAACTACTGGATTTTACTTAGGACCAAATAAATTAGAGTTTGTCTATGTCTCAATCGACTAGGATTTTCTTTAGTCTCAATCACCTAAGAAAAGTGCAACCGTAGTTAAAAGAAATGTGCAACTCATTCAGTCGACTGAGAAATAGCAAAACTGAATAAATTATGACAATACAATGTTGAGAGTCTTGATCTTGCATTTACTAAACTTTTCAAAATTATATTGAGATGATGATCTTGCATTGACAAAATATTTGTAGTTACAAATTTTGGTGATGACAAACTACATACTTTCAGGACTGATAGGAAATGTCCGGCGCTGCGCCAGTTCCTTGAAAAAAAGGAATTGTTTTCTGCACTGTCGACACAACAACTGATTTTTCGAAATGTTATCAAGAGGAAATTATAATTCTTGTGTACAACTGGATCGATATTCAGCATCTTGTCAAGTCCTATGGGGCAGGAAGAAGGATGGAATGGTATCACTCGCAACTAGAATCCTCGATGAGTCGTACGTCACAATGAAGGAAGATTTCTCTAAGGATAGGCACGATTTCTGGAATGAGTGGCCGTTGTGTGATATAAACCTGAAGTATGCATCCATAGATGCTTACGTGACTTACCAGCTGTACAAGAAGATCCATTTTTTCAACGTTACCTCGTGTTTTGCCCTATTTGCAAGAGGGAAGACGAGCTTAGGGGAGCCCTTTGTAGAAAATGCCAAATAGCTGAGTATGAAGTTGAATATGCAAAGAAATTGGCTACATCTGAAGCAGCTGACAGAGAGGCTGCAGAAGCAGCTAAAAGGGAGCTTGCAGCTGAAGAAGCAGCTGACAGAGAGGCTGCAGCTGAAGCGGCAAACATAGAGGCGACATCTTCTAACGGCAACAATCAGGCCTGTGATGCACCGCTAATTGTGCCACAGGACGCTGAAGATAGGAAAAGCCAAGTCAGATGCCATTTGGGACAAAGTAGCTCGTCGGACATGGAGTACCTGGAATAGCAAGCGCGTCAAGTGGTCTGATGAGGAGTGAATTAAATTTTACTTGTCAGTGTTATGTTTCTGTTTCTGTTTTGTGGAACTCAGTTAGCTTGCCAAGATGTCGAGCGCATCAAGTGATACTAGTAAAATAAATTTAACCCTCGTTGTGTTATGTTTATGTATGTGTCTTGTAGCTTGTCAAGATGGTAGCTTCTTAACTGGCAGTTTGAAACAGTGCCCTTTTCCTCTCTCGCTAAAGAGATATGTTTCATTTTTCCCAAATTGGTAGCAAATCTAGAGAAGATTCTCACTTTGATAATTCGTTCCCTTTTGGACCTCTTTTTGCCTCCGATCAGGTAGCAAATCTAGAGCAGCAAATCACACCAGGCAGAATACATTCATTCAGAAAACAAAACAAATGTAGATATAGCTGTGCGCAGCTAAATAGGATATAGCGATAGAAAGTAGTAGGTTGCTTAACGGGGTTCGATGCATTCAGCCAGAAATAGGTTGCAAGCAAAATATAGAAAATCAAAAGAAGCTGCTTAGCAGCAGCAGCCGTGGCAGATGCAGATACATTCAAGGAGACATCCAACCCGTTCATTCGCCAGTGCCTCCATCTCCCTCTGGCGCCTCCGCCACTTATTGCTGCCCAGTTTCTTGGACTTGGGGGCCTTGGGCCTGATTGGAGGCATGCGACCCTCTTTGATGGCCACCCGCTGGAGGTTTCGGAGGTGAATGCCGAGAGCACGGTGTTCAGCGATGTAGGCGTTGATGTTCGCGGGCTCGGGCTTGCCGCTTTTGTGGATGCCGGAGCCCGCGTCCTCTGCATGCTTCAGTAAGGTGTTCAAGACGGTGCCGCCGGCGGTGCGACTCATCAAGCAGTAGACGCCCCCCTTGCGGAAGGGTCAGCTGCAGTAGGGGGCGTGAGGAAGCTGTCGTACTTGCCGGCCCGTAGCCTCCTCAGCACCTAACGAGCCTTGGTGTGAATGGACTCGTCATCGCTGCAGACGTCGCTACCGGAAAACTATTGGAAGAAAGGGAAAATGGGGGAGTAGATGGTGTAAGAAGATCGAGCAATCGAAATGCGAACAAGCAAATCCTAATAAACCAAGATCTAGCATCCAACGATGGGAACGGTGTTGGATAAGTAGGCACAATTTCCATGATTAATTCCAAAATATTAAACATGACAATACCAGCTAAATTTTAAATAGATTAGCCCATTATTTCTAACAAACAGTAGAAGAACTAGGGGAGGGGAGCAAACCCTAGTTACCTCCGACCATACGTCGTCGATGCCGGTGTCGTAGGGGTTCAGCGGAGCAATGTACTTATCTGGATCGTAGGTGCCCAAGAAGTGCGTGATCTGCTTGTGACCGGCGGCGGCCTCCTCTTCGGCGGCTCCGTCAGAACTGGGACGGGGGCCTAGACGGGAACGGCGGCTGCCATCGATCCCTCCACTGGGGCCTGGATAGGGATAGCGGCTACTTTCAACTCGTCGAGGGGGACCGGTGAGGAGACGGGGGCCTCCTCGCCGGCGGCCACGGAGGCGACGATGGCCACCTTATCCTCCTCGGCCATCGCCGGCGCGGAAGGGGTATTCTCGAGAGTTTGCGGATGCTGGTGGGACAGTGGAGAGGGTTGCGTGGGGACAGTGAGCGAGAGTGGGAGTGGGTGTGCGGAGAGGGGCTCTATAGCTAAGGTGGATAGAAGCAAGGCACGTTTCGTTGCACCACCGTGCAACGCGCCGCGCAGTCGACTGCACCGTGCACCGCGACACGCGCACGGTACGTCACGTTTTTTCCTGGGCCATGCATGGCAGTTCTGTATTGAGCCGCATGCAAAGGGCGCACACACAATTTCTATGTACGAAGTTTGACACGGCCCTAAAATTGGCGATTGAGAGCCGCTGCATAAAAAATGGGATATGCCTTATTAAAATCAAGTGGCAATAAATTGCAGCTGTCCATCAACGACCGTGCACTCGATGACGCATGCGTTGTGGCGTAGTAGTAGCAGTAGTAGGCTTTTCAGACTTGATTAAACATGACATGACAGCTCGATGACTTTTTCCATGGACGGCATCGTGTTCCTTCTTGTAGAAGTATCGCTGAGGGAGACGTTCGTGTTGTCTCGCGCTGTACTGTAAAGGGCACGACGTGTGCAACGATCATCGTTGGATCGCACAGAATCACACATGGAACCACCCAGTGTCATCGCATGTGTGTTCTTCCCATGAACCACACATGGATCCACCAGTGTCATTGCATGTCTGCTCTTTTCATGAACCACAGCTAGAGTCATTGGATGTGTGTTCTTCTCACAGCCCACACATGGATCCAGTGTCATTGCATGTGTGTTCTTCACAAAGACCACACATGGATCCACCAGTGTCATTGCATGTGTGTTCTTCTCACAAACCATATCACGAACCACACCCAGTGTCATTGCATGTGTGTTCTTCTCACAGACCACACATGGATCCACCAGTGTCATTGCATGTGTGTTTTTCTCACAGACCATATCATGAACCACACCTAGTGTCATTGCATGTGTGTTCTTCTCATGAACCACACATGGATCCACCAGTGTCATCGCATGTCTGCTCTTCCCACAGACCACACATGGATCCACCAGTGTCATTGCATGTGTGTTCTTCCCATGAACCACACATGGATCCACCAGTGACATTGCATGTCTGCTCTTTTCATGAACCACGGATAGAGTCATTGGATGTGTGTTCTTCTCACAGACCACATATCAACAGTGTTATTGCATGTGCGTTCTTCCCAAAGACCACACATGGATCCACTAGTGTCATTGCATGTGTGTTCTTCTCACAAACCACACATGGATCCACCGGTGTCGTTGCATGTCCGCTCTTCTCACAGACCACACATGGATCCACCATTGTCATTGCATGTGTGTTCTTCTAACAGACCATATCATGAACCACACCCAGTGTCATTGCATGTGTGTTCTTCCCTTGAACCACACATGGATCCACCGATGTCATTGCATGTCAGCTCTTTTCATTAACCATAGCTAGAGTCATTGCATGAGTGTTCTTCTCACAGACCACATATCACCTGTGTCATTGCATGTGTGTTCTTCCCATGAACCACACATGGATCCACCAGTGTCATTGCATGTGTGTTCTCCCCACAGAACACACATGGATCCACCGGTGTCATTGCATGTGTGTTCTTCCCATGAACCAGACATGGATCCACCAGTGTGATTGTATGTCTGCTCTTCCCATGAACCACAGCTAGACTCATCGCATGCATTCTCTTTTCACAAACCACAGCTAGAGTCATTGCATGTGTGTTCTTCTTACAAACCATATCATGAACCACACCTAGTGTCATTGCATGTGTGTTCTTCTCACAAATCACACATGGATCCACCGGTGTCATTGCATGTTTGCTCTTCTCATTAACCACAGCTAGAGTCATTGCATGTGTGTTCTTTTCACAAACCACATATCACCAGAGTCATTGCATGTGTGTTCTTCCCATGAACCAAACATGGATCCACCGGAGTCATTGCATGTGTGTTCTTCTCACAAACTACACATGGATCCACCCAGTGTCATCGCATGTGTATTCTTCACATGAACCACACATGGATCCACCAGTGTCATTGCATGTCTGCTCTTTTCATGAACCACAGCTAGAGGCATTGGATGTGTGTTCTTCTCACAGCCCACACATGGATCCAGTTTCATTGCATGTGTGTTCTTCCCAAAGACCACACATGGATCCACCAGTGTCATTGCATGTGTGTTCTTCTCACAAACCATATCATGAAACACACCCAGTGTCATTCCATGTGTGTTCTTCCCAAAGACCACACATGGATCCACCAGTGTCATTGCATGTGTGTTCTTCTCACACACCACATCATGAACCACACCTAGAGTCATTGCATGTGTGTTCTTCCCATGAACCACACATGGATCCACTGGAGCCATTGCATGTGTGTTCTTCTCACAAACCACACATGGAACCACCCAGTGTCATCGCATGTGTGTTCTTCCCATGAACCACACATGGATCCACCAGTGTCATTGCATGTCTGCTCTTTTCATGAACCACAGCTAGAGTCATTGGATGTGTGTTCTTCTCACAGCCCACACATGGATCCAGTGTCATTGCATGTGTGTTCTTCACAAAGACCACACATGGATCCACCAGTGTCATTGCATGTGTGTTCTTCTCACAAACCATATCACGAACCACACCCAGTGTCATTGCATGTGTGTTCTTCTCACAGACCACACATGGATCCACCAGTGTCATTGCATGTGTGTTTTTCTCACAGACCGTATCATGAACGACACCCAGTGTCATTGCATGTGTGTTCTTCCCATGAACCACACATGGATCCACCAGTGGCATCGCATGTCTGCTCTTCCCACAGACCACACATGGATCCACCAGTGTCATTGCTTGTGTGTTCTTCCCATGAACCACACATGGATCCACCAGTGACATTGCATGTCTGCTCTTTTCATGAACCACAGCTGGAGTCATTGGATGTGTGTTCTTCTCACAGACCACATATCACCAGTGTCATTGCATGTGTGTTCTTCCCAAAGACCACACATGGATCCACCAGTGTCATTGCATGTGTGTTCTTCTCACAAACCACACATGGATCCACCGGTGTCGTTGCATGTTTGCTCTTCTCACACACCACACATGGATGCACCAGTGTCATTGCATGTGTGTTCTTCTCACAAACCATGTCATGAACCACACCCAGTGTCATTGCATGGGTGTTCTTCCCTTGAACCACACATGGATCCACCGGTGTCATTGCATGTCAGCTCTTTTCATTACCCACAGCTAGAGTCATTGCATATGTTTTCTTCTCACAGACCACATATCACCTGTGTCATTGCATGTGTGTTCTTCCCATGAACCACACATGGATCCACCAGTGTCATTGCATGTGTGTTCTTCTCACAAACCACACATGGATCCACCGGTGTCGTTGCATGTTTGCTCTTCTCACGGACCACACATGGATCCACCAGTCTCATTGCATGTGTGTTCTTCTCACAGACCATGTCATGAACCACACCCAGTGTCATTGCATGGGTGTTCTTCCCTTGAACCACACATGGATCCACCGGTGTCATTGCATGTCAGCTCTTTTCATTACCCACAGCTAGAGTCATTGCATATGTTTTCTTCTCACAGACCACATATCACCTCTGTCATTGCATGTGTGTTCTTCCCATGAACCACACATGGATCCACCAGTGTCATTGCATGTGTGTTCTTCCCAAATACCACACATGGATCCACCGGTGTCGTTGCATGTGTGTTCTTCCCATGAACTACACATGGATCCACCAGTGTCATTGTATGTCTGCTCTTCCCATGAACAACAGCTAGAGTCATCGCATGCGTGCTCTTTTCACAAACCACAACTAGAGTCATTGCATGTGTGTTGTTCTTACAAACCATATCATGAACCACACCCAGTATCATTACATGTGTGTTCTTCTCACAAACCACACATGGATCCACCGGTGTCATTGCATGTCTGCTATTCTCATTAACCACAGCTAGAGTCATTGCATGTGTATTCTTCTCACAGACCACATAGCACCAGAGCCATTGCATGTGTGTTCTTCCCATGAACCACACATGGATCCACCGGAGCCATTGCATGTGTGTTATTCTCACAAACCACACACGGATCCACCCAGTGTCATCGCATGTGTGTTCTTCCCATGAACCACACATGGATCCACCAGTGTCATTGCATGTCTGCTCTTTTCATGAACCACAGCTAGAGTCATTGGATGTGTGTTCTTCTCACAGACCACACATGGATCCAGTGTCATTGCATGTGTGTTCTTCCCAAAGACCACACGTGGATCCACCAGTGTCATTGCATGTGTGTTCTTCTCACAAACCATATCAAGAACCACACTCAGTATCATTGCATGTGTGTTCTTCTCACAGACCACAGATGGATCCACCACTGTCATTGCATGTGTGTTTTTCTCACAGACCATATCATGAACGACACCTAGTGTCATTGCATGTGTGTTCTTCCCATGAACCACAAATGGATCCACCAGTGGCATCGCATGTTTGCTCTTCCCACGGACCACACATGGATCCACCAGTGTCATTGCATGTGTGTTCTTCCCATGAACCACACATGGATCCACCAGTGACATTGCATGTCTGCTCTTTTCATGAACCACAGCTAGAGTCATTAGATGTGTGTTCTTCTCACAGACCACATATCACCAGTTTCATTGCATGTGTGTTCTTCCCAAAGACCACACATGGATCCACCAGTGTCATTGCATGTGTGTTCTTCTCACAAACCACACATGGATCCACCGGTGTCGTTGCATGTTTGCTCTTCTCACAGACCACACATGGATCCACCAGTGTCATTGCATGTGTGTTCTTCTCACAGACCATGTCATGAACCACACCCAGTGTCATTGCATGGGTGTTCTTCCCTTGAACCACACATGGATCCACCGGTGTCATTGCATGTCAGCTCTTTTCATTACCCACAGCTAGAATCATTGCATATGTTTTCTTCTCACAGACCACATATAACCTGTGTCATTGCATGTGTGTTCTTCCCATGAACCACACATGGATCCACCAGTGTCATTGCATGTGTGTTCTTCCCAAAGACCACACATGGATCCACCGGTGTCGTTGCATGTGTGTTCTTCCCATGAACTACACATGGATCCACAAGTGTCATTGTATGTCTGCTCTTCCCATGAACAACAGCTAGAGTCATCGCATGCGTGCTCTTTTCACAAACCATAGCTAGAGTCATTGCATGTGTGTTCTTCTTACAAACCATATCATGAACCACACCCAGTGTCATTACATGTGTGTTCTTCTCACAAACCACACATGGATCCACCGGTGTCATTGCATGTCTGCTATTCTCATTAACCACAGCTAGAGTCATTGCATGTGTATTCTTCTCACAAACCACATAGCACCAGAGTCATTGCATGTGTGTTCTTCCCATGAACCACACGTGGATCCACCGGAGGCATTGCATGTGTGTTCTTCTCACAAACCACACATGGATCCACCCAGTGTCATCGCATGTGTGTTCTTCCCATGAACCACACATGGATCCACCAGTGTCATTGCATGTCTGCTCTTTTCATGAACCACAGCTAGAGTCAGTGGATGTGTGTTCTTCTCACAGACCACACATGGATCCAGTGTCATTGCATGTGTGTTCTTCCCAAAGACCACACATGGATCCACCAGTGTCATTGCATGTGTGTTCTTCTCACAAACCATATCAAGAACCACACCCAGTATCATTGCATGTGTGTTCTTCTCACAGACCACACATGGATCCACCAATGTCATTGCATGTGTGTTTTTCTCACAGACCATATCATGAACGACACCCAGTGTCATTGCATGTGTTTTCTTCCCATGAACCACACATGGATCCACGAGTGGCATCGCATGTTTGCTCTTCCCACAGACCACACATGGATCTACCAGTGTCATTGCATGTGTGTTCTTCCCATGAACCACACATGGATCCACCAGTGACATTGCATGTGTGCTCTTTTCATGAACCACAGCTAGAGTCATTGGATGTGTGTTCTTCTCACAGACCACATATCACCAGTGTCATTGCATGTGTGTTCTTCCCAAGGACCACACATGGATCCACCAGTGTCATTGCATGTGTGTTCTTCTCACAAACCACACATGGATCCACCGGTGTCGTTGCATGTTTGCTCTTCTCACGGACCACACATGGATCCACCAGTCTCATTGCATGTGTGTTCTTCTCACAGACCATGTCATGAACCACACGCAGTGGTCATTGCATGTGTGTTCTTCCCTTGAACCACACATGGATCCACCGGTGTCATTGCATGTCAGCTCTTTTCATTACCCACAGCTAGAGTCATTGCATATGTTTTCTTCTCACAGACCACATATCACCTGTGTCATTGCATGTGTGTTCTTCCCATGAACCACACATGGATCCACCAGTGTCATTGCATGTGTGTTCTTCCCAAATACCACACATGGATCCACCAGTGTCGTTGCATGTGTGTTCTTCCCATGAACTACACATGGATCCACCAGTGTCATTGTATGTCTGCTCTTCCCATGAACAACAGCTAGAGTCATCGCATGTGTGCTCTTTTCAGAAACCACAGCTAGAGTCATTGCATGTGTGTTCTTCTCACAAACCATATCAAGAACCACACTCAGTATCATTGCATGTGTGTTCTTCTCACAGACCACACATGGATCCACCAATGTCATTGCATGTGTGTTTTTCTCACAGACCATATCATGAACGACACCCAGTGTCATTGCATGTGT